>OX243778.1:267500-5267500 GCA_945859555.1 Megachile ligniseca
TCTCTGTCTCTGTCTCTGTCTCTGTCTCTGTCTCTGTCTCTGTCTCTGTCTCTGTCTCTGTCTCTGTCTCTGTCTCTGTCTCTGTCTCTGTCTCTGTCTCTGTCTCTGTCTCTGTCTCTGTCTCTGTCTCTGTCTCTGTCTCTGTCTCTGTCTCTGTCTCTGTCTCTGTCTCTGTCTCTGTCTCTGTCTCTGTCTCTGTCTCTGTCTCTGTCTCTGTCTCTGTCTCTGTCTCTGTCTCTGTCTCTGTCTCTGTCTCTGTCTCTGTCTCTGTCTCTGTCTCTGTCTCTGTCTCTGTCTCTGTCTCTGTCTCTGTCTCTGTCTCTGTCTCTGTCTCTGTCTCTGTCTCTGTCTCTGTCTCTGTCTCTGTCTCTGTCTCTGTCTCTGTCTCTGTCTCTGTCTCTGTCTCTGTCTCTGTCTCTGTCTCTGTCTCTGTCTCTGTCTCTGTCTCGGTCTCTGTCTCTGTCTCTGTCTCTGTCTCTGTCTCTGTCTCTGTCTCTGTCTCTGTCTCTGTCTCTGTCTCTGTCTCTGTCTCTCTCTCTGTCTCTGTCTCTGTCTCTGTCTCTGTCTCTGTCTCTGTCTCTGTCTCTGTCTCTGTCTCTGTCTCTGTCTCTGTCTCTGTCTCTGTCTCTGTCTCTGTCTCTGTCTCTGTCTCTGTCTCTGTCTCTGTCTCTGTCTCTGTCTCTGTCTCTGTCTCTGTCTCTGTCTCTGTCTCTGTCTCTGTCTCTGTCTCTGTCTCTGTCTCTGTCTCTGTCTCTGTCTCTGTCTCTGTCTCTGTCTCTGTCTCTGTCTCTGTCTCTGTCTCTGTCTCTGTCTCTGTCTCTGTCTCTGTCTCTGTCTCTGTCTCTGTCTCTGTCTCTGTCTCTGTCTCTGTCTCTGTCTCTGTCTCTGTCTCTGTCTCTGCCTCCGAAAGTGGCCCTATATCTGTCGCCATCCTTGTCAATGTCTCTGTCTCTGCATCCGAAAGTGGCCCTATATCTGTCGCCATCCTTGTCAATGTCTCTGTCTCTGACTCTGAATGTGCCCCTATATCTGCCGCTATCCTTGTCTCTGTCTCTGTCTCTGTCTCTGTATCTGTCTCTGTCTCTACCTCCGAAAGTGCCCCTATATCTGTCGCCATCCTTGTCAATGTCTCTGTCTCTGACTCTGAATGTGCCCCTATATCTGTCGCCATCCTTGTCAATGTCTCTGTCTCTGACTCTGAATGTGCCCCTATATCTGCCGCTATCCTTGTCTCTGTCTCTGTCTCTGTCTCTGTATCTGTCTCTGTCTCTACCTCCGAAAGTGCCCCTATATCTGTCGCCATTATTGTCAATGTCTCTGTCTCTGACTCTGAATGTGCCCCTATATCTGTCGCTATCCTTGTCTCTGCCTGTGTCTCTGTCTCTGACTCTAAATGTGCCCCTACATATGTCGCTATCCTTGTCTCTGCCTGTGACTCTCTCTCTGACTCTGAAAGTGCCCCTATATCTGTCGCTATCCTTGTCTCTCCCTGTGTCTCTGTCTCTGACTCTGAATGTGCCCCTATATCTGTCGCTATCCTTGTCTCTGTCTCTGTCTCTGTCTCTACCTCCGAAAGTGCCCCTATATCTGTCGCCATCCTTGTCAATGTCTCTGTCTCTGACTCTGAATGTGCCCCTATATCTGTCGCTATCCTTGTCTCTGCCTGTGTCTCTGTCTCTGTCTCTGTCACTGTCTCTGTCTCTGCCTCCGAAAGTGCCCCTATATCTGTCGCCATCCTTGTCAATGTCTCTGTCTCTGACTCTGAATGTGCCCCTATATCTGTCGCTATCCTTGTCTCTGCCTGTGTCTCTGTCTCTGTCTCTGTCACTGTCTCTGTCTCTGCCTCCGAAAGTGCCCCTATATCTGTCGCCATCCTTGTCAATGTCTCTGTCTCTGACTCTGAATGTGCTCCTATATCTGTCGCTATCCTTGTCTCTGCCTGTGTCTCTGTCTCTGTCTCTGTCTCTGTCTCTGTCTCTGTCTCTGTCTCTGTCTCTGTCTCTGTCTCTGTCTCTGTCTCTGTCTCTGTCTCTGTCTCTGTCTCTGTCTCTGTCTCTGTCTCTGTCTCTGTCTCTGTCTCTGTCTCTGTCTCTGTCTCTGTCTCTGTCTCTGTCTCTGTCTCTGTCTCTGTCTCTGTCTCTGTCTCTGTCTCTGTCTCTGTCTCTGTCTCTGTCTCTGTCTCTGTCTCTGTCTCTGTCTCTGTCTCTGTCTCTGTCTCTGTCTCTGTCTCTGTCTCTGTCTCTGTCTCTGTCTCTGTCTCTGTCTCTGTCTCTGTCTCTGTCTCTGTCTCTGTCTCTGTCTCTGTCTCTGTCTCTGTCTCTGTCTCTGTCTCTGTCTCTGTCTCTGTCTCTGTCTCTGTCTCTGTCTCTGTCTCTGTCTCTGTCTCTGTCTCTGTCTCTGTCTCTGTCTCTGTCTCTGTCTCTGTCTCTGTCTCTGTCTCTGTCTCTGTCTCTGTCTCTGTCTCTGTCTCTGTCTCTGTCTCTGTCTCTGTCTCTGTCTCTGTCTCTGTCTCTGTCTCTGTCTCTGTCTCTGTCTCTGTCTCTGTCTCTGTCTCTGTCTCTGTCTCTGTCTCTGTCTCTGTCTCTGTCTCTGTCTCTGTCTCTGTCTCTGTCTCTGTCTCTGTCTCTGTCTCTGTCTCTGTCTCTGTCTCTGTCTCTGTCTCTGTCTCTGTCTCTGTCTCTGTCTCTGTCTCTGTCTCTGTCTCTGTCTCTGTCTCTGTCTCTGTCTCTGTCTCTGTCTCTGTCTCTGTCTCTGTCTCTGTCTCTGTCTCTGTCTCTGTCTCTGTCTCTGTCTCTGTCTCTGTCTCTGTCTCTGTCTCTGTCTCTGTCTCTGTCTCTGTCTCTGTCTCTGTCTCTGTCTCTGTCTCTGTCTCTGTCTCTGTCTCTGTCTCTGTCTCTGTCTCTGTCTCTGTCTCTGTCTCTGTCTCTGTCTCTGTCTCTGTCTCTGTCTCTGTCTCTGTCTCTGTCTCTGTCTCTGTCTCTGTCTCTGTCTCTGTCTCTGTCTCTGTCTCTGTCTCTGTCTCTGTCTCTGTCTCTGTCTCTGTCTCTGTCTCTGTCTCTGTCTCTGTCTCTGTCTCTGTCTCTGTCTCTGTCTCTGTCTCTGTCTCTGTCTCTGTCTCTGTCTCTGTCTCTGTCTCTGTCTCTGTCTCTGTCTCTGTCTCTGTCTCTGTCTCTGTCTCTGTCTCTGTCTCTGTCTCTGTCTCTGTCTCTGTCTCTGTCTCTGTCTCTGTCTCTGTCTCTGTCTCTGTCTCTGTCTCTGTCTCTGTCTCTGTCTCTGTCTCTGTCTCTGTCTCTGTCTCTGTCTCTGTCTCTGTCTCTGTCTCTGTCTCTGTCTCTGTCTCTGTCTCTGTCCCTGTCTCTGTCTCTGTCTCTGTCCCTGTCTCTGTCTCTGTCCCTGTCCCTGTCTCTGTCCCTGTCTCTGTCTCTGTCTCTGTCTCTGTCTCTGTCTCTGTCTCTGTCTCTGTCTCTGTCTCTGTCTCTGTCTCTGTCTCTGTCTCTGTCTCTGTCTCTGTCTCTGTCTCTGTCTCTGTCTCTGTCTCTGTCTCTGTCTCTGTCTCTGTCTCTGTCTCTGTCTCTGTCTCTGTCTCTGTCTCTGTCTCTGTCTCTGTCTCTGTCTCTGTCTCTGTCTCTGTCTCTGTCTCTGTCTCTGTCTCTGTCTCTGTCTCTGTCTCTGTCTCTGTCTCTGTCTCTGTCTCTGTCTCTGTCTCTGTCTCTGTCTCTGTCTCTGTCTCTGTCTCTGTCTCTGTCTCTGTCTCTGTCTCTGTCTCTGTCTCTGTCTCTGTCTCTGTCTCTGTCTCTGTCTCTGTCTCTGTCTCTGTCTCTGTCTCTGTCTCTGTCTCTGTCTCTGTCTCTGTCTCTGTCTCTGTCTCTGTCTCTGTCTCTGTCTCTGTCTCTGTCTCTGTCTCTGTCTCTGTCTCTGTCTCTGTCTCTGTCTCTGTCTCTGTCTCTGTCTCTGTCTCTGTCTCTGTCTCTGTCTCTGTCTCTGTCTCTGTCTCTGTCTCTGTCTCTGTCTCTGTCTCTGTCTCTGTCTCTGTCTCTGTCTCTGTCTCTGTCTCTGTCTCTGTCTCTGTCTCTGTCTCTGTCTCTGTCTCTGCCTCCGAAAGTGGCCCTATATCTGTCGCCATCCTTGTCAATGTCTCTGTCTCTGCATCCGAAAGTGGCCCTATATCTGTCGCCATCCTTGTCAATGTCTCTGTCTCTGACTCTGAATGTGCCCCTATATCTGTCGCTATCCTTGTCTCTGCCTGTGTCTCTGTCTCTGTCTCTGTCACTGTCTCTGTCTCTGCCTCCGAAAGTGCCCCTATATCTGTCGCCATCCTTGTCAATGTCTCTGTCTCTGACTCTGAATGTGCCCCTATATCTGTCGCTATCCTTGTCTCTGCCTGTGTCTCTGTCTCTGTCTCTGTCACTGTCTCTGTCTCTGCCTCCGAAAGTGCCCCTATATCTGTCGCCATCCTTGTCAATGTCTCTGTCTCTGACTCTGAATGTGCTCCTATATCTGTCGCTATCCTTGTCTCTGCCTGTGTCTCTGTCTCTGTCTCTGTCACTGTCACTGTCTCTGTCTCTGTCTCTGTCTCTGTCTCTGTCTCTGTCTCTGTCTCTGTCTCTGTCTCTGTCTCTGTCTCTGTCTCTGTCTCTGTCTCTGTCTCTGTCTCTGTCTCTGTCTCTGTCTCTGTCTCTGTCTCTGTCTCTGTCTCTGTCTCTGTCTCTGTCTCTGTCTCTGTCTCTGTCTCTGTCTCTGTCTCTGTCTCTGTCTCTGTCTCTGTCTCTGTCTCTGTCTCTGTCTCTGTCTCTGTCTCTGTCTCTGTCTCTGTCTCTGTCTCTGTCTCTGTCTCTGTCTCTGTCTCTGTCTCTGTCTCTGTCTCTGTCTCTGTCTCTGTCTCTGTCTCTGTCTCTGTCTCTGTCTCTGTCTCTGTCTCTGTCTCTGTCTCTGTCTCTGTCTCTGTCTCTGTCTCTGTCTCTGTCTCTGTCTCTGTCTCTGTCTCTGTCTCTGTCTCTGTCTCTGTCTCTGTCTCTGTCTCTGTCTCTGTCTCTGTCTCTGTCTCTGTCTCTGTCTCTGTCTCTGTCTCTGTCTCTGTCTCTGTCTCTGTCTCTGTCTCTGTCTCTGTCTCTGTCTCTGTCTCTGTCTCTGTCTCTGTCTCTGTCTCTGTCTCTGTCTCTGTCTCTGTCTCTGTCTCTGTCTCTGTCTCTGTCTCTGTCTCTGTCTCTGTCTCTGTCTCTGTCTCTGTCTCTGTCTCTGTCTCTGTCTCTGTCTCTGTCTCTGTCTCTGTCTCTGTCTCTGCCTCCGAAAGTGGCCCTATATCTGTCGCCATCCTTGTCAATGTCTCTGTCTCTGCATCCGAAAGTGGCCCTATATCTGTCGCCATCCTTGTCAATGTCTCTGTCTCTGACTCTGAATGTGCCCCTATATCTGTCGCTATCCTTGTCTCTGCCTGTGTCTCTGTCTCTGTCTCTGTCACTGTCTCTGTCTCTGCCTCCGAAAGTGCCCCTATATCTGTCGCCATCCTTGTCAATGTCTCTGTCTCTGACTCTGAATGTGCCCCTATATCTGTCGCTATCCTTGTCTCTGCCTGTGTCTCTGTCTCTGTCTCTGTCACTGTCTCTGTCTCTGCCTCCGAAAGTGCCCCTATATCTGTCGCCATCCTTGTCAATGTCTCTGTCTCTGACTCTGAATGTGCTCCTATATCTGTCGCTATCCTTGTCTCTGCCTGTGTCTCTGTCTCTGTCTCTGTCACTGTCACTGTCTCTGTCTCTGTCTCTGTCTCTGTCTCTGTCTCTGTCTCTGTCTCTGTCTCTGTCTCTGTCTCTGTCTCTGTCTCTGTCTCTGTCTCTGTCTCTGTCTCTGTCTCTGTCTCTGTCTCTGTCTCTGTCTCTGTCTCTGTCTCTGTCTCTGTCTCTGTCTCTGTCTCTGTCTCTGTCTCTGTCTCTGTCTCTGTCTCTGTCTCTGTCTCTGTCTCTGTCTCTGTCTCTGTCTCTGTCTCTGTCTCTGTCTCTGTCTCTGTCTCTGTCTCTGTCTCTGTCTCTGTCTCTGTCTCTGTCTCTGTCTCTGTCTCTGTCTCTGTCTCTGTCTCTGTCTCTGTCTCTGTCTCTGTCTCTGTCTCTGTCTCTGTCTCTGTCTCTGTCTCTGTCTCTGTCTCTGTCTCTGTCTCTGTCTCTGTCTCTGTCTCTGTCTCTGTCTCTGTCTCTGTCTCTGTCTCTGTCTCTGTCTCTGTCTCTGTCTCTGTCTCTGTCTCTGTCTCTGTCTCTGTCTCTGTCTCTGTCTCTGTCTCTGTCTCTGTCTCTGTCTCTGTCTCTGTCTCTGTCTCTGTCTCTGTCTCTGTCTCTGTCTCTGTCTCTGTCTCTGTCTCTGTCTCTGTCTCTGTCTCTGTCTCTGTCTCTGTCTCTGTCTCTGTCTCTGTCTCTGTCTCTGTCTCTGTCTCTGTCTCTGTCTCTGTCTCTGTCTCTGTCTCTGTCTCTGTCTCTGTCTCTGTCTCTGTCTCTGTCTCTGTCTCTGTCTCTGTCTCTGTCTCTGTCTCTGTCTCTGTCTCTGTCTCTGTCTCTGTCTCTGTCTCTGTCTCTGTCTCTGTCTCTGTCTCTGTCTCTGTCTCTGTCTCTGTCTCTGTCTCTGTCTCTGTCTCTGTCTCTGTCTCTGTCTCTGTCTCTGTCTCTGTCTCTGTCTCTGTCTCTGTCTCTGTCTCTGTCTCTGTCTCTGTCTCTGTCTCTGTCTCTGTCTCTGTCTCTGTCTCTGTCTCTGTCTCTGTCTCTGTCTCTGTCTCTGTCTCTGTCTCTGTCTCTGTCTCTGTCTCTGTCTCTGTCTCTGTCTCTGTCTCTGTCTCTGTCTCTGTCTCTGTCTCTGTCTCTGTCTCTGTCTCTGTCTCTGTCTCTGTCTCTGTCTCTGTCTCTGTCTCTGTCTCTGTCTCTGTCTCTGTCTCTGTCTCTGTCTCTGTCTCTGTCTCTGTCTCTGTCTCTGTCTCTGTCTCTGTCTCTGTCTCTGTCTCTGTCTCTGTCTCTGTCTCTGTCTCTGTCTCTGTCTCTGTCTCTGTCTCTGTCTCTGTCTCTGTCTCTGTCTCTGTCTCTGTCTCTGTCTCTGTCTCTGTCTCTGTCTCTGTCTCTGTCTCTGTCTCTGTCTCTGTCTCTGTCTCTGTCTCTGTCTCTGTCTCTGTCTCTGTCTCTGTCTCTGTCTCTGTCTCTGTCTCTGTCTCTGTCTCTGTCTCTGTCTCTGTCTCTGTCTCTGTCTCTGTCTCTGTCTCTGTCTCTGTCTCTGTCTCTGTCTCTGTCTCTGTCTCTGTCTCTGTCTCTGTCTCTGTCTCTGTCTCTGTCTCTGTCTCTGTCTCTGTCTCTGTCTCTGTCTCTGTCTCTGTCTCTGTCTCTGTCTCTGTCTCTGTCTCTGTCTCTGTCTCTGTCTCTGTCTCTGTCTCTGTCTCTGTCTCTGTCTCTGTCTCTGTCTCTGTCTCTGTCTCTGTCTCTGTCTCTGTCTCTGTCTCTGTCTCTGTCTCTGTCTCTGTCTCTGTCTCTGTCTCTGTCTCTGTCTCTGTCTCTGTCTCTGTCTCTGTCTCTGTCTCTGTCTCTGTCTCTGTCTCTGTCTCTGTCTCTGTCTCTGTCTCTGTCTCTGTCTCTGTCTCTGTCTCTGTCTCTGTCTCTGTCTCTGTCTCTGTCTCTGTCTCTGTCTCTGTCTCTGTCTCTGTCTCTGTCTCTGTCTCTGTCTCTGTCTCTGTCTCTGTCTCTGTCTCTGTCTCTGTCTCTGTCTCTGTCTCTGTCTCTGTCTCTGTCTCTGTCTCTGTCTCTGTCTCTGTCTCTGTCTCTGTCTCTGTCTCTGTCTCTGTCTCTGTCTCTGTCTCTGTCTCTGTCTCTGTCTCTGTCTCTGTCTCTGTCTCTGTCTCTGTCTCTGTCTCTGTCTCTGTCTCTGTCTCTGTCTCTGTCTCTGTCTCTGTCTCTGTCTCTGTCTCTGTCTCTGTCTCTGTCTCTGTCTCTGTCTCTGTCTCTGTCTCTGTCTCTGTCTCTGTCTCTGTCTCTGTCTCTGTCTCTGTCTCTGTCTCTGTCTCTGTCTCTGTCTCTGTCTCTGTCTCTGTCTCTGTCTCTGTCTCTGTCTCTGTCTCTGTCTCTGTCTCTGTCTCTGTCTCTGTCTCTGTCTCTGTCTCTGTCTCTGTCTCTGTCTCTGTCTCTGTCTCTGTCTCTGTCTCTGTCTCTGTCTCTGTCTCTGTCTCTGTCTCTGTCTCTGTCTCTGTCTCTGTCTCTGTCTCTGTCTCTGTCTCTGTCTCTGTCTCTGTCTCTGTCTCTGTCTCTGTCTCTGTCTCTGTCTCTGTCTCTGTCTCTGTCTCTGTCTCTGTCTCTGTCTCTGTCTCTGTCTCTGTCTCTGTCTCTGTCTCTGTCTCTGTCTCTGTCTCTGTCTCTGTCTCTGTCTCTGTCTCTGTCTCTGTCTCTGTCTCTGTCTCTGTCTCTGTCTCTGTCTCTGTCTCTGTCTCTGTCTCTGTCTCTGTCTCTGTCTCTGTCTCTGTCTCTGTCTCTGTCTCTGTCTCTGTCTCTGTCTCTGTCTCTGTCTCTGTCTCTGTCTCTGTCTCTGTCTCTGTCTCTGTCTCTGTCTCTGTCTCTGTCTCTGTCTCTGTCTCTGTCTCTGTCTCTGTCTCTGTCTCTGTCTCTGTCTCTGTCTCTGTCTCTGTCTCTGTCTCTGTCTCTGTCTCTGTCTCTGTCTCTGTCTCTGTCTCTGTCTCTGTCTCTGTCTCTGTCTCTGTCTCTGTCTCTGTCTCTGTCTCTGTCTCTGTCTCTGTCTCTGTCTCTGTCTCTGTCTCTGTCTCTGTCTCTGTCTCTGTCTCTGTCTCTGTCTCTGTCTCTGTCTCTGTCTCTGTCTCTGTCTCTGTCTCTGTCTCTGTCTCTGTCTCTGTCTCTGTCTCTGTCTCTGTCTCTGTCTCTGTCTCTGTCTCTGTCTCTGTCTCTGTCTCTGTCTCTGTCTCTGTCTCTGTCTCTGTCTCTGTCTCTGTCTCTGTCTCTGTCTCTGTCTCTGTCTCTGTCTCTGTCTCTGTCTCTGTCTCTGTCTCTGTCTCTGTCTCTGTCTCTGTCTCTGTCTCTGTCTCTGTCTCTGTCTCTGTCTCTGTCTCTGTCTCTGTCTCTGTCTCTGTCTCTGTCTCTGTCTCTGTCTCTGTCTCTGTCTCTGTCTCTGTCTCTGTCTCTGTCTCTGTCTCTGTCTCTGTCTCTGTCTCTGTCTCTGTCTCTGTCTCTGTCTCTGTCTCTGTCTCTGTCTCTGTCTCTGTCTCTGTCTCTGTCTCTGTCTCTGTCTCTGTCTCTGTCTCTGTCTCTGTCTCTGTCTCTGTCTCTGTCTCTGTCTCTGTCTCTGTCTCTGTCTCTGTCTCTGTCTCTGTCTCTGTCTCTGTCTCTGTCTCTGTCTCTGTCTCTGTCTCTGTCTCTGTCTCTGTCTCTGTCTCTGTCTCTGTCTCTGTCTCTGTCTCTGTCTCTGTCTCTGTCTCTGTCTCTGTCTCTGTCTCTGTCTCTGTCTCTGTCTCTGTCTCTGTCTCTGTCTCTGTCTCTGTCTCTGTCTCTGTCTCTGTCTCTGTCTCTGTCTCTGTCTCTGTCTCTGTCTCTGTCTCTGTCTCTGTCTCTGTCTCTGTCTCTGTCTCTGTCTCTGTCTCTGTCTCTGTCTCTGTCTCTGTCTCTGTCTCTGTCTCTGTCTCTGTCTCTGTCTCTGTCTCTGTCTCTGTCTCTGTCTCTGTCTCTGTCTCTGTCTCTGTCTCTGTCTCTGTCTCTGTCTCTGTCTCTGTCTCTGTCTCTGTCTCTGTCTCTGTCTCTGTCTCTGTCTCTGTCTCTGTCTCTGTCTCTGTCTCTGTCTCTGTCTCTGTCTCTGTCTCTGTCTCTGTCTCTGTCTCTGTCTCTGTCTCTGTCTCTGTCTCTGTCTCTGTCTCTGTCTCTGTCTCTGTCTCTGTCTCTGTCTCTGTCTCTGTCTCTGTCTCTGTCTCTGTCTCTGTCTCTGTCTCTGTCTCTGTCTCTGTCTCTGTCTCTGTCTCTGTCTCTGTCTCTGTCTCTGTCTCTGTCTCTGTCTCTGTCTCTGTCTCTGTCTCTGTCTCTGTCTCTGTCTCTGTCTCTGTCTCTGTCTCTGTCTCTGTCTCTGTCTCTGTCTCTGTCTCTGTCTCTGTCTCTGTCTCTGTCTCTGTCTCTGTCTCTGTCTCTGTCTCTGTCTCTGTCTCTGTCTCTGTCTCTGTCTCTGTCTCTGTCTCTGTCTCTGCCTCCGAAAGTGGCCCTATATCTGTCGCCATCCTTGTCAATGTCTCTGTCTCTGCATCCGAAAGTGGCCCTATATCTGTCGCCATCCTTGTCAATGTCTCTGTCTCTGACTCTGAATGTGCCCCTATATCTGTCGCTATCCTTGTCTCTGCCTGTGTCTCTGTCTCTGTCTCTGTCACTGTCTCTGTCTCTGCCTCCGAAAGTGCCCCTATATCTGTCGCCATCCTTGTCAATGTCTCTGTCTCTGACTCTGAATGTGCCCCTATATCTGTCGCTATCCTTGTCTCTGCCTGTGTCTCTGTCTCTGTCTCTGTCACTGTCTCTGTCTCTGCCTCCGAAAGTGCCCCTATATCTGTCGCCATCCTTGTCAATGTCTCTGTCTCTGACTCTGAATGTGCTCCTATATCTGTCGCTATCCTTGTCTCTGCCTGTGTCTCTGTCTCTGTCTCTGTCACTGTCACTGTCTCTGTCTCTGTCTCTGTCTCTGTCTCTGTCTCTGTCTCTGTCTCTGTCTCTGTCTCTGTCTCTGTCTCTGTCTCTGTCTCTGTCTCTGTCTCTGTCTCTGTCTCTGTCTCTGTCTCTGTCTCTGTCTCTGTCTCTGTCTCTGTCTCTGTCTCTGTCTCTGTCTCTGTCTCTGTCTCTGTCTCTGTCTCTGTCTCTGTCTCTGTCTCTGTCTCTGTCTCTGTCTCTGTCTCTGTCTCTGTCTCTGTCTCTGTCTCTGTCTCTGTCTCTGTCTCTGTCTCTGTCTCTGTCTCTGTCTCTGTCTCTGTCTCTGTCTCTGTCTCTGTCTCTGTCTCTGTCTCTGTCTCTGTCTCTGTCTCTGTCTCTGTCTCTGTCTCTGTCTCTGTCTCTGTCTCTGTCTCTGTCTCTGTCTCTGTCTCTGTCTCTGTCTCTGTCTCTGTCTCTGTCTCTGTCTCTGTCTCTGTCTCTGTCTCTGTCTCTGTCTCTGTCTCTGTCTCTGTCTCTGTCTCTGTCTCTGTCTCTGTCTCTGTCTCTGTCTCTGTCTCTGTCTCTGTCTCTGTCTCTGTCTCTGTCTCTGTCTCTGTCTCTGTCTCTGTCTCTGTCTCTGTCTCTGTCTCTGTCTCTGTCTCTGTCTCTGTCTCTGTCTCTGTCTCTGTCTCTGTCTCTGTCTCTGTCTCTGTCTCTGTCTCTGTCTCTGTCTCTGTCTCTGTCTCTGTCTCTGTCTCTGTCTCTGTCTCTGTCTCTGTCTCTGTCTCTGTCTCTGTCTCTGTCTCTGTCTCTGTCTCTGTCTCTGTCTCTGTCTCTGTCTCTGTCTCTGTCTCTGTCTCTGTCTCTGTCTCTGTCTCTGTCTCTGTCTCTGTCTCTGTCTCTGTCTCTGTCTCTGTCTCTGTCTCTGTCTCTGTCTCTGTCTCTGTCTCTGTCTCTGTCTCTGTCTCTGTCTCTGTCTCTGTCTCTGTCTCTGTCTCTGTCTCTGTCTCTGTCTCTGTCTCTGTCTCTGTCTCTGTCTCTGTCTCTGTCTCTGTCTCTGTCTCTGTCTCTGTCTCTGTCTCTGTCTCTGTCTCTGTCTCTGTCTCTGTCTCTGTCTCTGTCTCTGTCTCTGTCTCTGTCTCTGTCTCTGTCTCTGTCTCTGTCTCTGTCTCTGTCTCTGTCTCTGTCTCTGTCTCTGTCTCTGTCTCTGTCTCTGTCTCTGTCTCTGTCTCTGTCTCTGTCTCTGTCTCTGTCTCTGTCTCTGTCTCTGTCTCTGTCTCTGTCTCTGTCTCTGTCTCTGTCTCTGTCTCTGTCTCTGTCTCTGTCTCTGTCTCTGTCTCTGTCTCTGTCTCTGTCTCTGTCTCTGTCTCTGTCTCTGTCTCTGTCTCTGTCTCTGTCTCTGTCTCTGTCTCTGTCTCTGTCTCTGTCTCTGTCTCTGTCTCTGTCTCTGTCTCTGCCTCCGAAAGTGGCCCTATATCTGTCGCCATCCTTGTCAATGTCTCTGTCTCTGCATCCGAAAGTGGCCCTATATCTGTCGCCATCCTTGTCAATGTCTCTGTCTCTGACTCTGAATGTGCCCCTATATCTGCCGCTATCCTTGTCTCTGTCTCTGTCTCTGTCTCTGTCTCTGTCTCTGTCTCTACCTCCGAAAGTGCCCCTATATCTGTCGCCATCCTTGTCAATGTCTCTGTCTCTGACTCTGAATGTGCCCCTATATCTGTCGCTATCCTTGTCTCTGCCTGTGTCTCTGTCTCTGACTCTAAATGTGCCCCTACATATGTCGCTATCCTTGTCTCTGCCTGTGACTCTCTCTCTGACTCTGAAAGTGCCCCTATATCTGTCGCTATCCTTGTCTCTCCCTGTGTCTCTGTCTCTGACTCTGAATGTGCCCCTATATCTGTCGCTATCCTTGTCTCTGTCTCTGTCTCTGTCTCTGTCTCTGTCTCTACCTCCGAAAGTGCCCCTATATCTGTCGCCATCCTTGTCAATGTCTCTGTCTCTGACTCTGAATGTGCCCCTATATCTGTCGCTATCCTTGTCTCTGCCTGTGTCTCTGTCTCTGTCTCTGTCACTGTCTCTGTCTCTGCCTCCGAAAGTGCCCCTATATCTGTCGCCATCCTTGTCAATGTCTCTGTCTCTGACTCTGAATGTGCCCCTATATCTGTCGCTATCCTTGTCTCTGCCTGTGTCTCTGTCTCTGTCTCTGTCACTGTCTCTGTCTCTGCCTCCGAAAGTGCCCCTATATCTGTCGCCATCCTTGTCAATGTCTCTGTCTCTGACTCTGAATGTGCTCCTATATCTGTCGCTATCCTTGTCTCTGTCTCTGTCTCTGTCTCTGTCTCTGTCTCTGTCTCTGTCTCTGTCTCTGTCTCTGTCTCTGTCTCTGTCTCTGTCTCTGTCTCTGTCTCTGTCTCTGTCTCTGTCTCTGTCTCTGTCTCTGTCTCTGTCTCTGTCTCTGTCTCTGTCTCTGTCTCTGTCTCTGTCTCTGTCTCTGTCTCTGTCTCTGTCTCTGTCTCTGTCTCTGTCTCTGTCTCTGTCTCTGTCTCTGTCTCTGTCTCTGTCTCTGTCTCTGTCTCTGTCTCTGTCTCTGTCTCTGTCTCTGTCTCTGTCTCTGTCTCTGTCTCTGTCTCTGTCTCTGTCTCTGTCTCTGTCTCTGTCTCTGTCTCTGTCTCTGTCTCTGTCTCTGTCTCTGTCTCTGTCTCTGTCTCTGTCTCTGTCTCTGTCTCTGTCTCTGTCTCTGTCTCTGTCTCTGTCTCTGTCTCTGTCTCTGTCTCTGTCTCTGTCTCTGTCTCTGTCTCTGTCTCTGTCTCTGTCTCTGTCTCTGTCTCTGTCTCTGTCTCTGTCTCTGTCTCTGTCTCTGTCTCTGTCTCTGTCTCTGTCTCTGTCTCTGTCTCTGTCTCTGTCTCTGTCTCTGTCTCTGTCTCTGTCTCTGTCTCTGTCTCTGTCTCTGTCTCTGTCTCTGTCTCTGTCTCTGTCTCTGTCTCTGTCTCTGTCTCTGTCTCTGTCTCTGTCTCTGTCTCTGTCTCTGTCTCTGTCTCTGTCTCTGTCTCTGTCTCTGTCTCTGTCTCTGTCTCTGTCTCTGTCTCTGTCTCTGTCTCTGTCTCTGTCTCTGTCTCTGTCTCTGTCTCTGTCTCTGTCTCTGTCTCTGTCTCTGTCTCTGTCTCTGTCTCTGTCTCTGTCTCTGTCTCTGTCTCTGTCTCTGTCTCTGTCTCTGTCTCTGTCTCTGTCTCTGTCTCTGTCTCTGTCTCTGTCTCTGTCTCTGTCTCTGTCTCTGTCTCTGTCTCTGTCTCTGTCTCTGTCTCTGTCTCTGTCTCTGTCTCTGTCTCTGTCTCTGTCTCTGTCTCTGTCTCTGTCTCTGTCTCTGTCTCTGTCTCTGTCTCTGTCTCTGTCTCTGTCTCTGTCTCTGTCTCTGTCTCTGTCTCTGTCTCTGTCTCTGTCTCTGTCTCTGTCTCTGTCTCTGTCTCTGTCTCTGTCTCTGTCTCTGTCTCTGTCTCTGTCTCTGTCTCTGTCTCTGTCTCTGTCTCTGTCTCTGTCTCTGTCTCTGTCTCTGTCTCTGTCTCTGTCTCTGTCTCTGTCTCTGTCTCTGTCTCTGTCTCTGTCTCTGTCTCTGTCTCTGTCTCTGTCTCTGTCTCTGTCTCTGTCTCTGTCTCTGCCTCCGAAAGTGGCCCTATATCTGTCGCCATCCTTGTCAATGTCTCTGTCTCTGCATCCGAAAGTGGCCCTATATCTGTCGCCATCCTTGTCAATGTCTCTGTCTCTGACTCTGAATGTGCCCCTATATCTGCCGCTATCCTTGTCTCTGTCTCTGTCTCTGTCTCTGTCTCTGTCTCTGTCTCTACCTCCGAAAGTGCCCCTATATCTGTCGCCATCCTTGTCAATGTCTCTGTCTCTGACTCTGAATGTGCCCCTATATCTGTCGCTATCCTTGTCTCTGCCTGTGTCTCTGTCTCTGACTCTAAATGTGCCCCTACATATGTCGCTATCCTTGTCTCTGCCTGTGACTCTCTCTCTGACTCTGAAAGTGCCCCTATATCTGTCGCTATCCTTGTCTCTCCCTGTGTCTCTGTCTCTGACTCTGAATGTGCCCCTATATCTGTCGCTATCCTTGTCTCTGTCTCTGTCTCTGTCTCTGTCTCTGTCTCTACCTCCGAAAGTGCCCCTATATCTGTCGCCATCCTTGTCAATGTCTCTGTCTCTGACTCTGAATGTGCCCCTATATCTGTCGCTATCCTTGTCTCTGCCTGTGTCTCTGTCTCTGTCTCTGTCACTGTCTCTGTCTCTGCCTCCGAAAGTGCCCCTATATCTGTCGCCATCCTTGTCAATGTCTCTGTCTCTGACTCTGAATGTGCCCCTATATCTGTCGCTATCCTTGTCTCTGCCTGTGTCTCTGTCTCTGTCTCTGTCACTGTCTCTGTCTCTGCCTCCGAAAGTGCCCCTATATCTGTCGCCATCCTTGTCAATGTCTCTGTCTCTGACTCTGAATGTGCTCCTATATCTGTCGCTATCCTTGTCTCTGTCTCTGTCTCTGTCTCTGTCTCTGTCACTGTCACTGTCTCTGTCTCTGTCTCTGTCTCTGTCTCTGTCTCTGTCTCTGTCTCTGTCTCTGTCTCTGTCTCTGTCTCTGTCTCTGTCTCTGTCTCTGTCTCTGTCTCTGTCTCTGTCTCTGTCTCTGTCTCTGTCTCTGTCTCTGTCTCTGTCTCTGTCTCTGTCTCTGTCTCTGTCTCTGTCTCTGTCTCTGTCTCTGTCTCTGTCTCTGTCTCTGTCTCTGTCTCTGTCTCTGTCTCTGTCTCTGTCTCTGTCTCTGTCTCTGTCTCTGTCTCTGCCTCCGAAAGTGGCCCTATATCTGTCGCCATCCTTGTCAATGTCTCTGTCTCTGCATCCGAAAGTGGCCCTATATCTGTCGCCATCCTTGTCAATGTCTCTGTCTCTGACTCTGAATGTGCCCCTATATCTGCCGCTATCCTTGTCTCTGTCTCTGTCTCTGTCTCTGTATCTGTCTCTGTCTCTACCTCCGAAAGTGCCCCTATATCTGTCGCCATCCTTGTCAATTTCTCTGTCTCTGACTCTGAATGTGCCCCTATATCTGTCGCTATCCTTGTCTCTGCCTGTGTCTCTGTCTCTGACTCTAAATGTGCCCCTACATATGTCGCTATCCTTGTCTCTGCCTGTGACTCTCTCTCTGACTCTGAAAGTGCCCCTATATCTGTCGCTATCCTTGTCTCTGCCTGTGTCTCTGTCTCTGTCTCTGTCACTGTCTCTGTCTCTGCCTCCGAAAGTGCCCCTATATCTGTCGCCATCCTTGTCAATGTCTCTGTCTCTGACTCTGAATGTGCCCCTATATCTGTCGCTATCCTTGTCTCTGCCTGTGTCTCTGTCTCTGTCTCTGTCACTGTCTCTGTCTCTGCCTCCGAAAGTGCCACTATATCTGTCGCCATCCTTGTCAATGTCTCTGTCTCTGACTCTGAATGTGCTCCTATATCTGTCGCTATCCTTGTCTCTGCCTGTGTCTCTGTCTCTGTCTCTGTCACTGTCACTGTCTCTGTCTCTGTCTCTGTCTCTGTCTCTGTCTCTGTCTCTGTCTCTGTCTCTGTCTCTGTCTCTGTCTCTGTCTCTGTCTCTGTCTCTGTCTCTGTCTCTGTCTCTGTCTCTGTCTCTGTCTCTGTCTCTGTCTCTGTCTCTGTCTCTGTCTCTGTCTCTGTCTCTGTCTCTGTCTCTGTCTCTGTCTCTGTCTCTGTCTCTGTCTCTGTCTCTGTCTCTGTCTCTGTCTCTGTCTCTGTCTCTGTCTCTGTCTCTGTCTCTGTCTCTGTCTCTGTCTCTGTCTCTGTCTCTGTCTCTGTCTCTGTCTCTGTCTCTGTCTCTGTCTCTGTCTCTGTCTCTGTCTCTGTCTCTGTCTCTGTCTCTGTCTCTGTCTCTGTCTCTGTCTCTGTCTCTGTCTCTGTCTCTGTCTCTGTCTCTGTCTCTGTCTCTGTCTCTGTCTCTGTCTCTGTCTCTGTCTCTGTCTCTGTCTCTGTCTCTGTCTCTGTCTCTGTCTCTGTCTCTGTCTCTGTCTCTGTCTCTGTCTCTGTCTCTGCCTCCGAAAGTGGCCCTATATCTGTCGCCATCCTTGTCAATGTCTCTGTCTCTGCATCCGAAAGTGGCCCTATATCTGTCGCCATCCTTGTCAATGTCTCTGTCTCTGACTCTGAATGTGCCCCTATATCTGCCGCTATCCTTGCCTCTGTCTCTGTCTCTGTCTCTGTCTCTGTCTCTGTCTCTGTCTCTGTCTCTGTCTCTGTCTCTGTCTCTGTCTCTGTCTCTGTCTCTGTCTCTGTCTCTGTCTCTGTCTCTGTCTCTGTCTCTGTCTCTGTCTCTGTCTCTGTCTCTGTCTCTGTCTCTGTCTCTGTCTCTGTCTCTGTCTCTGTCTCTGTCTCTGTCTCTGTCTCTGTCTCTGTCTCTGTCTCTGTCTCTGTCTCTGTCTCTGTCTCTGTCTCTGTCTCTGTCTCTGTCTCTGTCTCTGTCTCTGTCTCTGTCTCTGTCTCTGTCTCTGTCTCTGTCTCTGTCTCTGTCTCTGTCTCTGTCTCTGTCTCTGTCTCTGTCTCTGCCTCCGAAAGTGGCCCTATATCTGTCGCCATCCTTGTCAATGTCTCTGTCTCTGCATCCGAAAGTGGCCCTATATCTGTCGCCATCCTTGTCAATGTCTCTGTCTCTGACTCTGAATGTGCCCCTATATCTGCCGCTATCCTTGTCTCTGTCTCTGTCTCTGTCTCTGTCTCTGTCTCTGTCTCTACCTCCGAAAGTGCCCCTATATCTGTCGCCATCCTTGTCAATGTCTCTGTCTCTGACTCTGAATGTGCCCCTATATCTGTCGCTATCCTTGTCTCTGCCTGTGTCTCTGTCTCTGACTCTAAATGTGCCCCTACATATGTCGCTATCCTTGTCAATGTCTCTGTCTCTGCATCCGAAAGTGGCCCTATATCTGTCGCCATCCTTGTCAATGTCTCTGTCTCTGACTCTGAATGTGCCCCTATATCTGCCGCTATCCTTGTCTCTGTCTCTGTCTCTGTCTCTGTCTCTGTCTCTGTCTCTACCTCCGAAAGTGCCCCTATATCTGTCGCCATCCTTGTCAATGTCTCTGTCTCTGACTCTGAATGTGCCCCTATATCTGTCGCTATCCTTGTCTCTGCCTGTGTCTCTGTCTCTGACTCTAAATGTGCCCCTACATATGTCGCTATCCTTGTCTCTGCCTGTGACTCTCTCTCTGACTCTGAAAGTGCCCCTATATCTGTCGCTATCCTTGTCTCTCCCTGTGTCTCTGTCTCTGACTCTGAATGTGCCCCTATATCTGTCGCTATCCTTGTCTCTGTCTCTGTCTCTGTCTCTGTCTCTGTCTCTACCTCCGAAAGTGCCCCTATATCTGTCGCCATCCTTGTCAATGTCTCTGTCTCTGACTCTGAATGTGCCCCTATATCTGTCGCTATCCTTGTCTCTGCCTGTGTCTCTGTCTCTGTCTCTGTCACTGTCTCTGTCTCTGCCTCCGAAAGTGCCCCTATATCTGTCGCCATCCTTGTCAATGTCTCTGTCTCTGACTCTGAATGTGCCCCTATATCTGTCGCTATCCTTGTCTCTGCCTGTGTCTCTGTCTCTGTCTCTGTCACTGTCTCTGTCTCTGCCTCCGAAAGTGCCCCTATATCTGTCGCCATCCTTGTCAATGTCTCTGTCTCTGACTCTGAATGTGCTCCTATATCTGTCGCTATCCTTGTCTCTGCCTGTGTCTCTGTCTCTGTCTCTGTCACTGTCACTGTCTCTGTCTCTGTCTCTGTCTCTGTCTCTGTCTCTGTCTCTGTCTCTGTCTCTGTCTCTGTCTCTGTCTCTGTCTCTGTCTCTGTCTCTGTCTCTGTCTCTGTCTCTGTCTCTGTCTCTGTCTCTGTCTCTGTCTCTGTCTCTGTCTCTGTCTCTGTCTCTGTCTCTGTCTCTGTCTCTGTCTCTGTCTCTGTCTCTGTCTCTGTCTCTGTCTCTGTCTCTGTCTCTGTCTCTGTCTCTGTCTCTGTCTCTGTCTCTGTCTCTGTCTCTGTCTCTGTCTCTGTCTCTGTCTCTGTCTCTGTCTCTGTCTCTGTCTCTGTCTCTGTCTCTGTCTCTGTCTCTGTCTCTGTCTCTGTCTCTGTCTCTGTCTCTGTCTCTGCCTCCGAAAGTGGCCCTATATCTGTCGCCATCCTTGTCAATGTCTCTGTCTCTGCATCCGAAAGTGGCCCTATATCTGTCGCCATCCTTGTCAATGTCTCTGTCTCTGACTCTGAATGTGCCCCTATATCTGCCGCTATCCTTGTCTCTGTCTCTGTCTCTGTCTCTGTCTCTGTCTCTGTCTCTACCTCCGAAAGTGCCCCTATATCTGTCGCCATCCTTGTCAATGTCTCTGTCTCTGACTCTGAATGTGCCCCTATATCTGTCGCTATCCTTGTCTCTGCCTGTGTCTCTGTCTCTGACTCTAAATGTGCCCCTACATATGTCGCTATCCTTGTCTCTGCCTGTGACTCTCTCTCTGACTCTGAAAGTGCCCCTATATCTGTCGCTATCCTTGTCTCTCCCTGTGTCTCTGTCTCTGACTCTGAATGTGCCCCTATATCTGTCGCTATCCTTGTCTCTGTCTCTGTCTCTGTCTCTGTCTCTGTCTCTACCTCCGAAAGTGCCCCTATATCTGTCGCCATCCTTGTCAATGTCTCTGTCTCTGACTCTGAATGTGCCCCTATATCTGTCGCTATCCTTGTCTCTGCCTGTGTCTCTGTCTCTGTCTCTGTCACTGTCTCTGTCTCTGCCTCCGAAAGTGCCCCTATATCTGTCGCCATCCTTGTCAATGTCTCTGTCTCTGACTCTGAATGTGCCCCTATATCTGTCGCTATCCTTGTCTCTGCCTGTGTCTCTGTCTCTGTCTCTGTCACTGTCTCTGTCTCTGCCTCCGAAAGTGCCCCTATATCTGTCGCCATCCTTGTCAATGTCTCTGTCTCTGACTCTGAATGTGCTCCTATATCTGTCGCTATCCTTGTCTCTGTCTCTGTCTCTGTCTCTGTCTCTGTCACTGTCACTGTCTCTGTCTCTGTCTCTGTCTCTGTCTCTGTCTCTGTCTCTGTCTCTGTCTCTGTCTCTGTCTCTGTCTCTGTCTCTGTCTCTGTCTCTGTCTCTGTCTCTGTCTCTGTCTCTGTCTCTGTCTCTGTCTCTGTCTCTGTCTCTGTCTCTGTCTCTGTCTCTGTCTCTGTCTCTGTCTCTGTCTCTGTCTCTGTCTCTGTCTCTGTCTCTGTCTCTGTCTCTGCCTCCGAAAGTGGCCCTATATCTGTCGCCATCCTTGTCAATGTCTCTGTCTCTGCATCCGAAAGTGGCCCTATATCTGTCGCCATCCTTGTCAATGTCTCTGTCTCTGACTCTGAATGTGCCCCTATATCTGCCGCTATCCTTGTCTCTGTCTCTGTCTCTGTCTCTGTATCTGTCTCTGTCTCTACCTCCGAAAGTGCCCCTATATCTGTCGCCATCCTTGTCAATGTCTCTGTCTCTGACTCTGAATGTGCCCCTATATCTGTCGCTATCCTTGTCTCTGCCTGTGTCTCTGTCTCTGACTCTAAATGTGCCCCTACATATGTCGCTATCCTTGTCTCTGCCTGTGACTCTCTCTCTGACTCTGAAAGTGCCCCTATATCTGTCGCTATCCTTGTCTCTGCCTGTGTCTCTGTCTCTGTCTCTGTCACTGTCTCTGTCTCTGCCTCCGAAAGTGCCCCTATATCTGTCGCCATCCTTGTCAATGTCTCTGTCTCTGACTCTGAATGTGCCCCTATATCTGTCGCTATCCTTGTCTCTGCCTGTGTCTCTGTCTCTGTCTCTGTCACTGTCTCTGTCTCTGCCTCCGAAAGTGCCACTATATCTGTCGCCATCCTTGTCAATGTCTCTGTCTCTGACTCTGAATGTGCTCCTATATCTGTCGCTATCCTTGTCTCTGCCTGTGTCTCTGTCTCTGTCTCTGTCACTGTCACTGTCTCTGTCTCTGTCTCTGTCTCTGTCTCTGTCTCTGTCTCTGTCTCTGTCTCTGTCTCTGTCTCTGTCTCTGTCTCTGTCTCTGTCTCTGTCTCTGTCTCTGTCTCTGTCTCTGTCTCTGTCTCTGTCTCTGTCTCTGTCTCTGTCTCTGTCTCTGTCTCTGTCTCTGTCTCTGTCTCTGTCTCTGTCTCTGTCTCTGTCTCTGTCTCTGTCTCTGTCTCTGTCTCTGTCTCTGTCTCTGTCTCTGTCTCTGTCTCTGTCTCTGTCTCTGTCTCTGTCTCTGTCTCTGTCTCTGTCTCTGTCTCTGTCTCTGTCTCTGTCTCTGTCTCTGTCTCTGTCTCTGTCTCTGTCTCTGTCTCTGTCTCTGTCTCTGTCTCTGTCTCTGTCTCTGTCTCTGTCTCTGTCTCTGTCTCTGTCTCTGTCTCTGTCTCTGTCTCTGTCTCTGTCTCTGTCTCTGTCTCTGTCTCTGTCTCTGTCTCTGTCTCTGTCTCTGTCTCTGTCTCTGTCTCTGTCTCTGTCTCTGTCTCTGTCTCTGTCTCTGTCTCTGTCTCTGTCTCTGTCTCTGTCTCTGTCTCTGTCTCTGTCTCTGTCTCTGTCTCTGTCTCTGTCTCTGTCTCTGTCTCTGTCTCTGTCTCTGTCTCTGTCTCTGTCTCTGTCTCTGTCTCTGTCTCTGTCTCTGTCTCTGTCTCTGTCTCTGTCTCTGCCTCCGAAAGTGGCCCTATATCTGTCGCCATCCTTGTCAATGTCTCTGTCTCTGCATCCGAAAGTGGCCCTATATCTGTCGCCATCCTTGTCAATGTCTCTGTCTCTGACTCTGAATGTGCCCCTATATCTGCCGCTATCCTTGTCTCTGTCTCTGTCTCTGTCTCTGTCTCTGTCTCTGTCTCTACCTCCGAAAGTGCCCCTATATCTGTCGCCATCCTTGTCAATGTCTCTGTCTCTGACTCTGAATGTGCCCCTATATCTGTCGCTATCCTTGTCTCTGCCTGTGTCTCTGTCTCTGACTCTAAATGTGCCCCTACATATGTCGCTATCCTTGTCAATGTCTCTGTCTCTGCATCCGAAAGTGGCCCTATATCTGTCGCCATCCTTGTCAATGTCTCTGTCTCTGACTCTGAATGTGCCCCTATATCTGCCGCTATCCTTGTCTCTGTCTCTGTCTCTGTCTCTGTCTCTGTCTCTGTCTCTACCTCCGAAAGTGCCCCTATATCTGTCGCCATCCTTGTCAATGTCTCTGTCTCTGACTCTGAATGTGCCCCTATATCTGTCGCTATCCTTGTCTCTGCCTGTGTCTCTGTCTCTGACTCTAAATGTGCCCCTACATATGTCGCTATCCTTGTCTCTGCCTGTGACTCTCTCTCTGACTCTGAAAGTGCCCCTATATCTGTCGCTATCCTTGTCTCTCCCTGTGTCTCTGTCTCTGACTCTGAATGTGCCCCTATATCTGTCGCTATCCTTGTCTCTGTCTCTGTCTCTGTCTCTGTCTCTGTCTCTACCTCCGAAAGTGCCCCTATATCTGTCGCCATCCTTGTCAATGTCTCTGTCTCTGACTCTGAATGTGCCCCTATATCTGTCGCTATCCTTGTCTCTGCCTGTGTCTCTGTCTCTGTCTCTGTCACTGTCTCTGTCTCTGCCTCCGAAAGTGCCCCTATATCTGTCGCCATCCTTGTCAATGTCTCTGTCTCTGACTCTGAATGTGCCCCTATATCTGTCGCTATCCTTGTCTCTGCCTGTGTCTCTGTCTCTGTCTCTGTCACTGTCTCTGTCTCTGCCTCCGAAAGTGCCCCTATATCTGTCGCCATCCTTGTCAATGTCTCTGTCTCTGACTCTGAATGTGCTCCTATATCTGTCGCTATCCTTGTCTCTGCCTGTGTCTCTGTCTCTGTCTCTGTCACTGTCACTGTCTCTGTCTCTGTCTCTGTCTCTGTCTCTGTCTCTGTCTCTGTCTCTGTCTCTGTCTCTGTCTCTGTCTCTGTCTCTGTCTCTGTCTCTGTCTCTGTCTCTGTCTCTGTCTCTGTCTCTGTCTCTGTCTCTGTCTCTGTCTCTGTCTCTGTCTCTGTCTCTGTCTCTGTCTCTGTCTCTGTCTCTGTCTCTGTCTCTGTCTCTGTCTCTGTCTCTGTCTCTGTCTCTGTCTCTGTCTCTGTCTCTGTCTCTGTCTCTGTCTCTGTCTCTGTCTCTGTCTCTGTCTCTGTCTCTGTCTCTGTCTCTGTCTCTGTCTCTGTCTCTGTCTCTGTCTCTGTCTCTGTCTCTGTCTCTGTCTCTGTCTCTGTCTCTGTCTCTGTCTCTGTCTCTGCCTCCGAAAGTGGCCCTATATCTGTCGCCATCCTTGTCAATGTCTCTGTCTCTGCATCCGAAAGTGGCCCTATATCTGTCGCCATCCTTGTCAATGTCTCTGTCTCTGACTCTGAATGTGCCCCTATATCTGCCGCTATCCTTGTCTCTGTCTCTGTCTCTGTCTCTGTCTCTGTCTCTGTCTCTACCTCCGAAAGTGCCCCTATATCTGTCGCCATCCTTGTCAATGTCTCTGTCTCTGACTCTGAATGTGCCCCTATATCTGTCGCTATCCTTGTCTCTGCCTGTGTCTCTGTCTCTGACTCTAAATGTGCCCCTACATATGTCGCTATCCTTGTCTCTGCCTGTGACTCTCTCTCTGACTCTGAAAGTGCCCCTATATCTGTCGCTATCCTTGTCTCTCCCTGTGTCTCTGTCTCTGACTCTGAATGTGCCCCTATATCTGTCGCTATCCTTGTCTCTGTCTCTGTCTCTGTCTCTGTCTCTGTCTCTACCTCCGAAAGTGCCCCTATATCTGTCGCCATCCTTGTCAATGTCTCTGTCTCTGACTCTGAATGTGCCCCTATATCTGTCGCTATCCTTGTCTCTGCCTGTGTCTCTGTCTCTGTCTCTGTCACTGTCTCTGTCTCTGCCTCCGAAAGTGCCCCTATATCTGTCGCCATCCTTGTCAATGTCTCTGTCTCTGACTCTGAATGTGCCCCTATATCTGTCGCTATCCTTGTCTCTGCCTGTGTCTCTGTCTCTGTCTCTGTCACTGTCTCTGTCTCTGCCTCCGAAAGTGCCCCTATATCTGTCGCCATCCTTGTCAATGTCTCTGTCTCTGACTCTGAATGTGCTCCTATATCTGTCGCTATCCTTGTCTCTGCCTGTGTCTCTGTCTCTGTCTCTGTCACTGTCACTGTCTCTGTCTCTGTCTCTGTCTCTGTCTCTGTCTCTGTCTCTGTCTCTGTCTCTGTCTCTGTCTCTGTCTCTGTCTCTGTCTCTGTCTCTGTCTCTGTCTCTGTCTCTGTCTCTGTCTCTGTCTCTGTCTCTGTCTCTGTCTCTGTCTCTGTCTCTGTCTCTGTCTCTGTCTCTGTCTCTGTCTCTGTCTCTGTCTCTGTCTCTGTCTCTGTCTCTGTCTCTGTCTCTGTCTCTGTCTCTGTCTCTGTCTCTGTCTCTGTCTCTGTCTCTGTCTCTGTCTCTGTCTCTGTCTCTGTCTCTGTCTCTGTCTCTGTCTCTGTCTCTGTCTCTGTCTCTGTCTCTGTCTCTGTCTCTGTCTCTGTCTCTGTCTCTGTCTCTGTCTCTGTCTCTGTCTCTGTCTCTGTCTCTGTCTCTGTCTCTGTCTCTGTCTCTGTCTCTGTCTCTGTCTCTGTCTCTGTCTCTGTCTCTGTCTCTGTCTCTGTCTCTGTCTCTGTCTCTGTCTCTGTCTCTGTCTCTGTCTCTGTCTCTGTCTCTGTCTCTGTCTCTGTCTCTGTCTCTGTCTCTGTCTCTGTCTCTGTCTCTGTCTCTGTCTCTGTCTCTGTCTCTGTCTCTGTCTCTGTCTCTGTCTCTGTCTCTGTCTCTGTCTCTGTCTCTGTCTCTGTCTCTGTCTCTGTCTCTGTCTCTGTCTCTGTCTCTGTCTCTGTCTCTGTCTCTGTCTCTGTCTCTGTCTCTGTCTCTGTCTCTGTCTCTGTCTCTGTCTCTGTCTCTGTCTCTGTCTCTGTCTCTGTCTCTGTCTCTGTCTCTGTCTCTGTCTCTGTCTCTGTCTCTGTCTCTGTCTCTGTCTCTGTCTCTGTCTCTGTCTCTGTCTCTGTCTCTGTCTCTGTCTCTGTCTCTGTCTCTGTCTCTGTCTCTGTCTCTGTCTCTGTCTCTGTCTCTGTCTCTGTCTCTGTCTCTGTCTCTGTCTCTGTCTCTGTCTCTGTCTCTGTCTCTGTCTCTGTCTCTGTCTCTGTCTCTGTCTCTGTCTCTGTCTCTGTCTCTGTCTCTGTCTCTGTCTCTGTCTCTGTCTCTGTCTCTGTCTCTGTCTCTGTCTCTGTCTCTGTCTCTGTCTCTGTCTCTGTCTCTGTCTCTGTCTCTGTCTCTGTCTCTGTCTCTGTCTCTGTCTCTGTCTCTGTCTCTGTCTCTGTCTCTGTCTCTGTCTCTGTCTCTGTCTCTGTCTCTGTCTCTGTCTCTGTCTCTGTCTCTGTCTCTGTCTCTGTCTCTGTCTCTGTCTCTGTCTCTGTCTCTGTCTCTGTCTCTGTCTCTGTCTCTGTCTCTGTCTCTGTCTCTGTCTCTGTCTCTGTCTCTGTCTCTGTCTCTGTCTCTGTCTCTGTCTCTGTCTCTGTCTCTGTCTCTGTCTCTGTCTCTGTCTCTGTCTCTGTCTCTGTCTCTGTCTCTGTCTCTGTCTCTGTCTCTGTCTCTGTCTCTGTCTCTGTCTCTGTCTCTGTCTCTGTCTCTGTCTCTGTCTCTGTCTCTGTCTCTGTCTCTGTCTCTGTCTCTGTCTCTGTCTCTGTCTCTGTCTCTGTCTCTGTCTCTGTCTCTGTCTCTGTCTCTGTCTCTGTCTCTGTCTCTGTCTCTGTCTCTGTCTCTGTCTCTGTCTCTGTCTCTGTCTCTGTCTCTGTCTCTGTCTCTGTCTCTGTCTCTGTCTCTGTCTCTGTCTCTGTCTCTGTCTCTGTCTCTGTCTCTGTCTCTGTCTCTGTCTCTGTCTCTGTCTCTGTCTCTGTCTCTGTCTCTGTCTCTGTCTCTGTCTCTGTCTCTGTCTCTGTCTCTGTCTCTGTCTCTGTCTCTGTCTCTGTCTCTGTCTCTGTCTCTGTCTCTGTCTCTGTCTCTGTCTCTGTCTCTGTCTCTGTCTCTGTCTCTGTCTCTGTCTCTGTCTCTGTCTCTGTCTCTGTCTCTGTCTCTGTCTCTGTCTCTGTCTCTGTCTCTGTCTCTGTCTCTGCCTCTGCCTCTGCCTCTGTCTCTGTCTCTGTCTCTGTCTCTGTCTCTGTCTCTGTCTCTGTCTCTGTCTCTGTCTCTGTCTCTGTCTCTGTCTCTGTCTCTGTCTCTGTCTCTGTCTCTGTCTCTGTCTCTGTCTCTGTCTCTGTCTCTGTCTCTGTCTCTGTCTCTGTCTCTGTCTCTGTCTCTGTCTCTGTCTCTGTCTCTGTCTCTGCCTCCGAAAGTGCCCCTATATCTGTCGCCATCCTTGTCAATGTCTCTGTCTCTGACTCTGAATGTGCCCCTATATCTGTCGCTATCCTTGTCTCTCCCTGTGTCTCTGTCTCTGACTCTGAATGTGCCCCTATATCTGTCGCTATCCTTGTCTCTGTCTCTGTCTCTGTCTCTGTCTCTGTCTCTACCTCCGAAAGTGCCCCTATATCTGTCGCCATCCTTGTCAATGTCTCTGTCTCTGACTCTGAATGTGCCCCTATATCTGTCGCTATCCTTGTCTCTGCCTGTGTCTCTGTCTCTGTCTCTGTCACTGTCTCTGTCTCTGCCTCCGAAAGTGCCCCTATATCTGTCGCCATCCTTGTCAATGTCTCTGTCTCTGACTCTGAATGTGCCCCTATATCTGTCGCTATCCTTGTCTCTGCCTGTGTCTCTGTCTCTGTCTCTGTCACTGTCTCTGTCTCTGCCTCCGAAAGTGCCCCTATATCTGTCGCCATCCTTGTCAATGTCTCTGTCTCTGACTCTGAATGTGCTCCTATATCTGTCGCTATCCTTGTCTCTGTCTCTGTCTCTGTCTCTGTCACTGTCACTGTCTCTGTCTCTGTCTCTGTCTCTGTCTCTGTCTCTGTCTCTGTCTCTGTCTCTGTCTCTGTCTCTGTCTCTGTCTCTGTCTCTGTCTCTGTCTCTGTCTCTGTCTCTGTCTCTGTCTCTGTCTCTGTCTCTGTCTCTGTCTCTGTCTCTGTCTCTGTCTCTGTCTCTGTCTCTGTCTCTGTCTCTGTCTCTGTCTCTGTCTCTGTCTCTGTCTCTGTCTCTGTCTCTGTCTCTGTCTCTGTCTCTGTCTCTGTCTCTGTCTCTGTCTCTGTCTCTGTCTCTGTCTCTGTCTCTGTCTCTGTCTCTGTCTCTGTCTCTGTCTCTGTCTCTGTCTCTGTCTCTGTCTCTGTCTCTGTCTCTGTCTCTGTCTCTGTCTCTGTCTCTGTCTCTGTCTCTGTCTCTGTCTCTGTCTCTGTCTCTGTCTCTGTCTCTGTCTCTGTCTCTGTCTCTGTCTCTGTCTCTGTCTCTGTCTCTGTCTCTGTCTCTGTCTCTGTCTCTGTCTCTGTCTCTGTCTCTGTCTCTGTCTCTGTCTCTGTCTCTGTCTCTGTCTCTGTCTCTGTCTCTGTCTCTGTCTCTGTCTCTGTCTCTGTCTCTGTCTCTGTCTCTGTCTCTGTCTCTGTCTCTGTCTCTGTCTCTGTCTCTGTCTCTGTCTCTGTCTCTGTCTCTGTCTCTGTCTCTGTCTCTGTCTCTGTCTCTGTCTCTGTCTCTGTCTCTGTCTCTGTCTCTGTCTCTGTCTCTGTCTCTGTCTCTGTCTCTGTCTCTGTCTCTGTCTCTGTCTCTGTCTCTGTCTCTGTCTCTGTCTCTGTCTCTGTCTCTGTCTCTGTCTCTGTCTCTGTCTCTGTCTCTGTCTCTGTCTCTGTCTCTGTCTCTGTCTCTGTCTCTGTCTCTGTCTCTGTCTCTGTCTCTGTCTCTGTCTCTGTCTCTGTCTCTGTCTCTGTCTCTGTCTCTGTCTCTGTCTCTGTCTCTGTCTCTGTCTCTGTCTCTGTCTCTGCCTCCGAAAGTGCCCCTATATCTGTCGCCATCCTTGTCAATGTCTCTGTCTCTGACTCTGAATGTGCTCCTATATCTGTCGCTATCCTTGTCTCTGCCTGTGTCTCTGTCTCTGTCTCTGTCACTGTCACTGTCTCTGTCTCTGTCTCTGTCTCTGTCTCTGTCTCTGTCTCTGTCTCTGTCTCTGTCTCTGTCTCTGTCTCTGTCTCTGTCTCTGTCTCTGTCTCTGTCTCTGTCTCTGTCTCTGTCTCTGTCTCTGTCTCTGTCTCTGTCTCTGTCTCTGTCTCTGTCTCTGTCTCTGTCTCTGTCTCTGTCTCTGTCTCTGTCTCTGTCTCTGTCTCTGTCTCTGTCTCTGTCTCTGTCTCTGTCTCTGTCTCTGTCTCTGTCTCTGTCTCTGTCTCTGTCTCTGTCTCTGTCTCTGTCTCTGTCTCTGTCTCTGTCTCTGTCTCTGTCTCTGTCTCTGTCTCTGTCTCTGTCTCTGTCTCTGTCTCTGTCTCTGTCTCTGTCTCTGTCTCTGTCTCTGTCTCTGTCTCTGTCTCTGTCTCTGTCTCTGTCTCTGTCTCTGTCTCTGTCTCTGTCTCTGTCTCTGTCTCTGTCTCTGTCTCTGTCTCTGTCTCTGTCTCTGTCTCTGTCTCTGTCTCTGTCTCTGTCTCTGTCTCTGTCTCTGTCTCTGTCTCTGTCTCTGTCTCTGTCTCTGTCTCTGTCTCTGTCTCTGTCTCTGTCTCTGTCTCTGTCTCTGTCTCTGTCTCTGTCTCTGTCTCTGTCTCTGTCTCTGTCTCTGTCTCTGTCTCTGTCTCTGTCTCTGTCTCTGTCTCTGTCTCTGTCTCTGTCTCTGTCTCTGTCTCTGTCTCTGTCTCTGTCTCTGTCTCTGTCTCTGTCTCTGTCTCTGTCTCTGTCTCTGTCTCTGTCTCTGTCTCTGTCTCTGTCTCTGTCTCTGTCTCTGTCTCTGTCTCTGTCTCTGTCTCTGTCTCTGTCTCTGTCTCTGTCTCTGTCTCTGTCTCTGTCTCTGTCTCTGTCTCTGTCTCTGTCTCTGTCTCTGTCTCTGTCTCTGTCTCTGTCTCTGTCTCTGTCTCTGTCTCTGTCTCTGTCTCTGTCTCTGTCTCTGTCTCTGTCTCTGTCTCTGTCTCTGTCTCTGTCTCTGTCTCTGTCTCTGTCTCTGTCTCTGTCTCTGTCTCTGTCTCTGTCTCTGTCTCTGTCTCTGTCTCTGTCTCTGTCTCTGTCTCTGTCTCTGTCTCTGTCTCTGTCTCTGTCTCTGTCTCTGTCTCTGTCTCTGTCTCTGTCTCTGTCTCTGTCTCTGTCTCTGTCTCTGTCTCTGTCTCTGTCTCTGTCTCTGTCTCTGTCTCTGTCTCTGTCTCTGTCTCTGTCTCTGTCTCTGTCTCTGTCTCTGTCTCTGTCTCTGTCTCTGTCTCTGTCTCTGTCTCTGTCTCTGTCTCTGTCTCTGTCTCTGTCTCTGTCTCTGTCTCTGTCTCTGTCTCTGTCTCTGTCTCTGTCTCTGTCTCTGTCTCTGTCTCTGTCTCTGTCTCTGTCTCTGTCTCTGTCTCTGTCTCTGTCTCTGCCTCCGAAAGTGCCCCTATATCTGTCGCCATCCTTGTCAATGTCTCTGTCTCTGACTCTGAATGTGCCCCTATATCTGTCGCTATCCTTGTCTCTGCCTGTGTCTCTGTCTCTGTCTCTGTCACTGTCTCTGTCTCTGCCTCCGAAAGTGCCCCTATATCTGTCGCCATCCTTGTCAATGTCTCTGTCTCTGACTCTGAATGTGCTCCTATATCTGTCGCTATCCTTGTCTCTGTCTCTGTCTCTGTCTCTGTCACTGTCACTGTCTCTGTCTCTGTCTCTGTCTCTGTCTCTGTCTCTGTCTCTGTCTCTGTCTCTGTCTCTGTCTCTGTCTCTGTCTCTGTCTCTGTCTCTGTCTCTGTCTCTGTCTCTGTCTCTGTCTCTGTCTCTGTCTCTGTCTCTGTCTCTGTCTCTGTCTCTGTCTCTGTCTCTGTCTCTGTCTCTGTCTCTGTCTCTGTCTCTGTCTCTGTCTCTGTCTCTGTCTCTGTCTCTGTCTCTGTCTCTGTCTCTGTCTCTGTCTCTGTCTCTGTCTCTGTCTCTGTCTCTGTCTCTGTCTCTGTCTCTGTCTCTGTCTCTGTCTCTGTCTCTGTCTCTGTCTCTGTCTCTGTCTCTGTCTCTGTCTCTGTCTCTGTCTCTGTCTCTGTCTCTGTCTCTGTCTCTGTCTCTGTCTCTGTCTCTGTCTCTGTCTCTGTCTCTGTCTCTGTCTCTGTCTCTGTCTCTGTCTCTGTCTCT
The DNA here is from genome assembly GCA_945859555.1 of Megachile ligniseca. Classification (NCBI taxonomy): domain Eukaryota; kingdom Metazoa; phylum Arthropoda; class Insecta; order Hymenoptera; family Megachilidae; genus Megachile; species Megachile ligniseca. Next base: position 297,350 of record OX243778.1, read on the forward strand.
GTCTCTGTCTCTGTCTCTGTCTCTGTCTCTGTCTCTGTCTCTGTCTCTGTCTCTGTCTCTGTCTCTGTCTCTGTCTCTGTCTCTGTCTCTGTCTCTGTCTCTGTCTCTGTCTCTGTCTCTGTCTCTGTCTCTGTCTCTGTCTCTGTCTCTGTCTCTGTCTCTGTCTCTGTCTCTGTCTCTGTCTCTGTCTCTGTCTCTGTCTCTGTCTCTGTCTCTGTCTCTGTCTCTGTCTCTGTCTCTGTCTCTGTCTCTGTCTCTGTCTCTGTCTCTGTCTCTGTCTCTGTCTCTGTCTCTGTCTCTGTCTCTGTCTCTGTCTCTGTCTCTGTCTCTGTCTCTGTCTCTGTCTCTGTCTCTGTCTCTGTCTCTGTCTCTGTCTCTGTCTCTGTCTCTGTCTCTGTCTCTGTCTCTGTCTCTGTCTCTGTCTCTGTCTCTGTCTCTGTCTCTGTCTCTGTCTCTGTCTCTGTCTCTGTCTCTGTCTCTGTCTCTGTCTCTGTCTCTGTCTCTGTCTCTGTCTCTGTCTCTGTCTCTGCCTCCGAAAGTGGCCCTATATCTGTCGCCATCCTTGTCAATGTCTCTGTCTCTGACTCTGAATGTGCCCCTATATCTGCCGCTATCCTTGTCTCTGTCTCTGTCTCTGTCTCTGTCTCTGTCTCTGTCTCTACCTCCGAAAGTGCCCCTATATCTGTCGCCATCCTTGTCAATGTCTCTGTCTCTGACTCTGAATGTGCCCCTATATCTGTCGCTATCCTTGTCTCTGCCTGTGTCTCTGTCTCTGACTCTAAATGTGCCCCTACATATGTCGCTATCCTTGTCTCTGCCTGTGACTCTCTCTCTGACTCTGAAAGTGCCCCTATATCTGTCGCTATCCTTGTCTCTCCCTGTGTCTCTGTCTCTGACTCTGAATGTGCCCCTATATCTGTCGCTATCCTTGTCTCTGTCTCTGTCTCTGTCTCTGTCTCTGTCTCTGTCTCTGTCTCTGTCTCTGTCTCTGTCTCTGTCTCTGTCTCTGTCTCTGTCTCTGTCTCTGTCTCTGTCTCTGTCTCTGTCTCTGTCTCTGTCTCTGTCTCTGTCTCTGTCTCTGTCTCTGTCTCTGTCTCTGTCTCTGTCTCTGTCTCTGTCTCTGTCTCTGTCTCTGTCTCTGTCTCTGTCTCTGTCTCTGTCTCTGTCTCTGTCTCTGTCTCTGTCTCTGTCTCTGTCTCTGTCTCTGTCTCTGTCTCTGTCTCTGTCTCTGTCTCTGTCTCTGTCTCTGTCTCTGTCTCTGTCTCTGTCTCTGTCTCTGTCTCTGTCTCTGTCTCTGTCTCTGTCTCTGTCTCTGCCTCCGAAAGTGGCCCTATATCTGTCGCCATCCTTGTCAATGTCTCTGTCTCTGACTCTGAATGTGCCCCTATATCTGCCGCTATCCTTGTCTCTGTCTCTGTCTCTGTCTCTGTCTCTGTCTCTGTCTCTACCTCCGAAAGTGCCCCTATATCTGTCGCCATCCTTGTCAATGTCTCTGTCTCTGACTCTGAATGTGCCCCTATATCTGTCGCTATCCTTGTCTCTGCCTGTGTCTCTGTCTCTGACTCTAAATGTGCCCCTACATATGTCGCTATCCTTGTCTCTGCCTGTGACTCTCTCTCTGACTCTGAAAGTGCCCCTATATCTGTCGCTATCCTTGTCTCTCCCTGTGTCTCTGTCTCTGACTCTGAATGTGCCCCTATATCTGTCGCTATCCTTGTCTCTGTCTCTGTCTCTGTCTCTGTCTCTGTCTCTGTCTCTGTCTCTGTCTCTGTCTCTGTCTCTGTCTCTGTCTCTGTCTCTGTCTCTGTCTCTGTCTCTGTCTCTGTCTCTGTCTCTGTCTCTGTCTCTGTCTCTGTCTCTGTCTCTGTCTCTGTCTCTGTCTCTGTCTCTGTCTCTGTCTCTGTCTCTGTCTCTGTCTCTGTCTCTGTCTCTGTCTCTGTCTCTGTCTCTGTCTCTGTCTCTGTCTCTGTCTCTGTCTCTGTCTCTGTCTCTGTCTCTGTCTCTGTCTCTGTCTCTGTCTCTGTCTCTGTCTCTGTCTCTGTCTCTGTCTCTGTCTCTGTCTCTGTCTCTGTCTCTGTCTCTGTCTCTGTCTCTGTCTCTGTCTCTGTCTCTGTCTCTGTCTCTGTCTCTGTCTCTGTCTCTGTCTCTGTCTCTGTCTCTGTCTCTGTCTCTGTCTCTGTCTCTGTCTCTGTCTCTGTCTCTGTCTCTGTCTCTGTCTCTGTCTCTGTCTCTGTCTCTGTCTCTGTCTCTGTCTCTGTCTCTGTCTCTGTCTCTGTCTCTGTCTCTGTCTCTGTCTCTGTCTCTGTCTCTGTCTCTGTCTCTGTCTCTGTCTCTGTCTCTGTCTCTGTCTCTGTCTCTGTCTCTGTCTCTGTCTCTGTCTCTGTCTCTGTCTCTGTCTCTGTCTCTGTCTCTGTCTCTGTCTCTGTCTCTGTCTCTGTCTCTGTCTCTGTCTCTGTCTCTGTCTCTGTCTCTGTCTCTGTCTCTGTCTCTGTCTCTGTCTCTGTCTCTGTCTCTGTCTCTGTCTCTGTCTCTGTCTCTGTCTCTGTCTCTGTCTCTGTCTCTGTCTCTGTCTCTGTCTCTGTCTCTGTCTCTGTCTCTGTCTCTGTCTCTGTCTCTGTCTCTGTCTCTGTCTCTGTCTCTGTCTCTGTCTCTGTCTCTGTCTCTGTCTCTGTCTCTGTCTCTGTCTCTGTCTCTGTCTCTGTCTCTGTCTCTGTCTCTGTCTCTGTCTCTGTCCCTGTCTCTGTCTCTGTCTCTGTCTCTGTCTCTGTCTCTGTCTCTGTCTCTGTCTCTGTCTCTGTCTCTGTCTCTGTCTCTGTCTCTGTCTCTGTCTCTGTCTCTGTCTCTGTCTCTGTCTCTGTCTCTGTCTCTGTCTCTGCCTCCGAAAGTGGCCCTATATCTGTCGCCATCCTTGTCAATGTCTCTGTCTCTGCATCCGAAAGTGGCCCTATATCTGTCGCCATCCTTGTCAATGTCTCTGTCTCTGACTCTGAATGTGCCCCTATATCTGCCGCTATCCTTGTCTCTGTCTCTGTCTCTGTCTCTGTCTCTGTCTCTGTCTCTGTCTCTGTCTCTGTCTCTGTCTCTGTCTCTGTCTCTGTCTCTGTCTCTGTCTCTGTCTCTGTCTCTGTCTCTGTCTCTGTCTCTGTCTCTGTCTCTGTCTCTGTCTCTGTCTCTGTCTCTGTCTCTGTCTCTGTCTCTGTCTCTGTCTCTGTCTCTGTCTCTGTCTCTGTCTCTGTCTCTGTCTCTGTCTCTGTCTCTGTCTCTGTCTCTGTCTCTGTCTCTGTCTCTGTCTCTGTCTCTGTCTCTGTCTCTGTCTCTGTCTCTGTCTCTGTCTCTGTCTCTGTCTCTGTCTCTGTCTCTGTCTCTGCCTCCGAAAGTGGCCCTATATCTGTCGCCATCCTTGTCAATGTCTCTGTCTCTGCATCCGAAAGTGGCCCTATATCTGTCGCCATCCTTGTCAATGTCTCTGTCTCTGACTCTGAATGTGCCCCTATATCTGCCGCTATCCTTGTCTCTGTCTCTGTCTCTGTCTCTGTCTCTGTCTCTGTCTCTGTCTCTGTCTCTGTCTCTGTCTCTGTCTCTGTCTCTGTCTCTGTCTCTGTCTCTGTCTCTGTCTCTGTCTCTGTCTCTGTCTCTGTCTCTGTCTCTGTCTCTGTCTCTGTCTCTGTCTCTGTCTCTGTCTCTGTCTCTGTCTCTGTCTCTGTCTCTGTCTCTGTCTCTGTCTCTGTCTCTGTCTCTGTCTCTGTCTCTGTCTCTGTCTCTGTCTCTGTCTCTGTCTCTGTCTCTGTCTCTGTCTCTGTCTCTGTCTCTGTCTCTGTCTCTGTCTCTGTCTCTGTCTCTGTCTCTGTCTCTGTCTCTGTCTCTGTCTCTGTCTCTGTCTCTGTCTCTGTCTCTGTCTCTGTCTCTGTCTCTGTCTCTGTCTCTGTCTCTGTCTCTGTCTCTGTCTCTGTCTCTGTCTCTGTCTCTGTCTCTGTCTCTGTCTCTGTCTCTGTCTCTGTCTCTGTCTCTGTCTCTGTCTCTGTCTCTGTCTCTGTCTCTGTCTCTGTCTCTGTCTCTGTCTCTGTCTCTGTCTCTGTCTCTGTCTCTGTCTCTGTCTCTGTCTCTGTCTCTGTCTCTGTCTCTGTCTCTGTCTCTGTCTCTGTCTCTGTCGCTGTCTCTGTCTCTGTCTCTGTCTCTGTCTCTGCCTCCGAAAGTGGCCCTATATCTGTCGCCATCCTTGTCAATGTCTCTGTCTCTGCATCCGAAAGTGGCCCTATATCTGTCGCCATCCTTGTCAATGTCTCTGTCTCTGACTCTGAATGTGCCCCTATATCTGCCGCTATCCTTGTCTCTGTCTCTGTCTCTGTCTCTGTCTCTGTCTCTGTCTCTACCTCCGAAAGTGCCCCTATATCTGTCGCCATCCTTGTCAATGTCTCTGTCTCTGACTCTGAATGTGCCCCTATATCTGTCGCTATCCTTGTCTCTGCCTGTGTCTCTGTCTCTGACTCTAAATGTGCCCCTACATATGTCGCTATCCTTGTCTCTGCCTGTGACTCTCTCTCTGACTCTGAAAGTGCCCCTATATCTGTCGCTATCCTTGTCTCTCCCTGTGTCTCTGTCTCTGACTCTGAATGTGCCCCTATATCTGTCGCTATCCTTGTCTCTGTCTCTGTCTCTGTCTCTGTCTCTGTCTCTACCTCCGAAAGTGCCCCTATATCTGTCGCCATCCTTGTCAATGTCTCTGTCTCTGACTCTGAATGTGCCCCTATATCTGTCGCTATCCTTGTCTCTGCCTGTGTCTCTGTCTCTGTCTCTGTCACTGTCTCTGTCTCTGCCTCCGAAAGTGCCCCTATATCTGTCGCCATCCTTGTCAATGTCTCTGTCTCTGACTCTGAATGTGCCCCTATATCTGTCGCTATCCTTGTCTCTGCCTGTGTCTCTGTCTCTGTCTCTGTCACTGTCTCTGTCTCTGCCTCCGAAAGTGCCCCTATATCTGTCGCCATCCTTGTCAATGTCTCTGTCTCTGACTCTGAATGTGCTCCTATATCTGTCGCTATCCTTGTCTCTGTCTCTGTCTCTGTCTCTGTCTCTGTCACTGTCACTGTCTCTGTCTCTGTCTCTGTCTCTGTCTCTGTCTCTGTCTCTGTCTCTGTCTCTGTCTCTGTCTCTGTCTCTGTCTCTGTCTCTGTCTCTGTCTCTGTCTCTGTCTCTGTCTCTGTCTCTGTCTCTGTCTCTGTCTCTGTCTCTGTCTCTGTCTCTGTCTCTGTCTCTGTCTCTGTCTCTGTCTCTGTCTCTGTCTCTGTCTCTGTCTCTGTCTCTGTCTCTGTCTCTGTCTCTGTCTCTGTCTCTGTCTCTGTCTCTGTCTCTGTCTCTGTCTCTGTCTCTGTCTCTGTCTCTGTCTCTGTCTCTGTCTCTGTCTCTGTCTCTGTCTCTGTCTCTGTCTCTGTCTCTGTCTCTGTCTCTGTCTCTGTCTCTGTCTCTGTCTCTGTCTCTGTCTCTGTCTCTGTCTCTGTCTCTGCCTCCGAAAGTGGCCCTATATCTGTCGCCATCCTTGTCAATGTCTCTGTCTCTGCATCCGAAAGTGGCCCTATATCTGTCGCCATCCTTGTCAATGTCTCTGTCTCTGACTCTGAATGTGCCCCTATATCTGCCGCTATCCTTGTCTCTGTCTCTGTCTCTGTCTCTGTATCTGTCTCTGTCTCTACCTCCGAAAGTGCCCCTATATCTGTCGCCATCCTTGTCAATGTCTCTGTCTCTGACTCTGAATGTGCCCCTATATCTGTCGCTATCCTTGTCTCTGCCTGTGTCTCTGTCTCTGACTCTAAATGTGCCCCTACATATGTCGCTATCCTTGTCTCTGCCTGTGACTCTCTCTCTGACTCTGAAAGTGCCCCTATATCTGTCGCTATCCTTGTCTCTCCCTGTGTCTCTGTCTCTGACTCTGAATGTGCCCCTATATCTGTCGCTATCCTTGTCTCTGTCTCTGTCTCTGTCTCTGTCTCTGTCTCTACCTCCGAAAGTGCCCCTATATCTGTCGCCATCCTTGTCAATGTCTCTGTCTCTGACTCTGAATGTGCCCCTATATCTGTCGCTATCCTTGTCTCTGCCTGTGTCTCTGTCTCTGTCTCTGTCACTGTCTCTGTCTCTGCCTCCGAAAGTGCCCCTATATCTGTCGCCATCCTTGTCAATGTCTCTGTCTCTGACTCTGAATGTGCCCCTATATCTGTCGCTATCCTTGTCTCTGCCTGTGTCTCTGTCTCTGTCTCTGTCACTGTCTCTGTCTCTGCCTCCGAAAGTGCCACTATATCTGTCGCCATCCTTGTCAATGTCTCTGTCTCTGACTCTGAATGTGCTCCTATATCTGTCGCTATCCTTGTCTCTGCCTGTGTCTCTGTCTCTGTCTCTGTCACTGTCACTGTCTCTGTCTCTGTCTCTGTCTCTGTCTCTGTCTCTGTCTCTGTCTCTGTCTCTGTCTCTGTCTCTGTCTCTGTCTCTGTCTCTGTCTCTGTCTCTGTCTCTGTCTCTGTCTCTGCCTCCGAAAGTGGCCCTATATCTGTCGCCATCCTTGTCAATGTCTCTGTCTCTGACTCTGAATGTGCCCCTATATCTGCCGCTATCCTTGTCTCTGTCTCTGTCTCTGTCTCTGTCTCTGTCTCTGTCTCTGTCTCTACCTCCGAAAGTGCCCCTATATCTGTCGCCATCCTTGTCAATGTCTCTGTCTCTGACTCTGAATGTGCCCCTATATCTGTCGCTATCCTTGTCTCTGCCTGTGTCTCTGTCTCTGACTCTAAATGTGCCCCTACATATGTCGCTATCCTTGTCTCTGCCTGTGACTCTCTCTCTGACTCTGAAAGTGCCCCTATATCTGTCGCTATCCTTGTCTCTCCCTGTGTCTCTGTCTCTGACTCTGAATGTGCCCCTATATCTGTCGCTATCCTTGTCTCTGTCTCTGTCTCTGTCTCTGTCTCTGTCTCTACCTCCGAAAGTGCCCCTATATCTGTCGCCATCCTTGTCAATGTCTCTGTCTCTGACTCTGAATGTGCCCCTATATCTGTCGCTATCCTTGTCTCTGCCTGTGTCTCTGTCTCTGTCTCTGTCACTGTCTCTGTCTCTGCCTCCGAAAGTGCCCCTATATCTGTCGCCATCCTTGTCAATGTCTCTGTCTCTGACTCTGAATGTGCTCCTATATCTGTCGCTATCCTTGTCTCTGCCTGTGTCTCTGTCTCTGTCTCTGTCACTGTCACTGACTCTGCCTCCGAAAGTGCCCCTATATCTGCCGCCAACCTTGTCAATGTCGCTGTCTCTGACTCTGAATGTGCCCCTATATCTGTCGCTATCTTTGTCCCTGCCTGTGACTCTGTCTCTGACTCTGAAAGTGCCCCTATATCTGTCGCTATCTTTGTCCCTGCCTGTGACTCTGTCTCTGACTCTGAAAGTGCCCCTATATCTGTCGCTATCCTTGTCTCTACCTGTGTCTATGTCTCTGACTCTGAATGTGCCCCTATATCTGTCGCTACCCTTGTGTCGGCCTGTGTCTCTGTCTCTGACTCTGAATGTGCCCTATATCTGTCGCTATCCTTGTCTCTGCCTGTGTCTCTGTCTCTGTCTCTGTCTCTGTCTCTGTCTCTGTCTCTGTCTCTGTCTCTGTCTCTGTCTCTATCTCTGTCTCTGTCTCTGTCTCTGTCTCTGTCTCTGTCTCTGTCTCTGTCTCTGTCTCTGTCTCTGTCTCTGTCTCTGTCTCTGTCTCTGTCTCTGTCTCTGTCTCTGTCTCTGTCTCTGTCTCTGTCTCTGTCTCTGTCTCTGTCTCTGTCTCTGTCTCTGTCTCTGTCTCTGTCTCTGTCTCTGTCTCTGCCTCCGAAAGTGGCCCTATATCTGTCGCCATCCTTGTCAATGTCTCTGTCTCTGACTCTGAATGTGCCCCTATATCTGCCGCTATCCTTGTCTCTGTCTCTGTCTCTGTCTCTGTCTCTGTCTCTGTCTCTACCTCCGAAAGTGCCCCTATATCTGTCGCCATCCTTGTCAATGTCTCTGTCTCTGACTCTGAATGTGCCCCTATATCTGTCGCTACATATGTCGCTATCCTTGTCTCTGCCTGTGACTCTCTCTCTGACTCTGAAAGTGCCCCTATATCTGTCGCTATCCTTGTCTCTCCCTGTGTCTCTGTCTCTGACTCTGAATGTGCCCCTATATCTGTCGCTATCCTTGTCTCTGTCTCTGTCTCTGTCTCTGTCTCTGTCTCTACCTCCGAAAGTGCCCCTATATCTGTCGCCATCCTTGTCAATGTCTCTGTCTCTGACTCTGAATGTGCCCCTATATCTGTCGCTATCCTTGTCTCTGCCTGTGTCTCTGTCTCTGTCTCTGTCACTGTCTCTGTCTCTGCCTCCGAAAGTGCCCCTATATCTGTCGCCATCCTTGTCAATGTCTCTGTCTCTGACTCTGAATGTGCTCCTATATCTGTCGCTATCCTTGTCTCTGCCTGTGTCTCTGTCTCTGTCTCTGTCACTGTCACTGACTCTGCCTCCGAAAGTGCCCCTATATCTGCCGCCAACCTTGTCAATGTCGCTGTCTCTGACTCTGAATGTGCCCCTATATCTGTCGCTATCTTTGTCCCTGCCTGTGACTCTGTCTCTGACTCTGAAAGTGCCCCTATATCTGTCGCTATCTTTGTCCCTGCCTGTGACTCTGTCTCTGACTCTGAAAGTGCCCCTATATCTGTCGCTATCCTTGTCTCTACCTGTGTCTATGTCTCTGACTCTGAATGTGCCCCTATATCTGTCGCTACCCTTGTGTCGGCCTGTGTCTCTGTCTCTGACTCTGAATGTGCCCTATATCTGTCGCTATCCTTGTCTCTGCCTGTGTCTCTGTCTCTGTCTCTGTCTCTGTCTCTGTCTCTGTCTCTGTCTCTGTCTCTGTCTCTGTCTCTGTCTCTGTCTCTGTCTCTGTCTCTGTCTCTGTCTCTGTCTCTGTCTCTGTCTCTGTCTCTGTCTCTGTCTCTGTCTCTGTCTCTGTCTCTGTCTCTGTCTCTGTCTCTGTCTCTGTCTCTGTCTCTGTCTCTGTCTCTGTCTCTGTCTCTGTCTCTGTCTCTGTCTCTGTCTCTGTCTCTGTCTCTGTCTCTGTCTCTGTCTCTGTCTCTGTCTCTGTCTCTGTCTCTGTCTCTGTCTCTGTCTCTGTCTCTGTCTCTGTCTCTGTCTCTGTCTCTGTCTCTGTCTCTGTCTCTGTCTCTGTCTCTGTCTCTGTCTCTGTCTCTGTCTCTGTCTCTGTCTCTGTCTCTGTCTCTGTCTCTGTCTCTGTCTCTGTCTCTGTCTCTGTCTCTGTCTCTGTCTCTGTCTCTGTCTCTGTCTCTGTCTCTGTCTCTGTCTCTGTCTCTGTCTCTGTCTCTGTCTCTGTCTCTGTCTCTGTCTCTGTCTCTGTCTCTGTCTCTGTCTCTGTCTCTGTCTCTGTCTCTGTCTCTGTCTCTGTCTCTGTCTCTGTCTCTGTCTCTGTCTCTGTCTCTGTCTCTGTCTCTGTCTCTGTCTCTGTCTCTGTCTCTGTCTCTGTCTCTGTCTCTGTCTCTGTCTCTGTCTCTGTCTCTGTCTCTGTCTCTGTCTCTGTCTCTGTCTCTGTCTCTGTCTCTGTCTCTGTCTCTGTCTCTGTCTCTGTCTCTGTCTCTGTCTCTGTCTCTGTCTCTGTCTCTGTCTCTGTCTCTGTCTCTGTCTCTGTCTCTGTCTCTGTCTCTGTCTCTGTCTCTGTCTCTGCCTGTGTCTCTGTCTCTGTCTCTGTCTCTGTCTCTGTCTCTGTCTCTGTCTCTGTCTCTGTCTCTGTCTCTGTCTCTGTCTCTGTCTCTGTCTCTGTCTCTGTCTCTGTCTCTGTCTCTGTCTCTGTCTCTGTCTCTGTCTCTGTCTCTGTCTCTGTCTCTGTCTCTGTCTCTGTCTCTGTCTCTGTCTCTGTCTCTGTCTCTGTCTCTGTCTCTGTCTCTGTCTCTGTCTCTGTCTCTGTCTCCGTCTCCGTCTCCGTCTCCGTCTCCGTCTCTGTCTCTGTCTCTGTCTCTGTCTCTGTCTCTGTCTCTGTCTCTGTCTCTGTCTCTGTCTCTGTCTCTGTCTCTGTCTCTGTCTCTGTCTCTGTCTCTGTCTCTGTCTCCGTCTCCGTCTCTGTCTCTGTCTCTGTCTCTGTCTCTGTCTCTGTCTCTGTCTCTGTCTCTGTCTCTGTCTCTGTCTCTGTCTCTGTCTCTGTCTCTGCCTCCGAAAGTGGCCCTATATCTGTCGCCATACTTGTCAATGTCTCTGTCTCTGCATCCGAAAGTGGCCCTATATCTGTCGCCATCCTTGTCAATGTCTCTGTCTCTGACTCTGAATGTGCCCCTATATCTGCCGCTATCCTTGTCTCTGCCTGTGTCTCTGGCTCTGTCTCTGTCACTGTCTCTGTCTCTGCCTCCGAAAGTGCCCCTATATCTGTCGCCATCCTTGTCAATGTCTCTGTCTCTGACTCTGAATGTGGCCCTATACCTGTCGCTATCCTTGTCTCTGCCTGTGACTCTCTCTCTGACTCTGAAAGTGCCCCTATATCTGTCGCTATCCTTGTCTCTCCCTGTGTCTCTGTCTCTGACTCTGAATGTGCCCCTATATCTGTCGCTATCCTTGTCTCTGTCTCTGTCTCTGTCTCTGTCTCTGTCTCTGTCTCTGTCTCTACCTCCGAAAGTGCCCCTATATCTGTCGCCATCCTTGTCAATGTCTCTGTCTCTGACTCTGAATGTGCCCCTATATCTGTCGCTATCCTTGTCTCTGCCTGTGTCTCTGTCTCTGACTCTAAATGTGCCCCTACATATGTCGCTATCCTTGTCTCTGCCTGTGACTCTCTCTCTGACTCTGAAAGTGCCCCTATATCTGTCGCTATCCTTGTCTCTCCCTGTGTCTCTGTCTCTGACTCTGAATGTGCCCCTATATCTGTCGCTATCCTTGTCTCTGTCTCTGTCTCTGTCTCTGTCTCTGTCTCTACCTCCGAAAGTGCCCCTATATCTGTCGCCATCCTTGTCAATGTCTCTGTCTCTGACTCTGAATGTGCCCCTATATCTGTCGCTATCCTTGTCTCTGCCTGTGTCTCTGTCTCTGTCTCTGTCACTGTCTCTGTCTCTGCCTCCGAAAGTGCCCCTATATCTGTCGCCATCCTTGTCAATGTCTCTGTCTCTGACTCTGAATGTGCTCCTATATCTGTCGCTATCCTTGTCTCTGCCTGTGTCTCTGTCTCTGTCTCTGTCACTGTCACTGTCTCTGCCTCCGAAAGTGCCCCTATATCTGCCGCCAACCTTGTCAATGTCGCTGTCTCTGACTCTGAATGTGCCCCTATATCTGTCGCTATCTTTGTCCCTTCCTGTGACTCTGTCTCTGACTCTGAAAGTGCCCCTATATCTGTCGCTATCCTTGTCTCTACCTGTGTCTATGTCTCTGACTCTGAATGTGCCCCTATATCTGCCGCTATCCTTGTCTCTGTCTCTGTCTCTGTCTCTGTCTCTGTCTCTGTCTCTGTCTCTGTCTCTGTCTCTGTCTCTGTCTCTGTCTCTGTCTCTGTCTCTGTCTCTGTCTCTGTCTCTGTCTCTGTCTCTGTCTCTGTCTCTGTCTCTGTCTCTGTCTCTGTCTCTGTCTCTGTCTCTGTCTCTGTCTCTGTCTCTGTCTCTGTCTCTGTCTCTGTCTCTGTCTCTGTCTCTGTCTCTGTCTCTGTCTCTGTCTCTGTCTCTGTCTCTGTCTCTGTCTCTGTCTCTGTCTCTGTCTCTGTCTCTGTCTCTGTCTCTGTCTCTGTCTCTGTCTCTGTCTCTGTCTCTGTCTCTGCCTCCGAAAGTGGCCCTATATCTGTCGCCATCCTTGTCAATGTCTCTGTCTCTGCATCCGAAAGTGGCCCTATATCTGTCGCCATCCTTGTCAATGTCTCTGTCTCTGACTCTGAATGTGCCCCTATATCTGCCGCTATCCTTGTCTCTGTCTCTGTCTCTGTCTCTGTATCTGTCTCTGTCTCTACCTCCGAAAGTGCCCCTATATCTGTCGCCATCCTTGTCAATGTCTCTGTCTCTGACTCTGAATGTGCCCCTATATCTGTCGCCATCCTTGTCAATGTCTCTGTCTCTGACTCTGAATGTGCCCCTATATCTGCCGCTATCCTTGTCTCTGTCTCTGTCTCTGTCTCTGTATCTGTCTCTGTCTCTACCTCCGAAAGTGCCCCTATATCTGTCGCCATCCTTGTCAATGTCTCTGTCTCTGACTCTGAATGTGCCCCTATATCTGTCGCTATCCTTGTCTCTGCCTGTGTCTCTGTCTCTGACTCTAAATGTGCCCCTACATATGTCGCTATCCTTGTCTCTGCCTGTGACTCTCTCTCTGACTCTGAAAGTGCCCCTATATCTGTCGCTATCCTTGTCTCTCCCTGTGTCTCTGTCTCTGACTCTGAATGTGCCCCTATATCTGTCGCTATCCTTGTCTCTGTCTCTGTCTCTGTCTCTACCTCCGAAAGTGCCCCTATATCTGTCGCCATCCTTGTCAATGTCTCTGTCTCTGACTCTGAATGTGCCCCTATATCTGTCGCTATCCTTGTCTCTGCCTGTGTCTCTGTCTCTGTCTCTGTCACTGTCTCTGTCTCTGCCTCCGAAAGTGCCCCTATATCTGTCGCCATCCTTGTCAATGTCTCTGTCTCTGACTCTGAATGTGCCCCTATATCTGTCGCTATCCTTGTCTCTGCCTGTGTCTCTGTCTCTGTCTCTGTCACTGTCTCTGTCTCTGCCTCCGAAAGTGCCCCTATATCTGTCGCCATCCTTGTCAATGTCTCTGTCTCTGACTCTGAATGTGCTCCTATATCTGTCGCTATCCTTGTCTCTGCCTGTGTCTCTGTCTCTGTCTCTGTCTCTGTCTCTGTCTCTGTCTCTGTCTCTGTCTCTGTCTCTGTCTCTGTCTCTGTCTCTGTCTCTGTCTCTGTCTCTGTCTCTGTCTCTGTCTCTGTCTCTGTCTCTGTCTCTGTCTCTGTCTCTGTCTCTGTCTCTGTCTCTGTCTCTGTCTCTGTCTCTGTCTCTGTCTCTGTCTCTGTCTCTGTCTCTGTCTCTGTCTCTGTCTCTGTCTCTGTCTCTGTCTCTGTCTCTGTCTCTGTCTCTGTCTCTGTCTCTGTCTCTGTCTCTGTCTCTGTCTCTGTCTCTGTCTCTGTCTCTGTCTCTGTCTCTGTCTCTGTCTCTGTCTCTGTCTCTGTCTCTGTCTCTGTCTCTGTCTCTGTCTCTGTCTCTGTCTCTGTCTCTGTCTCTGTCTCTGTCTCTGTCTCTGTCTCTGTCTCTGTCTCTGTCTCTGTCTCTGTCTCTGTCTCTGTCTCTGTCTCTGTCTCTGTCTCTGTCTCTGTCTCTGTCTCTGTCTCTGTCTCTGTCTCTGCCTCTGTCTCTACCTCCGAAAGTGCCCCTATATCTGTCGCCATCCTTGTCAATGTCTCTGTCTCTGACTCTGAATGTGCCCCTATATCTGTCGCTATCCTTGTCTCTGCCTGTGTCTCTGTCTCTGACTCTAAATGTGCCCCTACATATGTCGCTATCCTTGTCTCTGCCTGTGACTCTCTCTCTGACTCTGAAAGTGCCCCTATATCTGTCGCTATCCTTGTCTCTCCCTGTGTCTCTGTCTCTGACTCTGAATGTGCCCCTATATCTGTCGCTATCCTTGTCTCTGTCTCTGTCTCTGTCTCTACCTCCGAAAGTGCCCCTATATCTGTCGCCATCCTTGTCAATGTCTCTGTCTCTGACTCTGAATGTGCCCCTATATCTGTCGCTATCCTTGTCTCTGCCTGTGTCTCTGTCTCTGTCTCTGTCACTGTCTCTGTCTCTGCCTCCGAAAGTGCCCCTATATCTGTCGCCATCCTTGTCAATGTCTCTGTCTCTGACTCTGAATGTGCCCCTATATCTGTCGCTATCCTTGTCTCTGCCTGTGTCTCTGTCTCTGTCTCTGTCACTGTCTCTGTCTCTGCCTCCGAAAGTGCCCCTATATCTGTCGCCATCCTTGTCAATGTCTCTGTCTCTGACTCTGAATGTGCTCCTATATCTGTCGCTATCCTTGTCTCTGCCTGTGTCTCTGTCTCTGTCTCTGTCTCTGTCTCTGTCTCTGTCTCTGTCTCTGTCTCTGTCTCTGTCTCTGTCTCTGTCTCTGTCTCTGTCTCTGTCTCTGTCTCTGTCTCTGTCTCTGTCTCTGTCTCTGTCTCTGTCTCTGTCTCTGTCTCTGTCTCTGTCTCTGTCTCTGTCTCTGTCTCTGTCTCTGTCTCTGTCTCTGTCTCTGTCTCTGTCTCTGTCTCTGTCTCTGTCTCTGTCTCTGTCTCTGTCTCTGTCTCTGTCTCTGTCTCTGTCTCTGTCTCTGTCTCTGTCTCTGTCTCTGTCTCTGTCTCTGTCTCTGTCTCTGTCTCTGTCTCTGTCTCTGTCTCTGTCTCTGTCTCTGTCTCTGTCTCTGTCTCTGTCTCTGTCTCTGTCTCTGTCTCTGTCTCTGTCTCTGTCTCTGTCTCTGTCTCTGTCTCTGTCTCTGTCTCTGTCTCTGTCTCTGTCTCTGTCTCTGTCTCTGTCTCTGTCTCTGTCTCTGTCTCTGTCTCTGTCTCTGTCTCTGTCTCTGTCTCTGTCTCTGTCTCTGTCTCTGTCTCTGTCTCTGTCTCTGTCTCTGTCTCTGTCTCTGTCTCTGTCTCTGTCTCTGTCTCTGTCTCTGTCTCTGTCTCTGTCTCTGTCTCTGTCTCTGTCTCTGTCTCTGTCTCTGTCTCTGTATCTGTCTCTGTCTCTACCTCCGAAAGTGCCCCTATATCTGTCGCCATCCTTGTCAATGTCTCTGTCTCTGACTCTGAATGTGCTCCTATATCTGTCGCTATCCTTGTCTCTGCCTGTGTCTCTGTCTCTGTCTCTGTCACTGTCACTGTCTCTGTCTCTGTCTCTGTCTCTGTCTCTGTCTCTGTCTCTGTCTCTGTCTCTGTCTCTGTCTCTGTCTCTGTCTCTGTCTCTGTCTCTGTCTCTGTCTCTGTCTCTGTCTCTGTCTCTGTCTCTGTCTCTGTCTCTGTCTCTGTCTCTGTCTCTGTCTCTGTCTCTGTCTCTGTCTCTGTCTCTGTCTCTGTCTCTGTCTCTGTCTCTGTCTCTGTCTCTGTCTCTGTCTCTGTCTCTGTCTCTGTCTCTGTCTCTGTCTCTGTCTCTGTCTCTGTCTCTGTCTCTGTCTCTGTCTCTGTCTCTGTCTCTGTCTCTGTCTCTGTCTCTGTCTCTGTCTCTGTCTCTGTCTCTGTCTCTGTCTCTGTCTCTGTCTCTGTCTCTGTCTCTGTCTCTGTCTCTGTCTCTGTCTCTGTCTCTGTCTCTGTCTCTGTCTCTGTCTCTGTCTCTGTCTCTGTCTCTGTCTCTGTCTCTGTCTCTGTCTCTGTCTCTGTCTCTGTCTCTGTCTCTGTCTCTGTCTCTGTCTCTGTCTCTGTCTCTGTCTCTGTCTCTGTCTCTGTCTCTGTCTCTGTCTCTGTCTCTGTCTCTGTCTCTGTCTCTGTCTCTGTCTCTGTCTCTGTCTCTGTCTCTGTCTCTGTCTCTGTCTCTGTCTCTGTCTCTGTCTCTGTCTCTGTCTCTGTCTCTGTCTCTGTCTCTGTCTCTGTCTCTGTCTCTGTCTCTGTCTCTGTCTCTGTCTCTGTCTCTGTCTCTGTCTCTGTCTCTGTCTCTGTCTCTGTCTCTGTCTCTGTCTCTGTCTCTGTCTCTGTCTCTGTCTCTGTCTCTGTCTCTGTCTCTGTCTCTGTCTCTGTCTCTGTCTCTGTCTCTGTCTCTGTCTCTGTCTCTGTCTCTGTCTCTGTCTCTGTCTCTGTCTCTGTCTCTGTCTCTGTCTCTGTCTCTGTCTCTGTCTCTGTCTCTGTCTCTGTCTCTGTCTCTGTCTCTGTCTCTGTCTCTGCCTCCGAAAGTGGCCCTATATCTGTCGCCATCCTTGTCAATGTCTCTGTCTCTGCATCCGAAAGTGGCCCTATATCTGTCGCCATCCTTGTCAATGTCTCTGTCTCTGACTCTGAATGTGCCCCTATATCTGCCGCTATCCTTGTCTCTGTCTCTGTCTCTGTCTCTGTCTCTGTCTCTGTCTCTACCTCCGAAAGTGCCCCTATATCTGTCGCCATCCTTGTCAATGTCTCTGTCTCTGACTCTGAATGTGCCCCTATATCTGTCGCTATCCTTGTCTCTGCCTGTGTCTCTGTCTCTGACTCTAAATGTGCCCCTACATATGTCGCTATCCTTGTCTCTGCCTGTGACTCTCTCTCTGACTCTGAAAGTGCCCCTATATCTGTCGCTATCCTTGTCTCTCCCTGTGTCTCTGTCTCTGACTCTGAATGTGCCCCTATATCTGTCGCTATCCTTGTCTCTGTCTCTGTCTCTGTCTCTGTCTCTGTCTCTACCTCCGAAAGTGCCCCTATATCTGTCGCCATCCTTGTCAATGTCTCTGTCTCTGACTCTGAATGTGCCCCTATATCTGTCGCTATCCTTGTCTCTGCCTGTGTCGCTGTCTCTGTCTCTGTCACTGTCTCTGTCTCTGCCTCCGAAAGTGCCCCTATATCTGTCGCCATCCTTGTCAATGTCTCTGTCTCTGACTCTGAATGTGCCCCTATATCTGTCGCTATCCTTGTCTCTGCCTGTGTCTCTGTCTCTGTCTCTGTCACTGTCTCTGTCTCTGCCTCCGAAAGTGCCCCTATATCTGTCGCCATCCTTGTCAATGTCTCTGTCTCTGACTCTGAATGTGCTCCTATATCTGTCGCTATCCTTGTCTCTGTCTCTGTCTCTGTCTCTGTCTCTGTCACTGTCACTGTCTCTGTCTCTGTCTCTGTCTCTGTCTCTGTCTCTGTCTCTGTCTCTGTCTCTGTCTCTGTCTCTGTCTCTGTCTCTGTCTCTGTCTCTGTCTCTGTCTCTGTCTCTGTCTCTGTCTCTGTCTCTGTCTCTGTCTCTGTCTCTGTCTCTGTCTCTGTCTCTGTCTCTGTCTCTGTCTCTGTCTCTGTCTCTGTCTCTGTCTCTGTCTCTGTCTCTGTCTCTGTCTCTGTCTCTGTCTCTGTCTCTGTCTCTGTCTCTGTCTCTGTCTCTGTCTCTGCCTCCGAAAGTGGCCCTATATCTGTCGCCATCCTTGTCAATGTCTCTGTCTCTGCATCCGAAAGTGGCCCTATATCTGTCGCCATCCTTGTCAATGTCTCTGTCTCTGACTCTGAATGTGCCCCTATATCTGCCGCTATCCTTGTCTCTGTCTCTGTCTCTGTCTCTGTATCTGTCTCTGTCTCTACCTCCGAAAGTGCCCCTATATCTGTCGCCATCCTTGTCAATGTCTCTGTCTCTGACTCTGAATGTGCCCCTATATCTGTCGCTATCCTTGTCTCTGCCTGTGTCTCTGTCTCTGACTCTAAATGTGCCCCTACATATGTCGCTATCCTTGTCTCTGCCTGTGACTCTCTCTCTGACTCTGAAAGTGCCCCTATATCTGTCGCTATCCTTGTCTCTGCCTGTGTCTCTGTCTCTGTCTCTGTCACTGTCTCTGTCTCTGCCTCCGAAAGTGCCCCTATATCTGTCGCCATCCTTGTCAATGTCTCTGTCTCTGACTCTGAATGTGCCCCTATATCTGTCGCTATCCTTGTCTCTGCCTGTGTCTCTGTCTCTGTCTCTGTCACTGTCTCTGTCTCTGCCTCCGAAAGTGCCACTATATCTGTCGCCATCCTTGTCAATGTCTCTGTCTCTGACTCTGAATGTGCTCCTATATCTGTCGCTATCCTTGTCTCTGCCTGTGTCTCTGTCTCTGTCTCTGTCACTGTCACTGTCTCTGTCTCTGTCTCTGTCTCTGTCTCTGTCTCTGTCTCTGTCTCTGTCTCTGTCTCTGTCTCTGTCTCTGTCTCTGTCTCTGTCTCTGTCTCTGTCTCTGTCTCTGTCTCTGTCTCTGTCTCTGTCTCTGTCTCTGTCTCTGTCTCTGTCTCTGTCTCTGTCTCTGTCTCTGTCTCTGTCTCTGTCTCTGTCTCTGTCTCTGTCTCTGTCTCTGTCTCTGTCTCTGTCTCTGTCTCTGTCTCTGTCTCTGTCTCTGTCTCTGTCTCTGTCTCTGTCTCTGTCTCTGTCTCTGTCTCTGTCTCTGTCTCTGTCTCTGTCTCTGTCTCTGTCTCTGTCTCTGTCTCTGTCTCTGTCTCTGTCTCTGTCTCTGTCTCTGTCTCTGTCTCTGTCTCTGTCTCTGTCTCTGTCTCTGTCTCTGTCTCTGTCTCTGTCTCTGTCTCTGTCTCTGTCTCTGTCTCTGTCTCTGTCTCTGTCTCTGTCTCTGTCTCTGTCTCTGTCTCTGTCTCTGTCTCTGTCTCTGTCTCTGTCTCTGTCTCTGTCTCTGTCTCTGTCTCTGTCTCTGTCTCTGTCTCTGTCTCTGTCTCTGTCTCTGTCTCTGTCTCTGTCTCTGTCTCTGTCTCTGTCTCTGTCTCTGTCTCTGTCTCTGTCTCTGTCTCTGTCTCTGTCTCTGTCTCTGTCTCTGTCTCTGTCTCTGTCTCTGTCTCTGTCTCTGTCTCTGTCTCTGTCTCTGTCTCTGTCTCTGTCTCTGTCTCTGTCTCTGTCTCTGTCTCTGTCTCTGTCTCTGTCTCTGTCTCTGTCTCTGTCTCTGTCTCTGTCTCTGTCTCTGTCTCTGTCTCTGTCTCTGTCTCTGTCTCTGTCTCTGTCTCTGTCTCTGTCTCTGTCTCTGTCTCTGCCTCCGAAAGTGGCCCTATATCTGTCGCCATCCTTGTCAATGTCTCTGTCTCTGCATCCGAAAGTGGCCCTATATCTGTCGCCATCCTTGTCAATGTCTCTGTCTCTGACTCTGAATGTGCCCCTATATCTGCCGCTATCCTTGCCTCTGTCTCTGTCTCTGTCTCTGTCTCTGTCTCTGTCTCTGTCTCTGTCTCTGTCTCTGTCTCTGTCTCTGTCTCTGTCTCTGTCTCTGTCTCTGTCTCTGTCTCTGTCTCTGTCTCTGTCTCTGTCTCTGTCTCTGTCTCTGTCTCTGTCTCTGTCTCTGTCTCTGTCTCTGTCTCTGTCTCTGTCTCTGTCTCTGTCTCTGTCTCTGTCTCTGTCTCTGTCTCTGTCTCTGTCTCTGTCTCTGTCTCTGTCTCTGTCTCTGTCTCTGTCTCTGTCTCTGTCTCTGTCTCTGTCTCTGTCTCTGTCTCTGTCTCTGTCTCTGTCTCTGTCTCTGTCTCTGTCTCTGTCTCTGTCTCTGTCTCTGTCTCTGTCTCTGTCTCTGTCTCTGTCTCTGTCTCTGTCTCTGTCTCTGTCTCTGTCTCTGTCTCTGTCTCTGTCTCTGTCTCTGTCTCTGTCTCTGTCTCTGTCTCTGTCTCTGTCTCTGCCTCCGAAAGTGGCCCTATATCTGTCGCCATCCTTGTCAATGTCTCTGTCTCTGCATCCGAAAGTGGCCCTATATCTGTCGCCATCCTTGTCAATGTCTCTGTCTCTGACTCTGAATGTGCCCCTATATCTGCCGCTATCCTTGTCTCTGTCTCTGTCTCTGTCTCTGTCTCTGTCTCTGTCTCTACCTCCGAAAGTGCCCCTATATCTGTCGCCATCCTTGTCAATGTCTCTGTCTCTGACTCTGAATGTGCCCCTATATCTGTCGCTATCCTTGTCTCTGCCTGTGTCTCTGTCTCTGACTCTAAATGTGCCCCTACATATGTCGCTATCCTTGTCTCTGCCTGTGACTCTCTCTCTGACTCTGAAAGTGCCCCTATATCTGTCGCTATCCTTGTCTCTCCCTGTGTCTCTGTCTCTGACTCTGAATGTGCCCCTATATCTGTCGCTATCCTTGTCTCTGTCTCTGTCTCTGTCTCTGTCTCTGTCTCTGTCTCTGTCTCTGTCTCTGTCTCTGTCTCTGTCTCTGTCTCTGTCTCTGTCTCTGTCTCTGTCTCTGTCTCTGTCTCTGTCTCTGTCTCTGTCTCTGTCTCTGTCTCTGTCTCTGTCTCTGTCTCTGTCTCTGTCTCTGTCTCTGTCTCTGTCTCTGTCTCTGTCTCTGTCTCTGTCTCTGTCTCTGTCTCTGTCTCTGTCTCTGTCTCTGTCTCTGTCTCTGTCTCTGTCTCTGTCTCTGTCTCTGTCTCTGTCTCTGTCTCTGTCTCTGTCTCTGCCTCCGAAAGTGGCCCTATATCTGTCGCCATCCTTGTCAATGTCTCTGTCTCTGCATCCGAAAGTGGCCCTATATCTGTCGCCATCCTTGTCAATGTCTCTGTCTCTGACTCTGAATGTGCCCCTATATCTGCCGCTATCCTTGTCTCTGTCTCTGTCTCTGTCTCTGTCTCTGTCTCTGTCTCTACCTCCGAAAGTGCCCCTATATCTGTCGCCATCCTTGTCAATGTATCTGTCTCTGACTCTGAATGTGCCCCTATATCTGTCGCTATCCTTGTCTCTGCCTGTGTCTCTGTCTCTGACTCTAAATGTGCCCCTACATATGTCGCTATCCTTGTCTCTGCCTGTGACTCTCTCTCTGACTCTGAAAGTGCCCCTATATCTGTCGCTATCCTTGTCTCTCCCTGTGTCTCTGTCTCTGACTCTGAATGTGCCCCTATATCTGTCGCTATCCTTGTCTCTGTCTCTGTCTCTGTCTCTGTCTCTGTCTCTACCTCCGAAAGTGCCCCTATATCTGTCGCCATCCTTGTCAATGTCTCTGTCTCTGACTCTGAATGTGCCCCTATATCTGTCGCTATCCTTGTCTCTGCCTGTGTCTCTGTCTCTGTCTCTGTCACTGTCTCTGTCTCTGCCTCCGAAAGTGCCCCTATATCTGTCGCCATCCTTGTCAATGTCTCTGTCTCTGACTCTGAATGTGCCCCTATATCTGTCGCTATCCTTGTCTCTGCCTGTGTCTCTGTCTCTGTCTCTGTCACTGTCTCTGTCTCTGCCTCCGAAAGTGCCCCTATATCTGTCGCCATCCTTGTCAATGTCTCTGTCTCTGACTCTGAATGTGCTCCTATATCTGTCGCTATCCTTGTCTCTGTCTCTGTCTCTGTCTCTGTCTCTGTCTCTGTCTCTGTCTCTGTCTCTGTCTCTGTCTCTGTCTCTGTCTCTGTCTCTGTCTCTGTCTCTGTCTCTGTCTCTGTCTCTGTCTCTGTCTCTGTCTCTGTCTCTGTCTCTGTCTCTGTCTCTGTCTCTGTCTCTGTCTCTGTCTCTGTCTCTGTCTCTGTCTCTGTCTCTGTCTCTGTCTCTGTCTCTGTCTCTGTCTCTGTCTCTGTCTCTGTCTCTGTCTCTGTCTCTGTCTCTGTCTCTGTCTCTGTCTCTGTCTCTGTCTCTGTCTCTGTCTCTGTCTCTGTCTCTGTCTCTGTCTCTGTCTCTGTCTCTGTCTCTGTCTCTGTCTCTGTCTCTGTCTCTGTCTCTGTCTCTGTCTCTGTCTCTGTCTCTGTCTCTGTCTCTGTCTCTGTCTCTGTCTCTGTCTCTGTCTCTGTCTCTGTCTCTGTCTCTGTCTCTGTCTCTGTCTCTGTCTCTGTCTCTGTCTCTGTCTCTGTCTCTGTCTCTGTCTCTGTCTCTGTCTCTGTCTCTGTCTCTGTCTCTGTCTCTGTCTCTGTCTCTGTCTCTGTCTCTGTCTCTGTCTCTGCCTCCGAAAGTGGCCCTATATCTGTCGCCATCCTTGTCAATGTCTCTGTCTCTGAATCCGAAAGTGGCCCTATATCTGTCGCCATCCTTGTCAATGTCTCTGTCTCTGACTCTGAATGTGCCCCTATATCTGCCGCTATCCTTGTCTCTGTCTCTGTCTCTGTCTCTGTCTCTGTCTCTGTCTCTGTCTCTGTCTCTACCTCCGAAAGTGCCCCTATATCTGTCGCCATCCTTGTCAATGTCTCTGTCTCTGACTCTGAATGTGCCCCTATATCTGTCGCTATCCTTGTCTCTGCCTGTGTCTCTGTCTCTGACTCTAAATGTGCCCCTACATATGTCGCTATCCTTGTCTCTGCCTGTGACTCTCTCTCTGACTCTGAAAGTGCCCCTATATCTGTCGCTATCCTTGTCTCTCCCTGTGTCTCTGTCTCTGACTCTGAATGTGCCCCTATATCTGTCGCTATCCTTGTCTCTGTCTCTGTCTCTGTCTCTGTCTCTGTCTCTACCTCCGAAAGTGCCCCTATATCTGTCGCCATCCTTGTCAATGTCTCTGTCTCTGACTCTGAATGTGCCCCTATATCTGTCGCTATCCTTGTCTCTGCCTGTGTCTCTGTCTCTGTCTCTGTCACTGTCTCTGTCTCTGCCTCCGAAAGTGCCCCTATATCTGTCGCCATCCTTGTCAATGTCTCTGTCTCTGACTCTGAATGTGCCCCTATATCTGTCGCTATCCTTGTCTCTGCCTGTGTCTCTGTCTCTGTCTCTGTCACTGTCTCTGTCTCTGCCTCCGAAAGTGCCCCTATATCTGTCGCCATCCTTGTCAATGTCTCTGTCTCTGACTCTGAATGTGCTCCTATATCTGTCGCTATCCTTGTCTCTGTCTCTGTCTCTGTCTCTGTCTCTGTCTCTGTCTCTGTCTCTGTCTCTGTCTCTGTCTCTGTCTCTGTCTCTGTCTCTGTCTCTGTCTCTGTCTCTGTCTCTGTCTCTGTCTCTGTCTCTGTCTCTGTCTCTGTCTCTGTCTCTGTCTCTGTCTCTGTCTCTGTCTCTGTCTCTGTCTCTGTCTCTGTCTCTGTCTCTGTCTCTGTCTCTGTCTCTGTCTCTGTCTCTGTCTCTGTCTCTGTCTCTGTCTCTGTCT
Source organism: Megachile ligniseca (assembly GCA_945859555.1). NCBI lineage: Eukaryota > Metazoa > Arthropoda > Insecta > Hymenoptera > Megachilidae > Megachile > Megachile ligniseca. The sequence goes on from OX243778.1 coordinate 319,966, forward strand.
CTGTCTCTGTCTCTGTCTCTGTCTCTGTCTCTGTCTCTGTCTCTGTCTCTGTCTCTGTCTCTGTCTCTGTCTCTGTCTCTGTCTCTGTCTCTGTCTCTGTCTCTGTCTCTGTCTCTGTCTCTGTCTCTGTCTCTGTCTCTGTCTCTGTCTCTGTCTCTGTCTCTGTCTCTGTCTCTGTCTCTGTCTCTGTCTCTGTCTCTGTCTCTGTCTCTGTCTCTGTCTCTGTCTCTGCCTCTGCCTCTGCCTCTGCCTCTGCCTCTGCCTCTGCCTCTGCCTCTGCCTCTGCCTCTGCCTCTGTCTCTGTCTCTGTCTCTGTCTCTGTCTCTGTCTCTGTCTCTGTCTCTGTCTCTGTCTCTGTCTCTGTCTCTGTCTCTGTCTCTGTCTCTGTCTCTGTCTCTGTCTCTGTCTCTGTCTCTGTCTCTGTCTCTGTCTCTGTCTCTGTCTCTGTCTCTGTCTCTGTCTCTGTCTCTGTCTCTGTCTCTGTCTCTGTCTCTGTCTCTGTCTCTGTCTCTGTCTCTGTCTCTGTCTCTGTCTCTGTCTCTGTCTCTGTCTCTGTCTCTGTCTCTGTCTCTGTCTCTGTCTCTGTCTCTGTCTCTGTCTCTGTCTCTGTCTCTGTCTCTGTCTCTGTCTCTGTCTCTGTCTCTGTCTCTGTCTCTGTCTCTGTCTCTGTCTCTGTCTCTGTCTCTGTCTCTGTCTCTGTCTCTGTCTCTGTCTCTGTCTCTGTCTCTGTCTCTGTCTCTGTCTCTGTCTCTGTCTCTGTCTCTGTCTCTGTCTCTGTCTCTGTCTCTGTCTCTGTCTCTGTCTCTGTCTCTGTCTCTGCCTCTGCCTCTGCCTCTGCCTCTGCCTCTGCCTCTGCCTCTGCCTCTGCCTCTGCCTCTGCCTCTGTCTCTGTCTCTGTCTCTGTCTCTGTCTCTGTCTCTGTCTCTGTCTCTGTCTCTGTCTCTGTCTCTGTCTCTGTCTCTGTCTCTGTCTCTGTCTCTGTCTCTGTCTCTGTCTCTGTCTCTGTCTCTGTCTCTGTCTCTGTCTCTGTCTCTGTCTCTGTCTCTGTCTCTGTCTCTGTCTCTGTCTCTGTCTCTGTCTCTGTCTCTGTCTCTGTCTCTGTCTCTGTCTCTGTCTCTGTCTCTGTCTCTGTCTCTGTCTCTGTCTCTGTCTCTGTCTCTGTCTCTGTCTCTGTCTCTGTCTCTGTCTCTGTCTCTGTCTCTGTCTCTGTCTCTGTCTCTGTCTCTGTCTCTGTCTCTGTCTCTGTCTCTGTCTCTGTCTCTGTCTCTGTCTCTGTCTCTGTCTCTGTCTCTGTCTCTGTCTCTGTCTCTGTCTCTGTCTCTGTCTCTGTCTCTGTCTCTGTCTCTGTCTCTGTCTCTGTCTCTGTCTCTGTCTCTGTCTCTGTCTCTGTCTCTGTCTCTGTCTCTGTCTCTGTCTCTGTCTCTGTCTCTGTCTCTGTCTCTGTCTCTGTCTCTGTCTCTGTCTCTGTCTCTGTCTCTGTCTCTGTCTCTGTCTCTGTCTCTGTCTCTGTCTCTGTCTCTGTCTCTGTCTCTGTCTCTGTCTCTGTCTCTGTCTCTGTCTCTGTCTCTGTCTCTGTCTCAGCCTCCGAAAGTGGCCCTATATCTGTCGCCATCCTTGTCAATGTCTCTGTCTCTGACTCTGAATGTGCCCCTATATCTGCCGCTATCCTTGTCTCTGTCTCTGTCTCTGTCTCTGTCTCTGTCTCTGTCTCTGTCTCTGTCTCTGTCTCTGTCTCTGTCTCTGTCTCTGTCTCTGTCTCTGTCTCTGTCTCTGTCTCTGTCTCTGTCTCTGTCTCTGTCTCTGTCTCTGTCTCTGTCTCTGTCTCTGTCTCTGTCTCTGTCTCTGTCTCTGTCTCTGTCTCTGTCTCTGTCTCTGTCTCTGTCTCTGTCTCTGTCTCTGTCTCTGTCTCTGTCTCTGTCTCTGTCTCTGTCTCTGTCTCTGTCTCTGTCTCTGTCTCTGTCTCTGTCTCTGTCTCTGTCTCTGTCTCTGTCTCTGTCTCTGTCTCTGTCTCTGTCTCTGTCTCTGTCTCTGTCTCTGTCTCTGTCTCTGTCTCTGTCTCTGTCTCTGTCTCTGTCTCTGTCTCTGTCTCTGTCTCTGTCTCTGTCTCTGTCTCTGTCTCTGTCTCTGTCTCTGTCTCTGTCTCTGTCTCTGTCTCTGTCTCTGTCTCTGTCTCTGTCTCTGTCTCTGTCTCTGTCTCTGTCTCTGTCTCTGTCTCTGTCTCTGTCTCTGTCTCTGTCTCTGTCTCTGCCTCCGAAAGTGGCCCTATATCTGTCGCCATCCTTGTCAATGTCTCTGTCTCTGACTCTGAATGTGCCCCTATATCTGCCGCTATCCTTGTCTCTGTCTCTGTCTCTGTCTCTGTCTCTGTCTCTGTCTCTGTCTCTGTCTCTGTCTCTGTCTCTGTCTCTGTCTCTGTCTCTGTCTCTGTCTCTGTCTCTGTCTCTGTCTCTGTCTCTGTCTCTGTCTCTGTCTCTGTCTCTGTCTCTGTCTCTGTCTCTGTCTCTGTCTCTGTCTCTGTCTCTGTCTCTGTCTCTGTCTCTGTCTCTGTCTCTGTCTCTGTCTCTGTCTCTGTCTCTGTCTCTGTCTCTGTCTCTGTCTCTGTCTCTGTCTCTGTCTCTGTCTCTGTCTCTGTCTCTGTCTCTGTCTCTGTCTCTGTCTCTGTCTCTGTCTCTGTCTCTGTCTCTGTCTCTGTCTCTGTCTCTGTCTCTGTCTCTGTCTCTGTCTCTGTCTCTGTCTCTGTCTCTGTCTCTGTCTCTGTCTCTGTCTCTGTCTCTGTCTCTGTCTCTGTCTCTGTCTCTGTCTCTGTCTCTGTCTCTGTCTCTGTCTCTGTCTCTGTCTCTGTCTCTGTCTCTGTCTCTGTCTCTGTCTCTGTCTCTGTCTCTGTCTCTGTCTCTGTCTCTGTCTCTGTCTCTGTCTCTGTCTCTGTCTCTGTCTCTGTCTCTGTCTCTGTCTCTGTCTCTGTCTCTGTCTCTGTCTCTGTCTCTGTCTCTGTCTCTGTCTCTGTCTCTGTCTCTGTCTCTGTCTCTGTCTCTGTCTCTGTCTCTGTCTCTGTCTCTGTCTCTGTCTCTGTCTCTGTCTCTGTCTCTGTCTCTGTCTCTGTCTCTGTCTCTGTCTCTGTCTCTGTCTCTGTCTCTGTCTCTGTCTCTGTCTCTGTCTCTGTCTCTGTCTCTGTCTCTGTCTCTGTCTCTGTCTCTGTCTCTGTCTCTGTCTCTGTCTCTGTCTCTGTCTCTGTCTCTGTCTCTGTCTCTGTCTCTGTCTCTGTCTCTGTCTCTGTCTCTGTCTCTGTCTCTGTCTCTGTCTCTGTCTCTGTCTCTGTCTCTGTCTCTGTCTCTGTCTCTGTCTCTGTCTCTGTCTCTGTCTCTGTCTCTGTCTCTGTCTCTGTCTCTGTCTCTGTCTCTGTCTCTGTCTCTGTCTCTGTCTCTGTCTCTGTCTCTGTCTCTGTCTCTGTCTCTGTCTCTGTCTCTGTCTCTGTCTCTGTCTCTGTCTCTGCCTCTGCCTCTGCCTCTGCCTCTGCCTCTGCCTCTGCCTCTGCCTCTGCCTCTGCCTCTGCCTCTGCCTCTGCCTCTGCCTCTGTCTCTGTCTCTGTCTCTGTCTCTGTCTCTGTCTCTGTCTCTGTCTCTGTCTCTGTCTCTGTCTCTGTCTCTGTCTCTGTCTCTGTCTCTGTCTCTGTCTCTGTCTCTGTCTCTGTCTCTGTCTCTGTCTCTGTCTCTGTCTCTGTCTCTGTCTCTGTCTCTGTCTCTGTCTCTGTCTCTGTCTCTGTCTCTGTCTCTGTCTCTGTCTCTGTCTCTGTCTCTGTCTCTGTCTCTGTCTCTGTCTCTGTCTCTGTCTCTGTCTCTGTCTCTGTCTCTGTCTCTGTCTCTGTCTCTGTCTCTGTCTCTGTCTCTGTCTCTGTCTCTGTCTCTGTCTCTGTCTCTGTCTCTGTCTCTGTCTCTGTCTCTGTCTCTGTCTCTGTCTCTGTCTCTGTCTCTGTCTCTGTCTCTGTCTCTGTCTCTGTCTCTGTCTCTGTCTCTGTCTCTGTCTCTGTCTCTGTCTCTGTCTCTGTCTCTGTCTCTGTCTCTGTCTCTGTCTCTGTCTCTGTCTCTGTCTCTGTCTCTGTCTCTGTCTCTGTCTCTGTCTCTGTCTCTGTCTCTGTCTCTGTCTCTGTCTCTGTCTCTGTCTCTGTCTCTGTCTCTGTCTCTGTCTCTGTCTCTGTCTCTGTCTCTGTCTCTGTCTCTGTCTCTGTCTCTGTCTCTGTCTCTGTCTCTGTCTCTGTCTCTGTCTCTGTCTCTGTCTCTGTCTCTGTCTCTGTCTCTGTCTCTGTCTCTGTCTCTGTCTCTGTCTCTGTCTCTGTCTCTGTCTCTGTCTCTGTCTCTGTCTCTGTCTCTGTCTCTGTCTCTGTCTCTGTCTCTGTCTCTGTCTCTGTCTCTGTCTCTGTCTCTGTCTCTGTCTCTGTCTCTGTCTCTGTCTCTGTCTCTGTCTCTGTCTCTGTCTCTGTCTCTGTCTCTGTCTCTGTCTCTGTCTCTGTCTCTGTCTCTGTCTCTGTCTCTGTCTCTGTCTCTGTCTCTGTCTCTGTCTCTGTCTCTGTCTCTGTCTCTGTCTCTGTCTCTGTCTCTGTCTCTGTCTCTGTCTCTGTCTCTGTCTCTGTCTCTGTCTCTGTCTCTGTCTCTGTCTCTGTCTCTGTCTCTGTCTCTGTCTCTGTCTCTGTCTCTGTCTCTGTCTCTGTCTCTGTCTCTGTCTCTGTCTCTGTCTCTGTCTCTGTCTCTGTCTCTGTCTCTGTCTCTGTCTCTGTCTCTGTCTCTGTCTCTGTCTCTGTCTCTACCTCCGAAAGTGCCCCTATATCTGTCGCCATCCTTGTCAATGTCTCTGTCTCTGACTCTGAATGTGCCCCTATATCTGTCGCTATCCTTGTCTCTGCCTGTGTCTCTGTCTCTGACTCTAAATGTGCCCCTACATATGTCGCTATCCTTGTCTCTGCCTGTGACTCTCTCTCTGACTCTGAAAGTGCCCCTATATCTGTCGCTATCCTTGTCTCTCCCTGTGTCTCTGTCTCTGACTCTGAATGTGCCCCTATATCTGTCGCTATCCTTGTCTCTGTCTCTGTCTCTGTCTCTGTCTCTGTCTCTACCTCCGAAAGTGCCCCTATATCTGTCGCCATCCTTGTCAATGTCTCTGTCTCTGACTCTGAATGTGCCCCTATATCTGTCGCTATCCTTGTCTCTGCCTGTGTCTCTGTCTCTGTCTCTGTCACTGTCTCTGTCTCTGCCTCCGAAAGTGCCCCTATATCTGTCGCCATCCTTGTCAATGTCTCTGTCTCTGACTCTGAATGTGCCCCTATATCTGTCGCTATCCTTGTCTCTGCCTGTGTCTCTGTCTCTGTCTCTGTCACTGTCTCTGTCTCTGCCTCCGAAAGTGCCCCTATATCTGTCGCCATCCTTGTCAATGTCTCTGTCTCTGACTCTGAATGTGCTCCTATATCTGTCGCTATCCTTGTCTCTGTCTCTGTCTCTGTCTCTGTCTCTGTCACTGTCACTGTCTCTGTCTCTGTCTCTGTCTCTGTCTCTGTCTCTGTCTCTGTCTCTGTCTCTGTCTCTGTCTCTGTCTCTGTCTCTGTCTCTGTCTCTGTCTCTGTCTCTGTCTCTGTCTCTGTCTCTGTCTCTGTCTCTGTCTCTGTCTCTGTCTCTGTCTCTGTCTCTGTCTCTGTCTCTGTCTCTGTCTCTGTCTCTGTCTCTGTCTCTGTCTCTGTCTCTGTCTCTGTCTCTGTCTCTGTCTCTGCCTCCGAAAGTGGCCCTATATCTGTCGCCATCCTTGTCAATGTCTCTGTCTCTGCATCCGAAAGTGGCCCTATATCTGTCGCCATCCTTGTCAATGTCTCTGTCTCTGACTCTGAATGTGCCCCTATATCTGCCGCTATCCTTGTCTCTGTCTCTGTCTCTGTCTCTGTATCTGTCTCTGTCTCTACCTCCGAAAGTGCCCCTATATCTGACTCTGAATGTGCCCCTATATCTGTCGCTATCCTTGTCTCTGCCTGTGTCTCTGTCTCTGACTCTAAATGTGCCCCTACATATGTCGCTATCCTTGTCTCTGCCTGTGACTCTCTCTCTGACTCTGAAAGTGCCCCTATATCTGTCGCTATCCTTGTCTCTCCCTGTGTCTCTGTCTCTGACTCTGAATGTGCCCCTATATCTGTCGCTATCCTTGTCTCTGTCTCTGTCTCTGTCTCTGTCTCTGTCTCTACCTCCGAAAGTGCCCCTATATCTGTCGCCATCCTTGTCAATGTCTCTGTCTCTGACTCTGAATGTGCCCCTATATCTGTCGCTATCCTTGTCTCTGCCTGTGTCTCTGTCTCTGTCTCTGTCACTGTCTCTGTCTCTGCCTCCGAAAGTGCCCCTATATCTGTCGCCATCCTTGTCAATGTCTCTGTCTCTGACTCTGAATGTGCCCCTATATCTGTCGCTATCCTTGTCTCTGCCTGTGTCTCTGTCTCTGTCTCTGTCACTGTCTCTGTCTCTGCCTCCGAAAGTGCCACTATATCTGTCGCCATCCTTGTCAATGTCTCTGTCTCTGACTCTGAATGTGCTCCTATATCTGTCGCTATCCTTGTCTCTGCCTGTGTCTCTGTCTCTGTCTCTGTCACTGTCACTGTCTCTGTCTCTGTCTCTGTCTCTGTCTCTGTCTCTGTCTCTGTCTCTGTCTCTGTCTCTGTCTCTGTCTCTGTCTCTGTCTCTGTCTCTGTCTCTGTCTCTGTCTCTGTCTCTGTCTCTGTCTCTGTCTCTGTCTCTGTCTCTGTCTCTGTCTCTGTCTCTGTCTCTGTCTCTGTCTCTGTCTCTGCCTCCGAAAGTGGCCCTATATCTGTCGCCATCCTTGTCAATGTCTCTGTCTCTGCATCCGAAAGTGGCCCTATATCTGTCGCCATCCTTGTCAATGTCTCTGTCTCTGACTCCGAAAGTGGCCCTATATCTGTCGCCATCCTTGTCAATGTCTCTGTCTCTGACTCTGAATGTGCCCCTATATCTGCCGCTATCCTTGTCTCTGTCTCTGTCTCTGTCTCTGTCTCTGTCTCTGTCTCTACCTCCGAAAGTGCCCCTATATCTGTCGCCATCCTTGTCAATGTCTCTGTCTCTGACTCTGAATGTGCCCCTATATCTGTCGCTATCCTTGTCTCTGCCTGTGTCTCTGTCTCTGACTCTAAATGTGCCCCTACATATGTCGCTATCCTTGTCTCTGCCTGTGACTCTCTCTCTGACTCTGAAAGTGCCCCTATATCTGTCGCTATCCTTGTCTCTCCCTGTGTCTCTGTCTCTGACTCTGAATGTGCCCCTATATCTGTCGCTATCCTTGTCTCTGTCTCTGTCTCTGTCTCTGTCTCTGTCTCTACCTCCGAAAGTGCCCCTATATCTGTCGCCATCCTTGTCAATGTCTCTGTCTCTGACTCTGAATGTGCCCCTATATCTGTCGCTATCCTTGTCTCTGCCTGTGTCTCTGTCTCTGTCTCTGTCACTGTCTCTGTCTCTGCCTCCGAAAGTGCCCCTATATCTGTCGCCATCCTTGTCAATGTCTCTGTCTCTGACTCTGAATGTGCCCCTATATCTGTCGCTATCCTTGTCTCTGCCTGTGTCTCTGTCTCTGTCTCTGTCACTGTCTCTGTCTCTGCCTCCGAAAGTGCCCCTATATCTGTCGCCATCCTTGTCAATGTCTCTGTCTCTGACTCTGAATGTGCTCCTATATCTGTCGCTATCCTTGTCTCTGTCTCTGTCTCTGTCTCTGTCTCTGTCTCTGTCTCTGTCTCTGTCTCTGTCTCTGTCTCTGTCTCTGTCTCTGTCTCTGTCTCTGTCTCTGTCTCTGTCTCTGTCTCTGTCTCTGTCTCTGTCTCTGTCTCTGTCTCTGTCTCTGTCTCTGTCTCTGTCTCTGTCTCTGTCTCTGTCTCTGTCTCTGTCTCTGTCTCTGTCTCTGTCTCTGTCTCTGTCTCTGTCTCTGTCTCTGTCTCTGTCTCTGTCTCTGTCTCTGTCTCTGTCTCTGTCTCTGTCTCTGTCTCTGTCTCTGTCTCTGTCTCTGTCTCTGTCTCTGTCTCTGTCTCTGTCTCTGTCTCTGTCTCTGTCTCTGTCTCTGTCTCTGTCTCTGTCTCTGTCTCTGTCTCTGTCTCTGTCTCTGTCTCTGTCTCTGTCTCTGTCTCTGTCTCTGTCTCTGTCTCTGTCTCTGTCTCTGTCTCTGTCTCTGTCTCTGTCTCTGTCTCTGTCTCTGTCTCTGTCTCTGTCTCTGTCTCTGTCTCTGTCTCTGTCTCTGTCTCTGTCTCTGTCTCTGTCTCTGTCTCTGTCTCTGTCTCTGTCTCTGTCTCTGTCTCTGTCTCTGTCTCTGTCTCTGTCTCTGTCTCTGTCTCTGTCTCTGTCTCTGTCTCTGTCTCTGTCTCTGTCTCTGTCTCTGTCTCTGTCTCTGTCTCTGTCTCTGTCTCTGTCTCTGTCTCTGTCTCTGTCTCTGTCTCTGTCTCTGTCTCTGTCTCTGTCTCTGTCTCTGTCTCTGTCTCTGTCTCTGTCTCTGTCTCTGTCTCTGTCTCTGTCTCTGTCTCTGTCTCTGCCTCCGAAAGTGGCCCTATATCTGTCGCCATCCTTGTCAATGTCTCTGTCTCTGCATCCGAAAGTGGCCCTATATCTGTCGCCATCCTTGTCAATGTCTCTGTCTCTGACTCTGAATGTGCCCCTATATCTGCCGCTATCCTTGTCTCTGTCTCTGTCTCTGTCTCTGTCTCTGTCTCTGTCTCTACCTCCGAAAGTGCCCCTATATCTGTCGCCATCCTTGTCAATGTCTCTGTCTCTGACTCTGAATGTGCCCCTATATCTGTCGCTATCCTTGTCTCTGCCTGTGTCTCTGTCTCTGACTCTAAATGTGCCCCTACATATGTCGCTATCCTTGTCTCTGCCTGTGACTCTCTCTCTGACTCTGAAAGTGCCCCTATATCTGTCGCTATCCTTGTCTCTCCCTGTGTCTCTGTCTCTGACTCTGAATGTGCCCCTATATCTGTCGCTATCCTTGTCTCTGTCTCTGTCTCTGTCTCTGTCTCTGTCTCTACCTCCGAAAGTGCCCCTATATCTGTCGCCATCCTTGTCAATGTCTCTGTCTCTGACTCTGAATGTGCCCCTATATCTGTCGCTATCCTTGTCTCTGCCTGTGTCTCTGTCTCTGTCTCTGTCACTGTCTCTGTCTCTGCCTCCGAAAGTGCCCCTATATGTGTCGCCATCCTTGTCAATGTCTCTGTCTCTGACTCTGAATGTGCCCCTATATCTGTCGCTATCCTTGTCTCTGCCTGTGTCTCTGTCTCTGTCTCTGTCACTGTCTCTGTCTCTGCCTCCGAAAGTGCCCCTATATCTGTCGCCATCCTTGTCAATGTCTCTGTCTCTGACTCTGAATGTGCTCCTATATCTGTCGCTATCCTTGTCTCTGCCTGTGTCTCTGTCTCTGTCTCTGTCTCTGTCTCTGTCTCTGTCTCTGTCTCTGTCTCTGTCTCTGTCTCTGTCTCTGTCTCTGTCTCTGTCTCTGTCTCTGTCTCTGTCTCTGTCTCTGTCTCTGTCTCTGTCTCTGTCTCTGTCTCTGTCTCTGTCTCTGTCTCTGTCTCTGTCTCTGTCTCTGTCTCTGTCTCTGTCTCTGTCTCTGTCTCTGTCTCTGTCTCTGTCTCTGTCTCTGTCTCTGTCTCTGTCTCTGTCTCTGTCTCTGTCTCTGTCTCTGTCTCTGTCTCTGTCTCTGTCTCTGTCTCTGTCTCTGTCTCTGTCTCTGTCTCTGTCTCTGTCTCTGTCTCTGTCTCTGTCTCTGTCTCTGTCTCTGTCTCTGTCTCTGTCTCTGTCTCTGTCTCTGTCTCTGTCTCTGTCTCTGTCTCTGTCTCTGTCTCTGTCTCTGTCTCTGTCTCTGTCTCTGTCTCTGTCTCTGTCTCTGTCTCTGTCTCTGTCTCTGTCTCTGTCTCTGTCTCTGTCTCTGTCTCTGTCTCTGTCTCTGTCTCTGTCTCTGTCTCTGTCTCTGTCTCTGTCTCTGTCTCTGTCTCTGTCTCTGTCTCTGTCTCTGTCTCTGTCTCTGTCTCTGTCTCTGTCTCTGTCTCTGTCTCTGTCTCTGTCTCTGTCTCTGTCTCTGTCTCTGTCTCTGTCTCTGTCTCTGTCTCTGTCTCTGTCTCTGTCTCTGTCTCTGTCTCTGTCTCTGTCTCTGTCTCTGTCTCTGTCTCTGTCTCTGTCTCTGTCTCTGTCTCTGTCTCTGTCTCTGTCTCTGTCTCTGTCTCTGTCTCTGTCTCTGTCTCTGTCTCTGTCTCTGTCTCTGTCTCTGTCTCTGTCTCTGTCTCTGTCTCTGTCTCTGTCTCTGTCTCTGTCTCTGTCTCTGTCTCTGTCTCTGTCTCTGTCTCTGTCTCTGTCTCTGTCTCTGTCTCTGTCTCTGTCTCTGTCTCTGTCTCTGTCTCTGTCTCTGTCTCTGTCTCTGTCTCTGTCTCTGTCTCTGTCTCTGTCTCTGTCTCTGTCTCTGTCTCTGTCTCTGTCTCTGTCTCTGTCTCTGTCTCTGTCTCTGTCTCTGTCTCTGTCTCTGTCTCTGTCTCTGTCTCTGTCTCTGTCTCTGTCTCTGTCTCTGTCTCTGTCTCTGTCTCTGTCTCTGTCTCTGTCTCTGTCTCTGTCTCTGTCTCTGTCTCTGTCTCTGTCTCTGTCTCTGTCTCTGTCTCTGTCTCTGTCTCTGTCTCTGTCTCTGTCTCTGTCTCTGTCTCTGTCTCTGTCTCTGTCTCTGTCTCTGTCTCTGTCTCTGTCTCTGTCTCTGTCTCTGTCTCTGTCTCTGTCTCTGTCTCTGTCTCTGTCTCTGTCTCTGTCTCTGTCTCTGTCTCTGTCTCTGTCTCTGTCTCTGTCTCTGTCTCTGTCTCTGTCTCTGTCTCTGTCTCTGTCTCTGTCTCTGTCTCTGTCTCTGTCTCTGTCTCTGTCTCTGTCTCTGTCTCTGTCTCTGTCTCTGTCTCTGTCTCTGTCTCTGTCTCTGTCTCTGTCTCTGTCTCTGTCTCTGTCTCTGTCTCTGTCTCTGTCTCTGTCTCTGTCTCTGTCTCTGTCTCTGTCTCTGTCTCTGTCTCTGTCTCTGTCTCTGTCTCTGTCTCTGTCTCTGTCTCTGTCTCTGTCTCTGTCTCTGCCTCCGAAAGTGCCCCTATATCTGTCGCCATCCTTGTCAATGTCTCTGTCTCTGACTCTGAATGTGCCCCTATATCTGTCGCTATCCTTGTCTCTGCCTGTGTCTCTGTCTCTGTCTCTGTCACTGTCTCTGTCTCTGCCTCCGAAAGTGCCCCTATATCTGTCGCCATCCTTGTCAATGTCTCTGTCTCTGACTCTGAATGTGCTCCTATATCTGTCGCTATCCTTGTCTCTGTCTCTGTCTCTGTCTCTGTCACTGTCACTGTCTCTGTCTCTGTCTCTGTCTCTGTCTCTGTCTCTGTCTCTGTCTCTGTCTCTGTCTCTGTCTCTGTCTCTGTCTCTGTCTCTGTCTCTGTCTCTGTCTCTGTCTCTGTCTCTGTCTCTGTCTCTGTCTCTGTCTCTGTCTCTGTCTCTGTCTCTGTCTCTGTCTCTGTCTCTGTCTCTGTCTCTGTCTCTGTCTCTGTCTCTGTCTCTGTCTCTGTCTCTGTCTCTGTCTCTGTCTCTGTCTCTGTCTCTGTCTCTGTCTCTGTCTCTGTCTCTGCCTCCGAAAGTGGCCCTATATCTGTCGCCATCCTTGTCAATGTCTCTGTCTCTGCATCCGAAAGTGGCCCTATATCTGTCGCCATCCTTGTCAATGTCTCTGTCTCTGACTCTGAATGTGCCCCTATATCTGCCGCTATCCTTGTCTCTGTCTCTGTCTCTGTCTCTGTATCTGTCTCTGTCTCTACCTCCGAAAGTGCCCCTATATCTGTCGCCATCCTTGTCAATGTCTCTGTCTCTGACTCTGAATGTGCCCCTATATCTGTCGCTATCCTTGTCTCTGCCTGTGTCTCTGTCTCTGACTCTAAATGTGCCCCTACATATGTCGCTATCCTTGTCTCTGCCTGTGACTCTCTCTCTGACTCTGAAAGTGCCCCTATATCTGTCGCTATCCTTGTCTCTCCCTGTGTCTCTGTCTCTGACTCTGAATGTGCCCCTATATCTGTCGCTATCCTTGTCTCTGTCTCTGTCTCTGTCTCTGTCTCTGTCTCTACCTCCGAAAGTGCCCCTATATCTGTCGCCATCCTTGTCAATGTCTCTGTCTCTGACTCTGAATGTGCCCCTATATCTGTCGCTATCCTTGTCTCTGCCTGTGTCTCTGTCTCTGTCTCTGTCACTGTCTCTGTCTCTGCCTCCGAAAGTGCCCCTATATCTGTCGCCATCCTTGTCAATGTCTCTGTCTCTGACTCTGAATGTGCCCCTATATCTGTCGCTATCCTTGTCTCTGCCTGTGTCTCTGTCTCTGTCTCTGTCACTGTCTCTGTCTCTGCCTCCGAAAGTGCCACTATATCTGTCGCCATCCTTGTCAATGTCTCTGTCTCTGACTCTGAATGTGCTCCTATATCTGTCGCTATCCTTGTCTCTGCCTGTGTCTCTGTCTCTGTCTCTGTCACTGTCACTGTCTCTGTCTCTGTCTCTGTCTCTGTCTCTGTCTCTGTCTCTGTCTCTGTCTCTGTCTCTGTCTCTGTCTCTGTCTCTGTCTCTGTCTCTGTCTCTGTCTCTGTCTCTGTCTCTGTCTCTGTCTCTGTCTCTGTCTCTGTCTCTGTCTCTGTCTCTGTCTCTGTCTCTGTCTCTGTCTCTGTCTCTGTCTCTGTCTCTGTCTCTGTCTCTGTCTCTGTCTCTGTCTCTGTCTCTGTCTCTGTCTCTGTCTCTGTCTCTGTCTCTGTCTCTGTCTCTGTCTCTGTCTCTGTCTCTGTCTCTGTCTCTGTCTCTGTCTCTGTCTCTGTCTCTGTCTCTGTCTCTGTCTCTGTCTCTGTCTCTGTCTCTGTCTCTGTCTCTGTCTCTGTCTCTGTCTCTGTCTCTGTCTCTGTCTCTGTCTCTGTCTCTGTCTCTGTCTCTGTCTCTGTCTCTGTCTCTGTCTCTGTCTCTGTCTCTGTCTCTGTCTCTGTCTCTGTCTCTGTCTCTGTCTCTGTCTCTGTCTCTGTCTCTGTCTCTGTCTCTGTCTCTGTCTCTGTCTCTGTCTCTGTCTCTGTCTCTGTCTCTGTCTCTGTCTCTGTCTCTGTCTCTGTCTCTGTCTCTGTCTCTGTCTCTGTCTCTGTCTCTGTCTCTGTCTCTGTCTCTGTCTCTGTCTCTGTCTCTGTCTCTGTCTCTGTCTCTGTCTCTGTCTCTGTCTCTGTCTCTGTCTCTGTCTCTGTCTCTGTCTCTGTCTCTGTCTCTGTCTCTGTCTCTGTCTCTGTCTCTGTCTCTGTCTCTGTCTCTGTCTCTGTCTCTGTCTCTGTCTCTGTCTCTGTCTCTGTCTCTGTCTCTGTCTCTGTCTCTGTCTCTGTCTCTGTCTCTGTCTCTGTCTCTGTCTCTGTCTCTGTCTCTGTCTCTGTCTCTGTCTCTGTCTCTGTCTCTGTCTCTGTCTCTGTCTCTGTCTCTGTCTCTGTCTCTGTCTCTGTCTCTGTCTCTGTCTCTGTCTCTGTCTCTGTCTCTGTCTCTGTCTCTGTCTCTGTCTCTGTCTCTGTCTCTGTCTCTGTCTCTGTCTCTGTCTCTGTCTCTGTCTCTGTCTCTGTCTCTGTCTCTGTCTCTGTCTCTGTCTCTGTCTCTGTCTCTGTCTCTGTCTCTGTCTCTGTCTCTGTCTCTGTCTCTGTCTCTGTCTCTGTCTCTGTCTCTGTCTCTGTCTCTGTCTCTGTCTCTGTCTCTGTCTCTGTCTCTGTCTCTGTCTCTGTCTCTGTCTCTGTCTCTGTCTCTGTCTCTGTCTCTGTCTCTGTCTCTGTCTCTGTCTCTGTCTCTGTCTCTGTCTCTGTCTCTGTCTCTGTCTCTGTCTCTGTCTCTGTCTCTGTCTCTGTCTCTGTCTCTGTCTCTGTCTCTGTCTCTGTCTCTGTCTCTGTCTCTGTCTCTGTCTCTGTCTCTGTCTCTGTCTCTGTCTCTGTCTCTGTCTCTGTCTCTGTCTCTGTCTCTGTCTCTGTCTCTGTCTCTGTCTCTGTCTCTGTCTCTGTCTCTGTCTCTGTCTCTGTCTCTGTCTCTGTCTCTGTCTCTGTCTCTGTCTCTGTCTCTGTCTCTGTCTCTGTCTCTGTCTCTGTCTCTGTCTCTGTCTCTGTCTCTGTCTCTGTCTCTGTCTCTGTCTCTGTCTCTGTCTCTGTCTCTGTCTCTGTCTCTGTCTCTGTCTCTGTCTCTGTCTCTGTCTCTGTCTCTGTCTCTGTCTCTGTCTCTGTCTCTGTCTCTGTCTCTGTCTCTGTCTCTGTCTCTGTCTCTGTCTCTGTCTCTGTCTCTGTCTCTGTCTCTGTCTCTGTCTCTGTCTCTGTCTCTGTCTCTGTCTCTGTCTCTGTCTCTGTCTCTGTCTCTGCCTCCGAAAGTGCCCCTATATCTGTCGCCATCCTTGTCAATGTCTCTGTCTCTGACTCTGAATGTGCCCCTATATCTGTCGCTATCCTTGTCTCTGCCTGTGTCTCTGTCTCTGTCTCTGTCACTGTCTCTGTCTCTGCCTCCGAAAGTGCCCCTATATCTGTCGCCATCCTTGTCAATGTCTCTGTCTCTGACTCTGAATGTGCTCCTATATCTGTCGCTATCCTTGTCTCTGTCTCTGTCTCTGTCTCTGTCACTGTCACTGTCTCTGTCTCTGTCTCTGTCTCTGTCTCTGTCTCTGTCTCTGTCTCTGTCTCTGTCTCTGTCTCTGTCTCTGTCTCTGTCTCTGTCTCTGTCTCTGTCTCTGTCTCTGTCTCTGTCTCTGTCTCTGTCTCTGTCTCTGTCTCTGTCTCTGTCTCTGTCTCTGTCTCTGTCTCTGTCTCTGTCTCTGTCTCTGTCTCTGTCTCTGTCTCTGTCTCTGTCTCTGTCTCTGTCTCTGTCTCTGTCTCTGTCTCTGTCTCTGTCTCTGTCTCTGTCTCTGTCTCTGTCTCTGTCTCTGTCTCTGTCTCTGTCTCTGTCTCTGTCTCTGTCTCTGTCTCTGTCTCTGTCTCTGTCTCTGTCTCTGTCTCTGTCTCTGTCTCTGTCTCTGTCTCTGTCTCTGTCTCTGTCTCTGTCTCTGTCTCTGTCTCTGTCTCTGTCTCTGTCTCTGTCTCTGTCTCTGTCTCTGTCTCTGTCTCTGTCTCTGTCTCTGTCTCTGTCTCTGTCTCTGTCTCTGTCTCTGTCTCTGTCTCTGTCTCTGTCTCTGTCTCTGTCTCTGTCTCTGTCTCTGTCTCTGTCTCTGTCTCTGTCTCTGTCTCTGTCTCTGTCTCTGTCTCTGTCTCTGTCTCTGTCTCTGTCTCTGTCTCTGTCTCTGTCTCTGTCTCTGTCTCTGTCTCTGTCTCTGTCTCTGTCTCTGTCTCTGTCTCTGTCTCTGTCTCTGTCTCTGTCTCTGTCTCTGTCTCTGTCTCTGCATCCGAAAGTGGCCCTATATCTGTCGCCATCCTTGTCAATGTCTCTGTCTCTGCATCCGAAAGTGGCCCTATATCTGTCGCCATCCTTGTCAATGTCTCTGTCTCTGACTCTGAATGTGCCCCTATATCTGCCGCTATCCTTGTCTCTGTCTCTGTCTCTGTCTCTGTCTCTGTCTCTGTCTCTGTCTCTGTCTCTGTCTCTGTCTCTGTCTCTGTCTCTGTCTCTGTCTCTGTCTCTGTCTCTGTCTCTGTCTCTGTCTCTGTCTCTGTCTCTGTCTCTGTCTCTGTCTCTGTCTCTGTCTCTGTCTCTGTCTCTGTCTCTGTCTCTGTCTCTGTCTCTGTCTCTGTCTCTGTCTCTGTCTCTGTCTCTGTCTCTGTCTCTGTCTCTGTCTCTGTCTCTGTCTCTGTCTCTGTCTCTGTCTCTGTCTCTGTCTCTGTCTCTGTCTCTGTCTCTGTCTCTGTCTCTGTCTCTGTCTCTGTCTCTGTCTCTGTCTCTGTCTCTGTCTCTGTCTCTGTCTCTGTCTCTGTCTCTGTCTCTGTCTCTGTCTCTGTCTCTGTCTCTGTCTCTGTCTCTGTCTCTGTCTCTGTCTCTGTCTCTGTCTCTGTCTCTGTCTCTGTCTCTGTCTCTGTCTCTGTCTCTGTCTCTGTCTCTGTCTCTGTCTCTGTCTCTGTCTCTGTCTCTGTCTCTGTCTCTGTCTCTGTCTCTGTCTCTGTCTCTGTCTCTGTCTCTGTCTCTGTCGCTGTCTCTGTCTCTGTCTCTGTCTCTGTCTCTGCCTCCGAAAGTGGCCCTATATCTGTCGCCATCCTTGTCAATGTCTCTGTCTCTGCATCCGAAAGTGGCCCTATATCTGTCGCCATCCTTGTCAATGTCTCTGTCTCTGACTCTGAATGTGCCCCTATATCTGCCGCTATCCTTGTCTCTGTCTCTGTCTCTGTCTCTGTCTCTGTCTCTGTCTCTACCTCCGAAAGTGCCCCTATATCTGTCGCCATCCTTGTCAATGTCTCTGTCTCTGACTCTGAATGTGCCCCTATATCTGTCGCTATCCTTGTCTCTGCCTGTGTCTCTGTCTCTGACTCTAAATGTGCCCCTACATATGTCGCTATCCTTGTCTCTGCCTGTGACTCTCTCTCTGACTCTGAAAGTGCCCCTATATCTGTCGCTATCCTTGTCTCTCCCTGTGTCTCTGTCTCTGACTCTGAATGTGCCCCTATATCTGTCGCTATCCTTGTCTCTGTCTCTGTCTCTGTCTCTGTCTCTGTCTCTACCTCCGAAAGTGCCCCTATATCTGTCGCCATCCTTGTCAATGTCTCTGTCTCTGACTCTGAATGTGCCCCTATATCTGTCGCTATCCTTGTCTCTGCCTGTGTCTCTGTCTCTGTCTCTGTCACTGTCTCTGTCTCTGCCTCCGAAAGTGCCCCTATATCTGTCGCCATCCTTGTCAATGTCTCTGTCTCTGACTCTGAATGTGCCCCTATATCTGTCGCTATCCTTGTCTCTGCCTGTGTCTCTGTCTCTGTCTCTGTCACTGTCTCTGTCTCTGCCTCCGAAAGTGCCCCTATATCTGTCGCCATCCTTGTCAATGTCTCTGTCTCTGACTCTGAATGTGCTCCTATATCTGTCGCTATCCTTGTCTCTGTCTCTGTCTCTGTCTCTGTCTCTGTCACTGTCACTGTCTCTGTCTCTGTCTCTGTCTCTGTCTCTGTCTCTGTCTCTGTCTCTGTCTCTGTCTCTGTCTCTGTCTCTGTCTCTGTCTCTGTCTCTGTCTCTGTCTCTGTCTCTGTCTCTGTCTCTGTCTCTGTCTCTGTCTCTGTCTCTGTCTCTGTCTCTGTCTCTGTCTCTGTCTCTGTCTCTGTCTCTGTCTCTGTCTCTGTCTCTGTCTCTGTCTCTGTCTCTGTCTCTGTCTCTGTCTCTGTCTCTGTCTCTGTCTCTGTCTCTGTCTCTGTCTCTGTCTCTGTCTCTGTCTCTGTCTCTGTCTCTGTCTCTGTCTCTGTCTCTGTCTCTGCCTCCGAAAGTGGCCCTATATCTGTCGCCATCCTTGTCAATGTCTCTGTCTCTGCATCCGAAAGTGGCCCTATATCTGTCGCCATCCTTGTCAATGTCTCTGTCTCTGACTCTGAATGTGCCCCTATATCTGCCGCTATCCTTGTCTCTGTCTCTGTCTCTGTCTCTGTATCTGTCTCTGTCTCTACCTCCGAAAGTGCCCCTATATCTGTCGCCATCCTTGTCAATGTCTCTGTCTCTGACTCTGAATGTGCCCCTATATCTGTCGCTATCCTTGTCTCTGCCTGTGTCTCTGTCTCTGACTCTAAATGTGCCCCTACATATGTCGCTATCCTTGTCTCTGCCTGTGACTCTCTCTCTGACTCTGAAAGTGCCCCTATATCTGTCGCTATCCTTGTCTCTCCCTGTGTCTCTGTCTCTGACTCTGAATGTGCCCCTATATCTGTCGCTATCCTTGTCTCTGTCTCTGTCTCTGTCTCTGTCTCTGTCTCTACCTCCGAAAGTGCCCCTATATCTGTCGCCATCCTTGTCAATGTCTCTGTCTCTGACTCTGAATGTGCCCCTATATCTGTCGCTATCCTTGTCTCTGCCTGTGTCTCTGTCTCTGTCTCTGTCACTGTCTCTGTCTCTGCCTCCGAAAGTGCCCCTATATCTGTCGCCATCCTTGTCAATGTCTCTGTCTCTGACTCTGAATGTGCCCCTATATCTGTCGCTATCCTTGTCTCTGCCTGTGTCTCTGTCTCTGTCTCTGTCACTGTCTCTGTCTCTGCCTCCGAAAGTGCCACTATATCTGTCGCCATCCTTGTCAATGTCTCTGTCTCTGACTCTGAATGTGCTCCTATATCTGTCGCTATCCTTGTCTCTGCCTGTGTCTCTGTCTCTGTCTCTGTCACTGTCACTGTCTCTGTCTCTGTCTCTGTCTCTGTCTCTGTCTCTGTCTCTGTCTCTGTCTCTGTCTCTGTCTCTGTCTCTGTCTCTGTCTCTGTCTCTGTCTCTGTCTCTGTCTCTGTCTCTGTCTCTGTCTCTGTCTCTGTCTCTGTCTCTGTCTCTGTCTCTGTCTCTGTCTCTGTCTCTGTCTCTGTCTCTGTCTCTGTCTCTGTCTCTGTCTCTGTCTCTGTCTCTGTCTCTGTCTCTGTCTCTGTCTCTGTCTCTGTCTCTGTCTCTGTCTCTGTCTCTGTCTCTGTCTCTGTCTCTGTCTCTGTCTCTGTCTCTGTCTCTGTCTCTGTCTCTGTCTCTGTCTCTGTCTCTGTCTCTGTCTCTGTCTCTGTCTCTGTCTCTGTCTCTGTCTCTGTCTCTGTCTCTGTCTCTGTCTCTGTCTCTGTCTCTGTCTCTGTCTCTGTCTCTGTCTCTGTCTCTGTCTCTGTCTCTGTCTCTGTCTCTGTCTCTGTCTCTGTCTCTGTCTCTGTCTCTGTCTCTGTCTCTGTCTCTGTCTCTGTCTCTGTCTCTGTCTCTGTCTCTGTCTCTGTCTCTGTCTCTGTCTCTGTCTCTGTCTCTGTCTCTGTCTCTGTCTCTGTCTCTGTCTCTGTCTCTGTCTCTGTCTCTGTCTCTGTCTCTGTCTCTGTCTCTGTCTCTGTCTCTGTCTCTGTCTCTGTCTCTGTCTCTGTCTCTGTCTCTGTCTCTGTCTCTGTCTCTGTCTCTGTCTCTGTCTCTGTCTCTGTCTCTGTCTCTGTCTCTGTCTCTGTCTCTGTCTCTGTCTCTGTCTCTGTCTCTGTCTCTGTCTCTGTCTCTGTCTCTGTCTCTGTCTCTGTCTCTGTCTCTGTCTCTGTCTCTGTCTCTGTCTCTGTCTCTGTCTCTGTCTCTGTCTCTGTCTCTGTCTCTGTCTCTGTCTCTGTCTCTGTCTCTGTCTCTGTCTCTGTCTCTGTCTCTGTCTCTGTCTCTGTCTCTGTCTCTGTCTCTGTCTCTGTCTCTGTCTCTGTCTCTGTCTCTGTCTCTGTCTCTGTCTCTGTCTCTGTCTCTGTCTCTGTCTCTGTCTCTGTCTCTGTCTCTGTCTCTGTCTCTGTCTCTGTCTCTGTCTCTGTCTCTGTCTCTGTCTCTGTCTCTGTCTCTGTCTCTGTCTCTGTCTCTGTCTCTGTCTCTGTCTCTGTCTCTGTCTCTGTCTCTGTCTCTGTCTCTGTCTCTGTCTCTGTCTCTGTCTCTGTCTCTGTCTCTGTCTCTGTCTCTGTCTCTGTCTCTGTCTCTGTCTCTGTCTCTGTCTCTGTCTCTGTCTCTGTCTCTGTCTCTGTCTCTGTCTCTGTCTCTGTCTCTGTCTCTGTCTCTGTCTCTGTCTCTGTCTCTGTCTCTGTCTCTGTCTCTGTCTCTGTCTCTGTCTCTGTCTCTGCCTCTGTCTCTGTCTCTGTCTCTGTCTCTGCCTCTGTCTCTGTCTCTGTCTCTGTCGCTGTCTCTGTCTCTGCCTCCGAAAGTTTCCCTATATCTGTCGCAATCCTTGTCAATGTCTCTGTCTCTGTATCCGAAAGTGGCCCTATATCTGTCGCCATCCTTGTCAATGTCTCTGTCTCTGACTCTGAATGTGCCCCTATATCTGTCGCTATCCTTGTCTCTGCCTGTGTCTCTATCTCTGACTCTGAAAGTGCCCCTATATCTATCACTATCCTTGTCTCTGCATGTGTCGCTGTCTTTGTCTCTGTCTCTGCCTCCAAAAGTGCCCCTATATCTGTCGCCATCCTTGTCAATGTCTCTGTCTCTGACTCTGAATGTGCCCCTATATATGTCGCTATCCTTGTCTCTGCCTGTGTCTCTGTCTCGGTCTCTGTCACTGTCTCTTACACTGTCTCTGTCTCTGCCTCCGAAAGTGGCCCTATATCTGTCGCCATCCTTGTCAATGTCTCTGTCTCTGACTCTGAATGTGCCCCTATATCTGTCGCTATCCTTGTCTCTGCCTGTGTCTCTGTCTCTAACTCTGAAAGTGCCCCTATATCTGTCGCTATCCTTGTCTCTGCATATGTCGCTGTCTCTGACTCTGAGTGTGCCCCTATATCTGTCGCTATCCTTGTGTCTGCCTGTGTCTCTGTGTCTGACTCTGAATGTGCCCCTATATATGTCGCTATCCTTGTCTCTGCCTGTGTCTCTGTCTCTGTCTCTGTCTCTGTCTCTGTCGCTGTCTCTGTCTCTGCATCCGAAAGTGGCCCTATATCTGTCGCCATCCTTGTCAATGTCTCTGTCTCTGCATCCGAAAGTGGCCCTATATCTGTCGCCATCCTTGTCAATGTCTCTGTATCTGACTCTGAATGTGCACCTATGTCTGTCGCTATCCTTGTCTCTGCCTGTGTCTCTGTTTCTGACTCTGAATGTGCCCCTATATCTGTCGCTATCCTTGTCTCTGCCTGTGTCTCTGTGTCTGTCACTGTCTCTGCCTCTGTCTCTGTCTCTGTCTCTGTCTCTGTCTCTGCCTCTGCCTCTGTCTCTGTCTCTGTCTCTGTCACTGTCTCTGTCTCTGCCTCCGAAAGTGGCCCTATATCTGTCGCCATCCTTGTCAATGTCTCTGTCTCTGCATCCGAAAGTGGCCCTATATCTGTCGCCATTCTTGTCAATGTCTCTGTCTCTGACCCTGAGTGTGCCCCTATATCTGTCGCTATCCTTGTGTCTGCCTGTGTCTCTGTGTCTGACTCTGAATGTGCCCCTATATATGTCGCTATCCTTGTCTCTGCCTGTGTCTCTGTCTGTGTCTCTGTCTCTGTCTCTTTCACTGTCTCTGTCTCTGCCTCCGAAAGTGGCCCTATATCTGTCGCCATCCTTGTCAATGTCTCTGTCTCTGACTCTGAATGTGCCCCTACATCTGTCGCTATCCTTGTCTCTGTCTCTGTCTCTGTCTCTGTCTCTGTCTCTGTCTCTGTCTCTGCCTCTGTCTCTGTCTCTGTCTCTGTCTCTGTCTCTGTCTCTGCCTCTGCGTCTGTCTCTGTCTCTGTCGCTGTCTCTGTCTCTGCATCCGAAAGTGTCCCTATATCTGTCGCCATCCTTGTCAATGTCTCTGTCTCTGCATCCGAAAGTGGCCCTATATCTGTCGCCATCCTTGTCAATGTCTCTGTATCTGACTCTGAATGTGCCCCTATGTCTGTCGCTATCCTTGTCTCTGCCTGTGTCTCTGTCTCTGACTCTGAATGTGCCCCTATATCTGTCGCTATCCTTGTCTCTGCCTGTGTCTCTGTCTCTGTCACTGTCTCTGCCTCTGTCTCTGTCTCTGTCTCTGTCTCTGCCTCTGCCTCTGTCTCTGTCTCTGTCTCTGTCACTGTCTCTGTCTCTGCCTCCGAAAGTTTCCCTATATCTGTCGCAATCCTTGTCAATGTCTCTGTCTCTGTATCCGAAAGTGGCCCTATATCTGTCGCCATCCTTGTCAATGTCTCTGTCTCTGACTCTGAATGTGCCCCTATATCTGTCGCTATCCTTGTCTCTGCCTGTGTCTCTATCTCTGACTCTGAAAGTGCCCCTATATCTATCACTATCCTTGTCTCTGCATGTGTCGCTGTCTTTGTCTCTGTCTCTGCCTCCAAAAGTGCCCCTATATCTGTCGCCATCCTTGTCAATGTCTCTGTCTCTGACTCTGAATGTGCCCCTATATCTGTCGCTATCCTTGTCTCTGCCTGTGTCTCTGTCTCTAACTCTGAAAGTGCCCCTATATCTGTCGCTATCCTTGTCTCTGCATATGTCGCTGTCTCTGACCCTGAGTGTGCCCCTATATCTGTCGCTATCCTTGTGTCTGCCTGTGTCTCTGTTTCTGACTCTGAATGTGCCCCTATATCTGTCGCTATCCTTGTCTCTGCCTGTGTCTCTGTGTCTGTCACTGTCTCTGCCTCTGTCTCTGTCTCTGTCTCTGTCTCTGTCTCTGCCTCTGCCTCTGTCTCTGTCTCTGTCTCTGTCACTGTCTCTGTCTCTGCCTCCGAAAGTGGCCCTATATCTGTCGCCATCCTTGTCAATGTCTCTGTCTCTGCATCCGAAAGTGGCCCTATATCTGTCGCCATTCTTGTCAATGTCTCTGTCTCTGACCCTGAGTGTGCCCCTATATCTGTCGCTATCCTTGTGTCTGCCTGTGTCTCTGTGTCTGACTCTGAATGTGCCCCTATATATGTCGCTATCCTTGTCTCTGCCTGTGTCTCTGTCTGTGTCTCTGTCTCTGTCTCTTTCACTGTCTCTGTCTCTGCCTCCGAAAGTGGCCCTATATCTGTCGCCATCCTTGTCAATGTCTCTGTCTCTGACTCTGAATGTGCCCCTACATCTGTCGCTATCCTTGTCTCTGTCTCTGTCTCTGTCTCTGTCTCTGTCTCTGTCTCTGTCTCTGCCTCTGTCTCTGTCTCTGTCTCTGTCTCTGTCTCTGTCTCTGCCTCTGCGTCTGTCTCTGTCTCTGTCGCTGTCTCTGTCTCTGCATCCGAAAGTGTCCCTATATCTGTCGCCATCCTTGTCAATGTCTCTGTCTCTGCATCCGAAAGTGGCCCTATATCTGTCGCCATCCTTGTCAATGTCTCTGTATCTGACTCTGAATGTGCCCCTATGTCTGTCGCTATCCTTGTCTCTGCCTGTGTCTCTGTCTCTGACTCTGAATGTGCCCCTATATCTGTCGCTATCCTTGTCTCTGCCTGTGTCTCTGTCTCTGTCACTGTCTCTGCCTCTGTCTCTGTCTCTGTCTCTGTCTCTGCCTCTGCCTCTGTCTCTGTCTCTGTCTCTGTCACTGTCTCTGTCTCTGCCTCCGAAAGTTTCCCTATATCTGTCGCAATCCTTGTCAATGTCTCTGTCTCTGTATCCGAAAGTGGCCCTATATCTGTCGCCATCCTTGTCAATGTCTCTGTCTCTGACTCTGAATGTGCCCCTATATCTGTCGCTATCCTTGTCTCTGCCTGTGTCTCTATCTCTGACTCTGAAAGTGCCCCTATATCTATCACTATCCTTGTCTCTGCATGTGTCGCTGTCTTTGTCTCTGTCTCTGCCTCCAAAAGTGCCCCTATATCTGTCGCCATCCTTGTCAATGTCTCTGTCTCTGACTCTGAATGTGCCCCTATATATGTCGCTATCCTTGTCTCTGCCTGTGTCTCTGTCTCGGTCTCTGTCACTGTCTCTTACACTGTCTCTGTCTCCGCCTCCGAAAGTGGCCCTATATCTGTCGCCATCCTTGTCAATGTCTCTGTCTCTGACTCTGAATGTGCCCCTATATCTGTCGCTATCCTTGTCTCTGCCTGTGTCTCTGTCTCTAACTCTGAAAGTGCCCCTATATCTGTCGCTATCCTTGTCTCTGCATATGTCGCTGTCTCTGACCCTGAGTGTGCCCCTATATCTGTCGCTATCCTTGTGTCTGCCTGTGTCTCTGTGTCTGACTCTGAATGTGCCCCTATATATGTCGCTATCCTTGTCTCTGCCTGTGTCTCTGTCTGTGTCTCTGTCTCTGTCTCTTTCACTGTCTCTGTCTCTGCCTCCGAAAGTGGCCCTATATCTGTCGCCATCCTTGTCAATGTCTCTGTCTCTGACTCTGAATGTGCCCCTACATCTGTCGCTATCCTTGTCTCTGTCTCTGTCTCTGTCTCTGTCTCTGTCTCTGTCTCTGTCTCTGTCTCTGCCTCTGTCTCTGTCTCTGTCTCTGTCTCTGTCTCTGTCTCTGTCTCTGCCTCTGCGTCTGTCTCTGTCTCTGTCGCTGTCTCTGTCTCTGCATCCGAAAGTGTCCCTATATCTGTCGCCATCCTTGTCAATGTCTCTGTCTCTGCATCCGAAAGTGGCCCTATATCTGTCGCCATCCTTGTCAATGTCTCTGTATCTGACTCTGAATGTGCCCCTATGTCTGTCGCTATCCTTGTCTCTGCCTGTGTCTCTGTCTCTGACTCTGAATGTGCCCCTATATCTGTCGCTATCCTTGTCTCTGCCTGTGTCTCTGTCTCTGTCACTGTCTCTGCCTCTGTCTCTGTCTCTGTCTCTGTCTCTGCCTCTGCCTCTGTCTCTGTCTCTGTCTCTGTCACTGTCTCTGTCTCTGCCTCCGAAAGTGGCCCTATATCTGTCGCCAGCCTTGTCAATGTCTCTGTCTCTGCATCCGAAAGTGGCCCTATATCTGTCGCCATCCTTGTCAATGTCTCTGTCTCTGACTCTGAATGTGCCCCTATATCTGCCGCTATCCTTGTCTCTGCCTGTGTCTCTGTCTCTGTCTCTGTCACTGTCTCTGTCTCTGCCTCCGAAAGTGCCCCTATATCTGTCGCCATCCTTGTCAATGTCTCTGTCTCTGACTCTGAATGTGCTCCTATATCTGTCGCTATCCTTGTCTCTGCCTGTGTCTCTGTCTGTGTCTCTGTCTCTGTCTCTTTCACTGTCTCTGTCTCTGCCTCCGAAAGTGGCCCTATATCTGTCGCCATCCTTGTCAATGTCTCTGTCTCTGACTCTGAATGTGCCCCTACATCTGTCGCTATCCTTGTCTCTGTCTCTGTCTCTGTCTCTGTCTCTGTCTCTGTCTCTGTCTCTGTCTCTGCCTCTGTCTCTGTCTCTGTCTCTGTCTCTGTCTCTGTCTCTGTCTCTGTCTCTGCCTCTGCGTCTGTCTCTGTCTCTGTCGCTGTCTCTGTCTCTGCATCCGAAAGTGTCCCTATATCTGTCGCCATCCTTGTCAATGTCTCTGTCTCTGCATCCGAAAGTGGCCCTATATCTGTCGCCATCCTTGTCAATGTCTCTGTCTCTGACTCTGAATGTGCCCCTATATCTGTCGCTATCCTTGTCTCTGCCTGTGTCTCTGTCTCTGTCTCTGAATGTGCCCCTATATCTGTCGCTATCCTTGTCTCTGCCTGTGTCTCTGTCTCTGTCTCTGTCACTGTCTCTGTCTCTACCTCCGAAAGTGCCCCTATATCTGTTGCCATCCTTGTCAATGTCTCTGTCTCTGACTCTGAATGTGCCCCTATATCTGTCGCTATCCTTGTCTCTGCCTGTGTCTCTGTCTCTAACTCTGAAAGTGCCCCTATATCTGTCGCTATCCTTGTCTCTGCATGTGTCTCTGTCTCTGACTCTGAATGTGCCCCTATACCTGTCGCTATCCTTGAGTCTGCCTGTGTCTCTCTCTCTGACTCTGAAAGTGCCCCTATATCTGTCGCTATCCTTGTCTCTGCCTATGTCTCTGTCTCTGACTCTGAATGTGCCCCTATATCTGTCGCTATCCTTGAGTCTGCCTGTGTCTCTCTCTCTGACTCTGAAAGTGCCCCTATATCTGTCGCTATCCTTGTCTCTGCCTGTGTCTGTGTCTCTGACTCTGAATGTGCCCCTATATCTGTCGCTATCCTTGTCTCTGCCTATGTCTCTGTCTCTGACTCTGAATGTGCCCCTATATCTGTCGCTATCCTTGTCTCTGCCTATGTCTCTGTCTCTGACTCTGAATGTGCCCCTATATCTGTCGCTATCCTTGTCTCTGTCTTTGTCTCTGTCTCTGACTCTGAATGTGCCCCTACATCTGTCGCTATCCTTGTCTCTGTCTCTGTCTCTGTCTCTGTCTCTGTCTCTGTCTCTGTCTCTGTCTCTGTCTCTGTCTCTGTCTCTGTCTCTGTCTCTGTCTCTGCCTCTGCCTCTGTCTCTGTCTCTGTCGCTGTCTCTGTCTCTGCCTCCGAAAGTGGCCCTATATCTGTCGCAATCCTTGTCAATGTCTCTGTCTCTGTATCCGAAAGTGGCCCTATATCTGTCGCCATCCTTGTCAATGTCTCTGTCTCTGACTCTGAATGTGCCCCTATATCTGTCGCTATCCTTGTCTCTGCCTGTGTCTCTGTCTCTGACTCTGAATGTGCCCCTACATATGTCGCTATCCTTGTCTCTGCCTGTGTCTCTGTCTCTAACTCTGAAAGTGCCCCTATATCTGTCGCTATCCTTGTCTCTGCCTGTGTCTCTGTCTCTGACTCTGAATGTGCCCCTACATCTGTCGCTATCCTTGTCTCTGCCTGTGTCTCTGTCTCTGTCTCTGTCTCTGCCTCTGCCTCCGAAAGTGCCCCTATATCTGTCGCTATCCTTGTCTCTGCCTGTGTCTCTGTCTCTGACTCTGAATGTGCCCCTATATCTGTCGCTATCCTTTTCTCTGCCTGTGTCTCTGTCTCTGTCTCTGTCACTGTCTCTGTCTCTGCCTCCGAAAGTGGCCCTATATCTGTCGCCATCCTTGTCAATGTCTCTGTCTCGAAATCTGAATGTGCCCCTATATCTGTCGCTATCCTTGTCTCTGCCTGTGTCTCTATCTCTGACTCTGAAAGTGCCCCTATATCTATCACTATCCTTGTCTCTGCATGTGTCGCTGTCTTTGTCTCTGTCTCTGCCTCCGAAAGTGGCCCTATATCTGTCGCCATCCTTGTCAATGTCTCTGTCTCTGACTCTGAATGTGCCCCTACATATGTCGCTATCCTTGTCTCTGCCTGTGTCTCTGTCTCTAACTCTGAAAGTGCCCCTATATCTGTCGCTATCCTTGTCTCTGCCTGTGTCTCTGTCTCTGACTCTGAATGTGCCCCTACATCTGTCGCTATCCTTGTCTCTGCCTGTGTCTCTGTCTCTGTCTCTGTCTCTGCCTCTGTCTCTGCCTCCGAAAGTGCCCCTATATCTGTCGCCATCCTTGTCAATGTCTCTGTCTCTAAATCTGAATGTGCCCCTATATCTGTCGCTATCCTTGTCTCTGCCTGTGTCTCTATCTCTGACTCTGAAAGTGCCCCTATATTTATCGCTATCCTTGTCTCTGCATGTGTCGCTGTCTTTGTCTCTGTCTCTGCCTCCAAAAGTGCCCCTATATCTGTCGCCATCCTTGTCAATGTCTCTGTCTCTGACTCTGAATGTGCCGATATATCTGTCGCTATCCTTGTCTCTGCCTGTGTCTCTGTCTCTGTCTCTGTCTCTGTCACTGTCACTGTCTCTGCCTCCGAAAGTGCCCCTATATCTGCCGTCAACCTTGTCAATGTCTCTGTCTCTGACTCTGAGTGTGCCCCTATATCTGTCGCTATCCTTGTGTCTGCCTGTGTCTCTGTGTCTGTCTCTGTCTCTGTCTCTGTCTCTGTCTCTGTCTCTGTCTCTGTCTCTGTCTCTGTCTCTGTCTCTGTCTCTGTCTCTGTCTCTGTCTCTGTCTCTGTCTCTGTCTCTGTCTCTGTCTCTGTCTCTGTCTCTGTCTCTGTCTCTGTCTCTGTCTCTGTCTCTGTCTCTGTCTCTGTCTCTGTCTCTGTCTCTGTCTCTGTCTCTGTCTCTGTCTCTGTCTCTGTCTCTGTCTCTGTCTCTGTCTCTGTCTCTGTCTCTGTCTCTGTCTCTGTCTCTGTCTCTGTCTCTGTCTCTGTCTCTGTCTCTGTCTATGTCTCTGTCTCTGTCTCTGTCTCTGTCTCTGTCTCTGTCTCTGTCTCTGTCTCTGTCTCTGTCTCTGTCTCTGTCTCTGTCTCTGTCTCTGTCTCTGTCTCTGTCTCTGTCTCTGTCTCTGTCTCTGTCTCTGTCTCTGTCTCTGTCTCTGTCTCTGTCTCTGTCTCTGTCTCTGCCTCTGCCTCTGCCTCTGCCTCTGCCTCTGCCTCTGTCTCTGTCTCTTTCACTGTCTATGTCTCTGCCTCCGAAAGTGGCCCTATATCTGTCGCCATCCTTGTCAATGTCTCTGTCTCTGCATCCGAAAGTGCCCCTATATCTGTCGCCATCCTTGTCAATGTCTCTGTCTCTGACTCTGAATGTTCCCCTATATCTGTTGCTATCCTTGTCGCTGCCTGTGTCTTTGTCTCTGTCTCTGTCACTGTCTCTGCCTCTGTCTCTGCATCTGTCTCTGTCTCTGTCTCTGTCTCTGCCTCTGCCTCCGAAAGTGCCCCTATATCTGTCGCTATCCTTGTCTCTGCCTGTGTCTCTGTCTCTGACTCTGAATGTGCCCCTACATATGTCGCTATCCTTGTCTCTGCCTGTGTCTCTGTCTCTGTATCTGTCTCTGTTCTTTCACTGTCTCTGTCTCTGCCTCCGAAAGTGGCCCTATATCTGTCGCCATCCTTGTCAATGTCTCTGTCTCTGACTCTGAATGTGCCCCTATATCTGTCGCTATCCTTGTCTCTGCCTGTGTCTCTGTCTCTAACTCTGAAAGTGCCCCTATATCTGTCGCTATCCTTGTCTCTGCATGTGTCGCTGTCTCTGACTCTGAATGTGCCCCTATATCTGTCGCTACCCTTGTGTCTGCCTGTGTCTCTGTCTCTGACTCTGAATGTGCCCCTATATCTGTCGCTATCCTTGTCTCTGCCTGTGTCTCTGTCTCTGTCTCTGTCACTGTCTCTGTCTCTACCTCCGAAAGTGCCCCTATATCTGTTGCCATCCTTGTCAATGTCTCTGTCTCTGACTCTGAATGTGCCCCTATATCTGTCGCCACCCTTGTCTCTGCCTGTGTCTCTGTCTCTAACTCTGAAAGTGCCCCTATATCTGTCGCTATCCTTGTCTCTGCATGTGTCTCTGTCTCTGACTCTGAATGTGCCCCTATACCTGTCGCTATCCTTGTCTCTGCCTGTGTCTCTCTCTCTGACTCTGAAAGTGCACCTATATCTGTCGCTATCCTTGTCTCTGCCTATGTCTCTGTCTCTGACTCTGAATGTGCCCCTATATCTGTCGCTATCCTTGTCTCTGCCTATGTCTCTGTCTCTGACTCTGAATGTGCCCCTATATCTGTCGCTATCCTTGTCTCTGTCTCTGTCTCTGTCTCTGTCTCTGTCTCTGTCTCTGTCTCTGTCTCTGTCTCTGTCTCTGTCTCTGTCTCTGTCTCTGTCTCTGTCTCTGTCTCTGTCTCTGTCTCTGTCTCTGTCTCTGTCTCTGTCTCTGTCTCTGTCTCTGTCTCTGTCTCTGTCTCTGTCTCTGTCTCTGTCTCTGTCTCTGTCTCTGTCTCTGTCTCTGTCTCTGTCTCTGTCTCTGTCTCTGTCTCTGTCTCTGTCTCTGTCTCTGTCTCTGTCTCTGTCTCTGTCTCTGTCTCTGTCTCTGTCTCTGTCTCTGTCTCTGTCTCTGTCTCTGTCTCTGTCTCTGTCTCTGTCTCTGTCTCTGTCTCTGTCTCTGTCTCTGTCTCTGTCTCTGTCTCTGTCTCTGTCTCTGTCTCTGTCTCTGTCTCTGTCTCTGTCTCTGTCTCTGTCTCTGTCTCTGTCTCTGTCTCTGTCTCTGTCTCTGTCTCTGTCTCTGTCTCTGTCTCTGTCTCTGTCTCTGTCTCTGTCTCTGTCTCTGTCTCTGTCTCTGTCTCTGTCTCTGTCTCTGTCTCTGTCTCTGTCTCTGTCTCTGTCTCTGTCTCTGTCTCTGTCTCTGTCTCTGTCTCTGTCTCTGTCTCTGTCTCTGTCTCTGTCTCTGTCTCTGTCTCTGTCTCTGTCTCTGTCTCTGTCTCTGTCTCTGTCTCTGTCTCTGTCTCTGTCTCTGTCTCTGTCTCTGTCTCTGTCTCTGTCTCTGTCTCTGTCTCTGTCTCTGTCTCTGTCTCTGTCTCTGTCTCTGTCTCTGTCTCTGTCTCTGTCTCTGTCTCTGTCTCTGTCTCTGTCTCTGTCTCTGTCTCTGTCTCTGTCTCTGTCTCTGTCTCTGTCTCTGTCTCTGTCTCTGTCTCTGTCTCTGTCTCTGTCTCTGTCTCTGTCTCTGTCTCTGTCTCTGTCTCTGTCTCTGTCTCTGTCTCTGTCTCTGTCTCTGTCTCTGTCTCTGTCTCTGTCTCTGTCTCTGTCTCTGTCTCTGTCTCTGTCTCTGTCTCTGTCTCTGTCTCTGTCTCTGTCTCTGTCTCTGTCTCTGTCTCTGTCTCTGTCTCTGTCTCTGTCTCTGTCTCTGTCTCTGTCTCTGTCTCTGTCTCTGTCTCTGTCTCTGTCTCTGTCTCTGTCTCTGTCTCTGTCTCTGTCTCTGTCTCTGTCTCTGTCTCTGTCTCTGTCTCTGTCTCTGTCTCTGTCTCTGTCTCTGTCTCTGTCTCTGTCTCTGTCTCTGTCTCTGTCTCTGTCTCTGTCTCTGTCTCTGTCTCTGTCTCTGTCTCTGTCTCTGCCTCTGCCTCTGCCTCTGCCTCTGCCTCTGCCTCTGCCTCTGCCTCTGTCTCTGTCTCTGTCGCTGTCGCTGTCTCTGTCTCTGTCTCTGCCTCCGAAAGTGCCCCTATATCTGTCGCCATCCTTGTCAATGTCTCTGTCTCTGACTCTGAATGTGCCGATATATCTGTCGCTATCCTTGTCTCTGCCTGTGTCTCTGTCTCTGTCTCTGTCTCTGTCACTGTCACTGTCTCTGCCTCCGAAAGTGCCCCTATATCTGCCGTCAACCTTGTCAATGTCTCTGTCTCTGACTCTGAGTGTGCCCCTATATCTGTCGCTATCCTTGTGTCTGCCTGTGTCTCTGTGTCTGTCTCTGTCTCTGTCTCTGTCTCTGTCTCTGTCTCTGTCTCTGTCTCTGTCTCTGTCTCTGTCTCTGTCTCTGTCTCTGTCTCTGTCTCTGTCTCTGTCTCTGTCTCTGTCTCTGTCTCTGTCTCTGTCTCTGTCTCTGTCTCTGTCTCTGTCTCTGTCTCTGTCTCTGTCTCTGTCTCTGTCTCTGTCTCTGTCTCTGTCTCTGTCTCTGTCTCTGTCTCTGTCTCTGTCTCTGTCTCTGTCTCTGTCTCTGTCTCTGTCTCTGTCTCTGTCTCTGTCTCTGTCTCTGTCTCTGTCTCTGTCTCTGTCTCTGTCTCTGTCTCTGTCTCTGTCTCTGTCTCTGTCTCTGTCTCTGTCTCTGTCTCTGTCTCTGTCTCTGTCTCTGTCTCTGTCTCTGTCTCTGTCTCTGTCTCTGTCTCTGTCTCTGTCTCTGTCTCTGTCTCTGTCTCTGTCTCTGTCTCTGTCTCTGTCTCTGTCTCTGTCTCTGTCTCTGTCTCTGTCTCTGTCTCTGTCTCTGTCTCTGTCTCTGTCTCTGTCTCTGTCTCTGTCTCTGTCTCTGTCTCTGTCTCTGTCTCTGCCTCTGCCTCTGCCTCTGCCTCTGGCCCTATATCTGTCGCCATCCTTGTCAATGTCTCTGTCTCTGCATCCGAAAGTGCCCCTATATCTGTCGCCATCCTTGTCAATGTCTCTGTCTCTGACTCTGAATGTTCCCCTATATCTGTTGCTATCCTTGTCGCTGCCTGTGTCTTTGTCTCTGTCTCTGTCACTGTCTCTGCCTCTGTCTCTGCATCTGTCTCTGTCTCTGCCTCTGCCTCCGAAAGTGCCCCTATATCTGTCGCTATCCTTGTCTCTGCCTGTGTCTCTGTCTCTGACTCTGAATGTGCCCCTACATATGTCGCTATCCTTGTCGCTGCCTGTGTCTTTGTCTCTGTCTCTGTCACTGTCTCTGCCTCTGTCTCTGCATCTGTCTCTGTCTCTGCCTCTGCCTCCGAAAGTGCCCCTATATCTGTCGCTATCCTTGTCTCTGCCTGTGTCTCTGTCTCTGACTCTGAATGTGCCCCTACATATGTCGCTATCCTTGTCTCTGCCTGTGTCTCTGTCTCTGTATCTGTCTCTGTTCTTTCACTGTCTCTGTCTCTGCCTCCGAAAGTGGCCCTATATCTGTCGCCATCCTTGTCAATGTCTCTGTCTCTGACTCTGAATGTGCCCCTATATCTGTCGCTATCCTTGTCTCTGCCTGTGTCTCTGTCTCTAACTCTGAAAGTGCCCCTATATCTGTCGCTATCCTTGTCTCTGCATGTGTCGCTGTCTCTGACTCTGAATGTGCCCCTATATCTGTCGCTACCCTTGTGTCTGCCTGTGTCTCTGTCTCTGACTCTGAATGTGCCCCTATATCTGTCGCTATCCTTGTCTCTGCCTGTGTCTCTGTCTCTGTCTCTGTCACTGTCTCTGTCTCTACCTCCGAAAGTGCCCCTATATCTGTTGCCATCCTTGTCAATGTCTCTGTCTCTGACTCTGAATGTGCCCCTATATCTGTCGCCACCCTTGTCTCTGCCTGTGTCTCTGTCTCTAACTCTGAAAGTGCCCCTATATCTGTCGCTATCCTTGTCTCTGCATGTGTCTCTGTCTCTGACTCTGAATGTGCCCCTATACCTGTCGCTATCCTTGTCTCTGCCTGTGTCTCTCTCTCTGACTCTGAAAGTGCACCTATATCTGTCGCTATCCTTGTCTCTGCCTATGTCTCTGTCTCTGACTCTGAATGTGCCCCTATATCTGTCGCTATCCTTGTCTCTGCCTATGTCTCTGTCTCTGACTCTGAATGTGCCCCTATATCTGTCGCTATCCTTGTCTCTGTCTCTGTCTCTGTCTCTGTCTCTGTCTCTGTCTCTGTCTCTGTCTCTGTCTCTGTCTCTGTCTCTGTCTCTGTCTCTGTCTCTGTCTCTGTCTCTGTCTCTGTCTCTGTCTCTGTCTCTGTCTCTGTCTCTGTCTCTGTCTCTGTCTCTGTCTCTGTCTCTGTCTCTGTCTCTGTCTCTGTCTCTGCCTCTGCCTCTGTCTCTGTCTCTGTCGCTGTCTCTGTCTCTGCCTCCGAAAGTGGCCCTATATCTGTCGCAATCCTTGTCAATGTCTCTGTCTCTGTATCCGAAAGTGGCCCTATATCTGTCGCCATCCTTGTCAATGTCTCTGTCTCTGACTCTGAATGTGCCCCTATATCTGTCGCTATCCTTGTCTCTGCCTGTGTCTCTGTCTCTGACTCTGAATGTGCCCCTACATATGTCGCTATCCTTGTCTCTGCCTGTGTCTCTGTCTCTAACTCTGAAAGTGCCCCTATATCTGTCGCTATCCTTGTCTCTGCCTGTGTCTCTGTCTCTGACTCTGAATGTGCCCCTACATCTGTCGCTATCCTTGTCTCTGCCTGTGTCTCTGTCTCTGTCTCTGTCTCTGCCTCTGCCTCCGAAAGTGCCCCTATATCTGTCGCTATCCTTGTCTCTGCCTGTGTCTCTGTCTCTGACTCTGAATGTGCCCCTATATCTGTCGCTATCCTTTTCTCTGCCTGTGTCTCTGTCTCTGTCTCTGTCACTGTCTCTGTCTCTGCCTCCGAAAGTGGCCCTATATCTGTCGCCATCCTTGTCAATGTCTCTGTCTCGAAATCTGAATGTGCCCCTATATCTGTCGCTATCCTTGTCTCTGCCTGTGTCTCTATCTCTGACTCTGAAAGTGCCCCTATATCTATCACTATCCTTGTCTCTGCATGTGTCGCTGTCTTTGTCTCTGTCTCTGCCTCCGAAAGTGGCCCTATATCTGTCGCCATCCTTGTCAATGTCTCTGTCTCTGACTCTGAATGTGCCCCTACATATGTCGCTATCCTTGTCTCTGCCTGTGTCTCTGTCTCTAACTCTGAAAGTGCCCCTATATCTGTCGCTATCCTTGTCTCTGCCTGTGTCTCTGTCTCTGACTCTGAATGTGCCCCTACATCTGTCGCTATCCTTGTCTCTGCCTGTGTCTCTGTCTCTGTCTCTGTCTCTGCCTCTGTCTCTGCCTCCGAAAGTGCCCCTATATCTGTCGCCATCCTTGTCAATGTCTCTGTCTCTAAATCTGAATGTGCCCCTATATCTGTCAATGTCTCTGTCTCTAAATCTGAATGTGCCCCTATATCTGTCGCTATCCTTGTCTCTGCCTGTGTCTCTATCTCTGACTCTGAAAGTGCCCCTATATTTATCGCTATCCTTGTCTCTGCATGTGTCGCTGTCTTTGTCTCTGTCTCTGCCTCCAAAAGTGCCCCTATATCTGTCGCCATCCTTGTCAATGTCTCTGTCTCTGACTCTGAATGTGCCGATATATCTGTCGCTATCCTTGTCTCTGCCTGTGTCTCTGTCTCTGTCTCTGTCTCTGTCACTGTCACTGTCTCTGCCTCCGAAAGTGCCCCTATATCTGCCGTCAACCTTGTCAATGTCTCTGTCTCTGACTCTGAGTGTGCCCCTATATCTGTCGCTATCCTTGTGTCTGCCTGTGTCTCTGTGTCTGTCTCTGTCTCTGTCTCTGTCTCTGTCTCTGTCTCTGTCTCTGTCTCTGTCTCTGTCTCTGTCTCTGTCTCTGTCTCTGTCTCTGTCTCTGTCTCTGTCTCTGTCTCTGTCTCTGTCTCTGTCTCTGTCTCTGTCTCTGTCTCTGTCTCTGTCTCTGTCTCTGTCTCTGTCTCTGTCTCTGTCTCTGTCTCTGTCTCTGTCTCTGTCTCTGTCTCTGTCTCTGTCTCTGTCTCTGTCTCTGTCTCTGTCTCTGTCTCTGTCTCTGTCTCTGTCTCTGTCTCTGTCTCTGTCTCTGTCTCTGTCTCTGTCTCTGTCTCTGTCTCTGTCTCTGTCTCTGTCTCTGTCTCTGTCTCTGTCTCTGTCTCTGTCTCTGTCTCTGTCTCTGTCTCTGTCTCTGTCTCTGTCTCTGTCTCTGTCTCTGTCTCTGTCTCTGTCTCTGTCTCTGTCTCTGTCTCTGTCTCTGTCTCTGTCTCTGTCTCTGTCTCTGTCTCTGTCTCTGTCTCTGTCTCTGTCTCTGTCTCTGTCTCTGTCTCTGTCTCTGTCTCTGTCTCTGTCTCTGTCTCTGTCTCTGTCTCTGTCTCTGTCTCTGTCTCTGTCTCTGTCTCTGTCTCTGTCTCTGTCTCTGTCTCTGTCTCTGTCTCTGTCTCTGTCTCTGTCTCTGTCTCTGTCTCTGTCTCTGTCTCTGTCTCTGTCTCTGTCTCTGTCTCTGTCTCTGTCTCTGTCTCTGTCTCTGTCTCTGTCTCTGTCTCTGTCTCTGTCTCTGTCTCTGTCTCTGTCTCTGTCTCTGTCTCTGTCTCTGTCTCTGTCTCTGTCTCTGTCTCTGTCTCTGTCTCTGTCTCTGTCTCTGTCTCTGTCTCTGTCTCTGTCTCTGTCTCTGTCTCTGTCTCTGTCTCTGTCTCTGTCTCTGTCTCTGTCTCTGTCTCTGTCTCTGTCTCTGTCTCTGTCTCTGTCTCTGTCTCTGTCTCTGTCTCTGTCTCTGTCTCTGTCTCTGTCTCTGTCTCTGTCTCTGTCTCTGTCTCTGTCTCTGTCTCTGTCTCTGTCTCTGTCTCTGTCTCTGTCTCTGTCTCTGTCTCTGTCTCTGTCTCTGTCTCTGTCTCTGTCTCTGTCTCTGTCTCTGTCTCTGTCTCTGTCTCTGTCTCTGTCTCTGTCTCTGTCTCTGTCTCTGTCTCTGTCTCTGTCTCTGTCTCTGTCTCTGTCTCTGTCTCTGTCTCTGTCTCTGTCTCTGTCTCTGTCTCTGTCTCTGTCTCTGTCTCTGTCTCTGTCTCTGTCTCTGTCTCTGTCTCTGTCTCTGTCTCTGTCTCTGTCTCTGTCTCTGTCTCTGTCTCTGTCTCTGTCTCTGTCTCTGTCTCTGTCTCTGTCTCTGTCTCTGTCTCTGTCTCTGTCTCTGTCTCTGTCTCTGTCTCTGTCTCTGTCTCTGTCTCTGTCTCTGTCTCTGTCTCTGTCTCTGTCTCTGTCTCTGTCTCTGTCTCTGTCTCTGTCTCTGTCTCTGTCTCTGTCTCTGTCTCTGTCTCTGTCTCTGTCTCTGTCTCTGTCTCTGTCTCTGTCTCTGTCTCTGTCTCTGTCTCTGTCTCTGTCTCTGTCTCTGTCTCTGTCTCTGTCTCTGTCTCTGTCTCTGTCTCTGTCTCTGTCTCTGTCTCTGTCTCTGTCTCTGTCTCTGTCTCTGTCTCTGTCTCTGTCTCTGCCTCTGCCTCTGCCTCTGCCTCTGCCTCTGCCTCTGCCTCTGTCTCTGTCTCTGTCGCTGTCGCTGTCTCTGTCTCTGTCTCTGCCTCCGAAAGTGCCCCTATATCTGTCGCCATCCTTGTCAATGTCTCTGTCTCTGACTCTGAATGTGCCGATATATCTGTCGCTATCCTTGTCTCTGCCTGTGTCTCTGTCTCTGTCTCTGTCTCTGTCACTGTCACTGTCTCTGCCTCCGAAAGTGCCCCTATATCTGCCGTCAACCTTGTCAATGTCTCTGTCTCTGACTCTGAGTGTGCCCCTATATCTGTCGCTATCCTTGTGTCTGCCTGTGTCTCTGTGTCTGTCTCTGTCTCTGTCTCTGTCTCTGTCTCTGTCTCTGTCTCTGTCTCTGTCTCTGTCTCTGTCTCTGTCTCTGTCTCTGTCTCTGTCTCTGTCTCTGTCTCTGTCTCTGTCTCTGTCTCTGTCTCTGTCTCTGTCTCTGTCTCTGTCTCTGTCTCTGTCTCTGTCTCTGTCTCTGTCTCTGTCTCTGTCTCTGTCTCTGTCTCTGTCTCTGTCTCTGTCTCTGTCTCTGTCTCTGTCTCTGTCTCTGTCTCTGTCTCTGTCTCTGTCTCTGTCTCTGTCTCTGTCTCTGTCTCTGTCTCTGTCTCTGTCTCTGTCTCTGTCTCTGTCTCTGTCTCTGTCTCTGTCTCTGTCTCTGTCTCTGTCTCTGTCTCTGTCTCTGTCTCTGTCTCTGTCTCTGTCTCTGTCTCTGTCTCTGTCTCTGTCTCTGTCTCTGTCTCTGTCTCTGTCTCTGTCTCTGTCTCTGTCTCTGTCTCTGTCTCTGTCTCTGTCTCTGTCTCTGTCTCTGTCTCTGTCTCTGTCTCTGTCTCTGTCTCTGTCTCTGTCTCTGTCTCTGTCTCTGTCTCTGTCTCTGTCTCTGCCTCTGCCTCTGTCTCTGTCTCTGTCTCTGTCGCTGTCTCTGTCTCTGCATCCGAAAGTTTCCCTATATCTGTCGCAATCCTTGTCAATGTCTCTGTCTCTGTATCCGAAAGTGGCCCTATATCTGTCGCCATCCTTGTCAATGTCTCTGTCTCTGACTCTGAATGTGCCCCTATATCTGTCGCTATCCTTGTCTCTGCCTGTGTCTCTGTCTCAGACTCTGAATGTGCCCCTACATATGTCGCTATCCTTGTCTCTACCTGTGTCTATGTCTCTGACTCTGAATGTGCCTCTATATCTGTCGCTATCCTTGTCTCTACCTGTGTCTATGTCTCTGACTCTGAATGTGCCCCTATATCTGTCGCTACCCTTGTGTCTGCCTGTGTCTCTGTCTCTGACTCTGAATGTGCCCCTATTCCTGTCGCTATCCTTGTCTCTGCCTGTGTCTCTCTCTCTGACTCTGAAAGTGCCCCTATATCTGTCGCTATCCTTGTCTCTGCCTGTGTCTCTGTCTCTGACTCTGAATGTGCCCCTATATCTGTCGCTATCCTTGTCTCTGCCTGTGTCTCTGTCTCTGTCTCTGTCACTGTCTCTGTCTCTACCTCCGAAAGTGCCCCTATATCTGTCGCCATCCTTGTCAATGTCTCTGTCTCTGACTCTGAATGTGCCCCTATATCTGTCGCTACCCTTGTGTCTGCCTGTGTCTCTGTCTCTGACTCTGACTCTGTCTCTGCGTCTGTCTCTGTCTCTGTCTCTGTCTCTGTCTCTGTCTCTGTCTCTGTCTCTGTCTCTGTCTCTGTCTCTGTCTCTGTCTCTGTCTCTGTCTCTGTCTCTGTCTCTATCTCTGTCTCTGTCTCTGTCTCTGTCTCTGTCTCTGTCTCTGTCTCTGTCTCTGTCTCTGTCTCTGTCTCTGTCTCTGTCTCTGTCTCTGTCTCTGTCTCTGTCTCTAACTCTGAAAGTGCCCCTATATCTGTCGCTATCCTTGTCTCTGCATGTGTCTCTGTCTCTGACTCTGAATGTGCCTGTGTCTCTGTCTCTGTCTATGTCTCTGTCTCTTTCACTGTCTCTGTCTCTGCCTCCGAAAGTGGCCCTATATCTGTCGCCATCCTTGTCAATGTCTCTGTCTCTGACTCTGAATGTGCCCCTATATATGTCGCTATCCTTGTCTCTGCCTGTGTCTCTGTCTCTGACTCTGAATGTGCCCCTATATCTGTCGCTATCCTTGTCTCTGCCTGTGTATCTGTGTCTGTCACTGTCTCTGCCTCTGTCTCTGTCTCTGTCTCTGTCTCTGTCTCTGTCTCTGTCTCTGTCTCTGTCTCTGTCTCTGTCTCTGTCTCTGCCTCTGTCTCTGTCTCTGTCTCTGTCTCTGTCACTGTCTCTGTCTCTGCCTCCGAAAGTGGCCCTATATCTGTCGCCATCCTTGTCAATGTCTCTGTCTCTGCATCCGAAAGTGGCCCTATATCTGTCGCCATCCTTGTCAATGTCTCTGTCTCTGACTCTGAATGTGCCCCTATATCTGCCGCTATCCTTGTCTCTGCCTGTGTCTCTGTCTCTGTCTCTGTCACTGCCTCTGTCTCTGCCTCCGAAAGTGCCCCTATATCTGTCGCCATCCTTGTCAATGTCTCTGTCTCTGACTCTGAATGTGCTCCTATATCTGTCGCTATCCTTGTCTCTGCCTGTGTCTCTGTCTCTGTCTCTGTCTCTGTCTCTGTCTCTGTCTCTGTCTCTGTCTCTGTCTCTGTCTCTGTCTCTGTCTCTGTCTCTGTCTCTGTCTCTGTCTCTGTCTCTGTCTCTGTCTCTGTCTCTGTCTCTGCCTCTGCCTCTGTCTCTGTCTCTGTCTCTGTCGCTGTCTCTGTCTCTGCATCCGAAAGTTTCCCTATATCTGTCGCAATCCTTGTCAATGTCTCTGTCTCTGTATCCGAAAGTGGCCCTATATCTGTCGCCATCCTTGTCAATGTCTCTGTCTCTGACTCTGAATGTGCCCCTATATCTGTCGCTATCCTTGTCTCTGCCTGTGTCTCTGTCTCAGACTCTGAATGTGCCCCTACATATGTCGCTATCCTTGTCTCTACCTGTGTCTATGTCTCTGACTCTGAATGTGCCTCTATATCTGTCGCTATCCTTGTCTCTACCTGTGTCTATGTCTCTGACTCTGAATGTGCCCCTATATCTGTCGCTACCCTTGTGTCTGCCTGTGTCTCTGTCTCTGACTCTGAATGTGCCCCTATTCCTGTCGCTATCCTTGTCTCTGCCTGTGTCTCTCTCTCTGACTCTGAAAGTGCCCCTATATCTGTCGCTATCCTTGTCTCTGCCTGTGTCTCTGTCTCTGACTCTGAATGTGCCCCTATATCTGTCGCTATCCTTGTCTCTGCCTGTGTCTCTGTCTCTGTCTCTGTCACTGTCTCTGTCTCTACCTCCGAAAGTGCCCCTATATCTGTCGCCATCCTTGTCAATGTCTCTGTCTCTGACTCTGAATGTGCCCCTATATCTGTCGCTACCCTTGTGTCTGCCTGTGTCTCTGTCTCTGACTCTGACTCTGTCTCTGCGTCTGTCTCTGTCTCTGTCTCTGTCTCTGTCTCTGTCTCTGTCTCTGTCTCTGTCTCTGTCTCTGTCTCTGTCTCTGTCTCTGTCTCTGTCTCTGTCTCTGTCTCTATCTCTGTCTCTGTCTCTGTCTCTGTCTCTGTCTCTGTCTCTGTCTCTGTCTCTGTCTCTGTCTCTGTCTCTGTCTCTGTCTCTGTCTCTGTCTCTGTCTCTGTCTCTGTCTCTGTCTCTAACTCTGAAAGTGCCCCTATATCTGTCGCTATCCTTGTCTCTGCATGTGTCTCTGTCTCTGACTCTGAATGTGCCCTTATATATGTCGCTATCCATGTCTCTGCCTGTGTCTCTGTCTCTGTCTATGTCTCTGTCTCTTTCACTGTCTCTGTCTCTGCCTCCGAAAGTGGCCCTATATCTGTCGCCATCCTTGTCAATGTCTCTGTCTCTGACTCTGAATGTGCCCCTATATATGTCGCTATCCTTGTCTCTGCCTGTGTCTCTGTCTCTGACTCTGAATGTGCCCCTATATCTGTCGCTATCCTTGTCTCTGCCTGTGTCTCTGTGTCTGTCACTGTCTCTGCCTCTGTCTCTGTCTCTGTCTCTGTCTCTGTCTCTGTCTCTGTCTCTGTCTCTGCCTCTGTCTCTGTCTCTGTCTCTGTCTCTGTCACTGTCTCTGTCTCTGCCTCCGAAAGTGGCCCTATATCTGTCGCCATCCTTGTCAATGTCTCTGTCTCTGCATCCGAAAGTGGCCCTATATCTGTCGCCATCCTTGTCAATGTCTCTGTCTCTGACTCTGAATGTGCCCCTATATCTGCCGCTATCCTTGTCTCTGCCTGTGTCTCTGTCTCTGTCTCTGTCACTGCCTCTGTCTCTGCCTCCGAAAGTGCCCCTATATCTGTCGCCATCCTTGTCAATGTCTCTGTCTCTGACTCTGAATGTGCTCCTATATCTGTCGCTATCCTTGTCTCTGCCTGTGTCTCTGTCTCTGTCTCTGTCTCTGTCTCTGTCTCTGTCTCTGTCTCTGTCTCTGTCTCTGTCTCTGTCTCTGTCTCTGTCTCTGTCTCTGTCTCTGTCTCTGTCTCTGTCTCTGTCTCTGTCTCTGTCTCTGTCTCTGTCTCTGTCTCTGTCTCTGTCTCTGTCTCTGTCTCTGTCTCTGTCTCTGTCTCTGTCTCTGTCTCTGTCTCTGTCTCTGTCTCTGTCTCTGTCTCTGTCTCTGTCTCTGTCTCTGTCTCTGTCTCTGTCTCTGTCTCTGTCTCTGTCTCTGTCTCTGTCTCTGTCTCTGTCTCTGTCTCTGTCTCTGTCTCTGTCTCTGTCTCTGTCTCTGTCTCTGTCTCTGTCTCTGTCTCTGTCTCTGTCTCTGTCTCTGTCTCTGTCTCTGTCTCTGTCTCTGTCTCTGTCTCTGTCTCTGTCTCTGTCTCTGTCTCTGTCTCTGTCTCTGTCTCTGTCTCTGTCTCTGTCTCTGTCTCTGTCTCTGTCTCTGTCTCTGTCTCTGTCTCTGTCTCTGTCTCTGTCTCTGTCTCTGTCTCTGTCTCTGTCTCTGTCTCTGTCTCTGTCTCTGTCTCTGTCTCTGTCTCTGTCTCTGTCTCTGTCTCTGTCTCTGTCTCTGTCTCTGTCTCTGTCTCTGTCTCTGTCTCTGTCTCTGTCTCTGTCTCTGTCTCTGTCTCTGTCTCTGTCTCTGTCTCTGTCTCTGTCTCTGTCTCTGTCTCTGTCTCTGTCTCTGTCTCTGTCTCTGTCTCTGTCTCTGTCTCTGTCTCTGTCTCTGTCTCTGTCTCTGTCTCTGTCTCTGTCTCTGTCTCTGTCTCTGTCTCTGTCTCTGTCTCTGTCTCTGTCTCTGTCTCTGTCTCTGTCTCTGTCTCTGTCTCTGTCTCTGTCTCTGTCTCTGTCTCTGTCTCTGTCTCTGTCTCTGTCTCTGTCTCTGTCTCTGTCTCTGTCTCTGTCTCTGTCTCTGTCTCTGTCTCTGTCTCTGTCTCTGTCTCTGTCTCTGTCTCTGTCTCTGTCTCTGTCTCTGTCTCTGTCTCTGTCTCTGTCTCTGTCTCTGTCTCTGTCTCTGTCTCTGTCTCTGTCTCTGTCTCTGTCTCTGTCTCTGTCTCTGTCTCTGTCTCTGTCTCTGTCTCTGTCTCTGTCTCTGTCTCTGTCTCTGTCTCTGTCTCTGTCTCTGTCTCTGTCTCTGTCTCTGTCTCTGTCTCTGTCTCTGTCTCTGTCTCTGTCTCTGTCTCTGTCTCTGTCTCTGTCTCTGTCTCTGTCTCTGTCTCTGTCTCTGTCTCTGTCTCTGTCTCTGTCTCTGTCTCTGTCTCTGTCTCTGTCTCTGTCTCTGTCTCTGTCTCTGTCGCTGTCTCTGTCTCTGTCTCTGTCTCTGTCTCTGCCTCTGCCTCTGTCTCTGTCTCTGTCGCTGTCTCTGTCTCTGCATCCGAAAGTTTCCCTATATCTGTCGCAATCCTTGTCAATGTCTCTGTCTCTGTATCCGAAAGTGGCCCTATATCTGTCGCCATCCTTGTCAATGTCTCTGTCTCTGACTCTGAATGTGCCCCTATATCTGTCGCTATCCTTGTCTCTGCCTGTGTCTCTGTCTCTGACTCTGAATGTGCCCCTACATATGTCGCTATCCTTGTCTCTGCCTGTGTCTCTGTCTCTGTCTCTGTCCCTGCCTCTGCCTACTAAAGTGCCCCTATATCTGTCGCTATCCTTGTCTCTGCCTGTGTCTCTGTCTCTGACTCTGAATGTGCCCCTATATCTATCACTATCCTTGTCTCTGCATGTGTCGCTGTCTTTGTCTCTGTCTCTGCCTCCAAAAGTGCCCCTATATCTGTCGCCATCCTTGTCAATGTCTCTGTCTCTGACTCTGAATGTGCCCCTATATCTGTCGCTATCCTTGTCTCTGCCTGTGTCTCTGTCTCTAACTCTGAAAGTGCCCCTATATCTGTCGCTATCCTTGTCTCTGCATGTGTCTCTGTCTCTGACTCTGAATGTGCCCCTATATATGTCGCTATCCTTGTCTCTGCCTGTGTCTCTGTCTCTGTCTCTGTCTCTGTCTCTTTCACTGTCTCTGTCTCTGCCTCCGAAAGTGGCCCTATATCTGTCGCCATCCTTGTCAATGTCTCTGTCTCTGACTCTGAATGTGCCCCTATATCTGTCGCTATCCTTGTCTCTGCCTGTGTCTCTGTCTCTAACTCTGAAAGTGCCCCTATATCTGTCGCTATCCTTGTCTCTGCATGTGTCGCTGTCTCTGACTCTGAATGTGCCCCTATATCTGTCGCTATCCTTGTCTCTGCCTGTGTCTCTGTCTCTGACTCTGAATGTGCCCCTATATCTGTCGCTATCCTTGTCTCTGCCTGTGTCTCTGTCTCTGTCTCTGTCACTGTCTCTGTCTCTACCTCCGAAAGTGCCCCTATATCTGTCGCCATCCTTGTCAATGTCTCTGTCTCTGACTCTGAATGTGCCCCTATATCTGTCGCTATCCTTGTCTCTGCCTGTATCTCTGTCTCTGTCTCTGTCACTGTCTCTGTCTCTACCTCCGAAAGTGCCCCTATATCTGTTGCCATCCTTGTCAATGTCTCTGTCTCTGACTCTGAATGTGCCCCTATATCTGTCGCTACCCTTGTGTCTGCCTGTGTCTCTGTCTCTGACTCTGACTCTGTCTCTGCGTCTGTCTCTGTCTCTGTCTCTGTCTCTGTCTCTGTCTCTGTCTCTGTCTCTGTCTCTGTCTCTGTCTCTGTCTCTGTCTCTGTCTCTGTCTCTGTCTCTGTCTCTGTCTCTGTCTCTGTCTCTTTCACTGTCTCTGTCTCTGCCTCCGAAAGTGGCCCTATATCTGTCGCCATCCTTGTCAATGTCTCTGTCTCTGACTCTGAATGTGCCCCTATATCTGTCGCTATCCTTGTCTCTGCCTGTGTCTCTGTCTCTAACTCTGAAAGTGCCCCTATATCTGTCGCTATCCTTGTCTCTGCATGTGTCTCTGTCTCTGACTCTGAATGTGCCCCTATATCTGTCGCTATCCTTGTCTCTGCCTATGTCTCTGTCTCTGACTCTGAATGTGCCCCTATATATGTCGCTATCCTTGTCTCTGCCTGTGTCTCTGTCTCTGACTCTGAATGTGCCCCTATATCTGTCGCTATCCTTGTCTCTGCCTGTGTCTCTGTGTCTGTCACTGTCTCTGCCTCTGTCTCTGTCTCTGTCTCTGTCTCTGTCTCTGTCTCTGTCTCTGTCTCTGTCTCTGTCTCTGTCTCTGTCTCTGCCTCTGTCTCTGTCTCTGTCTCTGTCACTGTCTCTGTCTCTGCCTCCGAAAGTGGCCCTATATCTGTCGCCATCCTTGTCAATGTCTCTGTCTCTGCATCCGAAAGTGGCCCTATATCTGTCGCCATCCTTGTCAATGTCTCTGTCTCTGACTCTGAATGTGCCCCTATATCTGCCGCTATCCTTGTCTCTGCCTGTGTCTCTGTCTCTGTCTCTGTCACTGCCTCTGTCTCTGCCTCCGAAAGTGCCCCTATATCTGTCGCCATCCTTGTCAATGTCTCTGTCTCTGACTCTGAATGTGCTCCTATATCTGTCGCTATCCTTGTCTCTGTCTCTGTCACTGTCACTGTCTCTGCCTCCGAAAGTGCCCCTATATCTGCCGCCAACCTTGTCAATGTCTCTGTCTCTGACTCTGAGTGTGCCCCTATATCTGTCGCTATCCTTGTGTCTGCCTGTGTCTCTGTGTCTGACTCTGAATGTGCCCCTATATATGTCGCTATCCTTGTCTCTGCCTGTGTCTCTGTCTCTGTCTCTGTCTCTGTCTCTTTCACTGTCTCTGTCTCTGCCTCCGAAAGTGGCCCTATATCTGTCGCCATCCTTGTCAATGTCTCTGTCTCTGACTCTGAATGTGCCCCTATATCTGTCGCTCTCCTTGTCTCTGCCTGTGTGTCTGTCTCTAACTCTGAAAGTGCCCCTATATCTGTCGCTATCCTTGTCTCTGCATGTGTCGCTGTCTCTGACTCTGAATGTGCCCCTATATCTGTCGCTATCCTTGTCTCAGCCTGTGACTCTGTCTCTGACTCTGAAAGTGCCCCTATATCTGTCGCTATCCTTGTCTCTACCTGTGTCTATGTCTCTGACTCTGAATGTGCCCCTATATCTGTCGCTACCCTTGTGTCTGCCTGTGTCTCTGTCTCTGACTCTGACTCTGTCTCTGCGTCTGTCTCTGTCTCTGTCTCTGTCTCTGTCTCTGTCTCTGTCTCTGTCTCTGTCTCTGTCTCTGTCTCTG
The DNA here is from genome assembly GCA_945859555.1 of Megachile ligniseca. Classification (NCBI taxonomy): domain Eukaryota; kingdom Metazoa; phylum Arthropoda; class Insecta; order Hymenoptera; family Megachilidae; genus Megachile; species Megachile ligniseca. The sequence continues at coordinate 364,517 of OX243778.1, forward strand.
TCTCTGTCTCTGTCTCTGTCTCTGTCTCTGTCTCTGTCTCTGTCTCTGTCTCTGTCTCTGTCTCTGTCTCTGTCTCTGTCTCTGTCTCTGTCTCTGTCTCTGTCTCTGTCTCTGTCTCTGTCTCTGTCTCTGTCTCTGTCTCTGTCTCTGTCTCTGTCTCTGTCTCTGTCTCTGTCTCTGTCTCTGTCTCTGTCTCTGCCTCTGCCTCTGCCTCTGTCTCTGTCTCTGTCTCTGTCTCTGTCTCTGTCTCTGTCTCTGTCTCTGTCTCTGTCTCTGTCTCTGTCTCTGTCTCTGTCTCTGTCTCTGTCTCTGTCTCTGTCTCTGTCTCTGTCTCTGTCTCTGTCTCTGTCTCTGTCTCTGTCTCTGTCTCTGTCTCTGTCTCTGTCTCTGTCTCTGTCTCTGTCTCTGTCTCTGTCTCTGTCTCTGTCTCTGTCTCTGTCTCTGTCTCTGTCTCTGTCTCTGTCTCTGTCTCTGTCTCTGTCTCTGTCTCTGTCTCTGTCTCTGTCTCTGTCTCTGTCTCTGTCTCTGTCTCTGTCTCTGTCTCTGTCTCTGTCTCTGTCTCTGTCTCTGTCTCTGTCTCTGTCTCTGTCTCTGTCTCTGTCTCTGTCTCTGCCTCTGCCTCTGTCTCTGTCTCATTCACTGTCTCTGTCTCTGCCTCCGAAAGTGGCCCTATATCTGTCGCCATCCTTGTCAATGTCTCTGCCTCTGCATCCGAAAGTGGCCCTATATCTGTCGCCATCCTTGTCAATGTCTCTGTCTCTGCATCCGAAAGTGGCCCTATATCTGTCGCCATCCTTGTCAATGTCTCTGTATCTGACTCTGAATGTGCCCCTATATCTGTCGCTATCCTTGTCTTTGCCTGTGTCTCTGTCTCTGACTCTGAATGTGCCCCTATACCTGTCGCTATCATTGTCTCTGCCTGTGTCTCTCTCTCTGACTCTGAAAGTGCCCCTATATCTGTCGCTATCCTTGTCTCTGCCTGTGTCTCTGTCTCTGACTCTGAATGTGCCCCTAAATCTGTCGCTATCCTTGTCTCTGCATGTGTCGCTGTCTCTGACTCTGAATGTGCCCCTATATCTGTCGCTATCCTTGTCTCAGCCTGTGACTCTGTCTCTGACTCTGAAAGTGCCCCTATATCTGTCGCTATCCTTGTCTCTACCTGTGTCTATGTCTCTGACTCTGAATGTGCCCCTATATCTGTCGCTACCCTTGTGTCTGCCTGTGTCTCTGTCTCTGACTCTGACTCTGTCTCTGCGTCTGTCTCTGTCTCTGTCTCTGTCTCTGTCTCTGTCTCTGTCTCTGTCTCTGTCTCTGTCTCTGTCTCTGTCTCTGTCTCTGTCTCTGTCTCTGTCTCTGTCTCTGTCTCTGTCTCTGTCTCTGTCTCTGTCTCTGTCTCTGTCTCTGTCTCTGTCTCTGTCTCTGTCTCTGTCTCTGTCTCTGTCTCTGTCTCTGTCTCTGTCTCTGTCTCTGTCTCTGTCTCTGTCTCTGTCTCTGTCTCTGTCTCTGTCTCTGTCTCTGTCTCTGTCTCTGTCTCTGTCTCTGTCTCTGTCTCTGTCTCTGTCTCTGTCTCTGTCTCTGTCTCTGTCTCTGTCTCTGTCTCTGTCTCTGTCTCTGTCTCTGTCTCTGTCTCTGTCTCTGTCTCTGTCTCTGTCTCTGTCTCTGTCTCTGTCTCTGTCTCTGTCTCTGTCTCTGTCTCTGTCTCTGTCTCTGTCTCTGTCTCTGTCTCTGTCTCTGTCTCTGTCTCTGTCTCTGTCTCTGTCTCTGTCTCTGTCTCTGTCTCTGTCTCTGTCTCTGTCTCTGTCTCTGTCTCTGTCTCTGTCTCTGTCTCTGTCTCTGTCTCTGTCTCTGTCTCTGTCTCTGTCTCTGTCTCTGTCTCTGTCTCTGTCTCTGTCTCTGTCTCTGTCTCTGTCTCTGTCTCTGTCTCTGTCTCTGTCTCTGTCTCTGTCTCTGTCTCTGTCTCTGTCTCTGTCTCTGTCTCTGTCTCTGTCTCTGTCTCTGTCTCTGTCTCTGTCTCTGTCTCTGTCTCTGTCTCTGTCTCTGTCTCTGTCTCTGTCTCTGTCTCTGTCTCTGTCTCTGTCTCTGTCTCTGTCTCTGTCTCTGTCTCTGTCTCTGTCTCTGTCTCTGTCTCTGTCTCTGTCTCTGTCTCTGTCTCTGTCTCTGTCTCTGTCTCTGTCTCTGTCTCTGTCTCTGTCTCTGTCTCTGTCTCTGTCTCTGTCTCTGTCTCTGTCTCTGTCTCTGTCTCTGTCTCTGTCTCTGTCTCTGTGTCTGTCTCTGCCTCTGCCTCTGTCTCTGTCTCTTTCACTGTCTCTGTCTCTGCCTCCGAAAGTGGCCCTATATCTGTCGCCATCCTTGTCAATGTCTCTGCCTCTGCATCCGAAAGTGGCCCTATATCTGTCGCCATCCTTGTCAATGTCTCTGTCTCTGACTCTGAATGTGCCCCTATATCTGTCGCTATCCTTGTCTCTGCCTGTGTCTCTGTCTCTAACTCTGAAAGTGCCCCTATATCTGTCGCTATCCTTGTCTCTGCATGTGTCTCTGTCTCTGACTCTGAATGTGCCCCTATATCTGTCGCTATCCTTGTCTCTGCCTATGTCTCTGTCTCTGACTCTGAATGTGCCCCTATATATGTCGCTATCCTTGTCTCTGCCTGTGTCTCTGTCTCTGACTCTGAATGTGCCCCTATATCTGTCGCTATCCTTGTCTCTGCCTGTGTCTCTGTGTCTGTCACTGTCTCTGCCTCTGTCTCTGTCTCTGTCTCTGTCTCTGTCTCTGTCTCTGTCTCTGTCTCTGTCTCTGTCTCTGTCTCTGTCTCTGCCTCTGTCTCTGTCTCTGTCTCTGTCACTGTCTCTGTCTCTGCCTCCGAAAGTGGCCCTATATCTGTCGCCATCCTTGTCAATGTCTCTGTCTCTGCATCCGAAAGTGGCCCTATATCTGTCGCCATCCTTGTCAATGTCTCTGTCTCTGACTCTGAATGTGCCCCTATATCTGCCGCTATCCTTGTCTCTGCCTGTGTCTCTGTCTCTGTCTCTGTCACTGCCTCTGTCTCTGCCTCCGAAAGTGCCCCTATATCTGTCGCCATCCTTGTCAATGTCTCTGTCTCTGACTCTGAATGTGCTCCTATATCTGTCGCTATCCTTGTCTCTGTCTCTGTCACTGTCACTGTCTCTGCCTCCGAAAGTGCCCCTATATCTGCCGCCAACCTTGTCAATGTCTCTGTCTCTGACTCTGAGTGTGCCCCTATATCTGTCGCTATCCTTGTGTCTGCCTGTGTCTCTGTGTCTGACTCTGAATGTGCCCCTATATATGTCGCTATCCTTGTCTCTGCCTGTGTCTCTGTCTCTGTCTCTGTCTCTGTCTCTTTCACTGTCTCTGTCTCTGCCTCCGAAAGTGGCCCTATATCTGTCGCCATCCTTGTCAATGTCTCTGTCTCTGACTCTGAATGTGCCCCTATATCTGTCGCTCTCCTTGTCTCTGCCTGTGTGTCTGTCTCTAACTCTGAAAGTGCCCCTATATCTGTCGCTATCCTTGTCTCTGCATGTGTCGCTGTCTCTGACTCTGAATGTGCCCCTATATCTGTCGCTATCCTTGTCTCAGCCTGTGACTCTGTCTCTGACTCTGAAAGTGCCCCTATATCTGTCGCTATCCTTGTCTCTACCTGTGTCTATGTCTCTGACTCTGAATGTGCCCCTATATCTGTCGCTACCCTTGTGTCTGCCTGTGTCTCTGTCTCTGACTCTGACTCTGTCTCTGCGTCTGTCTCTGTCTCTGTCTCTGTCTCTGTCTCTGTCTCTGTCTCTGTCTCTGTCTCTGTCTCTGTCTCTGTCTCTGTCTCTGTCTCTGTCTCTGTCTCTGTCTCTGTCTCTGTCTCTGTCTCTGTCTCTGTCTCTGTCTCTGTCTCTGTCTCTGTCTCTGTCTCTGTCTCTGTCTCTGTCTCTGTCTCTGTCTCTGTCTCTGTCTCTGTCTCTGTCTCTGTCTCTGTCTCTGTCTCTGTCTCTGTCTCTGTCTCTGTCTCTGTCTCTGTCTCTGTCTCTGTCTCTGTCTCTGTCTCTGTCTCTGTCTCTGTCTCTGTCTCTGTCTCTGTCTCTGTCTCTGTCTCTGTCTCTGTCTCTGTCTCTGTCTCTGTCTCTGTCTCTGTCTCTGTCTCTGTCTCTGTCTCTGTCTCTGTCTCTGTCTCTGTCTCTGTCTCTGTCTCTGTCTCTGTCTCTGTCTCTGTCTCTGTCTCTGTCTCTGTCTCTGTCTCTGTCTCTGTCTCTGTCTCTGTCTCTGTCTCTGTCTCTGTCTCTGTCTCTGTCTCTGTCTCTGTCTCTGTCTCTGTCTCTGTCTCTGTCTCTGTCTCTGTCTCTGTCTCTGTCTCTGTCTCTGTCTCTGTCTCTGTCTCTGTCTCTGTCTCTGTCTCTGTCTCTGTCTCTGTCTCTGTCTCTGTCTCTGTCTCTGTCTCTGTCTCTGTCTCTGTCTCTGTCTCTGTCTCTGTCTCTGTCTCTGTCTCTGTCTCTGTCTCTGTCTCTGTCTCTGTCTCTGTCTCTGTCTCTGTCTCTGTCTCTGTCTCTGTCTCTGTCTCTGTCTCTGTCTCTGTCTCTGTCTCTGTCTCTGTCTCTGTCTCTGTCTCTGTCTCTGTCTCTGTCTCTGTCTCTGTCTCTGTCTCTGTCTCTGTCTCTGTCTCTGTCTCTGTCTCTGTCTCTGTCTCTGTCTCTGTCTCTGTCTCTGTCTCTGTCTCTGTCTCTGTCTCTGTCTCTGTCTCTGTCTCTGTCTCTGTCTCTGTCTCTGTCTCTGTCTCTGTCTCTGTCTCTGTCTCTGTCTCTGTCTCTGTCTCTGTCTCTGTCTCTGTCTCTGTCTCTGTCTCTGTCTCTGTCTCTGTCTCTGTCTCTGTCTCTGTCTCTGTCTCTGTCTCTGTCTCTGTCTCTGTCTCTGTCTCTGTCTCTGTCTCTGTCTCTGTCTCTGTCTCTGTCTCTGTCTCTGTCTCTGTCTCTGTCTCTGTCTCTGTCTCTGTCTCTGTCTCTGTCTCTGTCTCTGTCTCTGTCTCTGTCTCTGTCTCTGTCTCTGTCTCTGTCTCTGTCTCTGTCTCTGTCTCTGTCTCTGTCTCTGTCTCTGTCTCTGTCTCTGTCTCTGTCTCTGTCTCTGTCTCTGTCTCTGTCTCTGTCTCTGTCTCTGTCTCTGTCTCTGTCTCTGTCTCTGTCTCTGTCTCTGTCTCTGTCTCTGTCTCTGTCTCTGTCTCTGTCTCTGTCTCTGTCTCTGTCTCTGTCTCTGTCTCTGTCTCTGTCTCTGTCTCTGTCTCTGTCTCTGTCTCTGTCTCTGTCTCTGTCTCTGTCTCTGTCTCTGTCTCTGTCTCTGTCTCTGTCTCTGTCTCTGTCTCTGTCTCTGTCTCTGTCTCTGTCTCTGTCTCTGTCTCTGTCTCTGTCTCTGTCTCTGTCTCTGTCTCTGTCTCTGTCTCTGTCTCTGTCTCTGTCTCTGTCTCTGTCTCTGTCTCTGTCTCTGTCTCTGTCTCTGTCTCTGTCTCTGTCTCTGTCTCTGTCTCTGTCTCTGTCTCTGTCTCTGTCTCTGTCTCTGTCTCTGTCTCTGTCTCTGTCTCTGTCTCTGTCTCTGTCTCTGTCTCTGTCTCTGTCTCTGTCTCTGTCTCTGTCTCTGCCTCTGCCTCTGCCTCTGCCTCTGCCTCTGCCTCTGCCTCTGCCTCTGTCTCTGTCTCATTCACTGTCTCTGTCTCTGCCTCCGAAAGTGGCCCTATATCTGTCGCCATCCTTGTCAATGTCTCTGCCTCTGCATCCGAAAGTGGCCCTATATCTGTCGCCATCCTTGTCAATGTCTCTGTCTCTGCATCCGAAAGTGGCCCTATATCTGTCGCCATCCTTGTCAATGTCTCTGTATCTGACTCTGAATGTGCCCCTATATCTGTCGCTATCCTTGTCTTTGCCTGTGTCTCTGTCTCTGACTCTGAATGTGCCCCTATACCTGTCGCTATCATTGTCTCTGCCTGTGTCTCTCTCTCTGACTCTGAATGTGCCCCTATATCTGTCGCTATCCTTGTCTCTGCCTGTGTCTCTGTCTCTGACTCTGAATGTGCCCCTATATCTGTCGCTATCCTTGTCTCTGCCTGTGTCTCTGTCTCTGTCTCTGTCACTGTCTCTGTCTCTACCTCCGAAAGTGTCCCTATATCTGTCGCCATCCTTGTCAATGTCTCTGTCTCTGACTCTGAATGTGCCCCTATATCTGCCGCTATCCTTGTCTCTGCCTGTGTCTCTGTCTCTGTCTCTGTCACTGCCTCTGTCTCTGCCTCCGAAAGTGCCCCTATATCTGTCGCCATCCTTGTCAATGTCTCTGTCTCTGACTCTGAATGTGCTCCTATATCTGTCGCTATCCTTGTCTCTGTCTCTGTCACTGTCACTGTCTCTGCCTCCGAAAGTGCCCCTATATCTGCCGCCAACCTTGTCAATGTCTCTGTCTCTGACTCTGAGTGTGCCCCTATATCTGTCGCTATCCTTGTGTCTGCCTGTGTCTCTGTGTCTGACTCTGAATGTGCCCCTATATATGTCGCTATCCTTGTCTCTGCCTGTGTCTCTGTCTCTGTCTCTGTCTCTGTCTCTTTCACTGTCTCTGTCTCTGCCTCCGAAAGTGGCCCTATATCTGTCGCCATCCTTGTCAATGTCTCTGTCTCTGACTCTGAATGTGCCCCTATATCTGTCGCTCTCCTTGTCTCTGCCTGTGTGTCTGTCTCTAACTCTGAAAGTGCCCCTATATCTGTCGCTATCCTTGTCTCTGCATGTGTCGCTGTCTCTGACTCTGAATGTGCCCCTATATCTGTCGCTATCCTTGTCTCAGCCTGTGACTCTGTCTCTGACTCTGAAAGTGCCCCTATATCTGTCGCTATCCTTGTCTCTACCTGTGTCTATGTCTCTGACTCTGAATGTGCCCCTATATCTGTCGCTACCCTTGTGTCTGCCTGTGTCTCTGTCTCTGACTCTGACTCTGTCTCTGCGTCTGTCTCTGTCTCTGTCTCTGTCTCTGTCTCTGTCTCTGTCTCTGTCTCTGTCTCTGTCTCTGTCTCTGTCTCTGTCTCTGTCTCTGTCTCTGTCTCTGTCTCTGTCTCTGTCTCTGTCTCTGTCTCTGTCTCTGTCTCTGTCTCTGTCTCTGTCTCTGTCTCTGTCTCTGTCTCTGTCTCTGTCTCTGTCTCTGTCTCTGTCTCTGTCTCTGTCTCTGTCTCTGTCTCTGTCTCTGTCTCTGTCTCTGTCTCTGTCTCTGTCTCTGTCTCTGTCTCTGTCTCTGTCTCTGTCTCTGTCTCTGTCTCTGTCTCTGTCTCTGTCTCTGTCTCTGTCTCTGTCTCTGTCTCTGTCTCTGTCTCTGTCTCTGTCTCTGTCTCTGTCTCTGTCTCTGTCTCTGTCTCTGTCTCTGTCTCTGTCTCTGTCTCTGTCTCTGTCTCTGTCTCTGTCTCTGTCTCTGTCTCTGTCTCTGTCTCTGTCTCTGTCTCTGTCTCTGTCTCTGTCTCTGTCTCTGTCTCTGTCTCTGTCTCTGTCTCTGTCTCTGTCTCTGTCTCTGTCTCTGTCTCTGTCTCTGTCTCTGTCTCTGTCTCTGTCTCTGTCTCTGTCTCTGTCTCTGTCTCTGTCTCTGTCTCTGTCTCTGTCTCTGTCTCTGTCTCTGTCTCTGTCTCTGTCTCTGTCTCTGTCTCTGTCTCTGTCTCTGTCTCTGTCTCTGTCTCTGTCTCTGTCTCTGTCTCTGTCTCTGTCTCTGTCTCTGTCTCTGTCTCTGTCTCTGTCTCTGTCTCTGTCTCTGTCTCTGTCTCTGTCTCTGTCTCTGTCTCTGTCTCTGTCTCTGTCTCTGTCTCTGTCTCTGTCTCTGTCTCTGTCTCTGTCTCTGTCTCTGTCTCTGTCTCTGTCTCTGTCTCTGTCTCTGTCTCTGTCTCTGTCTCTGTCTCTGTCTCTGTCTCTGTCTCTGTCTCTGTCTCTGTCTCTGTCTCTGTCTCTGTCTCTGTCTCTGTCTCTGTCTCTGTCTCTGTCTCTGTCTCTGTCTCTGTCTCTGTCTCTGTCTCTGTCTCTGTCTCTGTCTCTGTCTCTGTCTCTGTCTCTGTCTCTGTCTCTGTCTCTGTCTCTGTCTCTGTCTCTGTCTCTGTCTCTGTCTCTGTCTCTGTCTCTGTCTCTGTCTCTGTCTCTGTCTCTGTCTCTGTCTCTGTCTCTGTCTCTGTCTCTGTCTCTGTCTCTGTCTCTGTCTCTGTCTCTGTCTCTGTCTCTGTCTCTGTCTCTGTCTCTGTCTCTGTCTCTGTCTCTGTCTCTGTCTCTGTCTCTGTCTCTGTCTCTGTCTCTGTCTCTGTCTCTGTCTCTGTCTCTGTCTCTGTCTCTGTCTCTGTCTCTGTCTCTGTCTCTGTCTCTGTCTCTGTCTCTGTCTCTGTCTCTGTCTCTGTCTCTGTCTCTGTCTCTGTCTCTGTCTCTGTCTCTGTCTCTGTCTCTGTCTCTGTCTCTGTCTCTGTCTCTGTCTCTGTCTCTGTCTCTGTCTCTGTCTCTGTCTCTGTCTCTGTCTCTGTCTCTGTCTCTGTCTCTGTCTCTGTCTCTGTCTCTGTCTCTGTCTCTGTCTCTGTCTCTGTCTCTGTCTCTGTCTCTGTCTCTGTCTCTGTCTCTGTCTCTGTCTCTGTCTCTGTCTCTGTCTCTGTCTCTGTCTCTGTCTCTGCCTCTGCCTCTGCCTCTGCCTCTGTCTCTGTCTCTGTCGCTGTCGCTGTCTCTGTCTCTGTCTCTGCCTCCGAAAGTGCCCCTATATCTGTCGCCATCCTTGTCAATGTCTCTGTCTCTAAATCTGAATGTGCCCCTATATCTGTCGCTATCCTTGTCTCTGCCTGTGTCTCTATCTCTGACTCTGAAAGTGCCCCTATATTTATCGCTATCCTTGTCTCTGCATGTGTCGCTGTCTTTGTCTCTGTCTCTGCCTCCAAAAGTGCCCCTATATCTGTCGCCATCCTTGTCAATGTCTCTGTCTCTGACTCTGAATGTGCCGATATATCTGTCGCTATCCTTGTCTCTGCCTGTGTCTCTGTCTCTGTCTCTGTCTCTGTCACTGTCACTGTCTCTGCCTCCGAAAGTGCCCCTATATCTGCCGTCAACCTTGTCAATGTCTCTGTCTCTGACTCTGAGTGTGCCCCTATATCTGTCGCTATCCTTGTGTCTGCCTGTGTCTCTGTGTCTGTCTCTGTCTCTGTCTCTGTCTCTGTCTCTGTCTCTGTCTCTGTCTCTGTCTCTGTCTCTGTCTCTGTCTCTGTCTCTGTCTCTGTCTCTGTCTCTGTCTCTGTCTCTGTCTCTGTCTCTGTCTCTGTCTCTGTCTCTGTCTCTGTCTCTGTCTCTGTCTCTGTCTCTGTCTCTGTCTCTGTCTCTGTCTCTGTCTCTGTCTCTGTCTCTGTCTCTGTCTCTGTCTCTGTCTCTGTCTCTGTCTCTGTCTCTGTCTCTGTCTCTGTCTCTGTCTCTGCCTCTGCCTCTGTCTCTGTCTCTGTCGCTGTCTCTGTCTCTGCATCCGAAAGTTTCCCTATATCTGTCGCAATCCTTGTCAATGTCTCTGTCTCTGTATCCGAAAGTGGCCCTATATCTGTCGCCATCCTTGTCAATGTCTCTGTCTCTGACTCTGAATGTGCCCCTATATCTGTCGCTATCCTTGTCTCTGCCTGTGTCTCTGTCTCAGACTCTGAATGTGCCCCTACATATGTCGCTATCCTTGTCTCTACCTGTGTCTATGTCTCTGACTCTGAATGTGCCCCTATATCTGTCGCTATCCTTGTCTCTACCTGTGTCTATGTCTCTGACTCTGAATGTGCCCCTATATCTGTCGCTACCCTTGTGTCTGCCTGTGTCTCTGTCTCTGACTCTGAATGTGCCCCTATTCCTGTCGCTATCCTTGTCTCTGCCTGTGTCTCTCTCTCTGACTCTGAAAGTGCCCCTATATCTGTCGCTATCCTTGTCTCTGCCTGTGTCTCTGTCTCTGACTCTGAATGTGCCCCTATATCTGTCGCTATCCTTGTCTCTGCCTGTGTCTCTGTCTCTGTCTCTGTCACTGTCTCTGTCTCTACCTCCGAAAGTGCCCCTATATCTGTCGCCATCCTTGTCAATGTCTCTGTCTCTGACTCTGAATGTGCCCCTATATCTGTCGCTACCCTTGTGTCTGCCTGTGTCTCTGTCTCTGACTCTGACTCTGTCTCTGCGTCTGTCTCTGTCTCTGTCTCTGTCTCTGTCTCTGTCTCTGTCTCTGTCTCTGTCTCTGTCTCTGTCTCTGTCTCTGTCTCTGTCTCTGTCTCTATCTCTGTCTCTGTCTCTGTCTCTGTCTCTGTCTCTGTCTCTGTCTCTGTCTCTGTCTCTGTCTCTGTCTCTGTCTCTGTCTCTGTCTCTGTCTCTGTCTCTGTCTCTGTCTCTAACTCTGAAAGTGCCCCTATATCTGTCGCTATCCTTGTCTCTGCATGTGTCTCTGTCTCTGACTCTGAATGTGCCCTTATATATGTCGCTATCCATGTCTCTGCCTGTGTCTCTGTCTCTGTCTATGTCTCTGTCTCTTTCACTGTCTCTGTCTCTGCCTCCGAAAGTGGCCCTATATCTGTCGCCATCCTTGTCAATGTCTCTGTCTCTGACTCTGAATGTGCCCCTATATATGTCGCTATCCTTGTCTCTGCCTGTGTCTCTGTCTCTGACTCTGAATGTGCCCCTATATCTGTCGCTATCCTTGTCTCTGCCTGTGTCTCTGTGTCTGTCACTGTCTCTGCCTCTGTCTCTGTCTCTGTCTCTGTCTCTGTCTCTGTCTCTGTCTCTGTCTCTGCCTCTGTCTCTGTCTCTGTCTCTGTCTCTGTCACTGTCTCTGTCTCTGCCTCCGAAAGTGGCCCTATATCTGTCGCCATCCTTGTCAATGTCTCTGTCTCTGCATCCGAAAGTGGCCCTATATCTGTCGCCATCCTTGTCAATGTCTCTGTCTCTGACTCTGAATGTGCCCCTATATCTGCCGCTATCCTTGTCTCTGCCTGTGTCTCTGTCTCTGTCTCTGTCACTGCCTCTGTCTCTGCCTCCGAAAGTGCCCCTATATCTGTCGCCATCCTTGTCAATGTCTCTGTCTCTGACTCTGAATGTGCTCCTATATCTGTCGCTATCCTTGTCTCTGCCTGTGTCTCTGTCTCTGTCTCTGTCACTGTCACTGTCTCTGCCTCCGAAAGTGCCCCTATATCTGCCGCCAACCTTGTCAATGTCTCTGTCTCTGACTCTGAGTGTGCCCCTATATCTGTCGCTATCCTTGTGTCTGCCTGTGTCTCTGTGTCTGACTCTGAATGTGCCCCTATATATGTCGCTATCCTTGTCTCTGCCTGTGTCTCTGTCTCTGTCTCTGTCTCTGTCTCTTTCACTGTCTCTGTCTCTGCCTCCGAAAGTGGCCCTATATCTGTCGCCATCCTTGTCAATGTCTCTGTCTCTGACTCTGAATGTGCCCCTATATCTGTCGCTCTCCTTGTCTCTGCCTGTGTCTCTGTCTCTAACTCTGAAAGTGCCCCTATATCTGTCGCTATCCTTGTCTCTGCATGTGTCGCTGTCTCTGACTCTGAATGTGCCCCTATATCTGTCGCTATCCTTGTCTCAGCCTGTGACTCTGTCTCTGACTCTGAAAGTGCCCCTATATCTGTCGCTATCCTTGTCTCTACCTGTGTCTATGTCTCTGACTCTGAATGTGCCCCTATATCTGTCGCTACCCTTGTGTCTGCCTGTGTCTCTGTCTCTGACTCTGACTCTGTCTCTGCGTCTGTCTCTGTCTCTGTCTCTGTCTCTGTCTCTGTCTCTGTCTCTGTCTCTGTCTCTGTCTCTGTCTCTGTCTCTGTCTCTGTCTCTGTCTCTGTCTCTGTCTCTGTCTCTGTCTCTGTCTCTGTCTCTGTCTCTGTCTCTGTCTCTGTCTCTGTCTCTGTCTCTGTCTCTGTCTCTGTCTCTGTCTCTGTCTCTGTCTCTGTCTCTGTCTCTGTCTCTGTCTCTGTCTCTGTCTCTGTCTCTGTCTCTGTCTCTGTCTCTGTCTCTGTCTCTGTCTCTGTCTCTGTCTCTGTCTCTGTCTCTGTCTCTGTCTCTGTCTCTGTCTCTGTCTCTGTCTCTGTCTCTGTCTCTGTCTCTGTCTCTGTCTCTGTCTCTGTCTCTGTCTCTGTCTCTGTCTCTGTCTCTGTCTCTGTCTCTGTCTCTGTCTCTGTCTCTGTCTCTGTCTCTGTCTCTGTCTCTGTCTCTGTCTCTGTCTCTGTCTCTGTCTCTGTCTCTGTCTCTGTCTCTGTCTCTGTCTCTGTCTCTGTCTCTGTCTCTGTCTCTGTCTCTGTCTCTGTCTCTGTCTCTGTCTCTGTCTCTGTCTCTGTCTCTGTCTCTGTCTCTTTCACTGTCTCTGTCTCTGCCTCCGAAAGTGGCCCTATATCTGTCGCCATCCTTGTCAATGTCTCTGTCTCTGACTCTGAATGTGCCCCTATATCTATCGCTATCCTTGTCTCTGCCTGTGTCTCTGTCTCTGTCTCTGTCACTGTCACTGTCTCTGCCTCCGAAAGTGCCCCTATATCTGCCGCCAACCTTGTCAATGTCTCTGTCTCTGACTCTGAGTGTGCCCCTATATCTGTCGCTATCCTTGTCTCTGCATGTGTCTCTCTCTCTGACTCTGAAAGTGCCCCTATATCTGTCGCTATCCTTGTCTCTGCCTGTCTCTGTGTCTCTGACTCTGAATGTCCCCCTATATCTGTCGCTATCCTTGTCTCTGCCTATGTCTCTGTCTCTGACTCTGAATGTGCCCCTATATATGTCGCTATCCTTGTCTCTGCCTGTGTCTCTGTCTCTGACTCTGAATGTGCCCCTATATCTGTCGCTATCCTTGTCTCTGCCTGTGTCTCTGTGTCTGTCACTGTCTCTGCCTCTGTCTCTGTCTCTGTCTCTGTCTCTGTCTCTGTCTCTGTCTCTGTCTCTGTCTCTGCCTCTGTCTCTGTCTCTGTCTCTGTCTCTGTCACTGTCTCTGTCTCTGCCTCCGAAAGTGGCCCTATATCTGTCGCCATCCTTGTCAATGTCTCTGTCTCTGCATCCGAAAGTGGCCCTATATCTGTCGCCATCCTTGTCAATGTCTCTGTCTCTGACTCTGAATGTGCCCCTATATCTGCCGCTATCCTTGTCTCTGCCTGTGTCTCTGTCTCTGTCTCTGTCACTGCCTCTGTCTCTGCCTCCGAAAGTGCCCCTATATCTGTCGCCATCCTTGTCAATGTCTCTGTCTCTGACTCTGAATGTGCTCCTATATCTGTCGCTATCCTTGTCTCTGCCTGTGTCTCTGTCTCTGTCTCTGTCACTGTCACTGTCTCTGCCTCCGAAAGTGCCCCTATATCTGCCGCCAACCTTGTCAATGTCTCTGTCTCTGACTCTGAGTGTGCCCCTATATCTGTCGCTATCCTTGTGTCTGCCTGTGTCTCTGTGTCTGACTCTGAATGTGCCCCTATATATGTCGCTATCCTTGTCTCTGCCTGTGTCTCTGTCTCTGTCTCTGTCTCTGTCTCTTTCACTGTCTCTGTCTCTGCCTCCGAAAGTGGCCCTATATCTGTCGCCATCCTTGTCAATGTCTCTGTCTCTGACTCTGAATGTGCCCCTATATCTGTCGCTCTCCTTGTCTCTGCCTGTGTCTCTGTCTCTAATTCTGAAAGTGCCCCTATATCTGTCGCTATCCTTGTCTCTGCATGTGTCGCTGTCTCTGACTCTGAATGTGCCCCTATATCTGTCGCTATCCTTGTCTCAGCCTGTGACTCTGTCTCTGACTCTGAAAGTGCCCCTATATCTGTCGCTATCCTTGTCTCTACCTGTGTCTATGTCTCTGACTCTGAATGTGCCCCTATATCTGTCGCTACCCTTGTGTCTGCCTGTGTCTCTGTCTCTGTCTCTGTCTCTGTCTCTGTCTCTGTCTCTGTCTCTGTCTCTGTCTCTGTCTCTGTCTCTGTCTCTGTCTCTGTCTCTGTCTCTGTCTCTGTCTCTGTCTCTGTCTCTGTCTCTGTCTCTGTCTCTGTCTCTGTCTCTGTCTCTGTCTCTGTCTCTGTCTCTGTCTCTGTCTCTGTCTCTGTCTCTGTCTCTGTCTCTGTCTCTGTCTCTGTCTCTGTCTCTGTCTCTGTCTCTGTCTCTGTCTCTGTCTCTGTCTCTGTCTCTGTCTCTGTCTCTGTCTCTGTCTCTGTCTCTGTCTCTGTCTCTGTCTCTGTCTCTGTCTCTGTCTCTGTCTCTGTCTCTGTCTCTGTCTCTGTCTCTGTCTCTGTCTCTGTCTCTGTCTCTGTCTCTGTCTCTGTCTCTGTCTCTGTCTCTGTCTCTGTCTCTGTCTCTGTCTCTGTCTCTGTCTCTGTCTCTGTCTCTGTCTCTGTCTCTGTCTCTGTCTCTGTCTCTGTCTCTGTCTCTGTCTCTGTCTCTGTCTCTGTCTCTGTCTCTGTCTCTGTCTCTGTCTCTGTCTCTGTCTCTGTCTCTGTCTCTGTCTCTGTCTCTGTCTCTGTCTCTGTCTCTGTCTCTGTCTCTGTCTCTGTCTCTGTCTCTGTCTCTGTCTCTGTCTCTGTCTCTGTCTCTGTCTCTGTCTCTGTCTCTGTCTCTGTCTCTGTCTCTGTCTCTGTCTCTGTCTCTGTCTCTGTCTCTGTCTCTGTCTCTGTCTCTGTCTCTGTCTCTGTCTCTGTCTCTGTCTCTGTCTCTGTCTCTGTCTCTGTCTCTGTCTCTGTCTCTGTCTCTGTCTCTGTCTCTGTCTCTGTCTCTGTCTCTGTCTCTGTCTCTGTCTCTGTCTCTGTCTCTGTCTCTGTCTCTGTCTCTGTCTCTGTCTCTGTCTCTGTCTCTGTCTCTGTCTCTGTCTCTGTCTCTGTCTCTGTCTCTGTCTCTGTCTCTGTCTCTGTCTCTGTCTCTGTCTCTGTCTCTGTCTCTGTCTCTGTCTCTGTCTCTGTCTCTGTCTCTGTCTCTGTCTCTGTCTCTGTCTCTGTCTCTGTCTCTGTCTCTGTCTCTGTCTCTGTCTCTGTCTCTGTCTCTGTCTCTGTCTCTGTCTCTGTCTCTGTCTCTGTCTCTGTCTCTGTCTCTGTCTCTGTCTCTGTCTCTGTCTCTGTCTCTGTCTCTGTCTCTGTCTCTGTCTCTGTCTCTGTCTCTGTCTCTGTCTCTGTCTCTGTCTCTGTCTCTGTCTCTGTCTCTGTCTCTGTCTCTGTCTCTGTCTCTGTCTCTGTCTCTGTCTCTGTCTCTGTCTCTGTCTCTGTCTCTGTCTCTGTCTCTGTCTCTGTCTCTGTCTCTGTCTCTGTCTCTGTCTCTGTCTCTGTCTCTGTCTCTGTCTCTGTCTCTGTCTCTGTCTCTGTCTCTGTCTCTGTCTCTGTCTCTGTCTCTGTCTCTGTCTCTGTCTCTGTCTCTGTCTCTGTCTCTGTCTCTGTCTCTGTCTCTGTCTCTGTCTCTGTCTCTGTCTCTGTCTCTGTCTCTGTCTCTGTCTCTGTCTCTGTCTCTGTCTCTGTCTCTGTCTCTGTCTCTGTCTCTGTCTCTGTCTCTGTCTCTGTCTCTGTCTCTGTCTCTGTCTCTGTCTCTGTCTCTGTCTCTGTCTCTGTCTCTGTCTCTGTCTCTGTCTCTGTCTCTGTCTCTGTCTCTGTCTCTGTCTCTGTCTCTGTCTCTGTCTCTGTCTCTGTCTCTGTCTCTGTCTCTGTCTCTGTCTCTGTCTCTGTCTCTGTCTCTGTCTCTGTCTCTGTCTCTGTCTCTGTCTCTGTCTCTGTCTCTGTCTCTGTCTCTGTCTCTGTCTCTGTCTCTGTCTCTGTCTCTGTCTCTGTCTCTGTCTCTGTCTCTGTCTCTGTCTCTGTCTCTGTCTCTGTCTCTGTCTCTGTCTCTGTCTCTGTCTCTGTCTCTGTCTCTGTCTCTGTCTCTGTCTCTGTCTCTGTCTCTGTCTCTGTCTCTGTCTCTGTCTCTGTCTCTGTCTCTGTCTCTGTCTCTGTCTCTGTCTCTGTCTCTGTCTCTGTCTCTGTCTCTGTCTCTGTCTCTGTCTCTGTCTCTGTCTCTGTCTCTGTCTCTGTCTCTGTCTCTGTCTCTGTCTCTGTCTCTGTCTCTGTCTCTGTCTCTGTCTCTGTCTCTGTCTCTGTCTCTGTCTCTGTCTCTGTCTCTGTCTCTGTCTCTGTCTCTGTCTCTGTCTCTGTCTCTGTCTCTGTCTCTGTCTCTGTCTCTGTCTCTGTCTCTGTCTCTGTCTCTGTCTCTGTCTCTGTCGCTGTCTCTGTCTCTGTCTCTGTCTCTGTCTCTGCCTCTGCCTCTGTCTCTGTCTCTGTCGCTGTCTCTGTCTCTGCATCCGAAAGTTTCCCTATATCTGTCGCAATCCTTGTCAATGTCTCTGTCTCTGTATCCGAAAGTGGCCCTATATCTGTCGCCATCCTTGTCAATGTCTCTGTCTCTGACTCTGAATGTGCCCCTATATCTGTCGCTATCCTTGTCTCTGCCTGTGTCTCTGTCTCTGACTCTGAATGTGCCCCTACATATGTCGCTATCCTTGTCTCTACCTGTGTCTATGTCTCTGACTCTGAATGTGCCCCTATATCTGTCGCTATCCTTGTCTCTACCTGTGTCTATGTCTCTGACTCTGCATGTGCCCCTATATCTGTCGCTACCCTTGTGTCTGCCTGTGTCTCTGTCTCTGACTCTGAATGTGCCCCTATATCTGTCGCTATCCTTGTCTCTGCCTGTGTCTCTGTCTCTGACTCTGAATGTGCCCCTACATATGACGCTATCCTTGTCTCTGCCTGTGTCTCTGTCTCTGTCTCTGTCTCTGTCCCTGCCTCTGCCTCCGTAAGTGCCCCTATATCTGTCGCTATCCTTGTCTCTGCCTGTGTCTCTGTCTCTGACTCTGAATGTGCCCCTACATCTGTCGCTATCCTTGTCTCTGTCTCTGTCTCTGTCTCTGTCTCTGTCTCTGTCTCTGTCTCTGTCTCTGTCTCTGTCTCTGTCTCTGTCTCTGTCTCTGTCTCTGTCTCTGTCTCTGTCTCTGTCTCTGTCTCTGTCTCTGTCTCTGTCTCTGTCTCTGTCTCTGTCTCTGTCTCTGTCTCTGTCTCTGTCTCTGTCTCTGTCTCTGTCTCTGTCTCTGTCTCTGTCTCTGTCTCTGTCTCTGTCTCTGTCTCTGTCTCTGTCTCTGTCTCTGTCTCTGTCTCTGTCTCTGTCGCTGTCTCTGTCTCTGTCTCTGTCTCTGTCTCTGCCTCTGCCTCTGTCTCTGTCTCTGTCGCTGTCTCTGTCTCTGCATCCGAAAGTTTCCCTATATCTGTCGCAATCCTTGTCAATGTCTCTGTCTCTGTATCCGAAAGTGGCCCTATATCTGTCGCCATCCTTGTCAATGTCTCTGTCTCTGACTCTGAATGTGCCCCTATATCTGTCGCTATCCTTGTCTCTGCCTGTGTCTCTGTCTCTGACTCTGAATGTGCCCCTACATATGTCGCTATCCTTGTCTCTACCTGTGTCTATGTCTCTGACTCTGAATGTGCCCCTATATCTGTCGCTATCCTTGTCTCTACCTGTGTCTATGTCTCTGACTCTGCATGTGCCCCTATATCTGTCGCTACCCTTGTGTCTGCCTGTGTCTCTGTCTCTGACTCTGAATGTGCCCCTATATCTGTCGCTATCCTTGTCTCTGCCTGTGTCTCTGTCTCTGACTCTGAATGTGCCCCTACATATGACGCTATCCTTGTCTCTGCCTGTGTCTCTGTCTCTGTCTCTGTCTCTGTCCCTGCCTCTGCCTCCGTAAGTGCCCCTATATCTGTCGCTATCCTTGTCTCTGCCTGTGTCTCTGTCTCTGACTCTGAATGTGCCCCTACATCTGTCGCTATCCTTGTCTCTGTCTCTGTCTCTGTCTCTGTCTCTGTCTCTGTCTCTGTCTCTGTCTCTGTCTCTGTCTCTGTCTCTGTCTCTGTCTCTGTCTCTGTCTCTGTCTCTGTCTCTGTCTCTGTCTCTGTCTCTGTCTCTGTCTCTGTCTCTGCCTCTGCCTCTGTCTCTGTCTCTATCGCTGTCTCTGTCTCTGCCTCCGAAAGTGGCCCTATATCTGTCGCCATCCTTGTCAATGTCTCTGTCTCTGACTCTGAATGTGCCCCTATATCTGTCGCTCTCCTTGTCTCTGCCTGTGTCTCTGTCTCTAACTCTGAAAGTGCCGCTATCCTTGTCTCTATATCTGTCGCTATCCTTGTCTCAGCCTGTGACTCTGTCTCTGACTCTGAAAGTGCCCCTATATCTGTCGCTATCCTTGTCTCTACCTGTGTCTATGTCTCTGACTCTGAATGTGCCCCTATATCTGTCGCTACCCTTGTGTCTGCCTGTGTCTCTGTCTCTGACTCTGACTCTGTCTCTGCGTCTGTCTCTGTCTCTGTCTCTGTCTCTGTCTCTGTCTCTGTCTCTGTCTCTGTCTCTGTCTCTGTCTCTGTCTCTGTCTCTGTCTCTGTCTCTGTCTCTGTCTCTGTCTCTGTCTCTGTCTCTGTCTCTGTCTCTGTCTCTGTCTCTGTCTCTGTCTCTAACTCTGAAAGTGCCCCTATATCTGTCGCTATCCTTGTCTCTGCATGTGTCTCTGTCTCTGACTCTGAATGTGCCCTTATATATGTCGCTATCCATGTCTCTGCCTGTGTCTCTGTCTCTGTCTATGTCTCTGTCTCTTTCACTGTCTCTGTCTCTGCCTCCGAAAGTGGCCCTATATCTGTCGCCATCCTTGTCAATGTCTCTGTCTCTGACTCTGAATGTGCCCCTATATATGTCGCTATCCTTGTCTCTGCCTGTGTCTCTGTCTCTGACTCTGAATGTGCCCCTATATCTGTCGCTATCCTTGTCTCTGCCTGTGTCTCTGTGTCTGTCACTGTCTCTGCCTCTGTCTCTGTCTCTGTCTCTGTCTCTGTCTCTGTCTCTGTCTCTGTCTCTGCCTCTGTCTCTGTCTCTGTCTCTGTCTCTGTCACTGTCTCTGTCTCTGCCTCCGAAAGTGGCCCTATATCTGTCGCCATCCTTGTCAATGTCTCTGTCTCTGCATCCGAAAGTGGCCCTATATCTGTCGCCATCCTTGTCAATGTCTCTGTCTCTGACTCTGAATGTGCCCCTATATCTGCCGCTATCCTTGTCTCTGCCTGTGTCTCTGTCTCTGTCTCTGTCACTGCCTCTGTCTCTGCCTCCGAAAGTGCCCCTATATCTGTCGCCATCCTTGTCAATGTCTCTGTCTCTGACTCTGAATGTGCTCCTATATCTGTCGCTATCCTTGTCTCTGCCTGTGTCTCTGTCTCTGTCTCTGTCACTGTCACTGTCTCTGCCTCCGAAAGTGCCCCTATATCTGCCGCCAACCTTGTCAATGTCTCTGTCTCTGACTCTGAGTGTGCCCCTATATCTGTCGCTATCCTTGTGTCTGCCTGTGTCTCTGTGTCTGACTCTGAATGTGCCCCTATATATGTCGCTATCCTTGTCTCTGCCTGTGTCTCTGTCTCTGTCTCTGTCTCTGTCTCTTTCACTGTCTCTGTCTCTGCCTCCGAAAGTGGCCCTATATCTGTCGCCATCCTTGTCAATGTCTCTGTCTCTGACTCTGAATGTGCCCCTATATCTGTCGCTCTCCTTGTCTCTGCCTGTGTCTCTGTCTCTAACTCTGAAAGTGCCCCTATATCTGTCGCTATCCTTGTCTCTGCATGTGTCGCTGTCTCTGACTCTGAATGTGCCCCTATATCTGTCGCTATCCTTGTCTCAGCCTGTGACTCTGTCTCTGACTCTGAAAGTGCCCCTATATCTGTCGCTATCCTTGTCTCTACCTGTGTCTATGTCTCTGACTCTGAATGTGCCCCTATATCTGTCGCTACCCTTGTGTCTGCCTGTGTCTCTGTCTCTGACTCTGACTCTGTCTCTGCGTCTGTCTCTGTCTCTGTCTCTGTCTCTGTCTCTGTCTCTGTCTCTGTCTCTGTCTCTGTCTCTGTCTCTGTCTCTGTCTCTGTCTCTGTCTCTGTCTCTGTCTCTGTCTCTGTCTCTGTCTCTGTCTCTGTCTCTGTCTCTGTCTCTGTCTCTGTCTCTGTCTCTGTCTCTGTCTCTGTCTCTGTCTCTGTCTCTGTCTCTGTCTCTGTCTCTGTCTCTGTCTCTGTCTCTGTCTCTGTCTCTGTCTCTGTCTCTGTCTCTGTCTCTGTCTCTGTCTCTGTCTCTGTCTCTGTCTCTGTCTCTGTCTCTGTCTCTGTCTCTGTCTCTGTCTCTGTCTCTGTCTCTGTCTCTGTCTCTGTCTCTGTCTCTGTCTCTGTCTCTGTCTCTGTCTCTGTCTCTGTCTCTGTCTCTGTCTCTGTCTCTGTCTCTGTCTCTGTCTCTGTCTCTGTCTCTGTCTCTGTCTCTGTCTCTGTCTCTGTCTCTGTCTCTGTCTCTGTCTCTGTCTCTGTCTCTGTCTCTGTCTCTGTCTCTGTCTCTGTCTCTGTCTCTGTCTCTGTCTCTGTCTCTGTCTCTGTCTCTGTCTCTGTCTCTGTCTCTGTCTCTGTCTCTGTCTCTGTCTCTGTCTCTGTCTCTGTCTCTGTCTCTGTCTCTGTCTCTGTCTCTGTCTCTGTCTCTGTCTCTGTCTCTGTCTCTGTCTCTGTCTCTGTCTCTGTCTCTGTCTCTGTCTCTGTCTCTGTCTCTGTCTCTGTCTCTGTCTCTGTCTCTGTCTCTGTCTCTGTCTCTGTCTCTGTCTCTGTCTCTGTCTCTGTCTCTGTCTCTGTCTCTGTCTCTGTCTCTGTCTCTGTCTCTGTCTCTGTCTCTGTCTCTGTCTCTGTCTCTGTCTCTGTCTCTGTCTCTGTCTCTGTCTCTGTCTCTGTCTCTGTCTCTGTCTCTGTCTCTGTCTCTGTCTCTGTCTCTGTCTCTGTCTCTGTCTCTGTCTCTGTCTCTGTCTCTGTCTCTGTCTCTGTCTCTGTCTCTGTCTCTGTCTCTGTCTCTGTCTCTGTCTCTGTCTCTGTCTCTGTCTCTGTCTCTGTCTCTGTCTCTGTCTCTGTCTCTGTCTCTGTCTCTGTCTCTGTCTCTGTCTCTGTCTCTGTCTCTGTCTCTGTCTCTGTCTCTGTCTCTGTCTCTGTCTCTGTCTCTGTCTCTGTCTCTGTCTCTGTCTCTGTCTCTGTCTCTGTCTCTGTCTCTGTCTCTGTCTCTGTCTCTGTCTCTGTCTCTGTCTCTGTCTCTGTCTCTGTCTCTGTCTCTGTCTCTGTCTCTGTCTCTGTCTCTGTCTCTGTCTCTGTCTCTGTCTCTGTCTCTGTCTCTGTCTCTGTCTCTGTCTCTGTCTCTGTCTCTGTCTCTGTCTCTGTCTCTGTCTCTGTCTCTGTCTCTGTCTCTGTCTCTGTCTCTGACTCTGAATGTGCCCTTATATATGTCGCTATCCATGTCTCTGCCTGTGTCTCTGTCTCTGTCTATGTCTCTGTCTCTTTCACTGTCTCTGTCTCTGCCTCCGAAAGTGGCCCTATATCTGTCGCCATCCTTGTCAATGTCTCTGTCTCTGACTCTGAATGTGCCCCTATATCTGTCGCTATCCTTGTCTCTGCCTGTATCTCTGTCTCTGACTCTGACTCTGTCTCTGCGTCTGTCTCTGTCTCTGTCTCTGTCTCTGTCTCTGTCTCTGTCTCTGTCTCTGTCTCTGTCTCTGTCTCTGTCTCTGTCTCTGTCTCTGTCTCTGTCTCTGTCTCTGTCTCTGTCTCTGTCTCTGTCTCTGTCTCTGTCTCTGTCTCTGTCTCTGTCTCTGTCTCTGTCTCTGTCTCTGTCTCTGTCTCTGTCTCTGTCTCTGTCTCTGTCTCTGTCTCTGTCTCTGTCTCTGTCTCTGTCTCTGTCTCTGTCTCTGTCTCTGTCTCTGTCTCTGTCTCTGTCTCTGTCTCTGTCTCTGTCTCTGTCTCTGTCTCTGTCTCTGTCTCTGTCTCTGTCTCTGTCTCTGTCTCTGTCTCTGTCTCTGTCTCTGTCTCTGTCTCTGTCTCTGTCTCTGTCTCTGTCTCTGTCTCTGTCTCTGTCTCTGTCTCTGTCTCTGTCTCTGTCTCTGTCTCTGTCTCTGTCTCTGTCTCTGTCTCTGTCTCTGTCTCTGTCTCTGTCTCTGTCTCTGTCTCTGTCTCTGTCTCTGTCTCTGTCTCTGTCTCTGTCTCTGTCTCTGTCTCTGTCTCTGTCTCTGTCTCTGTCTCTGTCTCTGTCTCTGTCTCTGTCTCTGTCTCTGTCTCTGTCTCTGTCTCTGTCTCTGTCTCTGTCTCTGTCTCTGTCTCTGTCTCTGTCTCTGTCTCTGTCTCTGTCTCTGTCTCTGTCTCTGTCTCTGTCTCTGTCTCTGTCTCTGTCTCTGTCTCTGTCTCTGTCTCTGTCTCTGTCTCTGTCTCTGTCTCTGTCTCTGTCTCTGTCTCTGTCTCTGTCTCTGTCTCTGTCTCTTTCACTGTCTCTGTCTCTGCCTCCGAAAGTGGCCCTATATCTGTCGCCATCCTTGTCAATGTCTCTGTCTCTGACTCTGAATGTGCCCCTATATCTATCGCTATCCTTGTCTCTGCCTGTGTCTCTGTCTCTAACTCTGAAAGTGCCCCTATATCTGTCGCTATCCTTGTCTCTGCATGTGTCTCTGTCTCTGACTCTGAATGTGCCCCTATACCTGTCGCTATCCTTGTCTCTGCCTGTGTCTCTCTCTCTGACTCTGAAAGTGCCCCTATATCTGTCGCTATCCTTGTCTCTGCCTGTCTCTGTGTCTCTGACTCTGAATGTCCCCCTATATCTGTCGCTATCCTTGTCTCTGCCTATGTCTCTGTCTCTGACTCTGAATGTGCCCCTATATATGTCGCTATCCTTGTCTCTGCCTGTGTCTCTGTCTCTGACTCTGAATGTGCCCCTATATCTGTCGCTATCCTTGTCTCTGCCTGTGTCTCTGTGTCTGTCACTGTCTCTGCCTCTGTCTCTGTCTCTGTCTCTGTCTCTGTCTCTGTCTCTGTCTCTGTCTCTGTCTCTGCCTCTGTCTCTGTCTCTGTCTCTGTCTCTGTCACTGTCTCTGTCTCTGCCTCCGAAAGTGGCCCTATATCTGTCGCCATCCTTGTCAATGTCTCTGTCTCTGCATCCGAAAGTGGCCCTATATCTGTCGCCATCCTTGTCAATGTCTCTGTCTCTGACTCTGAATGTGCCCCTATATCTGCCGCTATCCTTGTCTCTGCCTGTGTCTCTGTCTCTGTCTCTGTCACTGCCTCTGTCTCTGCCTCCGAAAGTGCCCCTATATCTGTCGCCATCCTTGTCAATGTCTCTGTCTCTGACTCTGAATGTGCTCCTATATCTGTCGCTATCCTTGTCTCTGCCTGTGTCTCTGTCTCTGTCTCTGTCACTGTCACTGTCTCTGCCTCCGAAAGTGCCCCTATATCTGCCGCCAACCTTGTCAATGTCTCTGTCTCTGACTCTGAGTGTGCCCCTATATCTGTCGCTATCCTTGTGTCTGCCTGTGTCTCTGTGTCTGACTCTGAATGTGCCCCTATATATGTCGCTATCCTTGTCTCTGCCTGTGTCTCTGTCTCTGTCTCTGTCTCTGTCTCTTTCACTGTCTCTGTCTCTGCCTCCGAAAGTGGCCCTATATCTGTCGCCATCCTTGTCAATGTCTCTGTCTCTGACTCTGAATGTGCCCCTATATCTGTCGCTCTCCTTGTCTCTGCCTGTGTCTCTGTCTCTAATTCTGAAAGTGCCCCTATATCTGTCGCTATCCTTGTCTCTGCATGTGTCGCTGTCTCTGACTCTGAATGTGCCCCTATATCTGTCGCTATCCTTGTCTCAGCCTGTGACTCTGTCTCTGACTCTGAAAGTGCCCCTATATCTGTCGCTATCCTTGTCTCTACCTGTGTCTATGTCTCTGACTCTGAATGTGCCCCTATATCTGTCGCTACCCTTGTGTCTGCCTGTGTCTCTGTCTCTGTCTCTGTCTCTGTCTCTGTCTCTGTCTCTGTCTCTGTCTCTGTCTCTGTCTCTGTCTCTGTCTCTGTCTCTGTCTCTGTCTCTGTCTCTGTCTCTGTCTCTGTCTCTGTCTCTGTCTCTGTCTCTGTCTCTGTCTCTGTCTCTGTCTCTGTCTCTGTCTCTGTCTCTGTCTCTGTCTCTGTCTCTGTCTCTGTCTCTGTCTCTGTCTCTGTCTCTGTCTCTGTCTCTGTCTCTGTCTCTGTCTCTGTCTCTGTCTCTGTCTCTGTCTCTGTCTCTGTCTCTGTCTCTGTCTCTGTCTCTGTCTCTGTCTCTGTCTCTGTCTCTGTCTCTGTCTCTGTCTCTGTCTCTGTCTCTGTCTCTGTCTCTGTCTCTGTCTCTGTCTCTGTCTCTGTCTCTGTCTCTGTCTCTGTCTCTGTCTCTGTCTCTGTCTCTGTCTCTGTCTCTGTCTCTGTCTCTGTCTCTGTCTCTGTCTCTGTCTCTGTCTCTGTCTCTGTCTCTGTCTCTGTCTCTGTCTCTGTCTCTGTCTCTGTCTCTGTCTCTGTCTCTGTCTCTGTCTCTGTCTCTGTCTCTGTCTCTGTCTCTGTCTCTGTCTCTGTCTCTGTCTCTGTCTCTGTCTCTGTCTCTGTCTCTGTCTCTGTCTCTGTCTCTGTCTCTGTCTCTGTCTCTGTCTCTGTCTCTGTCTCTGTCTCTGTCTCTGTCTCTGTCTCTGTCTCTGTCTCTGTCTCTGTCTCTGTCTCTGTCTCTGTCTCTGTCTCTGTCTCTGTCTCTGTCTCTGTCTCTGTCTCTGTCTCTGTCTCTGTCTCTGTCTCTGTCTCTGTCTCTGTCTCTGTCTCTGTCTCTGTCTCTGTCTCTGTCTCTGTCTCTGTCTCTGTCTCTGTCTCTGTCTCTGTCTCTGTCTCTGTCTCTGTCTCTGTCTCTGTCTCTGTCTCTGTCTCTGTCTCTGTCTCTGTCTCTGTCTCTGTCTCTGTCTCTGTCTCTGTCTCTGTCTCTGTCTCTGT
Source organism: Megachile ligniseca (assembly GCA_945859555.1). Classification (NCBI taxonomy): domain Eukaryota; kingdom Metazoa; phylum Arthropoda; class Insecta; order Hymenoptera; family Megachilidae; genus Megachile; species Megachile ligniseca. The sequence goes on from OX243778.1 coordinate 389,298, forward strand.
CTCTGTCTCTGTCTCTGTCTCTGTCTCTGTCTCTGTCTCTGTCTCTGTCTCTGTCTCTGTCTCTGTCTCTGTCTCTGTCTCTGTCTCTGTCTCTGTCTCTGTCTCTGTCTCTGTCTCTGTCTCTGTCTCTGTCTCTGTCTCTGTCTCTGTCTCTGTCTCTGTCTCTGTCTCTGTCTCTGTCTCTGTCTCTGTCTCTGTCTCTGTCTCTGTCTCTGTCTCTGTCTCTGTCTCTGTCTCTGTCTCTGTCTCTGTCTCTGTCTCTGTCTCTGTCTCTGTCTCTGTCTCTGTCTCTGTCTCTGTCTCTGTCTCTGTCTCTGTCTCTGTCTCTGTCTCTGTCTCTGTCTCTGTCTCTGTCTCTGTCTCTGTCTCTGTCTCTGTCTCTGTCTCTGTCTCTGTCTCTGTCTCTGTCTCTGTCTCTGTCTCTGTCTCTGTCTCTGTCTCTGTCTCTGTCTCTGTCTCTGTCTCTGTCTCTGTCTCTGTCTCTGTCTCTGTCTCTGTCTCTGTCTCTGTCTCTGTCTCTGTCTCTGTCTCTGTCTCTGTCTCTGTCTCTGTCTCTGTCTCTGTCTCTGTCTCTGTCTCTGTCTCTGTCTCTGTCTCTGTCTCTGTCTCTGTCTCTGTCTCTGTCTCTGTCTCTGTCTCTGTCTCTGTCTCTGTCTCTGTCTCTGTCTCTGTCTCTGTCTCTGTCTCTGTCTCTGTCTCTGTCTCTGTCTCTGTCTCTGTCTCTGTCTCTGTCTCTGTCTCTGTCTCTGTCTCTGTCTCTGTCTCTGTCTCTGTCTCTGTCTCTGTCTCTGTCTCTGTCTCTGTCTCTGTCTCTGTCTCTGTCTCTGTCTCTGTCTCTGTCTCTGTCTCTGTCTCTGTCTCTGTCTCTGTCTCTGTCTCTGTCTCTGTCTCTGTCTCTGTCTCTGTCTCTGTCTCTGTCTCTGTCTCTGTCTCTGTCTCTGTCTCTGTCTCTGTCTCTGTCTCTGTCTCTGTCTCTGTCTCTGTCTCTGTCTCTGTCTCTGTCTCTGTCTCTGTCTCTGTCTCTGTCTCTGTCTCTGTCTCTGTCTCTGTCTCTGTCTCTGTCTCTGTCTCTGTCTCTGTCTCTGTCTCTGTCTCTGTCTCTGTCTCTGTCTCTGTCTCTGTCTCTGTCTCTGTCTCTGTCTCTGTCTCTGTCTCTGTCTCTGTCTCTGTCTCTGTCTCTGTCTCTGTCTCTGTCTCTGTCTCTGTCTCTGTCTCTGTCTCTGTCTCTGTCTCTGTCTCTGTCTCTGTCTCTGTCTCTGTCTCTGTCTCTGTCTCTGTCTCTGTCTCTGTCTCTGTCTCTGTCTCTGTCTCTGTCTCTGTCTCTGTCTCTGTCTCTGTCTCTGTCTCTGTCTCTGTCTCTGTCTCTGTCTCTGTCTCTGTCTCTGTCTCTGTCTCTGTCTCTGTCTCTGTCTCTGTCTCTGTCTCTGTCTCTGTCTCTGTCTCTGTCTCTGTCTCTGTCTCTGTCTCTGTCTCTGTCTCTGTCTCTGTCTCTGTCTCTGTCTCTGTCTCTGTCTCTGTCTCTGTCTCTGTCTCTGTCTCTGTCTCTGTCTCTGTCTCTGTCTCTGTCTCTGTCTCTGTCTCTGTCTCTGTCTCTGTCTCTGTCTCTGTCTCTGTCTCTGTCTCTGTCTCTGTCTCTGTCTCTGTCTCTGTCTCTGTCTCTGTCTCTGTCTCTGTCTCTGTCTCTGTCTCTGTCTCTGTCTCTGTCTCTGTCTCTGTCTCTGTCTCTGTCTCTGTCTCTGTCTCTGTCTCTGTCTCTGTCTCTGTCTCTGTCTCTGTCTCTGTCTCTGTCTCTGTCTCTGTCTCTGTCTCTGTCTCTGTCTCTGTCTCTGTCTCTGTCTCTGTCTCTGTCTCTGTCTCTGTCTCTGTCTCTGTCTCTGTCTCTGTCTCTGTCTCTGTCTCTGTCTCTGTCTCTGTCTCTGTCTCTGTCTCTGTCTCTGTCTCTGTCTCTGTCTCTGTCTCTGTCTCTGTCTCTGTCTCTGTCTCTGTCTCTGTCTCTGTCTCTGTCTCTGTCTCTGTCTCTGTCTCTGTCTCTGTCTCTGTCTCTGTCTCTGTCTCTGTCTCTGTCTCTGTCTCTGTCTCTGTCTCTGTCTCTGTCTCTGTCTCTGTCTCTGTCTCTGTCTCTGTCTCTGTCTCTGTCTCTGTCTCTGTCTCTGTCTCTGTCTCTGTCTCTGTCTCTGTCTCTGTCTCTGTCTCTGTCTCTGTCTCTGTCTCTGTCTCTGTCTCTGTCTCTGTCTCTGTCTCTGTCTCTGTCTCTGTCTCTGTCTCTGTCTCTGTCTCTGTCTCTGTCTCTGTCTCTGTCTCTGTCTCTGTCTCTGTCTCTGTCTCTGTCTCTGTCTCTGTCTCTGTCTCTGTCTCTGTCTCTGTCTCTGTCTCTGTCTCTGTCTCTGTCTCTGTCTCTGTCTCTGTCTCTGTCTCTGTCTCTGTCTCTGTCTCTGTCTCTGTCTCTGTCTCTGTCTCTGTCTCTGTCTCTGTCTCTGTCTCTGTCTCTGTCTCTGTCTCTGTCTCTGTCTCTGTCTCTGTCTCTGTCTCTGTCTCTGTCTCTGTCTCTGTCTCTGTCTCTGTCTCTGTCTCTGTCTCTGTCTCTGTCTCTGTCTCTGTCTCTGTCTCTGTCTCTGTCTCTGTCTCTGTCTCTGTCTCTGTCTCTGTCTCTGTCTCTGTCTCTGTCTCTGTCTCTGTCTCTGTCTCTGTCTCTGTCTCTGTCTCTGTCTCTGTCTCTGTCTCTGTCTCTGTCTCTGTCTCTGTCTCTGTCTCTGTCTCTGTCTCTGTCTCTGTCTCTGTCTCTGTCTCTGTCTCTGTCTCTGTCTCTGTCTCTGTCTCTGTCTCTGTCTCTGTCTCTGTCTCTGTCTCTGTCTCTGTCTCTGTCTCTGTCTCTGTCTCTGTCTCTGTCTCTGTCTCTGTCTCTGTCTCTGTCTCTGTCTCTGTCTCTGTCTCTGTCTCTGTCTCTGTCTCTGTCTCTGTCTCTGTCTCTGTCTCTGTCTCTGTCTCTGTCTCTGTCTCTGTCTCTGTCTCTGTCTCTGTCTCTGTCTCTGTCTCTGTCTCTGTCTCTGTCTCTGTCTCTGTCTCTGTCTCTGTCTCTGTCTCTGTCTCTGTCTCTGTCTCTGTCTCTGTCTCTGTCTCTGTCTCTGTCTCTGTCTCTGTCTCTGTCTCTGTCTCTGTCTCTGTCTCTGTCTCTGTCTCTGTCTCTGTCTCTGTCTCTGTCTCTGTCTCTGTCTCTGTCTCTGTCTCTGTCTCTGTCTCTGTCTCTGTCTCTGTCTCTGTCTCTGTCTCTGTCTCTGTCTCTGTCTCTGTCTCTGTCTCTGTCTCTGTCTCTGTCTCTGTCTCTGTCTCTGTCTCTGTCTCTGTCTCTGTCTCTGTCTCTGTCTCTGTCTCTGTCTCTGTCTCTGTCTCTGTCTCTGTCTCTGTCTCTGTCTCTGTCTCTGTCTCTGTCTCTGTCTCTGTCTCTGTCTCTGTCTCTGTCTCTGTCTCTGTCTCTGTCTCTGTCTCTGTCTCTGTCTCTGTCTCTGTCTCTGTCTCTGTCTCTGTCTCTGTCTCTGTCTCTGTCTCTGTCTCTGTCTCTGTCTCTGTCTCTGTCTCTGTCTCTGTCTCTGTCTCTGTCTCTGTCTCTGTCTCTGTCTCTGTCTCTGTCTCTGTCTCTGTCTCTGTCTCTGTCTCTGTCTCTGTCTCTGTCTCTGTCTCTGTCTCTGTCTCTGTCTCTGTCTCTGTCTCTGTCTCTGTCTCTGTCTCTGTCTCTGTCTCTGTCTCTGTCTCTGTCTCTGTCTCTGTCTCTGTCTCTGTCTCTGTCTCTGTCTCTGTCTCTGTCTCTGTCTCTGTCTCTGTCTCTGTCTCTGTCTCTGTCTCTGTCTCTGTCTCTGTCTCTGTCTCTGTCTCTGTCTCTGTCGCTGTCGCTGTCGCTGAATGTGCCCCTATATCTGTCGCTATCCTTGTCTCTGCCTGTGTCACTGTCTCTGACTCTGAAAGTGCCCCTATATCTGTCGCTATCCTTGTCTCTGCCTGTGTCTCTGTCTCTGACTCTGAATGTGCCCCTATATCTGTCGCTACCCTTGTGTCTGCCTGTGTCTCTGTCTCTAACTCTGAAAGTGCCCCTATATCTGTCGCTATCCTTGTCTCTGCCTGTGACTCTGTCACTGACTCTGAAAGTGCCCCTATATCTGTCGCTATCCTTGTCTCTGCCTGTGTCACTGTCTCTGACTCTGAAAGTGCCCCTATATCTGTCGCTATCCTTGTCTCGGCCTGTGTCTCTGTCTCTGACTCTGAATGTGCCCCTATATCCGTCGCTACCCTTGTGTCTGCCAGTGTCTCTGTCTCTAACTCTGAAAGTGCCCCTATATCTGTCGCTATCCTTGTCTCTGCCTGTGATTCTGTCACTGACTCTGAAAGTGCCCCTATATCTGTCGCTATCGTTGTCTCTGTCTCTGTCTCTGTCTCTGTCTCTGTCTCTCTGTCTCTCTGTCTCTCTGTCTCTCTGTCTCTCTGTCTCTCTGTCTCTCTGTCTCTCTGTCTCTCTGTCTCTGTCTCTGCCCCTGTCTCTGTCTCAGCGATTTCGGCGTTGGGGATGGGCCACCGTGCTCCCTCTGTTGGCCAGGTCCTGGGGCCCTCTTCGAGTGGCGGCTGGGGGTGGCTGGTCCCCAGGCCTGGCATCCCTCGGTGGTGGGCTGCCAGTCGCCCCCGCGGAGGCTGACGGGGTGACTCGGCGACCGGTCAGCCGGCGGCGTGGTCCGTGTGTGGACCCATCCCGTGCTTCTGTCGCTCGGGTGGAGGTTTCCCTCGCGACCAGGTACGCGGACTCCTCTTCCTCAGGGCGGTGACTCTGCTCCGCAGATGTCGGGTTGCGGGAGGGACGCGTGACAAAGCAACGGGCTAATAATAAAAAAACGCGTACAAAAAAAACAACGGAAAAGAAAAAACATTCATTCCTCCACTCCGACGCCCCAGCGGTGAGGGTGTCGCTTGGGCGAAGAAGGAAGGCCGGTGTGTCTGGGGTCTCTCGTAACGAGGCATAAAAAGTGCCTCGTTACAAGCCTAATCCTTTATAAATAAAAACAAAAAATGTAGCTAAATCAGACAAGTAGATTCTGAGAAAAAAATTCGTAAGTGAAGCCTATTTTCGCCAAAATGGGCAAAAATTGCAAATTTTGGAGGCTTGTTATTCCTTACCAAATTCGAAACCGGCAAAATGATGACTTAAACCCCCCTTAATTTCACATGGACAACAACATATTTCGATTAGAACAAAATCGCAGATGGTGACTTCCAAAAGTGATCGATTTGGCGTGGAATGACCCATATATGAACATACCTTTTTATTTTGGCAATGGTGTAGGTTTCAGACCAGAAAAGAACGTTAGGGGCAGTCTCCAAGGATGAATAGAAAACGATCATTTAATTTAGAAGAAAAAATGCTTTTAGAGTGGTTTTAGTATAGCTGATTCAGAATCCAACATGTCGATTACATGTCATGAAAAACTGTGGGTTTTTAAATATAAATCAGAAAATATTACGTGTATAAATTAATAGAAAAAAATTGAAAGTTTCATTGCATGCTGATTACAAAATTAGCGCTGCGAACCAATATCATGCTTTTAAAACATCAAAATTTTCGCGCAGGATCTGACAAACTCCCATTCCACATCCTACTTTATTGGCAATAAAGTAAAAACGATTTTCAGAAACATTTCCAATTTTGCGAACAGACCTTGCGTGAATTGAAACAGGACGCAATGCTATTTAATAACATTTTTTTTACGAATGAAGCCACGTTTACGGAGCAGTTAACTGTCACAACATGCAGTACTAATCAATAGATTATCTACGATGGTTGTGGAAAGTGGACAAAAACTTTAGTCTTTAAACGTTTAGTGCGGTCTTTTTTATGATAAAATTGTAAGAGCGAGCGGTCAATAGGTCGTTGACGACGGCCAGAATCGGTTTAAGGCCGTCATAAATTAGGGAAACACTGACAATTCAGCATAGATCGGGACCGGGTTCGAACGAGACCCGATCGCTCTTTACCCCCTTCCCAACTGATATAAACCAGGCCCCGTAATAACGGAAGAGTAAGGTGTGTTTTTCTTTTTAAAAGGGCATGCATATTTTATATTATATATTTTATTATATATTATATATTAATATATTTTGGTGCATATTTTATTGATGTTTAGGGATGCGTGTGTGGTGCGAAATAAATATTACACAGCTACTTAGTTTTCTGCGGAGTTATTTATTGCGAGCGCACGTTAATATGTTTTTTACTTGCAAGACTTTTGAACTATTCGAATCAGTGAACTGAACTATAATATCTGTTTTCTTGCGTTCAAGCTCCTTCTTTTAAAACTTTTCATTTTCATAGGCCAACCCCCGACAAGGTGGGGTTAACCAATTAAAGAAACCTAAATCCCGCCAAATCGTACGACCTCCCTCTTATACCCGAAGCACACTTCCTTGAAGCGGGGGTACGATTTGACGGGGGTAGCGTTTGCTGGCGAAGGTGGCAACGCAGCGGAATTTCCCAGGGCCCTAGGTCATCTACGCGACCAGCCGATGGTTGCTTGACCTCGTGACGAAGACCCTTGGGGAAAACCCAGGGTTTATGACATTAAGCGTTTTTCTGTTGAGACCATTAGCAATATTCTAAGTATGGTCATGCTTTCACTAAAAATTCTAAAACGGTTTTCTCAAAAACAGCTCCGCTGTCGTTCATGTCATAAACCGTGCTAGCTGTTTGCACGTTCGATGCTATTTACAAATTTACAGATTTTATGGCTAGCCGCTACAGATGGTACTCTAATGTAAGTAGTTAATATCAGGGAATAACTTGTGCTTCAAGACAAGTTATCTCCTATTGTAGCTAACCTTGAGTGATTTTACATTGCTTGTACAATAAGTCGTAATAATCATTTTAAAACAATCTTGTAACGAGGCAAAAGTATGCCTCGTTACGAGTGGCCACGATGCCCACCGGCCTCCCTCCCCCGCCCAGCGACACCCTCGCCGCTGGGGCGATAGTATGCGTGTGTGTGTTTTTTTTATTATTCCCCCCCCCCCCCCCCCAATATTTTATTAATAGTTTTTTTTGTTCGCGCGGCCCTCCTACCCCCCCCCCCCCCCCCCCCAAGGTGCGCCAAGGAAGAGGAAGAGGAGCTCGTGTCCCCGGTTGCAACGGGAACCTCCACCCGAGTGACGGAGGCGCGGGGTGGGCCCACCCGAAGAACTACGCCGCCGGCTGGCCGGTCGCCGAGCCACCCCGTCTGCTGCCGCGGGGGCGACCGGCAGCCCATCGCCGGGGGATGCCAGGCCTGGGGACCAGCCACCCCAGCCACCACCCGAAGGGGGCCCCAGGACCTGGCCGACAGAAGATGCGTGGTGGCCCATCCCCAACACCGAAATCCTCGGGGTGGGGGAACCCCGCGCACCAGGAGACCGAGCGGAAGAGACACCAGAAATCAGCAAGCAAGTCGCGAGACGGGATAGTCCCCAACACTCAGCACGCGAAACTTCACTAGGCCATTTTCAATTTTCTCCTTTTTTTTTGCTTTACGTTATTTTGGTGTCGGTCCTACCTTTTTTTTTCTCTTTTGTAAATTCTCTTTTCTTCGTGTGTGTTGTGTATTGAGTGTGTGTTGGCGGTGTACCGGTTCTTGTCGTGAGGAGAAGCGCCTAGCCGGAATAAAGAAAAAGGTAAGACCCACCTTTTGTAACCGGCGTGCGTACTATCGAGGATTTTTTTTGTGTGTGGACGTGTGTGAGAGGGTGGTTCCCACCGAGAGGACCACCAGCCCCGGCGACAGGGACCCGAGAGGCCGCGTTCCGTACTTTGCGTACCGGTTTCTCGTCGCGCCTCCGCGCCGCGTCGCGCTGCGCGTCCGTAATTCCCGCTCCCGTTTTTTTTTGTATTTTCGGCTTTAGGACCAGCGTCCCCCTTTTATCCACACCACCGAGAGAGTGTGCTCCCCCTCCGCGTGCGTTTGCTGTATCGTTCGCCGGACAGAGTCGGTCTGTCCAGACCCTTGCGTCTTTTGTATACCGTGAGCCCCCGCGCCGCGAAAATCCCCTCGCACTTGGCGAGAGCGGCCCTTCCTCCCGTCCGTACCTTGTACCGCGAGGGGCTCCCTTCCGTTTAGCAGAGTGGCCTGTTTCGGCCTTAATAAACGGTCACTCCTTAAGAAATACTCGCGGGTCGTCTAACCATTTTTTTTTGACCTCCCCTGAACTCCGCTCCCATTCGAGCAGTCGGAAGGGCGAGTACCCCGGACGTGTGCCTTCGCACTGGCGCCCGGTTTATAAATCGTCCGTGGGTTTGTGCGTAAGGGTTCGGAGGGTCAACTTCCCTGGTTACCCTCCCCCGTCGGGAACCCGTTTGTTGTTCCGCGGAAAATTACGTCACAATCTATATAATCGTGAATAAAAAAGGCATACAACTGAATTTAAAAAACAAAGCTCACCTTCTCCTTTACGATTCCATCTATAACAAAAACTAGTAATATAAACTTATGACTTCATATATTGCTTGCTGTCAATAATACTATTGTATGTGTAGAGATGTAATCGCCGGACTAGGTCCGGTATCGTTTATTTACCAAGACTCAGTCGGGGTGTCCGGGTTCGATCCCGGGGCACACAAAGTTGTGAACGCGGCTTAAAAACTAAACGCGGAGACGTGGAAATAATATATAATAATAAACGCGAAACGGAGGACGGACAATGCGGACGCAGAATGCAGAACGCGACGCAACGCGGCTTATTTCTACTCGCTGTTTGTACAAGATTCGCAATGGTTAGGTGGAAAGTAGGAAGGGGATTTTCACCTTTCCGATAGTGAGGTCGGGCCGCTGCGATACGCACGCGCGCCCTTCCCTGGCGGAATACCGGTGCTGTCCGAGGACACGACCTTTGTGTTCTTCAGGTGTCAGGAGGACCCTCGTTTCGTAGAGCGAGCTACGACGCCGGGTCGGTGGATCAGAGTCAGTTCCGCCCCAGACCGTTGCTTCAGCACGCGTCCCTGGTGCCCTCCGTGGAGGAAGTACAGGAGTACACAAAAAGTACAAGAGAGCTTGGCACTTGGCACGGTTAGCGTTTGATGCGGTTCGGATGGTTCGCAATACGGTCGCTCCCTTGCCGGGTGCTCTCCGGTTAGTTGGCCTGCGGCTCGGTCTTATATATTGCCGCGGGTGCCGATTCTCCAGCGAGAATCGCAGTCGCAGTCGTCGCCCTCTATCGGCGGCGATACGGTGTAATAGCGTTCACGCCTTATTACGCGTTACAGAGAAACAAAAAGTATAAAGTATACATAGTAAACAAAGTATACACGGTGGTTACATCGAAACTCAATTAAATAATGAATAGAATAATTGAAAGTAGTATCCATTTATTCATTCCTTATGAAGGAGGATCGGAATTAGTTATGTGTAATTAATAGAAACTGAGCAAATTAAATTTCTGTAATTTTAAATTTACACAAAATTTATTAACCATTAACATAAGACTCACCAATTGTTTCAAAATAATCTTGCTTGATTGAAAATGGATCTTCGTAACTAGATCATTCCATTTATCCTAACTATTCGTAAATATAATACACAACCGACAATAGTTGATATCACAGCCGGTTCACTTCATTTGTGCGGATCGATTGCCGAAAAGTTATTTTTCGGTTGAACCGGTGTACGCAATAAAAAGAAAAAGGGGTCCGGATAGGCGCCGATGTTTTCACTTTTTGAGAAGCGTGATAGAAAGTCGGATCGGATAGTATCGCGGGAGGGTTGATTTTTAACGTACAGTTGACCTTTTAATAAAACGTATACAATGTGCCGTGTTTTCAAGTAGTCGTTGGTCGCGCTATGTAATGAACTCTGCCGGATTCCGGGAATCCGGCGAGTATATATATATGCCGACAGAGATGATTCGAGAAGTTCGAACCTTCTCGAATCGGTGTTTACAATTTGCTAGAGCATGGATCGCGAAGGTTCGCGGCGAGCGGGCCTTCGCGATCCTTCACGAACCAGCTCGTCTCGCCCTCCGTGCCCCCCCATCTCCTGCTGAGTATCGGGACAAAGGAGAGGTAGCAGAGGGGCTACCAGCGCGGGAGCGAAACAGTTAAACCACCGCGTTGATGGTTCGTTCATTCGGGAATTTTCCCGAACTTCATTATTATTTTTTTATTATCACTGTTCACTGCAATATTTTGTTGTCACTTTTGACTAATTTCCTAATGTAATAATGATGGATGAACAAGCGAAGACACGTAAACGATTATCCGAAAATAACTTCAGTGATTTTTTCTCTCTAACATTTCGCTTCAAACGTTCTGTTCTAAACTGCCGATCGTGACTCCAAATGTACCGAGTCTAAAGAAAGTGAGAACTCTGGACATGGCCTTCGGCCATTCGGACCCTCCAGGCAAAGAATCATAAGGTGTGAGGAACGCCAGGCCTTTTTTTTTACGTGGGGAAATCTTAATAGATACCCCGTGCCTCTGGGAGAGGCTATAAGCCCCACGGTGGTCCTTCCCTGGCGCATGAGGGCCCCAGGAACTCTTGAAGAACACTACTGGGGCCCCCGCGCCATTAAACGTCATCCCGGAGGAGGTCGGCAAGACCTCCCCCATAAAACCAGTCACCATAAAACCTGGCCACCGCCCAGGACGCCACTGCCCTTGCGGCGACTCTGCAGGGGGAGGCGTAAGGCCTTCCCGGAGCCGCCGTTACCCTGCCGGGTCCGAACTTACGACCCGAAAGGCCGACGGCCTCCGCGTAATGCGAGCGTACCGCCGGCCCACTACTGTCATCCGGGGGAGTCCCCCGTGGCCCGCGGCGGCCACGGCGGTTCCCCCGTCCTCTAACGTTGACCGCCAGGGTGTCGCGGCTGACACCCCGGCGGACTCTTCCCCTTGCGATATTAGCCGCCGCACTGCTGCGGCTACGCGGCCTTGGCCGCGATGTCCTCTGCGGGTCCGCAATTTCGCAGGCCCGCTCCGCGACCTCCTTCTGCAGCATGACCTGTTCACAGAAGGAGGCCACGGCCTTCCAGGACCTCTCGCTTGCCAGCATTGCCCCAACTACTGCTGGCAGCGAGAGGTCATACCCAACTTCTTGGGTAAGGACACGGCGCAGCTCTGAAAAGGCGAGGCAAACCTACAGCGTATGCTGCGCCGTGTCCAGCTTCTTCCCACAATGATGGCAGGCCGCCGTCGCTTCCTTCCCAATTCGGCGCTGGTACTCACCGAAACAACCATGACCCTTCCGTGCCGTCTCTCCCGCCACTCCTCTAACTATGGCAGGAGAGCCTCGACAACTGGCTTACTGGCGTATACACGCAACTCTACACGCCACTGTGTGGCTGCCAGCTGCCGGGCCTGACAAGTTTATCTTTGTAAAAACTTTGTGTTCATAAAACTTGAGTTTAAAACCTTAATAACTAATTTCCTAATAACTGTTTAAAATTGTTTATCACTTTCTAAGGTGAATTAACGCTTTACGCATAAATTCAACCGAAACAGCCGACGATGTGCTAAACAAGTGGCACATCTCCTACTCCGAGTTCGAGGTTGGGGCCGAAACCTTTCTGGACGTTTTTCGAGGAGAGGCGTTGAAGTGGTATCGCCTCCGAGGAGCAAGCTGCCAAACCTGGCGCGCGTTTTCGCGAGCTTTTCGGGAACGCTTTGGCGCCAGCGATTTGCAGCAGCATCTCTGGAGCGACGCTAAGAATCGCACGCAGGGAGAGAGAGAATCGATCGGCACGTTCTTCGACAACCTAGAGCTGATCTTCTCTAACATGATTTCCCCTCCACCATATTCCGAGCACCTGGGTATCGCTACGATAACCTGAAGCCTTTTTACCGTCGTCGTTTCCGTTGGTCGGAATTTACGACGTTTGAGGAGTTGCGCGAATTAGGAAAGGAAGTCGAGACTGCTGCGGTTAGGGACAAAGCCGGGCACCGTCCACCCCCTACCGCAAGCGAAGTCGAATAGGCCACCCCCACGAGGACCTTGCGCGTGACTCGCTACGATCGACGCGTCGACGAGCTCCGACTCTTCGTCGGATCGCTCGTCCGAGGGAAAATCCGCAAGGTCGCGTAGGAAGAAAATGGGCTGTTCGAAGCCCAAGGCCGAGAAGAAGCGACGGAAATCGCGCTCCCCGGCCCACGCGCACACGAAAACCTCCGCAAACTTACCGAACGATAACGGTTCTCGACAGCCGTCGCGTCATTCGGTACCGCAGCAAACGCGGAGGACTCCCGCGAAGCCGGCCAATACCGCACCCCAACCCGCTGCACCGACCCCGTCGACTTCTAGGAGGGAGGGGGGGGGGTGTCCCTCGCCCGCCACGTTGTGGTTGGCTGGACGAGGGTACCGGTGGACCCGCTCGAGGCGCGACCGTTGCAGTGCCACCGCTGCCTCGAATATGGTCATGTGAGGCAGCGGTGCACTAGCACCGTCGACAGGTCGGGGCGGTGCTATTCCTGTGGCACAGAGGGTCACCTCGCGTCGCAGTGCACTGCCCCCCTCAAGTGCGCGGTTTGCGCCGAGCGGGGTAAGCCGGCCAGCCACAGGCTGGGCACGCAAGCGTGCCCAGCGGCGGGTGAGGGCTCCCGTAAAGGGAGAAGCGGCAAGCGCCGCCGGGGAAAGAAGGCTGCTGCTCTTGCAGCAGCCACCGCTGCCCCACTGGCCCCAGTGCCAGTGGTAGTTTATAGGGCAGCGGCAGAAAATCCGGCGGCGCCAGTGGGGGCGTCAATCACGCCGGCTCCGGCGGCTCCTGCCGCCGCGGTAGACAAACCGGCAACTGCCGTGGCGGCCTCAATGCCGCTCTTGGACCCGATCACGGAGCCGGTGCCCAGCACTAGTTCCGAGGTAGGTGGGCCTGCGGGCCCAATGGAAACTGATTAATGGGGCCCGCGGGCCCGATAATTCAGTGTAACCTGAACCGCTCGGCCAGGGCGCAAGACCTCCTTGCACAGGCCCTGGCTGAGCGGGAAGCAGGTTTAGGAGTTGTGGCGGAGCCCTATAGAGTCCCGGACCACCCACATTGGTCCGGGGACTCGGTGGGCTCCGTCGCCATCGTTTGGACCAGTCGACCGCGCTCCCCGCCTTGCACGCTCATTGAGAGCGGGCGGGGATTTGTCGCGGTCGACTGGGGTGGCACCGCGGTGGTGGGTGTCTATGCTCCCCCGAGCTGGCCCCTCGCGTCGTATGAGGTCTTTCTGGACGAGGTCAGGCGTTGCGTCTCGCGTTGCCTGCCTCGTCCAGTCATTGTCCTGGGGGACTTTAACTCCAAGGCTACGGCCTGGGGGTCCCCCAGGACTGACCCGAGGGGCGAGACTTTACTCGACTGGGCGGCTGGACTGGAGCTCCGTTTGCTAAATACGGGCTCCGTCCATACGTGCGTGCGGCACAATGGCGGGTCCATAGTGGACCTTTCGTTCGCTACCCCCGCTGCTGCGCGCCGTATCTCGGGGTGGAGGGTGGCGGAGGAGGTTGAAACCCTCTCGGACCATCGGTATATCACGATGGTCCTCTCCGCCGCCCCCGAAGGTGCGCCGCCCCGAGGCCGCCCTCAGGAGGGAGCAACCCCACCACCGCGGTGGTCTCTGAAGCGACTGGACAAGGACGCCCTGATGGCCGCCGCCCACGTCGTGGCCTGGAATCGAGACAGGCCCGTCGACGGGCACGAAGGGGCCCGCTGGCTTCGCCGCGTTATGACGCTTATTTGCGACGCGGCGATGCCTAGAGCGGGTCCCTCGTGGAGGAAGTCCGTGTACTGGTGGTCGCCCGAGATAGCGGAGCTGCGTTGCAGCTGCGTTCGGGCGCGCCGCCGGTACACGCGTGCCCGTCGACGGCGGAACGTTGATGCGAAGTGGGTGGCAGAGCTGTATGCGCTGTACAGAGAGAAAGTTATAGCGCTGCAGCTGGCCATCAAGCAGGCCAAGGCCGAGGCATGGCAGGAGCTCCTCAAGAGATTGGAGGATGATCCGTGGGGGCGCCCGTACAAAATGGTAATGGGTCGATTACGACCTTGGGCGCCCCCCGTGACGGAAACTCTGGACCCCCAGTTCCTCGACCGCGTGGTTGAAACCCTCTTCCCCCGTTCCGGGGTCACGGAGGGCCACGCGGTTGGGGTGTCGGACCAAGTCAATTGGTCCGACGAGCTGGGGGTCACAGATGAGGAGCTCCTCGCCGCGCTGAAGAGGCTCGGGGCTAAGAACACTGCCCCGGGCCCCGACGGCGTGCCAGGTAGGACCTTGGTCTTGGCCTCGGGCGTCCTGTGGGAGGATTTGAAGGCACTCTTCAATGAGTGTTTGAAATCGGGGGTATTCCCCAACGTATGGAAAACCGGACGGATGGTCCTGATAAAGAAGGAAGGAAGACCCGCGGATACTCCCTCCGCGTACCGGCCAATATGCCTGCTTGACGAGGCGGGTAAGCTCCTTGAGAGGATTATAGCTGCCCGCCTCCACAGGCACCTGTCGACGGTGGGACCCGATCTGGCGGACAGCCAGTTCGGCTTTCGCGAGGGGCGATCGACGATAGACGCCATTATGCGCGTCAAGTCCCTCGCGGAGGCAGCTGTATCCCGGGGTGGGGTGTGCGTGGCGGTATCTCTTGATATCGTCAACGCCTTCAACACCCTGCCCTGGGCCGCCATCAGGGAGGCCCTCGTATATCACGAGGTGCCTCCCTATCTACGGGCGGTAATCGGGTCCTACCTTAGTGACAGGTACATTGAGTTCAATGGCCGGGACGGACATGTGCGGAGGGAGGTTGACCGTGGCGTGCCCCAGGGGTCCAGATTAGGACCGGACTTGTGGAACCTGGGGTACGACCGCGTCCTGCGGGTCCCGCTCCCCGACGGCACTTACATCGTCTGCTATGCAGACGATACTTCTATTCTTGCCGTCGGGGAGTCCTTCGAGGGGACCATCCGTCTGGTGGAGGTGGCTGTGGCCGCCGTCGCCGGACGGATCCACGAGTTGGGGTTGAGGATTGACCCACACAAGACCGAGGCCATGTTCTTTCACAACAGGCCTCGGTCAAAGGGTCCTCCCCCCTCGCGGATCCGGGTAGGTGAGGCCTGGGTCGAGGTCGGGTCCAGTATGAAGTATCTGGGACTCGTCCTCGACAGCCGCTGGCGCTTTGATCGTCATTTCGATCGCCTGGTCCCCCGAGTTGAAAGGGCGGCGGCCGCTTTGGGCCGCCTTATGCCTAATCTCGGGGGGCCGGAAGTGAGGGTTCGCCGCCTCTACGTGGGGGTGGTGCGGTCCATGGTTCTGTATGGAAGCCCAGTTTGGGCAGGGGCCCTGATGGTCAGCCGGTGCAGCCTGGTGTTGGTGCACCGGCTCCAGCGTAGGCTGGCCATCAGGGTCGTGAGAGGGTACCGCACCATCTCCTACGCGGCGGCGATGGCTCTGGCGGGGTTGACGCCGTTCGAATTCCTGGCGGGGGCGGACGCGCTTGTTTATGTGCGCGTCCGTGCCCTGCTACGGATCGACGGTGTCCCGCCGGAGCCACAGGCGATCGAGTTGATCAGGCGTCAGTCCCGACAGCTGGCTGTAGCACGTTGGAAAGCTGAGTTGCGTGTTTACATCAGCAAGCCAGTTGTCGGGGCCCTCCTGCCACATTTTCAAGAGTGGCGGGAGCGGCGGCAAGGTAGACTCACCTACCGTATGACGCAGGTGCTCACCGGACATGGTTGTTTCGGGGAGTACCTGCGTCGAATTGGGAAGGAGGCGACGGCGGCCTGCCACCACTGTGGCGAGTTGGAGGACACGGCGCGGCACACGCTGGAGGAGTGCCCCGCCTTTGCAGCGCCGCGCCGTGTCCTAAATCGTGAAATTGGGTATGCCCTCTCGCTGCCAGCAGTAGTTGGGGCAATGCTGGCAAGCGAGAGGTCGTGGAAGGCCGTGGCTTCCTTCTGCGAGGAAGTCATAAAGCAGAAGGAAGCCGCGGAGCGGGTTCGCGAACAGACGGACCCGCAACGAAGAGCTCGAAGGCGCAGCCGCCGTGGAGGGGCGGCTAGCCAAAGAGGAAGAGGGGTCGCAGCTCCCCGCGGCACCGTAGCCGCGGGGGCTGCTCCAAGAGTTAGAGGAAGGGGAAGCAGCCGGGGCCAGCGCGGGCTCCGGCATGCTTCCCCTAGCTGAGGGCGGTAGGCCGGTGGCACCTCTCAACATTAGAGGGCCACCGGCCTTTCCCGGTCCTATTCGGATTCGGGGGGGAACGCGGCGGCTCCGGGGTGGCCTTACGTCACCCCTTGCAGAGCCGCCGCAGGGGCAGTCGGCGTGGGGGCCCAGGACGCCTTGCACGCTGCCCCGGGGGGGACGACGGCGCCTCGGTGGTCCGGGCGCCGTCGTAAATTAGTGTTATGAGCAGGGGGAGGTCCTTCCGACCTCCCCCGGGAAGGGCTCTAAAGAGCCAAGGCGCGGGGGTCCCGGTTGTGTTCTTCCAGAGTTCCCGGGGCCCCCTTCAATGCGCCGAGGTAGGACCACCGTGGGGGTTTTAGTCGGTAAGAATCCGACATAACCCCGCGCCCTCCCCCAGGGGCGCGGGGTATCTATGAAGATTTCCCCCACGTAAAAAAAAAAAAAAAAAAAAGGTGACTAATGTGAATCCGGCCCACCGAAGCAGGTCGCGGATATGCCACCTCACCCTTTAGGGTATATGCTAAGTACTTCCCATCTACCCCCAACTACGCCACTAACCAAAGAGGACCCGGTCCAACCAGACGAGGTGAAGACATCACTTGACTCCATTGCAGCCTAAGGAATTTTATTCTTGGCTTAAATAATTCCATTGAGGTATAGAAAGACCCTCAACAGAGTGGAGAAAGCCGTGGAAAGAACCCAACAGTACGCGGTACTCAGGAATCCGAGCGCCCGCCCGAAAAACGAACGGGCACCCATCCTTCCTCCGACCGCGCCCTAGTAGCTTGACTTCGGTGATCGGTCGAGAACCGGTAGTACCTACGGGGCTACACCGTTGGGTGTGCCCAACTCAGGTGATTTATTGTAAACCCGGCCCTGCAGAACAGGACGCGGATGTGCTACCTCGCCCGTGAGGGCATACGCAAAGCCCAACTCAGGTGATTTATTCTGTGTCCGGCCCTGCGTATCAGGGCGCGAACGTGCCACCTCACCCGCTCGGGTATATGCTACAAAACACCCCATTTCTAGACCCCGAGTTCACTACCCCTAAGAGTCCATACCAAATTGGCATAACACCGGTCCACATCCCGGTGGGGCTTTCAATGCCACCCTTAGTACCTGTGCTAGCGAGAATGAACCTCAAGCAACGTTAGACAGGTCACCGCCGAGGGCGTGGCCCTGAAGGGCGGGTTTCCTCTACAACACATCATTACTGTCGGTGGCATCTGTTACTCAGAAATCTGAGATTGGGTAGCTCCGTAGCGAACAGTTTTAAGGGTAAAAGTCGTGTTGTCTGTGATCACGGACTCATCTCGGATACTAGAATGACTGGGTCCATCATTCCGACACCTCAGCGACGGCTGTGCATTTACCCTCCGCACAACCCTTGTTAGGAAGACTCCTCTTCCAACGTTTGAAGGGGCACGGCCGAGGGCACTCATCGTGACACCTCTACCACGCAGATCTGCAGCCATGGCGTCTGTTACCCAGAGTTCTGGGATTGGGTAGTTACATGGACAGCTTTTCAGGGTAAGCGGTGCGTGGTCTCCTGGAACTCGTCTCGGATACTAGGTCAAGCCCGACACCTCAAACGACGGCCCAGTCACGCAAACCCTGGGAGTCGAGCCGAGATGGCGCCCAATACGCTCCTCTCAGCTCTCCCACACGTTTCTACCACAAGCGGTTTTGTTTTACCCAGATTCCTGGGATCACGCAACACCATGCGAAGTGGTTTTATGGCCCGGGCAGTGTGGTCTTATTCCGGGCCCAGCCCAACTCAGGTGAAGGAAGGGTCAACGGATCCGAAACTTTGTTCGGATTTTCAGGAATCTCCAGAATTCCTCGCTGAGCTGACCCTCCCGTTTCTTCCGCCACAATCCGCGGGGTCTCTCCCCGCCCCTCCACTTCAGGAGAAAACGGAGAGGGCTACCTCCAAGTTCCTCCTTTTCCATGCGACGGCCAAGAGGCCGATTGGAACAGGGGACAAAGAGGTAATGACTTCGATCTCTAAGACCCCCTCCGGCTCCTCCACTCCCGGTGGAGAGGAAGGATGTCACCTCCAGCTCCCTACTTTTTCCATGCGACGGCCAAGGCGCCGGTTGGAACAGGGGACAGCGAGGTGAGGGTCTAGATTCCGCGAGCCCACTTCCCGTTCCTCCATTTTCGGAGGAAAGGAAGGAAGCTACCTCCACCGATTCCTACATTGTCCATGCAACGGTCAATTGGCCGGTTGGACCAGGGGACAATGAGGTGGTTGTTTTGGCTCGCGAGTCGTCCAAATTTCTCCGCGATTTTCCGCTAGGATATGTTGACCGCCGCTATTATTGTAGGAGGAAGTGTATGTGCGAGCGCGTCTTCAAAAAACGAAGCAGTCGTAGAGATCGAAATCGACGGGCGGAAGATAGATTTACCGATTCGAGTCGCAAACAATCTAGATTATGATTGTGTGCTAGGGATCGATTTTCTGGAAGCTTTTGAGATCTCCCTAGTCACTTCGACCGCAACTTAGAAAATTAGGAATGGCCCGTTCACGCTTTTGTAGTTTCGGGTTTTCAGGATTTGGAGAAAATTATCAACGCTGATTGCGCCGCAATCGTCGAGCATACTCCGAAACAAAGCGAGCGCCTAAATTACCTGTTGGACCGAATAATTTCCCATCCTGCCGAAAAACCTCCCGCGACGAATTTTGTTCAGCATCGGATCGACGTGCAAGGCCACGAACCGATCAAACACAGCGCGTGCTGCATTTCCTCGAAAATTTACGAGGTCGCGCACGCGGAAGTTGACAAGATGCTCGCGAATGGGATTATCGAGCGCTCGGCAAACGCGTAGGCGAGTTGTCCCGTGATAGTCCCCAAATCGAACGAGAAATTCCGATTTTGTATCGATTACCGCGACGTAAACAACGTCACTAAAAAAAAGGTCATGTCGCCGGTGGTGTATGAGTTGGAGACGCCCGGAACCCGAATGGGTCCGAAGGTGCACATCTGCGGTTTGAAGCCGTTCGTCGGTGACAACCCCAACAACGGCTCTTTACCGACCGCTTCTAACCCATTTCCGCCACTTCAGGATGCCGCTGCGAAGAAGAAGGGGAGGCCACGCCGCGGGGTCAGGTACCTCGAGGCGCCCTCAGAAGCCCCATCGCCCGGAAGAGGCCTTCGACCCCTTTTCCCTAGGAACTTGCCTAGACCCGCAGCTGCCCACCGCAGAGGTCCCCGGGAAGCCGACCGAAGGAGACGCGACCGTCGCCGCCACCCCCGAGACCAGCAGGACAGCAAAACGGAAGGAAAGGCGGAAGACGAGCCGCCAGACGCGAAGAGGGGCCGTGCGACCCGCGGCGACGGAGTCCGCCGCAGCACCGCCCGCCTCCGGGCGAAAGAAGCACGAAACGCGTAGGAGGCCTGGCTCTTCCGCGAAGAGCGCGGCGCCCCCGAACCCGTCCCGAATCGGATCAACGGCCAGTGAAACGTCCGCGGTTTGCGGCGGAGGCGCCCACAGTGGCTGCCAGCCACCCAGTCGCCAGATAGGATCATGCACACGGCGGTGCAGATCCTCGCTCTTATGAGCGAACTGGCGGATCAGGGAGAGGCTCCCAGCGCCCCGCAGATCAGCAGGGCAGGCCCGGCACCTGCTGGGGCCTGTTTTCAGTACCGGCGGAGGGGGTACAGCAGGGCTACCCCCCCCCCCCCCCCTACTGTTGCTGGTGTGTGTGGCTGGGGATGACTTTGCAGTCATGCCCCCAGTGTTCGCGTGCATGGCTTGCGGAGCAAAAGACGGCCCTGCACTGGAGGCAGTAGAGAGCCTGCAGGAGCCCTGCCGCCACTTTACCGTTCTGTGTACCATCCCGTGTGTTGTCCTTTGTGTTGTTTTGTCGGGTAGTGGGTAGAATTGGTAATTAATGTTTGAAAAAAAAAGTATAAAATGCAAAAGAAAACAAATTTGTAATAAACTCAAAAAGAAAGAAAAAAATTTTATGTTTGGTGGCGGGATTTAGGTTATACATTATATTTTCTGTTTTCATTTTTTTTTGTTTATTTTCTTGTTTTATATTATTTCTTTTTTTTTTTTTGGTTTTGGTCGGCCACTGAGGCGACTTATATTTTTTTTTAATTTTTGTTTTTCTTTGGTGTTCAATGTTAATTAGTGTTTTTCCGTTCTCGTACCGTTAGCGCGCGCCAATGGTCTCGTTCCTTCCCGTTCTTGTACCGTTACCGCACGCACATATTATCGTCCATTCGTTCTCGCGGTGGCCCATCCCTAACGCCGAAATCCTCGGGGAGGGGGAACCCCGCGCGCCGGCAGACCGCGAAGAAGACAAGAGAAGTAAGCGAGCAGCTAAGGGAAGCACACGCGTCGCGAGCGTCCTAATTACACGCTTTTTTTTTTCGTTTTCTCGAGCATGAGCATTTTTCTGCCGTTCTTCTTTTATTTTCTCTTTTTTTCTCTTCCGTTTTACAAGTGTACCGTGGACCTTTTGTTTTTTCTTCCTTGTGTGTTGTTTGAAGCTTTTGTGTGTGAGTGGACGTTACCGAGGTACCGAAAAGGCGCCCTTCTGCAGTATAAGGTAGGAGTCTTTTAGTTGCCTACTGGCACGCCTTACCTTTTTTTTGTGAGCGTGTGTGTGCGGGTGGTACCTCGCGACAGGACCACCAGCCCCGGCGACGAGGACCCGAGAGGCCGCGTTACGTTTCTTTTTTTTTTCGATTTTTTCGCGCCTCCGTACCGCATCGCGCCGCACGTTCCGTTACCGGTTCCGTGATTTCCCGTTTTTTTTTTATTTGGTATGTTGGACCAGCGTCCCGTTTCTGTTCACACCACAGAGAGGGTCTGCTCCCAATTGCGTGCGACCGCGAACTTCTCCGTTGTATCGTTTGCGTTCTCTTTTTTCTCTTTTTCTTTGTACCCTTTTTGCTTTTTTCGCACTTGGCGACGGCGTACCTTTTTCCCGGCGGTGCGTTGTACCGCGTGGGGCTCCGTTTGATTCAGTTTGCGTGGCCCGTTTTGGCCCTAAGTAAAAATTATCGTTAGGTTAGGTTACTCGCGGGTCTTCTATTCTTTTTTTCTCGACCCCCCCCCCCCCCCCCCCTCCCTAATTTCCGCTCCCGTTCGAGCTGCCGAAAGGGCGTATTTCCCGGACGAGTGCTCACGCACAGGCGCCCGGATTAGAAATTGTCCGTGGTTTGTGAACATCGGTACGTGGAGGGAACCTTTTCTTCGTTCCCTAAATCGATGCGTCACAGCTCCAATGTAACTGTTCGAGAATCCAAGCAAGGAGGCAAGACAAGTCTTTTTTCTCGCCTATAATAACATAAGTAAACTCCGCTGAAGGTTAAAACGTTTTTCTGACTTACAAGGGAAGGCACGGAAGTGTCCCCCTCCGATTTTGATGAAACTTCGTACGTTTGTTAAGCAGTCAAAAATAAGAGACACGTATTTTTTTATATCGGCTGAGACGCGGGTTTAAGGGGTGAAACGACCCCCTAAAGTTTCGACCCGCTTAGGCTATCTCGAAAACCATACGAGATACATTAAAACTTCTAGTAGGAAAGTTGTATGGTTTTTTACGTATAATAACAGGATGTTAACAAATTTGGCAAAATGCAATTTGTTTATAACAAAACAATTTTAACGATTATGTTTCCTAACTTATTCAAACTGTTCGTTACCTAATAAAATTGACATATACAATACCTATGTACTTTAACAACAAGTGTTTTGTAATACAAATTTAATAAAATTAACAACTATGCATAATGTAAATATAATTGTTTATCATTTATGCTTATAAATAACGTTGACTGATTGTGTAATGTCGTCCGACATGATCCGGTTCAGTATCGTGCGGCGCGTCAGCGGGCGCGCATACGTAATGATTATAATAAAAATCTGAGGAACTGTAGGAGGCAATATCGTATATATATATACCAATGGATTTGTAATAAAATTCTCTTCACTTTTTGTTATTATGCAAATTTCAATAAATTGTAAAATAAGGTTATGACAAATTTTTTTTTTATAAACGTATCGAATAAATTCGATTTATTTTGATTACGTAAGTAGGGACTAATTTCTTTATTTCTTATCCATGAATAAATGATAATTCAACAATAATCCAGATTTTTTTATTCATTTTTCGATGTAATAACTTTCATCTAACAGCTTCCTATTATACCGACGCTATACCGACGCGGTATCGATACGCTTGTTCACGATCACGATCGGCTGTCATATTCGAAGCTGTCGCTCACGCTGTCGCGCGCCTGGCCTATGCGCGCTCTCATTGGTCAGTGTTTTTTGCTAATAACTCGAAAATGGAGCCTCAACCAATATTTTGGCAAAGGAAAAAGCTGTTCAGAATAGCCCCACCTACCTCCCCTTTTCGGCTCTTACACTTATTGTGGGACACCCTGTATAGTGCGTCAGTGGTTGTTATACAATACTCCCCATAGGTTAGAAACTCCTCTACAATCGCCTAACTTAAATCTTATCGAACATGTATGGGCGAAACTAGATAAAAATGTGCGAAAACATGATATAACGTCGAAAGAACACTTAAAAAAAATATTAAAAAGAGAATGATGTAGTATAGAACCTGACTTCGTTGAAAGTTTGGTGTTGTCAATGCCCGATAGATGACGTGAAGTCATTCGCCGGAAGGGTTATCATACAAAATATTAATTTATATAATTCCTGCTAAAATAATTGTAGCAATAATTAAGTGTACGAATACATTTTTCCCGGCGATTTCTTACGGTCTCGTGAATTTCAAGTCATTTCAAGTTAGTACATGATGTTATTGCCTTAGGGGTTGGGTCATTTGTTGCTGTAAGTGTAATGTTTAATATACAGCTACATATGATTAAATATACTTAATAATATAGAAAATATTGTACTTTTTATTTCTATATTTCAAGTGTGCGAATACTTTTGTCCTCCACTGTATATTGTAACGAGGCATTTTCTATGCCTCGTTACGAGAGACCCCAGACCCACCGGCCTTCTTCCTCCGCCCAAGCGACACCCTCACCGCTGGGGCGTCGGAGTGGAGGAATGAGTGCTTTTTTTCGTTTCCGTTGTCTTTTTTTTTGTACGCGTTTTTTTTTACTTTTACTGACCGTTGTTTTTTGTCACGCGTCCCTCCCCCCACCCGACATCTGCGGAGCAACGTCGCCGCCCTGTAGAAGAGGAGTCCGCGTCCCTGGTCGCGAGGGGAACCTCCACCCGAGCGACAGAAGCACGGGATCGATTCAGTTTTGCGTTCCCGTGTCGCGCCACGCCGGACAGCTTTGGTGCCCGGACCAATTTTGTTTATATTTTGCGATCTAGGACCAGCGTCCCCTTTTTGTCCACACCACCGAGAGGGTGTGCTCCCCCTCCGCGTGCGTTGATTATCTCGTCCGTCGGACAGGATCGCCCTGTCCAGATTCTCGCGCCTTCGGTATACCGTGAGCCCCCGCGCCGCGAAAACCCCTTCGCACTTGGCGAGCGCAGCCCTTCCTCCCGTCCGTACCTTGTACCGCGAGGGGCTCCCTTCCGTTTAGCTGAGTGGCCTGTTTCGGCCTTAATAAACAGCCACTACTTAAGAAATACTCGCGGGTCGTTTAACCATTTTTTTTTGACCTCCCCTGAACTCCGCTCCCATTCGAGCAGCCGGAAGGGCGAGTACCCCGGACGTGTGCCTTCGCACTGGCGCCCGCACCAAGTTTCGAGAAAACCCAGAATTTCCACCACTACCGCCCACCCCCCATGTAGGACACCTCTGTTCCCCTTCCAGAAAAATAGCACGCCAAGCAATGGAAGGGCGGACCAGAGGTTTTAAAGAGGGCAAAAATTGCCAAAGAAGGCAGAGTACAACAAACATAGATAGAGTATCAAACAGCATAGAAACAGAGTAGTACAGAACAGATTAAATAGAACAGTAATAAGATAGAATTCAGAGTAGTTACTGATAATCATAGAATTTAACACACATAAAGTCACACACACACACACAAACACACACTCCGCATATACACACACTCATATACGGATTAAATAATATTCCAACAAACTAGTGAGTGTCATTCACGGCCCCAATCCGTAACTATTGGGTGGTCCTTCACCAGTATCGAACATAGATCTTAGACGGCACTTTGTGCAATATCAGGGCTCGACCAGACCCTAACACTCATCGTGATCGTCCCCCTGGACCCCAATCCTATCAGCCGCCACGACTGTTCTCAATCGCTTTAACCCTTCTCTCAAATCTTCGACATCATACCGATCATTCGACAGCACCACCTGAATTCGGAACGGTCCCTTAAACTTCGGCAACAATTTCCGACTTTTTCCCGTCGTAGGCTCACTAGTTACTTGAACTAGTACCAACTCACCTACAGTATACCTGCGAGTCTCTCTCCGCACACGGTCGTACCGTTCTTTCTGCGCTTTTTAGTCCTCCGAAATGTGCTTGCTAATTTCTCCTCTCAAAGTATCTAAATCCAATCGATCCATTTCCTCTCGAACAGCACTGAGTATTACACCTTCAGCTACTGTTTTGACATCACAGCCGATTAATGCCTTAATCGGAGTAGTGCCTATACTTTTATTGTGCATAGTGTTTATGGCACTTTGCACCTTCTTAACCTGCGTATCTTCTTAACCGTGCGTCTTGACCTGCCGCACTTGTCGCCAGCGCATCAACAATAGTCCTATTGTAACGCTCGCACTGACCATTCGCTCTCGGGGTAGCTACTGCATTGAGTACATGCTTAATGCCATACATTTGACATAGTAGTTCAAATCTCCGTGACGTGAAACTTGTTCCACGATCGCTTATAATTCGTATTGGCACCCCAAATAAATACATAAAATTCATCAAGACCTTCTCGGTTTGACGCGTTTTCTGATTCTTCACCGGCTCTACAATGGTGACTTTCGTGAACGCATCCACCAACACGAGCAAATATTTATTCCGTTTACGACTCGTTTCAAATGGTCCCACGTGATCAATATGTATCGTATGAAACGGAACTGGTACCTTCTCCATTGAATTAAACTTACATTGCTTCTTCCCTGCCGTATGTTTATAATACGCACAGCTCAAGCACGCCTTAACATACTTGTCAACGAAACGTCGCATACCAGCAAACCAATAGTTCCGCTGAATCCTCTGCAACGTTTTCTCGGTACTCAAGTGCCCTGCATCGTCATGACACAATCTGCAAATCTGTAGCCTCGCTGCTCTCGGCACAACCCAAGCCATTTTGTCCTCTGGTAATCGTCGATACAATTTATTTGCCTTTAGCACATACTCCTTGAAATAGTGATTAGTCTCAGCAGATTTTTCACGGTTTTCCAGTATTGCTCTAATACGAAACAATTGTTCATCCTGCAATTGGGCTGCAACAATCCATTCCGCCTCTGTAACATCTATATGAGTAACTTCAAGCATAACCGGTTGAGGATTCCGACTAAGTACATCCACGTGTACCATCCGTGAACTTGGTCGATATACAATCTCAAAAGTGAATTCCTGAACTTCTAACCATCATCGTCCAATGCGTGGCAATAGATCCTTTCTCGAGGAAGTGGTCCTCAACGCATTACAGTCAGTAACTACCTTGAACTCCAATCCTAAAAGATAAACTCTAAAATATCGTAAAGCAAAAACAACAGCCATTGTTTCAGGTTCATATGAATGATAATCGCTGATCCGCTGTCGTTTGCTTACTAAAGTAAGCTACTGCCACCAAATTTCCATCTTCTTGTTGTTGCAATAACATTGCTCCAACCCCCATTGAACTTTCATCCGTATGCAATTCGGTAGGTAAGTTCAGGTCATAAATACGTAACACTGGACGTGTTACTAACTTTTCTTTGACCTGACGAAAGGCCTGCTCTTGAGCCCCTCCCCACTTCCACGGTACACTCTTCCATGTTAGCCGTGTTAGAGGCTCAACGAACGCTGCGAAGTCCTTAATAAATTTCCGAAAGTAACTGGCCAATCCCAGAAATTGGCGTACCTGCTTTACGTTCGTCAGCTGTGGCATGTCTTTCACCACCGCTTCTATTTTTCGTTGCCCTGGCCTTACTCCTTGAGCGCTGACCTCTCGATCTAAGTACTCAATAGTTTCTTTAAAGAAAGAACATTTTTCCAACCTAAGGGTGAAACCATGTGTCCGTAAGGCCTCTAAAACTTCTTGTAATTTACTAAGTCCCTCTTCGACCGTTTTTGACGGTATTATTATATCGTCTGTATAAGGAATCGTCCTTCTTATCGGTGCTAAAACTTTCCGCATCAGAATTTTCTGCAACCGGAACTTGATAATAACCCGACGCTAAATCAAGGCCTCTAAACCACCGGTTTCCCTTAAGCTGATCAATCTGATCGTCAATAAGTGGCAATGGATGTTTATCCTTGATCGTAATTGCATTCAATTTCCTATAATCCACGCACATTCTAAAGTCCCCAGTCTTTTTCTTCACAAGCGTGATCGGGCTTGCATACGGCGAATCAGATTCTCTAATTATTTCATTATCTAACAAATCTTCTATCATTTCGCGAATAATCTTTTTCTCCGGTTCTGCAAGACATGGAGAACAAGATACGGACGGTACACAATCGGTTCGTAAGTAAGACATTTAATCTCCATCAACATTTTGCTCGTTTTCCCGAGATCCTTCATCGATGAAAATACGCAATCCCGAAATTCTGCCAATAATGCAACGCATAATTGGCGGCTTGTCTCCCCGACATTTTCAAAATTTCAATTAGGATTTTGTTCAATTACAAAGATGTCCATTGCAGTAATTATCCGCGACGCCTTGTGATCTTTCAAATCACTAAGCGTAAGCTGATTTCTGCGTTTCATCATTAATATATGATCTTGCTGCAAAAAATCTCTTCCAAGTATTGCATCGTGAGCCATGTACTCATCCGGAACAATGAAAGAATCTATATTCGCGTCGACGTTCTGTATTCTAACTGTGACCGGTGCGATCTGATTTACTATGACCGGTCGTCCTGCAAATCCCTTAAAAATCGTGTCCTTCACGAACTTTGTTTTAATTAAAAACTTCTTAATTACAGTACACACACTCTCAGTATCTACCAATGTCTCGACTTTATGCTCGTTCACCCGACTATATATTTGAAAGATATTAGCAACCCCCTCAAGAGTCTGAACAATATTTATCTCTTTCTGACTGCAAAATTCTCGTCTATGCCCCTGCTTTTTACACAGGCCGAAGCATTCTGTCCTCGGTCTCCTACATTCCCGAGCCATGTGACCTACCATGACACAATTAAAGCACCTGGGACCCTTCGGTGCAATCTTCTCCGCCACCTCCGTCGACGCTGCCGAAGTATTGCTCCTCCTTTTTTCCTCCACACCCGACATGCTCCCCATCGTACACATTGACGCATATAGGTCGTTTGGATCATCCAGTTTCGTTGATCTCAGCGTTCTAGCTATGGCTCCATCTGGCACTCCAAAAATCACCATGTCGATGATCTTTTCATCGTCCAGTTCAATATTTAATTTTCTAATAAGATTCAGTTTTTGGAAACAATAGTTCCCTAGGGACTGTCCCAGTTTCGCCTCACACAACACCGCATTCCGCAGCATTTTCGAAAACGGCATCGTCCGCCCAAATTGAGTCACGAATAAAATTTTTATTTCGGCCCAGGTTGTGGCTACCTAAGTTCGCGTGTCATACCATTGACGGGCATGACCTCACAATCTTGATGCGATCAAACGCATCACGCATACGTCGTCCCACGCAAATCGCGCGGCCATCCCGTCAACGCTTCTTATCCAATTTTCTATCGTCATATCTTCTTTAGCCGGATCATAGATCGGGATACTCTGACAAAATGCACATGGCCTGCTCTCGCCGTCCGCATCTATACAAACTCTAAATTTCTAACAGTGGATAAACAAGCGAGAGCGTTTAAACGATTATCCAAAAATAACTTCAGCGATTATTTTTTTTCTCGTTAACGTTGCGCTTCGAATGTTTTGTCTTAAACTGGCGAGCGTAACATGATCGGCGTGACCTCCTCAATTCGTCTTTCTCTCTCTTCCCAAGGATGTTAAAGACTCTCTTCCGCCGAGGATGTTCATCGTGTTGCGATCGGCAGTTCAGGACACAACGTCCAGTATTCAACATCGAAAAGAAAATGAGAAATCGGTCAAGTTATTTATGAATAATTGTTCACGCGTTTCATTTGCGTTCTTGCTGTGTAGTTATTACATTAAACAATTAGTGAAAAGTGACAGCAAAATGTGTTAGATTCCGATTTATTAATCAGTTTCCTTTTTACAATAAGCACTTAGGATCTAGAATCTCGCTGCGATTCAACTTCTGTCTAATTTGAAGTATTCAGATGATAATACTAAAAGCCGTTCTGGGGAGTTTCGGAGGTTCTTTTAAGGATTTGGGTTTTGGTTTTGGAGGTAGTGGGAATGAAGAGAAGGACCAATAGGGATTGTCGAATATCAAGGAGTCAGGCGTATTATTCAGAGTCAAGTGAGTAAGGGTTCAAGGGTCGTGTGACTAATTGTGTACGGAAAGATGACAGGATTTGGGTTTAGTTTGGAACATAAAAATATTGACTATTCTAGAGTGCCATAGATACTGACTAATCTAAAGAAATGAAAATATTGATTAACCTAAAGCGATATCCAACAAATGTTGCAGTGAAACGTGAAATAAAGTGAGTCCATTGACCTAGCCGCGACATCAGCTGTTTTGCGGTGTATATCTTTTTTTACGGAAAGTCAGTTCCGGTGAAATGACCCAGTCACGACAACACATTTTCACCGAAGCAGGATTATTTTTAAACAATAGGTGAGTCTGATTTAAATTATTTCTACATGTTTTGTACTGTTAAGCAGCCTACATTAATTCGCCAAGTCAGCGGCCCACTTCATATGGAATACTTACTTTATAGTTACAAAATCCAAAAACACTCAGTCAGCGTTCCAAATACCAAATTGTATGTCACCAGACAATATATATAGACAAAGGCCACTTTTATAAGGAACTACTTAGTTTTCTGATCAAGACGTTTTGTCACGCGAATCTTCGAACCTTTACGCGTATATCAGTGAACCTCTGCGCTGTTTTCGAACCTTATAAATAAAAACTAGTTCCTTGTAAAAGTGTAGTTCTTCCCCAAAAGAACCTCTTCCTGTGTGTTGCGGCATAACAGTACATTTAAAGTGGGTGAGTATTAATACATCTGTTAGTTATTAGGTTTAAAATCTTTTCTGATGAATAGAAAAGTTATTTGTCCTTTAAAATGTGCGAATTTATTCTTTTGTATTTTTATAACGAGAGACAAGAACTGTTCTCGATATTTTATTCCTTATTCCTTTCAAATAACGAATACAAATATCAAACAAATTCGATTTACTCGGTTTAAGTTAATAACAAATAATTAGTTTATCCTCTATCTGTAAATAATGCATAACCGAATATTATTTTTAATTGTTTTATTCGTTATTTGATTTAACTTTCACGTAGTGGTTTTCTGTTAGCAATTACATTGTCATGGAGCAAACGTGCTTGTTCACGATCATGCTCAGCCGTCAAGCTCGAAGCTGTCGCTCTCGCGTCTGTGCGCGTGCTATTCTCGCGCTCTGATTGGTCAGTGTTTTTTCGTAATAATTCAAATACTAAGTTTTAACCAACATTTTGGTAAAGGAAAAAGTTGTTCAGCATCACCCCAGCTACCACCCCTTAAAATTATGCCCACCAGTAGCCGAACACCCTGTATACTAAATTGAAAGTTTCATAAAAAAATGATAGTATCTCACAAATTGTTGATTTTTTTATATTATAGTTTAATGGTTTTTTTCTGGAGAAGTGATCTATATTTGAGAAAATATGCTGTTATGTAATCAGCGACAAAATTAAATAAAGACACGTCTTCGATAGGAAAAGAGAGTATAATTTCAGTTTTACACAATCATTTTCTTATTTGATGATCATGTGACGTATCGGTTCAGGGAACGAAGGAAAAGTTCCCTGCGGGGGAGGGCGACCAGGGAAAGTGGCCCTCCGCTTACCGAAGTCTACAATCCACGGACGATTTTTAATCCGGGCGCCAGTGCGTAAGCACTCGTCCAGGGAATACGCCCTTCCGGCAGCTCGTTCGGGAGCGGAACTCAGAGGGGGTCGGTAAAAAGAAAATAAATGACCCGCGAGTATCGGGTAACGATAAACTTTATTCTGGCCGAAATAGGCCGCGGCGATTTCAAAAACTCTGAGCCCCTCGCGGTACAACGTACGGTCGGGAGGAGGGTACGCAGTCGCCAATCGCGAAAAGGGTTTCGCGACGCGGGGGCTCACGATACAAAGAAAACGAGAAGTAAAAGTAACTTTACCGGACGCACGCGTAAGGGGAGCACACCCTCTCTGTGGTGTGGACAGAAAGGGGACGCTGGTCCTAAAACCCAAAATACAACAGAAAGAAAAGGGACGATAGTAATGAGCGCGCGGCGCAACGCGGTACGGAGGCGCGGAAAGATATCGGCGCGAACGCGAACGAAACGCGGCCTCTCGGGTCCCAGTCGCCGGGGCTGGTGGTTCTACCGTGAGGTACCACCCACACTCACACACACTCACAAAAAAAACGCACGGCGAAGCGCGCCGGGATGCAATCCCCAAACAAAAAAAGGGTCCTACCTTTATCGATGGTGGAGGTGGACGCCTTCTCGAAACCGGCAGCACCAAATTTCGCACACAAAACGCAAAAAGAACGCACAATACAAAAAAAAAAACGCACAAAACCAAAACGGAGCGAGAATAAAAACTAGAAAAACGAAAAGAGGACGAAAAGAAAGAAGGGAACGAGAAAAATAAAAATAGAAACTGCAAGAAACGCTCGGAAGACAGAGAAAAATTGAGTATATGTCGCTCGATCGCGGCTCGCTTGACGAATCGCGATCCTCGATCTTCTGCCCGGTCTCCCGGTGCGCGGGGTTCCCCCACCCCGAGGATTTCGGTGTTGGGGATGGGCCACCGCGCATCCTTTGTCGGCCAGGTCCTGGGGCCCCCTTCGTGTGGTGGCTGGGGGTGGCTTGTCCCCAGGCCTGGCATCCCCTGGTGGTGGGCTGCCGGTCGCCCCCGCGGCAGCAGACGGGGTGGCTCGGCGACCGGCCAGCCGGCGGCGTCATCCTTCCGGTGGACCCATCCCGCGCCTCCGTCACTCGGGTGGAGGTTCCCGTTGCAACCGGGGACACGGGCTCCTCTTCTCCTCCTGGTGCTCCTGGGGGGGGGGGGGGGGGGGCCGCGTTGTAAAAAAAAAAGAAAAAAAATACGAAAGAGAAAAAAACTATTAATAATAAAAAAGAATCAAACACTCATCCCTCCACACTGCCCCAGCGGCTGGGGTGTCGCTGGGCAAAAGTGTGCCTCGTTACAATCATTATTGTTCATATATTTATTAATAAATTTTATAGTTACGTGTATACAATTATTTTATTTCCTTGGAATAAAAGTGCACATTCAGTAGACTGATTATTAGCCGACTATAAAGTCGTTAAATGATTATTTATTCATATCTCTGCAAAGAATTTTTTTAATACTACAGTGCACATTTAGTGGTCACAGGATGGGACCAGAACTCAACCACAAACCGTGCAAAGATGCGTTTTTATTCCAGAAACTGTTCGGTTCATTTTTCATAGTCTCGGTCGTTACCGACTTGTGTTTGATCAGAAGGGAAAAAGAATGCGAGATGAGAACACTGAGCTCGAACGTTGAGCGACTAGTTCTAAGCACCACTATAATTAGTACTAATATTGTGATGACAATAGTATCAGCACGCCCTGAAAAATATTTCATTCAACTTTCAAGATTAGATAGTAAAGAGGTATTTTTCTGCGGAGTTGAAAATTGATCATTTATCAAGATACTTTTAGAAACATTGCTATATGATACCAAATTTGGAAGAGTGCTTTTACCAAAATGTGTACTATGTGCGCAAAATTAAACTCTGTGGCAAATTTGAAATGTCGTTATCGTAAGTGCTATACTACAGAAAAACTTGATAAAAGAATAGTGCAGAAACCGAATTTAAATGTCAAAGAACATGGTACCTTGTAGAACGGAAAATGTAACTTTACGTAGCTGTATGTCATTCCATAAATTCATACGAAGAAGCAGAAATTTTTAAATATTGTCAAAAACTGCATACACATACTTATTTTGTTCTACAGAAAAATTATGTAGAGTGACGAGGGTAAAGAATTGTTTAGCAAAAAAAAGAGAAGTAAGTTGCAGAAAGTCAAATAAAGCGCTCCGATAAAAATTTATCCATATAACCGTAAAACAACAGAAGAGTTTCTATTAACGTGTTAAACTGTTTCTTTTGGTCTAAATTTCGAAATTTTGCGTTATCCAATGTGATTATGAAAAAATGGACATTAATAACGATTTCCTTTTTCAGTAACATAATACTCTGACCAATAAGAACCATAGAATTCATCAGTAAATCCGTTTCTAGATTGACAAGTGCAAATCCAGATTTCAAAGCTATAGACCATATCGGATAAAGTGGTACCGCTTATGAGTAAATCGAACAAAAGATTGTTTTCCGCAATCTTAGAATATTTACGAGTGCGTAGGATATAAAATAACATCAGAGACTTACAATTAGTCAATAGCATCCATAGCCGATTAAACTGAATTATTAAAGCTATTATTAATTAATAAAGTATGTAAAAAATAATAGTATCCATTTAATTTTATTCCGTTTTAACGTGTAAATATTTTTATTTAAAGAAAACCATTTTATGACTAATTAATGTATTATTAATTAACTAATAAATGTATTATTAATTAAAAAAACTAATTAAATTTAATCCGTCTAATCTACTGTGTCCATTTAATTTTGTCCCTGACTGTTTATAAAAAAGTACATTTGCATTTATTTTTTCATAGTGGAACTACATATTTGTTCCTATATAAACCGGTTTTATTGAACATTCTACACAAGACGGTATTAGAATAAAACAGATTAAAATGAACAATCCATGAGATACTTCAAATTTTTTTATAAAATTTTTGAACTTTGAATTTAAAATATCTTACGAATTGTTATTTTCCAACGCTATGCTTTAATACTTTTTTACACAGACTATTTTGAAGAATCAATCTAATAAAAAAAATATGTAGTTCCATTTAAAAAATTGTCCAGGATATTCATGTGTCTTTCACGCGCCCACTTGCAAAAAAATCTGCCATTTATTTAATTATTTACTAATTACTTATAAATTACATAATTATTCAATTAAGTGGGATGTCTTATAAAGAATATACATGAACACACAATAAATTTTGACGTATAAAAAACAATATTGATTATTTTAAACAATAAATGTTTCGCAATACTAAATTTTAAACAAAAATATTTGCAAGATTATACGTATATATGTATATTCTTACAAATATTTTAAATAGACAATGGTGTCTATTTCATAATAAGCTATACTGTATTTTACAATTTCTGTTTAATACCATATTATCTATTCTATTATGTTCTTATTTGTTGACTTAAGAATGTTATATTTTAATCATTCTTTTTACTATTAAACAAATACAATCAGATTAAAATATTATAAACTAAAAACTTCAGTGTTACTCACAATATATACCAATAAAACCACGCTTTCCGATCGTAACAAACATTAGTAGTAACTAAGATTTCATGAATTTCACTGCCATCCTAAATGTGTTATTTTCAATCTCTTCTAGTTCATACGCTTTGTGGCAGTGGTCACTCATAGCTTGATCGCTAAGGCAGTTGAGCGTTATTTGAAGGAAAGTAGGCAGAATATTTTTCAACGGGAGAGTATTGACGTAACTAAATAGAGGCTAAGGTGGACCTGCCCCTTCTCTTCCAAATATTACTTGAACTACCGTTGAAAAAAATTAGTAGAATAAGTAAAAGAACATTCGCTGACTCGCAAAATTTTATTTAAGCAGAAATGAACGATTTAGCCAAAATATACTATGGAATAGCGGTAAAAAATATAATCTACTTATTATTATATTTTATGATCATTATCCGGTCCACCCTAGATCAAAATCCTAGTTACGCCAATGAAAAATCTCTCCGCTTGTATGAAGTTCATTTATCTTTTCGCTCAAGTATATATAAAATAAATTTACTTTCGGTAACACTCGTTTCACTCGCACGTGTCAAACTAATATGAACACCTCGTCTTTTAAAAGGAAACTACTGTTTGTAAAATATGTGTGCAAATAACGATTCTGGAAACATTGATTTGAAATTACTGAAAGAAATAAAAAATGTTATCGGCCATTTCAAATTTTATTAAATATATTGACTTGCATTGGTAACCATTAAATCTGATATTTTGACGTAAAATTTCTTTAATCATTTTGAATTTTATAAATTCAAATTCTGTCAGATCTTTTTCTGTAAATACTATAATCGAGAAGTAAATATTTTGTCGTTATCATTTGTTCTAAAATGTACTGAATACTATGAAACTGTTATTACTAAAATTCTGTACAGTGTTTCGTGATAAATAACAGAATAGATGTATAAATAATAAATAAGGGTAATAAAACTAAACGAAAAAATTCCAACACATTGAATAAAATTTATTTATGATTTTTTTTTTTCAAAAAATAAAAATTAGTAATTCACAGACCACGCGATTATCTAATTAAATTTTCATAGATATTTATTTATAAGACCATGTTAAGAAAACAGTTCCTACAACAATTACTGTACATATCGTAAAGTAAAATCATACGAGTATTAAAATAACAGAAATTATAGACTACTAACTCCCACAAGTAATAAGTAGAATTAATTACATACATGTTTGTAGTTACTAACAGTATCTGCTTAAAACTGTTTATAAACTTTTGAACTTAATCATCCTGAAAACAAAGCTTCAATGAAAATAAATTTGATGTATAATTTCGTTTTATTTTTCGTCTAAAATTGTCACTTATCCTTTTATAGCATTTGTTCCGACACACGTGATATATAATAATAACGAAATATTTATAATTTCAGTAATGCCAATGTACTTCCTAACACATATGTATTTTTCGTTATTTTTATGTTCATTTCAAGCTCATCATTCTGCTGTCAAAATATCAAATTTCTAATAAGAGAATTCGACCACGTATGTACAATATATCTTATAAGAAGCTAAAGAAAGATAGATTAAAAATACGTAGATTAGTCATTTTTTATCATGGTAACCTGCACAAAACAAAAACAAACAATAAACGGTGAAAATTGATAATATCATAAACTATGTACAGTGGCTCACACTGAAAATAGTTCATTGCTTTTACTTATCTAATTTTTGTTAAGAAATAGGTACCTATTGACATGGTATTTGTGACACAAACATCACAATGTTTTGTATGTGTTGTTTCTTGCTTGAAGATAAAAAATAGTGTAAAAGTTTTTAAAATAATTGTTAAGCTGATAATATGCCAACCTGATATTCAGAAAAGGTAGTTCGGATTAACAATCATTCGTCTATGATATCAAAAGGCTACGCAAACGAAAATATTTCCAATTAATTATGTTTTAAAGCTTTTTGTTTAATAAACATAATATTAGCATGATTTCATTACATTATTTCATTAATAGTAATTGAACGTAGATAAATAATTTTTATTCCGATCGGACAAATTACAATGTGCAATTTATAAGTATGAGCTTTACCGAAGTAAAATATATGCTTAAAAGATATTAAAATGAAAATATATACAGGGTGTCCCGCGACAGGTGTTCCTCCCTGAAAGCGGTGATAGAGGACGTCATTCTGAGCAAGATTTCCCTTTGCAAAAATGGGGTCTGAAGCTTCATTTTCGAATTATTAAGGAAAAACACGGACCAATCAGAGCGCAGGGATTACAGCCCAGAAGCGAGAGCGACAGCTTCGAGCCTTACAGCTAGGTGCGATCATGATCAAGTGCCTTTGCCTCGGAATAGTCTATCGTCTAACGAGAAGTCTGTACATCGAAACTCAGTTAAATAATAAACAGAATAATTGAAAGTAGTCTTCAATTACTCATTTCTTATGAAGGAGGAACGGAATTAGTTATGTGTAATTAATAGAAACCGAGCAAATTAAATTTCTGCAATTTTAGATTTACACCAAACTTATTAACCATTAAAATAAGACTCACCAATTGTTTAAAAATAATCTTGCTTGATTGAAAATGGATCTTCGTAACTAGATCGGTCCATTTATCCTAACTATTCGTAAAAATAATACACAACCCACAATAGCAGCTGATATCACAACCGGTTAACTTCATTATTATTTTTTATTATCACTGTTCACTGCAATATTTTGTTGTCACTTTTCACTAATTTCCTAATGTAATAACGATGGATGAACAAGCGAAGACGCGTGAACGATTATCCGAAAATAACATCAGTGATTTTTTCTCTTTAATGTTTCGCTTCGAACGTTCTGTTCTAAACTGCCGATCGTGACTCCAAATGTGCCGAGTCTAAAGAAAGTAAAAATTCTGGACATCGTCTTCGGCCGTTCGGACCGTCCAGGCAAAGAATTATAAAACAATTAAGGGGTAACGCCACTCTAGAAGTCAGAAAAAAGGTGATTTTCGGGAATTATTAAAGTAATAATCGTACAAGTTATAAGGTCACAATAAAAAAGGCTGTATTATATATGTTTTGAAGATGGTTTGTAAATTTTGATAAACAAGTTGGATTAAAAATGGCGGCTGTAGATGCGGACAAGCAACAACACCATTTCTTTGAATGGCTACATGGCCGGACTGTTTTTTCATTAACGCATGGTCCAAAAACAAAAAATTCAAAATTTTCTCAAATTATATGCCAAACTCTATGGAACATCGTACGGAAATTAAAAAATATTAATAATTGTTAATTTAGTGTAGATATGAAGAAAAGTTTGGAAAAAACGGCCGAAAATTTAGCATTAAATTGTTAATAAAAAGTTAAGTAGTTTATTAATCAAAAAACCCGTACGATGTTCACTAAGTTATGTTATCTTGCACATCTCCACAAAATTTCCAGTCGATTAGTTAAAAACTTTTCGAGTTATTTGTCCGGCGAGTTCAAATAACGTGATTACGAGAAAAACGCATTTAAAGCTTTTATTGCCATTCAGCGTAAGAAATTAGTTATATGCCTTTAATCAGCGATGCCTGCACCATACATTTGGCCTTTGGACATATTTACATCCTCCACGTCCTTTTCCTTCTTGCTGGATCTGAGATTCAATCTCGCCATTTTTGTAACTTCATTCATAGATCGTCCTGAAAACTTTATGCGTCGCCCGCAGCGCGCTGCGAGTGGTTGCAGTCCACTTAAAAAAATTCATGTTCCCGACCTGTCCCCCACTTAAAACTTTTTTCTCATATTCTACACATAATGAAGCATCATTTAAGCAAAAAAAAAAAATCAAGTTTTTCAAAATTCTAGAGTGGCGTTACCCCTTAAACGGCTCCGTTTTACTCGCTCAACGGGCCCTTCATAGGCGTCCGAGAAAAACCTTTTCCCTTTCCCTTTCTAAAAGGCAAAAACGGTTTTCGTCTCTTTATAAAGAAAGGCATACTCTCACTTTCGTTCGAATGTCAAACGCCCTTGTTGCAAGGGACTGTTGTCTAAATTTCCAGTCGAAGATGTTCATCGCGTTGCGTTCGGCAGTTTAGGACAGATCGTCGGGTGTTCAACATCAAAAGAGAAAATAAAAAGTCGCTAAAATTATTTATGAATAATCATTCACGCAATTTCATTCGCGTTCTTTATCTGTAATTATTTCATTAGGAAATTAGTGAACAGTGGTAGCAGAATATTACAGTTAAAAATACCAATTAAAAGTGACAGTGAAGTGAAATGAGTTCACTGACTAGGTTGTGATATTAGATATTGTGCAGTGTGTCTTTTTACAAAAGATTAGGATCGATGAAGTCACGAAAACACAATTTTACTGGAACAGGATTATTCACGAAAAATGAATAAGTGAACATTAGTTGTAACTGTTCTGTTCATTATTTAACTGAGTTTGGTCGTAAGGGCTTCTTATTAAACGTTTAGACGTTTAGACGTTTAGAAGCTGTCGCTCCCGCTTCTCGGCGCGCGTAATCCCTGCGCTCTGATTGGTCCGTGTTTTTCCTTAATAATTCGAAAACAAAGCTTCAAACCCCATTTTTGCAAAGGGAAATCTTGTTCAGAATGACGTCCTCTACCACCCCTTTCAGGGAGTAACACCTGTCGCGGGACATCCTGTATAAAATGAAATAAAAGAAGTAATGAAAAGTTGTAAATAATCAGAAGGAGCAATATATCTTATAACAAATTATTAAAATACAATAGTACGTTTTTTTATGTAATTATATTGGGATGATCTAAACACCACCCCTCTGTATATAATATTGATTAAAAATCGAAATATTATCATAATATTTATCTTGTTACATCTTATTAATCATTATATCATGTAATGTATAATGAATATAATACATCTGCTTCTTTAATGTAAAATAATTGTAAAAATCAGGGTAGTCCGCGTATTTATATGAAAAATATATCAAAAGTATTTTTTTCCATGCACTGTATATATGCGATATAAGCCAAGTATTAAAAACAATATTATATTACAAATGAAAAGATATTTAAAAGTTTAATAGTTCTGAAATAAAAATTTTAGTGTAATTAATATATAAGTTCTTGAAACTATGTGAATAATTTTTATTATGAGATTCTAAAGATGTACATATACTATTACAATACTCTTTTCTCATTATTATTCAGTATTAGCCTCTATAGCTTAAGTAATATTTTATCGTTTAATAAATTATTTAACTTTAGTGCATATTTATACTTTGAAAAAATTATATAAGAAATTCACCCGTATATGGGATAAAATATAAATTTGCTATTACAAAATGAGAACTATGAAGAAACAAATATGTGTATATTCACAAGATTTGTTCAGTAATGAATTTTTTTTTAAAAAGAAAACTGAAGATTTTAGAAAACTAAGTGGTCGTTCCGTGTCCCGCCTATATTAACGCAATGCCTCTGAAGTGGCGCGACGCACCACTGTCCTTTTTGCGTCTCCCGCGTAGCTGTATTGTTTCTGGCATCGTGAAAAGAATGACGTTGCAACTTTGTTTGCGTGCTTTTTAAAGGTGAAAATCTGCTCTATCGCGTGGTATAGTTCGATTTTCCACTAAATCCTTACTTTTTAAGATAAATTGAAAAATATACGTAAAAATTGGTGCAAAATCCGTGTCTCTCGGCGTTCAATGATTGTTTAAACATATTTAAATATTCAGAATGCATAAAAACTAGATATCGTTGTATTCAGGAAAGTCTATAGAATCTTATGATACAAACAGAATCTTAGTATCTTTTATAGTTATCTCACAAAATTGGTTCAAATTTTAAAAATGTGTTTTTTTTTCAAACTCAAATTTCTCAAAAACTGTACGTGCTGGAGAAAAACGAGTTGCAGATTCGTAATCAGCGCAAAAAACCTATAAGAATCACTGAACGAAAATAGAAACGTCGAAAAATCCTTAAAATTTATTGGACAGTGTTATCGACTTTTACAACATTAAAAAATCACTGAACTTGAAAAGAAAATAACTCTTTTGTAAATTTACCTTATCTTTATAGTATCCTTATATTTTCTTTAAGTCAAACAAATTTCCGTCAATAGCACACAATTGAGTATTATTTTTCTCAAGTTAAACTCATAAATCTAAAAAACGATGGTGTTCACTACCCAGAATTTTAATAAGTTACCAACGCTCGCGCTCATATGAATAAATTTATCCAAATTATACATATATATAGAGTGGCATAGATTTTTAACCCTTTCGCTACTAAAGGCGAGTAGCTTTTATAAGCCATTATACATAAAGCTTTTATATTTCAAAACAGAGAACATACAATGGTAGTTTAAAAGTGATAATTGAAAATAAAAGCACCTGCAATGAAAAATATGTGAATACTGAATTTCAAATTAATGTTTACAAAGAATGTGTTATTTACATTTATACAGGGTATTGCATTTGTTTGGTCAAATGTTGTCAGTGTATTTTGTGGGTGGAAATAAAAAATAGATATTATAGAAACATATGTCATTGCAAACACTGTTAAAAAGTATCAAATGAGTATCAATATGTACCTAACCAAATGAATTTTCATATACAAAAGCAGCGGAAGTGAATGCATGATATAACGGTACATAAAAATGATGAATAGATCAGGTATACTTACATCTAGTAGTAACCAGAAGGTATCGTAATACTTTTATGACTCCAACTACAACTCCATTCCAAAATATTCACCATTCCTATCAATATAAAATTGACAACCCAACATTCGGACTATTACTAGATGTGAACTTTTTTAATCTATTCTTTTTTTGTACTATAATAACATACGTTACTGATCATTCTATATATTATTGTTTATTATAAGTTTTTAAATATGCTTCCAACGACATATTATTATTTCACGAAGATAACGGGATTATTTCGCGCAGCTCGATTGAACTGAGTAGAATTTCACATCTCTTGTTCTTTCCTTCATCAGTCATGTGCATAGTGAATAAAAGAACTTACGAACTTTTATTATATTCCATGAATCACAATTCATGAACTGTTTTGACCAACACATATGCACGCTTAATATGCCATGCAAAGTTAGCAGGCACAGAATGAAATCTGGTCTTTTGACACTCCTGTTTTCTCCGTAAATTTACTATGGATACAAACTGGAGCACTTTTACATTAATTTAGATAATTCAATAACCAAATGCATAAAAGTATTTTCTGACATAGACGTCCGGAGCGAAAGGGCTAAATGTACAAGTCTTTAGTTACTTACATAACTTTATAATGGAACTCAAATAAATCCGTATGAAACGCACTTACATATATAGTAGTTCGTTTCACCTAAATTGATTAACTCGACTTCTTTTTGATATCAGCATAATTAAATCGATTCTCAATTAAATACATTTTCTGTTCCCGTTCATAAAACTATACTCATTCAACTACATAGATCACATTCGAAGAAACATTCATTACATTGTCTTCAAGGACTATTTCTTTTAAAAAATAATCTCCCTTATCCGCTTTAACGATCTCAAGTTCCAAGGAATTTTTATTATTGTTATATATCAGTGAATGATAACCTATAAAGGACAAGAAAAAAATCAATGTTTCATAGTCAACTTATAAATTTATTATGTATAAATTAATAAAGATAAAAATTTTCATATTTTCAATAATTTTGTTTTATTATATAAGTTTCTTGCTGAGATAGATTAAACAACTTCTTCGTTTATTATTTCCATGTCCTTTATTTATTCGTGTTACAGTATTCCCTCCGCAAGCGTAAAAAAGATCTCTGCCGTAAGAGTAAAAATTGTATCCGCACTACTGGGAGGATCCCCCTCGGGATCAATCAAATGTTAAACGCTCTCGGTCACCAAAGCGAGGATCGAATATCGGTGAGACACGTACTAATAAAAGAAAAGGAAAAGATTGCAATTTTCTTATTTTTTATTCTTTTTTCGTGAAACTTTTCCCATCATATTCGTTTCGTTTTTCTTATTAAAATGATACCAAGCGCGATATAATTACGATAATAATTACTTGTGTAGCAAGCAATTAGGAAAAATTCGTATCTCTGCCGTAAACATAAAGTCTGCTGTTAATGTAAAATCCAAAACTTTTATGACTTGCTGCAAAGGTAATTATGACCGTTATTATATCGAGCTTGGTATCATTTTAATCAGACAAATGAGACAAATACGATATTAAAAATTCCATTGACGAAAAAAATAAAGAATTTCGATTTTTAAATTTAAAAGGCTGAACTCGCGCGAATCGTTTCGTGTTTGCCGAACGTCTTGAACCTCAGTCTCTGTTTATTTTGTGTCGCTATCCTTTTCTACGCTCGA
Source organism: Megachile ligniseca (assembly GCA_945859555.1). Taxonomy (NCBI): domain Eukaryota; kingdom Metazoa; phylum Arthropoda; class Insecta; order Hymenoptera; family Megachilidae; genus Megachile; species Megachile ligniseca. The sequence goes on from OX243778.1 coordinate 431,394, forward strand.
CATACTACAAAAAATGTAGTACCTTTTGTATATGTAAAACTGCAGACCCGAAATTTTTACACTTAGGATTGGGGACCGTCTACACTATGCCAGTAACTAGTGTTAGTAGCCTTATCAGTAGGTAGTCGAATTTTTGCGTTTCTTACGTTGCCTGTGCCAGGTCTGTCGTTAGGAAAAGAAGCCAAGAACGGAAAGATATCATTTTCTCATTTCAACGATAGACCTGGCACAGGCAAAGTAAGAAACTCAAGAATTCGACTACGTACTGACAAAGCTACTAGCACCAGTTACGGGCATAGTATACATGGTCCCTTACGGAGAGAATACTGTATTAATAATTTTGAAGTACCGAGTATTCAGCCAAAACTAGTTGCAAAGTTGCTCCTATTATTACGGAAAACGTGAATTATAAGCATAAAAAGAAAGTTGTAATTCATAATTCTTAGTTAATAATATTTCATTATAATAATAATACAAATAGAATACTTATTACGTGGCTTAATATATTATACTATTAAAAATTATAAAGAGTTTTAGCCACTTAAAAACACTATCAGTAATATATGTACATTGCAATGTAATATATGTATATCTCCACTACAAATAATAATTAAATAAAAGTACAAATAAATGTACAATTTCTTATTGATCCAGTCATTAAAGAATGGTAAATTTGTAATTTCGGAAAATAATTTAACGTTACATATTAAAATAAGCGTTGTTCTTTATATTGCCTTTGCCTATAATTCACGTACTTTTACAGAATTCTAATCCCATAGAATATGTCTAAAACAAATGATCAAATAACGGGTAGATATATAATACATTTCACTCACGAATACAAGTTTAAAAATGTCGAAACTGCTGCTTAAATAAGAATTTGAAAATCTGTTTAGGTAATTATCAAATGTTATTTGAAATTAAATTTTTGTTTCAAACTACATTCTGCTAAATTTTTTTCATTTACAATAGATATGCTTCCAAGATTGGTTTGTTCAATGTACTATTATTAATTTAAAAGATTCTATAATAATATTGCAAAATTTTGAACAAAAATTAGAGAATTTAAAGTAACAAAATAATCTCTTATTTCAAAAACTATAATATTATATCTATGTCTATGCAAGTAGAATACACTCCTAGTGTTGATCTATTTGCTTTAGAAATATTCTGCATATATCTCAAAAATATTTACACTGCTGATAAAAAATTTGAGATTACTGCATTTCAATACTTTAAATCAGACTCTTCTAAAAATTAATTAACTATATTAGCTGAATAGTATTATTCAGGTATGCATGTCTTTCTTTGCTATGGAAGAAAAGAATGAACATCGTGCTAAATATATATTTTCCAAAATTTCCATTCAAATATTATTCTTTTTTGATAACTGAATAGTACGATTGTATAAATTTATTACAGAATCATTAAAATTCTAACACCATCAGTGAAACTATTTGCACCTACTGTGCATGTACAATATATTGTACTAAAAATTATTAAACATATAACTGTTTAATTACTCAGTATCTGTCTTGTTTTATCCTTCATATAAATAATAATAGATATTCAAGTATATATAACTCATATTGGCGTGCTAATATGAAACAAAATTATCTCTTTCATCAGAGATACAAATTTATTTTAATCGAAATATATAAAAAATATTTACATTGTATACATATACATACTTACAAGGGATCACATCCCAAAGTGATAATGTCCGATTTTGTGGAACTCATGTATGATATAGTTCTCGAAAAAATATTCGGGACGTAATTCTTGGGCCTAATTCTTGGAGAAAATAGGCCTTAAAGTGGAGGGTAAGAATCATATTTAGTCGAATATCTTGGAAACCAGCAGAGTTAGGGGGATGGTATAAATTGCAAGATTATGTATTTTTTATGAGAAATCCAAATATAAACATGGGATTCACAGATTTGCACTTGTTTAAATAATATATTAATAAAATCACTTTTTTGTTCATTTTTCCGTTCAAAACTTGATGTATTTTCCTGTAAATAACTTTTATCGTATTTTTGCGAGACGCAGTCCTTAAATACACTTAAATATTCTACGGTCAAACAGGTAAACAACTTCTACGTCCTGTAGAAGGAAAAGTATTGTCAGCGGAGCTAATGAGACACTTTTTATGCATTTGCTATAACTTTCAACCCCTACTCTAAGAGCATTAATCTCTGAACAGTTCACCTAGAGTTGACCTCTCTTATGGAAAGGTATACGAGGAAACCGAAATTATTTTCTTCGCAGTTAAATACTGTACAGATCGACAATAACACCAGCTCTTTTCACAGTTTCACATATTTATAAACATGGAACACCTTGGTTTCAGTTGCCAAAAACTTGAAACAATTCGGGTGTAATAGCCCCGCTCAATAAAGGCCTTGCCTTTAATTTTGATTCCATTCGAAACAAATCTGTAATGTTCGCTATAATAGAGTTACCAGTAAAAACAAAGGAGTTTTTTACCTGCCTAACAATATGTATTTAAGGATTGCATCTCGTAAAAATATGATAAAAATTCAACCACGTTAACTATATTTACAATGTGAAAATGAAAAATACAGCTAATTCTGTTCAATTGTTGAACAGAAAAATTAACACAAAAGTGTCATTTTTCAATATATTATTTAAACAAATGCGAATGTCTAAAACCTATTTTCATATTTAGATTCTCGTTAAAAAAATGCACATATAAATTTGCGCTTTACATAATTCCACTAGCTCTGCTGGTTTCCGAAATATTCGGCAAGATATGATTCTCACTCTATACTTTACGGGCTATTTTCACGCCCTTAACATGAATGCCGGCATCTACAAAAAATACGCATCAAATATTTTTTGAGAACTATATTATGCATAAGTTACATCAAAATCGGATATTATCATTTCGGGATAGCCTCTTATTAGAGCCAAATAGTATTATAGGTATAAAATGATACATTTGTGTATATGTGTACATTAACCTATTCATTTTCTTAGAATACTTTTCAAAACTTGAATGCTCAAGTGTATTCATTATCATTTGCTTTTTAAAAGTTTAGTCAAAGTGTATAGCCGAATAAGGGGGTCAAATGTGTTAGTAGACCAAATTAATCAATGAACATATCAGCTAATAGACCGTTCAGAGGAAATCATTTTTGCCAAGTCTGAAGCCGCTACCCCTACTTGAAGGGTAGTTACTAGGCGACACGCAATTTATATGTAGAGATGCAAAAATAATAAAGACGGTTGCCGAGCCGAAACATCAAAAACGTTTTAATTGCTTGTTAAAATGTAGAATTTTTTAAAAATTCATTTTACGTTCAAACAAACTAGAAAAATTCACAAACACGTCCGCTATAGAGCAGAATATCCCTGATTTTTTTCAAAACTTTCCGTATGGCACAACAAAAAGTATAAAGCTTAACTATAAATTGCATACCGCCCTGTAACTACCCTTCAAGTAGGAGTACCGGCTTCATACTTGGCACAAATAATTTCCTTTGAATGGTCTATTAGCTGATATGTTCATTGATTAATTTGGTCTACTAATACATTTGACCCCCTTACCTAGCTATATCCTTATTTCAAAACTGATTATACTTAAGATTAAGAATAATCAAAATTATTCTTAAGATTATTCTTGAATTTAATATAAATTAAGTTTTTAATGATAAGTGTTAATGAACACTCAGATGTTAGATCTCGTTAAATAAAAACAGAAAAATGATGCATCAACTTTACCTTGCACTGAAAAATACAAACACGTTAATTTACAATATGCTGCATATTTATAGATAATTATACTTTTGGTTATATATTCAGTTTTCTTGAATCTTTAGTATTCTTATATATCTGGATATTTGCACTTAATATCATAATTAATATCAAAATAACTGATTTTTTAAAATAAACTTTATCATGCACATGACAAAATAACAACATAATAGGGGAATTAAAGATTCATGACACATTTGCTGTTTATTTAAGATTCACAAAATAAATATGAGCCAATTGTCTCCAAATATTGCTGATTTATCTGTAAAATTCATACAAAAAATAAAACTTTTTTTTAAATCAAATGTGCCTTTACAAATGCGCATATGTATTTACGTCTTTTTGTATTTATATTTCTGAAGTAAAAGTATACTGTTTTTGAACTATAATGAACTATTTACACCATAAAGTATATTTTTAAATTTATACACAATTTAGTATTCACAATTTTCACATAACATTTTAATAATCAGTCAACGTTACGATTTTGCATTCATCTGCCTTGTTATCACGGGACATTCATCCCTGAAAATTAAATACCTTACAAATCACTTTGGCAAAATCAATTTAATTCAATAAGGCATTAAGTAATCTCAAACTTTTTAGCAGCATGTATATGATGTATCTAGTAAGTAACCATTAAAGATTAAAATTACGTTGGGGTTATACAACACGTATCAACTGGTATAGACACAGATATAGACTGCACGTTCTATCAAAAAAGTTGTGTGTAACATCTGAATGACGAAGATATTTGGAAGGTAAAAGTGTACATAATATAGTATTTGAAAAAGAAAAACTACCGACAACCATTGTTCCTTTTCTTTTGTGTTGAATTCAGAGCTTCTCACAGATCGCGCAGTTTATTTCTATATCCCTATATCAACTAATCATCAATTTTATACAAGGTATTAAATAATATGAAAGCATTCCATTTGCTTAGTACCATTTAGTAGAGGATGAAAATTTAAGAAAAAGTCAGATACCACATTTTGATGCGTTACATACTTTTGCTGCAACTAATTATTGGGGATTAACATAATTAACCAATTGACGTGGAATTACAGCGCAAATCACTGCCATAGTTTCTATTTCGCACGTTACATCTCGCAGCTCTGTCAGATTGGTTGATTGTATTCCTCCTTAATTAATAATTACAGCGGAACTGTGCATTGCTTCGAAGAATGGCATTAAACTTACTTCTATACATTTTTTTTCTTCTATAGAAGAATATTAAGCAAATGCGATACTTTTTTAATACCCTGAATACTGTATAACCAATCTGATTCGGAATTTGCCCTCCCTCCGGTCCTTATTACTCATAGATTCATGGCAATGAAAGAATATTACAAACTCCGAATCCAAAATTGCAAAACCTTCTAAAAATGTCGAAGATATCTTTTTGATTAAAATTATCAATATTTTATCTGTTTCAGTTTTAAAAAAGTGAAAGAAATGTATATTAAGACGTACAGTTTTTATTTATAAATTATTTTTATACTATTTATTAACCGTATTAAAACGGTTTTAACGAAAAAAGAAAAATACAAAAACGTCCAAATTAAGTATCTTTTCAACCCACTTGTAATTAAACTATAATTAATGAAACAGAATTGTAATCAAAACGACATCCTCTATGTGCGTATTCACAAAGTTTCATAATATTTTGGACTTTTGAAAACACGTTTTTCATTTCTTTGTTATGGGTTGGCTATAATGTCCAGCACATTGATAATCATCGATAAATACATAGGTTTCTGAATGAACAATTACATACTACATACGATTCACAATTATTTTTATACAGTGTACGTTTAATTGAACAAAATTATTTCATTTTTCAATATCAAATATCTCACGAACTATTAATTTTTATAAAAAGAATCAATCCATATGAAAGATATGCTGACCAGTTTAATAATTTAAATCTGACCTTCGTATGCTTTTTTAAGGTTATGGTATGATTAAGTAAATACAAACATCATGTTTGCCTCTTCGTACTTTAAAATATTTATCTGAAGTATTTGTTATCTGTCATTTATATTTCTCAAGATATTTAGACCACATATTGTATTAGTTCTATTCAGAGATTACATTTTTGATTTAATATAAAGTGTATCCACGTAATACGAGATTATGTAAATACTGCAAAATCTCAATAAATAACTAAAATTGCCAGCAATCGTTCAAATTATTTTACTATATATAGAAGACACTCATATTGACCTTTGATGTCCAGTTACATATTCGCTGTAAAAATATTGTTCTTTTTTTCAAAAGTGAGCACAACTTTCTAAAAAGCAAAATCAAATACTTAAATTTTTTGATGTAAGTAAATTCGAAACTATTATTTTTACCTAAACTTCTGATTAAATATGCTGTTTTGTACAAAAACATTTTATGATTTTTCAAGAATTTACGGTTAAATTTATTTTTTTAGTCATCGCAACTTATGAATTTCTGATCTAAACAAGAATTGTTTGCAAAACCACTTTTTGCAAAAGAAAATTAAAAATGAAAAAATGGTTGAAGAATTCAACAATTTTTAAACATAAATTATAATCATCAGGCCATGTAATATATGTACTGTACTTTGAACAAATAACAGAGAAAGTTAAAATATACTTCTTTGAACAACATGTATTTGTTTATTTATTTTCCTTATTGGAATAATTTAGTTATGTATTTCGGTCAATATCCTCCACCCTATGATAGACAATGAGTATAGGATAGAGCTTATGTTTTCGTCATAGCGTATTTGGGAGAAAAGACATGGGGTAATTAAAGCTTACAAGAAAAGGCACGGAAGTGTTACCCTCCGATTTTGACGAAGCTTCATACATTTGTTAAGTAGACAAAAATAAGAGATACGTCATTTTTTATCGGCTAAGGCAGGATTGTAAGGGGTCCAACGACCCCTTAAAATATCGACTACGTTGTGTTATCTCGAATTTTAATATATGTAGAATAGATAGAGAGGACAACAAGCAGCAGAAGAATAGGTTTCCCAAATACCTTTCACTTCCCTTGAATTCCTGTTGTTTTCAATTTTTCGCACAGAAGTTGACACCCCAATAACGGTACAACTAAATGAGAAAACCCAAGATAGACCTTAGAGAGAGCTTAAGGATAACCTAATCTAAATTATCATTGTAAAATAATATTCTTAAGTAGTTCTTAAATATCAATAAGAGAACCTAACACGAATGCTCGCACCTGAATGTAACTCAACCATAAACGCAATTAATGAAATGTATAGAAGACTCAAATATATAAGACTCCCTTATACGCACCTCCATTATTTGAATATCCTAATATTTTATTTTATTATATTTTATAGCATTTAGATGTAATAAATACTTTCCTGTGTTCGGCCAGTTAAATATAACCATATCAATTCAGTCTGCAGTAACAGAGAATGGTATCACAATGACAAGTAAACGAAAACGTGTAGTTTTTATCTATTGAAGAGAAGTACAAAATCGTTAAAGATATTGAAAGCGGTAAAAGTATAACGAAATTAACAAGAAGAACACACGGTGTTGCGAAATTTACAACCAATGATATTAAAAACGAGAAACGCGAAATTGATAATTATATACAGAATGTAGATTCCACTAGTATTAGTAGGAAAAGCTTAACAATTCCAAAAAGTAAAAGTATAGATGAGGCTGCCTTCTAATGATTTCATCAACAAAGAGACAAAGCCATATGATATCTGGAGATTAAAAGGAAACCCATTTAAAACTAGTGTTTATGAGTTAGTAAAATTCAAAACACCTTTTGAATTTCAGAAAATCTTTTAGCGGATAGTACTGCTGCAGAAACTTTCAATGCGAACTTTAAAAAATGATTAAATGATGAAGAATACGCATTAGTAAATGTATACAATGCTGATAAAACAGGTTTAATTTAGAAGGCACTGTCACAGAAAACGTTAGTTTCTTGTCATGAAGGATCGGCTCCCAGTCATGAAGTTAGTAAAGAACGCATTACTGCAGTTCTTTATGCGAACACTACCAGATGTCACGAACCTTCATTTCTGACCATCAGAAGATGTAAACAACCACGCTGTTTTAAACATGCCAATATGAGTGCAATGCTAGTTGTTTATAAAAATCATGTAAATATTTGAATAAACAACACCATTTTTATTGAATGATTTGGAAATATTTTTATACCAGAGGTTAAAGAACATCGATTAAAAAATGATTATAGAGAAAGAACTGTTTAGCTGGTAGACAATGCTAGATCGGAATCTGCATGTTACATTCTTAACTAAAAGGACGAATATAAAAGTTATGTTTTTACCACCTAATGTAAAAACTTCTTTTTACGTTTTACTTGAATAAAGAGGGTATGATAGAGCAATTTAAAAAACTAAATGTTAAAAACTTCTTTTACATAGTGGCAAATACGAGAGCAACATTAATATTACAACATTGAAAAGAGTATGGAGAAGACTTTTAATGCGTGAAATTCAAGAAGTTAGTGACCAAAAAAGAACAAAAAAACAGATATTGAAGAAGCTGTCACTACATTGCGTTGAATACCAGAATGTGATTGTGACAGCGATGGCGTAATGCGATAAAAGCAATAATACCGATGAAGATAACATAAATTTTACACAAATAGAAGCAGCAAACAAAAGTAACGATGAGGACGTCCCTTCTCATGTCGAAGCATTTATGTCATTCGAAAAAAGACTTCGATGGTTTGAGACTCATGGGAATGTAATTCTACACAGCTGCTCACAATAAAAAATTTATGTGACCTAAATGAAGTTTAATGCAAAAAAAAGTAACTGCCCTATTATCCGGAAATTCCACTATCCTGCAACTTTTGTTTTTCTATTAATTCAACTACGAGAGAATTTATTTATTTGAATGTATAAAAAATAATTATTCTCGTTTTGTAATTACTTTAAAAAAAATGGTATTTCTTGACGATTATCAATGAACTCGACGTTCTATCCCGATTACAGCCTTGTCAAGAAGAATTGACACGAAGAGAGGGAATTCTGGAATAAGCGTAATCATTTTTGGAATAAAATCTCGTTAATGCTATGAATAATAACTAACGAGTATCGCTATATATTCGGTCAATATAGTCATAAATGACAATCATTTAAATGAAATCAAGTATTAAAATTATCTATAATATCTGGCATAAAAAAAAACGTGCATCAATGTAAGTCGAATATGTAGGAATTACAAAAAATGAAGGCACTTAGAGACTTAAAAGCAAGTGCCTTTATTTTTTGATATCTTCTTAATCGTTCTCGCATGAATCCACTATTTGTAGATACGCAACCGGATTCCAGCTCTAAAATATTCTATAAGTTCAATCCGTTTCCTCGAACGTGTCTTCAGTTTTTTCTTTCACCGATGGTTCTTCGGCAGTTTGTAATACTTCTTTGAAGTTTCTCGTCGCGTTCCTCGTTTGACTCTTTCACTTCAGGATTTTATTGTGGTCCTAGCCACGTACTAACGATTCTAACATTCACGAAATTAAAGGAAATTTCATTCAATCCGAGTCACTCAGATTCTGTTTTCCTAATAGTCATTTGCAGTCCCACAAATACGTCTACATAAAATTTTCGTTACCAATTGAAACGACACTGACGTGTGCCAGCAGACGTTCTACTTGACTCGTAACTAATCACAATTGAATTTTTTCTTCACTTAGCTAATGTAACTTTAACGTTGTCTTTTTTCTTGAAAGCGAAAGTTATTCGAGTTATCCGACTTGATGTACGGTGAAAGTTCTGGTCACCATGCCTCCGTGTACCTTACATCAAACTCCTGTAGAGATGGCAAGCACTTCTTCAAAGATTCGAACGTTTGAACGGACAGTTTCGTGCTATTTAGATTCAGCTTCCTTAAACTTGTCAGTGCTGCAAAACAGAAACAGAATTTATTTTAGCGAAAAATTATCATAATCATATGAATAAGACGCAACGTAGAAGTTTGAAGATGGAATTTTAAAAAATAATTTTATCCCAGAAATTTAAGTTAACGCAGCTTAATAAAAGTATCTATTATTTCAGTCTGTTGCATAAGCTTATGAAGTTTTACCGAAACTGGATATAGACCATTTGAAATTTTTTTTACTAAATTAAACGAGGTTATATTTAGATTTGCTCCCCATAAATTATTTGTATTACACTATTTAAAGCAAGCATTTTGGCAAAATTGATGAATGCCAGATGTTCAATGATTGCAAAAATAAAATCTGAATTGAAACGAATGAATGCAAAGAAAGGAAAAATAATGAAACAAGGATTACAAGCGTTGCACAATAATGAACGATACAATGCAATGGAAAAAGTACAGGTTCAGTTAAAGAAAAATTACAATAAATGTTAAAACTGGTTATAAAAAATGTAGGTAAATGAAGAAAGATGAAAGGAAACAAATGATAATAACTGGAGGGGGCACAAATCCAAAAGTAGATCTGCAAATAATGGATACCAAAGCATAGAAGAATTAGTCCAAATTCAGAGAAATTATTGCAATTAGTAAAAAACAAAGAATCGCATATTTACTTATAATAAATACTGTTATCGAAATATGTTACATAAGCGTCATTCCACGCCAAATCGATCACTTTTGGACCTCACCATCTGCGATTTTGCTCTAATCAAAATATGTTGTAGTCCATGTGAAATTAGAGAGGATTTAAGTCATCATTTTACCGGTTTCGAATTTGTTAAGCAATAATAAGCCTTCAATGTTTGCAATTTTTGTCCATTTTGGTGAAAATAGAGTTCACTTATGAATTTTTTCTCAGAAACTACTCAACCAATTTGGCTAAATTTTTTTTATTTTATTCGTAAAGGATTAGCCTATTATAAAATATTTTTTTTAACTCCGTCGATTTGTTATAAAATGTCGAAAAATTTAAACAAATTCTTTTTTGCGTTTTTTCAATGAGGGGCGTAAGGGGTTCAAATTAAAAAAAAATATGGTCATATTCTTTGAAACATCCCCTTTAAAATGAGTCCTTCAGAGCGATGGAGCCTCGAAAACTGACATAACTACAAGCTGGAAAAGGACACGGGGTACGTCCGTTTCAATAGGCTAGTCGCGCACTCAGCTATTATGATCGGTTGTTTTATACCACTGGTCGCAAAGCAATACGGGAAGACTTCGTATACGACTGAATGACCCTGTTCATGCCTCGAAAAGTATATTAGTAACCACTCTTAGTCAATGACACATTTTTTTAATCATAACTTCATTTATAGATGTTAATTTATAGAAAAAGTGGTGGTTTTCTTCTATCGGAATGCGATAAGAGGGGTTTTGATCAAAAGTATGGTAAGTATCATTGTGTGGGGTGGGCTTAGGAATTATGGGGAAGAAAAAATGACAACTACGGTGTACGGATTTCGCGTTTGTTCTATTGCACTATGACATTAATCTCCACACACGAGACAATATTCCAAAACTATAATCACTTGTTCATAATCTGTTTTCTTCACCACGATTTGAAAATTTCATTAAGTATTGATATAAAATCATGGTATAAAAGCGGATACATATCGTCCAAGCTACCTCATTTTGAAAATCCTGTAAAATTTTGCTATGCATCAGATAATGAACCACTATGTCATATATGCGGTGATGTAGCAATTATTACATGCGTTTAGTGTCGATTTATGTTACGATAATGTCGTTTATGTCTGTAACATTTCTCTAAAGAATACCATTATTCCCGCGATGATGTTGCCTAACTTATTCAAACTATTCGTCACCTAACAAAATTGACATACAGAATACCTATAACTTTAATAATAAGTGTTTTATAATACAAATTTGATATATCAGCTATGTATAATGCAAATATAATTGTTTCTCATGTATGCTTATAAGTAACGTTGACTGACAATAAGTGTAATATCGTCCCACATGATCCGGTGCAGTACATATGTATCGTGCAGTGGGTTAGCGGATGCGCACGCGTAATATAATACATATCTATTTTTCTATATATATAATACGCTATGTCTGTCCGTTGCTACTTTCAATCTCGATAAGGGTAAAAGGTAGAAATTTGATATTTTGCACACACATAGAACTCGCCGAAATAGAGTCATAGCTTTTTAAATTTTTCTGATTGGTAACCTATGACCTGAGTAACAAGGTGTCATAGGTAACGCAGTAAGTGATTGAAAATATTTTCGCAAAATTTTATAAGCGCGCGCATAGGTAACAATTTAAAAAGATTAATTGATAATGGGGATTATCCGGGTTGCTATTATACAGTTATTCTTCTCACAGTACAACGGAGGCTGGAATCGAAAATACTCGCTGTGAGAATAGTGGACATGATAATTGAAACCCGGCGGCTGTCCTTTGCCAATTTAAGTGAAATGAAAGACGGCAAGATATTTAAATGTCTGACGATATTCCAACAGTGTTTTCAGAAGCAATACGGGAATTGGATCGGGGGGGATACCCTGCAAAGTGAGAATTCGGTGTCTGTTTTCGAGCTGATCTGAGGAGGGATACGTTGCAAAGTGAGAATTCGGTAGGTGTTTTCGGGCCAATCTGAGGAGGGATACGCGCTCTTCGTTGCAAAGTCAGAATTTGATCACTGTTTTCGGGCCGATCTGTGGTGTGATGGGCGCTCCTCGTTGCAAAGTGAGAATTCGGTCACGGTTCTCGAGTCAATCTATTGGAATAATCCATTTTTTAATGAATGATAAATATTATCGAAATTATATCGTGTTTGGTCTCATTTGAATCGGAAAAACCTCACGAATATGTTAAAAAAGTTTACAGTAAAAAAATGTAAAAATTAAAATATTATACTGCTATATTAGGAATGAAAATCTGTCAGCTCGTATCAAAGGAACCGCGGTGAGTTTCATGTTACATTTGGACTGGCTCGAGCGAGGGTGACGTAGGCGGAAGTATGACACACGCATAGGTGTAGGAAGATACGTTTCACACTGTGGGAGGGAAACAAGTGTTGCGTTGTGGGAGGATTTACTGTACAGGGTGTTCGACTACTGGTGGGCATAAATTGAGGGGGTGGTAGCTGGGGTGATACTGAACAACTTTTTCCTTTACCAAAATGTTGATTGAAGCTTAGTTTTTGAATTATTAACGGAACACACTGACCAATCAGAGCGCGAGAATAACGCACGCCCGGACACGAGAGCGACAGCTTCGAGCCTGACGGCTGAGCGTGATCGTTAACAAGTATGTTCTCACCGTAACCGTGTAATTGCTAATAGAAAACCGCTACGTCAAAGTTAAATCAAATAACAAATAAATAAATTACGAATAATGATTAGTTATTCATTTTTTGTGAATGAGGGTTGAACCAATCAAACTCAAGCCATTATTTTAACAAAATGTTTCGGTAAAATGATTTCGTCGTGAGTGAGTCGTTTCACCGACTTTGACTTTTCGTAAAAAAACATACACTACACAACAGCTGATGTCATAGACAAGTTAGTGAACTCATTTCACATCATTGTCATTTTTCATTACTATTTTTCACTGTAATATTTTGTTGTCACTGTTTACTAATTGCTTAATGTACTAACGGATAATGAACGCGAGTGAAAATGTATGAACAATTATTCATAATTAATTTTAGCAACTTTTTATTTTCTCTTTCATGCTGAACACTGGACGATGTGTCCTAAACTGTCGATTACAATGCAATGAACATTTTTAAGCGAAAATTTAGACATGTGGCAGCTTCTACGTCGCCTCGGAATAGTCTTTTGTAACACGAACGTTTAACACTCAGAAGAGAAATTAGTAAAAAATAACAACAAAAAATTATACAGTGAAAAGAGGTAATGAAAAGTGTCAGTAAATTGAGTTGACTGACCCTGCTGTGACATCAGCTGTCAGCGATGCGTATTATTTTTACGAATAGTTACAATGAGTGGAACAATCTAGTTGCCAGGATCCGTTTTCAATAAAGCAGGATTATTTTTAAACAATGGATGAGTCTTATTTGAATTGTTTATAAATTTTGTGCAATTTTAAAGATAAATGGTTTGACTGCTTCGGTTTCAGTTAATAATGAGTAATTAATGTATCCTTTATTTACGAGGAATGAATAACTCGGCATTATTTTGATTTGTTTTAGTTGTTATTTATCTGAATTTTGACATAAGGGTTTCTTATTAAACAATTACACTGTTTTGGCGCAAAGGCCCTCGTTCACAGCTACCACCGTCGATGCCCAAAGGTATCATTCTCACGTCTGGGCGCGCGGTATTCACGCGTTCTCATTGGCTGGTATTTTTCGTTAATAATCAAAAAATAAAGCCTCAAACCCCATTTTCGCAAAGTAAAAATTGTTCAGAGTCCCCTCAGCTAAAATCCCTTTTCGAGAGTTAAACTAGTTGTGGGACGTCTTGTAGAGTGGAGAACGAATAGTACATGTGGCCATAGGCCATAGATTCATTTTCAGGCAATCTGGATAACGAATTTAGAACTGATTGATTTGTAATTTTTTAAGCATCCTATACAATTTTCATCTATCTTGATTAATTTGTGGTTTACTTTAATCTTTGATTCTTTTTTATTACTCTCTTTCTTACAAGGGACATCACCCAATTGTTACACACCGATTTTGATGAAATTTTAATGTTATAGAACTCGAAAAAATATTCGCCCCTTTTTTTAGTTACGTACGAATATCCACTTTGAAGTGGTGAAAATAACATTTAAAGTTGAGGTTGAAAAAACTATTTTCACAAACATTTCGGGAACTATTAGACCTAGACAAAAAAAATGCAAAATACGAATTTTTCCGTTTTGTAAGGTCAATAATATGGCGTAAGTGGATTTTTGAAAATTTGTTTGTTTAAAAATTATGTTAAAAATTAACATTATTTTGCAAATTTTGTTAATAAAACGTTGAACTATTTTGATCAAATTTCACATACGTAACCTATATGTCCAAAGAAAAAATACGGATAAATTGGAATTTTTAATTTCTCTCATGCAAAAAATGTTACTATGGTTCCAGTTATACGCACATTTTATAGTTTTATACTATCCGTTCGTTGCTCGACTGATTTCTATACATAATATTTTGGCAATTGTATTGTATTACATTTTTTATACTACTTTATTTATAAAAAAAACTTAAAGGTGCATAGGTGTTCCTATAAAGTATGGGGCCCGAGTTAGGTATTACGCTTGTTCCGCGTTATGGGCGCATCCTGGTGGTAATATTCGATGTACGGAAGATCTAAACGTGTAAATTGTTCGTGCATGAAGTGTAATGACTTCATGATTAATTTAGATTATGCAATTAAAGGATTGTATCTGTTCATTGCGTACTGTTCCACGTTTGTAAAAAATATAATAACTCTGAAAATATCTTATTTTTTTTTACAATTTTTATGTTGAAATCGTATTAAAAAGTGCATTGTGAATATTTATCTTAAAATTGAAATGGAGGTAAGATGGTGACGGCATCTAATGTTGTCATCGGAGTAGCAGCATCAAAAAAATTAAACGAAGATCTTTTCAAACAATGGTTAGAACCATATTTTTTCCAAATTCGTCCAAAAATAGTATCGTACTACTGGACTCATGGACAGGATACGATCAAAATTTCATAAGAAATATCACTTCACCAAATAAAACTCTGACAGTTTTAAGCGTTGCTAAAAACACTACTGGATTGATACAACCTTTGGATGTATATGGTTATAGAATATGGAAAAATTCCGCGCGTAAAATATCAAACCTTGTATTTACGTTAGATTTACAAATTAATTTACACGCACGGGACACAATTATCAAGATGCACTCTTTAATTCATAATAAATTGTCCGCACCTAGGTATAAAAAACTGTTTAAGTACGCATGGTTTCGGTGTGGTTACATGAGTAGTAGACCGGAACATTCTGATAATTCCGTTGACTTTAGTTTCAATCAAATTGAAACCATGTCACTTTTACAAATTATGCGCTGACAAATACTGATATTTCAATTGTATAGTACATAACCTCATTACATTTTTTACATTTACTACCGTTTATGATAGCTTAGAAGATCATTTCAAAATTGACAGAGTTACACGTATTAATAATAAATAAGAATAGTTTATTAATGAAAAGATGCTACTTAACAAAATATCATGTTAATATAAGGAAAACGCGTAAATGCACGTGGCAATTATTAAAACCGCGTGTAACACATTGGTGATGTCCCCAATGTGCAGATATCTTCATTAAATTTCTATCTTATATACATAAATTATCATATCAGTTCCGAAACTTATTGGACAAACCCTGTATAGGGAAATGTTGTTCCAAATGATGATTTTTGAGATCACATTTCAATAACATTGAAATCGTTGAGGTTGTAGATCATCGAATAGGTTTACTGATTTAATCATCTTTCTTTTTAAAAAAATGTCAAAACACATGATTATACTGGGAAAAAGTTACTATCATTATTTAAACCTATTGTAATAGTTAAAACTACACGATAATAAGATATGTATTCGCTATTCGTACAAAATTTAGGATAATAAAAAGATTTTATTTCAATTGCATCAAAACAATACAATGAACTTGCTTTTTTTTAATAGAATAATATTCATGGGTAAGAATTACATTATCAACAATAAATCAAAGTTGTCAACCGTTTGAAGTGGCCAATTTAAGAAATGGTGCATCTCCTTTAACACGACTCTACTTTAAGTTCTTTAAGTAGCAAATACTATTTTAAACTCCTCATGTACGTTGTAATATTTTTATAAATATTGTATAATGTATCAATAATATGTTACAACATTTTTTTAACGAATGAAAGCATACTTACAGGCCAAAGTGGAGATTCCTTTATCTGAAACAGGAGTTTCACAGAGGTTCAACACTTGCAGCTTTTGGAGATGCTCACTAATCATTTGTAAACCCGCGTCACCGAACTGCGTTGCCCATAGATTGAGGTATCTTAAAGCTGGTAATTTGATTAACTGTTCAGCACAAGCAGAAGTCACTGATGTAAAGGCCAAGCTAAGACATTCAAGATTGCCAAGAGCTCTTCCACCTAAGAGAAGCGCCACATCCGCATCCGTTGCTCGAACCGGTAGCGTGAGTTTCCGGGGACCTCCTTTTTGTTGCTGTACAAAATTTGATAATCATTTAAGAATTTTTATTGAAAGTGCATGTGCGATGATGTGCAAATAATTAATAATCATTAGATTTTCATTAGTTATTGAAAAAGTAAATATTCCTGACGTTTCAGAAGCATCGTAGTTAGATTTATTACGAATCGGTATTAATACTCAACTACACATATGTATCAAAGTTTTTAAAAAAATATGATAGTTTTGAAGAAATTTTTGTTGAAACAAAAAATAATTATCTAAGAGGGTTGTTATTTATGTTCATAACGATGTCAAAGAAGCAAGCAAATTATTTAGAGAAAAATCTATCTTGTTATTCTCTACTTTAATGTGTTTACAAAAACAAGAAAGAATATGTTATGTATTATATACGAAAAATAGAGGAAAGTGATAAACTAGTTACAAAGAATTGATGTTACTTTTTTCTTCAGTGATGCTCTTTTTTGTCAATTATTACTATTTTGTTTTTGTTCATTAGTAGGAGTACAGTGAAAAGCTGTTTAATGACTCATAAATTACTTACTAATTCTTGTAAATTCCTCTGCCTCTGACAAAGAGCAATATAGCGGTTCTTGCCCGATGTAGTCGACTCCAACGCGTTTACTATTTGCAGTCGAGCTTCCTCATTCGGCAACAAATACCATTCTAGCATCAAGCAGAGGGCTTCTTGCGCAGCTTCACAATCCCTCACTGCTAGAAGTATGCAATCATCTCGCGCCTGCTTGACCAGCGAAGCTATAAACCTTTTTCTCCGACAGCAACATTCCAGCAGTGTTGTCAACTTATTGGAAAACAATACAAGTTATTTACTAGCAAAAATAGTGGCAATTAGTGGTTATACATTATGAAAATTTTATTTTTATTTTTATATTATTAAATTTTATTTTATTTTATCGAAATACTATTCAATATCCGATTAATCTTGTGATTAATAACCGAGAACCTGAGTACCCACGCCATGTTGATTTAAAAAATTTGTTATATTTCTATTAAAATATTTTTAAATCGCTTTAAATCGACATTCTTTCAACACATTTATATTTATATTATTGTGGCACCGAAGACTGCAGATATAATGAAAAAAGGTCATAAAATGAGAAATTATCCACCAACTATGGTAGCACGTCGTTAAAATTTCAGTAGAATTCTGCCGGCATTTTGTGGAAGCGTGCGAGTAACTGAATGTGTCAAGCTGGAAAGAATGCATCCCATCGCATTAGTAATTGTGATCGCTTTGGCCAATTGTATACGTTATAACAGCGACTACCAATTATGCCGATATGTATCCTTTCCAGCTCTGTAATGAATAAATACAAATGTACTACATAGTATCACGTTTATACAGTCTATAGCACTTGATTAATGCGAATATTCTTGCATGATTTCAATAAACGGACCGTAAACAAAACATAAGAATATAAAGTGTTAATAACAAAGATACTTTATTAGACTTTACATATATTCAACATCTTTATTTATAACATAAAAAATTCAATTTGGCAATGATATGTATTCAGTGTCTAAATAGGATTGTAATCATGTTTTCCATTCGGACCCAATAACGTTTACGAGATTTTTTCTCAAATATACTGACTATTACTAGTGTAACGTTATCGGTAGGTATCCCCAAATATTTTCAATTTGTGTGTCTGTCTATAAAATATATTGCGTGCAGATGGTTAGCATGATTTGTAACAAATGAAAAAGCCCACAACAGTTTGATAATATGTATGTGCGTTGCAGCGTCAGCAATATTAGAGACGATTAAACAACGCGTGGACTAAGTGACTAAGTGGACTGTATCTAAGAAATTGTATGTGACTTCGGATGAATAGACTTTATTTTTGATGTTTTCTGTTTGATTTTTGATATGAGGGTGACTCTTCGAAGACATGTTACATTTTACGAAAGTTCGGAGTGGGCGTACAATTTTTAGCTATAGGTGGGGGAAAACAGTTTACTAATTTCTTATTGGCTAGTTAAATTCGAGTGGAAATGGTAAAATGAAGGACGTATGACGTGTTTTGGGTTTTTCCCAAAATGACCGTAGCGAGTAATAAACCTAAGGAGTACCTCAACATGAATGGAAACTACAAACAAAAGACTCTACGGCTAAGGCTAAGGGTTCTGACACCAGATGTGACTGACAATAAATCAAGGGAAAAACTCGCTAGAATGTAATGACTCCTTGGGTCCTATTTCTGCTACTATTGGGTCCTATCTCTTGCTGAAATGTGTATTTTAAGACCTAACATAACATATTATTTACTACACCCTAACGAAATCCCAAAGAATTTAAATGTTATTTATGCAGATAAATTTTAAATAAACGGCATTTTGCTGTTTTTTATTTCATTTGAAGCTAAGAACTTAAGAAAGAATCTAATCATAGCGAATGAAGTCTTAAACTTTTCTATTAAGGGTTTAGAGTCCAGATCAGTCCAGATCACAAAAAGAGGAACCAAATATAAAGTGGCTTCTCCTAAAACTTCCAGCAGAGAGTACACACTTCCTGTCATTGCAGGGTAAGTCTTATTTTAATTGTTTATAAATTTTATGTAACTTTAAGAGTTTCAGAAATTTCAATTGTTCGATTTCGGTTAATAAGACGTAACTAATTCTATTCCTTATTTATGAGAAATGAATAAATGAACATTATTTTTAATTGTTATGTTCATTCTTTAACTGAGTTTTGACGTAAGGACTTCTTATTGAACGTTTAGACTGTCCCAGCGCAAAGGTGCTTGTTCACAATCGCGCTTAGTCGTTAGGCTCAAAGCTGTTTCTCTCGCGTTTGGGCCTGCGCAATTCTCTCGCTCTGATTGGTCGGTGTTTTTGCTTAATAATTCAAAAACGAAGCTTCAAACCCCGTTTATTGCAAAGAGAAATGTTGTTCAGCATCACATCCCCTACCACCCATTTCTGGGAGTTACACTAGTTGTGAGGCACCCTGTATGGAGCAAACGCGTTCTGGCGCAACATTATAGTTTACTAACAATTATCCCAAAATTGTATAAATAAACAAATAAAGTTAAAAGTGGTATTTGTCTTTGGAGAGTTTCAATAGTAAACCATTTATTTTTAAAAAAGTGTGTTCTTTATTGAGGATATGACATTAGTAAAATTGGTAGCAACGGTGAGATCACTCCATTATCGCCACAAGAAGGAATACAAGTAGCTGACCTGAAATAACGGATAGTAATTACCTTGTAAACATAATGAAAAGACGGCAACTAGGAAAAGTAATTATAAGTACGTTCCAGTTACTACTTATAGAAACGTATCGACGTACTCTTCGGACACGAACTTTAATTCGTCAGATTTAATATTGTCCAAAATGATAACCAGTAACATAGAAGAAATAACAGACATAATAAATGGAGAAATTAAGATAGCAGACATCCATCGATCACAACCGGATACGAAGACATTCTAACACGTAAAGAAGTCGTTGAAGTAGTACAAGACTTTGATGGAAAATTACAAAGTGTAAAGTCATTTATATCCGAAATCGATGAAACAAGAAGATTAGTACAAAACAAAACTATTTCCTCTGTTTAATAAAAGCAAAAAGAATAATAGGTACGGTAACATGTAAAATAGAAGCTTATTCCATGGACACGTATGACGAATTCTTTGAGGCACTTATATAGTGGCAAAATTAGGCCGCGATGCTTTCAAAGACGAACTAAGACTATAACGCAATATGCTAACCGATTCCTGGAAATTTAATACAATGTACTAAGCTGTACAGTACATTCAGAGGAATTAGTAAAAAACAAAAGAACAGGAAACAGGATCTCCGGCAATTCATATTAGGGCTACGTCCAGAAGTAAGAGCACAAGCCCCTTAAAACATCCGACGGCCTATCGCACTCGCACAAACTTCCGAATTGCAATTAATGATTTGCGAAACGATGATGCGCCAATTGGAACTGCGAAATGATAGAGGAAGTATACCGCGAAACATCAATAGCAGTAGGGACCGCAAGAAGAGACCAACTGACAGACGCGATTTACAGACCTGTAACTACTGTCAAAGGTCAGGACACTTAGAACAAGAGTGCAGAACAAGAAAATACCACGAAGAAAGATCTAAGCAGTCACAGAATCTTCGAGACGTTCGATACCCAAGACCACCCGATCGAGTTTACGACATACAGACGAAACCGAACTCCCCACTAGTTACAATATTGAAAACGGAAGAAGAACAATCAGATTAAAATTCAATAAAATGATCTAGCCGGCCTCATTCTTAATCGGTTCCGGAGTCTCTATGAATCTTCTAAAACGAAAGTTCTTTTCTCCCAAAATAACCTTGATAGCAAAAAATAGTTACATTAAAATACAAGAAGTCGCGCATGAGATACCAAAAACACTATTCCACGCGTTAACTCACTACAAAAGGAAACATTCCTCGCTCATGTAGTATGTAATGATTTTCCTATAACTGTCGATGGAATTTTAGGATTAGACTTTTTAAAATCACACGGAATTAAGTGGGAACTAGGCAGTGATAAGGAAAAATTAATGTTAGTAAGAGACGAATACATTTTACGACCGGCAACATTAGTCTGCATACCACCCAGATCCATTCAAATAATTGTTGTACGTACTGACATTTCAGATGGAGTAGCAATAAATGACGAATTAAACGCGTTAGTTAACATAAAACATAACTCGACATACGTGGCTATTAGCAATCGCCAAACTGAAGTAATGCAAATACCGGATAAAGTATACATACAGGGTGTCCCGCGACAGGTGTTACTCCCTGAAAGGGGTGGTAAAGGACGTCATTCTGAACAAGATGTCCCTTTGCAAAAATGGGGTTTGAAGCTTCGTTCTCGAATTATTAAGGAAAAACACGGACCAATCAGAGCGCAGGGATTACAGCCCAGAAGCGAGAGCGACAGCTTCGAGCCTTACAGCTAGGTGCGATCATGATCAAGTGCCTTTGCCTCGGAATAGTCTATCGTCTAACGAGAAGTCTGTACATCGAAACTCAGTTAAATAATGAACAGAATAATTGAAAGTAGTCTTCAATTACTCATTTCTTATGAAGGAGGAACGGAATTAGTTATGTGTAATTAGTAGGAACCGAGCAAATTAAATTTCTGCAATTTTAGATTTACACAAAAATTATTAACCATTAAAATAAGACTCACCAATTGTTTCAAAATAATCTTGCTTGATTGAAAATGGATCTTCGTAACTAGATCATTCCATTTATCCTAACTATTCGTAAAAATAATACACAACCCACAATAGCAGCTGATATCACAGCCGGTTAACTTCACTATTATTATTTATTATCACTGTTCACTGCAATATTTTGTTGTCACTTGTCACTAATTTCCTAATGTAATAACGATGGATGAACAAGCGAAGACGCGTGAACGATTATCCGAAAATAACTTCAGTGATTTTTTCTCTTTAATGTTTCGCTTCGAATGTTCTGTTCTAAACTGCCGATCGTGACTCCAAATTTGCCGAGTCTAAAGAAAGTAAGAATTCTGGACATCGTCTTCGACCGTTCGGACCGTCCAGGCAAAGAATCATAAAACAATTAAACGACTCCGTTTTGCTCGCTCAACGGGCCCTTCATAGGCGTCCGAGAAAAACCTTTTCCCTTTCCCTTTCTAAAAGGCAAAAACGGTTTTCGTCTCTTTATAAAGAAAGGCATACTCTCACTTTCGTTCGAATGTCAAACGCCCTTGTTGCAAGGGACTGTTGTCTAAATTTCCAGTCGAAGATGTTCATCGCGTTGCGTTTGGCAGTTTATAACGGATCGTCGGGTGTTCAACATCAAAAGAGAAAATAAAAAGTCGCTAAAATTATTTATGAATAATCATTCACGCGATTTCATTTGCGTTCTTTATCTGTGATTATTTCATTAGGAAATTAGTGAACAGTGGTAGCAGAATATTACAGTTAAAAATACCAATTAGAAGTAACAGTGAAGTGAAATGAGTTCACTGACTAGGTTGTAACATTAGATATTGTGCAGTGTGTCTTTTTACAAAAGATTAGGATCGATGAAGTCACGAAAACTCAAGTTTACTGGAACAGGATTATTTTCAAACAATAGGTGAGTTTGATTCAACTTTGCTTATCGCGTATTCACGATAAATGAATAACTGAACATTAGTCGTAACTGTTCTGTTCATTACTTAACTGATTTTTGTCGTGAGGGCTTCTTATTAAACGTTTAGACTGTCCCGGCGCATAGACACTTGATCATGATCGCGCTCAGCTGCAAGGCTCGAAGCTGTCGCTCCCGCTTCTCGGCGCGCGTAATCCCTGCGCTCTGATTGGTACGTGTTTTTCCTTAATAATTCGAAAACGAATCTTCAAACCCCATTTTTGCAAAGGGAAATCTTATTCAGAATGACGTCCTCTACCACCCCTTTCAGGGAGTAACACCTGTCGCGGGACACCCTGTATAACTGCGAAAGATACCGAGCAGAAACAGTTTTTGCAAATCAAGTAGTATTAAATCCTTAAGGATGTCTTGAAATCCTATCCTAAAACACGAGACTGTCTCATATTGCAGATAAACGCGAAAAAAGAGAACTCTGGGATATAAGCGAATACGACATTTTCACACTGCCGGGAGACTAGCTTCTGCCAACCGAACTGACTCAGCATAGTATTTATATCACTGATAAAATTCCCATTAATGTAAAGCAATACGCCAATTCACAAAGAAGAAATCGAGAAACAAATGCTAGAACTGTTAGAGAAGAATATCATTCAACCCAGCGATTCGCGCTATAATTTTCCCCTTTAGGTAATGCTAAAGAAAATGTATGCGAGTGGTAAAACAAAATGGAAAATATTATGCTAGTGGATTATGGGAAGCTATTCGAAGAGACACAACAAGACGCTTACCTCTTACCAAATACGGATGAAATTTTAGATCAGTTAGGGAACTCGAGATATTTTTCAGCATTCGACGTGACATCCGGACTTCACCAAGTACCAATGAATCCGGAACATTCGTGAAAAACAACGCTCACTACACTGAGTGCACACTTTAAATATTGTCGGATGCCTTTCGGGTAAAAAAATGCTCTCGCAACATTCCCGCGCATGATGAATAACGAGTTAAGCGGTCTTATGAATCAGGTAGAGGAACATAACGATAAACTACGGACACTGTTTCAAAGGTTAAGAGAAACTGGTCTCTTCAGCCATCAGGCTTGCATTTATCAAAGTGTTAGTAGCTGAGACCAGAACTGACCTACCTCGGACATATCATATCAGAGAAGGGCGTTAAACCAAACCCGGACAAAATCAAGGCAGTTGCAGAATTTCCAAAGCCTCGCAATCCTAAACATATTAAACAATTTTTAGGTCTCTGTGACTATTACTGAAAATTCTTTAAAAATGTTAGCAAGACAGCGAAGCCGTTAAGAACGCGTTTGAAAAAATCGGTTGAATGGAAATGGAAAAAACCACAAGAAACGGCATTTGAAACATGATAGTCAGTATTGATTACGAAACCATTGCTACAATTTCTAAAATTGGAAAAACCGTTCATACTAACAACTGATGTCTCAGGAAAAGCCCCGGGCGCAGTCCTCAGCCGAGAACACGTAGGATCTGACAAACCAGTAACATGTGCTTCTAGGATACTGAATAACGGGGAAATAAATTATTCCAGTACCGAAAAGGAACTTCTAGCAATAGTCCGCATGTAAACACTTTCGACCATACTTATATGACTGTATGTCCAAGATAGTCACCGACCATAAACCTTTAATTTGGCTAATGTACATTAGAAACCCAAAGTTTAGGTGGATGCCATGGCGGCTCTAACTTGAGGAATACGAATATGAAATAAGGTACAAGAAGAGATGCACCAACAGTAATACTGACGCTCTATCACAAGTGTACCATACTGAAAGGTCACCTTCACCGAACACCATGGAAATTTCAAATGAAGGACAAATTAACGCGACTATCGTACCCGAAGAGGTAACAGACTCAGAAGAATACGTAGCTGAACTCAACCAAGAACCCAGTTACGACGGATTTACACAGTTAAATATAAAGCTCTTGACAGCTTTAATTCACTTAAACAAATACCCACTAACGCCACACGTTACAATAGTCATGACGGAAATACACTGCCCAAAAGAAATATGGCATAGAAAAATTTTAGGCAAAAATTGGCAAAATTTGACTGACGGTAACTCCGTGAAAAAAAAAATCGTAGAATTATGTCCTTTTTTTTAAATTAAAGCTTGAAATCTCTACTTTAAGATACTATAGTTCGATTTTGAGTTTGATGCATCCCTACCACTACAAACACCTTAAATGTGAGGGTACCTTTGCAATGTTGAAAATTACAAAGTTTGACGAAGTGCATGGACTTGCTACATTTTTTTTCTGAGATTCTGTTTGCAGGAGTATAAAGTACGAACCTTTATCTTCAATTTCCAGTAAGTGAAAATTCGCTGCCATTTTTTGTCGCAAAGATACAGCAGTTTAAAGTAACCCTTGCATTTATGGCATATACCGCTGGCATTGGCATTACCCGATGTGCACCACGAACAGGTTGTCGAACGGATTTTGCACATCATATGGCTCTGAAAAAAGCCGTTTTTCTGTGTGCGGGTGTGCGTATATGTGTTTGTGTGTGTGTGCTTAAATACTAGTAATGCGTGTCTCCTCCGTGTTTTTGAATTACTGCTTGCAGCCGACAAAAGGTGTTGAATTTTCATTTCAATAAAATTAACAAAAATAAATGTATGTATCGAAAAGTCGATAATCGAATTCGTGCGTCGATCATAATTCGTGCGACTTATAAGATACCGCTCGATTTTGATTAACTTTCGTATGTTATAAAAAAAATAAAATCTGTATTTTTTGTTCGTTATTGTTTTCCGGTTTATATATCATTTTTCACATCTATAAAACACATTTCGTTATTAAATATTCACAAATCAAGTTTAATTAAAGAGGTCCTTCCAAGTCATTTTCTTAAATAAATTCATTTAGTTCTTTTAAATGTAATTGTGTTTTAGTTTTATTTCATATATTATTAACTCCCATATTCCATTAAAAGGAAATGTCTAATTCCCATTACTTTGTGGAAAGGGAACAAACTGAGAGATTTATTCGGTAACCTTCAAAAGATAAAGATTGCGGAACATCTGAAGGGAACAAATTACATTCCAATAGTTCACAATGAGTTGTCGAAATCGGAGCAACAGAATTTGTACAACTTCGTTGATTTTATTTTCAAGGACACAGGTATTTGTGTAAATATAATCATGAGCGAAATACCCATAGACAAAAAACTGTTAATGAAACAAATACATGAATCGGTCATGCAGGCATTTTTAAAACATTAATCGAAATGAGAGAAGTAGCACTATCGGTGAAAAAGTCTGAGGTTCAGGAAGAAATATCTACTGTCAATCCTGCAATGAAAATAAGAACAAGCAGCTTAAATCAAAACAGAAACTATTAATAACGCATACACCAGTATCAAAATCACGCCCATCAAAATCGATATATTAGGTCCATTACCGAAAACAATCATAGGAAATCGCTACATCCTAACGGTTCAAGACCATTGACCAAATTTATATCAGTGATTGTATAATAAGACATCACCGCTAAGTCAATAGCGGAGCGCCTCGTAAAGGCTCTACCGTACCCGAGCTATTTACTCATTACCGGTAGGTGTTCGAAAATATAAGGGACGGTATATACAGGGTGTCCCAGTTTTTTCAGGCCAAACTTTGCCAGTGTGTTCTATCCGCAAAAGGAAGAAAAAATGTTATAGAGGGTGTCTCGCAACTAGTGTTACTCCCTGAAAGGGGTGGTAGAGGACGTCATTCTGAACAAGATTTTCCTTTGCAAAAATGGGATTTGAAGCTTCGTTTTTGAGTTATTAAGGAAAAACACTAACCAATCAGAGCGCGAGAATAGCGCGCGCCCAGACGCGAGAGCGACAGCTTCGACTATGACGGTCGATCGTGATCGTGAACAAGAGTATTAATACCGCGTCGGTATAACAGGAAACTAGGTGAAAGTTACATCGAATAACGAATTAAGAAGTTAAGAATAATATTAAGTTCTTCATTATTCTTAAATAGGAGATGAACCAATTAGTTATTGTTTACTCAGACCAAGTATATTGTATTTATTTTATGCCTTCGAAAAGGAATAAAGAATAAATTTATGAAAATTAATTTTGTCAACTATTCTAATAAAGCAAACAAATAAATTCACGTTTCAAAACGAATGAGTACCTTGTCTATGAAATGAGATAGAACTGGAATGGAATATGTAATGCAGTAACTCACTGAAGTCAAATAAATCAATTCCTGCGTACGTTTAATTTTAAGAATTCACAATCAACTTAAATAAAACTTACCCATTGATTCATGAAAAAAAATAGCTTCGATAAAAAATATTTGTATCACCGGGTAGATTCACCAATGACAGTACTAACAGCCGACGTCCTGACAGGGTCAATGAACTCTCAATTTATTTCACTGTCTCTTTCTAATAATCGCACAACATAAGCACGACCGGTAAACGGACCGAATGAAAATGCATGAACGATTATTCATAGATATGTATGTTTAATGCTACTATATATTCTCATTATAAGGTATCCGAATTCGGGAATCGATATTATATCATATTTTAATAGAAGACATTGTTGAACGGGCCACGTATCTCGGTTTTGTTGTCGATCGCGAGGCGTACGTCGCAAGCGGTTACCACGCAACGATGATCTGCTGAACGACTGCCGTGTCGATCGACAGTCATCGTTTATTGTCGAAAGAAACCAGCCGAAATAAAATATATCGTAGTTTTTAATCGAAAATTCCACTTTCTTGCTTTCGAGACAATGTAGTTAAAATTATTTATGAATATTCGTTCACGTGTTTTCATTCGGCCTATTTACGTGTCGGGCTCGCAGTGACTAATTAGTGAAAAGTGACAAGGAAAAGTGATAATGAAAGCTAATAATGAAAGATGACAGTGAAGTAAATTGAGAGTTTCTGTGTGGTGATTTCTTTTTTCTAACGGTAAGGATCCGTGGATCGACCCGGTGACAGAGATTCATTTTCATCGTGACTATTTGCCGTTCAATGGGTAAGTTAAATTTAAATTTGTTAATTATTCCATTTAAATTTTTATTTGTTGAATGGAAAAGTTATTTAATTTTTCAAAAATGAGAATTTGTTCTTATTTCACCATCACAATATCTAACGAGAATAATTTCCATATTTATCTCTTATTTCTTTGCAATAACGAATAAACGTATCGAATAAATTCGATTTATTCTGATTACGTGAGTAAGGACTAATTTCTTTATTTCTTATCCATTAATGAATAATAATGCAACAACAATCCAGATTTTTTTATTCGTTATTCGATGTAACTTTTATCTAACAGTTTCCTATTATACCGACGCGGTATCGATACGCTTGTTCACGATCACGATCGACCGTCATACTCGAAGCTGTCGTTCTCATCTCTGGGCGTGCGCTATTCTCGCGCTCTGATTGGTCAGTGTTTTTCATTAATAATTCAAAAACTGAGCTTCAGTCAACATTTTGGTAAAGGAAAAAGTTGTTCAGTATCACCCCGGCTACCACCCCCTGAAATGATGCCCACCAGTAGCCGAACACCCTGTATATGTAATTCCATTTACGGAAACAAAATTAACAGTCGTATCCCCTTTACGCATCATGTAGATGAAGACTACTTTCACTAGATAGTTTGCCCTCTGGAATCATATAATTTGTATCTGAAATACATTTTGTATTGTCGATACTTTCAAAGATATTCGACTAGGTCAATTTAAGTGGAACATTCTATCTAAAAGTAATTTAAGATTTCGTATGAAAATTTCGATGCAGCTAAATTCTTCGGACGAATTACAATTAAATTCTTAGATAACTCTAATTAATGCTTGTGTTCAGTTTCATAAACATCGGCGAGTATCATTAATGTATTCCTTTGCGAGCATATCAACGGTTACATTATGTTCCGCGATGTCGTGAAAAATACCATGTAATACAAATAAATGTAGTCTCTGACTCTCTGTCTCTTGTCTTCAACGGACCTGCTGTGGTGCTTTTCGCAAAGTCAGAGATAAGACCTATCAAGGAGTCTTCTCATTAAGCATATTTCAATAACGTGGGTTCCCAACGTGACGGGCTTGAACCATATAACAGTTACCACGTGCACCACAGCAGCAGGATTTACAGCGGGCATACAAGGGAAGCCTCTACAGCAATTAAGAGGCTAGAGCAAGCTAGCCTATCACATTTTTGTCAAAGGTCAAAAACCACACAGATTGGTTACCTTCATTGACATTCATGCTAGACCAACTCCCTGAAGCTCATTCGCTAATTATGTTGGGTGGGGGCAGAGAGGTGAATTGGTGTACAAGAAACCGAAAAGAGAACAAGTTCAGTTCAGACAATCGTAAAGATTACTTCAGTCTATAGCGAACAATTACATTCAGACCATTCAAACGTTGAGTTGCCTATCACAGATATCGATAGCTATCGTTGCTAAGATAACAAGTAATATTCAATTGGTTCGCTATCGTTCATGATCAATCGTATGAATCGAAAAGTCAATTGGTTTTCTCGTTTGTGATTAATCATATCAATCGTGCCTAACTCACAAATACACTTGTATCAAAAACAGTGCATAATAAAAGACTAATTCAATTTAAAAAGTGCAGTTAATTATCCTTATTGCTGTAAAAAGAGTAAGGAAGCACGGCAGTGCGGGTGTTTGGACTTGTACATTTTAGGAAAACCGTTGCATTGTAAATCTTGAACGTGCAACAGAAAAAATAGGACTCGTAACGTTAATTTATTGCAGTTTAGCGAAAACAGCGTTAAAAGCTAAATCGCTTTAGTGATGCCATAAATTTAACCATCTGGAATTAGTCAAGATGGGTCCTGGGGTGCTTGTCTCAGGGTTAAGAGGTCTTGGGACTTTCCAGCCGCGACACTCGTACGCTACCTAAGGGTGACCAGGACTTTGGAGGCGTGGATTGTCAAACGAATGACAGAAAAGATGACCGCCTTCTTGCTGATCAACCACGCAAGAATAAGCCAATGAGGAAAGTCACCCCCATCGACAGCCCTCAGGCAGAAGTTTTAAAACGAGTGTTTTTTCGAAGAAAGATCAGATTATATCGAGATTCAGATCAGATTTTGTAAACCAAGTAGTACGAACTTACGACATTATAATCTCTCCAGGCGTACTCCTGCGATATTTGAACTTGTGCGAGCGAACTCTCGTACAAATAATAATTAATTAGTCAACTGTCATTTAAACTCATTTGTTTCCATTTTTACAATTTTTACTTTAAAAATTACACGTACTTTTACACAGTGCACTTGCGTTATTCATTTAAAATTTCCTGGTGCACAAACAGCGGGTATTAACCAAAAGGGTTAACATCCCAACTTCGTGCAAAAAAAACGCATTATGAATGTGATACTATGTGGGATAGCGCGTGCAACAACGCAAAGCTGGACGGAGTAATACAAAGTGTTGCGAGGAACAGAGTGAGTGAGTGAAATCGCAAACGAGCGGCGAAAATGATGTTTCTATGTAAAGTGTGGTGCGTGTGGGGTTTACGGCGTGCGTAAAAACAATGGAGGAACGATCGTCAACGAACGAAAAGACTAGCAGTTGATTTTAAGATGCGACACGACAAACACCTCAACTGTGACTGACCAATTTTCCTACATACTATACATATGTATAGTGTTAGTAGAGTTTTGATAAGATGTCTAAAGTAACCCCAGTTAGTCAACAGCGGAAAAGCAAACAATTATGTTCAATAAAAATTCGGTGTATAAGCTTTCTCGGTATAACTCTCACACTATACAATTTGCTTTCTTTCAAAATGTCTCAGTCTTTCGTTCTGCGTTAAACATTCTTACGTATGTGGCGTCTATAAGCGTCCGCCACATTCCTGCCATATTTATATTTAAACTAGTATTAAGAATGCAAGTGAGAATGAAAAGGGTAAATAAGTTGATTGCGTAAACGTATTCAAATGAATGCTGTGTAGTGTTTGCAAGAGGATGTTTGGATGTTCGGTTCGAGAGTCACATTCGATGATCGAATTCGAGGAATGCCTGAGGACTACGTGTGTATTGGAAGAAGAAAAAGGATTTCAGGAGGGAATGCAACAGGGTGATGAGAGTTTTTTTAGCCAGTCCGTTACTGTTAATCGTAAGAGTCGGTCAAAGACCATTGTTCACGCGTTAATAAAGTTTAGGATAGCATTAGCGAAGTCGTGGATTCTCATTGACCTATGACGTACCTCATACTATACATATAATCATTAATTCGATCCTCATATTCTCGCACATCATGCATTCACGGAATTTTGTAATAGGGGTTCACGTTTCCATAGCACACCAAAACACTGTTACGTTTTGCTTTTCCGTAATTCATTGTTCGTGTTAGGAAAATAGAAATCGACGAACAGTCGTAGCAGGTCATATGCCTTTCGTCAGCGCACTTCTTCTTCCTAAGGGAAGTTTCTTCAGACTCAAATGCCCTAAACAACGACTATGCTAACGGGGATGTTCTCAGGACTAATTTGTGCCTTTGAAGACATTCTTGTATTTGTTTTTGCCGAGAGAGGATAAAATAAAGAAACCTTGAAATATTTTCAAACGCGCCCAGAAGATTTATTCGGTGAACCACACTCTTTACCGAATTATTCCAGTTAGTTTACATTCGACCTTTTATACACGTACGTGGATACATACACACCATTAATTTCAAACATGACAGCCAATTGAATCTTAGGTATCGTAGTAATAAGCTGGGACTCAATCAGCTTTTAGAACTTATCCGATTGTTTCAAGACAATCAGAAAAGACTATCAGTAAAGCAGTACTCGTAAAATATTTTTGAAGAAGATAATTTGAGCTCTACGATAAGAGTAACACGGAAGGAGAAATATTGTTTGTGAACAATCAATTTTATAACTATAAACTGTAATATCACTATAATATTCATAATACTTGTTTTATTTTGTATATCATAAGAAAAATTAATTAGGACTAGGAATCCATGTTTTATACACGTTTTCAACAATTGTTATCTCGTCTTCTACCTCTTCACGTTTAGTAATTTGCAAAATAACAAAGTTGGAGACGATCATTTTTTGTTTTTAGAACAACGTTATTTTAACCTGGCCAAAGTTACTACGACTTATGGTATTCATTTTGTACACTAGCAAATTAATATAACCAACAAATTTTGAATCTAGTGATCGATATTGTTCCATTCGACGAAACATCTGAGCGGAGATCGAACATTTGTTTATGACCGAACCGATTAAACAGCCGTTTTTGAGTCAAGATATTTCGAGTTTTTCAATATTTTAGTTTATTCAATGTTTTTGCAATAAATTTAGAATTTTATTTTCGCTTCGTCCTCAACGGCCGCTTATTAAATTGGTTATTCCGAAGAATGACTCTATAAATGGTCACGATCAGACCTAACGGTATGTTCTGTTCACCAAATGTTCATTTATAGAGGAAAAGCCTCGACATTGTCGGATATTTAGGGTCCTCCCGCAACTCACTGGGATCCCCACCATTCCTAAATAAAGACGTTCTAACAAAGCTAGAAACAATGGATTCAATTTTCAAGGGGACACGCTGATTGTAATAATCAACTTTTAAACAAAAACCAATCAACGTAGGACCTTGAGTCCGACGTCTTCGCAGATGTCCGGTTGAAGGCAAGTCGTCACTTCGTTTTCATTCGTAATCGTAGTCACTTCGTTCTTTTAAACTCAGATCTAGGGACACTCACTCACTAGTGTATCCCCTTGAACAAACTTTTTGTCCCCAAATCATACCCTTAACTTCGTTCGTGATCGTTAAAGCGGACGAAAGTTTGGTAAACGTACGAACCAGTTTCCGCACTCAACATGAACTCGAGACGAAATTTCCACATTAATTTATGAAAACAACGCGTCGCAATTATTGACGAGTCCTAAAGATAAGTTGAACCTTACAACCTCGGCTGAAGAATTCAATCCACGTTAATAATCGTTGACAGATAATAAAAATACGTGAGATTGCCATGAAACATTTGTAGCGATTGTTGTTGAATGGGTCTCTTATTTCTATTCATGATCAACTTTTTTCATTTAATACATATTAAGGTATAGAGTCGTTAAAAAAGATATAGAATATAATAAAATGTAAGAAAAATACCATTTCACCAAAGAGTTCTCCCTGATCAGGACAAGCTGGACTAGACGGCGCTGCAATATGAATCCAACCAGGTCGCGGTTCCCTAACCGGAAGTAGAACACGATGTACTATGCATCTTGAATCTTTGGCTAAACGTTTTATCACACACATTAGTATCGACTGTTGGACCTCTTTTATAGCTAAAGCTTCCTCCGGAAACGGTACCGGTTGTAACAGTGCACCGAAACCTGGCCTCCAGTCGCTATACTCAGATCTGAAAATAAATGAATAATCGTTAATGTAATCAATTGTTTCAATATATTTTTCTAGTAATTATGAATAAGAATAAGATTATAAATGTTTATGTTTTTATGACACGCAAAGTACACAGAACACATTCAAAACACTGGTTCGAAATTGGTATAACTCATTTAAAATATCAAAAATGTATAGAGTAGTAGGATGTGAAAACATTAATATGAATATGTATATCCGCACAAACTTCTGCTGCTGCTAATATTTAATAACATCGATTATGATACTTGATGAGCATTTGTTTAAACATTAAATATTGAATTTAACGAATCAGAATAAATGATTAAGAAGACAATCATGTTCGTTAATATTTTATATTACTATTTCTATAAATTTGACAAGTCCAAAGAAGACAGAATAATAAAATTGTTTGTAATTTGGTAATACTTACGCGATATTTAACACCAACAAATAGCAATCCAACGGAGGTAAAGTTGGTGATTTGTCTTTTTCTAATAAGGAACGATTGGCTACCTCGAATCTGTAATTATTTAAACCAATATTAATTAAAATATTTTTAATGATATTTCATTCTACTTTTTAGTAATTTAGTGGAATATTATGACATATTTTCATATCATAAAACGAACAAATAACTATTGATCTCAGTATAAACAATCAACTATATTTTTAAAATCCAGAGAAGATTAACTAAAAAATTTCTAATTTTGGACAATTTAGTGTAAACATCAAAACATCGACTTTTTGTTGAGTCCTCTCCAGATATAAATAAAAGAAAAATATTTTTTAATTAATACTTTTGCATCAATTTAGAGCGTGTTGCATCAATTTTAGATTTTGTAAATAACTACACAAGACCCTGAAACCTACTCATAAAAATCAGATTCGGAATCTTTAATTTGGAAGGCAATAATAGTCGGAGAAATCCGAACCGACCCGTAACGGCTATAAGTTTATGAAACCATTGACCATTTTTCTTTAAAAAAATTACTTTCGCGACGACAACCCAAGTTTATTGCTTTGGGACCAACATGTTAATTTTCGATTCCGTTATTTTCAACCATCGTAGTCAGGGTCAAAGTGCTTCTTCAGCTTATTACCGACTACGAGTTTTTCCCAAAGCACGCGGAAATCCTTCGCGCGTCACCCCTACATCGCGGCTATTTCCAGGGGTGAGCATTACTGTACAAGGGCAATCACTTTACAAAAATCGTGGTCAATCATGTATCTCATCCCCTTCCGAATAGTCACGTCGGAGGTGACGTTGATGGACGTTTTGCCTCAAGCTGACAGAAGCATTTTAGCACACGAACAAACATTAAGTATAATGAACAGTTAGAAAACACTTTAAACCGAGAATAAGTCAAGTACGATTTAGAACATGAACACACGCTGAGCACAACTTATTGTTAGAACTCAAAGTATTAATAACACGGACGAGGAAATTGAATTACAAAGTATCATTTCAACCAGATTCAGGCTCATTAATTTGTGGCTGAGTCAGAATTAGCGCTGGGTCTCCGAATCCACACAATTCTCGTAACAAATACCATAACTATCAATCAGATTTTTACGTATTATGTACCTTTATATATTTTAAAATCGATTATTAGTTGTTACAAACTGACAAATAACTATGTTTTTGAGAATAATATTGAAAAATCTATCTACTGTCTGTGTCACGAAAGATTGCTAGCGGAAAGAATAGATATCTTATTAATTATTTTATTGGAAAGCCTACATTTCGTTATTTATTTTCGTCATGTCTCGTCGAAACGGTCACGTTTTATTAGTAATAAACTCGTGAATCTCAAGAGTATGGGACAGCGTTAATGAAGATACCTCCTTGCTTTCGTGTCGACTTGCTGACCGTTCTGTATGACGAAAACAACAGTTATTTTCAGAAGTACCATTTGGCAACATTTGTACATTATCAAATAATATCAAACTTTCTGTGTTCCAAAATCGGCCACTTGATATGTAAAATCTAAGAATTTTTAGTATTAATACTTAAGAATGATATTGTCATTTAAAAATAAAATCTCTTCAAATTAAAGATATATTAAGAATTTGTTTAACTCAAGACAATCATGAAAGGAAAATATTAAACAGAAGCTGAGATAATAAATTATAACCTAATATACACCAACCTGTCTTCATCTAGGCGTTTACTACAGAACCTCCTGCATTTGTAAGCAAGAGGATATGAATAAAGTTGTAGATAAAATTAGTTAAAATTGTTAGTTGTTATACCATACGGTAAAGAAAACATTTTTGTTATGGACAACATGAAAAAAAGTTGAAAATCATGTTTTTTATACGACATACGAACAGATCTGCAATACTGCTGTCACTGTGTTTTATAATATAATATTTTCAACACAGAAACGAAATACATACATCAGCGGTAGTTTTTAATGTTAGTGGTCGCCGTGCCCGTAGTGTACGATTTGTAATTATGTGTTGTCGTATATTATGATAAATTATTGGACTTGTATGTTATGTATGTATAAGACACGATGTTTTTTTTTTTAAGAAATATTTCCTGTGTCATGTGCTATTGTTTCATTATCATAAAAAGTTTTTAAAATAAATTAAGAAATACATATGTAGGGTGGTGAGATCCGTTAGGCATAAATTTGTAGATTAGTGTAGAATAAGATAGTTTACGATAAAGTCGCTGGGACAATTTGAAGTTTGCAGACTTGGCGGTGCAGAGAAGGCAATGCGCCTCCTCCCCCACATGTCGTAGTATTTTTATGTTTGGGAAAAACCTACCGGAAAGCCAAAGTAGAAAGTAGAGGCGAGAGGTTAGGGAGTTCGTCGAAAAAACCTTTCGAGAAGGGCAATGTGTGGAAATGTGTGATAACTTCCAATCACCTGTTCTTATAGATTTTTGTGTACTAGAATACTAATCTGTAAATTGTTCTTTTGTAGTAATCATAGTGTTTGAGAAAATCGATTTTGAACGAAAATTGCTCATTTTCAATTTCGAAGATGTTTTGTGTAGTTACAATAACAGCTATTTAGATCTTTTCAACCTACAACTATTCTTTGAATTCTCCTAAATAAAATGATATTTATTATTATTACATTATAAATGTTTAAAAATGTATAAACGTATGTATAAACTTAAACTCGGTTTAAGTTAATAACAAATAATTAGTTTATCCCCTATCTGTAAATAATGCATTACCGGATCTTATTTTTAATTATTTTATTCGTTATTTGATTTAACTTTCACATAGTGGTCTTCTGTTAGCAATTACATTGTCATGGTGCAAACGTGCTTGTTCAGGATCACGCTCAGCCGTCAAGCTCGAAGCTGTTGCTCTCGCGTTTAGGCGCGCGCTATTCTTGCGCTCTGATTGGTCAGTGTTTTTCCTGACCAACATTTTGGTAAAAGAAAAAGTTGTTCAGGATCACCCCAGCTACCACCCCTTAAAATTATGCCTGGCAGTAGATTTTTGAAAAATTTGATTGTTTCAAAAAATATGTTAAAAATTAACATCATTTTATAAATTTTTTTAATAAAGCGTTGAACTATTTTGATTAAATTTCATATACGTAAACTATAAGCTCAAAGAAAATTTAATTATACGCACATTTTATACTTTCCGTTCGGTGCACGACTGATTTCTATACATAATATTTTGGCAATTGTATTGTATCACATTTGTTATACTAATTTATTTATAAAAAGAACTTAAAGGTCCATAGGTGTCCCTATAAAGCATGGGGCCCGAGTCAGGTATCCCATTTGTTCCGCGTTAAGGGCGCATACTGGTGGTAATATTCGATGTACAGAAGATATGTATATACACAAGGTATTTCACTAACTCCGTTAAGAAACGAAATCTCCTGTATCATTAATGATACGAGAAAATACGTAACGAAAGAATTGTTCTATTTAAAAGAACACGTTTAAAAATTTCAAGGAATTCAAACTTGAGACATTTAATAGACAAATTTTAAGTATCCCACGAACTGCTGTTTTTTGAAATAGTACCTCAATATCTTATGCAGAGTATACTAAAAAATTGACGTAATTGTAAGTATTTCATTGAACAAAAGGACACTCAAGTGTCTTTCCTTTTTAATATTTTGCATAAAAAATGGTATGGTATCATATCAAGAAAATCAACAATTCGTAAGATATTTCGAACTTTTGTATTAAGTGTCTCGATTTTGAATTTAAAATATCTTAGGAATTACTGATGTTTTTTATATTATACTTTGAAACTTTTTATATAAGATGTTCTTTAAGATTGATTGAAAAAGAACTACTTTCATTTAAAAAACATTGGTAACCTTGAAATGTTGAAAAACATCCTCGAGAAAAAACCCATCAAATCACAATAAGTATTTCTGAAATATGTATTGCCCTAAAATTAAATGAAGTGCTAAAATACCTTATATAAAGGATCCATTTCTATTTGTAAATATTGTTTTGTTCATCTTTTCATTGATAACAAACCTAAAGTTAGATATTATGCATTTATCGACTGTGGCAGGTTTATAAAACATTTTGTAATAACTGCTTTAAATCACACCATAATTTGTTTTTAAAGTAATATTTATATAGTAATTTATGCCTTTTTCAAATTAAATATATTTGTATTTTTATTTAACCCTTTGCACTCGAGGGCTCCGGAGCGGAGCCATTTAAAATTTGTCATCAAATTCAAGGGCTCCACTATGGAGACAATGCAAATAATTTTCAATTCATAATGTAAGGATAAATGGATCTAAGGACAATGACTTTTCTTTTAATGCACATATTATTTACTTATATGTGAATATGATTTTTCTATTGAAAATGCTTCGAGTTGCTGGCAATATGAATGAATAAAAACTTCGACTGCAAAGAGTTAATAATAATATTTCTAGGGAAACGGTGGATAAAAATACGCTACTTCTGATAGTACGAATCGAATAAGTTAGCATCACAGAAAGGTCGCGTCGTTATGAAATAGATTTTGCTTAGTTAATGGTATAATGGAATAAAGAACAAATGTACTTTTATGTAGGAAACTAATCAACCAATTTTTGGAACAAGTAACTATCCATATTAATTTTCAAATCAATGAACATTTTAATCGCAAAAAATTTTAATCTCTTCTTTATCCCAGCATGATTAGTGACAATCAGTCTGTAAAAATATGATCACTCCTTGAATTGTAAATATTAACGCCACAATGCTAAAGTTTTCACTGTTTAAAACTAATCCATAATTATTTTCATTGATATAAATTACAAACTGATTCTAGTAGTTGTTTACTGAGATAAGTACAGTACCATAGAGGATTACTAGTGAAATCTATTGAAATTCTTTAAACTACATATATCGTAGTATCTGTTGTGTTGCTTGCGCTTCAACTTAATGAAAAGCGCGAACTCGTTCTATGTGTATATCAGTGATTCCGTTCCGACATAAAATAAATAAACAACTGCTTGAGGATAAATATATGTATACAATTTATTCACAAATGAACGTTTGCTTTGTAGCACTTTAAGAGAAACACCTCTCAACTACGGATTCTATAATTTTGAACTGAATTCATTGAGAGTTGACGAGAGAATCTACCCAAAAGTGTAAGAAGAATGTTCACCATTGGATTGGTTAAAAAATATTAATGGAAGGGGACAAGAACCGCTCTTACGAAACGCTCGTACTTGCGTCAAGTTTGACCTGAGGTAAAAACTACGCCGTCGTTTGTCACCTAACGATTCAATAGTATTAAAACCATGAAGCTTGTGTGACATAAAAAAAAAAATCTCTTTGAACACAGCACCGATTAACCTACGTAACTTCCAGCCCGGACAACGGAAGTTCTCAATAGATAAACACTGCTAAATCGAACACCGCTGCTAAAATTTCTAGTTATCATCCCGATAAGGAACTGTCATTCTTTGCACCGATCGACCTACGTGACTTGATGTAGTTTCGACGTACACACAGGCCGAGTTGTCCGACGAAATATACATGGAACAACCAAAATTATTTATATCAAAGGGAGAAGAGGATAAGGTATGCAAGTTGCATAAATCACTATACGGATTGAAACAGGCAGGTCGCAAATGGTATAGTAAGTTAAATAAATATTTGATAAGCATTAATTTTGTTAAGTCCGAAATAAATCCGTGCGTTTACGTAGATAAGTCAGATGGTAGTGATATTGTAATAATAGTTTACGTAGATGATCTGCTAATAGCTACTGTCGATTTTAAGAAATTAAAAATTGTAAAGGACTTACTGAAAAAGCAATTTAAAATGAAAGATTTAGGACCAGTAACAACTATATTGGGTATACGCGTTGAAAGACAAGGTCAAAAAGGAAGCATAAGGTTAACTCAAAGTGTATATGTAGAAGATTTACTTGAGCGATTCAATATAAGCGATTGTAAAACAGTGAGTACACCCTTGGAAACTAAAGTAAACCAACAATTGAAAGATTTGAAACCGCCGACAGATGCAGAAATTGACGAAATGAAAGAAAAACCTTATTGGCAATTAGTAGGAAGTTTATTGTATTTAGCAAATACAACTAGGCCAGATATAATGTTTGCGACGAACTTTTTATGTCGATTTTGTGAAAACCCAAGAATTATGAACTGGAAAATGGCAAAACATGTATTAAGGTATTTACGAGGGACAATTGTTTACTGTATTAAGTACGAAAAGACGGATGAGCCATTGCAAGCGTATGTAAATTCCGATTGGGGTGGAAACCTCGACGATAGGCACTCGTATTCTGGATTTGTAACATTTTTGGCTGGAGCTCCAATAAGCTGGGCGACCAGAAAGGAGAAATGCGTCGCGCTCTCCACCATTGAATCGGAATATCTATCTCTTTCAGAAGTAACAAAGGAAATAGTATATTTGCGAGAATTATTGAAGCATATGAAACAGTCAAAGTTTCTGTTTAAAGAGACGCGAATATTTTGCGATAATCAGAGTGCAATCTCGTTGTGTATGAATAATGTTTGTCATGCTAGAAGTAAGCACATTGACATAAGATTTCATTTTTCAAGAGAGGCTCAGGAAAAAGGGTATATTGAAGTGTGTTATAAGCCTACGAGCGACACGGCAGCTGAAATATTAACGAAATCACTGCCAAGGCTAAAACATGTAAAGTGCGTAGAACTGTTAAGACTATGTAATTAGAAATTTAAGACTGTTTTGTAAAATAATGTATACTGTTAACTAGGATTGCGTAATATCGGCCCACGAATTAGGGGGAGCGTTGGACTTTGAATTTACGCGCTCTTAAAGAGGAAATTCGCGGACCTCCGCTATTCGTATCGACGATTGAAGAAGCCTTAAAATCTATACATATATTGCTGTATTATAAAAGCGTAAAATTACTACACAATTTCATATAAAATTCCTTTTTATAATAGTTTTCATTCAAAACGTCAAAAAATAAATAAATTACAATAAAATTAAAATAAGAAACCCATAAAGTAACAATGACTTTGAATAAAATATTTCCAAGTCGGTAAAATTATACAATGCATGTTTCGTTATTATGTAAAGAAATAAAATTAAGAAAGATACTAGTTCCTTAATGATAATACAACATATAAAAAAACAAAAAGAGTATTGTCGTTACACGCACGGGATTTTCAAATGGAACCTCTGAATACATTATTAAAAGCCTATGAGTACATGACTTAAAAAGGAATCCCAAAATACAATTCTATTGTTACGATCTTATTATGTAATGGCAACGATTCTTGACAGAACCTTTGGTTCCTTTAGTATTAAAATAAAAACTAAAATATACAAATTTATATATTTAAATCGTTTGATCATCTGCTGTTTTCTTTTTCTGTTACCTTATTTTCATTTCCAATTATCTAAAATTGGTATAATTAAAGTTGATCCGTAGTTCAGAAATAGGCTCACCTATGAAAAATCGCAGCGACACAAACGGACACTAAATTAGGAAGTACCCTCGGATGAGGACAATCACTTCCAGGTCCATGAACAGCAGCAACATAATCCCTAATCACTTGTTCACCTTCTGTGCTCGCGTGCAGAGCAGCTATGAATACCTGAAGCAGCCTTCTCATATCTGGAGACTTCCCAAAATCTACAGTATGCTTCAGGCATCTCGTGATAGCCGGACTGATAGAGGAGACTAAGGGCGATTGTGGATGTTGCTCAGCCAATTTAGCGAGAACCTTCGCGAGGCATGCTGGAAGAGCAACTTTGTCCAACAGAGGGGTGACTACGGAAAGAACGGCTTCTGCCCACTGTTTGCGATCATTTTGATATCGAGATATCTCTTCGTTTGATTTTTCAGACATCCTGTCCGAATCCTCTGTGACGGAATCTTCTAAAAGTTTTGCCGCAGCTTCCAATGGCGCTGCAGTCACTCTTTCGTCCTGGAGTGACGTCCAAAGCGCGAAATCTACCATTGATTTTAGCTCCTTGATGATT
The DNA here is from genome assembly GCA_945859555.1 of Megachile ligniseca. NCBI lineage: Eukaryota > Metazoa > Arthropoda > Insecta > Hymenoptera > Megachilidae > Megachile > Megachile ligniseca. Next base: position 473,259 of record OX243778.1, read on the forward strand.
ACTTCTTCTCGTGTGCTCAATGATACTAGAAGCTGATACTTGAAGATACTCCTCTGCGAATTAGAAAACAAAGAAGAAAAACAATTTAGAATTTTGGAAACGAATGTCGTGTTGCTATTAGAAACTACCATCCTGATTTAATGATATTAATATTATAATGATATAATACTGACCAGGTAAACTAAGATCTTAGAGAATTCCAAAGAAATTTTCGTAAGTATTGTACTCTTCAAATTGTTAAGTTGAGATGGTAGGATCTTTTTAAAAAAAGAAAATTTACGCTCTTGTCAAATGATTAATTGTAGTACACATCATTTATGCTTATAAGTTAGTGTAATAATTTTATAAAACAAATATGAGGTCTGTCGAACCTCTAGTATTATAATGACATAAATTTATTCATAGTTAAATATTACAGTGCTATTTAATTGCAAATAATAACCATCTATTCATTTTCTCTGCAACACACATTCACATAATTCGGTTAATACATTGCGCGTTATATGAATATCATGTTACATGAGAACTTTTCTCATATAATACAAATAACTAATAACATACCCGTAACGATTATTGTTATATCTATTATTTTCCCAGTTTTATTAAATAAAGCAGTGTTTTCGTGCATTTTAATGCGTAGAATGTTATACACAGAATCGTGTTGTATAAAAATAGTAATCTTTGACACGTTATGAAAATTTATATTATAGGGAGTCTATGTCAAATACTGCTCATAAATACACTGCTCAAAAGAAATATGGCATAGAAACATTTTAGGCAAAAATTGGCAAAATTTAACTGACGGTAACCCCGTGAAAAAAAATCATAAAATTATGTCCTTTTTTTTAATTCGATTTTGAGTTTGATGCATCCCTACCACTACAAACACCTTAAAGGTGAGGGTACCTTTGCAATGTTGAAAATTACAAAGTTTGACGAAGTGCATGGACTCGCTACATTTTTTTTCGGAGATTCTGTTTGCAAGAGTATAAAGTACGAACCTTTATCTTCAATTTCCCGTAAGTGAAAAGTCGCTACCATTTTTTTTTCTCGCAAAGATACAACACTTTAAAGTATCCCTTGCATTTATGGCATATACCGCTGGCATTGGCATTACACAGAAAAACGGCTTTTTTTCAGAGCCATATGATGTACAAAATCCGTTCGGCAACCTCCTAGTGGTGCACATCGAGTAATGCCAATGCCAGCGGTATATGCCATAAATGCAAGGGTTACGCTAAAGTGCTGTATCTTTGCGAAAAAAAAATGGCAGCGTCTTTTCACTTACGGGAAATTGAAGATAAAGGTTCGTACTTTATACTCCAGCAAACAGAATCTCCGAAAAAAAATGTAGCGAGTCCATGCACATCGTCAAACTTTGTAATTTTCAACATTGCAAAGGTACCCACACATTTAAGATGTTTGTAGTGGTAGGGATGCATCAAACTCAAAATGGAACTACAGTGTCTTAAAGTAGAGATTTCAAGCTTTAATTTAAAAAAAAAGGACTGTTTGGACTTGTATATTTTAGAAAAACCGTTGCATTGTAAATCTTGAACGTGCAACACAAAAAATAGGACTCTTAACGTTAATTTATGGCAGTTTGGCGAAAACAGCGTTAAAAGCTAAATCGCTTTAGTGGTGCCATAAATTTAAGTTCTGGAATTAGTCAAGATGGGTCCTGGGGTGCTTGTCTCAGGGTTAAGAGGTCTTGGGACTTTCCGGCCGCGTCACTCGTACTTTACCTAAGGGTGACCAGGACTTTGGAGGCGTGGATTGACAATCGAATGACGAGAAAGATGACCGCCTTCTTCCTGATGAACCACGCAAAAATAAGCCAATGAGGAAAGTCACCCCCATCGACAGCCCTCAGGCAGAAGTTTTAAAACCAGTGTTTTTACGGAAAAATGTCAGATTATATCAAACCTTTAGAACAGATTATATCAAACCTTTAGAACAGATTATATCAAGCTTTAGATCAGACTTTGTAAACCAAGTCGTACGGACTTACGACAATATAATCTCTCCAGGCGTGCTCCTGTGATATGTGAACTTGTGCGAGCGAACTCTCGTACAAATAATAGTTAATTAGTCAACTTTCATTTAAACTCATTTATTAACATTTTTACAATTTTTACTATAAAAATTACACGTACTTTTACACAGTGCACTTGAGTTATTCATTTACAATTTCCTGGTGCACAAACAAGGACATAATTTTACGATTTTTTTTCACGGAGTTACCGTCAGTCAAATTTTGCCAATTTTTGCCTAAAATTTTTCTATGCCATATTTCTTTTGAGCAGTGTAATCATGCATTTCGTAGTATTGGGGAATAAACATTTGAAGATTAAACTTCTTTTTTATTTTTTGTGTCTTTAATAATATTTAGAGATCATTATTCTTTTTCACGCGTCCACACATCTTCTTTGAAAATAAGTACATATATAACCACCGCTTTTATTTCTATCTGTTAAAAACAAAAATTGTAAATTTTGTCACTAATCATAGTCTTTTAATCAATAACCAATATTTTTTTTAGCCAAAATCTATTGAATAGTACCTTTCTATGTTTACCTGTTTTTATTCGTAATTTTCTTTCCTTCATTAATTTTGAAACAGCCATAAAAATTCTAATACAAAAAACTTGCGAGCGGATTGAACAATATGAAAAGATCTACTTTATATTATATGTAATATCTAATAATTTATTAACGTGGGATTCGTTAACGGTCCGAACATTGTTTCGACGAGCGACCTGCCTGTATGATTGTGTACGATGTATGTGTGTGTGTGTGTGTGACAAAAGAATGCGAAAAACATATATAAAGCGCGAAGGCATCGGAAGGGTAGTGGCGACTGACCCGTGTAACGATTCGGATCGATCTGTTTTCTTGGAATATATTAAAATTATTTTTTATTATTACGTTAATCCGTTTCATCTTCCTGCTCCCATCCTATATTAATATATATAAAATATGTAAATACACTCTTATTTCATGAAAGTGCATAGTATTTCTTATGTTGATCGATTTTCTTAACTATTCTGCATAAAAAAGGTACTAACAAGGAACATCAGCCAAACATTACACGCCGATTTTAATAAAATTTTTATGTTTTAAAACTTGAAAAAATATTTGGCACGTATTTTTTTGCGCGCGAATATTTAGTTTGAAGTGGTGAAAATATCCCTTAAAATTGTGGTTGAAAAAGCTATTTTCATAAATATCTCGAAAACTATTAGCCGTAGATGAGAAATTCCAATAATGAAAGGCCAATAATGTGGCACAAGCGGATTTAAAAAAAAAAATTTTTTTTTTAACATGTTAAAAATTATCATTATTGTGCACAGTTCTTTTATAAAACGTTGAACTATTTTGATCAAATTTTACGCATATAACCTATAGTTCCAAGCAAAAAATATGAATAGAATAGAATTTTTATTTTCATTCCTCTATTATATTACATTTGTTATGATCTGGTGAACAGTGACGGTTAACAAAACAGGTATGTTCGGTATGCTGGCATTTGTTTTTCGAAAGACCGATGGCCGTTTATGATTATGCAAGGCACGGTCATTTCATCAGACGAACCAGAAATAAGTATATCTTCTCGTCTAGAAGTAAGTAAATCTGCATCTAATACGCTTGATGAAAACACAATCCCGAGGAAATATATTGATATTGAATACAAAAAGAATGCTGAAAACTTTTGGAAGAGTGATAGAAAAAGACTATTATCTTTCAAAAGTGTACAATTGAAATTTAGAAAATTATAGAGCCATGTACAATTATACATACATATGTGTAGATGGGAAGACCAAATTAAGAGCGAAATTTCCATTTCAAAATATGGAAAAAGCTCACGTGTAAAATATCAGACTTTGTACTTACATTAGATTTACAAATAATTAGGGGTACCGAAAAGTAATAAAAATTTCTTCGATGAGCTCATTCACAGTTTGTGTCGAGACACGGTCCCGTAAATGCGGAAATCAGACCGTTACAGCGACAGTGTATTGTGAACAACTCGAGCGAATGAAACAAGAGCTAATAAAAAAACGATCTGTTTTTGTCAATAACAAAAAAAGGATCCTTCAACACGATAACGCGAGGCCCCGCGCTGCAAAAATAACACAGGAAAAAATAAGGGAGCTTGGATTGGAACTTTTACCTCATCCACCCTATTCACCAGATCTCGCGTCACCGGATTACCACCTTCTCATATCGTTAGAACATACATTAAGAGGTACAAAATTTAACAATGTTGGAGAAGTGAAAACCCACTTGGAAAAGTTTTTCAATGAAAAATCGAAGGACTTTTCTAAAAAAGGGAATCGAACAACTGCCATTACGCTGGCAAAAAGTGTTAGAAAATAATGGAAATTATTTTGTTTATTAGTATTTAAGATTTCTTTAATAAATAAATGTTTTTCGCCTGCAAAAAAAATTTTGATTACTTTTCGGTCCCCCTAAAAATTTACATGCTCGGGACAAAATTATCAAACTGCAATATTTAATTCATAATCAATTATTTGAACCTAGACATAAAAAACTGTTTAATTGCGCATAGTTTCGGTGTGGTTTCATTAGTAGCGGACCCGAACATTTGGTAATCCCGTTGATTTTAACTTTAATCAAACTGAAACCGCATATTGCTCAAATCGTCCACAAGTAGTTGCCGAAAAATGTTCATGGTATAAAAGTCACTTGTGCTCCGTATATTTCTTTCTAAATTTGCAACTGTAACAACTATATAGAATAATTTTTATAAAATATGCGCTAATTCCGTACATCAAATACTACCAGCGATGCGCGCGCGTAACGCAGGACAAACAGGATACTTGCCTTGGGCCCCATGTTTTACAGAGGCACCTAAGGACTTATACATCTTTTTTTAAATAAATTAGTAGAAAAAGTGTAATATAATAGAACTGCCAGAATATTATGTATAGAAATCAATCGTGCACACGAAGGTAGTATATAAACATATTATATACTAGTATATATAATATACTAGTATTATATATAGTAGTATATATAATATAAACATATTAATGTTTAACATATTGAAAACGAACACATTTTTAAATTTGCTACATTTTGAATTTCTCATCTAAAGATAACAGTTTCCGAGATATTTGAGAAAATAGCTTTTTCACCACTTGAAATTTTTATATAAATCACCATGTAACGTTTGGTTGATGTCCCTTCTAAGAAATAGACTTAAAAACCATCAGTTCTTAATATTTAAAATTCAAAAGTAAGATACTATACTGATCAAAAGTAAAAGTTAGTTTCATTTCTAGCTGATTTACTATTATGGATAATACTCTTGCCAAGAAAAGGTAACTTCAATTTAAATTAACTTAATTTCAATTACTTACTTAATTAGTTAATTTCAATTGAACTAAATAGTTGTAAGTTACAAATAATATAATCATATTGGAAAGTTTTAGTGTTTCCGCAAAACTCTTAACTGTAAGGATAAACAGTGAAAAGAATAAAGGAAGTTCAGAATCACAGTGACCTCGTTATTTTTAAGAACGTCATGAAATATCATTCATATTTTAAAAAGATAATATTCCTATACATCACGATGCAAACACACAAAAGTCGCTTAAGAATCATAATATAGAAACTTCAAAATAATTTATAATAAAAGAACAAAAAATATGTAACGGTTTAGGAATTGAAAGTTATCAGTAACTTTTAAACAATGAATAAAAATTCAATTTAGAATCTTAATAAGAACATGGAAACTTAAATTTTTCAATTACTTAATCATAATGGAGTAATAATTGTTTCTAAAAAATAATTTTTGTTATAATTAGTTGTTGAACAGATGGTTTTCCTATAAGTTAGCTTATACTTTTATACATTTTACAAGTAACATTTAAAAAAAAAAAACAGTTATAATTCATTGTGTATATAAACATTGCAAAATTTTTTCCACATCGGTGCTTTTCTTAAATTTTGTATGATATATTAAGAGAAAAAATTGATATTACTATCTTAAACAATAAGTTAACTAAAAATATGTATAGTGAATTTGTAATTTTGACCAGCCATGTACTTTAATGAAATTCTGTATACAAGTTCAGAAAATTCGAGGTCCTTAGGTATAGAAAGTGTTAGGAGAAGAGGGAAAAAATGAAACTCGCAGCTTATGATCGCGATTTATTTCTATTATACATACCAAGTTTCATAATAATCAGTTGCATAGTTGTTTAGTAACTGTCCGTTGCAGTTAACTGTCAGCTGTGGCTTGACCATTCTTAAAGATGAATGATTTACGCAAGAGGAGAAATGTATAAAATTTTGTTTTAATCTTAAGAAAACACTATTGCAAACAATGCAGTTGCTTCAAATTACTTCCGATGTTAAAAGTTACTAGCAGACATTTTTCTCTCCTCCCGCTTCAAAAAAACACTGAAAGAGTGACGTTACAGTACTAAAAAGGACATAATTAAATAATCGCAGGGGCAGTTAAAACGAAATCTGAAATCTGGCATCTCAGAATGTATTCACAATTTGAATGAAAGTATTTTGTACATGCATACGTCAAAAGACGAACATTCTGAAAACGATATATTGTAAATATCATTAAACCTTCAAATAAACAATATACGACAGAAGTTCCCGAACTTTTTTTGAACACACCTTGTACATATTTTTTCAGACAGATTATTTCTTCAGAATATTTTACATGAAAAAATATAAGGGTGGAATGTCCAAGGAATCAGTAATTTATGTGATATTTCAAATTTTGTGATTTCTGCAATTATACTTTCACTTTTTGAAAATTGAGAATTTTAAAATGATATCTTAATACTTTTTTACGCAAAATAGTTCGAAGACTTCATCTGCAATCCACATAAAGAATAATATGTACAGTGCTGGTCAAAAGTTTCATACATGTACATTCACTTACACTATCCGTACTAAAACATCCTGTATGTTTGACAAAAACAATAAAAACTTAGTTGATCATGATAAAATGTAAAGAGAAAGAAAAAAATTGTATACTTATCTGAAAGATATAAATTTGATATGGAAAAAAAAACAAGCAGTGACGAATAGATTATATTAGTGTCAAAAAAAGAATCTTCACTGCTTTTACGTACTGAAATGCATTAATTTTGCAATTATTGTAAAAACTTTATATGATTTACGACACTTACGACATTACTCTTTTAGTATCACTCTTTTACATCACTCTTTACGCTTTTACTTTTTTATTATCACCCTTTTATTATATTATTGACAGTTATAGTAAGTGCAAAAAAAATACCGCAGTATCATTATTTCAAGAATATCGGTACCCGATCTAAATACATAAGTGCAAGTAGGATAATTGCACAGAGCAGAAAGTTTAGTGGAAAATTGGTAGAAGAAAAATTAATATCGATAAAATCCAATAAAATGAGTAAAACTTTTCAGAAAAACGGTAAAAAGTTCGTAATAGGTGTCTGAATTTGTTCATCGTTTTTAAATTTTTCAAAACTGAAACTACTTAAAAATTACTAAAGACCCATATCATAAAAGAAACTAACAATAAGTCAATTGGCTACTATTGCCATAGAGCATGAAATATATAATAAAATAATTTAAAGAAATTATAAAAAAATTTTCAAGAAGAAAGTCAGAATATTGTAATTATTATTTATAATTAAATAGAAAATGTGGTAGAAAGTATTTCTGCACAAAGTAGCAAATGAGCTTCATCGGGTGGTAACACCTTTCTTATGTTCCGTGTTGAGTTTGATCAAAGTAATGTCGAGTATTTCCATTATTTTCGACAATTTTGCAAGTTCCATTATTTGAAGGGTGCGTCTATACGAAAAGTATATCGACGTATGAGCAAATTTTTTATAAAAAAGTGAATAAAAAGTATAAAATAATAATTTTTCATTCCCAGTTTCGTTGTCAAGAAAGTTAAGTTTAAAAGTTCTTTAAAATCGTTGTAATAGATACTTTTTAAAAAATATATCAATCATATTTTCACTATGTTTCATCATAAACAGACTTCAATAATACTATACAAAATATTGGCTGATAACACATTTTAGCAAATATTTATCAATTTATAGCATCCACTAATTGTTAAAATTACAGTAGATAAATTATTCTCAGAAATTCTATATTGAAGAGGTTTCAGATCTAATTATCTCGAAAATGAAACTGTAAATAAGTAAAAAATCATCTTATGATTTCTTTTTAACTCATTCCCGATTGGATTGCTAGCATTGAAGACCTCTCTTAAGTTGGTTGGATCAAACCAGCAGGATCATATCGGACATAGTGAAATATATATTAAAAAATAACAAAGCGGATACATTTAGTGCCAAATTTATACTAATTTGTACCGACAAATGAAATTCTGTGCTTGTTACCGATTTTAAGGAGATCAGGACGAAACGAGATTAACGTTGAGCTAGCAGGACGAAAATTAACAAAATTGAATAAAATAAAGCAGATACATAATACTGAATTTGTACTAATTTATACTACTTAAATTAATTCTGTTCTTTTCCATTTCGCCTTTTAAACAACTCTTATCACTTAGCTTCAACGAGAAGTCATTTGTTTTCTGATTAGTTAACAATCAAAGAAATAAAATCGGATAAAAATTTTGCATTATTTGAGAAAAATTTATTTGGTCAGTATTGATAGTTAATATACATATATGAATATTTAGTTAGTATTGTTGTATTTGATTAGTATTTTTGTTAATTGATATACCAACAAATGTTTCTAATAGACATCACATGGCATCTAGGAGAATATGTACATATAATACTCTAATCTACTTATTATCACGTTACTTTTTAAACCGAGATATGATCCTTCAGTGGAAAATATTTCAGTAATTATTCATTTTAAGTCCCATTTTGTATCATACTTTTGTCATGCTAAATTTGATGATTTTTCCGAATTTGAGGAAACATATTAGACACTCCATTTAAAAAACTGAAGGTAACCCTAATATTTCGTACGTAGTTTATGCATAATTATATCTCCCACATTGCACACTTTATTAAAAATAACATCGTCAACATTTCTCCGATTGCACATGATAAATACATACATATAGTTATTTATTGTTATGTTATATTGTTAAGGTTAAGGTGGAATATGAATCGACAAGATGTTACGACTAATGAGAACATTACTAGAATGACGCTTGGTACAAAAAGAAAAGAATAAGCGTGCGAAGTTTGTCGCTACAGGAATACAACCATAAATAAATAAATAGATAGAGGTTTGCCATAAATATAATATAGACTAACATATATTACGGATGTTCTATATTTTAAAATATCTTTGAATTTTTTTATATTGTTTCCTTTATTATTAGGGATTAACTTTTCCTGGTTTACCACGTATTAGAGCCATGATACAAAATGTTGTATTCCAATGTTAACTCTGACTAAATAATAAAGACTAGAGAACGAACTGTGTCGACCTGTGTTGATGAATAACAGTTAAGTAACGCGATTTATTTGAATAGTGTATTGTCATGTATAGTTACATACAATAACAATCAACTTATTTTATTGAAGAAGCATTATCATCGTTTTGTTTAACTATAGGCTAAAACAGATAACGAATAAATCATTTATTTCAGAGTAAAGTTTATTGTATACTACAACAAAAAATTGTTTTCTTTTTTAATTTACTACAATAATTTAAAAACAATAATTTTTTTAGTTCTTTCGACCTTTGCAAAGGAGAAATTAAAATTTGTACGCAGCAATTGGTAAAATGCTTTTCATATCAAACTGATATTTGTAAACATTCTATTATATGTATATGTATTTAAATACACGTTTTAAAGTATCATAAAAATATATTTTCGACAGTTACTATATAATTTTTAAAGTATAACTTACAAGAGACATGTTATCCTTCTATGGGAAAATTTTTTCTACCATTATTTACTTAATAAAAGATGAAAGATAACAGTATAATTCACAACTAAATCACATAATGTAGCTAAACATTCATATGCAAAATAATATTAATCAATACACATCAAGTAGGTGCGTTTTTACGAAGGTTAAAATGAATAGAAGTAGAATACCAGCATGACGACGTTTTCATAAATGATAAAATTAGTTTTGCAAATACAAAATATGTAGTACCAAATAATGTAGAATATTAATTTCATTTCATTGCTTTAGTTGTTAAATAAATAGAAGAGAAATTACTTCCTATTGAGGTTAAGTTTAAAAGGTAAAATGGAAATTACTAGAATTATTATAATTTAAGTAGTCGAAATTAATAAAATTCGGTGCTAAATATATCCGCTTTGTTTTTTTCCTATATTTTTATCAATTTTTACGTTTGGTCCTGCTAGTTCAATATTAAGCTGGCAGCACCACGATTTTTTTAAAAACGGCACGAGGTATAAAATTACTTTTTGTGGTACAAATTAGTACAAAATAAGTACTAAATATTCCACTATGTGTAATATGATTCTGCTGGTTTGGTCCTGCCAACTTAAAAGGGTATTGAAGTATTCTGTACATACTTTCGGTCATAAAAATAGTGGCTCAAGAATATAATTCATGTTTTAAGTTTTATATTTCGCGTCAGTATACAATTATATATAAGTATACAATTGTATATATAATTTAATAAAAGCATATTAAATTATGTGAAAATATATCATTTTATTATATTACAAGAAGAATCTGGAAAATAAAAAGTTATATGTCACAAAAATATTGGAGCACTCCGTTAATTTAGGCTATAAACTAACTTAATTGTTGATTGTAAGTTTAGTAGTCAGTTCCTTTTTCATCTTCCACCACAATGTCATTCTTTCATTGCTACCATAAATATTAAACTTACTTTCGCTTTACAAAATGTTCAAATAAGTCGGATTAGACTTTGATTCAAGCGATTAGCAATCTACATTATTCGCCCACTGTCACATAAGTTTTATTGGTACTAATATTAAATCTAATAATAAATATCTATTAAAGAATATTAAGAGAAATGTTCTAGGAAAAGTCCTACCAAAAGAACTCTTTCATTATGTAAGTATTCCTGAGGGTAAGAAAGTTATTCTTTTTCAAGACTCTAAAGCATTTTAATCTATCAATTTCTATTTTTATAGATTACTTGATGAAAAAATGATAAATAACATGTAAAATTATATTATATATAATCCAAATATTGTATTCCATTTTACTTTAGAAATATAAATCGTTCTTATTATTTTTTTTTCATTTATAAATTAATCATTAGATTTAATTTGAAAATTAAAGTTTCCTAATTTCATATTACAATTGTAAAAAATGAAGCATATATGTCTACATATGAAACATTATTTTATAAGGTTCATCATTACAGTAAATCGTATAAAACATTTGCAATTTCAAATTAAAATCAAATATATAAAAAATAATTTACCTTCCACAATATTGAATGATACCATTGGTCCCTCGTGTATGCATTATTGGCTTGTAGAAGAAGTGAACTATCTGACAGAACTATACTAAGACAGTTCTTATAAGTAGGATCCCATCGAGCGACAGCGTACTTCCGTATGTCTGACATGTTGCTGTACGGTATTGGTTGTTGAAGAAATCCTGTTTGCTGAAAGCATATTATTTGTTATAATTAATTTTATATTCTGATAAAATATATCATATTTTTCATTAAAAGTCTATTCTGTATTATGAGATCTGAAATTCAAAAAAATTTATTTAAATATGACAAAAACTTTTAGTTAACTAGTGGGTACTCATTCTAAGTTTTGAAAATAAAAATTAAAAATGGTATTGATTGGATTTTAAATTAGTATTTAATATTACGAGAAGGATCCCCCCAAGTACAGGGGAACTATTTCTTGTCAAAATGTCTGTTATTAAGATATTTAATAGTTTATGGCATTCTGAACTAAAAAATCAATTGACAAAAATTTTTAAGAAGTACTGTGGTTGGTTTAACACTCGCCAGTAATCACAACAAAACAAACAAATTAAAAATTAAAAATAATTAATAATTTTGTTCATAATAAATTAAATATAACTGAAAATGTAGGGAAGGTCTCCTTAAAAATATAGAATATCTCGTATAAATTTTTTTTGTTTTCACGCATAGGATAAAAAAAAACGTGATATTTCAGAGTGTCGTTTTGGGCCTAATATAATAGAACCAGATGTAGTACATTAATAGATGTAGTATATACATCAAACGAGAACTCAGTATACTATATATATTGTATATAATCTTTGTATTGTAAGTATAAACTCAAAATCTGAAACGAAATATTCATTTCAGGCTCAAAATGGCACTATTATACATATAACACCTTTCTTCTGTAGATTTTTATTATAAACTTAAAGACGAAATCACTTTCTACAAAATGAATTTTTACTAAACTCTGTCCAATATGTTCGAAACTCCGTCTAGTTAAGACAAGTAGAACCAAAATCTATAATAAAAAAGGAATTTTAACAGAAAATATTACCGTGGGCTTTATAGAGACTACAGTGGGACATTTTCATTAAAGACAATAAATAGAAAAATTTTAGGATTTCGGAAGGACTATAAAATGAGTACTATAAAATACAATACTATAAAATATATTGTATTTTCTTAAGTTTTTTATGATCATAGAATACTTTTAGACCTACAGCAAGCTAAGAACCATATCGCAGCACCCTTTAAAGCAGAATAACTTCTTTCAAACTGAACTAAACAATTTGAATTTTTTAAAGAAACTAAAAGTATGTATTAGTTTATTAGATGACGCATTGTCATCATGTTGATAAAAATTGTTGTAGGTCGAAATCGCAGAGAAAGTAGTATTTAGGCCCTAAATTTAGGCCCAAAAGTACTATTAAGCTTTAGAATATAATACCATAGCGAGAGATTAAACCAGCGGTTAGGTTCTTTACCCGTAGCAGCAATAACACCCAAAGAGTCGTTACATTCTCTCGAGTATTTTTAGTTAATTACTATTTACATGTGGTTGTCAAGACCCTTAATCTTAACAGCAGAGTTCGTTATTTGCAGTTTCTATTCATGTCGAGGTACTGCTTGGTTTTATTACTTACTACGGTCACTTTGTATAGCCAATAGAAATCAGGAACTGTTATTGCAGAAGTGTAGGAATAGAGTTTTAAGACTATTCTTTATTCACAATACGCAACGAGAAACAAATATTTAACAAGACAACAATAAAAAATAGAATAATAAATACATGAACAGTAAACTATAAATCATAAAACGTAAACTATAAATCGTAAAACTTTCCGTCCGTTTCGTTACGTTTCCGTTACGTTGCCGTTACGTTGCGTCCGTTTCGTTACGTGTTTACTGTGAATCTGAATCTGTCTCTTCTTTTTCCCCGATAGCAACCACTCCGCATAGAATTTCACACGTATAGAAATTCACACTTTACAATACTACATTCACACTTTCAAATATTTACACTTTACAATACTTTACAATCCTACAGAAGCAAACAAATTTACAAAGTTAAAAATATGAAATTTTTGGTTAAATTCGAATTTTTCAAAAACTGTTTGCACCGCAAAAACGAAACGATTTACAAATATGTATTCAATACACAAAAAGGTATAAGCATCCCTTTTTTAAGGTTACAAAATCGTTTAACATTAACAACTTTCCGCATAGTTTTATCGCTATATGGTTTTGAATATTGATACATGATTTGTTCATATTATTATAATTACTTATTTTGTTTTACATATTTGTCAAAATTTTGGTTTATTTTCACATAAAAGCAAAATATACCATGCGAAGAATGTTATGAAATATGCAACAAAGCTGATATATTCATATACTTTAATTTGCAGCAAAAATTAAGAAACTAGCTGCGGTGGATGATTTTTATTGTGAATAACTATACATCGATTCGTACCTGCGTCTAATTTCTAAGATTCCTAGTGACATTTTTCACTGGATTCGACACACCGTGTTTGACCCATAACACGGACAAATTACGCACTTCATATTTCTTAGAATACAATTGTCCCAAAAATGGTGCATATCCCAAAAATATCAGATTGATACTCACAAAAGCAAGTAGAAAATTCTTTTACCATTTTACAATTTACAACTTTGTTTTTGAGATATGCGGAATTAAAAATTGTAACATTAATTTTCTGTGCATACATTTTGAACGGCTAATAGCTGAATACAGTATGTGGCCGGACGGGTGGTACAACCGAGCAGGAGGTGATTCTCCATGTAAAAATAAGTCGACAAAAAGGAATAACATTTTATTGTCTAACGCTTCGTTTTCGAGAAAATCGAATTTGAAAATTCTATCCAATACGCGTGCACTGGACTGCCTCTTCAAGTCCAATATATTAAAAGCTTGTTGTTACGGATAGAAACAGCTTTGCGAGGAAATATCAGAGCAATTAAAGAACATACAGACGATCGAGTATAATTAGAGGTGTTTTCGGGGGCGGCTGATCAAAAGCAGCAGGTATGGGAGCCATGCCTCGAAGCCCTGCGTGCACAGGGAAACCTGTGGCCGTATTCGTCGAGCACCATGAGTGTTTCGGCATGAAGAACATCACCATAGCACCGGGGGTATAAAATCCGCCCGGGAGGGGTGATGCTTACCATAGCACCGAGAGCCACACTGCTCGGGAGAGGTAAGAACCCGGGCGGGGGCGAGCTGGCTCGCCCCGCGTCCGGTTGGCTGTCTGCGGGATCGCCAGCACCCGAGAACAAAGAAATGATCAGCTAAAGAAACGGACACGTGCACGAGGCACGTGGCACAGGCTCTGACTTTCCAAGTAAAGCGCAAATTAATAAGTATTTGATGCGGCCGCAGTATGTCGGCGAACCTGGTGCGCACTTCGGCCAATAAGAAAGACATTCTTCGGCGACGTCTCCTGACGGGTAATTTTCAGAAACGCGTACAAAGGTGCGGACCGCTCCGTTTGATGGCGGATACCGGCAAGTGGCCGGCGAGCCGCCGGTGTCGGCACGCGGCTTAGCGACGCGGCGGCTCGGCCGCAGAGGGCGAGCGGCTTAGTAGAGTTCGGCGGTTCGGCCGCACAAGGATGGCGGCGTGACAAAGATCGGCGGAGGGCGCGCCAACGGTTCCTCGAGGAATCGGCGCGGTTGCTAGGAGACGTCGTAGGGGAATGTCCGATATAAAATGCGGGAGGGCCCCGAGGCCCTCACTTCTGTTTTTGATTTGCACAAACGTACTGCGTTATTGGTAATCTCGAATATCTCGAATAACTCAGCGAATAAACTGTTCAATAATTATTCAGTCTAAACGATAATTCCCCACCGGGCTCGACTCTCGATCTATTCGGGAAGTCGACACGATACACTTATAATAAATAAATACATTTTTAAACTAAAATTCAAATGAAAAACAAGGCACGGCTTCCCTCGTTACGAGAGGCCAATCAGGCCCGCCGGCCTCACTCCTCCGCCCAGCGACACCCTCGCCTACGGACCGTGTATGGACGGATGAGTGAGTTTTTTGTTGTTGTTTTGTTGGTGTGAATACGTGCGTTTTTTTTTTATATAATTACGCGTCGTATTCCTATCGTCCCCCCTCCGGTGCGGCAACCAGCCGGAAGAATGAAGAGCCCGCGTCCCCGGTCGCAAGGAGCCTCCCCCCGAGCGACGGAAGCGCGGGATGGGCACCTATGAAGACTCCAACTGCCTGCTCACCGGTCGCCGAGCCGCCCGTTAGCCTCCACGGGGGCGACCGGCAGCCAACCCCAGCGGAATGCCAAGCCTGCGAACCAGCCACCCCCCAATCACCAACTGAAGGGGGTCCTAGGACCCGGCCACGGCGATGAACGCGGTAGCCCATCCTCGACGCCGAAATCCTCCGGGAGGGGGAACACCGCGTACTGGGAGACGAACCGGCGACACGGGATGATTTTAGCAAGAAGCAAGCGAGCTACCGTTGCAAGAAGTCGTGGAAAGTCGAGCCCCGAAATGTCTACTTCTTTTCTTTTTTTTGTTTCGATAATTTATTTTTTTTTGTGTTTTGACTTCGTGTGCGCGTGTGTGTGTTGGAGCCGACCCTTCTTTTTGGTCACCATTCGAGAAGAACCACATTTTGCCTATGTCCAGATAGGACTCTGCCTCCTGGCGAATAATTGTTATTTTGCGTGTGTGCGAGAGCATGAGTTAATATAGATAATTGTTATTTTGCGTGTGTATGAGTGCGTGCGAGTGGTACCGCGCGACCGGACCTACGGACCCCTGCGACGAGAATCCTCGAGGCCGATCTTTTAGACGATCTCCGTACTGCGTCTCCCCCGCGCCAATTAGTTTCCGTGTTTTAGCGTGTATTTCATCTCTAGTGCCAGCGAACCCTTTACGTCCACGATCCTAAATTGTATCGCTTGCGTCCGAATTTGTACCGGGAATCTCCGCGCCGCGAGACCTTTTTGCGTTTGGCGAGCGTGACCCTTTCTCCCTACCGTACTCTGTACCGCGTGGGGCTCTGTTTCGTTTCGTCCAGAGTGGTCAGTTTCGGCACGAATTAAAGCTCCCTTTTTAATATACTCGCGGGTCTCCTATTTTCTTTTCGACCTGCCTTGAGTTCCGCTCCCGTCCAAGCTACCGGAAGGGCGAATACCTCGGACGACTGCGTAAGCACTGGCGCCCGGAATAGAAATCGTCCGTGGTCAGTGAACGTCGATACGCGGAGGGCCACTTTCCCTGGTCGCCCTCCCCCGCAGGGAACTTTTTCTCTGTTCCCCGAACCGTTACGTCACAAAACATAAAGCGGCAGCTCGAAAACATAAAATAAGCATTATACATTGTTCACTGCAACACTCCGCCTCAATGTATAAACGCAATATAAAGTCTTTTTACAGAATGTCTCACAAATAGTGTAACTCCCGGAAATGGATGGTAGGGGACGTGATTCTGAACAACATTTCCCTTTGCAAAATTAGGGTTTGAAGCTTCATCTTTGGATTATCAAGCAGAAACACGGACCAATCAGAGCGTAGGGATTACGCGCACAGAGAAGCGGGAGCGACAGCTACGAGCCTGGCTGCTGAGCGCGAGCACAATCAAGTGCCTTTGCCTCGGAATAAGTCTATCGTCTAACGAGAAGTCTTTACATCGAAACTCAGTTAAATAATGAACAGAATAATTGAAAGTAGTCTTCAATTACTCATTTCTTATGAAGGAGGAACGGAATTAGTTATGTGTAATTAATAGAAACCGAGCAAATTAAATTTCTGTAATTTTAGATTTACACCAAACTTATTAACCATTAAAATAAGACTCACCAATTGTTTCAAAATAATCTTGCTTGATTAAAAATGGATCTTCGTAACTAGATCATTCCATTTATCGTAATACTATTCGTAAAAATAATACACAACCCACAATAGCAGCTGATATCACAGCCGGTTCACTTCACTATTATTATTTATTATCACTGTTCACTGCAATATTTTGTTGCCACTTGTTACTAATTTCCTAATCTAATAACGATGGATGAACAAGCGAAGACGCGTGAACGATTATCAGAAAATAACTTCAGTGATTTTTTCTCTTTAATGTTTCGCTTCGAACGTTCTGTTCTAAACTGCCGATCGTGACTTCAAATTTGCCGAGTCTAAGGAAAGTAAGAATCTTCAACATCAAAGATGTTCATCGCATTGCGTTTGGCAGTTTATAACGGATCGTCGGGTGTTCAACATCAAAAGAGAAAATAAAAAGTCGCTAAAATTATTTATGAATAATCGTTCACGCGATTTCATTCGCGTTCTTTATCTGTGATTATTTCATTAGGAAATTAGTGAACAGTGGTAGCAGAATATTACAGTTAAAAATACCATTTAGAAGTGACAGTGAAGTGAAATGAGTTCACTGACCGGGCTGTGACATCACATATTGTGTAGTGTGTCTTTTTACGAAAATTCAGGATCGATGAAGTCACGAGAACACAATTTTACTAGAACAGCATTATTTTTAAATAATGGGTGAGTCTTATTTTAATGGTTTATAAGTTTTGTGTAAATTTAAAATTACAGAAATTTCATTTTCTCAGTTTTGATTAATTATGCAAAACTAATTCTGATCCTTACTCATGACAAACGAATAAGTGAAGAATAAAGACTTCTTATTAAACGTTTACACTGTCCCGGTGCAAAGGAGCTTGATCATGATTGCGCTCAGTTGCAATGCTCGAAGCTGTCGCTCTCGCTTGTGGGCGCGCGTAATCCCTGCGCTCGGATTGGTCCGTGTTTTTCCTTAATAATTCGAAAACGAAGCTTCAAACCCCATTTTTGCAAAGAAAAATCTTGTTCAGAATGACGTCATCTACCACCCCTTTCCGGGAGTAACACCTGTCGCGGGACACCCTGTATAATAAGACTTTATATGGGTACTTATGAGCGCTATGGTCATGGAACGATTCAATAGTTATAATGATTAATAACCAGGCACTAGATATTTAAAAAGTAGGTACATAATTTCAGTCGCGGATTTCAAACAATCGAAAGCTCTCTAATATATAATTTGCCTTATACGTCATACCTGTAATTTATGTATTTTCATGCATATGACCCAATAAAGTGTATGCCACTACCCTTCTATTACCCTTATACTCAAAGCCTACACTTCTATTAGTAAGTAAATAAAATATTTCTGAACTTAATTGAAATAAATTATTAAAAAAAAATGTTAAGTCAGAACTTCCAAATGTAGAAGAAGGAACATAAAATCTAGACATTTGCACAGAGTATAATTCCAATTCCCAGATCATGATTCGTCTCTGATTTATATAAAATTAAATAAATACCCAGAAATTCAGAAATATGGAGTAAACAAGTAAATCGATAAAACACTCCAGCAGGGAATAATTCGGCCTTTAGTGTTCTTATACTCAATTTCCCTATAGATCGCACCAGAAAATTTTAATTCGTTCAACTATCGTAAATGAGGAATTGTAATTAATTGTATACCATTAAAAGAGAAAACACTTGGTAATGCGTTCCCTCTGCTCAACAGATTTTACAATCTTAGACCTAAGGCAAATGTCCCAGTGATTAAACGATTAAAAAAGCAGTTAAGATAATTGCAAGTTCTTTTATATTTAAACAATGTAAAATTACAACTAAATACGTTTATCCAAAAGAGTAAAATTTTTACTATAGTGGCTCTGCCATTACATGCGAGAAAGTTAGTCCTGTAAATTTCGAAGGACCTAGGTCATCAGCGATCCAGATGAATGATGACCGTTACGATGACCTGGGTTTTTCCCGATAGTTCTTATGTCGGAGATTCCCACTTTCTCTGGGAATTCCCGCTTTCCCTAAAACTTTTGGCACCCTTTTTGGCTTGCTAGTCATCCTTATTTAGGAAAAAGGATATTTAACTCTACGAAAGAACGGAAGAGGGGTTATTTGCTGTTGGCCTTTTGAGCAGGGCGTTAGACACTGTGCAAGCGTATTTCAAGATTATTAAATATACTAAATCCCGTTGAAGTTCAAAGTGTATATTTTATTTATTCACCTGTAACCCGCCAAACTACTTTCAAATTAAATAATAGAAACCTACATTTATGAAACAAAAGGTTTTAAATAAATTACACATATTACAAAACAATATTACACATATTTAATATATGTATATTAATTTAATTATTTTCATCGTTTAATAAAAAAAATCGAGATGGTAATGTTTTGTGGAACAAAACTATCTTATTTATAATAAATTCATTGAATCAATCAAAAACTATGCAATGTTTTAAAAATTTTTACTGCTGCACAAACATGTTTTCTTGAGTAATCTGTCCTCTTTTCTTGCCTTCGACATCCTGGAGAATTTATGTGACTTTATAAAGTAAGAAAAATTATTAAAAGAAAATTAATAACAAGTTTAGGAATAAGTAGAATTATTTTTTTCTCTAGTTGTTATTAAATATAAATGTATAGAATATAAAATATACTTATTTTATTATTGTTGGAAGTATGACTTATACATATATGTATATATGTATTTGTGAATTGGTACGAGTGTGACCATTTGGTCCGTTGGCAGTCGTAGCAGTGTCAAAGAGTAGGGATGGAACGAGAGGCGACACTAGAAAAGGAAACCCACCTCCTAGAGAGAGACACAGGACACAACCAATTTAAATGTCCAAGTCAAAAGAATCGGGAGTGCGCATGTGCATACTATACAAGTATGGCGGTTGAAAAAGAAGAGTTTAAACCTGCATATTCACCAATAATTTATTTGTAATAAATATTTTATATAGCGGTCACTTTTGTTTTTTTTAAATGGAATGCCTAATTTTTTATGCTCGATTTTGATAGATTAGCATATTCCGAGTATAAAAGTACTAAGCATTTATCTTAAACCTTATCGTTGCTGAGATATCTAATTTTTTTCATGAAGCATGTTCGAAATGTCGGCCATCTGCAGCGATGCAACGTTATAGTCTTTGAACTGTCGCGTCTCTTACACATCCCATTGTTACAACGTCTATTTTATCACTCGCTGCAATAATTCGTTGCTTCATACCTTCCGGAGTTGTTGGTGCATCTTGATACACAATGTTTTTCGATACCCCCCACAAGAAAAAATCTGGGGGTGTTAACTCTAGACTTCGTGCTGGCCAGCAAATAGTACCTCCGCGCGCTACCCATCGATTTGGAAACATTTCATCGAGTGTACTTCTCACCCTTCGAGCGTAGTATGCTGGACAACCATCGTGCTAATACACATTGCCTGACGGACGCTCAATGGTACATTTTCTAATAAATTTAGTAAGGTATTTCTTAAGAACGTATCATATTTTTTACCAGTAAAAGTGCCGTCAATGAAGTAAGGCCTAAGTATTTGTCGTCTTATCCACACCACATATTAACGGACCAGCGTCTTTGATGGGTTTCTCGTAGCCAGTGAGGAAGAGTAGCCTCACCAGTAAACAGTATTAAAGAAAACAAATGTGGATTGATTCGTACCTGTTCTTGAGCCTTTCCACAAAATCTAACAAGATTTATATAATCCATATCATGTAATTTCTAATGTGGAAAATATGATCTTTGTGACGAGCAACAATTCATAATGCACTACTTTTCCTGACTTCAGATTCGCGTTCAATCTGACGCAGACTGATATGAGGATTATGATGTACCATTGCAAGAACATTAATTTCATTATTTCCACTAGATACAAGGTTTTACGATTCATCTTACGAACACCAAGGTTTCCAGTTTCTTTTAATTTTTTACTTAATCTATCAAAAATCTTATGTGAGGGGCATATACGATTTGAATATCTTTCACCATACAAGTTTCGAGCCACAATTGCATTTCTCTTACTTTCTCCATAAATTAAAAGCATCTCTAATTGCTCTTCAAATAAAAATGTTATACTGAATATCTTATGTTCACTAATTAAGGAACTTACTGACACTAAGAGAGGTCGAAAGCCTAACAATGTTATTTGATGACATTTACTATTTGCTGTTTGTTTACATTTGACATAGTGAGCACATCCTTGAATACGTTCCATAATAAAAGTAGTGAAATGGAAAAAATGAGATATCTCAGCAACGGTAAGTTTTGAGTAGATTTGAATTAAGACTTGTGACAAGTCTTGGAGATCGGCAGGTTGTCTCCCTAAATTTCTCAGTCTACGACCCATTATGTCCCATACATGTTCTATGGGGTTCAAATCAAAACATGAGTAATTGAAATTGAAGATAAAGGTTCGTACTTTATACTCCTGCAAACAGAATCTCCGAAAAAAATGTAGCAAGTCCATGCACTTCGTCAAACTTTGTAATTTTCAACATTGCAAAGGTACCCTCACATTTAAGGTGTTTGTAGTGGTAGGAATGCATCGAACTCAAAATCGATCTACAGTGTCTTAAAGTAGAGATTGCAAGCTTTAATTTAAAAAAAAGGACATAATTTTACGATTTTTTTTCACGGAGGGTAACTCTGCCGGTAAGTCAGCCAAATTTTGCCAATTTTTGCCTAAAATTTTTCTATGCCATATTTCTTTTGAGAAGTGTATTATGCGCACTATTATGTAACTTATTCCATGCGCCTTTGAGAGTAGCACATATTTTCAACATGCTACACCCAACATATATGTATATATGATCTTTTAAATTAAACTGGTTATAAGATTCTAAAATTCGTACGTCGTTATTGTCAACAAATAACGAACGACATGATGAATTCTTTGGTTCTCTCTTTTGAACGATTCAATGATTCATTGGACCATTCGCTATAGGAGCAGTGTTACATTAAAAAATGATGGAATATGGGGAGTTAATAATATTTAAAATAAAACTAAAACGCAGTAACTTTTAAAAGAACTAAATGAATTTATTATTTAAGAAAAACGACTTGGAAGGACCTCTTTAATTAAACTTAATTTGTGAACATCTAATAACGCAATATAGTTTTATACGTGTTAAAAATTATATAAACCGGAAAACAATAACGAAGAAATATACAGATTTCATTTTTTTTATAACACACGAAAGTCTGATCAAAATCGAGCGGTATCTCATAAGGAATTGATCGACGCACGAATTCGATTATCGACTTTTCGATACATACATTTTGCTACCGCGTGGGCAAAATGATCGATTTAAATATTGAAAGAAAACTTCCTTCGTATGCCCACTTCACACGCTGAATTAACGGCGAATGAATTATTGGAAAAATGGATAGTGAAAAACAAGCTGATGTTGAAAAACCACAAATAAGTTTAAAGTATATGTTTTACAAAATACGTCGGACGGCAACTTAGACTGATACGTTGATGTTATTTGTGTGCTAGTATATTTGAATCTCTTCTCTCGCAAACATTTTTCTTTCGAAGTAAACTTTATTTTGGAATGGCTTTTTGTATGGTCATTTCCTTTAGGAGTTGGTGAGAATGAGTAAAAGTCTAATAGTTAGCGGAACGATGAAGTATTTTTACTTTAGAGCGAGGTGTTTACTTCGGATGTCTTTTCGGAACTGTGTCGTTCGCGCCCTTAGCGCGTTTCTTCTAACGAACACGACACCCTTGGTGGGGGTGTCTCCAAACGAAAAATTTGGCAATGCAGCGGGATTTCCCAATGACCACTTACCTCTCCCCTGCACGGTCAGAGACCGCCAGGCCCGGAACCGTGGTCCCTTTGGAAATCCCCGGTTTACGATGCCGTACGTAACTATTGAGATCGTTGACGAAAAACTACAAAACATACCTAAAGAAAATCTAACGGTATTCTCAAAAATAGCTTTCTCGACCGTATACCTCGCAAACCGTGCTGACCTTTGACGCTTACTAATGATCGCTTAAAATCACTCGGCCAGCCGCTACATTTCCTATTGGGGGTAATAACATCGTTCAGTTCGACTATTTCTTACAATATTTGCTTTTATTGCCTTGAGACATATTTTCTTTGAAATATGATTTTAGATTGCCTTAACTGAACATTAAATGTTTTCTAAATGCTTTTAAAGGTCACCGGTCACCAAGCGGACTGTGAATTTCTGTTTTTTCTTTTGTTACGTAGTAACAATTATTTTTGTTAATGTAAGTAAAATGAAAATTCAACAAAAGTTAAAGAGAATCTGTACAATTTCGCTTTCAGATCGTAAAAGTACAGGAAAATGAGCTGATTAATTCGATTTACGAATGTGACAAAATCCATTCACCAATTGTTTACAATAAACATCTAGGTCTCTTGCTTTACTTTCGTTTGTTAAAAGTATCCTATAATTACCGTAAGCATTTGCACATAAATACCATAACTATGACACGATCTTTATATGCAGTTGCTGTAGATTCAATTCTCGATGCAAAAGTTTTGCAAGGCAGTACTTTCCAAAAAAATACACAATGTTTGTTTCGTCACAATTATAAATGTGCTCCAAATTGTAACTCTTTTCTTTTATCAAAATATATAAGAAGTCAGTTAAATTCTTTCGTTGCGAAAGTGTCAGTTAATTCTACTGCAATATCTAGTTCACATATCCTATATTTTAATTTAAATCGTTTTAACGAGTCAGTGGATGCTTTAAAATTTCTATTACCACTTAATTTTGTATCGAATTTTTGTATTTTTGGATCTAACAATGGTACACTAGTACACTTCATTTTTGTAAAAACCAGTTTTTACGTAGCCTGATCTAATTTATCAATTTTAGTATTTTCAAATATTGACAGAAATGAAAATTAGTTTTCCCTAAGTTATTCCAAACTTTTAATAATTTCGAGTCACTGGTTTTAATATTAGTAATTGTAGAATTTCCGACATATTTTCTGGCTAAATTGGAAACATTTTCACCGTTTAATGATATTTGTAACACGACATTCTTTTCGAAGAAAAGGCCCAAGACGAATATAAACTTCAATGCCACACAGTACGGAGCATCTTGTCAAATAGTGCTAAAGTCATAAAACACAACTTCTCCATAGTCCGCGCTAGAATAAGGATAAGAAAGCACAACTGGCGGAGTTGACTTTCTTACGGAGTTGACTAATCTGTAACATCCCTGAAGAATTTTTTGTTTTTTTTTGACGCCTTCAGAAATGTCCGAATGTTAAGATATATGATTTCTTCAAAGGTATTATAGATTTCAATTATCGACCGTATTTTTCTATTACCGACCGCGACTCTAGACATGTCAATTATCGTAGAATTTAGTTTAACTGTCGGTAACATATATGTATATATACTTTCTCAATTTACAAAGATTATATTATTAAATAATTATTTTTAGCAAACACACAGACTGTTTAGTTAAATGTTTAGTTAAATATCATTAATTGTCAGATTCATTTAATATTTCATTTATAGCGTATTATAAAGATATATATTTTCGTTAACAACGCTATTAGATACAAAAAAAAAGTTATTGAATAATTATTTGCGAAATCAATATGTAGGAAGATAATGTGAATCATATGTTAGAACTGAGTTATTAGGAATCAAATCCGAATATTATTTTAGTCATTATATTGTAAATGTTTCGTA
The DNA here is from genome assembly GCA_945859555.1 of Megachile ligniseca. Taxonomy (NCBI): domain Eukaryota; kingdom Metazoa; phylum Arthropoda; class Insecta; order Hymenoptera; family Megachilidae; genus Megachile; species Megachile ligniseca. Next base: position 498,249 of record OX243778.1, read on the forward strand.
CGGAAAATGTCGATACACGATGTACTACGTGCTGCAACGCTAGTACAGGATTTCTCAGAATTGACGCGCTATCTCTAAAGAAAGATAGAGAATATATTTTGAATCGACAATATTATAAAACATTGAAATCATTAATTAATTGAAACAATCACTATATACAATCACTATATACAAAAAATATTATGTTAAGTCAAAATATCGATACTCGAAGTCAGGAATTATTCGTTTAAACCAGATAAATAATAAAATTGTAAAATTATTCTTAGGAATATTCCGCAACATCATGTGCTTCGACATATAGCGTAGATCCTTGTAGAAATTGTGCGAAAAAGACAGCGCGTATCTATTTCATTTAAAACACTATTAAATTATTATTTTCACATTACAAACATTAACTACTATTCCAAAGACTCTATTGGCAATGTTAGAAAATCATTTACTTCATTAATTAATGTTTTATATATAAATTGTATGTTAAAATTATACGCAAAATTTTATACGACGAACATAGGGGTAGTTTTCCAGTCCTTGAAAAGTGAAAGGACTTCGAGTATATAAGGCCGGTCGAAATCCACCTAAATTTCGCAGATCAATTTTCGAAGTCGAACTACGTACACGTCATGAGTATATCCGGAACAGTTTTCGCTGATCAAGAGCCGAAAAGATTCTTAATTCTTTTTTGGAAGTGCGGGTATACGCCATTTGGATACCTGATCGCTGGGTCGTTCTAGTAGCCAGTGAACAACAGGCTCCCCATTCAAACGGTCTTGTTTCTGAAACTCCGTCAGGAGAGTGCTATACTCAGCGCCAGGAACGGTTGACATCGAAACGAGAGCTCTCAGCTACTCATACAAATTGCGATTTTTGTCGTATTACTAAACTCGCCTTCAGATTCTCGGAGTTCGCTCTGGATTGTTTCGTAGCTAGCGAATAGCAGGCTCCCCATTTTGAGCAGCTTGGTCTCTGAACCCGTGTCTTTTGGGTGGCAGTTCAGTAATTTCGATTTATTAATTAGAGTCAATTTTGGTTTTGGGTGTCAATGTGCGCTTTGGCAAAAAGGGTCTTGGACAATTAGTTGTCGAGTCAAATAATTAAAGAGTAATTGTTCCGACGAAAATAAAGAAATTTTCATTAACTTCAAATCTTAGGACTTTGAAACTTTGAAATATTTTGTTATTAAAAGAGATTGTTCTGTCTAAATCGCGTTTCGCGTAGTCGACTACATCGCGTTAGAATCATAATTTCAAATATTAGAATTGTCAACATTGTAAAAGCGTATTCAGTCAAATCCAGAAAATAATCAGACTTAGGTAGGATTTGTTATAGCGTTAGACTACGAACGTATTAATTTTGTTACCACGAGAGATTATAGAACCGAAAATATTTAGAGTATAGAATCTTGTCAATTTCGTAATTGCGTTAATTAATTTCCAAGGAGTCAGACTTAGGTAGGATTCAACATAGAGTTAAATTATAAACTGTATTAATTTCGTCGAATATTGTAATTGCGTAAATTTCGAAGTATTAAATCGTAGACACTCAAAATATAGAATCTCTTTAATTTTTGCAAAGTAGCATAGTTAACTTTGAACGAAAATCAGATCTAGGTAGGATTTGTCGCAAAGCAATAACTAGCGAATTCTATTTAGTTAGACACATTTTATATTTACGATCGCGTATTATTTAATTTATACATATATAGCTTTCTATTCATTATTACGACAATATCTATATTAGTTCTTTTGGGTTAGTCTTTCATTATTATAGTCATTACATTAAACACGTATACTTTTCTTATTTGTTATAATTGTTAATTGTTAACCTTCATCATCTTCGTTATTTACTGAATAAACTGTTTTGTTGAAAGGTATTGACCTGTGGATTTCAATCCTTAACCGCACACCATACGAATCCCACAATCTATAGAATTAGTTTATTAATAAATCGAGTCGTTCAGTAGGTAAATACCGCTCTTTGCCTCACGAGCGCTGTAAATACCTGTACTTAGGTCCAGAGTCGTTACAAATACTAAAGTTGACTTTAATTTATCTTCTAATTTATTTATCTTTTAATTTCAACAGTACTCTTTTTCTAAAAATAACTACTTCATATTGATAGAATATAAAGAATTTGTTACTGCGTAACAAAAGAAAAAAAAATTCAGTCCTCTTGGTGACCTGTGACCCCTAAAAGCACTTAGAAAACATTTAATATTCAGTTAAGGCAATTTAAAATCATATTTCAAAGAAAACATGTCCCAAGGCAGTAAAAACAAAAATTTTAAGCAATAGTGAAACTAAACGACTTTATTACCCGCAATATAAAATGGCCATGAAAAAGGTCACCGGTTTTCACATTTGGGAAAAATCCAAATATTTACAATTATTATCGTCCTAGACCAGTTGAAGCTCCTGAGATCTTACCTGGGTCTAAAAAATCTAACTAACCAATCCGAAGCGTCGCGTCGTTAGAAAAAGCCCCATTACAAAGTAAAGTTTACCTCGGAAGAAATGTTTGCGAGAAAGCATAGATTCAAATATATTAGCATACAAATAACATCTACTTATCATTCTAAGTTCCCGTCCGACACATTTTGTAAAAAACATATTTTGAACTTATGTGTGGTTTTTCATTAAATATTCTAAGTGTTACATTTAACATCAGCTTGTTTCACTATCCAGTTTTCCAATAATTCATTCGCCGTTAAGTCTGCGTGTGAAGTGGGCATACGAAGAAAGTTTTCCTTCACTATTTAAATCGATCATTTTGCAAATTTTGAATAAGTATTTATAAAAAAACAACTATTCTGAGTACCTATATATCCGTAATATACTGTTAATAACAGAAACACAAAAGGTTCACAGGAAGAAGTTACAATTATCAAGAGAAACAATTTCGATATTAGCAATCTAGTCTGGCATCTTCAGAACTCGTAGGAAAATACTATAAATGGGATACATTTAAAAAAACAAACGAAAAAAATTATATAAAAAATGCATATCTCATCAAGATAATAAAACTAATTTCCGGGTCTCGAAAGCGTCGATGTAAATCACGCTTTCAAACTGGTCATAAATCTTGCATTCGACGTTATTGAATTATTACCGTAAGCCTTGAGCAATAATCGTGTTTACATTTGTTATACAAGATGCCTTGATTAACTTGTTTTATGCTATACTTATACAAAATCATGAATCACAAATTGAAGTCACAGACTTGTCCTTTATAATATTGCCAGGAATTTGTGGGACTATACTTCCTGACTTGAAAATCAATTCTATATCAAAATTAACAGGGCATTCGACCAACGTATTCAATACCAAACATATATTATCTTACTCTTATCATCTTCAAACAGACAACGCTTTAGAAAGGTTACGGTTAACTCTAATATACTATCTAAAACATGATATCAATAAAAAACAAACAGATTGGAACCAGTTTATAATCACTGCATAAATCAACCAGCTTTACAGTATATAAAACTACTTACTTACCTAGTAATTGATATAGTCCAAGAATCTACATTAAATTATTGTTATGACAACTGCATAATTAATTTCGTTTAAAATAATTAATTAATATAAAACAGAAAATCCACGCAATAAACATATTTACATTCAGTTTCCTTATAAATATTATTTTATACAATACTTTATTAATATTCGTGAATATTAAAATAGAACAGCCGTAACATTCTCCTGCTGCGTAATTATCAAGTCACAAAATGTTCTTTAATTAAAGATGCTATTATGTTCCAATTTTTAAATTTTTCAAAATTTTAGTCTTTTATTTCCGTCTGCCTAACTGTTAACCCATATATCTAACATGTTATGTATTATATACCTTTTTCAGAAACAAAAGGGTCTATGAAGTGTACATTATATTTGCAAAATTTTAGATTTTATTATATGTGTAATATAATATTCCTCCCATACTTAGCAATTTATGATCTGCTTTTGTGTAACATTTCTATCTTGTTCGTTTCTATTTCCATCTAGCTTTGCATTATTTACAACGTCTTTGAAAATCTTCGATAAACACCAACCGGTGATGTATGACGACTATTCTGGAATATTCTAACGAGTAGATAAAAGGAATATTTTAACTCTAACTTTAAAAATCGAGACCAATTTTAAATATTGATTACAATTTTAATAACAGAAGTATAATTATTTTTCAGATAAATAAAGACATAGTGTATGATGTTAATTATTAAAAGAACGTATGCTTGTACATGTTTACATTCTTTTCAAATGTCCTGTGGAGATTAAGACCGTTCAAACCTAGTTCGCTTTTTGCGTCAAAATATGTTGACCCTTAACAGCGAGAGGAAAGTAAATAAAAGGAAGAAAGGAAAGTTTGAAACTTAGGAATCACACATATAACCGTTATACGAAATCTTAGCTAATCACGAGCTTGAACACGAAGACGTTGGAATATGATTAGTAGAAACTGTTGCCAATCGGTAACGATCATTCCTGGCCATGACCATTCAATGCGTAGCAACCATCGAAAATCAATTACTTATCGATGTACAATTGCAAGGCGCGTGTCCGTATAGTCTTTTATCGTTAAAGCAGAAATTGGACATATCTTATATTAGCTAATAGACTCAGTAATTATGTTAAAAATCTGTTTTTATTCATCTTCCTCACTTTTTTCATGAGGAATCAATGAAAGACTAAAGAAAAAGAGAAACAGAGGCAAAAAAGAAAGAAAAGGATAATTATTGTATACATAGTCTCCAATGATACCGACTATTGAAATCCTGCGAAGAACTAATCTAAATCCTCTTAGTGTCCAAAGGATTTTTGGTCTTCCTTTTTTTAAAGTTTATTCGTGCCAAGTAAGCCTTTATTCGATTGCAGAATTTCATATTTGATTTATTTTACGAATATCTGTAAGTTTCCATTCATACCAATGCTATAATTTACCAATTTCTCACAAACAAAATTTTCGTTTCAATAATTATCAAAAATATTTGTAAAATTATGACTTGTAGGCATTCTATCTTTATATATGAAATATTCCAGCACATTATTGTATCACTTGACGCCGGCAAAAATTCATGATTTCAATTCAATTACTTTCTTCATTGCCAGATTTATTATTAGAATATAGTCAATTTCTTTCTTTTAGTTTGTGTTTCTGTTTAAAAGATATATCTATGTAAAATTATAAATTCAGACGAAGGGGCCTGTACTAGATTAGCATACCAGCTTCTGCTCGTGCCTTATAAAAATTAAAACATAAAATTTGAAGTTTATAAATAGTAAAATTAATTATTTTTCATAACGAGATAATTCTACTTTTCGATCGAATTGCAATAATTAACATTAACCTTCTCATAATGCATCTTCAGATTGGGAATAAAGGCAGTTTAAACGATCTATTAGAATCGTCAGGTGCCAAGAGTTGGTGACAGCGATTGTCTTACCGACCTCGCTAAAAATAATCCCACTCTGCGTATATAGTCATGAGTTTTATCATAATTAAACGAACACGTAACAATGTAAAGACTTGAAATGATTTGTGAATGAAAGTGTAAGATTTAATGAGAACACGTAAGTTTAACTCTACATGAGATCTCAACTTTTTGCAAGTAAAGAGTTATGAAATTTGGCTTTATCATTTACATAAGATATTTTTAATGAAATTAAATATATACAAAAGGTAAAAAAAGCCAACGCAATACAAAGTATAACTACATTAACAACTTATTATAATAAAATCGATTCACACCATAAGAAAATTGAGGACTTATTGTTAGTACATATATTTATATTCTAAAGGCACAAAAATCAATTTTAATAACTCCAAATTTTAAAAAATAGATAATTGATAATACATATGTTAAAATTACCTCTAAAATCTTTTCTTTCAGGCGATGAAAATGATTGAAAAAACATTGTCTTCTATTCATGCTCATATAACTAGAAAACGCTATTACTCGCAGATACGAAATTATCAAATTCTTACTTTACTTTGTTAACTCGTTTCAATATCACCGTCCCAGATTAAAAATATGATCTACTGCTCAGAATTTACACAATATCTTTAAGAATGTATACGTTTGGACTTAAACAGCATAAATTGTAACAATAATGCATGTTTTTGTCAAAACTTTCGACAAACATACATTCGCACATTTTAGTAACTGAAGATTAAATCGAGGCTGCAAAGTACAACAAGCAACCAATTAGACAAAAGGCAAAAGTACCAAAAAAAGAATTTTTTCGCGGTATACATTATTTTTACATTGGCTATTAATGTATTTACATCATAAACATCTCACTTGACATTGGCACTTCTAATGCTAAAGACGCAAAAGTTTCTAAAGGTGCTATAAATTCAATTATTTTCGAAAATAAATATATTCATATATTAATAAAACAAAAAGTCGTGATTATAAGTAATAAAATTTAAAGCTTTAATTTATTTATTCAGTGTCCCAAGTTAATGAAGGAAAGTTAAATTACTCAACAAGTTCTCCAATATAATGACCTATTTTCTAAATGATATGTTTATGTGAATCTCATTTTAGAACAAATGATTTCTTCTTTACAGATATCCTCAGAACTAGATAAATATGATAATTTAATTGTCTATTATACTGGCAAAGCATATTATATCTCCTCAAAATCTTTGTAACAGATTGAACGACGTTGTTTTCCTGGCTCGATTGAACGGGCCCATTCTACTAACATGTTCTAACATACTAAATTAGATTAATAATTTAAATGCAGTTTACGTCAGCATTGTATTAATATTCGTTACAAAATTACCGCTAGCCGAAGAAATGCAATACGAATTTTACGAAATCCTACCACGATCTGTTTTTCATTATTTCTTAAGTATCTACTTTTATGTCTAACTTAATTTTCATTACACGTTATCGAGTTCAAATAAGGTGTAGTGTACACAATATAAAAATCTCAAAGTATGCTCAACAGCCTGTACCAGTAAACGTATAAGTCTTACTAACCCTTAGATGCCTGAATGTGGCAAAATGTTTTACAATTCTCCATGTACGAATATTTTGTTGTAATTTGTTGCGCGAATAGATTGGCTATTCTACATTTAGCTATTATCAAAAAAATTGTCAATAATAGCAATTAATAAGTTTATTCTCTTTTCTATAAATATTTGTCATATTTTCAGGGTTTCCACTACTAAGTTTCGTTTATTTTTTTATCGACAATTTTTATTGTATTCCTCCATTTTTAAATTTTGATACATTTATTCTCTATTATTAATCCAAACTGTATTAATAATAAAAGACTGACTGTATTAGTAATTAATAGGAATATTCAATGTAGGACTTAGTGTAAATTTAAACCTGTTTGCGACATGCAATAAAATTCGATAAAAACTTAAAATTTAGGACTGCAGCTGAACAGTTAGTTCCCAACGGATAAAAAAGAAAGAGGAACTGAAAGCAAAAGAGTGACCAATGTCGGCAAAATACATATAAAGAACTTGGTGTTCCGATCATCCGTTTGATAAATATTCCCGCATTCTGAACTCTTGTCGGAAACAACGCTGTTTACTGAACAGTAGATGTGTAGAAAACTGTCCCATTCAAGAATAATCAGTTTAATTTGCTTCATTACTGGACAATTGTTCATGATTAGTGCAGTCATAAAACATTTAGAAGACAGATTCGGGAGAAACAAGGATTCCCTTAACTGAGCTCTAACTAAGATGGATTAGTGGGTATACCCTGATCTGAATTTAGATACTAAACTAATTCAACAATCAAACCTTTTTATTTTGTATCCTTTTGTAATGAAACTTGTAAAATAAGATCAAACGCGATATACTTTACATCATATTTACATATTTAATAGGCGACAAAAAATAAGTTACTATCACTCATTATATAATAGAAATAATTATTAGGAAAATGTTACAATTAGGTTGATAAAAGTTTCATTTGGCAAAAGTAACAAATGAAACAGTGTGATATATGATATATGTATAGATCCTCAAAAAAGTCCGCTGTCATGTCATATTGCTCACCCCTCCGGTTCAATGAATAGCTCTCGCAGGAGTATGGATGAACAGTGAAAAATTATGTAGTTCTTTTCAAACGGTTACAGAGTCTCTGCTACATTTATTTCAGAAAAATTTGAACAACTAAACGACCGAGACAATTTTAAAATAAAAAAATGAAATAACAATTTTTATACCGATCTTCAGAGATATAGGTGCCAGTTTAAAATGAATTCGAGACATGGTACACATATCGAAAACGTTATATTAGAATGTACTGGAATTATTGGGCTTCAGTTTCAATACAAGAAACATAAGAACTATGGTTCTAGTATCATCCTAATCATTATTAAAACTTTACACAGATTGTACCTCCTAAATGGTAAGATATAGACATCCTTATATATCAGTGTATCAGAAAAATACTTCTCTTTTTTAAACGGAAATCTATGTTTCTGACCGTACGGATTGATGCAATTTTTTCCGACCTACATAGTAATAAATAGAGTAATGCTAAACTTACTCATTAGGATATTCTGGAGTACTTACGTTACAACAAATGTTTGAACGATCTTCCGTTGCAGTCTAAGGATTTTTTCATTTGTTTCTTAACATTGCGTAACACATTGCTGATATCCCTTTTCGCAATTTCATATATTTCTTATATAAGAATAACGCGAATGCGTTGTTAGAACTCTTCAATATTAATAATGAAGCAAGAATAGACCCTATATTTTGACGCGTTAAGCAGCATGCCTGTTTTGCTGTTGACAAAACACATTATAACATTCCTCGAAACCTGCACAGGACAACCATTTTTGTATACCGTGTTTTAATAGTATTGTTTGGTTACACGTAATATTTATGTGCATTCTTTTATAATTTCCAAAATATTTAACATTTATTAATAAAAAATATAATGTTTTAAATTGTCTTTCGTCCACAAATATTAACTAACGCGACCTGAAAAAAAATTATATGGTCAGTCATTGGTGACTGACATAACGCTTAACGTATTAAATGTGTACATGAAAAGGAAGTCAAACAATGTGAGGTCTGATGCTCGCGATGACCATAAAATCGGTCATAGTGTACCGAATTGTGTGCTGGAACATCATTTGGCTGAAATTTTTGCCGTATATTTAAAGAAATTTGTACATCGTGCAATAAAACTGGTAAGTCAGATTCTAGAAAATGGTGTTTGTGTACGGTCTATGTTCCGTTAAAAAATATAAACCGATAACTCATTTATCAAAACTGCCATGCCAAATATTTAAGCTGCAGCGATCTTGATTATTCCTCCTGAAGCGTGGATTTTCAATGGGTCATCTACATTCATTATGTCTCCATATCGTACTAGCTTCATTTTCAACAACTGGTTTCGGCACACCTTGTTTTAGTTTGTGAAAGGAGTTGTATTGGCGCGAATTAGATTCCAGTTTATAAAAATAGGAATGCAAACGTTGCTGTCGATTGAAATATGTTTCCGGATACAGCCTTGCAATCTCATTTTCAGTATCATTGTGATTGCATTTATTCCGAATGTGCGATGGAACACAATACGCGGGGATTTCGTAGGTAGTTTATGATGCGTCCGGGACTAACAGTTATTTTTGAATGCCTTTAGAATTTCTAACTTTCGTTTCGTCTTCAAAAACTGCTTCCATCATAAACGGGGTTTTTCCCGAAGGGTACCGAGGACGGGCCTCGGTCCTTTCGTAACGGTATTTTTTGACAACGTGCGTGTCACCTGTAGGGAAAAACGCCGGCATTGCCGACATTCGAGATCCTCCCGTACTTATCGGTATTTTTTCCACCCTCTTCCAAAAAAGGCGCTATAAGGGCGCAAGAGAGGGTGGGCCCAACATCAGGAGGCATGTTGATTGGAAAATCAACGTTTCTAATGAGAACCAATCAGCATGCTCCCTTAAACTTCCGACGTTTCGCGGAAGTCAATATGAGAACCTCTCGTCAGAATTGAAATATCAAGTCACCTGATCGGACACAACATAGAATCTACAAGTCAATCGCTTCAGACAACGTAGAAAAAACAAGTCAATTGTTTCGGACTTAACGTAGAATTTCATAGCGTCAACGTTTCGTCGCATCATTCATTTTCGGATGCATTTTATCATTAACCGATTATTAGTTAAAATTACTGCCGTGTCAACGTTCGGACACGAGATTATTATAAACTCTTGCTCCTAACCCTTTCGGTACGAGCGCCGGATATATCCGGCGTCCATCTGATGACCTGTGTGGCTGAGCGCCGGATATATCCGGCGTCCATCTAATGACCTGTGTGGCCAAGCGCCGGATATATCCGGCATCCATCTGATGACCTGTCTGGGCGAGTGCTGTTGCGTAGTTTGCGGTAAAAACGACAAACGATCTGATTCATGATATAAATGCAAAGACTGCAATGTTGGATTATGTGTGGATCCATGTTTTAAAATATACCACACCCAATTAAATTATTAGCCGTCTTGTGTCTAATCATACAACATCTAATAATATGTAAAGAGTCATTTTTTTATGTATATAATTCCGTTTATAATCTTGTATATAATTTTTATAAATTTTACTTATGTAATTGATAGAATCTTATATAACTCCCTCTTAATATTAAAGTTACAAACAACACTTGGAAAAAGCATTATTTTATTAAGCATAGACCATACATAAGGTTAAGAAAGTCTTCACGCAAAGGAGGACTGACTATGTGCTATGTGCGCGTTTTCGGCGGGGCACCTCGTACAGCGGGAGTGTCGCGGCAGAAAGAGCGCTCGTACCGAAAGGGTTAAGGTTAATTTCTTTTGTGCGAACCCGCGTCTCGGTTAAAATTCACCGCCTATTTACAAGCCTCGACCATTTACAAACAGCTGATCAAACGATCGTCGTCGCAAAAACTTATCACCTACTTTATGGTAACAAAAAATAAATCAATTATAATATCTTCAAGTGACAAAAGCGATTTTGAACCAATTCATCACAAAAAGATGTGCGTTTTGAATTACGACGACTAGCAGTGAATTATGTGCATTTTGAAGATTTCTCCATGTGTAAAATGCGAAATTAAATTTTTTTTAAACGTTTCCATGTGTAATTTAATTATTTATTTTGTTTGAAAGCACATTTTCACTATTTCGTAAATCTTTGACATATTCTCTAAGTGCGACTTTTTTTTATACGGTCCCTCTCTACGACAAAAAAAATTCCTCTGATATGTTGTAAAAAATTATTTGTTAGTATTTATGAAATTTTCCAATTTTTTGCGGTTTCTTATGCGGTCCCTATTTATCGCACAAAAACAGGTTTGACTGTATCATGATTTTGAAACACTGCGTTACCAAAGGAAACCTTAGCCGCATTAATTAATATTATCAACTGCTTTATATGTACGAGCATTATAACAAAATATGACGTAAGTATTTCAAAATACTAGTCGACAGACAGAAATATTCGAATTAAGTTGAGGACTTAATTTAGTTATAATGACATAATAATATAATTCTTTATATGAATTTATTTACTTATTTATTTTATAATATTATTATTATTTCAATTTTATATAATACTTTCCGAAATATTTCAAAATTATGCTAGATATTACAAGACTAAATATTACGATATACTGACATCAATTTATTATTTTAATTTTAGGTACAAATAATGTTGCTGAATTGTTGGAGTTCAAACAATTGCTAAACCGGGAAAATTGTGTGAGAAGAAAAACGAAATGGGCATCAAGTACAAAAATTATTTGTCCAATGTTTAGTGCTACTTATATTAAAAGAAATAGAGTAAAATAACTTATACATAACGACAGCCGCCAATTACTTACTGACAATGAGTAAATTAATTGCTAATTCCAGACCCGTTATCGTCATCCTCATAATGTAAATACACAGTATTTTCTAACTATTAAATATATCTTCTCATAATCATTTGTCCATCGAAACAATTTTGACCTCGACATAAAGTTCCAAACCTTGTATAGTATCATAGAACACATAATATTTTTACTAGTTTGACCTTATGACGACCTCAAAAGGGCGCTTTTGGCGCATTTTATCATTAGTTCATAAACAATTTGCCAAAAATTCAAAAGTATCTTACGAATTGTTAATTTTTTTAACAATGTACCCTCATACATTTTTACGCAAAATGTTCTAAATAATCTATCTGTTTAAAAAACATTATTCAATTCCGTTAAAAAAATTAATTATTATACTATTTATATACACGAATCAAATTTTTAGAACATTTCATTTGAAAAAGTATTAGGCTACACTACCAAAAAATCGACAGCTCGCGAATATTTCCATTTTTTGTATGAAATATCTCATTTTTCGATTTAAAATATTTCACGAATTACTGACTTTTTTATTGACACCCTAAACAAAAATAAGTATAACTTTATTATTTATTATACAAAGGATAAAAAAATTTACTGTAGTAATCTGATATGTTGCAACAACAAAATTATGTAAATGAAAACACAATTTTCTAATTATTTTTATATTAAAAAACTAATTTGTAGCCACGTTCGCCGACATAGCCGATCATTGATTACAATGGCGGTCATACATAATTTCAGGGATACGATCTTGACATTTAAATAATCTCACTAGTAACGTGTGCAAAATTCGTGTCATCATTTTTGGCACTTTCAACACTATATTATCTAAAAATATAGACCGATAGACCGATATAAAAATATAGATCCTCTTCCAAAACAGGATCTGCATATTAGTAAAGCACCTTGCAATTAAACTCGTTTATCTACTTTTTGTATTACAACTTCTCAACATTGTAATGAGTTTAATCACTCTGATATACATCAATTGTAAAGAAAATAAATTATTCTGTAAAAATGGCATGTAACCTCCTAAGCCTAGTTCCCCATTATCGCTTAATTTAAACACTTGCCATACAATTTATTTGCCAGATGCGTCAGTCAAAACTAACTATTCATAGCTATAATATTAAAACAAACAAAGAAAATTAAAATGTTGTCAGTATTTTATATTCAGCGATCCTTGACTATACAAATTATAGTTGGACCTAAAATTCAAGCTGAAGAGTATTAAAAATTTGAGCAAGGTTTGTCACATTTAAGCTGTAAGTGCATCAGGAGTGAGAATCGTGAAAGTACGGCAAAGGGTTAGTTACTCTTAGCTTCTTTTCGCATACGAATTATATAAGTAAATAATATAGAAATAACAATTATACAATTATACACAATCACTTAAAATCGTTCTGTAATATTCAATTTGGTAATTGTTTACTTAACGATTCCTCGTCAATTTTGGTGAAATATTGAAAATATTGAAAATAAACCTTGAAATATTAGGGTGTCCCAAAAGTTTCTTTCTCTTCGCGCTATGAATGGCCTTATCTGCTTGTGTAACGTCCCTGGTACTCGGCTCAGGAGTTTACAGCACTCATGAAGCAAAGAGCGGTTTTTGCCTATTGAGCGACTCGTTCTTTTTACTTTATTTATATCTAAATAGAATGTGGGATTCGTGTGGTGTGCCGTTAAGGAGTAAAATCCATAGGTCAATACCTTTCAATAATTAGGTTTATTCAATTAATTAAGTGGATGAATACTACAATTAACAATTATTATTGTGGAAAACATAAAAGGTATTTGTATCTGATTTATTATAATTCTGTGAAGTGAATCTAGCAAAAGAACTAAATAGGCTTTTATCGCGTGATGATTAAATAATGAATCTAGCTGAGAATGAATCTAATTGAACAGAAACGCAAATCTTTTTAAATATTACAATGAGTCTTATCTAATGTGCTTCTAAATTTGGAAATTAATCAATCAATCAATATGTTTGTAGTCGACTATTTTAACGCTTCGCAAGTTACGCTGTTTTACAAAATTTTATCGCAATCCTAACGTGTCAGAACAATATTCTTTAATTAGTTCAATTTCAAGAATTTCAATGATTAATTTACTTTAAGTTTCAAGATTATATGTATAAAATTAATTTAATTAATTTAATGCGGAACAGTTACTCCGTATTTTTAACTCTAAGTCTACCGGTACATCCACCCTTTTTGTCAGAACATGAATTGACACCCAACCCAGATCGCTTAATTGGAAAGCCCGCTTTCGCTAGCTGCTAAAACAACCCAACGATACTGGAATTAAATGAACAACCAAGTTTGCAACAGGGTTGCAAATAAAATGACTCTAATCGATCGTGATTATTGAACCGCCACCCAAAACACACGGGCTTCAGAGACCAAGCTACTCAAAAATGGGAAGCCTGCTATTCGCTGGCTACTAAACTACCCAGAGCGAACTCCCAGAATCTGACGGCAAGTTAGCAATCCGACAAAATAATTAATAGAGTGGCTGTTGAGCTCTCGTTTCGATATCTTAGGCTTTCCTGGGGCTAAGCAGTGCACTCTCCAAACGGAGTTTCAGATACAAGACCGCTCAAATAGGGAGCCCGCTTTCGCTAGCTGCTAAACAACCCACCGCTCAAGTATCCAAATGGTCGATACCCGCTGTCCAGTCAAGGCATAAGAATATTTTTGGCTCTTATCAGCAAAAACTGTTCCGGTTATACTTCTCCTAGGAAGTCCAGCTTGTAGTACTTTGAAAATTGTTCTGCCCCCTACAGGTCTTCCGCTCGCTCTTTTATACTCCGAAAATGCGCAAATTGCCTTTCACTTTTCAAGGCCACGCAGGCTAACCCTATGTTAAACGCGTACTATTTTTACATATTATTTGAAGTTATTTATTTAGATTTAGATTTATTTAGTTATTTAGTTATATTTTTATTAATTCGCTAATAATATATATTCTGATTAATATTGTGTAATTTTAATATAAAACCGATATGCTAAATCGTAGTTCTAATTAATTTTTATGTACGCAGATTGGCAGGATAATACAAGTATTTTAATAAGAAAATCATTAATCACAAATAATGCACAAAACAATAACTAAAAATACATTTCGATTTATGGTGAATAAATAAATAATAATATTAATATTTAAATGATAATTTATAATAATTTCCTTTCGATGTATATTCTCTGTCTCTTTCTAGCCAACGCGCGCGCCATCGATTGGCGATCTACTTTAATAATGTTGCACGCGTGATCTACCCGCGCGAATTTTTATGGTAATTCGCGGTCGACAATAAAAAAAAAAAATAAATAAAAAGAAAATAATGGCAATAATAGAATCACAATACGAAATCAAAGTAAACATCGAGATTCTTCAATGTTGGGTCCCCAGGGATGTTACACTTGTGTATACATGTAGGCTTATCTATTAGACGTCTATGTCATTGGTTTCAGCAAAAGGGTTCTTATATAACAAAATAAATAATATCTTAAACAGTGAATATTGTGTATTCATTTCATATTATAAAAAGAAAAGAAACTTATGGGACACTTATACCATGCGAAAGTATTACTAGCCACTTGTGAAATCTTAATTTCTGTCTAATTCCCTACTGTTTTAATAGGAATTTAGTAGTAACGAATTAAACAAAAAGAAAAATTCGAAATTTAGTTTTACAGTTCGTTCGATATTTATTGTAAAAACGTTAAAAGCTAACGATGTTATCAACATTGACTTTAACATTACATGTTAAATATGTAAATTTGACTGATTTCTGTGAACGTTCTTTAAAATGTGGAAGAAAAAATTTACCTCGCTGATGTTAAAAAAAATCTATTCCTTATCAGTACTGATACGGGCCATGCGTAATAATTGGTGCACTTACTCAGTGTTATGTATTAAATGTCTTGTTTTTTATTAATTAAATAACGTTATGATTTTTGAATAAAATTCTTTTTTTCTTGATAATATACATCACACGATTGGCACAGTACAATGCGTACATTTTAATGAAATTGCTTCCAACATGCATATGTTGCTCCCATTTTCATCTACAAAAATGAAATACAATTGTTGATTAGTTTAACTAGTTCACGAATTAATAAATAATAAAAATTGTTTATGTATGATGTTATTTTACTTTCTAGACATTCGGGATATTAATTTATCATTAGCTCCGTTAATGTGTATGTACGTAATAATAGTTTTTATATGAATTCATGGTTCGAACAATTTTGTAATTCCGCACAAATAAACACTTTTGCAAATAATGTGTCAGAAATCATCACAATATACTGCAATATATAGAGATGTGATATTCGGTTTAAACCATAAGCGAACACGTGACGTCTGTGAAATTATTCCGGTTTATATCAATCAATTTTTGTTACTGCTGTGTTAAATTCGTTTCTTGCCATGTTTCTTTTTTCAATTTTACGTCTTTTGATACACCAATATAAGAGAATAAATTGTTGGATGACCAATCTAATGACGCACCATAGATAAGCGTACTAGAACCGCTGCGTCCAAAATATCTTAATCAGCCTTGTTTTTCACAAGTCCAAAATCCTAGATAAAATACACAAATGTACAACGAGTCATCAGGTACCAAGGGTCACCGACATCCCCCCCTTAGCGAAAAGCTTAGTATATAAGAATTGGTATCTCTAGGATAGTAGATTATTATTCTTTCGACCCTGTTGCGCAGCGGTCTGTCCGAAACTGTCCGTTTCCGCGTCGTTCGATGTGTTATATCCGGAGTATACGTTGAAACGCCAAAATATAATTATTATTAACGAATCGGACTTCACGTCATTCACCCGGATCCCAACAAAATGTGGGCTCGGGACCTACCAATCAAATAGAAAAGAGGAAAGTTTGAGAAAGTCAAAATAAACATGCACATTTTATACATGTTTTTACAGTAGTCAAAGTTCATAATTCAACTATACGATTCTAATTTATAACACGTTTAAAGAAACTGAGTTTTTGACAGACTCGGTATATAACTGAATGTAGAATCAAAAGATGGAACAAACTAACAAAGAAATAAATGATGTAACGAAAATAAAAAGTAAACGAAAATACTCATATTATTTATAATATATATCACAGTATTGTAAATAATATCTTTCCTATTAAAAATGGTATGACTAATATTATTAATATTAAATATGTACAATAGCAATAACGATGTTTATCAAATTTGGCTTTAAATGTATGTTGTTAATAAGTTCTACTCGAAGACGAAATAATGTTAATAATTTTCACCTAGTAAGTATGTAATTTTAGTAACTTGATTTAATTCATAATATTTGTAATTTATTTCATTAAATGAAAGTTTTATCTTTTTTACATTTGATTTGTAAATCTAGAAGTAATAAATTTAAAAAACTCGTTTCGTTAATTTGTAAGTGCTTTTGTATATGAATAAATAATTTTGGGAAAAATGAAATAAAAACTGTACATAAAAGCAATATCAGCAAATATGCTTTTATCGTATGAAAATGTTATGTTAAAAATCTGTTTTAATACGTTAAGTAGCGAAAGAATGAACTAGTCAGAAGAAAAAATAAAAAAAAAATATATAAATAGAATAAAGCTGATTTCTCTGCGGGATTTGAACTCTAGTCGTTCGATTTAAGGTTTCGTTTCATAGCCGCTTCGAGACGCCACTGTAGGTTAAACTCTGCATAAGGAAAACACACACATAGCCATGAAAAATAATTCATTTTTACGTTTAAGCTAAAATGACAAAGAAGTGGCCCATAGTTAGAAAGTCAATTTACACTGGAGATCGAACAGTACAATATACATGAAAATAAGAAAGATAAAAGAGTATTTTATAGTACAGTCTCCTTGTAAATTTTATGATAAAAAATATACAGTATTTATATGTATATAAAACATGCATTTATATTTTCAGGTCATAACGTTAAAATCCCATGGTCAGAAATTGAAATTTATAAGTTATTTAGTTGACCGTATTACTATATTACATAAAATGCACACAATTACAGCACTGTAAATGTCATTTGTTGCTAAATAAACTAAACTTTATCCCAAACAATAAGAATTCATATTAATAATAATATCAAGTTAGACCACAGCGTAGCAACGGAAATTGCAATTAAAAAAAAACGTTTTGCGCATTCAATTTAACTTTAGATGAATGCTGACATCTTTAGAAAATGAACCTGTAGAATTCTTTCAGGGAGATACCAATATTTTAATTCGATTTTTCTATAACTATTTTATCAGTTAAATATTTAGAATAGATTAAATATGTGATTAATTATCAGAAATCAGAACATAAATAAAAATAGGGACATTAACCTTATGTATCTCACTCAAAAACAATCTATACTTTTAAATTAGGTATAATGTATGTAAAATTATCTTATAACGTATTTCTTTTTTGCTATTTATATTCGCAACCATACTTCAATTTAATTTTTTCGCAATTTTGCAATCACTGTCAGTGAAAGTTGAACACCACGTTCGTCTTCTTTCTCTTAATTGAAAGTTAAACTGTATGAAGTGGAGTGCTATGTAATACATACTATGTATAATCTTCTATCTGTGTTGTTCCTTGCTTTTATGTAAAAGAGCAGAATTTTGTCAAATGTTTACGACGATGCGAATAATTGTAATGATACGGTATTAAAACTTGGCATTGAAAATTGTACACCTATAAAACTGTTCAATAAATTGTTAATATTTCCAATTTTGTAACTTCCAACAAGCAATTCCTATAGATATTTGTGTGCCGAATTCAAATTTGTAAATCATTTCTTTGTAATATTCCCAGTGTTTAAATAAATCGATTTTAAATAAAAAATGCAAATTTCCAACTTTAGACATGTTTTGTAGATTTACATAGTGATTTAGTTTCTTCTTAGACCAAATATTCTATAGACTATGTTAAATATGAATCATACAAATTCTTATTACATTATGAACATTCAAATATGTTTAAATCGTTGTCAACGTGAAAAGAACTTCATAACTTATAAATCTAGAAGAAAATGTAATCGTATCAGACGGCGAAGAAAACATTTGTATTGTTAGCGGTAAATAAAGGAAGATGAATGTTACCCTAAAAATTTAATTACATATAGAAATTTCGATTAGATAATTAGTTTCTTGGTAACTTGAAGAAAATACTAAATACTTTACTAATTTCCAGAATTTATCCTTTAATAGCTTGCAGTTTTGTAGAAATTATTACTTGTTTAAATCCGTACATACGAATTAAATTATTGTACCAATTTGTAGAATAATATTTATTTTTTTGCTATTCAAGGCGCCAAAACATTAAAGATTAAGATAAGCAAATTCTTTTGTCGATAAAGATTCCTACATTATTTTTTAACTATAACTATTATATTGCGTTACTCGCTTTAATAATGATTAGATCTTCCAACCATCTCGCAGCAGCCAATAACACAAAAATCAATCAAACATTTAATTATACAGATGATAATGTTATCCACATCCAGAAAGTAGAAATAAATTGGTATCCACTAAAATGGTGACAAACCATATTGTTCTTTTTATCAAATATTGTGTAATTCTTTGACACTAGTTAATATCTAATTCGGATGATATCGATGACTTACAAATAATGTATAAAATGTCTACTTTTAGTATTTTCGGAGAAATCAGGTTTAAGGATTTAATAGTACTTTACATAATATGATATTTTATTGTATTTATTATTTCATATATGTAATGCAACCATAGTTTGAAGTATATGTATACATAGATATCAATATACTTAATAATCTGTAAAATTAAAACGTTTGAACGACTAAAACAATTGCATAAAAAAATATTATGATTTACAATAAAATATAAGAAATATTATTTACAATATTTATTTTAATTTATAATGTACATACAAATTTAGTTGTTATATAGCATAGAGACAATTAACAATTATTTATTGGGCATAAAAATTAAAATTTTACAAAAAGTGGACACAAAGTATTTGTGTACTAAATGATCGACATACATCATTGCAGATGCATAACAGTAATTTTCTAAACTTAAAACTTATAGATATAAGTTTGACTTCTACTTTGCAAAATACTATTTTGTGTCCTCTAAGATAATGTTCAACCTATAACTGTAATAAAGCTAATGATTCTCATTTGCATTATCTGATTTCGATGACATATCTTATTCACATCTGTAAAAAGTACATTTTGAATTTTGATTATAGGTTTCAGTAAAAAAATGGTAAAAAGTGATATTTGCTCTTTTTTTTTACTACGCCGACTGAACAAAACTGAAGTTGTTAATCCAATTTTTTTTAAATTGTTCTAGTTTATACAGGTTCTAGTTGGTGATCGATGAACGTAGTTTCGCGTATCATTGTATTATTCTATTAACTGAAGAGGTGACATATAAACCACGGAGAGCTAAATTAAGCAGATATGTCCAATTAATCAGCATCCTTAGACCGTATTTCATTAATAGATCATTAACGGGTCAAACGTATTCCACTTTTTTGCCATGATATTACCAGATTTGTTAGAAGATGTACCGTTTTTAATACGTTTCTGAATGAAGTATTGGCATAAAACTTAACAAATACGGCGAATATTAAACAGAATGCTTGTCACTCACTAGATTGAACGCATTTGATTATTTCCTCTGAATTGTACTAAAAAATGAAGTTTATTGCGAACTACCGACGACAATCAAAGATATGCAAGAATGAATTATTCTCTACTTCTACTTGAAAGTGTCTATAGTTCGCTCATAATCAAATTAAGAAAGTGTATTAAATAAACGGTTAAACTTCTGTATAGGACGTACCCTCGATTTTTTTTTAAACTACGTACTCTTACGTATTTTGACGCGCTGATTATAATAGTGAAAATTACTGCAAATTTGATTTTCATGGCATGGTTTTCACGCCTCTGGAAACCGCGCAACTTTCGTTTAAAAAATTTTTTCCCGCAGTGAATAATTTTCGAATTATTTAAAGTCGTCACCTTATGAGACCCACCCTTTATATTGATCACGTAAGGTTTCCATTAGTCATAGTTGAATTTCGCGCGAAAAAAGACCAGACGACCGCGTTGACCCACCTCTGAAATGTGGGCGACGTGCCATGAACGCGACGCAGTCGCGCCGATGACGTCAGTTGTGACGTTAGAAACCGACCAGGACGATCACGAGTGCAAGTACAGTCCAGGACAAAAAGATAGCATGTCCTTAAATGCTGCTGTTTTTATGTATGTAATGAAGTTATAACTTAGTTCACTTGCAATTACTATATTTTCCAAAATTTAAAATACTCTTTCATTTGACACAGTTCATCGGACGAATCAAAATGTGCATAGTTTCAGAATTTTTTTCTACTATATGTATATTCATTATTACGTGTACTTGTCATGTTGTTTTATCAAAACTTCGGAATGGGCAGTAAAACATCATTATCTATGGATGAACCAGAGAAGATCGCGATGTTATTAAAACAAAAGATCTCTATGTTAAAAATTTGTTGCGCATAGGAATCATAAAATTGATTGCAATATATTTAAAAACCTGGAAGAATACGATAAAAAAATCTACAGTTCAACTAATAGGAGAGAACAAGGCAGTAGAATATGCTTTTCACAAAAGCTACAAAAAAATTGATTTTGAAAAAAGTCAGTCAGGTCTACCGCGTAGAGTTCCGTAATTGTAACCGGAGGATCGATAACTTGTCAAGTTTTGTAAAGCTTGTAATTTTGTTATATCAAAATTTATTGAAATCTATGTTATTCAAAAAATATTAGGTTATTACTGTAGAGGGAATGTTTTGACTCGAAATTGTCAGCCAAATTCGTTAGTGGAAGTCCCACTGTGGTTGTACGGTAGATTACCCTTGTCCAAAACGCCTAATATGTACTTTAAATGTTATACATATATTTTTCAATTTGCGCACGACAAAGCACTGGCGAGAAACACTATTTTGTAATAACATGTAATAGACCAACACTCAAACCCATGGCGTCTGAATACGTAATATGCAAATATTATTAAATAATGTTGACATTTAATATACAATAATTCAAAATAACACAAGTTCAGTTTGTACAGGGGCACATTCGCTGAAAAAAACAATGATGACGAGTCGTTTTTATTGATGAAAAATGATTTATTTTGAACGGACAGGATGGTTTTGAACATGAAATCAGTGGCAAATGAATAGTGGAAACGTAAAAATTTACTCCATAATTGAATACAAAAGAACAGTTAAAATAAAATATATGAAAAAAGATATAAATAATTAAACGTTATACATATATATTTAATATACATGAGCGAATTCGCAAAAATCCCCACACTAAAAATATTATAATAGGAATTTAGATACAACTTAAAGTATCTAGTTTTTAGATATTTCGTAACTCATGATTGCTTGAGGAAAAGCTACTTCACAAAAATGAATATTATGTATTTAAACGGGAAAATTTATGAGTTATGGTATTCTTATTTTTCTCAAAAATCTTTGCCAGCTTTGCTTAGTTAACAGACATTTTTTAAATGCAGCGAATCAACATAAAATATTCACACATAGAACAGCACAGTAAAATATTCAGGATATATTATCCATTTTATAAAAGTAATATTCTATATAAAAGTTGAAGTGATTTAAAAGATCTATTGATCAGTGCAGTCATTATCATTCTAAAACCTAATGAAATCTCTATAAGTGCCAGGGTGATAGTACGGATAAGATCTTTTTTATTTTAGATTCTGATTTTTGATGTTTTAAAACAAAGAGATTTTCTACCAAATTAAGTTTTACTAAACCCCTTAAATGAAGTCTAAAATGATTTAAAAACTTTCATAACTGGATTATCTTAACTTTAAACATTACTTCAAATACATATATTAGGAGTTTAACAAAAATTGATTTAGTACAAAGGTTTTTTGTTTTTAAACGTGGAATAAAAATCTGCAGAGGAAAACCTGCTATTTAAAAATATCATTGTGTGCTTTGAGGGAATCTAGAATGGTAATAGTTATTTACGGAACTACTACAATATATGTATCAAACGAAAAATTAGTATATACAAAATCTTTTCATTTCGAAACAAAGACAAAATCAGAAACAAAAAATGGGAAGTGCCATTTCTATTCCTGTCAAATCCAAAATGACATTTTTAAATAACATGTTTCTTTTTTGTGCAGATTTTCACTCTACTTTTAATAACAAAAGTAGCATTTAAAGTTAAGGTAATCTAAAGTTAGTGCTATTTTTGGCCTCGTGGAAGTGGCTAGCAGAAAGATCTGACTTGATAGAACACCTGTTTATTTTAAAGTATTGAATCAAAGTATGGAATAAAAATGAAATCTTACTTTAAAATGGATCATGAGTCGTATAGAGTCCAAAATTAGATCTTAGAGCCATAATGACATCAATGGATCTTTTAAATCCTGTCAACTTTTATGTAGAAGAACTTGCTGTAAAATATCGTATCTTATCCAGAATATCTTGGCGACTCGTTCCTTTGGAATCCTATCCTATATAAATCAGTTATTTTTAATTGTTTCAAAAACCAATCATGGGTTAATAAACCAAGCACTTTTCCATCAAGCTACATATAATACATTCATAGTATCATACAATTCTCATAACAATTAACTACAAATTACAGGGATATCAAACATAGATTCTTTTTTATTTTAAGAAGTTGCACTTCATAATTGTGCAAAATTATTATTTTTGGTATCCTCTATAATTATGCAAAATTTAAATGAAATTGGTGTTTTAAAGGTTACAAAGTCCCCTTGTAAATGAAGAAAGTTATAGCTTCGTTACATGTATAAGAAATATTAAAAAGTGTATTATGTATCTTGTAAAGTATTGGCGCAGTCAACGTTTAAAGCATAGAATCGCATGTAACGTAAACAAAATACTATGGTCTACTGAAACTTATTTTAAAATGCAGCTATAAGTCAATAAATTAAATATAGAATAAACTATGAACATAACAAAATTATGCAATTACAAAGAATAACAAAATATGAATTATAAGTAAATTTCATGGGAACAAAAGCTTTTAATATTTTCCTATTTTTTTTTACATACGAGTAAATAGGTAGAAAAACAGACAATCCCAAAGCATGTGACGCATTCTTCCTTCCAATGGTGTTCCTTCAATTTCTTTTCTTTGAGCGAGAATAAAATTCGTATTATTATAGTTGATGGAGAAACATTGAAACGGAAGGTGCACCGTATACTTTGTAAATGTTTGTACTGTATAATAATTTATTCCCAAAGTTTCATTGTTATGCTATCACCCCAATTCAAATGACAAAAAGTAAAATGTTCACTTCTTATTTTTATAAAGATATCTTTAAAAAATCATAATCTATTTTTGTTATGTAATTAAACTTGTTATAAATTTTTAAGATACTGTTCACAATACTTTACTTACTCTACTAATGATACAAAGAACAAATTTCGCTTAAAGGACTGTCAAAATATAAACTTCCAACGATATTGTTCAAAATGTTTGTATCTTCGATTTTCCAAAATAGACTCAAGAGAAAACTGCACTATTTTTCGATGTGTTCAATTATATGTAGAATAGACTTATCATCTAACGTATGTATTTTATTGTTTAATTTCTAGACCTTTAGGGCTCCGTTACAGATCATGTCACTCACAATTTAAGCGCTCCAAATACTCATTACATGGATCAATACACTTATATGTATAGCATATAATTACAGTGAGTTCTTTTGTCTGTAGGCTTCCACAAAGATCCGATCTTTTTGTTACCATTTTTTATTTCACTTTTTAAATTAATCTTTTACCTTATTAATTTATTAATGCTTTATTAAACTCTTTCTGTTTGAAGCACATTATTTTTGTATTTACTATTTTAATTTTTATATTCGCAAGTGAACTTTACGGTCTTCGGAACGGTGATCATGGTATAATTATAAATTACATCAGAAGTAATAATTTTGCAAAATTATAGCACGCAACTCTCCATAATAAAGAAGAAACTAAACACGTGGTCCCATAGTTCATAATAAACTGAAAAATGTATTGTAGCTTAATAAAAAGAGTACACGTTGTATTAATTCGAGAATTGCAAATTCGAGGCTCAGAGAATTTGTACAATTTTCGGTTTTACTTTTTCATCCCCTCTATTTTTTTTTTCTAAAAATTAACGAAAGTACAGATATTTCTAAACTCTAATAAAAAAAATTAAATGGAAGAATTTTTTTTATATTTGCTTAAATTTTTTATTAAATGGAAAGAAATTTATAGTTTCTTTTTTTTTCATTATTTTGACTCTTGCAGATTCCCCATTACAAAAACATCATTAATCGGCTTTACGAATGTTTTATAAAATATATGTAGGATCATATTATTATTATTGATATACTATCTGTATCTACTACTAAACAATCAACAAAAAGCACATGCAATGTATTTCATTTCAATAAATCCATTTAATTATTACGTATCGAGAATTTTCTATACTCCGATTATTATTTGTTATCCGAAAACATGTTTCGTACATACGTAAGTTCGTGTGTTGCTAGATCATATTGACACTTTGTACATATCTATGTGATGTAGGTGTAGATGCTTAATAAGATAAAAGATATATAATTTTTAAATTTTATTAGTGTTTATCTGAACGTCTATAACAGATATTTTAAAGAAAAAAAAGCGCACAATAAGGAGTTAGGTATTAAGTAATTTCTGAAGACTATGAAAAACCAGAATTTTCGAGTTATTTTTTTGTGGCACATGAACTTGTTATTAATACAGTGATGGTCTCTAACAAATTATTTTACTTTAAACAAATATTTTAGCAGTTAAAGATGTTGAACAGCATTTTATAAAATTTGGTAACAAAAACGAAATATATCAAGAATTCTACTTGATAATTAATCGTTGAGGAAAATGTGAATATAAATTATTTTAATTAAATGTATCCTATACATAACATTTGAAAAATGATAAAATCATAACATTGAAAAATACCATTTCATAGCGTATTGCTTCAATCATTCCTCTGTATTAATTTAACCCAATTATAAATTGATCAGGTGCTCGTATCGATTGAAAATCATTTTATTACTCTACTGCTCCTTATTTTATTATTAGAAACGGTAGTGTCTCTCGTTGTTAGTTTATTCACCTCCAGTTCGATGTACCATTTCTCAAGGGCCTGGCATTTTTACCTCACCGCTATCATAGCTTGATCACATGTATTGTCTAACACACGCATTATGTATTTACTTCTATTGTCAGCCTTCAATAAGACCAATAGTCCGATGATATCATCTTTGTCTAACTTGTATCGACGACGTCATCGGACAATTACCTTGCCAGGTGCTCGATCAGCCGAATCATATCGAAAACGCGAAAAATGTTCAAATTAAGATATTTTAACTTTCTCGAAATTCCGATTTAACTTTTCTTTTTAAATCAATATGAACACTCTGTCAAATCGTACATTTTCTGTTCTCCTTCAACATAAATTTTTTAATCGCTTGATCACCTTCACTTTTCTGTTCAATATTTTACCAGTTTTTTTTTTTTATATATTTTTAGTTATAAACCATTTACTGAATAAATAACTTGATAGAAATTAAACGTTGCTACATTAATTTAAATGTTTATCCTGTTTTGTCATACCGGGTTTATCATACGGTGAGACTCAATTTTTGTTAAAAAACGCGACACGGATTGCACAGTACTATATAAATACATACAATATATTTACTTATCGTAGTTTATGTCATTAGAAAAAAATATTAAACTCAGGCAATCAGTGTG
The DNA here is from genome assembly GCA_945859555.1 of Megachile ligniseca. Lineage (NCBI taxonomy): Eukaryota > Metazoa > Arthropoda > Insecta > Hymenoptera > Megachilidae > Megachile > Megachile ligniseca. The sequence goes on from OX243778.1 coordinate 524,939, forward strand.
ACATAAATACATATTTGATTTAATATTTTTTTTATGTAATTATAGTCAACAAATTGTGAGTGGAAAGAAGTTCTGTCAGTAAAAGAACGCAGTATAATAATAGTTTCAATGATTTAAAGAAGGCAATGAATCATTTGAGAACAAGCCATGTTTCGTAAAAATCTATATAGTTAAAAATAAACAATTGTGTAATTACAAATTCAGATCTATGCAAACAGTGTGCCATGTAATTAGAGATAATGATTCGGATAAAAACTGGTGTAATTTATTTTAAACTCGCCAAACTTCACTCGAAATCGGTTAATAAAGAAGATATCTGAGAGAAAGTTTATCTCGTTTTCATAGATCAAATCTGTCTTCTTATGGCTATTATGGAAGTGTAAAAGTATAAATAATGTCAAAAAAGAGTTATAAATGATAATTACTTGGTCCAATAAATTTATGTTTCAAGTAAGTTTAAATTACTGAAATTTTTTACTATAAAACTATACGAACTTATTCCGGCGCGTAATATAAATTTTATCTTGATGTTGTGTCATTAAACTTCGCTACGAATTTTTCGAGCAATCTAATATTAGAGAAAAATTGTCTAAGATGAGGGAGATTTTAAATGTGGGTAAATCTAAAAATGGACCAGATAAGAGGTACACTCCATCCACGAATGTAGCGATTAGTACAGTTCTGTCCTCTTGTTCTCATACATGAAGAACCAGACAGATTCCGTTTGTCATTACTACATTGGACATCTATTTATTAAAACAGCCATTTAGAAAACTTTTTGGTTTTTCTAAAGTCTGAGGTGACGTGTATTACAAGAATAATAAAACTTTTATATGAAATGTGTAATTTTTGAGAACATATCTATCACTAGTATGAAGTTCACCAGACTATGACTATTCATAATTTACTAAAATATCTTTTTCGAAAAAATGTTATTGACCTATAAACAGTGTTATAAACCAGATGCAAACAAAATGAAAGCAATGAAATCCTGGCCAGATAAAGGTGGTTATAAATGTTATGAAAAATAAGGAAATGGGAATCTGCAAGGAGAACGTTATCATAGATATATTTATTTACTTTTCATTCTTTTCCAAACTAGAATCATAGTTATAAAATATTTATTTTTAATAACTTAGTCTAAAAATGGGTTACTACAGTTTTCAAATGAAAGAGAATAAAAATCCTATTAAGATTAATACCGTCAAAATATAACAGACAGTAATTAAAGATGTCTAACGAAATGATAAAGGAAGTAATTACAAACAAATACAATATATGTATACGAATATAATATATGTATGTATTTCTATATTTAATGTTCTAACGAATTTGTGACAAAAAATATAACATACTGTTAACTTAAAAAATAATTGTCGATATTCAATATTTCTTTTAAAACTTGAAATAACATTAAGATGATAGAATTATTTTTATATATCAGTCCAAGTTTTTAATTCCTTAATTTTTATAATTTGTATTCAATAATAAAAAGCCAGATTTCTTTCTTTCATTAAAATGATGTTATTTTTATAAGTTTTTAAATTTAAAAATCGATCACTGATAAACCACAATTCACCTGATAAAATTTAATAAATATTCTATCTCCTATGAATGAAAAGTAATTTGTCGATCATATATGTACTGTTAAATGCAAGAACAACTTCAATATTGAACAATATGCAATAAATTAATTAGTTTATTGGTTTTAATTATATAAAATTAGTTTTAATTATAGCCTCCTTAGGCCTATTTTGTTAAAATGTTGAAATGTAGGAAACAACATTGTATTCTAACATTCCATTTCACTACTATATTTAATATTATTAACGTATTATCTGAAAAACAGAATAAGATTACACATATACATTGCAAAGTTCTTATTTCGTTAACTTCATTTTTCGGCAATAAAGTAATGTTATGTTCAAGGTTGAGGTTAAACTCCTTTATATGAACTTTTCTAATCAAAATTAGATGATATGTATGGGAAAGAATGAAAAATCTTTATCCAAAACAGTATGAGTATTCTGAAGTTGTTTTTACGTCCGTCAGCACATTTTGTTACGCGAATACTGCATCAATTAGAACAGTTCTAAAAATAATTTACAATACGTTTTCTGTATAAGGAAAAAAATTATAATCAATTCATTAAGCACTTTCTTAAAGTAAAGTGTTGACGTGGGTCCTTCTTTCCACGGTACAAATGAAATATAGCTCTTTAGAAATAATTAATAATGTTAATTTAATAAGATTTAAGATTCTTATTGAAATCTTAGTAATTATTAATTGAAATATTATTATTGAAGTCTTATTAATAAGATTTCATATACCTACACCTAATATGAATAACATTGTAATCAGTTTGTGATTACGTTACAATGTTAATGTTGCTCACGACAGATGTCGATATTATATTTACATATTATCCAGTCTATAAGTTTTGTAATCTCTTTTTGAAATCCTCTTTAGGCTTTAATTGTAGAAATACAATATGTATGTACGTAATAAAGTCAGAAATATTAAAATGAGGGATACGAATAAAAGTTAATTATAAAATAATTACATAATAAGTTTCGCAGAAGATAGAATTACATTTTTCACAATGTACCGTTAGTAAATAGCACAGATACATGCTACTATAGTAACAATGATATTAATAATTAACAAAAAATTTTTTTTTATTTTAAAGGACAACCATTTTGGAACTATTTTATAATTAACTATTACTTACTTTCTGCATATTAATATTTCTGTCCCTGTCATATGTATATATTTGTATAATGAAGAAGATCTTAAAAGAAAGGTCAAAGTAGTTAAAAAGCTAAGAGCAATAATATTTTAATAAATTACCAAAAACATTCAAGTGATTTGATAACTGTATATAAAAAATTCATAAATCACGTTAATTTAAAACAAACCCATTAGTACTAAGTTATTAACCTAGTCACTTTAATAGTATAATACAAAGTATTCTAGTGTGTCTAAAGATATATACAAATTTATATAAACGTGGTACGATTGGATACACGTCTATACTCATACTCATACATTTATTCGCGAACGAAAAACAGACAAAAGAGAGGTGCATATGCGTGAATGTGTTTCACTTACGTCAAAGCCGACCCTGAATGCATTTTGCGACCGCTTCAGATTACGCTTGCATCGTGAAAAAAAGATCGGTCGATTCATTTTTTTGCGATCACCCGGTGCAATTGTGCGTCCCGATGTGGTCTGTATATATGTACATTTCTTAAAAACGATATCTATCGCCTAAGTCGATAAATGCAAGTTACAGTCACTTACAAATGGCTATGTATATTCTATTAAAAGATCATATTAGTTAAACAAGAAAGTCAAATCCGTAAAGTTTTAATGCGGTTTTTCTCTCTATTTCAGGCTTTGAATTAAAATCCTTTAGAACGTATTAAGATTATTAAGATAAAAGCATATTATAATAAACCAGAACGCCTTGAAAATATTGTGATAAAAGAATTGAAAAAAAAAACTTGTATTGAGCTTCTATACAAAATTAATATATTCTATGCGAAAAAAATCTCTAAATCTGTACCTGCACTTTTATGAAGCGTTTCATTTGCTTTTTACTCATTTATCCTATTATTCTGATAAAAGTATACATTTTATTGTAAATCTGTTAATATTTCCTTATATGTTATTACATAAATTTATTATAAAATTTTAATTACAGTAGATTTACTATGAGCTGTGTGGAGACTTTCGTGTTTGACTGTAAGTACAAACGTGATTACGTGACGAGTGAAACGTAATTCGTCTTTTTTTTAACACATACGTACGGAAGTTTATTTATTTGAATGACTAGTGATAATTTTATAATTAGGTTAGATAATTTTGTATCAAGATTTTATTTGAAAAAATTGTATATGTGAAAATATTTATTAGAATGATACACAGTGACTTTACTTTATTATAGATAATTCTATATTTGCGTAATGTAAAGTTTAGTTTGGAAAAAATTTAGCTGATATGAGAGAATTTATAGGAACTAATAATTATAAGTAAAAAAAATTTTTATTTCTGTTATAATAACATATAGTAATAATAACTGAATCTATTTTAGAAATCTTTTGTATGAGGATTCAAAATGATGAATTTAAAACAATAATTGAAGCCGTTAAATTCGATCATAAACTTTTTATAAGCATTGTAAGAATATTACTTTCTAAATTTTATTTGAAAAGAATAGCTTAGTATTGAACAAAGTTTGAAGGTATTAAAAAGAATCGTATCATTGTATTTATTATAAATAATAATAACAAATATTTCGCAATAGTAACTCAAAATAATACTAAATAATAGTAACATAATAGTAAACTGTGAAAAATAATGAAAATTCGAAAATAATTAAAACTGAGACCTAATAATATTAATTTGCTTTTCTGTTATTTACTTTCTATAAAAATCCATGAAAATTTTATTATAAGGTACATAAAAAATATTTGTGGTAAAATTCTAGTGAAAATTGGAATTCAAGTTTCAAAATGAACTTGAAATCTAATAATACTGACAGATTAAACTAACACGATATCACTGTCGGTGTGACCTATCACATTTGGAATATCTTTTGCGTCAATTGTAAGTGCGACCCGTAATTATCAATTTCGGACTACTTTAGATATTGAGAAAACAGCTGCTAGTGCAGATTCTTTCCTCAGTGGGCACGAAACTATCGATATTCTATAAGAAGAGAAATTAACAAAACTTATTTTAATGTGAAAGCGATTATCTATGAGTATGAATCGTTTACGGTAAAAATATATTCAAAACAGAGTAAATATTGTGAAGAACATTGCGTTCTGAGACACGTGAGCGTGTTAGTCACGTTCAACGTTTAGTTACTGGCGCACCGAAGGGAATGGATCCAAATATTATTGTACAATAAAATCAATACGATGATAAATTGAATGTTCATTGTTATCAATTTACTATACATTAATAAGAATCTTTATCCCAAACCATTCGAAGTCATCGGTTGACAAGTCATTCACATAAATAATAAGAACAAAGATATGTCTCAGTAGAACATAACCTATTAAGTTCCAAATACATAATGTAATAAGTAAACTGGTACAACTTACCGTTTTAGAAGAAATACAGGTGTCGTTCAAATAAAGATGATGCGTTTCCCATCTTCTCAAGAACTTGCTAGAGAGTATCTTCCTCACCAAAGTTTTCGTATGGTTCAAGAAGCACACCTGAATATCCCCTTCTTCTACGGGTTTAAATCTAGGCCCAACAGGCCCAGGACTGAGACTAGAACTAGAGGATCCGCTGATTGGTGAACAACCAGCACTTTGTCGTTCCAAATTCGGACACGATCTGGCGGCTGGTAAGCAAAACGAAGTCTCCAAACCCTCTGGCTTCAAGGTGTCCATCCGACAGTTCTTTTCGGAACTGCAGACATCAGTTGATTCCGCGCTGGATCTGATGTTGCTACCCGAGGAAAGCTGCGGGGAACTGGTACTGGTCATCTCCTGACGCATTGCTCCGCCATTCACACATAAGAAGTTGTAGTAGGGTACAGTTGAAGAAGATAGACCGGTAGCCGATGGGCCCGCCGGGCTCAACGGCAACGATGATCCCTCCTCCGTCTCCGTTTCCGTCTCTTGATAAATATTCTCCTTCTCCGATTCGCTGAAGGTGTTCTGTAACGAGGATATATCATTCTCTGAAGTCGCTCTACAATTCTTCAGAGACTCCTCAGGTTCCACGGAATCGATGAGAACCGATGGCGAAGATTTTGTCAGCAAGGTCGCGGTATCTCCCGTTTTGTATTCGTTCTCACGATCTCTAGAAGATCCGGGAGACTCAGTATCGATGGAATCGCTCGCCGGAGAGTGAGATGTGACAGAACAAGCTTCTTTGTTGCTGGAAGTGGAAGACTCGTTTGACCTGAGTCGCAGGAGCAGCTTTCTGCATCGTCTATTGCTGTAGAACCTTTTCTTAGGAGATGCTTTCGTAGAAGATGACAATGGATAATTTTGATCTTTGTCCTCCAACAGTTTCTTGTAATCAATCTCTTCATCCACGCCGTTGGAAACAATCGCGGTAGGCGCAGTTAAAGAGTCTGGTCCTGGGGACAGAGACTCCGGATCCAAGTAATCTGCTTTTATGTCAGGAAGCGTGTCTATACTGCTGCTCGCCGAGATCGAGGGTTCCTGATCGATGTATCTGATAGACGAGCCAGAATCTTCGCTGGTCGCCTCAGAACCTCGTCTGTCGCATTTAGAGCCGGAAGACGATTTACTCATCGGCAGAATCATGCTCATAGAGGTGGTTTTCCCCTTGCTGGAAGACAGAGGAGACACCAGCACGCGAGAAGCGCGTGTAAAGGGGGTTTGGAAGCAAAACATGTCCATCGAATCTCTTCCTTGAACGTTCACAAATTAGATCGTGCCTTTGTTCTTTCTCGATTGATGTCCTCTGCGCGAAAAAGCTGGCCGCTGCTGTTGCCGTGCTATCCTACTGACCCAATTCGGTCCAGCCCGATCGACAACACGTTCGACCCGAATTTCGTAGAAACAGTTTTGCAGTTCGAAATTCGATCTCACGGAAAAGTTAGCCTCGCCGTTCCACTTTTTCTTGCCTCGTTGTTCAAATCCCTCGGAAAAGCGATCAATTAAGCACTCATGGATCTCTGGTCCGACCTAGTAACGGTCGTTCACCGCTTCCCTCATTCAGATAAAGCAATTCAATGAGCAACTGGGAGTACTGACGTTAACGAGATCCTCGCCCATACTAATTCCACCATTGTGGCAAGATTCCTCAAAATGGTCAAGCCTCGTCGTCCACTTTTTTCTTCACGCGTTGTAATGGATCACGGCACATTTTGACTGCGAAAGCACTGTATCGACTGTCCACTTGCTTAATTCTTACTCACCTGGTCGAATCATGAATGTAGTGCGAAACAACTGCATAACCACCGCGGCACTTTTCCCTCTGGAAAAATCAGTCGAACCAAAACGTCGACGTATAGTACAGCTCCGTATCACTGAGCAGCTCGAATTTGTCGCGGAGATGCCCGGAGTCGATGAACGAACCACGAAAAACAGCGAAGGAGAGAAGAACAAAGCTGGTGGAAGGAGTGAGCAAGAGAAAGAGGGAGGCGCGTTTCCGACGTGACGCTTAAATGTCTGATACGGTTGTGAACAGGGCAGGTGGGGACGCTGGGGTTAAGAAAAGGAGAGGGCGTCGCGGCGCTTGGCGTCTCGCGACCGATCAATGACTAGTCGTGAGTTTGCTTGAAATTATCACGTTTCCCGACGACACGACGCTTCGCTTCCTCTCTCGCTCTCTACCGCGTTACAGACAGAATGGAAAAAATCACATTAAACTAAACTCGAATACGAAACTCCATACAAATACGTTGAATATATCGTTAAAATTATTTAAAGGGTTTTCCCGAAGTTGAGGCGGAACCATTGAATTTTCGTACTGCGCATCCAAAGCGCTTCCCTTTTTCAAGCGGTTCTTTTTGAAACGAAATTCATGCGCGTTAACCTCAACTTCTGAAATTCGTCCTATTTTTCTTAACTTAAGTAACCGACAGTTGTGCAAATGTTTGGACAAGATAACTAAGTAATTATTTGTTTTAACAGTGCTAAATTGTATAGTAATTCATCATTGATTGATTAATTAATTATTTAAATTTATGAACTTTTTGCTAGTTTTTATTTAATTTTATGAACATACTGTGATTAATTTCGTAAAAAGTTAATATCATTTTTTATTTTAATAATATTTTGATTATCTTCGGATCCTTCTTAGGCTAGATTGACAATGAACAGATATGGAATGCAATTATTAATCAAGTATCATGTCAATATGGTATGTATACCTTTGATACTGCAAAAGATTAAACTTTTTTATCTTAAATAACACCTTACCTTACTAAAAATAAAATCAAATTGGTTTCAGTATGAAATTCAACTCCTTTAAAATGAATTTTCCGTCAAGAGGGGAAACAATTTACCAATGAATTTAGTTAATTTTTTAGATTTCGAAAAACGAAACAAAATTAATTTCATAAAAAAATTTTAAATCTAAAGTAAGTTTACAACCAATTACGTGAATCACTGCTGGGGGATTTGCAATGGCTAGAATTATAAGAAGTAAGAAATCATTTATCATCGAATAATAAACTTAAAATGATCCAAAAATGTTAATGCGCTATACATTGCTTGTCGACATTATAACGAATATTGTTTCTGTAATTTTTATGATGACTAGTGGAAGTAATGCAATTTTAAGACGAGGCTGTAAACAGAAATTGCTTCAGTTTATAGACAGACGTTAGTAAAGACACTTTTATAAAGAGTTAGTACTGATTCTACTGGAAGTTCCAAAAGAAGGAAGAAAGAAGCTAATTATAATGTAAAATGACAACCGCATAATACAGACACCATAAGCTGCAGTAAATTTGACATTTCTACTTTTATATACAAAATATTGTAAAGTCTAATTTTAAACATATTTTCTGAATTGGCTTGCAGCATAATTTAAACAATTATTGTTGGAGTTGTTTCAAAATTTCACAGTATTTTATAAACTTAATTATCTATATAAGTATATATGAATCTTTTGATTCGTTAAAAACTTTTCTTGCTACATACAATTTTGTGCGAATTTTTGCTTTAAAAATTATATTTTTTTCTAAACGTGATCATCGTTTCTACAATCATCAATATTTGAATATATTCATATGTACTTCTTATAAACTCTGAAGGAATTCATACAAATCATTTAAGCATTCTAAATAAAGATTGTAATAATATATTTATTAAAAAATAGTTTATTTAAGTATATCAATACTGAAAATAAGTATATAAAATGAAATATATAAAATCTACTACTGTGATTGAAGAATTAAAATTTTTGACAAAATTATTATTGAAATAAGTCATTGATGGAATTTAAGTTGCAGATATCGATAAAAAGTATATGTTAAACTTATTGACCGGTTGACTGGCGATACTATACAGGATGTTTTTCATAACTGGGACAAGCTATATTTTTAAAGCGGTTATAAATGAAAAAAGTGATAGAACAAAAAGTTAAATAATAACAGAAGATCTATACTTTTATATGTTAAACTTCTCTATAAGCACAACGATGTGTATAAGAAATACACGTGTACCATTTCTTTTAATAGAATTGTCTATTTCTTTTTATGTCGATTAATTTCATGAAACATTCTGTATAAAATAGTGTTAAATATTACAGTGAAAAAATCATTTCTTCTCGAGAAGTTCAATAAATATTAGAGCACAATGATAATAAATCAACAATTAATGAAATATTTTAAATGTTTGTACAAAATATCCGATCTAAAAAAATCTTGTAAACTATTGATATTGTGACTATCATACTTTAGCATATTTTTATGCAGAATGTTCTAAAGAATTTATCTATATAAACAGAAGTATGCAGTTTCATTTAAAAGAGAGGTGCATTTGTATTTTTTATATGAATTGATACGTTCGTGAACGATTTCAAATCATAAAAATATAGATCTGCTTATACTATTCAACTTCCTATTCTGAGCCTTATGTTTTCAGAAATATTTGTCCTAGTTATTACATACATCCTATACACTTGTGGCTCCCCTGGCACCACATACGCCGCCGCTTTTTCTATTCTCTACATCTTGCCTATTTTTTAAAGTCCTTTTTTCTGTTTTCTATCTTCTCTAATTTTATGTTTTCTAATTCTTCACACTTTTTGCAGGGTCTCGCCGGGGCCTGGTTAGTATCAGCTCTTAGGCCCTTGCGAACCTCTTCACTTTCCTTTTTATGACCTTTTTCCGCTGTATCTATCCCTCTACGAATTTTTCAACGGTTTTCTGGGTTTTCCCATGTTTCTCGACTTTCTCCCTCTATCTATACTTCTTTCCTTTTTTCTTAACGAGTTTTCGAGGAGGGGATTTAACAAGCACAGTGACAGTCGATTTTCAGCTTCTACGAAGTTAAGCTCGAACTTACGAACGCGCTCGTAATTAATAAACGTGGGCTAAGGAACGGAATAATAAGTATTATTATTATTACCAACCTACCTTCCTTCCCACGCATCTAAAGATACTTATTCTGACATCAAAATGTTTTCAAGAAGCTATAAATTATTATAAGAAATCTACTTAGTTTTCACAAAACAAAGCAAAGATCAGTTTATAGAAATGCCATTCCTCCAATCAAAATAACTGGTAAACAGTGCGTTCATGTAAAAGTAGTAATTTACGTTTCCTTAAATATTTTATAAAAAATATAAAGGAAAATATTTGAATGGGTAAAAATTTAAACTTTCGATTTTGTTGTACTTCTTTACATTTTCAAATCTCTTGAATCCAAACATGATAAAATGAAGTGTGAAAATAGCACCTACATGTGTGTATACCTAGAATATACATACATATGTATCCAGTATTAGAAGATCAAAATATTTTATAATATATTTCATATATGTGTGCAGAATATTTTGTTTTAAATTCATGAGTCGTTAAATATCTATACCTTTGTTGCCATTTTTTTATTGTAATATGTTAAAGTGAAAAATTGTAAATGAATAGATTTTTCAGTTAAACTTCGTCTGCGAGCATCATTTTCTTTTTCATTCTTTTTGTATGTAATAAATATAAATGAAATACATATAACGATTTTGATTGTCGAAATCTATTGATACAAAAGTTATGTTATTAAAGTTTTGTAATTTTAGAGTACTGTGTAGCTTACTTCAGTTTGAAAATAAGGTTAATTTTATTTTTAAATAAAACTCGTTTTGTATTCGGATCGCGTCCATTAAAAATGCATTTAGATCAATATTATTTCGGTGACAAAATTATCGCCATAAATATGCACAGAGTCAAAGTGGGAATTCATTGTCATGAAAACATCTTTTTATCCAGTCTTCTCCAGGGTGTCAATACGATTCTGTTTTCTGAATATGCATACAGTCGATAACTAATATTTATGAAATTTCATTTAGTTAAAATTTAATCAAAATTTGTCCGTAATTTAACTCGAGTTCAAGATAAATCACACTTGCCTACAATCTATCTACTAGGATTAACACTCTTATGTATAATAGCTTTCTGCATTGAGTCCGATGCGGTATTTCAGATAGTCCGTATGATTACAATTATATGACAGTCATTTGAGTCAGTGTGTTCCCAACATCAATGACCGTTTACTTTTCTGACAATTGTATTTTCTTTCGCCTTTCATTTCGTCGATCTTTAAAATCATGTAAAAATATGAATTGGCTTGTGAAACATTCTGAAAGCGAGTAAATATTTATCGTAACCAATACTACTCGTATTTCTCTATACTTAAATAAATGATATACTTGAACAACAATTGGAACAATCAGATTCTGAAACTCCTTTTAATATGTAGATTCCAACACTCAAAATCATTGTATTTCGTCTATACACATATTTATTAAATATTATCTGATTATGCAAAACGAGTTAAAAAAGATTAAACGATTATGCTCTAAAACGAAGTTTAGATATATTTTCATTGGTTTAAACATTTTTATTGCCGAAAGTTGTGTACTTATGCATTATACTATTTGTCCTATTTTTATTCATTTGAATATGCAGAAACAACAGTTTAAACTTTTCAAAGTTAAGGTTTTAAAGTTTTAACTTTTTAAGTTTTTCAAAAACTAAATTTCTTATGACAAAATTTGAATCGCTATTTTTTGTTTGTTTTTACATGTAAAGCTGGTAAACGGCCATAGATAAAATAGCCATAGATGAAATAATAATATATTTATATCAAGTGAAATACTATATGAAACAATTATTTAATGTTATAAATTTGTTTCAATGCTATATTTTGTTGCACAAACCTAAAATGGTTCATTGAAATAAATATTTCTTTCATTATGTGTACAGTAAAATATATAAATATTACTTTTATGAAATCGTATCTAATGCGTGGGGAATTTGGAAAGTTCATAATCTCGTCTTGAAATAATCATATAAAATTAAAAATTTTATTGGCATGAGAATTATATCCGTTACCCACAGTAAGATGGACACTTTCATTTACCGTACTGCAATTACACTTTCCGTTAAAAGTGATTTTATACTAATAGAAATTTTTAACTAAATGGAAGATATATTATGCAATATCGTACACAACAATGAGGAAATGAGCGATCGAGTTTAAATTTGTTATTATCAGTTTACACGACGACTTAGACAGCACATCCAAAAACTGTAATAATAGAAGAAATTATTAACTACGTCTGCAGCATTGTTTTACAGAATTAACGTACCATCAGAGAGGTTTTATTAACATGCAAAAACTAATTATGTAACACGCAACGTCTTAATTGTACTTTTGTTTTTTGTATTTTGATTGTAACCACAGCTTAATTATCCTATTGTTTACTGTATTTCGTGCTAAATAAATATATGAATTCGATTTTAAAATATCCCAGTTTTGGTAATTGAGTGTAAGAAGAAAAGTTTTCTTCTTTAAAAACTACTGTTTTGCAGATTTTCAGTTCATGCAATCAGAATTGCTCCAAAATTTTTTTTGTACGTATTTTAAGTTCGAATATTAGCAAAATACAATACAAATATTTTTAAATAATTACCATCCATTATCATACAGTTAAAAGGAAAGCAAGCCAGCAGGGTTCAAATGTGCATCTAAAAAACTGTCGGTAGTTTTATAAAAAGACTGTTAACCGATTTGTTAACGACGCTCGTGTAAACACTTTAATATATAAACAATAATGTGTAATATTCGTCAATTAAATTAATTTTATTTTTCTAACCGTTATAGGATTTTGAGTAAATATGAATTTACTTAAGACAGCTTAATAAATACAATATTTTAAATAATGAACACATGCCTATTCGAAAGAAAAGTTCTTTTTCTCATAAAATATTCGGTTTTTGAATCCTTAACTACAATGTATTTTATCAAAAAATCTGAAGAAATTCATAAATAATAGTGATATGAAACTAATATACTATTACCACAATCATATAGAAGTAGCGCTTCTATTATTTCAATACAAAAATCGCGTTTTACCGATTTTTTTTACAAGTTTCCATTTGTTATAATCAAGGTTTGCAATACAAAAAATCTAGAAGAAATTCTCTAATATGAACTACTAGATTACTACACGGCGATACGATTTCGTTCTAACGTTGTTGGAGAATTAGAAGTAATCCCCGTAAAACACGCCATCCTAGGACACAGTTTCATCTTTCCCGATTTAAGAATTAAAGAAACTTCCGAACAACAAGGAATGTAAGAAAAGCTTTTAAGAGTGAAAGAAAGCAGTTTCGTATGCAGCATTTTTTATGTTACCTAACAACCATGTTATACAAGAGTTACCTGTATATTAGTATTAAGATATAATATTGCACTTTACAAGTATTTGGCCACAAAAATTGGTACATATAATAGTCCGTAATTTATACGATGCACCGTATTTCTGTCAAACGCAACAATCAATTAACTCCTTAGCTGTACATTGAATGGCCCATAACTATAGAGCTCAATATTTCTTTTCGAACTTTCCATGGTCTCACCTCCAAAAGTTTTGACACTTAGTGAAAAACTGATAATTGCAAAGTTTCAGCATAATGGGATAACAAGAACCCGTACTGCAATTGAATTGAAATTTTCAAAGTACGATTTCAGATTAGCATCGAATACGTTTTCCGCCCCTTTATTTTAAGAGTATCAGTGAATATTCTGCAATAAACATATAACTCCTTACACGTATAATGCTAGCATGTAATACTAGCAACAATATACACAAAATAATTAAATTTTAGTGTTAAACTTGATATGTAACGTAGCGTTTGAGCCACCAGATAATGTGACTGCTAGGCAACTGGAAACAGTATACAATTTGTTCAAAAGTTGATAAATTTTCTAAAAATCTTGATTGTATTACCACGTATAAACGAATTTTTGTTAATAGTTGTAAACAAAATATTCTTTATTGAAATTTAAGTGATATTTTATATACTGAGTAAATTAGCCTATTAGTAAATTGTACGTAGTTTTTGATATACATTCTGTATTAATATAGATTTTCTTGCGAATGAATCACCCTGTATATCGCTGTGTAGAGTAGTTGCGCAGTTATAATCTCAATAGTAGTAATCTAATAAGTTTTTCGTATTCATTATTATTGTATGTATATTGACTAATAGTTACGCATGAACGTAGAGAATTGCATCATGAGATTAGGCTAATATATTACAATTATTAAGATTAATGATACTTTTACTGTAAGTACATTTGTCATATACTACTTTAAAATTACTCTACTTCAAATAAACATTTGCGACGGTTGTTATCAAATAAAATATATCTTTAGATACGATCGTATTTGAATGAAACGATTTTAATAATTGTTGCTAGTATTTCTTACTTGAAATCTACCCAGTTCTGCTGTTCAGTTATACTACTCGTATTACTTTACCATATAATGTAAGCTTAGATGTTTGTGCCATCTCTTGATTTCAACACCGTTCACCAAATTGACTTACGGTCAGAGAATAATATGGAAGATAATGTTCTTCGTAATAAAGTCTAAAAAAGGTCAGCATTATTTGCAGAACGTTACGAATAATACTAATTTAGAAGAATTTACACAAATTTAAGTAATTTGCAATTTTACTTAATAATATTTTTCTTTTGATAAAGGGAAACATATTCTTTGCTCCTAATTTTCACTTACACTAAATTTTACTTGTCCATTCAATTAAACTACTAAATTGATGTTTGGCGATTTAAATCGAAGCAGACATGGCTTAGCTGTGTGCAGTATACGTATATGCACATACTTGCATATAGGTATTCACAAATATTTCGTTAGATTGAAAGATTACTTTTCATTTTAATGAGTGAATGAAATGGAAAAGTTTGATGTGCGTTTGTAGGTATATTTATAATTAATACGCTGACTATCATAGGAGTCTCCAGTAATCAGCACATTATACATATATGAAAAAGTGGCATTATAAAACTTTGTTTAAAAAAGTGTATACTTTTGCATGTGTCTACTGTTATATCAAGAAATATGTGTGTAGGATAAAGAAACGTGCTTATTTTAATCTTTCTAATGTTGAGTGATAAAGTTTATCCTGGGGAAAATGTGCTTTTAGAAGTAAAGAGAAAATAAACTAATGACTTAAATACTTCAATATTTGTTAAAAATTATATGAATAATGTTTACTGAAAATTATAAGGAAACTTGGAAAATGTCCTTTAATAAATAGCAATGTGCAAGTAAAACATTATCACAGTTTCATTTATAACAATGTATTTTTTATACCATAATCTGAACAGAAAATTCAGCGCAGTAATTAAGCGAAAATCCTACTTCTTTATTTCAATCCAAAAATTATCAAATTTTAATATTCTTGACCAAAAAAAATGTGTTAACGATGAAAAAAAAATTAGAGAATCAACATAAAATTTGAACTCGAAATGACTAACAAAAACTGTTTTTCTTTATATCTTCTAAGTTTTATAAAAAATATAACAAAATTAATAGAGATATAATGAATTCCATAGATCAGTGTCAGCCGTGTGACCGCGCTCGGTAGAAGCTCAACCGACTTTTATAATCATATTTATAAGAAAGTATTATATTAATATTTGTCAAACGATGTTTAGGTGATTATTATCAAAATAATAATGAAAATTTATATGGAGTTAATTGAAAATTCGTATCAAAGACATATGACGACTCTTTTACTACCAGTTGAATTGCCGCTAATATTACTATCACATCTTTTAACAACAATTATATGGGGTTTAAGAACAATCTCAATGTATTAGACATAAATACTGACAAAAAGTTATACCAATATACTGTCAAGTATATGCTGAGTACCGAACGCAACAAAAAAGTTAATTTGCATAAAAAAAAAAAAGTTGTATTGATACTGAGGGATATATGTATAACATATATATATAAATAATGACATTGCGATACAGATCACATATTTCATCTTTAAAATATTTGAGATGTTCTCTTCCTGTCATCTCTTGTCTATACCATATTACCTAAAATTTGAAACAAAAAAATTCACTGAATTATTGATCCACCTAGTTTAAAAAAAGTGGCTTTGAGAAAACGCGTGCAAAGTCTTAGTAATGGATAACAGAATGGATAACAGAAATAGGATTAAAATTGATTAATTCACTTCTAATCATTTATTCTTGCGCCATATTGCAGTCCCTCAGTATCAATAAAATTTTTTGTGTTTTTATGCAAACGCACTTTTATATACATACTCGTCTTGACATTAGCTACAACCCTATGATTTTTAAACTACATAGTGCAATCCAAAAATTACAAATGACCTTAAAAAAATCTTGAAAACGACAACAGTCAAAAAATTTTATTATATCCTTATATTTGTCCCCTTAAACAGTAAAATTTTTTTCTTTAACATTTTCTTCTATCTTTAAGCTGAACTGACAATGAGATAAAAAAGGTGTTCTGTTTCCCGTGAATCACCCGGTATAGCATGCAAAGCTTGATAATTTGTAAAAAATCATTTCTTTATACTCGTGCATATAACTTAAGCTATTATATCGATTTTTAAAAAAATGTTTATTTAGGAACAACACGAAGACAACTTTATGACACAGTCAAGCGTTCAAATATGTAATATTGTAATTCCATTTATTAGTTATTTCTTTTGCAGACCAGCATGCAGTCCTCACATTGCACGTACCAAAATTCCATTTATTACGTCAGTTCCATTGCTTAGTTTAGGAAAACGTTTTACAAGATTGTATCTCAAATGGTCTTTTAGTAGTCAGCATCTAAACGACAATATCAACATGGCATTTTCATCCTGGGAATCCAGCATTCGAATTTCCATAGTTTAGAAAGGATAATAGGGAGTTAGTGCCAAGTAGGACTTTCACTACCGCAAAATTGGCCTCCTTAGTTCTTACTTTAGAAATGAGATAAAGCAATAGCTCCAGTAAGGTGGGGAGAAGATGGCGGGAAAAGTAAATAAATTATGAATCAAAAGTCAGAATTCAAAATTTTAGCAAATGAAACAGAACTTCTAGAGACAAGTTAATTAGAGCATTTTACAATTAAATATATGTATACATATAAAGCATTACACAGTCAAATAAATCATTGTTCACATAATCGGTATGCAATTCTGTTATTCCCATAATAATTCAGTGATTTCTTGAACAATATTAATGCAGCTTATATAATAATTAAAACTGCATCGTAACTTGCACCCGCATGCTCAACATTGCTAGTTTTATATTCAGAGCACACATTGGAACTCTTAGCTGTAAACCGTTGTTTGCATGCCATGTAGGTCATTAGTTGCTGTGACTATAATACTCAGTATTTTTATCTGAATTTTATAGAAAGATTAGATTAATATACAATTCTTATCTGCAAAAACATTTAAGAAGGAAGCCTTCAGTTTATTACAAAAAAAATGTAAAAGATAATCTTTCATAATCGTTGCACTAGTTTCCTTTTTTAATAAATCAACAATTTTTTCCTACAAAAATTCTTCCAAGTGCAGTATTCATATAGGAATGTATGTGAAGGAATTGAACAAGTGGAATAGAGTATTTTAGTATTAATGCCTCCACTAGTTTGTTATATAGCATTACTCTTGTTTATATCTCCACTATATCCATTTTATAGCTCGAATAATAAGACCACATGTTCTGAAACATGTAGAAAGCTCTTATTAGCCATGCTCTGAGTGATACTTCCGTTAATTTGTTCTATATCAAAGCTTCAGTGTGAATATTATATAGTCTGAGAGCCCGTGAATTTTGTTTATACGTCATTTTTAAATGAAAGAAACTTATTTTGTAAAACTATATACCCTAACGACAATGGAAATGTTGAATGGTAGGTGGGTGTTCGAACAATAATGTATGGTCGTATAGAAAAATTGGAAAACGACTGTGAAGTTGTTTTCTAGTGACTGATTTTTTGTGTGATGACTGTTGCAAAGGGAATGAATCACCAGGAAATGATCCCAGATGTTTTTGACATGTAGGAGGTGCCCGGCGTCTTTCATATAGAGCCGTAGAAATTCGAATATTCGAATTTGGCTTATAACCCTAGTTTCAAAATATATGTATACGTACACATATACGTCCATCATTTATGTCACACGTAAATAGCTATTTCTGGTTTTAAAGTTGATATCAGTAGTCTTTTAATACAAATAAACAACTGTTAGACGAGCTAAAATTTTGGAACTAAATTCTTACCGGAAATACAAAATGTCTGGTGCATTTAATTAATTAAAAGTAAACGAATTATTTACATATTTAACCTTTTGATTCATATTTTTTAATAACTAAATGTATTTGCTCAGTGTGTGCGGTAGTCAAGACTTTTCGCACCACCAACAAGTGTTTGGTTCTACGATTTTCATCTGAAAGTTGAATTATTGTGTTAAGGAGATGCTTACATAAAATTTAAAACCAAAAACAGCCGATTACGTGTGACGTAAGTGATAAGTATATGTATACACGTATGTACATATAAACAACTTGAAGCTCGATTGAAATCCCCTATGTCCTGATTAAAATATCTGTCAACATTTTTACTTATTATATTTATTTTTACTTATTTATACTTATTACTGTTAACAATTACCACACAAAAAATCAAGTACTGGAAAATGCAATTTCGTTGTTTTTTTTCCAATTTTAAAATACAGTCAGCAAAATTGTCATATTTACATTTGAAATTTCGGATAATTTGATAAAAATAAACAATATTACGGTAACAAATAGAATTTAAGTAAATTATGAGCACATCTGACTAGTTTCAAAGTTAAATATATATTTATTTCAAAAATTAATTGAAAAACTATAGAATTTAAAGAAAGTGATTTCTATAGTTCCACTGTAGAAATTTCGTGTATCACTTTCCGTAAATTCTATATTTTTTAAATTATAGTTCAACTATAAAAATTTCATTTATTTCTTAACGGACTAAACTGCCATATAAGCGGCATCATACTTTTACGTACTATGTCCAATGCTGGTATGTATATGGCGACAAAAATCATTTTGTTATTTTTATCACTGTTATTGTTGTATTTACAATTAACGTGTTAAGTATTATGTCAGGGCACTTCTCTGAATTTATTTCTGCTTGTTATTTATGTTAACGGTATATTTTACTGTTTTGTTTATGTACATGTTAGTGCTCTTCACATGCACTCAATGTCAATCTTGCTTTGGCAAGAAAACGTGCGCGTTCTCGGAGTTATTTTATACAGTTGAGTTTGTTACAGTTTAGTTTTTTAATAAAATCGTAAAATATGACCGCAAAATATGGACGAAAAATACACGATAATTACGATGATTTCAATGACTATATTAACAGTAGCGATGACGAATTTAAATTCGATATTTCTTCTGATAAAAATAAAGATCGGAGAAATACTATGTTTTCAAGCGATAATGATACTGACAATAGCAGGTAGTGAAATTTGAGTGAAATTCCATTTAAAAATAATTATTTTCTTTTCTAACCTTGCTATAAAAATGTTTAGTATTCAGTTTTTCTTATTCTAATATAAAAAATAGCTTGGATCTGGTGGTAAGTAAACTTGAAATACTTTCGATCCGTTAAGGGTTAATATAATGCTTTATTTACAGTGTATAATTAAAATTGTGTACTTCATCTTTACGTGCTAATAATACGTACTTCCACTATTTTTATAAATTACTGCAAAAATTCTATTGTTCATAGTTGGACTTGTACGTTTTTGAAATACCGTTAAAATTGTAAGCCTAAACGAACGGCATAGGAATAGGTCGTCGTAATTTCAGCTTATTGCGGTGCATCGTAAAATAGCGTCAAAATATTCAACAACACAAATCGTTCTAGTGATCCCAAGAAATTTTGTCTAAATACTTCTAAGGGATATTGCCATTTTGTCGTTTGAATTAATATTTCCAGCTTTGGTGCCATAAATTTGACATTTTTAATTAGTAAAGAAGGACTGTGGTGTGTTCGAGCCAAGGTCAGGACTTTGATAATTTTTCGGCACGTCACTTGTATTATTGGACGATGACCGTTACGTAGAAGGCGTGTATTTATCCTAACGAATGGCAGAATAGACGACCGCCTCCTAGCCGAACACCAAAATAGCAGTCTAACCAATCAGAAAATTTATTCTCGTCGTTACTACTCCACGCACAAGTTTTTAAAAAGAGTGTTTTTCACGCCGAAAGATTACATTTTCAAAATCGTATGGACGGCCGACAGAGATTTCTCCGTGCGAACTCCTGTAATTTTGAACTTTAACGAGCGTACTCTCGTACATTATATTATCACTTATGTTCATTTTATATTTCCACATCAATTCCTACATTAAATTACATGCAGCTTTTTATACAGTGCACTCCAAATTATTTATTCAATATTTCACGATGACAGTTCATGCTTTTAATTAGAGCTGTAGAGTTGACATGTCTACACTATTCCAAACTTCCTTTATGCTGTTCTTAAGTTCCAAAATTGAGGCATACTGCTTTACATTTACGTGTACCTTATTAAACTGCAAGATCAAGCATTAATTGGATATTTTTAGTTGTATATTCTTATTTAGGAACCATTCTTCTGCGAATCTCGAATTATGGACGACTACGTTATCTTGTTGGAATTCTCAGAGTCTAATTGGTTCATGACTGTAATTAAAACATCTGAAACGATCATCTGACTGAAATTATCGTAGCGAGATAATTAACGAGTTAATTAGCGAAGTAATTCCGGCTATGATTTTTCAAGAAATAGTTTTTTAAGAAAACTGTTAGATTAATAAAGAATAGAGTTACGTTTTGTATAAAATTAATTACTACATCAATTGCGAATGTATTTTTCAGTACATGTTAAATAAATATTCTTAATGTACCTACTAACCATATGCTATGCATTGGAATCACCTTTTATCATTACTTCTGAATCTTTTGCAAGAGGAACAAATATCAATAAACTGAATTTACACATCACTAAAAAAACAAAATAAAATAAAATCATGCTTCTATGTAATATAAATATTAGTAATCTACAGTTATTCCGAGTAGTAATTTATCTTGGTTGAAATAGATTGTAAATGCACCCCAATACAATCACAGAACCTCTTCCGTGTTTTAAAGAAGGTTTTAGATTTTTTGACTTTCAAGCTTCATTTACTTTTCACCACACTAAACTTTTCCTATCCGAACCAAACATACAATATTTACTCTCGTCAGCGAAAATAACATACTTCCATCAATCTTAAGACGTTTCAGTCTTTTTTCCGCTTTATATCATTAATGTATGGTTTTCTTCTTGTTATGTAACCATAATACCTACTCTTTTTTATTATTCTACACATAGTTTTAACACTGATTTTGTTTTTCACCTTTACGATAAACCTCTGAGGCTAATTGTACAGCACTACAATGTGCATTTTTTTAACTCTTCGTAATAATTTTCTTTCTTCTCTTCCATTACAAATTTGAAGTTGCCTCTTTTATTTCTTCAATTCGATACGATCTTTTAATGATGTTTGCTACTGTACTCTTCCTCATTAATAATAACTGTGCTATTTTTCGATAAGTTTTACCTTTCTTTCTAGGATAAATTACAAGTTATCTCTTGTTAAATCTAGTATTATTTCCTTTCCATCACATGTTAAATTTTAGTTGTTTATGCTTCCCAATACAACCTTATACTCAAGTAGAATTATATTCCGGACGTTTATATACAAAACAAACTACTCCACAGTTCAAATGGCTTCCAAGTATTGCTGTATTGTAGAAAGTGACCAATATCCGAATATTAATAAGGCGTGAAAATACGATATTTTGTTTAAAATTATTTAAATATTATATTATAATATAACTCCTTTTTTAAAAAACAACAATCGCAGGAATAGTACTGTGTATTAATATTAATGTGAGTATATGGAAAAATTGTCCAAAGTGTTGACATTGACAAGATATTTTAAGATTAAGGTTATTGGAGGTGCATCTCCTAAAACCTATATTTACTAACGTCTTACGTAATATTTTTGTAATCCAGTTTTTAGAATAAGTGGTATCTCATCGCATATATCTCTTATTTTAAAATTTTGCGTATTCAGAAATGTTTCTATAAGTGAATAAATGTATATTCTACTGTAAATATTCTAAAAAAGTAAATTTAGTTTAAATTTCTGAAAATCGAGCTAAATGTAACAATATAAACTATCAAATGCAAACTAGTCCCCTCCACCAAAAGTTTGTTGGGATAAGTAAAAAAGACATTAATCAGCTCGTAACATCTTATTTTCATAAAAATAAGCATTTGCATCAAAATCCGATATACATATAATACAACTAAATCCAAAGATGTTATTATATTATTATTTTATGAAATTATGAATAAAATTAATGTTAGAATTAAGCAATATCAGTCACTTGAAACTGTTATTATAATTAGAAGATCGGATTAAAATGTTAATGGCGCAACAATTATTGTTCTATTTTTATAGTGAAAAATAATGAATAACTTTACAAATTTTGATACATATCAGTAACAATTTAACACTAGGTTTGCAGACGTTTGATGGTCACTTATATTTAAATTTGAACTAAAGTAGAAAAATAAATAAATTGGGGATGATATATGAACTGCATAAGACATTGATTCTTTAGCTTGATGAAAGTTGACATACATTTTTACAAAAATTTCTTAATAAGTTTTGTCATTTTAAAACAATAGATCAATGATCCGTCATTTTGACGGTTTCCGTAAATCTAGTGTTAAAGAAAAAATGCATACTTCGTACTTTACGATTACTTTCAAAAACTGTTTGCATGCAAGAATATATTACACTAATTGTAAGTATTCTTCTACAAAATTAACGAGATTCTCTTATAAAATCACTTAAAGGAATATTCCGAATCAAATGCCTATTTACATAATTGTTTTAATAAGAACTAATAAAATTAAAAATATGACATTTTGTATTTATTCTGTTTGAAGTAAGAGCTAAAAATTAGTAAAAACATTTCTATTAAAAATTTATGGAATTATGTCACAAGCCTCTGAGTACAAAATTTTTTATCGGACGGACTTTTAATGTTTGTTTCCATCATTTCAAAATTTAAACGAAGCTTATTTTTATAATTGAATAGATTGATTACAACCCTGGAAGTTACTGCCATAACTACTACAAGCACATTTTAAGATTTACAATTGGAGTTGATATTAAGATAAAATTGATAAGACGTAGGGTTTGAATTACATATGTAATTAAAATTGATTATCTGATATAATTATTCTTATTACTACAAAATTTATGTCCGATCAGAACATAAAGGTACATAACTTTATCAACTACTTGTTATTTTGATTTCATAAACTGAAAATAAATTGGAATACCGTTATTCCAATTATTATACCGTTATTATACCATTTTTCAATTAGACCAAAGTTTCAAATACTTTTTGTTTTTCAGCATTACCGAAAGTTTGAAATATAATAATTTTATGCAATTTTATTTATTTCCATCCTTTGCCGTATTTTTTATTCGTATTAAGCAAACTATTATTGCAAAATATGCTGCACTTCCTCTACACATGCATTATACAAATGAATTTGCAAATGTCATTCGGTGTTAAATGTTTGTTTGTACCTCGGTGTTTCCGCCTACCAAGTGGCATTGTACATGACGGTTAACCCCCGTACTATGAAAGTTAAATATTGTTTAACACATTGACCGTGACAGTTTGTTCTATACAAATGTGCTTCTTATATTTTTAATACTATAATAATAGCAGTTAATATTAAATATCTTTAAAGCTATTGATAATATGCAGAAAGAGTCATACCAATGTAATTAAAAAAATTGTATAGATATCTGATAGTACCTATTACCTTGAAAGTTCTTCTTGTTAGTTCACTTTAGAAAATCATCGAGCATAATAAAAAAGTCGGCATAAAATACCCATAATACTTAACCCAGCGACGATAGGTGCAGGGTCATCCCGGGGCAATGACGACAAATATAGCTTCAAATGTAGTCATTCTTCTAACTCTATTTAAGTAATAATTAATAATCATGTACTAATGATAGAATAAACATTGCGTAATAATTGCTCAAAACATAACTAAAAATTATTTGTTTTGACGTAAAACGGTCTTTGTTTTCGAATATGTGTGACTTTACCTATCGATAACAGTGTTACGAATAACAACATGCAGTGTCATCGTGGAAGAAAATTATAAATATGGAAATTACAATAGCGATAAGAAAGATTATGCTCCTTTATCATTTGCTTCATTAATGTTGAATTGACTGCACATATACAAATACAAGTACATTTTTTAAATATTTTGAACGTCAGCATTTTCTTTAATATGTAATAACTTTAAAAGAGAGAACTTAAAGTGTAGATATAATAATGTTGTTCTGAAGGGAATGAAGGGAACTCTTAACTCTTGGTAGAAGAAATATGGTAAAATCTCTATATTTGGCACTTACGAGATTATTCTGTACGTGGCAATAATTATCCCCACTCAACAAAAAGTTCTCTTTCATTCTTTTACGTTCTCTTTCCTTATCATCGTAGACCAATAATTGGTATTTTTTCTCATTCGCTCAGTTATGTTTTCTTTGCTCGTGGTAAGATTGAATAAAACATTTGAATATTTCTACAGTTCATTCTGTAATTTGCACTTAGCGATTCCGAAATATTGCCAAGCAAACGGACTTAGTATAAATCACATAAAACATGAAATATGTTAAAACTTAAGTTCAGAAAAAAACGAATAAATGTTTTCATAAAAATGTCAATGTTAACTAAAGCAGATTACTGTAAGAAGTATCGAAAGCGTAAAATGAAAAAAATATATATTCGCATAAATACAATATAATGCCAAAAACCGATACCTAACAGATTTTAAAATCGGTGATTCTGAAATACATCAAGTCGTTGCAATCGAATCCCTAGCAAGAACGTTAAAGTTGAAAAATATATATAACACTTGTATACAAAACATGAACCCTAATAGCATATCCTCGTTTTTGAAGTCGAATGAATTTAAGTATTTGTTGTATCAATCATATTCAGCGTTGGATCCGACGTGATCAACTGTTCATACTGTAGTTGTAAAATAATTGGAAAATATAAAAACATGTTTTTTTCTTCTCTTATTTAATAATTCTTTATATCTGCTTATATCAGTCCCACAAAAGTTCGCAAATAAATTAAAAAGCATATAAACATAAAATTAAAAAATAGCATTATATGTGGAACTATGATTATGTCATCAACATAACCATGATCATTTTTTATTATAAATATGTATATGTTTTTGTTTAAATTTTTAAATACTTCAGCGAAAGAATACAGCAGTTTAATATACGTTGAAAACGATTGTATTACATTAAACCATTTGTGGTGTATGTATGTACATACGTCGCAGCGTTAGCAATATTAAGTGACGATTAAGTGTCGCGTGGAATCAGTAGATTCCCAATAAGGAAATGTAAGTGGACTGTATCTAAGAAATGAATTTGACTTCAGACGACTAGAGTTTATTTTGCTATGTACTTGTTGACTGTATGTTCGAGAGTGACTCTTCGAAGATGTTTTATGTTTCACAAAGGCTCGAAGTGAGCGTATAATTTTTAGGACATTGGTGAGGGAAAACAGTTCCTTATTTTTTATTGGTTTAGCTAAATTCGAGTGGAAATGGAAATACAAATGACATATGAAGTGGGATTGGGTTTTCACCAAAATAACCATATCGAGTAATAAACCTAAGCAATACCTCAACATATGTATATACATAGAATAACTACAAACAAAATACTCTACTGCTAAGGTTAAGACTACTGACAACCAGATGGGACTAACAATAAATAAGAAAATAATGTCTAGAATGTAATGACTCCTTGGGTCTTATTTCTACTACAAGTAAAGAACTATTGATTCGAAACTACAAATGTGTGTGATGGAAAAGCCGTTAAACTACTGTATCTCTAAAAACTTGTATTGAGGTCTAATCCTCTTACTGTAATAGGCATTTTACGACTTAATATGTAATAATCAGCAATTAATTATGTATGAATAATTCGACTAAGTATAGCCCGCCTAAATACAAAGATTAAGAAAGTGTTTATCTTATATCACAGTCAATATACTAATTAATGTCAAAAAACATTTTACAATTGTATTGTAAAACATTGTACAATTTCCTTTGTACGTATACCTTTACATTTTATATTCTCTTTTGTGTAGAAAATTTAGAAAAGGAATTAAAAAATTACTAGGTAGATACTAAATCAAAAACAGAGTAAATAATTTTGATCGTAAAATTACCATTGTCAAGGCTACAAACAATGTTCATTTTTCGCTATAAAATATTTACTTCTTTCTTTTTTATCACATGCAGAACCACAGTATTATTTTATCATATACTTCCGCTATATATCTGTTTTCCGGTTCTACATACGTTTTATATCTTTCTAACGCAGTTCCTGCTGTAAGCTATTTTAAAGCTACACATTAATATTATCTGAATTACTTGACAGGTAATATACATAATATACGACATGTATGTAAATGCATGAGGCAAAAATTGAATCGACCATTTAAAAGAATCTGCAAAAAAGCCGAGATTGCTTATAAAAAAAAAAATCTGCAGAGTATAATTTTCTAGCGCAAAAAGAACCATTATATAGTCTGATGTAGTAAATTAGTCATAAATGTTCATATCTACTGAAAAGATTTAAAGATGTGTTATTCCTAACATCATGTTTTTTTGGATATTTAAAATATCCAATGTATTTAATCTATTGATATAAAATTTGGTGATTTTTTAATTCATATATCGTTATAACATATACCATAATTAATTATAAGTCCTTTTATCTTATTCTGTTTTTGGTCTGCAAAATCATGAAGAATATAAAAAAGTGATGACCGAAGTTCAATGTTTTATCACTTTTTTAATTAATGACTTTTGTCTTCCATACTGCTACCTGTTATAACTCAATGCATGTTAATGAAGCATCTTTCCGTTTTTAAGCGAGTACATTAGAGATTTTACTTTATTTGTAATGTTAAAGAGAGTTAAAAGTATTATGCAAATATGTTTAAATACAGGCAAGTGCTGAATGTCGTAATTACGTTAAACAAAATTTCATATGAAATAGAACCATTCAATATTACTAATATCCTCATAAATTAAAGAAACCATACACACACATATACAAAAATACTTCATAATTGCTCACATCACTATCTTCTGTCAAGAAATTAAACAGTTTTATATGATACAATGTATATTTATTCTATATAAATCAAGTTAATTATGTATTAATTTACTTCCACTAAATAAGTATTTAAATCGTATTAATTATATGAATTTTTATATTAATTAGGTACGTGTTTCTTTATTTTGTATAATCTAAGTTTTCTTATTTGTTTTAATATTAAAACAACGCACAAACATAGGCTCACTAGTAAAGTATGAGACAAAAATATAACACACTCTTTAAAATCATTTTTTTAATTTCCATGTCAGATATTACTTTGTTTTAATAATAAAAAGTCATTTTAATATAAGTACAGCATTAATATAATATTTTTTTCAATAATATTACAAAACAACATAAATTCACCTGGACAAGATTATAGCACATTTTTCTTAAAACATACAATTGATCCTATTGATGACGATTTTAATATTTTATATGCCCACTTTTTTTTGTATAATGCTAAGTAATCGTTTATGGATATTTTTTTATTTGAAGATTTTTTTGTAGATAAATTGTGTTATGTTTGGTATAAAATTAAAGGTCTCGTAACGCTGATCACGAATATACATATACGCCTCCTTAAGGACCTTGGCTCTGTTTTCAAGAAAATCGCGTTCAAAGGTCCGTTTGTTTCTTTTGTCCAAAGGTCCACATTTGACCGGAAACTAGCCATTCTAGCGTAAAATCTTGTTTTCTCGTTGGTATTTGATGAAAAGGTAAACGAAAATAGAAACATTGACGAACTTGGAACCAAAGAAGAATCAATAAAAGAAGTGATAAACAAAGTCGCTTTTATTAGTTATTCATCAAGTATTGGTAGTAACGGAAATATTGCAAAAGGAAGGGTTGGGTATGACAAACTGGATGGCTGTGTCCGTAAGGCAAATATTACATGATGGTCATTACACGACTGCATCAGCCGACGCGACGCGACGGTGCGCGCACCAGACTCGCACGTGCAGATGTATAAGATTATCTATCGGAGACGGACCTTTGGACCCGATTTTCTGGAGAACGGGGCCAAGGTTCCCAAGGAGGCATATACAATATATTTGTGATCAGCGTTACAGGACCTTGAATTTATATCAAATATGACTATAATCCTTTCTGCGAAAAAATCTGGTCCATTGGCCCATGGGAGCTTAGCCTCACTCTTTATTTAACACATTCTTTCAGATTACTAATTGTTTGAAATTGTGCTTCACTTAGCATAAATTGCTTTAGCTAAATGAGTCCTACAGTTTTCAATTACATTAATGTTGAGTGACAGATATTAGTGTTAACATCAAACATTGGTTTCAAATCGAAACTACTTGCTGAATTGAACGTTCTTGACGAATTGTTATTCCTCTAGGTCTACCCGTGCTATTTTTCTGTGCATATTTTTATGGATTTTTTAAAGTAATTTTAGATTATTTTGCAACTGTGGTATAGGATGCGTACAATTTTGATGATTGAATAATTGTTTTACTATAATATCTTAATAAATTGTATTTCATCAATTAATTTTTTATTACAACTCATTATATTTAATATATGAAACAAGTACAGCAAACTGAAGCTATAAACAGATACAATGTAATCAGTTCCACAACCTGCAGGCAACTGAAGAAGGAAGACATTTAAGCTACTGCATCATTTTATCGGAAAAGTCACCACTTGTATATTATTTTGCTTACCGAGTATCTACTGTTTATAATATGAGTTTAAACTATATCAGCAGGTATTAGAAGCTAGTAAACTATATAAATAATAATATTTTTTAACTACATTCATAATATTCTATGATTTGGAGGTTGTGTTATCTTTTTGTCATAAACTGCATCCAGTGAAGTCACGTCGGCGAATTTAACTGACCTTTGGTAAGCGAAAACCACCAATTCGTGAAATTGGTTTCGAGAACCGAGTTGTCAACAAGAACAAAAAACATCATGTAGCAATCTCGAATAATGTAACCGCAGCTCCAAACTATACAGTTCGGTGCAATCAAATCTAAATCAATCAATTCTAAAAACAAATCTTCTCAGAGATTTATAAACTTCATAATCTTTTAATTTTTTAATTTCTAAATTTCCAAACTCCTGAAATTCAAATAATTAAATTCTTTAAATTCTGAAATTTTTACATTCTCACATTCCCAATGCCCACATTGGGAAGCTACACATTCCTAAACATTCACATACATAAATTCCCAGATCCCCAGAAACCCAAATTCCATATTCTTAGAGCCGTAATAACCCCTTCCAAATCCCCACATTCCCAAATTCTTAAACTTCTAAATTTTCAAATTTTCAAATTTCCAAATTTGCAAAGTTCCAAATTCGTAAAATTTCAGGATTTAAAAAATTCTAACTTGTAAAACTTTTTATAGAGGAAGCCAGATTTGCAACATATAGATATGCTGTCCTAAACTGCGGTTACATCAATCACGATCGCTGCACAATGTTTCTTATTAGTTTGCGTTAACGATTCGCTCCTCGAAATTATCCAGCTTCATAGTAATTGATCTTATCCAGTCTTGATCGGCGACCGGCTGCGGTAACTTTACTGTAGTTATCTCATACTATTAATTTGTAGATGTCTATTAATCTAATGTCCTATACTATAATCAGTGAAACTCACGAGCTCTGCCCTCGCAATTAACAGTTTGTTTCAAAAGTGATTGTAAATTTACTCAAATCGATATTCACTTTTTCATGACAGGCAAAGGAGTTTAAATTGCATAACTATCGAAAGTATTTGAAATAAGAAGATGTTCAATAATTGAATATCGATAGTAGGAGTTATTTAAATGGAAATAATTGTTTCTCGCAATTTGATCTTTTCTGATCTCTCGCGGAAAATCCCGATTTCCCACGCACGTACGATTTACGTCATTCGATGCAGAATTGCAAGAATTTTAACACGATAGGTTGTTCATATATAAATTGCTTGTTTTAAAACCACTTATACTAAAAGTCACTTTTTTTAACCTTATCAAATATCCATTATTATCCCACAATTCTCTGCATCGAAAGATTTACTTTGCATGAACCCGTTCACTGTCACTTTTCATTACAAATGACTTTTAATTTTTTCACAAATTCATGAGATTGATGAGGTTTATACATATATAGATGTGTATTATT
Organism: Megachile ligniseca; assembly: GCA_945859555.1. Classification (NCBI taxonomy): domain Eukaryota; kingdom Metazoa; phylum Arthropoda; class Insecta; order Hymenoptera; family Megachilidae; genus Megachile; species Megachile ligniseca. The sequence continues at coordinate 555,410 of OX243778.1, forward strand.
TAATGAATAGGAAAAATTGAGACAAAGAGAAATATTGCATCTAAATGCTATTATTAGTTTTATGTAACGACTATTCCAACACGTATGTAACAAAATGAAACCATTATTTTTTGCGAAATTGATAAACCTTACCTTAAAAATATTATAGAAAATTTTAGAATTTTGCATATACAACTACAATTTCTATTCATTCAAATTTAATTCAAATTGTACGGGAGTATGTTGAATGTACTTTATTGTAATGTAATAAAAACCATTTATGAATTTGTCTTTCAATGTACTCGATAACAAAGCGGGAAGAGCGAAATAAAATTCAAGTGAACTTCACTCAACAGTTAATTTTTAATTTCATTTTTAACATTTAATGTCCATTCAAAGTCGTTTCAATTGTAGCATAACTTTAAATAGATACAACCAAAATATATCAGAGACTTACGTATCTAGTATATCATCTTACTTTGTATATTTTTATATTTTAAACATTCTGTTTTTTTTTATCTTTTTTTTCAAGCTGATATTAAAATACTTTTTATAAACTAATATTCAATAAAAAAAATACTTAATTATCCTCTATTTATTTATTTTTCATTTTGCCCCGCAAGAATGATAAAGTGAAAAAATTGCACTAGTTTTTTGAAACAAATGTTTAATTAAATTCCAAACCTAACATAAGTTTTGTTATGTAAGTTTTGAAATATAATAGGACAAACTACAAAATAATGGAAAATGTGCTTGTTCTTATAAATTCTACGATTTCATAATTCATTGAATCTTAAGTGTTTCACTTTGCTCCGCTTTTCCCTACATATTGGAAATGGTTCATTGACCGATGTATTTCGATGAGAGGAGCGGCTGTATTAAACCAGAGCTGTTCTTAAAATAAAATGCTCAAAATGCAGCTATAAATGCAGACTCCTGTGTGAATGATCTACATCGGTCGGAATGGATTATAAGTGTCATGATCCATTATCTGCTTTCAGTTCAAAGTAGTAACATATACATTAATTGAAATTTAGGTATTGGAACATGTTATGTAGCTAATTTTTACTGCTGTATCGTGCTTATCAAATATAATAAAAAAATAACTCTTTTAATTCTTTCCGATCTGTAGGCTGTATTAATTCATCAATTTGGATAATTTTTTATAAAGAATTAGTATAAACATTTCTATCATAGAATTCATACTCTTTTCCCAGTAAACATTATGAACTTTAATAATTATTATTAATAATTATTATTTTACAATGTATTTATTTTATTTTTTATTTTTATTTTTATTTTTATTTTTATTTTTATTTTTATTTTTATTTTTATTTTTATTTTTAATTTTATTTTTATTTTTATTTTTATTTTTATTTTTTTTTTTTTTTTTATTTTACAATTATTGTACAATGCTTCAAAATTCAACATTTATAAACTCATTTCATAATGGCTCAAGCAGGCAACAAAGTATTTTCTTCAAAGTTGTAATTAATTAATATTATGTAATTTTTTAAATAGTAAAATTGTTTCAGATTTATTTAATAATAAAGCATTCAAATTAGTCTTATCTCGTATTAATTTTGTTTAAATATTAAAATTAAGTAATGTGTTTTACCACTAGTACGTGAAAAAGTGACACTAATCAATTATTAAACCGGATTGTTAAACAAATCTATCGTGCTGAATTGATTACAGTGTTAATATTTATAACATTAAAATAAGTGTGTTTTGTTTTTTATGCACTCATGTTAATAATAACTATACAAAAATAATAACTCTGTTTATTCTTAAACTCGTTACAATATAAACATAACTTAAAATTTTAGAACATACTTTTAATTATGTTTGTTACACTGTAGTCTTCAGAATGTCCAAGAAGTAGGAAAAGAGAGAAACTTTCACGCAAAATGATGTTCTTTTCAGAGCCGCGCTTGTCTATTAAAACATTTCCATACAGATTTCACAGCAAACTTTTTGCAACAGTTTCTAGTTCATCGCATACAATTCCAAACTTGTAAAATAATAGAATTGAACCCTCAATCGTGGGCACTTTTTTATTTTGTGCATTTGAAGTTTATATCTGTGACACTTAAATTTAATAAAATCTTTGCTAATTAACAAATTTTAGAAAATTATTATTGTAGAAAGAAGCGTTTTGTCTATCGACAAACAATTCTTGACGTAAACGCCTGGAACGTCGCAGTTTCTATTATACAGGCTATTCCAGTTATGTACCGCCAAAGATCATTAAAATATTCTATCCGTAACAATAAAAAAAGAATATTATATCAAGTTATAAAAAAAATACAAAATGACCACGGATTGCTTTGTTATTGAATACCATGTACAGTATGTTACAGTTCTGTTCGCATAACTTTACTAGATATTCGATAAATAAAAAAAAAAAAAAAAAATGTTTATGTGAATATAGTGCTCTTGAATATATTATTAAAAGTTATTAAAAATCGTTCATTATTATTCCGTATATTTCTCATTATCTTTCAATAAAACATTTGGAAGCCTATGTTTATACAACATTCTTTATCGTTCTTGTTTATAGAACATACTGGTGAAGTTTTACGTAAAAAACTGAAACACGTGTATGTGGTATTATGCAAAACAAAGTAGTCCAAAGTTCATTTTGTATTATAACTTGTCAATAAAACATTTAAAAGCTTATGTTAATATAATATCTGTTTCTTATTTTTGTACATGGAATATGTTGGTTTAATTTAGTCATAAAAAACTGAGATTCTCTGTATATTTCAATTCATGCACAATGGAGCACTAGCGAAAAACACCGTCTCGTAATGACATCTAGTGCACCGCCATCCAAACCAGACGCATTCGAGAGATGTTACAACCCGCTCTTCTCAATTAACCAATAAAGCTGATTGCCTATATTACTTCCAATTAAAAACGCATATCTAGTTCTTAATTACATTTTATAACAAAAGTTAAAAAGAATAGTTAAAAAGAATTAAACGCTTTTTACTGTTGTGCCATAATTTCCATACAATTTTCATTTACAAAATACTATCAATAATAAAAAATACGATTTTTCTAATAAACAGTAACTAAAAACAAGATATATGTTTTTAGTTAGAAGTAATTATTTGAAATTTGTAAATTAATGTAGGTGCCATAAAAATTGTTTATAACAGTTTTAAATTTAAGTAAACAAAACAAAAAAAAGCCACATTCGAAAATCGATCCAGTAATTCTACAAGTGTGAAATTATATGCGGTGAACCAGGAGTTGATGTAAAATTTGTCTGTGAAATCTGTATAAATCTGTGTAAATCTATGTAAATATTTTCAAAATTAATTATCTCAAGTTTCTTGAAGAAACATACCTTACCGCTTTAGAAAATCGATACATATTTGCTACAAAACCATAATGTCGAGCAAGTATTCAAATTTTTCGAAACCCGTCAACTTAAAGATCTTGCAAATTACAAACTAACTAACCGGTATCTGCACAGACCTGTTTGTTATGCTTTATTTAAAAAATTCTTTGTACGGAGAATGTTAATAATAAGTTTACAAGTATCATAGTTAGATAAATATTTTTAATTTCTTAAAATAACTTAATATGTATTCATTTTTTATTTTCATTTTATATTTTTTCATAATCTTAAACCGTGATTATACAGATCTGGAGAACTAAAAAAATTGTATTTTTTTTCAGAAAGTATCACCATCATTTCTATTTATATAAATGAGAAGCGCTCCGATTTATATTTGTATATCTAGGATCCGTAAAGCTCCAGTTGCGACCCTGGGAGCAACAAATGAAGTAAGTAAAAAAATGTAGAAAATTATAAGAAAACACAAAAAACTATTATTCTACAAATCATATCTACAGAGATCTTATGTAAATAGACCGATTCGAATATCTTCGTAAATACTAATGTTACGAAAAAAGAAAATTATAAAAAAACACAAAAAACTATTATTCTACAAATCATATCTACAAAGAGCTCGTGTAAATAGACCGATTTGAATATCTTTGTAAATACTGATGATACAAAAAAAGGTTCAGACAAAAGTTGTATGATTTCAGAGGGCAAATTATTTGGTAAAGACAGTTTTCTTGTACATGTATGAGTATAGAAAATTCATTATAGATATAACCATTTTAATGCCAAGTAGCGACTACTGACCACATGAATACAATATATTAGGTGCGATGCATATCAGTTACGTTGAAATAGTGTTTCGCAATATTAAAATAAAAGTATCATCTAAACTAATTATTTTTCGCCATAACTGACTTAATACTTTTGTATAGAGAAAAATTAACTGCACCGAACGATGTAATTTGTAATTTGTACATACAAATACCATATCCATTTTTGGCGACAGGTACATATTTACAGAATATTCATGAAAACGTTGTTAATCGTTTATTCGTAACAACATGGCACGCGTTATCGTGAGCGTAACGCCCGGTGGCCAGATACGCATTAGCTAAACTAACTCTTATTTCTTGCTTACATACAATACAAATGAAGGTTTAAAGAGCACGACGTTGTCCTATAAACGAAAGACTCATTATTGTATCGATATTTGAAGCGAACAAACCAGTGAACCTTGTGTTTATAAGTCATTTTTGTATCTTCTATATAAGTCTAGTGTTAAAAGTGGACGAATAAATAAAATGGAATGCTATCGATTTCGTGAAATTCGAATACATTTTGAAAGCAATGAGGACTGTGCTCGCCGCGTCGTGGCCATGTGCGTTCAACGCAGAGATTGTAATTGTCCCAACTTGGGGTTTTCCGACACTAGATATTTCATTAGCACACATAGTATTAGTATATTCTTGTTAATATACAGTATATAGGTATATTGTGTATTATAAATATGCACCTGTATTCTTATATATAATTTTATACCAGTTTAAATATCTCAAAGTGAAATTGCCGACGATTCATATCTGAAAAAAATGGCGAAGCAGCTATATGTTGGCGCCAAAATAACAATCTTTTTCTAAAAAATAAATACTGTTTAAAGCATTTGTAAAAATGATACATTGATTAAATCATCACGAATTTTCTATGGAACTTCTATTGCAAAACAAAGGGAAAACAGCGCAAAATTGACGTATCAAATGGTAAGCATTTTAAAAATATGCAACTTTGGATGCTGTATTAGTATCCAAAAATAGATACATGTTCAACACATTTTTCTAAATTATAATATACAGTTTCCCAAATTAACGAAATATTTAGTCTTTTGACGAACCAGAATATCTTCTGATTTAGAAAATTGTACTGTTTTAAATATCTTTTGACCATGACTTATATTTTTAAGATGACTTAAACTCGTAAGATTTAAAAAATACATTTTTTATTTTTTAAGAATCATCTATTACATTTGTTGTGACGAGGCAGTTTGTGCCCCGTCACGAAAAGCCAAAAAGACAGGGAGCCTCACCCCTCCGCTCTAGCGAACCTTCGTCCCCCGATCCGATAGGGCGGAGTGAATGTATTATTTTTTTTTTCTGTTTTGTACCGGACCCGGCGCCACCGGGCAGCAGACTAAAAGCAGCCTCCTGAGGATGCTGGGCCTTGATAAGACCCCTAACCGCCACCAGAAGAGGGCCCTAGGACTTGGCCAATCAACCAAGACGCGGTGGCTCATTCTCGACATCGAACTTCCCAAGGAGGGGGAGGAACTGCGAGGAAAAGCTATCACTCAATTCTTTGCTATTCCTGGTGCAGGTGATTCCGAAGCATCCGAAGAAGATGGCGATTAATTATTATACTATTTTTTTTTAACTATTTTATTTTTTTTTTGTAACTACTATACAATTGCACTTGATTCATACTAACCTTTCCCATCCTTTCCTGATAGAACAACGCCACCATCTCGCGGTTTCCATCGAGCAATGACACCTTTCTTATAAATAATCAACAATCAATGAACAATCAATTTCATATCTTTAAACTTGATTTTTCTCGAAAAAAGGTATCATTGACCAAGAGTGGCTATTAAAACCCTTGCTCAGATGTGAATCTCCTAAATCGCATGTGAAATCTATTTATACTGCTCGCCAAAAGCAGGGGTACAGTACATCTTGTATAGCTCATTGTGATGTTAATTTTATACACGCAGTTTTGCAGAAGGTCTTGTTTTGTAGGTAAGACTTCAAGCTACCTACTCACATATATATTACATATTAGATATTTAAACTTCATACAAAAATTTTAAAAATAAAAATTTATTTACAATTTCTGATATTAAAAAATTAATTTGTCAATAAAAAAAAATATTATTAGGATAGTTCGAACATTCAAGATTACAATGAAAAAAGATTGATCTAATTTCGATAAATAGTTTCCGAGATAAAAATTCATACGTACAGTACTCCGTATTAGTTAACTAACAAATCAAAATTCGATTTTCAACAGAAAAAATTAATTTCTAACATTAGTACAATTATCTTATAAATAAACATTTGAATAATTTATCGTAGAATCGAAGATATTAGTTTTGTCCACGTTTTCGACGTTTTTCGCCACTGTGCGGCAGTCAAATCGTCTGTGGATTTGTGCACGTAGGTACGTGGAGCACCACTTTCCCTCCTTTGGTCGCCTTCCCCCACAAAGAACTTCTTCCGTGTTCCCCTACCTTGTACGTCGCAATGTATACATATTGACAAGGAAAATGTGCTAATCACTTATCTTCTTAAATGAAACAAAATTTTGTTTGCAGACTTTATACGTCTATTTGTTAAAAGAGAATGATGGGCTATTTGTAATATCTTGGCAGTAATCACTTTTAATTGTTAAGTGACTGATTTTCTAATTCAAAATGAAAAATTAGTAGTACTCTTCACACAATAAAAGAATTATCTTTAATTAAATCCCGGGCAAATAACAATTAATTTTTATCTTTAATTGTAATTTCTAAAAAGCACCAGTATTAAAAACTAATTCCGTGTATACAAGATTATTAGTAATTCCCACCGAGTGGTTACGTATTAAATTGTTTAAGTGTCATTAATACGTGTCGTATCAATCCAATCTCGTCACTAATTATGTGTAATCATGCGATATAAATAATTACTGTATAGGTTGTTTGAGAAGTTATGCATAATTAATAATCTAATCATCATGGGCGAAATTTGGGAATACTATGAATAAAATTTGATATCAAGAATAGCTGGTGAATGACAACAAAACGCCTCCAAGATTTATCGTATCAAAACTGTCCGAAAAAAAAAATGGCTACTGTAACTTGAGATATCACTCGAAAATGGAACGTCCCATTACTGTAAAATATTATTATATCATAAAATATTATTATAAATTATTGGAGACAGTTTAAAAAATATGTCTAACGAAAAAAGAATAATGTAATTTCAACGATGAAATATCTTAAATGGTTATGGAAGACAAACTTTCAAAGTCATAATTTGAAAATGATCAAGATGTAAACAATAAACTAACTGTTTATCTTGATTCAAAATTAAAAGCAGAAATACGTAACGATAAACATAACGGTGTATTTAAAAATTACGGAAATTCAATAGAAATAAAAGAAAAATATTGAAACTTTATTCATTACTTATCAAACAAACTGTATGTTCGAGTTTCATTAAAAGTAAGTGATGTTTGTAAAATTATGTGCCTCTCTATGTAATAGAAATGAATGATCTTGATCGCCACTTATAGACTGACATTGTCCAAAATGGACTAGGATCCATAAGCAAGAAAAATCATACTAACAAGCGATGAACAAAACAGACTTAGTAACGGATTTATAGTTATCCTCCTTTTGGCTGCTATACGAGAAGTTTCTCTTGTTAAAATGCATTAATCGATTCATTAATTATGTATGTATGTAATACCGACAAAGTGCACATAACGTCTGTTCACAATTGATTTAATTTTTAACTGACTTGAAAAAAAAAGTCTTCAATTTTGTGAATAAAACATTGATACAATGTATTAGTATTATATGTAAGTTATTTATACAATACTTATCTTAACCTACTGATCTAATTTCGACCACGTGTATATGTTTACCCGTAAATTTCTTTGGAACTACTGCACTGATTTTCGTGCAATTTGTTATGTTTGACTTGACTTTCTTCAACTTAGGCTTTTACATGAAATTATAGTCATCAAAATCGTTTAATCAGTTTTGAAGTTATAACAAAAAATCTGTTTCACATAATTATATATGATAACTATTAAATGTAGTCTGTTGTAACATTTACCATTATGTAAAGTGGTTTTCCTACTCCAAAATGTGCAGTAAGTTGTTAGATTTTTGAAATCATGATCTAATTTTTGTTATCAAGAAGTACGCTCAAAAAATTGTCAAAATTTAACTTTTTTAATTGTATTTTAAAGAATACAATTTATAATAAATATATTCGTTTTATTATACATTTATAACTTTACAATAAAATTAATAACATTTGAAATATTAAATTAAGATAAGTATTGTTTGGGCAAAGTAGAATCGAATTTATTATACAAGAACATTGAAAACAATAAAATAATAAAATTTAAGCAGAATTACCATCGAGCATTATTAGTGAATTATGTTAATCTTTACACTAATATCAAATGATTGAAGTCAATGCCAAATTTTAAGGAAATATAATTAATTTCTCATAAAATACATATGCAAAAAAATGCTTTACAACAGAATAAATTCGTCGTATCGGTCGGTAACAAATCTACTTTAATTGTATTAACTTATTGCTCTCTTGAAATTGATTTTATTTTTGTTTTAACAAATATTATTTTCTACATGATTTGATTGATTAGAAATTTAAGAACCAATCTTTCGTTGTTTGTTACCATCTAATGCAATTCTTTTGGCAAAAAAAGCATCAGAGAATTTTCCAAAAAATCATTTCCTAATTAAAATGAATTTCTGTTATTCGTGTTGTGTTGTGTCTTCTACTTTCATACTATTTACGAATTAGAATTTTACTATACATGAATATGTATATGTATACATATAAATATATTATTGCTGATATTTTATATCATTGAGATGATTTACTTATTTTGCATCAGTATTATATTAAAAGTTATGTCCCTTACAAATAAAATGTTTGACTGTGCGAGATTAGTTCTATATTTTTAAAATTCCTAACTGTGAAATTAGATTTTCATCATATAGCCACTTAAACTATAAAAATTAATATTTGTACTTACTTATAAAATACATTACTCTTAAATCAAATTAAAATTAGATATACGTTTTCATGTGGATTTTTTAATATGGATTGGTAGAACGATGATTTAATCACAAGAGAAATGAGTATAATATTACATAATTGTACTAATTAGTATAATACACTACTCAAAAGAATTAAGGAAACAATAATTTCTGAAATTTTTAGGCCATATTCAAATTGCTCTGCCTCCGCTAAAAGTCATCGTAGCAAACAACTACAATAGTCATTTTGAAGCTTCAAGCCTCCAGTTTTTGACCCACCACCACCATATTTTTTTTTGACCTTTTTTAGTAATGAAACAAATGAAAAATCGCGATGGAAGAAAGATGGAAAAAAAAGTGTAAACAAATTTTTTGCCATGAATTACCTAAAGTATACCACATAGAAGTACGCTTTAGGTTATTCTAATGTTGATAGTGGTTGGCAAAAAATGAAAAAACAATTTTTTTTCAAACCAAAATTTTTTTTAAAATTTAGCAATAGTACCGGTGAATTTAGAGGAACAAATTTTTTTACGCAATAATCGGATTAGTCATGGTTAAAAATAATAATGACGTTCCTTTAACTATCTCACACAAATTTCAAAGTTTGATCATTCGGGCCATAGGGAACAAAGAATCAGAACGGTTTAAAACTTTGCACACTTTTTGTGGACGCTATAAGCTTGCAAAAAATTCCTAGGCTTAATCTTTGTGATGGCTATTTACAAAGACATAGTGATTTTTGTAATTTAGGGAAAAAACGCAATTTTTTGACGTTTCTTTACATGAATATCACACATCAAAGAAAAATATAGAATCAAAAACTGATTTACCTATCTTGGAGGGTATGCTCTTAGGTATCCAGAACCGCCCTTACAATTTCTGTTCGATGGTGGGTTCATGAGATAAAGACTATCAAAGAAAAAAGTGTCATTTTGACTTCAGTAGCTCGTAACTTTGCAACCAATCATCGAAACGAACCCCATCGAAGTGCAAACTATAAAGGAAGAAACAAGGAAAAACAGTCCTAAAGTGCCATTAATCAAAAAAATTTTCAAAAATTCTTCCATCGCAATTTTTCATTTGTTTCATTACTAAAAAAGGTCAAAAAAAAATATGGAGGTGATGGGTCAAAAATTGGAGGCCTGAAGCTTCAAAATAACTATTCTAATTGTTTGCTATGATAACTTTTAGCGGAGGTAGAGCAATTTGAATATGGCCTAAAAATTTCAGGAATTTTTCTGTTCCCTTAATTCTTTTGAGTCGTGTATTATATATATTAACAAATTCACTAAAAACTGCAATTTTTGGGGAGGAATAATATTAATTCTTGAAAATTTCAATGATCGATCATAAAAAAATCCTAAATGTTCATCATAAATCATAAATACTGATAACTACATGAATGTTACTTGACATTGACAGTTAAAGTGAAAGGAAGTTGAAACATGTCTTGAGGTAGGACATATGTGAGCGTCAATAATTTTGTTCCCCTTCTTTTTGTAACCAACCTTAAACGAAGGGAATTATTATTTTATCCGGTTTTAGTTCGCTCTCAATAATTTTGCCTTTCGAGAAGTTTTATTGTAATATATTTTTTATTCATCACTGTATTTAGGAATAACGATGTTGCTTTTGAAATTTTTTAAATTATGTGTGAATACAAACACATAGACAAGGTGCTTCGTTTTAATTTTTCTAGGGTTGTAACTTAAAAAGTATAAAAGATACGGAATGAGAAATGTTCAGAATGTTGTAAAAAATCGATCAATGTAAAAAGGAACGTACAGAGTTATGTTAAAAAAAAGTACATTTTCGTTTAATTTTGTATAAACCTGTTGTATGGATCTGTTCTGTGTATCATTTTACATTAAAAAATATTAAGATATTATTATATGGTATTAACAAAATTAATAATTCTTTGGGTCCTTCAAATTTTATACAAAATATCTTACTTTTGAATTTGACATATCTTAGAAATTGTTAATTTTTTATAAAATTATACCTTTATATTTTTGTTATACGAAATGCTTTGAAAAATTAACTGGTATGAAAAGATATGCAAATCTATAAATAAAAAACTAAATTTGACTGTGCGTTCGGCTACAAAAAATTTCTAGCATCAAATTATATTTCCTGCAATGCCATTAAACCTTTGTTTGAAGCATTTTTTAATATTCATACTTTTTCCGTTATCCATTAAGTGTAATCAAAATTAAAAACTAATTACTGTAAACTTACATAAGACCGACTGTGAAAATTTTAGCTAAATCGGTCAAACCATTCTAGAGATATCATCGAGATATTCAAATATACATACAAAAAATACCTAACTCAACAATAAAATTTCTAATAATATTAGATAATATAGGCAATAATATTTGCGATTGCAAATCGAAAGCTACTAAAATGAGCTATTACGAACTTTTTCTTTCATATTATAAAATGTACATAATACACGTGGCCATTTTGACATATCAGGTGTTAACAATAAATATTTAAATGTACTTTAAACATGCTTAGTACATGTAAAATAATAATTCGCGGAAGGAGGAGGAGGAGAAGATAAATGGTTGATGGTATTATCGCATTTTCCTGAGCAATGACGTACGATTTAAGACTAAACTGTTCTTTGTTCCCCTCATTATGCTATGTTCTTATAAAATGATGTTATTTCAGTTTCGTGAAAGTCATTTGAAACCAAAAGTTTTTTTTGCACATATAAGTAAATAAAATTTACTTATATAAAAACAAATAAATAAAACTTTGTTTAAACAGCGATAAAATATTTATAACTGTTAAATAAAATTTTATTTCTAATGAATTCATAAATTGTTTTGAAAATTCGAAATAATATGAAAGAAATTCTTAACTTCGTTGCTTCAACCACAATTTTTAATATTTTCTTATTCATTTTTCAAATAATATTTGTTAGTTAATGACTCTCGAAATAAAGAAAGAGGAAGAAACAATTAGTCTGATTATAGTAGTTGTCAAAATCATTGATAAACGATGGTGTGATCTAAAAGGTCAAGAATATACAAACACGTCACAAGGAAGATAAATTTGCATCAATTGCCTTAAATCGACAAATTTTTATTCCGCGCTGATTATTTAACGTCTATTAACGATTTTATATTACTTTAATGAAATTGGTATAAATAAATTGGCATTTTATTCAATGAAAAGAATTATTTATGATTCAATGTTTATAGCAATTTAATAAAATGTTCACAATTGCTGAATAATTAAAAGGTAGCAACCAGTTACTAATAAATTACTTGTGTTGTCCCAGATACACAAGAAATTGTTATTTTCGATCCTTGATTATTGATTTAATATCGATGATTGATCGTTCATTATAACTTATCTGATCTGGCGCCGGCGACGATCTCCTTCGAAAAATTAGTCCGTATCATAAGTTAAACCACTTTCGCTTATGAAGAGGATGATTGTTGACAACAATCAAAAGCACAAAAACTTCACGTAATTACCCACAAATTTAGCACTGTTTAACATTGTAAAAAATGTATACTATTATGTAAAATCTTCAAAAAATCTTACCTAACACCATTAATGTTCTATATATCATACCTCACTGTCAAATCAATTAAAACCATCATCTTGTACTCATCTACAATATTTTTAGTGATTTTCTCCAAACTGTTTAGAATAATAAAAAAATACCTTCAAATGTACACTAAATATTCAAACGTACGTACCACTAATACACATCTCGTAAAGAACCATTTGATACAGAAAATAAGGTTTTACAAAAATTGAAACACTAGCCCTATTTTCGATCGTTTTTTTAAACGTTTTGCAAAGCAGTGGTAAAGAAGACTGCGCGCATTCACAGCGCGGCCACGACTGTAACACCATACCCGATAATACTAGCACCCGAGTTCTCTTTCAATAAACGTAAGATATCGCATCCAAGGTTACACTTGACACTGTCTCCCCCTCTTCTCTCATTTAACGTCATACAAAATGTTACTGTAGATTCAAATTTTCATCATGAAAATTCATATTCGCTCAACAGCACTTTTCAACTTAAGATACCTGTATATGTTTAATGTAAAATATATAATAAGTACTTGTACTATAACTAAATAAAAATTGATGCAATACTTTGTTTTCTGATAAAAAGAAAACGATATTGATTCTCGTTGCAAAAGCATAAATATAATAGATTAGTAAGATAAAAAGTGTCTTTGTTTTTATTTACTTATTTCTCTTTATATACAATTCATAAAGGAATGCTTTTAAGCCTTTATAATACTCGTTACTGCATTATATGTATACTTTATATAAGAAGCCAGTGTAAAAATATTTTGTAACGATTCACATCATATCACAACTGTTATATCACGAGAGAATAATATATCTAAATCATTGGTTTCCTTGAATTTCGTTTATTTTCCATTCTTGAATTTCTCCTTGTAAAATCAACCTTAATTTTTTCGAGCAGCCATCCATTTTTCTATTTCCTCGACTCTGTAATTAAATTATGCACTTGTATTTTATAAAGTACAGTGAGAAATATAAAATTTGATAACAGTGAAACTATTCGTAATTTTCCCATATTTGAAATTGCATCAAATTTAATAAATATTAATTACAAAGGATCTAGCAGAATAAGATGGTCAAAAATACGTCAACCCTTTCTCATCCGTGGGGGCAGTAAAAGGAAAAAATTTTAATTTCGGTTTTTGACCTATTTTTCCTATTTAATTTCGTATAAAAATTCTGAAAAAATTCTGAAACATTGAGGTCCATATAGCGCAGATTGCGGAAATTTTTCAGATTTTTTTTATCGCAAACTGTAGTTGTAAAAAATAAGAGCCGCAAAAAAATCGTAAAAGAATGCGATTTTTTTATTGATGATGTCAAAGTACTACTTTTATATACTCTATATTATACTTTTATATTAAACCCTTTAATGTTTTCTGGAACTTACGTGCGTGGAACATCTGTCAAATCTCTTACTCCAGTTTCAGTTATAAGCACATCATCTTCAATCCTAACACCACCCCAACCACGAAATCTTTTCAATGCTTCAGTATCAATAAATTTTGATTGATTCGGATTTTTTAAGGCCGCATCTAGCAACTAAAAAAATAAAAATCTCTTATGTATAAAAATATAAATTGGAGTTTATTATTGTATTTAAATATAAATCGTATTTACATTTAAATGTTAATTTAAAATCAAATGAAACACAATCTGTTAACTTACACAATCAATGAAGTAGCAACCTGGTTCAATTGTCAAAACCATACCAGGTTGCAAAATACGACCAGTTCTTAACTTTCTTAATCCAGGAGCGGTAGAACGTTCTGGATAACCTGGGAGATATCCACCGACATCATGGACATCTAAGCCCATTAGGTGTCCAAGTCCATGAGGTTGAAAAACTTCGTTCAATCCTGCTTTTATCATATCATCAACGTCACCCACTAACAGACCACCAGATTTTAACGAAACTAACATTGTTTTATTTGCTAAAAGATGCATGTCTGTCCAAGCAACATTAGGTTTTGCGGCATTCATCACCGCATCACGAGCAGCAAGCACTGCATTGTATATTATTTTCTGATCATCAGTAAATTTTCCATTGACTGGGAAACTGCATGTAATATCAGCTGCATATCCACAGTAATTTCCACCCATGTCAAAAAGACTTTTATAAGACAAGAAAGTATTAGTTTGGTAATTGAAAACTTATATTAAATTTCAACCTCATAGATATAATAATTGCAATAATTATATTTCAGGTAACACAGATAACAAAGATTGAAATTTAATGTGTATTATAAGTAGTATAAAATTGGAAAGGTATATTAAGACTTACCACATATCACCATCATTTATTACTTTATTATTAGGTGCACCAGCATGTCCATAATGCAATATAGATGCATTATGTCCAGACCCACATATACAAGTATAAGACACGTGTCTACAGCCTCCATTAGTATATACATAATGCATAAAAGCTGCTTCCATTTGAAATTCTGCTAGCCCTGGTTTTACCATATGCATGACAGATTTGTGAGCATCTGAACTTATCTTAATCACATACTCTAATACCTTAATTTCTTGTGGAGATTTTATAACTCGACTGCAAAAAAAAAGTATATTTAAAAATATTTTAATATTTTTTTAAATTGTTTTAGAAGATTAATTCAACTGTTAGCAAATCAAAATAGCAAGAATATGTCTCTTTGATTTAAAAAAATCGATATATTTTTATTATTACTTTACAAAATCTTCTTTTTAGAAATATGTTATACATTGTGCAGTACATTTCAATAATTAAATTATATTCATAATTTCTATCGCAGAAAATAAGATTACTTTTAGTTGTTACTGCTTTCGTATTACAAGGCATCTTCTGCAGAATGTAAACTTTCTAACAAATAAGTTGACAATTTATTGGACTGATCCCAGAGTTCTTGCAATGTTATATAGTCCAATATCATAACCCGGAAACCTAATTTTTTTATTTGCCTTTTCCTCATAATTTGAGGTCCTATTACATGACGCGTATTTCTACAATAATATTCAGGTAAATAAATCAAAACTGCAGTATTTACATTTTTTTTCTGCTCCAAATTTAAATGAAATACTGAATTTGACACTACGTACGGATGTATTAAAATATCAAGTACATAAAAATTTATAATTGGTAATTGATTTAGAATCACATTTTTGCTTAATTTTTTATCCCCACCTATCAACGAAGCTAATGGTTCATATATCATATTTACTGATTTTCTAATTCTTGCATCAAGAAATAAGGGTTTCTCTATTTTTCCTACAGGGAAATGCATAGTTGGATAGTCCTTACATTCCAAAAACATAGTGGCATCTAACAGTTTTAACTTGTTCTTTATATGGTTAAAAGAAACAGAATGACTCTTTAAATAAAATTTATGAAACAATTGTGAAATAAATATTTTATCAAAAAATTTCATTGGGTATCTTTCTAAATAAGTACAAGAAAGAAGAATATCTAAAGCATCATCTAATTTTAAGTCACGAAATTTTACTGACAATACATCATCAAATGTTTTCCAAAATTCAATTGAATACGGTAATTTTATGTACAAAAATCCAAATGGTGTAAGAATAGATGATAGTAAAGGAGTTGGTATACTCATTGCATGTTTTATAAAGTATTTTCCACATTCTGACATAATATACTCATTCCTGATTTGTAAATTTTTACAATAATTCATAATTGTTGCTATTAACTTCGAGTTTTCAATTTGCAATATTTTAGATTTTAAATAATCTTGTAAACTGTATTCAATTTTATCATCAATATAATCTTTCGCATTTAAACTGCATATAAAATTAATTACATCTCTTTCAGTGGATGTATTCATATTTAACTCTGCCCATTTGCTGGCACTAAGTAAACAATTCATCGCAGAAATATCATCATAAAAACAATTTAGTATTTCTGCAATTTGTGTGCCTGTTAACTTTAACCAATAGGTAGAAAGTTTTCTTTCAAGAATAAGCTTTACCATGCTTTTACTCTGATTAAAATATTTTAATGATTTAAATAGTGCTACTAATGTGTGAGCATTGATATCATCTTCTCGAAGTGCAATTCCAACCCATAAAGTATCTATTAATGTGTAATATTTAGAATCCTTAAAAGATGATAAAATTTTTATTAAATTTATTAACTGTGCTGGTGAAAATTCTCCATCTGTTGCTCGACTTAAAGCTTCATCGCATATCCAATCTCTGCATATATTTCTAGAAGGACTAACTTTATCCTTTTTTAATACAATAAGTCCTTGAAGTATCATTTCAGTATCATTGCTGCTAATAATTAGTTTAATTAATTGTTTCATCACAATATCTCTAGCAGTGGTATCAACCTCCATTCGCCTATGTTTTTGCATCTTATTAGATTTCTGCTTAGCCCAATTATTCTCCAATTCTACAATTTTCCTTAAACCTTCTAAAGCTACTCTACAATTTATTTCTTGTGTAATTTTATTTTCCAACATTGAATACAAATTATCAGCTGTATTAAATGACTGTAATTCTTGTAATGCTTTTTCTATATCCACTTCTTTAAAAGAATTAAAATCAGAG
Source organism: Megachile ligniseca (assembly GCA_945859555.1). NCBI lineage: Eukaryota > Metazoa > Arthropoda > Insecta > Hymenoptera > Megachilidae > Megachile > Megachile ligniseca. Next base: position 572,704 of record OX243778.1, read on the forward strand.
CAAAATAATATTGCAGTTCCTTCATCTGTTTCAATATTTATTCTTCGACCTAACGATTTATTTTTGATTTTGGAATTACTCTGCAACTTTGATTCATTCTTATTATGTATGGTAACTTCATCATTCTTTTTAGACGTATCAGGGAATTTGAAATCAGTTTTAACAATAGAGGTACTATGTTGATTCTTATCATTACATATTGCTTCAATATTATTAATCTTTCTAACAATCAAAGGAACTTCTTGTATCGCCAATCCTTCTTCTACAAAAATACTAGTATGTGTTAAAATTTGTTGTCTGCTATATTCACCAGAATTGGATTCATACCATCGTTTCCTTAGCATAAAAATTAAAGCAGATGGTCGCAAATGCATGTGCACTAGACACTTTGACCATATATGACCAACTGGTATCATCTAAATATATTTTTAATTTAAGCATCTAATAAAATTAAATGTAATAGTAAATCCATTTTCATTGTTTTAGTTAATGTACCTTTTTTAATTATAATATGAATTAATCAAATAGCGTGGGATAATTTTTATTTCATTTATATTATACCTGTATTATATGGCTTTAAAACTGTTTTCGATAATACTATCAATTTAATGATTAAACTCTAATGTTACTGGGTCATTATCAAAAAATTTCATACAAAAGACTCGTGACAAACGTAAAGAAAATATCCATATATATCGATAACCGTTCACATCGATATAACAAATCGTCAATCATACCACTTTTTGATCGATAACACTACTATATTTTAGGTTTTGTTCGTAATAGTGAAATTTTATCAATTCAAGGATTAAGAAACGAAGTTCAAAAATTTTGGTGAAATAAAATGACTTAAATTGTACCAATTTACATAATATAAGAATTTATCTTATTAACTTTCAACGAATAGAAGCGTTTTGTCAATGACTCATAGATAGGTTGGAATTTTCTGATAGTTGCTTATTTTGCGTTTGACTAAAATTGCTTCAAATAATAGCATTTTATATTTAAAACTCATTTTCATAATTTTAGGTCATATTTTATACAGTTAACAAATTTTAATTGTTTTCCTTAGATTATTTATATTGAATAAATGTTTCTTATATATTTAGAAGCACTGAATATGAATCTTAAAACGGATTTTCGTCAGCATCGCTAATTTTGTAGAAACTTAATACTGAATAAAACTGCAAAGTATAAAGCATTTTTATAGTTGAAAATTTCTAATTGTTCTTACAAAACCTAAGAGTACTGGCAGGAACCAGTTTTCAGTTTCATATTTAGTGCATAAAAATCTATAAGATACATCTATCAGATAATAATGGTTTAAATACATGTTAAAAGTGTAAAGAGATCTCAATTTATTCAGTCATGTTATTTTCTATATAAGTCATACCCTACCTCACAAGGAATATAGATCTAATAAAGATTAATTAATTATTATTTTAATACTTACCATTCACATATTTCTGGGTATAAAATTTTATTGTCCACTTTGAATCTATAAAATATTACAATATAAACACAGCAGTTCTCATAGTATAAAATGAATTGAAAATAACTAATACTTACTCGTTAATACCATCAAACACTGCCTCTTGTGTTTGTAAGCCGCTATCGCTGTTTTGACCATTCTATATGTATAAATACAAATATAGTTACATGAAAACAATATTTCTGTAAAACACTTTTCTCAGAAAAAGCATACCAAGGTAAGAAGAAGACGGGCTTGTTTTGTTTTTAAAATTTTGGCTATCTCATCAGTGTAATAAACCTCATCAATTGCATATCGACTTTTAAAATCTTCTAAAGTATGCAACTTTCCCTGCCAAATTGCATATTCCGCTGGCAGTCTTGGTACAAATAAAATTGAAGTTCCTGTTGCTGTCTCAATAGCACCATAACAATCTGGTTCTTCAACACCAAAGCACCATTGAAAAAACGATTCCTATCAAAACAAATGTATAAAATATGTTTGTATTTGTTAATGTATTATATTAATAAAAATCTCTATACCTGTCTAAATGGCCAGTTTATGTCTGTATCATTAAATGGAATTTCAACTCCCCCTTGCAGTATAATGAAACTTCCGGCAACTAAAGCTTCTGCTTTTCCTTTAATACGTGCAACTAATCGTTTACGATTATCTTGGAAAAGTGACATAGGTACTTTCAAAGTATGATTACCTCTTTGAAAATAAGATACATTTCTGAAATAAATATTTGTAAATTAATTGTATATTAACAAAAACTGAAAGTAATAAATTAAAATTTTTTATAATAAATTAATAGAACAGGTAACTTGAGGACATTTTTAAAATATAAATGCTCATCTGCAAACACACAAAAGAGGGGATTTTAAAAATAAACTTAATTTATTTTGATGATAATTTTATTATTAAAAATAATGTATACAATGAAATTCGACAAGTGCAAAATCTAATAGAAAGTGTAATGCATTGTTTTATTTATTTCATTTTATGAAATTATAACTTGAAACAACATTAAAGAATATAATAATAATACTAATATATTGCAGAATTTATAAATATATTATTTACTTTTTTGTTGTTACAATTATTAAGTAAGAATTCAATATTTTTTAGTATATGAGTAGTTTATTAATAAATTAATTTATATTTTAAAAGTTGGTACTTCGAAATAAATAACTTTTATTTCTAAATTAAAGGCATTATTTTTTAAGTTTTCTCTTATCTCTTATATACTAGTAATTATGTATCACGGTAGATGAAATAGATGAAATTAAGTCTTACTGCTCAGAAAGAAATATTTCATTTTATTGTTTTATGGAGCAAAAATATTCTAATAAATATAGACCAATATTGGAATTTAGCCATGAATAAGCATACATGATAATGGATGCACTACATTAGATTGTACTGCATATATTTCATAAACTAAAGCAGATTTTCATTTTTTCTGTAAATACGTTGCAGCGCCTCAGAGTTTATACATATGTATATTACCTGCTACTGATTGGAAGAAACTTATAAATTTAAAAAAATAAAATTTTTATATGAATTTTAAGATTTTATAAAATTTTAATATTGGTATACAATATTTAAATATTTACATATTTGGATATGTAATTCGTCATTTACCAAACATAAGAGTGATATAGATAAAATGTATACTAACAATTGATAATTGATGCTCAGTTATACATACAAAATATTATAATACTCAATTAAATAAAATATTTGTAAATAATAATTAATATTCTTATTATGGCAAAACTAAAATAGTGATTCAAAAATACTGTTAATGTACAACTATTAATTATTTAATGCAATCATTTATAAGAAATTATAAAGAAAATATTAGTTTACTTAGAATAGATTGTAAGTTGATGATATTAATAATATTGTTGATAGTAATTGATAATAAGTAATCAATGAAATATTTAAGACATTAATGGCAACAGAATGCTTTTTATTATATGTAATATTTTATACAACTCATCATAAGTCTTTAAAATAAATACACATATTTAATATATATTTCATAAAATAAAAGAAAAAACAGCAAAATCCTCTGATAAATCCAAAAATATTCTTGCCACTTACGTCAAAATTTATATAACCTTAAAATTTAACAGAAAATAACCCTATTCAAAAATACTCTTTAAATATTGTGCCGTATTTATCACATTATAGAAAGTAGTAAAATGTTAATCAAATGTATGTAATTATTAAATATATTATACAATATAATTTTAATGTAGTACGATATAACAAAGGAAAATGGAGTAAAGAAAAGTATCAAACAACATATTTGAAGTACACCAAGCATGTAATCAGTTTTTGGGTCTATTACAATGATTATCGATTTTATATCGATAAATAGTGAAAAAAAGTGAAGTAAATGAATTCTATACATACAAATGCGTGGCATCCGCCATAATGCTGTCAGTTGACAATTCACTAATAGAAAATTATACAAAAGTTTTCTTGTGACTAGGTCTGACTCTAGATCAGTATTTTCGTAATGTAATCGATGATTCCTATAGTGTTCAAATAAAGAAAATTTCTTTAATATCTGTAACACCGTCTTTTATAAAAGCACACGTATCACTTTGTCTTCAATATTGTTTGATGCTATATATAAGAGTGTTATCTTTACAATATATCACGTGATTAATTCAAAGTAACCAATGACAATTAAGTAACATTTAATAACAATATACATATATTAGGTTATCGATCTTTTACAATAGTTATATACTTGTAGTATAACACAATGCAATGCTTATAATATAACTTTATTCCAATTGAGAAAGTATAAAAATTAATTAACATTAAAAATAGCAGATAATAAAACATAAAGCAGTTATTCCTAATTCTTTTCTCTACAATTGTTATTCAAACATATTTAAATGTTCACAGTATATTAACAATATAGTGCAAATACTGTAACTATGCAAAACATATTCAAAATTAAAAATTTGCAATTTTTTTTTTAAATCGAATATAAGATGCGGATTACAAATATGAGTGGGAGTGACTGTATAAAATTATCAGTGTTTATGATTTTAAGCGATGAATAAAGAATGACACGACAATTTTAATATTCGATCACTTTATCTTTAAATTCGATTACTCGATGATACACATATAAATGTTACTGAACTTTAATTAATCGTTTAGTTTACTACAGTTTAATTAACATATAATTAACGAATTAAAACTCTATTAACATATAATTTACTTTTAAAAATCTCAATTATACTTAGAAAATATAATAATTCTATTAATTAAATATAAAACTGCACGATAAAAAAAATCGGATTTAAAGCTATCACGTCTAATCTTTCGCTAATCTTTCAATTATTGTTTTACGTAACACGATTTGATACGTATTCCGATCACTAAGATTCAATAGATATTTCTCTTACATTTTTGCGTGCTGAATATGAATCTACAAACAGTTTTTCGTCAATAATTTCAGCTTTTGAGCATTTTGCTTTAAAATTTTTATCTAGCGTAAATCAAATTTTCTATTTTTACAAAAAGCGTTATATGATTAACTTCTTTTAATACTGATATAATTTTTATAAAAAAATTTACTTAATAAGGACACTTTTGTATATCTTGTATTTAGTTGTATTGTAATTGTATCTTGATCCAAATAATTGTTTCCATCGAGATAATATTTTATAACTCGACAGATATTTTTTACTTATTCTGATCATTTCTAAAATAAAAATTTCCGGAGTAGAAGTGATTCGTATTTTGGGACAGATTGGCAGTCAATATGCTCAGTGTGGAGTTGTAACAGCAGAGGCCAAGGCAAAATTAAAGATCATAATTATTGCAATTAAAGAAACAATTTAAAAACAATTTCTATTTCTATTAAAATTTTCAGTAGCATAAAAAAAACAGTAATAATTTCTTTTAGCTTTTAACAACAAATATGTATATTTGAAGCGTTTTTACGCGTGGATTTGTTGGTCTCAATTCTGTTGTTTTGTAATCATTTGCTAAATAAACATATTTCAATTTTTTTAAGAGTGAAATAAGCAGTTGCTAGAAAACGTATTTTCGTCATATTATGTTATATAGAACGACATTCACAATTAGCATACTTAAAAGGTAGGCTATTCGTCCTGAAATAGTTGGAAAAACCGTTAGAAATATTCATATGCAAAATGCTTTTTATATTTCCGAGTATGAAATTTCACTCGTAATAAGATCTCAAATGTAGAGTGTTCCAAACATTCGACCTGTCTCGTACCAGGCCCTGAACGGTCCCATAGGTGACAGATACAGCAAGAAGGTTAAATCAAAAGTTATAGTGTTTTATATGATTTATATTGTGGATGTGAGACATTCTGAAACAAATTATTTTTTTTAAGATTTATCCTCACAGCCCATACTATTTTGAAGTTTTATTTTTGACTGTTACGCATGCACATAGTCTTTGATGAATTTTCTACAAGCATATTATAAATCAATTGAAATAACAAAATTGTTGACACACAAAATGGAATAGTGTAATATGCAACGCTGATCGTGAATTTTTGTTCAACTGTGGCAACTCACGCAAATTATTTATTTATTACATAATTCCGATTTTAAATTATTAAAATGCAAACAAATTAAGTTTTTAAACATTGTAGAAGATATTACAATAATCCCACTGCAAAACATACTTAACTAACGAGAAACATCTAACTTGGTAATTTTCGGAAATGATTTTTACTACTGAGGCCTTTCTTGCACTTAATAGTATAATTTTCCTTAATGCTTTCTGTATCAAAAAAAATTGTTTTGTCACGTGGTGCAATTAAATTAGTGAATTAACACAAAGAGCAAGTCCGAATATTACAGTTTGAGTTATTTGAGAAAATAGTTTTAGTTTTCGTGTATTATCCATGCTATTGTTTTTACATCTTATTCTAACTTAAAGACGATTTCTTAAATTTTCTACAATGTTTAGTTTGTATGCTGGTTTTCAATTCAAGCTGCTTTCTAGAAAAGTAAATTAATTTATTAACTTTCTTTGAACACATTTGAAGTAGGTGAATAAATCAATAAGTTAAATATATTGTTTAAAAAATTAATAATGGATTTATTGATCAGTAGTTTCTTTTCGATCAATCTTACAGCCGAGAATGGAAAAATTCTTTCGTAGAATTAATTTACATGTTTTGAAAAATGACATACTGTAAAAGTGATAAGAAAATCATAAAAACAATCGTAAATATAAGAATGTAGTGACCATCATAACCCGTAACATTGATGTTTCCTTTTCCCCATTATTTTTTGCTTGATGGGAGTTCTTTTATTTAATTGGTACATATATTTTAAGGTAACAGATAATAATGTCTAATACGAGATGGAAAAGTTTGAATAGACAAGCATAAACAGAAAAATATCATAATCGTTAATAAGTATGGCTTTACTCCTTTCACATTTCCTTTCCAGCATGTGTACGATTCATAATATAATAATTATGTACTTGTTTTACACTATCCAATTCTAATTCTCTGAAAGGTGCAATTCATGATGTAAAGAATTTCTCCTTTTTTCGTCACTATAAAAATTCGTCAAAGTTTATACTTTAATTCGCCTAAGTTTATATTGTTTCTTTCATTTCTGTACTTTTGTTTATAAGGTTGTATGAAAAATCTAATTATGATACATATAAAAGTAATATATGTAGAGTCGAAATGTCAATTGAATATGTTATTCTCTAAAAATTTTAAAAAAGAAATATAGTAATATCTATAACACTATTCAATACGTATTTTATTTTACAGTACTAAGTCCGTGATTCTTGTAGATTTTCATGTTCCAATTATAAATACGAATCGGTTTTCTCTATTTCACCCTTAGTTTAAAAAAAATTCAATTTTAAACTAAAATCAAATATTCAATTTTAAGCGTTTCTTTTGCTTTAACTATAAAAGTTGTACTAATTCCATTTACATATTTTTATAACGTTATGAACATTTAAGTACATTTAAATAATGTTTAAAGAGAGTAAGATACACGTCAATTTTTGAGATGTTCTTTAGTTTACTTAAAAAATTCATTATCTGATGCAAAATGAAATTACTACACGATAGAGTATCTTCTTGAAAAGATTATATGAGAAGAGTGCTGGAATTCAAGATTGATCGAATTCAAGAATTCAAGAATTTAAAATACTCAAATCTGTTTCACAGTTTTCTTTGACAGCCGTCTCAAAAGGATCTTTCGTATCGTTTAATATAACTAGATTTCTCCACAGCCCCTTAACTTTCAAAATAAACTACAAGATATCGGAAAAAATTAATGCAGGATGAGTATTTCACATGATTTAAACATTGTTTAGATATACTGAAATGTTTGCAATTTAAAAAAATATATATTATTGTGTATTGTTACGTCGCAACGTCGGTATGGGCGAAATAAACCTTCCCGAACACTTTCGGATACGAGTCACAAATTTATTTAAAGTCCGGAATCTCGCACAGACAGCTAACTAATTAAGATAACCGCGAATTACAATGATAGGTCTTGAGTGAGTGCGCCGCGGCCGGATTGACAGTCCTATATATACCTTCTAAATGCACCGTGTGCACAAAGGGGTGGGCACACGGTTCTTGGACGTAGGGTATCATGCGACTTGCACTTTCGGACCGCGTGAATCTTTACAGGCGACAGTGTTAGCAAGAGTACAAAGCGCAGCCTTTTCTGCATCTGCGTTCAGCGAAGGCCGTGAGAATTGCAGGCGAGTCCACGACGATTCTCACCTAATAGTACGTAAAGGTCTTCAGAAACATTTTATGCAAATGGAGTTTGTACAATTTTTATAGTTGAAACAGACAAAATTCCTAGTTAAAAATTTATTTTTTTTTCCAAAATTAAATTCCTCAAAATCTAAGGGTGACGGAGATAAACGGTCTGCAGATTTGTAATCAATATATGGAAATTTATAAAAGCCAAACAATAAGAATATAATACAAGAAGTTACGCAGTATAATAATTTAACGAAAAAAAAATTTGTATTAGAAATTTCTGTTATTCTCATACTTTATTGTTCACTGGTCAATCTTTCCGTCTTGTTTTCCATCACCTAAACGTGTCCTTCTCGGAATTTCTCGGTTAGACCCAGAACTCTTCAAGGGTCCGTTAAATGACTTCTACATTCTAAACTATCCTCTATTACAACCACCTATTTTCTTACCAATTAGTCCATAAAATTTACGGTTCCCATGCCTTTATCGAAGAAAAGGAATAACGCGGGGCGATATTCTAACGAAGCAATTTAATCAATTTAATTATTTAACAAAATCTAATACCAGCAATTTAAATTACCTATGCAAAATGGAACGTAGTGATGATACGATTCCGACGCGCTGCTCGAAAAACCAGTATAAGTACAATGTGCGAATATGACGTTCGTCAAAGAATGAATTATACCTGTTTTTTTATTTCGGGATGCCATAAACCGGGAATTTTCCATAATTTATGCACCTACCTGTTACAAATAGGTTTGAATGGAACAGAATAGGATATACATATTGATTATATTTGGGTCGTTTTTGTTAGAAGTTTACAGCCGTTTGGTTCATACAACTTAGTATATGCTTTTCATATTAATATTTACTTACATTTTGCATTATCCATTCATTTTTGCTTTCCCTTTTTTTTTATTTGGTGTGTTTGTGTCTTTTGTTTCTTAATAAAGATATGTTTTCTTTACCTATGTTGTCCGATATGTTTTGTATACGGCTTCTGATTGCTTTTTTCGGTTCCTTTTCTTGCTGTTTTCAGTTCCGCTTTGTGCTTTTGTTGTCTTAATTTCTTATTTTACTGTTTGTATAATATAAAATATACTGTAAATATTAAACTGCGTGTTGAAAAGCAAGGTGGAGTTTCGCGCCCTTCTAAAAATTGTAAAAGTATTTTTAACGACTAGGATGAGTACGGTTTTATAGATTTCCTAAGGATAAAATTTTGTAAGCAATATAAAGATATAAAATATTTAAAACAATATTATAAACTATTTATCATAGAAATACTACTGTTGAAACTATAACATTCTTTACTATGTATTTATAAAATTATTTCATTTAGGTGCAAGGCTTGGTTACAAGCTTGAGGAAAAGAAAATCTTCTCGCTGCAGGATATAATCATTATTACAAAAGCCAGAAAGTACATATGCAGCAAGCATTTTAAGGAGACAATGTACACAGTTCTTCAAAAACAGATATTACCATCGGCTGTTCTAAAGCAAATTGAGCACGATACGAATAATATAAAAATATTTATATTATTAAAATTCATGTAATATATATTTTTAAAATATATTTTCTAAAATAATCATTTTAGTGCACGTTTTTCTTTCTCAACTTTTCAATGCCGTAAAATTGATATAAATACTTCGAAAGTCAATATTAATAATGTACAGAAAGTTTACGACACAGATTTCTATTTATTAGAGATGGACATGAAATTAAATTCATATGATATAATTTTCCCGCTCGTCTGTACAATCAATTTAAAAGGACAAGCTTCGACGAACATCAAAGGTACCACTCGGAATGTCGCCTCTTGTTGTACCTACTCTTTGACCTTATCTCCAAGGAAATCCAATAGCTTTTCCTTTAAAAGTTAACGTTTTCCGTCAGTATTGTTCTGCTCCTCAGATTTTATTTGGACTTCACTGAACAAGCATATCCTCTAAAAGACAAGTCTAAAAGTTTAGATTAAGGATTAATCTTGTTTCATTATTTGCTTAATTAGTTACAAATAAATAGTGTTATTATTCGCAACACGAATTAATCTTAATTCGACACTCCAACATTTGATTGTTTATTAAAAGAATATTTACAGGACAATACTTACAAGTAAACCTACGGAAGTATCACTCTCCGATTTTTCTGAAATTTGGATGTTATAATATATGAAATATTAATAACTCCTAAATTGCCGCGCTCGTTTGACATCACGCATGAAATTCTTTGTGAAACTATATTTTTTAATTGTTCGATCTTTCTAATATCCGAATCTGAAATCAGATCTTTAAAATTCAATATAGCGGATCCAATATGCCGGACAAAACCTTGAAAAATTACTTGAATATACAGTATCTCGATATACGACTTTCAAAACTTCACCCTATCGAAAGATACTTTCGTACCAAAAATCATCAATATCTCTTCACTGGTCTCAAATATATCGTAATTTTTTCATTTCATCCCCCCGCCCCCCATTTGGGGGGTGGTTGTTTCATTCCTTAAATATGTTTTCCACCGCTAAAAAAAAACATGTTTCTTAATATTTCATGTATGTATTATAACATATCCAAGTTTCAGAAAAATCGGAGAGTGACACTTCCGTAGGCTTACTTGTTAGAACTAACAGTTAAAGTCTAAAATAGTTGTTACGTCGTTCACAGATATCACAATTTTTTATGCTAAAAAAATGTCAGAGATTCATATCGAAGCGAATAGCAACAATAAATGTCATATGTGTTCAGTGTGTATTCAAGTCTCAATTTCATTCTACTTTTAACCATATTATAAGCTCATTCTACCATATTAATAAGCATATAACTTTATATTAGTAAATATATTTATTTTCAAAGATGAAACATTCGAGTTTGTATATAAATTTTCATGAAAATAAACACAAATTTTATTAGATTGTTACATATAAATTATCCGTTTTCGAAACATGCAAGGTTTAACACGATTTAATGACATAAAAATACCAAAATAACTACACATTACAAAATGGTAATACAAAGTGGTTGGATCTTTTTAAAAACATTCGATTGATCCAATCAAATGAATTTATTTACAATTTACTGGTGTACAATAGTAAATATTCAATTTGCAACCGCTTATATCTTAAAGCGGTAAAGGAATTCTCAATTTGTTTTAGAAATGTGTGGCATTTAGCGAATAGAATAATTTAGAAACTAGGTTTCAATCACTTACTTTCGAACGAGCTTAAAGCTTTATCTGTTAAACTTATACGTAAAAAAGTTACTAAAGGAAGAAAATTAAGCAGAAAATATTGATTGTATCCAACTAATAGTATAAGAAAATAAGAGAAGTATTTCACATACTATTTAAACAATTCCGTAGTGATCCTAGTAAGTTTTCAATAATTGTTATAAATTTATCACTATCAAATGGAATGTGCTCTTCATTATAAACAATTTCATGCTTCTTTTGATAACTAAATTGAATCTAAAAAAAGTCTTTTTTTACAAATTTCGTCGGTTGCTTGAATATAAAGAAAATCATCGTCGACTGACAAATAGCCGATACGAAAAATACAGGTAGGTATCGCGATATTGTATCATAAGAATTACAATCTGAACGATTTAATAAGCAATACACGTACACTTGGGTGTCACGTTGGCTTTCTTTCGAACCCATATGAGCCGTTTATTTTGAAAGTGGGGCAAGTTCATTTTGATAAAAATTAAGATTATAACAATAGATAGGACTTAATACGATATTTTTATCCGTAAGCTATGTATAATCAAAATAATTAAAATTCCCTAATATTTGGGCGTTGAAAATTTTGGTGATTAACAATATTGGAAAGACGTTTATTTTGAAAATATTGCAAGTCCACCTTAGATTGAAATTACTTTTAGCCAAATATATTACTATACAATTTAGTTTCGGTAAATTTTAGTAATAAATACTGACAATATTGTGAAAAATTACAATTTCTATAATGTTGGTGGCATAGGTAACCTCAATGTGAAGGAGAATGTAATAATTTCACTGTTATTTGTACTCCCGTTCATCATGAATATTTAACATGTAATTACATTTATTTTAATCCTAAATAAAATTGAAAATATACATATGATGTAATGAAAATTATTAACAAAATGTATAATTTCATTGAAATTCAAAAATGTGTTATTTTTTATTGTGTTGTATTTTCTACATTAATATTTGTATAAAATTACACAATTTTTTAGTTTTTAATATTAAAAGAAGTCTGCTATAGCTGAAATATTATTTATTTAAGTAATGATTAAACCTTTATTTTTTTTATCCAGCACTTTAAACGCTATTGGATAATAAACATACATTATCTAACACTGCAAAATACACAAAATTTGTGTATTAATGCTGATCAATATTTTTAAAATGGAAATGCAAACCCTTAAATATCTCACAATAACAAAAAATGGACTTGCTCCACTTTCAACATAAACGGCTCATATGTAAACATGAAAATTTCTAAATTTTCAATTTTTCAGGTTTTCAAGTCTTTGGGTCCTTAAATCTTCAAGGCTTCAAATTTTCAAATTTCTTTATTCCAAATTATACAATTCTGACATTTTAAAATGACTTAAATTTGCGAAGATTCAAATATCTATAGTCTTACATTTTTCGAGTTTTCAAACTTCCCAAATTGCTAGGTTTCTAACTATTCAAATCCATAAATTTTCCCATCTCTAAATTCCTAAGTCTCTACTTTGTTAGAACCATCAAACCCCTAGATCTTCAAGTACTTACCTATGTTTTCAAATTCGAAAGAATCCTTGAATTCTATTTCCCCAAATTCTAATATTACCAAATCCCTAGTCATAAATCTCTACTTCTGAAAGTCTCCAAATTCCAAAGTTCGCAACTTTTCAAATCTACAAAAATCCCTAAGAATCAGCGACTAAGGCATCTCTTTCTACTTGGTGGCTACATTTTCCTAGGAAAATCAGATTTTCTGCTGACTGTACTATCGATATCTATCATATGTGCATCGTCGTGCGAGAAAGCGCTCTTACTAGAAATCACTAGAACAGTTTGTGACACTCGACCGGTCCACGCTGTAGTCGCAGCTAGACTGACAACTGACGACACAGCTAATTTATTCTAGCTACATCAGTTCTGGGCGCAGTCGACACGTCGACACTAACAATCAAGTATGTACACTTGATCTAGACACCGAAGACCAAAGTAGCCTGGTCGAGGCATGTACCTTTACCTCTAAATATCACTGGCGACCGATTGAAATAAAACTTAACGGATGTCATGGGAAGAGAAAGCGGATTCTAAATACATACGTATGAAATCTCAACTTCGAAAATTGTATAATAAATTTTTGACGTTATTGGGTGACGCGATATATCAATACCAGAATGAGAACAATACAAATTAATTTATTTAATTCTTTACAAATAATGGTTCCACGCATTTTACTCGTAATTGTAAAAATGTTTAAAAATTAAACTTTTTATTTGTATTGTTTTTCACGGTTTCAGTTCAATTTTGAAACTGAAAAATATCTGCAAAAAATAATGTATTCCAAATGTTATTTTCAGTTCGATAATTATTTAAATGTATTGAAATCCTTTGAATACAATAATAATTCATATTATTTTATTTAGGAAGTTTAATAGAATAATTACGTGTTTAAAGAAACCGAATAACTATTATTATTTATACAAATGATTATTACTGATGCAGAATCAAATTTCTCAAAAACTAATACTGATTGTGAGTATTAATACTGAATACAAATGGTACGAAAAAAAAAAGGTTAAAATTCATTGAATGATGTAAATTATGTAAAAATATCTATTGATCCAATTTTGTACATACTTAATTACATCGTTTAGTTTCTTTGTTTGTTATATAAACGGTTATATGAATCATTTAGTCTAGAATGCACTTTATTTTTTGCAGATAAGATTAGTCTGTATCAAGTTGAGTAGAACTTGTTTGTATAGATACAATGTTGTGGAAGAACGTTTAATGAATCGACACAATTTATTCGAAAATACTACTTGTTTTAAAAATTGTAATATAATAAAAATAATTGTTAACGTGAGTACGTATTTGTATTTCTATGTATTCACTATCAGATGACAAACATAACGAGAGTAATTTTAACTATAACCATTTTTAATCTCGAATGTTTCTTTTGCATAAATTTCCGTTATCAATATTTGTAGGCAATGACACAACAGTTTAAACCAGTCATACTCATCATTTGAATCGTTAAGCGTTATCTATTGCGGTCGCACCGTTTAATTCTGTCATAGTGTAGTATGACTCAAAATTCTCACTATATTTCGTGATACCTAATATCAATGAACAAGTTACTTTAGATCCAAAGATTTATTTCTTCACCATTTTTTCTTTTACTTGTCCACATCATAATGATAGCTTTTGTTACATAACGTCGATTATGAAGAGTAGATATATAATGATTAATCATGCATAATTGGTATATGTATCAATTGCTATATTAATTTGTTAAAACCACTCTTTATTTACCGTACTAATTTCGAAGCGTATAGATAGTCACGATTTCATTATGTTTAGAACATTTTATAATTTTTCTAAATATGTCATTGGTGAAATTTTTAAATGTATCATACAGTATAGACTCTACCCTGACGCCTAAAATAAATTAATATTAGTAAATTAACGATTCAGCTGAGAAAATAATATGGTCGACCGAAAGATAACCGAGTGACTAAATTTTCGAGGTTTTCATGTAAAGGAGTCGATCTCACAACACTTAAGACTACGCTCTGTTTTAGGATTCCTTTTGAAAGCGTTGCAGAAAGTACATTGTTAATTTATGAAACTTTTGCACAGCCCTAGTCTGGCATTTTATGTCCTTATTTCCTTCACATACGTACGTATCATAAGCGAGAAAAGTATTCTACACTCTTTTAAGCAGAATAATTTTGTTAACATTGAAGCAAACCAGTTGAAGTTTGTAAGAAAATCGAAAAATTAGTTTCCTGAATGACGTACTTTCATCGTTTTCAAAACGTATCAATTTGTTCGAATCACGAAGAAAATAGTGAAGATCATTGTTTGCATTTTTTTAATCTGAGCCTATAAAAAATTTAAAAAGTATATTTTATAGATTAAATAAGTTATACACATGTTCAAAATTTAATCGAAATCGATTAACATACCTGTCAATCACAAACAATTAAAAGTAACGAAAGTAATAAGGCCACCAAAATATATCATTGAGAAAAAACTGCAAGCTATGTGGTTAATTTTGGAAAAGTTATTCAGTTTGAAAAAGTGTATGGATACCTTTTTCATTCATTATAGCTGATAAACTGTTGTTTTAACGATCAGATTTTACGCCTGATCGATTTAACGACTGCTTAATACTTTTTCTGCAACTTTGCGTTTCAAATGTGTCATCTTATGATGACATCTATTTGGCGGATTTGTTAGTTCTATCATCTAATAGTGTCATTTGCATTAATAATTCATCAATTTAAGAAATATCGAAATTGGTTCAATCCAATATATTGAATTGGTTCAAAAGTGGTACTAAACACAATTATATTTAAATAGTATACAGAGAAAATAATTAGTGATAGTATTTTATTTTAGCATTTTATCTTATTTGTCCTCAATGTGTTTCATTCATTTCTTCAAGAGGAATGCACAACTATCCATAACAAGAAAGAAATTTACACTCAAAGTTTTTGTTCTATTTATGAACTTTGTTATCATAAAATAGAACACAACATTCATTATAGCCTAATCATTGGCAAAAAAGTGATAGTTTTTCTGAGCCAAAAATCATGAGTTCGAAACTGATAACATAACTGATTAACATAAACAAACTTTCTTTATTCATTAAATTTTTAATTACATTAAACTAAATATATTTATTTTTAATAAAATCATTTGGATTTCATTATTGTTAGATTTTAAAACAATTTGTATTTAAATGAATTTTAACAAAAAAGAAGAGAAACTGATAAAAAAAATATTTCGCTCCAATTTTCAAACAATTCTTAGAACCACTTTTTCAGCGAGGTATAGTATAATACTGATGTTCAATTTAAATAATTAAATACACGCTTTAAAAACTTTTTACCAATTTACATCTACCTTTTTCTTTATTTCGAAGGGACATGTGCTTTAGTTTTGTACAATTATTACCTTTAGTATTTTCTACAATTATGCAAATTTTAGATGACAACGATGTTTCGGAAGTCATACTAACAATTTTCTTGTTAGGGTAAATAAACTGGAAAGATATGTCTGAACAATTCCTGGAGTACCTTCATAACTCCATGTATACCTGCCTGAATAGTAGTCGAGATTAAGTCTATCGACTGTGACTGACCGAGCATTAATGTAGGTATGTACGAAATATTACTTCTTTTCAAACGGACAATGCAAAAGAATGAAATTTATGTTCACGTACTTTTTATTACTTTTCATTTTAAATTTGTTAAATATGTTAATAAGATTGGATCTTTAAATATACCTACTTATTGTGCAATCATTTCAACGTTTTAAATAATTTAATATTTTTGCGATAACTTAACAAATTATATTGATTATATTATTTACGTAGGGAGAGAACTATTATTGACTGATTTTATAACAAACCATATTTCAATTTTAAGTACATATTGTAATACAGGGTGGTTGGTAACTGGTGGTACAAGCGAAAAGGTGGTGATTCTACATGAAAAAATAAATCGAAAATATAGAATACAAATTTTTCGTTTGAGGCTTTGTTTTCGAGAAAATCGACTTTGAATTTTCGCAAAGTACGCGTGCACTTGATCATGTCTCGTTCATAGAAATTTAACTAGAAGAGCAGAAGTATGTGTTCGGCAGAATGGGCAACATTTTCAGCAATTTTTGTGGTAATAAACTTTGTGATTACTTCGTAATTTACGTGTCCCATCGAGACAACGATCTACAGTGAGATCCGTTATAACGAGACATGATCAAGTGCATGCGTACTTTGCAAAAATTCAAACTCGATTTTCTCGAAAACAAAGCCTCAAACGAAAAATTTTTATTCTATATTTTCGATTTATTTTTTCATGTAGAATCATTCCCTTTTCGCTTGTACCACCAGTTACCAACCACCCTGTATAATTAATATGTTAAATCGTACAAATATTAGTTCAACGTACACATGAAGAGGAATTATTTCATTAATTGATACAAAAAATACTAAAAATATTATTAAATTACTAGAACGTTTATATTTTTATATTTTCTACCATAAAAATATTATATGATATTAAAACCATTTATTTTATGCCTATTAATACTTCACGTTTAATTACAGAAATGAAAAATATCACATTAGTATGTTATTAAATAGAATAAGAAAGTTTGGTGAAAAGGGAAAAAATAATAAAAATTATATAAAAATTATATATAAAAAGTAGCCTTTGATAAGTCTCCAACGATTCAACTTCCTTTTATCTAAAGATTACTGCTTTTAATCAGTATTACAGTTTTGAACTTCGAAATGTCTACACGCATGAAATGTGAAGGCCGTTATATGTATTTATGTATATCAATGATGACTATACTCTGTAGAATACTTGAGAGCAAAAATAATTCTTTCGATCGTATTTTCGTCTATAAGGTAAGCTTAAAAAAGCCTCATAACAAATTATTAATATCTAATTTAAAATCAAATTATTGCGATAGACGTTAAAAAAAAATACTTTTCCGTAATAAATTTGGAAAATATTACAACTCAAAATTAAATGTTTTATTTCTTTATTCATAATTAAGGTTAGTCGGACAACAAATCCGACTATCACAACGAGGTACAACATCCTCAATTTACGCTTTAAGGGTAAATTTAAAGAGGTATCTCTCATTCTCTACGCAGATATAACTGCATAGTTAGAACTTCACACGATATCAAAGAAAAACACACTAATTCACCATTCATTCGTTCGTATAATCACACGTTCACCGGAATTACGGTCTAACTCAACATTTGCAGTTAACTTATTAACGTTTGTACACTGCGTAAAGGTGGCACACACGTGACTTTGCACACGTATGTATGTTTTTGGGCTGTAGAATGTCACATTTCTGTTACACAAATCAATTATTGCATCGGTTCTTCGGTTCCCGTAAATGAATCACACTGTACCGTTAAGCCAGTCACGCATGTGCATGCAACATATTCTATATACACAAATTTACACGCGCGTACAGCATTTGTTACGTCGCTAACAATCGATAATGGTAAATAACTATAGTCTACATATGCGGATAATCTACGTGTCAATCGTAAATATGCCCACACGCTTACACACTTTTTTATAAGCCGGCTGTGCTGCCTATTTAAAGAAGTTTACTATATTATTGACGCACGAAAACGATAAACTCGTGGGCAAAATTATGGAACTTAACCGAAAGTAATTCAGCAATATCGTTTCCCGTTGCTCACAATCAGTCGAACCAAATAGCCCTGTTCGTAGCGCACAAGTAAAAACAAATAAATGAGATCACTATCCTTCAAATTGCAATGCTTTGACGCGTAAAGACGTTTTAATTCGTTGATTGATTTTCAGAAAGAGAAGTTCTGAATTACATAAACGCTTCTTGAACGAAATTGGGCCAAAGATACAAAAACCAATGTATATAACTAATTTCGAAAAAATTAGACGTTAACGCTTTATTTTCAATACAAAAGATTAAAGTTGAAATTTTTAAGTTATCTTCTATAGATTAATAGGTAGTAATGGTTGCAAGTAAAATATTTAAGTTATTACTTGAAAATCTTCAATTTCGCAGTAAGGAAGTAAATTTTTTTCATATTTAACTTTGAATTATATTTCACGTTTCGTAATTACTATTTATAATTACTAATTATATATATATATAAATCAACGTATACGTTTATTATGTTATACCGTTTGCAATGCGTTTTAAAATGAAATGTGGCTATTTGGGAACAAAGTCGTATACTTATGTGAAATAAATAAAAAAATCTTTAATAATTAAGACCAGGTCGAATCATGAATGCACTCTCATAAATTTATACTTCCGTTCCATGACCTGTTCTTATGTACTAAATAACAGGTTTCAACTTTGTAACACCCACTCACTTATCCTCAAATCCATCTCTATTTCAATAACTGACCAATCACAGCAATATCGAATTCAATACAGAAGTGACATAACCGTGAGTATTATTTCATAAACCATCAGTCCAGAGAATGAATTGAAACTGTTAATAATCTAATGTTATTGTTCACGCCATCTTGAAAAAAAAAAATAAAAAGAATTGCTATAATCAATCGCGAATAAATAAAAAAAGCAGCAATCTTTTTTTGAATTCATTATTTATCCATTCTCTACAATAACGTTCACAAATGTAAAATGATGTTGAGAAAAAGATGAAAAATTAACATAAAATTCCAAACTCTAATGAATAACAAGGAAGTTACAAGATTATTAACAAATTTTATGTACATAATATGTATTTTTAAATATTATGTACATTTGTTTACGCATATATAAGTATAATATAATTAGTAATTGCAAAATAAATGTATTTAGAATTATTATATCACATAGAGTCAAATATGAACAAAAAATTACTCGTCAAATATTAAATCCAAAACTTCAAATTGATAACCAAAACTTTTTACACTTGCAATTTCAAAATTACAATTTTCGATCCATTTTTTATCTACTCGAAATTAAAAAGTTAATAATTGATTTGTTAGAGTTTATTTATACTCGTTGTAGTTTATATTTCAAACCCAATTTCGTCCAATACGCGCTCCTCCAAACTTTAACTTCTCCTTATTAGACGATTTATTATTTCTCTACTAGTAACTGGACCATATCATCCCGAATCGATCGAGCGAAATTGTTCAACTAATATCCTATAGGATACTTCTCGTTCATACACGTGCTCTTTTTTCGTATTTCACGCTATTACAAGAGTTCTAATCATATAACAGAGGTAACAGATGAGCTTGCAAAGGTGTAGAGTTACTTGATTATATCGTCGTTTACGTCAAGTCATAATAGTTACCATCATCTTTTTTTTAAACGTCTGTTTTATATTACACTATGTGTGCTTTCAAATTATTTATACAATTTCCAGAAAAATGTTAAAACGAAGTAAATAAATAAAAAATTGCAAGCTCGTCAATTGAAAAGTAACAACAAATCATACAAGCGACTTTGTAATTTAATTGGTGAGTGTCGCACTTCTGTTACCCTGGACGCGAATAGCACTCAGGAACTGTTTTTTATTAAAAGAGAGATGAACCGGTAGTTAAAAAAACGATGAATGTGTCATGTAAATCGAGTCAAGAGCTTGAGTCGAGGCAGCCATGTCTTCCACGTAAGCTTCGTGGATTGTCGATATAGCGGCGATCTTTGCCGAAGTTGCACGAAGCCATGTATGAAACTGCTTTGAATAACAACATACCATATTTACAAACACGGCCATGTAAGGCGGGTTCTTGGCTAATTATGTTTACCTCGTTGTACTTTCTTTCGATGTGACCTACGGTGCTCGAGACGAATATTCTCGCTTAACGACACTTTTCACGCGCACATCGAAAGTAAATGAGGAAAAGAACGGCCGTTAAAGGAACACCGAAAGTTTTGACCCTGATCCATACTAAAAATTTCTCCTTCAAATTTAACACGGACGAAGCCCACAAAATAATTTAATTTCACAGCTCGAGTGGCTCGTATACCGGCGGTAATTGTTCATCTTCAGAGTCGTAAAAATACGGTTTTCTTCTGTATACGACGGACCGTTGGTCATTTTCCTCCTCTTCAGACATATCCAGTTTGTCGAGATTCGCTTGAAGTCTCTTCACAGCCTCTTTTATTAAACCACCTTCTCTGAGTAATTCCTGTAAAAGCTCGTAAGGATCGTCTTCCGTAGAGGTGGATCTTTTGTGATGATGACTTATGTGATGACGATGATCGTGAGTTCCGGCATTCTTCGTGCCACATACTTCACAACTGTTTGGATCTGCCCACGATCTCGATGGTATTTGATAGGGCGACGGTCGATTTTTGTAACTGATACTCGACTTAGCTTTCAAGCTGGACAATCGAAGATTCTCTTTTATCTGTGATACAAGGAGGTCCACGTCGCGAGAGAGGAAATCCTGCTTCGTGTTAGGCACTACTTCAAACAAGTATGTTGTTTCTTCGGCGCTCGGCATGGCGTACTTTCCCCCGTTTGCCGGGTACGAGAACAAAAGGACAATGGCACGAACGTCGTGTTTACACCTCCACGTCTGTGATACGAGCGAGTAGAGGCTACAATAAAACCGCTCTCGATCAACGTGTTATTACTCTCTCTCACTCTGTCTCTTCTTTTCGAAGATACACACAAATGCTCTTCACTACACGCACAACGTTTTCAAATTCTTTTCTTTTTTAACAAAACACTTGTTTGGCACGTCTACAGTTAGACAGGTAATTAAAACTGTTCAATCAGTGTGCTTGGCGTTTCTCTGACTCTTCGTGCACATTGATGTTTACGAACATATTTAAAAACGTTCGTGTAAACATAGATGGCCTAAACTACCAACCGCGTCTCATAATCGCATGAAACGCGTGATTCACTGGGTAAATACGCACCATCTATCCTTCCCCTTCTCTTGAACCTTTCCTTTTCTCGAATGTTGAACGAATCATCAAGTTTTGTTTCGTACTTTGCTTCAAAGAATTGAATGAATGCACTCACGTTAACACATACACCGGTTCATTATACACGATACTTTGTTCAACATATACAAATACTTCTTTATTCCTTCTGCATTTGATCGTGATTACTTCAGCAACATTGTTTCTTGATCGTATTACATTTCAATGTGAACGCACGTTGCACAATAATACACGTTTTGACGCAAGTCTGGCTCTGGCTCAGGCAGCGTGTACGTTGAGAACCGAGAAATATACACGCGTAGTAAATATTTCAACGAATACTAACTGAGCAGTCCGAAAAACGTTGAACTTGAACGTTTTCGTTTAATCGAAGCTTGTACACGAACGAATTAAAAGTACGACAACGTTCGTACGCCCAAGCGAGCGACCGCTCATCCGCCAGCCACAAACCTTCTACTCTCTTATTATTGTTTTGGTTCTGCGGCGCATGCGTACTTTCCCCCACGCTCGTGTAAACAAACCGTTAACTCGTGAGCTCAGGCGAATCGATAATACCTATGCCACTTCCTTGTTCCTCGGTCCCCTGCCCCTTCAGAAAACTATATTGAAACGTAAGCTGAAACAACTTTACTTCAATCGTCATTGGATTTGTAACAAGCATAAATTCTGTTATGAATTATTTGAACGAGCCTACTTAGACGTGAACCGCGTTGTTACTCCAGAAGTACATGTTTCAGCTTTGGACAAAATTCCAGGATCAGGGGTTGCAGGGTAAAGGGAGAGAAGCTGCAATCTACGGATCAAGGTTACACTCGAGCCCGTGTGTTAATCTACGTCATCCTTTGCCAAGTTTATCGTGCGTGCGCACACGCGCGTGTTCTCGATTTCTAGTTGCGATATATATGTTTACCATACACATTTATCTGGAACTAGCGAATTATTCATTATCCTAACCTGCAAGACAACGTTACCTGTTGTACAGGTATTTCAAAAGACTTATCGACTGAATATTACGAAATTCTAAGAAAGGTTATTTTAATTGCATCACCGTATACGTGTACTTTCTTACGTAGATGATTGCCTAAAAATCTATGCCGTATCGTTGAGCTAGATAATATTGTATTACGATAAATATATCCATATATTGTTAGTGTATGCCATGTGCAATAAAGTTACATAATTTGTAATCGCTTATGTAATTTTTTTTGTTTTAAATGTCAGTAATGTGCATAAGATGTATTTATATACACGTATTATAAGATAAAGGTATTATTAATATATTAACCATAAAATTATATTTGATGGAAATAGTAAAGAATAGATTAATTAAAATTTATAAATAGATAGTTTATTTCTTAATATTTTACATATATAAGAAATATTATTTTTAAACCATTTGTGACTGTTGCTTCGCACATTTTAATATTCAATACTTGAAGATATTTTGAATAGATATTACTATTTTTAAAAGTTTATATTGACAAAATTTTGTATATTCTTATTTGGTTACAATATGCATTGCATATTATAGTTCCAATAACCTGTAGAAATAAAGATAAATTGGCATTTATATGATTTACATATATAATGTGTTTAAAATAAAATAAGACAATATTTTGTGCATACATACATTTTTATTTCTTTCGTACAACAAATTTATTTCCTTTGGGAAAACATTGTAATTATAGACGGTTAGATGTCGCCACTATAGATTTTGTACAAATCAGCTGATCGTAAAGAATGTAAAGTATTCGTATTCATTCGGTTTCATCCAAGTATCTTTTTCTTCAATTATTTTCACTGAAGAATTATCACGTTATAAATTTTAAATATAAAAACAAACGAAGTTTAACACGACCTATCGTAACAACTATGTTTGGTCGTGTGTTTATGTTAAATTTTCGTAATATTTCGGTAGGTACAAAACACGTTTCCATATAAATATAAAGTTTTTATATTATAAAAATTATACAATAAGTAAAATGTTCCTCATCTATATGCTTAATGCATTGAAGACAAATCATTAAATGTTCAGTTCTTACATTCGGAGAAATATGCAATTTCTTTTTATTTCCCATCCACAAAATATAATAAATACATTAATTAAATCTACTAAGAATGAGAAAGATGAATAAAATGAAAGTTTTGCAGCTTTTATCACGGGTATGGAATGGACCCAACAGAGTATTGGCTGGAAAACAGGCTGAACAAAAAATGATATCAATTTTAAAAGATAAATTTCCTAATGCAAAGCTTATTGAAGTAAATGATGTATCAGGTAAAAAAGTCATGAGAAAGGCTTAAAACATTTATATTAAGACTAACTATTAATATTATAAAATAATCTTTATAATATGTGTCACAAATTAAAAATAATTGATTAACTTTATAGAACTTTCCATTTTTTTTTCTGAAATATGTAATATTATAAGGTTAAAGAATGGTGTTATTTCCAATAAAATTATTATTTTGTTTGTACAATTATTTAGATAATACTCTGCGGCAACCAATTGCTGTAATTTGTATAGTCTGATACTCTTGCTAGTAGACTCTAAAGGAAATATAACCAAATACACTGCTCGACTACTCTTTGCTGTGCCATAAAAGGTGGATATTGTCCAATATCAGCACTGGTTACCAAAACAGAAACGACTAAGTTATGTATACAACTATATATCCTAGAAGGTGGAAAAGAAAAGAGATTGAGTAGAGTAGTTGACACTTTCTTTCGAGTATACTAGTAAAAGAATCATCTTGTATATGTATTATGTCAAAGAAATTAAAAAAGGCAAATTGAAATAAGTAAAAAACAATCCAAAATAAATTCTAATTTGTTTTTTATTATAATGTAATATGTACTTTTGTCAATTTAAAAAAATATTTAAAATTAATTTTTTTAGGAGGATGTGGTGCAATGTTTGAAATAAATGTTGTTGCTGCAGAATTTAAAGGGCTGAACACTATTAAGCAACATCGAATGATTAATGAAGTAAAAATCATCAGAAAAGTATAAGAAACCTAGTATTTTATTAACAATTTATACTTTTTATCATAATTATTTTTGTAGGCACTTAAAGAGGAGATTAAAGACATGCATGGTTTGCGGATATACACAAGCGTTCCTGAACCATAGATAATTATTAATTTTCTAAAGATTCATTTTTTAAATCTACAGTTGTATGTATAAAGGATACACAGATCTGCATATTTTTCATATATATTTATATACATGTACAGCTGAAGTATTTGCTATACAAATATCAAATAAATAACAAATATTAACTAATACTTACAATAATGTGAATTATACGTAGATAAATATATGTACATTGAACAACTTAGCAACAAACCTGTATATACAATAAATAATTCAATGCAGTATTTTAATAAATATAAATATAATTATAATTTACATTTTATTCTTGTGTATAAGATTATCTAAATTTTTATTTTTTAAAATCTATCCATAAGTAATTAAAATATTCAAAATATGTTTCATAATCAATATTTAAATAAAATAATATCAATTTTATCATTTTCTACTTAACCTTCAACCGGGTCATATAAAAAACTATATATATATATTAATATTTAATATTAATATTTACCACATTATAATTCATTATTTAACAAATATTTCAAATTTCATGATATTTTATAAAGCGATGTTCTACAAATTTTTACGTAATTTCGATATCTATATTACTTGTTTCAGTAGCAGCAGTTTTTATTAAATAAAAAATACTTCTTAAATTTTCAATACGGTCCTAGATAAAAATATTATGAAAAACAATTTCCACTATTTTGCTGTTGTTGATTTTATTAGGGCCTCGATTGCTCTGATCATTGGCCCATTCCACTATTTTCTTCGTTGTACATTGTGTAATAGTGCCATTCCGCTGGGCATAGCACCCACATGCTACCCCCTACAGCTAAAACGACCTGCCTAACGTCCTAAAGGACAAATTGCACGAATCATACTTCGGGTTATATAAAAAAAAAATAATTTTCTTCGTAATTCCGAACATTAGATTCTTTTTCAAAATGAAATCAAATTAATGTTTCTAACTTCTGTAAAGAACTCAAGTTAGTTGGTTTAATTTTTAAAAAATTATTATTTTAAACAGTATAGAAATATTATTTAATACTGTGTGTATTCATCCATACATGTATATATATAAACAATATACACGAAATGACTTTTCTTAAAATGACCTTTGGAATAAGTTCAGTCAAATCGTAGACATTATATACTGATAAATGTTTTATTTTTGTTTGGAAGAAAACATCATTTAAGATAAGGGCGGCATAAATTGTTAGTCACAAATAACCGTTCGATCTGCAGTCTCGTTTACCATGAATTGTTTAATTGGCGAAACCGATCAACTCATCAGTAATGATATGTTATTATGTACTGCTCCAAATCCTTCGTCTGTCCGCGATGATCAAACTGCCCGATCAGGTATATTGCATTCATTGTTTTAAAATCGTTCATAATTCTTATTTAAATTGAAATTCAATTAATAAAACGTATTGATTCATTTGCTTCGTCGATAATCTTATCTCGTTCGTTACATTAACGTTGCGATAACATGTTATTATGACTTTTTCTATAATAGTTGAAATAAAAATAAAATTTGTAACAGCAATTACAATTCTTTTTAAAATATATAAAATCTTATAAAACAACATAATAAAATTCTACAAAAATTATTTGTAATTTTTGCAGGAACAAATATATTAAGCACAATATTTTTAATTACCAATGCTACCCTAGGAGCAGGTCTTCTAAATTTTCCGCAAGCATTTGACAAAGCAGGAGGATTAGCTACTTCCATTATTATACAAGCTCTTTTTCTAATTTTCATCACAGCTGCGCTTATAATTTTAGCAAATTGTAGTGATGTTACAAATACATCCAGCATGCAAGATTTGTTTTTAAAATTTTATGGACAGAAATCATTTTATTTATGTGCTATATGTGTTACGCTATATAGTTTCGGAATTTGTTTGACATTTTTAATTCTTATTGGTGATCAGTTTGATAGAGTTTTAGCAACATATTATGGATTCGATTATTGTCACACTTGGTAAGTAAAGTTAATTTATATAATGTTGTGAATATATTTAATATTTCAAATGTATTTAATATTTCAGGTACTTGTCGAGACCATTTATCACAGCTGTAATGTGTAGCATATTTATATTACCCTTATGTTTTTTTAAAAAACTAGATGTTTTAAGTTATGCTAGTTATGTTGGTTGTATAACTATTTTGTATGTAATATGGTTAATTGTTTATAAAAGTTTTACAAAAATTGGATCTCCTATTAATCCCATGAAAATATGGCCAGATGATAACTTTGAAATACTTCAAATAATTCCAATAATTTGCTTTGCCTATCAGGTATTGTATTTTAGTAACATAAAAATTTTAACAGTAACAATTATATAATAATTAACACTAAATATGTAATTGACTATTTCTAAACTTCATTTACAGAGTCACATGACAGCAATACCAATGTATGCTTGTATGAAAGATAGAAAGCTTGGAAAATTTACATTTTGCGCTGTAGTGAGTATGATAATTTGTTTTGTTGCTTACACAGTGGTTGGAATAAGTGGATATGCAACATTTGGTAGTGGAAAAGTTCCTAGTGATATACTTCAGGGATATACAGAGAAAAGCATACTTATTACATTAGCTATTATATTTATAGCAGTTAAAAATTTTACTACCTACCCAATTGTACTGTATTGTGGCCGTGATGCTCTTTTAAGTCTTTTTAAAATGGATACTAACGTAAATATTAAATTTAGAGTTTTCATAACATTGATTTGGTATATATTATCTTTGTTAATAGCAATAATAGTACCAGATATTTCACCAGTTATTAATATATTAGGAACATTATCAGCTTTTTTTATTTTTGTTTTTCCAGGCATTTGCCTGTTTCAAAGTATTCTTTTAAAAGATTCAGAATTACATCTAAATAAAGATCGCTTACTAATATGTTTTGCCATTTTTATTACTGGACTTGGTGCATTTGTATCTGGTGTTATTTTTA
The DNA here is from genome assembly GCA_945859555.1 of Megachile ligniseca. Lineage (NCBI taxonomy): Eukaryota > Metazoa > Arthropoda > Insecta > Hymenoptera > Megachilidae > Megachile > Megachile ligniseca. The sequence goes on from OX243778.1 coordinate 600,673, forward strand.
TAGAAGTTATAGAAGATCTAATTTCAGCACCAAACAAACCATCATTAGTTACTGGTTTTAGGCAGCTAAGAGAAAGTTTGTGTAAATGATTTTTTTCTGAAACTTAATGTTTCAAAAGTTGGCGAAAAAAATCATATCAAAGAATTAACAGTAAACTGCCAATATTGAAGTCAACAAAATGTATAAAGTTTACAATAATGAACTGTTTAAAAAATTGCTCAACATATAATTTTAAATTAACATTATAACATATACTCTTATACAATTTTAATTATAGTATTAAGTCAGAAAAGACTGATGCATGTATAGTCATTGCCATATCTGATGCGTATGTCAGAAAATTTTTTAAAACTAAAAATTGTAATCTTTTATTTTTGTATTACATTTATATATTTTGCAACAAAGAATACAAAATAAATAAAACTTTATATAATATTTTGTACAACTTTCTTATTTTCCTGTAGAATTATTATTTAATTGTTAGAAATTATTTCAAAACGTGTAGAAACAAGAAAATTGGAAGTCAATGGATGAAGAGAGAAAAAGAGAGAGATGGTCTGAATTTTTAAGTACAGTTTAAGATGACTGTATATTAAGAATGTACATTAAAAGCCCTGTAACATAATTAATAAAACTGATTTAAATTATTAATTTGTGTTATTAATATATACAGGGTGTTACCTGTAACGCTACTCACGATTTTTCTCCCACTTGCAGTCACCTTACAAAAAAAAGTTTAGTACAATATTTACAGAGTATGATGTGCACGATAGATATTAGTAAAACAAATTTCGAAAACAGTTTGTTTTCTTGACAAAGTCAAGGTCACCTTGGGTTTTTTAAATAGAAACATATATTTAGACATATAATATATATTTCCACTTCTGTAAATCGAGTAATTTGTTAATAAAAATATCATGTAATATGTGTTTTGAATTCGTCTCGATGTCCTCTAAAGCTATGAATGAAAAAAAATATATGTTCCTATTTAAAAAACCCAAGGTGACTTTGACGTTGTCAAGAAAACAAACTGTTTTCGAAATTTGCTTTACTATTGTGCACTTCATACTCTGCAAATATTGTTCTAAACTTTTTTTTGTAAAATGGCTGTAAGTGGGAGAAAAATCGTGAGTAGCGTTACAGGTAACACCTTGTATATATTACCAAACATTTTTGTTCAATATGTAATGTTGTCTTAAATTCTTTAACAACAAGAATCTACGATAATCTTTACAAGAATTTATTCATAAAATTAATTTCATAACAATCTTAATTTACAATTCATTTATAACATTCGCATCAAGATAATTCTTCAGATTGCTTCACAAATGTAGTCTCATTACTAAAATCGTGCAATACGTTGCCGGAAAGATCTACAACTTTATCAATTGTCGCTTTACAGAAAAAACACTCTCTAGTATTTAGGAGATGCCGATCAATACATATACGACATGTTTGATGATGACAGGGTTCAAATGTTGCTGCGATAGGATATGCATAACATATCGTGCAAGTATTATCGTCATCACTTAATATTTTTGAATCTGGTAAAATAGCACGACATTTGTCTAAATATTCAATCATATCTTTAACTTTCTTTATTTCTTCCTTTGTTACATCATCTGGGTCTATAACAAACATTATATACTTATTAAATATTTAAAATTTTGTTATAATTATATACTCACAGTTCGAGAAAGAGAATGGTTTTATGTTTTTTTCCGTTTTAAGTTTTGTATCTCCTAACATGAAGTAAAGAGAACTTATTTGAAAACTAGGTTCCATCAGTAACGTTTGAGTAACTTTTGGTACCTCGGTTAATGGTTTTGCTAATGAAAATTATTTTCTTTGAATTAAATTATCTATTATGTATATTTTATTAATAATACAATTAAAGGCAATACTTACATTTAAAATTAGATATATCATCATTAAGTAGAGCCAATAAGATACCGGCAACCGCTGCCAGTATTGGAAAATGATCTACTGATTCTAAATCTGGAATTTCCAATAATACAATATGTTGGAAACAGCTGGTTTGTGAACTCATTCTATTTAATACTTGACAAAGCAACTGTAAAAATAATGTGATATTAATAATAGAGTTAAATAAAATATAAAAATATTAATGATATCAAAGTACATACTTGGCATAATCTAGACAATAAATTTTCACTGGAAAACTGTGATGGATCGTTAAAAATATTAGGGGTCACTGTTGCAATCATTTCTAACACTCTTAACAGTGAAATAGCCAAATCAAAACATGTAGCACAAATTTTTAGTTGTCTAGATTCAATGAAGACTCTTTCAGGTCTTGATGAAACATTATGAATTTCTTGCACCATTCCAATAAATTCAGAAAACGCCCAATTCAACTGATTTAGCAAAGAATTTAAAAGTTTCGTTGTAGCTTGTGGATTTTTTAGTAGTACGTCTTTCACATGGTTTTGGTATACAGCAGATGGGCATGGTTCTAAAAATTTTTAATTATTAAGTTTTGTGGATATTTAATTTTTCAAATATTTATTGAGAACAATGATTACATACTTGTAGGTTGAGAAATTGATTCTTGTAAAAGCAATTTCGGTCCAACTTTTTTTGAGAGATGCGGACTCTTTTCATACCGAAAAGCAAAACCATTACCTTGCCAGAATCTAACTAGAATCCAATTTGATTCAGCCCATGCTCTATTATCATATGATTTTAATAAATTCATGACAACTTTTATTCTACTTTCTTCCGGTACATTTTCTAAAATTTCCAAAGTAAGTGGATTGAATACGAATCCAGCTAGTGTTAAAAGTACTGTGCTTTTTGAGTTTGCGTTCACTATACGAGAATCCATAAAGTGTACGCAAAGAAATTCAGCTATATCTAAAAGCATTTCTCGATAATCTGGAATTTGTTCGATGCGTGCTGTTGGGTGCATGTGGTTCCGTAAACCAACACATAAATCAGCTAATGCATCCAAGTAGTAATCAGGTACAAAGCTAAACATGTTTCCTTCTACGCTGGCATTTTTCAAAGTTAATGTGACTACTTTCAGAAGCCACGCTAGCTGTGATTGTTTTTCTTCCGAATAAACAGCAGCCCGGATCCATGCCATGTGTCTTGCTTGCTCTGTTAATTTAGTATTGAAGACGTTTATTGTCCTTAACAGTTCTTGTTGAACTGATTGAGATGTAAGATCTTTCTTTTTCTTTGCTATTTCCAATCTCGCTTTAGTATCTTGAATAGCACTGATATATTCTGACATGCTATTTCTAAGAATGGCCACCTTTGCTAACTGTTTTTTTGCTACTACGTGATAAAATAAAATAATGTTGTCGAGTAGCTCAAGTAAAGAGGTCATCGGATCTAAAGGGCCTAAGCGGAGCGGACTTCTATCTTCCCTTGTATATGGAAAATATCCTAATCTCTCAAAGATCATCGAATTTCCTTGACCTGCTGAATTTGTGGCAGTCATTCGAGCAAATGTTGGAATAACTATAGGTATATCCATCAGTCTTGTTCTGTTGTGAACATTGGACGAATCTTGAATTTGATCCATTGTAATAATTACTTCATGATTGGGTCCTAACAATTGTAGTAATTCATTCCTGAATGTTTTATTCAAATGAGACAAGACTCCACCCAGTCTCTCAGTTCTAGAGTAATCGATCGATGCGTCGTAGAACGCCCTGCCCATTCCAATTTATAAGGAAATGCTATTACGTAAATTAAATACGGCTCAATAATGCTTACAAACATATATAAAGCAACATTTATTGTTTATCCCTTGTTTGAAATTAATTAAAATGCACGTATCAATAATGATTAAATAAATGGTAAATATATATAATGGAATTTTACCTGCAAGGCACATAAACAGGAGATGTTCCTACTTCAGCATCCCATAGAATTCTGAATGCAACCAAAAGTCGATGAAAACAACATAACGTGATTGGTAAAGTCTAAAATATTAATTATTATTTGTAGAAATACTGTTTAAAAGTAAAATACTAATAAAATAATTCAAGATTAAAGACAAAATTTGGTAATCTTTATACTCACTCGACTCGATTCAAGATTTTCTTGAACAGAGCGTTTAAATTTCCTTAAAAATATCGTTCTGGATGCTGGCCTTTTTTCATTGCCATCAGAATTATCAAGCAGAGTCACTAATAATTCTACTTGCAATGTTTCTACTTCTACAAAATATGGATTATAAGCACAATAATTTTGTAAAATTAACTTTTAAAGTATATCAAATTTATCATACCGGATATAGCAGTCTTAATTTTCTCACAGGCATTTAAATAACTTAGTTTATTATCTTCAATCGTTGGTTCCACAGGATTCATTTCCCACCATACATCACTAACTACATCAGCTAAACCTTCTTCGTCCAGTGGTTTCACATGCATAAAATTTGCAAACCTTACTCGATCAAAAAGTAAATATTGTAATAAATATTGACGTGTCAATGAATGTTGACAAACTTTTGTTAACAGATGCAAACTTTTACATTGATCAGGATATTCAAGTAGTAAAGAAACGTGTCTGAATGTAGACAACAAATATAGAACTGTACTTTCTAAACATGCTTTCATTTCATCTTCTTCAAGAAATGTCCATAACAAGTCTAAACAAGCTAATAATATAGGAGGATCCGCTTTTGATTCAGAAAGTTGTAGCATGAATGGAACTAAAATATATTCTGTAATATACGGAACAGTAACAAGTGGTCCAATATATTTTAAAACAGATCTTGATAGACACATTAAATAGGCCTGAACACTCATATTTCCATCATGTAATATACTTTGATCATTCACAGTCTGTCTTGTATTTATTACCTCTGTTATTCTTAAAAACCAATTAAATAAAAGTGTAGCTTGATCTATATGTTGCTTGGGAGCTGCTTGTAAAGGTTCATACCCTTCAATAGGATAGCGTATGGGTGTAGAACCAAAATTGGCTGTTAAATTTTCTGTCAGTGCAAGGCTTACTGTAGGAAAGTATGCAAAACCAGCACCTATAGTTATATTTTCAAATGCTCGACCTAAGTTTCTGCCATTTCTATAGAAATCAATAGTTCCATTATCCATATCTATGGCACATCCAATAATATCTCCTGGAAGCCATGGTTCTCCATATTTATGTGTAGCTACATTCCATTTTCTAACACGATTTCCATCATAAGCATAAGAATTAATAGTGTCTCCTAAAAAGAAAATACATTTGTTAAAACTGATACATTAGTGAATTATTAGTGTATTTATTATTAATTATAAAGAAAGTCTATATAAAATAGATCTTAATAACACATAACAAATAATTACAGGAATATTGTTTAAAAAATTGACTACAGCAAATTCATATGTGTTTATTATATTAAAAACATTTCTCTTACCAACTCCCAATTGTTGATTGAATTCGCATTTAGCAGTACTCCATCCAACTTGCATAACGCCTTTAGATCCCAGTTGTAATTCATACATCCATTTTCCCTTATATACTGCTACATTTGCTCTCATTGTACTAAAGCTACTATGAGAGTTAATGCTAAGTCTATCTGGGGAAATTATATAAAGTCCTTGATGCGTTGATATATCAAACCGGACCAAATTTGGACCTATTCGACCAACTCTATTATCTTGCACATTTTCCGTTGGAGCATTTTTTGCCAGAATAGCTTCAATATATTTATCTATCGCATTTAAACTATTCGATATTCTAAAATATAAACATATATTTTAAGAAATAGTAATTCAAAATTATAGAAAGCAAACTATTTTAAGTACCTTGAATGTTTTGCACTTCCTTTCTTAGACTTTGTATCTGTGCTCCCTAAGGGCACATCAGGTCCAAAAATGTTTTTCACAATTTCATTGATCTCCATATCCAAAAACTTTTATCAGCAGTTAGCATTGGAAACATTTACTATAAACAAATTTCAGAACTTATGAAGCTTTACTATATAATTTGTTCACAGAATGAAATTAAAAGTAATGATTTGTATTTGTTGCTCAGTATTCTATTTTCAAAGCAAGAAGTGTACTAATCAACATTGTTATTTTCCTGACACTTTCGATTTACTATATAATCTGCAAACAGTACAATGAATTCAGATAATCGCCGCAAACTATGTCTTAGTTAGGAAACCAACGGGAGCATTAAATCGTGATTAAATTTGAAGAAAAGGATGTAAACACAACTGTGATGCTCGATATGGGAACTGACAAAATTATTTTTATTGTTAATAAACATGCATACGCGTGAAATGCATTAGCATTCCTACCGTTTCTTGAACGACATTTACATCAGCTGACATCAGCTGATCTCAGTCGTGCTTGTGTATTTGCGTTGAGTATAAATATACCTTTCCCCACTTTCCTTCTAACTTCTATTTATTCTGGATGTAGTAATGCATAGAAAATTATATGCCGTGCCAAAATGTTTGTAGTACGTGTAGCAACATCAAAAATGTTTAATCGGTGATATTAAGGTCGATATGTACAAAATATTTCAAAGAAATCATTAATAACAAATTTTATGTTTATTTTCTCACATTTTCTGTTAGATTTACTGTTACTTTTTGGGGCTGATTCTGAAACATTTTTCACGTATCAATAGTTTCTATCCGAAGAAAGTGAACGACTGAACAAAACATGGTTTTTAAAACATTTGAAAAACGTACTAAAATAAATTTTAAATTACGCACATTAATCATATTTTTGCTTTATTTGATGATTAAAAAAGATAGTCATTTTAATTATTTGTATTATTTATTTCGTTTATAACATAAGATTTAAATAATACCAACAAAATAAGAGAAAATTTGCAAACATACTGTTTCATATTCACGCTCACGTGTATAGATTTAGATCCTTTAGTATTCAAAACGACAGCATTCTATCGTAAAAAAGGAAATGAAAGTAAATACTTACCTTGAATAAATTTAGATACTAAATTAGGAATGCTGAGAATTATTGCATGAAACGGCCAATGCAGCCTGCAAGTTTCTTTATTGAAATTAATATTAGTAATCCTAACGGAAAATCGTCAAATTAAGCTTTTGCTTCTACTTAATGGGTTAAATTGACATAAAGACGTAACAAGATTAAATTACGCATTAAATTATACTGCATTCTCTCAAAAATAACAATTCGATACAGTAGAGTATACGAAAACGATTATAAAAACGTAATTCTCGTTGTGGAATATAAAAACGAACGCATTGTAGAAACTGAAGCTTTAGCGTGTTCTTTCAACAAATATGATGCAATCAAAAAGAGGGCAATAATTCATTGGCTTTGGTATTTCTTATTGCGGTGGGTATAATGCGATAATATTTAGTACTAATATTTAATCAGTAACTATAAAGAGTATTAAGTTAGTCACCCTAACTGAATTCGCAATTATTGTTACTTTGGGCGGGGATCATTTATGCCCGTTCCGAACATTTTTATCTTTTTTTGTTCCGAGTATAATTATAGAATACTTGCATATCGGATTACTGTACGCATATTATTTAATCGAGTATAATCTTTTTTTAATGGGTTATAAGGAAAAAGGGCATGAATACGTCGAGGTGTTACATCGCTTTCTTCCTATTTCGTTGAATTTTTTATAGCAGAATTATCAGTAAATACCTAAAGCTGACGTCGAATCATTAAATATTCGTGCATTATTGTACACTTATTACTCTCGAATATATCGAACATCATTGTCGTATAGTTCTTAATAAAGATGTCTGTGACATGTTATAATGTCCAATAATAATAATAATAATATAATATAATATAATAATAATAATGATAATGATAATGATAATAATAACCCCGACTTTGGGCACCGAAATCATCTCATTCATTCCTCCTAAGAAATAAACTTCTGGAAAAAGCTATTTTTAAAATTCATGCTCATTCATGTGCATTTTAAAGGAACATCGAACATGTTTGTTGCAAACATCATACTGATACATCTTGAGAAGAAATATTCCTTGCAATAAATTACATATTGTCCAACGTACAAAATCTTTTTCTCCCTCTCTCACACACTTTCTTCCTCACTCTCACTCTCATGGTAAACAACTATTTAACTTCGAAATTGTAATTGTTTTTTCGATGTATTTTTTCGCTCACGCATCGTTTTTCAATCGTCGCTCGATGACTAGAAACATCGGTTCGCGGGTCATTTGGTAAAAAAATTCTGCGAAAATGGAAAATAGTCGTAGAAAAAATAAACTCGGCCCGGGGACAGCATCGAACCTCGTATGTAGCGTATTAGCATTTTTAACTCAAACGTTATCATATCAAGGAACTATACTGTCCGGCTTTTCTTTCTTCTTGGATACAGTAATTAACACACTTTGTTTATGTCCTTGCAATTGGGCGGAGTACCTGGTCAATGGAAAGTCAATGGCAAATCTACGCGTCTGGAAATCTTACTCAAACACGCATGGATTGCTAAAAATAAATACATCTTTTGCTGCTACACCTCTTCGATACTTTGGCAGCAATTAATTCGATTGTTCAGCGCTCTGCGCTTGTTTTTCGATCTTTCTTGCGAGCTCTGGACTCATATGCGGATGCGGGAACGGCAGCACCGGTTTCCTGAGAATCGTCGGCTTCACCTTCACCTGCGGTTTGAACGAGGACACCTGACTGCCACGGCTTAGGTGCATATCTGCGAATTTCGCAACAACTTTAGGTGTCGAACGCGAAGGAAGCGGAGACCTTAAAGATATTGAATCTGCGATTTGATTCGAACTAGTCGATCTGACCATTTCCTCGGACTCCTGCTCAGGCTCGTGTTCAGGTTCCACGCGTTTTAATTTTGGCGCGTCCGGATTTGTTTTTGTGTTCTTTTTCAAGGTGCACTGATTTTGTTTAGCAAACCGTTCTGCAGCCGTGCTCATGTCAGGAGATTCGGGTCCACCCGTGGGTGACGTAGCTGCTTCGGCTCGTGATGGTTGATTTAAGTTCGGGCTTTCCTCGTCGGAACTGCTCAGACTACTTGATGAAGCAGACTTTTTGCTAGCATCTTGCGCGGACAAAGGTAGATCCATTACAAGATCCGGTGTATGTTTTTGGCGCATTTCACGAAACTCTTGAGAAGTGCGGAATATCTTATGATTCGGCGGCGCAGGTGGATTCAATTGTGTTTGTGACGTTGCACGTCTCTGCCAAAGTTCTCGATTTGCCGAAAACGTTGGTTGTTCTTGCGGTTCTTCTTCTTGAGCAATCGTACTGCTTGTTTGTAGAGAGTTTACTGTCGGCTGTACAGTGTCTCCCATGCTTTGAGATTTCCAATGTTGTTTCCTACTGGTTCCACGTTTTGCTCCACTGTCTAAATTCATCAAGGAGATTCGTTCCGCTTCTTCACCGCCAGCTTCTTCATTGCGTTGTTGTTGTTGTAACGATGACTCACTAAAATCCGATGTCTTTTCATTTTCCACACTATTACTAATAATGACTGGTGTGGTGTCTGTACGAAGATCTGAAGCAAAGATGTGTTTTTCTTTTTCAGGCGTTGACACCTTTGTCACTCGAGATCCACATTCCTGAAAGCAATTTAATGAGATAAATTGAATATAAATTATGACGAAGGTATTTGTAGGAAGCTTTTGGAATGAAATGTTCTAGTACATAATAAAGGGAAAGCTGGTGATGTTTTCCAAGTACCAACCATGTTTGTTGCAATGAAGTGCAAATTATTTTCTGTTGTTATGCACATGTAGTGCCCTGGAACTTCCCTTCAGATTGTTACTTTTAGTAAAAAACAAAGGATGATTATTTGAAGTTTATTAGACTTTGGAAATATCCAACTTGCATGAAGACTTATATATTCCTATTTTTAATGTTCCGAGTGTAATGATTAAGAAGAGTTACTATAAAAATCGAATATTTTAAAAAGTATGTAATTAAATGTTAATAATGAATAAATATAGGAAATTTTTTATTTCCAAAAACAGGTGATAGAATACAGAGAAGGATTGAAAAAATTCACCTGGAACGTGGCGAATAATTAATTCGTTTGAAATAATCTGTAAGCTCTAATATGTATAAAAATGAACAGACGACCAAGATTTAGATTTGCATGCATTAATATGGAAATAAGGATTGAATATACATAAATGCACAAGATTGATATTCAAGCCAAGGAGGGATTAAAAACTGCTCGTAAAATTGACAATGAACAGGATGAATATAAGCAGGCAAATATGTAAATATGACAATAACTCTACATTTGATACCTATCTCTCTACAGATGCCAACGATGAAGTTAATATTAACTGGTCTGGGGGTGAGATGTATTTTTACTCACCTAAGCCAAAAGAATATCCACTGCTTAAGTAGGCTCTGCGAGTAGCATTCCTTTTTGGTTTCATCTATAGACTGAAATTGTTTTACAGAATGCTAGGATTCACAAACCAACTGAACTGTTAAAAACAGATGCACTCCTTCAATGAAACGAAAAATATAAACGACAGAACCACACAACACTGGCAGCAATTTTATCGAACAGTTTTTAGTCCGTTTCACCCACTACCTATTTACGTGAAACTTTTCTTGTCAACTAAAGGCTGATTAAACGTATATCTGGAAAAACCATCCCAACTATTAACATCGAAACTCGTAATCAATACACAACAGAAAAAATGACGCAACAAGACTTAAAGGACACAGGCGGCACAAGACAAAGGGACAGAGGCACATGCAGCAACAAACATGTATATTTCTATTTTATTTACAAAAAAACATATCATACAAATTATTACAGTTAATTGAGATACAACTATCTCAATGTAAATTTAACTTAACATAGCCTTAGTGTCATCTCCCGCCATTTGGTAAAAATAAGTTCGTTGAATCATAAAATCACAGATTATAACCCAACAAAATTCATGTAAAAGATAAAAAAATAACATGTTTTGCAAATATAAAAAAAGCTAAAACAACACTCGTTCTCGCGTATAAGATTCTCATTGTTCAAATTACTGCTGATTTATATGTGACTTTGATTTAAATAAATAAAAAAGGTTCGTTTGTAGTAATAGATTTTGGTCCCATAAAATAAGCGATGCTGATATCTATTAGGCATGGTGTACAGGCAACGAATCTGTGCCTTAAATGGTAATGTGCATTCTAATTTCTCATTGCTATTTCACTTAAACAAAAAAAAATAATAGCACAATAGCCATGCACTTGTGCTATGAAATTTAAACCTTTTCAGTGCGTCGCAGAAGATGTATAAGCAGACGAATGTATGAAAAGAAAAGTCGAATAAGGTATTTATACTAAACGGTAGTTTCCAATACCTCTCGGCTGATGATTGGTTGCGCCGAAGAGATGCAAGGGACATTTGTCACAATCGTTGAGATCACACCGCTGTTACTGATATTGTCTGTTGCAATTATATTCGTGGTAGCCGGTGTGTCGGATGTGGTACTAGAGGACCAAGTAGTTGGATTGCCAGACGGTCCCATGAGTGGTGAATTGTTACTCGACAGAACACTATCAGCAGAACTGGAAGTTCTTCTTCGCATTGATTCTTCACTCGACGATTTTAGAAGTTCTTTTTCACGTTCTTCATCCCTAAACAAATAAGTATCAAACTTTTTATAGTACAGAAATGGTTGATAAAGTACGGCTTATTTATAAGAAAAAGCGTCAACGATTTTATAAAGAAGCTTCAATGCTTTATGTTAAAAAAGCTGTAATTAAAATTCTAATCTATAATAAAATGTTAGAAAAATCTCTCTGCAGTAAATCTCTTTATTCATCAACATATTTGAACGTAATTATTACAGTAGTAGAAACTGCAATTATTGCAGTCATAGTACAATATTATAGTATAATTGTACTCAGTTGTAGAAATAAATTATGACTTATTCATATTAGTATAATCAAAACTCTTTTAAATCTCTTTATCTTTTTGCCTTATTTATTGCTTGTATTGTTAAATTAGATAAATATTTTATGTCGTAGAGAGATTTTACTCATACACTGTGGTTAGATATCTTCATTTTTATGTTTTATATTTAGTTATTTTCGCAAACAAATTATTTGCTTATAAATACTACTAGTTTAAAATGTTATGTCCCAATAAAATGTATGTACATTTTCTAATTATATATTTTAATAAACAAAATAGATACATAGTAACTTGTATTCATTACCCACCTTAAAGTTAGAAATGTTATAAAATAAGGCATCGTCTTCTGACATTCCAGGTACCATTTTTATATTTAATATTAAGATTCAAGGTATATGTACATTTTATCAAGACATTTTGTACAATAAAATGTGAAAAGCAGTAAACAATGGAAGGGATCATACAGGGAAAAAGGTTTACTCCTTATTAGTAATTAAATTAAGGGAGTATTCTACGTGAAACCTAAACATCTTTTTTTTTTGATGTAGCAAAAATTTAGATCGATTGAAGTTTTGTTCCCTTTTGATTGTTAAATTCAGCCACTAGTTGAATAGCAGGCATTCTTCGAAAGAAATAATTCACCACTGCGAGTGATTAAATCACACTTACTTTATCTTGATCATAATATATTTATCGGGAATAAGCCCTTCTCTACCAGCCAAGGCACCTCGCCACCAATCATTACTGACTTGTGTGTATAGAGTCAAGGTATCCCCTTTTTTGAAGCTTAACTCTCTTTCGGACCTTGCATTGAAATCGAATTGCGCTGTGGCTTCGAGGTTTTCCGATTCTGGGAATACACAAAACGTACGTAGATCCCGTTCTGTTGATGGATTCTGAGCGATAAATTAAATTTTATTATCTTACTCACCATCCTCGGATGGATACACTTCGGAATCCATGTCTTCCTGGACCTGATCCGTTGGCGAATCTCCTACGTCTCTGTATTCAAAATTTACTTTGATCAATATCTATACGTTTGTAAACGATAAAATTAAGCTTTTTATATATACTTACACGTCATCTGGTTCCCTACTGATGTATTTTTCGTACTGAGTACCTCCAATGTCTTCTGGGAATATTTCTTCACAGAACGTAATGATGTTTTTGATCAGTTCGTTTACTTGATTTTGGTATTGCACCTGATCCTTGTCCTCAGGAACAGGTACCAGAGTAGGACCAAAGCAGATAGCTAAATTGTAGGGGTCCATCATGTTTTCGTCCGAAAATTCTGAAAGGCTATTTTACAGCAAAAAAAAATAAATATTATAGAATATTAAAAATTTTCTTCTATTACGTAACAATAGAATTGTAAGTAAAATTGTTTTTAAGAGGGAACAACACAGTGACGTTCGAATACGCGTAGTTTTTTACGAGTTACTTATCATCATCGAATTGTTATTGATAATGTGTACATATGTACCTATTTTGTACATGAGTAGTAGTAGTTTAAAAGTAATGCATGTTCAATAGGACTTGATTTCTTGTTTTATTTGTAGAATTTGGTCATGTTTGAACTTTTGATTAACATCCTTCCATTTATGTATTCGAAAATATAGTTATTAATAACTTTGAGGGAAATGACAAATGTTAAAAGAAGAAGTTCTGACACTTCGACAGAAAACAGCTTTATTTTTGCGTGGAAAAAAAAAATATTATTACTTCCAAGTTTTCATAACTGAATACATTTTAATGCAGAGTAAATATGTACAAATAGAAGCTGTTTCCCTTAAAATTTGCGTAGAAAGTTGTACAATCAGTTCAAGAAACATTTTTTCGAGTTTGATGTTTCAAGTTTATTTATCTCGCTTATCAATAAAAAAATTATTTCTGATTGTTGCACACTATAAATTCAAAATTTTAATTTTCAAGCCACGGACAGTATCTAAATCGTTGTTATTATCCAATAAACAAATTGCTAAATAAACAGCTGTTTGATATAATAGGTAATGGCATTAAGTAGTAATGTGTTAAGTATTTACTTTCTTTGTATATAACCATTCAAACAATATTCCAATAATATTATTTTGCATATTCAGTGCGAGTTTAATTATGTATTGATTCATATAGGAATGAATTTTTGTATTTATGTTCATACTAGTTAGGTAAGCGCTCCTCCATATTATCACCTAATACTTTATAAATACAGTTTTGAAGCGTTTATTTCAAAATTATGGGAAAAAAATTTTCTCGAACTGTCATTGGATTGTTCTCATCAAGTAATCTCCATTAAATAATCTAAAATTTAGGATTGTTGTACATACTAGGACACTAAATTTTCGTTCGAAAGAAATATTGATGCTTACTGATTAAGGAAGGCGAAAAGATATCGCATTACAATGACGACTGGTCTTGGAAGACTCGAAATTAGTTCCTTCATCTTATTAACGAACTCCTGTTTCGATTCTAATTGTGCTAGCTCCATTAAATGTTCAAAATAAATAATTGGAAAAAGTGGTTCTCTCAATTCCCTCAAATAAAGCTTCAATACACCAGCAACACTATTAATGTCTGACGCATCCGTGACATCAGCCAAAGGATCCTCTCCTCGCTCGAACCATTCACGGAAGTTGTTGATCTCCACCTGGGACCCCGAGACACGAAAGATACCCTGATGATGAAGACCATAGAGATTGATTACTCTGATGCAACTCTTCATAATTAAAGGTATCTCTTGATTTGTGCTTTCTAAGTATTCTTCTAATGAGCCGCCAAATAATTTTGGTTGACCATTCATCTGCAATCTACCAATTCGTTTTCTTCGGGCCTGTTTCTGTTTTGTTGCCGACATTGACGGGTTTGGGCTAGCAGTAGAGCCATCTAATAGGCTCTGTCGAATGTATTCTTGCTTTGCATCTAACCTAGCTATTCTTGAGGTGCCAAGTAGGTATTCCCTGAATTTCTGTAAAATTTCAATGAACAGTATACTTCAACTTGATTATATATTAGAATACACTGATAATAATTAATATTAACTTATAATTTTATAAATTCTTCAAAAATTGATAATAGCACATTTAATTTTTCCTAGTTGCAAAGAAAACATTTTAAAGGTAATTTATTTTTAAATTTTGCTAGTGAAATAGATTTTTCAACTTATTTCATGCCATTTGAAATTTTAAAAACTTCTAAATGAATTAGTGAAATTAGTTTCATTTATTTGTGCTTAAATTGTTGAATACAACAACTAACTGAAAATGGTAGTCTCTCACAGGAAGATAAAGTTATTAAAAAATCATTATAAAAGTTGTTTATATTGCACAGTGTAAATAACTTTTTGTAAGTATAATAATAATGAAGGGAATGTCAAAATTAATTTAATCTTTTAAACAGGGCCCCATACTTTTTTTTATCGATGATACAATAATATCTGTTGAGATAAATGCATATACACAATGGCCTGCCATATAATATAAGTGGAGTCAATTGAACTTATCTATATGTTACACTTAATTTTCATCTACTTGAGATTTTGATCCATCTATAAAATAATTATGCAAAAACTATGTTCATAAATCATTTGAATTAAATCCAAAATACTGCAAAATCTTTGGTACATGAAAACAGCAACCAAAAACACGTTCACCAGTTGAACATGTGAATATATGTATACATACATATACAGGTATGTATGTACCATAATGCTTATGTATGATGGCTTCGAATATGATTTTACTTCTGTCAATTAATACATAAATAAAACATTTAAAATTATTTGATTGCTGAGAGTGAAATTTTGTATTACTCAAAATATTAGTATTAGGGTATGGTATACTTCAATTTAATATTTTTGGTAATCAAGTTAGATGCTACTGTAATGTAGAATTCCAAAGTCTCATTTCTACAATATGATCTGTTCCACATAATGTTCAGGTGATTCTTTCATTTGATACACGCAAAATGCACATAACAACGATTCTTATGACTTATGTAGCCACAATCTCATGCTGTTTCAACTTTTTTCGATTTCAAACTTTAACTGATTTATTAACAAAATTTCTGAATAATTAGTAAGCAGATATAAACGAATAAGCATAAATGAATGAAAAGTCGGTTAATACATGGGTAAGTTTCATTGTTGCCACGTTTTTGCATTTATTTCTTACAATTTTTATCTACATATATTAGAGGTGTGCAAGAATTCTTTGTTTGCGAGTACGTCTCCAATTGGCCACTTTTAAACATTCTCCTTAATATATTGTTAGTCTTCATGAAGAAATTTATAATAGAAAAATTTCTTTACAATTTGCGGTATTAAATCATCTACATTTTAAGCAGAAAAATATTATAATAGATCAATCTTTCTATATCAAAATGGAAAATAATGAATTCAAGCCTAAAAGTGGTTTTCGAGATAAAAATTTATAAATGCAAATCGTTTTGAGGAAAAGGAATAAAAATTACTAAATTTAGTAATCTGTTTTCTGAATAAATTCCATATTAAAAAAAAAATGTATAACCTCCCTCTTTCCCGAATACTACATGCGTTATATTAAATATTGTTTGGACACCTAACATTAAAAGAATCCTTAACTTTAGGATCCTTTATAGTTGTATAAAATTGAAATCAAATTGGTTAGTTAACAGACCTGCATTCTAGTTATAAAATACTACTACTTAAAACTCACTGTGAGGTAGAATTCTTCAGTTTCTTGTCTGTCGGCTCTAAGCTTGATCTGCACAGTTTCTGGAGGTCTAGAAGTGGGTACAGCGTTCTCTCCAAAATATCTCGAGCAGTCGTAATCTTTCGCAGTTAGCATTTCTAACAGGCTAGCTTCTGCAGTTTCTAAAGTTTTCCACACTTCCTCAGATTCGGTCCTCAAAGACATTACTCTTTGCTGTAGTTGCGTCAATCGTTGTTCCATCTCAGCGTGTAACAACTTTTGTAATTCGGGTTCCGGGGTCTGTACGGTCCGATAAATTTTATGAAGTTTGTATGTATATTGCTATTTATTATAATATTTTAATATATGTTTTAATGTAGTAATCAATTTTTGCATTAAAGTACCTCGTCTCCTCGTTGTCCTTGGAACTCGAATTTCTTCGGTATCATGAAAGCGGAATGATGGGATTCTAGAAACCTTTGTTTATCCGCCCTCGAGTCTAAAGCACCGACACAGGAAGCTAATTGTTCAGCACCCGATTGCAAGGAACGTTGCCTACCCTCTTCTGCGCTGCAGTGCATTAGCAATGCTCTGGCAATGCAATTGTGAAAGCCAAAATCCATGCACTGGAAAAATGACACCAAAGATTATAGACGATTTTACAAGGTACCGATTGTATCATGAAAGTTAAAAATACGCGAGTTAGATGTAAAAGTAGATTATAGTGAAAAATTCGGAAGATTGTTTTAATTATTTATGTACAAGTTGGAATTAGATTAAAAGGTTTTGGATGTTTGCATACCTATAACATTCATACACTACATGCAGAACCAAGAAACTAGGTGGCTAAATTTTGGTAGCATATTTTATTCTTTGTAAAGATAGAAAAAGTTCTAGACACTTTTTCTGAATTATAAATATTTTCTATTTATATCAAACTGTCAACATTTCATAATATGAATAGCTCTTGTCATTTGCTCTTTATTAGAAGTCAATAATATAATAAAGTAGGTTCTCTTGATATTCTAAAGAATATGTGTTGTTGCACGAAAAATTTTTTATTCGTTTTTAGCAGTTTTTTCAAGTAAGTTTCAGGCATTTTTTCAACGCAGAATTTTCAACGGTGAATGATGTTATGACTGTTCTAAATCGCTATACCACCTCAAACCTCTTAACAAAGAAGAGCTGCTAGTTATCATCAGATGTATAAATCAATGAGTGATTGTTTGGAGCAACGATCACCAGAGGCGATTAACACTTTCAGGTGACTCAACCGATTCAGTGACCTACTATCGAGTCACGTGTACGGTATCAAGAAGCCAGATTAGTGCTCTTTCGAGTTGTCTTCAAACTAGTGCAACTTAGTTCATAGATATGCCTATCTTGACGTTTAATTGTTCTATTTTGTTTCAACAAGCAACATAATAACTGTTAAACCAATTTTTTATGAAATTTTAAAGAAATAATTACTAAAGTTGATTAATTTATGACATAAATAATCAATACTTAAAAACTTGTATACAAAAATAAAAATTCTCTAATTGTCTAAAGAGAGATATTCAGTTATAAGGAATGTAGTATTAATGAAACTTACATCAATGAGATCCGAAAGATCATCCACAAAATATTTGTGTATTGTCGTATTTGATGCTTCGAGACACAAAATGTACTCGTTTCTTGCTTTCAACGCTTTCAGCTTCGCTTCCTGATATTTGCTCTTTCTCTAAAGGAAACAAAAAATCAATAATTTGAATCAATATTCAATTTAATCGTAGGATTTAATTGAAAAATTTCAAACCACATGCATAAAAAAATGATACGTATACATATATATTTGTAAGGACAATAAATGAGTTAGCACCAAATTATTTTAAACACGTAAATGTTTCTAATATAATTTTCTTGAACTACATAGATACTACAAGCTTCGAAACTTAATAGTAACTAAAAGAAGTAATGTCATCGGAAGTTGTATTAATTATAGCATGCTCAAATTTGATAATTTCTACTGAATTATAAAAGAATCATTAACGACTGAGGTACATTAATTGGTTTCCAGACAATAACCGCTTGGCATCGAAAAGCCTATTAATAGACTTCCGGTCGGTGAAGTGGTAAGGTCCGAAGCATGCAAGTGATAGATCAACAGGGTTCTAAAATTGACGGAACGCCGTGAAACTTGGACGTGAGATGAATGAAACCGTGCTTTATTCAACGAGACCTCTGTTCACGTGTTTTCAGCGGCGAGAGCTTTCGTGACGGAAATCGATACTTCGTGTCTTGAAGTACACTCGACCCTTCCAGGGTCAGCCAACAGAGTTGAATCGAAACACGAGAACACGGTTTGTGCTCAAGAATAGCCTTGATGTTTCATTCTACCTTGTTCACTTCCTTCTCGATCAACTTGTACTTCTTGCTGCGCGCTAGCTTCTCGGGCGGGGCATTTGCCACTTCGAGTTTGCTACGCTGTTGTTCCGCAACCCGAAGCTTTGTTTCCGCTTGCCGGGATTCTGCCTGATAAGCTTGATAGGTTTTCATCGTTGTGTGCAATTCGTGCAATACCCGGAGGATCTCTTCGTGCGTCTCATATCCTATCTCGCGGCACTAAAACAAAAACCAACCTATATAAAAGATAATGTTAGGGAAAGGTGGGCAAAGGATAATGTCGGATATTTTAGTATCTCTAACAGTAAGCCGTGTACAAAAACAAATGACCAGTCTTATTTCAGATTTACATGAATTAATAAATCTATTGTTAAACGTTCAATTTTTGTATATTTGCACGTTATTTTTATCTTAAAAATGTGTTCAATGATTTCTGTGAAACAAGCTTATTTTTCAAGCTTAATTAGTTAATTAATTTACAAGCTCATTTTTGCGTAGAAGAAAACGAGCTAAGCTTTTTATAATCGAAGAATCTATGTTTGAACTTCTTATAGTTAAAGAATCCAAGAGAAAAACGATTATAGTCACAAAAAGAAAAATTTTCACTGTTTTAAGAACAAATTGTCTGAACTTTCTATCACCATATACGATCTAGAATTTAATATACTTTTAAAGGAATTTTATAGTATATCGTTGGATATATTCATAAATTGTATTAAAGCAACATGCGTTTTTATAACCTGATTTTTGATTCATCCTTATTTTAATAAAAAAAAAATATAAAATATTTTGTACTATGAATAATTTATAATGTGATAAAACACAAAAAGTAGAAATACATAACAATTTACTTTTGAAAAAAAAAAGAAAAGAAAATTATTGAGAAAGTATAAAATCTTTAAAAATATATATATAAACTCGTAAATCAAGTAATTTCTTAAACATTACTATAATTCTTTTTCCATTGACATGTGACTTCTTTTTCAGCTTACGTTATAATATATCATAATCAAATTGGATTTTTCTGTTTGGAAATTGTGCCATCGATAGCTCTTCCCTGAAACCAAAACTTTTTGGTTCCCCATTTTTCAACATTCGAAATTCAAATTATCAGATCTAACGTGGCCGACATATGTATATATATTTATTTATTTATTTATTTATTTATTATACGTAAATTATGTGCTGACATAATTTAAATTGAGATTATGAGCTAACTGTCATCGCTGAAATTGATTATGAACGATACTCAATTTAAGAAATTTTAAATTCCGCGCAGTTTTTTGTATATGTCCGTTAATTTATCATTGTTCTCACATTCATATCGATTACATTGGAATTGCCATTTCGAAGATTAAGATTCTAATATCAGATTCGGAATCAACCTTTTCAAAAATCCCTTAGGGTAAATTTTCTTCAAAAAATTTTTCAAATTTTTCGGGTTACTGAATTTGTCAATAGTTATAAAAAAACGAATTGTTTTAAGTATTTGGAAAAATATACAATTAGCAGCAGATTCCAAAGGCTGAATATTTGATTTAAAAACATTTAAAAAACTAATTCACAAAGTTTTTAATAAATTTATCTTTACAGCATTTATTCCGAAAATTGCACCTTTTCCGTCTAAATGTACTCCGTTATTCATGTGTAATAAAATTCTTTACATCACATGATGTTCCCCCGTGCACGTCAAAACAACCTTCATAATAACAATTTTTTCATATCTTTAACCGTCTACGAGATATCAAGTCTTATGCAGTTATAACCTGATCTGGTAGTACTTTGGTCTCAATCTTGGTATAGTAATGATTGCAAGTACATAGTTCTTAATATCATGTAATATGACCGAAAAGTTTTTAGTCTTATTGATATGACGGTTTCCAACTATGAAATTTAACACCTTAAGGTGTACAATCATTTCAATGATACTGATGTCAAACAGACTCGCATTTTCGTGGTTGAAAATGATTTTATTACTGAATAATTTTATGTAAGAAGGAAATGGACGGCCTTCGAAATACGAATTTGGTACAAATTTAGTACGATTATAGCAGATTTCTTTGAAACAAGGAAGAAATTTAAATTCAAAATGTAAATCATAACATTCGGGTTATGAATGTTGATACTTCACTTCTACAGGATGTCCACGCCTAAGTGTGACAGCACGATATTTTAAGAACCATTGATGACACAAAAAATTGTTTATATGGAAATTGCAGGATAAAATGGGATCTATGTTTTGGCGTAAACGAAAAATTTTTTAATGTTATTAATGTAAAAGATACGATGGTGAAGTTTCGTTTTTTAAATGGTACTATTTTTTTTCGATTACACGAGAGTGCTTTCCAAGACGAATTTATTAAAATTTAATCCATTCGCCCGATTTTTGTTAGTTTTCAAGATATACCGTTTAGAAATTTACTGATTTTCAGTAGAAACGTCTCGTTTTAAGAAGTAAGTCATAAAAACGGTCTTATTATTGCGGTAAATGCCGCATGTTTGACTCTGCCTGCCGAAACCGTCAGCGGGGGTCTAGGGTCGGAACGGCAGATCCGAAGAGCAAGAAACATGGAAAGAATTGTCCATTACGTCTAAGTTTTCCGCATCGAGAATGACGTTGTTAATAATTTAATTTCGTAAATATCTTTTCATTTTTAATAATTTTGAATCTTACAATATGAGTTATAAAACGAAGCACTGTGGATTTAAAAAATAAAATTGAGATTTTGTGTGAAAACATCCCAATAGACGTTCTGACAAATGTGGAAAACGAATTGCTGGAACGAATAGAAACATGTATTTCGAACCGCAGAAGACACGTAGAATAAATTTTTTGTATAATAACATATTTTGAGAAATTAAAATTAAGTTGTCTGTATACCTATTTTCGACTAAAATATTTGAATAAATGTTCCATCCTTCCAAATTCTTAACAACATCATCCTCGATGCGGAAAACTTAGACGTAATAGATAATTCTTTCCACGTTTCTTACATTTCGGACCTGCCGTTCCAACCGTAGACCCCCGCTATTGGGTTCGGTAGGCAGAGTCAAATATGCGGTAGTTTCCATTACAATAATGTTTTTATGACTTACTATTCAAATTGAGACGTTTCTGCTGAAAATCAGTAAATTTCTAAGCGTTATATCTTGAAAACTAATAAAAATCGGGTGAATACATTAAATATTAATAAATTCGTCTCGAAAAGCGCTCTCGCGTGATCGAAAAAAAATACATAGTACCATTTAAAAAAAGAAACTTCACTATTATATCTTTTACATTAATAACATTTAAAAATTCTTGTTTGCCAAAACATAAATCACATTTTATCCTGCAATTTCCACATAAACAATTTTTCGTGTCATCAATAGTTTTTGAAATATTGCGCTGTCACACTTAAGCGGGGACACCCTATATGTATGGGAAAGGGTTGTTCAGAATTATTACTTCCATAATACATTTGAAAGTTGTTATTGTTAATTTGAGCTTCTTAGGCCCAAAGGGCCGCTCCGCCGTATCCAAGCTATAGCTCATACCGGCTTGTGTGCGAAATATATACATTTGAAAGTTATCAAAATCGGAGGTGGTTCCCTTATTTTTCATATGCACAGTTACCATTTCCTTTTTCTTTATACCCGTTAACTATAATCGCTCGCCAATAAATGGTCACTTATTACTACGATTTATAATTGCCTAGTGCAAAGCGATGATATTTCGTAATAGTAAGCATACAATGGAAATGTTCGCGTAACTATTAGAAACAAAGTCACCTATGTATATTAAAAGGTTTCCTGTATTAAGTAACATTATTTAAGTATAAACTTTTATACATAAATATTATTTAAGTATATCTTTTTAATAAAGAATAGAAAGCCCTATGTTAATGTAATATTTTTTTATTAGTTTCGCGTATGCAATATGTTGATAAGGTTTGGCTATAAACAACTAAAGCACCCTGTCTGTATAATGAAGAATAAACAACCTGTTGTTATTTCGTTTTTTATCATAACTTTTTAAGGAAAAGTTTATAAGTCTATGTTTTTATGATATTCATTCTTTACTTTCATCCACAAGATGTTTTGTACGGTTTTACAATAACTTGGAACATTCCGTGTATCATACATATACAAGGTGATCCGTCAAAACAAGGTACATACGAATCAGGGTTGATATTTCGTGAAAAATAAACAAATATACAAATGAAAAGGATTTGCTTCTACTGGTGTTTGTATTTATTATAAACATGAACAATGTTATCTGTTTCCTGTTATACTACCATTATTTTCAGGCATTTTAATCTTTCGACAAGATTAAAAATATTACAACATTTCATTCGATAAGTCACAAATTTTCTGACTGAGGGATATCAATATTGGATTGGTCGTGACCAATGCTACGTCACCCATATGTAAATGATTGTGGGTTAAATTTTCATACAGATCTATCACTTATATTATTACGAATTTATTTATTAACTTAATTAGAATTACTCGTGTTACCTACTTAGAACTATGAATAATAAATATTATGAAACATTATGAAAATATTAAGTAATATTTATTTGTTAAAAACAAAAAGTACTTACAAAAATTTGCCACTGCTTTAATGTAGCAGTCGACGTGAAAACTGAAACAACTGAACTGTGTATGAATTGTGTAATACATGAATGTGGTGGAAATTTTGAATAATTTCTACTATAATATATTAAATTACACAAATCAATATCCTATTTCCTTATTTTTTTATAAACTCGCTTGGATCAAATACATGATAATAGAAGGTAATGCAACGGCGTGGCAGTAATTATGATAACAACAAAAACAGGAAGCAGATAATAACGTCGTACATGTTTGTAAATATAAACCCCAGCAGAAGCAAACTCGCAAAGATAAAGTTTATAGCTAGTGGAAATGTATCGAAGAGACCTTTAAAAGGTGATTTTCTCGAACACAAAGCATTTATACGCAAAAACTTTACTACACATTTTCAACTTATTTTTTCACAAAAAATTATTTCCTGTTCGGATGTACTATAAATATCATGTGCAATGAAGCAACGATTCTTAAATCATCTGCAAAGCTAACTTGACTCCGGGCAAAGACTGAGTAGATAAATTATTATGATGCCCATTTAATGGTTGGAATCCTGTTTAATGCAAAATCAGTGCTAGTCAGTTTTACCAATTAGAATTAACATTACATTAAAAATTGAACACACATTTTGCTTTATGTAGAGCTGGTATAAGTTTAGTTTCGTTAGTTTTCCGTTAAATAACAAAATAAGTAAGAGCTGTCAATCGTCAACAGAAGTTCAATACAGAAATGATATAAATGGGTAGAAATCAAACTAATATTAAATAAAATGATTATGTATTTTGATATACAGGAAAAAACATTTATATCTTAAGGTAGCCATGCAAACTTGTTTATTGCAAAGGGCTACATTGAGCAATACAAATCAAACTCCGCGCTATATTGTTCATTTATGTACCTATTTATAAATGTATTTTATAATTTTAGTTTTATTTTTATACTTGTAATGTAAAAAAGTTAGTGTTATCACAGGTTTAATATCTCTACTGGTTACCATTTTCGTTCAGGCGCAAATAACTTATCTTAAGTTCGTGTAGCTTTATCTTATAGTGATTTATATGAAGAAGGTAAAACATTTTTTGGTTATATTTTAATTTAACGTACATTAACTCCATGGTACATTATTCAGTACTTAGCTTATTTGACTCACGCCATTTTTGCATTAAATAAATAGATTGTAACTAGTATTTGGGCAAGTAAATCCAGGAACTACTAGAGATTATTTTTCTCCAATTTACTTATTTTTAAATGTATAATGGACGAGAGTGGAAGACACTGGAAGTAGGTGAAATAGAATTAATATTATTTCTAATTGTTTTAATTGGCATGGAGTTATCAGTTTTTTAGATAGTTAATGATATGATTCTGCTGGTTTAGTCCTGCCAACTTAAGAGAGGTGCAACTGGATCTTCAATGTTTCAGAATTTTTTTAGACTTTTTTGAATGTCATTTGGTGGGAAAAATTTTGAATTTTCCCTGTTACTATCCGACCGGTAGAGATAGGAAGTTGAAACTAGGTGTGAGATGTTTTTTTTTATATGCTATCGAATGATACATTGCAAGTTTCATTTGGCACAAGGGCACATTTAATCATCTCATTGAGCTGAACCCTTTAGTCGATGAGAAAAAGACACATAACAAACCTAATATAAAGTAATATAAAGTAATAATTTATATGATATTAATAATTACATTTACTGATTTATTGATTTCGTCTTTTTTTATGTTCTCAGCAAACTTTTTTACAAATACTTAACAAGAGTTTTCAAATTCAATTTTTCCGAAACTGGCCACATAAAAAAAAATTGCATTCTATATTTTTTACTTATTTTTTTTATGCAGGTTCACCCTCTTTTCGGCTGTATCACCGCTTCGGAAATATTTTGCAGAGGATACGGATACAGTAAAAAATATAATTCTGCAGTATTTCTGGCAAATTGAAATATGACTCTTATCACGATAACGTTTGACCACCACTGTTTTATGCGATTATTATGGTCAACCACCTGCTCGGATATAAGGTTTGTTCCACACTTAACTGAGCGCCTTATTAGGCACCACTGTAGATAACGGTTTTTTTGATCGCTAAATTTAGATTTGAGGTTACCATGAATATTTAATAGGTCACAACTGTAAATATTATTGTAAAATTGGGAAAAATTCGTGATTTCCAGATTTAAATATCACGTACAGGTTACTTCATCTCGGGTCAATCAGTGGCGCTCTAAACCCTCTTTAGGTTTTAGATATTGTAACCTTCCTACTTTGATATTGTCTTATTGTGCTTTTGTGTCGGCTAAGCTACAGACAGATTGACATGCATTAAGATTTTTAGAATTTTATATTATAATTGCTCATAGATTGTGTTTTTTAGGTTTACTTTCTTTGTTAGATTTATGTTATAAATAGTTATTAACAAAGCAGTAATAATTTTTATATCTTCAATATCTTTAATATAATATCTACTATGTCCATGTAATATAGTTGCTCCTGTTTTATTAAATTTAGTTGGTGAAATTTATTTATTAATAAGTTTAATATGATATTTAAGAATAATTTTTTTTTTCAGTCGCGGAAGTTTTTATTTCAATGTTACTATAAATAGTGGAAAATTAATTAATTTTATTAATTCATTGATTTCCTTTCAATTTAATAATTGAAAATTAAAACTTTTTTATTTAATATACATATAGACATCACTATAAACGTAATCGCAATAAACCAACAATTCTGCTAAGCGCTGTACTATCTATGTATTTGTTACCATTTCTTTTTTCTTCAAAATTTCATCTAATAAACTTTCTAATAATTATAATCGCAAAAATATACTTGTATACTTTCTAGTTTTGTTATTGCACAATACGGAGAGTCTTTTTCTAGGTCCAGAGATTTCACTCATCTTTTATGGTACAATATTTCAATACTGTATATGAAAGTTTTAACTTAATTAATTTGAAATGCTTCATAGTTCATTATTACAGAACGTCGCTACAGAGTGGTGAATGTTGAATCAAGCAAATATCTGACAGTCTGATAGCCCCAATTTCGTGAATTTAACTTTCTGCGCTCGAAAGATGATTCACACTCACCATTTAGTTTAATATTACAATTTGAAATAAATATCTTTTAACTAAGTCTATAGTGTTATACATATGATGTTTAAATATGATAGAACAGACAACAGTGACAATTAATAAGGGAGAAATAATAGTTACAAAAGAATTCATGAAGCTTTTCAATTAGAAAGTTTTGGAGTTGTTACCTGACAACAAAAATGCTTACAAGTGCAAAAGTTTAATGAAATTTTTAGAACAGATAATAGGTTTCTTTATCTTGACAAATCTTCCATCGTATAAAGTTTGCGACGTTCAATTTGAATTTCATAAATTTTATTTTTTTAAGGTAATATATTCAATATAATGAAGATTTCCACATTTGCTTTTTAACATTTACTTATTGAGTTTTAATATATATTCACGTTTCGATAATACTTGCGTTACTTGAATAAATAATAAAAATATAAAAATTTAATAACGAAAATACTTTATTAGGCTTTTTATATGTAGTGCATTTATTTATAACCTAAAATTTCGGTTTGATACATAATAACTTATATTCGATATCTGTACAGGAATGTAATCCTGTTTTCCATTCGGCCTTAATAGCATTTACAAGATCTTTCTGTGCAGTACACTGACAATTACTTCAAAATCTATTAACAGTATTGGTCAATTTATATAAGTTATTCGTGGATCATTATATTTGTCCTTAATTAACTCGATTGCATGACCCCATTATCAAGATAAATTATCGATTAATGATATTAGGTTATGTGAAATATTCTAGTTTCTGTTGATTTCCATATTTCGGAATATTTTATGCAGCTTGTTGTCCGCTCCTCACTTTTAAACCAACAACATCTATAAAACTTTTAACTTTTCAAATCATTATCGATCACCTTCCATGTTATCTACGTGACAAAATGTTTTCTTTTTTCCCGAAATCGTGGCAGTAAAATAAGTATTGATTAGGGCTATCTAAATCAAATTTCTTTTCGTTAGTAAATACTAGATTGCATTCAGTTACCGTATTCATATTCGCTGGGGAAATCAAGTCTAGACGTCTTGAAACTATACAAAGTACTGATCTCGTCTCTTTAAGAGGTAGAGCGCTTTTAGTGATGCCTTTATACAATTTTCCATAACTTTTCTTATTTTTTAGATGTGAACGAATGATAAATTCATGTGTTTATAATATTTCAAAGCCTTTTTCTATATAATATTTTGATAGTCTCCATCACTTCAGAGTTAAATGTCTTTTGTGTTATTAAACATAAGTTGAACATAAGAACAGTATGGACTTACAACGGACTTACAAGGGACGTCACCAAGGTGTTACGCGCGAATTTTAATAAAATTTACATATATATAGCTTATCGAAAATTACTTGACACGTATTTTTTTATATCTGCTGTCATTCATATTTTCAGTTTCTTACCTTGGGGTTGAACGTTATAACTTCTCCTCGCTATATCGTTTCCACGAGTCGAGGAGCAAAACTGTATTTTCTGGTGCACGGGGAAAACAAAAATGTTAGCAGATTGTTAAGTAAAAGCTTGTTCCATTTCCTCTGTACTCACAGAAATAGGCAAGATTTGACCATACATCAAATCGTCAAATATAAACACTTGTTGCATTTCTACCGATTGCTACCGCGTCGGATTTATATGTGCGTGCGGGGCCTTTCCTGGCTACCGGTGGAACAACAAACGACATGTAACATTGTCCAATTGTTAAAAACATGGCATATGATCGTATAAGAAGGGGTTACCTTCTTCAAAAACAAATCTCAACACTTTCCTCGGTAAAAAGTAGGAGAAAATTGTATATGTAATAATCATTGCTAAATTGCAATAAAACATATAATTCCAAAAACACGTATTTCCTATTTTGATCCATATTTCACGTGTACAAATCTGCATAAAAATCGAAGTGCATTTAGAATAAAAAATGAAATAAAAATAATTTCTCCTAATTTTTCGTAATTGGCTGAATTTTTGAGTGAATCAAAAATACATAATTTAAAAAGAAGCACGCTCTTACACTCTCTAGTTTCGGAGATATTTTGGAAAATGTGTTTTCAATCCTCAACTTTGTGGATTATTTTCAACCCCGCAACGTGAATTTCAGCAGATATAAGAAAATACGTGTCAAATAATTTTCGACAAGCTACCACATATGTAAATTCCATTAAAATCCGTGTGTAACACCTTGGTAATATCCCTTGTTAGTACACCCAGTAATTGAATGGAATTATGTTAGTAATAACGTTTCTTCTTACTGTAAATGCTTATACTAATCAAAATGTATTAGCTTTACGTAGATATAATTAATTATAATTTTCTATAATGTATACTTATATCACGTAAAAATATGATTGTTAAGTTTCAAGGATTCAAACATTTTTGAACGTGTTTTATAATGACTCAAACAAGCGAGAGAGTATGTACTTCTTTTAAAGTTCTAATTAAGTATTGTTATATAATTAATATTAATGTTATATAACTTTTCAGGTAGCAACGTTGTTTTGAATTTATTAAATAATAAAGAATTCAAATTACTCTTTCTTATAAATTTTGTTCAAATATGTAAATTAAGTATTGTTTTTTCATTAGTATGCTACTGGTCAGACATTAAACACCATCGGAACATACGCGATTTCACGCGAGACAGAATTATCGAACGTACCAGCCGTAGTGAATTTATTACATTGTTAATATTTATTTCATTAAAGAATGTTTTGTGTTTTATACATTTATGTTAATAATAACTATACAAAAATATAATTCTGCTAATTCTTAAAATCGTCATAATATCAACATAAATCTACAATTTATAAAATGTACTTTTAATCATTTTTTTTTACATTAAAAGTCATATAAATATTTCGGAATACCGAAGGAAAAGAAAAGGAAGAAAGATTATACACAAAAAGATGTTTGCGCAGCAGTATAAAGCTTCTAATCTTTAAAATAGTTAAACTGATGCTTATTCAACATTTGGGACAGTAATAATAATTAATGACCAAGAGATGTCATGAATATTGTTTAATTATTAGGCCACACGAATATTTCCAGATTTTAATTAATTTAAGACTTTTTAAATAAAAAATTAAAAACGCAGAAATTCTACCCTTTTGGATAAACATGTTTAGTTATAATTTTACATTGTCTAATTATATAAGAAAGTGTAATGATCTTCTATAATCTTCTTAAATTGCAATTATTTTAATTGCTTCCTTACTCGTTTTACCACTGTGAAATTTACCTCAACGAATAGCCTCTGGGGTATATCCACCATTAAAATTTTCCTATTATTATCACGTTTACTATTTGTTGTCTTATGATTATACTTACTCGCTTGTATATCCGCTGTACGTCTTCCATCACCTGGTTGAGACGACCAACGAGATGTGTGCTGTAGACCTCCGAAAGTGCTGCATGATCTCTGCTTAAGGACTTTGTTTCGTTGATAAGTTGTTGCCAGCAAGCGTAGCTGGAGAATAGGGGCCATTGTTCTCGCCTAGGAATTATTTAATTAATTAGAATGCTGGATACAAAATTTGTATAATATTAACCCTTTGTTGCATGACTTTTACGATTTTAGACAGAAAATGCATTTTTGAACTCTTACAAGTAATACTAAGAAAATAACAAGTTTATTTTTATTTGAAAAATTATTCAACGAAAAATGATATAATATTGAATATTTGCAAGACTTTGTGAAAGAGCAACAAAAAATTATGAATACGATAGATGAAAAATATTTGAAATAATTTCGAAATTCGAGACTTATGTATTTATAATTAATAAAATACAAGTATTTTATAGTATATTATTTTATGTAACATATTTACAACAAAATGCAACGAAGGGTTGAAGCACTCGTATTCTGTTGTTACCAGATAATCAGCTATTAACTATTGTTAATAATCCTCGTGTATACCCTTCAATCTTATTAGTTCTGTTAAAAGAATTTTACGATTTTTTCTTTCCGAGTAAATTTTATTTATTAATTTTGTATTTTAATCTTATTTGATGGAATTTTCCACACTGCATCAAGTTAATCGTAAATTTTCTCTCAAAAATATTGGTTCTTTTTGACTGATATTCAATGATTTAGATAACGAGTAGGTATACTTGATAGTATTTATAAAAGTAGTGTGTGTATTTACAATCTTTCGACCAAAGAAAACTAAACATTTTATTGTGAACGATCTATAGATATACAGCTGTCAGAAATAATATAATATTACCAGCAGTAACTATGTCACTATACTCTAAAAAGTTATAGAGTTTAATTTCGCATATTCTCGTATTTTTGTCAAACGGTGTAGAGTTGCACTTGCTTGTTTACGACCATTTTGTTTGTTTACATTAGCATCTGTCTCAAACTTGCACCTTCCAAAATTCGACTTTATTAAATATGAGATATTTACTGCTGCGCAAAAATATTTAACTACCATGTGATGAAGTCTACTGGTGAGTGCTGTACTCGTAAAAACTTAATTTTATAATCATCGAACCTCATGGTTGATTTCGTAAATTCGTTTCATTCGTAAATTAGTTTTTACGAGTACAGCACTCATCAGTAGACTTCATCACATGGTATATAAATATTTTTGGGCAGCAGTAAATACCGCACATTTAATAAAGTCGAATTTTGGAAGGTGCAAATTTGAGACAGATGCTACTGTAAATAAACAAGATGGTCGTTAACAAACAAGTGCGACTCTACACCGTTAACGTTCGACTGATTTGCGAGTGTAGATGTGGATACATTTTCTAGTGAATCGAAACTCGTTACACTATTCTCTCCGTAAGTATGAAAAAGAGTAAAGAGTAAAAGTAAAAATTATATCCCCTCTATTGGGGGGATCCGGATCCCCCTCGAAATCAGTCAAGCGTTAAACACGGTCGTCGAAACGACGAGGATCGAATATCAGTGAGACACATGCTAATGTAAGTAAAGGAAAAGATGGCAATTTTCTTATTTCTTATTATTTTTCCATGAAACTTGTACCATCGTATTCGTCTCGTTTTTTCTGATTAAAATGACACACCAAACACGATATAATTATGTTCATAATTACTTGTGTAACGGGCGATTAAAGTCTTTAACGTGAAAAAGGATGGTGAATGGATAAAAAAGAGAGACAGAAGATTGAACCGTTCGACAAACATGAAAGACTCGTGCGTGTTCCGTCTTTTAAATTAAAAATTAAAAATTCTTTATTTTTGGTTTTTAAAAAATAATAATGACCTGTATATCTTTTTTCCGGTCCACTTGAAAAAATATATATGCTGTGTTGAATTATATGACCCTCGGAATCATTCAATTTTTGTTTAAAATATTTTTCCACATTATCAATAATATATAAATACTCCAATACATTGTATATAACAGGCACTCGTCAGAATGGAGCAGTTGGTGGCTAATTTTTATATATATACGTTTCAAATATTAATTATTCTAAAATTTGATCGAGATAAAGATTAAAAATTAATTTAAAATTTCAAATCAATGTAAACTATCTATTAACGAAATATTTACTATTCTATATTGGAAGTCAAATGCTTTATATAAGTTTTATATTTTTCCATTTTTTAAAATACATACACCGAACTAAATTTATCAATTTGTTACCGAAGCGAAGAAAATATTGTATTTGTTGGTTAGCAGCTTTCATATAAAATAGCATTTTACTTTTACATAATATATCAGTAAAAACAAATTTCAAAAATTTATAAACGTATACAAAAATAATACCATCTGTTAATCGCCTCTCTTAAGTTGTCAAGACCAAATCAGCAGAATCATATCGGACATGGTGGAATATTTAGTACTTATTTTGTACTAATTTGTACAATTTAAAGTACAATTTATAACTAACATATTATCCTTCTTTCAGGGAAAATTTTTCCGCTTCGTATAACTAATTTAATTGAAGAAGAAAGACAACAGTATAATTAACAACTGAATCATAAAACTTCGTTGAACATTGAAATGCAAAATAATATTAATCATTACACATCGAGTAGATGTATTTTAGGAATATTAAACAAATACAAGCACAATATTAATTGATCCTACGTATATTTCCTCTTTTTAAATGATTTTTAATACACCAGCTATCACAAAATTGAGATACTAGCAGAATGATATTTTCTTAAATAGTAAAATTATTTTTGTATATAGAAAATAGTATAAAATAAGTATCAAATAAAGCAATATTGTAATTAAATTTTCCTGTTTTAAGTGTTAAATGATCACAACAGAAATGACTTCCTGTTCAGCCTGAGTGATAAGTGTTGTTTAAAAGGCAAAATGGAAAAGATCAGAATTAATTTAAGTAGTACAAATTATTACAAATTTAGCACTTAATGTATCCGCATTGTTTTTTTTATTTTTATCAATTTTGACGTTTAGTTCTGCTAGCTCAATATTAAGCTGACAACGCCACGATTTTTTCGAAAACGGCACGAAGTACAAACTTACTTTTTGTGGTACAAATTAGTACAAAATAAGTACTAGATATTCCACTATGTCCGATATGATTTTGCTCGTTTGGTCCTGCCAGCTTAAGAGAGGTCTGTAAATTATTGACGCGATAAAGACATTTCGTCACCATTGGTATAGGATGTTGCATCAGATTAACAAAGTTAGGATTCACTTTAATCACTTTTTACACCAGCCTGATCAATTTTATCAGGTTTCACATCAACTGGTTGCCAATACCATGCGGAAGTCCATTCAAATGATTAAATCTTACACAGCTGAGGCGATAATCGCATTCATAGTGAAAACAGTGTCGAATCAGATGCAATATTAGACATCTTGTTTTTATATTAAATTCTTATTTTATTGCGTATATTAGATCTAACTTGTAATTGGTGAGCAGAAAAGCAAGAAATTTCATCTATACTTTGATGTTGCTTTTTTAATCCATGCATGAATCTTATTTATTACAGTGGTGTTTATTTAGCAATTCAAAATTTACAAAAAAGATTAGACTGCTGACAGTAGATGAAACTTAAGTGCACAATAGAAACTGCACCTTACTAATTACGGATTAAATTATGTTAACGCGAATTAGAGTAACATTACGTGGAAATACAAATGAAAAATATTATACAATGAAATTGTCTAATATTTGGTATAATTGTGTTTCAAATCTTTTCGAATATTTGTAGAAAGTACATGTTTACATCGTAACATGATAAGTTTAATACCCTTTCATAGCAGCGTTTAAATTGCGGTAACACTTAATGGTACACGAAAATTAAATTTTTTTCTTAAATACCTCAAAATATCGTGTTTAAACGTATATTTTTCTATAAATATATACTTATATTTTGATCCTCATATGCATGCTTATATTCTTTAACCCATCAATTCAATTTCAAATGTTCAAAAACAATATTATAACTTTAAAAGACAAAATACGCACTTTTGCTTTTGCTCTTTGTGTCTGAGCTGTATGCTTCTGGCCATCTTGTCTAGAGACTTGCTGTAATCGAGCTCCAGCTCGGCCCTTCTTCGAAAAAAATCCTGAAGCTCCGCCACGAGGGCGACTTGGGCCTCCATCCTGATGTCGAGACATCTCAGCTGTTCGTTCAGCTGCAGCCGTATGTCTAAAAGAAAGAAAGAAAGAAAGAATGATCAAGATTGAAGTCTTTTATCGGCCTTTCCTTTTTCGTTAAGATGGTATTATTACAAACGTACTGCTGTAAAAAATTTAACTAGACGTAAATTGTGGTGTTTTATAAACATTAGTTAAAATTAAAATATGCTAACGATACCAAAACAGAGATAATTTAAAATCATAACATTTAACACGTAAAATACAGGAAAATCATTTTCTAGACGTGCATTTTTGATTACAATGTGAAAATGTCAATATTTCACATATTACGTTTTTCTTAAAAAACTGGTTTCAAGTAAAGGAGTACATATAGTAAATAATATAATATGAGTTACTTCAAAAGAGACTAAGATAATTGACTGCACGACATCAGTAATAAAGTCATACGAAAATAGCAAGTATTTTCTCTGTTACTATCTTGTATCCAATAATTGGCAAGAAAAATATTTACTTTTTGTTTATTCTATAAAGGTGGGCTATTTTATGTACTTTGCATCAATATTATATTACATATTGATCTTTCTATAATGAAAATATCTGACCCAGATTAGTTTAGGTATCATATCTATCAATGTGGATTTGACTTTTGCGATATAACCATCTTAATCAATCGAACACTTGGGTTCGTTTCGTGTTATAAACGAATATATTCTCGAGGGACATTGTCAGCTCATAAAGTCTGTATTGCTATAATTTGACTTTTATTCGTTATGATAAATTACAATTCAAAAATGTTTTCATTAAAAGTAAGAATTATTTATCTTTTTTAAGATTGTGCTATTTCTTATGAGTGTTATTAAATTAAAAATAGCTATATGTAAGAGAATCGAATGAAAAAGTTCATAAAACAATTATTTTCCTACAAAGAGAATTATAATAATAAATCATGAAATGTTTTAACAGTAAAATTCAAAAGTAATTTTACGAATTTCACAAAATTTAAATTTTGGCCCCTTAATCAGTTTACTGCTGAAATAAAATATAATGTTAAATATATCTTAACACTAGAGCTTTATTAAATAGAGGGTTGAATAAAGGTTAAATATAGATGAAATAACATTTATTGAAAATAAAAAATTATACAAAATAATAAATAATCTCTATTGCTACTCAAAACGTAAAATTTAAACATATAAAGATTAAACAGAATTACAAGGTGAAGAACGTAAAAGGGTGCAATTCTATACGAGCCATCATTGTTGCGCCAAGGTCTGTATTTCACCCTTTGTCACTGACCCAGCTAAACAAAACTTGAACTCTAGTTTCTAGGGTTCCCTATAATTTGCATCTAATCAATGGATCAATGAAGGTCATTGTAACTCGAGGGAAAAGAACGAACCATTTGTACCGACCCCTTTCTCATGGATTAAACGATTCTCTTTATAGCATTCGAGAGAAGAAACGGCACAAAGAAGAAAGAAATTGGAATGGGACCACAAAAAGAGCAGAGAAACGTTGCCCATAAAAACTTAACGATCTATGGTATTTCCTGGCAATACAAAAAGGAAACGATGGTGTTTCCTAGAAAACAAACTGTACACATGGATTATCTATTTATATTTTAATTTGGCGGATTTCGAAAGTACATTAAACTGTATCGTTAAAAAATTGAATATAATTTTAAATATAAAAGAACATAATTCGAAAATTTCTAGAAATTTATATATTTTTTAAAACTCGATGTCTCAAAACTTAATTGTAAATATAAGAAAATCCAACTTATAAAATTTGAGAAATGATTAACTGTGTATTTGACAGATTAAAATTTAAGAAATTGCGAAGAAATATGGTTAAATCTAATTTAGAAAATTCATAAATGTGTTTTAATTAATGAATTTATGAAATTCTTAAATTTTGGAAAAGATTTGTTTGCTTATTGTTAGTGATAATGCTTTTCTTACAAAACCATATTTTCATAAAATGTCAAAACAATCTTACAAAACTAGTACAAAACCAAATCAAACAAATTTAAGAAAGAAAAAACTGTAAAAAGATCCGATGGTTGGTCAAGTTTCTAAAAGGCAAAAAAAAATTTTCCCTTGAACCTAGGTTTCCCATGATGAACTTGCACCATTTGTTACCGAATCCGGTTTGGAACGTATCGATTTTTCGTGCTTCCGTGGTGTGTGATTCATTCCCCAAGTGGCCACGAGATTCTCAACCCCCCATAGGGGCTGAAATGTATGAATCGATCTAGCCACGTCCCTTAAGAAGGTAAATAAACGCACTCCGCTGCATGTTGGGACATATTGCCGGAGTGCAAGCGTCGATCAAAAGGAGAGTTAGGGCAACCATAGAATGAGGATATCCAATATCCACGTCCGTGATAATTTCCTCTAAAAAGCTGTTTGTTCGACCCCTCGGATACTTTTTTTTATCATATCGGAGATGTGATATTTTTACGACAAATCATTTTACGATTAATAATAGCTCCGACCTTTATGCTCTACATGGTTACCGACATTATATTACATAATTGACCTTAAAAATAATAATAATAATAATAATATGTAACATGCATTTAATTTACGTGAACGAACAGTCAACAAGTTCCGTCGTGTGTAGGTCACCGATAATCCATTTTATGACTTTCAGTTGATTTTATCGGAATATAAAATGTATAGAGGATGCCTTTTTACACGATGAAATACTTTACGAGAAAGTTAACCAAAGTGTGTTTCTAAAATGTGAACATACATTTGCATGTCATCTATCATATTATTACAAGCCTCCTTATTAAGGTTTTGACCAGAGACAGTCAATGATTTATAATGTAACAGTTAGTTTCAAAGAATGCAATGTAAAATTAACTAGCTGTTAGATTGCTATTAGAGCGTTCTATATTTGCGTGCGAATTTAAATTCCCACGGAATAATTTCAATTCTTTTTATAATTATACAATTATTTAAACCAGTTTATGTGGTATGGTGCAGCAACTTTATAGTTTATATGTTTCATATACGTGTAATACTGGTTTTCAGACGTCTTTTTACGTGCCTCTGCACATAAATTATTAAAGAGACTTTGATACGAGTTTATTACTCAAGTACTTTGTACTTAAAATTGTTTTGTACTTTTCACGCCATATTCAATGTTTTCTATTTCTTTCTCTGTTACATATTTTGTATAAGTTTAACTTGAAATTATATGTTCTATAAATGTAGGCGAAAAATTTAAATACAAAAACGATCCTGAAATTGATTCTTTACTATAACTGTATAATATAAATTGTAAAATTATTACAATATAGTGCATACAACTTGAGCAAATAATGATTTGAACCTATACACAAAAGGGAAACCTTTCTTTGACAATCTACTATCCAACCGATTATTCTACATTATATTCTTCCAAATTAGCTATAAAATACAACAGATACTACACAGTATGCTGTACCGCAACTTCAATATTGAAAATTTTTGAAATTACTGATTATCTGCGTCCAAAATCATTGGAAGTATAGTAGACCTTTTGAACAATATTATACCTGGATATTTTTTTTTTTTCAAAAAACTTCGAAGCTGGCCATGTATTTATTTAAAAAAGACGAGATAAGTTATAAATTATGGTAGTACGATGGTCGACCGCAGAATGTCGTCTATTGAAAAAAAGACAATAGGATTTTGATTTGACGTAAGCAATATTTTAGGGGAAAGTCGTACCGTACCAACCATCATACAAAAACTAGTTCTTTCATTTACTGTTATTTGAACAAATTTAATAGATGGATAAATAAACGAATATTATATTCCTTTTTTTTTCTTCAGTATTTCCAGTGTTCAGAAATGTTTACATTGGTGTTCTATATGAGTTATTTTTTATAGTTAACTTTTTATTTTTCAGGTAATCAAATAATGTTATTATATTACGTAGATTATTTTTAGACTAATAGGTACACAAGCTTTGGCTGTTGTAATTTTATTTGCATTATTCATTAAATCTAAGAATTCCTGCATATGCCTGTCGTGCAGGGCAGACCACTATACAATCGTCAAGTACTGATCAATCTTCCAGTTGACTATTCAGAACTCTGGAATTCATTGTCATCACTTAATTTGCAAGTTAACATGTATAAATATTTTGTTCTAATTTTCTACATTGAACGTATCTTTTGAATTTACGAAAACTGTTAAAAATATTAGTCCTGCAAATAATATTTTGGAATCAAGCATGGTAAGAAGAAAACGATGAATATAACAATCTGAAATCCTAACATTAGTATCTTTCATTTGAGTTCAGAAAAAAAATTAAAAATAGTAGCAAAAAAAGCTGAGAAAGTAGAAGGGGAATATGAAAAATCAAGATCGTAGGGAGGTTAAAATAAGAGATAAAAAAAAAAGAAGTTCAGCAAGTACGAAAATAGATTTTGACGAACAAGTCATTGAGCACATCTTTCGCAAAAACTCATTTTATGAAGACTAGGTGCAGTGTATCAAATGTAAAGGTTGCGTTCATGTGTAATGTACTCTCAGCTAAAAAAAATGCCGATAATTTTACTTGTGATATTTGTAGATATATAGAAAGGAAGTAAAAAGAAGGAAAGCAGTTCTTTGAGTAGCAATTGCAGATAACTGTGGATGAAGTAAGTCAAATAATAGTTGCAAAAAAGGGGAAAACGTTTGATTACAAATCAACTTTGACAAAAACTAAAGAAATTACTGCTCATAAACTTAGAACAAAAAGCAGTGCAAGGACTATTTGATGTTCATAAACAAGAAACGATTAAAAGCAAAATAAGGAGAACGCAACCCAGCTCTTTTGGGAAAAAATATATTACTAAAAAAATTAATTGATATTAATAAACAATTAATTAAACAGTACAACGAGTTGAATTATGAGCGCTTGTAAGTTTTAACAGATCATATACAATTTTCAAAAGAATAATCATATTAAGCTAATTTCTTCAGAAATCTAATACTTCTATCTTAACCTGTCCAAGTCCTTCTTTTTATAAAACATCTTATTAAAAATAGAGTTAAAAATAGACTTGAAGTTCATCTTACTTGGAATACTTGGAAATGTTTAAGTTCACTGATTCCAAATTTCACATCTAAAATTAAAAGTTCAAATTTACAGAATTACAATAATGCAGTTTACAAACTTTCTACAAAATTGTATAAAATTCCTTAGCGCGTGGTTTTCAAGGGCTTTCACTTTGAATCTGATGAAAATTTAAAATTTCTTTTGACGAAATTTATTACCATGATTTGTCATTCGAATCAAACTGATTTATTTTAGTCTGTTACAATCGTACCATTTTTCTTCGAGTCATCCATAGTAGGATACTCATAGGTTCATGAACATTTAACCATACCTGACATTTGTGAATTTCAATATCTCACATGTAACTTACGCGGACTGTACTGAAAAACAATTCTTTGTTGTTTTATAATGCATTTATTAAATTATAGGTTATAACATAACAAAGCGTAAAATCGCTTCAATTTTAACCGCATCACCAATTTTTTAATTATTTCCATTATTCTACATTCTACACTTTATGTGCAGCACTGTATAACAGTCGCAGTATATTCCGTGACGTTTCTATTAAGGATTTGTTTGAGAAGGACTGTTTTTGATATATTTATTTGAAAGAGCATAGCTGAATAAAAGGATAAGAAGTGTCTGTAAACGAAATTCAGTTTATATATGTCACTCGATAGCTTACCAAAGAAAAACAGTTTATGCCAAATTTCAATATTATACTCGACTTAATACGTGAACAAACTTTGAAAATTAAGTTATCCAAAAATACTTAAAAATCATGATTTTGTATTAAAGGAGTTGTGGAACAATGTTAATATTTTTGAGCAATTGGATATTATTGGTACTATTATTATATACACATTTATTTGAAAATTGTTGGTTAGATGCGCTATAATTACAAGAATCAAAAGTCGGCTTTTTTGTCGTTTTCTCTTGTGTGAGTTGATGCAGTGACTCATGCAACGAAGTGTCGTATCTTCTTTATGAAATAGGTGTTGTATACAACGTCCAATGTTCTTATATTCACTAAGCCAGCATAAGAACTAGTAGAACTGAGAAAATCAAAGCTAAAATATTCACAAGATTTCCAGCAACGTAGATAGACCTGTGATTAGATAACAACTTTAAAAACCATTTTTGCACATTTCTTCAAATCTCACTTAGACTTATTTTGTTTACATGAGTTATATGTCTTTAATGTCAAACTTTATGATAATAACCAATATTTGCTTGTAAATGAT
Organism: Megachile ligniseca; assembly: GCA_945859555.1. NCBI lineage: Eukaryota > Metazoa > Arthropoda > Insecta > Hymenoptera > Megachilidae > Megachile > Megachile ligniseca. The sequence continues at coordinate 641,114 of OX243778.1, forward strand.
TCACAAGTGTTTTATCTCAATATTTTAATCTATGATACAAGTACATATGATTGTAGAGTAAGTTATAATTTTAAAAGTTGGCGGTTTAAAAATCTCCTTCATGTATTATTCAAATGTAGAAAATGTTAAATAATAGCATATTTGACAACATATATGTTAAAAGGAAGAATAGCGTAACAAGCCTTAAAATCTCATTTGCACTTTAATGCAGGAAATCTCAATATGTTAGGGCATAAACAACACAATTTCATGTTAATTCGATTTTCTTAGCTTTTCTAACTCCTGTACTGAATTAGTGAGTGTAAAAATATTGAATGTTGTATAAAACATTTATTTCATAATGAATATACAAAAGTTTGTCACTTGAATTATTGTAACACAAAAAAATGACGGAAAATTGGTTTTCAATTTTTTTAACTACGGCGTACTTAATCAAAAAGTCTCAAACAAATATACATATAATAATAATATCATTAATATATGTTTATTCAGAAAATATAAACAGTGATTAGTAACTCTTACAATACAAAATTGCTGTTTTTTTATATTTTTGTGAGCCTTTTATTTTTCATAGCTCAAATATTTAACTCAAAAATCTAAAAAAATTGCAACTACAAACGTAACATGCATTTTTCTACCGACAGTTTTTTCTTTTACAATAATTTGTTTCAAAATTATAATTTATTAATCATAATACCACACTTCAATAATTTTACTTTCCCCTACATATAACATATTTAAAAAAATCATTCGTCAAAATTTCTGTGAATGTCTGAGGATATTATGTCAATTTTTTTACAATTTTTTTGCAACTTCTATCTGCTGCGAAATCCATCAGATATGAAAAATCTATGCTTACATATTAAGAGGACTGTATGTTTATACACTATGCACGAATGTAGTATCCAATAATCATTGTGAAACCGAATGCGATAATATTTCCTTAACATATAACTTCTTAATCTTTAATAAATTCATCAATCACTTGCTCAATTAATCAATTATAGTTAAGCAATTATTCGTAGTTAATATGTAGTTAATTAGGATTACTTTACTATTTTCTCTAATAAAGTATAAGATTTCACAATGAATTTCTCGAAATATTTTACGTACGACTTTCTGTAGATAGAATATAATTTCGTTGCATCTTTGCATTGAATGTTAAATGCAAGTTATGCTCTGGTTGAGCTCAAAATGCGAAAACGCAATGTAAAGAGAAAACAATCAGAACGCATTGCAGTTTTACAGTGCGTTTTATATTAGAGAATTTACAATTCTTTAACATAAAAATGTGGCGACGTAACTGTTTCTAAAGAACTGTAATACGTTTAAGCACATTAAAAATGTCATAATGCTAAATTCATGTTGTGGATGTTCGAGGAAATGGACAAAACATGTTTCGGCCTTTTGAAAATAGCACAATGAGTTGTGATTGTTATCATTTGTGTTCGTATTATGACGAGAAACAAGTTTGCAACAGTTTTCAAAAAAGGCAATAATAACCTAAATTCTTTACAAGTTTACTTCTTTATTAATCAAATATGTATGTGGAAAAGATAAACTTACTGGTTGAAGAAGAAAAAAAATTAAATTTGTAAAGAAGTTATTTATAGGTAATTAATTCATTTGTTTCACCTTTGTACACATGATTAAAATATAAGTAAACTTGCAAAGAGTTTACCGACAATTATCTTTTTTCAAAATTGTGGGGAAATTGCTTCACATCGCATCGTAGTCGTAAAAAGTAACAACCATAACGCGTTGCAGTATTGTTTTCATAATACGAGAAAACGCGTCCTCGTTATTTTTTCGGTTATCTAACATTTTCGCGCTTTCAGTTTAACACATAGACGAGACAATTCATTACTATTTTTATTATAAATTAATTAAACATCATTTTCCTATATATTAATTTATTAATTTATCTATTAATATAATTTATTCAGATGATGGATAAGAACCTAAAGTATGTAAAATGTTTAAAAATAGATATGTAGACAACAAGAGTTATATTTGTATTGCATTAGGATTTAATATTAGAATATTTCAGTTTTGAATTTAAAAAATCTCGTGAACTGTTGATTTTGTTATTTTTATAATATAATATTTTTTCACGCAGTACATTTCAAAAAATTGATCTGCGCAAAAGAAGTACAATTCCATTTAAAGAATTAGTGATGAGCAACTGTGTGCATTTCTAAGCATTGGTTATCCAATTTTTCAATTAAAAAATTTGAAAATTTTACAATATTAAGATTTTAAATTTTATAAGGTTGAAAATATGAAATTACTGAATTTTGAAATTGTGAATACTAATTCTGATATTGTGGATGCTAAAAATTTGATATGTCTGTGGATAACCAACCTCTGATTACTGTGTACGTTTATCTCGGTACTCGAGAGCTCTTCGGTAGACACTTGTTTTACCCACCACTGACCTAAACAAAAGTTATGACGATAATAAAGTGTTTCTCTTGAGACAGAGTGACTTTTGTTTGAAACATTTGTTGGAAACTCAACAGTCCAGGAGATAACTATGCGAATAGGTTAAAATGGAATACTTTGGATTCCATCTTGTTTTACTGCCATACATGACTTAACACAATAATTAACAAATTTATGGCAATACATTTTATACAAAGTCTTTCAAATAGTATAAGTTCCTTTTGAAAATAAGATATATTCATTAAAAATTTCTTTTTAATATCATATACGAAATAAAAAAACCACGGAATAATATTTTGTAGCAGAATTTAATTAATTGTAGAGATAAAATATATTTAAAAAATGTAACACATTGTGAATCGAAATATACATAAGTAGGGTCACTTGAAAGTCATAGTACTACAGACCGTTGGATTAACAAAATTTTAATGACCTTGAAATCTCTCTCTCAAAAAAAAAAAAAAAATGATCTTGAAAAATATTTCTTAACCACCGTAATATTTGCCGGTTTGAACAAAATAATATTTTCTTCTATCAGAAAAATGAAACAAGATATTCAAGATGGTCAAGTTAGGTGGGACACCTTGTATAATATAAAATTTGTATTGCACAGTTTATTGTAAAACTATTTCCAATCATTACGTTGCTAAATCTAGAAATCGTCTTATTTGCAAGTTGCGCACAAAACAAAGCAGGTCAAAAATTCATGCTATTGTACAACATAACACCTTGTGATAATATTTTCCTTATTATTCATTGATTTACGGGCAATAATAACTAAATAACTATTGCTATATCAATTACTCATTCAGATTCAATTAAATTTATATAAAAGATTCAATTTAATTAATACTGTCCTCCTGTGATAGGATTAAAAGAAATAAACTTAAAATAGAATTATAATTAGTATTTTTTCTCTCTTCTATTTTCCAGTGTTTAAATTAAAGTAAAATACATATTTCACAGATGATTATCTAAGAATTTATGCTGTGTTAACTTTCTTGTACAACTTGAAATTTGTTTTTAGTTTATTTCGTAACGTTTTTATCCGATAGCAGTCTAAGTTGCCGAATACATATAAAATGAAAAACAATTTTAGAAAGCATGTGATTAACAAATTTATCTTACTCAGAAGAAGTGTATTAAAATCTGATTAAATTGAAAGATTAGCAGAAGTTCATATTACAATGTTAAATTAAATTTTTTTTAAAGATTTTATGCTTTCTGGAAAGAGGAGACGGGTACGATTGCATTATCATTTCCCTCTGGATCTGCTCTTGGATTTATCAGAGTATCCTATTACAATTTTTTTTTTTTTTTTCAAATAATTAATTTCATATTTAATTTCAAATAATTCTCTGTTGGATATGTTTTATTTTTAGTCAAAGTTGGAAAATATAAGAAACTGACATACTAACTACAAGAGATTCAATAACCGACTAAAAAAATATGACACTTGAACAAAAGTTTTAATATCGAAAGATTTTCTTAGACTATCTCTACATCAAAGATAAGTTTTGCATGCAAGGCACAACTCGTACTTCACTAAATGTATTAGCATATAATAAATAAATATTTATATTTCATTTAAAAAAAATACTACAAGTTTAGTTTCATTACCGAAAACTTTACAAGTACTGTTAACTTGCGCTGTTTTATTTGATGTAGTTTGTACATTTATAGTATTCTGTATAACATTCTATTGTAGCTGCTAATATTCTATTTGTATTTACTAAAACAATACATGAAATAATAAGTAAAAAATATAGAAAAAAATTTGGTATGCGCGGTTTCGGTCTCAAGAGAATTGAATTCACAGTTCTTCAAAATATTTGTACCATAATTTGATACTGCAAAGAATACGACATTGTTAACAACTTATTTGTTAATTTAACGATTAATTCATGTTACAAATTAACGAACGTGATTTAACACTGCTGAAATATATTATTAGCTGTAATACTTCATGACGTTGTTGATACATTAACGCATAGCGTGATAGATTTATTCGGAAGTATAATAAATTCATGCATAAATAACAAAATTATAAAAGACACTGACTAATTGTACATTTTAACGATATTAAAAGTTATTATACTTTTAAAAATATTTCAATTTGATTTACTAGAAAAGACAAATGGTCTAGCCGATTATTCGTATGATAATCACAAATGTCCTTGAGTCAAATGAAACACCCAATACGTCAGTTGATAACATATCCAAAACATCTCACACCAAGTTTCAATCCCCTATCTCATCCGTGGGGGTAGTAATAGTTTTTGGCCTATTTTTCTTATTTAATTTCGTACAAAAATTCTGAAACATTGAGATCTGCATACTGTAAATTGTAGAATTTTTGTCAGATTTTTTATTGCAAACTGTAGTTGTAAAAAATGAATGTCGACTAATGTATTGAATGTTTCATTTGGCTCAAGAGCATTTTTGACTATCTTATTCGGCCAGAGCCTTTAATAAAATTTTCAACAATGTAGAGTTCACCAAACGGTGCAAGTTCTATTAGGATTTCAAAATGGGATTCATGGTAATGGATTTTATGCAGACAACACAACATGCAAACTGATCACCTAAATACTTTTGCGAATGTTTAAATTAGAAATTGGTAATTTAATTGAAACAAAAAACTGTAATGATGAATTATAAAAGAATTATATTAATGTCCCGCAATATGTCCTTGAAAGTGCTTGATCATCTCCTTATCACTACCCAGTTTGCCTGCTAAAATATAATTATTCTTTTTTTTTTATATCTCTATAAATAATAAAGTAACTAAAGACGACAAAAATTATGATGCCAAGCTGTATACCTTAACTTTCGTAACATTCTATTCATCAAAATAAAAAAGGATGTTATATTAACGTAGTGATTCATACACTTTATTGAAAAGTTATAACAAAAACGCGAAACGGTCTGCTTTGTTTTTCGAAATCTCATACAGGGTGTTTCAGTTTTGACCGTATAACTTTACTAGCATATTCCATAAATAAAAATAAATAACGTAACAGCCTATATTTATATAATATTTTTTAATCGCTTTTATTTATAGAATATGATGGTGAAATCTTACGTATCAAACAAGTACACACTGCACATAGCATCGAAAAACAAAGCAGTCCGAAGCCATTTTGTACTTTTTTTATGACTTTTTAATAAAGCATTTAAAACCCATATTCATGTATAACATCTTTTTCTCAGTTTTGCATATGGAATACGTTGGTAAAGTTTAGCGGTAAAAAGCGAGGGCACCATGTATATTTGATTATTCGTTGTAATAGTAATAATAATACAAAAAATTACCCACCATTACGAAATTCAACTTGAACTTAAAGGGAGATATAGCAAAATAAGATTGTCAAAGGTATCCCTAAACTAATTTTATTTGCTGATGTACCGTTCAACAATCTACCCAAAAACATATCCCACACAAAGTTTCAATCCTCTACGTAAACTGGATAGAGTTGTTACTGTGTAAATGCGGATTATCGGTTTATACCCTATGTCACCTATTTGTAAATAGGTAAAACTGACATTCAATAATCCTGGAACATTTTACCATGGTAATAAATATATGTTATAGAATTTTTTAAAATGTTTTCGTCACAAATTTTAAGTGCAAAAAATTAATAATACGTAAATAATTCTACAAAAGCAAATTTCATACTGAAAAATTAGAGTGACAACTTTTTATTTTTACAATAACAAGGTATTGATTACGTTTTTGCAAAAAAAAATCGGTTCTTAATTGTCTTTTAATTATGTCACACCATATCGAAAAATCGAAAAAAAAAAAGAAATTGTTACTTTAAAACTTCAATATGAAATCTATATTTTCCAATGTTTTTTCTGAGTTTTCCATTTTTTACACTTCAAATTTTTAACGAAAATTTTACGATATCCCAGACTTTTTTTTTCAATTTCTGATTGCAAATAAATAAGTAAAATGTGTAAACTGATAATCCAAATTTACCTTGTATCTATTCTTTCGATTGATTTAGAGGTTTGAAACTTTGTATATAATTTCTTCTTTTTGAATAAGTTATCAAGTATTGCTAAGTAACATTTTCATAGTTTTTGTTTTTATTATAAAGTAAATGATTTACTACTAATTTAAATAGACGATTTACTCATTTGTTATCTAAAAAAAGAGTTCAAAAATAAAAATAAATACAAGGTAAAAATTAAAGACACGACACTGCTTATACATTATCTAGTAATGTGCATTAAAAAGGCAGAGGATTGATTTTGATCCTGTTATATTCTGTACATTATATGTATTTCTATAATAAATGCAGATTAAGTTAATGATAATGATAACAGAAACTCTTACTTTTCCGTTATAAAAATTAATTGTAAAAAAATTGCAGATTTAATTATCCGTATGAGTGTAAAGGTTAAACAGAATGACAGCGATTCACTATGTATTAAAAAAAATCATCTGATCGCGAAAAAATCAAAACTTATCATTTTCTTCCATTTCTCATTTGATTTCTGTAATTTGTAAATGCCTAGTAATTTTTTCTGAATTAAGCTGTCATTTACTAATATGAATTGTTCAATTAGGAGAATAATTATACAGATATCCTTAAAAATTTCATTTTACAGTTTTCTTAATGACAATATTAGTAGTTAATTCTTTAACAGATTATATATAATATGTATACATATGCACATGTTGAAATAAAATTGTTATCATGTTGCAATTTTTTATTTGTTTTGTATTGATAAAAATTGGCAGATTCAAGGTCGATTGTGTGCTTTTAAATAGCAATGAATATTTCTTCTTCTATTACATTAATTCTTTAGAACATTCTGTATAAAAACGTATTAGAGGAAATTTGTAAAATACTTCAAATTTGATGTTTTTCGCGATCAGATAGTTGCTTTAACACAGTGTGTGGCTTAATCCTTAAACTGTGGTCGATTATAATCGAATGTCCATATTATACACAATGCATATTTATTGCGGTCGACTTTAGCCCAGTGTGAGAACAAACAACCCAATTATTTATGTATTATTAGTTGAAATAAACAATTCTCAAAATATGTAAAATTCATACTTTTCAATAATAAATAAGCTTTTCAATAATAAAAAAAAAAGGAAGTGAAGATAAACTAATATAATATTGATAAATATAGAGCTGTGTAAAATATAATTTACAACATTAAAATATGATTAATAGTTATAAAATCACAAAAGATAAACTCTAAAAAGAATAGAAGAAAAAAATGAAAATTATGAAAGTAAGAAGAGGAGATATAAGAAAAAGAACATAGAACAAGTAAAATCTGTTGATCATAAAGAAAAAAAATAATAAAAAAAGACATTGGCAACTAATACCATCTTTATACACTAAATGTTGCACTATTTTAGTCAGCACTATTTGCAATTAAAATCAATAGCTACGATTCTTACCGCATACCTTTACACTCATATATTTTTTATTTTCATATATGTATTTTTCTTTCGATTACATTATTATATTATGTATCTTCTACCAATAATACTAAAAAATTCTTGAAAAGAAAGATGAAGGTTATCCAACATTTTTCCTTTATAAATTTAGGCTATTCAACAATATTTAATTATTACATAATGTAACAATTAAAACAACATGTTGTCTCTCTCTCCCTAATTTGTTTGGATCATAATGTATCAAACTGTTCCAAGAAATTACATTGAGACTGCTTTTGGATTAAATTAATGGAGCTTAGTGCATGGACATTAAAATTGTGCCAGGACCTCATGACATTCGTATATGCAGGACCCATGCATCTATTATATTATGCAGAGGAAATCATTTAAGACCATAACCTGAAATATCTTTAAAATTGTCGATCATATCGGAAACTGTTTTAAACAAAAATTAAACGGAGTCAAAGACATAAACTGTTACAATTAGTTCATTTTTTGAAGTAAACATGCGAATATATGAACAGTTTTTTGTAACGGAATCCTCTATTTATAATGCATTAGTAAATTCCGTTTATTATTTCCTATAACAAAGCATGAAGTTATTTAAGTGAGAAAATCGATTGTTTAAAGCTTGATATTTTGCTTCAAATATTACGTAGTGATATTAGTGCCTCTACTTGCATCACATTTTTGTTAACGAAAAGTGATTTCCTTTTTCTACAGAACAATAAAGGATGATGAGTTAGATTTATTTATTAAGAATGTGCGTGTACAACAATCGACAGAAGCAGCTTAATATATTTTTATAAGATAGAACAAATCGAATCAGTTAATGTATGATTCGATTTGCGAAAACAAATTCGACCTTCATATAACCACTATGCGTTAACTCAAAGGAAAAAGTAGTCCTACTGAATTTTATTTCCTGTAGTACCCTTTTACCTGAAATATTTATTGATACAGTCAAGAGTAAGTCTGGTTTTCATAAGGAAAATGACGTTGGGGAAAGAGACTACATGACTCGTGCATTTTTTGTTGGAAAATTTTCAACTTCAGATGATCAGAAATTTTTTAATTTACTAATTTTTACATTTAGAAATTTCACCATTTTCATATTTTGTGGCTTAGAAAATTAGAGATTTGGGACTTTTCGGGTCTGAAAATTTAGTTTGGGAATGTTGGGATTTTGGAATTTATATATTTAAGAATTTAGGAGTGTAAGGATTTGGACATTCGGGAATTTATGGATTCAGAAATTTGAGAGTTTGCAGATTTCATAATTTTGAAAATCCAGAATTAGAGATTTAGAAATAAGGAGGTACGAAAATTTAGTCGTTTTTACTTTTGAACATTTGTAAATTGAAAAATTTGAATTTGAAAATTTTGAAGTTTATATATTTGATTTTTCTATACGCGTTTTGAACCGAAGTGCCTACGTTCCACGCAAATGTACAATCGACAATTTCAAAAATACTTCAGGTTAGAATGTTCAATGATTCACCCTGTATGACTATATGTGACTGCACTTCCCACTCAATATCCCCATTCAATACAACAAGTTCACACCCCGTGGGAATTGATAATGGTTACGATTTGTAAACGGCTACGCCATTTACCTTTCGTCCAAGCCTCCCATTCTTGACGTCCGGCGAGCTTGAACATTTTTCCCTGTGAATCCGTGAACCCTCCACTGATTTCCGTTGATGGCGATTGTCCTTGTCGTGCACAGATCACTTTTGCGTTTCTCTCACGCGGCGAACAACACAACACGTGGTCACGTTTTATTTCACGCTACTCAATACGTCGTTAAACTATTTCCCATTTTACGAATCTGCCAGTTTCTCGAAGACGCCCGTGGTAGCACCTGGATCACTTTGCCTGATTTCTCACGTTCCTCGGCTTCGATAGCCGATCGCATCTAGATTTCATTCGACATTAGCGTAAAAAGCTATTAGATCTGGCACGTGAACATTGATGGAGTGGAGATGTAACGAGCAAAGCCGTAGAAACTACAATCTAATTACCAGCTGATTGCAGTAAATGCATCAATCTAATTCCGTTGTTTGTTTCGATGATACGTTATATAAGTATATTATGAAGAGATCAGTGCAAAATAATAGTTATAAAATGGAAATGATAATATTTAATGAAAATGTTATGCGCGTCTGTACGATGATTGGAGGTAAAAGAAGAAGGAAAGTGTTCGAAATCGCTCTCTGATTCAGTACTGACTGTTAACGCGTTTTTGGTGCAAAGAAATTGATCGTTTGCTGTCAAATTATAGCAGTGATAAAGTAAATTTATAGCAGTGATCTGTATTCTTTTTTGCAAGCAAAATATGTAAAAATCTTGCCTCTTAAGAGACTTATATAGAACGTATTCAGCAAATATTTTAACCAAATGTCTAATTGTGTAGGGCACACTATGAGAAATATTTTAGAAACTTTTACAATTGCGTACAAGTGTTCATAAAAATAGGAAATCACAAAAAAGTCTAATAAAGGATAATAGTTTCAAGAATAATTTTTTGCGATGATTATACAAAATAATTCAAATTTTCTTTTAACACAAGCCTTTTCTAAAATTTAATTTTTCCCCTCATTCTATCGTTACATTTATGTCAGACCTATGAATGTGCAAATTGTTACTTTTTGAATTAAGGTATACTAACTTTATGCGGTCGTTCATCAGTACTCAGCGATGAAAATATTTTTACCGTCCTGATCGTATGTCTCCTCTCAAACACCAAGACAAATAATTATTCTGATCACACATTACATCAAACCGACACGTGTTGGAGACACAAGGGTTTGTATTGTCATATTCGAAATGTGACAATAGCGTCCCAAAGAATAATCCATAAGTTATTTAAACTCATAATACACCTTGAGATCAACAACGTATATGAAGACTATGATCTTCAAAAAAAGATAAAAAAAGCAATAATTTTTCATGCTTCCTTTTCTAAAATAGTCTTCATAAAATAAGAAAGAGCGCTACATAGTCTGCAGTTTCGTTCTTAAAATTTTATAAAAAATACTCTCTGTTAAAATCATCTCTGTTCGTTATAACATTTTAAAAGCGAAATTGTAATATCAGATTCTGAAGCACCTTCTACCATTGTACAAAGGGTATTTTAAAAAAGAAGTTTAAGAAAATACTGTTTCTTCACCTCACATTCTTGGAACAATAAAGTCGTATTTTTCAATGCCAGAATGTCTACTGTCTGTATCTCTCCTGAGGTCCCTAAAGTCTAAAAATCTACAGTCCTAAAATGTAAACCCAAAGTCCCTAAAATCTACAAATTAAAAAATGGAAGGTTCTCGGAATCCAGGAGTTCACGTTAGTCAATGCTTTTAAATATATCGTATAATAAAATACCATAAACTCTAACAGTTATTTAAAATAAAACTGTATTATTATATTACGTTTATCTGAAGTTTCAGTCAAATAATCTATTTAATTTACCATTTATAGCATCGAATTATGTTACTACTGCCTATGCGGTGAAACCTAATTTCGATCAGCATGACACCCACGTATAATACTAATACGACCACAAAAGGTTAAACGTGTATTAACGGCTAGTTTTGTTCTCTATATTCAAATGATAAATCGCCTGTTAAGCAGCGACGACTCTACTTTAAGTTTGTTTTATCCACGCACCATTCAAAAATTTTAGAATTACGAACTTTCAAGATTACCGAATTGTATATTAGTTGATTTGGCATATGGGAAACAATATTGTAATTATTAGAATAACTATTATAAAAAATGCTATTAGAATGAAAAATAAATACAGGATATCCCAGTTTCATACGGCTATACTTTATTAACATATTCAATTTGCACAAATACGAAATGACAATGGAATGCTTTATTGTTCAATATTACATATAACATAATTACAGTTTTATCTGTATAACTTTAGTAGCATATTCTACAAATGATAATAAGAAAAAATGTTTACATAAACATAGGCTCTTGAATGTATTATTAAAAATTATTACAGTAGCATGAAAATCGAAACATTTAAGAGTCTATATTTATATAAAAATTTTTAATCGATTTTTTAATTTATAGAACATGCTGATGAAGTTTTACGTACAAAACTGAAACACACTGTATATGGCATCGAAAAATAAAACAGTCCAAAATTATTTTGTACCTTTGTTATAACTTTTTAATAAAGTGTTTAAATCTCGTTATTAATACACCATCTTTTTCTTAGTTTTGCGTATGAAATATGTTGATAAAATTTAGCAGTAAAAAACGGAAATCGCGTATATTAATCGTAGCCCCAAAATTAACAAAAATAATAACAAATGTCAGAAGCTTAACCTATTATAGTCACGATTAACAAAGAATCAGTGGGTGGTCTATTAAAATCACATCTTTAGTTTTTTCCGAACGATGCCATAGCGAAAAATGTATAACATTTCTATGTACATACGTAACATTTCACGATTAGCAAAGCGTACAAAGATCTACCTTGCATCGCGTACTAGAAAACTGAAAGTGCGGTGGCATAAAAACCTGCAACTCGTATGAGTTTCAGCGGCCATTATAACCCGAGAAAGGATTCTGTTAATAGAATGCAACGATCAGCCCTCGCTCTTGTTCCCTTGCAAGCTTTTGTTTTACGATTATCGGCTCTGATAGGTTAGATGATGCACGTTGTGCGTGAAGTTCTCAAAGAACGACAAGCCCTGTTTTCATAGAGCGATGGTTGTGCAAAAGACTATTTTTATGCTGCTTGTGACGATGTCCTTAATAGGGCAAAACCGTCCTTATTAATAACTATTAAAAGTCACATGCATTTATCAGTTATGCACAGAAAAGCCCCTATTCTTTAAAAGTAGTATATTTGCAAAATATAGCGCTTAAACGAGGTTATTTGCTGCAAAATGTAATCTTATCAATTTTATTTATTTTTTTTTTTTTTTTTTCAATTGACCGAGTAAAGAATTCTTTCAAAATAATAGTACTGATGATAATAGTAACTAAATTAATTTAGATTGATTAGACTGATAGTTAAATTCCAGATTATATTGATAACTACTATTAATTTCTCACAAATGCTGAGCACACAATATTGCTGAATACACAAACATCAACCATGCATCAAGATTGTGACAATGAGTATGTGTTTTTTGATAAAGCGTACAAAGAAGCAGTGTTATCGCTGTTTTAACAGATGTAGCTGTAAGCTTTGTATTTATTTGTTTAGTGCTGTATACGATATCGCTTGTCAAAAATTTTTGTTTAGCTTTGCTTTAAATAAAACAATTGCGGTTACAAACGAATTTGGTTAAAACAGCATAGGAATAACGATATACAATGCCACAGTTAAGTTTGTCATATCTCGAAAATATATTGTAATTATATACAAGAAAAAAGTAAAGTTATATGATAATATGATTCATTATTTACTAATTATTACCGACTTATCTACCGCTTAGAGTTATATAATAACGTTAAAAGAACAAATTTTCAAAAGTGGTGGATACTTTAACACATTGCCTACGGGTGACGAAATATCTCGTCTTTAACAAGCCGAACGTTGTGGCAGAGCGACGAGATATCTCGTTTTTGGGTTTCTTCGACTCAATCGATGATTTAAGGAATTAAAAATAGACTCTCTTGTTATGTTAGTAGGGTAACGAAGTCTCGCGTATTCTCCTAACAGATGGTTAGCGAAAGAAAATGAATGTCGACATTCTAAGAGCGTAAAAAGCAAAGTATTCCAAATACAAGAAATCATATACGCATCGACCCACCATATAGAATTTCGGGTAACACGAAACAACATACCCTTGAACCAGTAGTAGGCAAAACCAGGAAGAAATTCCCAACAAAAAAATATAAAGTCTGTGTGTAAAAAAAAATCTTTGTAATTAGATAAACGAACATAATATATTAAAAAGAAAAAGCACGCGATTTTAGTGTATGCTTGAAAGGTTACATAATTCATCCATTAATGTAATTTATTATAATATATCAGTTAAGCAATTAAATTTTAGCTAATAAATAAAGTCACAACTTCCCTGGAATTATTAGGCATAAACAGAAATAACTGCAAATATCTATTGTCGTATTACATTGCAGAACAAAATTGTGAAACAAAATAAACACTTAAATGAAATTTCTGAATTAATTAAGAATTTGTTAAAAAGTGGTCTATTGCATCGAGTTATTCTAATAAATTTCTCGATCAATTTTCTGTGCAGTAACTCAGGAAAGAGCTATAATCTGATCTAGTTTCCAACATCATTATATGCAAATCTACATGTAACGAATCCAATGGACGATTGTTCGGTAACCTTTAAATTATTCCTACGCTTTAACGACTTCCTGTTTCAAATAAATAATTAAGCTGAATCTAATTTTATCTGAATATTCGATTCAGAACTAGAAGAAAATATAAAAATTTCTCGTAACAATCAACTTATAACCTAAAAATATTCATGATTAAAATGAATTAAAGAAATGATTATGGAAAAAATGTTATCATTCGAAAATTAAATATTTTGGCCACCACAATAACAAGAAAACTTCAAAAATTCATTTTTGTTATTTACGACTTCACACAGCTAGTATAATATACAAGGACGAAATATTTTCTCATTTTTGTTAAGTTTTATGACAATATTATAACCTCCGTAGCGTAATCTTCACTTTTTGCGCTACTCTAACCAATTGACTTTTCTTTCAAAATAACAGAAGCAGGTAAACTAACTCCTCAGGTTGCTAAAAGAAACTCTGATCATTAGGGCTAATTTCAAAGCAGTAGTCTTACTTTTACCGGCCATTCCATGGAAATCCATTTAAACGATATACTCTACAAATTACTCAACTTCCATGATAATTTGTTTCATTACCGTCATACGGTAAGAATGAGACTATATCGGAATTCACTGTAATCTTACATTTTTGTATTATTCATGACCGTGCAATTACAAATACCGTATTACAGGCAATCAAATTCGTAGTATTCGATTAATCATTGTCACCGGTGTATCGATACATATTGTGCAAGAGATAGTGATTAAACGGAGCAATTTTAATAACACTCACCAGCGGAAAGGGAAGTCGTATGTCTGACAATAGAAGATAGAAGAAAATAGTTCGTCCGTGGGTTCGTTCATTCGTTTGTTCGTCAACGAATCAAACGCCCACGGTCGATTGAAAGCGTCTGACTGCGGCACAATTGCCCTTAAATTAAAATGTACTTTTGACCATACTGTTTCGTTTGACACACTTGAACCAGTAACGGATTCAAAAGGGGGCAATAAGGGCTATCAACCCCAAAAATGATGTATTCTTAATAATATTAATTTATATTGTAAAATAATATTGCATTTGACAGTAAGATAGACAGTGATCTCCAATCAACGAGTACTAAATCACATGAAAATTTGTCAGTTCCTTTTTAAAAAATTATTAAATCTTTTTAAAGCTTTAAGGATATTTTTTTAAGTAAATATAAATATTTTTAGTTAGTATGGATATAAATAATTATAATATTTGGTTATGTGTATTATACATCCTGACCATCAAATATAAATAAATGACTTGGCTAGAATTCGGTAATTGTGTAAATAGCGTATAATTAATTATAATTGCCTCCAGCAACAGTCTCTGGAATTTCAAACACAATTAACCGTCGTATCATTATTAATAGCAATTTCGCTTGATTAATTTTGCATATTAATAATTAACAATTAGATTTTGTATAAATAAATTGTTTAAACCTTGGCATTGCTGTAAGGATATAATGAACTATATTCCATATTTTACATATAATATACAGGAAAGTTAGAAATATATTTGAAGACAGAAGTAGATGTAGGTGTCACGTAACATTTTTGCAAAAATTTGATTTTTTGGCATAATAAGATCATATCTTTCTGGTATCTTTATTTCCTTTTATTTGTATTATAATATCTTTATCTTTTGAAAATACGCGCGAATATTTACTCAATTTTTTATTTTAAAAGAGGAAATGTATCTTTCTTATCAGTGCCGTTAAATAGAAATAGAATGTACAAGATATAAAAGTTTCAGTAAAAAATCTTCAAATCAACTTTATTACTAATAACGAATTTATAATATACTATTTTGTTTTGTATTAATGCATCGATAAAAACGAATAAGTTCAATTTCTTTTGGCTTATGTTGTACGTTAGTTTCAAAAAAGTTGTTTTAGATAAAACATGTTTAAAATTTGCAATTACAAATTTGTTAGCTACCAACAACTGTTTCAGTAACTATCAATCTGTTAATACTAGATGCACACAATAAACTCTTGAACAATGTTGAACTACTGAATTGCTGATTTATACACAAAAACGGAAACTGATTTTCTTCAACCTGTTAGATATGCTTTATCCTTAATTTATATTTATCTTTACTTTCCTTATATTTCTTTCTCACTTATCTTTAGTTTATATTTACTTTCTTCTCTAATCGTACATAAGTAACTGTTTTGTTTCTCATCAAGCCCATGAGCATACGATGCCTATTCATTGATTCTCCCAATTTTTACAATCTTATTTTCGATGAAAAAAAATGTTAAAATATGTTAAATTAAAACAAATTGGGCTATATTCGTAATGTTTAAAAAGCGTTAAAGCTTCTAAATTAGTTACAATGAAAACACACGAAGCAATCTGATCGTGACTAAATTTTCTTTTAGGCGATAGATGGAATGATAAAAAGGAACATGAAATACCGATTGCATCTGAATTAAATTTGTGTAAAATATATCTACATATACTTGACTACAGGAATCATTCTAAAATTGTTTGAAATTCAACATAGTTTGAGTAACGGTATTTGGCTTATCGATGTGGACCATTTTGGAATACAAATTCCTATTTCCGACAAATTGGTTAAATATCGATTGTAACTGAACTTAATTTTAATCGACCCGTTCACTGTTTTTGCTCACTATCCTGGATATCAACTTTATTAATGTAATAGTAGTAACAAAAACTTTACAAATCCTAGTTACACAAAGCTATTAAATGGTTGTTAAAACACATATGTGTTTCGTACTAATTTTTGAAAACTTAATTAATTCTTAAAATCAAATTAATTTTTTTTTATCGTAAAGAAATAAATATTATTCTAATCATGTTAACCACTTCCATGAAATTAGAGTTTGTTATTTTATAAGATCAGATAAACTCATTTATATTTTAAAGTACTACTTAATACTGAATGGTTCCATAGTGAGGAGATAAAATTTTGTCAGTATATTCTAGATATAAAATAAAAAAAAAAAATGCATATACATAAGTCTACAGATACAGTGTACCTTGCTTAAACAAAAAGTACTCGCAAAATATTTTTCATTGCTGAAAATGTGTAGTTATATAACGTTTACAATTTTTAATAATATTACGTTAATATACGTTAATAACTTTACCGTTATGTAATCTTTATTAAGTTTTTAAATTATAATTGTATGGGCAATTAAAATTAAAAAAAATAAAAGTATTTAATTTATCCATTATATTTGATCTCTCCCTTCCTTTATTTATTTATATCTAATCTTTTTACTTATTTTTTATTTTATCACGTTATTATAAATTTTATCACTGTTATCAAAAGATATATTTTTACACTACAAAAATACAATGAACAGTGAACAGGTTGTTAAGAAATAATGAAACAAAAGTCAGAACAAGATAAACAGAGAACGATATTATTCGCAATTTTCAAAGTAAATTACTAGTGCATTATTTCCGCTAAATATTTCGCGTATGTTTTGTGAGCCAGTTACATATTCCTTCTTGGATATGTCGAACTAAGCAGTCAGCAATTTTAACACTAATTACAAAAAGTACTTACATGAATATTTAAATATAATTTACAAAGTATTTATGTATGTTATGATAACAACATAAAATTGAGTAAATATATAAAACAAATTTCAATTTGTTAAAAAAAGATCTCGCAAAAATAGTTTTTTTCCTAGCTGTCACATTAGTTTCCGCTTTAAAATAAGTTTCCAAACATTCGATCACAAAATAAATACATATTCAAAATGCAATGTTTCTGATAGTATACTTAACTATGCTTTGTTTATATAATGCAAATATTGTCCATTTGCGATTAGGTAAAATATCAATACATTTATTTAAAATCAAATTTCCATATGTTTTCACAAATATTTTATTCTATTGTTACGCGAATTAGCCGTCAGTGCCATAAAAAGAAAAGATAGAAAATTTTATTACAAAGAACTAATTAATTTTGAATTGGATAAGATTAGATTAGCAATAGGCTTGGATTGAGTTTGTAATTAAGAATAATCTTTATAAGTACTGAGCTTTTTGTTAAGTATATTTATATGTATATAATCTAGTATAGTTTTAATTCTACAAGTATTCGTTCATTTATTTCTTGTATAGATACGGAGAAAAAAATTACGAATTAAGTTTTGCGTGTTTAATTTTGGATTAAAGGAACGTAAATCATATGATACCAAACATGAAGCATATGAGTCAAAATCAATAATTATGTATGGTAACAGGTGATGCCCCTATTCCAAATAAGTACCAACAAAAATATGGTATAATTACTTTGCCTGAAACAACTCAGATAATGTATACCATAATTAGACAATACATGAAGTGATAGTTTTAAACCATTATAAATTTCGTTATGATTTAATAATCGTACATATTACATGGAATTTACACTTTGCTTGTAATAGATACGTTCATCTAATTGATGCTTTTATTCACCATGCTAATTTATTAATTTTATGTTCATTCATTATTATCTGATTGAATTCAATTCAACTTATAATTATCTTTTTTTAATCATATAAAACTAGCGTGGTTATAAATTCCCATTGTTCCTTGATTAGAACACAATTACCGAAGATAAACGTGAATATAATAGTTGCGTACAATATTTTTAATTTTATGCCTTAACATTTATGTATTATATGTATACGCTTAGTATAAAACTTAATTGATAGAAATTAACTTCGTAATCAAATATATACAAATATTTGCAAAACCGTTAACGAAAATAAAACAATGCGAATTTATAATCGAATTAGCTGTGTATGACTGAAACAAATAATTATATATTCAAATGAATACAATTAACGCTTTTATATATATTTTAAATTACTGTTGACATAAAAATGGCATAAATCTGATTTTCACGTATAATTGTAAATTACCAATATAAAACACATGGTTCAATATAAAAGACAAGAACATTAAAATTTCGTTAAACAAAAATATCTCTTGTTTAAAATCTTCAATACTGTTTTATTGGTAAGGCAAATGCACGCTTGTAAACTTACTGATTTGGCTTAACCTCCGTACAATTATTAAATGTGTAAAAATTAATAGTTTTGCAAAGTTATAACACACACTTCTAAAGGAAAGATCAAAATGCACGTTAAAACGTTTTTTTTTCGTGTTCTTAATCTGCCACAAATTCAATTCTCGAATAAAATTAAAATAATTATACTTTTGGAAGTATACATGAAAACTTGAAATGCAATTATAATAGTACGAATTTTAATCTTGACTTCTATTATACCATTAGTGTTTTGTTAATTTAGTCGACTGTTAATATTGCATTTTAAATACAATCAATTTACCAAAACATAATTTTTTAAATATATTAGAAGTTTAATGTAGAAGTAAATATATTAAAATTAAAATATACTGAAAATTATTTCGAAACATTTTATTGGCAAAACGTTAAGAAAATAGATAATTAGAATTTTTAATTTTATTGAAAAAAAGGATAAGATAAAGAAAGTATATGATTAGAAATCTCGAACTGGAGGTTTGGAAAAACAATTCTAAAATTGTTGAGTAATGAGAATTCCTTCCGTGTTTTTTAAAGGACATACTGATCATAGAAAATTAATTTTGAGATGATGCATAATTGTGCATACTTCAAACTAAATCAGCGAGTTTACAGGCCCCTTTGTAAACTGTAACATCGCTATATTCTGGTAATAATAATATTACGCGACAATAGGCTTAGTGTCAATATGCTTTTGGCTTTTGCTAAAAAATACATTTTACTAAATTAAATTTAAGATATTTTCAAATACATACTCTCAACTACACAATAATTCTGAATAAAAAAATAATATTCAAATGGCACTTGTGAACAATTCACAAATATACAACAAAATGCAATTCATTCTATTATTAATTAATATTTCTCTGACCTAGAAAAAGCAAACACTTGAACGATTGATAATTCAAAAAAAAATTTATCAGTAACAGTCGACGATAATCGACATAGATTAGCGGTTTATGCGCTCGAGTGTTTTTTACCTCACCTTTTACCACGTTCAATTCTAACGCAACAGTTTCGCGACTAGTACGATATTGTTTATTAAAAACGTAAATATATATTTCTATGACTCAGTCGACTTTTATGCAACAGATAAGGAAAGTTCAATATAGCTGGTGTCTTAAAGGCCTATTCCTACTACATATTACTATTATGTTATACATATTTCCACTATTACTGAACTGGTTCCTTTCAAATGCACACCTACAAAAATATTATGTTGCGAAACTTGTCGCATTTGCACAGACTTAATAAATGTTCACTTTAACTCACTCCTTGTGCCCCACGTACACTAAAAAACGCGAGCGTTGAACTGTAAACGGAAATTACCGTAAATGTCATGCGTCTTTAACGGAAAAATATCATCGAGATCTCAAACACTATAAATATCGACGAGACACTGAACACCAAATCACCAAGTCACGCGACATGTAAAACCGGCATTGTTTTGATTACCGAGGTTTGTGTATTCACAAAGACGCGGCATCCGGGACTTAAAGGAATTTAAGAGCTTGGTAATTGCGTCCTATGGTAGTACAGTTGTCATATTAAGATGGTTGTATTATGAAATTCTTGTAAAATTTGACCGGATGCAAATATTATGAAATATCGCTAAAATTTTAGAGTCTCACATTACCAAGCAAAGCCAATAATATTTAAAATTATAATATTTAATCTATACATATAAAACAAGCATTTGTTAGAGATGCATTATTAATTACAGTGCGAGAAAGTTATTTTTAATGTCTTTTTTAACTTTAAAGTATTCTAAAAGGATCTATGTGACCTCAAACAAACAAAAAATGATTGAGGAATATATAGAAAGTAAGTACACTCCTTGTCAATAGCATGTATCCGATGATAAGCAGGAAAATATTTTCTGTTTATTCCATAATATTAAGGTATTAAACTCACTTTGGATCAATATTATAGCACATTAGAGGTTGTATACTTTACAATTAAAATATACGACCGACAAAATTAATTGATCTCTGTCGTATCTATCAAATGTCCAAACTTTTGAACTCGACTGTCACGCTACAACCACCTTAAACTTCCTTTCTTTTTTTCGTTGACGAATATTTTTCGGCGAAGTACCTAATACATTCGAGTTGAAAGACCGTTTCCACAAAAGAGGCAACACTGTACTGAACGACTTCAACAGTTGACGAAACGAAACTGCGAATCGGACGAAACTCGATCGAGACCGTTTCCTGTCGATACGATGGTTGGCGTTAACTCGACCGAAACCGTTGTGCGTTCCGAGATAGCGGAGGATATCGTATCATAAAATTCGCGTTTTGAGTTTAAAGCAAGCAATGCTACGAAATTAGCAAAACGTCTCGCGTTCGTAGGCAAATCAGGACGGGACTACACCAGGCAAATATCGATGGCAAATAACAGCGGCGTGCGGTTTCGGTGACCGCGAGAGTATTGCACATTGACCGACCAGCCGAGAGGGACTTGGCCGCGTGAACTGACCAGTAAGGACAGCTAGCCGTTGCTTTGACTGTCGTTAAATTAACCACAATTACCAACAAGGCCTACACGCACGCGCCTTCCTCTCTACGCCTACTGCTCTATACAGAGTCTTTCAATAATCATGCTACAGCCAGTCAAAGCTGTAACTGAGGAAGCAGCCGAGGAAGGAACTGATTCATTCTTATCAGAAATATTTTGAATCGAAAACACCTATCTTCCGATGTACAAGGTACTTTATTTACACAGTATTTAGCATTAGATTTACAGAACCCGTCATAATGACGAAGCTTAGATTTCTTATTTTATACTACGAAAATTATTAAGAAGCTTTTGTCAGAATACATATTAACTTTCATCGAGGTAAAGAATCATTATATAATCTAGTTTATGTATTATCCATTATTTATCTATATTTACAGTTTAATTGTAATTTAAATATCAGTGGTAATTAATCATTGGTAAATGTAAAGTAGAATAACGAATTTAAAAAAAAAGAAATGATAAAACTTTTAAGCATAAAACTTTTATTTATTTCTTTTGTTATAAAACTTTTACCGACCGATTTTTGTCATTCTTTCAATTCAAATGACATTAAACACGATCTAATTTAAACTATATTTTATGAACTAGTTTAACTGACAGGAAGAAATATCGCTTAAAAATTTGAAAAATTTTTTTGCACTGAGATAATGGACATGTAATTTCAGTCATTTCATAATTAATTGTATTATTATTTTTTAACACAGTGTTACAACTGTCTTTTTGTTTATAAAAAATCTTATTTTTTTAATATTTTTACATACATATATTTTGAAGAATATTTAAAATCAATTTTCCCAAAAATCACGTATTTACTCAAATTTTCTCGAAGCTACGTATAAAAGTACATGCAAATAGTACTCAATAATCTTTATTTATTCTCTGCTCCTTTTCCTTTTATTCTCAACTCCTTTCTAATTCTACCGAGATTATTTGGACACCGAGTATTATTGCATTGGGTGTCTTGTGTAAAATCGAACATGTAAATATCTTATTTGTCTTTAATGATATGATTTTAACGATACTAATATTGTTTGCATTTTCTCAAAGTCATTGATATCTTTTAGCAGAATATTTCTTTCTTACAATATTTTATAACAGGCAAAAAATTCTAATAGACAAGTCTGTATCGTAACTTTCAAATAACCTTGATGATGATCAATGATGGCCATTTGATGATCATAACTCATAATTACCAGATGCAATGGAAAGAAATATATTTCTCTGCAAAAAATACATAATAGTACACCCGTGTTCGTGGATTCAATATTCGTTATTTCACTTATATGCAATTGACCAGGTAAAATAGTGATATACAGGAAAGATGTCATTCCACTCCTTACTTTTTCAAATTTACAAATTCTTTCATTTAAAACCTATAAGTCTTGTAGTTCCAAAATTTACAATTTTATCAGTAATTCAGTAATTCGGGAATTTTGGGGGTTTAAAAATTTGAAAATTTAGCACATTTGAGAACTTAGAGATTTGACAAATTTAAAACTTAAATTTAGAAATTAAGAAGTTTAAAAATTAGGAACTTAGAGAACTTAACAGACTTGGCGATTTATAAAATTTTGTAATTTAAAATAAGAAATTTATCGATCAGTTGATCGCTTTGGTAATTTTAATATTAAAACCAAAAATGATATTTAGGTGTTCAATTTCACATGAGACACTCTGTAGTTTATATCCGTTCACGTATATACATATATAAATACATCCGTTTCAATTTTGCTCGTTCGTGTGCATTTATACTTGCGCAAAGACTATTAAATCAACGATACACACAATGAACTTTATATAGAGCTATTAACAAGAAACATTGTCAAAGATGATTTCTGTAAAAGGCACAAAAAAACTGTTATTTCTGATTTTAGAAATTTAACGAATTTTCAATAACTTTAACCCTTTGTACTCGCTTGCTCCCTTTGAGGGGACATTTTGAATGATAGAATAAATTTCCCAATGCAAAGGGTTAATAATGTCAAAAGTGACAACTGATGTTACGTATTAATGATTTTGTAATTGTATTATGTAACGTATTGTATAAACAATCTTTAGATTATTTCTATTTACGGTATTACGTACTAGTTTCAATTTGAAAGGTGGTAATTTTCAAGAGTATGTAGTATTAGGAACTCTTAAAAATATTTCAGAAATTTGTTTTGTCGATATATAAAGAATCTAAAAATATAAGATACATTGATTCCATGAAATATATGACCATCAAGATGTTCACATTTATACTTTCTTCAATGCAAAATAGGAAATTAAGGAAAATGTTATAATTATTTCACCTTTACTCTAAAGTAAGATAACGATTACTAAAAACAATTCAAGATTTAAAATAACAAGACTTAAATGGTAATGTTTGAACCGCAAGGACCAATGATGCTTAATTCGTACTCAGACTACGGCTCAGCAACGTTTTATTTATATATAATATTCCTGGACATAATCAGGACATACATATAAGATGTATGACAGTTCTTTAGTACACAAAGTAAAACACCTATGTATATATTAAATAAATATAATTAATACCAATATAAATAAAAATAAATTTTAAAAATTTAATAAATATATAAAATTGTAATAAAGGAAACTGTATTCGAATATGTTCACGATCAAATTTTGCCTGTGTAAATCAGTTTAAAAGTTAACGTTGGTCAATTCACTGATAAGCAACGCGAAATTATCGCGGCAAAGCGACTGTTATCAGCAAAACCAAATCAGGAGCAAAATGCAGCGTGCACACTTACAGTTAGTAATAAGAATATTTTTTTATTTAAAATTATGTTATGCACAGATAAACGAAGATAGGGATAAAAATGAGAAACCATCGTATATAACATAACCTATTCCTTCTCCTCCTATGTTAGTTTGCTGTCTAATAAATTTTAAATATTTCTATATTTGCAAGTCTCAATACTGAACTCTAGTAGATTTTTATGCGTCATTTATAAATTTGAAAACCGTTTTTTTCGTCACTTCCAGTTTCTAAATAATTTCATTTTGAAGGAGGAGTAAAATTTTTAACTTTAGGACTTTGATATACTTTAAAAGTTATATAAGTACTTGTAATAGAAAAATCATTTTCTATAACAAATATTTTTAAATTTTTGCAACTGAAGCAATTGATTAAATTGACAATTTTGTCTTCTTTCTTAACAGTGAATTATTTAAAGAACGGGAAAAAAGAGGGTTCTGAGCTTACAATTAGTAAGCAGTATATGAAAATCTACAGGAATCATTTATCCGTTATTGTAAATAAAAATACGTGTCGGTCGATGTGGAAAAATAAATGATTATTGTTGCACAATTATTAAATTTGTTCATACAGTTAAACGCGAAGAAGTAATTTTTCTGGATAAAATCTCCATTTCGAGAATTCAAATGGTGCTGAACAGTATTTGAGGAGCAACCGATATGTGATTCAGTGACGGCAGATTTAGGAAGGAGGTGGCTATGGTAATTAACAAGTTAGTTGCCAATTACCACGGTATCGTTCGTGATACCGTCGCATGAGCAAACACGTCATGCGCAGAAGTTGATAGCTTTATTGAATTAAATTGTTTACAATTACGCCACCAGACGAAAAAGGAAATGTAGAAGGAAATGGACGATTTAAACGATTTTTACTGAATTATTAATCGTATTTAATTATCATTTTATATAAACATAGAAAACTGGCAATATTATTTATGACAAAAGGTTTCATTATCGAAATATTGACATATGTATTGCCTTTTAAAGCTACTTATGTATCAAGGCATTAGGAAGATAAAATTCTGAAGGCAAATTTCAAAGAGAGATTTCAGGTATCTGTCATGGATTGCTTTGGTTTCCGCATATGTTTTAGAAAATCGAAAAATAAGAAGTATATGTCGTTTATTTTGGCCCCTTTCCAAATTTAGTGGTTTATATATAATGCTTTATATATAATGACGCAACTTGTTTGAACGAAACCAGTTATAAAATTTATGCCACAGTGAGAAATAAAAACCATAATTTATTCCATTTTATTAAGAATAAACAGTTCGATTAGAATAAACCACCCATAAACGTGACAAAAAGTTTAAAAGAATTCGCCCAAAAAGGCAAAATTTGAGTGAATAAATCTGAAAAAAGTACATGTTACATATTAATAGCAATGTAAGCTATGTAATATAAGCTATGTAATAGCAATGGAAGCTGTATTATATACATTTTTCAATAAGATTGATCTTAGGAAAGTGCCCTTGAATGCATTCAATATTAAAGAAGGAAATCACTCCTCAAATTTAATTACAATTGTACAAAAAGTTGATCAATAAAGCAAAATTCGAATAAAAAATCTGAAAGAAAAAAATATGTTACATTTGTCTACGACAAATTGTTTAACATTTGTCACGAATAAAACTTTATTCCTTTAAAAACAAGTATTTTGGAAACATGAAATTATTTTATTATTTCAGAGCTCTACAAAATCATTACAAACAAAATATTCTCATGTTAAACCAAATAATGTTTCATTATATCATTCATGAAGTGCCGATTACCCTACGGAAATGGCGAAAGCTACATCCTCAAATAAAAATACTGGTAGGGACAACCGGGAAAATCTAACCTCTAGATATACAGGGTGTTTCCCTTGATATTTACATCTTTATATCATTATAGATTTATGTCATTATTATTATCGGTAGTCGAAAACGTTTCAGCTAAAGGTGGAATGGTTTCAAGAGGATATATTCTGATATTATTAATTCTTTTAGGTAAACGTTTAAAGGTCATGGGAAAATCAACTATATTGTTTTAACCTTCGATTAATACATTGGTCAATGTACCTGGACATAGTGCATAAAAGAATAGTAAACCATCGTTCGCGGACTGAAATGTTAGCTTTATTTTCAGAAAAATTTCTATGCCTTTACAGACCTAAAATATTTGTCATTTTATCAATTTGTTGCAATGTAGATTATCGTTATATTGGATTAGATACATTGCATTAAACAATCAGATAATCTCATGTTGATAAAATACCTGTTTCAGTAAGCTGCGATTTCATATTTGCTAAAATATGATTATTTTTGCTAGGACTTTATTTTTATTAGATTATAATACTTTTTATATTAATTCATTCTTTGTTAAACAAGCCTGTCCGTTTCTAATAAAATAAGTTACGTACAACACGTACTCGGTAAAATACGCGTCGCTGCCAGTGGTACTCAATGTTGGCGCGGCGCGGTGGTCGCCCTGCCTACTGTCTTGACGTAACAGAATAACTGAACGGCGCGACGCGCCATTGAGTCCCACTGGCAGCGACGCGTGTTTTGCCGAACTATTTTCCTTATAAACTGTAAACGAAAGTGATTTTGTAAGTTTGCTTGATGCTTTCTGCAGAAGAAATGTCTGCTTTACCACTTACGATGGTTAGATTATTGCCTAGACCCATAGTTTTTTAAATAAATTGAAAAATATCAGGAAAAATTGGTGTGTTTTTGGTGTCTTTCTTACTTTGATCATTATTTAAATATATTTAAATGTTTATAATGTAATAACAATTTATATCCTTTCATTCGAGAAAGTTCACAGATTATTCTCGTGCAAAAAGCCAATAGCTGATATGGTAAAAGCACAAAAAGTGTCATATCTGCAATTTTTTTAAACATTAATTTTCTCTAAAACTACACATTCTGGAGATTTCAGATCCATATTCAGCTCGCAAAAATCTATAAGAATTTCATAGTGTAGGTTACGAAATTAAAAAAAAGTCAAAATTTGTTGTACAGTATAATTCACGTAAACTTGACTATTTAGTCTATTTTTAATTAAAAACTATAATAAATAAATTGAAATCTTTAGTGACAAAAAGCATATAAGTATTTTGACAAAATTAAAGAGAAAGTATTTATTTTAATAGAAATTCATGGTTATTTAAACTTAAAAGTCGGTGGGAGTGGTCACTCTAATTTACACCACGATTAATTTTATTATTACTATTGTTCTTTATGATAAGGCAAAATTTCTTTTATTAAATAAGTTTCATATTTTTCAAACGAGATACTTGACTTTCTTCTATCAGACGCCGTCTCTTTACTTCTGTTGCTCACGTCAACCGAAACACAAATTTTCTCTGTCCTAAATTTAGTTTTTTCTTCAATCTTAAACAGTTCATTTATTTGTCATATATTGAGATTTTGAAGTGTTCGCGACATTTGAATTTTTATATATCTTTAGGAAGATCTTCGCTGAAGAGAAATATGCATTATTTAACACGATTTCTGAGAAAAGAGTACATAAGTAGGTTAACATAATATGTATACACCTACTCTTCTTCCATCCAATTATACATATACATTTATATATACACAATTATATATGTATAAACTTTAAATCGACTAAAAACAAATTAAAATATATATATATTTGAAATGTTGAAAGTTTTAACACGTGGAAATTTGTAAATGTAGAAACTGGAAAATGTGCAAGTTTGTGAAATTTTTAAATATAATTATCTGGAAATTTAGAAATTTAACAAATTGAAAGAATTAAAGAACTTGAGAATTTTTAATTTGGGGAATGTAGGAATTTAGGAATTGGAGATTTGCAAAGTTGGAAATAGCTACCACTTCTATTGTATACGTAGATTATCAAATTCCGAAAAATTCCGGAAACTAAATGATTTGTTACGATACTTTTGTTAAAATTTGTTAAAATCGATATACACCGGTAAGTTTAGTGTTAATTATATTACTATCACAGATTATTCCTTTGTTTGTAACAGGATAACCGCACAACAAAAGTAAATTAATACATATAAAAATTAATAAATAAAACTATTTGAATTAATGTGATATTTCAACGTACTAGGTTACTGTACATTATCTTGTATTTTATTAACTTGAAACGTAAATTTGTTCTCAACTCAAACTTTATTCTAGAGAGTGTAATATTAATCAATATCAGCATGACGACGTTTTTTTATATGACATAATTAGTTTTGCAAATACAAAACACTACCCAATAATGTAGAATTTTAATTCGATTTTATTGCTTTAATTGGTTCATAATCACAACAGAAATGACTTCCTATTGAAGCTAATTGATAGGAGTTGTTTAAAAGGTAAAATGAAAATGACCAGAATTAATTTAAGTAGCACAAATTAGTACAAATTCAATACTAAATGTATCCGTTTTGTTCTTTTTATTTTTAATTAATTTCGACGTTTGGTCCTGCTAGCTCAATATTAAGCTGACAACGCGACGATTTTTTTGAAATCATCACGAGGTGCAAAATTACTTTTTGTGGTACAAATTAGTACACAATAAGTACTAAATATTCCACTATGTCCGATATGATTCTGCTGGTTTGGTCCTGCCAACTTAAGAAAGGCTAATGCTAAAAACAGACATCTTTTGTATATAACCAGTGGCATACTTATCACTGCTTCAAAACCAGTGCTTTATATGTAGAAACAAATCGAAAATGTTGCATAAAATCTTATTATAACTAATTCTGTTTGCGATAAAGTTAAATTTCAAAATTTTTTTTAATATGTCTACGGAAAATTGTTTACAACAAGAAAGATAGCGATTTCATACATTTTTTCTGTTAAATTAACGATTACTGGATATTATAATCTAAAAAACAAAATTGTTAACATCATTAACGTTATTTTATTTGTAACACCGCACATGATAAGAACGAATAACCTATAAATGAACTGTAATCTTAATATCTTCGGCATAATCTACAGAAGAGTAAAACGTCAATTTGCAAAAGCTTTTTAGCAAGTGTTCAGTTGTTTTAATCAGTACTAAAATAAAGGTCAACGTTACAGTAAATATTTTAATTTACTCGTTTGTATGTTAATTTTGCTGGACTGTATTAAATCTGTGATATCTGCCACCGCTCTATTTCATAGATTCAATGTGTTAAAATCACCTTTTGTTATTGATTAGTATTCATTATTATGTTGCTACTTACGCACATACTGATTGTACATACAAGTAATTTCGTTACACTATATACATATTAATGCATCAACAATGTCATGCATGATAATGACTAGACTGCGCATGTTTATGCATTTCTGATATATCGAAATCTGCGAAGTAATAAAGACCCGACAGATTAATTGATTTATGTATTTTACACATTTTTATATATTATAAATGACAAAATTTTGTCAGTCAAATGCAAAAAATCCCTCAGTGAAATATATAATAATACATTTTAATGACATTAATAACACTGTACAACAGCCAACTGATTTCGTAACCACCACTATGAAATTCTTATAGGTTTTTGCGAGCTGAATACGAATCTGAAATCCGTTTTTCCCTAGGACGTACAGTTTTTGAGAAAATTAATGTTAAAAAAAATTGCAAATTTTTAACTTTGGAAATTTTTTGTGCTTTTACCATAGCAGCTATTCAGTGGCATTTTACACGAGAAAAATCTGTGAATTTTCCCGAATAAAACGATATAAATTGTTATTACATTGTAAATATTTAAATATGTTTAAATAATGATCAAAGTAAGAAAGACACCAAAAACGCACCAATTTTTGCTGATATATTTCAATTTATTTAAAAAACTATGGGTCTAGGCGAAAATCTAACCATCGTACGTGATAGAGCAGACATTTCTGCTGAAGAAAGCATCAAGCGAAGTTACAAAATCGCTTTCGTTTTCTTTTTATAAAAAAAATAGTTCGGCAAAACACGCGCCGTTGCCAGTGGTATTCAACATTATAGTGTACCACTAATACTATTTTATAACTTTTGTTCACACATGTTTGCTGGAAAATTTTCTGCGTAAAAATATAATAAATAAATCTTTCTATAAAAGGAAAATACGTTACATAATTTAAAGCGTAAAGTACTTAAAGGTTAAATAAAATAAAACAATTTTTTAGAGATACTACTTAAAAACGGTGCAGTAAATAAATAAATACCATCAAAACATTTGTTATCAAAGGAAAACCATAATAATCGTTTTAAATATTCATAAATATTTAAAAGTTAAAAAAAAAAAAACAGACAGAAAAAAGTTTTTAATGCGATCATAGAATATCATAAGCGAGATTGAAAAGATGTAATTAGGATGACATTGGAAGCAAGATGGAGGGAGAATCTTCATACACGAGTCACACACAAATTGATATGCAGTGCAATGTTTCTCTATCAGCTTCCTTCCTGTACGAATTGAAGGGAAGCGTTAAATCGTTATTGCGTCGTCGCTTCAGTTCGCTTTTCGTTATCTCAATTCTGAAGCACACCGACGAACTGTAACTGTGTCGAAGCTCATGTGTATGTGGCCAACTAGAAACAGTGCTGTAATAGAAGGCCGAAACATAGTACGATGGCTTCTGAATAGTTTCGCAAGGAAAATTACTCATTATGGTAACTACATCGATTAGTCCGTGATTAAGGGAAATCATTGATCCATGAAATAACTACTAAATTACTTAACTTTGATTCTGTCCGAAAAAAATGTATACTGATTTCCTTTGTCAAAAACTAAACATATGGTCAAATGATTGAAAACGCCCGAGTACCGATTCAGAAGAAATTTTAATAACAAATTCTTTTTAGATAAAAAATATCCAAGGCAAGTACTTCCTGACAACTCAACAAATACTTTCAACAGTTTTTTATTATATATGGACGTGCAACCTGATAATTACAAACCTATTCTATTTTCAATGTTTCAGTTAAGTCAAAGTACAGCAAAGTCCGCGAGCAATGTAAACAACATGCACTGTAAACGTCACGTCCTCTAGCCTAGACTGAAATAAATATCATGGAAATAATACACATTAATAAGTATGGGAAAAAATAAAAATATATTGGAAGTATCTTGTTTTCTGAATAGTTCGTTTAAAATCGTTCAATTTCATATCGTTTTTATCCACAAGAAATTTATTTTCATATTGGACAAAATTTATATTTCGTTTCAAAATTTCGAAAAAAAAATATTTTTTTATCCTGATTACTAATGTTGTTCTTGGAACTGTGAATCTATCTATATATCCTTCCTCTCCCATATTATAATCAAGCTTGTTTAGAATTGTTATGCTTCTAATTAATATGGTACGTACTCTATGTTACACTATCTCACAATTATATTTTCTTTCTTTAAATTTCTTTGTTTTAATTTAATGTCATAAATAAAAAGTACTTAATTATAAAAATAAAACACGCGAATAAAATTTTATCGCGAATATAGCAAATATTAAATTTTGTAAAATGAACTATAATATTAGCTAAATCATTACATAATATTTTATTGCAAAAAATATAAAGTACAACATTGTATAAAATTATTTCAATAATATATTGAAATACTATTTAGTTCTACTGTATTGCCTTGGAAAAAGAAAGAAATTTAGAGTTTATTGATATCGAAAAATATTTCATTTTTACATTTAAAGAATATTAAACCTTTAATATCACTATTCTCTTCATTAAATTAAATCGTTTTATAAAATAATTTGGAGAATATGTGAATAAAGCGATGCCTCAAGATGAAATAATTCCTTACTGTCCTGTGGCCATTAATAATATTATCTCACAATAACGATCTGTAACGGTTTCTTGTCACGTATCGTTGTTTGTTAATCGAAGTACATATGTTGTATGTTAGCGCTCTCTCTGTTATCCACAAAAAATTACTACGTCTTATCTGAGGTAAGATGTTCTTTAATGCTGTGTAACTTTTGTTAGAAACGGTTTCATCTGACCGTTGTTTTATTAGTGAATTTAGTCATAAATCCATAGTTGAATTATATTATTAGCACATGTAATAATTTGGGAATACATTTAAATGTAAAATGTGAGTATGATGTTAGGAGCATTAAAATACTTCCATGATTAATTTTACGATATATGGTATATCAGCGTATTTTAGTTTCATTACAACAATACCTCGTCAATATAGAAGAAAAAGAATGCGTTAAAGCTGAAATCAAACAGATGTCATTTTCTTATATTTGTTAGTTGCTATAATTTATAATTAAGTTTAATTCTGTATATCTTGTTCGTATTATATTATTATAAGTAATTTCAGTCATACTTAAATAAAATTTCATGAAATAAATAAGCTTTAACAGTTATAAAATTCCGAAGGATCATTTTATACGTGCAGTTGGACAAAGCGGTCTTAATGTATTTCTTGAAAATGAAAAAATATAAATAAAATATTAAATTTTATGGAAATCAATAGTGATGTCGGTAAATCCAGAGTACTTTTATTTAACTAATATATACTTGTATTTCTTATATGAATTATACTTTATATGGTATGAATCACTTTCATTATGAATTTATTTACTCCTGTTACGTACAGGTTTTAGAGAAAGAATTCGAAAAAATCCTAGACTTTGAATATTTGGAAAAGCTGTGACACAACTTTTATAATAATGGAACATATTAATAGGAATAAGTATATTAATAGGGATAACTAACTCGATCGTGTACTTAATGATCAAGATATCGTCGCTCATTTTTAAGATGTACATTACAATAATCGGTCATGAATAAAACCATAATAAAATCTGGAAAATGTTTCATAAAATTGATTTATGAAAATTTCAAGAACATCGTTCGATAAATTATAACATTTTTAATTCACTCACACTTTTATAGTTGCTTCTTATAAATCGTCTAATATGAGTACGAATCGAAAATCAATTTTTCACTAGTTTACCTTCAATTAATGAGAAGTTTGAGTTTCAAGAAGAAAAGAAAAAACATTTGATGTCTAAATAGTAAAACCTTTTTAGTTATTTTAACGCGAAATTATTCTATTAACTTTATTGCGTAAAATGATACCAGTTCAAATTTTTAAGTGTGTTTAAACAACGGTCAGAATGAAACTGACAATCGAAATACATCAAATTTTGTGCATTTTTCAAATTTATGTTCAAATCTAAAGTTTGAATAAGAAACTAAAGCTTAAACGTATAAGAAATGCCATATAAGATTCATGATTATCTAAAACGCATTTTTAAAATCTTGTATTATACACATAATCTTTTTCTATTTCAAATAATTCATAATTTCCAGAAACAGTGATTTTTTATTTCAAGTAGTAATATTTTTTTAATTGCACAAGATATTATAAGAATTAAATTGGCAATGAAACAAATAATGACTAATTTTACCAATTACTCAATTAACAAATTAATTACTTCAAATTTGCGCAACTTTAAAAGATATTAGTTTAATACTCTTACATAAATATTGTGAAAGTAGTAAATAAAATATTAAAAATAAAATGATTAATAAAATTAATTACGATTAATCGTTTAACAGAAATTTTTATTAGCGAAATAATATTAACTACACTGTTGGGCAGTGGAAAATATCTTGTAAAATTGATTTGTTTCGCATGTACTGTTTAATTTGATCGTTACTAAAAATTTAACTGCTTTTAATATAAAAATTGATTGCATGATTTTATTCGGAACAGTTTATACGATAATGTCATGTTAAAAAGCAAAAAAGTCATTGTTTATAAAATATATAAAAATACGCTACAAATTGACGAACTGTATCCTTTTTTTAATTAAGCTTTTTCTAAAACTTGTATTCAGGATGAAAAGCAGTTTACTAAAGTATTCGGTGTTCGAAAATTTAGAGGAAACGCCTATTAAATGTTAACTAGTTGTGATTAGGTAAAAATATCAGCAATTAATAATATATTAAACAATCAAGTATATGCATATTGAATTTACATATTTAAAATAAATATTGTTATTAAAAATCATTTTTTGTCATTGCTAGATTCAATGATATTTTCATTTTTTACATGTTTCTTAATCTAAAAGTAATACTTTTAATAAAAGGATATTTCACTTTCTGCAACGTTTTATTCACCAGGGCGCCACTAATGCAACTGTTACTTTCTCGAATCGCAATAATGAAAATTTACATCGAATTTCAATTTTAATTATGCGCTTTCTTATGCCGAAGTGAAATTGCAAAAATGAAATAGAATAAGGTAACTGATTCAGTGATCAAATGATTACAGAAACAATAAAGGTAACTGCAGGTTTTTTTATATTTAGATCATATAAAATTATAACAAAATACGTTTATCCGAAAGGATGCTTTCAGATAAAGTACAATAATAAGAATCTGCATTTCAGAGAAACCAAGATTTTAAATTAATTAAAATCTCAAAATGTTCATACGACTCACTAATTGAATAGTATTCATGCCATGTTCTAGTTATTAATTATTATTGTTTCAAATATTGAACGGTATTAATTTAATTATTTTCATTATTTCGTACAAAAAAATCAAAATAGTAATGTTTTGTGAAATGAAAGCATTTTATTTATAATTCTGTCTTCTGAATTATTTTTGGCACATAAAACTTCGCTGGCAACTAGTAACAAACTGCCTGTTTATAAATGGTGTTATTGTTGTACGAATATCTTTTTTTGTGGAATATTTTTCCTTCTGCTTTACCTTCGACATTCTAATGAATTTATGATGGTTTATGAATTCATGATTTATGACTTCATAATGTAAGAGAAATGACTAAAGGTATATTGCACAATTTTACAGAATACAAAACGTACTTGCTTTAATGAAATAATAATGAACAATATAATAAATTCGTCAAAACTGATTCGTTCAACAATCCGGTCTCACACGAAAAAAATAAATAAACAAACGATAAGACATAAGGAAATATACACATCAATTTTTTACACTTATGAAAGTCAGTACATATTTCAAGAAAACTACCTTAACGAATTTCATAATTTAAAATAAAACGTTTATAAAACGTTCAGTTGACTGCTTCGGTAGTTTTAGTATTAATGAATTGTCAGCATTATGTTATCACGTGTTACTGAAAACATAATATTTAATTTGAATATGTAAACAAAACGAATAAGAAATTAAATTAATTTAAATTCTCTACTATTTAATAAATTTAGAACAATTTTTCTATGTACAAAATTATATAACATTAAATAATTCAAACTTTACCAAAAGTACTCCCTTATTTTGTTTTTGCCATTATGAAACGAAATTAAGAATATTAAAACCTGGAGTATTGAGAATTAGAAAATTATAAATATATCTATGTAAAGCTAATACATTTTACTATTATATTTTGATTAGTTGAAACGTTTAAAGTAAACAGAAATATTATTAACAAAATTTCCACTGGACTGTTAATTACATGTACTCATTTGAGCACTAGGATATTTACCTTAATACCTTGCATAGAAATGGAAAACTACAGTATCGAAATTTTTACGAGTTAATGGTTCAAACAGATTACATAACTGCAAACGATCAGGAAGCCATATGGAACCCCGATTTTCCATGTGACATGTTACTCGGGCCTTCACGAGCGTCTCAACCGGAAACTAGTTTGCTCGCAGTTCGTAACGCCATATGGTAGGGACGAATTCGTTCACCAAACAGATATAATGTACAACGTAACTCTGCTCGGAAACAGTGGCGTCACGGAAGCGTGACTTTAATCGTTTAGAGTTTGGGGAATTCAAACTTTTGTGAAACTTAGGAGAATATAGATTTGGCCGCGCCTCCTCCTCGAGTATTTCACCCTGATGCTTTGCAACGAAATGATTATAACTAAAACAATTATAAAGTTGACTTCGGGCCTTAAATAATAAGGAAAGTGATAGTAAAACAAAATGTTGACGATATCCGCTTTACAATAAAAATTTAAATATTTCATAAAATACTAGATCGTTAATTATTAATTAAATGGATCAGTAAATAAATAAATATGTACATATACACATTTAAGAATAATTTCAATTGTTTAGTATTACATTATAAGTTGTTCGATCATTGTACTATTTATAAAAACAAATTACTTAAAAAAATAATAAACAATCGTTGAAAATATTTCTTACGTAGATATTACTAACTCTTTAAACATAGGTCATCGGTGAAAGTGAGGTTTATAACGGAATAAATTTTTTATCGCCACTGCACATATTCGCATCATAATCATTAATTTTTAATGCATTTTTTTAATGGAAACATTATGAGAAATATCAATAAAATGAACTATTTTGTATATTGTTAACTCCAAAGAATTAGAAGAATTAATATCTTTAATACTACATACTAACATGTGTACAAACTCTTCATTAAAACCTTTTCAACACTACTATAGTATTAAAAAATTATTGAAATTGGGAATGATTCCACTTTTATAAATATCTATCGAATAAGATGTTCTAGTTACGAACGAATAAAAAGTAAAATATAAACAAAATTTTTCTTTTTTCTAATATGTTGTAAAATATGCAGCTGCTGGAACAATACTTTAAAAACTGAATTTATCATTTAAAAAGAGGAAATAATTTCGAACAATCACAGTTTAACACAGAACAATAATGTACAGAGGTACATATGTTAAACGTTAAAATACGTAACGACGTTAAAATACGTAAGAATTTTAATAATGCGAAAATGTTATCAGTGCATTGAGTTTGATCAAGCTGTATACGTATATGTATACGACATAGCTATTTAAGAAATTAAAAACAAAAATGTACAACATTAAGCATAACTGCTTGTTTATTATAATCATAAATAATAAACTACGTATAAATTATTAGATATAATGCAATCCCTCTTGTTCAGTGCAAATCAAATAACTTCCCTACGCGTAATGCTAACAATATTACAACCGTTCACATCGTTAAAACAGTAAATTCACGGCATAATTATTTTTCAATTAACTCGCCAAAGTAAAGAAAGGCAAGAAGGAAAATGAACTGTATTCAATCTGACAATTAAATCAACACAAAAAGTAACTTGAGGAATCAAGAATGTAGTTTACAGTACATTCAACTCCAGAAAAGTTACGCAAAGATCATGAGAACGCAACCCTTAACAAGTCTGAAATTAATAATGCATCATACGTGTCTTATTTTATTTATTTAACTATACCTATAGCACGTCACATAGTGGTGAAATGTGTAAAAAAATGCGGCAAAATATCAATGAAATAGTTTTTATCAATAATAATATTAATCTTAACTCGAAAGCGATGATAAAGTGAGGTCTATTAAATCTTCGTAATATGTACTTTCTTCAAAAAATGTGACTTAATCAGTTTTTAAATAAGATAATCAATATGACTTACAATATACCTCACAGTAAGTTGTAAGTTGTAAGTTTCCGAATACTTCTGTGAGTCCTACTATATTTTCTACGTGACCACGTGATCACCATATTATTTAATACTGGTATTACCACTCTTTTGATTCTTTAAAATATATCTTAAAACTAGCGAGAAAATGACGAAAAATGATTTTTAATAAAAATTCTGATTTGCAATAAATAAATATTATATTATTAATTAGACTGAAATTATTGCTTATATTTTTTTTATTTGTAAATGGGGAACAAATTTTTAACTGATTCTTTTGGACTTTCTGTTCTGAAGATAACTAAAAAATTATCGATATTATATTACATTCTATATACAATGCATGAATTTGTGCTTAATCTGATTTAATCCCGAAACTTTTTCCAGAATGTCAATCTCGTGCAGTAAGGATCACAGCATTGTAAGAGTCAAATCCTGTAGCTAACTCAGTAGTCAGTGTTATGTTGCTAGGTTAGAAACACTTATTTGCTCTCATTTTTTGTTGCTTACGAATAGATTTATTAATTAGAAATAAATTATTTATGAAATATTTTCTCCCCCACTCGGCCCTACATACGCTTTATAGGAAAATATCTAAGAATTAAAGCTGATTTAAAGACGGAAAATTATTAACTTACATGTTACAATCAACAAAACAAAATTGTGCTTTTTAATGATAATTTTATCATAATATTGTTGCAGATGTGTTTAATAAATTTACATTAGTAATTTAAAAGTTAAAGTCAAAGCTAATTTTTAGCACTGAACAGGTCTCACGCTTAGAAACTTCCATATTTTTACCGATATCTGAAAAAATTTAAATGACGTCTGAAGCAAAGAAATATAATTAGTTATTTTCAATAACTTTGGTTGAAACAAAATACTGTTAGTTCTATTCAAAGAAATTATCCTTTAAAAACGCATTGCTGAAACTACAATTGCTATTGATTTTCATTAGTAAGACGAGTTACCTTTTGCTGTAAATTTTTAGCAGTGCTATTTAGTAATTAACAATTAATTTAAATGTCGTCTGATAGATTGCAAAAAATGACTAAAAATATTGATAGTAATAATTTATATTTCACGTATTTATATTTCAATTAATTTTGAATCTTATGTCGAATAAACATTCTTAACGATTTTTCTTTCTTTTCTTGTCAACGTTGTACAGCTTTTCTCGCATTCCGAGTAACACGAAGAGAGAAATTCTATACATTTAAACGAATGTTCGCACGACTCTACATCAACCAGTGGCATTAGATGTCCTCACCTATCTAGAATTTCCAATATTGTATAACGCGTATACATTGTGTGAACACGATATACGCACGAAATCGAAAGAATGTGATGCACAGAAAGAAGTTTAGAGAATAAAAAACGTACGATGGTGATTTAAAATGAACACGAGAAGATGAAGTCGACATAAGCAACGTGAAACGAACAGAGCAAAGCGACAATTATCTGAACACAACGAATTATAAAAATTAACTAACTTGACAGACTACTGGCACCGACTCACGGTTTTGAATTATACATACAACTAACCACCGAAATTTTGCTGGAATTGATTATCACATGAAAAAAATGATATCGCTTCTGTTACGTTCAAATTTTATAGTCCTCAACTACTTCAGATGCAATGAAAAAAAATGTATTTGCATCTAATGAACCATACCTGGAAATACGTCCTTGGTGTCAGGGTTATAAGGATGAATCCATCCGTTCCTTTGCTGAATAATGCACTGGAACATGTTGCTGGCCTATACGTAGGTTTCGATTCGCGTTGATCGGCTGTAACGAACGACCGAACAAGAGAAGGAGGAGGGAGAGAGATAGAGAGAGAGAGAGAGAGAATAACGTCGAAAAAAAGAAAGATGAGGAAATAGGATGAAAAAAGATACGAGATCCGTTATAGTTGGCAAGCTCTTTCAATGGGCCAACTTTTCTCCCTCTGTTCCTTTTAAAAATATCCCTAGAGCACTCGAATTGTTCGCGACATCAATTCAGTGGATCGATTTCTTTGTCAATTATCGACTAATCTTATCGATTTGTGAAATCTATAACAAGCAAACAGCTATGCACAATTTCTTGATAATGTTTCCAGTTTTGGGTTCTTTTCTAGAATATAATCGTTATTTTACTTCTTTTTCACTAATCAAAAAATCGATTCGGATCACAGAAGTAACCGACATCGATTCCAGCTATCATAATGCCGGTGGCAGTTGTACGTGCAATATCGCATTTCGAAAATATTTCTTCAGTTATTTGTCGATTACGTTCCATCGAAGTACATCGAGAAATTTGGCAATTTTCATTGCATAACGAAACTCACAAGAATCGAAGAACTTCATTTTTCTAGCAAAATTTTGCCGAACTTTTATCCGCTTATTGGTTTCACTGTATGTCGAACTCCTCTCTTCGATGCTCGACTCTCTCCTTTCTTTTCGAACATGCGTGTGCATCCACACGCACACTTTCTTCTGTTTTTATCCCTGTTTCGCTCGCTCGCTTTATCTCCCACCAACGAGGTTACTCTTTTTCCTTCCGTTTTTTATTCTCTTCCCTTCAAACGAGGCTTCCCCCGCGGTAGCCCATTCTAATGACCACTCTCATCATAGCAACAAAATGAAACACTGTCCTAAACGATTCCACATTCGACACACAAACACGTTGGACGACGCAACGCACTCTCGATCGACCACTACGGCCGTGAAAGCAGCAGTTCTCTTCTCGAACTAACTGAAATCCATTACCATCCGAACGGTACAGCGAACCGACGTACTCTGTTAACACGAAAAACGGAGGGGGTTGAGCAAGAGACT
This sequence comes from Megachile ligniseca, assembly GCA_945859555.1. Classification (NCBI taxonomy): domain Eukaryota; kingdom Metazoa; phylum Arthropoda; class Insecta; order Hymenoptera; family Megachilidae; genus Megachile; species Megachile ligniseca. The sequence goes on from OX243778.1 coordinate 681,828, forward strand.
ATCCAGCGCAGCCTGGGGAAATAAAGGCGCGGCGGTGTAGAAAAGTTAAGAATGACAAGAAAAAGGAAACGAAGGCAAAAGGTAGTCGCCTTCTCTCGTTGCTCCTGCGTCCAGAGGGTGGCTGGTCGGCTGGCTGGGATCGAACTAGATGGCTCGTCGCCAGGCAACCGGATTTTCTTTCTCTCTCTATCAAGTCTCCCTCCCTTTACGCTCGTTCTCTCTTTGTCCAGCTCTCCCTTTCTCTCCCTGTTTCTCCGTCTCGGTTTCGTACCGGTGCTGGTGCTCTTCTCGTATCCGCCACTAACCTCCGCGCCCCACCTTCTCGCCCAGCTCTCTGTTGCTCTCTCTTCTTCCCATCAGAGCCGCAGCACACCGGTTCCTCTTTTGCCAACTTGCCACCCCCTGCATCCTCCGGAACGCAGAGGATTCTCTCGTACCTTGGCCGATGACTTTAGGCCGACCGCACACCGATGCGCTGCGCCACCAAAATATATTGGATGAAACTTTTTAAAAAGACACTACACGATCGTTAAGAAAAAAGAACAAAGAAAAATTCCTTTAAGGTGGATTCCTTTATTCCGATCTTACTATCATTATTAAAGTGTGTTTAATTGTTTTTCACTTAACTATTATTGTACATAAATTATGCACTTCTAATCATTGGCGCAGTAGATTATCATATATTTGTACACGATCGGTTGTGACAAAGGGACTAATGTGGCGTGGCTATTCGGTACGAGGTTGAACCGATGAGATACCTTCAGCCCCTTATCTTGCACTGGGGACGTACTTTACCAAGAATTTGCAGAAGATGAAAAAATGTAAATGAAAATCTTTAATTGTGATGTTCGATATCTAAACTACTGATAAATGACTCAACAATCAACTGCAAACATTTGATTTAGAATCGAGGATACCCGAAATACGGAAGATACATTTGTTGGAAGCGAAACGGGCGTTTATTCTATTTCTTGACGCGTGTTGTTTTCTCCATTGCAGAACACTGGCACATCTTCAAAACAATTCTCACAACAGATACGACAATTCTAAGATATCAGCGGATCCCAGTCGTTATAGACGTGGGAAAAAAGGGAAAAGTCGAAGTTGTTAAGCCAAATAGCAAAGAACTTTCTACGTTGAAAGCGTTTCACTTGCAATCGGAAAAAGGGGACGGGTCTGTAGAAAACTGATTACCAAAGAAACTCCACCTCCCGATGCACCGTTTCGAAATCAACTGAATCGCGTAATACCGTTGTGGAAGCATCGAGCGGAAAGTATATCGCGCGTCCAAGTGAAAGAGAGAGACGATCATTTGCCGAGAGGGAAAGAGTTAATGAGAGGCCAAGTGAGAAAGAGACGATACCAGAAAGAGACGAAACAATCGCAATAAAGCAAGTGGAACGGTGCAAAAGAGATGGCCGCATACGCTGGTAGGGGAATCAATGAGTTACTCGCGCCACGGCTTTTGTTTCTCTCCTCGTCCCTCCCGCTCGAATATACTCTGTACCACCGGAGCTCCCATCGTGGTGTCCTATATATGTAGACTCGTCCAACCCTCGAAGCGTGACCGTGACTGTGACTCTGATCAAACCGAGTGCACGTGTCCACCGTGTGTACGGTACTCCCTGTGCGATTCTGTTCTTCTTCGTCCTGCCACTCTATGACTCGTCTCTCCACGTGGAATCGCGTCATTCTTCCTTTCGCGGCCGTTATTTAGTGCAAAAACACACGTGCTAATAAACACCATAACTTTTGGTTTCATCAACAAACGTTCAACCCCTTCGACGATCGCTTCAAAACTAATAAAACGCTGGATTTAACAAGTTCAGATTCGTATTTAACTCGCATCTGGTAAAATATGGATCTGTTTTAACACCCTTTTTGACTATTTTTGAATTCTGACTACATTTCAAAGTGACTATACATCGATTATAGGTTAACGAAATTCATAACAAGAGTCTTTTCATGATGTCGGTAAAGTTGGACTTGCTATAGTTTTTATTCAATACTAAAGATTAGATTTTTTCATTTTCATACAGTATTTATCATGCGGGATCTAAAACAATTAGTTTTAATTTTCGACATATACTGGTTCAATACTGGACAAGTGTTATCTTACAAGAACAGGTTTAAACTACATCACTGTACACTGCACTATATATTTATAAAAAAAGATGAGATAACCCTCAATAGCTGCACAAGAAAAAAGAAACAGAAATAAAGCAGTAGAACGTGAAAATGAAATGGAAAAAGAATAAAACGTATTTGTCTTTGGAAACATAACTAAACACTTCGAATGCATTGGAGCAAAAAAACTAAATCCGTTTAAAATTTAATTCTCAAAATGAGTAGAAGCCAATAGGACGTCACTTAACCCGTCAAATATGTTAAAAATGCTCAATTTCATGTATGATTTGCTTTTAACCTAGCGGATTTCCAAATTTAAAACTTGTATTTTTTAATTCTATTCGTCAAATATTATCAGAATATGTAAAAAGCCGATAACAACATTTAGATTTCTTCAATAAAGTTTACTTCGAACAATCGATACATATGTATATGTGTAATACCACACTCCTACAATACGATTCAAAAATGGAAAAAATTTCGTGTAATTTTAAAATTAAAAATTATATCCTAAAAAGCATTCAGAAGAGTGGTAATCTATCTAAATCAAAAAATTTTACAAATATTTAACTCCACACTACAAAAAAATGATGCCTTTTAGGCCAGGTAACGAATACTAATGATTTATACATTATTCATTGTGTAATGCTCAAATATAATAGCGAGATATAAAGATTAGCATCAAAGACTGTGAACGCTAGATCCTACGGCTAAGAAATATGGGAAGTTGAAAATCGAAAATCGTCCACGATCATTTATCATTTGGTTTACCATAATATGTCAAACATAACAAAAATATTTTGTACGTGTTCAGAGGGTGGCTTAGTGAATGTACATTCAAATGTCTTGCATATTTTAGGTACCGTATTGTTATTATAATATGGGTGTAGCATTCCATTGTAGAAACTGCATTTCTGCAGGTAAGAACAGTAATATGCTTTTATTTACTTCTTTCTATTCCCGTCTCCAAAACCAGTATAATATAGACATACTATTTTGTTTTCTATTGTTTCTCTCTTACTGTGTTTGCGAAATATAATCTAGATTGTTTAAGATAGTCCATACTCAAATATATTTGTTCTCCAATATCAGATGTCTTAATGTACTTTAATCGTAGATATGTATTTTAAAACTGATCGCGAATGGCTCAAAATCTATATTCTATAGATAGGACATGGTTCTTTGTCGAGAAAATGTAGGCGGCAGAAAATAATAGATTTTTTTTTTTGAGAATGCAGGACATAGAATTTAAGATACTTGAAAAAAAGTCAGATGATGAGAATATTTTGCCAGAACGGAAAGCGCTTTCATTTAAACCTTTAAATGTCACGGTTCATCACTAAAGGTGCACTTCACAGTGGCACGAATTTTTCATTACTGGTATGTATGTTACTTTATCTAGTTATTGTCGACGTTAATTGAATAATGTTGTTAAAATGTGAAAAATACTTTACTTGAACTAATTAATGCTTACTTTAACAGACGAAATGCAACTAATGTTAAAAAAATCGTTAGTTATTATTTTTTACCACTGCGATGCAATGTGAAACGAGTTGTTGCGGATTTTATTAATTTTTACAGAAATTGTATAACTGACAGTTACCATTGTCTTTGGTCAATTTTGAAAAATATTTATATTATCATCGATGTAGTTACAGTTACAATAAAGCCTATCTGTTAAAAAATCTTATTGTAAACACGAACAAATGTGTTCTATTTTCTATTTATAAAAAAAATACAAAATTATTAATATTTATAAAAATAATTTTTGCAATAAGTTTGTTTGTTACATATATACATGTAACTAACAAAGAAGTAGACTAGTGTTGGATTTGCTATCTGCTTGTCGGTTTTTGAAATACAAATACTTCTTATAATGTATTTAAATATGGCATGTTCTATTATTATGTATTCACTACAACATTGCTTTTATTGAAGTATATTTTTGTATCATACTTATTTCAAGTAAATTATGTGTATCTCGATATGACATATTTTACTATCATGTATTTATTATACGAAAGAATTCATATTTATCTAAGTTAATGCAACAAAATACAAGTGATAATGTTGATATGTGGAAACGTAATGTAAATAGTTGAGTGCACCATACTAGAAACATTCTTTTAACACTAGAACTACCAATCAGTAAAAATGACTGATTTTAAATTTTACATTTTATATTATAAAATTTTGTTGCCGTGTTTTTGTCCAAATGTTTGTCATATTTTGTTGAGGTGAAAAATGGTTGTATATGTACGTTAGTTGATGCTTCAGTATTTACTTATTTATTTTTCCATTTTATTTTTAATTTCAATAAAAGTGTTTTAACGCTAGTAGTTCTAGTGTTAAAAAACACAATCCGGTCGTATAGTAGATATACATGCAATAGTAGAACATGTCATATTAAAATTTGTTATACTATTTGTGTCATGATAACCCATAAGTATCAAGGATTTATTTATCGTTACTTCCTCCAGAAAATTATCGAAAACTTGTTTTATATCGTATTGCGATGACAAAAATTAACAAGTACAACGCGTTGTAGTAACTTTTTACAACAGCCACCTGATATTTCCATTGGTTTATTTCGCTCATTAACACTTTCACGACCGGTGACAACAATGTGGTGTCATAGGCAGGCAAGTCGTTGTCTGCCGGTGACACTCATGTGGTGCCATGGATAGGCCCGCTCTCGCGGCTTCACGAACGTTCGCAGCTCATAAAAAGCAGCTAAGTATATTATGTTGTCATGAATTTTGTTTTACATTTGTACGTTTTAATAATTATCACAAAAAGGAAAAATATTGTTGTATAATAATATTGAATTATTTCGTGAATTTACGTAAAGTTTTTTTTTTAAATTAATTTTTCAAAAATATTGCCAGCGCCTGGCGACGTTTCACTGCGCAAACATGCGGTCGTGAAAGTGTTAAGCATCTTCAAACTATGAATTTATACATTGTGTAGAAAGAGGTTGTATACGTACTCATTAGGTAGTTCTTGCGTACTTGATCTACATTTCCAATTTTAATGACGTGTAATTAATGTTTACAATACCTAGGTAGTATGTACATATATCGCCCAGTTAAAGTTGGGACCACACTTCCATTTTTCCACTCAAACTGAAACACCCAGTTAATACTCTACTCTTACCTACCCTTACCCATCATTACCAACTGAATCCTCACATTAACGGAATTTCCCACATTAACATTAAGATATACATGTATCATAAATCATAACTGTTATTTGGAAAAAACATTTTACACGTTACGAAGAATATAATATCCTCCCTAACTTGAGCATCTTGAATATCTTGCTTACTTTTTATGATAGAAAAAAAATATCAGAGGGAAACATTATTTTGTTCGAAGAAACGAATATCGTGACAATTAAAAAATTCTTCTGAAGGTCATTTTTTCTCTTTTTTCAAGAGTTTTTTTAAACGGCAAACATATTTTCATTGCCATGAGATAACACCTGAGGTCAAGACGAATCCAGCAACCTATAATATTATGATCTTCGCGTGACTTTGAGTACAAAAAATTCACGAAAAATAATTGATGAACAGAGTGAAATAACTAAGAGAAAGATTAACAGAGGAAATTTTATGATAGCAAATACTTAAAATGATGATCTGCTGATTCGTCACATCTTATACATTCAAATTTTTTTTCTCTGAAAAAGAGAATGCAATAAAATTTCTTCCGTTAATGTTTCTATTAGTTATTTCACTTTGTTCATAAATTTGTCGCACTTAAGGTCATGTAAAAGTCATTAGTATTAGAGGTCGTTGGATTTGTCTTGTCCCCAACAATTTATATCATAATAATGAAAACGTGTTCACCTATTTAAAAAAATGACTGAAATCTCGAAAAAATAATCTCGAGAAAAATTCCTTAATAATTTACGTTTTTTAACAAAACAATGTTTTCCTCTGATATTTTTCTCTATCATAAAAAGCAAGCAAGATATTCATGATGATCAAGTCAGATGGGACACCCTGTATGTAAAATGATACATTTTGAAGATTATTATTTTGCTGTGTATTTATTTTTTAGGTGGTGGATTTTTTTGTATGAGGAAGTTCCCCTACAGACGATCTTTCAAGCACATTACTAGTATTCCTCCAGTATGATAATGTATAGAAATCCACGGAGACTGTCTGCGTTCGCTGTCTGCATTTTGTGTTTGCGTGCAGTCTCGGCGGGATAGAGAGGTAGGTCATCAGTGATGGAACTAGTCAAGTTTGTATGGCCCTTTCCACAATTTTTCCGCCCTTACAATTCCTACAGAATTAAAACAATATGAGTATGTACTATATACTCGACAACAAATCTGACTTCCCTACAAATGACGAAAAAGCCTCCTACTTGCTTATATGTATTTACAATTTTATGGGTTTCAAAATTTCTAAACCCAAAAATCCATTAACACCCAAACTTTTATACTTAAATATTCTGAAATTTCCATATCCTTGAATCCCTACATTCCTGGAACACCAAATTTCTAGCTCCCCGAATTCCTATGTCCTTCAACGTCTGAAATACTCGCAAATTCCTAAATTACCGTATCCGTAGATCCCGAATACCTATAATTTCCAAATTCTAGAATACTAACCAAATTACTAGATTAGTAAATCTGGTGTAAACAAATTTTAAATTCGCCATATTCCCTAATTATTAACCCATTTCCGTATTTATGAATGCTCAAAAATTCCAACAAGTTAAATGAGTGTTGTTGTTTTCGAACATAATTAGAATTCATTAAATTAATATCAAATCTAGCACAACATAACATGTATGTATGTTAGTAAGCATTGTTCGTTCTTCGACGAGGTCAAGGTAAATGAATAAGTTTTTTATAATAGGTCAAGATGGTATTTCTGTAACATTGTCATAGTACTAACTTGAGAATCACATTTTTTGAGTTGTATGATTTTAAAATATATGTAAGATATATTATTATTTTACATAAAAATGATAATATACAGAACGTAGCTCATCTAGTAATACAGTCAAAAACAAGATACAATAATTCGACATGAAAAGATAAATAAAAAAAGTAAGAAAACAATTAATAAATTCAAATTTTTTTCAATAAAAATTAATAAATATATTTATTATCTTATATCGGAAAAATGAATTATTGGTCAATTCTATTTATATTATCATTTTTCCGCATGAATTTATCATAATTCCGAATAAATCCTGTATATTAGTGTATTAACAACGTGACGAAGATGATAACTAATAATACAATTTAACATTGTCAATATGTAATCACAATTATCAATATGCAGCATACGTTAATTAACGAATTTAACGAAAAGTTGTTAAAAATGTTATTCCTTTTATAGTGAACAAATCTTCCTACAAATATTTTGAAGAATTCTTAAAATCAATTTTCTCAACATTAGTTTTGTGACATTTTCTAAACATAAAATATGACAATTAATTACCGATTTTAACTTATAACATTCATGTTGAAATCGGTAAAAAGTTCATGTTTCAAATAAATTTTATATTAATATTGTGTGTGAACTATAAATTTTCACGTACTCTACATAAATATTTCTACTCAATTTAATAATGAATTCTATTTGATCATAAATATGTACTTAACATTCGGCACATATACACTCTTTCAACTGTATACTTTGATAGAATTTTGAAACCATTCTTTGAAACCTCTTTTTTCAATTCTTATACGTCTATTTTACAGAATTGTTGTAGGGATTTTCACATTTATTATTAACTCTTCGGTTAAGTATCCTGTTATTAGTCTTTAAACGAAATAATGTTTATTATTTGCAATAAATATAAACAATATAAATTACTGCTTATTAAAACGATTACTGAAATGATCATGACTGAAGATACCGTTTGTAAAATAACGTTTGAAACAATGAAACGAAGATAGTTTTTAGGTTACCATCGAAGACAATTAGAGATTTCTATTTGAAAAAAAAAAATCTTTTTATGAAATAAGTTCATTAACTCATTTTCATGTTTCGTTTAATTTTTGTAGTTCTGTGTCGTTAACGCACTAGTTGGAATAAAACCAAACTTTAGTCTTGTATTGCATTATATTTGACTGACACAAAATATTTTTATCTTGACTAATACAATATTTGCATATATTATATGATACATTTTATTATAAAAAAAAACTCAGTATATTGTACTGTTTTATATGTTACTTACTGATTTCATTCTTAGCTCCTAAATTTTAGAATGACAGATATTGATGGGTCCTCCATCAAAGAATTAAAAAAAGCGATTACTCACTGATAATACTTGATTAATTTATAAGTTACAGGCATTGAAGTAGTACAAACAAGAAATTGAAATATTATTTGAGATGAATAATACCTTATTAAAAAAAAAAAATGTTAATTTAGCCAATAAAATATGTAGTAAGATCTAATCAAATTATAAATACGTTATATCAGGTAAGCTTATTTTATATTTCAGCAATTGTTATCAGATAGCATTACCAAAAGAGTTAAGGAGACAATGTTCTTTATTTTTTCGAAGTTACATTTATGAGGGATACGTACGTGTCGGAATGCAATAATAATCTTTTGAATTTTGTTAGCTGTCAATAAAGTCAGAATATCCGATGGAGGGTACATTTGTATAGAAAATGCTAATTGCATACGATAATAATTAACATATACATATTAGTATACATTCACTTAACACAAAAGATTTGTACGTTACTGAAATAATCTTTAGATTATTCGTTTCGTGATTAAAAAAATTGCTAAAAGTTACATTAATTAAAAACAGAAAGTATGTGGATACAATTGAACACATTTTCCAATATGCAACTTATTTTGAAACTTAAAAGAACAAGAAAACTCCGCTTAATATACAAATTCATAATAATAAATTATATTCTCTGATACCAATATCTAGGAACCAATCGCTATATGTACACCTGTTTCCTAATTTACACGGTATTTTATTTACACTATGTTTTAAATAATCAATTTAAAAAGATCGCTAATGAAAGTAAACATTTTAAACTTTTATATTTTAGATTTTCTGTTATAAAACTTCTACCAATCGATTTTTGACATTTTGCTTATCCAAATGAGACAAAATACGATTTAATTACAATTATATTTACTGTTTTAATTCACGATAAGTTCTTGAAGAAATCTATCTACAGTGTGAATTGGGATACGTGTATTTCAAAAGTATAAATGGTTTTCGTTATAGGTTTACATATACATACATATATTGAACATATTGTATCGGTTTATTGATTCTATATACATACTTCAAAAATTGAGATTTGTTTAGGTGTTTCAAAAAATATATGTATTGCTGTGTACCATCGTTTATTTTTATGAGAAATTAAAGTGATATTATAAATACCGATAAAATATTGGTATTTATCAAATAACTAAATGCGATAAATATCGTTATGACGCCATCAAATAACGTTCTATAACACCCGTCAATATCCACAGAACGATTTTTATGAAGTCATTTTTTAAAACTCAGTTTACCGAGTTTGAAAAAAATAGTATTTTAGTATTTAGCAGATAATTTGTATAAATCCTTGGGTTAATTGGAAGGCTAACGGTTATTACATATAAATAGTGCATATTGTCGTGTCTATCATTATTTTAATTTATATGATGTTTGTAAATTAATATACTGTTAAATCGGGTGAATGCAGAATTAGATTAATTTTTATAGACATAAGAATTTTCGCATTCTCATTGTCTAAAATTTTTGATAAATTTTCGAGGAAGTTTGAAATAAAACAAGCTATTGTAACCGCTATAGACATTATTTAAGTATTTCTATCTAGTCAAATGATGCCAAACTATATTTGAGTAGCTAAACTAAAATTTAAGTAATTTGCCAAAAATATGTGAACGTCATATTTATTTTTACTGCATTCTAAACATAGAACAGATATATATACTTTTTATAAAGAACTATCTTTATACTTTCACTTTTTTTGCTTTTTATTGTACTTTGTACTTTTTTCTATTTTATTTTGTATTGTACTTTGTACTTTGACTTTTCTGTACTATCTTCCACTATACTCTATGAAATTAAAATATTATATTATATTTATACTCTTAATAATTTCATTATACTCATTTATAATTGGAAAATAAAAATTTTTTAATTTTTACCCTTTAGAGAATTTATACATTATTGCACAACTATGGTCGTTACTCGTTCTGGTCACCAGAGAATGACCAGAGAACGGAAATCGTTCTGGTTCGTTCAGAGAATGATAATCCTGCAAGTATTATAAAAGCACGTATAAAAAATGCATTCTGAACTCTGCGTATTTGCAAGTGGGCTGGGTCAGCCAAGTGGTTCAATGGAATAATGCATTATTTCATTGACGCTGCTATAGTAATGGTGAATAACTATCGACCAATGTCGTTCTTATTTTAATATCAATTCTGTATTATCGCTGAAAGCCTAATAACGTAAAAACACATTTAACATTCATTAAAATGAATGTTAATGAATACCAAATAACGTTTAAAGAATTTGCATTTTTTGAAACTAAATTAAATTTAACTGATAGTTTAAGAATTATGTTGTTATAAAGGAAAAACAAATAGCCTAAAAAGTTGTTGTCTCCAACAAGTTGTGTGGAAAAATAAATAACATGTTATGATTTTAATGTAATGTATTCTCTTTGGCCGTATATTTTTTTCGAAGGTCTTATTGCGGACCAATTTTCAGCAGAAATTGAGAGATTAAATATTTGTTCGTTGTAATTGAACAGTCGGATATTTCTAATGCACTCTCTTTTGATACATTGCCTGTATCGAGATTTATTCTTAACATATACAAAACATGGTCATATAAACCATTACGGTTTTTCTTTAAGGTAGTATACAAATGCTTTGCAGTCATACGCGAACCGTTCTGTATCATCGCAAGCGAGATATTATTATAATACTGCGTTGGAAGGAGGCAATATTTTTCCATTATCATCTATAGTTTTGTGCTCTGAGCACGCCAATAATTCGGCTAACAGCTTTTTATCATACATTTCTTATATACATATATGCATATCTATTTCATAGGCAGAAACGATATATAGGTATGTGGACAGAAAACTTTTACAAAAACTATGACGATAAGAAATAATTTATAATCCAATTATTTATATTCTGTAGCCTACACTAATGACCTAAAACCTTCAATCTATAATGTAAAATCTGTGATAATAATAAGAGAAATTGAAAAGGAAAGCACGAGTTGTAAGAATGATAAAGTAATAATATACGGATATGGTAGAATATAATGGAATAGGGTGACTATAATGTGAATGTTTAAGCAACCAAACAGATGAAATACAAAATTTCAAGCTTTTAATTGTTTATATTTACATCGCATGTGTAGCTCGAATCGTTCGTATCGTTAACCAACAGTAAGACTCGAAAAGTAGTGTACTTATACCACGCTGACTATGCGATGACGCTGAGTACGCGTTGACGAGAAGGAGCAGAGAAGCATGCGCATAGCAGATCCTCCACCGAAAATACCTCCTACTCCACTATTTCCCCCACCTTCGTTGGCGCGCTAGTCCGTGTGTAAATGGGACTCACGTGAAAAAGAAAATTGTAAGACCTCTTCGGGAGGAAAAAAAATTACTACCCCTATTATAAATTTTTAACGGGGGAAATTTTGTTTGGTAATCGGCAATTCTGTTGACAGTTCTAGTGGTCCCCCATAGAGTTCTAATAATTATCCTTAATAATGAGAACGTTAAAATTAATAATAAAAAAGTTTTGCCATCTCAAATTTGCAAAAAAATGTGAAGTTAGCCCCCCGTAAATTTAAATGCTATTTTCGTAGCTTTAAATGCCGGAACTATTTGTAAAATTATTAGAGAACCCTAGAACTCTCAAGCGGACCATTAGAACTCTTATTAATGTTTCAAAGGCTATAGCCGAATAAGGTAGTGAAATGTGCCCTTGAGTCAAATGAAAAACCGAATACGTCAGTCGGTAGCATATCCAAAAAAAACATCTCACACCAAGTTTCAACCCCCTATCTCATCCGTGGGGGTAGTAAAAGGGAAAAAACGAAATTCCGTTTTTTGGCCTATTTTGTCTATTTAATTTCGAACAAAAATTCTGAAAAAATTCTGAAACATTGAGGTCCACATAGCGCATATTATAGAATTTTTTCAGATTTTTTGATCGCAAATTGTAGTTATGAAAAATCAAAAACCGAAAAAAAATCGGAAAAAATGCGATTTTTTATTGAAGATGTCGGAGCACTACTTTTATATTAATGTGGTAGTTAGGTATTGGTACAACTATTATCCCCTAATTTTTTCAGATTTTTCGGTGAGGTGCGCCGTAGTTAAAAAAATGAAAAACCGCTATAATCCTTTAAAAAAGTACTTTCCGCTTCGAATTTATATGCCTTCTTTTCCCAGTATATATATTAAGTAAACTTAAATAGATTCACATTCATAATTAAGACAAATGATATATTAGTTAAAGAAATAAAATTCATTTATTAATTAATTTTACGTGGTAGTTGGTTATATTCCCGAACATAAGATTTTTCGTCAACGAATGAATTGGCTAAGTGGTTAGGGGTCCTGCTTCGTAATCTATGCATGTTTTTTGGTCGCAGGTTCGAGCCCGCTGGACTTGGTTTTTTCCATGATACGTTTTTCATTTTTTTTTTTTTTTTTGTTTTTATAATATTAACACAGTTTCAAAGTGTTTTTCTATATCCACAGGGTGCAAAGAACCTGCATCTAACAGAATACATTTACAATAGTATTTAATACATATAATAATATATATGTATATTATTGTTACTTTATACCATGTGAATGCAGAGATGTATAACAATTATTCCAAAAAACTTTGAAACTGTATTAATATTATTAAAAACGAAAAAAAAAAAAATGAAAAACGTATCATGGAAAAAACGTCCACTTAACATGACACCTGAATAGTGTCGGATTAACTTCAATACATTCTCGTAATTATACATACATATGTATTTTGCAACTGATAGTATAACTTTGCTACGAAAGTTCAAAAATATAGAATATTTTAAATTCAGAAATTTAGGAATTTAAGAATAATTGAAGATTTTTTAATATCAGAATTCAGGAATATACATAGGTATATAGAAATTTGATTCGAGGATTTCGGGAGTTAAACATTTTTTAAATTATTGTTTTGGAATTTTGGAAATCTGATGATTTGGAAATTTGAAAATATGGACATTTGAGAATTTGTAGTTTGAAATTTGAAAATTTAGAATCTTTAATAATTTGGAATTTGACAATTTAAAAATTTGTCAATTTTAGAGATTTGTAGATTTGGAAACATAGGGATTTGGAAATTTGAGATTCTGAACATTTCAAACTAAGGAGAATATTAAATTTATGAATGAAGGAATTTATGAATTTGTAGATTTAAGAATTAGCAAACTTTTAAATTTAGTAAGTTGGAAATTTGGAAATTCAGAAATGTGGGGTTTGGGAAATATTTGAGTTCTCGAATTTGAAAGTGTACAAATTTGTAAATCTGGAAATGATTATGGAAACGGGGAATTAACACTAAACCTACCAACGTATAATGCACATTTATTTGCAAATTAAAGATGAAGTTGAAAAATAAATAAATAAATGATAAAACAAAAATTATTGTTATGTAAAGACTTATATGACCACTTTGATAGTTTTAGTGTTAAGGAATTTGAAAAAGATGGGAAATTCCTCTATTTACATTTATCCTTAACCAAAGACAACTTTCGTTGCATCTAAATGTACGTTAATAATATAAATGTATCGATGTCAGTTTCGTGTTGTTTTAATGTTACGCTGTTAAATGGGCGATAACCCTTACTCACGCATGCGCACCTATGCTATTTTGTTGACCAGCGTGGCTTATCCAACCAATAAACGAACGGCCTATGAAGAAATTGCGCGCGTGATTGGTTCACGTTTAATGCATGGTTTCCGGAATTTTAGACCGCTAAAGCCCCGAATCATGTATTAAGCTAGCGCGTGAAAATTTCATCGAAATCAATTGATGCAGAAACAAAAAACAGACATAAAAGAACCTATACATATATTTTTCCAACAATAAGTCAGAAACTGAAATTTTCACCGCTTTTAAATAGTAGTACGCTAACTAATTCAACAGAATTTCCAGGATATATGAAAATTATTTAAATTTATAAAAATATCCACGCAAGTTACTTAAATTGATCAAAAATATCTGTTAAACATTACAGGCTCGCATAAAAGAGCGATAAAAGGTGACCTTCGTTGTCTTCGCGGTTTCAACCAACTGTGATTATCTCAACATAACAAAAGCACATCATTTTGTAAACTAATCTTTCCAGCTTCTGAAGGAAGTTATAGTTGACTGATCCGATTTTAAAAACGATATTCTATTTTAAAGAGTATGAGAGTATCTTTTACATTCATTGCGTTTTACAACTTTTAAATATTTAGTTTAACTCCTCTTATCTTACACACATTGATAGTAAAAGTATTAGATCGAATCGACTGAATATCCCTGGTTTACTCTAAACATTTTTATTAAATTTAAACAATAAAAGCGGTAAGTTTTATTAAGTAATTCGAACATTAATATCTTCTCCATTTCAGCATAAACTTGTTGAAGAATAAAGCCTGTTGTGGCGTGAGCAAAGATTTTAATTTTATATCGAAAGAAGCTTTCTGGTGTGCCCGCTTCACTCGCTGACTTAACGGCGGGTGAATATTATAAATAAATGGATACTGATTTTTTGCTTTAACGAATATTATAACACTTATTTATTAACTATAGTGACAGTGAATGTTAATGTTGTATAGAATGTTACAACGTGGTTCCTTGGGGACCTGGAACCGTTACTTTCCGGGCCCAAGTTACCCTTCGACTTTTAGGTCTTCGAGGTTTATGGCATGGCCTGTGCCGTTGAAGCCAAAAATCTACGAATGAATACAGTAATAAACAAATTTACTAAAAACTAAACTTGTCACGTACCATCCTAGTGCTGGTACACAGATGGCACGGATACTAAATTGAAGGTTTTCAAAAACGGTTACTTTCTTTCGCCATGTCGTAAACTTCTTCTCAAAATTTCTATGTTTTATGTGTTATATGTTTGTTACGCCGTAACAAAGCCAAAAATTAAAATCTTGACCAAATTCTGAACACTTAGTAGATTATTTCTAGAAGAACCTTTGAAACAGATTGAATTCAATACAGTATGTCCGAAGCTTCCTATAATTTTATAATTGCTTAAAAACTGAGACTAAAATTTAGTGATTTTTTTTTTGTAAAATTATCAAAACACAGTGTTCTATTTTTTGTTTAGTTATGCTGGATTAGGAAGTTATTATATTTATTTCGTGAATGAGTAATTCGATAAATAATTGATTACATATTATTTATGTGTTACGTTCAAGTATCCAAGGTTACTTTCTTCCCAATAATTGTAACACCGTACAATAATTATCATTGCTAATATTACTTTTTTAGGCACAAGCTTTTACAGGAAACAAGAATCACTAGTTAAGTATAGCAGATGAAGTTCATTCAGCGTGTGACTATTCTAAAAGTGAACCTTCTATGCATGTGATCATTACGTAGCACTGCTATTTTAAAGCCACAGATCGTTCAGTTTCAACCTTCGTCTAGATAAGCGTGCAAATTCAGTACCACTTGGCCTTCTTACCGTGCACTTACTCGAAAATCTTCATTGACCCATCAAATTCGTGTCAAGCTAAAACAGTTATTTCCGATGCAGAAATGTCGATTAGCATGTCCCTTTTATATCCAGGGCAGATTTAAACATCAGTAATATTTTCGATAACTGTAAAATTTCAAAAGAGATTTATACATATGCCGATGTTTTTAACTAGCTGTCAATCGTATTTATTTTGTTATTTGTAAAGATACTCAAAAATACGTCTAACGAAAGTTATTACGTTTCAAGCGCAAAAGTAGGCGATGGGGACAAAGATCGTTTGAAAATCCTTTTTCTTTTTTTAAGAGTCCTGCGAAATATTTTCTCTTTTAAATGAATTTAATCTTTGAAATATTCTACATACAAAAATATTAAGGTGCAATATTTAAAAAATTAGAAATTTATATCATTCAAATTTGTATAAGAAATATCTCATCTTTAAGTTTAAAATATCTTGTAAACTGATTCCCTTTATATTATATCTTAACAATTTTTACGTAAAATATATAAAAAAATCGATTTACGTAAAAAAAAGTATGCAGTTCCGTTAAACAAAAAAGAAAAGAAGTACAAATACACATTTTTTAAATTTGAAACTGTATATTTCTAACACAGATAGATTCTTGTGAAGAATCAACAAAAAAGAATATTAGGATAAAATCTTTTACTTCTAAATTCAAAATGTTTCATGTACTGTTAATTTTTGTTAACATTGCAACTTAACATTTTTCTGTAACATTTTCTGTTTCCCTTTGTATTTTTATACATAATGCAATAATTATGGATGATAAAGTTAGGTGAAACATCTTGCATGTAACTACACAATGCATTTATCATTTACTAGGCATAATATTTTAATACTAGAAACGTAATACTTCGTATGTTTATGTATTTATTATGATCGGAATACGACAAGGTTCATAATAATTATATAACATTAGAATAAACATTAGAATAAACATAATTAAAAATAATATTAATAAATAGGAATATCATCAATCGAAGTTACATACCAATTTTTAAATTTAAAAATTTGAAAACGTATCAAGCTGATCAAATAGCATATTGTGTTGCTTGCTCAACATATTTTGATGTTTTTTCACTTTCCGATTTAATTTTCAAATGAAGTTCAAGACACTTTCATTATATTTTTATTAATTTCTTAAAAAAGGACAATAGACTTTTAATAAGCAAAAAATCATAAAATTAAAATTACAAATAATGTTTAAACTGCAGAAAGTGTACTTTTACCAGAGATTACAAAAAATCATATACTTTTCTTTCTTAACTTCAAGATAGATACATACATAAATAAGAAGCAATAGAAGTGAAACATGCTCTACTTTTTTTTTTACCAAAATAAAAATTGAAACATATAAAATGAAAACAAAGCAATTAATGTGACTAAAAAATAATATACAGAATATTCCATGTAATTAACAATGAACCAATAAACTTATGGGTTTACTAAGAACTATGTCCTCGGTACAGGAATCCATAAGATTTTATGTTCCAATTCCCTCACCCTTTGTTGCATAATATTTTCTACAATGTATTATTATTTCCATTTTTTTAAAACTAATTAAAATTCTTTTAAACACTTATATCGCTGTCGGAAAATTAAAATTAAAATTACTTATCTTAAACATTAACCATTTAAGATCTCAATTAAAAAGGCAAAAACTGTCGATACAATCTTATTTCACAGTTTACAAAGTGGTCTATTGCAGACAGTAAAACTACGTAAAAAATTTTTTTAAATAAATACAAAATTTTGGAAAGGTACATTTTTTGCGTTCTTTATCCGTGGTTATTACATTAGGTAATTAATGAACAATGGTAGCAGAATATGACAGTTAAAAATGTCAATTAACAGAGACAGTGAAGTGAAATGTGTTCACCGACCAGGCTGTGATATGAGATTTTGTGCAGCGTGTCTTTATACGAGAAATCAGGCTCGATGAAATCATGAAAAGACAATTTATATGAAGATCGCACTTACAGGGACCATTAATTACCATTAACGCAATAATCTGCGTATACTTACACTGAATTTTAAATTTATAGCTCATTATCGGTTGCAGAGGTCACAATGAGGTCAAATTATCGAATTGGAATGAAAAATTGAAAAAGCACGCAGTTTCCCTACATTTAAAACGTTTTAAGTTTTCATCTCAATTTCATCTCAATTTCATCTCAAATTACGAAGACAGACAGACATCTAACACAGATTGATAAGAAAATGGATATTATCCTAATTGCAGGTATGAATCAACAAACCTGCATGGAAAGCAGAAAGCTGCATGTGTCTTTGTATAAATTATGTTTGTAATTTTCAGAAAGTTCGTTTTTTTACCAAATTAATTGAGTAACGTTTGCTTAAACATTTCAATAAGTTTTACAACATAAACAAAATAGTATTTATTACATTGTAACGTGCATTATCTTGTTACGTTAACATTAGATCAGCGAGGTTCAGTTAATCGTGACCCAGACTTATAAAATGTATACAGTGGAATATTCATACTTTCTAAACAAAAGAATTTTATGCATTAAGAAAATAATATCTGAAAAATTACCTTAATATTAAGTTAAAAGTCCGTAAACGACAAATATATTGGGTGACAAAAATATTTAAACTTTCGTACAGTTTTTAATATTATGTTCTGTTTTTTTTTCCTAAAAAGTATAAAAATTATATAGAGAGTGGATTACCTGACATGATCACTTCGATTATTTGTATGATTACTGAACCAATTCGAATTATTTTTATCACAGATGATACGATTCCGATCTTATTTAAAACTTGAAGAACAATCATTTCGTGAAATTATAACTTTATATAAGTATTAATAAAAGTATAATGATAAATATTGTGAAATATATTGACGAAAAAATGACGAAAGGATTAATTTTATTCCACAAACTGGTCTTCTTGTATTCTTAATGCCTGTGATAGACATAGCGTTATTAGAAAAATGTAATAACTGAAGTACAAAACGGGGAGTTACAATACATTCAGAAAAATATGCAAACATGGTGCGGATAAAAAACTACAATGGATAAATGGATAGAAAAGATCTACATACATATATGTATACAAATGCAGTAAATAGAAGAATAAGACTAATATACAAAAGAATATATCAAAGAATATGTCTATGTATATATACACTGCTCAAAAGAATTATGGCATAGAAAAATTTTAGATAAAAATTGGCAAAGTTTGACTGACGGTAACTCCGTGAAAAAAAATCGTAAAATTATGTCCTTTGTTTTAAATTAAAGCTTGAAATCTCTACTTTAAGATACTATAATTCGATTTTGATTTCGATGCATCCCTACCACTACAAACACCCGAAATGTGAGGGTACCTTTGCAATGTTGAAAATTACAAAGTTTGACAAAGTGCATGGACTTGCTACATTTTTTTTCGGAGATTCTGTTTGCAGGAGTATAAAGTAGGAACCTTTATCTTCAATTTCCAGTAAGTGAAAAGTCGCTGCCATTTTTTTTCGCAAAGATACAGCAGTTTAAATGAACCCTTGCATTTATGGCATATACCGCCGGCATTGACATTACCCGATGTGCACCACGAGGAGGCTGTCTAACGGATTTTGCACATCATATGGCTCTGAAAAAAGCCGTCTTTCTGTGTGTGGGTGTGTGTATGTGTGTTTGTGTATGTGTGTTTAAATTCTAATAACGTGTATCTCTTCCGCGTTGTTGAATTACTGCTTGCAGCCGATTACTCATGTTAATGCAAGCCCTAATTTCTTCCCGTGGAATTTCATTCCAGATTTGAATTAAGACTTGTGACAAGTCTTGGAGATCGGCAGGTTGTCTCCCTAAATTTCTCAGTCTACGACCGATTATGTCCCATACATGTTCTACGGGGTTCAAATCAAAACATGAGTAATCGGCTGCAAGCAGTAATTCAACAACGCGGACGAGACACGCGTTATTAGAATTTAAACACACATACACAAACACACATACACACACCCACACACAGAAAGACGGCTTTTTTCAGAGCCATATGATGTGCAAAATCCGTTAGACAGCCTCCTCGTGGTGCACATCGGGTAATGTCAATGCCGGCGGTATATGCCATAAATGCAAGGGTTCATTTAAACTGCTGTATCTTTGCGAAAAAAAATGGCAGCGACTTTTCACTTACTGGAAATTGAAGATAAAGGTTCCTACTTTATACTCCTGCAAACAGAATCTCCGAAAAAAAATGTAGCAAGTCCATGCACTTTGTCAAACTTTGTAATTTTCAACATTGCAAAGGTACCCTCACATTTCGGGTGTTTGTAGTGGTAGGGATGCATCGAAATCAAAATCGAATTATAGTATCTTAAAGTAGAGATTTCAAGCTTTAATTTAAAACAAAGGACATAATTTTACGATTTTTTTTCACGGAGTTACCGTCAGTCAAACTTTGCCAATTTTTATCTAAAATTTTTCTATGCCATAATTCTTTTGAGCAGTGTAGATATAAAAGAAATCAGAATGATCAGATAATATTAATTTTGGCAGCAGAACAAAAGGCATCTATGTATAATCACCACGAAAAAATAAAACCTCGCAGAAAGCACAGAGAAACATCTACAATTAATCATAAAACTGTGTGGTGAATGTTATAATATGTATAAATTCTGAAATCAAGTCTATCAAAAACGTATATACAATGATCTACATAAAAAAATTCGAAAACGGAATTAAGGAAACATCATTTATTAAAATTAATTGTTTAAAAATAATTATTTTTTACCTTTCAACGCGTGCGTAACATATTATGCGACAATATAAGTATTCCAAAAAATGTTTGTTTTATTTCCATAAATTCAACTTATATATCATCTAAATGCTAGTGTGACGTTGAAAATGAACAATTACATCGCTCTTCTCTAATTAAATAAATCACTATATACAATAAATAATTTTTATATTTTTGTTCATTCAAAAATTAGAATACAATATAAAATTTGACATTCTTCCTATTTATTGCAAATTTTCTTAAAATATAAAGCTTGATTGTTAAAAATTATGTGTCCGACTCGATGAAATAACACGCGTACAACGATAGCGCTTATTCACCTTGCTGTTTCATGAACGAACTCTTGGCAGTTCCTGAACAACGCGTGACATTTTCGTTCTCAAGTTCATGATCTATTTTATACATATTTATTATTAATATTTTTTCAGAATATAAGTGCATGAAGGATGTACTTAACCACGTTGCTTTTCCTAGGGAAAATGATCCTATGTGAGAAGAAAGCGCCAATATTCAAGTATAAACGTTTACTCTAGAAATATTTCTTTTATCAGTAATACTGTTTTACTTATATATTAGTTTTATAGTATCTAACAATAAACGTTATATCAGTTTTTATTTTAAAATAATCTTTACATTAATATATTGAAAATTAAGATTTTAAGAATTATTATTTTTTCGTTTGAATTATTCATCCATTGTTTAAAACTTTAATATTTTTATGCGTAGAGACATTTATTTACTAGTTTAATAATAGCGCATGTGGGTCTTATTTATACTTCAATTCCTATATAAATTTAAAATATTAGAACAAATTTATCCGCCAAATAAAAATTCCTTCCAAATTTTTACCTAATTGTATTTCCAAAATAATCAATATCAAAATAAATACTAACTTTGTAAAGCATAATACGTGATAATTCTCGAGTATGTATTATGTATATCGAACGACTACTTTTCCCCTACATCACCATTTTAGCATGGAAGTCAATCGTCCTCGGTACTACATATAACAATTGATCATCATTACAAACGAATTATTCGATCAATTTCCAATCCATTTATTTAAATTAATAGTTAGTTTGTAATCGTGTCATGTATCCACATTAAAATTTATGCACGCTAGGAGTTAATTGATCTAACAATGATAAAGGATATACACTGTTCCTTTATAATGTCTTTGTTATATCCTGTCGGGACTTCATCGTTAATGAGCTGAACTGAAATGGATAGCATGGCACACACACGTGTGAAAGAAGTTACACTGCCCTAGCCATGTACGTTACTTCACACAACTAGGGAAGCTGGATAAATATTGTGGTTATATTTATAGATAATGAACACAAGTCAGTCATGTAGTATCAAAAATTATCAGGCTTAAAAAAATGATCTGTTTTTATTTTGAAATAGTGTATGTAGTAATAATGTAACATTTGAAAGAGAATATGTGTGGCCATATAAGATAGATATTCGTAGAGTCTAAAAGTGGTACATATGTTCGTAAAAACATCTGTCGCAGAAAGCAGGAAACGTGGTTCATTTTTAGTTCTTTGTTTCGCCCAGATTTCTCATGTAAATTTATCTCTAAAATAAGTTTAAAAAATGTGTAACTTCCCTTCTTTATTCTTTCGCTGACATCAGTTTTCATGTTTATGAAGTTGCAAATTACTGTAATTAATATTTATTGAAATATTCAAAAAGATTGGTACTTCATGAACATAGAAAATGTGCAAGCAAAAACTATTTAATTTGCTAACAAATTAATTCAAATTTAAAAAAGATATATTTAAATATTTATGCAAAAGCAATAGTTTAACAATCTGTGGCAAGGAATTATTTAGGTCACCAAAAAAAAACACGTAAAAGCTATTAATATATTATTTTTCAAATGTTTTATAACCTGATTTTGCATGCGATGCAATATATTTTTCAAATTGTCTAATGTCAAAATTTATAGGTTCCATTTCTTTATGAACTTTCTGTAAAAAAATTCATTCACATAAACATATTTGCATTTTATACGTATTATATGCCTGACTACGAAAATATCTATCTGGTAAACAAAATTTGTAAACATGTTTAGAATCTATCACGTCTAGCATGTCTATCTCTGTATATTCTAACGCACCGCACCGGTGAGACGCTGAAATCGATATTGAAACGGACAATGTTGCAACTGTATGAACGGACATAAACACAAAAATCAAAATGCACAAAAGAAACGGTCGACGCAAGCACGCACGACACGTGGAGGGGGTTCCCTGTGAACAACGCGAATGTACGCATGCGCGTAAGGGAATGAAAGAATACATAACCACACATTCAACACGCGATATGTCTGAAAATGTTTTCTAGCGTGTGCATGTATTTGCAGAACAAGGGAAGGGAGCAAAGAAAGAAAGAAAGGAACAACGTATATTAAAATAAAATCAACTGAAATTTTTTAAACGAAAATAGAGGGATGGGCATCGAGACACGTTCGTCTGAGAATTTTTAATCGAACTGAATAGGAGTGCCTGTAGCGTACAAAATATAATGCGTAATTTTATCGTTCAAATCTGTTTATTGCAATTTAAACTGGAGACAAAAACCAAACTTAGGTTACATTTGAAATTCAAACACAAATAAAAAGAATCGAATGAGGAAATTAGCTGTTACATTCTATTTTGACCGTTTCCTTTAACAATAATAATGTATCGACAATTAATATCAAGACCAGTAATGCATAACATTCTTTATTTATAGTGATAAAGTAAATTTAATAAATTTTTTTCTACAACAGCATTCGGTTCAATATATTAAATATTACATATATAATATATTATGATTAATGTTGTTTATTGGTAATATAATTTTATTTAATTCTCGATCCAATATGCTAATAAACTATTATTGATTCTATGTATATGTCACGAACGAATACGTGTTTGAGACAGGGGATAATGGAATGATAGGTATAGTTGACAATGCAAAGTATGTATGTGAGAACGTAGAATGCCATGAAACCTATCCCTGTTACTTCCCACGACTTTAATATGCAGACGAGGCAATTTCAAGTGTGGTGTGCCAACAGTTCAACTGAAAGACGTGCAAATACCTCAATTTGTTCCATCGAAGGCAATTGCAATTAGTGCTACACGATTATTCTCTGATTTCGTAAAATATATTTTTCTTATAAACATATAAATGGTCATTTTTTATTGACATGATTAATACATAGATGGAAAATTTATCATAAAAATTTACTATTTTAAACAAAATTTATTATGTTAACAAAATTTTCTAAACAGGTAATATGTTAAAGATTTATATGTCTGTGATAAATTGCTTGTACGTTGGAACACATAATTTACGCTATACGTTCGTATAACATTACCATTACTTATTAAACCGCGAGTAAGTAGGAATGTCTAACGCAACCTTTATAAGCATCAGCATTCCACAGAAGGTGTTATGTTATAGTATAGGCTCCATTTACTTTTCAGTACAATGGTTTAAACTGATAACGACGAACAAAAACTACTAATGTATTTTTTATTTTATTTAATCGTTTTTTGTAAATTCCAAGACATTTGTAAAACATTTTTTATTCGCTAATAATATGCATTCTATATTTGTTATATGTCATAAGTACAAATGCATCGTTTTTAAAAAGATAAACACATGCATGGTAAAATTTAGGAGAACCATTTTGGTGTCGTAATGTGGGATGTTACGTTGCAAGAATATCGCTGCATTTCATACTTGCACGGTTATTTTCTAAGCAAATATTGCGACGTGAAAGCACATAAATAAAATCTTTCTTTAAATAACACAATCGACATGTTCACGTTATTCCATGAAGCCTAGTACTACTGTACTCGCACCATCGATTACGTGCTACAAGATTTTCTAACATCTGCTATGCAGTTGCCAAGCTTTTCCTACATTCCACATTTTATGTACATATAAAAAGACATTCACATTTTTTACACTACTAATGGTCGACAAAAACAGAGATTATATTCTCTTTTATTAATCAAATAGATAGATACGCTCTGCATCCATTTAATGGATATTAATATATATTTGTTTAAACGAACTTCGACTGCTCAATCCAGGAGTAAATTTGACTTTCTTTAAACAAAATGTATGTATAACTTGTATCGAATAATAAAGACGAAAAAAAAAGTTTATATTTTAATAAAATAGTCTTTTAAGCTTGTCTGACCATGAAAATATTTTGATCGCAAGAAACTCTATAAATAAGCAATAATTTAAAATCATTCAAATTAGAAGAAACAAACTTGCGATCGGATATGCCAACGAACATATCACAGGATACGCCACTTACAGAAAAATTAACTTTCTCTGCAAGTAAAAAGTTAGTGAGTGAGTAGAATAAATAAAGAAAAAAAAAAGAGAGAGAGGGAGAGAGAGAGAGAGAGAGAGAGTGAGAGAGAGTGAGAGAAAAAGAGAGAGTGAGAGAGAGAGAGAGAGAGAGAGGACAAGTGCGCGATTGTAACTTACTGTTAAAGACGAGCAGCTTCCGCGTGGAGCCAAGCCTCTTGATGGGCGACTTCACACCGTCGATTTCTTCTTCGTCCATCACACTACCAACAGTCTCAACTCTGTTTGAACCTCACCGGATTGTTGATCCTGTTCACTAACGTACAAGCCGATAGTTTCTATGAACGTGAACACATAAAATACCTGTCACAGTTTTAAAGCATTCTCGAGCACGAGGAGGTCACCGCTTCGTTGCGGTGAAACCGGTTTACTGTGCAGCGTGTACGTTATTCTATGATCTGCACTAGATGGGCTATCAACGAATACATGTGTCGACCGTACATACGGTAAACGTATTCAATAGAAAAGAAAAAATGAAAAGATAACTAACAAGAAATGCCAACACAACGAGCGGGCAAACGAGTGAACGGCGCGGCGGGTCGTTTATATGCGATGGAATGAATTGTAGTGCTGCAGATGAACGTAGCTACAACGCGAGTTACTGTAGTAACATCAATTGCTTTCTGGCTATCCCAGAAGCACACTGAAGATATTCTTGGACTACTGTATATTAATTCGAGTTTGGAGGATCGGCGTCGCTACCGCCGTCACCGTCGCCGCGTCGTCACCATCGTGCATTGCTACTTGATCGCCACACCGCGTCCCTTTTGTTGCTTAGCAACTGCCCCTAGCACAATAGTTACAGCCTACTGCCATCTATCGTCACTTTGCTTTTTATGTAATTTAAATTTTATATATGCACCTACTTTAAAAATCAATAGAAATAATTGCGAATCGTAGAACATAAAATTTAAGGTAACAAAAAGTAAAAATTAATTAAAACAATTGAGTGACATTAAAAAATATTTCAATAGAGATGGCGAAACACAGTACCAGATCGAAAAGAGTTCCTTCAAAAATGAATAAATCTTAAAGAAATTTATTTTTTTATTATAAAATAAAATTGAATTTGCTAACTTCTTAATTTTACTAGACTTGAGTACCTACATTTTTTTTTAAAATAAAGTATTTAATCATACATAATAATGATAAATGTTCTGTTTTTTATAATGTATAAATAATTCATTTAAATCACACACGAATAGAAATTTTAGTAAACAAAATTCAAATCGTACAAAACAGATTCAAAAAGATATTTTTACCATTATTACAAACATTTTATCTAAACATTAGGCTCTTAAATGGACTTTGCAGTGCAACTGATTCTCGATTCGGTATAGTATAATTTTCATGTTGTATATAAATAAAATAAGAAAACTAAAATTCTCCAATTTTTGTGAAATTAAATAGTACGTTCTATTTTGCTACTTTCTATCTTGCTTTTAAAAAATGAAAATATATAGCATAAATTTTAATTAAATACAACTCTTTTTTGAGATTTTTAAGATTTTAAATCGCATCGATCGTAATATATTATATAACTTTAACTTAGGAATAAAAAATTGAAAGAGATACCAATTGGTGGAAATTTCTGCTTTATTTTTATACATGTAAACAGTAATAAGGAATAGTGACATACATAGAAGTATCTGTTTACACGGTTTATACTAACAAAGTTCCTCTTTTCAATTGTTGAACTGATAAATTTCAATGTTTTTCGTATCTGAATAAGTTATATATTAGTTAAGTTCAATGATTATGCTACAGAAATTGTAATCTAAATTAAAAGATAAAATAAAATGTATTTTGATAAAATTGTCAAGTTATTGAAATTGAAAACAAGCCCAGGATAGTACCACCATTGAACACTACATTTAGTGAGTATGACTCAGTGATGGGATATGGGACGGTTTTTTTCGCGCATGCGCGAGAAATGCAGGAGCGTGCGCAGCGTATCTATCTAGTGGCGTCACCAGATGGCGCACTTCTATATATTTTATTTTATATTATTTGTGCAATATTCTTTTGGTTCCTTTTATTATTATTATTTTGTTATTTATTATTTTATAATGCTAAGAGAAGCATTGTGCCAAATATAAATTGTAATATTTTTAAATTATTCTATAAATTATTATATTACATTATAAATTATTTATTTACACTGTTGTATTATTTTATAAATTATTTTATAAATTGTTTTTTAGTTTTATTTGTTATTTATGTTGAATATTATGAATGTAATTTTTGTTTTATAAATACTGATAAGGTTTTTGCAGTTTTCCTTATCCTAGCAGCAAATGTTGGTATTTTTTTATCGATTCTGCCAAATAAAATATTTTATTTTTATATTATATATTTTGCTTACAGTTATTTTAGTACCCTTCCTTTCCATATGCTCCTCAAAAATCCAACCTATACATTCATATTTCACAACCAAATTATAAAAATTTTTGAAAAATAATGGGGGGGTGATTAAGGTACCCCATTTTATTGAAACTTGTACTTTACTGAGACTAAAATCGCCGCGCATGCGCGAAAAAAACCGTCCCATATCTCATCACTGGTATGACTCAATATATTTTACTAGTATGTCCCTCCAGCGAAAGATATTAGTACTGTATCACTGATGGCGGGTATCTAAAAATTTGTAATAGTAAACTATTTCTCCCTTAGCTGTTATTTATTTTTTTGTTTAAATATTTCAATTAAATATATCTAAAAATACAATTTATTTATATGTTATTCATATAAATTATAATTTATATTATACTACTTTATATACATATTTATCTCGTATTTTTCCTCATGCTAATTGCTGCTTTCAAGAAATTATAATGTGTTCGTTTCAAATAAATACATTTATTTTTAATTACACTATTCGTATATTTGCAAAAATTGTTAATACTATAAGCGTCTATATAATCTATTACATAGAAGTTTGCATTTTATCCTTATGACTATGTACAAAATTAAAACTTACATCCTTAATATTGTATTATTTTTTAAATTGAATGCACATAAAATTAATCTAATACTATAATAAGTTCTATAAACACATCTTTAAAAATACTTTTGCCATTCACAACAGCAAATATTATTCAAAGTAGCCTACGAAATTGATTTATCTAAATTTCTCCCAAATTGTACATCTGTACATGAATTAAAGAAGATTCTACTACATTTAATGTATTTGAAATTTGCAGTGACTCTATTTTCAATAAATCTTGCAACTGTATTGAGGAAGTATGAAATGCTTCTTTACAACTGGCAGAAATTGAGCGATTCCCAAAAATATTTTTAATTCAAAAATGCTTTATAAAAATTATCAAATTATAATTTGTATTTGTTTCTTTTCTCAAGGAAAAAAGATATCTAATTTTTATAAACCTTCTACAGTGAGAATAAAATTTTTCAAAGATGGAGATACAGAATATTATTTTAATTTTTCTGGTTCAAAGAATATGTTGCATAAGTAACATATACAATTTTTTTCAAAAGGAATGATAAGGAGAATTGCTTGCTCCTGATCTTTTATTCTGAAATAAAAGTAATAAAAGCTTCTTTCAATTGAAGCTTTTGTTACTCATTCATTTAATGAATGAAACAATTCATCAAAATATGTCATAATTGTTGCTGTTTCATGGGCTTTTCTTTCCACTTTATAAATTGCAGATATATCACTACTCACAAAAGATAATTTGTCATGATTCAAATAACATCTTAAATTATATTGAATGTCATATTATAGCTCTAATTTTCATACTTACTGCTGTGAAATATTTTTAATGCTATTTACGTGTCATTTATGATTGATTGGTTGGTCAAATCCTGAATGCAAACAACAGCAGCAACATATAAATCTGCGAGTAAATGTATGTATCAAAGATTAAATTATTTATTAGAAAGAATATTTATAAAATATATTGTACAAATAACGTTTATGATTCAGAAATATACACTATTGTCTGCAAATAATCCTTTCATACTTGATGTCGGTAAACTTTTCCTCTAGGCAAGATTCCTAGTCGCCTACTCTTTTTTTTTAAATACTTACCTAATAGACTTTAATGACCAATTTTAATTTGAGAAATTCACCCTTTCAGAGATAATGTGTATATGAAGTTGAACATTTTTAGCACATTTTAAAGATTACTTTGACACTGTATTAACTTTTACCCATAATTCGTTTAGCGAGTGATCTCGCTGCCTGTATACAGATTGAGGCAGCCCTGGTGACCGCTACCCGAGGAGACCACCAAGAGTGTCAGCGTCAGCCGAACAAGCAGCGCGTGGCAATAGAGCGATAACTTTCAAATGTTTCCGACTGTCCTATGTTGTTACAGTCCCTTGTGCACGTACAGACGCCACTCCGTGTGTTAGCGCATCGACATTTTGTGTATTGCATCAAGTCTTTTGTATTCCGTTAGTTCTGTTTAAATAAACCGAAAATAACGTGTCGCAGTATGTTGTGATTCTCTCACCCCCGCGAGATATGTAAGATCTATCCTTTACACTTTACAAGATCGCGTAGATGATGGTCAGTTGGCGAAATACTTGAAATGTTTTGATTTCTACATGTGATAGTCGAACTCCATATTTTTTGTATTTTCTTTTTTTTTCTAACGATTCCATTTCATTATGCACTTAAACATTGTGTTTATTTTCAAATGTATATTTAATAAACTGCATCAGATGTTTTTACATTACAGCGTGATTTTGATGTTTTAAATTAAATATGTTCAAAATACCTCGAAAACTAAGAAAATCTAGCAGTCTTCCTTTTCTTTTCTTTCCCTTTTTTTCCTTTTCCTTGATTAAAACACATGTGGAGATAAAAATTTGTTACTACTTAGACGCGATTTGCGTACAAGTAATTACTTGACAAGATAGCGTAAAAATAATCTCTGTATAAAATACCCTTTAACATGCATACACGTATTCGAATAAATGAATTCCGCAATTCAAAATTAACATCATTAAATTCTATTCAACAAGTACTTTACAAAAAAATAAATTGCGACGAGAAGAAAAGGTTTCTCACAGGAATAGTTTACTCTTCTTTGCCATTAAACTATCCGCTTTCTACGAACCATACGAGAGAAAGGACACACCTAACCATATACGTATCTCTGTCTTTCAGGAATGGTATCAATTATTTTTGCGAAATGCTCAGTCCATTATAAATATAAACATGTTTATTATAGATAAAATTGTTTCTATGGTAACCAATTTCAAAACAATACGATACCAAATTTTTTAAATACATTACGTTAGTAAAGTTATTTACTTGTGTAATCATTTATATGTTGTAAAAGTTTAATTAACAGTATTTGTTAAAACAAAAAAGTATTTTAGATAAAGTGTTCACAATGCAAAGGCCACAAACGGGTAAAATTTGGTTCTAAACTAAAGTTGACAGATTTTATAAGATAATAAAGACTAAATTAGAATCTTATATTGTTTCAGGAAGTAACCATGCAACAACTTCTGGTCAAAATGTACTTACAAGACCATTGTCCGTTTCAATTTTACATAACCAAATGTCAACAGCTAATTCACGGTCAAATACAATTAGTTCAAATAGTTCAGGGCATTTAAATGTTGGATTCCCAACAATTGGTTATATGAATATAAATGTTATGGAAAGACCAATTACTCAACATGGGGTTGCAGCTATTAGGCCTGGAACTGGTAGGGGAATGTCAATAACAAGGTATATAAATTTATATGATGCTAAAAACTCATAATTATATTATTATTATATTATATAAGTAACAGAAATAATAAAATTTCATATAGTCTGTTTAAGTTGAGTCAGAAATTATAAAGAAATGCATGCAACGTTATTCATGTAGGATAGAGGCATTTTCATAATTTTTGTACATAGAAAAGTATGAATATAGATATGTTTTACAGAATTATATGAATTTATGGTCTCTTCCATGTGCATTAGTGCATGAAAATTTTGTTTACAGCTGGTAACTTACCTCATAGTTTTTATTTTATTGTTTCGTAATTTAAATTTCTATTTATAGGCAAATTCAGGATAAGAGATACTATATTGGACTTATGCAATTAAAAATAAGGGAATTAAATCAAGAAATTGCTATTATTATGAAAGACATTGAAGATCAAAATAGAGAAAGAGCTACTTATATACATTATGACAAAAGGGCTAAAGACTTAGCAACTGAATTAACAATTTTGCAAGGGCAGTTAGCAGATTATAATATTGTTGTGGATAAGATGACTTCTGACATTGGAAAGGAAATCATTGAACGAGAAACTGAGGAGCTTGCAACCAAAAATGAACATAATTTATTAAAAATTGAAAATATGTATGAAGAAAGAAAGCAATTAGAGAACAAGTTAAGTAAAATAGAAGAACAATTAGAGAATGAGAAAAGAAAAACTGAAAGACTTGTAGAGAGTATGAATGACAGTACAAGAGAAAAATATGAAGAATTACTAAAAGAAAAAGCAAACTTTCAAGAAAAAGCAACTAAGATGAAACAAGAGTTAGATAAATTATATAAAGAACAACTTTATTTGGAAGAAGAAATAGCATTATCTCCTTTAAAACAGGAAGCAGTTAAATTACATCTCAAAATTATTGAAGCAGAGGAGAAAAGGAATAAGTTGCAGGAGAAAGAAAAGCATAGAATTTCACCAGATGAAGAAAGAGAAAAACTATTACAAAAAATAAAACAAGAAAATATGGACATAGCAGCAGCAGAAGCACAATTAACTGAAAAAAAGAAACAAATACAAGAAGCTGAACAAAAACTGGAACAATTGGAAACTGATATAGAAGATACTCAATCTGAAAAACAAATGAAGTATAAAGAACTTCGTAAACGAGAAGAAACTATAGAACAATTTATGATTACTTTTGAACAAAATAAACAGGATGAAACAATTAAATTGCATAAATTAGAAGAAACAATTGTTGAATATTTAGGAAATATTTCAAACATGATAAACGTTAATATTAATTTCAGAGGAAGCGACGAGATAGCTATCTTAAATAATTTACCTCCTTTTAATGAACATGAGTATATTAATAACGGCCAAAGCTTTGAAAATTTATCAAAAGATAATTTGAGATTGCAACAAATTTTAAGTGAAATGGAGATATTAGAAAAAAAACTTAAAATAGAATCTGATGATCTTAATGAAAAAATGAAACAAGAGGAAAGTAAATTAATAACATTAGAGGATTTAGATAGCTTAAAAACTAAGTTGGCAATAAAACAAGGGCAGCTGACAAAAGAATGCGAACAGTTAAAGCAGCAGCAGGCAACGCATGAGCAAGAACTTAAAACAATTCAATTTGAGTATAATGAAATAAAACAGCGATTAAAAAACAATGATGAATACAATCAAATTAATATACTACAAAATACAGTGGAAAATTTAATAGAAGAACATAAAAAAATCGAAAATTTTATACAAATTCAAAGACAACGTAGCAATTATGGTCCAGTGAAAACAGATGTTTTTAATTCGATGAATTGCTATAATACTATGTTAAAGCAAAACTTGAAAATTATTTATTAGATAAGATTTTTTTGTATGCTTTTTTTTATCGATAACTACTCATGTTAGAAGATTGTACATCTGATGTTAATAATTTATAGTTTATATCTTTTTCTTTTATCCATTTCTTTAATTCCAAAGATCGTTCGTCATAGTTCTGTTCATCTGCGTATTAATATAACTAGTTATAAAATTTTATATAAGTATTTGTTATAAATCAAACACGAAATTACTTACAACATATTTTTAATGCTAGACGACATATGGGCTCTAAATTTATTTTTGTCGTATCTTCAACACTTTCCAACATCTTCAATGTAACTGTTATAATCACATCATTATCTAAAATTCGAAGTTGATGCAATAAAATATCCTCCCTTATGCAGTTTTCCTAAGAAAAATAAATTGTAACCTTTTTGTATATTTTGTGTATTTTTAAAATTAATGTGCTACATATAATTGCAATTAAAATAAATATTAATGTAATACCTTTAATAATTGTTTTAATTCTTTTATTTCGTTACATACGCCAAATGCTATTGCCAAATTCACATTTGCCACTTCTTCTCCATTCACTTTTACTATGAGGTCATAAATATGTTTTAAAAAATCCCAGTTTGTTGAAGACGAGTCTGAATTCGATTTCAATATTTTTATTAAAAGTTCTCGTCTTGCAGGGGTACACCTATGTTCTTTAGCACAAAGTGTGAAAACATTTATAGCTGATTTTATATTATCTCTCAATATATCAACAAGAACTAAATATCTGAGAAATTTCTCGTGGATTTTACAATATCCTCTGTTCACAAGAAGATTTATCACCTTCGCAGTATAATCACCAGTGTCTTTTGTGATTAATAAATCTAAGAATTTTGTGATTGCTCCATCTGATTTTGGTTTGACATTAATTGTACACGTATTTAGAACATTAAGAGCTCTATCTATTTCATTGTTTTCTACTAATAATGTAGTAAAGTGGATAATCTTAAATGAATCAATTTTAAACTGTGGAAATTCAGATTGAATTTCACTTAGTAGAAGTGAAGCTTCATCAAGCATTTTATTTCTTACTAAATAATCAAAGTAACATAATTTCATTCCTGGTGACCATTTTAAATTATTGACATTAAATTCTTCTAAAATTTCATTTAATCGTGTATCATTTTGATTACAAAAAATCATTAATAATTGCCGTAGAACTCCTCTATAATTTTTTCCTTCAGATTTAAGTTCCAGAAAATGTGTATATAATTGTTCTGGATCCATGAATTTTCGATGAATTTTGGCTTTATAATTATATTCATCCATAGCTTCTGCAGTCATTGCAGAAATTTGTTCTAAAATATCACTCTTATTAGGAAAATTTTTGGTTACAATGTTGTGTTTTATATATTTCATATCAGCAGGTGGTATTACTACTTTATACTGACTCATTCCCTCAATAAATTTAGCTATATCATATAAGTCATTTGTACTATGACTATGTTGGTCTAGGAGCTTTCTTAAAAATTCTGCAGCAAACGCATTACCATTATAACATGTGTTAAATAAAAAATTTATACAAGCATTAACGTCTTTTGATTTTGTGTAACTAGAATATAAAGAATTCAACAATTTATTACAATGTATCTTTTTCTTGAAATGAGAACATACAATTGAACTTTCCTTCAATCTACCTGAATTTAATAAAAATTCTACGAAGGGCATTATTATATCTGTAAGTTGCACTCCACTGTTCACTATTTTTCGAACTGTAGCAATTGGGTCAGTTGTATCAACATATGGAAATATATAATCTATAAATGTTGTAGAGTCTATTTTGAAATCTAGTTGTACCATTTTCTTAATAATTGAGTAAATATGAGTTTCTCTGTCATATACATTTTCATCTAAGAAGGAAGCCCGAAAATAATCAGAAGTAATAGGAACTTTTCTTTCCTTCAGTTCATTAAATATTGCAACGGTTAATGTTTCCATTGTTCCTTTGAAAGATAATAAAGCTGTTTTTTCCCAAATATTTGAAATACGATGTTTTGTTGCAAAATCGTTTATAAATTGTAATATAATTTTTTCATCCATGTTTAATTTAATCATTTCTTCTAAGAGATAAAGTGCAAAAGTGTCCTTTATATGTCGAGCTTCATTTTTTATAGAAATATGAGTTACCACTTTGTAAGCATCTAAATAGTGCCCTGCATGTACAAGTTGTACAATAATTGAAATAACATCATAATCTTTTACCGTTAATGCTTCCAAGTACATTAAAATATCCGGTATATGTATTCCATGTCCTGATAGACTAAGAAATTTAATAAGTTTCATAATATGTGCCCTAGATGGTTTGTAAATTACTACAATATCAGTTAAAGATTTAATATCATTATTTTTTGCATATGCATACATTAGATGTATGTAGGTTATAGCAGATGGTTGAATGTTTTGTTTTCTCATTAATTCAATAACATCCTTAGCTTTTCCTGTATTTCCATTTATTGCATATGCATATACTAATGCATCATAGATTTTCTTATCATAATGTGAAGGATTTTTTTGTATATCTGCAATCAGATTTTCAGATACTGCACAATCAGTTGTGTTTGGTAATATTTGCAGTAAAAGGCAATAAGTATCATATTCTGGCTTAATTTTCATAGATTTTAAAAATTCTTTTCTATCAATACAATAATCATTATCAATATAAGTTTGTAGCAGGGCATGATAATGATCTATTGTCAAATTACAACTGTTTTTCAAAAGATTCCAGACACGATTAGCTAATTCTTGTCGCATCTTTAAAGGTTTGTTGTATAATATATGTCCGCAACACTTTAGCAATTTTAAGCTTAAAGTTTCTGGTATATCACAAACATTATTTTCTAAATCTTCAATAATTGATGTTATTATTTTTAAGTTTACGTTATGTTTACGAATAGTTTCATCTAATAAGTTTTCTTTCAATTGAATGCTTTGTATGTTGGTTACATAATTATTATAGTTTAAGGTATTAACGTTTTTCAAATTATATATATGTGCAGGTATCTTTATTTTAGAAGATAAACTATTATATTTGAAACATAAATCAGTTATGTAAAATTGTGAACCACTTATGTTATGAGCAATTATATATGATGTTTTGAACAATTTTCTCCATTTTATTATTACATTCATTTTATCAATTTTAAGTTATTCGTGCTAATTTGATCTTCTTATTATCATTTATCTAATTATTATTCATCATCAATGTTTAATTTCTTTTAATGTGATGATATAAAATGAATCGTAAAATTAATTATAAAACATAATTTTTTCAAGTATATATATATACATAAATATTTAAATTATATTTGGTAATATTTATATTGTTATTTACTTGTTATTTTCTACTAATATGTACTTTTAATAGAAACGATATATACATTTCATTACTACACACATTGACTATAGGTATGACAAGATTGAAGATACTACTCTTTGACTACAGCAAAGAGTAGGAATGCAACAAGAGGCGACGCTCGACAAGGAAACTGTAGAGTAATCATATTCGTATATCTTTCTTTCCAACCTTTTAATGTTGTAAAATTGATGTGAATACTTCGAAAGCCGATATTAGTATGTTCAGAAGATCGATCTCCCTCGAAGTTTCAACATCCTTTTCCTTGCCTTCCGCAAATTCCTCTTTGAATAAATTCATTTCAAATGTTAAGCTGTTTTATTAATTACGCTTCGAGCAGAGTGCTTTAATGCTTCACGGGCACTACCTACGCTCATTTAAAATCCCTAAATTACATTTTTACACAGCTCACACGCTACAGTAACATAGAGAAAATTTACGACAAATACATTCCAAATTATTAGAGGTTGAGATGAAATTAGATTCATTTGATTTGAATTTCCCGCTCGTTTACACAAACAATTTAAAGGGACAGCGTTTTCAAGAGATCAAAGGTGCCGACAAAGAGTGTCGCCTCTTGTTGCATCCCTGCTCTTCGACTGCAGTATTTTAAGATAAGTACAAAGAGTACTCTGTGATAAGTTTTAGTTATAGAGCTAAAAACTTATGTCTTTAATTAAAATGCATTGGAAATTAATTAAATGGAATTAAAACGCACCTAGTTAAATCATATCGAAACGAAATATGTGAAATTAAATTTGATATATTCGCTTGCCTAATTTAAACGCATACTTAGACATAAAATTAAATTCAACATGTATGAAAGAAATTTTGATATCTAACTGTAAAATAATAAAAAGGACAGTAAAATATAATTTGTAATTTAATCTTAAATAATATAAAATCTTAATATGAATGTATGCATTTCGTGATACGAAGGTATGTTGACGATATAATAGCAATATTGGACTACTTGCATTGACTGAAGGTAGTCACTACTACTTTATCAACCTTACTCGTTTTTTTTAATGTAGTTCCTAAATTACCGTTCTGAAACATAAAGTGCACAGTAAGCGACGTCGGTATTTCAGATCGTGTGATACGAACAACAATTTCATGAGTGGTTTCTCGCATACGATATGTTAGGATATCCTTATTTTTCAGTACAGCGTATTTGACTTCTGGTTGTACTTCTGAAGATCTGCCACGGCTAAACTTCCGAAAACCTCCATGCTCCAAATTGGCTGAAATTTGGGGAATGGGTTTCTTTTTAATAAAAATAATGATTCAGAGAAAGATTTTTGGCGACTCGAGAAAAAATGTTTTATCATTTGGGTGTCACTCCCTATTTTATCGGCGTAGTATTTGCATCTACTGTTATCTACGCTTTCTACAATGGACACCCCAACAGTTGACCTAACCTAACCAAATTATACATATAGTACTACTCTTGATACATTGATACCTTTTAAAAAGAATTGACAATAGCAGATTTCATAGCTTCAGAATCACCTTCAAATCTGCCTCAACTATTCCTGCCGGTAATAATTGCGTCGGTAAAGTAGGGAGTGACACTCAAATGATACAAAATTTTTTCTCGAGTCGCCAAAAATCCTTCTTGGAAGCATCATTTTTATTAAAAAGAAACCCATTCCCAAAATTTCAGCCAATTTGAAGCATGGAGCTTTTCGGAAGTACAGCCAAAAGGAGCTTATTTGCAAAGTTTGACGCGATTTAGAATTTAGATCATGCCGGTTTTCCGAAGAAAAGCCGCGAGATGTAATATATCACATAATAATCGGAAATCGAAATGATATAATGATTAAGGTTTTTTGTTAGATATAATATCTCTTCTAGTACAAAGTATTCGACAAAGAGTAGATATAACAAGAGGCGACACTAGACAAGGAAACCCACCTCCTAGAGAGAGACACAGAACACAACCAATTTAAATGCCCGAGACAAAAGAATCGGCAGTGCGCATGTGCATACTGTACTAGTATGGCGGTCGAAAAAGAATAGTTTAAACCTGCACATTCACCAGTAGCTTATTTGTAATAAATATTTTGTCATATCTCTGTAACACGTTCATTTGTAATTTCTTGTGGTATATAGTTTTTCATTTTCTTACAAGTTATTTCTAATAATCATTTCCGTAATGCATATTCTTCAAATATATTTTATAGAGCAATCATTTTCCTATATTCTTTTCCTTTTCAACTTTTCAACGTCGTACAATTGATGCAAATACCTCAAAAGACAATATTAGTAGTATACAAAAAATTTATTACAAACATATTCTAAATTATTAGAGGTTGACATGAAAGTAGATTTAGTTGATTTAAATTTCCCGCTCGTTTGTACAACCAATTTAAAGGGACGGCGTTTTCGAGAGATCAAAGGTGCCGACAGAGAGTGTCGCCTCTGGTCTACTCTGTGGTATTCGAATACAATTTGTTCTATATGGTTCTGTATGGTTCGTGGTTAAACTTCCGTAAATCTCCATGCACCGAATTGATTCAAATTTTGGAAATAGATTCTTTCTTGATAAATATGATGCGAAGAGGATTTTTGGCGACTATAAAAAAAATTTATCACATGAATATCAGTCCCTATTTTACCAGCATAGTATCTGCATCTACTGTTATTTACGCTTTTTACAAAGCAATCGGAACAGTTGAAAACGAATAGACTTAACTGATGGATCTAATGAAAATTAATCTTCACTGATATGTATGATAATAGTTTGCGTGGTCAGCCGCCGAGAGGCGACCGAAATATTCATCTAGCCTAAACTAACCTAATTCGCTGAAGTTAAAGTTTGGTTAATGTTTGTATGAAAGTTTGAATAGAGCTTTTCCATTTTTTCTTGTTTGAAAGCGCCACAGAAACTCACACGTAATCAATGATAGTATCTTCTCCAATACCTCCTCTACTGATTGTGAGTCGTGCTCTCAAAACACGCCAGAATGATTCAATATTTTGCATATAAACATCGCTATCTGTGTCTACGAAATTAGTGCTATGGTTTACAGCATATTTATTTTTTGCGTAAACCTTTCAGCAATTCGCATGTTTTTCCGAACCGGCTGTTATATGTTTCCTAATTAACAGAACGAGAGTATTTTTGTCTGGTTTGTTTCCAGAACATATTTCTAAACGATATTTTTGCCCTCCTGGCTCTATCATCTTTATTCCAAATTTTTAATATAAAATAGGAAATAAAAATTAAAAATAAATATGTTGAAAATAACAATAGCCATAAAATTAATATCCATGTTCCTTTACGCAAACGTTTTCTTTCAAACTTTCTCCGTTCAATTTTACATTCATCAATTTCAACTATTACACCAGGGCCGCCGATTAACCTTCCAATTCGTATTGCATGTCAATGGCTAAAGCATACACTTCTCTACATAATGAAAATCAATCAGCAATTGATTCAGTTGAAACTGTTCCGTTATCAACGATAGACCACGCATGCTGAGTCTGTTTAGATGAAAATCGCCATGCAAAAGCATAAGTCATTTATAAATTTATAAATAGCACGTATGATACAAGCATAATTTCAAAACAAGTTAAATAATAAAAGTAGTAACTACCATGTATTGTATGCAGCTGTAATACTATGGTCATATTTTCCTGGTTTGTAACGTCGGAAATTGCCTAATCTTCCTGTTTTATTAATGTAAGGCGTCTTCCTTTTATTTTTTGCACACCACTTTTCCCTAGGAATTTCATTTAATTCTTTTAGCCATTTAAGTGCTCTTTTATGATCACTCATTTTCTTTGTTAGAAAATGTAAATTAATGTAATGCATTTTTATACAATAAGCTTATTAGTAACGAAGCACAACGGATTGAACCACGTGTTACATTGTAATTCTAGCATTTTTGATACATCGATACCTTTTAAAAAACAATTGAAAATAGCAGACTTTATACCATCAGAACCGCTTTCAAATCTCTCGTAAGTATTTTTGTCCGTATGATTACGTCGGTAAAGTAAGGAAGGATATCCAAATGACAAAAAGTTTTTGCTCAAATCGCTCGACAATCTTCTTCGAATCATTATTTTTATTAAAAAGAAAACTATTTCCAAAATTTCAGGCAATTTGGAGCATAGAGGTTTTTAGAAATACAGCAAGGATCGATTCTTCCATATGCTGCGCATTCTACTTACAGTATAACCAATTACAATTTAAACCTTCCACGTTATGATACCGGTAACACTGTCGAAATTTTGTAGCAATACCAAAAACAGAAAAGTTTTATGTAAATTATCAAAAATCCTATTTGTAAACATTATTTTTATGCAGAATGGAGCTGTTTGTAGCTCACTTTCATCTAACTCAGGTATTTGTAAGTTAAACCTGATATCCTTTGTTGCCATTAAAAAAAATTGAAAACAGGAAGAATATTAAAGTTTATAAATGATGCGACTAAGAAATTGATCAAGACCAAAGGTAGTTTGTATTGCA
Organism: Megachile ligniseca; assembly: GCA_945859555.1. Taxonomy (NCBI): domain Eukaryota; kingdom Metazoa; phylum Arthropoda; class Insecta; order Hymenoptera; family Megachilidae; genus Megachile; species Megachile ligniseca. The sequence continues at coordinate 722,270 of OX243778.1, forward strand.
AATCGTAGATGATTGTCGTTTTTCTTATTTAAATGTTAGAAAATATACATTATATTAATGTATTATTGCAATATGAGGAGTAATGTGAATTACATAGTGATACCGTGTAAAATGTAATATACATATTGTTATTCATTTTTCGCTTTAAAACAAATGTATTAAATGCAGTAGCTTATTAACTTAATGAGAAATTTCTTGCCATCTGCAGGACATAAGTTAGATAGGTACGTGTGACTTGTGCATATAATATAAATATCCCAGTACTTGAACGCAATTATCTTTAAAAGAATTGGCAGCATGGAGAAAGTTATTATATAAATAGAAATTGTAGAAAATTCATTGTTGTTTAAACCAAATTTCGATAAGATGTACTACATCTAAAGAGTTATGTAAAAATTTTAAAAGCACAATAAATTTCAAAATTTTTAACAAATTTTTTATTGATATACAGGAGGTGTTCCGATATATTAAAAGAAATTTATTATTTAATTAAAGGAGGGGATCATAAAACAATCACAAATTATGTTTTTGTCGTCTGGAATTTTATTTATACAATTTTAATATATATTTCAAGAACAAAGTTAAATATTTTTGTAACACCAGCACGCTTGTCGGTCAAATTCATATTTGTTGACATTTTGTATAGTAGTCAGTATTATTCCTTTTTATGAAAAAAAAAAAAGCGAAATGTTGATAGTATTGACATAATAAATATATTTTATGTATAAATCACACTCGTCACACACAAATTTTTAAGTATATACTTGATGAATATATATAAAAACCATATAAATTGATATAAATATTATTATAATAAATAAATACTTGAAACGCACACACACGCACACATTGAAAGCCATAGATTATAAAAAGAATACATAAAATGGAGTACATATTACGTATGATAATCTTACGAATTAAAATAAATAAATTAAATGCGATTTATATCTTACACACATTGATCGCAAACTATTCTAAAGAGTGATATTTATTTAATTAAAGTATATGTACAGTGTTATGCATCTCATCGTCAATATGATATGAATCAAACAAGATGAAATTTTCCATACGTAACTACATACACATATGTTTCTAGCCGTGTCGTGATATCGTAACCTTAATTATTTCGTTTCTTTCAAATCGTTATAGACTAGATTACTCACGGACTGAGATCAATTACTCTACTAAGTTTGCCAAGATGAACAGAGAAATAAACTACATAATAAAGATTGAAATTCCAAAATATATGATTAATATGATCGATGTACAATTTATATTTTGTTACTTTTTTCTTTCTTTCTTAGTCAGCTGGTTTAAACTGTTCGAGTTAATGTCCGTGAGTTCATTGACTAGATAGCACTCTTAATAATATACTTTATGTAGATAAATTATTTCTTATAAATAATGTTATATTTTTTGTTTTAGAATTCTTTGTAATTAAAATTACTATTGAGATCAGAGCTTTCTTTTTCTGACTTAGATTGATTTAGTGAGACTAGATTTGCATCAAAAGAAAAGTAGGTATCCTTAAATGCAGTCGGTAGGATCAATATTCATTGTACCGCCGAATGTTAGTACAAAAGATAAATTACATAAATACAATATATTATTTTTAATCATTAAACACAGCCCTCTAATACTTTGTTAATTTGCATTTTCTCTCTGAAGCATACATATATTTCATTCATTTTGTTAAAGGTTACTTATTAATTTTTTCGTTTGAAAATTGTGTAAGTAGCTGCCGACAAGGACACGATTACTCATTTGATTTGTTAAAATTAAGATTGTATGAACGCGAAATAAAATCATCCAAAGTAAATAAATGTACCATGTGTTGGTAACATTTATTCATTTTCTGTAAAGATCATTTTAAAATTAATTGATTATTTTGCCAAAACCAGTTATTCTAACGACTAAATTCTTTTATCCGATTATCTGAAATTGTCATGATTTTGAAGTTTTGAACCCTCTTATTTCAAAATTTCATACAATCGCAACATTAACATCAAACACACTGGCACATTTCCCAAAATAAATAAAAAAGTTATATTTACAATATTACATTTCTGACGTACATTGACTAGAATTATCTTTTAAAAATTATTATACTTACGTAAATCTACATCTGACAGTGTCATCTAGTGGTTGTTTTACTTCAACATAACGACCTTCTTACATTATAACTGATGATTGTTATATGTTTTGTGGCGTAAGTTTTTTATGGCATCTTATCCACGGACGATATTTCTTTTACAATTTATCTTAATATGCAAATAAATGACACGATTATGTTATACTTCAAAATAAAATTCAAAATTGCATTTATTTGTGGCCTGCATATTCTACTTTGAATATGAAACGATACTTATGGTATTTATTGAAATGACTAGAAATACGAAGAAAAATTTAACGCTAAAATTGAAAACTAAGACAAAATTTCTTGAATATGACTTTAAATTAGTTTATATTAATACACGATAAAATTAAAAGTTATTTACTCCAGGACTCAAATTTGAATGACTAAATAGTACATGACTAGAATACAGTACTACATAACTAAATATAAATTTCTTTCTGACTAGATTATGACTATACTTTTCTTGTGGTGACTAGATATTTTTATTTTGATTATTTGTATCGAATATCAAATTCATATCACGTTTTGACTAGATTGTCCTGTTGCTTTAACTTAAGTACTATTTCTACCGCTTATTTTAAGAGAATATTGTCTCCTGCACATAATTAAATAAATTAGAAAAAAGAAATAAAATTCAAATTTATAAGTAAAGTTGTTGCCTAATGTTTCGATATCTCCAAGAAAGTTATAAATTCTAGCATAATATTTTGTTATCAAATAAAATTAAATATAATTCTAAGTTCCTAAATGTAATTGTATCTACATCTAGTTAAATTAATATTAGTAAATATAACGCTAAAATCATTCATCACATATATTTACATTAGTATTAATAATTGGGGATTTGAATCGGTAGAAATCGTGATATGAAATTATTTTGCTTTTTTGATTTTATAACAGATGGCGCGGAAATAAACTTAATTTTAATTATCACACCAACGGAGTTTCGAAGTTAAGGAGAGCCGTGTATCAATGAGTGAACGTTGTATCTTCATCCTGTTGACGACATGGTTAATAATTTTTTCCTTGTAGATAATTTACTTTTTAAAAATGGACTTTCATATTGTTTTCCAAATCGTGTTTGCACAACATATTTATCCATTACTGAGTTGAAAATTAACTGTAATACTTTCAGGTTGCACTAATCGTTATTAGCGATCTACAACACCGACAAGTGGTAAATTTCAAAGAAAATTCTTATCCCCTGAACATATTTGATTTGAGTAGCGTTGTACTTTTGACATCAGTACTCTACATCTCTCTCTTTGTACAAATATAAATAAATATGTCAGTATGTATAAGTTTATTTACAGAAATCCTCGATAGTCGAAAACGATGACGATGGTCTTCATCAAAGAACAACTTTGTTTTTCCTGTCTTCTGGATTTCGACATCATTAACCAATCGTCGAATTAGGTGTCATTCGGATTCTATAGATAAATGCGCATTGATCAGTGCATTTGAAATGCTTTGATATTTTTTCAGTGATTTCGATCGTTATCGTTGCATGAATTTTTACTTTCGTTATGGACATTGTCCTTAATTATAATATCTTTAAACAGTACTTACAGCGATAGATGTCGGATTACTTCTCAGCAACTGTCACAAATTTGGCCTTGATGTCACTTCAGAATTTTGAAAAGTCTTGTTTCAGGTTCAATCCAATCTGAACAGATTTGTATCAGTTTCAAGTGTGCTTGGGTAACGTTGGTTGAATGATTGTTCCCGGTGATTTCAATTCAATGCGTCGAATCGGAATTTAAACAAAGCAAGGAGTTGTAGGCCCTCGGAGATTGAAACAACTTTCAGGTAGCAGAGAAAGAGAAGAGGAACGATAATATGTAGAAAAGAAAATATAAAACAACAAGGAAGAGGGGAAAAGAAAGGAAAATAAAAAAAGGAACAAAGTTCTCCGAGGGCCACGCAAGCGCACACTTGCTCGCCTGCTTGTAGACTACCTCAAATTCTGTTCGATGCGCTCGAAGATGCATATTTCCCCTACTCTCTCTGTCCCCCCTCCACTGCACGACAATTCGAAGTGTACAAGTTGGCACGTGCCCCACTTCCACGCTTCCGTTTTGTAGCGCGTTGCTTTTATTCCCCCCAAACGTTGCCTTTCCCCTCTTTGCCGGACTGTTTGTCACATCCTACAGAAACGCTTTCAGACATTCCGTTCAGGGATTCGCGCAGAGATTCCCCACTACCCGGCCAATTTCGAAGATTTTTGCCCCACTGAATGTGCGCGTGCGCGTGTGCGCATGTGTCACGCCATTAACCGTCAGTAACATTGTGTTACGAAGCAATGCTAAAGGATCTTTTCTCGGAGATTCCTCTTTGCGCATGCGTCCGCAGAATCCGTACAGATTGCCACGTGCGATCTGTTATACATGCTGAGTACATATAGGTTACTGATTTTTATGAGTATTGTAATAGAACTTTAAAATATGAAAAAGTGATTCACTCTAGAAATTTTCTATCACACTGGAATCTGATTCAAATCTTATAAAACATTAGATTTAACGAAAATACAGTTACACGAAAATTATTCTATTCTTATTGTACTATTATCATTTCTACGTAGGACTGCTTCGACGGAGCGAACGTTCGAATTATGGACTCGATTATAATCGACGATACCTCAATTAATAATCGATTATTAAAAATAAGAAAAATAAAGACTTTTAATTTGTTTATAAAAGAATTCAATTGCAGAGGTTATTTATGTATTATTATCTATTATTATTTAATGTATTATTATCTCAATGAACTTTTTACGGGTTTTGGTATCCGATTTGTATTATATTAGTGTATTTTTGTTGCATTCATGTTCAATGATTCTGACTTTTATTTCAGTGCACTCGTTGAGCGAGCGAAGTAGTAATAGGTTATGATTATGATGTTGCTCAAGCAGTATTGATAGACACAAGTAAAGTATTACATATGATACTTTAAGCATAGTATATGATTGCGTATAGTGTGCATCATAGAAGATAAGTTGCGGAATGTAAAAAGGGCAAAAGAAGAGCTGTCATGCACGTTGTACGAGTATTTTGAGTCACACAAGTTTATTAGTATTGTACGTTTACCACGAGGTAAGCCACAGAATTCATAGAGAGTAAGGGAGATCACTTGTTCATCCACTCATTCGTTCCCAACATTAAGGTTTAGATTTGACAAACATCGAAGTACAATGTGCGTAATTTATAAGAAGTCTCTTACGCCGGTACAGGGACAAGATCTGCACGCATAAACTAACTTGTTCTTTAATTTTATGCTAACCTTATTTTTTCTATATACAGGGTATCCCAATTTTTTATTGCCAAACTTTATTAATGTACAGTAAAGTTTCGATATAAATGAATCTCTCGAGTCTGAACTTTTGCTTATACATATATATTCATAGAAATATAAGAAGAATATTATATCACATAGGATATCAAACATTCTATTAAAAAGTTATAACAAAAATATGAAATGAATACAGATTGCTTTGTTGTCCGATATCACATACAGAGTGCTCCAGTTTTTTCCGTATAACTTTACTAGCATATTCTATACATAATAATAAGAAAAACTGTGTATATGAAAATAGGCTCTTGAATGCATTATCAAAAGTTATTGAAGCAATATGAAAATTGAAAACTATTCGTATGTAGAAAATCGTCCATTATCATTTCGTATATTTTTCATAATATTTTAATAAAACATTAAGGAGTTTATGTTTACGTAATACTTTTGATCGCTTTTTCTTATAGAATATGATGGTAAAGTTTTACGTACAAAGGTGGGACACGCTGTATGTGGCATCGAAAATGCATATAGAGGTGGTCGTTTCGTTTAATAGTAAACTACAACCTGAATATACACGTGTATCGAGATGTACATCTTCATTTACATCAATCAAACCTGCATTTCTTTCATAAGACTTCTTGTGATTACTAGTCAAAGCAGCTACATAATTTGGTATATCACAAAAACATAACGTTAGTTCCAGTGTTAGCCACATACCGATTTGTCTCTGTGTCTAATTTCTAAAGGCTTCAAGTGTCATAATAACATTGGATCGGCCATATCAACAAATTCCGTAACCTAATAAAACCCCAGCTACGTAGCCCTGTCCGGTTCGTAACACAGGCATGAGGAGAACCCTCGTTCACACCGACCGAGTCTCTCGAGTTACATAAATTTATTAGTGAATGAGACTGTCACGGCAAATGATCAAAATACGCGAATCATGTATCCACGATTGTGTCCCAAATAGGTGGGTTATATGACAGTATAACCAATAGAACCCGCATTCCTATTACGCGTAATCTTTCCAGCTTTGAATCGTAGATATACATATGTTATATGTATAATATTGAAGTGTGTATAATAGTAGCTGTATACTTTTGGCCGGATTAAACTTTTTGGAGGTCATTAACTTAGTAAAGTCCTGCTTGGGTCATTAACTTAGTGGAGTCTTGCTTCATAGATGAGCAGAAAAAACTTATAAGTAATCACTGACAAAATGTAATCAAATCAACGTTTTTATTAATGCAAAACGTATAATATGAATGCATTTTAACTTAAAATCTTTGGTGTTTGTAACGGTTTTAGTTCTACGCTCATTGCAGCTAGATGGCGCATAACACTTCGAAACCGGCTGTCTCGCTAATGCTCAACAAGTCCTATGGTTCGTACAAATAGTTCCTGTCCAAAGTTTTTTAAACAATAAAAATGTAAAAGAATTTATTCTGTGTGTGTGTGTGTCCCACTGATAGTGGATCAGAATAAATTCTTTTACATTTTTGTTTTTTAAAAAACTTTATTTACAAATTCGACAATAATATGGGTAAATGTCGAAAAATAAATTTTTTTTTAACGGATAAACGAATTAGTCATGGTTAGACACAATAACGACGATCCTTTAATTCTTTTCACACTTTCAAAGTTTGACCATTCGGGCTATAGGTAACAAAGAATTGAAGCGATTTAACACATTTTTTGTGATGGCTATTTGTAAGAATATTGTAACTTTTGTAATTTAAGGAAAAGCGCAATTTTTTGACGTTTTTTTTTATCAATATTACACATAAAAAGAAACCTGCGTTGCGCTCCCTATTACAAGGCAGGTAAGTTTTATATCTGCCCCTATTTCCAAATTTTTACTATTTTGGGATCAGCTAGTATGGTATATTATAATATAATTAAGCAGAAGTCGCAAAATTATAGTATTCGTTGTTATAATATAGGATCTGGAACTTCGTACGGCATGAAATAAGAAAAAATGTCAAATGTAAAATTTTTTTTTATTTTGAAAAAATCAAAATTCTGATTTATCCGTATTTTGTATATGGATGTGTAGTTTCTTTGTACAAACGGAGAAGAAAAAAGATTGACATTCAACGAGAAAAATATTTAAAAATGTGCTATTTTTTAACATATTGTTTAAACAAATGGAATTTTTGCAAATCTTTTTGCACTATCAAATTCGTCGTTCAAAAACATAAATTTCGTCAATTCACGGCATACCTCTATCTCTAATAGTTTCCGAGATATTCAATAAAATATGTTTTGGACCCCCAACTTTGAGGGTTGATATCAACCCCTTAGAGTGAATATTAGCAGCTACAAAAAAATACGGTCGATTACTTTCCTGAAAACTACATTTCTGCCAAGTTTCGTCAAAATCGGCGTGTGACACCTCGGTATGTTCCCTTGTTAGAGGGTATACTCTTAGCTTTCCAGAACTGCCCTTACAATTTCTGTTCGATGTTGGGTTCATGAGATAATGACTATCAAAGTAAAAAGCGTCATTTTGGCTTTGGCAGCTCGTAACTTTGTGACCAATCATTAAACGGAACCCCATCAAAGCGCAAATTGTAGAGGAAGAAAAAAGGAAAATCAATCCGTAAGCGGCATTAATCGAAAAAATTTTCCTGCGTCTGTAGAAACTGTAAAAAAAAAGAATTCGACAATTTTTTCATCGCGATTTTTCGTTTGTTTCATTAGTAATAAAAGGTTCACAAAACCTTTGAGGAAAAGGTTCGAAAACTAGAGACTTGAAGTTTTATAATGGCTTTTTTAGTTTTCTTCTACGATGATTTGTAGCGGAAGCAAAGCTATTAGAACATGATCTAAAAATTTCAGAAATTTTATCGTTTCCCTATTTCTATTGAGTAGTATACCTGTACATGCACAAGCCCTTACACTCTTATACATATACATATACATATATACATAATTAAACAAATATTAATAAAGTTGTATTACGTAAGTACTTGTACTTATATTAAGAATATTTGGCGCTGAAAAAGATAATAACAAGATATCAGAAAAGAAAACAACATTACGCTTTGGAAAATCTAACATTGAAGAACAGACACTTGGGCAAATTAAGTTACATGGGTCATTTACATATTTAGGTTTTATGTGTAACAAGAGTGGAAATGGTAAGGAAAGGAGATGTAAATAATTTAGTTACAAGAGCTTTGGTTATATGACAAATTGCTAGAGAGTGTGATAATAATAATGTAATTAATACATTAACAGTATAAAAATAAGAAAAACAATATCGTGGTGGTGAATAAAGGGCACATTAGACGAAATTCAATTTTCATTAATAATTTGTTGACGAATATTCAATATTATACTCTAAAAGTGACTTATTTAGCAATTCATGGAGACTATTATTATGTGATCAATATCTTGTGCAAAAATTAGCACACGTTAATAAAAAATACCTATTTTTAAACTGTCACATTTTTGTATGTCTGATAATGGGATCATTTACCTTACTTGAATACAATTTCTTTGTATTTTGGTCAATGTATGGGAGGTTTTACTACACCTTTGAACATAAGTATGTTCCCAAACTGACTGATTCAGAATACAATACGTTTAAAATTAGATAGAACATATTGTAAATTAAATATTTTATGATAATTGATAGAATTGCAAATAGTTATCAGCGTAAGAGAGTAGTACTGTTAAACTTTTTGAAGGTATTCCTACAATAAGCTGTCTAAAATTAGGTTAAAGATTAAGTTTATGGTCTCTGTAAAAATTGTAAAATACCTTGCGAAAAAAAGATAGCCAAGGTCGCAATAATCGTTATCGTAAGTGTCCGTGAATCGAATAGGGGTTTGACAATTGGCGAACAATTCCTAAAACATCACGTGTCGACGGTGAATATCAATGTCATGCCCGCATTGCAAGAATACGACGCGGTTTTCTGTAGTTAATTAAATGTTTTTAGATAGATGGTAATGTAGAAACGAGTTTTACAAAATTACAGATTGAAAATAGATGAACAACTACGAAATTTTCAACTTGGAACACTCATGAATATAGAAATTTAAAGAATATAATATGTATTTGTGAAATTCGTAACGAATGATGTGTTTTATAATATTTATTTAAAGCTTTATTAAGGAAACAAAATCATTGCTGTATAAAAATATTTTAATAAATATAACAATCATAATCCTTTTTTTACAATTTAGAAGGAATCTATAAATAATTATTTATAATTTATTTCATAAATTCGTGGAATCCGGATAGAATGCTTTTTCATTTCTTTAGGAAAAATATTGCATTTTATTTTTAAAATTTTCTGACTGTTTTAACAATTAATAAAAATCGTTGATTTATGGATTATCTTAAATGAGTAGAATATATGTATTTAATTATAGATTAAAACGTAAGGTTTATTGCAATTTGAGAAAATGCATACATTGAATTTGATGGTATGTATTAATGAGATTCCAGTTGTCTTCTGAAACGTATGTGATTTCATGACTAAAACACAATCATAGTTCTTTTGATATTTAATCACATATCGAATATACAAATGCAAACATAAGTAGTTCATGACCACTTTTGTCTTTTTATATATTCTATATTTGAACAAATTCTATATTAAGCCAGGGTACTTTGTGGAACGTTGATTTTATATTCTAGGGATCAAATATTTTTAATAAAAAAGTATTAATGTACTGTTTATCTGTGTGATGCCTAACGTATCAATATATCTTTGACTTTTTTTTAGAATATGTGAATATTAGTAATTATTATAGACACGCAGGAGTTTATTCTTGTTTGGAACAAACAAGTGACTAATATTTATATTGCCTTAATGTCTTAAAATAAAATTTGAAAAAATATCCATATCATAACTTAAATATTGCCGATAATTAAAAAATATACTATAATAACATGCCGTTGTTTTATGAAGATTGAGTGATTTTTTCCATTTGAAGGATCGCTCATAATCGTTCATATTAGGATTAAGCAATTGTACAGTACATTTTGAAAGACAAGCTTTATTTTTATTCTCGGAGAATTACGTCTTTACCTCATAACAATATAAGATAATTATGTGGAATATTGAACCACCTCTTGATATCACTGACCTTGACATACAATCAATCTTGAGTAATGTTATGAAGGTTTTACCTAGCGCTTGTTATTTGTTAAACAAAAAAGCTTTACTAATTGGCTGTATTTCCAAAAAGTCCTGATTTCTTTCTTATCGCGGTCATTGCACAGATGTCAACCCACAAGTTGGTGCGTGAGGAAGTTGATGCAAAATAAAAAAAGCTACGCCTGTTTTCATCGTGAACACTTTCAGCGTTACATTTCAACAAATAAGAATAATAATGACAATAACAACTGCATCACGCAATTCGTTCTATTTCACTCACTCTCAAGACGTTTGTTGAATGTCATTGTTTTTGGTCTAATTGGTGTACGTGACTGCTCGAGCCAATTGTTCCTATTGCCGAAAATACGTGTAAGTCTAGGCTTCCATTTTTCTATTCTGACTAATTGGAGCTCTTCTAAACATCTGGATTAGCCTCTTTATGCGCCAACTCGTGCGTTGACATCGGTACATGTTTCGATATTTCTAAATTGTTGATATTTGCGAATTCAACATTGAAAAAGATGTTGTGATGAATCAGTATAGAAAAAATCGTTGTTCCCTTAACATTGAAGTACATATTACGAAATTAAATTTTACAATTTAATGTTAATCTCACATTAACAATAAAATATGAACAATTGTAAAGATATTTGTGGCCGAAGAATGTAATTCGTAAAAAAAATAAAATTACCATACTGTAAAAATATTGTACAATTAAACTGTAATCAATTGTTTATTATTTATTGTACGTACGAGTAATGTCAAGAAACTAAACGGCACAAACGTAAACGGATAAATAATTTATAATTGGAAAATAAGTGCTCTAAACGGAACTTGGTTTTTTCATATTGTTTGTTGTTACATATCTACTACGTTATGATGATGAATACTTCTCGACAAATATTTCTACAAAAGAAGCTTAACATTTAATCATAATGTATACTGCAATTGATTGGGTTTACTTTTGCCGATAAATAATTAATTTATATAATTCAATAATTTTGTTAACTAATACTGAGCATCAAGGAACACTTTTATAACATTACTTTGATAATAATATGGCAAGGTCATTGACATCAGGAGGCGGACCGTTATTTTACATAATTACCGAATGTAATGTTATGGAAATTAACAGAAGATGTCTCGTATATTATCAAACTTGTATTCGAGTCAATTTGATTAGAACTTGAGGTTTTTCGTATCCTCGGTATGGAATAGTGTTACAGAAAAACGCGCTATGGAATTTCTTCAATCCGTATTAAAGTTATCCCTCTTATTATAGCCATTTATTTTGTGTGTCTATCTATGGAACCATCCTAATGACTTTATGTTTGTTGAGTGTCACGAAATGAAATATTAATCTGATTGAGACATCTATTCTTATGAATTGTAGCATTTTGTAGCAAAAATTCATGAAATACAACTCGGTAATCAAAATAACTGACAGACCGATTTTAACATTTAATCTAACTTGAATGTTTCTAAACCGCTATTTCTTTTACCGTTAAACTTCTTTTAACATTTTCGAAACACGAAATATTTAATCTAATTTTTTTATATTTTAATGCAAATCCTTTTGGTTTTCCATTCTGTTATGAAATACAGAAAAATTAGGGATATGTATCAACCTTACAAAGAAGATATTTTGATCGAATATTTTTGGCACTAGATTTTTTATAAGTACACTGATTTTATTAGTGCACTTTGCACTCTTCTTGGAGGAACTTCAACATATCTATTTAGTCAAACCATTTATATGTAAATTTATATGTAAATGGTTTGCGTGTATGTAGATAATCGTGTGAAGCCTCTTTTAATTTACGAGCCATTGTTTTGCCTCTCGAGACATTTAACGGCTCTCTCAAAATCACTTTTAATTATTCTACTAATTTAAACTAATCAAGATGTAATAGTAAAATGTATTAGCTTTACATAGATATAATTGTAAGTTTCTATAATTCAATACTTATATCACGTAAAAATATTATTGTAAAATACTTGAAAATTCAACGTTTTTAAACTCGTTTCATAATGCCTCAAATAATCAAGAGAGTACTTTTGTTAAGGTTATAATTAATTAATATCATATAATATTTTATATAGTAAAGTTATTTTAGATTTATTAAACAACAGACAATTCACATTAATCTTATGTCTTGTTAATTTTGTTTATACATATATTGAAATTAACTATTGTTTCCAAACTTTTATTTTTGCATTTTGCATGTTAAGTTATTTCAAATAAATGTAATTAATTTAAGTAATTAAATGATCAAAAAGTAGTTAAATAAATGTAGTTAATTTCTTTCAAATTTTACATATATTAACAAAAAATAAATTAATATTGCTTCTTTATTACTTATACTAGTAGGAGGGTTACAGTAAATTGATATAATTTAAAATAAGCTAATACTTGTAAAATCATGCAAAATGTCTTCTCTATTAGTTCTTAAATAATATAAATAATTTTTTTTATAGATACCAGGTTTTATCCACCTCTATGTGAAGAAACTAAGTTATGCATACTTCTGAAAAATCTTGTTTTCCTTTTGAGCTTAATATTAATTCTGAAAACGCTTATTTTCCAATTGTAAAAGGTCTAGTAAAGGTTTTTAACGGAGTATAAAGTTCTTACTATTTAACTTTTGTTAATAGAAAAATGCATAAAGTATCCAGCGGTACTTCACTTTCCTCTATTCAATTCCTCTTTGTCGTCCACATTCCAGAGATTTTTCTCTGGAAAAATTCTCCGCACATTGTTTGCTGCACTCGAGTAATTCCTCCCTTTCGAAACTCTTAAAGCCTTTCTCACCCAATCACTCACGGATCTCTCGTCATCGCACTCGCGATGAAATGCGAGTTACTTCATCAAGAGACATCATCCGTCTCTCAATTTTTGTTATAATGATTATAAAAATTTAATTTTCGTATATTTTGACTGTTTGTTATATTATTGCTTTATTTATATCATAGATGAGCTAACTTCTTTGTTCAAAGCTTTGTTTTTGAAGAACGAAAATAGAAAACGAAGATTTTGCCAGATATTAAATACAAATAACTGAATATTTGGCTATCGCAAATGAAATATTTCGTGATAGAATAGTATGATTCATGAGTAGCATACATATGGCACATTTGACGAGCCAGGGCAGAGTTAAGTACTGATATTTAATCTCTTACAACTAGACATTTAATTTCATCGTAGAATAGTAATTTATAATCTTAGGCTCATTTAAAAATTTTGTTTCTGCTCAGTTCTTCGGTGAAAATATTTCTCTATACATTGGTTGTTGTATGCAGTTCAATTTTTAATATTATTATGATGCAAATGGAGCCCATATTCATCTGCTATGTCAGTCACAAATCACGTTTTTCGAAGTTCGAAGAAGTACTGGATCACTCATCTATACATCTAATATATTTTATCTATTTTTCAAAATGATCTGTTAATAAATGCAGAAATTACTGAAAAGAAGATTCTAGAACTTATCCATCACCTCGTGTATCTTCGAACAATTCCTCTTGACTGTTGAACTTCGCATGCTCTCTTGTAACCCAATCTTGAAATGAGTATCCTATACGATTTAATTAGCTAAGTATGCCTGCGGCGGGACATTATTACACCACATTTTACTACCCACCAGGCAATATTTCCATTCCCCTCTCTACCATTCTCATGCAAACAGCCGACCCGAAAGGGTACCCAGTCGCATACGAAATCTCCAGTCACGCTAGCGTATGGAATAGATGTTATTGATACGCTTATTTCTGATACAATCATATTTGTCCTCATTTCTTCTTAGCTTTTCAACAAAAATACCCAATTTCGTTAAATATTTCTTTTTTATTTCTATAATTACGTTTAGTTAGATATATTAACTATTTTATTGCTGTTATTACTACAATAATATAATTAAATATTAAATATTTTCGTAAATACGAAGCTGTGGAAATATGTTTTGGTATGAGATGACAAGTATATTCATATGAAATTAAATATTTTTGTCAAGGTCGTTTATCTGAGATACTTATTAATACCAGCGGTATTTGGGTTGAAGTAAGTATTTCTATTACGATAGTATTATAGTATTAAAGATACGAATTCAACAAGATAAATATGTCGACCTTCAAAGGAATGTAAATAAGAAAAAATTGTGCTTTTACGGTAGAAGTGGAAACTGTATTGTGTATCATATGCATTATAGCACAGAAACAAGTGCAACGATTGGAGCAGCTACTATCACACATGCATTACAATCAGTGATAGAAAATGCATTCAAATTGAAGATCATTACTTCGAACAATTATTTAAGTTTTGTGAAGATTTAATAGTTTTAACTAGATAATTGCTGCATATAGTTTTAAAAATCCCTTATGGAATACGTAATTAAAATTGACCTATACACGTCGAATGCAGGGTAAATACTATAAAAATATGTTATAAAAATGTTATAAATGTAACGAAAAAAGTAAGACAAGACAAGAAGATATTACATTTTTATTTGATATAAAATTAACAATTCATTACCGTTAACCGTAATAAAATACTGTTTTAAAGTTGACGTATATATACGTAGAATGCAGTTTAATGGTTAATTTTGTACACATATTCTGAAAAAACACTACTTATTCTATCATTTAATTTCGACTTCTCAATTTTTATCGCAAGAATATGATCTGTTTATATCAAAATCACTTGGAACTTATCATATTTATCTCATTGAATTTGAAATTCGTCTCATTTAAGAAAATATCGCAAAACTTAATATCTTGAATAATCATCTTAATTAATGCAAGCAAAGTGCAGTGAGGTATCAAGGGATTAAGAAATATGTATGTTTGAAATAAGTCAGATATTTCGGAATATTTTACGTAAAAGAGTATGAAGATACAACTTGAAAAGAACACAAATTTTGAAATACATTTCAAATTGTTGCATGAAGTATTTTAGTATTGCAGTTAAAATATATTATCATTTTATGCTTTTTTATGCAGAATTTTTCAACGAATCAAATCAAGTAATAAGAACATATTTTCAACTTAAAAAAGTAGAGCTGACTTCGAATTTTATGGAATGGCTCAATTTTTGGAATCGACACATGTATCACATTACACTCTAATCGACACAATTTAATTTTGCATAATAAAACTTTTTCTATCTTCCATTGTTTTTAAGTTATAGCTTAGCCTCGTTGTGAAAACAATTCTATAAATGCAATTAGGTCAATACCAGAGGCGTTGGTTAGGTAACATTTGTTATGGAGACAGAGCCATTTTTTGTATGGAAATATATGAAACGAATAAAATTTTATGTATAAAATCTACATTTTGCAATATTTACATTAGTAAAATATCTAAAAATAGTAAACCAACCAAGTAGATCTTTCTCGGCTTTAAAAGTTAATAAGTAAAAATTTATGAAAATTTGACGTAAATAAAGAGTATCTTGCTAAACTTAAATATAAAAATACAGAATTATGCAACAGTCCTTTTTTTAAATGCATTTTTCCATATTGCATTTACGATTAACAGAAATTAATACGTCAGGTACGGTCAATCAATAATGATGCATCATTGAATTGATAGATAATGTAGTTGCGTATTTCGTATTTTATTTGTTTGATCCAATTTCGATCGAGTCAATACATATATAAGTCTCGAAGACAATTAAGTTACAGCATTGCTCGACCACTGACACAATAGATTTATAGAGTTCGATTAAAATAGTAACGTGGGGCACAACGGTTGGGGAAGGCCATTTTTTTCTTGACATTAGATCGAGGAAGGAAACGAGAAAGCAGATGTCGAAATGACTGGCAGAGTTATTTTTCAATTATTTAATGGGATTCTATTATTAGAAGGTATAAAAGAAGATTAATTCTTTGTGGAAAGAAACTATTAATAATAACATTTTTACAAACTTAATTACAATTTAAGTTGTTACATATTAGTCAATCCTTTAATTCTTTTTCTTACACTGTTAATGTAGGATATATCAAGAACATAATGTAAGTGTGAATGATGGGATTTATGGTCGACATGACGACGATCATAGTCGTCTTCGACAGCCCCATTATAGGCATACCCAGGCAAAAATAAAAGTTGGTGTGTCGCGGCCAGGATGGTAACGAGACTACTATGAAACCTGGTCATCCTGACCCTGGCAGCAAACGATCATTGAGCTTTTCTTAAAAAGTGGGGATTTGTTCTCCATAAAAACCATTGGGAAAGCACGGGAACGTTACATTACGATTTCTAGTTTTGGGTGGGTAACGACAAGAGAAGTCGGGCGATAAAAATAAACGTATTTTGAAAATTTAAACATTGTTGTATTTGGTGTGAACTCAGCCATTCTTAAAATAAATTATTGTTAATTGTCATCAATATAATTTAGTTATTAAACATTGTTAAAACATTAATAATAATTAATAATTATTTCACTTGTTGTATTACAAAAAAAGTTGATTGACATTGAAGTGCATCAAAAAGTGGCAAATAATTTCTGTATTATTTATGCAAATATGTAACAAATTAAAATATATATATTTACTGATAAAAAGTATAAAATGATTTCTGTGTTATTTATGCGGATAAGCGACAACGATTAAATAATATTGTACAAGTAATGTATTAATATATTGCTACATTTTACATGGTTACATTCGCAACTTTATACAATGTTAGATCTACAAAGTTATAAAAGATTGCATGCAAGTCACTAAATAATAAGTTAAATTTGTTATAGATAGCTTGATTACTTTTCCCTTGGACTTCTCATTTGATGTTTAATTTTATTAGCTTATGTAAATATATTATACATACATTTGACTAATGGTAATCATCTAATTGTCGTAACGCGCTTTGTATTACCTGTGAGACACATTTACCTACTGATTGTTGATATACTGAACTACAATGAAAACGACAATCCGGATAATTTTGGAAACGTATACAGTATCTTTGATAAATTTGCTCAAAGGAATGAAATGTGGTACATTATGTGATCTTGCGGCACAGTCAGAATATATTGTATGTAGTGCGTGGAACTCTGTTGATGGTTTTATTATATAAAAATTGTCTAAGGTTTTAAACTGCAATTGCCCGTAATGTGATCATTATTAACCCACCACTGCGAAAAATAGTGGTCAGTAACACATATTTCTATGTAAATATCTCTAGTAAATGACAAACTGCAAAACATATTTAATGTCGTATTTTAATTTTATTACTTAAGCGATTACCGGCATCTCCCGTTGTTATTGAAATAACCTACGTTGATAGAATGTTAATGTATATTTCCACTATTGTCAATATCATATAATTGATATAAAGATACAAACTAAATATTTATTCAAGAAAATTTTGGTTTCAGCTGAAATGATCTACGTAATACATTGATATTTATATGATAAATGAAATTTTGATAATAATTAGCGGAAAATGATCAGATATGGTTTAGTATATTTAATATTGAGTAGTGTCATATTTAAATATGGACAAATGAATATTTGTGCAACAGCTATAGGCTATTTCGTTAAATACATTTTGATACTATACAATATATGTTGTGATTCATAAACCGAGAGAATGTTAGTGTTTGTGATTATTTCAACATTAGTGTTTAGTATTATTTTAACATTCTTATTTGTTTATTTTGTTCTCAACATACTTCCCGATAATATTTATAAGTATTTATGATTGAATATTGAGTTTTTAACTTCCTGAAATTTCAAATATGGGTACTTAGCCATATGGAATATGTCTAATTTTTATATTATATAAGTATCTTTCTCTTATTTTCCTTGTTGTTTGCAATAACCTGATCGGGAAATGTGAAGCAGATGCTTAATATTTGAATTTTGAGCAAGTGACGAATGTGTTGGTGCAAAGATACTTGAATATTTGATTATTGCAAATAATTATATTATATTATAAGGTACCGTATTCAGTAAGAAGAATGAAACTGTTTTTTATTTGTTTTTCGTCAAAATATTGTGCCTAATGTCAGTAATCCATATTTGGATATCCGTTTTATGTTAGGTATACTTGATGTTCTTTTGATGGTAGTTCAATATTACAAATTTTTCCTAACATTAAAAGTATATCCGGCTGCTTTTCTTTACATCTAGTTAGTATTATTATAAACTTTTATTTTTTACATCACTTGAACAGATTAGAAATTATTTGCAAAGATCTGTAAATTATTTGGGTTAGTGGATACTGCTTGCCTATCTAAGAATCTCATAAATCAACAGGTCTAACTTCTATTAATTACCGGAAATGGTTTGGTTCTATCAAGGTTTGGCAATAAACAATACTTCAGTATTCCTCCAATGTCTATGAAATATCAGATTTAGTCACTGTTTAAACGTATAATTGGGGAAATAACTAAATTGGTCAATTGCTCCGAATCACGCTACTGATTACTGATAATGTGCATGCTATTGGTATAATTATAAACACTTGAGTAATTGGGGAACAAAAAATTCAATAAAAGCATGCATAAAACAATAACTTAATACATTCTATTTTTAATTTACATTATTTCCATGCAATGGTTTCATAATTCAGGTACACAATTAAAATAATTAATATTCTAATTTGTAGACGTTGCGATGTCACGCTGTTCAGACGTCTAAAATAATTTAATTTCTTTTTGTTTGTGAACGTTTTACGTCGCACAATGAGACATTTGTCTCGAAAAGATGGCCAAAACTGTTGCAGCATTATTTCCAGATATGGAGCTATAGTGCAGTACTATAGTAGTACATATTAAGATTTTTACCATAGCAGATTATTATAAGATCGTTGGTGCATAGAGAGCTTTTTACGTTTTTTGAGATGTCACTGATTCCAGTCACAAAGAGTGTGACGACTAGGGTAAATTCTTGATATTCTTCATTCAGTATTTTTATGGGATTTATTGTTGAGATTTGTTGAATTACTAATTTTTACTCGAATTATATTAGCATGTATCCATTGACATTTACCTTGAATAGAATTTTAACGATTTTGGGTTCCCAGACATGTATGCTTTTTCGTTACTAAAACATACAGCAGCAAGGTATTCGTTTTTCTGAAAGGCAGTGCATATGTTTGTTTTTGTACTGGTTAAAACATTTATTGTGGAACACTACAGTCGAAATCAATACCGAATTGGCGTAAAAAGGTTATTGGTTCTAAGTGTCATTGAAATATTTTTGTTGAAGATAAACATTGCATGTATTTCTAATGATATGGCTGCAAAATTGCGTTTGTATACCTGTGTAGGACACCCACAGGTTTTATTGCACCTCCTGTGCGTCTCGGTTCTTTTCCGAGTCGTTACTTGTTAGTTGACGGTAAACATTCTAGCAAAGAACAGCATTACTGTCAGTTTTGTAAATTTTATATTATTACTGTTAATCATTTTTTTTAGAAGTTTATACATGGCGTTTGTGAGAGGAGATGATCTGTAACTTTTTGGTTTGTACTTACCTTTATTTGACTTGGAAATGGATATTGTTATGACATTCTTCCAGTTGTTAAACAACACATTATGTGCCCAAATACAGGTATAGATCTTAGGTAGGCAGTTTATTTCAAGTTTAGAGAGAGACTTTAATAAGTTTATTTCAAATATATTATTCGGGCCTGGTGTGGAGCTTTTGTCATTAAGCGCATAATGGTTAGTTCGTTGGAGAATATTGCTGCATTTAATGTAGGATTCATAGATAGTCATAAATATTCATTTTAGCAATAATTGTTTGCTTTCAATTTTGTAAATTTTAGATTCATATTTTAATATTTTCTTTTTTAATTGTTCGACCCTAATCAAAATACCATTGTTGTATATATTGTGTCGGTCTGAATAACAACTGGTTAGTATGCAACTTTGAATCGTATATAATCTATGATTACATTGTATATACATATATAAGTACTATGTGTATTGAAAGTATAAACAAAGAGAGCTACATATTTGTGAACAAAAAAAGGTTTATAGTCATGAAAAACTGTGATACTAGGTCGAATAATGGTTCTCTGAATATATGTAGGTACCAATAGCATTTCCCAAGAGCAGGTGGTGCTTAGGAACAAAAAAGGCCAGACCCCCACTCGGAAATAAAGTGGTTTTTTTGTTTAACGAGTAGCCCTATCATATCTCGAACACTATTGTTAATGTTGTTTTGGAACCAATAAAAATTACAATGGTGCTTTGTCATCGGGATCATATGAAAATTGTCACAGTCTCTAATCTACAGAACATGGCATAAAGTGTTAACATTTTAGTGATTAGCTTTTTATGTTTCTGAAAACTATAGTACATGGATTATGTTTCTGAAAAGTACATGGTACAATAAACTCGTATAGCTTGGAACATAGTAAATTGAGAAAATAGTTTAAGAAACGGTGGTGGAAAATCTGTAATAAGGAGATTATCATTATAATTGACGAAACATCTGTAAAAGTCGATTTTGAACAATTTTTTATTGTTATAGTTAATTTTGCTATAGATTTCTTTTGTTTCTATTCTTATTGACATGAATTATGATCTTTAGGGGAAAAAGAACATGTAATACTGTGTACATATCATTGACTATGCGTGTTTCAAAGTACACGATATGTCTCTGTTCTAAGACTGTAATACATATTTTAATACTAACCATACCAAACTAGCCAAATTGCCAATACGTACATTTTTTTTTAAATAAAACAATTTGTTAAGACGCTCGTTTGTAATATATATTGATTTTTATGGTAATAAAGAATTAATGTGTGTATTCAATTATGTTTTATCACTTGTTTGTTTATTTTTAATTTTGATGTATGTATGCTTTATATGCTGGCATAGTTAGTGTTAAAATTCCTTAAACGATAAGCTATTCAATAATGAAACACTAATTGTAGTATTTGCTGTAGACACAGAGTTAGACACTACTGTCTTGCAAATTCACAGAACTTCAACACGCCCTGCTGTGCTGGTGCGGTGATCAAGCTAACGAGTTGTTATAGCAGCGACTGCAACAGGTGGGCTCTTTCAGAGCACTCACCGATCCCTTTCGTATCTCCTTCATACGTATGTATAATGACACTTGTCCCATCGCGTCTCGTGTGAAAGGCGTCATTGAATACAATGAATGCTGTGGAACATAATAAAGCATCAAACGCGATAGGATTGTTACGAGGTACTTCCAAATACTTTGAACGTTGGCAAAAAATAATGACACTTCTCTGTATTCTTCTCTATTGTACATCATGCTCATACGAGATTCTTTGTGTATTTATTTAAACCCTTGCATTTAATTAACCGTCGTACAATATATGGGAATCTTTAACCGGATCCTTAATCAATAAAAGGGTAATAGAAGAGTACGTTATAATTTGATAATTATTACTTATATATCTTTCATGTACATATACATATTCTTAAGGTTTCCAGAACGCTGATCGGATTTCAGTGTCTAGTCACCGCTCAATTTAAGGAATTCAAAAAATTATGTCAAAATTGGTCAACCATACTTCTGAAAAAGGTATCGTATCTGGAAATCTAGAATACGAATGCAGATAATGCAGATTTCTGCAATATACTGTCGAAGAAATCGTTACAATTTTAGTTGGCGAAACCTTTGGGAAGGTTAACAGAACCAATATTTCTATTAAAAAAGTTATACGTGTTAGTAATAAGTGCAATGGATACAGTAAGCTTCTAAAAGTAAGCTTCAATTTTAAGTTTGACAGAAACAGAAAAACAGAAAGCACACTTGAGGAATTTATTAATCGAATAGAAGATATACGATGCTGGTGATATTCATGAAAAATATGAGATTCCTTAACAGTATTCCGAAGATTGTATAATAAAAACTATCTGCTAAATTATTACAAAATTATGTTCCTTCCTTTGATTTTTTACTACATTCAATTAAAATGTACACTCATTCTTGAGCTGTACGTGTTAGGAAAATTACGATTCTAATTTCGATGGTCTGCCATGTCAACGCTGTCTGATAATGGTTTGCTGATGTATTGTAGTTTTTACTAACAACTGCGTTGTACCGATGAGTGATTGCATACAGTCGGTGGTAAGAGAAAAAAGGATTATTTGGAAACGAACGTAGACTTTTGTCGCAACTAAAGAAATTTATTACGGGTTCAAATGGTTCGACGTGTAGACCACCATGAGTAGCCCTATACATACCTCGAAATACGGGTCAACGAAGGACCTTTTGTCTGTTAAGTCTCGTGCGGATCGGTCCCAACGTAAACACGTGCTTGCCATAAATCGTTTAACGAATATATGTAAATATTTTTTTTCCTCGCAGTCTTTAACAAGCGAAGGACAGAATTTTCCCTGATACGTGGGAGTTCTCGGGCGATCTTTACATATCAAATAGTCAGTCGATTGTTGAATCTGGTGCGGGTCGGATCGGGAATCGAAAAGTATCGTACAACGTAGAGTTTCGTGAATAGTTTAGTGCAATGCGGATTATAATCCGGATCATAATACATTTGCGAGTCGTGCTACGCGTCACCGTGATTTCTAAATCACGCACTAATTGAGAAGACACTACGCTCCTCACACGCCATGTACAACGCTATTCGAGTGAGACATTGTACTCCTCGAGTAGATTGGTTCTATTCATTAGAGTCAATAAAGATCACACTTCGGTGTTCGGATCTCACAGCAATCAATCAAAATAATCAATCAAATAATCGCACACAATTACATACATATTGTACACGTAAACAGCTCACACTTTCACCGTTTAATCGCGAACTCACATACATATCAAAGGGTTTTTTATGCCGCAAGGTTATTCCCCTAAGTCGTATCATACGAGCCAATAAACTATTATTATCTTTCAGCCTCAATTTTGTCGAATTTATTTTTTATTCACCCTCCTCCAACACAAAATTTCTCCATGTTGGAAAGATTTCAATGATATAAGGCATAAGGGTTGATGCAGGAATTAAGTAACCTGTTAATAAAGGGAAAGTTGGTATAGGAGATGGAAGTTATCTAAGGATAATATGAAAAGACTAGAGACTCTCTTCTTTTGATCAACTTCTTTTGACAAAAAATTTAATCAGTATGACCAAAATGCGTTCTACATTATTACCACGATTTGAAGAAAGATGACCAAGTTTTATTAAAAACATAAGCTGATGGCGGTTCTGTCATGGAGTAGGTGGTTGCAAAAAATGAAGAAAGATTCTTTACATACTTTGTAAGACAAATACCGTAGTATGTAGGAACTACACTTACTGATGTAAAATCATCGAATCGCTCTGTATGTAAATAAAATAATGCACTTATATATATTACACTTATAGTTAAAAGCGGAGAGAAGAAAATAAAATAAAATAATTCGATTGGCCACCTCGTTTGCTTTATATGAACATGACAAAGTGTATGGAGAGTTCTCGCACAAAAATGTTTGCGCAAGTAATATTAAAATAATTGCAAAAATAAGATTATTTTCAGTATCAAATGAATTAAAAATTGTTATCTAAGAATGTTGGAAAAATATTGATCAAGATATTACTAAACAATTGAAATCTAATTATTAAAATATTTCAAATCAGTCTACCATTTCTAGATGAGATTTGTGATTATACAATGTTCTTTTAAACTATAAAATTACAGATAAATTATGTTGGTTAAATAAGAATGTTATATTAACATAAAGTTTCAAACACATTACTAAAAAGTTATAACAGAAGGATAAAATGTCTTTGGACTGCTTTATTTTTCGATGTCACATGCAATGTTTCCCAGTTTTGCGCGCAAAACTTTATCAGCATGTTTTATAAATAATAAAGATAAGAAAATATTATATAAACATAGGTTCTAATATGTTTTATTGAAAAATTGTGAGAAATATGCGAAGTGATAATGTACAATTTTCTTCTTCAATACTACACACAAATAGCTGTAAACTTCCATATTTTTTAGTAACTTTTAATAATACATTCAAGAGCCTATACTCGTATAAACAATTTTTATTATTGTTATTTATAGAATATACATTTATAATACATTTCGTATTTTTATAATAATAAGGAGTTTGTAACCATATGTTGATATAATATTCTCCGTTTATTTTAATTGTATAAGTAATTTACACGATTGTAAATATTAAATATACATCGATAAGGTAAGACCTTTTCGTGGGAATTTTCATAATAAATATTTTACGTTAGTTCAACTGTAGAAAAACATCACTTTTAATGTATTAATCTTAAAGGAAAATAAGAGGAAAGATTATTACTTGCCTAGGTTGTTTAACCGTTAAAATGTCACTGGGCATTTCAAGTTCCGCTCACCTGCTCTAGATTAATTATTTTTTCGCGAGCAGTAGTGTATAATAAAACCAAGCTGGAAATCTTTCGTGACGGATTTATATGAATTTTACTTGTGCCTCGACCAAGCGTTGCATTATTATAAGCAATTAACGATAACTTCACGCCAAGTATAAAGTACCGTAAAAGTGACGGTGTTAGGTTAGGCGAGCATGCAATCTTTAGGTTAGTCGAGGCATAAGGTCGCTATGTATGCTTCTGCATGTTTCGAATAAAATTTTTTATAAGAAGATCCAACGGCTTGATTAGCAACAGTTAAACTGAATCTGTAACGAAAATTTTGTTATTTTTTCAAAGTTAATTTGTTGTCGGCCAAGTCTGCAGTAATGTCTGATAATATAATTTATCACGCTTCTAATTGCAATGGATTGCAATTGATTAATAATTTTTAATGTCAAAAATTAATTTTTCAATAACAGTAAGTAAAATCTTCTAAATTAAATTTAAATAAAATAAGTAAAAATTTCGAAGGATAAAGTTGTACTGTTTCAAAATGCTAATCTGTTTAAAGAAAACATTTTTCCTCCAGGTAATCTTTTTACAAGATTTTACGGTTACTGCTGTTTTTTTCTTTTTAATTAAGCCATATACTTTTCTGCTTATATTCTTACAAAGGGTAAAATTATAAATTCAACCACCTGTAACAGTTTCGCTCATCTGATCTTAAGATATTTACGGTTGACTTGTATGATCCGAAGTTACATATCTTATGTAAAATGATGACTGTGCATCTAGTAATTCTTGCGAAGTATTTTTAAATGTCTCTGATGTTGGGTAAATATCTTTAAATCAGTCGACAGAAATTGATCATGTTACAGGTGGATAAATTTGTAATTTCATTCTCCATAAGGATATGAAATAAAAAACATGATTTGATTTAAAAAAAGAACAGTAACTTGGAAATCTTCTTAAAAAAATGATCTTGAGAAAAGACTTTTCTATCAACGAATTAGCCCTTCAAAATAGTACAATTTTTTCCTTTGGAATTTTTTAAAACGACTGATAATTACGAAAATATTTAGGTATTCTCATTTAAATGCCACGCCCTATATATATGTATATTTAATTTAATATTAATTACCCGACAAATATAAATTTAATTCTTAATAAAAGGTATTCTACTACCTCCTTATAATTATTCTATTCTAGTATATCTTAATAATTTATCAGAGAATTGGAGAGATTTGAACAGGAGTTATAATAATCGCAAAAGTTTGTGTTTCGATATTTGTCAAGTTCCATAGTTTAAGATCTAATATCATAAACAGAAATGAGAAGCGTATCGGAAAATTGTTGTTTTATTTATTTTAAGTAGAAGCATATTACAAGTATAATTGTAAATTATAAGCTTCATTCAATTGTTGAAGAAACTGAATGAAACTTTTAGAAATTCTAATGTACGTATAGTTTCAAAAGAAAATGGACACGGTTGTATAATAACTCATAGCAAACTGTATATCAACAAATCAAATTGGATATATCGCAATAATCGTAAAATAAATAATATTACTCGATAAAAGTTCAATTATTAATTTTGTGTTCATCTGATCTAAAAATGTTGAAGTGTTTAGTTTGTTTCGTAATTGCAGGTAGAAATATTGAGCGATATTTCCTAATGTTCGAATATTAACGCGAGCCATTGCAGAGGGTGTGCAAAACAAAGCACCAGTAATCGTCAGGTAGAAAACTTTGAAAGTAAGTACCGTATCGATCTTGAGCAAGAAAAAAAGTGTGCTCGTGGCGACGATAAGGGAGAAGGGAAAATGATCTGTAACGATCCAAGGAACTACACTGCAGTGACCCTATCGGAAACTGCAATTTTCTGGCAATCATTTACCCGCGACACGATGTAGCATTTACCATTTAGGACACGAGCGTGTCTCGTGCATGTCTCACGTACACTACTAATCTGATTATAGATTATGTGGACATCCAACCTTTTTTTAGCGACAATTGAAATACATTTTTACAGGGTATCCCCGGTATATCTATAATAAAAAATGAATGTTATATCAACATAGTCTGAAACATCGTATTTAAAAATTATAGCAAAAATATGAAATGACAACAAACTGTTTAGTTGTTTGATATCACATACAGAGTGTTCCAGCTTTATCCGTATAATTTTACTAGCATATTCTATAAATAGAAATAAGAAAAAATGTTTATTCGAATATAAGCTTGCATTATTAAAAGTTACTAAAAAAATATGGAAGTTTACAGTTATTCGCATGTAGTATTGAAGAAGAAAATTGTTGCATTATCATTTCGTATATTCCTCACAATTTTTTAATGAGACATTAAAGAGTCTATATTTATAGATCATGTTTTTATCATTTATTATTTATAGAAAATACTGATATAGTTATACGTATAAAACTGAAACGCACTGTATGTGACATCGAAAAAGTTATAATTAATATATCATCTTTTCTTTATTTTTTATTTTCGAATATGTTCGTAAATTTTGGCGATAAAAATCTGAGTAAGGCCAGTATACTTAATTTAACATAGTTTTTATCAACAATTATTTCTGTGGCAATAAAATCAAAGTTTTATTTAACACACAAAATATTTAATGGATTCAAACAAAATTTAACACGAATAAACACAACAACACTGGAATTAACTATGTTTAACAATATTTATACACAAACGCCTTTTCAAAATCGTCTTTTACTTCGTGAACTTTCTATAAACGTCTTACTCGACTGAATCTCGCCAACGAACTGCCGTTTTTAATTTTTCCATCGTTTCAATTGATTTCTAATATCGATAATTCTCGAAATGCGGTATTACGGTATTGCAACTAATGAACTAATCAATATCGATCCTAAATTAACCTACACTCTACATTTCATTATTTTCTTTTACCATCAAATTAATGTATTGTATGTAGGGTAATTCGGTGCAATATGCCATAGTTAATATGGGAACGTATACTAATCTCGAAAATGTAAATAGATACAAGAAGAAAGGTAAGCTTATATGATAATATGACTAATTATGTTTATTTTCTAACAATTACCCATATTTAACTCTTATAATGATAAAATTAAGAATGGATAAGATCTGAGGTAATATGCTTTAAGCTCTGTATTAAGAATTGACTATTCAAAATTCATGAAATTTAGGGTAATCAGAACAGTGGATGTACGGTTAAAGTTATTAGATTAGAAATAATTTTCCAATCAATAGAAAACCTTACATAAAAAAATCGAATAGAAAATCTAATAGAAAACCTTAGTAGATATGCTTGAAATTAGTCATAATATTAGGAAGTGAATGTAACAGGGTGTATTCTTATGTTACATTCTTGTTACGGATAGAATCAGCTTGCGAGGAAATATCAGAGCATGAATTAGCAACCCAAAAAACATACAGATGATCGAGTATAATTAGAGGGGTTTTCGGGGGCGGCTGATCAAAAGCGTGAGGTATGGGAGCCAAGCCTCAAAGCCCTACGTGCACAGGAAAACCTGTGGCCGTATTCGTCGAGCACCATGAGTGTTTCGGCATGAAGAACATCACCATAGTACCGGGGGTGTAGAAGCCGCCCGGGAGAGGTGATGCTTACCATAGCACCGAGAGCCACACTGCTCGGGAGAGGTAAGAACCCGGGCGGGGGCGAGCTGTCTGCGGGATCGCTAGCACCCGAAAACAAAGAAATAATCAGTTTTCTAAGAAATGTACACGTGCACAATGCACGTGGCACAGGCTCTGAATTTCCAAGTAAAGCGCAAATTAATAAGTATTTGATGCGGCCGCTGTATGTCGACGAACCTGGTGCGCACTTCGGCGAACAAGGAAGACATTCTTCGACGACGTCTCCTGACGGATAGTTTCCAGAAACGCGTACAAAGGTGCGGACCGCTCCGTTTGATGGCGGATACCGGCAAATGGCCGGCGAGCTGCCGGTGTCGGCACGCGGATTAGTGTTTCTTTTATAGTGTTCAATATAAAATGCGGGAGGGCCTCGAGGCTCTCACTTCGGTTTTTGACACTTTTGAGTTGACTTCTGTTTTTGATATTTTCAAGCTCACTTCTGTCATTGCTAATTTTGAGCGCGCTTCTGTTCTGCGATTCGAGTGAATAAACTGGTCATTTGATTAAAGAGTTCAGTCTAATTAATTATATCCCACCGGGGTTCGACTTTCGGAATATTTGGGAAGTTGACACGATACAATTCTGTTACAACCTGTAACGGCGACTTCAAACATATTGGATATGAATGAAGAGTTATGAATTAAAATGAACTAAAAGTAGAAAAGATTAAATGTTGTAAATAATTAAATACTTAAAGATTCTGTACTTTGGATTAAAATTCTAAAATCAGATGAAAAGGAATTTAAGATTTTTCAATATGACTGACGAATGTTAATTTGATAATGTTCAAATATTATATTAGGTCAAAAGAAACATTGCTGAAGTAATTCAACACGCAGGTAGTGATATAATAATATGAAGATGTATCACCCGTTATGATTATATGTATATTAGTTATTACTGATTTTATATGTATTAATAGTGATGACATTTGTACAAAGAAAAGGAACATTATGATTTCGTTGTCTGTAACGTTTTGATCAAAATTATGAGTACTTTCTGACTGTATTCTATGCTCAGGTTTTTGCATATTATCTATGAGATTAATGTGAACAATAAATAATTAAAAATAATAAAATAATAATTATTTGATTAAAATTTTTACATGTTGAACGTGCAAAGAAAGGAATAGTGTTGTTTTGTACTTATGCAAATTTCAGCGCTATTTATGGCATATTGGTAAAAAAAAGTAAAAACAATTTTTGTACGATTATAAACTAATAAAAAAAGAAATACGTTTATATTTGATGATTTTTTGTTTTAAATTAATAAAACTAGCTTAGGGCAAATTATTGTGTTCAATTTTGTGTACTCTTTAAGCACACATTAATGTAAAATGAAAAGAACCGGTTTTTAGTTATTTTGGTCTTCTAACGACAACTAATCACGATTGTTGTATGTCTTCCATCGAGTATTCCCAGCTGTCCTGTTTCGGTTTTATGCTACTTCAGCTCAGAAAACTTGTTCAGGTTTCTTGTAAGGTTTCTCGTCATTTTCTTCTGTTACAATTTTCTACATGCTATTCATTTTCAACAAAATATGTTAAATAATCAACTGCAAATCAGAATGTAATTTGATCATTAAATATAATTTGCAACTAATCTTAAAAATAAGCACTGGTATTCTTCGAGTATTACATAGCTAACAAAAAATGTCTGAAATACAATTATAAATCACAATGCAATCTAGTTATTCAAATTTAATTCAGAAACAATCAAGAAATGAAAAATGTAGATATTATTCGCATTATAAAATATCGATAATCTTCATTGGCATTTTATTTTATAACATGTGATGTATATATATTTTATGAGGATATTTTACTTTTTAAAATTTTGAAACACTTTATTCCAAAGAAGTATAATATACTGAAGAAGTAAACGTAAAATTTGAATGTTAACAAGAAATAATTGGAAACATGATACTAAAACACAATATTCACTTCTAATGACATTTGAAGGGGAATGAGCTAGGGATGTTAGGAAGAGGAATATAATTATAATATATTGTATCAGACGCATAAGGTGTTTGAAATCTAATTTCTACAAATAGCATTCTACAGACAAAATGCAAGATTTTTAATATTTTATATAATCATTTGTTTTTAAACATCGTTATATTGAATTTTAGCGTGGATCATTATTTTTAGTAACGATCTTAAACATGCTGTCCGTGTTGTAAAGCAACGATTATTATACATACATATAACGTCCTTTATTTACTGGTACCTTTTTTTATAAAGTTTTAATTTCAACTCCATTGAACGCGTATATGTAGATATTGGAAATGGGTTTAAGAAATAATTTATTACACAGTGAATTTAATTATTTAAAAATGTTTCTTTATTATTCTCACTGCACGAGGAAGATTTGAACTAATAAATAAAGACTGAACTTATTTATATTAAAAACTTGGCTCAAGAAAAATCTGTTTCTTTGCTTAGATACAAATTATTTATGCTATCAAGCTTTTTCTTATCAAACGTTGATTAGTCGATTGGTTTTTGTTAAACATATAATCCAACAGCAGAAATATAAAGAGACGTTGTAAAATTATGGAATTTCAATCAACGAATGCAATGGGATGCCGTACTTTAGTACTTAGGTTTGTATAAACTTAGGTGTGTACCTTGTGTTGTGACATGTTGGACTTCTTATTAAGAATGGGATATCGTAACAGTTAAAAAGTAAAAATTGGGTATACTAAAAATACAATACAGAATTATACACAAGAATAAAATCGCAAAAATGAAATTAATTTTTTTTCATTGTAATGTATTCAAATTCTTTTAAATAAACGAACCTGAGCATTTGGATCAATTCAAATTTCACGAAGATGAGTTGATTCACCATACGTTTGATCTATCTACTTGTTTTATTCAATGTCGTATGAATACTTTTGTGAAATTGGTTATTTGCGAAAACAGCTATATAAGCTCAAAATATCTACTATATGTTATAGTACAAATAAATTTCCCGAAGGAATTCAATTCAGTGTAAATATACTGATGTCGTACTTACCTATGTTATTTAATTACCATACAATCAAGGGACCCACAATTTCGGATTACGTCTGGATCAATGCAGAATAAGTCGGTGCAAGTTCTCACGAAGCAATCATCGTGGAGAGCCTTCGTGTTAAACGACAGTATACGTGCAAGTGAACCTAATAAGATCTCTATCGAGTGGTGGTCACGCCGGTAATTTTCATCTGAAACTTGTTTAATTGCGCGGCCATACGTCGCCGTGAGCTGGCTGCATTAAGAACTAATCTACTGGATTGGTAGCAAAGATAATGTTTTAACTGGTGTGTAATCGTTTACGTACTGGATATTTCATGAAAAAAAAAAAAAAATTTCGGTCAGCTACGTGTTACTTTTAAAATCCGGGACAAAAGTATTTAAATTATGCCAGGACAAACGACTAATACACTCAATGTGCGCAAAAATTTTGCTAATGGAAATGTCATACAACTTTACATTGTGATTAATAATAGCTAATTTAAAAAATTTGCTCGTTTTAGCATTTATTATAACTTCAAAAACTTTTTATGCATTGTATGACTGCATAACAAAGTATAGTCAGTTAGTATATTCGTACATTCTTTGAAACAGAATAACTTTTTTAAAACTGGGTTAAACAAATTGATCTTTTAGCGTATAGAAAAATTAGTTTACTAGATGCAGTGCTTCTGTTGTTTTGAAAAAAATGCAAATTGGTTGAAGTCGCGAGGAAGAACGTAAAGGATACTTGATTAAAATATTTTTATCTCATCTCGTGCTAAAAATTTAAAATATAACTTACTCAAATCCACAAAAGTGATATATAAAATTTTTATTATGAGATCAGATTTAAAAGTTTTTAAAAGTGATCTTTACTTTTTTAATGTTAATGCTAAAAGTAAATTATTAGAGATTTTATAGGACGTTGAAAATAATTAGAAACTTTTCACTTTAGGTTAAAATATCGTAAAATCTTCACGTGATACCACAAGATTTATAATCAACGCATCAAAATCTGCCAGACGCGACCTGGTTCCCTTGAAGGCTAGAATGTTGTCGATTAGTACTATTTATTCGATGAAGTTCTCCAATAAAGAATAAACTTTTTTCTATGCAACATATACATTAAGTCTTTGAAGTTCTCTGTTGAACTGTATATATTTCATTTATTATTGTAACTTCATTTTGAAAAGTATTATTTAAATAGATAGTTCTTTACGATAAGAAGTTGCCAATTAATTATCCAATAATTTTTGGTACTGATTTCGTTTTCCTGATTTTTTAAACGAAACAATTACTTAACACTGTTTCTACTAAGAACTTCAAATTATTCTCCTAGTCGAATCATTTCTCCACAAATAATTTTTTGACTTTTCATACACTAGTTATTAAATTAATTCAGCCATATCATTTTCTTCCAGCTCATCCTAGATCTAAAAATGTGCATATGGTATACTTATTTCTACTATGAGGTGTCTTTTGACACCTTCAGGATTTCATGATAGTGCCTAATTTTAAACCATTTTACATATAAATATCAACACCATTTTGCAGTATCATATCAATTATAAACAGATTAGAGAATCCCGATTTCAGTTGTAACGAAAAATTCAGGACTTGCGGCATAACTTTAATATTCGCTTATTTCCCGCCATGTTGCATTTTAGTGTACACCGCTATATTTATATTTTGTAGATTGATGAATGAAACTAGAATTTACAACCTGATTAAATAATCTCTAATAAAAACACATCAATGTATCAATAAATATATTCCTCAAATTATCTACATTTAACTGACAATTTGAAATCTCAACAGTTTTGGCAATTACTTGCATTCAGACGAAAATCATGGTAGCAATAGTATTAATTCTGTATTCTTCAAAAACGACAGAAACGGTTTTGAAATTTTCTTTAAAATAGTATATTTTGTACTTTTGTTGCTTTACTTAACCCTTTGCACTATTTTTACGAGCCTGACTTGTGACGCACTCGAACTTCAGTTGTGATCAATTTTACTCGAATTTTCAATACACTTCAGTTTATAGTTCAAGTCCAATTATAATTTGCATAGTCAACGATAGCATAATACCAAATTGACATAACATTTAAACTATCTTTATCTGTTTTTATATTATGGCTGTATTAGTTAGTTCTGACTGACGCACCTGACAAATTAATCATAGGCCAAGGGGTTAAGAGAGATGCTTGCATACAAAATTGTGTCACATTCATTGCGATGTACAAGAAATACATTATACCAGATATGACGATCTATTACGATCATTAGAGTCCATATTATTGATTTTTATCCGTCAACCACTTTGTGAGTTTCATAGATGCTGAAACTGAAACCAATCTCCAGATAATGGAGGCTCAATGAAAACCTCTGCGATTCCGACTTTATAGGGGCAGAGGAAAGAATTTGGGAAAGAGATTTAAATTACACCTCTACGAAGAGAAGTCAAGAAGAAAGGACTTGAGTTATTTTCAAAAGTGACTCGATCAATCCGAATAGATTATCCAAGAGCCGGATATTAAGTTAGATTAATAGTATTAGGTGATTAGATTAATGAAAGCAAGTAATATTAGTTAATAAATTACTAACGTAAAGTAGTATGTAAATTAAATAAGGTTGCTTAAGATTAAAAATTTCGATAGAATTGCACAAAAAAAGCACTGAACAACAGCGAACATCTATTATGCAAGGCGTTAACAAAATAAGCAGGTAGTTCTTATCAAATGGAAGAAAGAGGTTAGGTTCATATCATTGGTACTTGATATGAACTAGCTTGTAACTAGTTTATTCTAGATTTAGAAGAGTTTTTTAAGTGTAATAAAACATTTAATAATTGATAATTTAATTCTTTGTTATAGTGTTTTTAAATGTTCGCGAGATAAGCTGTAAGAATATGTAATAAAAAATAGAGTTATTATTTTAAAATTCCAAATTAACTCCGAAATTATCTATTCTGGAATTACCTATAAAAGTATTACACGACACCTATTTCAAAGTATATCTAAAACAAAAGATAACAATTTTTTAAAAATATATGTATAAATAGAAAAATTCAATGTGTCATTCGTTTATTTAAAAACTTTCATTTTTATGATGGAAAAAATTATACAATAAATTATGTAGAAAAATACACAAGAAAAAGTGTTCTTCAGCTTATGTATTATATTAAGAAAGACAAACGATTATTACAATATCAAATTAAATATTTTTCACGTTGAATGCTGCAAGTCATTTAATTGGTATAAAACTAATTGCGGCTTTATTCGACGAGTTTAATTAGTACATCTTTAGTTTAGAATAAAACTTAATTGAAATAAATATCATTTTTTTATGAAATTGAAACGCCTAAATACGGTGTAAAAAATGTGCAAATGTATATAATGAGAATTATAGGCTTCTGTAATTTAATACTTATTCATATAACATTGGTATTGGTGCGATTTCACGAGAGATCGAACTTTTAAACGAGTAAAGTAAAATGTCAATAATAACTATACAAAAATATAATTTTGCTTTTTCTTAAACTTGTTATAATATCAAGATAACCTTAAATTAAATAATATTTTTTTAATCATTTTTTTTTACAGAAAAGAAAAAGAAAAAAGATTACACCCAAAAATATATTTATGCAGCAGTAAAGCCTCTAAAATAGATACTTCGTTATAAGTTGCCAGTAAAAAGTTTTATGCGCCAAAATTAATTAAGGAAAAAAGCCCATTGTAATTCATTAAATGAATATATCATAAATAAATATAAATTTTTATATTTATATAAATAAATAAAATATATAAATAAATTTTTATTGAACGAATAAAATAATTAAATTAATACATATTTAATATCTGTGACATTAATAATTAATGATTAGGACATGCGATGCAGTTTGTTCAATTACTAGGCTATATAAACATATTCCGATTTTAATTAATTTAGAACTTTTTCTTTACAGATGCAAATGTTTATTATTTTATCTGAAAGTAGAAATTTTATCCTTTTGAATGAACGTATTTAGATATAATTTGACATTGTCTAATCGTAAATGAAATTGTAATTATCTTAACTGCTTTCTTAACACTCGGATATTTATTATTGTGTTTATTAAGAGAGTTGGAGGGAAGGGAAGATAAGAATAGAAGATATAATCAGCGGCAGGAAAAGGGGCAAGTAGATGTAAAGAGAAAAGAAAGAGTACACAAGAGAAAACGACAAGAGCTCTCGAAAAGCGTGAAGTGATAAGTTACATGCAGTAAAAATTAATTTAAAATTAGTTCTAGAAATCTGGTTAATTTCGTGACATTGATGCTGAAAATAGTAAAATTTACGTTTAAAAGTAGCTGCTTTTGTAAGTTATTAACTTTTCAAAATAGGCCACAATCAGACATTCATTTTACAGCAAAGTTGATGTATATTATAACGTGTGGTTATTATTGATTGAAACATTTGTTATATACTTCATCGTATGTTCCGAACTAAACTAATCTAATCTAACCTAATATGTACCTATCTAACCTAATATGTAGATCTTATTTTGCGTTTAACTTACGAATGAGTCACGAATGAGTTTTTCCTTGAATTTCTCATCCACAATTGATAGTGGATTATGAATGATTTGTTTGAATTCAGTTTAATTTGT
This sequence comes from Megachile ligniseca, assembly GCA_945859555.1. Classification (NCBI taxonomy): domain Eukaryota; kingdom Metazoa; phylum Arthropoda; class Insecta; order Hymenoptera; family Megachilidae; genus Megachile; species Megachile ligniseca. The sequence continues at coordinate 758,415 of OX243778.1, forward strand.
TTAGTGCATTTTTGACACCCCGTGTATTTTCTAATGATTCCTTCGATATTTAAGAAATTTATTGAATTATTTATAATCGTACGTGAAATGAAGACATTCGGGAAACAATATGTTACATGTATTGAATATTTGACAATATTTCATCATTTCTCATCATAAATATAAGAAATTCGGCATTTGATTAAAATAAGTATCCTATACTCGTACATAACACAACAGGAAACTGAGATATTCATTTTGAAAATGTTCTATTTTTAATACTTAATATACATATGTATTACGTGGTTATAATGTGGTTCTCCGATGTGGTTCTACATGAAAGTGACTGTTTTACTAATTTTCTTCAATTATCCATTTTCTCACAAGCAATTCTTTCTTTTATTTGACTAAAAATGATAAATAAAGCAGTTTATTAGTTAAACCCACTAAATACGTTAAAAGTATTTTATTAATTATTTTCAAGATTATTTTCTTTATTAAGGTATTCATTAACAGGTAAAATGTAAAATTTTAGGCAAATGTTATTAAATACATAAGTATTGAGAAATCAAATGTATACCATTCTAATACCACATGAATATTTAAAAATATAAAATTTTATAGAAGAACAAGTAAAATTGATTATTTCAGTCCAGTTTTATATTTCATATTATTATTTTGAGAACAAAGTCATTAGCAAAATGCAAACTCTATAACAGCTTTAACATTTAAAGAAATTTTCCAATTTTTCCAGTACAATATGCACGAAGAAATAATGCAATTGTCTATAATGACAGATAGAATTTGTTGTTCAATGATTTCCACAGTTGTCAATTATTATCATCAATTATTTTTTATTATTTTTTGTTGTCACCAAACATCAGAATATGATGGCTTCTGTAATTAATATTCTGTTTAAATTTTTATAAATACAAAAAGCTATTGCATTTTTAATTTTTTACGACGTGTAAAATCATAAAATAATTCGTTTCCAATTATATTAAAAGTCACCTATTATTAATATAGTGCTTCTTACTGACATCTGTCAATTTTATTAGATCATTGAACGTATACATATGTAGTAAAAAGTAGTTGATATCGTCAGAGTAATCGATTACGTTCGTTGAAAATAAAATTACTGCTCGTTGAGACTTTTAACGGACTTAACGCGATGGTCAAAGTGTTCAAGCAAAACGCGATTTTCTTTTTTCTCTTGTCGACTGCTTGTTCATTGCATGTTGCATGAAAATGAAGGTCTCCTTGCGAAGATAAAATCGTGTTCAACAGTGATGAACGATATAATGGACAAATAAAAGTTCACTATATCAGTTGGTAAGGTACCTAGGAATTTTTGACACGCATTCATGCGAAAGCCGTAACAAAATTAAACTTTACTTATGATGCTTGTTTCTTTTATTTTAGTTGATTACTTGACTATTTTGATGTATATACAATATTTTTTATTTTATATCTACATATATGGCAACCGTATAAAATACAAAACATCTGATTTAAAATTGACTAGAAATAAGGGAATGATTCTATTTTTGAATAACGCCGACGTGTAAAACATGTCACAATTAATAATTAATTTATGTATAATTTATATATTATAAATAATATGTACAGAGTACTTCATACAGCAATATCTATGTTTTTGGAATCATTTTTTTATAAATTTCAATAATTGAAATTTTCAAAATATTTTTCTTTCTTACAAAACGTCACGTATTTTTAAATATGTTGGTTGATGTAACTTGTTATTTTTTATACAAGAGTGTTAAGCTATTTGTCCCACGAAATCAATGGTCTTTTATGAGCCATTACTTAACTATTTTTAGAGATATTCCACCTACAGATTTAGTGATTTTTGTACAATAATCTCCGCTTGCATGTGAATATATTTCATTAAATAATAAACTGAGATAAATAAATATTTATTTTTGCAAAAGGTATAATTGAATGAAAGCTCCAAATTTCTTTGAATTTTAAAAATTTCTTAGTTTTTCCGTTTACAGTTGATTTTCAACTGAAGTTCAATAGTCAACATGATTATGTTCAAATCATTTATACAGTTAGAGATAAAGTATATTTATCTAGTTAGTTATTGAAATTCCATATTATGTACTGTTGTAGATTGGGTGTATTTATCTCGCATGTGAATGAATAATTGACTTACATTTTGCGAAAAAATGACGAGTCCAAAAAGTACATATTTACTTATTTGTGAACTATCATAATAAGTTTAAAGAACAGCATCACGTGAAATAGTAACAATCTACTTCCATGAAATTACCAATTAAATTCTTATCCTAGAATCATGATTCCGAAATCTAAAGATACACATAATTTTCATACTTTTAGGAAGAAAACTAGTTAAAAATAACAGATATTACATTATTACGGATGTACAAAATGAAGTTACCGATTTAGAAATTTGAAGTTCTGACATGATTTGATGACATATTGTAAAAGCATTGTAAAAGAATATTTATATTATATTAATTCAAAGATTAAAGTTTGATAAAGATTATTACATTAACTGTTCATTAATATTCTGAATGAGAAACTACTGATTAGTGATTACTAATTACAAAAAATGTAATGAAAATGATGATCCTATTTACGTTTATATATTAAATTAAATATTTAATAGACGAATACATTTATTGAAAAGATTGATATACTTCTCTTACTCAGGATATATTGAAAAAATCTCGACAAAATTACGTATCAGATTTTATTTTCACCGTTCTCAAGACAATAGCTAGGACTTGCCGTTTTTTCTGTAGCAAGCCCCCAAACCAACGGCACGTGCGGAAGGTAGCGAAACCCGACGTCCTCCAGGAAACATTATAGCTTTAAGATGCATCTGGTGCGAAATTATGTATATCTAGGTGGGTTCCTCTGTATCGAATATATTTAGCCGGTTATGTATAGCGCTGTTGGTAAGAAGGAAACACGTAAAAGGATCTCTGTTGGCACGTGCCAGGATGCTACGTGCCTTACTGTGTATATGCGGTTTATCGATCTACAGGAAGTTACCTGTATCGGTGTTATACGCAGCCTGTTCAAGTTCCAATGTGACCGGTTGAATTATAAGAGAAACAAGATATTTTACATTTCTGTTTTTATTCAAAGAAGCTCATCGAGATAGCCGTTAATATTTGTCGGGTTTCCATCATGTTGGTTTCATTGTCTTATCAATGTTTTATAAACGCTATAGTTTCATCTTCAGAGTTAACTTCAATATTACAGCAAATACCAGAAATACTGGCAAAATGCTGAGGTTTTTATTTTTGCTTTATTACATTAAAAGAATGTTACAAATACTTACGTAATATGATCCAGCGACATTTAAACCCGTATAGTATTGTTGATAAATATGAACAGAAGAATATGAAGGACTCCATTAAGTAGTGACGGTGCATATACTAATATCGCTTTGCATATTTTTAACAAATTTTATTTGTCTTATTACAATAAATTTTGGAATAGTATAGGAATTGACTTGTCTTATATTTGATTTCAATGAAATTACTTTAATAATTTTCATTCTTCAAATATAGATATGTAAGTCATAAAAAATGGCACTATAATAGTCCAATCCACCCTAAAGCAAACAAACGTAATTCAAGTGGACAAATAGTTTTCAAGATAAAAATTTTTGTGTACAACCAGTTTTTTACGAAAGTAGGCAAAGATTTCAAAATTCAAGTTTAATTTTTGAATTCTGCGATTTTAGACTTTAAACTCTGGAATTTTAGATTTTGAATTTTTAAATTTGTGATATTAAAATATTAGTTTTTGAATCTTAGGATTTCCAGTACTGCGAGAATTTGAATTTTGGCAATTTTATATTTTATAATGTTTAAATTTTGGCAATTTTATATTTTATAATGTTTAAATTTTGCAATTTTTGTATATTTCAATTTTTCGTATTTTAGGACTTTCAACTTTGACATTCTTCCATTCCTGAACTTTTACATTTAGGACTGTACTATAACCCCGAGTCGATTATGCAAATTAAACATTTGCAGGTACCAATTAAATATTCACAAGAAATTTCGTTGATTCCTGTGTCCAAAAACGCATTTTGCAGTAATGATCCTGTATTGTATTAATATTATTATTTATAATAATCCCTATGTTTGCATGTATAATTGCCACTGTAACCTCGATATAGATTATTATTACAACATTAAACATTTCATGAGTTATTAATTTTTGTGACATTCTACTGATACTTCTTTTATACTTCATATTCCTTCTAATATACTTCACGCAGAATATTTTAAGGAATTGATTTTCGTATATCTATTTTTTTGATTTTCGTATTATTTTTTATACAAATAAAATCTTACAGACATTCTAATTAAAAGCGAATGAGGGTGCAATGATAAAAAAAAGGGCAAGTATTCGTAAGATATTTGAAATTTTGTAATGAAATATCGCATTTATCAATTCAAAATATCTCACGAACTCTTGATTTCTTTCATATTATGTCGTGCTACTTTTTTATCCAAAATATTTATACAAAATTTATACAAAATTTTTTTTATACGAAATTTATAAAGAACAATATAGTTTTGTCTAAAACTTTGTACCGTTTGAACAATGTATTTATTAAACCGCTATCAATTAAGTTTCTTCCTAACAAACATAATTTAATAGCATTAATCTCTTGTCATATAAAAATCGATTCGATTATTTTTGCTGCGTTTTAACTCACTTTTTATGATTATTTTAAAGAAAGTTATTTTTCACATTCTATGAGGCAATACTATTTATTAATATTGTCTTGCTGATAATATGTCAATTGCAATGCCACAATGAAAGTAATTGTCATTTAATTTTAATTTATGTTATAAATTTATATCATGTTATTAAATGAGTTACTTACTGCACATCAACGGTATTGAATTAAAAAGTTAGTAGACACTAAAAAGGTTTAGGCAAAAGGTTTATAATTAATATAAGATATCAATGAGAGGTAGATCGAACAATTTACATTTTGGACATTATACAAATTTCTACACGTATCAAAAGAACTCTGTAAACTTACCTATTCCAATTATAATTATTTATTTGTGTAATTTGCAATTTTTTATTTTGTCAATTTTATCAAATTGCTATGTTTTTATTTTATCGATTTTATTTTACTTATTAAAACTACAAGTTTAAGTCTGTAAACAGTTTGGAACCCATGCAGATGCTTAAGTCTAGCAAGAAGCTCTCTAAGAATTTGAGAAAAAGATTTAAGGTATCGGTCAATAATAGATGAAACCTTCTTAGGGCTAAATTAAATCTACCCTCTTTCCTCAACTTTTAATTGCTGTATCTACGATCTTCATCGAGAGTTGAAGCATAGTGAATATACAAATGATATGTAAATATTATTCATAGAGGATTGTTTATGTAAGAGGTAGGTATTATTAGATGAAATTCAATAACAATCGATGACCTAATAAGCAAACCTCGAAAATAAATTGAAAACATTAAATAATTTGTATTGTGGATTTTATATGTAATGTAGTCGCACACGGTGTGAAGTATCCAATTCTAAAAATTTCTCAGAAATAGAAAAGCGTTTTTTTTCTAACGAAATCGGCATCTCAACATTGCAAAATTTAGATATAATTTAGATATCTAGATATAAGTAGTTCCACTGTTCTTAAATTATAGTAAAAAGGAAGTACAGTGACGAAAGTGGTATTTAATACGAAATACCTTTTATTTTTTTGTCATAAATGGATTTATTTAAATAAAGAGACAAATATACAAACACTGTTATTTTAAAAAATTTATAATAATTTTCTTTATCTTTTACATATTGAAATAAAAGCAGACACTGTATTATACTTATACACTCTTCTTTATTGTTGTTAATTATGTAATTTTTACTGTAATATTATTATGAACACTTTTCCTACCACATCATCCAAATGTGGATGACGTTTAAACGATACGAGTCTATCACCTATATTGTTAAGAATTTGTTTATTTATTATAATTATTGTGAAAAATATTGTGAAAATATTTTATGAGATTTTTTAAAAATAAATATACTGCCTAATTCAATTTTCAAATGCTTCACTGTGACAGCCTACAGTCATGTGGCAGTTCAATAACATGGTCTGATGATTTTTTATAAGATAATTCTATATACACTAAAACAAATGATCTTGTTAAAATAGAACTAAATAATCTGAGTTTTCTCATCAATAAGAGCGTTACATGATAATTTCTCATTTCGTAAAATCATCATATTTATTTTGTAGCTTTCTATGATTGGTTTTTCAAGAAGATCTGTTCTATCCAGCATACAATCAGATTTTACCTTAACACCTTAATTTCCAAAATAAAATAAAAGATATTTAAACCAATTAGCATGTTACAGGTATCTTGCATCCTTTAAACGCTGTTTTAAAATCTACAGAAACTTTAAAATATGGTATTTTATTAAAAATAGAATTTTTCAAAAACTGAGAATGGTGGAAAACGACAGTTGGCAGTACATGGAAATCTACAAGATTCACGTATTGTTAGTCTTTCAAGAAATCACTTATATTACGGTGCAGATTCAATTAACGATAGTCGTTTCTATCATTTCAAGGAAAATGTAATGGAATGCATTTTACTTTTTAATCCATGACATGATTTTATACAACGTATGCATATACGTTGTAATTAGTTAATTTACAAATATCCGTTTTTAATTTGCTTCTCCATAATAACATATTAATAACAGTTTAATAGCAATTTCAATTTCATTTTTAGTTTTTACTTTCTTTTCTTCTGATTTTGGATTGTCCGATTATACTGAATTGAAAAAATCTGGTGATTTCGATGACACTTAAATTATTATAATTTACATGTTAATTGTTTTATGACCTGAACTTGAATAGGGTGGTCAATTAACTAAATATGTCTGAATTAATAGACAGTATGTAAAAAGCATGCAACAAGGAATGTATTTCTAAAATCATCTAATAATAGAGCAAATTGTTTACGATGGATTACGTTCAGTTTCTCTAATTGCAAGTATTTTCTATATAAATATACATTTGAATAAACATTAGTACCTCAATAATTGGAAGAATCGAGTAAAAGTTTGTGCGTATTTTTAGTCGGTAAGATATTTACATACGTTTACTGGTGGCAAAAACAATCGATCAGCAAATGTGCATTCTTCCCACGGTGTATGATAGAAAGGGGGATGATGGTACACAATGCACGGTTTAACAGGAGGGTGTACCTTCCTCGCACAGGTGGGACAAATGGATGAGTTTTACGGTTTTTTTTGTCGTGTGTAAGTATGGGAACTTGTTCCCTTGTGACACAAATAGCACGAAGTTTAGTTATTCTGTGAAATTTCGTATTAGTCGCAACAAAATTTGATCATAAAGTATAATCGTATTCAATATATGACCGTATTAAATATTTTTATATCTGAACTGTTAACTTAACGCAGGCTCCTTTCATAAAACAACGGTACATAAAATGCAAATATAAAATAAAATTAATTTTGAAAAATCTACGCGATTGATAGATGTCATAATATGTCGACAATTCCTAGGGTGACTCAAGTGAATTCATACGGTCTCATTACGCTTACTACGATTTTAAGTGACTTATGTTAGATTACACCGCGAGAAAGACGTAATTCTATCTACTTAACTAATGTACGGTGGTCCATTTCATGCTAGTCGACCGGTTAACTAATTCCTGAGTGAATTGTTTGATTCTCGGACCTCTTTCTACTTCATTCTCTTTTGAGATCAATAATAATTGGGGCTCGGCTCAAATCTTACCTATAATTAGCATCTACACTTCTGGTAGATACATCCAGATTATGAACACGTTCAGTATATACACGATTTAAAAATGAATGAAACTATCATTTTCAGAACCAGTGGGTTAATTAGTGATGAACGGTTGCATTAAAACATTTTATCTCTGCGACGAGTATTACGCAGTAAACAAATTTTGCTTTTATAATACAATTGGAATGCAGACATTCTGTACATAGAATTTACTTTCTACATTTATTTAAAAGCAGTATATACCTTTTATTTCAAATACCTTATCCTACAATTAACACTTCACATGCCGCTGTATTGTTAATTGTAATCTAACAGCTGATCGATATCTCTGCTTTCTACGTTGAATGCTCGCATCGCGTTTAGTGGAGTCTACCATCTAATATAGTAAGATCCCACTTTACGGTGCTCCACTTAACACTGTTTCAATATTACTGTAAAATTTTAATTATGTACAAAAGAAAAGAAATAAATACATTGCATATCTAAACAGTTAAGATAAAATCAATATTTTTTCCACTAAAAATATTTTTAAAAAATCAGAGATTGAAAGCCAGGAGATGGGCGGGGGAATTGTCAAGGTAGCTAATGAAACAAAGTAGGATAATATAAATGCGCAGGATATTAGAGAATTTTTGTAAGTTTCAACTGGTGAAAGTCTTTCGAACAATGACCCTAAAGATTTAGAATTAAAAGAATCACAAGTGCACAAAGATTACGAAATTAGCATTTCTGAGGATGGGGAGTAAGGGATCGTCTACACTATGCCAGTAACCCGTCCTAATAGCATTGCCAGTAGGTAGTCGAATTTTTACGTTTCTTACTTTGCCTGTACCAAGCCTGTGGTTGGAGAAAATGGTTTCTTTACTTTCTTGTCTTTTTTTTCTAATGACAAACTTGGTAAGATACGTAAAAGTTCAATTACCTACTGGCAATGCTACTACCACAAGTTACTGGCATAGGCCCCTAAAAGGAACTTTCAACGGATTTTTTAAAAGGAAATTAAGCTTCTATAAGGAAATTATGAATCAGTTTATATAAAATGATTTAAATTTTGGCAGTATTTCAAAAGCAGGACGAAGTGTCATTGATGCGATATTTTTCTATCACCAACTGCCGATAAATAAAGAAGAAACTTCATCATCGCAAATACAATTTCTTTACTCGAACTTTTTTTGATTTTCATGAATGTTTTATGAATAAAAATGAGGGATAAATAAATTAATAATTAATGTAATAAATAAATATTTATCGATATATGTTACAAAATAAAGCAAAAAGTACTGATAAATTTTTGTATTCTCTATTCTGTTTCACTTATTCCTATTATTGTCGTGCCAAGGTAATCTTATTTAACGCTGTTTTATTTAACGCTGCAACTTATTTAAATATATTCCTTGCGTTAATTGGAGTCTTACAACGGGAAAACTTTGCTAACATTTTTTTTATGGGAACGGTTGATTTACAGCAAATGATTCCGTTTAAATTTTCTATCCTATTGACGGGTACTATATGATATGACAATAAAAGAAATGTGACCTTGAATTGGGGGGTTAAAGTCAATTTTGCGATCATTTTTATTTACAAATCTCCGCTGTTCCAAAGGTGTAGAATCACGTTCCGGAGTTTGCGATATACATATCATCTTTTTTCACCTTGTACGTGCATATTTTAACGGGTAAATAATAATTACGTTAAGAAGAAAATAAATTTAATGATGAATTGCTTCAGAACCGTTAAGAACAAACATATTTAACAATAAATAATAGAGTAATATTTTCTAATTTAACACTTTGCATTTAAAAGCAGAATCACTATTAAGTTTAATATAAGAATTGATATAGGCATATTTTAACTAAATTTACGTGTTACGCATATGATTTGTAAACATACTGACATAAACAATAGTGACAATTAATAATATAGAAACAATAACTTCAAAAGAATTGGTGAAAGTTTATAAGTAAAAAGATTAAGAGTTGTGATCTATCACCAACAAAAATACCTTCGAGTACAAAGGGTTAAATTAGATATATCATATAACTGCCATGTATTCAGTTTTAATTTATAATAAATAAGTAAGAAATTTTCTTATAACATTAGTGATTTTTCTGATCGAAAATTAAAATTACTCTCATTAAAATTACTGAATTACTGATTAATATAGTTACAATTTTTTATATTTAAATAATGTAAAGTTATAACCAAATACGTTTACATGAAAGCATAAAGTTTCTACTTTCAGATAAAATAATAAGAATCTACATTTATGAAAGCAAAATTATGGAATTAGTTAAAACTTGAAAATATTCATATTACGAAGTAATTAAACGCTGTTAATGGAATGTACTTGTCATTACTTCTTACTGTCTTAAATATTAAACATATATTTATTTTATTATTTTCATTGTTTAATACAAGAAAAATGAATTCATTTAATTAACTGCAAATGGGACTTTTGTCTAAAATTTATTTTGGCACATGAAAGTTTTCATTGTTATAAATTGCTTGTTTTAAAAACTTCTACTGCTGCACAAAATCTTTTTATGTATTGTGCTTTCCGTTTTTTCTCTTTGACATTCGAAAAATTGATGTGACTTTATAACGTAAGAAAAATGGTTGAACGTGTTTTATAATATGTTAGATTATGTTGATATTATGATGAGTTTAGGTATAGTTATTATTAACATAAACATTTACATAAACATTTAGAAAAACAAATATTAAAGATGTAATAAATTTTCTTAGGTTGATTCGATTAATAATTCGGTTTCAACATTCAAAATAAGTAGAAGTATTATTACTAACAAAATTCTCACTCAACCGTCAATTCCCAGGATTCGTTCGAGCACTAGAATATTTACCTTAGTTCTCCGAGTCTTATCGCTTCAACTTTTATCGTCGATCTCTTGATCTTTTATGGATAAGAATAGAGTAGAAAAAAGACAGTCGAGAGGAGTATCGATGACGAATATCGTTCGCAGCATTCGTGCGGGTTCGAGAGCATGAGACACCGTAGAAAGTAGATAGGCAGGAGGCGTTCAGGAAGGAAGTGTCGGGGTCGCTCTTCCGGACAGCTGCTCTGGATATTGGCATACAGGTACTATGGTAAAGTAATCCACTATAGGACACCGTACAAGTGCCATTACTACTGGGAGGGGGGAGGGGAGGGGGTACCAAGGGCTTCATTTAATACCTCGTGGTTCATAATTACGATCTGAATAAGTATTATATTTACTTACTTTTTCCTTTTCATTTCCTGGTGCCGTTATTTTCTTTGTTTCTCTTTTCATTCGGTTAGCAGCTTTCCCAGTTGCGAACGTGGGATTTTTTTATGGTATTTCAATGTTCGTTATGTAAGCATTATAATACCGACTGTAATCGATCAAAATCAATTTTAACGAAGGCCAGGCATTCAACTTAATTTTGGGATTCAAACTGTAATTATATTCATAAATAAAAATTAATCGAGCGCATCATACGTCACGACTATAAGATACTAACTAAATTTGACATTTGTTAGCAGTGTTCATAAATATAAATGTTATACACGTTTTTGAATTCCTCTTGAAATACGTAATAAATTAACGGTAATAACAATATGATGATTAAATCGTCTAAAACTTTGAATTTCAAATATCGTCGAGATTGTCGTTTATGCTGAAAAGTAGTTTAAATGAACAGGATTTAGAAGATATAAGCTACGGTCAATTTTACATTTAAACATAATGAAAATAACATGATTACGAATATAAATTACAGAAGAACAATTGAACAGTTAGCATATTAGATAGATTACAATTAAATTATTAAATGTTAATAAATTACTATCATTTACTTATTTTATTTAATAATATTTAATAAACTTGTACTTTGTAGAAGTGTAATGTATGTTGAACGGGTTACATGTATTGTTATATTTATCTTTTTATTGCAAATTTCGATTATTTCTAACTCAATTCGTAGTAGAGTTGGGTACGTTTTATTCTATTACGACAAAAGGAAGGACTCTATTAACTTAGCAGCCTATGTGTATAAACGTTTTTTTATTTGGCAAGATCTAAACTATTCGGTTCATTTTCATAATTAGAGTGTAATTCGATTTGTCTTGAACTCTTTTTGTACATTCATTTGTACTTTTTGTACATTAAAAGTGGCACTCATAAGACGGACAAGTATTAATATACAAAATTATACTTGGTCAACCTAATCATTTGAGATATCAAATAAAAGAAAGTTTCAGGACAGTTTAAAAATATGTAAGTTGCGTCAAAGACACGACAACGTTCATACGGATCGTTACTTTTTTTTATATACATTAGGGCGATGCTCAGTTAATAAAAAGAATTTTGTTGTATTTTTTCATGCGGTACCCTGTCAATGTATTCATCTCTATAAGTCATATAGTATTTTCTCTATATACTTTTCAATTAAATATTAGAAGTCGTTACGACGTAAATTCGTGAATTTGTAAGGATAGCCACTTTACATGTATGAATATCTTTTTCGTAAATAATATCAGTATATTAATCAAGTCGATTTCTTAATGGGAGGATGTTTGTGTTAAAATTGCTTGTTAATTAACAATTGACACTATTCTTCTTCTTCGTTTCTGGTATGTAACTGGTTAATAATGGTACTCTCAGATTTATTGAGAATCTGTGTATGCATTTATTTGTTAACAATGTTATTTGTTAAAGTGATAAATAAAATAAGCAAAATATTAATTATGACAAATAAAATATTATGTGCTTGAGCAATATTTTGAAAGTTGAATTTTAAGCACCGCCTTAATATCTGTCATCACATTAAGAGCTGTGAGCGTATTTTCTGATGCAACGTGAAATAGAAAATCTTTTATTTTGAACTATGAAGCCAATAAATTACAAATAGTATACCATGCATGTAATTATCCGATTGACAATGAGAAAACGACTCCTTATGTCGTATGGAGTGATAAATAGAATCATTTGAATTATATTTTTACAAGTAACTGAATAAAAAGTGTATTTTCATTTTTATATAATTTAGTAATATTCGATAACGTCGAAGTTTGAAGTATATTTATATTTGTAACTTGTTCTTTTTTTTATCCAATATTTGATTTATTACTGTATCAACGGAAATTAAACATATTCATAAAAGTATACAATAGATCTAGGTACCGGATTTTGTATTTGTTTTAAAGCTGTTCAAAACTGCAACATATAATTGTAGTTATGTATTTGAGAAGACGAAAAGAAGTCTCCGTTAGAAGGGTGGTACGTCGGTTCGATGTATTAATAACCCACGATTAAAACTTCATTTCAGTTGGAATTTTAATTACAATTAGGCCAGCGTGCCCGCCACTTATCTAGATAGAAATTAAACCAAGGATCATATTGAAAGTAGGACCGAGGTTGCTTCGACTTTTCCGCGAACGGTCGATAATATTCTTCGGGGAGTACTTCAAGAGTTTTATGAGAATGATGTTGTCCTCCTGAATGCTTTCAATTTTGAAGCGAACAGACAATATGAGGAAGAAAAGGTAATTGTTAATGCTTAGCTTCCGAAATAACTTGATATTAATAACCGGTCATTTTACGACACGATTGCTCCTTTTGTTCTTTGCGAGACAATTATGAAGATATTAACCCAGCCGGCATTTTTCCTCGCGTCCGGAATCTTTTTCTCCTCTGTACCTGCTTTAAATAAAATTAATTTCTCTTTAGTTATAGTTTCCTTTTATGCCAAGAAGGATAGCAGTTCATTGATTGCAATTTAGCGTTCATTAAAGTAACATAGCGGATACGACATTTTAATCCAAATATAAAAATAAAATGTGTAAAATATAGAAAACCTATTTGCGAAAATTGTATGTGAAGGATGAAACTTCCTTTTCAATTAAATATATGTGAATATAATATATATGTAGATATTGTCAATCATACAAATCTTCGCACAACATATTGTTCTTTACTTGACATTATAACTATAATTTCAGAGTTTATTGTATAATTTTAATATAGAAGATACTAAATAAATACGATATTACTTTATCTACAAACATACATCATCAGTACAAGTAAAATATAATTTCGTTCATTTTTTAACAATTAAACAGATGACAAAGAATAATACGATAAAAATGGAATATTTATACGTATATTATCGTTTTATTTTTAACTGATGATCTGTTGGATCTGTTTTAATAACTTTTGTAATATAATAAAAAGAAATGTTAGTCCATTCGCCATTAAAATCAAAATCCATAATACTTTAGTTCAAATATTTTATTTTAATCAATATTTTAAACTAATATTTTAGTTACACATATCTAAGATAACATAAAAGAAACAATTTTTATGAAAAGAAAGTTATTCATGACTTTCTCACCTTTCATCATTTTCTGACTGGCTCATAAAGTATATTGACGCTACTTTTTTAGACGACATTAAAATTTGCGAGTAAATGGCACTCATTTAAAACAGAAAGAGTTATAATTTGCAACTATTATTTTGTTAAAACTAATTCACCGTCTAGATAACTTCACTTGTTCGTAGTTGTCAATTACAACGTAATTGATAACCTTATAATTTGTCAATTACATGCGTTGGCGACAATTTCTTTTTGAAACTTAAATAATCTTAAAAATTATAAGATTTTTTAATACTTTCAATTGTTTAAATAATGATTTCATTTTACCGCAACGGTTGAAGGTTAACAAGAAGATATGATTCTTTTAAACCTATATCAAATATATCAATATAATATCGTTGAAGAATCTGTTAGATCGTTTGTATGCATGTTTGCATATAAATCCTTTAAATGGAGACAGCATCCATATTAAATCTCTGACATTTGAATAGCATGCTCGATCAAAATCTTTATAGTTAACGATACTAATGTCCTCTAAAATGATGCTGGTAGTAGAACAAGCTGAAAAATCCGTTAGATTTTGGACATAAAAAAAGAATAAAAATGAAAAGAAATAATCATACAGTTCATCTACAATCTTCTTGAGATGTCTAGTAATAAGCCGCATAAATCGGACCCGTATATTTTCGATGTATCATTGAATAGCTGGCAATATAGGCACTTGGAAATCCCTCAAAAACCTCGAGTCATCTCGAAAATATCTCCGAGTTTTTACCCGTATGCTTTCAGGAGTATTTGAAGTGTACTCTTTTACATACATACAGGGAGGGTAGGGTGCAGGTCGATTGAATGCACTTCCTAAAAAGAAATGGTAGGGATGATGACAGTATTTCTTAGATTCCCGCTGCGACCCATATTCTGCGGGCTATTTGGAATTACTCGGAAATACCTAGGACATTTATAATGCAATGAGAGATCGGTAGCTAGCTGGTGGCGTGTCTCGAAAGTTTTACTAATAGTGGGGTTAGTATTCATTTTTCATGGTCTCGACGGGTTAACTCTTCAGACTCTAGATTCTAAAGTCTAGACTCTAGACATACAAATACACAGTATTATATAACATTCATTTGAATCATACAACCAAAGCTACGCAAAAATGATTTCATCATTCGTGAATAAGAAAAATAATTAGATGGTATTTACACATGATGCTTAATCAAATAATAATTATGCAGTGGTTGTTTTCAATTTTAGTTTATTTATTGCGGTTCTCTTTTCAAATAGCTTTATTTTATCGCCCAAACGGAAAATCAAGCGGGGAATATCGAGAAAGTAATGTAGTTTTTGAGATATTCGTAAAAAAGTACAGTATGCATACATTCTACATATAAACACATATAAAGACCTTGTGACATTTGAAAAACAGCATGTATAGCGGTTAATGATATCAAGTAAATGAAAATGGTGAATATAATTTTGTATTTTGGTTTGCATTGTCGACCATTTTGTGCCAGTCAGAATATTAATATGGCCTAATCTACTAATCTACTTAATTCACTTATTGAATTAGGATATGTTAGGTCAGATAATATTAGGCCACAAGATTCAAAGTTATTGAAGTCTATTGCCACTCTGTCAGAACCATGAAAATAATTCCTCGTTTACATAATTGATGACTTTGAAATGAATCGATTTTTGAAATATTTTAAGCTGTAACATCTTCTGCGATATTTGGATATTTCATGTACTATATACTTTTAAAAATGACATGGAATTGATCAGTGTAATTTATAATTTTTGTTTGAATAAAAGTCCAGCGATGAAAATATCTATATGTTCTGTAGACTTTCCGTAATTCTATATATTGAATCTATTATCATTCCATGTTTGTTCGACGTTTTGTGTGCGATTTTTGTTTTCGCACATTTCACAAAGGTAAAATTCTCCTTACATCCGTTTGAATCCATTTTTTGAACAATACTGAACTCAGATCACAGGTCAAGCTAAATGCCCTAATGCTCATGCCAATTCCAGTAGTTAGTTGAGGAACCGACTTAAAGAATTCACGCCTTACAAAACATAACGCATATGTACACAACTGTTCCTTCTAACGTTACGACTGCTGAACCAATTTTGATGTGGTTTTCTTGTATATGTGAACCCTTTATTTAGTCAGGTTTTAGACTATGTTCGGTTAGAATTGGCTTTTAGGAAGCTGAGCAATGAGTATCTTTGCATCAGGGTCTTCTTCGTTTTTTAGGTCAATATATATATAACATTCTGCTTATTTCTACAAAAACACCTACAACAGTCTGTACATATCAGCCCTAGGCAACTCACAATCATTATTTATATGATAAAAAAATATTATTCTTTGTTCATTATATTCAAAGTCGATCAGTGTAAAAATCTACTGTAGATCTACAATATATCCATTGTAAGTGTACATACGTGATCACTTTTGTAAGTACAAGAAATGCAGATAAAGCGTTTCAAATAACTTTTATATAATATCGAGGGAAACATACAATACTCTTATCCATTTGATCTTGTGATCAATTTTCAAACAGGATGACATATTTTGTTATCCTAACACTCTGCGGAAAAAAAGTATTAAGGTATTGTATGTATAAAAAAATATCAACAGTCTGTGAGATATATTAAATTAAAAAATATTTCGCATAAAAAATTGAAATATTTTACGAATCTTTTGATAATGTGCCTTAATACTGTTTCATGTAGTACATTTTAAAAATTCGACTCGTGGATACAAAAGATATGTGATTCCATTGTTAAAAAATGTACATTTCCAATATGTTTTAACGGAATTATACACTGTTTTTTAAACATATCAATTTTTTCTGTATTAAGAAGTATTAGCATACAATGCCAAAGAACTTAAAAAGTAAGAAATTTCAATTTTTTGTACGAGGTATCTTATTTTGCAATTTAAAATATCTCACGAATTATTGATTTTCTTATATTATTATAATACCTTAATACCGTTTTATGCAGAATATATAAAATGTTTTATACTCTTCATTTGAAACAGAAATATTACATATGTAACTAAGTTAAAAGTTAATAACAATCATTAATGATTGTATTCTATATACTGACTTCAGTTAACGAAACATATAGTGTAAATAGTGTAAATAATAAGGTATATTTCTACTATTCAAACATGCATGTTTCTTTCTGCCTTTCTGTCATTTTTATAGAAAGTGTCTTGATGTAAAAATATTAATAAAATGTGGGTAAAAAGTTAATGTCCAAAATTTATGAAGAAAATCTAAATTTTATAAAAATATCAAGACTTCAATTGGAATATGAAAATATAAGATATTAATTAGTTAAAAAAATTAGGTGTCTTCTGTTGATTTCTAAAAATAATGATCTCTTATAGGAATTATTGTCTTGTAAATTGTACTTTGTTTTATGGACCTCTGTGTACATAAAGTTTCGAATTACGCTGTCAATATATTTGAATTTTTCTAAATTATTCAATAGGTTATAGATTTTCATAGACTGAATACACATTTATAAACAATTTTCTGTCAGTTGTTCCAATTTTTAAGAGTATTTGAAGAAAGAACAAAGCTTTTATACTTTGCAAATATTCAGCTAAGAAAAAGAAATTAAATCTTCATGATGTATTTAATGAATATAAATTAGTTGTCTTTTTTGCATTATAGAGGTCTCTATTACGATATCTTTGAATATCGCCCCGTACTCTAACTTTTCTGAAACATAACGATTTCATTTTAAATACTATCGTTTTGTGATAAAAATAAAAATTAATACTTGTAGTTAGGAACTGCGTATCACGGACGAGCTTGAAGATCTCGCGTTACGGAATTTACTCAAAAATAAAAACAAAAAGATTTGTAGGTGTTGAATTTATTCCTTTTCTAATACATTAATATGTTTTACGATATTTTATACGGCGAAGATGTTGTTTAAAATTGACTTATACGACACAGTTCAGTAAGTATTTCTTCAGGTTTTAAATAAGAACTTGTATCAAAATTATCGAAAGCGTAATGTGAATTCTCAAATAAATATTTACAGCATTGTAACTTATTAAAACTGTCGGTTTTTATTTTATTCGTTACTAATTTAATTTTTGAAAGATTGTTTACTTATTCATATATGTATCTTTTTTAATCGGTAATTTTAATGCAAAGATTCCGTAATTGGTACATCTAACATACGTTTTCTATATTTTGCGAAGAACTTTGTCTCTTTTACTTTAACTTTCGGTATACAAAGATATTTAAAACATGTTATTTTTTTTAATGAACTGTGTGTTTCTGAAAATGTTCAGTTTATGTGATATTGCGGTTGCTTTTAAAGGATCTTTTTCAAATTTTTAAGTACAGTAGTAATTAATTGCTGGCGCTAAGAAAAGTAATTTGCATAAAAATGGCTAATACGTGACACATAAACCATATTCGTAAACAGTTTGGTTGTCATTTTCACTTTAAGTATTGTTGAAATATGTTTAAATGTTCCTACAGCAATAATAATTTTTGTTATTTAGTGGAGAGAGTTTATGGAATAATTCCGCGTTGAAACAACTAAAATAACTATTACTGTTTAAATACCAAATATTTTTAAAATCGAAAAATTGATTCTTTTTTTAAATAAAAATTTTCAAAAAACTGGCAAAAGTAGTTTACGAACATAACTGATAAGAATATGATTTACGGAATATTGATGATATAAAAGCATGTCAACTCTGTTATTATTATTATTATTATTATTATTATTATTATTATTATTATTATTATTATTATTATTATTATTATTATTATTATTATTATTATTATTATTATTAAGCAACTATTATTTTTACATGTAAGTAGATTTTTGTGATTAATATTTTTAATTACATTTTATCAATACTTTAAGTCACTAGCATAGATGATGCGTACACGAAATTAAAGTGTCGGTTTCGAAGGCGTAATCAATTTTGTCCCTCATAGATACCTAATCTGCGATTAAGATCTCACAACACTACATATATACGTATCTTTCCTTGTCTGTCTTTTTTCTTCTCTTTACTGTTACCAATGGCCAAATACGCTCGGCATGTGGTCACTGATGGGACTTCTAATGTCCCCGTTGTTCACATTCTATGCGTTCTGTAGCCGTATTTATTGAGGGATGCTGGTGGACAGATGTGTAAGTGGGTGCACCCCCCATAAAGGGAACTTCCAGTGACCTCCCGTAACTTCAGATACGCTATGTTTCATTCCAATGATTTTATTAATCGAATAAAGATCAACCCGAGATTTTTTTCTTCGAATAATAATCAATAAATTTTTGAGCATTTTTAAATTTTTTTTAGAAAGCAAATTCATTTTGCGCCAGTTATATCTAGATTAGTAGTTTAAGTTAGGTATCTAAAAAATATGTTATTTCTTCACAATTTACATAAAATTGTATTTAGTTTATTTTAACGAGCTGCAATTTGGGAAATAATTGTATATCAAGCTTTAAACAGAATATTCTGCATACATGACAGTTTTTTATATTTACAACAAAACGATACAAAATTTAAACAAACCATTTGTATCCATTGTTTAATCTCAATTGTTTTACATATGGGAGATATATATTAAATAATTAGTTTTTGAATTTATATATTTGAAAATTTCTTAGCAGTAGCAAAATGAAATTATGATTGGCGATAATGGAACATGTTTTATTTATAATCCTGAATGTATAAAAATCTAGTACTAACCGAGTCTAACGTTGCTTAAATTAAAGTGAAGGTTTTCGTATAATTATTAACAGAGACACGGAACATAGAATATTATCATAAATCGAATATTTATATTTATTGTACTTACATTACTTATATATATTACTGTGTTAACATATTACTTACAAGTGTACTACATATTATAGCTCTTAAATATAACAAATAGCAATAATACTGTTAAATTAATTAAAATTGTGACTTTTACATGTTTCTAAACAAAATCTTCTGGGTATAATAATTTAGCCATCCACTGTAATAGTCAATGTACAGCACATATTAAATAAAGCGTTTATCAACATAAATTTTAAATATTAGCTTATATTTTGATAACTGCAAATGTAATTTGTACATAAAATGTTAAAAGCACAAGTGATAAACAGTTTAATCAATAAATTTCCAAATTTATAGTTTTTAATCCATTTCAATGAAGATTTGTTATTCTGCGACCGGTATATACCAATCTTTGACTCCGCATTTCAATTTCCGTTCCTTCCATTCTAGCCTAATCGTTTCCCTACACTGAAATCCAGGGTGCACTAGATAGCGTTGGTATTACGATTCCCTAACCACTATGCGTGCACATTCATTCCGCTCGAGCGTGCACGATCCACTCGATTGATGCCATTATGCTACTCAAATCCTCGAAAAAGAAGATGTGCGTGTACATGTTAAATATGTTGTGCTTTTGTTATTCATTGTACGTATGTACTTGATATGTGAAAAGTTCATGCACAGATGCGTATGAACGATTCCGTGTTAAGTCGGTTCGAAAAGAACGAATCAGTTCGAATCGTGATATTTAATATTCTTACTTTAAACTTTAAAAAGCTTTAATCTTATAATTTAATACCAATCATACTGGACTGGTCACATGACCGGTTAACACGTTATTTATTTTAAATTACAAGTTTATTTGTTTATTTTTTTACTTTATTTTTCATTTTCGAAGTATGTGTGCATTATACGTCAGTAATTAAAATGTGTTGTATAACCTACGAAATAACGTATGTACGATAAACGTTACACATAATATGAAAATATACATATTATTATATTGTAAAAAAGTTTCGAATGAGTCTGATTGGTGAACATGTTAATTTTGTTCGATTTTAATTCGATATAATTCGATTTAATTATACACTTTATTTCAGAAAATTATTTGTGTGAAAACTATGCTAAAAGAAATCTATTATTCGTGTTGGTGCTACTATTACTAGGTTCTAATGTTTGTGCTGAAAAATGTGCACAATACAACGTGTGGTCTTATGTAAGTCATAGCTCTGTAAATTTTATTATTCTGCTCAAGATAAAACTATGATTAATCTTAATGAATATTACGATTTTTCGTAAAGCTGTTATGAATATTGAAAAATACCTTTAGGTCAAAAGAACGGAAATTAGGAAGCTTTCAATTTTTCAAAAGTTATTCAGATAATGAACCTACTATGTTACTACAGATTTTGTTTTCATATTTATCTAATGTATTTTTTTAATAGTCGGTTTTGCGGGCGTTCAATGAGCAGTTATTTTTATATTAAAAATAAAGTATAACCCGAATTAATAAGATATGAAACATAAACTTATTCGTACAATTATTCTTCATTTTGAGAAAAGTTACTATACATTTCGGTAAAAACTTCTTAATATTTTCTGTAACTCAAAATAATTTTTAGTTTCATAGTGTTAAGTATCATGATTATCTTTTTAATGACATCACACAATAACTAATAAAACATAAACTCTCATGCTTTATAATTATGATCATCTGCTAACAAATAAAACTGTTCGATTTGTACCTTATGAATAGTTAACGCACAGTTAACGAACTCATTTTACATCGGAAAGTTTTCGAGGTGAATTAAACGAGTTTCGTTAGTAAATGCTGACTAAATAAACGGTGTGTCAGAATCTACCCATGAAATAAAATTGAATTTTCTTCCACGTGACGATCGGATCACAGCCACCAGCTCTGATTATGGTCGTTTTGACCGAAAGTTACGAGTAATCAACAAACTTCTTTTCTGATTGACGGCGATCAAATACAATTATCAGTACATCAAACACGATCGTTTATCGAATACTGCTTTGCAGGGGTGGCATGCGATAACAGATAAGATCCAGTGTACCTATGATTACGAAAAACAGATTCCTAATACATGTTTTTTTTCACAATTAATAATCGTTTTAGTCACTGTTTACTTTTAGCTGTTTTAAATGTATCATAAAAAAGGTAGGAAGAGTTCTTCTACTGATATATTTTTAAGAAAGACGAATATTTATTTTGAGAATTAGTCGACAATCCCTTTAATATAATTTTATAATTATTAATTCTCATTTTAAAGTGTTTTTGCTATGGTTGCCACGATTGTATGTTCAACAAAATAATTCAATGTAAACATGTCTTTGAACACTTAAATCGATCAGTATTATGCAAATTTTCATTTGGATTTTGTGTAAAATATTTTGCATCTCTATAATATTTATAATTTTTAATTAAGATATTTAATAATTATGATAAAGTTAATACGTTTTCTATGTCCATCTATGACTTATTTTCTGAAACATGTTATAACAATAAAACGTTGGTGTACTTATTGTCTTCCTAAAATCTTGATAATTTTAACAAAATTCAAGTTGCTGAATTAAAATTTTATTTACAGACTGAATGTAAGATGCTAATTTTTGTATACAAATATTCTTTCTAATTTTTTCTACTAATTTTATTTCTCATTGTTATTGATAGCTTTTTTTTAATAATATAATCGGGGAAAATTATGAATAATAATATTTATTATGTACCTTTGAAGTTTGTATAAATATGTTCTCTTATTGGGTACGTATTATATACAAATTGTTTCAAATGTACAATACATTTGTTATCATTTCTTATATTAAAAATTATCATTATCAATAATACTTAAAAAATAAAAGAGTGTACTGCTCATGCGTTAAGAAATAATATAATGGATTTTATTTTGTTTTTATTTATATTACAAACCCGAAATAATTTTGCATGACTGCTACTTACATTAATATTATTAAAAATGACTGGTACTTGTCAAAGTGTAAAAGAATCCTATTTATCGAACCCGAATTAACCAGTTTCTTTGTTTTATGTAATTTCTCAGACGTTTTTAGTATTTTTACTGCGTATCATTCAATATAATATACTCAAATATGCTACATTATTTTGTGCTGCATTATTACATATGAAGAGTAGTAATATCATGATACATAATGGTGTTATAGTAGAATAAGTAATTAAAAAAAGGTTCAATTCATGAACAAATTCTTATCTAAAAGAAGTTAAATATCTGCCCCTATAATGCTATATTTCTATAGACAGAACATTAAAATATGCGAATACCCAAAGTTCGAGCTAAATTAACAATCTTACGACCACGCATTCTCCTTGTTAGACATAATGTCCACTATGTTTTTCAAGATCATTACAGAGTGAAATAAGTAAGAGTACAGAATGTATCTCTTGATACCATATCATTTTTACCCGAAACATTTGTTGATGTCCTTCGATATAATAATGATTAATAATAATTATGATTGAAGAAAATTGATATAATAATTTATATGCAACTATTATTCATTTGTATTGTAAAATATGTATGTATGACTTTTTACAATTTACGACATTATTATTCAAAAATGACAAATGAGGTTAAAGACGAAATCTGGTGTGTAATGAAGTACATATTACTAATAAAGACAAACTTACAATTTTACAATATTATAAGATTTGTTTTACAAATATAAAAATGCTTCACAATAAACGTTAATAATATGCTTAAAAGTACAATACGTTTCTTTCTAACGTATAGATTAGTAAGTTAACATAATTAAGAAATTAACTTTTCTGCCGACTTTTTTAAGTTTGTTTTTACTGCATGTTTAAATACTAATTCCATGTAAATATAAAGAACATAATTTTAATTTAGTAAATGTATCTAATTTAATTATCTTTATAGACAGATTAAACTAGAAATAGCATTCGAGAAACGTGAGAAAGTTGTACAACTGTTTCGATTAGCCGGCCGATTCGTCGAATTCGTTCGCGACAAAGGGGCGCGTGCCGTGCCACCTGATCTTATCTATGAAAAGAAGTTACGCATGGTACACTACATTAGTACCAGGTAACCATAAGTGTATAATAACCATAGGTTTTACGTACAGTTGAAAAAAGCCGATATCTGTTGATGGTCACGCGTCCATGTATCTAAGTAAGCAAGATACACCTGGTATCACGGTGTAACCCTTTAGGATGATTAGCAATTATCTTAAAAATAGTTTTTCAGATTACATATTTCCTTTTTTCTGGTACGAATCGCACATTTGAACTGGTATATCAAGTACTATTAAGAAGGAAATTTAAAAATTTAATATTACGTTTATTATACTGTATTTTACAAACTTAAAAGTTAATCCCTAAAAAAACAACTGACCTTCCAAAATGATTATTTTATTAAATTTGAAAATTAATTCGATGCTTGTATTACGATACCGTGTATATTATAAATTTAAATATTCTTTCACTGTGTTATTGTTTTGACAAGAAATTATTAATGTTGGAAAGCACCATATTATGATACTCCATGATTAATACCATCTCAGAAATCAGCGTGATGATTATTAACAAAATCTATATTAGACATTATATTTTCCTGACATATTTAATTAAAAAGATGTTGTTCAAGTAATTAAAATGTATTGTTAATCATTAGGAAAATGAGATATTGAATTTATGCATCTAATACAAATTAACCTGCGAGAGAAATCTCTTACTCTTTAAGAAAACTGTATTAGTGACCTAGTAGCATAACCTACAATAGCGAAATACCATAGTAATATCTAATAAGTTAATATAGTGGTAGTATAAAAAAGAGAAATTTTAGTATCAAATTGCAAATCGTCAAGGTACAAATTTTAGTGCTATTCCTGCTAATCATTTCCGTTTATTGTACGAAATTGGCATCGCTTTAGTTATCTAAAATGATAATGGTTTGACAATAAAGTTCATGTATGTAGAGTGTATTACTTCTCAAATTTTTAATCATAAATTTTTCTACAATCTGCTTTCCCATCAATCAAACGTTAGTATTATACATAGGTACGAAACGTTCAGGATTTCTTTTACTCTGAGGAAATCTCGTCTCTTTCACGCTTAGGCGTGCCAAAACAAATCTGCTCGAAACGATTCACGCATTTCTATCCAGAGACCAAACGCGTGCTCGTTAAATTCATGTATACCGGTGCTGTCGTGTGTGAAAATGCACACGTGCCATTGCAGCCCGTGCACGAGCAGCCCGGTGATAGAGAAAAGACCAGGCTAGTACACCCATGAGCCACCCCATACGTATGTACGTCCGAGCCCGGTGTACCTAAAGTTTCGAAGGGTGCACGACCCCCTCGTGTACACACATGCAGATAGGGCCAGGTGGTATGACGTGGCTCTCTTATAGAGGCGCGTATGGGGGTTCTTCTGCAGGCAGCTGCAACTTGATTCCGACAATGCACCGGCACAAAAAAGCATGAAGGAAAGACCACCGTGGCTTCATGGCGTGCCCGGCACCGCGATTAGGGAACGACAGAAGTGTACCCATAGGCTTAGCAACCTTCGAACTTCTAGAAATCTAGTAAACTTTTACCAGTCTTGGAAATCTGGGTTTAAATTTTGCAGAATCTCATTTACGTTTTAACACAATTTTATATTTTTCACCGATGACTGTTTTATATTAAAAGTTTGGAAGCAATTATGTATTTAATATTAAGTTGTATTATTGATTGTAACCGAAGATAATAGATGGTGATTAGTTGGAGCTAATATTTGTTTATGCAATCTTCAGAATTTTTTATTTAGGAAATTAATAAACAAAGTCTCAAGGTAAGTTTTTTGAAAGATTCGATGCTTACGCCAGTGTAACATCTAAAGACGTCACGTGCACCTTGGCAGGGTGTCTCGAAGACGAGTGTGTTTGTAAGAACCGTGACGTCATCACATAAACGTCAGAAGGAAACAGGTTGTATTGGAATTGTGCTTATAGAGCGGCTTAAGGCGTGGCTACGGTGAGGTCCATTCACTAAGATATATCTTTTAGTCGCGTGCCACCTAACAACAGGCGTCTCGGAAGAGGTGTATAAAGACGTTCACCTTACGAACTTACCCCAGTGGTCAAACGATTAAGGAAGCGGTTAAGATAATTGCGATTTCTTTTTTACTTAAAAAATGTAAAATTACAACTAAATATGTTTATCCGAAAGAATAAAATTTCTACTTTTAAATAAAATAATAAAAATTAACATTTGCAAAACAATGTTTTGAATTTTTTAAAATCTGAAAACATTCATATCATCTAGTAATTCAACAATATTCATGGCACGTGCTAGCCATTAATAATTGCTGGCCCAAATATTGGATATGTATTAATTTAATTACTTTGATTATTTAATAAAAAATAATCAAGATTGTAATATGTTGTTAAATGAAAATATTTTATGTATGATAAATTCATTTAATCTATTATATGGGATTCTTTCTCTTGAATTAATTTTGATACAAGCAACTTTTCATTGATAATTTGTAACGGTGTTTGTTTCAAAGGCTCTTACTGCTGCACAAATATCTTTTTGTGTAATCTTTTTTCTTTTCCTTTTCATTTTTTATCGTGAAAAATTTATGTGACTTTATAATGTAAGTAAAATGATTAAAAGTATATTACAAAATTTTAGATTATGTTGATATCATCACGAGTTTAAGAATAAGTAAACTTATATTTTTGTATAGTTATTATTAACATAAATATACTGAATACAAAACATACTTGCTGTCATACAATAAATATTGACAATATAATGTTATGAGCACAAGAACGTTTACCTTACTTCATTGCGTATTGTATAGTGTTTAATGCTCGTATATGTACGTCGGTACAAATCAATGTTGTTATTAGTGCTTATGTAACCTCCGTTGTAATTATATTTCATTGTAAGACTACGCTATACATTCTGTTTAGGATAGAAATTTTTACTGCTAAAAATACTCCACGTGTGTCATCTTTTTGCGATGAATTCTATTTAATGAATTATTCATGTCATTTTCTTTAAGATAATGAGTCACGTATTAATTTCATACAAATCTTTTAATACATACCTAACCTATAGTTTCTAACGTACTCGCCACATAAACGTGGACGTAAGTTTACTGCGTGTTATGTTCAAACAGTAATACACTTATTGATCGAAAGATTTGACATTTTTTTTTTTGCATAGTGTGTTTTGTGGCTTGAACAAAAGTCTTTACATGTCTACTGAGTGTCAAATAAACTTAATGTGAGCTTTTACTCGCAAATAAACATTAATTTCTAACTTGACACTGATATAAAGTGTAAATATTCCAAGGGAAAAACAACTTCACTTGCATAACACACAACAGCGTGAAATTACGATATGTCTAAATAAACATAACTGTGTCATAAATTTTCATAACGGTTATTTACTAAATTATTCATATGTTATATACTTAAGATAACTATTTGCCAATCAATTTCTTCTATAAATGAAATATTATAAAAAAGGTTAGATAGACATTAGAAATTATTTTTTAATAATTTTTTAACACGTATATATACAATATTAACAAATATCATCAGTGCTGCCAAAGTCATCTATGTGGAAATTAAAAATGCCTACATGTTTGGTTATAAATACAAAACTTTTAGCTAATATTCTTTTTTATCAATTCAACAATATTTTATTTTAAGTGTTTCAGAGATGAAGCAATTAAATTTATATTCTGTAAATGGTTCAAGTTTACGTTAATTCTTATTATTTTCTACTGAATTAAGTGAATCAGTTTATTTTTCAGGGGATCGGTATGTTGGTGCGGACGGAGATTTCCCAAATCATTGTATCGCTACGAATAATTATGTAATTTGCTTAATTACATTAATATGATGTAATTACACTGATGTATCATTATAAGTAATAACCAAATGTTTACGTTTGATAACACATTCAATCACAGTTCCCTTATGAGGACAAATATTGATCATTTTGTTCAGGAAATATTATCCATGATCTAAATCTAACTTTGCAATTTTTCAACGTTATGAATTATATGATAAGTGGCAACCGGAGCCCATGTTTTTAACTGTGTAACGAAAAACTTTCAATTTCTTTAATTATAGACGACTGGTTCTGTAGATCGCTGCAATAAAGTTCTGTCTCTTTAATTAACAAGCACGTGTTCGCTTTTAAGGGAGAGCACTATATCTGTCGCATCGCATGCCCATCTGGCTCAGCGTGTTTACAAACGCGTGTGGCATTACGATGATCAGCTATTAATTAATTAGATCCGTATTTAGTATACGGATAATAATGTATTCCATTGTCAGTGTAACTATCAGTACTGTTCAGGTTCCATATGCAACACGTACAGTCACTCACAAAGAACACGGTAGTGTATACATTCATACAATTTTTGGCTTATAAGAAAAGTCTTTTATGCCGAAAACTCAAGGAATCGTATTATTGAAAATATACAGCATTTTGTTTTTATATGGAATTGCATATTCGCTTTTACATGGATCAATTCTTGTGAACATTTTGCGCGAGATAATTAAAATCTTATACAATCGTATACAATCTCACACTTTTTAAGATATGTTGCAAATTACTTATTCTTTTAACATTATGTGTACCTTCATATTTTTGCGAATACGGAATTTGATTTGTATAGAGAATGGTTTAAAAATTTGTCTCTACGATTTTTAAGAAACTTCTGATGGTCTGAGAGAAAAAAATGTTGCAACAAATGTTGATCAGTTTTTAATGGGCTAAAAATTGCAATAAAAATTGCAATTAAAGAAATACCTTTTTCGATAAGAAATCGTGATTACCTTGATTTATTTAAATAGTACTACATGTACATATAATTTGAATAACATAACATACTATACTGTGACCTTAAAGTGACCTTAAATCTGACATCACAATATTTAAATGTATGTTGTCAGTAATACATTTCGCAGTAAAGTAAATGTTCTATGATTGTATGATCGTATTTCAGCGTTTTGTATCATGAATGAAATTGAAAACTGCACGCTGGACAGAAGTAAGCTGAGGCTTTTTCGTTTCTCTTACTGGTTCTGTCTTCTTGTAAAAATGATGGATTTCCTTATTGAAAGAAATAAAAATATTTTGTTACATGTTATTTAGTAACAATAGACTTATTCAAATATTTTGCTAACAGACTAATGACAATTTCATAATTCAAGGTTATTTCAAGGTTATTGAATGCTAGGTCATATTATTTATTATTAAATAGTGTATTTAAAAAAATCAAGAGGATCTCGGATTTTTATTGAAAAAAATACCATTGTGAAATTTTTCAATTGCAATTGAAATCTGATTAACTTTTGTTGCAGTATGTTTGTTGCCACATTATCGGGAGTTCTTTAAATTGTTATTTTGTCTTATATTTGTTCTTAAATTAAAAGGAAATGGACACGTAATATTATTTAATAAAGAGTTTATTCATTATTTATTATATCATATATTTAATACGATATAATAATTAAATTAAAAATTGAGTTACAAAATGTGTAAACAAACGATGAAACATAAATCAATACCTACGTTAATACTGTATCTTAATGAAAATCAATATAGATTTCAAAGAAAGCACTTTAAAAAATTGTGTAACTTATAATAAGAAACTTGGCCATACCAAAATTAGCAAACCAAATTTTACGTTAAACAGCAACAACGATCTTTTTTCTCAAAAAGTTGCTCGACTTTTATGCTCGACAGAAACATTTAAAGGATTAATAGGGACTGTCATCATTTTGTCGTGAATAATAGGAAGTATATTTTCTCGTGTAACGTTTTCTATAATAAATAACATTTTACACGTAGAAAGGAGAAATTTTTTCTTATAACACAAATTTGGTATACGAATCTTACGCATGAAAGTGACACATAACATTTTTTTAAAAATCAAGAAATCAAAATAGAGCAGTATTGTATTCTTCTAGTATTCTTATTTTTTTACTGTTTTGATCATTTCTAATTTTCAAAAAGTAATATTTATAATGTTCGTTTAAAATTTGTAGCAAAATTTATTTGTTTTTATCTTAAAAGTGGAAATACATCTGTATTATTATTATTACTGACAACAACATAACTTTCGAATTATGCAATAATTAGTTATGTATTGTAAAAACAGAATGCAGAAAACTTGACTATAAATAATAAATATGTAATATGACGCTTTTTTCTATTCCTGTTTTTAGTTGTATGTTGAAACATAAATTTTAGGATTAAGTAAATTTAATTGTTATTGTAATAAAATATTTTAATCTTAATCGTTAATTGTTAATTACATTAAAAATTGTACAGTACTATTTGATGTAATACGATCATGTTTTGAATTTCATTTGTAATTTTGAAGCATGTAATTGATTGTAATTTGCTACTGGAGGGCTCGACCCTCGGTTCGAGAATATTTTTCTCAATCTCACCCTTGAAAGGTACAGGTTTACTGCTGCTGGTGTATACGTTTAAGAATGCTCAGTCTATTTGCACCCTTAAATTCTTTAGCCACTTTTCATTCTTATGAACACCATACGCGTCAAACTTGCCCTAAATAGGAAAGTCATTTCCCGTATCTGAGATTTTTCGTAGCGCTTCGTAGCACGTGATCAGTTTTTCCGAACGTTGAACACCAAAGTGTTTTAGACATTATCTCAATGTGTGTGATACGAACAAATACATCAAATCAATGAGCAAAGGAAAATACTATTTAGTAATATGGATAAAAAATTTGATAACAGATTACAGGTTCTATTAATAATGTAACTATGTATAAAGTAATTAAAGTAATTAATAAGGCAACGAAAGTGAATATTCGAATTTTTTCACAAGAAATCTTCATTTGTAAATTGTTTCACATGAAATTCTTTGTTACATAAATATGAAAAGTTTATGACAGCTTTAAAAATTTATTTTCTTTGACAACGTTAGGTATTTTATAATTTTCAAAGCATTCAGTAATTCTCTCTGTTATAAAAGATTTTAAAGACAGGTTTTCATTATTTTTCGTTTTAACTTTGTAGCACTATCGTCGCATTCAAGTCGTTTATTATTATTACATTGAATAATCGTAAACTTTAATTAAGCAATAAGTATGTTTATATTTATGTCGATAAGGAAGAGTATACGTATCTATGTATGTTCCAGAGTAAGTGTTTATATCAAATATTAACAGAGGTTAAGTTATAAATAAAATCATGCATTTCACGGGATCTAAGATTTTTATAATTTCATATCACTTTTTAAATCTAAAAGTGACGCAAATTTTCAGCTTGCATCACCATCATCTAATTCAGTAGGTAAAAATATTCTAAAACATAATGGTATCAATCATGAAAGTACTGATTGTTATTAGCCCTGACGCATGTTCGCATATCTAGGTTGGTAATGTGGGACGCCTAGCGGAAGATCGAATATCGAATAGGTCAAGGAACATAAATCAATACGCGAAACTTTTTCTTTTCCTATTATTTTTCATTCAATAATTATATATGTCTTATTTGTATGAAAGGTGTCATTATCTTCTTCAACCCGAGACTTACAATGCAAGTAATACTTGGCATACATAATCATAGGAATAAATTCTCCAGACACGAACAGATTTGGCGTCGATGTTTGAAATCGATGAATAGGGTTGATATTCGCGATAAAGGAATTGGCTCGTGTAGACCTCCTCTGGAGTGGTGGCACACGCCACTTGGGGCTACAGGAATGCATCCTGTTCGTGCTAGACGCGTGCTGTCTAGGATGCAAACAATGGCAAAAATCATGCATTGTGGCGGCTCGCATTGTAAGTCGGAAAGCTGTGTGTCATTGAGTTCAGGCAGCTGCGTGCTACTTCCCTATCCCCACCGTTCTGTAGATCCCTTGTTTCACCCCCTTTGACTGGTTCCTGTCGGTTCAGGGGTGGAAGGGTCCTACGATCCCCGCGCCCACCGTATCTGCGGAGAAAGTAAATACTTGCTGAAATTTCGTTTACCCAGTATTATCTTTCTGAAAGCTGGTCTGGCTTAATGCTACCTCCTGGTCCATTAGACTTTTTCTGCCCCGTTATGACCATGACTGCCTATACGATGATGAATTTCCAACGATGCTTTTAGATAGAATGACATGTTTTCTTGGAATTCTTTACACATAAGATTATGAATTACGTACAAGGTGTGCCATTTATTAAAATAAGCGCGGTGCCCATAAACTATATCTACATTATGAAATTTTAACATAAATTTGTTAGAAATATAATTTGAGATATAATTTGCTTAATGTTCATTTTTATAATGATTGTAAGGCTCAAATGTATTTTGTTTTTAAATATTTGGTTATTTTGTAATTCATAGTCTGAATAAAAGGGTTACTAGATTTTTACTGAATGCAGAGTTTGTCGCGAATGCCAGAAAGAGTTAAGAACATCGTAGAAAGGATGCAGCGAATCGAAACGTGGAGCTGAAATCTGGCAATTCATTCTAAGCACCTGGACAAATCCATTCAGGAGGATGCGTTAGCACGCGTCGAACAGATGTGTAAGTTCATTGCCGCAGGCGGGTCGATTCGATCGATATTATGAATCAGGAATATTTTAGCACGCTAAATAAGCAAAGAGAAGATTAGTTTGAGAATGTCTCTCTTTCGAAAACATTTTATCGATAATATTTTATCTTTTCTATTAACATAAAGTGATATTTTATATTTAATAAGTCAGTGTAATACGTTCAATCTCGTGGCAGGTTAGAATAAAAAATTCACTCCTAACTTTACTTTAATTCCTGTATTTTTACATAATAAACTGACTTCTGTGTTTTTATCAAAAATCGGTTCCCTGCGAAGGCATCGTCTAATTGATTAAACTGTAATATTTACATCATAAAACTGTTCTCTAAAAATGGCGAATAAAATATTTGTATAGATTCATTTTCTACAAACTTTGGTGCGACGTAAGTGACATTCTATGATATCTTTGTGTCATCAAATTATATCACACTTTCGACCCAATAATGTAATATTTTTTGCAATATTTTTTACAGAATAACATTTTGTATCGCCTCACATTGTCATTTTATGTGTCCCCCACATAGTACGCTATAAATTCTCGTAGTGTCGCCGGCAATCGTTACGGTTTCATTCACCGTCACGTTTCGGATCTTCGAAAGCACGAGACAGAATGAAGGGAAGCATATCTATGGGTTCTTGCCATAGGTCATATTACGTCTTCTTCATTCATGAGTTAAACCCACGTAAATACACGTAGCCACTTACATACATGTGTATATACATGATTGGAAACCCAAATACCTCGTAGGTCTTATGCGGTAGGGTAACCATAAGGTCTCAGCTTCTTTCCTTTCCGTCACTTCATTCATTTCCAAGGTAGAGATGAATACCTTCCTACGTGAATGGGTATTTATCCGTGTGATAGTTTGTCTTTAGGTCACTTGATGATATGTATGGTACAAGAATAATGTCTGAAATTACGGAAGCATAGGAACGTTTATTCATTCTAACTGAAGGTTATCTCTTGTTAGTACGATTAACGTGTACAGCCAACAGCTAATCTGGCTTCCCTAACGAAAATATGATAACCAAGGAGGAAAGGGCCTCCTACTCGTTGACTTTTAGGGATTTTTGAGGATTCATAACTTTGGAGACATAGGTATATGGCGAGTTTGAGATTCGAAGATTTATTGATAGATTTGAATCTACGGATTTGGATTACAGAAAAATTTCATTGCAGAAAAGATGCGCGATGTCTGACATTCTACTTGTGTACAAGATTGTTAATAATCTTATTGGCTATTCCGAAATATTATGCCTGTAGATTTTCGATATCGCTCTTACTTTTCATTCAAAATCATGGTGCCTTCTACGGCTAACAAACTTGTATAAATTGGTTATGTATTTATCCAACACCTAGAGCCATTGTCTAGATTATTTCTGCATCTTTATGTATATTTTTAAAATAATATTAGATTACGATGCTAATAAAAATCAACAGTTCATAAAATATTTCAAATTTTAATCGTATTATACTAGTTTTTAAAGTAGAATATTTCATAGAACCAATTTATATAACAAGTATGTAGTTTCTTTAAGAAAAGAGAAACGCAAACATACATTTTTTTTGCATAACTGCATATTTGTTATGATGTCATGATTTCTATTCCATGTATGTATAAAGAATAGGTATTAGTAACTTTTCTATTGCACAAAAAAAAAATAAAGCAGAGAAAATTTATCTCTGGCTTTAAAAATATATATTTTTTGCTTTAACCAATCAACTGTGTTTGACGTGTATACACGTCGACCCAAAACTTTATTTCGGTTCGGTTGCCGTGTATACTTGTCGTATAAAATAAAAAATTATTATTTACTATAAAAACATTTTTCGTAAAATTTGTAACAGGGGCATGTGTCCTGCGTTTTATATACATATATGTATATTCGTCGTTGCATAATTTTAATTACACATCTCTTAAAGGATTTTTAGAATTAGATTCTGAAGTTAATTGGCTAATAGATTTTCTAGGATGCTTTATCCTTGATTTATAACAAAAACTTGTAACACTAAGTCTCCGTTAGTAACATACTTGTGTCATTCTTTCTTCAGATCGATGTCGTGTAAACGATAGCCGGCAATCCTACAATTTGCAACGAAACGCGTGACTTCCGGCGGAGGGGTTCATTCGGGAACACACATACATACGTAGCACATACTTGTTCAGCAAGAGCTTCCAAAAGGGCCGACGACGTGTTCTCTTGAATGGAAGAAAGATTACGAGGTCCCTTTTCCTTGGGGCGAGTCTTGGGTTGAGGGCTTCTCGTGTAAATAGAACCTGGCAAGCACAAGGTGTTATACGCTCTGGCACACGACAATCGACCAACAGGTTTCACTGTCTTCGAATCCGGTTGATGGCCTCAAGGAATTCACAGAGGTTATGTTGCCCTATTATTTGTATTCCTTTGTTCCTGGGAGAGGAAGGTAAATCAACCTAATCGAGAATATGTCACTTTTAATAGTTCTGATTGTGTTTATTATTTTGCATTATTTTCTAAATCAATTTATTTTTTAAGCTAAACTTTACTTTGAGGCACTGTCTTGTTACGTAATCAGGTAGTATTCGATAAATATAGATAAAATACTACGATTCTGAGTAGCGGAATCTGTTGAGAGGAGTCTCAAAATTGTACATAGTCATCGGGTATTGGGGATGGTTGACGTCAATACAAGCGACTATCATATGATTTTAATCGAAAATTGTATGGCGTCTACTAAACATCAGTTACAAAGGAACACGTTAATATCAGCAATGAAATTCACACGAACTGTTTCAAATGTCACATTGGGCTCAGTGCAGAAGGGTACATACAATACGAATGTTAATTACAATAAAGAGTTCGTAGGTAAGTATAATTTATTTCGAATTTCAGATTACGGCCAAATTTGGTTAAACTTTAACTACATGAAATTTAATAAATATTAATTAGCAACAGTACACGTACTCAAAAATGGAATGCTATTGGCGTTCTGCAAAAGACTTAATAAGAGATGTAGAAGAGAATGATAAAGATTTATGCGCGACATTGAATTTGCACTTTAACTGTCCGAATATCTATTAAATATTTATTATAAAATATTTACTTACCATACAAAATTGTCGCCTAAGTAATGTTAACCTAATAGCAGTTTTAATGGACGCAATCCGAGTACAATATGTGATTTATTGAATAATAAAATTTACCTAGTTGCCACTGTAAAGTAACATATATTATCAAACTTTAACGATATATAACTTTTAACAAATGAATTCTGACATTCAAAATTATCTTATCCATACTTATTGAGTACTATTAAATTATACAAAAAAGATAGGAAAAGAATAGTGCTCTAAGACGAAGTTGAATCGTCGCGGAACATTAAATGTTTAATAATTTTGAAAAGTTATTCTCTTAAAGATCGTAAAATAAAAATCTCATACAAAGCGAAAGTATTAAAAAAAAAACTAATACATTTTTACTCAAACATGGTCTTATTTAAAATAAGTTTTACTTTTTATTTTAAGGATAATTGTTTATTCTTTATTTTATTCTTTATTTTTATTCGTAAATTTTTGAATGTATTTTTAGTCTAATAAAGAATTATTTGTTACACTTCAATACCTTCCTTTTATTTAAAGTTTTAATTTGACGATTATTCGAATGATGCTCAATTTTGATACAGTAGAAGTATATAACAGCAATTTTGATTAGTTACCGTTGTTTTTTAGATAAAATAAAATTTGTTCGTAAGGTTTGGTTTTGAAAAAATTGAATGCCAAAATTCAATAAAATATTTGCAAGAAAACTTATTTAGGCTACGAAAGATGAAAATTTCAAGATTTTCATTAATTTAGCAATTAATAGAAACTATTATATGTGTGACAAATGCACACATAAGTAACAACATCATAGAGATGTTAATAATTATATGTATTAATTTATAACATCCATTAATTTCTGAATTAATCCAAGAATTGTTGAAATTGTCCTTTTTCTTGTCGCAAACAAATTTTCTTACAAATATTTTAACAAATTATCGAATTCAAATTTCTCGGAATCCACACCGAATATGAAAAAATTGTATTGTATGTTCTCAACTTATTTTTTCACGTAGAATCACTTTCTTTTCGATTGTACTACGATTTACAAAACACCCTGTATAGTGAACAATTTGAATTTACTTTACTGATATAGGTGATATTAAATCAATATTATATTCAAACGATATACCAACATTTTATCTAAATTCTTAATAAAAAATATATCAATGCCTATTAACGGTTCATGCTCGAATTTTAATTATTCTGTAATCTGTAGATTAGCACAAAAATCTGAAATTATTTAACAAATTCACTTTGAAAGCAAACACTGTATTTTTTTATGTGCAAAATGATAGAACATTAAGAAATACATTTAGGCTTTACAAACCTGAATTATAGGCTTATGTTATAAAATATGAGTTAAATATTTATAAAGATCGTACGTATTCTTTAAGTAAATTTTAACATGTGTGAATATTCAAATTTCGATAAATTGTTAATACTCAGTATTCTTAAACCGAATATTTTGTACTGAAAATTTATTGTCTATTTGTCGTCCTATTATGAGCTATAACATATATAGAAAATCACACAGATTGATAATCGAGCGTATAATGCACCCTACACCGTTTGACACGCGCGTGTTCGAAAACACGTTGAAAAAATATCGGCAGGCAAGCAGATGAGAACATCGCTGCACGCTTATAGAAAACGTATGTATGTATGTATGTATATGAAGGTACCCCTTTGCTACTCTTATGGGGTGAGTCATCATCTGGCTTCAACCCATAAAGGGAGAAAAATAGGCTCATAGGACTGCCGTGTTATGCTCGAGGGGTGCACGAAAAGATTCCGGCTGGTTGAGGCACGAAAGGCAGGTGAGGACAGGGCTATCAACCAAACAAGTTCGCTTACAGTGATAGAAAGCATTTTCACACTGTAAAATATCTTTCGATCAACGATTTGAACTTTTCTGTTTAATTGCGTAATATGAAAGTTACCATTCTTTATCGTTTACGATGACATTCCAGGATTCTTATCTTCAAGAGTTCACTAAATTTTAAAAGAAAGCTTAACGACAAACGTTATTACTCAGTTATAAGCGTGATTTTTGAAAATAATATTATGAATGTTGATTGAAAGCGTTAAAGGAACATTTTACATTGATAGTAACATTGGCTTATTTTAATCTAGTGTAGAATAATGTTGTTAGAGTAAGAATGAACTAATCTAGAAAAAACCATTTTAGAAAATGTTTCATTTTAGTAAATACTGCTGGAATGTTTACAATTTTATTAATCGTTGAATTAATTGGTACTTATCTGTTCTTTTAATCGAGGTATCAAGATGCCTCAAGAATGTGGTTCAATAACTACCCCAAACTAGAACAGTGATCTTTAATCGTTCATTATCAAAAATTTAAGTAAATCAGCAAATATTCGAAATGTTACCGACAATCAATTTAAAATCAGTTTACTGTGTAGCGTACATTAATTAATAGAATATTGTCCGACTACTAGCTAGTTTACACTAAAAATATTAATAACAGGTTCGCGTAATTATTATCAATAGAATTAATATATATAAACGATACTTTCTGATAGTTTAGTAATACCAAATCGCGTCTCAGACTTTTGAATTTTTGAAATTAATTATTTAATATGCAGCAATGTAATATAAAAATTAAACTTGTAGAAAATAGCATTTTAATTTATCATCTTTTTTTATTATTCAAAGGAGATTTAAGAAAATGTTTGCTGGTTTCGATAAAACAAATCTTGGTATTATTTTTCTTGGAAACAGTTGAATCACATCAATAGTTCTGAAAACGCTTGCATAAAAGTCCTAGGCAGTTGCAGAAGTAGCTATAATGGACCCTATAGTTTAATATGCTTCTTGATTGATGTTGCGACGATCGTTAAACGCCAATGTCAGCTTTTACCAGTAGACTGAAAGTGGTCGAGTCTATTGAGATGTTCAATTTATTGCTCATTTTCTATATTGCTTGTATGAAAGTACACGTGTCCTCAATTACAATGAGTCATCAAATTATTAACACAATGTAAGAATTTGGTACAAATGCCTACAATAAATAAACAGTAGACCAATTTTCGTTACCGTTTATTTATGGGTATACGAAATATTACAAAATCGTCACCAAAAATTTATGCGAGAAAGTTGATATATAAAATTAGTTAGTTTTTAGGTACTTTGTCAGTTCGCAAAATCTTATTTCAATTCAATCCAACTAAATTAGCAGAAAATAAATCAAATTAAATAATGTTTTTATTAGAAAAAATTATGAATTGAAATTATAATTAGAATTTAGATACGTGATACTTTTAATAGTTAGTAGATCGTGCTCACTTCACACAAAAATCCTTGTTGCAATAATAGAAGTTACTATCATATAAGTAACGTAATATGATAAAGTTTCACAAATTCGGTCATTTAATATTTATCTCCGTTTTTTTAAATAGTAGCTGTATTTTTTCTTCCCAGACTTTTATTTTACGTAGAATAGAATAAACTTTTATATGAAACACTTTTTTATCAAACTTCATTCTACTTTTTATATTATGAAAGGAAAGTTGAGTGATACAAAAGAAGCTTCTTTAATTTTTTCAGTAATTATTAATAATAAGGTAAAATTAATAATAACTTCCTCTTTTTACGATATTTTTTTCTTACACAAAAAACAAAACATCCTAAAAGATTTTCAAAATATTCCCTATTTTGTGCTAAGCAATAGTATAATCTGTCTACAAATACATTTCTTACTTTCTCGAAGTGTCTTTTGTAATGTTAGTACATTGCTTTATAATGTAACGTTCCGCAGTATTCTTGTTTAAAAAAAATTTTATTTTGTTAGACATAATAAAAATTGAAATTAATTTTTATTTAAGTTAATATCTTTTGTGGACTTACTTTCAGAAAATAATGTTCCGTATAAAAGTTCTTTTGTCAAATGGACTTGAAAACGATTAAAGAATAAAAACGTGTAGTATAATTGCATTTCCCCCTCGAATCCGTAAAACTTTTGTTTCGAACATGTTTCCCTGAAATACGTAGTTTTCGAGATAATTGAATGTTTCATTTTCAAATGACTATTATATCTACATGAGATTATTATTGCTTAATAGTATATTATATGACATACATTCTACAACAAAGCTGTAAAATAATGCATAAAATCATACAAACCTGTGTTGAACGGTACAACTTTTTCTCTCTGCATACAAAGTGTCACTGTTCGCCTACAGATTAAATAATTACTTTGGCACGATTAATATTTACACTCTTAAACATTTACAAGTAAAATGTCTTACAGTTTTATCGCACTATGTTCAATAATATCCTATCGTATTATTATACATATTTTATAGTTTTATCGCAGAGTGTAGTCCATTGATTCTCTCGTGTAAACCCATAGAACACATTTTTATTTCATCAACTATTTACCCAACTGAAATGCCACTGGATATGTTTTGCTATTAAAATGTCTATTCAACATTAGCCATCGAATTAACTAATTTAAAAACAAAAATTATAAATATTTCACGAGACAACGAAGACACAAATTATTAAGTATATTTTGTCGAGTATTCTGAATTTATTTATCTATGATTGTTTGTTATAATCTACTTTTTTAGTAGAAGCGACACAGATTAATAGGTTAAGTACTATTTATTATTGTATAACACTACTGATAACGCTTCTATAAGAACAGAAAAGATAATTTCGATACACGTGCAACGGATACTCCTGATATTTGTTTGATATTTCGTTTCCTTGACATGCGATGTCGTTCTTTTGGAACCTGGTCAATGATAACTTATCGACCAATCGATCCTTCACTTCTGTTTGCAAACTAAATTTATGTGCACAATGTTTCTCATTTTATCAGTTCATCGATTTTTGACAAAACAGATGGTGGATGTTAATAAAATAATAAAATACAAACAAATATGTCTAGATATAATTATATTGCAAAAGAAAATGTATTTTCGATCATACACACAGATTATTGATTATTTCCACATAAAGCCTGTTAATCAAGGTTCTAATATATACAACTCTTTAGAGATTAACACATTTTGTTATTTTTTTATCAATTCTTCCAATGTTATTAGACACGAAAAATATTAATACTCAGGTATTATACAGAATATAACTACATAGCGAAAGGAACACAGGAAGGAAGAATGATTTATAAAGGTGAAAAAAAAGAAGTAGGAAGCGGAAGGAAGTGCAGTGTCCCGATACGAAACAGATTGTAAGAGACAGTAACAAGAAAAAAGAAGAGCAGGACAGAAACGAAATTGAAACGACTATATTCCAAACAATGATAATTATACTGTGTCGCAGTACACACAGGGTATCCAGTTTAAATAGACCTATTTCATTTTCTTCGAAAATAATGATGATACAAAAAAATGTTTTAGAAAAAAATTGCATAATTTCAAGGAGGCAATTATCTAATGAAAGTAGCTTTCTTCTACATGAAGGTGTTGGAAAGATATGAAGATCAGCTTTGTTTATTTAAAGAGACTTATACATTTTTTAATATATCGTTCGATGTAGAACGTTATTCTCTCTATAAAAATATTAAATCACTTAGAGAAAAAATATACATACAGTTTAGTTTAGAAAATATATACAGGTACTTACATTTAATATTCGGATATGGCAATACTTTTGTATTTGTTATTGTATACAGGAAGAAAGGATTATATCATTCTGTTTATTTTACCAAAATATGAATCATGTATCGTAATTTGAAAATATATAAACAATTTCTTTTCAACAATAACATTTCGATGTGCTATAAATTTTAAATAACAGGCTATCATAAAATGTAGGAAAATCTCAAATTTTAACTTTTCGTGTAACGCCCTCATGTAATCGTTTGGGCGTATTAAAAATAATTTTTGTCAAATATTCTGAGGAAACAATGTTATTCTTTTTCAGTCCCTCTTGTAATTCAACTTTTGAATTTATTGATGTTTTGCGCATTTTTTGGTATAATTTATCTCATAGGTTCTCTATGGGATTTATGACTGGGAGTTGTGAAAGTGAATTAAAAACTTTTGGACAATTTAAAGACAAATATTTTTGTACTATTAGAGTTCTGTGCTTTGAATCATTATTCTGATCACATTTGGAGGTATGTACTTCGTATTCCCATATTATTTACACTTTTTCATAAGTCCTTTTTTAAAGGTCCATATATCTATTCTTATCTCAAATTTTGTCAATGAACACCAGTTTATAATAATATTGCGTATATGGTTTCAGTATGATAGTGCTTCTGTACTTTTTCATCGGACAGTTCGAGCCATTTTACATGAAATATTTCGTAACCATTCGATTGAACGAGGTGGGTGTATCGAATTTCCGCTAAGTTCACTAGATTCGATACCCTTAGATTTCTTTCTATGGGTATATTTAAAAAGTGTACAATACCAAATGATTTGAAAGAGAAAATTCCTTATGTATGCCAACAGAATTTTTTGGAAATGGTATATTCAGATGGAAAATTATTTACAGGTCGAATAAATTTCTGCATTCAGAGTGAACGGAATACTTCTGAATACCATTTTATGAAAGTAAAATTGCTACAATGTGTGCATCAGTACTTGTTTTGCTATCTAATATAAACATGATAATGTCTTCCAAATTAATGACTCTTCGCTATGTCTTAATACTTTTATAATAAAAAGTTGACCTTGATGTCTCCTCTACGCACTCATATCGAAGAAAACTGTACTCTTTAGATAATTTGCTTCCTGAAATTATGAAAATTTTATCTAAAAAATTTTGTGTAGTTTTGAAGATATTCGAGTGCATCAATTTGAATGGAACATTCATGTTCACTACTACATTATTACGTGTTAAATAAAACGAAAGAAGCAAACTTTAGTATATTTAATTTGTTATATTAATTCAAGTTTAGTGATCAAGCTTCTCCCTCAAAATGACAAAAAGCTTGATATATTTCACTGAAAATTTTTCAGAATCAATTACATTCGATCGAATATTTTTAAACCTTAACTTTTTATTCATTCCTCCCGTTGGAACTTGCATCGACACCAAATGAACGAACGTATATACACTCGCAGTTTCACGCAATCTATAACTTGTTTAAAATTTCACCAGCAGAAATAATATACGCGATGAAACTTTGTTCGGTAATGATCCCAGTTGTTTTGAAGGGATGTCGTGAA
This sequence comes from Megachile ligniseca, assembly GCA_945859555.1. Taxonomy (NCBI): domain Eukaryota; kingdom Metazoa; phylum Arthropoda; class Insecta; order Hymenoptera; family Megachilidae; genus Megachile; species Megachile ligniseca. Next base: position 801,244 of record OX243778.1, read on the forward strand.
AGTTATTACGGCAAAAAAATCCCCATCAGTTCCATGTTTACAGTTAGCGATCATTCAGGGACGAAACTTTTCAACGTTCAATCCAAGACTTATTAAATTTTCTACGTAGTTTTAGCTGAAAAAGAAAATATTACAAAGCAATAGTTTCTTATTTAATCCTTCAGTATTAGAAATACATAAAATTAACCAAAATTTAAGTGTATAAAAAATATGCTATATAACAATTACTTGCGTTAAACATCGGCCTTAAAGTACTTAGCTGTGATTTTCATGAGTTGCTTGAGAAAGTTGAAGTAGGTATTTGTATTGTTAATTAGAATTCAGAATTTTCGAACTTTCATCTAATTTATTGTATTTATTCCTAAAATTGTTCATCCCGGCATTTTAAGATCATAAACTACTATGTTACTTTGAAAAATAGATAATTTCATTTAAGAACATACTACTGTTAGTAAAATCTTGAAGTTTTGAAATAATTTACATAGTTTAATTTTCACTATAAATGTAAGAACTTTTTTCTGATACGTTTTTTGCATTCTTTATTAGCATGATATAAAAGACAGTATCTTCGATTTCTGATATAAGATCATAACTTTGTATTTCATATGTTTTAAAACAAAATACAAATTAAATTTTATTACACACATATTTCAGTTCTAATGAGACGTTCTCATTTTAACTTCCACGAAACGTCGGAAGTTTAAGGAAGCATGTTGATTGGTTCTCATTAGAGACGTTAATTTTTTACGTTGTCCAAAAAATACCACTGGGAAAGGACCTAGTCCCGTCCTCGGTACCCTTCGAGAAAAATCCCGTTTATGACGGAAGTAGTTATTGAAGAACGAAACGAAAATTAGAAATTCTAAAGGCATTGTTCGAAAAAATGTAAAACTATATTGCCGGCGATGACTAAAAACTGTCTTTAAAAAATAACTGTTAGTGCCGGACCCATCAAAAACTACCTACGAAATCCTCGCGTATTGTGTTCCGCCGCACGTACGGAACAATCATAATAACTTATTTTTTTCATATTTAGACAATTCTGTTTCCTTTGATACTACTACATAATAAATATAGATATATTTACAATATAGATTTATGGTATTTGTTCCACTACATCTTCCCCGTACTTTTTCACGAGATGAAACGTATTCGTATATGTGATATACGATTGTGGCTGCGACTCACTGTATACAATAACTCGAGAGACTTCGGTGACGTAAATTGAACGTCATCTTCACCCTGTACCGTCTTGTGACGAAACATACATGTCTTAAAAAGTATATAAAACCGTTTGGCGATTACGATTATTTTTTCCCGCTCATGAGGAGTAGTAACTTTGTTACCGGTAGCAAAAACTGTATTCTACATTAGAAATTCATCTTTCATGTTTCAATAACATTTATTAAAATGGAATGTAAGACACGGGTGAAAATGATCGACGCGTTCGTCTGTTTTTGCAAATACAATATATTCTAAACAAAGATGCGATCCCGAAGGCGAAGTCTTAAATGTTCTCTTCCCGTTTCGGGAGATTTCCTAGTCCCCCGCGAAACTTGGGGCCTCGGGGTTGTTTTATGGCCCAGCGTCAGGCCTCGTCACCAGGATGATCGTCGTTTCGCGGCCATGTGTCCCTCATCCCTGATTTATTGGAGAGGGTCATTGGGAATTCCCCAACTGGAAGGGAAATCAAAAGAAGATTATTAAGCATTACAGTCTTTCAAAAGATTCGTTCAATGATGATATCAAGCAAAAGATACATCTTTGAAAGGATGTAAGTATTGTGGAAGGATTTCGGAAAACAGTGAATAAATTTATTTATTAAAGCTTAATTTATTTATTAAAGTGTTTACAAGAACCTTCCGACATAAGTAAAGTTGACGCTAGCTCTCCCGCTCTCTCAACTCACGTGAGGCTACGCTCATACGTAAAAGAGGGGAGGCATACTTGTTTCTCTCTCCAATTCTTCACTTTTCGTTAATTAGTGTACAGATATGCTAGCGCACAAGGTCCATAGCAACGTTGCTTCAAGGTGTCAGTCTTTCCGTGACCATACTTTTTTATTCGATCCAACACACACCCACACTGGAACTAAAATTTTCTACTGTTGACAAGCTTCAGCGACGTTACTCAAACTCTATGGACAAACGAAGAACGTGAACTTCTCTTGAGCAACTAAAATTATTCGCACCATGAAGTACAAGTGGATCGGGATAATAGTGCTGACGTATCTTTGTGCACTGATTGACGGAATCGCATCAGACTTAACAGTGTTGGAAAATTTGCCCGGTTATGTAATGACCTACGGTATCGAACAACTGAATGCGACCAGATGCCGAGCGGAAATGGTGCAATATCGCGATGGAATAAACCATAGAATACTGTGGAGCCTGGCAAGTTAGTAACATGCTTTCTTCGACAAAGGACATAGCCGGATAAGGGGGTCAAAAGCCTTTAGATCAAATTAATCAATGAACATATCAGTTAGTAGACCGTTTAAAAGAAATCATTTTTGCCAAGTATCAAGCCGCTACCCCTATATCAAGGATACCCGATTCTTGTACACGAAGTAGCCACAATGATAAATAAAATATTCGATTATAGACTTCTTCTATTCTGACACCTCTATTCAACCGATTTTGAGTTGATCAAAGTCTCGAATCTAAAGAACGATTACACGTGGCTATTGGATGAAAATTAATAACGATCATGTACGTATTATATAAGTATTAATAAATATAATTCCGTATTGTGTATGTATGATTAATGATTGAGAGTAACTACGTTAGACGAGTCTTTAAAAGTTCTTTTGACAGTTAGCAAATAAGTGGTTAAATACAGATAGAATAACGAGGGTTCTGTTTGTAGTGCTATTTTGGCAGCGTTGTTTGGAATAATAGCAGCGAGCACGTTGTATGATATCTTTATATATCAGAAACGTCTACAAAAATTGAAAAAATTCCATTCTAACGGGAGCAACACGATCGGTAAGTCTTACAATCTTTTGAAATTTAACTGATTATATTTAATGTGTAGATTCTGGAGTTTTTGTGTTTGCTAGATTTTTATTTTTCTATGCAAACGTTTGTGACTATAAATATCTCAAAACCGATTACAGAGCTGCCATACCATGTACTAAAAAGAGATGAGATAGTATTAATTCGCCAGCATGCGACATATATTCTACTGTATTATTTGATTTTGTCTTCGTTTTTATTATCAGCGTTCACGATAACACAATTTAGGATCAACGTAAAGTTGCTAACATTTACAGTAACAGACGTGATTGTTTTTGGCTAATCACCGTATTAAAGGAATATGTCTTTGTAGAATTAACATTCTGAAATTCTGAACCTTATCCAGTGGTTATAGTTCGAAAGTTGAAACGAGGTCAACGAACCGAACAAATCTTAGATGCTTAACTTTACCATAACGCGATACTGAATGCAATGTATTGAAAAAGCAAAATTGAAAGACGACGTGGAGCAAAAACCTAAATATGATCCGAGGGCTGTTGAAAAGTTGGAGTCATCTGGTCGCATCGAACAAATTCTTGTATCTTTCTCGATCACATCGAACATGAAACAGATATTTCAATTAAAGACCAGTACAGAAGATATAGCAGCGATTCATGGCATCAAATTTTTTGGATCGTCGTGACTGATGTTCTTTCATGTCGTATACTATACGATGAGTGTTACAGGTAAGATAGCTATTCGCATTAAAGATTAAAACTATATAAGTGTTCCTCTTCCCGATGTAAGTTGTTAGTGACAATATTTCATCTATGCAGGCAACAAATGGGATTTATATCATATCTACAGTTCAACGAAATATCAATTCCTTGCGAATGCAGTATGGGCTGCGGATGTCTTCTTTTTCCTTGCAGGTTTTCTGTTGGCACGTGGACATTTTAAGTCACAAAGAAAAGGATTGAAGATAGTTTCACTTCGCCAGAATGCGTACGATTTTCTAATACAAGCCATCAAAAGATGCATCAGGTATTCCACTTTATAGCACCAACCTGATCTCTGTCACCAGCGATCATCGTAACATGATCGCGTTCAGCTTAGGCTTCCCTAGTTAACACGTTGGCTATGTTGGTCATTGGTGACCGACATTACAAGTTCATTTAAACTAATTATGCAACAAGAAAATAAAAGAAAGTTCTGAGTGCTTTTAGTACGCGGTATACGATTTCCAATAAAGCTAAAAGATTAACTATCCGTGTTCTTAGAATTCTGTATTACTGTATATTGTCAATTTGCACTGTGGTATTTAAGGTGTTAAGAGGAATTTTAAGAGAAGTGCATCATCGCCCATTTTATATAAATTAGGCTCCTTAATTGGACCACATCAAAAGTTGTCTCGCGGAGAACAAACATCATCCGACTAAAAAAACAATATCCTGTCATAGTTGTTTTCATGAATTTTTCACACGCGACAGCTTAGTAAAAGGCACCAAATTTGAAATTAAATATCCTATACAGTAATCGTTTGTGATATTGGAATATTTTGCTTCGGAGAGAGGGTAGTTTATAAATGACTATGAGTGTATGCTAAATAAACAGGGAAGTTTTGCAACTTCGTAGCCTCATGTTACTCCTAAAGCAAGAGAAGCCTATGTTGCAATCGAGTATGTCTACTTACACTTACCGATGTGTTTTGTTTATATAAAACTTTCGAATTAAAATTGCAAAGACTTACACCGCCATATGTCGTTACGATGCTGTTGGCGGTTTTAATCTTTACCTGGAGCAATAACTTTTTGATGACATATATTGTTGAGCCGATACCCGAACTGTGCTTGAAATACTAGTGGAGAAATATCCTCTACATTCATAACTTATTTGAATGGGACAGTTTGGTAGATATAATTTTGTTAATATACGATATACCTTATAGAGAGTACTGACTAAAGGAAACAATTGTTTCAGTGCATGACCTGGACTTGGCAAGTTTCCAGTGAAATGCAGTTCTCTATTTTTAGTGCCTTTATATTGAAATTATCGGTCAGGTAAATAGAAAATGTTTTCTTTCTGCCTACTTTTGATTGCATAAATGGTGATTGAAATTTTACATTTCAGTCATTACTATCTTGCCATGAACTTAAGCAGAGTTACGCTAATTCTATCCATGTTGTCCGCTGGTTACACAACATATGAATTGGATCACACCAAAACGTAAGTTATACGAAGTATTTACGTATTATCGTATGAACAACGAATTAAGCTATGTTGTGCTTTAATATTAACGTTGAAACATGTTATGTTCGCAGACTGGACTCGACAGGCGAAACACTTTCACCCTGGATAAGAATCGTACCCAACATAGTGGGGATAGGCACAGCTCTGCTTCTCAAAAAATGGAACTATAAATTGCACTTATCAAAAGTGCATATGGCATATTATACTATCATAAAAGTTTCAGTTTAAGCCCATATATTGCCCATATATTACAACATTCTTTTTTATCATACATGATGTTAAATGTCCGATATCAAGGATTACGGACATTTATATAATACTCAGTATTTTAAACTTTATTACTTAACTGGTATTTTTCATTTACCCCTATTATTTGTTTCAGAAAGAATTAGCGGCCGGTTGGTTTATTACTATTTTGTGTTTTTGTTTAGTTATACAAGGCCCCGCGTTGATAATGACGTCTGCTACTTTAACGATCATTTACGAAATGTTTCGCAGAATGTGCTGGAGTCTTGCAGTAGCGTGGCTTGTAATTGTCTGCCTCACGAACAATGCTGGTAAATTATTACTTCAAAAAAAGGAAGCCACCTCCGATTTCGATGACTTTGAAATGCATTATGAAGGTCAACATTCTCGGTACTTTTCAAAGTCACTGAAATCTGGGAAATTTTATAAATAGTTACCATATTGAATATAGAGTTTCAAATGTATTCCAAATCGAAAAGTTGACTCGGTTTGCTATTCCTGATAATACCTGTGTACTTACTTTCTTAGGTAATTGAAATCGAAGATTGCTGCCTTCTTTTTAACTACTTACTATATATTATATCTTTATTACAATTTCACCCGTTAAAAAGGAATAACGAACGATAAATATTTGATTATACTTTGCTGAAAAGTACCTACAATATTTTGTTATTCTTGCAGCTACTATAAATAAATTTTTATCGTTGCCGTATTGGATCCCTCCCAGTAGAGTAGTATATTGCGCTTATCTTCTAAATCCAATTTTCGCATTACTACTTGGTGTACTTAGTGATTACCCGATCCACGCTGAAGTTTATTATTTTGTAAGTTGATAATAGCAGTCAAATCCTAAAAACTACATACCGATTTTTATATTGAACATTTATTTCATTTTAGATTATAGCAGGTTTTGGAATATGGGCAATTAGTTACATTTTTGCGTTCATATTGTCAGCCATAACTGAAGTACCGACGCAATTACTCTTAAAGGCAACCACTTCCTGCAGCAAAAAAGAAAAATAAGTATACATATATTAGGTACACATAATGTCGATTAAAATGTATTAATTTACGATGTTTCAAAGAAAGTCAAAAAACTATTGGAAATAATATAATTTCTTTGTGAGATTCAAGTAGTTTCGAAATTTGAAAAATTATAAATTTGGAATTTGAAGAATTGTATGACGCCCTTCCAAATCGAATTTTTGAAGCAATTAGACAACGTGATAAAGATTAACCGTTAATATTAGTATATCTTTTATATTTCTAATGAATCTATTTTTTTTGTCAAATTCAATAGTACTCATATTTGTAAATACATTTGTTAAATTATGAAACTTGAAAATAATTGATTTCTATTAAACAATATTACCAACGTCGTTATAAATAATAACTATAGAAACAAAATAAAATAACACTACGACAATTGTAAAGTATACTGTCCCACAATTAGTGTAAGAGCCGAAAAGGGGAGGTAGGTGGGGCTATTCTGAACAGCTTTTTCCTTTGCCAAAATATTGGTTGAGGCTCCATTTTCGAGTTATTAGCAAAAAACACTGACCAATGAGAACGCGCGTGGACCTGGCGCGCGACAGCGTGAGCGATAGCTTCGAATATGACGGCCGATCGTGATCGTGAACAAGCGTAAATATTATTCTTTAATCAACAATATTCCTCAATCAAAGGATAGTTAGCATATCAAAAACATCAAGCATGTCTATTTAAGTTCTTACATATCAAATAATATATTTCGAGTCCACATAAAGTTTGATACGATTTGCTGACATAATAATTTTGTAAAATAACATTTTAACTACATCCATTTACTATTTAAAGCACATAGTATAACTTTGAGTACACAGATATTTTATAACTAATTTTTCATTTAAACAAATAATGACTTAATCAAGTTCCGTACAAAGTACACCAACATAATTTTCAAAACGAAAGATGTGTCTTTTTTGTTAGTTAGAGGCTTCTTTCTCGGAATCTGTAATAACTATAATCCTTCTACTATTATTGGAAAGCATTTAATTGGAAATAATACATGGTAGTCAATGAGCTGTTAAATGAATTGTGATCAAATTACAACGCAGTTCAAAGAATAGCAACAGTATACTCAATTTTCAAGACACGTGGTTGTCATGGACACCCCTCGTGGTGTGTATATGGGTGTTACGTAGTCAGGCCTTTTGAACATTGACCATATGGTGCACCTACGACAGAGCCATGATTTATACGGACTCCCTATTTTACCTTATAGGTACGCAGCCGTAAGATTTTATTAATTAACGTTGTCACGGAAGCGTTTCATCTGCATAAAAAAAAGGCAAATTGGAAAATGAATTTTACGCTCCACCCATATGGCTTAATTGTTGCACGTGGCAATTTCAAACTTGTTTGATATAATGATTCTATAGGGTTGGAATTCTTGAAATAGAAATTAATAGAAATTTTACAAAAATTGAATTTTTACTTGAACAAAATAATAATCTTATACAAAGAACAATGTTTTCAGTATTTATTTTTAATATTTCTTTGTTTTTCAATTTTAAATTTAAAATATATGTTTGAAAAAAAATATTGGGAGATAAAATACAAGGTTCAATATTTTAGAATTAATCAATTTAAACTGAAGTATTTATAAATATTACAACAAAAGTCAAAATGAATTATTATTTTAGAACGTGATCATTAAAAAATAGTCATTCTTTAACACTATGTACATATGTTTGTATAAATTATTCAGCGTTCGATGTTACTCCCTCCAAGTTTCTGATCAAGTCTGGTTTCAGATGCAATATTGAATATTTACAAAATTAATGAAAGTTAATGAATATTACATTGAGTGATATTTCCTGTGAAATAAACGAAAATTAATGTTTTCTTGTTATTATACCGTTAATTGCATTTTTCTGATAATTATAACAAATTATTATGTAGATTCAGACATATTTAGTAACTTATCTTATAAAAATCATATTTATAAAATTGTAGTCATAATTACACTCATAAAATTATACTTGTTAATAACCATCTGAATGCAAGAATAATTACTAAAGGGGTAAATAAAATACTTGTAACTGTGATGTTTAAAGGTTTGAGCAACAAATCGTTTTAATTATATTCATACACACTTTTTATGAAACTGATGACTTTAGAAATACATATGTATTTAGTAACTTATGGGGTTTACTGATGAGGACATGACCTCTTTATTTAAAAAAGATATTTAAAAGAAACCCATTCATTTACATAAATCGTGTAATATGGAAGGAACAAAATAAAATACATTGCTTCTCAGAAAACATAGATTGAATACTGTTCGAAGATCGAAAAAAGATGCGAGGGATGCGTCGAGGGGGCAAATGGCTGCAATGAATTTGCATTGAAAGTGGCTTTTAAACGACTTCATCCACCCCTTCTTTTAACCTCCATCCAGTCTCCGATGCTACTGAACCTACGAAGATTGTAAGGTAAATTTCTTACAAATTTGATATTAAATTGTTCAATATATTCATCTTGCCATAAATGTTCTCCGTTACCTACCACTCACCGGAAGTTGTAAAATAAATTAAGCACGGAAGTTCAAATATATCGTAACAGGATTCCTTTTTTGTCACACGAAACATTAAACCAGATAGATATCATTGTCTGGCGATGGATATGGAAATGTTTCAAACAGTTATACATAGATTTCGAGTACAGAAATATTTAGAAATCGTATTATAATCAAAGGTTCGTTTTCTTATTTTTAAACTTGAAAATATTTCAATACTAATATTTCCTTTTATATCATAATAGTATCAATTCTGTAAATCAGAGTACGTGTCATGTTTTTAATTTAACTTACAAATTTAGTTTTATAATTTTACTCTAATATCCTTTGTAGAAATTATTTATTAATCATGAGTGTGCTATTAGTATACCAGACAGCTGAATTGTTACTATGTGTGAAATACTAGCACTTTATTAAAAGAATAAGAGAAAAAACATGATACCAAGAATATATGAGGGACTAACACATATACAAAAATCCTCTGTTGAAATATGAAGCTGAAATAAGAACAATTAGTTATTACAGCGCATATCGTTATTTACACAATTTCTGAAAAAGAAGTAATAGAATAAATAAATTAATAAATAGAAATGGTGATTAACCTAGAAGTATTCAATTATTGTAAAACGGGCTGCAAGTGCAATACGAATTGTTTATTAAGCTTTTGTGAACGTTAAGTTCAGGTAATTTTGGCCAGATTAGCGTCATTTTGTCCCAAATGTAGAAAATGATTATGTTTGATATTGTTGTACCACAAAATCATAAAAACATTGTTGTTCTGTTAAAACGTAAAGACAGATAAATGGCAAGAACTGTCAAAAAATACTAATGTGGTAATTTAGCAATTTATAGAGCAGTAAGATAAAAACTGTGCATGCTCTAACTTCCGATAAGTGTTACGCTAATCTGGACAAAGTTACTCTAACTTACGGTACTGGTAAATATTGAGATGCTGCAGCTGCTGTATAGCTATTTTTAGACGAAAGTATTGTCACAAATAATATTTTAACATAGAATTGCGTGTAATCCCGAAATAAAATATCACTTTTTCTTTAGTTTTTATTTTAATACTATTTCTACCACGATTTTGCGTATACCTATTTCGACCAAATGGTGTCTTTTCACACCTTTTCGTTTAAATGCAAATAATTACCAAAACAGTTGGGATTTCAAATTATCAGTTAAATGTAGATAATTTGAGGAATATATTTATTGATAAATTGACGTGTTTTTGTTCGAGATTATTTGTCAAGTTGTAAATTCTAGTTTAATTTATCAATCTACAAAATATAAATATAGCAGTGTACACTAAAATGTAACATGGTGGAAAATAAGCGAATATAAAAATTATGCCGCATCTCCTGCATTTTCGATTACAAGTAAGATCGGGATTTTCTAATCTAATTATAATTGATATGATGCTGCAAAATGGTGTTGATATTTATATATAAAATGGTTTAAAATTAGGCACTGTCATGAAATCCTTAAGGTGTCAAAGGCACCTCATGGTAAAAATAAGTATACCATATGCACATTTTTAGATCTAGGATGAGCTGGAAAAAAATGACATCGCTGAATTAATTTAACAACTATTGTATGAAAAATCAAAAAATTAATTGTCGAGAAATAATTCAACTTACAGAATAATTTTAAGTTAAAATTTGAAAGTAGGCTTTTGACACCTCTTGGTAGAAATAGTTTTAAACGTCATGTATATATGATATAAATATACAAAAATCTATTCGTTTTATCAGATTTTTCAAAAGGTTCTTGAAAACAGAATTATTTAAAATTACCCAAGATCGTAATCGTGGATTTCAGAAAATTCTAAAGGTGCTATTGGCGTTTTATCTTTAAATTCAAATATTCTTTTTTGCATGATAATTAATTAAAGAAGTAAACATATAAAGTATGTTAAATAAGGAGTTAAATATTTAATGAATAAATAGTGCTGCTCAAATAGAATAACATAATTCTAATGAACATAGGTAAAGATGCATTCGCAATTATAAGTAATTTCCTATTTAAGTATGTGTACATAAATTACACACATTTGATTAGAATCGAAGAATATGAAGAATCAGTGGAAAATGATCCCTTCGATCACTTAATTTTAATTCTTTACACTTTTTCTGTGAGCGTTTTCTTAACACGTGGTATATTTTTCACCGACTAATGATGCGTATGAATTACGTAGACGAATAGAAAATGTTTGTAAGCGATATGAGGACAGTTAAGGATTTTTTAAAAGGTTCCATATTTTCATATTTGAAGCCTATATAAGTAATAGACTAAAATATGCATATATCACTAATAGTGTTCGTTAATTTTATCATTTTTACATTGCATATGTTATCGCCATTACTACAACTTATGAATTAAAATCTTGTCGAGCAAGATTGACCTTAATTAGAATAGTTCAACAAAACAAGGAATTAAGGTAGCATTTTCGCAAGAATCATAAAAGATAAGTCCAGCAGTTATAGTAAAACTGATCTTTTAGTGCATTTGAAACTTAATTGTTTGAAAGTTGCAGTGCAAAAAAAGGGTGGAAAAATGGTGAAGAAAAGAAATGGTGCCTTAAGGAAGAATCATTCTTGTGACAAATACATTATATTATAAATTCATAATTGTTAATTAGTGCTTTTAATGTTTCTACTTCAAACATGTAATATAATACTTCAGAAATGCAAATAAATTTTTCATTATTATTACTTGTAATTGTAAGCATTAATATTATTATTGTACTAGTAATTGTAAGAAATATATATAAACATAATAATGCAATTCAGCAATATGTACAAAAGTCATTTGTGCATGATTTCGTGTCTTTACTGATAATGATATGTGTGAGTTGAGAAATATTAAATAATAAAAGTGTAATTTGAAAATTCAATATTTAATTACGATATATGTGTTTATCGCAGCTGTTAAAATTAATATACCAATTTAAACAAAAGTCAAATGTTCAATTTGTAGAAATATTTACTCCAATACCACATTTTTTTCAAGGACACTTCAATGAAATTAATTACTCCTTTAGGTTGTTAACGTTAAAATTTAACTACAGAAAAAAACATTTGTTTACGCAAAGTGTGTATTAAAAAATGTAATATACAATATAGAAGAGAATGTACAACAAGCTAAAAAGAGTTATGTATAATGGACCTTCTCATTTATTGGTGTCTAAAAATAATAACGATTAATGCCAACTGAGGTTGCGAATGGTATTATCAGCAGTTGTTTTGATAATTACGAGACAGAAATATTAATATGTTCTTCAATATACCCGCGGAATTTAAACAATACAATCGTGTGCATGTGCACTCACTGTATACCATCTTTCATTTTCCTTGACAAAATATTAAGTAATATTTGATATTCTAATAAGTCATAAAAATGGTCTATAAGTATGTTAATACTTTTATCCCTATTTATCTTCTAAATATCCTACGAATTTCCTAAGGTTTGGTCAAAGACTTATTCTTAAAAATTTTGTTATAGAAATTTCTTTGGAGAAATATACAATCCGTGTAATAAATCGCGATTTTGTATGAAGCTAAATGGTAAATAATGTCCCTGCTAAATGAAGTAAATAAATGTAGTATGTAGGTATAAATAATTAATATTATGCGGTATAATAATATGTGAATAATATAATCTTAATAACATTTTTTTTACCTCTGATTTATTTTATTGTAAAAATAAATTACACAAATATTACACGATTACATCAATAATATCACATAAATATGTAATATGCAAAGTAAAGCTTCTAGTTCACCATAGTTTGTATGTGTTTAAATTTTGGTGGAGTCAAAAATTATACATGGTTTTTCAATTACGCTGGGTGTCTGTGTGCAGTTCGAAGCAATGGTTTCCTTACAAAAAAATACGGCAAACAAGCAGAAAGGACAGAAAGGTTGCTAGAATATAGCAACCTCAAAATTTGGAAACATGAGAATTTGTGGATTTAGAGATTTGGCGATCTAGGAATTTGGGGATTTAGAAATTAGGAGACATATGGATTGATGAATGTAGGGATTTGGAGCCATATAAATTTGGGAAGTTAGAAATTTAGCGACATAGAGGTATTTGGATACTTTGGTGTTTGAATATCAAGAAATATGGGAATTCAGATTTACAGGTGTTAATAATTTGGGAATTTCGGGATTTCGGAATGGGGAAATTTGAAAATTTAGGTGTACACAAACCTAGTTTGTAGATTTTTCAATTTTTCAATTTGAAAACGTGGAAATTTAGAAATTTGGGAAATTGAGAATTTGGAAACTCGGGAAGCTGAAAATTTGAGAATTAAAAGTTGTAAAGTTTACATACGTGGACTTATTCAAAGGTAGCTTACGTTCGCTTCAAGTATACCTAACCTTCGTCCTCTTCGAGAATTAACTATATTCATTAAATTGAGCAACTTTTCCTACGTTTTGAAATCGTTAAAAAGTCAGTATATTATATTAAGTTATATTAACTGAATTAAGTTTATAACTTTCGAGTTATAATGTTATATTATAATTATTCACGATACAGAAAATTCTCTTTGTATCCATCTACATATTTCGTTTCTAAAAGTTGAAAAGAACTATCACCGATATGTCTAGTAAGACAATTAATTATTTTTATCTTCGAATATTACTAGTTCCGATCAAATCCAGAAATAAGTCGTCGCAATACACGAAATGTCACGGTGGTTAATTGTGTTTCCATTTCTGTGTTGCTAACAAATCTATCTTTCGAGAATTGGTAAGTAATGTCCACGGCGAGCTCGACGATTTTCAATAATTCATTGTCCTACCAATGCCTCTTTTATTTTATCCGTTGCTTTCACAACGCAGAAGAACCAGCATTTTTTGTCTGATCGTAAGAAACCAATGAACACATGTCTATTATTAAGTGCAATCATGTGGACTGTGATCGCTTTGTTATTTATCCAGATTACAATCTGGTATTTGTGTCATAAAGTTGTTCAAAACTACTGTTACGTTTCAATAGCATTTTATTAAAACATCTATTATTTTATTAAAGTTATGTATGCATCGGTTTACTGCTAAGAGAATGATGTCATAAAGTTCTTTTTATTTCTTTAGCAGTTACGTGAAACTGGTAAGTTTCATTTATACAATTAATTTCAAAATGTCATCTTTTGTATTCACAGTTGACCGTTTGAGTTTAGCACTAAACTTGTTTCGCGATTTATATTCGTATAAAGTGATCATATAAAAATTCTGGTTATTTTAAAGAAATTTTAATGAAATTAGTTTTAATACATAATTATTAATTGCATGCGGGTGGTTTTTATAAAACCGACAGCCAAAATCCCGATACACATAACCCCGGCAACAATTATTTTTCTGTTGCGTATAAAGAAAACTTCCTTCAAATAACTGAATTAGACAAACTATTTGAAACTGGTTAATTTTTATTTATATATTTATTTTCATAAGGGACTGATCATCGAGAAAATAGAATAATGACCATTGTTAACGGCGTAGAGTGGAACTTGTTTACAGCCATCATGTTTGTTTACATTAGCACCTTCAAAAATTCGACTTTATTGAACATGCGATATTTATTGCTGTCCAAAAATATATAACTACCCTGTAATGAAGTCTACTGGTGAGTAGCTGTACTTGTAAAAATTTCATTTTCGCAATTATCGAGCCTCCTGGTCGATTTCGTAAATTCGATTATATACCATTGATATTGTTTATATTCTTCTGTATTACATTACATATTGTGTAGCGATGGATCATTATATTACATATTATTATATTACATATCATATATTGTACAAAATTATAACTGATAATTAATGCCTTTTATAATATACAGGGTGCCATGTAAGTGGCGATACAGCCGGATAGAGACTGACTTTATAAAATAACACATCGAAACTTTGTGAACTTTATTCACATCGAAAATACAAAATAACATTTTTTTATTTAAAATTTCGTTTAAGAGAAAAACGGTTTTAAATATTGCCACTTACTCTATTACTCTTGCTTTACATGATTCTTGCGCTCGGCTTATGTAGTAATGCTTCGGCCATATCTGATTATTGTAAACATCGATATCCAAATCGGTGACATCCCAATATGAGAGTTATTCAGGGAACAGAACGAACATTATGGACCACGGTTATTTTGAACTGCTTCGTCGAAATGGAGGTCGCCATTATTAAATTATTATGAATCTCGAAGAAGGAATTTTACAGGACGTAACGATACACCTGACACGAGTATAAAATACCTTTCTTTGCAACTCGATGTTAGTAAATGTACTGATAGTCGCATACTATGTGAGAATAAACTGCACCTTTATCATATTTTTAGAATACAAGGACTTACAGATCGTGATTATGTTTCATGAACAGTATTTTGTCAGTGCTATAACAAATTTCTAACGACACAATTTTGTAGAAGAATTTTATGTACACATGCAGCAAAATTCTCGAGAGACGAAATGTTCGACATTCATCATTCGCACCAACGAGCATTTGAAAGCAGGTTATTTTGAAAAGTAAGAGCAGTTTGAATGTTGGATTGGTATGTTAGAGGACCAAATTATAGGATCTTATTTCTGTCCTGATAGTGTAACGTCAGAAGCATATTTCCATTTATTATGTGACATACTGTCGGAATTTTTGATGATATTCCGATATTCCGATACGATTATTTACGATACAGCTCCATCGTACATTAATCGATCTGTACGAAATTTTTTAAATGAAAAGTACCAGTATTGGGTCGGCTGCGATAGCAAAATTTCCAAATTTATCACTACTGAATTTTTACTTGTGAAGATATGTTAAGTCTGTTGTGAATAGTGATGGCACATCAAATATTGAACAGTTATTTGAAAGAATTATTATAGCGTTTAAAACAATAATATTGCAAAACAATTTAATCAGAAATTTAATCAGAACAGTACAATTATGTATGAAAAATCATTGACAAAGTTTCCAGCAATTTGTAAGTTATTAAAATTTCTGAATAATGACCATTTTCGTCTATTTTATCCTCTCACTCGATTTATCCAAGTTATAAATATGTTAAGAACGTTTATTAACAGTAAACAGTCTTTGAAACGAAGTTTTAAAACATGAGAGAATGTTATTCTAAATATATTTTCGATTTATTTTTTCACGTAGAATTAGATCCTTTCTGGTTTTACCACCAGTTGCGTAACATTTTGTATAAATGTAACGATGAAGTGAACTGAATTCTAAAGCGTTTTGTATGACATAATTATATTTGTATCCGTAATTACTTCAAATAAGTAAAAATTAAAAAAGACTACATTTAAATCACCCGCTTTGACTGCTTTCGTCATTTCCATTATTTATGAAAATACTTATAAGAGTTACAAAGTATCGAGGAAACCTTAAAACAGTAAAATTTTTTGTAGAAAGATATTTTCATAAATTATAAAATTAACTTTGTTTTTCTTGGTACAGCTAAATTTTTTACATGAGTCGATTTTCAAAATATTCAATGTCGGTAAAAAAGTATTACTGCAAAAAGTAAAAAATCAATAATTTATAAGACATTCAAAATTACACATATAACATATAAGCAACTTTTAATGATTATACTACTAATTAAAATGTACGGTAATAACGATCAATGCAAAGAATACATATTTCCATTTCACAATTATATTATTTCTACTTAAAAATGTAGGGCTCACCTTAAAATCTTCGAAAATGTCTCATTTACAAGAGTTATTGTCATTATGTTATTTTTCTATGTACCGTATCATTTTCTTTAAACAAATTGTAGGTATAGCATCATAAATATACGAACAATTGACAAGAAGATATTTTGGGAAAACTCCTGTGTCTCGAGGCGTTTCTCTAAATTGCTATCGCTCCCTTAAAGAAACATGTGTTTTTGATGCAGTTTGTTCCGTTTCGTTTTCAGGACCACACTTTCTAACGTTGCGCACTAAAATTGTGTTTTATGAATGTTTTACGAATCCTGTTGTTTATCAACTACATCCATTCTTAAATATGAACATATTTTTATAATCTGAGGAGCTTCTTTTTAAGAGATCATTTTACTCTTTGGTTATCGAATAAAATTGAATACAAGAACCAAAAAACTGAAAATTTAATTTGCTTAACAATTTTTAATGAGTATTAAACGCCACCATTTCTCTGGACTCCTAATTGCAATCATAACAAGGGATAAACTCTTATGTCTGTTAGTTGCGTTATATTCTTCTAAAGATTTAATCTATCTAATAAGCAAATAAATTTTCTTAACTATCGTCTCATACCCGTATGAATATAAACAAAATAGAAATTATTTTTTACTGTTCAGCTTTCTTGAAAGTCGTTTATATATTTCTTTTCTAAAAATTTTATATCTTTCACATTTTAGTGAAACAAGCGCAATATTCGTAGGTCAATGTAGGATAGTTCATTAATTAAATAATATGCAAAATGTAGGTATACAGATTGCTCCAGTGTTAATAGATTTTGACGATATTGTTTCAGAGCTGCATATAACAATAGTTTATAATAAATAAATCAGAAAGCCTGTGCAAAATGAATAGTCCGTTACAAGACATGAAAGGTTTTATCCGAATCGTCTCATTCGTTGAAAAATAATCACTGAATATGCACAAAGCACAGAGCTTTTTGCAATTACAATATTTGACAACAAATAGAATCAAATATTTTTGCAAACTGAACCGTATAAGCATTTCATTGAAGATGCAAAATACTTCATCTAAATTGGGTCAACCGATCGAAAGGAATCGATGAACAGATATGTTTGATAGTGACGAACAACATGTTTTCTGCAGTAACAACCGCTAGCAGTGAAGAAATCCAAGAAGATCTACATTCAATCTAATAGTTGGATCGAACGTCCAACATTGAATTCTACATTTTATATTTTTACACAAACAATTACTCCCTTTCAGCTTGTAATGTGTATTTTCAATACGCTCAGCATATTTTGTATCTATCATAATTGTATTCGTTCTTCATAGTTATATAATACTTATTACTTTCTCGTTTTAAACAGCATAGACTAGATAAATTGTTACAAGTTTTTTCTTTGAAAACACAACCGACATTGGTTTCACTTTCTTCCTTTTTTCAGATAAATGAGATGAGAGGTCTCATTTCTTTAGTGCACATTACATTATTTTCTGTTAAAAATGAAAATGGGACCTTCAGTGTAATAAGGTCACATTTATATTTCAAAGAACAATACAAGATGATTTAACCAATTCTTATGTAGCAAATATCTCGCGATCAGGTAAACAACATTTTTGGTCTCGTATCTGGGATGAAAAGAAATCAAGTCTAACGTTCTACTCAATTTCGAAGAAAAGCCCCTTTAAAAGTGTGGGGGACTCAAAATCTATTACGTCTTCGACACTTCGCGTTGAGCCCCTAACTTATTCATGGACCTGTTGAGGCGTTCAAGATGCGTTTAGGGTTGGGGAGAATATGCGTCCCTCCTGTCGCAAGTAGATATAAGGGTAGTTAGCGCCCTTCCGTCATTCAGGGGATGAAATCACTACAGTGACCAAGGACTCGTAAAATTGCCCGTTTAAAATACAGCATGCTACCGTTTCGCAGCATCGTTCGTGTAAACTGATGGATCTTTAATATCCTCTATAAATGTTAATGTCGATGAACATGCTGAAACTTTTTCTCGGTTATTTGTGTCCATAATTTACTCTGTTCTTCTTCTTTATATTTGGTATCTTTGTAACGTGTAATTGGAAATTGTATGATAATTACTTAATGACTTGTAAAGATCTATTGACTGTTTTAGTTTCATGAATATAACTATCTGACATAAGCATCATAAATTATTGCGCTATTTCGTGCGTTTTTAACATTTATAGAAAATCTTTTAATACAATTGTATCTTTTTCTGTAGTCAATTTTTTACTCAGCTTATAATTTTTAATTTCGTCTTTAATTTTTTATAGATAAATTCATAATTTTGTTATGCATAACGTGATACGTACTACAAATATAATAAAATATGATATTACGTTTGGAAAATTTTTTACGATTTTATTTGTGTAAAATATTTTGCACGCCACACTACCGTATATTTTTAAAATTATTTGTTTGATTCTCTTTTATTTTTAATGTATAGTTACTGCTTTATATAATCTCTAAAAATTCAAGACATCGATTGCCTAAATTACATAATTTTAATATTTTATATTAAAAAATGATTACTTTTTGATCTGAAAAATTCTTGCAGGATATTCAAGGGTACTTCTGAAATAACAAAAAATATAATGGAAAAATTCTGGAATTGCAATGGAAAAGTTGTAGAAATAGAGAAGTATTATAATTTCTAATGATACATTTCAGTTTTACATATCTTCTTTGGCTTCTGATCTATCTAAGAAATAGTCCTACAGAAATTCGTCTGTTAAGTACATTAAAGATTATAATCGAAGAAATTTGAAATACCATTACATTGTCATTACATACATAAGAAGGGCTAACAATATCTATCTATATTCGCAGAGTTCCTCAGACCGTGATATTTACGGGCGTGTGATCCATAGTTTTATACTTGGGCACGAACGATGAGTATGTAATACATTTACTTCAAACAACTTGGATGTATTTTTTAATTCATTTATATTATCTGGTAAAGTAAGTATAAGAAATATCGTGATTTCTTCAGAACCTGTATAATCTAAATTAATAATAAATTGGTACTTAATAAATATTTCTTTAATTGATGCATACTGACTTTTGTACTTTTCTGTACATTAAGTTAAACATTGCTCATCAAAAACATTTATAAGTTTTTGACATTTCAATTATTAAAAACTTTATTCTATTATGATGTAATATATCATTAAAACACTTTAAAATATATCCATTAATTAATTAGAATATCTTTGGTTATTCTTTCGGTATAATTGTGTTGCTGTTCCCACAATTTTTCAGACACTTCTGACAAGCTCGAACAATATGTCCTCAATAAAAGTTAATTGGTATTTAATTGACTACAAACTGCGATATAAAAAGTTACAACGGGAATTTTTTTTCGACAGAAAATTGAGATCATTATAATGTTTTAAGCATTACTATGCATTTTTGATTATATAATGTGGTAGTTAACGTCAAGAAAAATCATACTACGGTTTGTGCTTTGCAATAATGTTATAGTAATTTCGGCCAGTTTCTCGAGGAAAACATTCCAATGCGTAGCGCTTAGAAGCCTTGTTTTGTCATTTATCTTGATGCTTTAAAGCATTATGGTGAAATTATTATGTTATAATTTCACAGAGAAAACATTATCGATAAGTACTATTGTCTTCTATCTCCGCGTAGGTAAATCTTCAATAGTGTGAGTACTATCATTCAAGATAAATGATTGAGGTAACAAAATTTCATAACTTTCGAAAAAAATAAAACGAATAAAATTTAAGTTGGAAATATGGCGTAGAGGTTCTCCTAACATGAAAAAGCAGACAATAGTGAGAAGGAAAATAAAATGTATAACAATAAAAATATAACAGTACAGAGGATTCTGGTTAATTGGGACATATCGGGGCCAGATTGATTTGTTCCAATTAAGCGGCTCTTTCAATAAAGTGAATTTCGACAGACAAAACCTGAACAATGTAAAAAATGAAACCAACAACGGTTTATTGAAAAACGTATGTAACATGACGTGGCATTGTGTTACATAAACTGTGCATTTAAGCGTGCAAGTACAGCTAATAATAAGTAATAAAATAATATTATGCAATATATGAATATAATTACATTTTCTGAAATTTTTTGGATCTAGTATGACAATCAGATCCTACTTCAATATGATACTGAATTCTGAAACTAGTTTTCATTTATTCAAGCTGTAGTTTTCTATGTTCCAGTCACTATCACTACTTCATAATAAGCTTTACCGTATTTTCAACCGTAAATTCTATGAGCGTAAGCTGACCTAATAAAACTGTAGTATGTCCCATATAAGCGAAGCGGAAACAATAGTTTTTGTTACCCTTCTTCAGTATTTGCCCCAAATAACCGGCAGTCCTGATTAACCAGCGTCCCAATGAAGCAGAGTCTGTATTAGAAAAATGTATGAATTATTTATAATAATGTAATTATATAGGGTGTCATGTGACTGGAGGTGTAGCCGGTGGTGGTGATTCCATATGAAAAATATGTCGAAAATATGAAACATAATTTTTTCATTAAAACTTTGTTTTTAAGAGAATTGAATTCTAAAATTGGTCAAAATATTTGTAAGAAAATTTATTTGCGGCAAAGAGAACAAGTTTTTCCTTAATTTAACAATGAATGGATGTTATAAATTAATAAATCTAATTATTGATACCAAATTATTGATAATATTGTTGATATACACATTAATGCAGGTATAGCACGATGACAGTAATATTAATAATTTTTTCGATATTATTAAGTGCATGTATAAATTTATAACATCCATCACTTGCTAACTTTACTAAGGAATAGTCGAAATTGTTATCTTTCTAACTGTGACAACTTTTCTTATAAATATTTGGAGAAATTTTCGAATTCAGTTTTCTCGAAAAGCAAGCGTAATATGAAAAAATTGTGTTTTGTACTTTCATCCGACAACAGAAATACCAATTTCAGCAATTTTGCAACTGAAAAAGTAAAATTCTTTTTACTGGAAATTTTGTCCGTGTTTTTCTTCCAAGCTAATAGCATTCACGTGCTGTAAACTTTAAAACCACCATACTTGCTTACGTCGCTCGACAGAAAATAACATTTTCGTAATACCACAGAAACGTAGTGAATGTTCAAACTTCATTTGATTGAAAAGCTGAAAATCAAAAAATTCTATTCTACATTTTTGTCTTATTTTTCCATCAGGAATTACGTAGTATTTTGGTTTACATGTTATGAGGCTGGATAAATAAGCATTAGGAGAGGATCGCAGCAGTGAATATTTCCGAAATCCTGTAAGAGGGTTAAAAACCAAAAGATCATAATTCTGTGAATCTATTTAGCCCAAATAGTGTATAAGACATTTATACATTCTGTTTAAAATTAACGTAACCATTAACATAACTTTGATGAAGAAATATGATTATTGGAAATTATCTTTCCAGTGTGATCAAAAAGTTTGTGTGAACTTTTGTGATTCTGTAAATGTGACTTTTATTTATATGAGGAAGAATATACAGTATTTGATATACAAATTGTACTAGTTACAACTGAAACGTTTTCAAAATTTAATATTTTATAACTTTATTAATACTCGTTAACAAATGTTCAAATTGAAAATAGACTGAACCTTCAACTTTCCACTTTTTTAAATTTTTTGTTCAATTTTATTTATCACAGTATCTAAAGGATACAATCTTCTCTCGTTCACATAAAAATGTGTTCATATTTGAAAATAGATGTGACTAATGAGTATCAGTGTTTGCAATTTTCGTGCACAATGGCAGAAAGTATGTTCCTTTGAATTCAAAATAAACTGTGTTCAAAACGGATGTTTGTGTAACAAAGTTAGAAACTTGCTTGCCTTTTTATGGATTCGTGTCTTTCGGTCTTGTATATGACAATGTTTAAATTGTTTTTCACGCAATGAATTGTAAAATAGTAAAGTAGAGAAATCTATGGTATTTAATCAAGAGGAACAAACATGATCCAAAATGATATAGAAAAAATAAAAAAAAAAATTAAATTTAACAAAAGTAAGAAATAAATAAGGGTATTGATATTTCGTATTTCTTTCATTGGCTTGAAGTTAAAAGATTTTACTTTGTTTATATCTTCAGAAATGTTAAAACATAAACAAATATTCTACAAGTAAAGTTATTATCTTCATCAATACTTTTCTCTGCAATTTGCAAGAAAATTAGGTAATTTCGTTACGATCTTAGTGAAATTTATGAAAGAAATTTATCCTACCGTTAAATTATGCTTTTGTAACGTAACACGACGTCACTTTTGATGCGACAATAAATTAATTCAAAATAAAATAAATACATTTTAAAGTAAAGATTTTAAGATTTAAATTTAAAAGAAGAGTTTCCAAATTCGATAATTTTTGACGAAGTTATGCTTATTTAAAGTCATACAAACTTTTGATGTGAAATTATCTATGCTATACTTTTATGGAGCACTGTAATTGTTTAATCAAACTACAAATTATTAAAAGTATTTTCTATTTTGTCCCGAATAACGTATTGTTGGATTACAAAAGATAATTCGTGATAACATGCTTGGGATCTTCGCTTCCTCAAACGTCTGTATCACATCATATCCCAGTAAGGGTTGGGTATTATTTCAAATAATTTTCTAATACAAATTTAAAGCAAAGTTAGAATATTTAAAAATTGTTAATAATTTATTCCTTAAATAAAATTTCATACATAAGCCCTCGAACACTAATTTCGAATATCTACTCGAATTCTTAATTATTCATTACTTTAACTATTTGAATAAGTGTTTATTTCAGATTAAAATTTGTTGAAATAAATAATTGATTGCTTATTCAAAAATATTTTCGGTTTATTCGTAACTTGGATCAAAAGATTATTTAAAATAATGTCCATGTATGGCCTCAATTTACATTGTTGTTAGCGTGTGCTAATTCTTCAACTCTACGACTATACAAAATTACTATATTCTTCCTGGGTTTTAAAGCACTCACCGATTCAGATGACAATGATTAGGAAATCATACTGCACAAAGTGATACTACAGTAGAAGCATTTCCATTACACGCACAAACTACAAGAGTCATATCAGGTTATTATGAATTATTAACGTGTTATTGCGATAGCTTTACATATATTAGTAGGTAGTTGAAAAAGAAGTCAGTCATATAAGGAATGCCAAATCACGACATTGCTGCAAATCATGACATTGTTTACAAGTATAGAGTACTAAAATAAAATGACCCTATTGCAGACGTAATCAGATGTCCCAGTTTTTCACTATCAAACTTCGTGAACATACATAGTTGGTACGCAAAAATAAGAAAAATATATGACATTAGCACAGTGTTTTAAACTATTTATTAAAAAGTTATAGCAAAAGTACAAACTGAGTTTGAACTGCTTTATTTTTCAACGCCACATACGATGTGCCCCAATTTTATACGCACAACTTTACCAGTATGTTAAATAAATAAAAATGAAAAAAATGTTATATAAGCATAAACTCTCAAATGTTTCATTAAAAGATTATGAGGAATATATGAAATGTTAATGGACAATTTTCTCCTTCAATATTACATACGAATAATTGTTGACTTTCATACTGTTTTCAATAACTTTTAATAATACATTCAAGAGCTTATGTTCATACAAAGTAAAATTATACTAGTAAAATTACATGGACAAAAGTGGAACACCTTGCACCTGATATCAAACATGAAAGTAGTCCGTTATCATTTCGTATTTTATTATAACTTTTTAATAAGATGTTTGAAATCCTATATTGGTATAACATTCTTTTTTTATTTCTAACAAAATATATCAATAAAGTTTGTCGGTAAAAAGATCGAGACATTCTGAATAAATGTATGATCGTTACATAGTAGACATTTTTTATTAACATATACAAAATTTTGGATAATTTTCGATAATATTGATTATCGAATTGGTCTCTCCAAATTTCTAAAAAAAAAATTTTCGATTTGATGTTCCCTTTAAGGACCATTATGATTCTTTGTAACTGTATAAACAAAAATTTATATTTTCTTGTGATTTCATTATTAAATGTATGCTTCTTTTTGTTTTTAACAAACTATCCTATATGCTTATATATTTCTTTTTTATGAAATTCACAACTTTAGAAATACCTTATGGTAAGAAATATAAAAAGAGTCAACAGCAGTGAGCACAAAAAAAATTAATACAAAATACATGCCTGATATTGTATGTTAATGGCATCAAAATTACTATCATTTCATCGTAATATAATTATAGTGGTATTTCAATATTTAAGGTAAATTGAAAAGTTCTTGGTGGAAACGAATTTTTCTATAACAAAAATAGTAAATAAGTTTGTTTTATGTTTCCATAATAATTTTACGCAAAAAGACAACCTTTGCTTCAAGCATTCTTCGCTGCAACGATTAATTAGGGAACTATTTTACCTCTTCCAATTTAGCAAATATTTGTTTAATAGGAATTTGTTTAATAATTTTGAATTCTCTATAACTTGATGCTTCTCTTGTTAGTAAAGTAGAACTGCAAACATTTTTTACGTTAATCGATTGTTCAGAATCTTCTACGTAAAAAAGTATTAGAATATAATAGCTGGTGATATATTTCAAATTCAAACGTGAGATATTTTATACAAAAATATAGAATACTAACGTTTTTACATAGACTATTCCGAAGGTTCCATTTATACAAAAAAATATGCTATTTTATTTAAAACGCTGGGAATGACCTTGAAATCTTTGAAACGCCTCCATTACTAGAATTGACATCTATGTATCATACACGCAATGCAATCGGCACCCTTTTATTATCACTGAATAGAAATTTTTATTTATCTTCTAATGAATTAATATCTTTCACAAAAGTCAGCCGAAGAGATAAAATCGTGAAAGAATATTTTTGAGAAAATAATTTGAGTTTTGGGACTATTATGTATAGTTCTACCAAGCTCACGTTCCCTTACTTGAACATCATGAATTGATTGAACAGGGTTTCTCCGTATAAGATACAATGTACATACTAGCGACTATATTTACATTAGCAATCAGATTTTTATTTAATTGCATTCAAACTGACAAATAAAGCAACCTATTAACTAAAACCTTTAAACATTACGATTAAAAGTATTTGATTTATTAATACAATGATTATTTTTATACTAAGATGATAACAATAATGATCGAGATTTTACGAAGATAAATTATCAAATATATCTATGCTCACTGCTGTTGACTCTTTTTATATTTCTTACCATAGTAAGAGACTATAAAGAAGAGGAGGTGCTGAGTAATACACATATCCTTCAAGGATCGCTTGAATATAATGCATCAAGTATTATTTTCTTTTTGTCATAACTTTGAAACCATAGCCGTTCTAGATTTTGAACAAACTCACAATCAGTACAGCAATGCATTTATATTACATAGAATAGTAATCCAAACATAAAGATCTTGGCTCGAAAGATCTTTTTGATTCTATGTCCAAGGCCGGAAGTAGTAACCGAGACCACGATAGCCGAAAATCATATAGAGTTCCCCATGTAAGTCGAGCCAAGTAGCGTGCAAGCCACGAATTTACCTCGACTTGAGTAAATGGGCGTCACCGATACGCATTACTTTTGCCTTGGGATCGTTGTGCGTCCGCCTTTATTGGGTTTTGAGAATTCGATGTTTATCGGGATTGATCGCATACCTGGCATGACGAGGCATGCGTCGCCACAATAATTACTAGGGGGATGCGTGTCTTTACGCACCCGGTCGAAGGGGGCTGGGTTCACCAAGAGGGTGGCACACGCAACTTGCTATACCGACTATGATTCACCTGAACCATCGTGTTACTATAGTTACTTGATAGTTATCCATCGGCCCTTGTAACAAAGACCAAAGGTTTTACGCACATATAATTCTATAATGTATCTTCACTGCAAGTATCTTCTCAATATTTTTCTCAATGAACTTCCTTGTAGGGCGATTTCATGTAAATGGACCACTAGAACAGTAGGGTAACTTTCTTATCGTTAATCGTGACCTTTGATGGCTTTTCCAATTGCTATTTGAGTGCTATTATTCGGTCGTAGTCTTGCTGATGTTATCATAGAAAAATGTTCTATTGATATTTCTTTTTTTGGAACTAACAGTTCACCGTTAAATTAAAAATAACAAAGGAAACTATTGTATCATCTCTTTCCAGGTTATTTGAAAATAAGCGAGATAAATTTTATTAATCGAATATCTAGTTAAGTTTGAGAGATGAATTCGTTCGCTGAATGTTGGTTCCCTGAGATATTACATGTAAAAATGGACCTTAATTTACAAAGTTATATTATTTTTTTTATACGTAGTAAAATATGAGAATAATTTTCTGAAAAATGCAAAAATTTTGAAAGCAACGAAGTATAAGTATCCTTACAGAAAATTTGGATAGTTACTAACTATAAATGATGTACACTTAATAATTATAATTATCGTGATAAGTAATAACTACATAAGTATAATTATAATTAATAAGTTATAATAATTTTAGGTATTAAATTATTTACTAATTGTAAGCAAATAATATGAATCATCACAAATTTCTTTAGTGAGTGGCTACAACAGGTCGATGCCTCGATAGCTAGTAATTAAAATAATAAGACTAATTTTCTTCGATGGACGTTTCGGCCGTAACTTGGAACCCTTATCAACAAAAATAATTTATTCTCCGAGGTAATGACAAAATTGAAAGGTACTGTAATATTTACTAATATAACAAAAATCGATATACATACAAGTTTTAACCGTTATTTATGTTTTCTTTATCTTTCGTGATTTGTGGTACCGTACGAGTATTATATCATGAAACTGTTATTAAAATGTATACGACTATTCAAAAAGAATGCAATTTTATTGTTTAAACATTCAAAAACACATGTGATACCAAACGACAAATTTTTCGTGTTATACAACTAAATATAAATATTTCTAAATTTCGTTTTCAAATAGCAAAATTATACAACAGAAAAAGTGGCACAGTTTTAATAAATATCTTTTATATTTCATTTTGCAAAATTCTAAGCAAACGTGAAGTTCAACATTCAGTTTCCAATAACAATGTAGAAATGTCTCCGTAGAAGATAATGTTTCAATTAACTAAAAATATTAAAAACTATGACATGTGTGTCTGGTAACAGCAGGGGCACATATTGGAGGATTAAATTTGAATAAATTATCTGCCAGTTGATGAACTTTACACATTTCCATATGATACGCATTTAAAATGTATTTGGACTTTTCATTTGATTTATTAATTTCAGGAAAATATGTTCGTTATTTAAAACGTAAAAAAATGTAGAATTTATAATGCATATACATATTTTTACAAAACAGATTTGTCACACAAATCAACCTGTAAAATGTAACGAATGAAGTGTTCTCGCTAAATGTATAAAGAAGTGTACTTATTTTTCCAACTCACACGAAATTATTTTTAATGTGATCGACTTACTGTTCAGACAGATAGGTCGTTTAAAACACGATATTGGTAGCTGTAATATAATCAGATCGTAAACGTATCAGTGAACATGGATAATGTGTTTCTACTTTCTGCATCGATCTCACGAAGTTTACGAGTAAATTAAAAAAATTATAATATAAAATTGGATAGATCATTCAAATATGAATATTCAGTCTTAATTGCTTTTTATGTTTTCTGTGCTTCTTACAAATTGAAGAAATAGAATTTAGAATATTTTAACATTTTCCAGTCCAAATTATTTTCACTCGATAACAGTTATTTTTTCTTAAATCTAGATACACTGTGAGATGCAAAAAGATTTTATGTTTGTCATTATAAACACTTTTTGTAAGCAACATTGAGCTAAGAAGTATTGAATTTGAAAATTTCAAATAAAGGTTACCATATGGCAACAGTGGGTTCAAAAGGGTTAATTAATTTCAATACAGGTCATAACGACACATGCATTGAAGGTACACGTCAAATTTAATGCCAATCGACCAAGTAAATCCGAAATTACGTGATTAAAATCACTTAAAACTGAAATATTCAAAATACTTTAACAAAAATATGGTACAACGCATTCAATAAATCATCACGCTATAATACCAACGTAAGAACGACCGAAAATTCTGTTCTTTCTTCTGATTCATAGATTCCTTTTTTTCCACGCTTTCTGGAAGGAACGAGGTTGTGGTATTACATATACCACTGGATTAGAAATCGAGAATGACTTCACCCATTTTACGAGGTAGCAAAAACAAGACGACAGTGGACAAATCAGTGACGATGACGTTGGGGTGATGGCGTCTAGACGTTGTCGTCGTGGATGTCGTTGACGTCGTCGCACTGACTCACTCGCGACGCCGCCGACGTCCGACTTGCAAGGGGGTACGGCTAAATATTGCGTGCACGCAATGACACACGATGCTTTGAAATAGTTCCACAAGCGAAGTAACGCACGTTGATTCGTCGTTGCATTCGACTCCCTATTCCTTCTTCAGGGTCACGTGAATTATTAACACCCGACTATTTTAAGGGACTGGCATTGTCCATCATGCGTTTTGCAAAATAAAACGAGCACTTTAATAATTAACCGCTAAACCATTGTGTAGGCAACCGAATACCTGAGTAAGGTAAACGTCCTCGTGTTTAAACAATTACCGGTAATTAACGATTGAGTGAGAATTTTACTAATAATAACATTCCTGCTTATTGTGAACGTTTAAACTATTTAAGATGTAATAGCAACATATATTAGTTTTATATAGATATAAGTTTCTATAATTCAATTCTTATATCACGCAAAAATATTATTTTACAATACTCCAAGTTTGAGTAAAATAATCTAAAGTTCTAATTAATTAATGTTATATAATCGCTTAAATGGTAAAGTTTAGATTGGTTAAATAATACAGTTAAAATTAATCTTACTTCTTATAAGGTTTGTTTGAATATGGAAATTAAGTATTGCGTTTTTTGCATTAGTACATCTTAACATGACACTGATTTGTCATTAAACGTCATCGGCACAGATGCGGTTTTACGTGACATCAAACTGTTAAACGAATTAATAATAGCTAATAAAAACATAATTCTGCTTATTATTAAACTCGTCATGAGGTCAACATAATATAAAATTTTATAATACACATTCAATTATTTTTTTTATATTATAAAGATACATAAATTCTTCAAAATGCCGGAGGAAAAGGGGAAGGAAAAGATGGCACACGAAAAAATGTTCGTAAAGCAGTAAAAGCCTTTAAAACATACACTTTATTATATTTTTCCAGCAAATAATTTCATGTGACTTATTGTAATTAAATGAATTTAATACAAATACAATGTTTTCATTCAACAAAATATTTTCATTTTCATTCTTTTTTATTAAACGATGAAAAGAATTAAATTAATACATATTTAATATTTATAACAGTAACAATTCACGATTGGAACGTGTAACGAATGTTCCTTAATTAATAGATTATATGAATATTTTCATATGTTAATTAATTTTTTATTTTTTCCTTCACAAGTGTAGATTTTTTCCTATCTAAAAGTGGAAGTTTTTATCCTTTCGGATTAATGTATGTAGTTGAACTTTTACTTTTATATTTTGTGTAAACGTGCAAGAAATTGCAGTTATTTTAACTACTTCCTTAATCACTAGTATTATTATTTTTATCTCATTTCTTTCTTTTTTTCATTTCAAAACTAAGGTTTGCAGAATTTCTTCTTCACATTCGTTTTGCGTTAAGAAATTACAGGTTTTGTATTTTTATCTGCTGGATAAAATCCTTAATTTTGAAACAGATTATATCTTAGATATATTTTCGAATATATGTATAAATATATTTTTCAATACTAAACCGTATGTAAATTTCATTAAAGTCGGTAAAAGGACATTTGGCTAATGTTGGTTATACATTTAATAAACCTACGAAAGAATAACTATTCAATGAATTTCTCAATACGGTCATTTTTTCGTAACTATTGTAACTATTACAAATATTCATTAAATCTTTAATGTTCAACATTTTTTACATACATTGTCATTTTAGAAATATAAATAGATTATTGGTACCAATTTACTATTTCAATTTTGCAATATTTTAATATCTTACGGAATAGATAAACGTAATATAAAACTTAATAAGATAAATATTCCAGACATCAAACGATTAAAGAAGCATTTAAGATAACTGCAAGTTCTTTTATATTTAGACAAAATATACAAGTAAAATTGTAACTAAATACGTTTAAAACAACATTCATGACATGTTTAGATCATTAATTATTCCTGCATCAAATATTAAATATGTATTAATTTAATTATTTTTATTATTTTATACAAAAAGTCAATATGGTTATATTTCACGGAATGAACATATTTTATTTATAATAAATTCGAATTAATATCGGCACATGAAATTTTCTACTGGCAACTTGTAACAAAGTGATTGTCTTCAAAGCTTTTACTACTGCACATATATTCTTCTGTGCATAATTTTTCATCTTTTCCTTTTTCTTCGACATTCTCTATAATGTATGAAAAACGATTAAATGTATACTATTTTACAATTTATGTTACGTTGATATTACGATAAGTTTAAGAATAAGCAATTTAATACAGTAAATATTAACAGTTTTAGAAATTCATTAAGTGTTTGAAATCACGTCTGTGTTGATGGCGTTTAATAACTGGTCAGTGTGACGTGCTAGTGGAAAAACGCAATACTTAATTTCAATATTTAAATAAAACTAATAAGAATTGAGACTAATTCAAACAACTTTAAACAGCTTTAACATTTAAGCAATTATATAACTTATATTAAATAATATTTTTACGTAATATACATATGTATTGAATTATCGAAACTTACAATTATATCAATATAAAGTTAATATATTTTATTATTTCATTTTGACTTATTTGAACGTTCACAGTAAGCAGAAATGTTATTAACAAAGTCCTCACACAATTGTTAATTACCGGGTCTCTTTTGAGCAGTAGAACATTTAATGTTTCTTCGGTTAAGGAAAGTTCCAAAAAAATGAACACTGAGAAGGTGGGGCGGAGTAATATTTTACAAAAGAATTCTATAATTGGATCCTTAATCTTGTTTACGGTGAAGAGATCAAGTGGTCTTTGTCAGGGTCGTGCAGGCCGTACGCTATGTGTCAGGGGACGCATTCCTACACGGGTGGCGTCAACCGAA
Organism: Megachile ligniseca; assembly: GCA_945859555.1. NCBI lineage: Eukaryota > Metazoa > Arthropoda > Insecta > Hymenoptera > Megachilidae > Megachile > Megachile ligniseca. The sequence goes on from OX243778.1 coordinate 833,165, forward strand.
ATAGATTCGCCATAATAGACACTCGAGAACTCTCTTCGTTTCTGGGACATCGAGGAAAAAACGAACTTGATGATACCGTATTTCAGTTTCTGTCACTTTATCTTCAGTCAGACTCAGCGTACTGTGTTAAATGTAATTGCTCGTGTGAATTGTTGAATTGCCTGCAAGTACACTTTTAAATAGCCACTAAAGTAATCTTCTGAATTCGTGAATGGGGGGATATTTAAAGATAGTCGATTTCCACGTAACATCATCCAAGAATTTGAGACAGTTAACTTTTACGACTATGCAAATTTTAGATACTCATCTTTTTGTCGACAATAACAGGGTAAATCTATCATTAAGGTAAATGATATCGGTGCCAAAGGTGATAAAGTAGATAATATTAGATATTATATACATCAAATGTAATGGTAATTTGAAAAGTATTTTGTGCACTATAATTGCTGTTATTACTATCTGAAATATTTGAAACAGCTTGGAATTTATATTGGAATCCGGTCGAAGAATTTGGATGACGGTGTTTTTTACAATATAAATATATAATACATTATATTATTAGGAAATTTTTAATTATAACTCTGAGGTCGTATTTGCAAGTCGAGATAGCGAAAATTATATTTATGTTCTCGTTGAGTAATTTCTAAATCTTGTGTACTAAGATTAAAGAAAAGTATGGGAAAGGAACGACTAACCTAGATAAAGCGAGCAAGGGTAAACTGTGACCATGAAAACTTTGTTATTTAGAGATATTCTGATTCAGAGTAAATAGTGAGTTGATATTTGCATCAATAAATGTGTTCGTCATCCAATATTTATGTTGCAAAATTGTTTCAATAACAAAGCTGCAAATATGTACGATGGGAAGAATTGATATTTCCAACACATTTCTATTCATGCAAAGCGTGATGAAAATATTTCGAATGAAAAGGACCAAATTTGTGATTCTTGCTTCCTGAGAACGATAACCTGGAGTCCATTAAAACGATCCTTCTTCGCCAATAACCTCTAAACTTTCTGTATTGGAAGTTATACAAGGAATGCGCTATTACGTGAAATTCCCACGTGAGCACAACCGTCTGTTTACTAGGGGTTCTAAGTGAACATCGATGCCTTGATTACACCAACGGCCCCAGTTACCCTAAACTCGTTTGGAATTCGATCTAACGGTCACACGTTCGAAAAGTGTCTGTCTAATGGTGCGTCGAAAACAAATTTTCATATTCCCACGTGCTATCGTCTCGTCAGGTTCGTTTATACGGGGCAGCTGTTTCATTTGGGAATGGTCATCTGTGAGTCTGTCGATTTTTCAAACTAATTATGAGATATGTCCAAATATATTTTACATTCTAATATCATGTAATTTTTGCATTATAAGTTTAATGTTGGAATATTCTGATGTGTCAAATAATTGGATGTGTAAGAAATGATAAAGTGACAAAGAAATTGATCACTTTTTGCCCACGTTTTAAGGAGTATGACTAGTGAAAATATATGACCTATGCGTTTGAAATTTTATCTTTAATATTATTTGTTTTATTAAGCTACTTTTTCTATTTTAATCGAATAGAATTGCTTTTCTTGAATATATTTTTATTGGTTTGCAAAATGATTTTTACGAGACTGAAAGTAATAAAAAGATTCTTATTTTGCAAATGCTATCTCGGGAACATACTTTTAAAAATCCGATAAAATTGCTATTCTCTTCCTTGAAGTTTTCTCTACAAAATATGGGTTGGTTAAAAAGCTTCGTTGTTTAAGGAGATATTCGATTACATATCTAACGTATATAGTTAAAGTCATAATATATAACATATTTATTGTTTTTATAATGTATAAGGAGAATTATTATTGATCAAAATCTTTATTTAAACATCAGTGACTATCTATAATTATGCTAGGTCTTTTAGAATATGGATCATTGTCCGTAAGAATATTTTAAACAGATTTCTCAAACCAAAACTTATACTTGAAACTATTTAGCGCAACTCACTGTATACTGTACATGTCTTCTTCGAGTTCCAACAGCGTTCTTATCTTTATAAAAATAATGTATACAGGGTGGGGCAATAACTATTAGCACCTTAAATATCTTCTGTTATTTAAGTAAGATAAGTAAATCAACGGTGCTGGACCATTTCTTGAAAGTAAATTATTTTCCATCATAATTGGCTTAACCCAGACCATGAATGACCTTCGCAATAGATCATTGGATTCGTCTTGAAATACTCCATCAGAATGTAAGTAAAAAAACATATAGTAAAAAATATTGTAGACCCATTCGTACCGTACAATTTTGGTTACACTAATTTTTCTCTGAGCCTTACCGATTCGAAGATATTTAAGGTGCTAATAGTTATTGCCCCACCCTGAATAATATTCCCAAAATCAGTTTTTGCATCTTCCATTTCTAACCATTTATTATACATGATAACCGTTCATTATACATAACTACACTATACTTATTGTTAGGATTTCTTTTTACTTGTAAGATACCGTGAAATATAAGTTTCAAGGCCATGTACGCATTTGTTGAAGAAAATTAATGTATTGACTCATCAATTAAATAAATGTCATATACAGACAAAAATGACATAATTTTTTACCAACCCAATAAACAATTCATTTTGATTTTTTTTTCACTAACGTTGCAAGATAGAAAATAATTAGTGTAGATATCTACAGGTTACATATAGGATTCTTTATTTCGCAATATTTAATGATTTCTGGGATATCAGGAAAAACTTCGTACTTGAGATCCCTGCGTTTTCCCAGGTTTTAAAGTGCAAACATGCATCACGGCAGGTTTTGAATTGACGATAATATTAAGGTATTAAGGTACTTTCTTTTAAATCTAAAAGAATTTAATCAGTATATTTAATTGTATTAAATATAAATATTTATTTTTCTGCTTGACTTTTATTTCAAATTATGTCTACATTCTCCGCTGGTATGTTTAGTCCTAAAGATGTTTCTATGTGAAATAACAATACCATTCAATTTTGAGAGAAATTTGTAGATAGGTGTCAATAATACCTTGGTCTGTGTTTATGAGTCGAGATAATTCTCCAATCTCATTGCCTCGTTTTCATTTTCTAACACTGTTTTGAGGGAAACAATATTTCGCCAGAATTTCGGATTCTCAGGTTCAAGGAGAGAAATTCAAGCTATAAACAGTTAAAACAAGTCAATTTTATGATGGTCGGCTTATAGGTGCAACAAGTCTGAAACAAGAATTAAAAATATGAAAAGGTGGCAGATTATACTCCCCACTGCAGTATAGTAAAGTTGTAAATCACAATGAGAAGAATCAACTGATGTTGAGCTTAGGACTGATACTATGTTTTGTTGGAAGATTTCATAAAATGAAGAGATAATTTATGATGAATAGTTTTGTAAAATAATGTATCTTATTTTGGAATATTTCATTGTTTCTGATATCAATGTTAAAAGCAGAATTTCTATTTTAACATGAAGTTTATCGATTCTTCATGCAATGTTTCTTTAGACACTTGTCATTGAAATATATTTAATAGAATTTCCTTATACATATACATTACCGTACAAGAGTTTAATTGTATTCGTTAAGATGTAGCAAATCTGAAAGTGACTGTAGGAATGACAACGAATTGCGCTGTAACTAACAATATTACTTGAAATTGTTGGATAATGTGATAATTGTCGATACACATGCTATTAGATAATACTGTTAATGATAGCGATACTTGAATTTGTTAATAAATGTTAAATGTTAAAAAAGTTGATATTAAGACCTATTTTATCTATTTATTTATTTTATTTTATTTAATATTATCTATTTTTATATTTCCTATTGATATTAAGACCATCAATAGGAAAAGGAAGACATGGAGTAACACTGTTCTTACAATATGCTTGAAATGAAACATATATTAATTATGCAGAAAATTTAAATGAGCGAATTCCCGGAATTTGTGTCATACTAATAGAAGTAAAAGGTTGACATTTCGGCCAGCAGAAGTTGAAATAAATACGTACAATTTGTACTACTTACATATTATCAAAATATATCTATATATGAACTATTGCATTAATAACGTCAAATAAATTATATTATAAATGTACTTGTGAAACCACGTAAAACTAAATTGATCCAGGATAAAGATGGAAAATACATGTTAATAGTGAATTAATAAGGAAAATAATGAGATATTCTGACCTTTTTATTTTAGATTAGCAATCCAAAATATGAAATTTAATATCATCGTTTAAATATGTTTTATTGAAGATCTTTTAATTAATTTATTGAAGGTATTTTAATTAATAACAATTTGTTTGTAAGTAATAGACGAATAATTACGATAATTATTTCTGATATAATAGAAAAACACTTAGGGTAAAGTATCTAATTATTGGCACTTTAAGCAAATTCATAATGCACTATTTTAAAACTATATCTTAAAAAATTGCACATGTATTACAAAATTTGAAATTTTTTCTCCTTGGGAACTACTGTTATTTAGGACCACGTTAAAATTATTTGATAAAATTAATTTATATAAAAATATACATACAACTACTTAATAATTGGTACTAAATACTAGTAACTGACATACGTATTATTTTAGTTATCTGCATAAGATGTTTTTATTGACATGATTGTTATGGTCACTATGTCATAAATAATAAGAACAATGGCAGAAATCAGTAATTTTGTAAGAAAAAAAGAAGCGTCAATACCAGGTCAATATCAACTATTGGATCTCTTACCGTACTTCCTTTTTTCATTAGTTACAAATCTATCATAAAACAAATTACCAGGATCTCTGTTAAACTGGACATAATTTTCACTTAATCGCACAATTACTATCTTCATTTAATGATACAACTTACATTATTACGATATTCATAATTAGAATGCGTCTGTATAGTATATGTATATTATTCTATGTAAATTATTATATGTATATAACATATTAATATATATATGTACATAATATAATATATAATAATAAAAATCAATATAACACGAAGTAACTGATAAGCTAAATTTTTATTAATTTGTTTATTATTATTATTATTTATATATTATATCCTTGATATAACGAACTCTACTTTTTGCACGTGCAACTTTTGTCGTGTTATTTTAATTATAGTAGTAAAACTTTCAAATTTGGGTTTAAAATTTTCCCATAAAAGCGCGAATGACATTGAAAGATAATTCCAACAATTAAAACAAAACAATTTTTAAAGATTTTATAATATAAAAAGAATCAAAAGTATTTATTTATTAGTTTTACTAATTATCTACTTTAACATCACTGTAATCTGAATATTTGAATTATAACAGTATTTACGCGGTAATTTTTTTGCACCATCTTAATTTACATAGCAAGAAAACATATTTTCCTAGAAGTTTTAAAAGTTGAAATTATTTCAAGCAGTGCAAATGATACGTTTGTACTAATTGAAAAGAAAAGATTGATTGTTTTGAATTACAGAAGCGATAGTGACATCGAATAAAATTTACTTTTGTTTTCTGAAACGACATCATTTTTTTGTTAAACTTTTTCAAACAAATTTATGTTACTAAAACTTATATGCACTAACTTTTATTGCCAATACTTTTTCTTTTATATTGACAAACTTTATTTACACGATTTTCATTCGTGTAGTACGACTATTTCGCGCAAATTGAGGAACGGGTGTACATTAAGACCGTTGGAATACGCATGTAAGTATTTCTCCGTAAAATGGTAGTAAGGGACCCTTCAAAATTGTTGATGGTTGATTGGTGATTCATACTAACAACGAGAGTGGTATTCATCGATTGAATTTGTAACGTTTGCTAGAACGCACCTGCACTCGTAAAGGTATCTCCATAATTCACAATTGTTTCATAACATACAGCTGAACGTTAAATTAAAACTTTATAAACGCATGAATGTCAAAATAATTTTTAACACTTCGCAAATTACGAATAATATGAAAATTTGTATTTTTATCAATTTTTAAAAATCAATAACTTCTTTAAAAAAGTACGTTCCATAAATACTAAAGTTTTCAAAGAATCAAAAATTAGTAGTATCTATGCGTTTAATAATTAACAACTAAGTCACTGTTCCATTTTTATTTATTAAAAACTTAATTTTTTCATTGTTAGTAATCATTGTTAGTAATCATAAAAGACAACCATCACTTGATAAACATACATATCATCGTATAATAACGTTTTTACTTCATGACTCGATAAAGGATATTTATATTTTATATATTCCGAAAATAAACATAATTATCATTTTCTTCTCTTAAACTTTTTAAACCACTAATATTCTTTGGTCTATTTTCTTAATTGGATTTGTACAAAACCTATCAGTTTCTTATGTCTGTACTCACTTATCTATGTTCCCTCACTGTGACCTACGGCCACCCGGAAGTGGTCAAATTTTTCAAAAAATTGAAAAAAAAACGCATATCTTATTAAGAAAATGTAAAGCAAAAATGTTCCTTATAAAAAAATATGCAAAAGTATAAATCCGGTTCACCTTAAGTCAACCGGAAGTGGATAACTTTAATATTTTGCCCTCTCCGCAAGGAGAAGCGGCATAAAATGAGCTCAATTCGCCTGATCAGCATCGTGTGCGAATCCAGGAGAAAATTCTCGCGAGAATTTCGACCTAAGCTCGTTATTTTTAACTTACCTTATTCTTAAATTATTCTTAATTTTAGAACTGTATAGTATCTTCAATAGTGGATAAATCGGAACATTATGGAGACCATTCTAAGATATTAATAAAGTTATCTCTGAAATAATTTGTGTCAATCTTTGTCTTACGAGTTGAAGAATCATCTTGTTATAAAATATTATCCTTGATTAACTATATACCTTCCGGAAATATGGTTTCCTGTAATAATTTTAAATATGCAAGGTGCAATTAAAAAGTTCGTGAACTTCTGGTCTAGAAGACGTTAAGAGCAACTGAAGAAATGAAGCTCACAGTGTGTAATCTTCGATTGCTTTCCTGTATGCGTGCCAAGTTTCGTAACAATCGGTTACATCGTTGTCTAGTAATCAGCTGTAGTTTCCGTAATTCTTAAAAATGAGTGATTTCCGCGAGCAGAGAACGTGTATAAAGTTCTGTTTTAATCTTAAGAAAGTAGCATCTGAAACAATGGAGATGCATTAAATTGCTTTCGGTAATAAAAGTCGTCTGCAAACTTTTTTCTCTTTCCTCGCCTCATAAGACCACTGGAAGGGCGATGTTCCGATACTTCAGAGGACATAATTACAAAATCGCAGAAATAATTGAAACGGTTTTCAAAATCAGCTTAGCAGGAATATTTGAAGAAGTCACTGAACTTTTGAACACACCTTGTAAATTTGCGCTAACTTCTTCAGTTTTGGTTGCAACTCTTGTTATTCTGAAGGATGAAACACATTTGTACACTACAATATCTTGATCCATTGATTTCTACATCTTTTAATTCTTGTATATACTTCCACGACTTTATTTTAACGAAATTATTAATTCATTTGTGTGTGTTACTTTTATTACAGTGCTGTGTAAAAAATGAGAAGTTTTGATATACGTGCATAATAAACATTCACATATATCTCGAATATTATTTCCACTTAACATTAATCACTGCAGTAGATATGGACTTCATCTTCAAATTTCGACTTTTACATTGAAACTTCGTATAATTAGTATAATTTTAAAACTATTCAAAGTTCGCATTTCCTCTTTTAGTTTTACTAATTATTCAATCACCTACGCAAAATTCGAAATGTCGGTCATGGTCATCAATGATCACTATGACAGCCAACATGTTAAATTTTGTGTATAATATCATCGAGAGTAAATTTAGTTTCCCTAGAGAAAATATAGCACTCAAGGGGAAAGAGATTTCACTCGTTCATTTTTAAGGATTTTTGAGTATTTTAAAATTTGGAGACTAGTTCAACATTTTGGGATATAGTTGATATAGATTGTGTTACTGTGTAGGCAAAATGATCAATTTAAATATTGAAAGAAACCTTTCTTCGTATGCCCACGTCACACGCAGAATTAACGGCGAATGACTTATTGAAAAAATGGATAGTGAAAAAACAAGTTGATTTTAAATGTAACACTTAAATTATTTAATGAAACCACAAATAAGTTTAAAGATATGTGTTTTACAAAATATGTCGGACGGCAACTTAGATTGATTAGTAGATGTTATTTGTTTGCTAGTATATTTGAATCTCTCTTCTCTCGCGAACATTTCTTCCGAGGTAAACTTTATTTTAGAGTGGGGCTTTTTGTAACGACGCTTCGGATTGGTTATGTTGATTTTTATAAATTTTTGGGAGATGGAACCTCCGTGGGGACTACCGTTAAACCCAGGTAAGATCTCTGGAGCGTCAATTACTCTAGGTCGGTAATAATTGTAGAAATTTGGGTTTATCCCAAATCTGTAAACCGGTGACCTTTTTTATGGCCATTTCATATTGCGGGTACTAACGTCGTTCAGTTTAACTATTTTTTACAATTTTTGCTTTTACTGCCTTGGGACATATTTTCTTTTGAAATATAATTTTGGATTGCCTTAACTGAACGTAAAATGTTTTCTAAATGCTTGTACAGGTCACAGGTCACCAAGCGGACTGTGAATTTCTATTTTTTCTTTTGTTACGCAGTAATAGATTGGTTAACATTAACCAATCTTATTCTGTTGAGAAATCTTACTATTTCCCTATATGATTTCTTTCCAGCTTTTATTTGCATTACAACTATTCTTTTCTCATTTATCACATATTTATATAACACACAACTATTTTTAAAATATATATTATAAAGTGAACATGATTTACTTTATTATATAATTTCTTTATTTACATGATTTTTGTTAAGTATACACCCTCAGGATGCTACAATGGAAAAGAAGCGAGAGCTACCATGCAGAGCTACCTTTTTCGGAAAATGAAATTTGAAGATTTTGTAAGCTTTATAAAAATGTTTATTTCATTAAATAAATGTGGATATTATATTAATAATAACTGTGAATGCATATAGTTAAAATTTTTATAAAAATTTATTATGCTACATACATATACTCGATAATATATTTTAGCAGAAATTAATAACTTGCAGCATACATCAACTGGTAACGGAAAAATGATATAGAAAATTATATTATATTATTTTCCAAATATACTTAAATATACTTTTTCTCTTGCATTTTCCCAAATACAAAGTCGTATGTGAATAAATGTTGTTCTATATTATTTTTGAGAAATTAATCCGTTCTTTTTAGTATTATAATTAATGGAATACTGTACAAAAATAAATTAAATAACAATAAATGGGACAAAATGGGAACGCTAAGAGAAGTTACTCTAATGTATTGAACTTATTAATGTTGTATGTATAAAAAAAATTACATGTTGCGTCGATATCTGGTTATAAAGATATATTAACATAAACTTGCACAATTTTACGCAAAAAGTGCGAAAAAATGGTTTTAAACCATTTACATTTACACCAAGTTACGCTTACATCAAGGACTTTACACCAATCAGTTATTGCAAGTAAATACGACTCGTATTACGTCGTGTTTGGTCTCGTTTTAATCAGAAAATTATCACGAATATGTTTTGAAAAGTTGTATAAAAAATGGATTAAAAATATAAAACTTAGCAATGCATTAGTATTACAAACAATCGAACAAACTTTTGATCTTTGCCGACTGCCACGATCGCAGCGTCTCTTCCTTTTTCATTCGGTACCCTTCTCTGCGTTAGAAACTTTTATTATCCATTAAACCAATAAATATGTATAGTCCAAATTATATTGTGTTTGGAATATTTATTGCTGAAAGTTTGATAATGAAAAAATAAAAAATAAAATAGTGTTATATTTGCATTGGGTATTGTCTCACAGATATACCGGGACGTGGATCACATTACATTTCTCTTTCAGGAGTCCCGAGGGAGTCCCGTTTTCGCTTTCCCTCCAGTAGTGAGGATAACATTTTTGCTTATATAGAAATGATTACTGTACTTTAACCTTCTATTTAATTGTCTATTTTTGAATTCATTTTGGCGGTCCGGCTAGATGTAATAGAGAAGCCAGGAAAAATGATGGAGAGGGAGAAAGCGTTTCCTTCCGGGACCTGAGGAGTGGACTTGTCAGTAATAGCAGGCTCGTGCCTTAGACGCGAGGATGTATCTTAGGGATGGACAGGAACTATTTGTAGGAATTGGAAGAGAATTGGGAGAAAGCCGGTCTCGATGTTATGCGCCGTCTAACAATTTGAATATTTTAAGACCTATCTCATTTTTCCGATAAATCTAATGTGAACATCTTATAGAGAACATCCATCTGTAAGGGAGGTATGTATTTATAACAATTTGCAGCTTCTAAATGTCTACTGTAAAAAATTTGATTCAAGACGATTTTAAGCTTATTAGGAATATTTCGGCGCGAATATGTGGGCGCGTTTTAAAAAATACTCAGATGTTTTTAATGAAGTCTTTTCTCGGCAAATGCCAATACAAGAATGTCTTCGTATAGGGAACTTGGGCCCGGAGAAATTTCCCTTAGGATTTGCAAAGTGCAATGACGAAAGGCACATGGCCTGTTTCGACCGTTCGTCGATTTCTATTTTCTAACGCGATAAACTGTGATTAATTAAAATTATCATTACAAATTATTTATTACAAATCATTATTTTTATATAAACGGTTTTAATTCGGATTTGTATCCGAATGAAAATATTGGATAACTGTAGCATCATATAACTATTTTCTGAAAACAACAAAGAATTGGAATATAGAGCAATGTAAAATAAAATTAAAGAAGAGATCATAAGAATCTTTTACACACAAGTAAAGTTATGAATTTTGTCCCAAACGTCCTATATGTATGTACATAAAAACACTGTGGGGCAGTTCACTACGGAACATATCAATTTCTATGATAGTACGCTATAAAAGCAGTCATGAACCAGAGGAATAGAAAGAGAGAAACGTGTTTGCTCTAAAATACCCACGTGCACGCGTACTTTATGCATCGTTTACGACAACAAGGGGCATGCACACATAATGGTCGTATACTTCTGTCACTGACACGCGCTCATTAGTCTAGTCGTTTCAGTCGTGGCATTGTTGCCTTGGGACTGAACGATGTCAATAGGAAGTTTAAAAGAAAAATCCAGAATAAAGAATCCTCCCTATCCATGTCATGAATGGCAAACCTACAATCTGCTACCGAAATGTCTTTTAATGGGGACGCCAGTGTCTCGTTTCTCTTTCACGTTGGCACACTAAGAAAGGTGAAAAATAACTTGTCCCGGACAAAACTAATAGGAGGCCTGTTACGATCGATCCATTAACGCGTTAAAAATATTTGCTGCCGCCAATTAACTTCGGAATCTTTGAAATCTGTATAACGAAATCGTTAACTATAACGACAAATGTTTTATAGGAAAATTTAATGCGATCAAGGAAGACATAAATTGACGCGATTAAGGTTTGTTATATAATTGCGTAGGAAAATCGTTAAAAGAGACAGTAATTATTAATAACAATTCAAAGTATTTGAATTGTATTTAATAATTAATCGAATTTTGTATAGTAATTAATAGGTTCAGTATCAGTAATTCTTGTTTTAACTAACTTAAACTCTTGTTTTAGAGTAGGTAGAAAAGTACCGATTAAGCATGTTGATATTGTTTATTCATATCGTGAGAATAATAAAAAATATCTATAATTAATATAACCAAATGTTTAACGTTATAAGCATACATCAAATTAAATTGGGAAATGTTAAACAATAACAAAACTTATGATTAATAATGCAATAGTATATCATATAATAGTATTCTTAAATGCATACAATATCATTATCATTGCAAACTACTGCAAATCTTATTCTGTTTGGATAAATCACATTACCGGTAAATAATGGCGAATATTGTTTTTTTTATTAATTTCTTTGTCTATTACTTTCTACTTTCTTATTTTTAATTTGTGTCAATATTTTTTGTTATTCGAGATCTTTTATTCCATCTTTTGCTTCCTTTTTTGCGGTCATGTACAGTTAAAAAATCAAACATTTTGGTAAAGTATTTTGCAATATTCAATTTATTTTAGAATAATATTTACTTATATACTTCTTAATGTGCAATAATTACTTACTTACATTATTTACCAATTTATTTTATTATAACACATTATGTCATTATATTAACACTTAATGATAATATTTACTAATAATAAATTGCAGGTCGATCACTGAAAAAGTATTATACGATAACGTCAGTTAACGTTATTGTCCCCTTTTAGGCAATCATTATGAAGTAGGAAGATTGTTGTGACACTATTTGACGGACGTTACATATTTAATAATATAAATGTGTTTAAGTAAAATAACTTTTTCTCCAAACTTTGGGCCCTATTTTATACATCATTATATATATGTTATGGTTGTTATTTCTTGATAATATGCAAAAATCATTGACTACAAAGTTACAATTCTTAGATGAAATTATATCGATTCCATATGATTGGAAGTCCCGTAATAATTCCAAAATATGTATATATTTACGATATGTGAATCATGATAAAATATAATTATATTTGGAATAAAAATATCTGATCTATCGAAATTTAATTACATTTTGTTCTGTTAACAAAGTAATATATTATAGTTTCCACTTTTTTAGGAAAAAAGTTTTGTAGAAATCGACACCTATAAATGTTATCGTAGTAGTGTAAACAATGTAATAACGTTTTTTCGATATATGATAATTCTTTAAACGAAGCGTTACTTATTGCAAATTGCATTCATTTGAATTCTATATTATTGAGCGAATTCAAAACAATTCTGCCATATAAAAAATTATATAACATTAATTAATTAGAACTTAAATAAAAGTATTCCCTCGCTTACTTAAATCATTATGAAATTAAGTTTAAAAACGATGGTTTTGTACAGCATTGTACAGTAACATCTTTGTGTGATTTAAGTATTGAATTATAGGAGCTTATAGTTATACTATTATTATTAATAAAATTTCCACTCAATTGTTAATTATCCAATGCGTTGTTGTTTACATGTGCGTGTATATTACAATATGACATAATGAGCATGAAAGGTGAAAGAGAGATAAGGTGTATTCGTAGTCCATTACTAATGTTGAAGAGCTCAAACAATGTATATATTACGGAAAGAGACATAAGAAATGTGTTGCGCAACGTGAAGAAGCGGGTAACGGCTTGGATTGCAATGGAGGACCATTCGAACACTTGTTTTAACGTAAGTACTGCGGAACATTTGCCGAGTGATCGAAATAAGTCGGAGAACTTTTAGCTGCGATAATTGCCTAATAAATAAATCTAGGGTATAAGTATGTTAATACTTTTATGTAGAGCACAAGAAACTGTATCGATTGGTGCAGTCAAAAACATAGGTTTCCATTTAAAAAATAAGTGCAGTTGCATTTTCCTGATGCATCGATACATAAAAGTGTATAAAATTAGTTGCAAATTATGCACAGCCTGATACCATTTAACTTTTACTTACATCTCCTTCTATTCCCAGCCGGTTAAGGAGGTACAGCCTGTACCAATTACATGGGACATCCAGTATACGTACATACATATTAACCCTTAACGCTTCAAGTGTGCCTCTCAAGCACCACCGAAAAAATTGCACACGTTACTAAATTATAATTAATATAAATATTGTAATCAAAATTATATTACTTCTGCGATAAATACAGATTGTTTCTGAATGACTTTAATATTGTTATTTACACGTCATTGTAAATGATAATAAATATCGTGACTGCTTCCTTAATCATTTGACCACTGGGACATTTACCTTATACAGAAACAGATATATCATTCTCAACAAAGGGTTAAACAATTTATTCTAAATGGCTGCATTTTGTAGGCAGTATAAAAGAGGTTGAAAACGTGAAGTACAAAGTTAATCAGTGAATTTCTTTTTCACTTGGATACGTTCGTCAGCTTCTATTTCCTCACGGTTCAGAAATAAACGAAAATTCGTGCAGACAGAAACGAGCGCAGTCGCGCAACTTTCCTGACTTTTCTTCGCCGAATAGTCCGCGCACTTGCTGTTTCCCTTTAAACGAATTACGACGCTGTATTAGCTTCACTATTCAGAAGTGAGCGTGAATCGGGAACCCTTTCGGATTGTACGTGAATACAGCAATTAACGCGTACACTTCGGATCGGCGGAGCCAGGATCCTAGGGACAGAACGGCAAGGTTGGTAGTAGCGGGACGCAGTCGGGCAAATATCCAGTAAATAAGCGTGGCATACGCGCGTTAATAGGGTTAAACGGAACCGGCGCGACCTCTCCTCTCTTTGAAGTAACGAAGTTATTCGAAGTAACTGCCGGAGCAATCCCGTCTATAGGCACACACAACTTTATATCTACGAAACATCCTAAAACACTTAATACTCCCAACCATAGAGACATGATAATGGTTTAAGATTTCTAAGCGAAATAATAAAATAATCTTACTATTTATTAGAAAGACAAACTTATGCGAAAGGTAAATATTGACCCTTTGCCATGCGATTTATTTGTCGAATGTGTCAGGCACCACTAACTATCCACTGTTACAATATTAAAACAAATAAAAAAAGCTAAAATATTATGTTAATTTTGTATTCAGCGATCCTTGATTATGCATATTATAATTAGACTTAATCTTTATATTAAAGCGTTTTAAAAATTCGAGTAAGATATGTCACATTTGAACTACGAGTAAGGCACGAGTTAGACTCATCGAAGTGTAGCAAGGGGTTAAACATTGGTAATTCCGTGTAATGTGTACATCATACATTCATTATATGATACAAGTATTAGGGTAGTTTTAAATCTTATGTTGCAGTTGTGTGTTGTACAACGATACAAATATGTAATTTATCGTATAATACATGCGATAAGATTTCGTGGATTTTCTATAAAATTTCGTTTTGTTTTTCTGTAAATTTGGAATTTTGAGGATTTAGGAACTTGGGAATTTTTGAATTTAGAAAGAGAATTTGGAGAATTAAGTTTTGGGAAAAGGGAGTTTTAGCGATGTAACTTCGGAAGTTAGGAATTTGAGAAAATATGAAATTTAGGAATTTTACGATTTTTAAGATTAGGGAATTTAAATATTTGAAAATTTAAACACTTGGAAGTTAAATCATTTGGAAAAATAGGTATTTTGGAATACCTAAGATAAACTTTTTGGTAAATATCTTAAAGGCACAATTGACAATAAATATCACTTTGGCAATTTTCGAGATTAGAAACCTATAATTTCTTATATTTTTTATATTTCTTATATTTAAATTGAAACTAAACTATACAAGTAACTAAACAATAGATAATACTCAAACCTTGGTTTATAAATTATCATCGTATATTTATACGATGGAGGTTAACATACATTTTGAGAAAAGCTTCTTAATAATTTTCGTAACTGAAAATAAGAAATCTAAGATCCGTCATTTTTATGGATTCCGTAGACCCATTGTTAAATGAGTCACCATTTTAGTTTCATGATGCACAATTAAATCAAGAATTAATTCTGTATGATTTTAATGATTAAAAAATTACATTTAATAATTAAAAATTACATTTCAGATTTTTTGCAATCCTATCTCGCAGAATTAATTTAAAACAAATTTTCTAGTAAACAATTTTGTTAAGGTTCTTAAAAATTAGTTTTTAGTGAAACAACGAACACAATATGACAGGTATGAGAAATTTAGGATATGTTTACTTCAGTTATTTTTTAAAACGTCTTCCAATCTTCCAGGTTTTGTAATAATTCCAAATCTGAATGCTTCAGTAAAATCGTGTTTTTCTACTTTATAAAAAATGTGTGTCCAATATTTTCAATACCTGATTATTACAAGGGGGATCAGTTTATGGTTTTGCTTAGGTCTTGATTAAGTTTTTACTATAAATTTATATCTATACGTATAATTATTATACAAACAGAGAAAGTTTTATTATTTCAAGCAAATATTTATTATATTAATATTCTTATCGACTTATCCAAATATACATAATTTTAAAATATGAATTCATTCTTTTTTATCAATTATAAGAAAATAAAATTTCATTTTAAATATTAGCTTCGTGATTTTTGATAGATTATGGTGAAAAATAACACATTCATTCGGAAGATGTATTTAAGTAAAATTATTTTGTTATGTATTCTGTCTTTCGTCTTTTACTTTAGAACGTACATATTTTTTTCTGATGTCAGATGTTATTAATTGATACTAAATTGAAATATTAAAATATATAGATTGTAATAAGAGAACACTTTATATTTAACACTTTTTCTACAAATTCCGGTAAAAATTTATTTAACTTCTACTTATACTATACGTAAGGTACACTAGACCATTGATACTAATTTCTAATCATATGTAATATACCTGTATAAAATTTATGAAATCACGCAGATCATTACCATAATTATTAAATAATGTATTAAAATGTAACATATATGTATATAAGGTACACATTGAATCTGTATCCTTTTAATGTGTAAGCAGCATTATTTTTATCTATTTTCTCGAAGTGTTAGCTGTATAAAAAAGTAATGTATAACGATTTTTTACTGAAAGTTATAGCATTAAGATATAACGTTCAATATGCTTTACAGAAATACAGTATTAAAACTGTTTATCTTGAAAAATGACTTACATACAATATTTATGCAAATTAAATGAAGTACAATTACTGCATAAATGCTAATCAAACCTCTGAAACTTTTTTTATACTTCTGATATGAATTCAAAAATTTATTTTCAAGAACAAGTTTAAACAAGGTTGATAATACAAATCGTGTTCGTTAATTATGGAACAAAGAAATGAAAATTATGAAGTAAATTATTAAAATAATGATCTCTAAACTCTGGCAATAGCTTCATTTTAAATTCAGCACCAAAATTCTTATTTTTCTGGCAACTTCCACTTACAATTTAAATAGATGCCACTGCTAACCAGTGTAAAACAGTATTAGAATTTGTCCAACTGCCTATTTAAGATCGTTGAATCAAACTCAACAGAATCAACCGAATTAAAAATGCGTAAGAGAACGTTGAAAGAGAGTGTAATAAAATTACCGAGTTTAACCCCTTTTCAATGAACCCTTGTTGTTCGTAACGATGAATCAACTGGATGGCGTACAGTCAATCTGATCAAACATGTGAGAAAGACTTTAAAGTGAGACAGAAAACATTTCTCTGTCGTTGCATGTTCATACAGTAAGGTCTTGTTTGTTTATGGGGTGCTGTCATGTAGTTTCGGTGAGCTCTCACATTTATATGTATACATACAGTTGTCCATATTAAAGGGTTAGTCCATCTTGACCGACCGAACATCGTAGGGGAGATTCGGGCAAGTTGAATACGGAAGAGATTGATACAGTGAAATTATCTGGACACTGTGTATATGTAGCTTAATCTGAGCAACATGTATGAAACTTGTTTAATAGTTTCCCACTATGATGCTTGGTTTACATAAAATCCTAGAAAATTTGATACGAGTATCAAGGTAACACTTAACTGTTGAGCTACTACAAAAAATAACTTATAGCGAAAAAATAAATATTTATGTTAATTTTTCACATAATATAATTACGATTTATTACTTTGTCTGTGTACCTTATATTTTTTTATGGAAAACTTTTTATGCGCATAATGGTCTTTTGTCAAATATGTTGAGATGTCTTTCCTGGGACATGTTGATACAATGTATTAAGGTGTAGCAATTATTTTTAATTACAATAAATTCTTTTCTAATATTATATATATTTTAATATGCATAATGTTGCATATAATTGAATTCAATATTATGTTAACAAATCAAAATCGTAGTATAATATTATAAAATATATCTGATTGTATGGCAATGAAAAATGACATTGTTATCGATAATGGGAGGCAAAGTGTGGATACATGTATATACAATAAACAACATGAATTTGTTCAAGAATATACATTAATAAAACAAAGAAAAATCCTAATATAAAAACGTATCCTAATATAAAACCCCTTTAATAAAAACAATTTTATTATACCTTGTCCTCTAAACTTTGGATTCTATATTTTAGAAATATAGAAATAAGAATAGTTATTAAACATTACGGTGATATATTCTACCATATACGTATGTCAATATGCCTCAAAATAGTATAAACTTTCCCCGATGTGAGATAAACTCATACACTTCAAATTCATTAAACAAACTTTTTCATTTCATCTTGAATGTATTTTTCTAAATTTTCACGTACAGTATATAAAGAGAAATGACTAAATCATATGATCACAGACTATTCATAAAGAAATTAATTCAAATAAAAACAGAAAATGAAGAACTAAAAATCGTAACAATATGCCCCAGTTTCTCTGAATTATGTTTGTGAACTTTTTCCTAAGTATATAATGAAGAAAATAAGAAATCACTTGCAGGGTCTAGAATATACAAAGTGGGTCAGCTAAATAAGATCGTCTAAATATTTATTTGTTGTTAAATAAATCTTCTTAGAATAAAGTTGCATTATTTCAAGATACATACATATGTATGGATGGCAACGATTCTTTACTATCCTAAAGATCCATACATATACAGGTGACATAAACAAGTTTTACATAAACAGGTGAATATTTTTTTATGTAGCATTAGGAGTTACATTGACTGACGTAATAAAAAATATATTTTTCTACTTAAACAACGATAAAATTGCCTTTGATATGTATTCTATAATTCTACTTATCGAAAACTAATTATGTCAAATTATGTTTCCATCAAATCAGTTAACTTTCGTATGGACCATTTTTTTTATTAAATTGACTACTTATGAAATAATCGAACTGATTGTAGTTAAATGCCCCAATCTGGGTGAAGTTATACAGAAATACGCTTACCAATGATGAAGATGTAACACAGAGGGGAAGTACATCACGAGAGGATATGATAGTCGGTTTCTTCTATTTGTGCTGTCTTATTCATTACCCCTACTATAAAAGCTTATCTCGTGGTCAACTATATTGTCCTGGAACTCCAAAGCATCTTGTGAACAAATCCGTGTAATACTGTAATAGGCTCCCCTAATCGTAAGATAAATGCTCCAGTGATCAAATGATTGAGAAATCAGATAAGATAATTGCAATTTCTTTTATATTCAGGAAACCTAAAATTATAACTCAATACGCTTATCCGAAAAAGTCAGATTTATACTTCCAGATAAAATAATAAAATAATAATATATATTAATTAAAAAATATAAAACTTTTATAATTTGAAAATATAGAAAAATGGGAATTCAGAAATTAAAAAATTTAAAAGTTAAATAATTTAAAAAAATAAAATTTAGAAGCATAAAAATCAGAAATTTTTAAATCGCTCATTCACCAGTATCCGTGAGTGTACAACAGATGCATGTCAGTGCACATTTCAATTTTATAAATTAATTTGATTTTTGTAATTTATATTTTATCCTATCTGAAACAAAAAGATTGAAAACTTGCGACTATTAATTCGCGTTTTGTCACGCTTTTGAAATACAATACGTCTGAACAGTTGATTTTTTATTTTTTTACTCTAGTAATTAGAATCTTATCTGAAAATCTGAAACAATTCAAGAATAATAATGGTGTATAATCACTCTACTATAAAATGAAAGAAGTGATCATTCTTAAATTGCGATTATAGATTTTTTTACATTTCTTTTATTACAGCTTTTTATTTAATTATATTTTATTTATATTTTATTTTTATGTAATTATATATTTCTATACAATTTTTTATTTAAATATATTTAGAATGAAACGAAAATTCTCCAATAGTTCTTCAACATATTTTGTCATATTCACAATGTCCTTGAATTTTTCCGGAATTTTTGCATGCTACTAAACAAAGAAAATAGGGTGAAACTCGATAATCCGGATTTCGCTTGTAACTACCCCCCTGATTGATATATGTATAGGGTTGAAACTTGATACACAATATCGTTTTTTTAGTAACCTATCAAACGTTCTATTCCAAAGTAAATTCGGTTCAAGGACACTTTCAACCACCATATTCTGTTATATACTTTATTAAATACAAATATAATATAACCTATTTTCTTAAAAACAGATTTATTTTAAGTATGTATTTGTTTTAATTATGTATTTATTTTGTTACATAATTAAATGTCCCTAAGTTATAAAACAATGTGTTAAGTTTCCAATTTACATTTACATTTTTTAAATATACCTATCTTAACACTCTGTTTTCTATACTAAATAATATATCTAGTTGAAATTTTATACAGTGCTACCAGCCTTAATACTTTAAATGACGAATTCATACATCGAATTCTCAATAAATGTAAGAGTCGATTTATCAATATAGTTGTATTACATTATGTGCGAAATAGATTTTTATAAATGTGAAGTGCCTATTCTTAAAAATTGTTGGTTCGTAAATTTGTTTTGTAATAATATTCCAATGTTAAACAAACATGTTTTAAAATTATCATATGTCGAAAAGAAAATCGCATTCTTTCTATTGAAAATCGCAAAATTTAACAGCAGATAGCGGCCCCAAATATTTAATTAAAAAAATATAAAAGAAAATGCCATATTTCTTATAATTCTGAATATATTAACAGGGTGTGCCACAAAAAGATAAAAAAACGATTATTTTGATCAAATAAGCATCAACCTAATATACATAGTGAATGATCAAATTATTTTACTGAAACAAAATTGCAATTTTATAACTTTAACCGATAAAATAGAATAGACATTTGTATTGTAATGGTACAGCATATTGTTTTTAAAATATATGTATATAATATACAGCACAAAATACAATTATTTAATATTTTGTCACTCTGCATTTTTATTGACAATCCTAAATACATGAAAATTCAGTACCAAATCAAATATCAACGTCATTTAAATTGAATTCGTGGTTTTTGTCCATCCGCTAGCAGAGGCCGAAGATATAGGATACTTAATATAATTTATATCTACATTCTCCTTTTATTCTAGAATATATCAAGTACCAGTGACATTGTTAAACTAATTAAAGTTTCGTCTGTCGCATATTTGTAAAAAGAAATTTCTTAAGCATAATAAGAAATTTACTAAAGTATGAACTATACATAATACAGTACCATATGTGTATATATTTATGATATGGTTCATACTTCTTATTGAAAATAGATTATATTTTGACTGAAAATTTCAATTTTTCCACTGAGAGTTTCTCTTTACTCGTCGTAGGCCCAGGCCGGGCCATGAAAGCCATGTATCCGTTCGGCGACGCCAAATACTATAATAAATGTTTTACCACGTTTTATTAGTCGAGCTAGAGTTCTGAGTCAAGTAACGAGTTTTCACTCGGGTTTTCGCCTCCGTGCCTTTGTATTTAATTTTTATCAATAAACATTGTTCTTTGCAATCTTTATGCGCTAATCAAAGATCCTCGATACTTCTGCTAAAATGGTACGCAAATGCATACATTGACTAATAAGTGTATAGATTTACTAAACTCTACGTTTGTACTACGACCTATACATTGCGTAGGTCTGGGCCATGTTTAACCTGGCCACCGCCCTCAAAGTAGCAGCGTAGGCATTTCAGAATGTTAATCATTCTGAATCGTGTGCATTACTCAAGGATTCTACCATGTCAACATGTACTGTTTTGAAAATATCAAAGGTGGAAGTATATGAAGCGTGTAAAGTATCTTCCTTGCTCCTATGTCATTTAGCTAACATACTTCTCATCTCTACATGCACTGCACTCCACGGAATGCGCATCCCTCTCGTTCTATCTCTTTTCGTTTTGTGCATGCGTTTCTTGTGAAGCTTCATCGAGTCAAACAAACGATTCTGTGCTTTGGTGGCACACTATAATGGGCCGAGTCCACGCCGTGGCCTATGAGTCAGTTTCTGGCCTCGGCAGTATGTACAAGCGCCGTCTTGTCGCGACCACATAAACTCATGTACATACCATGTATGTATGTGTGCAAATATATTTACACCATCACATTACACGTTTTTTACGCAGGAACGTGTGCGAACACACGTCGCCGACGCCAGTGCCCAAGGCGGGGTAGGGTCATTTCCTTTGATGTCTTCTGTTGATTTTGCCCCGCGGACGAGAAATTGCATTGAACTTCCTGTGTATCGGATTTCGACGTTACCTGGATATTATGTATATCGATACGACACTTTAAAGGTACGCTTCCACGTAACAGCAAAAACTAGGGATGGGTTTCTCGAAACGTCGAAACCTCAGAAACACTCGAAACGCAAGAAAGTTTCGAGTTTCGAGAATTTGAAATTTTGCACTTTTTTCGTGGCTCGAAATTCTCGAAACGTACATAATAAAAACGTATAAAATTAAAAATAAAGAATCATTCACAACGTGCTTTGGGAATAATTGATTCATGTATTGTACTTGTATATCCTGAATATTTGATGTGTGATGTTTAGCGAATGCTTGGCGATTATTTTCTATTTATGAAAACATAAGCAGATTGATACCCAGTCGTGATTGTAGAACTGTAGAGCAAGTGCGGGTGATGTATATGAGGTTGAAAAATTGGGTTAACATCAATTTTTAAAATAAGATATTTCTGTTGCCAAACAAAATCACCAGTTTACATTTTAAGAATTTTAAGTTCCAAGAGTTTCCAGAATTTCGAAATTTTATGAAGTTCGGATCCGTATTTCGAAAATTTAAAAATTCAGCTTGAACATATTCGTAACAGAAACCATGACATTTTTTGTATTCTGTCATCATGAAAGTTGAAAGTCACGAAATCGAATCCATTTTAATTTTTAAGCGATATTCGAAGACAGCATTATGTTTCATCTTATTTTCTTATTTCCCATCTTATAGCAAACTCATTTTATTCCTTTATTAATGACTATTTTTGATAAAAATCAAATATTATAGTTCATTTACTTCTGAAACTTCTCAATTTCTAGCTGCATTTTGCTGGTTTACAATATGATCTGTGGCATCAATTATGCCTTATTATTTATACTATTTGTTTTTCTAATTCAGTTGTATGGTATCACAACTTTAACTGCAGTTTAATCTACTAAATAGATTCTGATTTCGTAAACATACAAGCTCAAGTTGTAAGTATTCCAAATGTATTTTCTGATAGCGTTTAGATTAGACTTTAGATATAATTCTAAATTCTATAAACGTATTTAATAGAATTTAGTTACGCCAAAGCGGCTATAAAAGATGTCAGTTCATAACAGTAGAAATTATGATTTGTAATAATGATTTTTAATGATTTTTAACGTCACTTGGAAATGTACAGACCTATATTCTGGCATCAAGACATGATATTCGAAATGTAAAGCACGAAGTAAATACTACAGAACTCCTGAACTCTTGTTTTCATTTTTACATTATTATAGAAAATTTGTGACAATTTTTCATCTGCATTACTTTGTTTATACAATAAACATCACGCAGTTAAGAGGTCTGTTATATTAATTTCTTGTAGCGAATAAATAACATTACGATCGTCTTAAAACTATTTGAAATTTGAACAAAAAATGGCATTGAAAAAACATAATAAAACCTCTTTAATTATAAAACAACAGTATTATATTTCTAAAAGTTTACAACAAAGATTTGAAAACTTTTATAAATTATATAAAATTTATTATAAGATGTATTTAAGAGTTTGACACGAAACTTATAACCTTACTGTTACAAAGAATATGTGTTGAAGACTATATGACACACAATAATTATAAAAAATATGGACATAGTACTGTATAGTTTATAATAATGATAAAAAAAAATTACATCACTTACGAACAAGTGGAGAAAATTTAAAAAAAAATTTAATTTACTTTCAGATTCACTTTCAAATTCAAAATAAATTAAAGCTTAAACCTTCTACACTTTGATCCTCTTCTTAGATTTTACTTAAGTTGGTATTCAAAGGATAAAATCTTCCCTAAACAAATGTATTTATATTTGAAAACAGATGTGATGAATAAGTAGTAGTGTTCGTAATTCTGGTGCATAATGTCAGAAAATATTATTCTTTTCTTTCGAAATAAGCTGTAATGCATTCAAAACAGGTGTCTGTTAACGAAGTCACAATTATTTACAGATACACCTACCTTTTCATTGTTTCAAGTTTTACGTTCACATCTATCGAACCAAATGCAACGTCAAAATTGTCTAGGGAAAAAACATTAAGGTTCTACCATCCGTAATTAATTTTTTATTTGATACTTGTTTGGTAGTTAGAGTACCGATCGTAAGAAATAAATAAGGAATGTATAAATAACAGACTTTATCAGTTTTCACTGTTCACTTATTAATTTTTATTATTTAAGATAAACAGACTAAGTAACCAAAATGAAAGAAAGTAAGGAAACTATAATTGAGCTGTTTATTTTGAAAGTGGCATAAGACACTTTGTTTTTAAATCGATATATTTAAGGGTTTGCGTTTTAACACGTTTAAAAGTATTGATGCTAAATTTCTAGATTTACTTGTATTTGTTATCTCATGAAAAATCACCAATTTTCATTAGGGTAAAGTGACATTCAAAATAAATAGTTTAGAAAAATTACTGACTTATATTAATTTTGTCCGATGTATTTTACTCAAGTGATGTTTTGAAAGGACAGTGATTTACTAAAATTGATGCATAAATTACATATATAATAATAATAATTTATACCATGTATTTCCAATAAAGGTTTCTTAAAGTATTTGTTATTTTAATATTCATAGAATGCAAAAATAATTAGTACATTTTGAAACATAAGTATAAGTAATTCATAATTATAACATATTTCATATAAAAGTACATCAGTTTTATGTAATCTTCGTCATTAATAGGAGTGATGAAGTCCTCGGAAATCGTATTTTGTTTCAAATTTGTAAAATAACTGTGGTATATTGGGGGTATATAATTAAGCAAGTCCATCATGTCTTTATATTTTGCTAAAGTAACAGAACGAGAGCCTGCGTACAACGGATACATTTCTATTTGGGAATAACGCTTAGGTCTACCTCTTTTTGGTGATAAATCCAAAGTTACAAATTCATCTTTTTCGTCTAAAGATAGTTCATAAAACATTCTATGCAATTAAATTGTATCAATGTTATCATTAACTTGATTTTCTTGAAAAAGTGACTTATGCCACTTCCAAAATAACGGCTTAATTGATAGAGTGTTTGAAATTCCATCTCAGCAGTAAAGGGTTAATCTTTGACTAATGAGATACCAATAATTAAAATTTAATTTAATTTAATTTTGAAAACTATCATTATATCTACTTTTAATTATATAGATAATATTATTTGTATAAGGGTTGATTTTTCAATAGTAAACTTCGTGTAATCTCTGATATTATAATTTTCAATATACTTTAAACACTGATAGTTTACGTATTTTACTATATTTCAATATAAAGTTCAATTTGAAACAAAGTTTAAAGTTAAATTATTTAAACGGTAAGAAATGATGCCTTAATCATTGTTCAATAACCCTACAAAAGTCTTTATAAAATAGTGAATTTATTACTACGATAAACATTAGGAGTATGTTCTACTTTCTATTTCGTTTTTAAAAAATGAAAATGCGTGGTAAAAATGTAATTACTAGATTATGATTTTTGACATTTGGTATAAATCGCGTCTACAAAATTAAAAATAAAAATAATGTATTTCAGTTTAACAATTTAAAACCGACCCTAAGTTGTAATTGCTCCTATACACATTATATTTTCGATCTATGAAAGTATTTAGTTTAAAAATTTGAACGTGTATTTTTCATCAATTTATTGCATCCGTTTCGAAGGTTTGGAGTTTGGATTATCGTTCACCAGATTTTGTTAGAATGATGTGCTGCACAGATTGCCTGTGGCCATGATTTAATGGAATAACACCACACTGCATGGGAACAGTTGCCACATACCACGGGAACATAAATTTTCTAGAGTCCATTGTTAAACGTTCGGATTCTCTGAACGTTCTGGCACTGTACTAGCAAATTTTCAGCTAGGAAAAGCATTGAAGGGAAAAGGAAAGCGTTGAATGCAGAAAGCTTCGTTAATCTAGCCGGAGGTTGGCCGGACACGTGTCGTGCACGCGTCGAAATCGCAAATTTTCTGCCTTCTATGGCGCATTGTGCTCTCTGTTGTGCCGTGCCCCCGTAGTTCCCATGATGAGGCAACCATACACATATATGTACAACCCACCACGTACATACGTACACTGATTCACGATATTCGAGCCCATCTCCTAGAAGTCCCTGTGGAGAGGATCACGTACGCTACTCGGTAATCGCCGAAGACCAAATGTACGTACTGTAAAATGAGTTTTGGCCAAGGGTGACGCTGCGCTTCGTCACCTTGTTAATCATAGCTGCGTGATAGAATATTGTTTTACCGTGAAAGCCAGTTGACGTACGATTAAATTTCAGTTAAAATATTACACAGTAAGATAAATGTCCTGGTGACCAAACGGGTCCTGGTAGTTAATAACTGAATGGGTATTTTGTTACTAATAACATTTTTCCTCATTTTGAACGTTTAAACTAATCAAAATGTGACAGCAAAATGCATTAGCTTTACATATATATATATATATTATAAGTTTCTATAATTCAATATTTACATCACGCAAAAATATTATTGTCCAATATTCTAAGATTCAACGTTTTTAAAATTGTTTCATAATGATTTAAACATGCGAGACAGTACGAAAAAACCTCCTGTATGGATTAGAAACGCATGCGTGTATTTTGCGTAATATATCAGTATGAGTGCAATAATGGATTAGCGGACTAAATTTTTTTTGCACTAATGGATGTTAAACTTTGACGGTAAGCTATGTTAATTATGGTGAAAGAAAACTCAATATTATTTTTATCGATAGATAATTTATTCAATTTAGAGACGTGCATATTTATTTTATTGTCTAATATAACTAAGCAATATTAAAATTAAATTTATGTCCGAGTATGGCGTGACTAAAATGTTTAGAGTCTGCATAAAGTTAATACTGTGAGTACGTAATTGTTTTTTATATGGGCAGTTGTATGTTGCCTTATCACCCATCAGAAAGTGTGATTCATATTACTTCTCTGTGATAGGAAGAAGTATTCATTATAATGTAACCAGACGTATTAACATAAACTATATTTAGTGTAAAGTTTCACAACGTTCCTAATGATCTTCGATGTTTCATTCTTTTTAGGAGAAAACTTTTGCATTCTATATATGTATAACTGTAAATAATGTGACAATAATTATGATCAATTCCCTGCACAGAAAACATCGTTCGTAGAATCTTGCAAATCACATTGATTACTGCTAAATGAAATAATATATTCATTCAGTGATGCTTTATTATTCTGATGATTAATAATTTACTAAATTTTGTAATGTTTTTATTATTTTTTTGTCATTATTGCTATTAACTGGACAAAGATTATCCCCTTACATTACGATTTAATCTGCAGGTGCGTAATAAACTATTGATTGCTATAATATTAACATAAACATAATATTAATATAAACTTACTATTCAGAGATCCTTGACTGTGAAAATTCAAGCGTACTAAAAATATGATAAAAGTTTATCATACTTGGACTGAGAGTGTGTCACGAGCGCAGCTTGTTATTACAGTGCAAAAGATAAAACTTCAAGTAATTAGATCTCTCCCTTATAATGACAATAAATGAAATAAAATACCTTTAAAAATGGTTGCCATATCTTCATATGAAACGAGTCAAATTTTAGATACAGTAAAATTTTCTTCAAATTTATTTTCAGCAAAGCTAGTCGGTTCCCATGAGCAACCGATGAGTCTCGGTCTGCAGAGACATTCGAGTCTCAAATAATACGGGGCACTGGTCCCCACGATAAATACTGGCACTGGGCGCATCTCGATGACACCGCTTTTTAATTTCGTTTAACAGTAATATTTCCAGCACGTGTCGGTGTGCCTCGAATGGAAACGCACCACTAGACGTGGCTTCCTTTTTATGGGGATGCACAACGCGACGAGAGCGAAACACCGACCATGTAAACCAATTTGCACACCATGAAGCCCCTTTGATAGCAATCTGTTAGACGCAGGAGGGTGAAGATATTTCCCACAGGAATTGGTGGTTGTGCACATCGCTGAGGAGCATGTTCCCACAGGAGCGCCGATTCTATGGGAACCCATGGAGATCGAAAAGTACCGTTTGAATGCCTCAACGGGCTCCATAAAACAATGGACGGTCCTTATAATTGAAAAGCTCATGACAGACCGCACTAAGATGCTGATGAGTACGCCGGATGATGAAAAGATACTGCTTTCCGACACAATCGGGGATGGAACTCATTTAAAAACTTGCTTTTCCGTTTCTGTTCTTGACAAACGATCTGCTCATTTTCGGCTAATTACTACGTGAAGCCCGGACTTTCAATAAATCAAGAATATATCAGTTCCCTATCATGTGTTTTTCTTTTTTATATTAATCAATACTAATCATTGTACATTACACAGGTACTGGTAATCAAATGCTACACAATATGTTCGATTTAAATGTATGTGCTAGAGTAAAAATGAAATGTTTAGTAAATATACATTACAACATATCAGTATTAACATACTATTGAGAATAGTATGATTTTGTTATGTATACTTAAGGAAATAAAAATAAAAACATCTTAGTAAATCACCCCTATCAA
The DNA here is from genome assembly GCA_945859555.1 of Megachile ligniseca. Classification (NCBI taxonomy): domain Eukaryota; kingdom Metazoa; phylum Arthropoda; class Insecta; order Hymenoptera; family Megachilidae; genus Megachile; species Megachile ligniseca. The sequence goes on from OX243778.1 coordinate 861,912, forward strand.
ACGTAAAAGGAAAGTGAGTTCTAATTAAAATATCTTGCTTTTATTGCTTATGACCTCTTGAACAAAAAAATCAATTGGCACATATTTTAAAATACACAGTTTCTGCTGTAGCATTGGATAACGCTAGTATTCCTGCATGCATTTAAACGCGAAAATTCGCGAATTATATTTCCAATTTTTTCAAGAAATTAAGAAAACAGCTAGATTTGTCTAGTTACCAGTTATTTGTAAATTCTGTGAACGAAAATAAAATATTTATATTCGAAACTCAAAATAGTTAAAGCTTTTTTAAAAACAATTAAATTATGTAAGAGGGGGCTCTGAAGGAACGAGGCAGCAAAATATTTGTCCTATACGAAAAATATTCTATAAAAATGTTGAAGGATTTCGAACAATCGATTGATCTATTTATTGATACTTCAGTATACGTAAGAACTAAGATTACTTCTTTCAATACATTAGAAATAGCAGTTCAGATTAAACGAACTGAAAGTTAAAGAACCATTTAAAAAAATAAGTTCAATGTTCCAGTGGTCATACGATTAAGGAAGCCAATTAAGATAATTGTAATTTTTTTATATTCAGGCAATATAAAATTATAACTAAATATATTTATCCGAAAGGGTAAAATTTCTACTTTCAAATAAAATAATAAGAATCCACATTTTTGAAGAATACAGCCTTAAATTAATAAAACTCTGAAAAAGTTCATATGGCTCAGTAATTAAACAATATTTATGGCATGTCTTACAATTAGTCATTAATCATTACTGTCCCAAATATTAAATATGTATTAATCTAATTATTTTCATGATTTAATAAAAAAGAATCAAGAGGGCAATATTTTATGGAATGAAAAATTGTATTTCTAATAAAATTTAATCGATTACAATGACTTTTTTTCTGCCGAATTAATTTTGATAAATTAAACTTTTTAGTGACAACTTGTAACTAATTGTAAGTATCTGTTCTAATCGGTTTTACTGCTGCACAAACATCATTTTATGTATAATATTTTACTTTCCCACTTCCAAATTCTGAAAAATTTATGTGACTTGTGTGAAGAAATACGGCTGATTTAAATTCTCTATTTTTTAATGAATCTAAAACAGCTTTGCTATTTAAAAAATTACAGTCCCTGGCTTTCGAATTAGTACCGCGTACAGAAATTTCACTTTTATGGCTATAACATTATGTCATATATGGAAAATTGTCTTAGGTCATGCAAAAATAGTACTAAATGTATTGATAACGATATATACATAGCAATTGATTTGTTACTATCGTGATAATAATCAAATTGTGTGGGTGATAAGCGATTAAGGCCATGCAAGCGTATACGTTACACTCGAATATCGATAGCGCGTGAGGTGAAATTTGGTAAATGCCATAGAAAATGTCTGGAATCCACTCAAAAGACTAGTTTACAACTCTGCAAGCACCACATTATTTCAGTTGGAAACAAGAATAACAGACAGTTGGGAAAATAATGAAGATATAAAGCATATGATCAATCAATGTATACGGAGCATGCTGGAAAGGATACAAGCTGTCACCAAAACAAAGGGTGGAAATACAACATATTTACATGTGTTAATAATGTTATGTACAGTGATAGTGTATCATATTAATAGCTAATAAATTATATCATTATAGTTTGAACAGGCCTTTGAATTTGATGGAAACCGTGTAAAATGCTGAAAATTTATAGTGGTCCTAATTCGATGGCCAGGGATTGTGTATAACATTCATTAATCACAACTTGAACCAAAATACTTTTTCGCTTACTTGAGTCATTATGAAACAAGTTTAAAAGCATAGAATTTTGAAGTATTGTAAAATAGTATTTTTGTGTGATGTAAGTATTAAATTATAAAAACTTTTAGCTTTTGACTCATTTGAGCGCCAGAACATTTGTCTGACCAGATACAAATGGGTTAAATAATGCTACAGAACCAAAGAAATGTAAACTTAAATTGCACGTTCACTTTCGAACCAAAAAGATATCGTTTGTGCTTATCGTTCAATAGGCTCACAACGTATCCCGATGAAAAAATCTACAAGTTCTTAATAGTAGTTGAATGAACGAGAATTACAATTCAGATAAGACGTCGCGACGCTGTTCAATTACAGGGGGGAATGGTTTAACCAGGCAATCGCTGGCCCAGATAATGCTTCAACGTCGCTTGAAATCGTTGTTAAAGTTACAGTCTTTTCCCGTGGGCCTTCTCCATCTTTCTCCATGTGCTATTACTAATTGTTACCACATGATTATGTGACATTATAACAACGTTCTGCTTTCTGTGCGTGTGCATTTCGTATAACCAAGCGGAATACATTACTCACGATTAAGTTTTTTAACTATACAGTGCCGTTCTTTTGCATCCCTTGAATACTGTCGCTTTTTGCCAGTTTTTTGAATACGCGTTTAATCCTATCGCCGATGTAGTATGCACGTACGAAGAAATGTGCGTGCTTGGTATGCCACTTTGATATGAAATAACTGTGCTTTTTAACTGAAACTGTGACTCTTAAAATACTTATCTCTTTTATTTTTCCTTTTCTATACTGCTCAAATAGTAATTGAATTTCTTATGAGTTTTTTAAACTTGGGTTCTTTTAATTGAAATGATTTCATGACTATACAATACATGTAATTAATGTAAAAATAATTAATATACATATTAATTACACAAATCATACAAAAGCATGCAAATAATAATTAATGTATATATTGATGATATAATTTTTATAGAAGGAAATGTCTGCCTATTTAGTAGGAGTTTTGTATTATATTTTATAATTATAACTTTAGTAAAATAAGAATAATTCACATCCTTTTCAAATTTGAATTTGTTCATTAAAAAAAAATGTTATTTTAAAATTTGACTACCAAGTTATCTATATCCTAATTTCCATATAGACCCCTAAATCCACTAATTTACAACTGATTCTCATAAACTATCAAACGTTTGATATAATAGACAAACCTTAGTTGTTTTACTGTTTGTTATAGAGAATTATGGCCCACTCTCATATTAAACGTTGCGACCATCTCTTATTCTTATGATATTCTTATGACAACGTATAAATGAACAGAGTTCCATTCATTACATTTTAATTGAACTTTTAATCAGATGAGACACATTATATCATATTTCATTGTATTGATTAAAGTTCATCAGAGATAACGCGTATGTTCCTAGCATTACTTATATCATCCTCATCGTATAAAATTACGTACTTCAGTACATCAGTAGTATTAAGCAACTGAATATATTTTACAATCAGTGAAAAGAGCACGTTACGATCAATGCTGGTCTGGTAATTACAGTTTGGTCAAATATACATACAAATATCAATTGATAAAATAAATTTCGTAATTCAATTATATTGAAATAAAATTTCAATAAATATTGACAAAAAGAAGGCCCAGCCCCAATGATCTTGACATATGTTGTCGGGGTCATTATCCTAAGTAATTTTTCTTTATAACTTAATTGTTGCTCGTTATTTATTACAAAGTAATTAGCAAAAAAATATTTGGAAAATTTTAATCTAAACTGACCTAGCCTAATATGTTTTATAATTCATGGTATTTATTCTCTCACATTCATTTTTAATTGTACTATAAAAGCAGCGTTAAAATAATATTTATGTTAAAATAAATTTACCCGTTATATACTTCCCGGTAGGCGTGTCTCTAAATACTAAATCGCTATCAAAATCGTCGAATTTTTCGGTATCAGATTATGTACAAATCTTGATTTTTACAAATATTCTATGGTTAAGAACTTTTTGTTGAAGAATAAGCGACGGTTAAATTACGGGGAAAATTTATTGAAAAAGATGTCTTTAATAAGAGAATCCCTTTCTGTCACTATTTATCAAAATTTATATTGCATTATCAGCCTCAGAATTAATGATTTATACGTTATGTTGTATATGAAAATTAAAACATTGATGACTTCTAAAAACAATACTTTTTATTATTACACTACATTGTAATACTTATTGTAACACATTTTATAATGTGTTTCAATAACTTACACTTAAATAACTAATCAGTTTAAAATGTGTAGAGGAAAGTACTACATAAACGGTAACAACTGTACTCCTGCGAGTTTGGTTTTGTAATAGCATTAATATCTACCATTGGTCAGTACACTCCATTCTCTCTTACAAATTCATTTTACGATTTGCTCTTGAAAATTCACATTATTTTTACAGTTCATAATGATTTTGTGAAGAAATACACTAGAAGCAGAATGTAACATAATTGAACACATCGATCCAATTTTATTTCACACTACCAATGTATAGTATGTACTGATAAACCAATGATCTATTTCAAAATATAGAGGTAAAGAATTATTTTATTTTTTAAACATGCCGGTGATTACAAAAGATCTTTTCCAAAATATTCATAAACTAAATTGATAATGAAGTAGATCATTTCGTGATTGGAAATAATTTGGGTCACGTTTATTCTGATTAGACTTGATTAGTTACACTTGGCAGTGCAAGAAATTCCTTGAATTTCAATATTTTAGTCGACATATCTGCTTGACATAAAATCCTTTTGATGTTTTTTTGTTCACTTATCACAAATACATATAAATGCACTTTACTTCTGAAAAAATACAACATTTAATTTCAATGTACAAAAACAAAGTTAATAAGAAATAAGATTAATATGAGTTTTCTATTATTTAAACAATCTAAAACAACCTTGTTATTTAGGAAATTATATAACATTAATTAATTAGAACTTTTTATTACAACTAACACATCATAATCGGAAAATGTTTATATGCAAACAAAAAGCTAAACTATCGGACCTATGTTTATATGACATTTTTTCTTCTTTAAGAACAGTAGAATATTGTACCAAATTATGACATATTTTCTTGATACCTTAAATATTGACTTTATATTGTATTATCGCCTTATACAATTTGTTGTCAAAAGGGATACGATGTACATCAACTGCACGCTTACAATACATAACAGATTATTTATTTAGATTTTTTCATTTTGTTGCAAACAATAATCCATGAAAATATGAAATATTGTAATGTATGTAAGAATATCAAAATACAAAATATTATATAGAGATTATTCTTAGATCTTGCCTGCAATGTTAACTCTCAACCAAATAAGTATACATACAATTTATTTGTTACAATATTTCGGTAACAGATCAAGTTGAGAAATTTTCTTATTGGTAGTTTGTTTTACTCTGCCATGTTTCTTTAAAGGTTTCTAATAGGAAAACTCGTGCGAAATTGAGGAACGATAGTATGATCACTGTAGTGTGGTGAGATAAATTTTGAGCAATGTCTATTCGTCCCGACGAAGAAGGTGAGAGTTGTACTGGATAAAAACTTACATTAAGGGAGGGATAACTTGACGGTTTGTCATCGAAATTTTCTAAACGTCAAGGTAGGTACCTGCGATTTTGGATGGCGAAGATACAAATTTGGAGTGCAAATGTAACCAGACGGTTGTACATAAATTTCTGATAATCGACGGTTTTTTGTTCTGAATGAGAGTGTAGGGTCGAACGTGGTGCAATGGTATATATTGTAAAATAATTTAGTTTTACTTTAGGAGGATTTACATTTTAATGACATGCAATTATAATTTTTCGTTCGATAAGAATTTTTAGAAAGATAGAAATTAATAAAATTTAATAGGCTTCAACATACATATTTCGCATTATTATTCATTTAGCATATTATTCATGTTTCATATTTATTTAGCACGTTATTTTTAACGAATCATTTTCTAAAACTTCTCTTAACTCGTGTGTACAAAATTTCATTCAAATAAGTGATTCTGAATTCTCCATTGTTATTAATTGTGTAAAAGAAATAAAATTCCTCAAAGTATTTAAATATTTTTTAAAATATGTTATGAGAGATTAAACGCACTATGGTTCAATAAAAATGAATTTTTTAATATGATAATATCACAGAAGACAAAACACATTTAGTGAAATTGCAATTTAATGATAAAAATATTACAGTTTTATGATAAAAATGTCGCAATTTTGTGGTAATCAACGTTATTAATTAAGAATTATAAGTAAAATTTTAAGTAATTCCTATAATGTTATGTCTACAGATCCAGAATGGTGGTTATATGTAAGTGCAAATATGAATTAATTGTTGTATTCAATTTTTGAATGAAGAGTCAAGTATACTGAATAAAACACATTTCAAAATACATTAAAGTAAATAATGTAGATACACTAAAATGTAGATTATTATACACACAGTGTTCTGAGTTTAGTTGTGCACAATATAGTTCTAATAGATTTAGCCACATGATATCAATACGTTTCTTGTTCACATTTCAGACATTTATGTTGCACTGACATCATTTTTCTAGAAAGAACTGCTAAAAAATTTAATAATTTAAAAATAATTATAATATTCAGACATTACACCTTTTACAATATAGATATACTTCCTATATCAGAAATAATTTAATAAAAATCAATTTTATATACACAAGTTTACATCAATTTTATATAATAATTTGCATTTTTGGTCTCCATCAGTTTTCTCGCATGCAACACTTGTCGGATTGCATCAACCAAGACACCATGTTTCAAACGCTATACCTCAGCTGCAATTAATGCCATAATTAAGTTGCAATAAAATGATAGTTTAATGAAAGACTAGTGCAGAGAACAACGGAAGTTATTAGCTCTGCCCCTCCAAACTTCAACTACCCACATCACAACATTTCCACATGCCATGTTTGTTTCGAACGACCTGGAATATGCTAATCCAATATGGGTTGTAAAGGATAATTAAGTTTCAGTTATTTTTCCATAGTTGAAACTTTTGTATTTAAGAACATGTGCAAAAAAGGCCCAGTTTATTATGATTAAAACTGTTTGAGGTTTGTAAGTGTTTAACAGAAAAATATTTCCGACGTTGAAATATAAAATATTCGAAGGCACTTACATCTAAATAAGATTTGTATTTATAGATGTAACGACTCTTATTAATATTCGGAAATTATACCATTCTATCAATTGCTATATGTATACTGTATATTTGTACATACTGCAAATTTTATTTATTTAAATTTAATTTGTAGTACAGCAAATTATATATTAGGAAATGTGTTATTCTTGCGTTGCAAAAGTATTTGGACATTTAATATTTATCTGCATTTCTTGGTTATAGTTCTCCATCGAAACAACATACATTTCATATAAAATATTTTTTGTAATATGAATAGTTCGAGAAATAACTATGTACTTAAGTTAAGAACAGGCAGTCAATGTATTTTAATGAAATCAATGATATTAAACTACCCATTGTAAAAATTAAAATTTTTTGTTGCAAATGTACAAAAAACAATATATATTTTATAATTTTGTAATTAGAAAGCACGTTCATGACTTAACACTAAATCTTCATGAACATAGTGTAAAATTAAAAATAAAGTAGAAAAATAAATTAAATAAATAAAATTTATCATTTACAAAAAATAAAAATAAAAAATAAATAAAATACAAATTAACATACGCCTAAATATTCATCTTGATGAAATCGCAAGTCATCTGAAAAAATGTTATGTCCTAAAAATAAACTTGTGAACCGGTCATTGATCGGTTTGGCAGTTTTACAATAGTATTAAACATTGTTGATGATAAGCAAATTCGCCATTAATTAAATTAAAAATAAAATTTTATAAAAGTAAATAATATAACATTACTTATTTTCAGTTCGAATTTTAAACTACTAACCTTGGAATTGTTAAATAGTTTTCCGAAGATTAAGTGTTACTTTTAAAAGATGTTTGTTAATTTGAACCGATAAAAGTTCAGGGAATACGTTTTGAAAATCAAACAGCATTTTCATCTATAGAAAAGAAAATTCCTATCGACAGAAATTCGTTATTCATAGCGACTTAAACTCTAACAAGATGTCCGTGTGACGTTATTAAACACTGTTTCAAGTGAAAGAATCAATTCCATGACCTTAGAAGTGACGACTGTAAAAGCCTAACCAAAGTACTCACTTACGTAGGTACGTGTATCGAATGAAAGGGCTATCACAAGCAACGGCTAACACGAGCAGTCAATTAGCAAATTCTTAGGAAATCGCTTGGCATTGCAACCATTGCACGTTCTGCGTACGTAATCTACATGCGAGGGCGGACTATATTATTCGCGCTTACACTTCAGAGCTGTACACTGTAATTTATTGAACGAGCTGATGTAGATAACAAAAAAAGGATAATATCACAAGCAATGCTACCGCCAACTATAAATGCTGCCTAACCCAGAAACCTGGTATTAAAGCGACGAATGAATTATTTAAAACGATTATTAAAATCGTGAAATCATCTGATTTCTTAATTACATTTCTATAAACTTTTCAATACTATTACCGATACGAAAATGTGCCTCACATGGTTATTTGGATAAGAACGACGAATAATTTAAGAATTTTTTTAAGCTTTATACATATTGAGCTTTATACATATTTTAACATCAATAAATTTTTTAATAATGCTGACATAATTTTATTATGACTGACAAAAAACCTTTTTAAATACCCTATTCACGATTAAGTGGTTACATAATAGAATTATTCTGTAACTAGCAATAAGAATAAAATTGTACTTGGTAACTGAAACGAAATTTCTTTTAATTGAAACTTAAAATCTAATTTTTAATTAAATCTCTGAGACTTAATTTCTCAAAATTTAAATTCAAATGATCGATTAAGAATTAAAAAATTTCTCCTGCGATAGAATGACTAGTCGAAACATATTTGTTTTGTATCAGCAAAAGTAACAGAAACTTAAAGATGGACAAGATACAAGAAACAATTAGTGTATTGTAGTACTAAACACATTATAATTCCGAAGTCGGTATATGTCAAAGAGCTGGGAAAAGCGGTTTTTTCTTATTTTATGTAACACAGATTTATATTTCAATAAAAAATATCGGAAAAAAGTAAGCAATAGCGTGGGAGTCGATGTTACACGGTCAACACATTCAATACTGCAAATTAATGTTTCGGGTCACATCAGTTGATCCGTCTCGAGTAACAAAAAGCGAAACTAGTGATTTTGGGTAGCATTTCACATACCGATTTCAATCTGACGCAGTCATTTACTTCGCGACATATGGATTATAAATATTGCCTGTTTATAATATGTTACAAGCTCATACACGAACACATCATAAAATGTCGCAGTCAATTAGTGTACACGCGTCAAAATACATAATCAATCGTACCATAAAACTTAGTAATATGTGAGTATACAGGTGCGGAGTATCATCATAAAACGTACTAACATATAGATAAGCAGAACACAAATATTGATTCATTTCTTATATTCAAATTGATTTTATGGATCATTCCACATAACCAGTAGGATATACTGTTTAAAAAATGTACAGTTCCATAAATATTTTAAACATGGAATAATTACTTTTGAATTTACAGTATGTTTAGAATCACTATTGACTTTTGTAACAATCAAGCAGATATATTTTAATATTTAATATTTTAATATTTACAATATCAAATTTCTGTTGCGAATTAAAACGTTGATGTTTACAATAATTATCTTATATTTTCAATTGGCCAACCATACATCATTTTGAATTTTGAAAATTTTACTTTAAATTCATAACCAAAACGAGATATGGTTCTTTCTAAAGTGTTATATATTTCACTACATGAAATTAGCAATCAAATTGAAAATTCGAATTGGAGAGATCGATAGAGAATTTAATAGAATCACGTTAAGTAAAATTAATGCGTAATGCACCTACAAATTTTGATATAATTTTTTAAATTAATTTGTTATGATGTTCATATACCGGAAAAAATAATAAAAATCGGTGGTCGGACTACACCGATCTTAAAAAAAAAATGTATTGCCTAAATTACTATTGATACGAGATATTCTTAGAGATATTTGACAAATTTGCCTTTTGCAAAACTTGTCTTTATTATTTTATGATATGAAAGTTCTGAGGTGACAAACGACAAGCATTATCGAAGACGTTATTTAAGCTTTAAAATAATAAATAAAATAATAAAATAATAAATAGCATCGTTTTGCTGATTAAACAGCTGCTTCACGAATAGCTTGGACAAAATATTATAGTATGGATCAGTTTCTGTGGGGAGCTATGTTTTAGTACATTTAATATATTGTGAACAAAGTTGTAAATCATAAAATGCGATGTATGATATGTCGACGTTGGTGTGGATTATATCTGATTTCTCGACGGCCGTAAGGCGGACGGTTACGCTGCTAACAAGTAATTTTCAACGAATTTATTGATGTAAGACACGTACTTTATATTATTCATGACTTTACATTTTGGTTCTTGTATAGTTCTTAGTAATCAGTGCAGGAATAAATAGAAATTGATTAATAACTGTTGTTTTGCACAATTTTGGAAAAGATTTAACTTCGTATTTAAAATAATATTTGTGGAAGAATAGTTACAAGCAACATGAACGGATTAATAAATTTTTTGAAGAAATAGTAAAATTTCAAATATTATTATACCGATCATATAGTCGAATTTCAAGAAGCGCTATACAACAGTATGAATGAAAGTGCAAGTATGTCGGTATAATAAAGATACAGGCGGCATTTTTATTTTTATTTAGATTGACCTATTTTATTTTTTTAGAGATTGTTAAGGCCTGAGTGCCGATTTGTATTCCTTTATTATAATATACGTGCTACGACAAATTAATTAAAGACAAGATCATCAATATTCATAAGAACATTACGTATTGATACGTTCACCACTCCTAATATTGAAAATAAAATCAAAATAATTGAAGAAACTGTCGTGTGTAGGCAAGGTCATAAAATCGTTAGGGTGTTAAACAGGAACATAAGGTACTACTTTAGGCGACGAAATTTAGGGGCGAAAACAGCAGAAATTCAGTTATGATAAATCGGTTACCATCGGATGCATTCGGTTCTTGTCGGCTAAATATCGTTGTATAGTTGACATCAGAAGCGTCAATGAGATGTTCTGTTTACGTAAACTTGGAGATGTTAAACTAAACTTAAATAACTTATCTTAACTGATCTTTGTCTAAGCTGAATTAGAAGCAAGTTGAAGAAAATATTTTCTTGTGAAGGGGATGAAATCGTGTGAATTTAAGAGCTTGCTAACTGTTTCAAACTATAAACATTATTGTAAATATCCACAAGTACGAAAATATTTGTTGAAAAAAGTTTTTTACTATTTACTAACTTTATTAAATATTTTTATATAAACATGATACATGATGTACAGAATATTTAATGTACATTCTTTTCTTAAAAAATAAAAGTGTTTGAAGTCTTTTTTTTCCTTTTTTTATTCTTATCTCTCATTATTTACACATGTTTTTTTCATAAAAACTTCCATCACCCTTTTCAACTGCATTTTGACATTTCGGCCACATAAGTCTACATATAACAGTCCATGGTTTCGATTGTCAGACATGTCACGTGATTATCTGAATAACACCGAAGAAAAACGAAGTTACCCAATGTATCATTACTCGTTCCCTTGCCACAAAACTTACTATCTCGTTGACTTTACACTGCGTCTATACATACGTATACGTCTATGGAATCTCTGTCTATATACGTCTTGGCAGCTTCGGATGATCAACAAGACTGACTGTGGACTAAGAGTAAATAGAATGACTGTTATGCCTTTCCCGTCAGAGCAAATTCAAATCATATCTTAAATTTCGTAAGAGATAGCAAAAGACTGTTGAAGATAAAGTTGAATAGTATAATAATATCTATTTATCTATAACTTCATTTTTTCAAGAATGCAACGATGTTCTCAAAAATACAAATGCACTTTTTTTAATGGAATTGTATATTTTTTTTACTTTTCTAATATAATCTCTAACAATTAGAATTTTTCCAGTTAATCATTCCAGTAATCACTCACAAAAGAATTGATTGTTGAGGCGTTGATGAAGAAAATTATATTTTTTTTTAAATGTATTAAATCATGTTAAAGACCTGAATGGCGATGTCCTCTATTTTCTGTATAAAACATATTTAACTCATCCTCTATTTTCAATATAAAGAATGTGTAATTATCTTCCACTTCCTATATAGAAAATGTTAACTGGTCCAAACTCAAAAATAGCTAACTGATATTTGTGCAAATTATTAAACTAAAACAACGATCAAGAACCACTACTCACTCACAAGAATCACTGAAGTTGCAGTCAAGGCAGGTATCAAATGACACGGAATGAGGTGAGGCTGTACGGATATCTCGTGCCGTGGAAACTTTTTTCTAGAGAGGTCACACGAAGCATTTGTCCTCAAACTTTGCCCCGTGTCGATCCTGATAAAAAGTCTGAACACACTTCACTTATAGCAAAGCCTGGTTGCTCACTAAACGTTGAATGTCGTGAGAAACGATATCGCAGTTTTTTTATCTCGAGAAAACCGCCGCTCGTATAAAGAAAAAGGTACAGTTGGAAAAGAGATATTCTGATTAGAAAATTTCATGAAAAAAGGGATTATTTTATTATCGCTTTTGACGTCACATTGTTGAATGTATTTAATTCTTTAGTATACTCATGTCAACCTTTTTTGAATCGCGTGTTTACTTAAGGTATGTTATAATTGCATTCATAGTTTTTATAATGTCTATAAAAATCGTCGATGCGTTTCATGGAATAATACTACTGTGTTAAAAGTACAAATGACTACTTGATAGTAAATACTTGAAAACATAATCCTTTATATCGAATAAAATATTCGTACGGTTTATGTATACAGGGTGTCTCACAACTAGTGTAACTCCCGGAAATGGGCGGTAGAGGACATCATTCTGAACAATGTTTATTTAACATTTAAATATTATTAAATTCAATTTGTGAACTAACCATTTTTAAGAATAGTAACTTCATACTAATAAAAATCTATTTCGCCAATAATAGCATTAGGGTAATAAAGTCGATTTCTTAATGTAGGGATATTTGTGTTGAAATTGTTTGACTAATGGCAATAAATACTGTTTTTCTTCTTTGTTTTGTGCATTGTTAATAATCTGACTCTCAGATTTATTGAGAATTGGATTTGTCATTTAAAATAATTGTAAGCAAATAGCACCCTCTAAAGTATTGTGAAACGTAATAAAATGTTAACCATGCTTCTTTCTCTCTTAAAATTGAATTTTAAGTGCCGTATTGAAAAACATTCGTATAAATATTTACAAAGTATATACAATACGATAGCACTTGTGTAATCATTGAAAAGGACAGATATCGTGTAAATCTTACAGCACATATAATTCGTATACAATGTTTGTACGATGAAGTTTGATATGTACATCAACATGGCAGCAGTAACTTAGAAATAATTATTGTAATGGCAACTTTTCACAAAATGGTTTCTTTATTTCTTGTAGCTAACGAAGTGAGTTTTCATGAGGATATCAAATGAACATATGCAATATTCTATACATATTGATATCGTGCAATTTGTAATACTATAGCAATAGTAGTTGCATTTATTCAATAACTAGTTTGCCCGTCTTGCGTTGCTGCAATCTCAGAAGAAAGGAAATTCAAGGAAACTCGAAAAATTAATATAGATTGTGTCTTTTTGTATTGAAATTTGTTCATTTTCATTGGGAAAACATTTCAAAGTGTCGTTTTAATTCTATTTATTTATTCGAGAGCTTGAGGATACACGATATTTTTTGTTTTTCCGTCTGGTGCGTACAGGAATAAATCAGAAATGGGACAGATTGTATGCTTAGAACTATCTATAAATGAATCTTCTTTAAGTATATCTTTTGTTTTAAAATATAAACTTTATTGATTCCTCAACTTCTGTGCTATTTTTATCATATTTTTATCAGCAATAATTAATTTTACTGTGTGCAGAAGATAATTGTATATTACAATCGCATAAACTTTCAAAGGTGCTTTTATTTAGTATTTTGCGGAGTCCACTTCTAAAAGAATAGGTTTTATCTTAATGCAAAGAATCTATTTAGTTTCTGAAAATACATAAATATTTAATAGGATTTTTTTGTATTTCTAAAGGTCACATCATAAACTTATTTTTAATGATCTTGTATAAAATACTTAAAAAGTATCTAAAACATCTGATTTTTATTTAGTTTCATCGTTGTTATAAAGTTAGCATTACATAATAAATTTATTGTTTCCCCTTTTTATGCATGATGGGAAATCTCTTATACAACAGAGCTAAGAACGCAAATATATTTTCAATAACAACATATTGAAACTATTTACACCTAATTTCCAAAAGTTTCAATTCTTCAATATTAATATCAGACTATTGAATTATTAAAAACTAAAAAGCAGGTATGAAATTAATTTGAATAATGAAGGTTATACGATATTACACAACAAAAATAGTAGTCTAATTTGATCAATTTTTTTTAAAATAAATTTGATCATAAAATTATTGTACATGGATAAGAATGTATTAATGACTTCGAATAATAGAATTTCTACTACACAAAATCATGACACCTTATTTCAACATGTGTAAATTTTATTACATAAATGAGATCCTTATTTTGAAAGTGGGGCATGTTCATTTTTGAAAAAAATTAAGATAATGATAACAATAGATAAAACTTAATATGATATCCTTATCTGAAAGCAATCTATAGTCAAAATATTATATCAAAGTACCTAATATTTAGGCGATGAAAGTTTGGGTGATTAACGAGATTGGAAGAATGCTTATTTTGATAATGGTGCAAGTCCATCTTAGGCTGAACTTGTTTTTAGCCGAATATATTACCATGCAATTTAACTCCTGTAAATTTTAGTAATACTAAAAATACTGTGAAAAGCTACAAATTGTATAGTTTTGGTGGCGTAGGTAACCTCAATATGAGTGAGAATGTGCTATAAGTCTATCTATGTGTCATTATTGATTTCTATTATCAGCTTGCAAGTAAGTTCTAGTTCAATTTCTAATAAATAATCAACAAAGTCAACACCGTCCTTGTTTTAGTATCGGTGCATAAAACCACTTAGCAATTTCGATGTTATTTGAAAATTAATTACGATTTGTGGTTTATTTTATTTTTTTTTAAGTATGGCTCAGAATGATTTTAACGAAAATTATAACTGTGATATGTTTGAAAATGAAGCTGGTAGATAATAACAAAATAAAAATACTCTTCTGGATAAAAACACCACTTTAGTGTTATTGTTATTATTTGTTGTTATGTTGATTGTTATTATTTTCATTATGTTTAAAGAAATAGGACCTAAGAGAATTGGTAATAAAAGGAAAATCGTGGAGTTAGGGTCTGAATGTGAAGACAATTCGAACTAAAATGATTGGAGGAAATTAAAAAAAAGGAATAACTGAACAACTGAAATCTTATCCTTTTAATTAATGATTAGAATAATTTAGTAATTTTGAAATTGGTAAGTCTATTTGGATATAATAGAACCATTTTTTAGCCAGCACTATTAGATAATAAACATACATATAATATAATAAACATACATTATCTAACAGCACAAATAAACAAAAAGTTTGTCTATTAATGTTAACTGATATTTTTAAATTTATTGAAATGCACGCCCTTAAATATCTCACAATAACAAAAAATGAACTAGTTCCATTTTCAAAATAAATGGCTGAAATAGTTGGTTATCAAATAATTTTAAATCAGTGAAAAAGAATATTAAATCAACTCGAATAATGTAAGTTCTGCTATACATTAGATCTAACAATGTTTTACTATTCGATAAGACAAGCTTATTCTGGACAGCAAAAAATTACAACTTGCTACAGTTCATTTTTCATCGGGACCCATGAATGTGCACGAACGTGTCAAATCATTTGTAACCGGTTTCGTGGCAAACGCGATTAACTTGTAAAATAAAGACTTTGCACGCCTGTCAGAGTGCACGGTTTCGTGTCGGTTCAGTTCTTTGCTTGCACTACTTCGATCTTCCTCTCATCGTGTTTCATTTCTTTCTCTTTCCTTCTTCGGTTTGCCTTCTTCGCGCCCCTTCGCTTCCTACGGTTCACCCTAGATCCCGTTTGCTCTGTTATCGTGCACTTGTTGCTTCGTCACGGAATCAAACTGTCCGAAATTTTTAGCCTCGTCGAAAGCTATACATTTTAATAAAAATGGATTTGAACCGAACTGTTAAATTCTCGAAACATAAATCCGAAACTTCGTGAAATTTCGAAGCTTTCAAAACTCTCAAAATTTAAAATAGTAATTCTGTTTTGCAACAGGAATATTCCACTTTAAGAACTGTGTCTAAAAAAACTTTTCAAGCTTATACATTATGCGCATTCGCTTTGCAGTTCTATGTACATATGTATAATCACGATTGAGTGTCAATCTGTTTATATGTATCTTCAAAAACAAAAACTAATCGCCGAATATTCGCTAAATATCACACATCGAATATTCGGATACATTGCGTATGATTCTTTATTAATTGATTATGTACGTTTTTGTTAGAAAAGTAGAAACCGACAGTCAAAGCCTTTCAGTCCATTTCCCATTCCTAAGGGAAGTTTCTTCAGGCCCAAGTATTCTACACAACAACCATACTAGCGGAGGTGTCCTCAGGACAAATTTGCGCCGTTGAAGATAATCTTGTATTGACTTTTGCCGTGAGAAGACGAAATTGAGAAACCTAAAATAAAGACATTTATTTCGAAATAAAGACATAAAGAGAAAATAAAGACGCGCTCACGAAATTCGTTCGATGAAACCTGACACCTTCATCGAACTATTTCAATTAGCTTATATTTTCGTATACAACTTTCAAAAGTTTCAAATGACGAAAAAAGTGCAAAGTTTCGAATTCTCGAAACTTAAAACATTCTTATGTGGAAATGCTACAATTTTTCTATGGATGTTATTCTTTGCAATATTTAATTTGCAATCATCTCACAATTCAACCAATGACATTGTCGAATTAGAAGATAATCGCAGAATTTTACTTTCATGTCATGGAGACATTTTTGGAGAGCAACCTGAACTTTTTCTCATCATGATTACGTCTTTCATTAACATAATCGACAATAGGTCTTGAACAACTTATTTGTTTCGCAATATAAGCATAACCTTTGCCTTCAATGCAAGAAACATCGATCATGGCTTTTTCTCTCTTTGAAAATTCTTTTCCACTTTCTAAGTTTTAACTTTCTAAGTTTTTAACTTTATAAAGAAATCTAATGAATATAAAATGAAACAAATGAAGATAACATAATGAATTTATTTATCTATGAAACTTAGCTTAATAGTTACGTTAATACGTTAATTTTCTTTTATACAATTTATTCTGACCATCATTTCCTACCAAAAGCTCAGATCATTAAAAATATGAGCAGCTAATGTAAACATCTCTATTACATCGCATCAGATATTAGACCACGCGGTGCAGTTTATAGTAAAAATGATTAAATATTAAACTTTAGAAACAAAAAACCAGTCACATACTGATGAGTACAAAACATAGATACAAAAAATACGGAATCGTCTCCACAAATAAAAATCATTTCATAATTGTTATCTACTAATTGTAAGATGTGCGGCGCTAAATAAAATATTATAGTACAGGTAAGACGAATTGTTTCGTTCAAGAGCAGAGACATTAGGATCATTTTTGGTTATCGTTAATAATGGGAAAATTAATAAGTAGATGGCTGATAGGGAGTCTGAAGCGTGCGTAATAATTCAACCTGTGCAAAGCGGAAAAGGAACGTAGATCGGAAAGGGGCACAGAGGTGAGCTATATTGAATGCGTGTACTAACTACCTGGACTACGTGATGAAGCATTCCATTGCACATGACTTAACATCATGGCGATCGTCGACAGTTTCATAGAGAGAATTTCATAGCTCTCCATTAGCTCCTTTGCCAGCATGATAATGGCTCTTTGATTACAGAGACGCAAATGCAGTTAGCTAACGTGTCCCTGGAGGCTACTACACGAGATTTGATACGACCACGATGGTGCTGAACGACCACCCTTTGTTATCGATCATTTTTGATCGGTTGTCGAAGACAATAGGTTTTCTCGACATTTTTATTAATTTCGTTGACCACTGCAAAACTCACATCTTATCAGGTACGTCATTTAATATTTGACTTAAACAACCGATAATTCACAATGTGTATCAGTTAGCATTGTTTCAAAACAATGTGTAACGCACCAGACACGTTATTAAACATGTATATAATAATAAAATTCTGTATTAGGTGCATTGTCAGGAAATTGTTGTTGGTTAATATTGAAAAGTCGAGGATATAACATTCTACTAATATGGGTATAGTAACAAAGAAAGCAGAAAATAAAATTAATTTTAAATTCTACTAAAATCTGTTTGTGATTACTCTTGGACATTGTTTTGCAATAAAATGCGTCAGACGAGTCGATTTTTATTCATTTTAATTTCAATGCTTCTATCTAACCGCATTATTATGTTATTGTATAATAAAAGACAGCATTTTTATATACTTTTCTATATTGTTTTATATTTTTTCTTTTGATCTGAATTTAGGCAGCCACTGAATAGTTTTTTGAATATTTTTATTAATTTTTTTTACTCTTCTTAGCTATAATGCACCTACGCGTAAGATAGCCCATTTCCTATTTAGTACTTATCTTTAACATTAGATTTACGGACGTTCGATAAATGGTTACTTTTACATTAAAAATAAAGTACAACAAAAAAATGAAGGTAAAATATTAATTACTTTATACTACTATTTTTCATCTTGACAAAAGTTAACATACATCTCGATAGAAGCATCTCAATCATTTCTGTAATACATGCTGGAATTTAAACTTGGTTCTGCAAATGTTTTTTAATGTTTATAATATTTATGTATAAATAAAATGATAATAGTAATAAACTAATTTAGTACATTTTTGTGAACATTTTCTTGAACAGTAAGGAAAAAGCATCTTTAACTGATGATTTAATTAATAATACTGTATTTTCTAGACTGAATTCACAACAAAAATTTTATAAGTTCTGTATAATTGTATAATCTTCACGTATTTAAATTTGTATATAATTTATTTAAAATAATGAGATCAGGAGGAACTTTTTGTCCATATTTAGAAATTTTATTTTATCATCATACATTGCTTTTCTATAGTACAACTATAAGTCGAATCATTTTTATTCGATTTCAAAAGAAAGATTTGTCAATTTGATAAGATTCTATCTTTCTTATGTACATTCGACGATCATTCTATTATACACATAATTTCTATTTAATTTATATTTACAAATACTTATGTGTAACAACAAATAAAAAAACATTTATTTAGTAAGTAGTACTGTATAAAATATTATATGTATACATATATGTATTACACGTTACATTTGAAAAAGCTAAAATATGTATGTATATTTAATACGCTATTATAGTAACAAAATTAGTTTTCTTAAATATGATTATACATATGTATATCTGTATAAATATAAATTGAACGGAAATTATTTTTTAAGCTGACTTAAAAGTCACAGTAAAAACGTAATTTCATTTGTTGCTGCACACCCGCATAAATATAAATGAAATAATATTATTCTTTACTTTGTAACATATTTAAAAATCGATAAGATTTTTTATTAATTTTTTATTAGTTTCGATTTATTATTTATGTTCACAATTCATTTTTTATATGATAAACATTAAACCAATTCGTTATAAATTACAATAGAACCATAAGTGCAATTCCAATTTTCTACGGAACATAACATATCGAATAACGTATCATGTAGGTACCAATAACTGTTGTATTAAATCATACAGCTTGATAAAATTGTTGTTTCATATTGTGCTGTTTACATGTGCCAGATTTAACCGGAAATACGAGAAGCAAGTCCTGCGTCATTTATATACAATTTCACGTAGCTGCATCTCTAAAACAATCTATATAAATTCATTTGTCACGATAGGTTACGTTCAGTTATGTAGTTGGAAATTTGATAACGAGCAAAATGTGATATCATTTATCCATGAACTAACCTCCAACCTTACTCAAACAATAAAGCAGGAATGCGTTTAATTCACTGTAAGTGCTTTCTCAGCATCAATTAAATTACTATGGTCGAAACATTTAAATTTAACGATCCGTAGTTGACGTAAACATAAAAAGACCTTAAAAAGTGTTTAACATTTAAGGTTAAATTCAATTTTTATCAATTATAAAAAAATATACATATAAATTTAATTTAAGAGATTAAGGTTTAATAATAAATTGATTTCTCATAGTATTCAATAAATTTTTATTTAACTTGATGCAAATTTTATTAACACTCCCAGTAATACACTTAGTTTATCAATATTATTTGACTTAGAGTAGACAAAAAAATTGTAATAGAAATTCTAATAATATTAAATTCTTTATATTTTAATATTACATTTATAATATCAACTTTTAAAATCAATAGCATGAATGTTTCAATTAAATTGTATTGCTTATTGTTTTTTAAACGTTATTTCTTGTGTTATATCCTTGCTTTTTAAACGTTAAATCTTGCGCATATATTTTTGTTAATATCTTTTATATAAAATTTTTAATAAATATTTATGCTTTATACATATTATTTTGAATAGTTAAATGTCAGCTTTAAACAAATGGATGGTATAAGATTCATTAGGCAAATAGATGCAGCCCCAACACTTTGGCCCATCATTGAAACGTTATTATGGCCAATTCTAAAAGCTGTATAATGCATAAAGTTTAAATACATTTTCACATATAAATACATTAATATCAATAGATTTGATCAGAATGTTGCGATTTCTTTCGTTTGATGACATTGTGAAATGATAAGAATATTTTTTCTTTGCCCATACCATTTTAAATGTAAAAGTGTTTGCTACTTAATATCAATAATAATTCGATCTTTGATAGAGGTACTGATCAGGATGTTTTAAATTCGAATGTTTCATTTGCCAGAAAAACTCATTAGGTAATCAGGAACAGATTATAAAAATTATTTATTTTAATTATTATACACTATAAGTGAACTAATATTAGTTTATTTAATAACAAAATTCTATACTATATCTATTTATTATTTCCCTACGTAAGTCAGGGTGAAGAATAGCAGTTGACTGGTATATTTGAAATTATGTACGGAATTTGAATTAGATTAAAATAACTAATGTAATATACAATTTCATTACTAAACATACTTATACTATAGTATTGTCCAAGCAAAATATAATAATTGATATTAATAACAATTACGTTCTCAATCACCTAATGAATTTGTTTAACAGCTGAAGTATTAAAATTTAAAATAAAAACCCTGATAAGAACCCTCAAGAGCCGAAACTAGTAAATACTTTTCACATTCAAGATTATTTAATAAAAAGAATAAACAATAATTATTTCTCACATGAGTTTTACAAATGTATCTTACAAATTTATAGTATGTACATTTTACAAATTTACAATTTCTTCTGCAATGGAATGAATTGTACATATTTTATTTCAGTTATTGGATTATAGTGATCTTTCATCTGCGGTATAAGAAGTACAAAATATTTCATACTAATAATAAAAATGTAATCGATATAAAACAGATCATAAAATATTATATTTAGTATTTTTTAAATTTAAAAGTTTTATTAAATTGTTCATTGTTTTTAATTTCTTTTTTTATTTTATTTTTATTTTAACCTTGTTTCCTTTATAGGTTATTTATATTTTATTTTAATTGTTCTTCTCTCTTCCTTTATTATTGTAGAGTTAAACTTCTATTAATACATTGATTGCTACAATAATTAGGCAATAATTATTGTATAATATTAAATTTAATTAGGCAATACTTTTATCTTTAATAAATCTTACCAAATACATGTACAATATTTTGTTATATTTATTACGCATGGTTCCAAATAGTTAATACAAGTATTTTCAGTTTGTTAAGTGAACAATTTTTAATAACGTAGCTTATAGAGTACTTTGCCGAATAACGCTGCTATCAAAGTGTTAAACGATATTTAAAAAACATTGAAATTATCAAATTTTGCATTAGCAATGACAGAATACGTTTGAAATGGCGTGCTTCTACACCGATCAATTGAAGAGTGATTTTCAAACAGCAGAACGTTTTATTCCTCGCACAAACGATCGTGAGAGTTGGTGTTCGTGGTTTTTGATTAAGCTCTTCCATAACCAGAAACGTAAAAAATACTATAATTCTAAAGAATGTCCAGTTAAGAACATCTCCACGAATTTTGTTCCAAAAACACCGAAAATTACTACTATTGGTTTACGAATGAACTGCGAAGATACAGAAGAAAATGATCAACGATTTTGGAAAATTGCTGATATCAAGAATTATTTGAAGGAATATTTCAACATCTTTCAAAGGTATTTTTAAAAATTATGAAATTATAGTATTTTATTAATATTAGTATTAGTAGTATTCATTCTTTTGTACAATATCTTATTTGTAAACAATAAACCTTTTTTGGTAGGGTTACATTAATATTTAACTATTAATGATAGACGAATAATTTTCCTGTTCAATAAAATTTTAAAAATACTATAAATTGAATAAGTGAAACTAGTTTTACTTTTTGTTACTTTTTTAAATATGGAACTGTGAAGTCTATTATACGAATGATTAACCAGTTATGGAAAGGGAATTATGGTTAGTGAACGCCTATTATCCGAACATTCAGTTATGAGAACTGACCAATTCAGATAAATGGAGTTTTATTGTATACCCCGATTTACACGGTACTTTATTTGTACGATTTCACTTTTATACAATAACGGATTTTAAAAAAAAAGTGGTAATAGTGAACATTTTGACAATACCAATGCAAGGATAGAACTTTTACATTTTTGATTCTTTTGTTATGAAGCTTTCACCAAAAGATTTTTAACATCTATCTGGTTAAAAGGAGATCAGACACCATTTAGTTTGAATTATATGTATTTACTGCTTTAATTGACGATAATTTTGATTTACACGGTTTTCTAAGGAACTTGTCTTCGGTATAAGTCGGAATAATTTCAAATACGGATTTAAAATCCAAATCTATCATTCAATTTTTATGCTAACCCTTTGCACTCAAAAATATTTTTGTGGTTGGCAAGTAATGATTCTAGAACTTTCTCTTTAAAACGTTTGACGAATTTTCTTAATATTATTACGTCTTTATTATTAATGCCACTTTGCTTGTTACTATGTTTTGTACATCACATGCGTAACGCTATAGATTTAATTACGAATATTTATTTCAACTTGTTTTATTCAACTGAAAGGTGAGTGCGAGTTATCTTTCGTGTGCAAAACGAATGTTACATAATAGATTCTCGCCTGCTACAGTGTTCTGCATTGTGTCAAACAAAAAACAGAGAGTATATAAAATGTAGCTACTCTCATCCGTCAACTCTTTTAATTCGAACACAAAAACCTGATTGGTATGCAACCGTTACCAAGCTGAGACAAAAAGAATCAAGACGAATCAAACACAATAAGACCCTTGATATCGACTGTTCTTTGGAAGGCTTATCGAGACTGTAGTGTTTGAAAATTATATGCTATGATAACTGCTGTGTTATTTTACACTGCTGGATCGATGAAAACCCGTAAAAGTTACTTATGGAATTCAAGTTTAAATTCTTTTAATATCGTATCGTACAGTACCTCTCCGAAAGATAAAAAGTCTCAAAGAAAATGTCGATTTCGGAATTTAATGGTTTCTTTTAAAAATTGTATTAAAATTTTATTATTGATAACTCGGTATGGAATAATAATAGAAGTGCATCCAGAGAAAAGGTGATTCTACGTGAAAAGATACGTGAAATACTGGGTACGAAACCTAATACTCATAATGATTATTTCATCTGACACTCACTCAAGATTTTGAAAAATTTGATTCGGAAGACTCATCAAATACGTATACGATTGAATACAGTAGATCCTCGATCATTGCAATACTCATTACAGTAAAGTCGAGATTTACATCAAGATCCTTTTATCGGAATTTTCCATCGTCAAAAAATAATATTTTGTACTGTCTGCATAGAGTCCATATTATGCTCGCACTTACACACTTCCTTCAATCAGAATTATCAGAGCTAATTATCAAAACAATATTTCAGTATGGGATGTACATTTAAAGCGCTTATAGAATTACATTAATAATGTCGTTTGTACGCAAATGGATAGTATTATCAATTGAAACAAATCGTGAAATTATTAAGAAAGTGGGCAATGGCGAGTATGCAACTGATACAAAAATATGGTATTGAAAAATTCACGTAGTAAATAAGCAATAATTAACTATTCGAAGTTAATTAGTTAGTCAATACGTATAATAGTGAATCTCATTTACTAACAATAAGGATAACCTAACCTAACCTAGTGTTACTACCAAGATACTGTTTCTTTTTATCATGTGACAAACGTATTGTTTCTTCATAATATTTGCCAATTGAACAACGCTAATATTCAAACGTAACTCTTTCTATTATTAATTGTCAAACGTCGCGAAATTTTTCTATTATCTTCTTATCTCGCCTTATAATTGTATAACTCAATATCATTCGCTAATTCTCTGATATTTATTATATACTCTTCATATTTCTATGTATATGACTGTTAATTGTAATTCTAAATCATTCTCTAATTGATTTAATAAAGTCTTTTTGTTGAGAAGTCTACATAGACTCATATATTACTATACATATATACATATATAGCCAAATACGGGTCACTGAGTTAGGTCGAAACTGCTCTCTCACCTCACAAGCAGTTAAGGCCTGAACTCAGAGCCAGGGACCGTTATACATCGAGTGTTAATACTTCCTAGAAAAGTTTAAAATTATTAAAAAATAATAATTTAAATGTTGACATACATAAACATAAATAAAAATATGGGAACCATAAAGTATTATGCAGTATTTAGTCGTTTATTTGTATCATTTGGATTGTAATATTTGAAATTTTGTATAGGAAAAGCAATTGTTTTACTATTACAAAATTTTATTATTCGAACGCATTTGTCTTCCTACTTGGTTCGGACGCTGGTATAGGTTCAATGTTGAAAGAAGTTGATTTGAATTACGGACAATTGCGCACAATTTATTAACTTTAGTCGATTATCGAATTTACGTATTGTCGCGTAAATTAAAATGATTTTGATCGCGAAATACTTATAATTCGACAAAAAAATATAAGTAGGCTGCGCTTGGAATAGATACTGGTTTTGGGCTGCTTATTGTAAAAGGAATGAAGGAGCCAGTGACGGGCGCTGCACATTTATATTACTTTTAGACCTGTCTCGAATGGTCGAATGAAATAGGGGAGGTGCGAGCGTCATATTGCAAAATGCGAGTTATTAAACGGATTATCGTTGTAAACACGATTGATCCTGTTACACGAACAATGGAACATAACGACTTATTACCGGCTTATCACATTCCCGAACACTACTAGTTTCCATAATCTGTATACTGTACTATTTTCCTGTCGTGACAAAAACAATAAAGAATAAGTGGTGTCGCAGCTGTATGCATATGCAATGAGCCTTCAAAGTCGATTTTCTCAAAACCAAACGGTCAAATAAAAAAATTTCATATACAATTTCTTATTTATTAGAGTCACTTTCTTTCCTTTTTTTATTTATTATTATAGATTCACCTTCTTTGTGGATACACGTCCATTATCATTTAACTCTGACAATGAGTAAAACTTAAATGTTATTTTTCGAGAAAACTTGTGCGTTCTGGCCCATGATTCTTTTGAAACACTTTATCATCTAGACGGGTACTATATGATGCAACAGTTTTCGAATTCTAAGGTCAAGGTCAATTTTGTAGCAACTTCTTTTTTCAGATCTTTATCGATCCAAAGGTGTAGAATTACTCTCGGTAATTACCTATTTTACAATCCTATCCTGCACGCGAGCAAAGTGGACAAACAATTAAAAAGAAACTGTTTACCAAAGCTCGCTTTCTTATTGCTCACTAGTATCATTTGTGTGTCAGATTAGTATTAGACGCAGATGCAAATTTCTTCACACTGTAAGGGCGAGCGATGGGATTTATGGCCGAAATAAACGTAACCATAATCGTCTTCAAGAGCCCTATTGTAAACCCAGTTTTAAATAGGAAGTCAGTGTGTCGCGACCAAGATGGAAATGGGACCACGTGGAGCCTGGTCATCCTGACCCTGGCAAACAATAGTCGTTTGGTTTTTCCCAAAAAGTGGGGATTCGTTTTCCATCAAAACCATGGCGAGAGCACCGTTACAGGTCATTACGATTTCTTATTTTGAGTCAGTCACGAAGAGAAAAGTCGGGCGGTAAAAAAATAAACGTGTTTTGAAAATGTAAACATTGTTCTATGCTGTGTGAAGTCTAGCCATCCTTACAACACATACCTCAAAAAGAGTAAGACCGATTATTTTAATGAAAATTGTTACTAAGAACCACATCCTTAGCAACATATCTCAAGGTCAACTCCTACTGTAGTACATAATTATGTAAGGCCGTAATAATCGTGACATATAAGCTAAATGTCCCAGTGGTCACGATTAAGGAAGCAGTTAAGATAACTGCAGTTCTTTTCATATCTGCAATTTTAGTTATATTTAGACAGTATAAAATTATAACTATATACATTTATCCGAAAGGGCAACATTTCTATTTTAAGATAAAAAAATAAGAATTTAAGTTTGTGAAATAGAAAGTTTTAAATTAATTATTGCTATCTCAAATACTAAATATGTATTAATTTAATTATTTACATCGTTTACTGAAAGAAAATTAAGATTAATGTTTTGTAGAATAAAAATATTTTATTTATAAGAAATTTATTCAATTGAACAAAATAGATATTTTTTTCCTGAACTAATTTTGGCGCATTAAACTTTTTACTAGCAACTTGTAACAAACTGTCTTCTTTAAAGGCTTTTATTGGTGCTCAAATATCTTTTTGTGTCTAGTCTTTTGCATCATTGCCATTCTAAAGAATATGACTTCATAACGAAAAAAAAATTATTTAAAGGACATAATAAAATTTTAGGTAATGTTGACATTATGCCGAGTGTAAGAATAAGCAAAATTATATTTTTGTATAGTTATTATTAACATTAATGTACAGAATACAAAACATATAATACTTGACTTAATAAAATGAATATTCACAATACAATAAATTCATTAAAGCTGATTCATTTAATGATTCGGTCACACGTGAAATCACGTCTGTGACAATGGCATTTAATAACTAGTCAGTATCATATTATTACTGGAAAAACACAGTAATTAATTTAAATATTTAAAATTAATAAGAAATAAGATTAATTTGAATTCTCTATTATTTAATGAATCTAAAACAACTTTGCAATTTAGAAAGTTATATAACATTAATTAATTGCAGCTTTAACAAAAATACTTGCTCGCTTGTTTGAGTCATTGTGTAATGAGTTTAAAAATGTTGAAACGTTGGAATATTTATGCATCATATACATATTGAATTATAGAAGTTTATAATTATATCTATATGAAGCTAATACATTTCATTATAACATTTTGATTCGTATTAACGTTAAAAACAAGTAAAAACATTATTGAAATTCCTGCTCAATTGTTAATTCTCAAGACTCGTTCGAGCACTAGAACATTTACTTTATTGCTCCATAGTAATCTACAGTGACTCTACATTACCAATAATTCGCTTTAAGGCATTCAAAACGAGTCGTTGAGAGAGTAAACTAGGATTTTACTGTAAGCTATTCCTTCTTCACTTACTATTCCTCATCATTTCAATTGTACATATATGTATAGTCAAAATATCACCGTCCAAATCGCACATCATAAATCGTTTTCTAATTTTACCTAAATACTGCACTCCATAAACGCAATGAGTGTGAACAGATGTAATAATATTTCGTGTGTATTATCAATTACTTACATGTGAAAAGGAAACCAAACTTTATCAGATATTTTATACAAAATGAATACATAATATCACATGGCAAATGTGCTCGCAGCTAAAATCGTACATCTGCATTTATCTATTTTATGAATCTTAACTCTTTCTTATTCTAAAATCTTGAACCAATGATTCTTATATTGGTAAACGTCATTTTCCTACTGTTTATAGGTTTTAAAGAAATTGTATTTAAAGAGAACTTGCAAATTACCAACTTTAAAGATGTTTTATGGATTTACAATAACAACTGATCATTATAACATTTAATAAAACATTTTTGGTCCTATTTGCATAATATATTATTCTTATTTTTACTTTACAATACAGTAGTAAAGTTGTACAGAAAGCCACTGAACACCTTGTGGTACATTAACCGTAATGTATTAAACGTGCATACTGTTTGTTAGAGCTCATTAACAGGGGTAAACAAAGTATTGTTTATCTTTCTGAAAGATTTTTACCGATAGAAAGTTCATAATCTTTTATATGTCTTTTACAACCTAAATACTCCAAACGCGAAATTGGATTATTTTATGACTCCGCGTACGACCCTATTCGATCGTAAAGAATGACTAAGTTGTAGGTCTTTAAAAATCCTGATGATCACACTTGCCTGCTCTGACCTTTGGGAAATTCCGAGAATAGAGGCCTGTCAAGTCATCCCTTCCCTAACATAGCTCTGCGTTCAACCCTCACCTTACGTGTCGTGACCAATACAAATTAATGAAAATTCCTCCCACCAAAATAAGGATGTTCATACGGTTACCCCTTTGTTGCGCACACATTCCCTATTTGACAAATTTTTTAAAATATGAAAAATTAGAAATAATCGTCGAAGAATAAAATTGTCATCTCCATTCGTTAACCAAATAAACTTGAACGAGCCTAAGTCGAAATTCTCGCGAGAATTTTCTCCTGGATTCGCACGCAATGCTAATCAGGCGAATCGAGCTCATTTGATGCCTCATTTTATGCCTCTTCTCCTTGCGGAGAGGGCAGAATATTAAATTTATCCACTTCCGGTTGACTTAAGGTAAACCGGATTTATATTTTTGCATATTTTTTTGCAGGGAACATTTTTGCTCTAGATTTCCTATATAAAATATGCGTTTTTCTCCATTTTTTTTAAATTTGACGACTTCCGGCCTAAAATCCTGCCTAAAACTATCTACAGACATCGCTCAAAATCAATCAGTAAAAATTTTTCAGATTGGTTAAGCCGTTTAGCCACAGTGAGGGAACACAGAAAAGTGAGCACAGACATAACAAACTGATAGGCTTCGTGCGAATCCAAAAACTAATACAACTGTCAAAAACTTGTTGAGAATTAATCCGCCTAATTTTAACTCCTCGACGCCGGTGTTAAACTAAACATTGAAATAAAACACTATGTTTTATGTAACAAATTTAGAATCATAATTTATAAGAACACATTTGTTTCAGGTATCAAAGTTTCTTACGCACTTTATGGATACCCAACTGTATCGACAACTGCTACCAAGAAAACACCTTCATTTCGATGATTACAAAATATTCGAAAAAAGTTAGAAATAATAGTGTCATGACAAACTCAGACGATTGTAGTATACTGATACGTTCCGAAGATGAACAGTCGATTTGGAACAATTCATCTCAAATAGAATTTCCGTCCGAAAATCTTTCAGAGCGAACAGAAGATTTAAATCAGCAAAATAATGAAACGAGATCTCACTCTCGAGAACATCTCGCAACAATCGAAATAAGTGAATCTCGACGTTTTAATTACAGCCCTAACGACGATCGAATTAAATTAAAGAAAAATGTCTCTGTTCAAACTTCGGACAAAAGAAAAATATGTTATAAAAAAACTAAGAAGAAAATTGAAAAAAGAAACAAAGAAGATGTCTCTTATAAGGATATTAAAACCATCTTTAGGACCAATTATCCAGACTTCAATAAAAGCAGCAAGACCAATATAAAATGTTTAGAAATACTTACTCCAAAGCAAAAGCATAAAAAGACTTCAACGAAAAACAATAGCAAGATACATCAAAATATATCTACAAATATAAAAGAGGATGTTTGTTGTTTAGAAAACACTTTTAAACCTGCCGATGCAAAAGAAACGTTCAAAGATGTTGAAATTGAAGAAAAACAAAATATTGGATTAAAGAAACAAACTTTGTCCAAAAATAACACAGAAAATTATGAAAACGATGATTCATCGATATCTTATCGGCAACGTTACAGTAGAATTAAGAGTAAATCTTTAGTTGTTTTTAGAGATAAGCATGATCGTTATGAATCCAAAACACATTCAGCCAGTAAAGTCTACGACACGAATTCACTGGGATTCTGTAAAAATTCACAGCGTCTGTTTAGTGAGAAACACTTTGGTGGCGGCGGTGAAATTATTCGGTCGAATGTCACTTCACCAGAAATCACTGATATATCGTGGGAACCACAGAATTTTATCGTCGAAGATAAAACCTCTGAGATGATAATCCTTGGAAATGTTAAAAAGAGGTTGGAAAAGGACTTCGATGATTATTTTTCAATTAACGATTGTAATTTAGACAACGACGTTTTTCTGAATACTGAAGAGTCAGACGAAATCTTTGAGAGCGGCGAGTCCTCTTCAAACATTAAACTGAATCAAAGTGTCTCGCGTGATAGTTCAAGTACCAGTTTTGTGTTAATGGCAACATCGCTAAAACACCGGAAATTAAAACAATTTTGTCAAAATGTAAATGATACGGCAAAGAGAAAACAATCATTTCGTACGAATTTAACATGTACTTCATCGATACATTTTTCAAATTTGGATGTAAGTCAGTCTCAAAGCAGTTATCACACTTCCTGTCGAGAACAAGAGTGTAGTCCGAGTTCTTCGATCGAGTACTGCACCGCTAGTAATATTTCCTTATCGGAAATGCACAACATGCAAAACAGTTCGTTCGACTCCATGTTTCGTAGTTACGCGATGGATGCCCAAAAATTGCTGACCAACAATTGCTTGTCAGATGATATCTTGAACGAGGAGGGACAACCGTTTCAAGACACTAGTGAATTATTTGATCAGACCTTGATGAATTCGTATGCAGTGTGCTGTTATCAAAGAAACTCTACGCCAAAACTGAAAAGTCCGTCAAAGGAGATCACACGATCACTAGATTCCGGAATTTTTGCCGATTGTTCGCGCGACCATTTACGAGTCGCATCGGATGATCATTTAAGGGGGAGATATTGGCAGGAAGGTGGACAGGAAGAAGAAAGTGAAACTAGAGAATTAGATTTGCTACCGACTTATGATTTCAACACGGACAGTAGTTATTCAGACGAATCTCTTAATCGAAGGGTCGACATCGCCGTGGAGAAGTTCACGGAAAAGCTGATCCTCACTGAAAGAAGGGCGAGAATCAAATTGAAGCGTCTGGAAGATCCGGCGAGATACAGACAAGAGAGGAAACGGTGGAAGAGCAGACGACAAGTATGTCTGGAGATTATTAACGTTTCCCAAAATTAGATTTAAATGAAAATTTAGTTTTAATTAAATATTTACTTAGAGTTAAACATAAGCTAACGCGGTTTATCATAAAGACGAACAGTAAAACTTGTCAAACTTAACAAAGGAACAATTTTTCTATTCACCGATTTCAATGAAACTTTATGGGTTTTTTATATTTATCATATAAAAACTTATTTATTTATTACAGTTATCCGGGCGAATGAGAAGTTTTGTTGGGATGCATTTTCTCCGTTATCATCTGAGCGGCCTGTATTCTGTATAACTATTCAAAAAATATTTTAACAATCCTACTTTACTTGGTTTGATCTGAATTGGTATTAGTACGTTGATTATTTCTGCAAGGTGTGTACTGACCTCACCATTTTGCACACTCAAGCTATGTACTCGCACGACAGTTCGTATAAATAAACTTGTCTTGTTGTCACATATTCTTTTTCGTGTGTATAAAACTGTACTGCTGTTTGCTGTAAATCAATAAATAGCGAAATACCGTTGAAAAAATAACCGTAGCAGCTGTAGTACATTGTGTACTGCACATTGTTAACAAATAAATACCCTTCTGTATTTCAATACACATTTTACTCTTTGTTTCCTATGAAACAATTCTAGTAAAATGACTATTTTTATTTTGCTATAACTGTATCCACTTTCAAGTTATTTACTACTATTTTGCAAGCATAGACCTTTTTATTTCTTGAAAAACGAAACTCGCGTTTAGCAGCTCGCATTGTGCAAACTTTTCCTGTTTATTTATTAATTGAGTTGTTATTTAATTTGTTCGCTGCGTAACTTGTTTTACGTAATCGATATTTCAGACTTGCAAATAAATTATATATGCATCGTGTCGCACGTAAATTTTCTGATAAATCGAAGAATGACTCACGTAATAATGCTTTCATCAGTACGCAGCTTAACACGCATTAATTTTTAGCATTAGTGTATTCACACTGTTCATCCAAACGCTCCTTAATTATCATTTTGAGTTCACACACGACGAAATTATATGCATTTCAATTTACTTGTTTATTTTACTTTTAATCTAATAATCGAGGAGTTGTATTTTTAAATTAATTAGCATTGAAAGTTATACTTGCGTGAACGAAAGTGTGCATTTTATTTTTAGGTTAGTTTTTATGTTGAGAAAAAATTATTTATCACAAATTAACATTTAGTTCTTGCTTTGGATCAGACTAAAAACCCAAAAAGTTTCATTTAAGATTGAATAGAAAATCTGAATATGCAAAAAGCATATGCATCATTTTCATTAAATGGTACTGCAATTGTAATTATTAGTATACATATGTAAATGCAGGACAGTTTGTGCACAAAAGTATTAAGATGCAGAAAAATTAACAATTCATCAGATATTTCACAAATTTTTATGTGAAATATCTTACAAATTGATTTTTTGAACGTGATTTCTTTTTATATAACAATAAACCAAAGAATTAATCCATGCAATAAAAATGATAACGAAGTTGCATAGATTATGTACCGATTCAAGCACTTTAATTAAATTATTTTAAGTTATTTATTTGTGTTGCTATTCTCAAGAATAGTGTGATATTAATGTTGTATATAAACATATTTCTGAGTTAAGTTTCAAACATTTCTGTTTACCTAGACTCGAGATATACGGCAAGAGGGAATTTTGTACAAATAAAACACATCACATAATTTTAAATAACATTGAAAATTAAATGGTAACAACGTCCTGCTCAATAGAAATATCGTTAAGCCAAGTTTTATATTTGGAGGCTTGATTTCATAGTATTTCGATTTGACAAGCTTCAAAACGTAAAAACTTACAAAAACCAGACTATAAAATTTTCTCTTACTACAGTTTGTCTATTAATAGTCGATAAAATATTAAGAAAATAAATAAATAATCGAGAAATTATTAGTAATTACATTAAAAAAAGTACATTTACATTTTTTGGCTGCATCGTTGCACTTATAAAAAAGATAAAATCGTAAAAAGAGAATTCTTTTTATACTCGAAAACGTAGTCTATATAAATTGCAAGATTATAAAATACTTAAATACTTAACATGATAACACTGGTTTCTTAATAGCTAGAAACGTAGAGGATGTAGAGGTCTGTTTTCTTATTTTGAACAGAATATTGTACTCAAAGTCCTTATATTCAGTTTTGATAGAATTTCAAATTCTGGGTACAAAAATACTAGGTTGCATTTTTCTTAAAATTTACTGTTTCTGAAATATTTGACGTTCATTCTATTAATTATGACGTGTATGCATAGCCGACATTTTGAAAGTCGTTTCAACAAACATAACAAAAGTAAGAGAATGAATAAAATAAAATATACTGAAAAAGGTAAATTTTTGAACAAATGTACGGTATTAGTTTTATACTCACAACTCACTGTTCTCCATTTATGTTCATTTATAATGGTTGGTGAAATAATGAATTTGAAATTTCATATACTTAATATTAAATTAAGAAGAATAAATAAAATGTAGATACCTAATTTAAAAAAACAATGGTATAGTTCTAATATTCAGACAAAATGTACCTAACATAATTCGGTAAAATTAGCAAAATATACTAATTTTATACATGAGACTATCAAGCTTCATGTACTGTTCAATTTTCACAATTTTTGTTTGCTTGAAAGCACAACTCAGCATGCTTCGAGCACAAGTTAGTACAATCATTCGTTATATTTTTATTTACGGCATAGAACAGCACACTGAGCACAATTTAATGCGATAGAATCGTCTCAACTCGTAGAATTCTCTTAGATTCTCTTAGAATCGTCACAACTGTTTCATTTCACCAATTGTCGTTTCTTCATGACGAGTCATGAATAGCTCAAGACAAAATTATACATATATGTACTACTTTTATAACAATTTTAATTTATTATTTTATATAGAATTTTCTCCTTCCCTTATAAAATTTTAATAATATAAAGTAAAAAATAATTTATTACTAATTTTATTGTATATTACTTATAATATATAGTTTACATATAAGTAAACTAATTTACTTAGATATATAAAGTAAACTATAAAAATTATTAGATACATACTCTAAATGCAGAATAATGTAATTTTATTCTTTTATATAAATTTTAATATACATATAATAACAATATCATTAATTTTTATTTAATTAAAACCCCCTCCTAAAAAAGAAATCGATTTTTTGGTCCTTACAAATGAGGATAAAATTCTGAACCCGTACATAGTGGTACACTAGTTTTCTTACATAAATAATAAAGCAATAAAGACGCGTGATCTCTCAGAGCACAGAGAATATTAATTTTATATAGTCTATTAAAGGTAATATCTTCAATAAAATGTTTTATTTCATATGTTATAGAAAAATTCATCTTTTGCTCATGTACACAACAGGTAAGACAACCATCCTTGTGGTCAAACGATGACGAATGGATTTCAAGCAGCCCTTCGCCTCCCTTATATTCCTTTTCTGATTCAGAAATTGACCATTTGTAATTTGTCGATAAATGAAAAATAACCCAAAGAACCTGCGCGATACATAAGGAAGACGCTAAACATTGATTGATTAGGGACAAACATGGCTGGGAATAAACAGGTACATTTAATTTATTTAATTTACATAGATAAAAAGTTTTATATGGAGTGTTTCTTTTTTTTTGCTCACTCCGACATCACCAATATTTTTACAAAATGTATCAGAACAATCTTTTTGTTTAGAACGAAAATGTTTATGATTTTTTCTTTTAAGCTAATTTTTTCGAGTATTTAAGATCATAACCATTTTTTAATAGCGATGATATATTTTTCTTTTCATATTGCAACCGTAACAGAAGTAAATTTCAGACTTGATAATATACTGACTTTCAAAAGTCCCAGTATAAACAATACATGGTATTTTGTAGACAAACGATTTATTAAATATTTTGTTATTTCTATTTTCAATGTTTATTCTGTATAAAATGTGTAAGGTGACCTTTTAATTGAAAATTTTTAATTAATCGCTCTACTAGTTAATGCGATTGTGTTTATATTAGATAATTTGAAGGTTTGTTTGAAGGTCGACGTATATGTACATCATACATGCTTGAAATATTTTTTTTGGCTATGATAATAAGGAAAGAAAAATGTAATCACAATTTAACAACGACGATGATTTTGAAAACTCGAAAAAATATTCTTACAAACAAAAATGATAAAGAACAGTATTTGCTGTTCGAAACTGAATAAATTTGTTTTTGAAAATGAAAATATTTCAGCGAGTAAAATAAAAAACATCCTTTGCTTAATTGTAAAATGCTATGTGAGTTTTCGAAATCTTGTAAAGAAAAAGAAGCGAATAAAAAAAGTCAAAAACGGCTTAATAGATTACAATTATAGTAAAAGATGAAGAAAATGAATAGTAATATATCGCAATAGAACACGCGTTGACGGTTCACCGAAAGGTCTCGAACATAAGTAGGAAAGGAACATATAGCGAATCGCTTCCTATTCCTAAATAGTGCACACATTTTAATCGAAGAGTATATCATATAATGCGCATTATATATTTGAGTTTCATAGAGATTTCCAAAGAAATCAACAACTTCAACTGTTACCGCTAAGAATATGAAATCGCAGGGATGTGTCCGATAAACGTAGTACTTATAATCGAATTGTAATACAATAAATTGTAGAAAATTTCCTTCTGTTTGAAGAGTAATTAACTACAGAACAATTTTTTCCCCTAAAGTACTGAAAACAACGATGAACAATACAAAGGAGCGATAAAAAGGCAAGACTACGATTGTGCAAAAGAACGTGAAGCAACAAGGCGAGCAAAATACTCGAGGATCCAACAACAATCACAAAATGTGTGGAGATACGTCAATTCTCGCCTGGTCCAACAGAAGTTCGACCACATCATTAGACGAGACTGACCGTTTCTGTACTGTGGTTTCCTTTGATGGAAGCAGAAACGAGCGTGCTCGATACCCAGCCGAGCGGAAATGCATAAACGACCAACAGACGGGGACACACTGGACCTTTTCCTCGTTCCTTGTATCGAAAAGGAAGAAGACTGTCTGTATCAGTAGTCTGACAACGGGCCAACCTTTTCCCTGTCAAACGAGGAGTCCTTGTAAGGTCTGTTAGAAAAACTGACGTTGCCGGTGGACAGCACCGATCAAAAGAAATCTCTCTTTACTCCCGTAAACTGGCTGTTCTTGATTCACTGGAAATTACCTTCCCTTCCTTTACCAATGCTCTTCCTTTTATCTCCTATGCTTCCGCCCGATTTCTCTGTCCCTCCCTTTACAATAATAGGTTAGGTAAACGTTCTGTCTTAAATATGTCCAATTTTTACGTACCTTGTTTAGAGTGTTACTATTGCTGGAATTTGTAGACGTGCTTTATGATTATTGTTTAATAAATAAAACGTTTATGTGTTGATGTATTTGGATATCTTTAGTTAGAATGTATGTAAAAAACTTGTAATACTAACGACATACAGAAATGTTTAGAATTGGAAAAAATCTGTTAGGATTTTTCCAAATACCTGCTAGAGACATGATTTCATTGATACAGGATACTAGATTTCGGTAAGACCTTACCATTATCTCGTCCGAATGATATACGTGATATATGTATGTACGTCATTTTATTTACTTTTAACATGCATATTTTTGACATGCTAAATACGAACATCATATCCCTTTGACGGAAGTTACGTATTTTCAAGATGTTCGTGGAAATGTTGATAATCGTTTGTGTAGAACACGTAGCCGACATCCTTACAGCGACCGGGTACAAAATTCTGTCCAAACCAACTCTTATATCCCGTTTATAGTAGGTGATTAAATTATTACACTTGGATAAAAAGTTGCGTATTTTATAACTAACTGGTGGAGTAAAATAAATATTTTTGTTGTAACGTTACAATATAATATACTGCATATTTTGTTACAACGTCTGATCTGTTACCAATAATACATGTAATTAAAAGCAAAAATTGGACACTTGAAACATAAGTCAAACATTATATTCTACAAGAAAACACAATTATTTAATATTTTATCACTCCGCCTTTTTAAATTCTAAATCTATACATATAGTCGGAAATCAGTACTTACCGAATATAATGTCGCTTAAATTGAAGTAAAAATTTTCGTTCAACCAGTATCACAAGCCCGAAACAGAGTACTTAACATACACTTATATCTACACCCGCCTGTTATTCTAGAACATATTTATGTTTGCGGATAGTTTAATAAAATTGCATAAATTATGTCTTGCATTTCTTACTGTGACAACTTTTACAATTGATTTCGATCGAAAACATTACGCTATTATACATATATAAGTGTCTCAAAATTTCACAACCAAACTTATCTTACATATTAATGAGATCAAGTGGGTAAAGAAAATTCATATCAACTTATGACCGGAAATGTTACTAATAAATTGTAAACGTAATTGTATGTTATTAATATACTTATTAAAATATAAAATTATGTAAGCTGTAATTATGATATTGTTTATTACGTTAGATAATGTCTGTCGATATTACAGTTTATACAAATAAAATTACATGAGAATAAAGCTATCGTAATTTATTTGGGTTTGGTTCATTTTTCTAATTCAATTATGAAAACATCCGGTCAACGATTTGTTAAGATCCATTGTACACAAATATTAGTACAAATAATACAGATTAGCAATTACTATTAATATGATCTGATCTAGAACTTTAGGATTTCTATCATTTATTTTGAGGTCTTTTTGACCTTTTTGATATTTGTTTGACAGGCGTATAATTCGAAAATGTAATGGAAACCGAAGACCGACTTTGTCAATGTATACAAAATCTATTAACTACTATGTCTACAACAGCACGAATATTTGGAAGAGTTCACCGAATGAAAGCGCCTCTTGCAGGAGAATGAACTTTCAAACATTTAGTATTACTACCGCGGTGATACTACAAGCCTTCAACCCCTTATAACTATTCAATATAACTCTTCCGACCATAAGTTTATCTACTTTTTATCTACTCAACCTCATTAACATGTAGTATAAATATGACCTCAACCTTTTAAGAACCTATATGCATTAACTTCGATTCGGGACAACTGTTTAAGACGTTCTTTTATCCCCGAAAATATGAAAACTGGCCAAAATAAAGACCACAGTATTATTTATTTCTCGCACTTCTAAAATATATTGAGTAACTAAAGCAACCTTAAGAGAATACCTGAAAAGTGTCTTTGCCAGTAACAATACGATCTGTGGTTAAGAGTTGCCTTGAAACTTGAAATTTAACATACAAGTTCAGTGGGCGACCCTTTATCACCGATATCTTAAACTTTTTATACGTGTAAAAGTAGTAATTTGCAAATAAAGAAACGTATCATTTCTTACGAAAAATAAATCGATACCTTTTTTCCTAAAGATGTCACTTTTCTATTTTTTAATCATGTATAACTATACTACGGACGATAACCGCAATCCTGCAGATTAAAACTTTTTGTTACTATTTTATCTCCCATGACTGTAACAAAGTATAAAAATTCAACATATTCATAAAATGTTATTCGATAAACGTACCAAGTTCCAACTTTTTATATTTTCAAAATTCTTCTGCCCATGTTGTTAATAACATCAATATCTTGATATATGTTAACAATTATAAGCAAAGAAACATTTTTTTATTATTTTAAAAAATTCGATCGATAAGGTTGATATTTTTTTCCAGAGAAATGTTTCGACAATTTTAAGGTTAAGATATTGTTCTTAAAATATACTTAATATACTTAAATATTGTCACATGATGTTCTTCAATATACAAGACATAGATATCTAATCCTAAAAATTCTTAATATTTTTCGCTATTCATTTTGATAATAAAAAATAGGAAATTGAAATCTTCCTTGATCCATTAGAAGCTCTTTGCATTGTCTCCTCCGCATGCCAGTCATAATATATGCACGTACAAATTTTCACTTTTGCAATCAACAGTGTTAAATGTCTTTTTTATTCCTAACCTTCATAACAAAATGTCAGATATGTATGTTGCATAGCACTGGTAATTATACTCTAAGCTTGCTTCATAAATATGCGTTAGTGTGCTATTTAAAAATCCATACAAAATTCACGAATGTCGTCGCTCATTAGTTATTTCCGTTCCAAAGGCGTACAGTGTACCGTTGACAGAGTTAATAAAAATATTGAGAAAATTTCACAAACCATGTAAAATATGCAAAATAATTTCTCTACATTACTCATTTTTTTAAAAATTGCAAGTTTCATCTTTTGAAAATTAGGTTTCGAAAAGTCAAATTTTGGAGTCCTATCAGGTTTCGAATTATAACTTCTTATTTAACACTAATTTTTCTTGCTTTTTACTCACAATTCTTGTTTGTCTCTATCCATAGAATATACTAATGAAGCTTGACCAGGTAATTGTAATACCGAGTAAAGATATCTACATAGTCGTAAACATACAAAATACTTATATGCAAAATGGCGAACTAGACTGTTTGAAATTAGTGCTTACGTTAGTATGTGCTTACTGTCATATTTACTGAGATCTTTTTATAACAGGAATACACTAACAAGTCTGTTGAAGTAGTAAAGGTAACATCATTCACTATTAATGTAATCATAAAATGGTAAATATTAATTTGATCAATGTTATTAAGCTCCTCCGTTTCTTAAATAACCTTTTTCTTGAGAAATACACGAATTTATATGTACAAACGTAAATGCTCATAAGTGCGCATACATTGCAAAATTTGATAGACGCTACAAACAAATGATTCACAATTTACAATGTAAATTAATAGCATTGCCTTTAAATACACAAAGAATAATTAACCCCGTATCTTATCATGTAAAGTAACCATATTTAGTTCTAGGTATGCAATCTATCAAAACGAAAAGCAAATTGCGAAATATCTACTTTTTATCAATGAAATGAAAATGAATCCGAAAATAAACGAAACCAGCTATCTTTTCTATACGGATCATAATGCATTTAATTTAGAACATTAGTTTGGTAGAATATTGGCCTACCGAGGAAAAAAAAAGAATTGAAACTGTAATTCAGGCGATGTTAGAGTCAATTTAGGGTTACACGATTTAGAAACTCCTCTTGCTTCTTTTCATTATATTGAAGAAAGTTGATAGAGATTTTATATTAAGGACTCGAGAATTTATATTTATGTCGAACAATATTTTTATACTGTCTTTCACATCTATAAAGCTAACATCTTGTTTGAAAATTTGATTGAAGGAGATGATCCTTCCAAATATCAAATCTATGTGTTTAATTGTTAAATTTCTGAAAAAGCACTATATAAAAGCTATGGCTATAATATGAAATTATAAAATCTTATAGTAAATTAAAATAAAATTTTGAAAAATTTTAAGGGCGAAACGTAATACCCTTCTCAATAATTTTATTAACATATCCAGTAGTAAAAAAGTATATCATATAATTTTAAAAATATAAGACCGAGTTTAAAATTTATTAAAAGACTAAAAAATAATTTCCATTTCATTTATGATTATACGTACATATGTATATGCAACAACAGTTAGGCGATGTATTTTTTATGTTAAATTGCAAGGTACCATAATTTTGTAAATACATATAAATAAAACTGAAATTATTTCTATTAATGATAAAATTAATTGAATTCTTTCAACTATTTTATGGAATGTTTCAATTTATCTTTAAATCGTTCTCAAACAATTTTATTAGTCCGTTATTACATTATGACGTTATATTATACTGTATTCTACTAGATTATTAATTGTAATTATTATTACATTGATCATTAAGTTATAATCTATTTATTATCACATTAATAATAATAATACATTATATCATATTCTAATCCATTATGTTATTAACTCTGCTGTTACCAAGGAAGAGATATCTCGATCATGATATTATCTATGATACTTTAAATTGTCTGTTTGACATTTAAATCACATAAATACGAATGCTTGCAATTTCTGTTTATGCAACACTGTAGACAAATATCTCCCATATTTTTATTGTTAATACGAAGTGTTTCGTTCGAAAATATAAAGTAATTAATTCATTTATAATGGACTTAAAGATTAATTTATTTTTAAATAATAAATAAATAAACGTTTTTATTTTCATTACAGTTTTAATGCATACGTAATTGTTTAATACACTTTTCAGTATAATACTAGTAATTAATGTAAGAAGGAATAATAAAAGATTGTAACGACGATGTGATACAACTAAAAGGCATACCGATTTAAAACAAATGGAATAATAGAATACAACTAGAAGAAAAAAGATACAATATACGGTAGGTGTGCCTTAAAGAGCAAACGTATACGATGAACTCTCACGGCACACGGAAACACACCAAAGATCTCCGTGTGTCCCACATAGCGAATCTGAGATTACCGTGATATTTATTTCTCCCTTTGTATAGATTCTCTCTTGTAGCAGCAGCACGAACTGATGTGGGTACCTGCACACATACACACGCAACACACATATGTATACAGATACATATATATACTCCCGGGAATTAGATGTCGTAGACTCGGTGTAAGATGCTTTTCCACGGCTGATCCTCCTTTACGTGAATGCGGATTTCCGAGATGGTTGATTCCAACCGCTATTCTCCCTCATTCCATGTCCCACCCCTCATTCACCCATCCCTTTTTTCTGTCTCTTTCGAACTACCGCCATGTACTCGTGTAATTATGCTCCTTCTGACGGTAATTTTTATTAAAGCACCGCGTATTCAGTTCGAGTTCCACCTGGGTAAAAGGATCATTCGAGATAGGAGGGTGGACGATGCAATGTAAGACATCGGCCAGACGCACAGTGTTTCATCCACATGGCCGTATGGCAGAAAATTATTTCTGTATGAAATTTTCTAATGATCTCTTTTTTTAATTTAATTTTATATTGTTCTTCTTTTAACCCTCAATATTCTACTTTTTTTCGTTTCTGAAAAATAGTTATATGATATACATATACTTATCTAATATGGACACAAATCAATTAGTTTACTGCCTTTATACTGTTTAATATAAGAATAACAGCGTGGATATTTGGTAATTCGGAAATTTAGAAACTTGAAAATGTAGAAAATTTGGGATTTTTTAAATTTGAACACTTAATAACGGGTAAAGAGGACCCTGATTCATTGATTTTTAGGGATCTTTGGGGATTTCTAAATTTGGGGATGGGTTAAGAATTTAGAGACATATGAACTTGTATACCTCGAAATTGGGGAGACTAGGAACGTGAGGATTTAGAAATTTGAAAATACATATAAGTATGTGGAGGCCTTGAGATTTGAAGCTTTTGAATTTGTGAATCTAGGGATTTGTGGATATAGAGATTTGGGGATAGAAACATTTGAGAATACAAGAATTTAGGAATATAAAAATTTAATGTGTACAGAGATTTTGGAATATAGAAATTAAAAAGGCAGGAATTTGGAAATATAGAGATTTGAAAATGCAGACATTTGGAAATATAAGAATTTGACGATATAGGAATTTCGAGATGTGAGTATGTACTTTAAACATGAATGACATATTGTAAGCTATCCTTTCATTATATCAAAAACACGATGAATTGTTTCTATCAATATAATTTAGTAAAAAATAATGTTATTTCCTTGGATAAGATGGTGCACTAACTCTTAGATTATTCTTAATCTTATATAACATCATATATTGTCATATACATATAACGTTTATCATTCATTATTCGTTAAGAATTGTTATCTTCTAAATTGTTGGATGAGGTCCACTTACTATTTTTCATATTTCCCAAAAACATTTCCCTTGCATTATAATATTATTATTAATTTTCGGGTAAAAATATCCGTTTATCTTCGTTTAGAAGCAATATCACAAACAATTTACAAACATAATAAAATAAATGTTTTTTAATGTTTTAGCAATATGATCAGATTGTTTATACATCCTGAACTGATTTCAAGTATTAATATAGTGTTCTTTTGTTATTTTATTCGATAAAAAATTGTAAATGTTATTTAGATGTTCTTTCGAATTAATACAGCGTACGATAAGTGATTATCTATGTATAATGTCTGTTTTAAGGAAACTGCAATTGGTTTGTATTTTTGTTATCAGCACGTTTCTTGTCATACAAAATTCCTCACTTTTGTGGGTACCTTATTAAGAATTTGTACTCACAGAGTAAACAGTTATTTTTCTATATTATAACGGACTTATGAAATTGTTTTTACAAAGGATACATCGAATTAGATTTAAAGTTGCGAAATTCGGTGATCGGTTCTTGTTGTATGCAAATATTTCATCTCATAAGGACTATCCTTAAAAAATTTTCCTAATTGGTTAAATTTACCATTTGTGAACTATTTTTTATCTTTCTAGTTAAAATATTTTAGTAAGGTTTCATTTTTATTTTGTCGAAGACATCTACATTAACATGTAGAGGTGACCAGAGACAAAAGTAATATTTTCTATATTTAGTGTATTTGGCAATCATCTTTTAAAGGTATAGAAATCAGAATTATACCACAAGAAAGTATGCTTATCAGCCTATTATTAACCCAAATTTACTTCTTCGTGATAAGTAGTCAAAGATTTATGACATTTTCCCCCAATTACTATGATTGTTAATTTCGTCCAAACTTATCAGGATAAAGTGTCGAAAGTGACATTAATTGTTTTGCAAAAAATTGCAAAACGAGAGTCTCAAAACCTACAAATTACACATGCTTTATTGAAGTTGCCTATAGGAACTCATAAAGATATTATCTGAGCACGCTCTAATAAATGATTGATTTAATATAAATAGTTTTACTATGAATATTAACAAGAAAGTCAAAATGGTAGAAATTTACTTGAGTGATCTGAATTATTAATACAGCTTAACTTCACTGTCTGCGATTCACTTTTCCGCTCAATGTCCATCAACGGAACAAAACAGATGTTATACACGTATAACAATGCAAACCAAATTATTTAAAAACTTATGTCGAAACTGGAAAAAGGCATGTTACT
Source organism: Megachile ligniseca (assembly GCA_945859555.1). Taxonomy (NCBI): domain Eukaryota; kingdom Metazoa; phylum Arthropoda; class Insecta; order Hymenoptera; family Megachilidae; genus Megachile; species Megachile ligniseca. The sequence goes on from OX243778.1 coordinate 906,441, forward strand.
TTCATCACGCGAGAGATTCTTTTTATATTTTGGATACACCGCAATAAAAAGTTAACTGTCAAAAGAATCACTTTAAATTTCATGTCGATTTGCAGTGCTTCAATATTTAAAAGTATATGAAATAATAAAAAGGTTAGGCGCAAAACGGAGAAAGTATACTATATTTCGTATAAAAAAATAAAACGGCGAAGAAACTAACTAGACAAAAGTAAGTTTACTTACTTACTACAATGTTTATATTATTTATATTGTATTATGATAGTATTATTCGTAATTATACATACACCAACTATTTTTAATAGTTTGTATGCCCTCTTTCACCATTTAATACTTTTTATAGCTTCTGTAAAATACTATTAATTAACAATTAACTGATGTAACTAAAACTAATATTAATCGATTCAACAGGTTAAAAAATTGGTGGCAACACAGATTTTTAATTCCCATTTGTTATATAATAGTAAAAAAGTTTAAAAATCGTGTAAAAGTTGCCCTTTGAAAAATTTGGAGTTTAAACCTTTACTTTCAATTTCAAAGATTGTCTTTGCGCATTATCTCCTTGCAGTCGTTATTTTCATATTCAGCAAACTAACTATTAGAAATCACGCCTCTTTAACATTCCACTTGAGAGACTGAAATTTACACATTTTTATCATCCTTTCTACAATAAAAGTGACTAACAGTAAATACACGATAACAAGGTAATTATTTCATTGCTAATAATTAAATGTATATAAAATTTAATACACGGAATCTGTTAAAAAACTTTTATACTACTTTTAATTCAGAATAAACATTTCTTTACGTACTGAATATTGTTTCTGTACTAACTATCCTGTTCATAATACAAAACGCGATATTGTTTATTTATCGGACTTTATAATCTTCAAATCATACAGAAAAACCGTAAACCAATATCAAATTATACTTATTATACTTAAAGGTATATCGGACACATATTTATATGGACCTTTTCTACCACTTATTTTTATTGGTATACGTGATAATGCAAGGACAGTACATTTTTTCTACGACCATTTTCTTACAACTATTACTGACGACTGCCGACTTTCGTTAACACCCCTCACATAGCTACGACCGAGACAAACGAATCAATTGATCCATGGGGATGTTTCAAGGATGGTCGAAGAATGGATGAAACCTGGTGACGAACGGAGACATTCATAGGGTCAGGTCAAAGCAATTTTCGGCTTCGAAGGCAATCGTGCTCTAATACCCCAAGATAAAATAAAATCAAAGGCAGCCCGCCCTTCCGTAAAAGTGATTTTCCGGGAATGACAAATCTTATTCTTACGAATTTACTAAATTTTATTCTTTCCTTCCCAATGATTTCATTTAATTCCATTCTAAAACTAACAGCGAATATATTTATTTAAAATTTTTTTTAGAAACGATCTAAAAAATTATCAAAACTCATGCAATAATACCTACAATTTCTGAAAGGATAGAAGTAATCTCCCTTTTTTATTTCACAATAATACTTGCGGTGATATCATAGCATCTGAGAAAGTGGTTTAACATTTAACCACACAGGTTTCAATTTTTCCGAAAAAAGTGTGCTTTGAAGATATTTTACAATATTTATAATACTGTATAAAATTATATACTATACATCTCATGTTAAATATCTGTAGATACAGATTCTTTAGGGACATAGTATTGTTGATTCTCTGCTTTGCAGACTCCATGGATCATAAATGAATAAATATCCACTATTTAGTTATTATAACAAATAAAATGACATCGAATAATCCTATGTAGCAACAATTCACATTTTTATTTCATGATATAAAACGAATTTCTAAAATTTTTAAGTGCACCATTAAATAATGTACATATCCATTTGTCAGCTATTGACAGAAAAAATAAATACACTTTTTACTGATTAACAAAAAATATTTTTTTATTGTTTTTTCTCTAAAATGCCTAAATGACTATTATTTCCACTATACATTAAATATTTAATGATATGCAAAATCAATATTATTATTTCGTCAAACAATGTTACTACTTCTTCTCTGAAAAATCTTTTTAAAATCTGTTGTTTCAGACACATCGTAGTATTAAAAATTCTGAAATCTACGGCGGAATAAAAAAAATTAATTCAAATATAAAATCATTAATATCAAAAATGTTTCGATATTTACCATTATCCGAATCCAAATCTGGAACCACAAAACCTGTGTAGAAACTTGCTCTGAAATATTATAAAACATTAGTATAAAGTAGTATCAAATTTGGTGCACTCGCTTCAAAGAAAAGTAGTAATAGTCAAAGATACACACACAAAGAAACATCCCAATTACATATATCTTCTCCATAGTATTGTGGACAAACAATGTTTGTTGTTTGTCTCTAATTTACATACATTGAATTAAATGCTTACCTGACTGAGCTTGACGTTATCTTGCGAGGTCATATGTAGAAAGGCATACTTGCATCTAATCATATTAATTCAGCTATTTTTTTACTCCAATTGTGCTGCATTGTATCACAAAGGAAAAAAATCTCTAAAATTGAACATTTCATAAATTGAACCTATTTTATGGAGAACGTTAGCCCTGCCATTTTTTATATATAATAAATTAATGTATTAAATTGTGCCCGACGTGCACTGGAATGTGCTACAACTTTGTTGCTTTGTGACACATTCCAGCGCACCGTGAGTACAAGCGCACCATTATATCAGATGTGTGAGCTAACTTCATAGACATGACATCTCTAAGATTTCAGGTTGCAAGCTATTCTTGTTCTTTAGATTATTCTTCGTCGAAAATTTGAATTTACATAAATGTCAAATGAAGAAGGAACAAGTGCTTAAATTATTGTTTGTGATAATAACGCATTCATTTTAATGGGTCATCCAAAATAAGATAATATCTTTGATTGAATGTTCAAATTTTACCCTTTATATTAAAAAATTTTGCATCCTATATAGGCTTTTCGCAACACATCGGTTGAAAATCTCTGCTATATAGAATTGCAGAACTTCTTGTATTAGGAATCAAATGTCTAAATTGAACCGTCTGATCAATTTACGCATGTACAAATATTAATTTAATATTTCAGTATAATATTTTAAAACAATCATATTGTTTAAGAAATGTAATGATATAAAATAAAGCTGCATTATTAAATTATAATTAACTGAAATAAATGAATCACAAATTACATCAAAAGTACTTTCTTTTTGTAATATTTGTTGTTCAATCGAAATAATAAGTAATTTAGAAATTTTTTATGTATATTTGCTTCTTTAGTTTATACATTTCACAACTAGATACCGTTTATATTTCATTGTTAACCAAGAAATTGCTAAAGTACAATTTTGAAGTCTGATACGATAAAGGGAAGCGTTCTTTAATGCCCAGAAATCTTACAAAGTATAGAAGGAATCTTTACTACGTGTTTTGCTATTATTTGATAACAGATTTGCGCGGAGACTACGTGAATGAAGAAGACGGTCGAAAAGAGCTCGAGGCGAAAATTTCTCTTCCAAGAAATCCACTGCCGGGGCAAAGATACTTCAGACGTGCTTTCCCAAAGCTTTTACAGTTATTATCCCTCAGATATTTGTCGCTTACGAGATATCGAGGTGATATTGTGGCACAGCACAGCGGGCACTATAACTGCGATTGTTTACCTAATGATAAGTGCACCGTTTTCTGTTTGCCTAGCGCGTCTTTCAAATACGACTCGACCTTCCACTTTTCTCGTATCGTTTCCTTCTTCCCCGTCTCACGTAACTAAATCACATAACTTTTAACGAATTCTTCCAGACCGTGTTATTGTATCGAGTCTATGTGATAAATCTCTCAACCGAAAGTATTATTTAAAATTGATATCAATTTAACCCGTAACTAGAACAGTAAGGATCAACGAACTATTCAATTCATTTTGAGGGAGATACACTTCCACACTTTTTCTATTAGAAACAATCGTCTTTTGCTTAAAATGCGTTATTATTATTCGAAACTTTTAAGAACTGTAACGTCTTGGTTTATTTTTGAGTTTAGACTAACGTACTTTTGTAAGATTTGAATAGTGAATTTTTACAACTCAATTCTAACTACAACTTAAGTTGTAGTTAGAATTGAAATTTTAACTGACGTGTTTTGAAACGGCAGATCGTTATGACAATAATATTAAAGAATAATTACTAAATGGATATGTGTGCACTACAATGACAGTAGTGAATAAAAAAACTACTTAAATTATTTTTCTTGTAGCTTAAGCAAGAATAATACAACTTAACTTACATTTCTACTATTTATTTTCACGAGACACGGTATGTAAAGTTTAATTAGCATGACACTGAACTGTATAACAAAATAGATTTAACTAACACGTGAGGAAGAGTGTTTGTAAGTAGTAATGTTATATTCATAACCATAATGTTGATGCAAAAATTAAATATGACAAACCAATAATTCGATGTATTCATAAGATAAATATTTCGAAATTCGTACAAAATATTTATTGCTTTTCATTGTTTAAAAATATGGAAACAATCACTTATTAACACCATTGATATTTATAATCTTCTTTGTGGTCTAAAGTATTATTAGAAAATAGAGTCAGTTTGACCCGCACGATATTTGTTACACATTGTATATGTATATTTTCACCGTACCATACCGTATGGATTAACAAAAAAAATGTGTCAATTTAACATTTTTTGTATACAGCGAATAAGCGTAATTTCTTGGTAACGTAATAAGCTAAAACCTGGGAGAAGCAATTCATGCGATTAAGAACCTGATTTAAATTTTGGTGAATCGATTCGTTATGCGATTTAAATTGTTAACTCCTTTAACTCCTTGTTAGCTCATTAACTCCTTAATGCTGACTTGTGTGATATACGGGCGCATTAAAACGTTCAATTTGTACGTACAATTTATATTGCATATAATATAATGCAATATAATATATAATTTCTTATATGTATATGTATGCGTATATTCACAATGAAACTGAGTTAACCAAATAAACTGATAATGGTATAATAATTAAGAATATAGTAAATCTCATATGAAACCTACAAAATGAAAACTAAAAGGAATTAATTAAAGTAAACAATAACTTCCTGTTATATTAACATATTTATTTATTAATATACGAACTATAATATTTTACTCTCCAACTAATTGTCAAATTATATTTACACCACAGAACTGCTTCTTATTTTCCTTTTTCTAGTATTTTATTTGTAATCATATACTTTGACACTAAAATTACACAAAGAAAAAAGTGGAGATAATCACTTTGGTCTCTAAACAACTCATCTACAAGATCCGACCAAATAGTATGTAAAACCAGAAACCAACATAATTTTTTATAGAGAAAAAGATTATAAATTATAAATTCTATACATTAGAATTTTTTGAATTGCGGCTTAGTTTTCAGGAAAATCAAGTTTGAAAGTTTACTGTATTCTCGTGCTGACAATGTTATTTTCTGTCGAGCACCAGAAACGTGTATTGTGCTCCATCATGCTTCAATCGAAATGTAAGAAGATTCTTAAATGATAATTATGATTATTGGATTGAACGTGGAAATTGGATTGAATCGTCTGGCTTCCAAGATTCCCTGTTCTTGTAACAATGGATTTTTGAAAAATGAAATTTTTTTCACTGAAAATTTTTTTCATATTTTTCTGTCCAGCCATAGCATCCGCGTGTTGTGTAGTTATTCTTTACAAACACAATACGCGTTTACGTTACATTGCCATAACAACGGAGGAACGCAGTGAATTTTCAAACTTGACTTTTTCGAAAACTAAGCTGAAAATCAACAAATTTTATTTTATATTTTTTCTTATTTTTTCACGAGGAATTACGTGATGTCAGCTTTTATATCTTATCTGTCTGGACCCTATGATGCATTCCATCATTGCACAACATCATCAATACGACTTCTGACCTCCAAAAATAGTTGACATTCTACTGAAACGTCAAAAACATTTTCACAAAGAACTTACTAGGAAACTTGTAACGGTAAAGACTTGATCAAATGTTATTATTTAATAGAACATGTTTGAATAAGACACGGAAATCCAGGAATTTGAGAATCTAAGGATTTTGGCAGATAATAATGATTCTGGGACTGATGAACTTTGGGATCTAATGATTTTTCAATCTCCAGATTATGGGGTCTAGGGATTTTTCAATGTTGGGATTTCAGAATCTAGAGAGTTTGGAATATAGGGAATTTGGCACCTGCAGAGAAGTCAGATTCTTCATCAAAAAGTAAATTAACAATTAATGTGAAATAACTTTTACATATTATATATTTTTCATATTTAAATAATGTTTATAAAACATAATGTCATTTTATATTTTAAGATAGGTATCTACTAGTGTACATCAAATGTTGTAAAACTATCACATCCATATGCAATGTCATTTATATCTACTAGTCCCAAATATTGTTCCTGCATCTGTAATTTTCCAATATATATCGTTTATTTCTACAAATCTCTTAAAATGCGATAAATAGGAATTTTGTTGTATCACAATATATGAACAGAAATAAATAAGCAAATGTAATAAACATTTCTCCATGGTATTAGTTATAAGTGAAATCATATTTCTCAGGTATCTCATATTTTGTTATTGAAACAAACGCTTGAAATATTCACTTAATCCGTTACCGTACTTTGACGAGTCTGACTTGTGACGTCCTCATAGTTTTAATGCGACAAAACTTACTCAAATTTCTAGTACGACTCAATTTACAGTTTAAGTATAATTATAACTTGCGTAGTCAAAGATTGTTGAACACAAATTGAGCATAACATTAAACATTTTTTTTATTTTTTTTATTATTGCAGTAGTGAACAGTTAGTTCTCACTGACGCCCCAGGATTTATGTCAAAAATCATATGATTAATGCAAATAAATTATACCACAAGGGGTTAACAGAACGGTGTTCGCTATAACCTTGAAAAAACACATCGAAATCGATGGATGAAGTTGTTTTTTAGAAAAATTTTCCCAGCTACACGCATGCAGACAAAGATAGATACATATGACACGACAAGGGGGAGCTTCCCACGGGAGAAAGCGATTCTGAAAATTCTTCGAAGACACGTCAATAAAGGACTATGGTGCTACACTCTCGAGAGTCTCTCCTTCCCTCTTGCCATTCCTCTCTCTTGAACACTTTCTTATCCGACGCTCGGAGAAATTGTATTTCGGCCTGGGCGAATAGTAAAGCGAAGATGACAAAGTCACGAAGAAAAATTGCGAAATTGCTTCCTACAACGGCGCAAGATACTTCGAAGGTGTATCTAACCTTTTCGAATGTCGCCTTTACCGTCGATCAATCTTATGATAGGAAGACGAAAACCAGGAGACTCCGGCCTAAGTGGATCTTTTGATTTAGGATGCGTCACCTTTTTCTGGATACTGCTAGGATCCTTTGGCTCTTTCGTGAGGTACCGGAAATGCATTGTCAATCGAATTCCTGGACCTCAAAGGGGAGCAAGTGAAAAGGATGCGTTTTATTTTTGATTTGATATCGACTTACGTCGAAAGATAGTAAAATGTACAAAGTGTGTTCAAACAGTTCGGTGTCTTTTGTTATAATCGTATATTCGCAGGTTTAATGGCATTGACCATATATCACCTTTGAAATATTTTCCTTCTCCACCTATTTTATAAAATTTTTCTTTCCAAACCGCGAATGCTTCCTGATAAGCCGATTTGGAAATCCGCTTCAACTCTTTCTATGATTTTATAATTATGTCCTCTCCAGCATCAAAACGTCGTTCTTTCGGTACTCGTTTGAACTGAAGGAAAAGAGAAAAGTCTACTGGCGACTTTTACCACCAAAAGCAATTTGAATCACCTACACTGTTTCAGATGCTGTTTTCTTATTACAACATTATGCACATTGTCTGCTCGCGAAAATGATTCGTGTTTAAGAATCGCCAAAGCTACAGCGGAAGGTTAACTACAACGAACAGTTACTAAACAACTATGCAGTCATTTGTTATGAAACTTGTCACGCATATGAAAACGGTATCAAAAGTCATTTTTTTGCAAATTTCATTTTTGCGCTGCTCATAACGTCTTTTATACCAAGAATTTTATCCCCGACCTTTTTGAACACACCTCGTATAGGTCATATGTTCTTAAAGTAAAGGTACGTTTTCATATGAGTAAATCATATCCTACCATTCGACGTGGTTTCGGGGGGAGTGTCTACATAGTTCTATAGCTCTAAGCCTATCTCCTTTGGAGATATAACCGATCAAAAACCTTCGGTTTGTAAATCGCTAAAAAGATGTTTTAAAGCACAAGTGTAGATTCTAGATTCATATCTAAGCGATTGACGATTGGTAACCAAAATTATATTTCCATCATTGATAATGGTTATTTTTAACCAATCTTAATTTCTATGTTCGGCTCTAATTACTAATGGTCAGGAGAAATGTTTAATTATTCGTAACAGTTAATAACATTCTGAAAAATTAAAAATTAATATTTTTTAATCATGTCATTTTCTGTTCTTTGAGATTTGATAATAATTTTCTTCCATATAGATGAAAGTGATTCTTTTACTCAATGACTTTCTCCAAGAATTTGAGAAATGAATGTTTGTTTTTGTTATACCTTAAAGTGTAAAACACTATCTTCCTTTCTAACAAAAAATTTGGTTCTTTGAATTGCAACTGCGAAAGATATAGTGGTTAAAAGTTACTGAGACACATGCAAGTATAACCTGATAGTCGTTACAATTTATGGAAGTTAGAAATTTTCCTGCGTCGTAATTCTCAACGTATTTATTTACTTATTTTTTTATGGATCTTTATTCTATCGTTTTAAATTGTACGTCAAAAGTTCATATCGGTGCACAGTAAAGCAATTGCATGTCAAACGCGATAAAAAACATATTATAACTGAAGTCATATAATGAAAACCGGGGCAAAATAAAATGGTGAGGTAAAGTGAGATATTGTTGTTTAAATGCTTTAATAGCATTATATTCAAAACTTTTATTTAAGTAAGTATTTAAGGAAATGGAACTGCTACCACAAAATTCTCTAATTTTGTTCACACAATTATTATTTATAAAGTTATATAAATAATATTTCGCTTATATAGAAGGTACTTTCTTGGGTCATCATTTAAATTTATCTAATTATAGTAAGAACCATTCTTACTAATAAATTGAATCTTATTTTTATATACTTCTCTATTGACTCAGATGGACTTCATTGAACATCTAATTTTTAATTTCGAATGCATAGAAAGAATAAGTAATAACACTTATGTCTTATCAATTTGATGTTCAGGATATTATGAAAATGACCATATAGCCATTTCATCAATATTTTTAATACAATATGACTGCTTCTTCATTGAAACAAACAACGAATCAGCATTGTGATACTTTATATTACTTTGTAAATATTGAACCAATTTTACTCGAGAAAAGAAATACGTACTTTTTTGTGTACAGGAATTATTTTATCTTATTTTTCGTGTAGTCGATTTTTATACTTTAATGATACTCCTCGTCATTTTTGTCGAGGTGCGAAGGAAAAATACCAAAGTAGGATTCAGCCACATGTTGATTCCATGACATATTTTATTAAACAAGCGTAATAAGTAAATAAAATAACAGTATACATCAAATTGACATTATAAATTTGTGAAATCATCATTACTTAATTTACATTCAATTCTACATTTCAATTCTACATTCAATTCTTGAAACTAAGTTCCAACTTTTGTCTTCCCTTAAGCTTCGTTATTTAAGAGTCAACATTTTCCAAACTGCTGAAAAAATTTTCTAAATGGAACCTTTAAATAATAATGGATTTTTTATAAGCTCTCGTAAGAATAAGCTCAGATCACATCGCGATTTTTTACTCCATTAAAGCAAAGTGATTTTTCAGCAGCCACATCGCGAGAAACAATTGTTCCCATTTAAACTAACTCTTGTTATCGACCACGTTTTCATTCCGAACAATTTCAATAGTTATGGAATCAAAACTCTTTCGTTTTTCACGGAAAAGTGAACATCGATTCAAATGAATTTATAGTTACTTTTAAAGCAAACCCTATTAACCACGAGTTTTACCAGTATTATTTATTGAGATAAAAACTTTTGTGTGTTAATTAGCATATTAATACGTACTAAAACATTTTTAATATTATTTACTACAAAATAAATTTCGGTAACTATTTACTTTAGCGATTACTACCCGATTTCCATGATCTTGAAATCTGTTATCAAGATTGCTAAACTGACCATGTATGTATATGTTACTGCTCGGCCTTCGGCTTCAAGATATTCGCAAAAATAATATTAAGTCAGAGTTAACTTCGGGTTAAAGTAGAGATAAAATATTAAACTTTACACTCAATTATTATTAATAGAAGCTGGAAAAATGTTTACCATTATATACAAATATGTAGCTATTCTTGTATTAATATCATATTTCCGTCGAAATGAAAATTCAGCAATGTAACCGATATAATACTCTTTTCCAGTCCCATGTCATGGAATATTGGCTCTTGTTCCATTCCAACAACATTCAATGTTTTGAATATGTATCACTATCTGGATCAATACAATTTATCATATGGTTCACAGTTAAAGGTTATATCCTTCTTCACTGAAGCAATTACAAGATTTCCAACGATCTGATCTAACTGTAGAACCTGATTTAATCAACTCTTTAATTACACAAAGTAAAGTCTCAAACAATCTATCTAGAACTGGTTCAATGAATAAATGTTTGTTTGTCCGTTCGACGTGGCCAAAAATCCATTGCCCACTGAAGACTTTCTTTATTACATATATGCATTTTCCAACTTTTGCTTTCGTCAATTTCAGCTATTACATTTTCACCTCCATCTTGGACACTTGGATTGAAGATTTTCCATCCATAAAACGGAATACTTTGGACAAACTTTCCCAGTCAACTATTTTTGATAATAGATTAAAATCCTGGCGATTTGAGTATTAAGTGGTACCCAATAAAACACATAGACACTTTGAACAGGATGGTGCAATTTATGAAACCAAAAATTTTTATATTCATAAAGTTTTAAATTACACTGTACTTTAAAATGTTTTTTATTCCGATTTTTATATAGGATGTTTGAATAACATGAAAATAGTACATTTTCTCGATGAAACTTTATTTCATTCCCATATTTAATGCAATTTGTAGCAGCGTGCATTACTTTTCATACAATTAGAAATCGACTAATTTATGACGATTGCTACATATGAGCAAAAATTCATATAACTTCATTTTATGTACTTCTCATAAGACACGCAATAATCACTAAAGCCAAGATAATAACCAAAATATGATCGTAAAGTCCGAACAAACTCCTTAAATATCTTATTCGTAGCAATTTACAAGCATATATTTCAATGTAATTTTCATATATAATACATCAATATAATACTTCAATCATAGTATTTAAAGCATTTTAACTTTGTGTAAATAAACTTTCACGCTAGGTAGTACATTAATGTGATCTAACCTAACTTAATCTGGATAATGAAGTGTATAATGTAATTAAGTTACTATATTAGGTTAGATTATGCTACATGAGAAATATTGAACCGCCTTGAGTCTATACGAAGTATAAATTGCAACATGAACCTTAAGTCTTTTGTGAATATTTTAAAAAAAAGTTAATTGGCCATAATGTGTACAGAAAAAAGACCTAGACCACTTATTTCAAAGTCATCGAAGTCGGTGAAGAATTGCTGAAGTAAATAATTACCTAAATTTCATTTGATATTCACATAAATCTATTACATTTTACCATCACCCTCACATTTTCCTACGAAGGAGGTCTTCATCGAATGAAAGTCCCAAACCTCAAAGCACTTAAAGGGTAAAACCACTCTAGGATTTTCAAAACAATCAATTTTTTTTTTTGGCTTAAACCATACTTTAGGGTCATAGCAACAGAATGACGTTTGATTTATAGTGGAAAACAAATTTTAAAAGAGTCAATTATCAATTTTGCCGCAGCTTCTCAGAGCGCGCACTGAGTACTTACGCGGTGTGCTGCGATTCATGGCTTTTGTACTACTTTCACCATTTAAAATAATAAATACACCTGTTACCTACAAAACAAGCGGTTGTAGAGGAAGAAGCGAACATCGACCTGGATGGCCAAAAATATGGTGCAGGAATCGCAGATTAGAGGTAAACAAGAAATTCAAGGATTAAAATGTTCATAAAACTTTAAACGCGTTTTTCTCGAAACCACTTTTGTCATACTGGGAGGACGGATTTCTCGGTGACTATTGCATGGATCGAATTGAAATTTGTACAGTAGCTTCACAACAATATCCTCTATCGTAGTACGTAGGATTTTTTTGATTGAATGTAAACTTTATTTTTTATAAACAATTCAATGCACATTTTTCACGCAAAAAGTCGATTCATTTCTTAAAACATGCATAACTTCTACAAAAATTGATTAATCAAAAAAATCCTACGTACTACGGAAGCCAATTGTATATAGATTATAAATTGTTGTCATTTTTTATTCCAAGTCTCACACATGGCGAGAAATCCGTCCTCCCGTGGCGGTGTTTCTACAAAATCTGTTTCCACCGATGGGCTCTGTCGCCCCCATTTTGTACGAAAATGACAAAAAAAAAATTATTTTTTGTACTTCAATATGTGTTAAATAAACCCTCTGAAAAGAAATTCTTTTCCGCTTGTCGTACTTCCAAAATAAATTGTGAAATTTAGGTCTTTTTTTCTGGTTCTAGAGTGGTTTTACCCCTTAATCCTAAATAATTAATAATCATTTTAACAAAAGTGAGTAATGCGTTGATTTACACCTGTGTGATCTTTACAACCGTTTCAACGTTTATTCCTTCCAACATAATTTAACTTCTAAACTGCTCAGAGTTTATATCCTGCCACTGATATTAGGAACAGAATAAATATAACATGTATATTTTTTTAAACTATATTTTTATAACTAATATTATATGACAGCATATTCATAACTAATTATAATTATTCCCTATTAATACTAATTACTACATATATTAATTTATATTAAATGATTCCAAAAATTTATGTAAGTTATAATATAAAAGAACATAACATAAAAGAAAACTTCCATTGGAGAATGTTTGTTTAAATGCAATTATGGAATATTTCTTTTTTTTTATTCGTACGAAACGATGTATTTTTATTGCGATAATTACGATTTGTGTTTACTATGTATTAAAAACTGCAATCACAGTTTATTTTTCAGTTCAAACTCATTTATCTGAAAGTATACATTGTAAAACTGAATGCAGTAGTCGTAAATATTCGAACTATATTCTTGTGATATCACTTAATTCCCCTGAATTAAGAGGTCCCTAATCAGAGGTCCCTACCTCTGATGATAAAACAGAATGACACATCTTTTTTGCTACTTTACTTAATATCTTATAAACTTAAATAAGTCAGTAATAAACCATCAATTGATGCTATTGAACCATAAATCAACCGAAATTTTTTTTAAAATTTGAAAATATTGAGGATACAACTGGTACAACTACTTTTTAGAAAGATTACACGGAATTCTTAAAAAAAAATACAACTGAAATCTGTTTCCGACGGCCAATGTGTAAAGAAGCACATCAAATCAGCTGTCATATCGAATTGGTAAAGAAAGAGACTAAGTTTTTTGAGTGACAAGTCTCTATATGACTAGTATTTCTAGCGACTACATTGAATAAATAAGGCCACAACTGAGATCAATGAACAATAGAAATTTTTTATAACAATAATAATTTGTAATAAACAAACTAGAAAATTTCTCAAACGGAACCACTTTCGCGATATCCTCTACAAAAAGTAGTTGTTTCATCTGTTCAGTGTATCCTTTGCAACATCATTACTGGGCATAAACAAAAAAAATATACTAATGAAATTGGGATCTCCTTTTGCGAAATCAAATAAAAATATTCAATTTGTTCCACTTGAACTTAAGTGCAATTAAAAGAGAGATTATGAAATATTTCTTTTCTTTCAATCTTTGATCAGATTCAAATTTTGATCTTTAAATTCATACAAGGGTACTGTGCAAACACTTAATCATTTATGATGATTTGTAAAATGTCGTCTTGAAAAGTTGCGAAACAGAGTTCGCTCCATGAGTCAGGAGAGGAGCTGGTAAGCCTTATTACGTCTACAAAGGAACGGGGGAATTCATGATCGGGAAGGTTTAAAGAGCCTGTCGTTGCTCTGGAAGCCGGGAATTTCGAAAAATCAGCTTCATGGATTTAATGGTCTCCGTTGAACGGCGAGGGCGCGACAGATCTCTTTATTCGACTTGCACAAAGGCACCGCGCAGATTACAGAGCCAGCAATCCCTCCTCTATGGATTCGATGGCGAGACATTATAGCAGCACACAGCAAAGTAACGTGGAAGGACATCATCCCTGGACAATGCTGACTTGGATCATGCCTCTTCTTATGATACATTATTGATCTTTACGCAGTTTCTTTGAATCAATAAAAATCAATTATACCGACTAATTCGAGGACAAAGCGCCGAGAACATTGCAACGTAAAATATGTAATAAAATAACGTATGTGTTTTATTGTTTGACACAAAAGACATCTAACTAAAAGGTAAACGGATAAATATTAAATTTGTCTGAGAGTTCAAAATAGATTTACGAATATGAAAATCTAGAACTTTATAGCTTTAAAAATTTGAGGACCTAAGAATATAGAAATGTAGTAATTCAGAAATTTAGAAATTTGTATAAATATAAGTAAGAGATATGGACGCTGAAAAATCGAAAAATTTGAATTTTCGAAAATTTAAAAATTACAAATTTGGAATTTAACACGTTCCTGGACAGTAAATTCAGTAAGTTGCAAAAATAAATATGCAATGAATCAGTTGGTCATTACTTTGAAATGCATGTTAAATACGAAAACTTAAGATTATATAAAATTAAATGGATAACAATTGGCTTTAAAATTTGAATGCTATACATACATGTCATTTTGCATTACATAATTATTGAATCTACATCTATATCCTTATTCAAATTGTGTACCTGACTGTATGTACATACATAAATGTATCATCATCTATTTTGTCATGTACCTTCGACCCTCATAGACCAAAATGTTTTAATTTTAGCGCAATAATGCTTCTAAACTGCAGGAGTCGAGAAAACTCTGGAAATGAAAATAAACTCCTAAAATTTTCTTAAACTGTTTATTTAATAGCGCATCCACATGTGGTTATACATATGTTACGATTACTTAACAAAATACATCGCTGTTGTATTTATTCATCGTAATTTTGTGTACTGTATCCTCGTAGCTAATATCGCATGA
The DNA here is from genome assembly GCA_945859555.1 of Megachile ligniseca. Lineage (NCBI taxonomy): Eukaryota > Metazoa > Arthropoda > Insecta > Hymenoptera > Megachilidae > Megachile > Megachile ligniseca. The sequence continues at coordinate 921,817 of OX243778.1, forward strand.
GGATCGCAGGTTCTATACATTCATCAACGCCAAAATTCCTCGAATAAATTGAATTTTGTAATTCTCATTCTCTAGAAATAATGTATACTTTTTGACATAACTTATTTAAATTACATAAATTGAAAAATATAACGTAATAACTTAGTAATACGGCACTGCATAAATCACTATACGATTCGGTTCCCAACTTGGTATACAGGATTGAAAATTATACGTCATGATTACCATAGCATAATTCTACGTCTACCTCCGTATCGATGAAGGTCTATGGATCATAGTTGCTACGAAATTGAATTTGATTTCAAAATTTAACACTAGATTTACGGACGTTTGATGATTATTTTCCAATTGAAACTAAACTGTAAACTAGCTTATAGAATGATTCTTTATCTCGACAAAAATTAATAATTTGACAAAAGAATCTCAATAATTTCTGTAATTTAAACTGAGAAATTTAAGATCCTCCATTTTTACGGATTTCGCAAATTTTCTTTCCTTCTTTCCATCTCGTGCTAATTTTGTCATTTTGACAAAATTAATATAGCAAATCGACCCCGGCGAAAAGCATGGTAACTATGATTCTTTGATCTGAAGATCCTGAGGGAGCCCCTCCCTTAGCCCCTATCTTTGGAAGATTTCCCCCACGGTAAAACAAAACAAATAAACTAGACATTCAGTTACTTATTCTGTTACGCGCTTGTTACTGTCACATTAATCAAATTGTACTCAATTGTATGTGTATCTGACATAGATCGAAAATCGATTTTTTCAAACGCAGCTTCGGACGATAAAATATGAAACCAAATTTTATTTTTATTTTTTTATATACAATTATCCTTTTTTTTATTGCACTTCTGCAACCATATACTTGTATCGTAAGTAAAGTTACTAATGAAATATTCGCATCATTTTTCGAGAAAACGATTTAGTTGCAACCCATCACTATCATGACATTTACATTATAAATAATCATAAATAAAAAGTTCTATATTTTATAACTTTAAACGATGAAATAGAACAGATATTTTTATTGTAATGTCGAATATGTCATATTGCAAAAATAATTTTATTACAATGTATTATTTTTTTTTTAATATTTGAATTTAAATCGGACACTATATTATAATATTTCGTCACTCCGCATTTTTTATTTATAATTCTGAGTACATAAAAATCCAGTACTTACCGAATACAACGTTGCTTAAAGTGAAGTCGGGGTTCAACCCGATCCACTCGTCCAACCCGAGCCCCGAAACATAGAATATTTAACATAATACTTATATCCACACCCAGATTTTTATCCATTTCCGTGAAAATTAGTTATACATGCGAGTTTTTATTTCATGACCTGTCTATATTGAACCACTATCTTTTCAATCGGGCAGGATCGCTCTCCTTGAACAAAGATGTTGTACCCCGTTAGCAACAAAAACTGCACATAGCGATGATATTCAGGCCATTGTGCAACAACTATGGGATGGTCATCGTCAGTCCCGATAGTGGGACACCATCGTCAGCACCAAAAGTACGACGAACCTGGTCAAAGCCCCAATCGCGAATGATATAAAAGGCGATACACCGCCAGGACGCGGAGTTCGTAAAACATTGTGTTACTCGCTTCACAAATAAAGTCTTTTCCTATTTTATACTCGTCGACCGGTGAAAGCCAGTTTTTTAACGGGATAGTTTGTTCGCGTTGTTTGATCTCTCAGGTTATACAAGTTTATTAAAGCAGATATGATGTTTTAATAAATAATAAAATTGTGCGAATCATATTTACGGTTGTAATTTTTATCGAACCAATATTACCCAGTTATTTTAGTGAAGCCTATAAAATCGAAAAATTTTATTTATAGTCTGAATATTGTCATTCACAGTTGCAGATAAATTTTATTAACCCGCATTTAGCCACTAACACAATTATTTTATAATAATCAAAAACTAACTTGTTTATTTTTTAACTATCTCAATGGTTCACCTAGGACTACGATGGATAACGAACATTCTTTCGCAATGTTTAATTACATAAAAAATGTGGGTATATTAAAATCATTACGCTTTCATTCGGCTTTCCTTGCATTTTACGAAAAAATTAAAAAGGAAATTAAACTTATTTACTTTCTGTAGGTCCTTGTGAAAGAAACCAAATACTTACTGACGTTTTAATATTTATAACTTCTTACTGGAAAACATAAATCAATGAAAGTGTTCAAATAGGTATATGATTATTTATTGTAAAACTAAAGCATTTATGATCGTGTTGTTATTTCTGACACTTGTATACCATTTAAACATTTTTATTAACGCTTTAACGTAATTTCATAATTTATTTCTCCCGAAAGTTACATTGTTATTACTACTCGAATTTCTTCTTATCCGAATTTGCTTCAATTTAGAAAAAGTAAATGAACCGAACTTTTTTGTAAATTTACAATATTTATATTTAAACAACATAATTTTCATCAAATTTTTTAAACTAATTCCATTGATTTTGTTGTAATTATAGCTATTTTCAAACTCCTTAAGATAGGGGTTAAAATTAAGATAAAAAGTTGAAATAAAAAAAAATAGAATATAAAATAAAATACAATAAGGTTAAAATAAAATAAAATAAAATTGTTATCCCATATTAGTAATTCGTCCATTAATTGACCCATATAAAGATTAAAGTTCTGGTCACTGATGAGCCACTCAGCTTCGAAAATATTAAAAATCAAGGAAAAGAACTACAAAAACTCATCAAATCGTATAGTAGGATGAAATAAAAACCAAAATAATTTTTGTGAATATTAGATATACTGCAATATTTAGGATAGAAACTTTATCGTAATTCTTTGCAATGTACTGCAGATTTAAATTACTGTACATAAATAGTGACGGAAATACATTTTCCAGTGCTTCCTAATCGACCATACCGAAAAAATAGTAAAATAAATTGATTTGTCACTAGATACTTTAAAGTATCATGTTATGAAACGAATTTGACGTATGGAAGCTGAAAACGGATATAAATGAATAACAACGAAACAGAGATTCGATTTCACGATATGTGTATTTGCTTCAAATGGAACTTTTATATACAGATATGAACAGAAACGTACATTCTGAAACTAACCTAACATTACATATAACCAGCTACACCGTAAATGTGTCGTGGTATAAGCTCACTCTTTATTATACATATTTATAGAGAGATACAGGTGCACGTATCGCAAAGAGAGGATTATTACATTTTATCAATCTTATAGCTACCATGAAAGTATCAAATTTCTTCTCGACGATGTATTACACATTCTTTATCAACGTGCAAATAAAACGTTAAGACCGAAGTTGATATAGTTACGCATTTTGAGTGTACTTTCGATTATAATACAGAATCGTGGACGCTTGTTGCCCGCTACAACAAACACGCAACCTGTTGTGCCATCTTTAGCACCTTTTGTAATTTATGATTTCTTTAGATTTACAAGTAAAACATGTATTTTACTCGATATCATTATGTTTGAAACAATTGGAGGATTACGTTCGTCAGAAAGAATGAAACATATTGTTCAAATCAATGAAACAGCTAGAAATCAATAAGGCCAAATCAAAACTTTTTTTTATATTATTATAATTTATTAATTGTCATGGAGGTCACTAGTGACAAGTAACACAAAAATTTAATATTGAACAGAATACTCTTTGTATTTATACAATACGTAATTGTAGACCTAATATCGACTATTTTTATAAATGAAAATTAACATATAGAGAATGTCCCATCCAACTTGCATACTTTGAATAATTTATAAAGTGTGCACTGTAAAAATAAATTTTAATAATGTGGTATGTGAATGTACCTTTTTACAGGCGGAGGCATTTTGAAGATCCAATATCAACATGGTTATATTAAATGGAATATTTTCGAAAAATATATAAATTCAAGAAATAACGCAAAATTATTCATTAATTGCTAAATTGTGAGCTAATAAATGTTGATACGTTTTTACTCACAATTCAACATTACTTCATAAAGATAGTACTTAAACATATCACTAAAAATTATGGTATTCTATAAAAATAACAAAATTGACCTTTAAATCTTCAGACACCTCAGCCTATAAAAGAAGTATACACATTACATAAATACCTTCCGCTGAATCATGTAACTTTTGTATAAAATATTTTTCGCATAACGCATAATTTAAAAATTATTCCTGGTGTACAAGTTGAGCAGACCATCTTGTGTATTGGTTTAGTCAATATCTAATGATGGATTTTTCTGTAAAAGATTGTTTTTATTGTTTTGATCTCAAAAACATAGAATTTAACGTGTAATTCAGAAAGAAGTTTATTATATTTGATTACTTTCTTTAGTGTTTATTTGGATTTGGAGATGAACAAGGAGAAGATGTATTTTCATGCAATTATGCCTTTTTTATTTTTACAAAGATAAAATGCAGTACAAATAGCAGAACAGAATGACGTTGCAAATAAACAAATACTGCAGAGTTGGTTTAAAAAGTTTCATGATAGGAATTTTAACGTTACCAATAACAAACATTCTAGCAGACTTATCAAAATCGATAACCATCAGATCTTGACTAATTGAATATAATTTACGTTATATTTGTTGAAATAGAAATCAAATTTGTATTATCTTGTTACTGTCTCTAACAGAAAAATCTTTCATTATTCGTTGTGCCTAACATTAGAATATCCCTTTCATGTTTCTCAAATCGTAGAATATTAAATTTAATATCAAATGTTGATAAATTGAAGGGCGAAAAATGGTATTAGGCCACAATTACAGCACTACATGTATGAATGTGTACTTATTGTTAGACAATTTGGTATACAAAGGCGAATTATTTTCATTTTATTTACGGTTGATTCTCATTTTCATTTGTTTCGTTCGTATAGACATTTAGTATACGACGACTAGCTAGCGTCTAAATACTGAGTACATATTTAGTACATACAAAGCATAACGTTAAGCAAAATTTTAGTACAAAATATAATCTTTATTTAAGTTTCCATAATACTTTGCAAATATAAATGCTTCATTTCCGCGTACATAGCATATTTGATTTTCACCTATAAGTAAAAATCTTTAAATCAAAGCCTATTTAAGAGAAGAATAAGCTTCATTCTTCAAGGAAGAAAAACTAACGCTGATAATATTATTAGAAACAAAATTCGATAAAATAAAAGTGTAATATTAAACCCTGTATCGATAATTCAGAAACATTGACTGCATTATCAATAAAACTGTTTTACCGACTAATCCTCCGATTATCTCGAGCAATATACAAACAATTGAACAAACAGTATATCACACATACAAATGCCTTCCTATAATCTAACGCTCATGTTTGTATATACAATTGCTTCGTTGACTGTCATATTACAGACACTTGACTAATAACGATTAATAGATACGCTTAGGCTTACAGCGAAATAGTTACAGCAAAAGTGTTTTCTAAAATACTAATGTTCTGACGAATACGAAGCATTCAAATTCCTTAGAAATTTTACACTGCATGCGATTGGAAGAATATCTTCGGACCTTTTCGCCAGAACATTAACTCGCTGAAAAATGCTACTATGTTCATAGCCTTTACAGATGTTCCTTCGCTTCGTACAATAAATTGAGGGCGGAACTGTTATTATTTGTTACAAGCTAAATTGAATTTATTTATCGTATTCTATTAACGTTTACTTCGCAGACAATATTTACGACTGACTTTGACTAGATTTCGTTTTAAACAACATTCACCGTGTTTATTCAGAGACGCATTTGTATATTAGCGGCCCACTTTCCGAACAGCTGTCGTTATCGTAAAATGACATAGGTAATTATTTTAGGATCTCTGCCATTTAATTAGAACAGTACTGTAATAACAGGCGACTTATACGAATATAGCTATTCTCTAAACTACTATTATACAAATCACTTAAAACGTTTGGTGACTGTTTTAGCCGACCGCTATTAATTAAAGAAACATAGCGCTTGCTATATCCTTGGACTAGATCATACTCTTTTATTCTAAACGAATAGAATAAAGGATAATGCGAAACAAAAAAATAAATAGAAATAAAAATACAGTAGTGATGGTAATCTAAAATGGCATTACTTTTTCATGACCATTTTGTTAATACATGTTATTCAGCAATAATTTATAAATAAATAAATAATTAAATAAATAAACAAATTTGAACTAATAACTATTACTGAATAACAGAAGAGTCGATATTACCATCCCATTTTAGATTAATTTAATATAATAATTGGTAAAATAAATAACAAAGGGTAGTAGTAATATCTAGGACATTATAAGATAATAATAACTCGTATACGAATTGCTCCCATCGCTTTAGCAAACTTGATTTCTATACTCGAATTATTTCATGAAAAAAATGAAAATTATTTTTTAAAAATGTTAATTTGAATAGAAAAGAAAGTTACTAATGATTAATTATCGAAGTAACTTTATTGGTTGTTTTGAAATATATAATTTTTTTAACTTAACTATAATACAAGTTAAAATAACTAACTTCAAGTACTTTTCAAATTATTTTGTGTTTAGAATACAAAATAACTTTAATTCATATATTATTTGAAAATTAAATTATTTTTAGTTTGATTTGAATTTCAGAATTACTTTCGATTTTTATATCGGAATTGAACATTTTGTCAAAAAATTTCCTACTGTTTTCTCAATGAAATAATTACATATACCAAATGTCATCTTATTTAAGGAAATAAAATGATGCATTATAATTGTTAGTCGTAAAAATCTATAATTTTTTAGTTGAAATAATGTCATCATTAACAAAATACGAAAAATTTTAAGTAAATCATCGATTAACTAACACTAGTAGCGTAAATCTGTCATCGAAATAAATGAAAATAATTTTTCTATTGGTATGAAAATCTTTAAAAAACAAAAATAAAAATAAAAATTAGTAAACTTGACTTGAAAGTCAAAGTGGAATTTTTAATAAAAAATTCATTTTTAAAATATCTTATACGACGTATAAAATAATATGTAGAAAATAATTATTCGGAATAAAATATAATATTTATTCCTCAAATAATATAACATTTGATACATTCAATTATAACACTTTATTTGAGATAATTAATTACTTTCGATGTTAGTTGAACAAAAAGTGCCCAGCACTGAGTCTGAGATTATACAAGAGTTGTATAATTTTAATGATATATTTGATTTTATTTGAAACATCGGTTTAATATATTTCTTATTTAATATATTTATTTAATACATTTATTTTATGTATAAAATAAATTTCGAAATAATTTTCGGTAATGGATGAGGTAAATTAAGAAAAATGTGTAGTATCTATAAAACATATATAATGTTTATCATTTAAGAACAATTCGAAAGTCCTGATGCTTTGATAAAATATGTATAAACTTATGCGCTATTCCTATCAAATATTAAAATCAGCCTAAGTGTCCCTCTCAGATTTTAATAAGCTCTTTTATGTAGATAGACCATGTTATTTCAAATCTCGATAGTTTTAAATAAGGATGGCTAATTGTTGAATAAATATTTAACGTTAAAGTTTCAGTACGATTTATCCAAAACATGTCTTATTTACGTTGGTGCCTGATCTCTTATACTTCTCGATGTTTATTTACCATCACAATGTTGTAATTCTATCAATCAAATTACTGTTTCAAATAACTGTTATTACACAAAAATGTTTAAATTGTTTTTGACAAAGTAGCTGCAGTTTCTGCTATTGACAGAGTAATTAAATAACACTGTAAGCAGCTATTTATTTTTATTTAGAATAGCTGATAAATGATTTCTGTAGAACTTTATAGACTGATTATGAATTTGAAAACCGTTGTTCTCCAACTTTCACTTTCTGAAATATTTAACTTTAAAAATATAAAGGCTTGTTGTAAACACTAATTTTGCACTCTCTTCTAAATAAAATGAAGGATACTTTTATAGCAGTGGAAGTTGAAAGTATAACAGTTAAAATTTGTTGCAAAAATCATCAAAACATTTGAATAAATCATTGAAATTATCATTAGTATGCTTATTTCTATAAATATATACGGGAACTGTACTTTTAGTCGTATTTTTTACATAGAAGTGAATTCAAAAAATAAGATAATGTTAGTAAGCCGCAATATTTAGAACCCCTAATGTTTTAATTCCGCACTGAAAGAAGATAACAATGTAAATATTAGGATCATATCTCAAAATATTTAAAAACAATGATCACTATCATTGACCTACAGCTACTTCTGGATAAACGAAAGAAAGTAGAAAATTAAATATTTATGTATATATTAGTAATAACACGAAAGAGCAACATATAACAACAGAAATGGGCAAATGTTGCACCCTCCGTGCTCTCTAATGCGTGACACTCAGCAACCGCACATTGTGCCCACCCCTAAGCTACGACTGGGCTTATCTCTTGTAATGTAATAGACCGTTTGAAAGAATATAATGTAGAGCAGATAATTAAATGTTAAATTACCATGAAAAGGTTATCTTTCTGTTCGACGGTCCAAATCATCACGAAATAATCCGAAATTTCTCTTTCATGTAGTTACACAATTATGCACATGAACACTATGTAATACGTTATAATAATTTTATATTACATATTTTTCAGATACGATGTAGAAACCAATTTACAAAAATTTTTTCGTATTAGACATGCTTCCAATGCACTTCAGCGTCATAAAATCGAATTTACTCTACAATTACTTGAATTTGCACGCAAAAGAACAATCTGTCTGTGATAATTTTGTATCAGCAGATTGCTCCACACTGTTTCTTTTAAAAATAGCTGTGGTGTTAAAAAAGATAAACCTTACCCAAACATTGACGTTAAATAGCTTTTAATATTTTAAATATTAATCGTCTACACCGTATGATCTATTTACATGCAGATACTCAAACCTGAGGGAAACACTTGGAGTAATTACGATTTACATCGTAAGAGACTCTTTAACAACAATAAATATTTTCACGCCCTTTGACTAGGTATAATTTTTACAAATTTGGCAATGGTCATTTAACTATGCTCTCCAACTGCAAACTAAAAGCGACTTTTTTCTACAGATGCACGTACTACAATTCATGTTAATCTGACCCATCGTAATATTGCATATTTCATAACTGTTACATACTGTGTATAGTATTGTAGTAATATTTTCTCACGCTACGATTAGCAACAATACAATTAACTGTTCAATATGCAGTACCGGTGGATGTTTGATTCAAGGTTACTAGAGAAATAGGTTAATTTAAGTTAACAACGATTAAACGCTATCAGATTAGCCCTAACCTTAAAAATAAACAACTGGGATTATTCTATTGACTAGACATCGCATGCTTCGATTGCCTTAATTATCTTTGATGTTTAGCTGTATGATCACGATTCTATAGATCGATGAGTTAAACCTACGTGCTAAGTGATTTCTATTTTAAATAACATATAGGATGATTTAAATCTATACAGGATGTCACTAGTTTTTCTAGGCAATCTATAGACAAAAATAAGAAAAAATATTACATACATAGAAGCTGACTATAAATGTTTTGTTACAAAATTATAAGCAAATATGAACGAGTCTACTGGATTAATCTATTAATTCTTCTCTACAGGATATTACTGCAATACTAGTGCAAACATTTCGTAAAATAAGTATTAACATTCAGTAAAATTCTCCAAAATTTTAGTAAATTCCATATTTTATGAATATTAATATTTTATCTTCGTTCAAGGATCACGTCTTGAAATAATAGTTTTTAATTATATTTATTACAGTTAATAGCGAATTGTTACCAAATAAACACAGGTCTTCCATATATTGCGATCAAAATCTTTCGTTATCTATTTCAAGTATTCAACAATTTTCTTCTAACTTTGGAACAAATGTTTCGTAGCCAACTTTTATGTAACAATTTTCCTATTTTTCCCTGCAGAATACGCCTACATATTTTGTTAAATAAACCTACAAAACACTATATATATATTGTATACACAACCGCGGATCATAGTTAATTAAGAACATTTTTTACTAATAATTGTTTAGAAATATTTTTTTAATAAATAAGATTATGAAAATACAAATATTTGATGTGAAAGAGGATTTCAAGGATTTTCAATTCATGTATAATTTACGCAGGAATAAGTTTATCTTCTACTTGAAAAATTGAAGAAACCAAATTCGATAAAAGAAATCATCGGTTAGATGATTGGTAACGTTTACTAGATCCTAATACAAATTAGTATTATTATGTATCATATCGTTTTGGGTATATCTTCTGCGTTGATTTAAAAGAATGGTAAGTAATTTATCCCAAATTTGCTGTACAACAAAAGCTATTTTTCACGATATTACAACACTGTGCTCCATTGGGTTAAGACCAGGCGATTACGATAATCAAAACAAAACACTGGCATCATTATTAAATGCTATTAATGTAATTTTGAATGTTATTATTATTATTATTGGAATAATTCAGTAGACAGAATTTCGGTGCTATGAGACAACATTACATATTTTAAATATTGCATGTATTTTATGACACTGAATTTAGTTCTTTTGTTGGCTGATTAGAATTTTTGGACTAATTTTAGACCACGAAAAACAACCTTAGTCAAACAAACTCAGAATTTATATACATTACCATATACAATACGTGCGATAGAGATCAGTTTAAAACAATAACCTACCATAAAATGTGTTTTTTTTTTTTTTTTTTTTATAAAAAAGCACAGTAAATAAACGTAGAAAAGATACCGAAATCTAGTAAACACTAAAGGATATACAAAAAAATAATAGTAATCTACGATTTACTGAATACTGCTAAATCGATTTTTAGACAATCTCTTTTTTTATTTCACATTTTTAAATAAAACTTTTAAATAAAAACTCATTCTTACGTAATGTACATATGATGCGAAAGCTATTAAAATTTTTTTCGAATGATATCCATATTTGAATTTTCATAACTTCGTTTTTAAAACAGTTATTTTCACAGTTTCTAATGAAAAATGTCGATCAATTGCCCGTGACTGCATATTATAAGAGTGACGGATGATCAGCTTCGGTAAATATTACAAAGCAGATAAATGGAAACTGGTATGTACACGTATAGTCACGGTTAGCTGACCTCTTCTCGCTATCTACAAATTTACATCGCACGCAACACCGTGTTAACCTTGTTACTCCGGTATACTTCTAATTCTATGCAAATTTACAATCCAATTCGTCCCTGGCTAGTGTTGCTCGCACGATATGTGTATCGTTCCGTTGTAACGGCGTTTATTGTCTCAAGTTGATGAGAATCGAAACGACACGGCGTGACATCGCTAAAATGATCGTCACCGAAAGATATGTAATCAGTGTCACCGAATTCTACAATTGTTTGAACTGTACACTAATTTTTGACAAGATCGTCTTTGCGTATCGAAAAATGTATTCGTAATCAAAAGTACTACTGGTTACAACATTCAACCCTTGAACGACAGGAGTAGGCCGTTTGTGGCCCAAATTTTTAAACAAAAGATATTTAAGATTAAAATTAAATTGTCACTACTTCAATAACCCAACATCCATTAATTAATTATTTAATTAAATGCGTCGTAATATTGGACTTTCTATGTATCTCTCTAAATAAAACAAAATTTTTTAAAAACTAAAGTAAAATGTATATTTGATATAGTAAAATAGGGTTCCTAGACGGATATGTACTCTGACATGCCATCTATAAGCATTTCAAAATTAAAAAATCATCCTTTATTTTATATCTAGAAAAGTTATTTTTATAGATACTTTGAACTCAAAGTTATTAAGATTTCTCTGGTAGTATTTCATTTTGGATTAGAAACATCTAAAAGCCCTATTCGATGACTTTATAACGTTCAAAAGTGTAAGAAATTCAGTATTTGTCACTGCCAAACTAAAAAATTCAATTGCCGTCTCTAAACAAAATATTTCATTTTTAAAATTGCACTTATTACGAATCTAGTCTTAAAAAATAATCTTGAAATTAATCCTACAAGTTGAATAAAAAAATCGAATCAACAGTAAAAGAACGAACAAAATATAAAGGAAACAAAGATTTACGCGAATTATATTTTTCAAGCGGTTAATTGCCGGTTAAAGTTTCAAACAAAACAAAGAGATTTTCTCTTTATAAATCGAGCCCGAATCTCCAATACAGGCCTGGTCTACACGGCAAAGGTCTCGCAGGAAATTGATGTCAGGGCATTTCAGTGTTCAACGTATTATCAGAAACCACTTGAACAACGTCAGTCTTACCAATAGCACCTTGACTCTCCAGTAGAACATTGTTGTTGTTGTTGTTGGTTTCTGGATGCTGCGTAGCCAAGTGTTTCCTCAGCGCAGCCTGCCTGGTGAATTTGGCATCGCACCTGGTGCAAGGTATCTCGATGATCGCTGATGAAGTGGAATGTTCACCATTGGCCAACCTAGGTTTATGCCAACGTCGATGGGACGCTAAATTGGCCGGACACGAGAACCTCTTATCACATTCGGGACATCTGTACTCGACGTGAGCTATCCTGGAACATCTGTGCTGCGCCAATTGAAACGCATCCTCGTGTAGTTGCCTGCAAAGTTTGCACTGATACGGACCCAGCCTGTTCTCGATCTTAGCCAGCTCGGCCCGCGCCTCCTCGGTGACTTCAACGATGTTGAACGCCGGATCGATGTCTCCGGTGACCACGGCTTCGTCAGGACCCAGGATTACAGTACCGGACACTGGACTGCTGGTATCCTCGTCAAATTTCAGTCGTCTCGCGTGCTTCTTTTTCGGTCTTTGCAGCAGCTTCTCGGTCGAACTAGCTCTGGACCCATTAAATATTGCTGCACTATTGGTCGTAGATGCAGGGCTAGCATCTTCCTCCCTGATTTTTCTTCTGGGACATTGTGGAGGCGACGGTGTGCTTGGTGGAGTCATAGGTGCATGTTGCATACTTTGCAAATGATGCTGCGGTGTCAATAGAAGTTGCTGATGATATTCCTGCATCGATTGCAGTTGACTGGGACTATTTAACAAGAATTTCTGATTCTGTGCATAATATTTTGAATTGGCCTCCGGCGAACTGAAAGGGATCAAACGAGTCGCCTCTTCCAAAATAGTGGATTTGTTCGCAGCTTCCTGAAGTTGGATAGTCTCCTTCTTCGGAAATAGTTGCTCGTAGCTAGAATGACTGTGCACTGAAGAGCTTCGGTGAATGGTATCGAAATCGTCAACAACCACTGAAACTGTTTCATCGTCGCCTCTTTTAACATCTTCTAATTCTTTTTGCACTTCGTCTAAAATTCCATGCTCTTTTTTGGGTTCCGAGCCAATCGAATCTTCAGTTTTCGGTGTGTTCGGAGTGGGTGGAGGCTTCAAGGACAAATCCAGTGGGCACGGAGTTGACGATCTAGACAGTTCCCACGTCTGAAGAACATTGTTGTCTGGAATCCTCGAATAAACCGAGGGTCTTTCCATAGGAATGTGCCAGGTAGTGGGTGTACTGTACGGGTTTTGATGAATTTCATCGCCGTAGTAACCCAAGTAATTTAGTCCGGAGGGCAAAAAAGCCCGTGACAATGAACTTTGTAACATGTTGACGTTTTCTTCGCCACAATTTCTCTCACACGATCCATAAGCTCAGAATTTTAACTGTTTCCATGGTACTTTCCTTAAGACCACAGCCTTATCGAATTTACGTGTAGACGTTCAATGATTCCGCCGGTTCCCGAACGACTTCCGTCACTCAGTTACCGGTTAGTTGATATTTCTTAAAATCTTTTCAGCAACGAAACACACTATCTTCCTCCTCGGCGGCTAGACGCCGTTTGACAGAAGGGAGCCTGCACCGCGTGCAGTATATTCCAATGCTCCGCCCGGGAACTCGCTTTCGTTTCGTCCGCTATTGGCTGGTCGACCTCCGGCCCACATCCCCTACCGTGCACAACAGTTGCCCCCACTCTGCTGGAATTTTGGCGCGTGCTCATGTAAACGCTCACCGCCCAGTCGACCGCGTAACTAATGAATGTAGGTGTGCACTAGGGATACTTCCTCGTAGCCACCGAAGGGTGTTTGCTGTTGATTTTTAGCATTTCTCAGACTATGCTCCATGAAAAATTATCGCTTCGTCATGTTTATGACAAAGTATACTCATTGCAAATAGCGTCGCTGACAATGCCACGCTGGTATGTTGAATGCTATTTAGAGCTGGGAAGATTGCACGCGAAAGAAATGCGGGTACTATTGGTTGTACTGTTTTTAGAGACCACCTCTTTTTAATACAACCGTACTGATATAACTTGCGCATTTTCGTCATTTGTCGAAGTAGTCACATTCATTAATAAAGAATGACTCGAGAGGACTAACGGTGCGAATGGAGAACGTCTTTTGTGTCCGTGCACTCTCTCGTACAATATTTCCAGTTCTGAACAGTACTTAATCCTAGAATTACCAACAGCTAAGTCGAAGCAGTTTCTACCAAAACTAAAATGACTGGTCTTTTAAAAGTAATAGAAAATTTTTATATTTACTGATTTATTACTTTCTTACAAAAAACTTCCATGATATGTAATACATTTTTGGTATCGTTCATCTATCTGGATGCATAATCTCAAAATGGAGGTTGGGACATTTTATAACTTACAAATCAATAAAAACGATAAGTAAAAAATTTGTCACATTTTTGAAATACGTAGTTTTTTCTTAGTGCATTTTCCGCATACATACCTTTTACAGATATTACATACTATTATTACATTACTCTATGCGACAGCATTTGCGTGAACAAAGTGAGCCTTTCGAAATCCTTTGGACATTAGCTTCTCATGATTTCACCCCTGGTTTTACATTTTTAGAATAAAACACTAATAGCAACATTCTTAACAAACTTCAACTCATATTCTACATTTCCAAATTAAAATGAACGATTAAAAATATTTTCAAATGTATTATTTTTTTATCGGATGATTCACGACCATAATGAGTAATACGCAGTACAAACTCTAAAAACTTGTGAAAAGTTATACAAAACGAGGCAACTGGATAGTTCGGATTCGGTAAACAAATTATAGAACCCTTTTACACTTCGACAAGTATCGGTCATTTTGATTGGTATTGTCAGAAGTAGCATGATACAAAATTATTCTAATTTCGAATAAATAAAAAAAATCAAATTCATTACATTACTTCTTTACTTATGATTGCATCTGCGTGGAAAAAATGTAACATGTAGAAATTTTAAAATAAAATTGTAACGCCAATCATTTTCTCGTGTAATTTATTAATGAAACTTACCGTAGTAATTAGAATCGTACTTTGAAAATAACATAATTTCTTTTAAAAGATTTTTAATACTCCCTATTATATTTTTATTATACGTATATTTTTACTACATAAACACCTATTTTTTGGGAACATACAGCCGACCCGAAAGTGAGCGAGCAAACAAATGACTATTATATCACGTGAAACTGTTTAGTTTCTTTTATCACACACTGATCGTCAGTAGTACTTATCATCTATTATTTTAGTATTATCTATTCAGTATATTATTCGTTTTACGTTCATAACATGTTTATAGAATGGAAAGTAAATTAACAATATTATTAATTATATTTTTTTTCTTTATAATAATTCATTAAACACGAGCTATTCCATAATTGTAACTATAGAATATAATCTTTAATATAAACAAATAAATATTATTTCCCAAAAAATAACGAGATTAAAGTAATCTATAGAGAAGAAATTGAAAATATTTAAATTGAGAAAGGCTGGTTATTTTTTATTGGTGATTGTAAAAGAGTACGATTTATTGAAAGTAGAGGTTACAGAAATTTATGGTGAAATAAATTAAATGATTTCGAATGTTAAATATCATGGCCACATATACCGCAAAAAGCTAGTAATTTGAAAAATTAATCCTGCGAAATGATTGCAGTTCATGTATGAATATTTCAACAAACCGATGTTTGATTAGACCAATGTCTAAATTTGAGATTCTGAATGATAATAGTCATCAGTGTATTTGGAGAAACCCCTGGAAAACATTTACAAGAGGTCACGTAAGAATGACCATAACACATAAAGGTGGTTCCATCATGACCTGAGGTCATGAAAATTTAGTGCTCGAGAATTGGGAAATTTGATAATTAGTAATGGCAAACTAACTGCAGTTAAATACATAGATATACTATAAAATAATTTATTCGATTCACAACAGGACAATAATTCCAAGCACAAAACTAAAATTGCAACAAAAATTTTAGAGGAAAATAATATTAAATTATTACGATGGATTGCACCTCAGACTTAAGTTTAAATCTAATTAAACATTTATGGTAACATGTCCCCTATAACATATTAAAGGAGCATTAAAATCATCCGATGGTGGTATATTAGGGTCTAGCCATAAAACCTTTCTCGTTTGAAATAGGAAAGAATGTTTCCTTTATTAACAGTTTTTGACAGTTTCACTTTCTCTACATGAATCAACAATTTTATTTTTATCAATCCGACATTTTAAAATTCCATGACAAACTCTTCACACTCCGTTCAACAATATGTATAGATTAATATATAATAAATATGTATTGAACCATACATTACATAACACCTCACGCGGAGTTAAAAAAACAATTGATATTTTTTATTTTCTGTTAATGTATATTGTGATAAAGAATAAAGAATTACTTAAAAAATTAGGTTGTAACATAAGTTCGCTCGATCGCTACAGGTGTCATGCTTCTCTTCTAAGAACAAATTACTTATTTCACTGTTGCTAGCTGTATCTATGATAATAATGAAGTCACCAGCATTTAGTTTAAACCTAGCTAAAACTGTTATTCATCATAACTACTTACTACCAAATAACGAAAAATATATACTATGTATAGTCTAATTGAATGAATCTATGTTACAATTTAATATTTTATTAATGTTTGCATATTGTTTACTTTTCTCTTAGATATGATTTTATTAAATTGCTGGTCACATCTAAATATGATAACCATAAATGTACAGCACAGTTAACAAACAAAGTACAAGTCGTTAGGCGGTTACTGACTCCTCCGTATACCACATTCTAATCTCTTGATCTTCTTACTTAATTAGCCGCGGAGTATGTTCGATTAATCATAATAAATAATTTCACGCTACTGATGGATTCACCACGAAACAAGGCTCAGCTTCGCCGTTGATGTCGGTGGACTTACGTGTGAACGTGTAGGCTTCAGCCGATTCCCGTTAGTTAATCCTCACCCTTGGGAACTGTTCAGACCGGACAATCGCGGACTGTAATTGGACGAGAGCCCGTTGAGGACCCGCCAAGACGTTCTTTTAGTTCGGCAGAGCAACGGCAATCAACAATCAACGAAATCGCTAGGTTGTTACCATTTTCGGACATTTAATGAATCTGCTTCGGAACAAGAGACCAGTTTTTTATGCTTTAATGAAAGAAAGATGTGTAAAAGTGATTGATTTTTATGTCCAAAGTGGCAAGTAACATTCGTGTTATTTCTTGTAGAATTCTGGCTGCAGAGTCACGCGATATAATAAGTCTTCTTTTTCGAAAAAAAATCGGAAAGAGCTTTGGTAAATAAATATTCCTGTCTTGCAAATGTAATTTACAGTGATCTCTTACAGTTTTAATTTCAACAAAAACTAGTTATAATAAGGATATAACCTAACCTAACCTGTAAAAAATTCCCAGGAACTGCCGATCACATGATCTTCTGAGTAGAAAACTTTGGTCATGAGATAATTATGCACATAAACTCCGTGGATTCGGAATTCTATGATATTTATTAATTTCAGAAATTAATCTTAATTATGTATACCTTATGTATGAAGGTATGTCGATAACGCTGGTTTTACGGAAGTCACGTCAAGTTTTGTATTAAAATGTTACTCCACACAATTCATGAATTAATTGATAATAAAATTTAAACAATAATCATACAAACGTATTGTTCAAATTTCGTTATTAATTATTTCACAAAACATGTTAATACTCGATGTCATATTAATCGAAATCTTGACATAATTTATGGAAGGTCAGTATTATCATTGCATTATTTTAGCAAAGTGTTTGAACAGTTGTTATCTGTTGAACCGTGCAACACTTCAAAATTAATTTGTCATGTGTCTTTTAAACATTTATTAAAACGGAATAAAATGCGATGCGTCAATCCAAAATGGCAGGACATCAAATCTGTTAATTATTTGCAGTGAAACAAAACGAGTTCATAATGTAAAATTGTGTACTACTGTCAGTCACCATTTTAACCTTATTAATGTAATGCAATTAGTACTACAACTCATGCACATTAAGGACTTGTTTCATCATTAAAAAATACTAGTTCCTCTAGAACTCATAATTTCTGTTATTGTTTTATGTTATGTACTATATACGATATACTTATTCAGTAAGTTATTATGGCGTATTGGTAACAAAAGTTGGCACACGTAAGGTTTTTGAGCTGTCTTTCGGATATAAACAATGCGCTATAAAAAGAAAAGAGAAAATCGAGACTATATTTTATAAAGAAGAGAGTGATAGTAAACTCAAAGAAATTGTATAAACAGCAAAAAGTAATTAAACAAGTCAAATAAGCTGGCAATTTTTATAGAATTTTTAATAACAACACAATCTTCCGTTGATTTTACACTATTTGCTTTTAGTGAAAATACAATTCTCATTTTACATAATAAAACTTTATGGAAAACTTAAGCCTTTTAACAAAAATGTGTAAAACAAGTAAATATGAATTAACTTTTGATATTGTGTACTTATTTATAGACATGTACTAAGACAATAAAATTATGAAAAATAAGCAGTTAAAATACATTCAAGAAATAGAAAATAATATTAAAATATATATGCTTTATCCATCTTATATTATCTACAAAAATATTGGTACAAAACGGTATATGAACCGTTTTAATACCGTCTCGAATAGTCCTCTTATATTTCATTATTTTTCCCAATTATTTTGCATTTATTGCAATATGTTTTTAAGTACATAATAGTACTTAGTTTTGTAATCCTGTAAATCTAAAACAATAAATAAATTCCAAATTTTTGTGCGTAAATACTAAAACACAAAAAAAAAATTCAGGATGTTTTTCAAAAATATTAAACAATATTTTAATTTTATTTTCGAAGATTACTTATGTTGTTAAATTATAAAATAATGGAGCGACATAGCATTGTCTACTATCATTTTTAACGGGACTTCATCAACTTTCAACAAGTAAACGGGACTTTCAACAAGTAAAAAAGTCAGGAAACAGCAATTTAAAAAAAAGAACAATTTTATTTTTCTCTAGAAGACATCAGCTTTTAAAAGTGGTCAAAATTCAACAAACTTAGGAAGATCTTAGAATATATTGTAGACTCGTTGATACAATCGGTCGTCGTCTGAGCTCAAATTAATTTTGTATGCAAACCAAGTATAATTACTTTCCTATACATATATCATTACGTATTAACTTAACTGTGATGCATCCTTATTCTCTACTGCATTCTCTAACCTAACCAAATAGCGAAGTAAGTTACCGTAGCCAAACTCTGATTTACTCTAGCCGTGACATAATCGTACGACAGAATAAGCTCATTTGACAAGCATATTTTGTCATAACTTCATTGAGACCTAACCTAACTCTGTCTTAACGTAAACTCAACCTAACCTAATCGCACCTTAACCAAACCTTCATCTAATCTACCGCCAATATAACTTAACTCAAAACAAACCTTAGTACACCTAATCAATGTTGAATTAATCAAGCGTAGGTCTAAACCAACCTACATTTAACTTAACTAAATACCGCTCTGACCTAATTGTGACCTAATTTAAACCCACTGTATCTTTTTTATCAGGTTATGCAAAATAAAATTGTTCCTGAAGTGTCTAATACCTCATGGGATGCGACATTCCGGAAATACCCGTCATCTTCAAGAATTTACATGTAAATCTTCAGCTAAAACTCTGAAACATAAAAACGCCAAAAATTAGAAACAAACAAACCAACAATATTTCATGTTATTTGAACTGAATTAAAAAATTTGTTTTTATGTATAATACAATGCAATATTCTATACATATATAATCGGCGAGAAGGTTTCGCAACTATAATATATTGCTTCTTTTTTTTTTTGAAGAACTAAGGTAAAGGTTCTATTGGCTAAACATTTAAAGAAGCAGTTAAAATAATTTCACTTTCTTTTATATTTAAGCAATGTATAATTATAACAAAATACGTTTATTCAAAAGGGTAAAATTTCTACTTTTTCTGCTGCTCAAACATCTTTCTGAATGTAATTTTTTTTCTCTTCCCTTTTCTTCGATATTTTAAAGAATTTGTGTAACTTTATAATGTAAGAGAAATGGTTAAAAGTATGTTAGAAAATATTAAGTTATAAACAGATAAGCAGAATAATACTTTTGTGTATTTATTATTAACATAAATACATTTAATACAAAACATAGGTATTTGCTTTATTATAATAAGTATTAACAGTGTAAAAAATTAGCTAAGACTAATTCGTTTAATAGATTGGTTTCTTCTACTAGCGTATAATGCACATTTACTTTGAAATTGAAAAATAAATAATCAAACTATGAAACATGATGTACACATCAATTCTTTATCTTGATAAAAATTAGTACATATAGATGTCAAGAAAACCAGCTTAACAAACTTTCTAACTTAAAGTAACAAACTTGTTATATGTAAAGTTGTTTAGACTGTTTTGGTAGGTTTCTGGTCAGTGTTATGTTATTACGTACTAGGGGTGAAACATATACTTAATTTCAGTATATAAACAAAATTAATATGAAATAAGATTAATTTGAATGATCTATTATATAATAAATCTAAAAAGTCGTTACTACTTATAAAATTATATAACATTAATTAATTAGAACTTTAATAAAAGTACTCTTTCACTTCCTGGAAACGAGTTTAAAAATATTTAATCTTGTAATATTGTACATGTATTTTTATATGATGTAAATATTGAATTATACAACTTTATAATTATCTCTGCGTAAAGTTAATACATTTTGATTATTTGAAACGTTCAAAATAAGCAGAAATATTATGAATCAAATTTTCACTTGATTATTCACCGGGACTTGTAGAGCACTAGACATTTATCTTATGAAACAGCAACATATTTTTCATACATGGTTTCAACATATCTTGATGAATTTTGGTAGCGCATTTAATTTTGCGACTTGTTTAGCTGTCTTTTGATGTACTTACTTTATGTTAAATGTGGAAGAAAGGCAAACAAACAGACATATTTTCAGTGTTATTATATTAGAAATGATAATTTTATAAGAAATACTTTAGTGTGATGTATGGTATGTGCATGTGCGCGCGCGCACGAAACAGCAAATAGAGATTTTCGACGGCGCGGCGCATGACGCCGAAAACTGACATGTAGTGTTCGGATGAAGAAACGAACCCTTATCGTAGGGTTTGGTAAATGCGTGGTGTGTGAATATGTAAGCATAAGAAGAATGTTTTGCGTATCAATGTTTTACGGTGGGCGGAAGAACGGGGATAGGCAAAGCATCGCACAACGTCGGTGTGTAAACAGCGAAGAGAATAAATCTGGTGAGAAAGTGAATTCTGTAGCATAAGAGAGTCGTACACAGCGTGTTTAGCTGAAAGAATTTCTGTATCCGACCTGTCATAATATACTTATTTTCTTTTTATTATTTACTTTCATGACCATAACTATTTCGAAAAAATCTTCAGTTTTCTAGAACGCTACAATGATATACAAGAATTTGAAACTACAATTTGAATGAAGTGATTTGGAGATTTGCTGAATACTAATTAAAACGTTTTAGGTTCACATTTCTCTGAAATAATATAAAATGTTTTAAATTTATTTATTTTAATTTATTTTTTCAATTTATTTAATTTATTTCTGGCTAAAGAATCTAATTGGACAAGGAAACCACTTTGCTTTAAAAAATCTATCGGCTATTTGTTTTTGAGCTACTTTACCCATTTTATATCGAGACCTTCTCTCTGGCGTAGTAAAAATTTTATCTCAATAAATTCTTTACACAAAAATTGAATTCCTAAAACTCAAGCATCGATACCCTACAAAATTGCTTGAATATACAATTTTTAAAATTGTGTGTTCTACTGTTATTGATCAATATTAACAACTTACAATAAATGTCAATTATGTAATTTGTGGAATTATGTGAATGAAAATAATAAAGAAACAAGTTTTCTTTTTTAAATATGCAAGTATTTGATTGATTCAGTAAGAAACGTGTAAGTGCATGTTTTATAAAAATTTCATATTTTATTGTATTATACAAAACAATTACATGTATCATCTTAGAATGAAAGTGAATTGTACTTTTCGTATTTTTAACTTATTCTATTGCATCAAACTTTGTATCTCTTACGATAATTTTGTCCAAGTTAAAGAACTGGCCTGTTATTAAAAAGCACAATATATTATATTTTCCAAACTCGACTAAAACTTTAAAATAAAAAGAATGTTTGTGTAAAATCTTAAAGAGTTCATAGCTAGAAGAGTTAACTTTTATGGAAGCATAAAAATACAATAATACGCCTGCTGGAAAAAACCTGAAATCTCCATAATATTTTATTAAAACTGACTGCTCCAGATTCCCGTCGAATAAAAATTGTAAAAATAGTGTACAATATTTTTTATTTGTTATTTTTAAAATTCCATTCTCCTTACAATCCATTAACTCCTGGGCTCATCAGATCATAATCAAATCACAAACGAGATATCTTTCGTTTAAATATCGTGTTTTTAATTTCGCACTGCCGCCGAGTGGATTATTATTTAATACGCTATTATTGCATGTAATATATTTAATATGCTATTTAATACAATAATAGATTTTCGTAATTATTATTAGATATTCATGTAACAAAAAAAGCAAAAATTACTTTCAAGTTTCTAGCACAGTAAATATATTTTCTTTGCGGTTGTTGCATATTTGTATAAATAAAATAGAAATTATTTCTTACACACGTTTTTAACATACTTCAAAGTCGATCACATTTTTTTCATACAAAATTTTTATTTTACGCTTTTTAGTGGAGCAAGCAATATTAGTAAGTTAAGCTATCATGGTTTTTATTTGTTCGGCAGAAATATTCTCCAAAATAAAGTATATTGGTTGTTTCAGTGTTAATAAGTTTTGATATTGGCCTATAATATTTTACAATAATAGTGGTTAATAATAAACTAATCTGGTTATTTTACAAACAGATCCATCTTAAGAACATCATCTACAAGTGGCAGAAGGTTCCATCCTGAGTAATTTTAAAATACGTATAAAAAATGTACAAAGATGGCGCATATTTAAAATTAAATTACAAATATCGAATTTTTACTCTATTTTCGATAATAACAAGTATAGAATTGTAATGAAAAATATGTTATTGTAACAAATATAGAATTCAATATGAAAACGTTATTCTAGTTTCGCTTGGAGTTGCCGATAGCCACAGTAAATATAGAAATATTCGTACACTCTTTAAAACAAAATAACCTTTTTAAATTTGGCCTTAACAATGTAATTTTTTTTAGTATCTAGATAGGACAGCTTATTAGTAAACGTGCTTCTGTTGTAATTTTCATTTATTATTTTATAAAGTAGTCCCTATAATTATTAAAAGAAACCAAGACGTCTATTTCAATTTTAAAAAAGTTACTCTATCTTAAAGAATGTATCGATATACAGTGACGCTATAATAACCTGTAAAATTTTTGGGTGATCGGTGTAACCAGTTAACGTTCGTTTTTCTTAATTGACAAAGAAATTATTTTTTCATCTATGGAAATCATTACTTAAACAGATTTTTATAGAATAATTATATTTACAAGGACAAAACATAAAATCTTCAATTAAAAACATTATTTTTGTTCTTTTGAGTTAAAATTTAAACACAATAATTATAAAAGCAGATGCTAAGTAATTCATTAATAATAATTAATCACTTTGTATTTATACAGTAACAGAAATATTAGAAATTAGAACAAATAACGATTTTTTTATTGCCACGCCCAGCGCCCCCGCGAAGTGGCGCCCCAGGCAATCGCCCGAGTCGCTCGTACCTTGAGTCGGCTCTACAGACAACAAAAATGATTAAAAATACAGTTAAGCTATACAAATATTAAGATAATAGTTCTTTTGTACAATCATAACTCTCTAGAGATTATTTTCCATTGCTCGTGTTTATTTGAGCATGCACTTAAATTACGGTTACATAAAATGCGATGCTGTTCGAATTAATTCGAGCTTGCGCATTTCTGCCAGTGGGTATTGCCTGCTCGAGTTAATTCGAGCGTGCGCGTTAAAGGGTTAAATATTTAAGAATATAATTTTTGTAATAAACACACAAGTATTTACAGTTAATCAACTATTTCACTTTCCTCGTAGTGTTCGTTTATCTTCGATCTGACTTCCCTAAAAATGTCAAATTTCTTTTTGGAGACACCTAACATTTGACGGTAAGTCAATTATCCAACGTCTTCATGTTTTTAATGACTAACGTTCATTATTTGTAAGATGGTTTTTGAACGGACAAAGGTGTCATGTTCCAGATTCATTACTTGGACAACAAATTATTAAAGATTTTCATATGAAATATTTATATCATTTCTATTAACCAACAATTGTTGCATAATTATATGTATAGTTGTTCTGTTATTACAGTAAGTGTATATGAATGTGTATAACAAATATATGTTTTTTCTTCTAAAATAAAAACGTAATTAAATATTATTGCAAATTTTCGAAAAATATAAATATTACTGTCCTTTGAAATTTCAAAGTTATCATAACAATAAGGAGGAGATACAGATAATAAACGATTACGATTTTATTACGAAGAAAATAAACTACATTACGGTTTCTGAAATATTGTTCTAAGACATCTTCGTCTATTCTATCTTAAACTTTTAATAAAATCTTCTATTCTTCTCTTCATTTTCGTATTCAGCGTACCTTATTTATTTGACCTTTTATTTATATTTTATTTATTTAGCGTACCTCTCTACATTTAACGATTACAAAGAGAGTAATGGTAAGCGACAGGAAAAAAGTGGAAAATGATATTCAGAACTCTTAACTTTAATCTTCAAAATGCACTCTTCGTTATAGAATTTCAATTATTTTTGACATTATTATGCTCATTAAAAAATTAGTCAAAATTACGTATATTTTATTGATTTAACAAAAACAGATTTTTTCGGTCATCTTAAAATACAAAGCACAACATAAAAAGATTCTTTGCTGATATTTAAATTAAAGCATGCAATTATAAACACTTTATCCTTTCCAATTATATTCTTTCGAGCGTTCTATGATCATTTGTTTATGAATTATAATAGTGAAAAATCAAAAATGAGCTTTTTGCTTTGACAGCTGGTAACTCAATAGATTTTTTATTTTAACTCCACACTTTTGAAGTTTTACCCAACTTCATTAAAGAATTTAGTAATTATTTAAAATAGTAACAATCTCATCGAATTTTAACAGCCTTGAAATATGTTAAAGGCAACATTCTTTTTTTTACTTCATATACCGATTAAAACATATTGACTTTACTTTCAATGGACTATAATTCTTCAAAGTCTTTAACACTTCGAACTGTTTTAAAAAGGTGATGGCTA
The DNA here is from genome assembly GCA_945859555.1 of Megachile ligniseca. Taxonomy (NCBI): domain Eukaryota; kingdom Metazoa; phylum Arthropoda; class Insecta; order Hymenoptera; family Megachilidae; genus Megachile; species Megachile ligniseca. The sequence continues at coordinate 947,542 of OX243778.1, forward strand.
CAACAGTAAAACATCCTTGTGCAAAGTTTATAGTATATGAAAAACCAACTTTATGTAAAAATATCATTATTTTGACCTAAACAAACTATCTCTGTTTCACATTCATAACAATTTTTATTGAAGTTTTGCTTTTATAAAATGAATTAGAAATTTAAATTAAAAAAACGTAATAGCTCTAATGTTAGACTGAATTTAACAAAAAGAGAAACTGTAAAAGAACCATTTTAATTACTCTTGTATTATACTAGTGCTGATAAATCTGACACTCCTGTCATAAATGATATAGAAAATTTCACTACCATATCAACGATTTTGAGGTGATATTATTTTATATACTTATAAATTATTCAATCTTTTTTATGTTTTCCAACATGTATAAGTAAAATTGTATTTTATAACAGTAAAGATCTTATTGATAAACTACTGATAGAATACAACTTTTGGTTTGAATACAACTTGACAACAAGTTTAAAGTAAAGTCGTGAATTCATCTTTTTTAAAATGATGCATAACTATTTATGATTCTATTAATTCCTAATAGTTTAATTGCTTTACGTTTTACGTTTTATGTTTAATTGCATTCTAACATCTATGTTAATTTTGCACAATTTTTCCAATTACTTTTTTCAGTTATTCCCGTATTTCATTTCTATCAAATTCCTCAAGATATACAGATTAATACTGTGAAGTAATTTTCCTTTTCTGTTTAATTCTGAAAGTAACTGTTTTCCATCACTATCTGTTAGATTATGACCACAATAAAAATGACTAACTTTAATGAAAATAATTTCTTGCAATCTTTTCATCGTTTAATACATTATTATTATTTTTTAGTATCGTCCCGTTGTATTTTCGAAGCTTCATCCTTAATGTCCTCGTTATAATCAGGAACATTGAAAACACATTGATCTCGTATTTTCTCGCAAACGTAGCAAGTTCAAAATTTCATATGACCAACATAATCATTCTATTGGTGGAACGAACAAATACAAACGGCATATGATCCATTATTACGTGGAAACATCGCGTGGACTAATACCGCTTGCGGTGAACATAAAATACAAGGTATTAACGTGGGATAAGTCGGTCGATACGGATTTGCCATGATTATTTGATACTACGTGAAACATTTTACCACGTGTTGCACTCTCCGCTTCCGGCTACGTATGCATGAACGTTTGAAAACACCGTTACGTGTTCGATACTCGAATTACAGAACGCTAAAACCTCGCTTCTCCATACTCCATAGCGCGAAATGACAACCCTATAGGAAATCAATCCCGATAATGATTAAGCATTACGCGTTTATAGTTCTATTCGCACTCGTAAACAGATCACTAATTCAAATTATCAGTTATTACTTCAAAAGCAAAGATCTGTAAAAAAGGTTAATTATATTTGGAACAGGTTTGATAATTAATGAACTATCTGTTAGAATAGGATCTATATGTGTTCTTTACTCTGTCGAAATAGTGCGTATTTTTATGTTATTTCTGTTGTTTTACATTTTGCGTTTGTGCGTCTTGTAGTTCGCGAAATGTCCCTGTACAAGTAACATGCGTTCGTGCGCTTTCTTTTTGTATTCTTTTATATTAAATATATTTGATTAAGTGTGCTCAAAATATACAGTCAGTTATTCCACTGCACGTCAAACTCTGTCACTATCCACAGTTAATGTTGTTTCTTACAGTTCCGTCTAATTTCTTTCTTGAATATTATATATTCGATAATATTTTCTCGACTTTTTATCTATGTTGTAAATAATCTCTCTGTTTAGGTAGTTTATTTCAATTTACGGGGTCTTATTTTTAATGATCATTCTTTATAAGAAAAAATAACTCCATTTACAAGGAAATCCTTGTGATTAACACACGTCGATTTTCTAATACATAAAACATAAAGTAATAATTGTATACAGGTTGTCTCAGCCGATTTTGACATCTTGATTTTGTCACTAATGTCGCATGTAGCGAAAAATGTTAGTAGCGTAAATGGTATAGAGTTAAGTGTACTGCAACGTTATTAGTTTTTTTGTAAATGAACGCTTCAAGGATATATGAAAGTCATGTTTCTTTTCTTAAATGGAATAAGGTATTTCATTATACATCTAATGATGCAGCAAAACATTCTTTATAAAAAACATACTGACCTATGCATGTCGAAAAGCTAGTAGTAAGATTTGTTTATGTATATTCTAATGTAAAATTTACAGAAACGATTAACTGAGATTAGTATGGCTGAAATGTAAACCTTTAAGTATTATTCGGCCATGGCAACCATTTTTCATTTTGAACTCAGTATCTGTAGACATCTGATGGCTTTATCTGTTTAATATAAAATGAAATATTCAGGAGATGACAAAATAAATATGGTTACGGCGTATTTGAAAGCAGGAAAGAGTACAGTCCGCGCAAAACTGTTGTATGGAGAGAGATTTCCTCGCAGAAATCAACCATCATGTAATACATTCAGCTATGCCTTCAAAAAATTTGATGAAGCTGGAAATTTGTCACGTAAGACGCCCTGGACATTATTCTTTGGTAACAAGAAATGCTTCAAATTAAGTCCCATTTAATTTCCAGCACAGTCACCTGATTCAACGCCGCTCCTCTTTTTCTTACGATGCTATTTAAAGAATAAAGTTTATTCTTTCAGAAGTAACGTATTATTGAAAAATATGGCAAAATATCAGCCGATACATTAAATCATCGATTTCAAAAATTCTGTGATGCAAATGGTCGTTTTGTTGAACCATACTTGTAAATAGACACTAATATCAATACGAATTTAAAAAATATTTAAATTGAAATATGTCCCAAACTTCTAGCTTTTCGACATTCATAGGTCAGTATTTCTGTACACAGAATGTGTAGGTGCATCTTTAGATATGTAAAAAAAATACCTTATTCCATTTAAGAAAACAAAGTTGACCTTCATATATCCTCGACGCTTCCACTTACGAAAGAACTAACACCAGAATATGTCCAACTCGATACCATTTACGTCCCCTATGAAAAATTTTGTTTACGTGTAACAATAGTGATAAAATTAAGATGTCAAAGTCGGCTGAAACACCCTGTATACATAGAATAGTTACAATAATTATATACACCGTGATACATCGTTGTATTTGTAAGAAACAGACGCTGTGTTCATAACAAAAGCATCTTAATTTCCAAAAAAAAAGGGAGAGGCAACTCAATTTTTTTTTTTAAATTATTTTTTCCAAAAACCTTTTATATAAATTTGTAAGTCTAAAATACAGTATAACTGTTATTTCAAACAATTTTTAATATCTTCCGTTATTTACTATTTATAAACAGTTACATAGGCCAACTCGGATAAAAGGTTGATTTTTCACTTAAAGTAATTTAATAAGCACTAACAATCATTAAAATTTCGTAAAAATCAGCATATATCAAACAGCCGGATTTCCTCATTAACCATGTACCAAAGACTAATACTTATTTATATATGATACTTTTTAGCACAGTTAAGAATTGACGCCACGGTCAATAAAAAAAATAAAATTAATGTAACAAAGTGATAAATACACAGATTATTGGGGTCACCTCCGATTACACTGACATTAAAATATGTCGAAAACAACATTCTAAGTAACTTTGCTTTATACATATCGAAAGTCGCCTTTAGTTTCAAAGATATGCGCAAAAATATTTTCAATGTTATAACTATTTACAAAAATACACGTTTTCGACAACCGTGAAGTGCATTGTACATTCAAAAAGTTGTGAAACTATCCCCAAGTAACAATGTTCTAAAATAACAAAATAACAAAATATTAAAAAAATTTGTTTAAAGGTTTCAAGTAACAAATGCAACTGAAAATATTAATTATTGCGTATATATATTATTTAAACTAACATAACATAACACAATATTAATAAAATTTATTTAAAAAAATTAACAAACGTAACAAAAAGTATTAATTGTTTTGTGCAACATTATATAATATTGAAAAAGACATAATTACAGGGTGTCCCACGCAACTGAAACAGGATGTACCTCCTAAACGGCTGGGAATAGAAGATGTTATAAATAAAAGTTAAATGGTCGTATGTTTTTGACTGGACCAATCGATACAGTTTCTTGTGCTCTATATAAAAGTATTAATATACTCATACCCTAGATTTATTTGTTAGAAAGTTATCGTAGCTAAAAGTTCTCCGAATTATTTTTAAGTGTTCGAATCGTCCTACATTGCAATTCAAGCACTTATCCATCCGCTTCTTCACGTTGCGCAACATATTACTTATGTTCCTTTCCGTATTTTTGAACATTTCCTGTCGAATGCGTTGTTTCAGCTCCTCAACATTAATAATGGCGTGTGAATACACCACATCTTTTAGATATCCCCATAAAAAGAGGTCGAGGAGTGTGAGGTCCGATGATCGCGGTGGCCATAAGATCGGCCCTCGAGTACCAATCCATTTTGCTCCATAAGTTTTACTTAAATGTCTCGCAGCTATCTGAGAATTGTGTGCTGAAGCACCTCTTGTTGAAAGTACCTCATGTTTTGCCGTTCTCTTAGAGGAATCTCTGTATCGTGTAAGAGAACTGGTAGGTCAAATTCCAGAAAGTCTAGGAAACTTTGACCGGTCAATGTTCCGTTAAAAAAATATGGTCCGATAATCCATTTGTTAAAAATTTCATACCAAACTGCATTACTGCATTCATACCAAGCTGCAATGTATTTGAATGCTAGTGTTTCTCTTGAAGTGTGGATTTTCAACGGACCCTGTAGGTTCATTATGTCAATTGAACATCCCATTGTTTGTGAATGTCGCTTTGTCTGTCCACAGAATTTGAAACACAATATTTTCATTTTTCTGAATATGCCGCAAAAAATATCGGTAATAGTTCATTCTTCGGACCTCGTCCTCAGGACGCAATGATTGCTGAATGGAAAACCGATAGGAATAAAAGTTATGTATTCTCAGAATGCGTTGAACCGAGGATTTAGAAATTTCACATTCTCTAGCCATATCTCTCACGGACGCATATGGATTTAATTTGACGTTCGCCAGCACTGCTACTAAATTACGTTCATTTTCAACGATTGGTTTCGGCTCGTCTTGTTTTGATTTGTGGAAGGAGCCATACTAGCGTAAATTGAACTCCAGTTTGTAAAAATACGAACACGAGGACTGTTGTCGTTTGGGATATGTCTCTCGATACAGCCTTGCAGCCTCTGTACTATTTTGGTTGCAATTGCTGAACAAAATGCACGTATCAACTGCTCCATTATTTGTAAATGCCATAATTTCGAAACACTGGATCGTCAAATGATCACACACTGGTAATAAATAGTTACTGATGGAAATTTTAATCTTACAATGACTAGTATGTATTAGCAGCCGCTTCATATTTACAAACATTATAATGGAACATAACATAAGTTCTGCGGTACACTTGCTGAGGGACCGAAATAATTCGGAGAACTTTCAACTGCGATAACTTTCTAACGAATAAATCTAGGGCATAAGTATATTCGTACTTTTATGTAGAGCACAAGAAACTGTATCGATTGGTGCAGTCAAAAACATAGGTTTCCATTTAGAAAATAAGTGCAGTTGCATTTTTCTGATGCACCAATGCACAAAAGTGCATAAAATTAGTTGCGCATTATGCACAGCGTGATACCATTTAACTTTCACTTTCAACATCTCCTTTTATTCCCAGCTGTTTAGAAGGTACAGCCTGTTCCAGTTGCGTAGGACACCCTGTATACAAGTTGTCGAATAGATATTTCAACTTATAGACTTCTGCATCTCATTACTATACCAACCTAAAAAATTGCGATTGATTTAAGCATTTTCTAAAACTCTATTAAATAAAATTTCACCAGTTAATGTTTCTATAAATCCAATGCATTCTTTTGAAGACAAGGTCATCTGAAGGTCATAGCATTTAAGGTCATTGATTTTGTCTCGAAATCAGCAACATTTCGGTGAAATCAGTAATACAGTGGGTGGCGAAATTGTTATACTCGTGAGATTTTTTGTTAAAAGTATACGATAAGCACGACTTTAATTAATTTAACAATGTTATTGGTATGTATTTGATATATTCTAGAATAAAAGACATGTGTGGATGTACGTACCATGTTAAGTATTCTATGTTTCGGGCTTCTGTTAGTAGATGAACAAAACCACTAGTTTCAATTTATGCAACGTTGTACTCGAGAAGTACTGGATTTTTATGTATTCAAAATTGTAAATAAAAAGTACGAAAAAATACTATTCTAACCTAGCCCAACTTAACATGTTTTATAATATAAATAGAATGAATTATAAAATATGCTAAGTTGGATTGGGTTAGTTTAGATTAATATTTTTCTAAATATTTTTCGTTAATAACTTTATAATAAACAACGAGTGACGATTAAGTTATAAGAAAAAGTTACACAAGACGGCGACTTCGACAACATATGTGAAGGTCAAGGTCATTGGAGGTGAGGCCTTTAGTGTCAATATTTACCTAACTTTTTGGATCGAGAGAACATAAACTATAAAATATCTGAAAACTAGACATTTTGGAAGAAGCGATTTCTTTATACGTATACTTGGTGCAATGTCCTGTTAACACATTTTTTTTAATTGAGCCTCATAATATTTTAAAATATAATCTGAATGTTCCAATAGTTGTCTTTTGAAATAAAAAATATATTATTAATATCTTATAACCACGAAACATTGTATTTTTCAAGGTGTCATTTGTTTAATTTATTCTTTTGAAACTATGCATTTGCATTAAGGTTTGGTATACATATATATTTATAAATATATATAATAAATTAATTTCATTAGAAGAAAAATGCACACAGCAATTACATGAGTTAAAATGTTCTAATGATGTGTTATTTGCAACAAGTCTAAACTGTATGACCAAACAGTTAAATCCCCATTACTCAGAAAACCGTTTTCGGCAATTAACTCTTTGTTATTCCCACCAGTTTTGGGCATCAATCTCGAGGCGCGAGCCGTCGCACAATGCGGTGGTATACAATGCGCTAGTTGTTCATATATTCACATCCAAAATTGTATCGAGTATGTTAACTGAATTTGTTTCAGGTTTATTACATAAATATTATAATAATATCAGATCACATAATAAATTTTATAATAAAATAATTAAAAAAATATATATCATTATTATGAAAACAGTTAAAAAATTACTACACTAATGTATAATGTATGTACATACATATAGTTAAAGTGTAATGAAAGAAAAAAAACAACAAAAAATGATATAGCGTTGTAATACAGTAATTGCTTTATACAGAACCATCGAAATTATAAGATAATTTAGGCGATTGTTTTATATTACATTTTAAGGACAACAAATAATTTTTTAAGTTGGAAAGAAAAATTATACATATCCTTTTAAATTTTTCATATTTAATGTACAACAGACAATATCTAAATAAAAATCAATGAAAAGAGAACGGATGATATACGAGAACACCAATTTATAATTTATGGATGATAATAAACAAATTATTGTTATTGATCCTCTATTGATTTTTAGAGATCCTATTCTTATACCCATAATGTTATTAATAGGTAACAAAGGAATATGACACAAATAGATCAAAATTAAACCATAATTTTGTCGATTTTTTTATCATTGTATTCCGCACTGTGCGTCGGGTAAAACAAACGTTTAGTACGCGACACTTTTTGTTGCTTTATGAGTAATGTAATCGCAACACAGAATCGTAAATGTATATACAGTGTATATATGTATAACATACTGTAATAATATAACAAGACATAACACATGATCCTATGCTACGTCTATATCAATCAGTATTGCTACAACAGCGTTTATTTGTTTTTGTAAATAGCTCACTTTGTAAAACACCAAAAACTAAGACGATTCGCCATAACTGTTCGCCTTCAGTTCCTCATCACGGACAGTTATAGGAACTGTATTGTACTTTCAATACAGTTCTTCATAATTGTTCTCGTATCTTACTTCATTCCTTCAGATTCGTCCATTTTAATTTTAATACAAAACAATAAAAACTTTTGTTATATGTTATATAAACTTTTGAAACGGAGATGCTATATGTATATAATATGTATATATTTTTAACCGAATATCGATAAAGATGAATTATAGGATTTTGTTTTATTTTACGTTATGTCCAACGATTACTCTGCAATGAATGGACCAATTGAAATGAATCATATCAAAACAATTAATTATTTTGGATAATTATGTACAAAAATTTTCATCCCCGATTTTAATGATCCTGAGACGTATTGCTAGAACAGTATTTTAAATAACTTCTAATATATGCTATCATTTGTCAATCTTAGTTTTCAAGCATTCACAAAAGTCTTTTATTCAATTTAAGTGACGAGTACACTTAAATTTTGTCAAAGCGATCGTCTAATGACGACAGCATGATTATATAAATTACCCTAAACCTAACTTATTAATAATAATCATTCATGTTGCCAATAAAAGAAAAATATTGGTTAGTTATAAACTGTGTTAAAATAACACTTAACTACAGCAATACAACCGATAACACTAACAAAAAGTAATAACTAACAGTTAATTCGAACTGCGATACGACACTTATTATGTAAATAAACTTTTTATGTTTTCATTCGAATATTTACCGATTTTTCACAGCTTTTTATTCATATCGCAGAAATTAATTAATATCCGAAGTTAAAATTTTATATTTGAGGTCCCTCTCCTTCTCATTCCCATAAAATTTCGCATCATTATGATGGTTGGGCCATATCTTACTGTAACCTGTTTGCCTGTTTAAAATTGTAATGGATATCTTTTCAAAATTATTGCAGTAGTGTAAAATGTTCTTAGCTTTGAAAGAATATTGTGATATGATATAATTGTTTATGTAACTTTTTCTGAATTCTTAAGAGAAGTATATATTTACAGATTGGCCACATATTTTAAGAATATCATTTATATATGGATATGTTTAAAAATTATAAATTTACGTACAATGCAATGGAACTCATATTATAGAATATCTAATAATATAAGTAAAATTTATTAATATTGTACCATATTATCCTTGACAAAGACACACTATTCCTCCAAATGCAGTTCTTATCTTCGACGTGGAATTATTGAAGGTGGAGCCTTGAAGAGTTTTCCAGGGTATACCAAATTGACTACACACATCAGAATCACTGATAACTAAACGCTTCAAATTACATTATGTTAAGTAGTTATTGCATGAGTGGTATGTCACATACTTAATTTGATTGCTCATAAGAACAAAAAATTTAAGACATTAATTCCGTGTTCCACTATTGCACAAGTATACAATATTATAAATTACAATTGTACAGAAATGTCCAGTTACTAGTTAACGTGAAACGTCAGGACACTTTTTACACACGTTTGCGTAATAATTAGATTAACCTTTACACTGCTCATTGTGAGGCTGATCTATCGTATTCCTATTATGAGTAATTGAATTAAAAAATAAATCTTAAAATATTTAACATATAATCTGATATCTGTGTTCATTCCAATTACTTAATCTGTACTTTGTATACAATTACCTGGATATTTTGTAAAAAAATCTTTCGATAATGCAAAACAGAATAATTGTACTAATAATGTAATTGTATGAATCTTTACATGGAAAAATTCAATAAAAAATATTGTCTTGTCTCCAAATATAGATATATTTATTTCCATGTAAAGGAACTATTTAAACGACGGATAATCTTAGAATTGATTTTGGGAGTGTCATGTCATAGAACTGGCAAACTGGCTGATATAAGATGTTAAAACAAAAAAGCAATATTTTCTTATACTTCCTTTTCCAAGATATCTTTGTATAATTATGTAAGTCGACACAGAGCTCGGTCGAGGTCGAAATTAAAACTTTTATAAAATTTTAAGAGCTGAGTTACAGAATTAGGCTCTGTACCAATTTGTGTAATTATGCAACGCATGTTTTGAGAAAGAATATATGAGAAAATATTGCTCGATCGCTTGAAAATCTTATATCAGCGAAATTGTTGCTATTCTTGTCTTTTTCCACAAGAAACAAGAGGCGCCGTTGTTTCTTATTGTTAGTTCCGTCGGCAGTGGTCCCCAATTCGATATACAGTATTCCTTCCATAAATGTGAAAACTTCGAATCTGGAGTTTCACATTTATAGAATAGATAATACATTCTTTGTAGTGTGTCTGACGTAAAAGAAGATAACGAATTTTAATTTCATTATACAATTACTGTCAGTTAAAATACATATAAGACCACAAATCATTTTCTTATTTTGGCTAAAAAAATACACTCTTTTTAGTTATGCAAGGAAATTCGAAAGTTAGAAATTCGGAAATTAGAAAGTTGAGCATAGGCCATCGATGTTTTATCAATAGTCTTTGAAGGGAACCATTAGAACAATGAACAGTTCATTGGCTATGCTAGCGAAGCAGTGTCCTTTTCGGGGCATTCTTGTTGTAGCCGTCTTGACGATAGCAGAGCGATTACACGACAATTTACAGAGTACACACTTCTTTTTATTTAACGCCCACATCCAATTTACAGTTTTTGTTATTAACTTTACGCTACAGCTCGATTATTCTTACAGTTAAGACAAAATCTTTTCGCTTCATTTCATATACAAGGAAGCTATTTTCCCCAGAATTGTTACAATTATTATTGGTACAAATGGACTTATTCCACTTTCAACAAAACATTCTTGCAATAACATTTTACAATTCAACTTTCTTGATTAAATTTTAAAGATATTATGCATTCTTGACTGTATAATGATAAATATAAAAAGAGGATATCTATGTGACTAATATTACCATTAACTAATTTTTCCAAAAATGGACTTATACCACTTATTTTTACAATGTATACTTAAAAAAGTGAATGAAATTGGTTAGTCTTGAGCCTCAAACTGAATATTTTTAAACTTATTCAATTATTCCTTCCGTTATTCATATATTGTAGCAGAATAATGTAAAAAATCCCGTTTAAATCCTGTATAGTATAGATTTTTTATATGTATTACGGTATTTCATTTTTTCCTTTTTTGACAACAGTGGGGTCCAACTGTTCCTTTTTATTACTTCGCCTATTACGTATTCGTCACAACAAAGCAGTTAAAAACAGTCCCGTTAAATTCAATGAAAAATAGCACATTAACAAGATCGCCATACTTTTTAATACCAAGGAATATATTAATACTACATTTTAATAACATCCGTATGATAACAATTTTCGAAACAACCATAGGTCGAAATTCAATTGTTTTCTAAAAAATTATGACAAATCATAGCGATTGCAACCCAAAAGGAGGTGTTTCTATGTGAGAAAATAAGCGAAACAATTTGAAATGAAAGTTTTCGCCTAACTTCGCTTTTTCTGGGATGTTAATTTTGAAGATTAAACAGGTAAATATATGACTGAACACAAAGTGGCTATTGTAATAGAAACAATTCAAAACAAAATGGCACCACTAGTGAATGACGTATTGTTCATCTGACAAATTTTTCAACTCAAAACTTCGGATGAAAAAGTTTTATGATAAATTTTTTATATATTTTTGGATATACGTACCATGATTAGCATGTCCACCTTGTATCCAAATGAAACTCAGTATGTAATGAAAATTCAACATAATTTTCCAAGAGGACTATTCAATTATGAACTTTGTTACTTTTGAGATCTTTTATTCCCTTAATGTGTATTACACAATATGCCAGTACAAAAATTTAATCTCGAATTTATAGATGGACATCAATTGCCCAACACAATTTTTTTACAAATTTACTCTTGTTTATAAATGTAGAATCACTTACAGAAACTATAACAAATAATTTTGTTACAACCTCTACCGATATATGAAAAACAAAAAAGAAACACTCGGCATGTGTTTATTATTTTGCGATGTTATTATTGCGCACAGAATTCTAAACTTACTTCTGCTGTTGCACCTGTTGCATAAAATGAATTAATTGCATATCATGTAAATATAGTCATATAAACGAAAGAACAGTATATGTACATGTTGAACAAACTGAGGAGATACCATGAAATGAAAATTATGTTGTCTACATGATATAAAATGTCTATTACGGAAATTATAAAATACTCACACACACAAGAGCTCAGTTTAATCTATTTTTTTGTCCACCAATAAATACAATTATACATAACAAAGTTACTTTGAGAGACAAGATAATGCACATATTAAGTGTGACGATGTGTTTAAAAATGTTAAAAATGTTCGATTATATAGCATGTCATAAAACACGGTATTACACATAGTTTTACATAAATACATAACAGAATTTGCAACAGCTCCAAGATTTTAGAACAATATTTTCCTCTCGTTACAGATATGCTTTTATCATGTAAGTAGCAATACTTGTTATTAATAGATACGTGTTGAGATTTTTTGATATAGATAATATATGTACATATAATTATTATTTTTCATGTCTGAGTTAATATGCGTACACAGAATTTGGTGATATTAAAACCAATGTGAACCGTTTAATGTAGATTAAAAATACATCAACAATTTCTTTTTGCTTTAATATTTAGTTGAGTAAATCTTTTTAACAAAATCTCACATTTGCACGCTTCATTAATATTTATACACTGATACACTTTCCACAAGTTAGCAATACTTAAAAGTCAATTGAACTAAGTAATAGGTTTTTTTTGTACACAAACGTCTGGAATACAATTCTACTTCAGCACAAAGTTGTATTTTGAAACATAAACAATTAAAATTTAACATAGAATGAAAAGAATAAAAGACAAGAGAGTTTTGATAACTTGTGATTTATCATAGAGTGAAAGATAAAACTTATTGAGAGATAGCATAGTTATTAGTAACGAAGAAGAATATTCTTATTATTCTTAACAATAAATTCTTTATTTTTTATAAAACGTCTAAACATTAATATGACGTAGAAATGTGATAGGCATTTTAAAATGTATTACACATTGAAATGTTATAGCTAAAAAGAAATTTCGGCATATAAGATATATAATGTTTAAACATTTTTAATTTACAATAAATCATTCACATTTTTGTAAAACATGCAGTATGATATATAAATCATTCTTTCCTGTATACAATAACAAATACAAAAGTACTGCAGTATCCAAATGTTAATGCGAGTAACTGTATATGTAAGGTATAGTTTCATTAAACATCATTTGCATAACTGCGTGTAACAAATTTTTATTTAAATTATTCATTTACTTTTGCATATGGAAGTTTTCCCATTCTCAATTGTACGATCAGTATTGGAACATCCTATACATATTGATATACAATTATATTAATAAATTACCCATACCTTATTTCTATAATGAAATATAGGAGACTCTATAACGTCCTAATGTGCTTTTATATTTAAATCCCGATCAAATAAGAAATTTTACAATGATAAAATGAAAAAAATGATTTCATAGTGTTCCTTTGAGTACCTGTAAGGGCATACAGTTTCTGAGGGTTGAAGTCTAACAGCGGCTGAAAAGGAACAAGAAAGAAGCGGCTTCCAGGACAGGAGGCAAGCTTTTTGCCTGCACGGATGTCGACGAGTGCTCCCGCATCCGCTGGTATGGAGGGAACGGGACGGCAGCTTCTACATATTTGATGCGATTTTAATGTCTCTGCCCGGCATATCCACGTCCTGTGCACCAATAGCACCAGAAACACCACGTTGCCGCACCAGACACGAGTGACTGCCGTGATGCTCTAATCGGCTTACGCAACAAGCCCCCTTATCCCGAGTTCCCATCACAGCCCACAGCACGCTCACCTCATCCACCGAACATCTTCTAGCCAGACCACCATCTTCAACAACGTCAACTGTTACTCTGCGGTTGGATGTTACTTTGCTACCTGCGATCTTCCTTCCTGTCTACTTTCTGTCCATTTAAATATATATGTATGCAACCTGTTGTTTTCTTTTTTCCGAAAAAGCCGTTGATGTTTTATCGTGGCTAAATCCAGCATTTCCTTCTCCGTCAGATTTTTCTTTTTGCGACGTCTTTAATGGAAATTTTGCTGACAGAAATATTAAATTACTCATTAAGATAGAGAATTTTTAAAAAATTATGAGAATAAAATGATGCTTAATTAGTGGAAATATTGGGAATATTATTTAATTAGTTTTTTCTATTTTTTAGTAACATAGCGTATTCGCTGCTGCGTGGACCACTGATGACGTGCGACAATTGTCTTTTTGATTTCACCTTAAATTAGACTAACAGTAAAGATGGATGAAATCGTAATCAATGTAATATATTCAAATTTTGTTTGCAATGTCCCTTTTCTATTTAGTTTTACATCATTTATAGCAAAATTTCATATATTATTTAACGTGTAAAGGAAAGTCATTGAGGACAAGTAGAATCTTTAATAATATGTTATGAGTCTGGTTATGTAATAATAAAATATTAGCGAACCACGCTCAAAACTTGTAAGAAACGAGTTCGAGTCGAATAGACTGAAAGTACAGGAAAATCGTCGGACTACTTGCTGGACATGATGTCTACAAACGAATAGATTCCGAATAGGTTCTAAATTGCTTAAAATTTGAAAATATTCATGTGGTCCAATAATTGAACAATATTCATGAGTTATTAGAATATTCACCTGCCCAATTATTAATATTCTCTTAAATATTAAATATATTAACTTAATTATCTTCGTCATTTAATACAAAAAATTAAGATCGTAATATTTTGTCGAATAAAAATATTTTATTTATAATAAATTCGTTTATTTAATCAATTTCAATGGGTGTTTTCTCCTAAATTCAGGGTTAGGTCTAGTGACCCAATACTCCGAGTATTATTTTCTGGGCCCCTGGCGGAAAATTGATACGCTCCAGCGATCCTTCTTCATGCTGCAATGTATTGGTCAGGAGAGATAAAGTTTTATTAGTTCACACGCTAATAGACTTAACAGATCTCCTGAAACTTTTAGACTTTGAGATAACCATCATCGAATAATATATGTATCGGTCAAAAACATCAAAATTTCTTCACAGATATATAATAACGTTAATAGAATTTTATCTTGTGAGTCAAACATTAATTTTTACAAAACAAGAAAATACATCGATGTGTGTATTATCACATGAAACGCTACATCGATTTCTGGGAACCGGCACTAGACTCTGTGTTTGTGCTGAGTTGGTTTCTGAAAAGCGATAGTATTAAATTTAAAAAATAATGTTTTATAATTCGCATAGTATTAAAAAATATGTTTAGACCTTTCTAATGGATTTTATTGAAACGTTTCAAACAAAAATGTTCTCTTCTCTGTTTGTATTTGATTCATATACTGACATTTTTTGTATGTACGCTCATTCTAAATAATAAATAAACCAAAATTAACTCCGTGTTTAAGGTGTTAATAATTAATACATGTACATTAAGTGTATTACTATGAACATAAAACAATAATTAAATAATGCATTAAATTATACATTAAATATATTATTTAATAATTGATATCTCCTAATAATTTAAAATTATTAAAATTATTTATTAAATAATGTAGGTAAAATACCGTTATAGTAGGAGATATGGCTCTCCAGTATTTCTGATACATGAAATATGATTCGTGTCGTAATAAGATTTTGCCAGTACTAATAATACACACATCCTTTTACAGTAATTCTACTTTCTCATTCCCATACAACAAAATAGAGAGATATGCTGAGAATTGTCGTCACTCTTGTACCGATAGCCTTAACGTGACATTACCGAAATATAACAATGGTAAGTTCTTAAGATTTGGACTCCAAAAAATTGTAGCTTAACTGCACTTAATATTTAGTAAGAGAATGAAGAATCAGCGCGACGAAAATAAAAAGAAAAGACATGTTGAAATATAACGTAATATTATTGCTATATTTCTTTTCTTTTATACGTGGAAAATCATTATTGTGTGATTAATAGAATTTAATAATGTAAAATAAATAAATGGTAAAGACCATTGACTGAAACTAACTGTGCCAACCACCTCCTTCCAGAAAACAATGTAATCTCCCTGGATGCTGCAACCCGCACCTTAGAAATTATTATTATAATATATCGGCAATAGAATACAATCTACAATAATGTACCTTCTACTTGCATTAGTTTTTTTTTTTTTTTTCATTATAATTGTAGCAAGCAATTGATTGACAAGTTTTTTTTCCCAATAGTTCTGATTTGTCGGCTGAATGAGACCGTATAACTCAACAAATATGACTAAATAAAATAATTACTTTAGTCCATGTAAAACGATTGCTTCTATTTTTATTTGTAATAATATGTGTACAAGCTATACAATAAATTGTGTAATTTGTGTTTAAAAAAAGTAACTACCACGCAGAAAAAATATGGCTACTACATTGCCACGTGATTGTTTAAATACATTTTGGTTTAAACAACTTAGAATTATTTAACATAATACTCAACTGCACATTGGATTGTTTTTATAAAGTAAATGATCAAATAAAATGAAATATAAACAGAAAAATACATGCTATCATTTAACTAAAACTACGTTTTGGATAGTATAAATATATGTCTAAAAAGATAAATAAAAACAAATTAATACGAAACATTTATTATTTCTTGGTTGTCCGGTTAAAACTCAGTATAAATCTTAAAATAATCACAAAAAATTCACTATAGAAAATTCTAATGCATTATACCACAAACAACTGTTAGTTGCAGGTCTATCTTATACGCTGTTTGCAATTACATATTTAGAGTATGCTTCAGTATAAAATACAAAATAATCGAATCTATTGCATGGAGTTACCTATTGTTGAAATCATTTCTCGAATGGTACATTTCACACTTTCATAACTTTATTTGGAAAGGTATTAATTTCATCAAGAATTGTTAACAAAAAAGTTGCATATCAATTGTCAGGTCAAATGAAAGTTTTGGTGATTAACGGTATTAGAAAGGTATTTATTTTAAAAGTGGTGCAAATCCACCTTAGGTTAAAATTATTTTTAGCCAAATATATTACGGTACAATTTAGCTCCAGTAAAAATTATTAATACTGATAATACTGTGAAAAGGTACAAATTGTTTAATATTGGTAGTATAGGTAACCTCGCTATGAGTGAGGATGTAAGTTCGGTTTCTAATAAATACTCAACAAAGACACAGTTCTTGCTTTAGTATTGCTGTACAAAACCCCTTACCAATTTCACTGTTATTTAAAAATTCATTACGAATTATGGTAAGGAATTTTACTAAAAAGAATATGACCAGCGAAAATTATAACATATACAACTGAAAGTGAAACTAATAGGCAATAATAAGAAAATAAAAATACTCTTCTGGGTATTACCCCACTCCGCCAAAATCTTCATTTCCAAAGAATTTTATTATTTTTATTATGTCGAATACATCTGAATACAAGAAAATTCGGACCAACATGGTTCAAAGAAATTGAAAAAAAAGAATAACTAAACAATTGAAATATTACCCATTTAATTAGTGATTACAATAATTCGTTAATTTTGAGAATGAGGTATTTGGATGCAATAATATCTTTATTTTTTAGCCAGTACTTTAAACACTATTGGGTGGTAAACATACATTATGTAACACCGCACAATACAAAAAATTCGTCGAAAAAATAATAGTAATAATAATAATAGCGACAAATTTTGAAGTTCGTGAAATTCTTTTTTAAATAATTTATTTTGTAGTTAGTAAAAGAGCTGTCAATCATATTCTAATCATATCCTAACTTTATATAATTATTCTCTACATAAAAAAATGAAATAGTTTGATACTCAATTTATATAGAACAAAATTAAAAATTGTTTTAGCCTTTAAATCGTCAAAAATGCTTCTCCTAAATATTGTTTTACATTTAAAAGGGACCTTTTTTCAAAGTTTTGCCGAAAATCGGACAACGAATATTATCAGAAGTTTCACTGTGTTATTTATTTATTTATCAAAATACTTATTTTGATAATTTCGGTACTTATAATCTTGGAAAAAATTTTCTATTCATATACGATATGTATGTTGAAATAAACCGATTTAAATGAACAGACTGTATGTTCGATGCTGCACACGAAAATTGCCCTAGGCGAAGGCGCGCATTATTGGGTAGAATTACATTAAACAAACGTTCCATACATCGGCCAGTTCCTCTTTATCAATGTTTTTTTTCCAAGCCAAAAGCTACGCGGATAGATCACTTTGGTAAATATTAAACAATTAAAATTTATTTTAGTATAAGTAATTTATTTATAATTTGTTTAACAAAAATAAACTTGTACAATGGTTTCTTGTAATCTATAACAATTTAAAACTACTATAATAACAGTAGTTGTAAACTTAAAATAATTGTTTTATTCTACAAACATTTTTCAACTGTTCTATAACAATATGTTATCTCTAGGAATAATATTATCTTTCTTATAAAAATAGTATTCACTTTCTAAAAAAAATAAATAAAGTTTTTATTTCGAAAATATGTACCATTAATATCATCCATAAAAAATTTGTTGTATCTAAGAGCATCTATTTAGCTAAATAAAATCAGTCCTTTGTCTGAAAACATTTAAAATTCATTTAGAATTATATTGGCTATTGTAACTAAAGTTTTATTTGTTTAATAGTCGTGTTTTTTGCTCAGCGAAAAAATAATTAATATATAATTATAAGAGCGTAGTAATATAATTACAGCTGTATGTTAAAGGAAATTCTATCTTACAAGAGGACACCGCAACCTTCGAAACTCCGATTTCATTTGAACTACCTACAGTTATAGAGTACAGTCAAAAGTTATTACTTTGCTAAACCATACCAACTCTCCAAAGGAAGAGAGAAATTTATGTTTAATTTTATATTTATTAAACTAAAAAGAGATCGAGACCCGCAAAACATCTTTTCTTATTTTTTTATATCCCCGAATTTTTTTTGCTGAAACTAATTAAAAAAAGAAAAAAAAATTTTAACATTTACATACATTTTCTACAGAATAAAAAGAAATTTATTTTTAAAAATATTTTCTTTTTAGATAAATTTCAAACAGTTAAATATAAATTACAAAAACTTTTAACGTAATAACTCCCTTATTTTATAGTTACATATTATGGTTTTGCAAAATTATTATCTTTGGTGTTCTCTATAAGTATGCAAAGTTTGAATAAAATCGATTTGCCGACTATCACGATATCCACTTGCTAGCCTTTTTTTAATTTATTTACATTCATGTAATACTTACTACTTGTGATTTTATGTACAAACTGACATTAAATTATATGGCATGAATCATACAATTTATGTATTTTTTCTCGCTTTAGAAGATTTTGGTTGAATTTTTGTCACTGTTAAACTATCTACTTCTGCAGATGGATCTATGTGAGTAAAGACAAAATTTTTCGTGTTTAACGATGGCAAAGTTGTTTCCTTTTGTCTAGCTAATGCAGCCAAACGGGCCAATGATTGTTCTCCTTTTGCAAGAAACGAGCGTTTCTGAAGAACACTCTAAAAATTCAAAACGTATTATTCATCAAATGTCATATAATTATACAACATTCAATTAACTTATACTTTAAGTAACTTACATGTATCATGCGCGAACTTCCTTCTAATTTTGTATTGTTCAACATTTCTGCCACAGTATGGGGTATCCTCGATTTCACTTTGTAATCATGCTCTATTAATGTGTTTTGTGTATTAGTTTCATTAATCCGTCTTTTCTTTAAAATCTTCATCCCAAATTTAAATACTTCGCTTTTATTTAAATCTTCTTCAATGTCTGCATCCATATTCCCCTGCAAACAAATTATGAGATAAATAAAAAATACATATACGGAATATACTTTCAGTTTTGTTAAAATTTGTTTTACCAATTTTTCTGCTAAGAATTTTTCTCTTTCATGTTTTATTTTACGCCAATTGGCTTCTTCTTCATCATCCGATATATCTACCCAACCGTCTTTGTCTTGTAACATTGGGGAATCATCGTTGTTTTCTTGCTTATCTGAAATAAAATAATTTACAATTATTTTAATTATTGATATCATTACAATTGATAACAATTAATACAAAAAAATAATAAACAATAAATAAGCGATATATTAAAGAGGCATTCTAATTTTAAAGTTTGAAAATGGCGGTTATTTTTTGTTTTGAAAGCAGAATCTTCAAGAAATATCTTGAATGTTATAATCTTTTCATGTGGAGATTAGCGCTAGTGTTCCATAGATAGGTCGATTGTTTCATACATATATAAACCTACTGTAGATCACCGTTTTTTTTCTGCCACTTGCGCATTTAATGACGAATTACAAACTCTTAAAAATAATGAATATCATTGATGTAGTGATTGATACGTACATATAGACCTGACACTGTCAATTAGTGATAAGTACATTTTCAATATAAAAATCTAATACCTAAACTTTAAACGTAATATTGTTGTAACATCCTTTTTAGATATAGGTAATCGATTCACATTAAATTTGTTAAAAATGTCACATTTAACATTGAAAAATTAACGAAAATAGATTGAATTTCAAAATTTACTTTTCAATGCCAGCCACTTTTTTAATTTTTCATTTACACGTTTGAATCCAATGTAATCTATAGCGGCATGTATAATAATTTCTTTTATATAAAATGAATCCACCAATTAAAATCTGAACTAACAAGGAATCACTTTTCAGAAATGGCAACTTTACTTTGGAATATTATTCTAAAAAAAGATGAACTTCAAAAGTACCCCACGAAAAAACTAAATTCCTGTTCATTATAACTACGAAGAATAACAATTTTAAATGTAATTAAAATTTTCGGCCTTACAGTTAGAATGTCCCTTTAATAACGAAATTTTGAAATTAGTCTTATTATACCTATGTTTCTCCATTTAAATTTTCGTTCTCGTGTACTCTCGCTGAATAAATCTCCATCTTCAAAAAGTAATTCTTTGAGCATTCTTACTTCCTTCTGATCTTCATGCAGTATTTGTTTCACATGCAATTGCTCTAATTGATCTTTTACTTTTGATTCATCGATTTCTTCATCATCTGCTTCTTCTAATTCCAGTTTGTCCAATTCTTCTTCATCCTCATCAGCAGATACATCACAATCACTTTCGCTGAGTTCAGCTTCTTCTTCTAAAAATTTAGTTGCATATTGCTTTATGTTTTTTCTCGAAACAACTACTTCGTTTTCCTCTGAATCGTAATCTATATATTTATCTTGATCGGCATCTTCTTTTTCTTCTTCATCACTGGACTCTGCAGAACTCTTTTCATTTTCATCATCAGACAAAACTAATTTTTTCACTTTTTTCTTTGATCGATTATTTATTCCGTCTTCTGCAATATCTTCTTCATCAGAAGATACAATCTTTAACTTATTCCAAGATGCTACATCTTTGCTAAATTGCTGTTTTTCAGTATGTATATCTTCCGCACGTTGAGACTCTTTTTCAGGAGATATTTGACAACTTTGTGGTATCTCGTCTAAAAATTCATTTGTTGATTGTTTAGGATCATTTACTTGAGAACTAAATGTTCCTGAACATAAATCTAACAATTGTGAGTCGGTTACACTAGGTTCCTTTGATAAGTTAAGTTCATTTTGAGTTAATTCTTCATCGAACAATTTCATTTGATCAACAAACAATTTTCGTTGTGGTAATGCTTGTTTCTTATCATACAATTGTTGGGATGATTCCTGAGATTGTGTATATCCGTTTAACATGAGATCAATTTTTCTAATAGGCGACTGCTTTTTAATTTCAGGTGATTCTTCTTCAGATTCTATATGTTCATTTAATGCTGTCAATTGGGTCACGGGAGAAACGAAGTCAAAGTAGTTTGTTTTAATTTGTGGTGTTTGACATTTTAAATCATTTTCCATATGAACTTGAGAAACCTGAATGTCACTTTCATCATCACAAGAGTGTACATTGTCATTAGCATCCATGTTAAATATATCTGTTTCTATGATTTGAGAAAAGGAAGTCTTTTTTCTTTCATTCGTTATATTTTCAACATTTTCAGTATTTGAAGATCTGGAATCATCTTCTAAAGGTTCCAAAATTCGTTTAAATGTTTTATATTTTAAACCTTCCTCATTGCTGTCACAAATATTATTCTCTTTATCCTTTTCATCTTCTGACTGTTCTAATATTTCATCCTCATTTTCTTCCTCATCTTCTATTTCATCGCTATCGCTTATCTCATCAGTGCTAACGTCAGCTTCATCATCTATATAAGCACTTTTCTTTCTCTTCTTCCCTTTCTTTATACATACATCATTTTCTTCTAATTCATCTTCATCAGTTTTATAAGATTCTATACTTGGTGAACATGGATCATTTAAATCCTCTTCCTCAATTATAGACTCATCCCATTCTATTTCTTGTTCTTTCATTTCTTGCTCTCTTTGTTTCCATTCCTCGTCACGTTTAAGTGCCATTTTATGTTTTAATTCCTCCTTTAAACGTACCAATTTAGCTCCAGGGTTTTTTAATTTAGGATCTTCATTTGCTACAATTGGTACTTTATATGGAAGTGTTTCTTTAACAACTGATACTCCGTTTGGAGATTCTATTACATGAGTTGCTGTAACATTAGGTGTATCATTGATGTATTTCTTGTTTTTAGAATGCTTATTCACAAATCGTTCTATCAAAGCACTTATTCCGTCCTTATTTGGCTTAACATCATCTGATAAATCAATCATTGTACCTGGAGCTCCTCTTAATTTAGGTTTTAAATTTTTTAAATTCAATAAACTTTTCTTTTCATTAATATTTGGTGAATCATCGAACTTGGGCGGTGGTAAACCATATTCATTGTATTCATCCAATTCGTTTGCATTTAATCCCAAAGATTGCTTTACAAGTTTGGCATAATCGTTATTAATTTTTGGTACAGAAGATTCTGAAGATTCAATTGGAGCTTCAATATTAGTTTTTTCACTATCACTGCACATGCTCTGTCCTTTGCTTTCATTTTCCAAGATTTCAGTAACATCTTTTGATAATAAAGCAGAATTTATTTCAGCATTCTCAGATTTTTCAAGTGACTGTACCATTCCTAATTTCGAGATTTCATTTATATTTTCTGCATCAATAGCATCACAATGAACCTCTACTATCATTGAATCATTTACACTGTGTATTTGATTGTCTTGTATTACTTTGTTATCTTCATTTTCTTTCATTTCAATTGAAGTTTCATGTAGTTCTTGTGTTTTTTGCACTTCATTAGCAGTATCTTGTTCTATAGTATTGTTTACAAATAAGTTGTTATCAGTAAACAATTTACGTGATATATTGTTATTTTTAAGTTCTTGCTTGCATTCTAAATTTTCTTTATCTGATGAATGACTTTCTACAATTTCATCTTCTGAATCTGAAGATTTATAGAATATTTTTGCTTCCTTTTCTTTCTCTTTTAGAACTTCACTATTTAACAAATAAATTACAAAATGCATTAATTCATGTTATATGTAACTACAATGCAGGAACATTTATTGCCAATATATTTAAGTTATAAAATTACTTACTCAACGATAGCAGAAGACATTTTTAATTTAGCTGCCATTGTAGGTGCTTTTGGAAGTACTGTCATTATTTTTTTTCTACTTAGAAAGTCTTGTAATGATCGTTGCTTTGGTCTGTGATAAGGTAAAGAAACTTCTGTTTCCCTTATTAAACGTTGAGTTTCAATTTGTATTTGTTTCATAGCTTCCATTTTAGAGGCTCTTAATGAAACCTGTAATAAAAAATATCTTCATTTATAATACATGTTATAAAAATCATATATAAGATTTTAAATGAAATTTCTTAATAAATTACCTTTTTCATTGTAGATTTAGAATTTTTTTCATCTTGTTTCTTAACTTTTTTTTTATTTCTTGTAGGACTTGAATCCTTCTTATGATTATTTTTCTCTTCATCTGTTTCCGAGTCTGCATCTATTAAACTTTGAAACCTATTTTGTATCTATAAAAATCAATGTAAATAATTATTTTAATAACTACATTGCTTATATACAATCTAAACTTACTACCTACATCATTTGAAATCTTTTTCTTGGGTGGTATTACTTCTTTATCATCATTATCATTAATAATATCAGATGTATCATCACTATCACTATCAAAATTATTCTTTGTATTCTTTTTCTTATTTAAATGCCCTTTAAGTTTATTATTTCTATGAGAATTAAACATTTCATCCTCTGAACTTTCATAAATAGTTTTCTTACTTTTCGATTTAGAAGAAAACATGTTTTCGTCATCTGAATCATTATCTACTATTGTCAATAACTTTGTATGAATACCATTTTCTATAAGTTCATCACTTTCTTTACTATCCTCTTCTTTATCTTTGCTTTCCAAAGATTTATCATATATATTAGTTTCAGTTTCATCAATAGTTCTCTTACTTTTTGATTTAGAAATAAGTATGTTTTCATCTTCTGAATCACTATCTACTATTGTTAATAACTTTGTATGAATACCATTTTCTTTAGTATCCTCTTGTTTATCTTTACTTTCAAACAATTTATCAGATATATTAGTTTCAATTTCATCATCTGAATGATTTTTAGATTCTGAGGATTTATAAACATCCTGCTGTGTAATTTGATCTGATTTCTCAGTGGAATTTGTTTCTTTCAACTCTGATTGTACACACTCATTATCCACTTCGTTTGCATTATTTAAACCACAACTATCCATTTTCCTTAAACTTAATCTCCTTTTGTCTTGGTAAAATACCAATTTATGGTCGCACTTTTTTCTATATGTATAAATCAATTTGCAACAAAAACAAATTTCAAATTCTAAAACTAATAACTTACAATACTGTATGCATCACTATTTTTAAGGCCATGAAAATTAAAATTAAAACTGAATTGTTGATAATTTTTACACGATTATCAGCTTAAAATAAAATTTATACTGTAAATAAAATTGATATTTATAGAAAAATCTAACTACATCACATAACATATTAATTATTAAATGATCCAATGTATGTAAGTATTTAATAACAACTTTGGCGCGAAAGTGATTAAAGATCACATTTGCCTTTCAACTATTGGTAAATTCAAGCTCCACCAGATGACGCTGTTATCACAATTGTAAATTATACCAAGGTACGTGATTAGTGAAGGTAGGTATAAATGTGAACGATTAGTTTTTCATGTATACTGCGTCCGTCGAGAGGAGAAACTTATTTACAAACGATAGTTTACACAGTTCGACAGCCTAGGAAAATTCTTAATCATGAAAATAATGGCCCTTGTACAGTCTATTTTGTCTTCGGTACAATATGTATAATATAAAGACAATATTATGCTCAATTTTAAAACTTATGAAACTTTTTGTCCACTGAGTATATACTTTCGGCGTCATACCATCGTAGAAGTACATGCGCATTACCATAGATTATAGAATGGCAAGAATAAAAAATATGAACGTGTTAGGAAGAACGAGGAAAATAGCGCAGATTGATAGTCTAGGGAGATTTGTAATTACGAATCTGATGTCTTTCTACGGATTGCTTCCACCTTCATGACCATACACATGGTGCGACAAAATAAAAAATCGATAGGAACCAGTAGTGATATCAGAGAAGAATATGATAAAAAAATACGCTGAATATATATATTTGGTGTCACAATCGTTATAAGAGCACATGCGCATCGTCATAGATTACAAACAATGTAAAATAGAACTCGGTTAACATGCGCAGAAAGAACGCAAATTCGTCATGTAGAAAGCCCACTCTCTCGTGGAACAGAAAATACATTACTATATAGATAGTCTTGGAAAAGTCATTAAAGTCACCTTACAAGATCTCTCATATTCTTGGTTTCCATCTCTTGGTCGATAGATCAAATTGTTGACGTATTTTTGTGACAGTAGTGACTGTGAAGAGTCACGCTCAACAAAGTAGTTCTGTTTGTAGGTTGTTTAAATAATTTGTAGTACGTTTTTTAATAATGACAAATTTTAATTATTTTCGAAATTATCTTTCAAAGTTTTTTGTTTCTTTTTCAGATATGGTTACGATGGGCGAACCCCTCACTTTAGCAAATGGTACTTTTTTATATATGACCATTTAAATAAAATTATATGGTATTTTTTTTTAATCATAAGTTATATGCTAAAAAATATTAATAAGATAATTCAATTATTGCATAGCAGTTTCGAAATAATCAATAAAAGTGTTAGAAAATGTAGACTACTATTACGAAATTAATTTGAAGGATAGACAGAATATACTATTTTCATTATTTGCAGATGTGAAGAGATCCATTGAATTACTAGACAAATTACAGAAAGGTAATTGATTAAATATTTTAATATCAGTAATACATTTTATATGGTAAAATTATTACTTTAAGTATTATGATAAAAATTTCTTCTTTATGTAGATTTTCAGTTTTCTTGGTTTGATTACTTATATGGAAATTAGGTACAGTACTTATATCTAAATTTTGTTCCAGGTGGAGAAATACCTGCAACAAAATTAGCTGCCTTACAAAAAGTTTTACAAAGTGATTTTCTCAGTGCTGTACGTGAAGTATATGAACATGTATATGAAACTGTAGATATTCAGGTATTGTGTATTTAAATAAATGTACATATATTGCATTAGCTTTGTTAAACTAACTATTAATATTAATAAATTTAAGGGTTCTCAGGATGTTCGTGCATCTGCCACTGCGAAAGCAACAGTTGCTGCTTTTGCAGCCAGTGAAGGGCATGCACATCCACGGGTAGTAGAATTACCAAAAACTGAGGAGGGTCTTGGTTTTAATGTGATGGGAGGCAAGGAACAGAACTCGCCCATTTATATTTCACGAATTATCCCTGGAGGAGTTGCTGATCGACATGGTGGTTTGAAACGTGGTGATCAGCTTCTTTCAGTGAATGGAGTTGTTAGTTTTAATTTTGTATACTTTCTTTAAGTTTTAGTTTGCTGTTATATTTACATAAATTTTTTTAGTGTGTTGAAGGAGAAAATCATGAGAAGGCTGTAGAATTGTTAAAACAGGCACAAAATTCTGTGAAATTAGTTGTGCGATATACTCCACGTGTTTTGGAAGAGATGGAATTACGATTTGATAAACAAAGAGCTGCACGAAGGCGTCACATGCAATAAAAACTAAAAATATTTATTTCATTGTATTTTTATCAGTGATCTTATCACACGCATATTAATACTATTTTCATTTCTATTTTCCTTTTCATTATTCGTAATCACGAGAAACTTCAATTAAATAAAGAAATTCATGAGACTTAAACTTTTTTTAATTTTACTGCTATTGCAATTGTTACTGCTTTTTATGTTTTAAAAGATATGTATGGATGTTATACAATTTTAAGAAATAAAGTTACCCAATAATACAATTAATTTTTTTATTTGTTAAAAAATTTAAGCAACTTTTCTAGCGTATTACATGCATACAAAAAATTGATAGTTTTTTTCATAATTTTCAGAAAGAAACGATTGCAAATATATGCATTCTCGAATAAATTCATAATCTATCTAAAATTGGACCTTGTATACGTATCCTTTTTCCTATTGACCTCTCTGTTCATAAAGATTATACCTAGACCACGCTTTTGACCGAAAAACTGTTAAAATTGAGAAAAAAAGCAGACTTCTGTTCCCAATTTGTCTTCGTCAAACTGTTCAGTTTGAAGTTTACATCTGCCTCTATTTTCTTATTTTATAAGTATAATATGATGACCGCTTCTTTTTTTCTATTATTCATCGGTAGAAAAAAAACAAGATAATGAACATACAGAGGCTTTGTCTATGGGAAGCATTAAGTTTGTGACATCTAGGTATAATATATCACAAATATATTGAAATATATATGCATACATAGTCTGACCAAAGAGTAGAGATACAATAAGAGGCGACACTAGACAAGGAAACTCACCTCCTAGAGAAAGACAGAGGACACAACCGATTTAAATGCCCAAGTCAAATGAATCGAGGGTGCGCACGTGCATAGTGTAGAAGTATGGCGGTCGAAAAAGAATAGTTTAAACCTGCACATTCACCAGTAATTTATTTGCAATAAATATTTTGTCATATCTCTGTAATACGTTCATCTATAATTTCTTGTGATATATAGTTATTCTTCTTCTTATAAGTAATTTGTAATAATCATTTCCGTAATACATTTCTTCAAATATATTTTGTAGAGCAATCATTTTCGTATATTCTTCTTTTTCAAATTTTCAACGTCGTAAAATTGATGCAAATACTTCAAAAGACAATATTACTAATATACAGAAAATTTATTACAAATATATTCAAAATTATTAGAGGTTGACATGAAAGTAGATTTACTTGATTTAAATTTCCCGCTCGTTTGTACAACCAATTTAAAGAGACAGCGTTTTCGAGAGATCAAAGGTGCCGTCAGAGAGTGTCGCCTCTGATCTACTCTGTGGTCTGACTGTACTACGATTTTCACTTCGTCAATCACGCATATGATGGACCAAAATATGCATGACTGTATGATAACAGATGAGTGTACAGGAAATATAGACAATAAAGACATATATAACCTTTATGTCTTTTTAATTGAATTCGAAAATCACCATTTAATCAATTTCATACAACCTCTAATAATGAAATTAACATTCAATCACCTTTTTTGTTAATAAGGATTTATGAAACTTTTTCCCACTAGGTATATATGATCAGCATTACAGAAGTCGCAAAGGCGTGTTCGCATTGGTCTCAGTTACAAAACGTTTTCGAACCAGTTAGTTCTGACATACGTAGAGCGAATGAAAAGTGATCAGAAATAATTACGCTTTTTCGACAACGGAATATAGAATAAAAAGTGAATATGAATGTTGTTCGCCCTGATTGTGCATATATAATTATGTATATATAGATAAAACATGCACACATATTCGTTGTGTTTTATTGAAACTCAGTGAACCTTAGATTACTTTTAATTTTGCTTGTTTAACAGCAAAGACAGTATTGATATAAAACTTTTAATCGACAGAAAGATTGTAGTTAAAAATTCATTTTAAATCTAATACAATGAAGGGATCAGCAGAACTACGTTTTGACGGCAAAGTAGTTATAGTAACTGGAGCTGGAGCTGGTACGTAATACTTACTTTATTATCATATGAAGCTATTGTTATACGAAATTTTCACTGTTTTAATTTTTAAAGGTCTGGGCCGGGCATATGCATTACTCTTTGCTTCAAGAGGAGCTAGTGTTGTGGTAAACGATTTAGGTGGAGGAAGACATGGTGATGGAAGTAATACCAAGATTGCAGATGAAGTTGTCAAAGAAATTAAAAAAAATGGTACTATATTTTGAATGTTTTTAATCGATTATTTATGTTTAATTACACGTTGTTTAATTAAACTCTATTTTGTTACTTATAGATTTTCATATTTTTGAATATTTATGATCATGCATAATTTTTATATTATAATGACAAGACACATTTAATTAACATATGAAGTACATTACTGCTGCAGGGTATCAAAGTCCATACATTTTATAAATCTATTTCAGTATCTGATAAAAACCTTATAAACATAAATATTTTGTCACTAAGTTTATTATTATAGCATTTAAAATTTTGTTAATATTCCCAATAAAACTTTATTTACTACTTATTTAATATTAATATTATAAGGGATGTATTATAAGTATTTACTACAATCAAGAATGTACTTTATGTTCATTTTATAATTTTATAATTATTTTATTTATGTAAAATATTATGTAGTATGTTTATAAAACATTTTTTATAAAACAGCAAATTATTTGTTTACAACTCGAAATGATGTTTTAGGTGGGAAAGCAGTTGCTAATTATGACTCAGTACTTGAAGGTGCAAAAATTGTTAAAACAGCTATTGATGCATTTGGGCGATTAGATGTACTTGTTAACAATGCTGGAATTTTGAGAGATAAATCGTTTGCCAAAATGTCAGAGACAGATTGGGGTGTGTATAGTATATCAATAAAATACTTTTTAATTATTATTCTCCAAATCTAAAAGATATCATTATTCATAATTTATTACAGATTTAGTGCAAAATGTACATCTAAAAGGTGCTTTTAAAACCACTCAAGCTGCTTGGCCATATTTTTCTAAACAAAATTATGGTCGAATAATAATGACAGCAAGTAATAGTGGATTATATGGAAACTTTGGTCAAGCTAATTACAGTTCAGCAAAAATGGGTCTTATTGGTTTGGCTAATACATTGTCTATTGAAGGCAGGAAGAGAAACATACATACTAATGTAATAATTCCAACTGCTGCTTCTCGTTTAACGGAAGATATTTTGCCACCAGGTTAGAATCATAGTTATATTGTTAAGTAAATATTGATAATTCCTCCTATATGTTTCCGGTTATCTGAAAATATTCACTGATTAGACAAGGATAGCAATCTTTAATGCTAATCAATTGTTATATTATTAACATGCTGTTTGACCTTTGAAACATAAGATAAGCTATTATGCATCAAGCGTGCTTTGATAGTGGCACCAAACATGCTAAATATCACAAGTTTTTAAAGTTTTGAAGTTTCTCTTTGATATTTTATATATTAACTACACACTAATTTTAACCACTTTTTATAGAATTCTTTCAACATTTAAAACCTGAATTAATAGCACCAGTAGTAGTTTGGCTGTGCCATGACAAATGTACAGAAAATGGTTCAATTATTGAGTCTGCGCTAGGTTGGGCTGGAAAATGTAAGTATGAGAAATACAGTAAAATGGGTAGGAACGTATATTTTATTTTCTATGTATTGATATTGTTTTCTTAGGTCACGTGATTCGCTCATCAGGATCTACCCTGAGGCAAGATTTATCGAGTGATGTAACTCCAGAAGATGTTGAAAAAAGATGGGAAACTATTACTGACATGACATCTGCTAAACATTTTAATTCTATTGAAGTATATAAGTTAATTATGATTTAAATAATTTCATTGTATAAAAATATATTATATTATTACATTTCACAGGAGGTAACGGGACAATTTATGACTAACATTGAAGAAATGAATTCTGAAAATTCTGCATCTAAGGTAACTACTGTTTTGTAATTTAAAATTGAGTACTATTGTTTCTTACAATGAATGTTTGTTTCTTAGAACGACGATGTTTTTAAGCACACTTATAATCACCGGGATACTATATTATATGCTTTAGGAGGTATTTTGCAATTATTATAATTATTTTATAATTAATATGTTATATAAAATTAATATATTATGATCAAACTTTTTATTTTAGTTGGTGCTACCCTTGAAGAACTATCTGACTACCGTTATTTATACGAAAATGATAGTAATTTTGCTGTATTACCTACATTTTATGTTCTACATGCTCCAATACACTGTATGACTTCTCCCATGCTGGAAAACAGTTTACCAAATTTTCAAATAGATCCAACAAAAGTAATATACAAGTCATTTACATTTTTAACTACTTTTGAAAATAATTCATTTATAGATTTATTATAATTTTAGATATTGCACGGGGAACAATATATTGAAGTCTATAAACAATTGCCGACAGAGGCTACAGTGGAAACGCATTTCAAGGTTGTGGACATACTTGATAAGGATAAGGGAGCTGTACTTGTGATACGCCGTATGTGAACATAATATCATTTTGTTGAACTATATATTCAAATATAAAATGCAATAAAAATTCGATAAATTATTTTACAGACGAAACATTTGATACTGCCACTGGTGACAAGTTAGCTATGGGACAAATGGCAGCATATATAATAGGAGCAGGCGGTTTTCAAGGAAAACGAACATCTTCAGAGAGTATACCAATTATTAATCCTCCAAATCGAAAGCCTGATACATCTGTTACACAACAGACTAGCCATGATCAGGTAAATAGCAATAATCCTTTCTTTTACAATATTTTGGAATTATTGGAACACAATGTTGTTTGAAGAATCTTTCTTTAAATTTAGGACGGCATTAAATTTTCAAAAATAAGATATGACTTTATATTGTCTGAAAAATACGTTCATTAATTACTAATTTTTTAATTGAGTATTCATTGTTTGGTTTGTAGGCTGCATTATACAGATTAAGTGGAGATGCAAATCCTCTACATATTGACACAAATATAGCTGCAATAGCTGGTTACAAAAGACCTATTCTACATGGACTATGCTCTTTTGGTTTTTCTGTTCGTCACGTTCTTCAAACATATGCAGATGGCGACCCAAGTTTATTCAAATCCGTAAAGGTACATTTATGCATAGTCATTTATTTTACTCTTCGCCTTGTAAAATCGAGTCACATGTGTGATGCACTGTTACGCGGACTAATGCCGCGTCCAATATTTTTAACAATTACAACAAGGTAATATTTTTTCCAAATCGTAAACATGTACAACCGTCTCCCTTGCGAGCCCCAAAACCCTCGACAGCAGCAATAAACTCATGAAGCGAAACCCATTACGAACTCCGCGGATTTCTTTAAAGTCACAGTTTTACCTACATTTATTACCAGTAATAGTTCTTTCATTCTTCGCTATCCTTAAAATCATATTTTTTCAACGTCAAAGCGCATAATTTTATTGCTCGCTAAGGTCAAGGGTCCAAACAATAAAGTATCTGTCATCAGTCACTGACGTCACGATTAGGCGGTCACTTAAGACCCCACACCACTATTTTCACATCAATCAGTTCACTTTCCATATTTCCGCCTCCGACTTTTTGCACGAATAACAGATAATCACCTCCATCACATACATCTACACAAGTTTACTTCCACGACATTTTTCAACTCATCCGACAGAATACAACAATCATCCGACACGATCATACACTACAAACTCACAGTCCATTTTATTTCTGAATAAACCAAAGTTTTGTTAAAGTTAAACATAGGACAATATCCTGTCCTTATTAATTTACTGGTCAGGAATTACGCGATCCTAACGATATCGAATAATCAAGTGAGGATTTACAATCTCTTGTCGTCTTGTCGCGGAGTGCGTAAACATGCACATTACAATTCAAATGTGACAAGCCTAAATCGTATTTGCACCATATTTGAGTTTTAAGTTTAATACTAATCGTATTATATGTATGTATATATATATATATATGTGTATAACATTTGTATGTAAGTACAGGTTGTTTCGGTATAGATTCAGTAAAGTTTTTTGATATAAACAACAAAATTATCCTCACCGCCAAGGAGTAAACCCTTTGAGATAAAGGTGGGTACAGACGAACGCACTGAGAGTGCAACGCAACATTACAAGATATGTGCGTTGTTTCGGTTTTACCACGAACACGTGCTGCACGTGGAACGAACCAAAAATTTCGAACCATAGATGCGCATTTTTCATCAGTTCAGTGTTTATCGCTGAAGATGCAACCGAACGAAGCTCTGCTTATATCTACTGATGTAGTAGTAATTTTGGTTTACAACAAGTTAAAGGAGGCAAGAAAAAGGAGAAATCGCGATAAACCCGAAGAAACTATCCACGCTATGGCAACAAACCCCTTTGTGTTCGCGCAAAAGAACGACAGAAATTGATTCACTGCGTGACATTGCAATATTGCCGCGCGACACGTTCGCTTCTTGCCGCGTACCCAGTTTAACGTGATCTGGGTTCAGGTATATCCGTATGAAAGCACCGATGCAAATGTAAAACGTTTTTATTTTTTATTTTTCAGTTATGCAACTTTTACTAATATATTTGATATTTTCCTGATTAAAATGAGACCAAACACGATGTAATTTGGAAAATATTTACTTGTAATAACTTATATAAGCGAAACACTTGGAATTACAAATAAATATGTTTCGAATTATGTATGTTTGGTTTCATTTTAATCAGGAAAATGTCAAAAATATCTTGATAAACGTTTCATAAGAAAAAAATAATAAATAAAAATGTTTTATTCTTGCATTAGGATTGTCCATTCGATATGTTGCTGTTTGTTCACATTCAGAATAAGCGAAAGTTCGGACCCGAAAAATTCAGTTATATCCAAACATTATTGTAGTACAGTTAAATACAGATTGCTTATGAAAAGATAGCCGTGGATTTCTTCATGAAAAGATAATTCGAAAATATGAAGTCGAAAATATAAAGTTTGGAAATCTTCGTAAAAAAATTTATTTGCGGCAAACAAGGTGATAACAATTCATTCCACAGTTGGATGTCTTATTTGTATCGAAAAACACTGAATATGTATATGTTATCCTAAAAGTTACTTTTAATATTGTGTGTAATTGTTCCAATTATATTCACGTATTAACAATATTTTAAAAGTATAATTACAGAATATTGCTTAGCAATGTTGTTCTGAAACAAAGAGGTATTATTGTATTTGAATTAATGTAAATTTTAATCGATTTAATTGCAGGTTCGTTTTGCGAAACCAGTTTATCCCGGGCAAGCATTGCGAACCGATATGTGGCAAGAAGGAAATAGAATTCATTTTCAAACGTACACAGCAGAGAATAATGTACCAGTTTTAACAGGTAAATTTATCAACATTTACAAAAATTAAACTTTAAATTCATGAAAATTTAAAATGCAATACAAAGTATAGTAATGCTAACAAATTTAAACACAATCCTAAATGCAGTGGATTCCAATTAATTGGCGCAGAAATTATTTGAAACAAATACTAAAGAACGGAAACAAAAACTATATTTATTTTTACTTCGCTTATATCAAACATACGTTTTATTAAGACAGTTTACGTTTGAAGATACAGTAAAGTTTGATACAATGTAGTACGCAGTAGTGAAACATAGAAAAGGACAGCATGAACGAGAAAAAAAGAGTTCAAAAGGTAGAATCGTTAAAACGAAATAAGATAACACGTATGACTCGTGACATATGTCCACAAGCGAGACGGAAGATGCGAGTGAGATGTAAAACGTAGAACGACGTGGCATCGACGTCTTCTCACCACAGTTCCGGCAATAGCTCTTTGTTTATCAGTTCGAACGTGTCAATCTGAGTTCCATAGTGCAGTTAAATATATTTACTGTAGTTTGTTTCAGTTAATTAACTAATATTTAACTAATTATTATTAGTTAACTAATAGTTAACTAATTTAACTTTATTTGTTGAAATTTGCTTTATTGGGACAGCCGCACAATTGGGATAAATTAGTGTGGTGTCAATTGCCATAATTAATTAGAATCTACTTGAAATACAATTATAACGTTTTAAACTGCGGCTAATTAAAACGTATTTTTGTATCTTTTTATATGTAGGTGGTTACGTCGATTTAAAAGATATCAAATCCAAGCAAACAGCAATGTCTCCAGTAAATATTTCCTCTGACGGTAATAATCTTGAAAGTGATGCAGTGTTTGCTACAATTGGTGAATTTATAAAGAAGTATCCAGAAGACGTAAAGAAAATCAATGGAATCTTTCTTTATAATATTTTAGTAAAAGGAAAGCCACAGGCAACATGGAGTAAGTATACTTGTATCTTGATTTATGTTAAATTAAAATATAATTTACTATTTGTTTTTTTATATATTTTAAAGCATTGGATTTGAAAAAAGCTGAAATATATAGAGGAGAACCAAAATCGGGTAAACCCGATGCAACGCTTACCCTTGAAGATGCGGACATGATTCAAATAGTATATAATTTTTTACATTAATTCACTTTTATATGCTTAAAATGTATGTTTCTACTATATTCATTATTTTTTTGCAGGCTTTAGGAAAATTAAATCCACAAATGGCATTTATCCAAAAAAAAGTAAAAATTACAGGAAATATCATGCTTACACAAAAACTGAAATCACTTATGGAAGCTGGTAAATCGAAACTGTAATATTATACATTGTTAATTTGTTATATTAATATGTGTATTTATTCATTTTTGTTATTCAGCATTTTTATATTTTTGTATATTTTAATATTGTGTTGATGGATTAGGTAAAGGTGGGAATAAAATGTATATACTATATTATAAATAATAGAATATCGTTTTTTAAATACAGTACTTCCTTGAAAGTTTATTGCTATTCTCACTAACTCTTAGAACTGGTTTTGTGGAGTGAATCATCAATGTTGTGTCAAAAATAGACAAATGTATGGTGTCACCATACAAGACCATACTGTATCTATACTATTTTAGTACTGATGCATTTTTAATTTCATGAAAAGTAAGTAGAAAAAAAAGAACGTAAATATATTATTAAAATGGCTTCTTTGTATCATTTAGGAATGTTAAAATTAGTATATATAATATCTTGCTCTTTGTACTTTTTAATTTACAGAATTCTAACTTTAATTATAAATCAAAACATTATGATTTATTTTTTTTTTACTGGTTTCTTAGTCAGAATTACTTTCCACTTTTTTTATAAGTCTTTGTTTTATTAAATTTATGAAATATGAATCAGGATTGTTTTCAAAGCAGTCTCTGGTCCTAATTGATTTCTGCAGGAGTTTTTTAGTATACTTTTTCTTCTTGTTAATGCTGGTTTGAACTTTAGGCGTTCCTTTAGACTGTATATCCTTTTCTGAATTACTTTCTGTATTGTTTATGAAGGCTGAATGTTCTATTTGTAAAGATGAGTTATTCTCAAAAAATGATTTTACATTATCATGTAAAATATAATTTTCTAATGATGTAATTTCATCTGTATCAAATGTTTCTTCTTTCTTATCATTTTTTCCATTAACGGATTGTATTTCATCTACAATGAATTCTGTGCTATGTGCTATGGCTACATTTTCATCAGAGGTATCTAAATATATAGTATCTTTATTAGCAACTCTACCTCCATGTAAAAATGCAG
Source organism: Megachile ligniseca (assembly GCA_945859555.1). NCBI lineage: Eukaryota > Metazoa > Arthropoda > Insecta > Hymenoptera > Megachilidae > Megachile > Megachile ligniseca. Next base: position 984,404 of record OX243778.1, read on the forward strand.
ACATATTTTTTCGTCTCCACATTTTTGATGTTCTAGGAATAAACTGTTTACATTTTCCCTCAAACAAAAACTCTTTTGTATCAATATTCTTAATTTCTCCTTTTAAGAATTGCAAATACTTCTTTAGAGAGGTAAAAAAGTGTAATTTGTCGGACATTTTAGGAAAATTTGCACAACGAGCACTGCTTGATGGAGTGACCCAAAGTGCAGTATCTCCAATACATTCTGGTTGTAACCCAAAATTGAAATCAGCTGTTTTATTAGCAAAGATTTTATATATACACTTGCCATTAAAAACAGCAATCTTTGGTTTATAAGTGTACAGTTTTTCTTTTATCACCTCTGAACCTTTTTCAATTTCTAAGCGTTTTAAATCAGCAGATGATTTTGTAGCCCGTTCTACTATATTTGTTAAGCCAATTCCATACTCCAGAAGTTTGTAATCTTCTTCATAAGTTAGGCATCGAGGTGTCAATCTTGATTCATATAAAAGTTTGTAAAAGTGATTACCTGGACCTGCATAATATCTACCACGATGTGCGGCCATTAAACTCGGATTTATTCCAACAAAAATCATGTCTAAATTCATTTCCAAATAATCTGGCAAAGTAAATTTTTGTACTTCTTCCTCTGACAATCCATCAAATCGATCAATTTTTTTTTTTGGTCTGTCAAGCTTTCTTAAGGGTGTCTTCTTCTTCAACTTATTCAAAGTAAGAAAACTCATTCTTCTGCGTAAAATCATTAACATATATTGAGAATCAGTTACTGTTATCGCAAAAAATAACATTCATATTTCGTTAACTACTTCCCGACGTCCTTGAATATTCCTGCTATTTTGAATTTGATCATGCTAATGAACTGTAAACTATCTCGAATGACAAGTACATTTAACGTATTACTAGAAGACAAATTTTTGTTTATAATTGCGCAGGTTTGTTCTGATTGGTTATACACTCTCCATAATTTAAAACAATGTGCAGGAGTTTGAGACTTCCAATAAGTAATAAAATTTTCGTATTTTGAAATCCTCACTTTTGCGTGTTCTCTAAAATATATATCTACGCACGTCATGTAACTTAGGTTTAAGAAAAAACACGCTGATTTCTCTTAATACAAAATATATTTTCTTCTACTTCTTTTTACAACTACTGAGATCGTTTCCTGTGAATCGTGTTCCTTCAAACTGGATGCGTGACTGTCTATCACTTTATGTTTGATGCCAATTTTACAAAAGTAAATTTAGTACCTATCTTATTCAGGTTCGAAGAGTGCTGCTACAAAAACAGTATCACTATGACCATCTAGCGGCAAGCGATGCTATTAGTAAAATACAAAATTACATTTACCCTTATAATTAGCGGCTTTCATGCTTTTCTGAGTCGAATAAAATATTATACGATCTTAATAGTACCGAAATAATGCCATTATAATGTACTAAAAGCGTTAGAAATGTAATTAAAAAAATTCATTTCATTCTCAAGCTTACAATTAATGTAAAACCAATGCACGCATCTCTCGTTGACATAAATAGATCCTGTATACTCCATTTTGTACTTATATTTCACTCGTGTGCTCCCACATATTATAATACATTGCAAGGCATGAACCTTTGAATAATTAAGAGTACATAGTGTTTTACGTGAGAATATTAAACGTAACTTAAAGCAAGTGCATCCATTAGTGAAATTTCAGGATAGCAGATTTTGATGATAATCTATAATCTATACCATGATAATTAAAAACAATTGTTTTAAATGAAGGAACAGAAAAAACATGAATAATGCATTAAAATGAATATTCATTAAAAGGTCAATAATACTTAACACTTCCTGTTTTTGTAGAAAATATGGCATATGGCTTCTTCTTTTATATGAAAAAGGAAAAGAGAAAAGAGAATTGCAATTATATATTCAAATAGAGTATTCGAAGTAATAATTCATTTAAAATAAAATTCTCAAAGAATAAAAATAAGATTGAAATCCTAAAATCAAGAGTAATGTATTGTAATAATTTATTTAAAATATAACCCTAAAAACGAAGATCATAATTAAAAAAAAATGTAGAGGAAAATAATCAAATAGCAATTCATAACAATAAAAAGACATTAAGTAACTACTCTATAAAACATGATACTCTATAAAACCACACCGTAGAGTATAATAAAATACTTGTAGTAGTATGCCAAAACATATAAACAACTACACCATAAACACATTAATATATCAGTATATTTATGCACAATCACGTCTTAATACACTAGCAAGCGCTGTGGCACACGAAGAATCACATAAAACGTATTAATACATCCCCGTACGTATGCATAAACACGCGACAAAACATAAACTTTGATTTAGAGATTTGCACTAATACACTAGGTAACATAGAGATAAATACACAAGTAATTAATTGAATACTTGACTCGCATCAATACGTGATAAAAATATAGATCCGCCCCTAACAGCTCCGATAAAATTGATTACGTGTAACCTTCTTCGCAGATATAGTTAAGAATATTTGTTAATTACTACATTAAAATTAATTTTTTTATAATTTTCAATTTTTCAATTATTTATATATAAATATTAAATATCTATTAAGTATTATATTAAAATTTAATTTATTATAATACTTACTTGGTAATTAATTATTGAATTATTGTGTCATCTATTACATTCTTTTCATTTTTTAACTTTCAGACGTGGATAATAAAATTTTTATTAATTATTGTTATATCTACTCAAATTTATCATTTTTATTACCCTTTATGTGTGGGATAGTAGCAAACTTTGTTTTATTATTGTACTTTTATATGATATTACGAGATAATTACAAATTGTAAATTCATTTTAATAATAACTTTAATTATTTAAATAAATGATCTTTAAATTAATATCTCATTTATTGAAATTTATATTTGTTTTTTAACTTTCACAAGTTGGTATGTTATAATTTTTGGAAATTATTACATTTACTTTCTTTAAAACAGCGCAATATTTCTATACTTGAGTTTTACTGAATGCATTCAATTGATGCATTCAAAATTTTTATTCTTTTTATTGTTTCAAGTAATAAATTATGTGTATCAGTATTTTCATATTTAATGTCAACAACTAAGACAAGAATAATTTTCTAACAAGAAATTCAGAAGGATTGAGGTTTTCAAAATATTTTCAATTTTTTAATTTTTTTTTGTTGCAAAATGGGTGAAACTTCTGTAAACTTCCAGGCACCGAATTGGGTCAAATTTTAGAAATAGATTCTTTCTTGATAAAAATGATGATTGCGAGAAAGATATCTAGCGACTCTAAAAAAAATTTGTTATCATATGAATGTCACTCAGTATTTTACCAGCGTAATATCTGCATCTACTGGTATCTACAATTTCTACAAAGCCATCGTAATAGGTATAAACCAATAGAAATAACCGGTGGACGTAACAAGATTATATTTGATTGATATCTATGATTTTGGCTTGCGTGGCTGGCCGCCTTTCTGGGTCTGCGAAATTAGTGCTAGTTTACAGTTTTATGAACACAGCCATATTTACATATTTAAATTTACGTAAACCTTTTAGCAATCCGTATGTATTTCCGAACCGGCTGCTACATGTTTCCTAATTAACGAAACGCGAATATTTTCGTCTCATTTTTTTCGAAAACATATTTCTAATTGTATATTTTATGATATTTTTGCCCTTCTCACTCTATCATCCCTATTACAAATTTTTAATATAAAATAGGAGATAAAAATGAAAAATAAATATATTGAAAATAACAATAGCCATAAAAATTGTGCATAATATCCATGCTCAATCACAGAAACGTCCTCTTTCAAACTTCCTCCGTCCAATTTTGCATTCATCAATTATAACTATTACACCAAGACCGCTGATTAATCCTTCCGATCCATATTGTATGCCAAGGGCTAAGGTATACATTTCTCTACATAATGAAAATCTATCAACAATTGATTCTGTTGAAACTGTTTCGTTTTCAACTATGGAACACTCATACTGAGTCTGATTATATGAAAATCGCCATGCAAAAGCATAAGTTATTATTATGCAATCATGTGTACTTAAATGACAATGCTCGAACCTATCAAAATTTGCACATAGAAATTTCATATAAGATAAACAATAGCACGTATAATACAAGCATACTTTCAAAATAAGTTAAATAATAAAAGTGGTATCTGCTATGTATTGCGTACAATTGTAATACTTCGCAAAGCACCTTCCTTTTACTTTTTACACACCACTTTTCCTTAGGAATTAAAAATTCTTTTAGTCATTTAAGTGCTCTTTCGTGGTCACTTATTTTTTTTGTAAGAAAATATAAATTAATGTGATTCATTTGTATGCAATAAGCTTACTAGCAAAGTAGCACAATGGACTGAACCACGTGTTACATTGTAATTCTAGTATTCGTGATACATCAGAAGCTTTTAAAAAGCAATTGAACATAGTAGATTTCATAGCATCAGAACCGCCTTCAAATCTGCCTCAAGTATTTCTATAGATATAATTGCGTCGGTGAAGTAGGGAAGAACTCCCAAATGGCAAAACAGTTGTTCTCGATCGTCAAAAATCCTTCTTGGAATTATCATTTTTATTAAAAAGAAACCTATTTCCAAAATTTCAGCCAATTTGGAGCATGGAGGTCTTCGGAAGTACAGCTGTAAAATGAACCAGCTTGATTTGGAAATTAAGTATTTATGTAAAAAAATGTTTAAGTGCTATGTCAGATTCCTTCCCCTTGGCCATCATTTTCTCTAAAGCCAGCACTTGGGTGAAGCCTTGAACGCAAAAAATTAACAAATTTTTTGTATATTTTTATTCATTACAAATCATCTTCAAATATGATACACAAAAAACGACATTAACATTAATATAACACTATAGGAACATCTTTCAGCGGTAGATGGTGTTGGTGATGGAGTTGGTAATTTGGAGTTGGTGTTTGAATCTGAATAAAGAGCTATATTGATAGATCTCATTAAAGGATAAGTGGATTCGTGGTCTAACGAATCCTTTAGCGATGCACATTTTCCTTTAAAGTCGTCAGTATCGATACTCCAAACCATAACTCCAGCTATATTTAAACTCTTCGCGTATTCAATCTAAAATAGATAAAAAAGCAATTAGATTTAAGTGGAGATAAGGTAAAACTATTGTCATTCTGCTTTGCTATATGACCTTTGCTTTAAGACTTCTTGGATTATCGTATACGATAACATAATCATCTTTAATCGCATATGGCGTATTGCTGTTATCATCCCATCCAATTCTCCAATTAGTTGAAGTAACTAATTCTTCACAAATCTGTACATGTAAAAAATATTTAGGCGTTATTTCATTTTTGCGAGTCAACTATTGATGAAGTAGAAAAATGCACCAAAGTAAAGTAAAGTGGCAAAGAGAAGAATAAAAAATTGTCGAATAATTCTGCGATTTGAAAAGGCGTTTAAAAAGTGTATCATACTTCGTTGTATCCCATAAAGCCATTTTGACCAGTATAAGAACCATTAAATCCGTCCGATATACTACGCTGACCGATAGGACTGTCCAGAGAAGAATTTAATTTGCTGGCCAGTATAAAGGTCCTTCCATACATAGGCAAACCAAGCACTAGTTTACTAGCAGGCGCGCCTATACTTAATAGGTAGTTCATTGTATCTTTCTAAAAAAAACAAGCTTGAATTATGTTGCTTGTATACTATTTTTTTTAATTCTGTTTTAGATATCTTACCACGCTTCCCAGTGGCGAATTCGGAAGCACTTTATTATCCCACGTGCCGTGATAATCATAAGCCATTACATGAATGTGATCAAGATACTGCGAAAGTTCGGGAATATTATATGCTGTGTCAATGGTACCTTTGTTAGCAGTTATAGCTGCCGTTAATAAATAGTTTGACTTTTCAAACGCTTCTTTGAGTTCCTGTTAAAGTATGGTGTTTTACGTTAACAAATAATAGAATCGTGATTTTGGAATTTGGAATATTTATTGTTATTTCATGTATTTACTTTTACGAGATAAACGAAGTTTTCTTTATCCGCTGGGACTCCTCCACGTGAACCAGGAAACTCCCAGTCCAGATCTAATCCGTTGAACTCATACTTCCTGTACGAAATAAAATTTGTCATTAGAAAAAATTACTAAGGACAAAAACAAATTGGTTTCTGTTTTGATTCGGTACCTAAGGTAATCCACCACGCTGTTGATAAATCTGCTTCTTCGCTCGGGGGACGAGGCGAGCTCGGAATAATTTTTACTACCTTCGTTCCAACCACCGATAGCAAGAAGGACATTTAAATCGGGATACTTGTGGCGAAGTTGAGTCATCTTTTTATAATTGCCGATTTCTAACGAATTTACGAATATTTAATATACGTTGCGTATTATTGATGAAGCAAATCATTTGGGCAGGCATTGTTATTTCTGATTATTCAAAGAAATAATATGTATTTACAGAGTACGTATTTACCATTCTCAATATCCATATAAGGATCAAGACTCCTGATGGTCCAAGTTGTGTCGTTCAATCCGGCGAATGCATATACAAGATGCGTACAAAGTTTCGGGTTGAGATCATCGATTCCAAATTTGCCATTTTTTGGTCTGTAAATGGCCCAGGAAGCGACATAACAGGTTACAACCTTGTCACGCTTAGACCTTATCAAAGCTCAGAAAAAGAAGAGACATCAATTATATAATTATAGAAATTCTGTGTTTGACAAATAGATATAGCGTAGTAGAAAAATAGCTTAGCGCGAGTTATTTAGCGAACATTCAACGATAATTTTCTGGGTATTGTAAAATGAACGATATATACTTAATTGAATGTATTAAATAATTCCAAGTAAAGTTATGGTAAAGACGCGTCAAAATGCTAGATTTGCATTGCAGAACCTATCGAAGAAAATGTCAAATGCATTCCATACTTTCTCTTATCCTGCTACTGGCATCTTGCGTCGTACGAGGATGCAAGTATTTTTATAAGAAATTGCGAAGCAGTTAATTACTTAAATATAAAGAAGAAGTATATTTTTAAATAATTTTCAGTGATAGAAGTTATAAAAGTAGCTTTGGTTTATAATTTTCTATTATTTTCTACATTATAAAATAAACATAAGGTGTACTGTTTTCAAAATTACTCTTTTATTTTTGTTTTTATTTCAATAAATATGGATAAATAACCGATAAATAACAATGGATAAATAATCGTGAATATTAAAATAGAAAATTGTTTGTTATTTATTTTTTAAATTTAAGTTAAATCCTATGATAATAACACGATAAACAAATTACATTGATTCGGTGAAAATATGTATGTACTTACATGTAATGTCATCGATATTGAAAAGTAATAATGTAAACAGAAAGAAAAATCCACACGTCTTCATTGTAAGATAGCAGCTACGCAAATGCGAAGCCGTATTATACTGGTAGTATCTATATATAAGATAGCTTTCACTCCGCGTTAACCCACCGCCCACAAAGGGGGGCTACCATACGGTACTTTGGACAAGACGTAACCAGTTGCGGTTGTGGTATGAAAGAAGACAGAACTAAAACCTGTTGCTGACAATTTTAATTCTTTCACGATGAAACCGTAGACAGTGATGCACGTTTAGCGGTCGCATATTTTGCTCACTTAATAGTCGCGAGTTATCCCCACGAATTCTTGTGATAGAATTATCATATCTACTACTTATATGAATCATGGGAATAAGAAATATAGAAATTTTATATCTATCATTTTCTAACGATCAGATTAGTTTTATCTAATTGATACTTTATTATCGATATTATAAATAATTTTGTATTACTCGAGTTATAATAATGAAAGTATGATGATGAAAGTAATAATGAAAACACATGCGTGATACGGACATAAAATGAAATGAGACCGGAACAGAAATTGTAATCAGCATAAAAGAAGATGAATATATAAGATGCAATAAAAATACAATATCATATATAAGAACAAGAGAAATTACTAATATAGAATGAAATGTACATTATGCGCTATAGACTGTTCAGCAGTAACGATCCTTTTTTGTAAAGCTTTATTGTTTCTTATATCTAGTATAATAGGATATATAAATTTTGTATATTTACAAATGTGTATATAAATGCAATTTCTTATTTCATTTTACCGTAAAGAGAACATTTCATTTTATCTCATTTCTTACTGTACATGACTTTTCCTCTGTCTCCCTAATACTAGTCGACGGGGAGTGAGCAAATGAAACATGAGTCAAACATTTCCTGGAATAAAAACGCATACTTGCACGGCTTATTATTGCGTTCCGGTCCCGTCGTTTTAGGAACTACGTCAGAAAGTAAGTAAATACTTTTTTATAATTGAATTTTGCATTCAAGTGTACGTTTATAACGGAAGTAATACAAAGATTTAATATACAAAACAGGTCTAAAAGACCGTAGCTGACTGTAAAGTAAATAATTTAAGAAGAAGAAAATATTTTGAAAGCTACATGTATTTTAAAATTTATATTTTGATGCGTGTTGTCTGAATTGTGGAGAGATCGGGAGACCTACATGAAGCTAGCCAGAAGAAATACTAAAATTTTATTTTTAATTTTCCTTAGCGTATTTCATTTATGAATCGTTTGTAATTGATCGTGAGCCTATTTTTAACGTTTGTGACAAATTAGTTCTTTGTAATTAGCAACTTTATTTCAGTCATAATGTCAGTCGGAACTTTTTAGTAATTTTTTATAATAAACAGATTTTGTGATAACTGATAACTGTAATTGATTGGAAATCGTTTGTAATTTACAAATATATCATTTTTATTGTTTGTGAGTGAATAATTTCTTAATTATTTACTTTGTTTTATAATAAATAATTGTAGTACGCATGCGCAAAATATACTGAGCACTCTTGCCAATAGAGAGCGCATTAACGCATTATGCATAGCGGAAATCGTTTTAATTTTCTAAGTTTTATATTCTATGAGCAAAAGTTCTTTTAATTTTTTGTAGCAACTGTCATTATGCTAAAGATCTTTTATAATCAAATAAGTTATCAAGCAAAAAGTATTTAAAGGAATTGTATAATAACAAAAATTACACAAGATAAATATTAAATAAGTATTCATTTAGTAAACAATATTAATTTGTATGTTTTATAACAATGTGATACTTTGTGTAAAATTGTTTGTTACAGAAGTACACAGAAATCAAGTAAGTTTTACTTTTGAAAATTATAAAAATGGACATATCAAAAGATAACAATTATTAAAACTTAGAAAACTGGAAATGCATCTGTAAAGAAAGATTTGGTATATTATTACTAGAATAGAATTTATTTATTTTCTGCCTTCTGGCTAAGAAAAGGAACTTGGTTTACAATAGTTCCTAATTTTTGTCCATTCACTCTGTATACACTCGCATGTGCAACCTTATCAGCTTCCAATTAAATACTCTGTGTATGTTATACTTATCTAATCTTATATTATTACTATAATATATACAAAATGAATTCATTTAAAAATAACTGATTTTTACTTTTCATTATATAAATTGCAGCATGTGGCTTAATATCCTGATGAGGTGAACATGATTGAATGTTTTTTGAAAGATCATTGTATACTTCCCACTGATTCGTTGTTCTCCAACAGTACACTGAATAATGATTTGGTAATTATGCTATAATTCCTGTTAATCTGCATTCATTCTCTCCCAGAGTCAATAACGTAGGCATTTCAAGTAGTTTACACTTCTTTGCCTTTGATAAATTGTTTCAAAGTCTGATTTCATCTAATTTGATGAAAATATGTTTGTTTAATTTTGTTGTTGTAATTGCAGATTCATCACAAAAACATTTTTGGTTGTAAATCTTAGGAATATTGTAATGCATGTTGTAACGACTTAAAACAATTTTCTGTAATAATTGAAGGATTTGATGACAGTGTTGATATATTGATTATAGATATCCTAGAATTATTACAATCCTTTGTTGAAGTTCCACTAAAATGGCCTTGACATAATTTAGTCCAAAATTGTTTTACATTATCAGCAACATCTATTGTTAACAAATTTTTTCTATTCGTTAATACCTTCGGAGCAGTATGAATAAACTCTAAAAATTCTATTGCATGAAAGCAGTACATTAATTATTTACCGTACTTCACGGGTGTCGGTAAAGTAGAATCCAAACTTGAAATAACCCAAAATTCTGTAGGTGTTTACAGAATCTAGGGAATTCTACTTTACCGACTCCCGTGAAGTACGGTAAATAATTACACTATTTTTTGAGTAATGGAATTATTAGAATTTATTTATACAATAATTGTTCATTAGTCTATAATTTTATGAATAAACACTGGATTTACACGTTCTAAAAATAACATAATAACTAATACAAAATACTAGTTCTGTTTTGGCACGTCCACCTTGCTTTACTTTACTTTACTTTACTTTATTGGTTTTCTTTTATAGAAAAGAGGGCGCCTGAGTGACAATTCCACTCATTTTGTCCGTCGATTACATGAAAACTTAATCTAACCTATCTCTAACGCGGGATATTCAAATCCCAAGACTGCTTCGCATATCCTCATTCATTCTTTCACTCACAATACCCCTCTACATACTATACACACTCCCTGCTTCTTGCAACACCATTACCTCCCGCACACCCATCCAATACAGGAACACATTTTATTAAATTATAAAATTTATATTTTTAACAATACAATATACAGCAAATATTCTATATACGCAAATCTTTCGGGTCTAAAGTTTTGCGTATATCGTACAGGTCCTACATTGATTGATATTTTGCCTAACGTAGAAAAGGACAGGAAAAAAAAAACACGGTCGCCGTTTGCTTATATCGTAAAGGTACTACATTTTGAGCAAAGAAGACCGAATGTAAACAAACAGTGACACATCGGTCGGATAATCCTAATGCAAGAATAAAACTTTTTTATTTTTTATTTTTTTTTTTTTTAACTTTTTCCATCGTATGTGTAACACTTTCCTCATTAAAATGAGACCAAACACGTATTTGTTCTCATTTTAATCAGGAAAATGTCACGAATATGACGGGGAAAGTTCTATAAAAACTGGATTAAACATAAAAAAGTTAGCAACGCATTAGCATTGTGAACAATTGTACAGACTTTTGATCGTTGCCGACTGCCACGATCGCAGCGTCTCTCTCTTTTTCACTCGCTATCCTTCTCTATGTTAGAAACTCTTATCGTCAATTAAACCAATAAATATAGTCCAAATTATATCGTGTTTGGTCTCATTTTAATCAGAAAAATGCGAAAGATCTATTAGTAACACTTTGATAACGAAAAAATAAAAAATAAAAAAGTTTTATATTTGCATTGGTATTATCTCACAGATATACCTGAACACGGATTATGTTATATTTCGAGGGGTCTTCGCCCCAGTGGTGGGGATAACATTTTTGCTTATATCGTAAAGGACACTTTTGCGTATATACAATGATTACTGTTCCGCTCATTATTTAACTGAGATTTGGCGTAAGGGCTTCTTATTAAACGTTTAGACTGTCGCGGCGCATAAGTGCTTAATCATGATCGCGCTCAACTGCAAGGCTCGAAGCTGCCGCTTTCGTTTCCAGGCGCGCGTAATCCTCGCGCTCTGATTGGTCCGTGTTTTTTCTTAATAATTCAAAAACGAAGCTTCAAACCCCATTTAATAAACCCAAAATAAAATACATATGTAGACTATTTCGGGTAAAGAGGTGGGGAAAATTAATTATAGGCCGACAACAATTGAAATACTGGATACGGAGGAAGTTTAATGTTTTCAATTCCAATTTTCAATGAAGACTCTCTCGCATCTTCCCGTACATGGTTTTTTATAACCTTCTCGGGACTCCGAGAAGGGAGGAAACACGGGGTGGGGAAAGTGTGACGTCCTACAAAATTGGAAAATCCCACTTTCCACTGCAGCGGTCATCCGGCCCAAAATCGTTGACCGGTGACCCATCCGTCCCTCGATTTACAAGTTACCGTAGCAGTAATCAACCTAAGGATCGCCTCGACTTTTAAAAATTACACGTACCGAAAAAAAGAAATATTACTACGCCAACCCTGGGCTCAATGTGCCTACCAAATGTTAAACCGGACAAGTAACGGTTCCTTGGACTTTATTACTGCTATGTCAAAGCTTCAATATTTCAAAACATCCTAAGAATCTAACATTATGTCTACATTAATAATAAATTTGAAAACGTTCCACCTAAAATTCAAGTGCGGAGTTTAATTAATTTTTCCCTTACACGTCCATAGAGTAGGCTTCTGCAAAGAGCGAAAAGGACTCTACAGTTGGTGACCCCGACGTGATATAAATCGTAAAGGGAAAACAATAGACTATTTTTTATTTTTTTTTCGTCAAAAGTAAGTTTAGATATAAAAATGCCGTTGACGCACTCGCCATTGAGGGAAAGTCCCAATATGGCGGCTTAGAGGGGGCCTATCAGCCCTTAGAAGGCGCCTCAAGCGAGGCAGCCATCTCGACGGCCACGTTGAAGAAGTTGCCGCCATTTTGGTGAGAAAACCCAGGTGATTGGTTCATTCAAGTGGAGGCAATGTTTGATTTGGTACGAATTACGAGTGATGGTATGAAGTATCGTCACGTAATTACACACTTAGACCAGTCAGTATTGCCATTTGTAGCCGACTTATTAACAACACCCCCGGCCCGAGGAAAATATGAGGCCATCAAGGAGAAGCTCATCAATGCTTTTGACGAGTTCCTGGAGTCGAAATTGCGCCGGGTGTTGAGGAGTCGCAATCTGGGGGACGAGAAGCCATCCCAGGATCCGCATCGAGCCCCTCCGACCGTGGATAGGAGGGACGACCTGCGGGCGCAGTGATGGGATATGGGTCGGGTTTTTTGTGCTGTTGGCGGGAAAGCAGCGAAGAAGCAGCCGTTACCAGGTACGTTATATCTAATTTAAATAATAATGGCATCAAATAATTTTGGTGAAGGTGCTATTAAAAAGCTTAAGATGCGAACATTCAATCATGCATGGCTAGATAATGATTGCTTTAAAGTGTGGTTAAGACCTGCTGTAGAAAAAAGTAGAGCACTTTGTATTGCTTGCAATAAAACTATCAGATGCATCAAAACCGATTTAGACCATCATGCAAAAACAAATAGACATCTTAGAAACATAAATTCACTCGATATAAATAATAATAACAATAATGTTACCGCGAGTAATTTACTGCATAAAGACAAAGTGAAACGAGCTGAAATTAAATTATCCGCATTTTTCGCTGAACACAATGTAGCATTTTGTACAGTTGACCATTTAATTCCGTTGTTAAAAGATATTTGTGTTGAACCCGAAGTTGTACAGGATCTTTCACTTGCTCGACATAAATATGCAAAAATTGTAAAAAATGTTATAGCCAAACGCGAAATTGAAAATATTATTGAGTGTTTAAAAAATTGTAGATTTTCCATTTTAATCGATGAAAGTATAGATATTTCCGACACAAAATTAATGCGTGTATTAGTACAATATGTATCGCCAGTAGATGATAGCGTTATAACACAGTTATTAGAATTATTATCTTTAGATGCTACCGATTGTTCCGCGAATAAAATTTTCCAGCCTTTCAGCGCTTTAGATAAAAAAGAAATTCCCATTAAAAATATTATTGGAATGGCGTGCGATATTGCGCTAGTTATGATCGGTCGAAATAAATATTTTAGTGGGGGGGAATAAGCAGACCCGTTAAATATCGGCGAAAAAGCGGGGGACAGTTAGTCCTCGTTAGATGGTAATAAACAGATGTACATATATGTATTCCGAGCGCTTCCTATTAATTACTTGTATTACTCATTCTGAGAATAAATTGTGTCCGTGAATCTCTTAAACGTGGTTAAATCGACAGCAGAAATAATTCTTTCTTTAACCCACTCAAATGCCGAAGCCGAGCGCATATTTTCCATTGTAACGGATGTTAAAAGTAAAAAAACGAACCAATTATCTAACGATACGGTTCCTTCAATTTGTGTAGTCAGGTCAAGTTTTCAAACAAAAAATATTAATTGTACTAATTTCGAAGTAGATTCACGGCATCTCGAACTGCATAACTTGCAAAATTTGTACGAAGACCAATGCACATCTGATAGTTTTTAATATATTGCATTTTCAGCTTTTATTTATTTTATTTTATATTATTTGTGCAATATTCTTTTGGTTCCTTTTATTATTATTATTTTGTTATTTATTATTTTATAATGCTAAGATATTATAAGTTATTCTATAAATTGTTATATTACATTATAAATTATTTATTTACACTGTTGTATTATTTTATAAATTATTTTATAAATTGTTTTTTAGTTTTATTAATGATATATCTATGAAATATGTTATTTATGTTAAATATTATGAATGTAATTTTTGTTTTATGAATACTGATAAAGTTTTGGCAGTTTTCCTTATCCTAGCAGCAAATGTTGATTTTTTTTTATTGATTCTGCCAAATAAAATATTTTATTTTTATATTATATATTTTGCTTACAGTTATTTTAGTACTCTTCCTTTCCATATGCTCCTCAAAAATCCAACCTATATATTCATATATATATTCATATTTAACAACCAAATTATAACAATTTTTGAAAAATAATGGGGGGTGATTAAGGTACCCCATAGACTAAAATCGCCCATATCCCATCACTGTGCGGGCGCAAGTAGAGAGGTTTGCAAGGATGGTCGAGACGTTGGCCACGCGTTCTCGGCCATCTTACCGACGGAATCCAACATGGCGACGGTGATCCAATTCAAGGGATGGCCGTTTCCGTCGCCGTTCACAGTCCCGTGAAGATAGAGGAGGACTGTGTTATTATCACCACAGGTTCGCGGAGAGGTCGTTTAGGTGCGAGCAGCCATGCTCCTGGAACGGACCAAACTCCTGGGCCCAGTGGAAGCAATACCAACAGCAGGACTACACAGGAAAACTAGATGCGGTCGCGTGGAGAATTGTCATCTAAGGCCGCGTTTACACTAGGCAAGTAAGAGCCGGGTAAGTAGGTAGTCGAATTCTTGGGTTTCTTTCTTTGCCTGTACCAGGCCTGTCGTTGGAAAAGTAAAATGGTTTCTTTCCTTTCTTGCCTTCCTTCCAGCAGGCCTTGTGTCGTCATTTGACCCGCCCTCTTTTAACACAACCGCGGAGATGTCGCCGGCATCCGTCTTTTACCTTTAGATCTTTAAGAACAAGAATATCGCATGAAAAATTAAAAAATTTTGCAATGTTTTTTCTCAATTTAAATTAATATTACTAAGTATTCATTTTGGTATTTGTTATTTATTTGTAAAGAAAAAGTATTTTTTTTAATTCGGATTTTGCCACGCTCCGCGTCGGTCGAGCGGTAATTGTTTTTACACATTAGGGATTTTTTTAAGGTTAGAAGATATAGAAAATATAAGAAAATATAAGCATTAGAGGAGCAATTAGTAAGAAAGGGTGTGACAAATTAAAAATTAAACTGATTCTCTTTTCTGTATTTTTAGGTAAGTGATTGTAATTAGAAAATTTATTTATTCTAATAAAAATGAAACTGTATTTTCAGAGCAACGCAGGAGTTTATTTTATCGTCAATCCTTTCAAAAGATAAAATATCTTATATATAGTAATATCGTACACACACACAGCTATACTCTCTCTTTCCCCTCAGTCTTACTATATATACAATATTTACAAATATACAGTACTTAGAAACTAAAAAAATATGAATACAAATTACTAAATACATTACAGAACTATGGATATATAAACATTACAAAACTGTCACTATATACATTATAATTACGCATGCACTATTACTAATACACCCTACACTCCTGCCATGCCACCGCCCCCTCACCATTTACATACTCCGTTATACTGTCTCGAAAGAGTCGTGCCGCCACGCTGCTTTCTTCCGTCATAGGTGGTGCAAAACACCGCATTTCCGCTCCATAATTATTTTCGTCAGCGTCAGTTTCTGCCAAATTGGCGTTGGGCGTCTTACGAATCCAATTATGGAGGGCGCAGCAAACTTTTTACAATACTATCGACATTTGTAAGAGCGCACGCAATTTTTGAGTGGAAAACGCGGAAGCGTGCGGATAAAATGCCGAACGCATTTTCCAATTTTCGACGGGCACGGCTCAATCGGTAATTAAAAATTTTTTGTTCTCTGGTGAGGGGCACACCTTTGTATGGTTTTAAGAGGTATGTCCTCAGAGGGAATCATCATCACCAACGATACAGTGACCCTCTGGGAGCATACCTCCTTCCAAAGCGGAGTGTAGGGTGCTGTTGTTGAATACCCCGCCATCCGACATGATGCCGTTGCGACCGACGTCAATATACGTGAAGCAGGCATTGTGGTCCACAATAGCAAGCAATACCGTGGAATTGAAACCCTTATAGTTATAGAATTGGGTCCCGCAGTTGGGTGGTGCCTGGATAGCGATGTGTTTTCCATCAAGCGCTCCGCAGCACCTTGGAAAATTCCACCGCTGCTGGAACCCTTCTGCTATAACGGTCCACTCTGCAGCAGTACTGGGGACCTATAATAAATTAAATACCAATATATACCTGATATATAACACTTGGAAGAATGTATGCGTAAAAGTATGCAAGTTTGAAAGTATGCTAAATACATCAAATGTTACGTACCTTTATGAAAGATTTTATGGCTTCGAAAATGGAATTCAACACTTCCGGCAGCAATTTGGAGAAAGTTGATTTTGGGATCCGGAAGACGTGCTCCACTGTAGTGTAGCTACATCCTGTAGCAAAAAAGTATAGAGTGGCCTCTAGTTTTTCGCGGGCGGATAGCGCCTGCCGGAATGATGTGTCGGCCCTTTGTATTACAGCCCCTACGAGGGACAATAAGTTATCCACTTGCTCCGGCGTGAGGCGGAGGTGCAGCCGATATTCCTGTGGATCGTCGGTTGAAATCTCGCGCAACAGCAGAGCTGATGCCCCCTTCTTACTCCGTTGCGAGATCCATTTTCTGACCCACTGTCTTCTTTGCGTTGCGCGCAAATGTTGTAGCTCCTCTTCAATCACTTCACCGGCAAACCGTATCGTTTGAAGGTAAGCGCGTCTGAATTGCTTTGCAATAGTACGTTTTCGCATTGAGTTCATGTTGCTTCTATGACAAAACTGACAGTGAAGAGGATACGTCTGATGTTTGCCATTTTATAGGAAGAGTCCGTAAGCATTTTCCACAAAAATCATAAAAATTGTTCACATCTGGCTGACAAAGTCGATGCTTATGATTGTAGCCTGTTTTATTAGCCAGTGTGTCTCCTGTGTGCACTGCCAGGTTAAAGGCATCCTTACCATCTGTTTGAGGCAATATGTAGCAGGCAATATCATTACGTTCGAAATCAGATTCATGAAATACGAAGTCTGATTGAAAAAAGGAGCTGTAATTCACGAACTTAGCAGAAATATATGTGAACATTAGTAAAAAATTGTACTAAAGTTAGGTGATCATTGAACATTCCTGAGAATGATACATATACGCTGAAATTCATTGCCCAGAAGAAGTGGCACCGATCACGGTTGTCCACATCTGGCCAATAAAAGTGTACCCTGACAATTTGCTGATACTTTTTATTTAAGCCTGTTTTCGCTGGGGCAGCGGCTCTTTCGTTCATTGTCGGGTACGATTCCCATCAGTGTCTGACTTGCGCTACGAGTATTCGAAAGACTCAATGCACGCAGTATACAGTGTTTTCAGCGCAGTTTTTCATGGACTGAATATTGCTTCAATTTTTCAGAAACCATATGCAGATACTAATGATTTTTTGTAACGCTAAATCGATCAATTTTTGATTCACCATCAAATTAAAATGTTTTGTAACGAGGTATATTTTTGCCCCGTTACGAGTGGCCACCAGGCCCGCCGGCCTCCCTCCTCCGCCCAGCGACATCCTCGCCGCTGGGGCAGTATGGAGGAGTGTCTGTGTTTTATTTTTTTTATATAAACGACGGTTCTTCCGTTTGGTTTGAAAATTTCGTTACTCGTATCGTTGGGTTAAACGACGAGTTTTTGCTTTTGTATCGCGAGCGGTTAATAGGGAACCATCTTTGTTGTTCTGACTTCTATTTGTACCCCGTGTGTACAAATAGATTCCTGTTACCCTCGCTGCAATTGTTGGTAACGATAATTGTTGTTCTGGCCTATTGTCGTTTTCTGAGGAATTTACCGGTGTACCGGGCCGATTTGAACGGAATTTCGTTTTTATACCGTGTTAGGAGTCAGTACCCGTCGCACGACAGTCGGGAAATGCGAGGCGGGGAGGTCGCTAGAAGCCGGCGACCACCCGTATAAAGACCTGGAGGCCTCACTTGCAGGCATGACTCAGGTGTTGGAGAAGCCAACGGGTCCGAGCCATTGTTCGGACTTTCGGGAAGCTCCAGAGATCCTCGCCGAGTTGACCCTCCCGTCTCTTCCGCCAAAATCCGCGGGGCCCCTCCCCTGCCCTCTACTCCCGGGGGAAAGGGAGGAGGCCACCCCCAAGTCCCTACTTTTTCCATGTGACGGCCAAAGTGCCGGTTGGAACAGGGGACACAAGGGGGATAGTTTCTATCATGCAGCACCTCTCCCCACTCCTCCACTACAGGAGAAAACCGAGAGGGCCACCTCCGAGTCCCTACTTTTTCCATGTGACGGCCAAAAGGCTGGTTGGAATAGGGGACGAGGAGGTAATGACGTCGATCTCGTAAGACCCCCTCCTGCTCCTCCACTTCCGGAGGAGAGGACGGATGCCACCTCCAGCTCCCTAATTTTTCCATGTGACGGCCAGGGTGCCGGTCGGAACAGGGGACAGCGAGGTGGGAGTCTAGATTCCGCGAGCCAACTCCCCGCTCCTCCACTTTCAGAGAGAAGGAAGGAGGCCACCTCCACCGATCCCTACTTTGTCCATGCGACGGTCAATTGGCCGGTTGGACCAGGGGACAATGAGGTGGTTGTTTTAGCTCGCGAATCGTCCAAATTTCGCCGCGATTTTCCGCCGGGATACGTTGACCGCCGCTATTATGTCCGGTTGTTTTTAGCTGGACATCCGCTGTGGGCGTTAATCGACAGGGGGGCCGCGCGTTCCTATTTGGGACCGGACGCGATCGAGTGGTTAGGATCGCGTCTTGATTTCACCTTTTCCGGTGAAATGCGAATGGCCAATGGCACACAGGACCGTATCTTAGGCAAAGCGGTCGTAGAGATCGAGATCGACGGGCGGAAGCTAGATTTACCAATTCGAGTCGCGAACAATCTCGATTACGATTGTGTGTTAGGAATCGATTTTCTTGAAGCTTTCGAAATCTCCCTAGACACTTCCAACGCGACTTGGAGAATTCGGAATGGTCCCGTTCACGCTTTCGTGGTTCCAGGTTTCCAGGATTCGGAGGAAATTATCCACGCTGATTGCGCCGCGATCGTTGAGCTTACTCCGAAACAAAGCGAGCGCCTAAATCAGCTGTTGGACCGAATAATTTCTCCTCCTGCGGAAAAACCTCCCGCGACGAATCTTGTCCAGCATCGGATCGACGTGCAAGGACACGAACCGATTAAACACCGCGCGCGCCGTGTTTCCCCGAAAATTTACGAGGTCGCGCACGCGGAAGTGGACAAGATGCTCGCGGATGGGATTATCGAGCGCTCGGAAAGCGCGTGGCCGAGTTGTCCCGTGATAGTCCCAAAACCAAACGGGAAATTCCGATTTTGTATAGATTATCGCGACGTAAACAACGTCACAAAAAAAGATGCGTACCCTCTCCCGCACATGGACACGATCCTGGACAAATTACGCACTGCATTGTATATTTCTACAATCGACTTGAGTCAGGCGTACTTCCAAATTCCTCTGAAAGAGTCCAGTCGAGAGATTACCGCGTTCATAGTCCCAGGGAAAGGGTTATTCCAATTTACGCGTATGCCGTACGGGCTAACCAACGCAACTTGTCAAAGGCTGATGGATCGCTTGATTGGTCCCTAGCTTGAGCCTCACGCCTTCGCGTATCTTGACGACATTGTTATCGTCAATGAGACCTTCGATGACCATCATCAATGGATCGAAAAAGTCATTGGAATTTTGAACGGAGCAGGGCTCGAAATTAATCGGGAGAAGAGCGAGTTTTGTCGCCAAGAGGTCCGGTATTTGGGATATTTAATCAACCGGAAAGGCCTCGAACCCGATCCGAAAAAGGTCGCGCCGGTTTTGTCCTACCCGGCGCCCACTACGGTCAAGCAACTGCGGAGTTTCCTCGGCATGGTCGGCTGGTACGCCCGATTTTGACAAGGTCCCCTTGGTGCAGTTGCTAAAGAAATTCGAGCCCTGGCATTGGGGTAAAGCTCAGGAAACGGCTTTTCAAAATTTGAAAAAAGCCTTGAGCACCACCCCCGTTCTAGCCCGTCCCGATTTTTCGTTACCGTTTGTTCTTCAGATTGACGCGAGTCACTACGCTATTGGCGCGGTTCTCACACAAAAACAAAACGGGGAGGAGTACCCCATTGTTTACGTGAATCGAGTCTTGACCGCTGCCGAGCAAAAATATTCAGTGACCGAGAAGGAGTGTTTGGCAGTCCTGTGGGCCATTAAAAAACTCCGTCCGTATCTCGAAGGGTACACTTTCACCGTCATTACGGATCGCAGCAGCCTCAAATGGCTGCACAATTTAAAGGATCCGACGGGACGATTGGCGCGATGGGCCCTTGACATGCAACAATATTCTCTTTCTATTGAGCATCGCAAGGGGGCCCTCCACCACGTCCCGGATGCACTTTCACGTGCAATAGTACCCCCGAGCGAAGTCGTCGCTGAAGAACCTACCGCTCACGATCTCCTAGCGGCTTTCAAGGACATTGAGAGTAACTGGTACGCCGGCCGCTTGGAGAAAGTAGAATCACACCCCGCGTCGTACCCCGATTGGCGAATTGAGGACGGACGTCTGTATTACCATCGTCCGTCTCCCACGCGCGAAATTATCGGGAAAGATGACGATGCGTGGAAGTTGGTTCTCCCCGAGGATCTTCTAGAAAAGGCCATTCGAAATGCCCATGATCCTCCGGTCGCCGGCCACCCAGGAATTGATAAAACATACCAAAGGGTGAGCCAAGAGTTTTACTGGCCGGGGATGTTCCGGGACATCCGCCGATTTGTGCAGCGATGTCCCGTGTGTCAACAGCACAAGGTCGAGCAGCGCGCTCCCGCTGGACACATGGGTCGGCGAATCCCCGAACGGCCCTGGGCCATGGTATCTGCCGACGTAATGGGCCCTTTTCCACCCGGGCGTGATCAGTCTCGGTACGTTGTAGTCTTTTTGGACAATTTTACGAAGTGGGTGGAGTGTAAGGCGCTCCGGAAAGCTACGGGGTCAACTATCTTGACCGTTTTGGAGGACCTCGTAGTATTTCGTTGGGGAGCCCCTGAAATACTCCTCACTGACAACGGTACCGAGTTCTGTAATAAAGATATCGATACCGCTTTGAAAGAATGGGGAATCACCCATTATACGATTCCCCCGTACCACGCGCAAGCGAATCCGGTTGAGCGAGTTAATCGCGTCCTGAAAACGATGATGTCTTCATTCATCAAGAAGGACCACCGTGAATGGAACGTGCACTTGCACGAGTTCCGATTCGCTGTTAATACCGCTGTGCATTCTTCAGTCGGCGATTCTCCAGCGGTGCTCAATTTTGGACGAGCCCCTCGGCCGGTCGACAGTCTTCGCCGCGCCGTAGAAGGAGAACCCCTGCTCTCCCGCGGAGATCCGCAGGCTTGGGCACAGCGATCGCGTCGCTTGTTATTGTTGCACGATCTAGTTAGAGAACAGCTGGAGCGTGCACACCAGCGACAAGCGAAGTATTACAACGCGCGTCATAGAAACGTTCGATACCCGGTAGGCGATTTAGTTTGGCGCCGAAATAAAGTCCTCTCGTCCGCCGCGGAAAACGTGGCCGCGAAGCTGTCGGCAGCTTACATCGGCCCGTTCCGGATTAAAAAGGTCCTGTCGCCGGTTGTGTGTGAGGTTGAGACGTGCGGAACCCGGATGATTCCGAAAGTGCACGTCTCCGATTTGAAGCCGTTCGTCGGCGATGACCCCGACGACGGCCCGTTACCGACCCCTTCTAACGTTTGTTTGCCGCAACAGGATGCTGCGAAGAGGAAGAAGGGGAGGCAGGACCGGGGGTAGGAAACGGCCTGACCCCCATACCCCGGATCCGGCGTTCGACCCCATTCCCCCGGGGGCGTGCCTCGACCCGAGGATAAACGACGATCACGCCAAACCGGCGCTGACGGCGACTCCAGTCGCCGCCGTCGCGACCCCCGGGGCAAAAAGGACGAGGAGGAGGAGACGCCGCAGGAGGAAGGCCCCAAAAACGGAGGTGATGCCGGAAAACCCTGCTGGGCCAGCGACCGCCCCCGCGCCAAGGTGGAGGCGCGCGCGAAAAAGGGTGAGCGCCCACGCTAAGGGTGCGGCGCCCCCCTCCGCTGGTCGGCCGCAGAATAGGACTCGGACGGAGCCGGAACCGCGGCCGGCCAAGCGCTCGCGCCTCGCGGACGAGTCGCCTGCCAAAAAGGCCGCTAACGATACCGCATCGAAGGAGTTGATGACGGCAGCGTTTGAGATCGCCACTGTGCTATCGCGGCTGACGTACTCAAAAGCGGTCCGCGACGGGACGAGTCCCGCGGTGAGTCCGGCCCCGGCAGGGGTGTGTTTTCAATGCCGGCGAAGGGGACACAATCGTGCAAACTGCCCGTATCCCCCCCACCGGCACCTACTGCTATCAGTGTGGATGGCCAGGGGTAACCCAGAGAGAGAGAGTATCGTTATCGAAGAATGCCGAGATTAAATCGACGGCGATGAAGCAGCCAAGCCTCGGAATTGGATTTGGCTAAGCCAATTATTCCAAATTCCGGAGGCTTGGCATGCCCGGATTAAGGCGGCGAGACTGTTTCTTGCGCCAGTTCTTATTCCGCGGCCCATCGCTCGTCGAGGCGCAAACTTTCGTATACCGTAGGAGAGCATGCCTGGTGTGATTCTTTTTTTTTTGTTTTGTCTGTTTGAGACGGACACGGGCTCCCTCCCCCACTTTTTTTTTTCTCCTTCTCGCCTTGTCCTCATTCCCTTTTTTTTTTTTATTTTAGTTTAATCAAGGACTGAGTTTGTTGCAGGGCCGGCTTTTTTTTTTTTTTTGCCGCTTGCTTGCCGCGACGCGCGGCTTCGAGGAGCGGGCGCGGCAGCGGGGAGGAGAGGCAGGCCAACTTGGGGGGGGGGGGCTCCGGATGTTGGGATACTTCTTGGAGGTGGTTGTTATACCAGGGGCATATGGAAAATGCGTCACTACCTAGAGGGGAACCACTTAATCGTCATGACCGACCATCAGTCTCTGAAGTGGCTCGAGAAGATCGACAACCCCTCCGGCCGACTCGCCCGCTGGGCCCTGGAGTTAGGATAATGGGACTTCGAAATACGTTACCGCCGAGGACCGGATAACACCGTGGCCGACGCGCTCTCGCGACAACCACGCACCGCGTGTGAAATGCGAGGGCCATTCCAGTGCCCCTGGTATAACAACCACCTCCAAGAAGTATCCCAACATCGGGAGCAATACCCCGACTACCGAATCGAGAACGGACGTCTGTACCGCCACATTCTGCACACTCTGGACTTCAACGAGCAGGACACTAATGAACAGTGGAAGCTGTGTGTGGCAAAAGAAGACCGGACCCGCGTCCTACAAGAAGCCCACGATGACCCCACGGCAGGACACCTGGGGATCGCCAAAACCCTAGCCCGTCTCGCACGAGTTTACTACTGGCCAGGAATGTTGCGAGAAGCCACCAGATACGTTCGGAGCTGTCACAGCTGCCAGCGATACAAGGCACAACAGCAAACTCTCCCGGGAAAAATGCAACCGACCAACGTTCAGCAACCTTGGGAAATGGTCTCCGCCGATCTCGTAGGACCACTCCCGCGGTCAACCAACGGAAACACCACGCTGCTCGTCTTTCAAGATCGATTCACGAAGTGGATAGAACTCCGTCCTCTGAAAAGAGCCACCGCGGCAGCCATCGTCAAAGCCCTCCACGAACTGGTCATCTTGCGGCATGGGTGCCCGCGCGTCATCGTTACGGACAACGGACGCCAATTCATCAGCAACGAGTTCACCCGCACACTCAGGGAGAGCGCGATCCGGCATCGCCGCACACCCCCGTACGCGCCGCAATGCAACCCGGTGGAACGAGCCAACCGCGTAATAAAAACTATGGTCAGCCAATTCATTGGACCGTCACAACGGAGCTGGGACCAGCGACTGGCAGAACTCGCCTTCGCGTATAACACCGCTCGCCACGAAGCTACGGGACACACCCCGGCGTATTTAAACACCGGGCGTGAATTAATACCCCCGGGTACCCGGCAGCAGGAGAACCGCCGACCGGGTGCTGGGGCGTGGGAACGGCGACTCACCCAACTAAAGGAGGCTTATGAACTCACTAGAGTTCGACTCGCCCAGGAGTTTCAACGGCAACAAAAGTATTATAACCTCCGGCGCCGCGACTGGCAACCCCAAGTGGAGGAGAAAGTCTGGAAACGCACGCACGTACTCTCAAACAAGGCGGAGGCGCGCAACGCCAAACTGGTCGGACGGTACGAAGGACCCTACGTGGTAACAAAAAGGATCTCTCCTGTGATCTACGATCTACGAGATCAGAAGGGGAAAAGGGTGCCCCACGTGCACCTTCGGGACCTGAAACCCGTGGAGGGGGGTGGACCGGGGGGGGGGGGGGGGATGAAGAAGAAGATTCCCCCACCCAGGAAAAACAGCCAATCTCCATCATTAACAACTCCCCCTCAAAATTAACAGAGGGTATAAACCCAAGCAACCGTCAGCCAGGAGTCAGTCAGCCGCAGGACGTCAATCCATCAAGCCGACACCGAACAAGTAGGATGGGAAGCACAACCACAGGGGCCTGGGACTTCTCCCAGATGAAGCAGGAGATCGACAGCGCCATCCAGCGCATGAAGCTCGCGGAAAAGTTTAGGGAAGCACCCCACTCCCTTACCAAACGCGAGCGTCGCGAGATCGGGGGAGAATTAAGACGAGCCGCAAGACTCATTGAGCGCAAAACCATGGATCCAACCAGACGAAGGAAGTCGGCACCCCGGAGAGTCCCGACACCGCGGGCAAAACCACCGGCTGGGGGATACATCCCGGCGAAGCGGACACGACCGCCGATCGCACCTGGGGATAGGCAGCCTGCCCAGCCTGCCCAGTCTGCAACCCCTTGCGCCGTGCTGCCGAAGGAGCCGAAGCGGAGGCCGACCGTGGAGGTCACGTTGCCGGACGGGACTACCCACCACATACCGCTGGGCATTAGGCGGCATCGCAAGATGTCCAAGGGACGACAATGGACGATCCTCATCGACCCCTCCACCGGTAGATTAATCGAAATCCGGCCAAAAGCTGAGGTAAAATAACTGTAAATCTCGATGAATACAGCGTATTATTGTAATAGTTTGTAAGGTATAGGCGACCAAGGTCTTCTACCTTGGTCTTCCCGGAGGAAGAGGGGGGTGTGACGAATACGTCACGAACCGTTAACGACGCACGCCGTTAGTCGCGCACCGTCAGCCGCGCACCGCGAGGTGGGGACCCCCCACCGAAAACCGATACTACCACGATAGCGATCGATCAAAGGATCGATGAGTTGGCTCGGGGCTTCGGCCCCGACAGGACCTCTCCGGAG
Source organism: Megachile ligniseca (assembly GCA_945859555.1). Lineage (NCBI taxonomy): Eukaryota > Metazoa > Arthropoda > Insecta > Hymenoptera > Megachilidae > Megachile > Megachile ligniseca. The sequence goes on from OX243778.1 coordinate 1,010,194, forward strand.
GTCCTCTCCAAGGCACTAAGGCGCTTCTAGTCTGCGGATAGCCCCGGGCTAGGAGAGCTGGAGGCCAACGTCGCAGCGACGGATAGTCCTCGCCGCGGGGCTCGCCAGACCGTCGGGGTTAGGCAGTCAACTCCAGGAACATCTCGGTCTCGCTAATAAGAGAAAGGCTAGGCCAGAAGTGGCCATTACCCCGTGTACTTTATTCTCCTCCCCTCCTCCTCCTCTCGACCGCGAGTAGTGTTAAGGTCCGTTTTAGCTATAAGTACCGCGAACGCCGCGCCGGATGTCTCACCGACCGTACCGCGAACGCCGCGCCGGACGTTCCCCCGTTTAGTTGTAAGCCCCGCGAGTACCGCACCGCACCGTTAGTATATAAGTTAGATATAAGATATTCTGTACCCGTGCGCTTCACGACGTGGCAGGAAAGCGAGACAACGGAACGTTACCATGGCGCCCGAACAGGGACGCGGCATACTTTTGCCCCGTTACGAGTGGCCACCAGGCCCGCCGGCCTCCCTCCCCTGTCCAGCGACACCCTCGTCGCTGGGGCGGTATGGAGTGTGTGTGCTTTTTTTCTTATTATTTTTATTTTATTAGTCTTTTTTTTCTGGTGTTTTCTTTGTTCTGTTCGCGCGGCCCTCCCACTCTTCCCCCCCACCCACGAGCGCCACGGAAGAGGCCGAAGAGCCTGTGTCCCCGGTCGCAACGGGAGCCTCCACCCGAGTGACGGAGGCGCGGGATGGGCCCCCCCGAAGAACTACGCCGCCGGCTGGCCGGTCGCCGAGCCACCCCGTCTGCTGCCGCGGGACCTGGCCAACAGAAGATGCGCGGTGGCCCATCCCCAACGCCGAAATCCTCGGGGTGGGGGAACCCCGCGCGCGCGGGAGACCGGGAAGAGGAGGAAGAAGGGAGGGTCAATCAAGTAGCAAGCGAGCCGCGAAAGGGAAGAGCGACGTCCCAAAATCTCCGCCAATTTTCCGAACATTTCGTTTAGTTGCTTTCATTTTTTTCCTTTTTTTTTGTGTAGTTTTTTTTTTTGGTATTCTTTTGTGCGTTTTGTGTGTGTGTGTGGCTTTTCTGTGTGCCGATTCCGAGGAATACGCCCCTAATAGAAAAAGGTAAGACGCTTTTACAACTAGTGTGCGTTTTACTATTTTTTTTTTGTGTGGACGTATGTGTGAGGGTGGTTCCTACCAACAGGACTTCCAGCCCCGGCGACAGGGACCCGAGAGGCCGCGTTCCGTGCCGATTTTTCTTCGCGCCTCCGTGCCGCGTCGCGCCGCGCGCCCGTAATTCTCGTTTTTTTCACTTTTGTATTTTTGGCCTTAGGACCAGCGTCCCCTTTTTGTCCACACCACCGAGAGGGTGTGCTCCCCCTCCGCGTGCGCTTGCTATTCCGTTCGCCGGACAGAATCGGTCTGTCCTGATTTTCGCGCCTTCTGTGTACCGCGCGCCGCGAAAACCCTTTCGCACTTGGCGAACGCGGCCCTTTTTCCCGACCGTATTTTGTACCGCGAGGGGCTCCATTCTGTTTAGTAGAGTGGCCTATTTCGGCCTCAATAAAAGGTCACTCATCACAAAATATTCGCGGGTCGCCTAATCATTTTTTGTTGACCTCCCCTGAATTCCGCTCCCATTCGAGCAGCCGGAAGGGCGAGTACCCCGGACGTGTGCCTTCGCACAGGCGCCCGGTTTATAAATCGTCCGTGGGTTTGTACGTAAAGGTTCGGAGGGTCAATTTCCCTGGTTACCCTCCCCCGTCGGGAACCCGTTTGTCGTTCTCCGAATCCGTACGTCATAACCTCTAATGTTGGTAGGCAATACCTGTCTTTCACCCCCGTCAGCTCGTCGTTGCTGGAGCTTTCGTCGTAAATAAAAAGCAAAAAGCATGAGAAATTACATCGCAGTTCGTGAACAAGTGCCGAATTGAACAGACCAAGAAAAATGAAATTCAACGTAGAAGAGACAGTGCGGTTCACTCTCCATCGTATAGGAACACTCAAATGTGTGCGGGAGCATTGGAGACATTTGTGTCCAGTATGGGAAAAGCCAATTTCTCAATCGCCGAAGCGAAGGCGAAGATCAAAAGTCTGCGTACGACCTACCAACAAGAGGTTAGAAAAATCGAGGCATCCACGAGATCGGGAGTTGGTGCGGAGGATGTATATAAATCAAAGCTCCCATGGTTTGCCTTAATGGACAGTTTCATGCGAGTTACTCGTGTACAAAGACCATCGTACAGTACATTGGTAAGTTATTTCCCTTTTACATATTTTACTCATCTATCGAAACAAAAGTTTGCACTAATAACGTTAACAACGTTCATATTTTTTACAATACCAATGCTCCAATTTTCATTCAGGATCCCCCACAAATACCGGCGAGCCAGCAACCAGAAAATAATGGGAACGAAAGTGGTGCAGGGAGTTCTTCCATTACACCCCCAACACCCACAATTACTCCAAGATGTGCGAGAAGTCATTCGACCACTGATTCGGCCGAAAGAAACAATCGGATAGAGCTTTGGATTACGGCTGTCTCTCAGCTGCAGCAACTAGGCGATTTATTTGAAGATACGACCCGTGAGGACGACGAGTGGGACTTGTACGGAAATTTTGCAGCAATGCGTTTGCTTTCGCTGCCCTCGGACTTGAGAATACAGTGTCAATCAGAGCTTGATAGAGTTCTGAACAAATATCGCGAAATTGCTGATATGCGTCCCCCCCAATGAATAATAGAATGTACACTTTAGAATGTATATGTATAGTGATAGTTTTGTAATGTTTATATATCCATAGTTCTGTAATGTATTTAGTAATTTGTATTCATATTTTTTTAGTTTCTAAGTACTGTATATTTGTAAGTATTGTAAATATTGTATACAGGGTGTCTCACAACTAGTGTAGGTCCCGGAAATGGGGGGTAGCTGGCGTGATTCTGAATAAGATTTCCCTTTGCAAAAATGGGGTTTGAAGCTTCGTTTTTGAGTTATTAAGGAAAAACACTGACCAATCAGAGCGCGAGAATAGCGCGCGCCCAGACGCGAGAGCGACAGCTTCGAGTCTGACGGCCGATCGTCATCGTGAACAAGCGTATCGATACCGCGTCGGTATAACAGGAATCTATTAGGTGAAAGTTAAATCCAATAACGAATTAACAAGTTAAGAATAATATTAAATTCTTCATTATTCTTAAATAGGAGATAAACCAATTAAGTTATTGTTTATCCCGACAAAGTATATTGTATTTATTTTATGCCTCCGAAAAGGAATAAAGAATAAATTCACGAAAATTAATTTTGCCAACTATTCTGATGAAGCAAACGAATAAATTCACGTTTCAAAACGAATGAGTACCTTGTCTATGAAATGAGATAGAACTGGAATTGAATATGTAATGCAGTAACTCACTGAAGTCAAATAAATCAATTCCTGCGTACGTTTAATTTTAAAAATGCACAAACAACTTAAATAAAACTTACCCATTGATCCATGAAAAAACTAGCTTCGATAAAAAATATTTGTGTCACCGGGTAGATCCACCGGTCAGATCATCAACAGCTGATGTCCTGGCAGGGTCAATGAACTCTCAATTTATTTCACTGTCTCTTTCTAATAATCGCACAACAAAAGCACGACCGGTAAACGGACCGAATGAAAACGCGTGAACGATTATTCATAGACATGTATGTTTAACGATACTCTATATTCTCATTACAAGGTATCCGAATTGAGGAATCGATATTATATCATATTTTAATAGAAGACATTGTTGAACGGGCCACGTATCTCGGTTTCGTTCTCGATCGCGAGGCGTACGTCGCAAGCGGTTGCCACGCAACGATGATCTGTTGAACGACTGCGGCGTCGATCGACAGTCATCGTTTATTGTCGAAAGAAACCAGCCGAAATAAAATACATCGTAGTTTTCAATCGAAAATTCCGCTTTCTTGTTTTCAAGACAGTATCGTTAATATTATTTATGAATATTCGTTCACGTGTTCGGCCGATTTATGCGTCGGGCTCACAGTGACTAATTAGTGAAAAATGACAGGGAAAAGTGATAATGAAAGCTAATAATGAAAGATGACAGTGATAGGTGACAGTGAAGTAAATTGAGAGTTTCTGTGTGGTGATTTATTTTTTCTAACCGGTAAGGATCGGTGGATCGACCCGGTGATAGAGATGCATTTTCATCGTGACAATTTGCGGTTCAATGGGTAAGTTACATTTAAATTCGTTAATTATTCGATTTAAATTTTTATTTGTTGAATGGAAAAGTTATTTAATTTTTCAAAAACGAGAATTTGTTCTTTTTCATTATCACAATATCTAACGAGAATAATTTTCCATATTTTATCTATTATTTCTTTGCAATAACGAATAAACGTATCGAATAAATTCTATTTATTCTGATAGGACTAATTTCTTTATTTCTTATCCATTAATGAATGCTAATTCAACAACAATCCAGATTTTTTTATTCGTTATTGGATTTAACTTTCACCTAATAGATTCCTGTTATACCGACGCGGTATCGATACGCTTGTTCACGACGACGATCGGCCGTCAGACTCGAAGCTGTCGCTCTCGCGTCTGGGCGCGCGCTATTCTCGCGCTCTGATTGGTCAGTGTTTTTCCTTAATAACTCAAAAACGAAGCTTCAAACCCCATTTTTGCAAAGGGAAATCTTGTTCAGAATCACGCCAGCTACCCCCCATTTCCGGGACCTACACTAGTTGTGAGACACCCTGTATATGGTAAGAGTGAGGGAGCGAGAGAATGTAGCTGTGTGTGCATGTGTGTGTGTGCGATATTACTATATATAAGATATTTTATCTTTTGAAAGGATTGACAATAAAATAAACTCCTGCGTTGCTCTGAAAATACAGTTTTATTTTTATTAGAATAAATAAAATTTCTAATTACAATCACTTACCTAAAAATACAGAAACGAGAATCAAAGTTTAATTTTTAATTTGTCACTTCCTTTCTTACTAATTGCTCCTCTAATGCTTATATTTTCTTATATTTTCTATATCTTCTAACCTTAAAAAAATCCCTAATGTGTAAAAACAATTACCGCTCGACCGACGCGGAGCGCGGCAAAATCCGAATTAAAAAAAATACTTTTTCTTTACAAATAAATAACTGTTAGAGTTTCGTACAGACCAGGTTTGCGACATGACAGAAGAAATTGGCCGCTTTTGAATTCCATAGTTTATTATCCGTATCATCTGTGTGCCAGCACCTCGATGGTACGTGACATTTTAATTTTAGCAAGGGGCATTTATGGTCATCCACTCATAGATTTTTTCGGCTTCAGCGGCACAGGCCATGTCATAAACCTCGAAGACTCGAAGGTCAAAGGACATCGTGGGCCTAAGAAATAACGGTTCAGCAGACCGGGAACGCGTCACAAGTTTTTGGGAAAAACCCAAACTTTCCAAGAAACGCCGTCCTCCCCCGTAGGAACCCCTGTTCCCCTTCCAGAAAAGTACCACGCCAAGGGCGCAATGGAAGGGAGAACAGAGGTTTTAAATATGGCAAAAAAGGCCAAAAAGGGGCAGAACAAAATTAGAAGTCAGAATAGCATCAGATAGTTCATAGCAGACAGTTATAGTTCAAATTATTGTTGAGTACTTAGACTCACAAGCTCATAGATAGACACTTAGTACGTTCACACACATACACACTTCAACATCAGACAGATAAATAAATTGTTATTCTTGTTTGTTAAACTAATCGTCATTGAACTTTCTTACGGCCCCAATCCGTATATAAAATTTGGGTGGTCCTTCAACAGTAAACTAGACGGCACGAAGTGCAATATTCAGGGTCCTGACCTTACCCTATCAATAACAAATCAAATTAAATTGAGAAAAAACATTGCAAGATTTTTTAATTTTTCATGCGTTATTCTTGTTCTTAGAGAGCTAAAGGTAAAAGACAGTTGTGTTAAGAGAGGGCGGGTCAAATGACAACGCAGGGCCTGCTGGAAGGAAGGCAAGAAAGGAAAGAAACCATTTTCCTTTTCCAACGACAGGCCTGGTACAGGCAAAGAAAGAAACCCAAGAATTCGACTACCTACTTGCCCGGCTCTTACTTGCCTAGCGTAAACGCGGCCTAATGATTAGAGACTCCAATAATAATTTTAGTTTTTTAGTGGACGCAGGTGCGGATATCTCCGTGTTGCCGGTGAGATCGGCGATAAGAGAATCCACACCCAGTGATTTTAAGGAATATACGGCTAATGGCACGGTCATCGAGACATTCGGCACGACTAAATTAACACTGAATCTCGGGTTGCGGCGTCCACTCCTTTGGGAATTTATTGTGGCAAAGGTGCAGCAGCCAATACTTGGTGCAGATTTCCTGAAAAGGTATGATCTTCTTGTAGACATACGCAACAAAAGACTGATTAACGGACTGACATAATTACATTCCATTGGACAGATTAGTACTATGTTACAGCCTGACAACACTGTGCAATAACAATCAATATCAAGACCTCTTAAAACAGTACATTGAAATTACCCGACCAATATAGAGACAAGATGTACCAAAAATAAAACTGTATTTTCAGAGCAACGCAGGAGTTCATTTTATCGTCAATCCTTTTAAAAGATAAAATATCTTATATATAGTAAGCACCACATCGTCACCAATGGGCCACCATGCGCAGAGCGAGCTCGGAGACTCCCTCCAGAAAAATGTTAAGCTGCTTAGAAGGAAATCTGAAGAATTAGAAGAAAGCTGCTTAAAGTTGAAATGAGATTATGCTTGAGCAATATAGCCTTTTAGTTTTTCCTCTGCCTCAATTTTGGTTTCTAACAAGAAAACTTGAACAAAGTGTGTATAGTCATCTATGCAAGTCATAAAATAGTTTTAGTTATCATATGTCGTAGGGGTTATACTGGACAAATGTTTGTATGAATTATCTCTAGTGGCCTTTTTGTACGTTGTCTCTCAGAAGCAAACGGATTTCTAGTATGCTTCGCTTGAATACACGCCTCACATTAAATATTTTTACACTTCTTCACAGTGTCAGGTACACCTTCACATAAATCTGGAATTCTCTTGATAATAGTTGCACTCATACGACGAAGTTTCCTGTGCCATATCATTATTTTGCTAGAGAAGCGAACACTGAGAGCTTCACAGTTGTCTTGTCTGTTAAAGTCAACCACATACAAACCATTTGGCAGTTTTTCTCCTTTGAGTACAGGTTTGTCATTCTTGAAAATTACACTGTTCAACACGAATTTTGTTTTCCAATACCTATTGTATGATCCTTGTAGAGTTTCTCGTCCTGAACAAGAATCCGAAAACCGAATTGCTCCATCACCCTCAGTTTTTGAAAAATACGAGCTTTTGTAAAAACGCGTCTTTTGGGTAGAAAATGCGATATTCCGAGGAACCTAAAAAACCTAGGACATTCAAATTAATTTTAAAATATAGAGGAGAGTGTCCCGAGTAATTTGATATATATATAGTTGTTAAATTGCGTGATTCTAAATAGATGTAAATATCGATGAAATTCAAAAAACAGCTGTTGTACGCATTTCCTACGTGTTATTTTTGCATTTTTAGGAAAAGTTATTTATCTAGCGCGAATTCGCTATACAGTATCGAATTCTATAGACATTTCTGATGAAGAAATTCATATTTATATGTATTTATATGTAATTATTTCATATTTATATGTATACGAAACTTTTTTCTCGCTCGCAAAACGATTAATGACTAACGACGACTGTTGGTCCGTGTGATCGTCACCGAGCGATTTCATTGCTATCTGATTTCATTTGTTTCCTGAATATGTATTAGAATATTTAGAGTAGAATAATAACACCGTTAATAAAGTTTGCATACGAACTTTATTTTGGATGTGCACTCAGTGATCAAGATAAGTAGTGGGCTCCACACGTTTGTTGCCAACGTTGTGCAACGACACTTTTAGCTTCGGTAAAAGGTAAGTGAAAAGCTATGCTATTCGCGATTCTAATGACATGGAGGGAATCAACCAATCACGCCACAGATTGTTATTGTTGTCTATGTAAGATTTCTGGTATTAATAAAAAAGGAAAAAAGAAGACCCCACCATCAACCACACCAGACATAGATGAAGATGTAATAGAAACAGAAATTCAAGAAATGAAAGAATCTGACAGAAATACTCCCTCTTCTCGAAAATGCCACATTTCATAACACAGTGCGATCTTAACGATTTAGTACGTGATTTTCAGTTGTCAAAAGGGCAGGCAGAACTCTTAGGATCCCGTTTAAAACAATGGAATTTACTAGAAAAGGCAACAAAAGTGACGCATTACAGGTCTAGAAACAATATATTAGTGCAATATTTCAACACACAGGAGAAATCACATTTTTGTATAGACATTGATGCGTTAGTAAGAACATTAGGTTTTGAGCATGACCCGAAAGAATGACAATTATTCATAGACTCTTCGAAGCTGAGTTTAAAAGCAGTATTATTACATATTGGAAATAAATATCCATCTATTCCCATAGCGTATGCTGCACAAATGACCGAAAGTTATGATACCTTTAAGAAATTAACCCTTTGCACTCGAGCGGCGCCGTTGCGGTGCCCGGCCGATTTGAAGCCCCAACTCGAGCAGCGCCGCTGCGGCGTCCGGCCGATTTGAAGTGTCAACTCGAACGTCGCTGCTACGGCGTTACGGTCCTTAGTAAGTCGATCTGTTTATTTATAATGTGTGATGAGATATTTCTCTCGGAAATGCTTTCGTGGACTAGGCTCAGCTTGCATTTATATCTAAATCTTAGCTCAGTTTAGTTAGTCTCAGCCTAGCATTCGCTTGAAAGAGTCTTAGCAGTGAATATAACAGTTGATAAGTTTTTGAGCCCTAAAAATATGGATTAAGACCAGATCAGCTCAAGTTCGGACGAATTCAATTTTGCCACTTTGGATGAAGAAATTACATTGATTTCCGTCGGATTATGTCACGAAACGAACGAATCCAGTGGAGAAGATAGTGAGAAAGTAAGAGGTGTGAGACGGCGAAAAATTAGAATTATAGAGAGCGAAAGTGAAGTTGAAAGTGAAGTCGAAGGTGAAACTGCGGAAGGTGCAAGTATTTCAAAATGGATACTTTGCAGAGAGTACGAAGAAGTGCCACCAAACTTTCAATTTATACCTGGCCAAAACCCCACAAAACCACGAATAGCTTCTAATATGAAGCAACCAGTGGATTTTTTAAACTATTTTTCACCAATGACCTCGTGGAACAAATTATTTCTGAAACCAATATATATGCGAAACAAAAATTGAAGGGAAGACGCTATCTGCAAATTCGATATGGCGAAGCTGGTGTGATGTGAAGAATGCAGAATTCTGGGCATTTATTGCTGTTATAATCAATATGGGCACAATGCCGTTGGCTAATTTGCAGGAACATTGGTCGAGGAATATCGTCAGTCATATTCCTTTCTATTCGGATACATTTACAACAGACAGATTTAGCCAAATATTCTGGATGCTTCATCTGAAAACTATTTCCACAAGCAACATGAATCCCAGAACGTGCCTACAACGAGTAAGTTGCTTTTTGGACTATATAAATTCAAAGTTGTTGGATTATTTTATACCGGGCGAGCATATATGTGTCGATGAGTCAACGATAAAAATTCAAGGGTCGAGTTTCGTTCATAACATATAATCCTAAGAAACCGACAAAATGGGGTATCAGAGTTTATACTCTAGCCGACTCAAATACTGGCTACATTTGCTGTATTCTGCCATATTACGGATCACTTACAACAGAGCTCTTGGCCAGACCCGATTTACCTGTTTCATCAAGAATTCTGATACACTTATACAAAATGTTGTTGGAGAAAATTCCAGGTGCTCAGGGGCACCATATGTACACTGATCGATACTATACGAGTTATGTCTTAGAAGTAAACCTACCGAAGTGTCACTCTCCGATTTTTATGAAATTTGGATATGTTATAGTACGTGGAAAATTAGGGGACACGTATTTTTTTTTATCTGCGGTAAAACATATTTAGGGTATGAAACAACCCCCCAAAATGTGAGGGTAAAATGGAAAAATTGCGATATCTTTGAGACTAGTGAAGCAATTTTGATGATTTTTGGTGAGAAAGTGTCTTTCGATAGTGTGACGTATCGGTTCAGGGAACGAAGGAAAAGTTCCCTGCGGGGGAGGGCGGCCAGGGAAAGTGGCCCTCCGCTTACCGAAGTCTACAATCCACGGACGATTTTTAATCCGGGCGCCAGTGCGTAAGCACTCGTCCAGGGAATACGCCCTTCCGGCAGCTCGTTCGGGAGCGAAACTCAGAGGGGGTCGGTAAAAAGAAAATAAATGACCCGCGAGTATCGGGTAACGATAAACTTTATTCTGGCCGAAATAGGCCGCGACGATTTCAAAAATTCTGAGCCCCTCGCGGTACAACGTACGGTCGGGAGGAGGGTACGCAGTCGCCAATCGCGAGAAGGGTTTCGCGACGCGGGGGCTCACGATACAAAGAAAACGAGATACGGAACAACCGATATCGGACGCACGCGTAAGGGGAGCACACCCTCTCTGTGGTGTGGACAGAAAGGGGACGCTGGTCCTAAAACCCAAAATACAAAAGTAAAAGGTAACAAGAATTACGGGCGCGCGGCGCAACGCGGCACGGAGGCACGGAAAAATCGGCGCGAACGCGAACGAAGCGCGGCCTCTCGGGTCCCAGTCGCCGGGGCTGGTGGTCCTGTCTCGAGGTACCACCCGCACTCACTCGTCCACACAAAAAAAAAATGGTAAGACTCATACTACAATTAAGGGTCTTACCTTTTTCAGAGGTGGGCGTCCTTTTTCGAAATTCGGCACTTTTTTTTCGGCAAAATTTTTTTTCGAAGAAAAAAAAGGGAACGGAAAAAAATTTAAGAATCGGAAGCAAAAAAAAACGTTCGAAGAAAACACGGAATGATAGCCAAAGAAAAATTAAGTGTGTCGCACGATCGCGGCTCGCTTGACGAATTCCTTCTCTGGATCTTCCGCCCGGTCTCCCGGTGCGCGGGGTTCCCCCACCCCGAGGATTTCAGTGTTGGGGATGGGCCACCGCGCATCCTTTGTCGGCCAGGTCCTGGGGCCCCCTTCGGGTGGTGGCTGGGGGTGGCTTGTCGCCAGGCCTGGCATCCTCTGGTGGTGGGCTGCCGGTCGCCCCCGCGGCAGCAGACGGGGTGGCTCGGCGACCGGCCAGCCGGCGGCGTCTTCCTTCCGGTGGACCCATCCCGCGCCTCCGTCACTCGGGTGGAGGTTCCCGTTGCAACCGGGGACACGGGCTCCTCTTCCGTGGCGCTCCTGGGGGAGGGAGGGAAAGAGTGGGAGGGCCGCGCGAACACAAAAAAAAACTATTAATGAAATAAACAAAGAAAAACAAAACACTCATCCCTCCACACTGCCCCAGCGGCTGGGGTGTCGCTGGGCGGAGGAGGGAGGCCGGCGGGCCTGGTGGCCACTTGTAACGAGGCCAAAGTGTGCCTCGTTACACCCCCCCCCCCCCCCCAAAGTTGGCCTGCCTCTCCTCCCCACTTACGCGCCCGCTCCTCGAGGCCGCTTGCCTCGGCAAGCGAGCGGCGCAGACGGCTGATCGAAAAAAAAAACTCCTGCCCTAGAACAGACTCGTTAGCAAAGATTAAAAAAAAAATATATAAAATTCCAAAAAGAAAAAAAAAATATTTGTCTATAAAAATTAGAAAAAAAAAAAAATAATAATAGAGTACCATCGCAGCGGGAATCGATCTTGGGGGCTGTTAAACGCAACCTGAACGCGCCCAGATTGGCTAATGATAGTTCGAGTGCGGATAAGCTTGGAGAGTATCTAATAGCTTTGAAATGTTTCAACGTCTAAATCGTGTTGTGGAGAACCTTAAAAAGAAGGGAATTAACAATATTACCTTTGGCATGGTGCAGTCCAGGTTGGAAGTGCTGGAAAATCTATGGAAAGAGTTCCAAAGGACTCACCGAGAGCTGCGGAAAGGCGTAACGGGAGAAATCGCGAAGCATGAGTACTTCACCGAGGGCTGGTACAACACAGCGGAAGAATCCTTCATGGACCAGAAGGGCCTTTTACTGGACCACCTAAAAAGATTGGAAGCATTAAGGTCAGCTCATAAGGAAACTCCCTCGCTTTCCTCAGATTCGTCCGACTCGCGAGCGCGCACCGTACTCCCGAGAATCCAGCTACCCTCTTTTTCGGGGAATTATAAGGAGTGGGCATCCTTTCACGATTTATTCAAATCGCTTATCGTGCAAGAGCCCTCTTTAACCGACGTTGAACGGCTCCACTATTTGAAGAGCTGCGTCAAGGGCGAGGCCGCGCTGCTGATCAACAATCTGCCCATAACCGATGGGAATTTTAAACGGGCGTGGACTACTTTAACGGACCGATTTCAAAATAAGAGACTAATGGTACGTTCCCAGCTCGATGCGTTAAATCGACTCTCTCCGGTGAAAAGTGAATCGGCCAACGCGTTAAAATCCCTTTATTACGGGACGTGGGAGGTGATCGGTGCACTTGCCGAAATGGGACGTCCGGTGACCAACGCGACCGACTGGATTGTCCACCTCACCGTAGCTCGCTTGGACGAACAGTCGCGAAGGGAATGGGAAACGTCCCTGGGCGCCTCCACCGAGCCCCCTAGCTTACCTGAGTTGCAGAAATTCCTGGAGACCCGGATTCATACGGTCGAAGCTCTCGAACATCTCGGGAAGGAAGGCCCCTCAAGCACCAGACGAGAGGCGAGGGATACCGTGAAGGTGCATCAGGTAGCCGCGGAGGCGTCAAGTGCAAGGGCGTGTCCTCTATGTAGGAATGGTCGGCACTACCTCCTGTATTGCAACCTGTTCTCAAGGAAGACACCTGCGGAAAAGAAGGCTGTGGTTACGGCGCTGCAGCACTGCATGAACTGTTTAGGTAAGCATCTTACCTCTGATTGCAATTCACCAAAACGATGCCAACAGTGTGCGGAGAAGCACCACTCCTGCCTTCACAACGCACTCAAGGCCCCCGTCAGCGCTGCCGTGCAACACGCCCACCAAGCTCGGGAGCCCCGACAATCCGTCCTGCTGGGGTTAGTGCGCTGCCTACTGCATGGTCCCGCTGGACCCTCCTCCGCCCGCGCTTTGGTGGACCCGGGAAGTGAGGTTTCCCTAGTGTCGGAGGGATTAGTAAAAAGACTAGGACTCCAACGTACTCGAGCTCGGGTACCCTTACAGTTCGTCGCCAATGCTTCGACCAAGACGACGCGAGGACTGGTCAGTCTCCAGGTCTCCTCGGTCCATGATCCCAAGGAGATTGTTGGTGTCCAGGCCTTGGTGGTCATGCAGCTGTCCACCTACAAACCCTGCCTACTGCCTCAGGATCTTTCGGTGTTGCTTCCGGCCGGTTTGGAATTGGCGGATCCATCCTTGACCAGTCACGATCCTGTTGAAATTTTGTTGGGTGCTGATATTTACAACAAAATTATTTTAGAAGGAGTTATACGCAGGGGCCCTGATCTACCAGTAGCCCAACAAACACGGTTCGGCTGGATACTCACCGGCAGCATGAGGACCGAAGGGATCAGCAGGGGTTTGACGGCGCTAAAACCCACTGTGCACCACTGCCACCCCGAGGAGACCTTGGATCAGCTGGTACAACGGTTCTGGAAACAAGAAGAGGTGCCTGTAGCCAGCTCCCTTTCCGCCGAAGAAATGGAGTGCGAGGAACATTTTCGGGACACGCATTACCGGACCTCAGAGGGCAAGTTCGTTGTCAGGCTTCCTTTCAAAGCCGTACCCGACTTGGGAGCTTCTCGACCAGTGGCCCTGCGGACTCTCTAGACCACTGAGAAGCGATTCGAAAGAGTACCCGAGCTCGCTCTGGCCTACCGGGAATTTATGCGGGAATATGAGCGTCTCGGCCACATGGCACCCACACGACAGAAAGCATCGAGAGACGCCTACTACCTGCCACACCATGGGGTATTTCGGCCGGAGAGCTCGACTACCAAATTACGTGTAGTTTTTAATGGCTCGATGTCAACGAGCTCGGACAAGTCTTTAAACGATTATCTACACACAGGGCACAACCTATTACCGTCGCTGTCGGATCTTCTACTGCGCTGGAGGTGCCATCCAATCGCACTCGCCGCGGACATAAGGCAAATGTTCCGGCAAATAGTCGTGCACCATGAAGATCGGGACTACCAGCGAGTTCTATGAAGAGCTAGGTCAAAGGGACAGGTCAGGGAGTATCAGCTCTGCACCGTTACTTACGGACTGGCTTGCGCCCCCTTCTTGGCGCAAAGATGTATCCAGCAGCTCGCCGTGGAGGAAAACCCTCTTCATCCGCTGGCTTCCAAGGTTCTTGCCCAAGATGTGTATATGGACGACATTCTAACCGGGGCGGAGGGCAGCGAGGAAGCTCAGGCTCTGAAGGAGGAGCTCATCAGCCTGTGCAGGGCGGGCGGCTTCCCTCTTCATAAATGGGCATCGAACCAGCCAGAACTAAAGGATAAAGAAGAGGGAGTTAACAACCAAGGTGACCGATATTGGGACAGCGGGAGCCAGTTTTCTATCCTGGGACTTCACTGGTCTACCGATCGTGACACCTGTCAGGTGAAGTCGCGCGGGCAATTTTGCGAATCTACTTTGACTAAACGCAAGGTTTTAAGTCAAGCAGCTCAACTGTTTGATCCCTTGGGATTACTATCTCCAGTCACGGTCGTCGCTAAGATATTCTTCCAGGCGCTCTGGACGATAGATCTTGGCTGGGACGAGGAATTACCCCTGCAGCTGCGGACGGACTGGAGCAAGTACCTTGCGAGGCTGCCAGTATTACAGGACATAAAAATACCCAGGTGGCTAGGCACGGGAAAGGGCAGCCAGCCCATAGAGATTCATGGCTTCTGCGACGCCTCGCAGCAAGCCTATGCTTCCGTGGTGTATTTAGTCACCCTTGAGCACGATGGTCAACGGAGGGTCCGACTCTTGTGCAGTAAAACAAAAGTAGCTCCCATCAAGCAGGTCTCGCTCCCACGTTTGGAGCTGTGCGGAGCGCATCTTCTGGCGAAGCTAGTGTCACACCTAAGGGGAGTTCTAAAACTGGGAGATGTGACTACCCACCTCTGGAGCGACTCCTCAGTGGTCCTGGGCTGGCTTGCTGCTCATCCTGGCCGTTGGCAGACCTACGTAGCCAACCGCGTAGGAGAAATCCAGCGCCTGGTGCCGACCGCAAAATGGCAGCATGTCCCCGGCACGGACAATCCAGCTGATTGCGCCACCAGAGGACTTACACCGGACGAACTAAAAGGTCATCCCCTCTGGTGGGTTGGGCCTGCGTGGCTAAGGAGACGAGAGTTCTGGCCATCCTCGGACCCTGAAGCGGAAACTGCACTTCCGGAAGCAAGGCATGTGGCGCACGCTACAAAGGAGAACAAAAAAGGGGTAAGCGACTTCCTTTATCAATTCTCTAATTGGAGACGCTCTGTTAGAGTCACTGCCTGGTGCCTGCGATGGCGGACAAGAAAGGATCGCGACCTTCCTACTCACCTGCTGGCCGAGGAACTGAGCGACGCCGAGGGACGAATCATTCGAGGTGTGCAGCTGGACCACTTCGAGAGCGAAATCCTCGCGCTCTCTGCTGAGCGAGTTCTGCCGCGCAAGAGTCGTCTACTGAGGCTCAACCCTTTCCTCGACGCTCAGGGGATACTAAGGGTGAGGGGGCCGCCTGCATGCCTCCAAGGTTCCGCCAGGACAACGTCATCCAGCGATCATCCCGGATGAGTCCCACTTGGCTGTCCTGCTAACGGAAGACGCCCACCAACGGACCTTGCACGGAGGCGCGCAGCTTACACTGGCCGTCCTACGACAGAATTACTGGACCATAAAGGGACGTCAAGCGGCCAAGGCAATAATTAATAAGTGCGTTACCTGTATTCGTTGGCGAGGTGCAACACGAGACCAACTCATGGGACAACTCCCAGCAGCGCGAGTCAATGTCAGCCGACCCTTCACCTGCGTAGGCACCGACTACGCCGGTCCCATAAGCTTGCGCTGCGGAAAGGGCAGAGGGTCAAAGGTAGGCAAGGGCTATATTGCGCTCTTCATCTGTCTTGCCACTAGGGCCATTCACCTGGAGGTAGTTTCTGACGGGACTACCGAAGCGTTCCTCGCCGCCTTCCGCCGCTTCACGGCTCGCCGCGGCCTTTGCGCCGAAATACACAGCGACAGAGGCACAGTTTTCGTGGGGGCCAATCGGGAGCTCGCCAAACTTCGTCGCGAATCCCGGTTTGACTTCCCGGCTTTGGTCGAGGCTACCTGCAACCAAGGAATCAGATGGAACTTCAACCCGCCATCTGCACCGCACTTCGGAGGCATCTGGGAAGCCGGTGTCAAGTCGGCTAAACACCATCTACGCCGCTCGGTGGGAGAGCAAACACTCACGTACGAGGAAATGAGTACGGTTTTGAGTCAGGTGGAGGCCTGCCTCAACTCCCGTCCGCTTCAACCACTCACCGATGATCCAGAGGACTTGACCGCGCTAACACCTGGACACTTCCTGATTGGAGCGCCGCTGCTCTCCATCCCCGAGCCTGACCTGCAGGAAGTAAAGGTCAACCGACTGGGTAGGTGGCAATTGTTGCAGGCTACTCTTCAATCCTTCTGGCAGCGATGGTCCAAGGACTACTTAAACACCCTGCAACCGAGAAAGAAGTGGATGGTGAAGGACAAACCCTGGAGGACAGGCGAGCTCGTCATAATCAAATCACCTACCTTGCCGCCGACTCGCTGGGCTCTGGCCAGAGTCATTGCGCTGCATCCCGGTCCAGACGAGGTAACTCGGGTGGTGACTGTCCGCACTGCAAGCGGGGAACTGATGCGGCCTGTTCACACACTGATTCGGCTGGACAACAAGGAAGATTAAGAAGAGTTCTCTTCCGTTAATTTAAGCTTAGTCATTAAGGTTAAGGATTGTTAATTAAGGATTAGATAATGAATATTTTATTTACTTACTACGGTATTCATTCGTTGCACTAATCGTTTATGCACGCGTCACGCAGACTCTCGACCGAAAGAAGTTTTCGCGTTCATTTCAACTTGCACGTTTCACTGTCACTTCGTAGTACCGTGGAAAGCACTGAGATTTGTATCTTCGCGACACTGCTTCGAATTCGGTAAGGGCCACTCCCGTCAAAAGGAATGCGAGCAAAAACTTGCGATGCCGATTCCAAGAAAATCACCGGCACGCTTGCCGCGGAATTTTCCATAGTGCGTAGTTCGTCACTTCGGACGAAGGCGGGCGGAATTGTTCCGATTGGTCGCGCGATCAGCGACCAATCGACGGAGACGGCGCTAGTATTTAAATTCAGTTTAGTTGACGCGACCTCGCGGCAACGGTTTGGGGAAGAAACAAAGGCGCGAACTGTATTGCGACGGTTCGCCGCGCGCTCAGCCTCCTTCCCGCCGTCGCCGCGAGGCACTACTTAACGCCTAGGACAAGGCTCCGCGACGAGTCGAACCGCTATCTTTGTCTTACAAAGTTTATCGTGCAATTAACCGTACCGGTGACAAAAGGCGTGCTCGCCACAATTAAAACCCGTGCTCGGGAACTCTATTTCGGCATTTTGCTAAAACTAATCTTAATTGTAAATAGTTTATTAAGATAGCTTGTAAGTCATTATTGTTTGTACATAAAATAGATAAGTTAATAATAGTTATTCAAATAGACGCTTTGGTGCTTTGAATTTTTATAGTTTTTTCGCCGCTCCTTCTTGTATCTCGGAAGGAGCGAAGGTATAAAACAGTGATATTGTGCGTTTTCCGTGTGCCGAATTTCGAAAAAGGGCGCCCACCTCTGAAAAAGGTAAGACCCTTAATTGTAGTGTGAGTCTTACCATTTTTTTTTTGTGTGGACGAGTGAGTGCGGGTGGTACCTCGAGACAGCACCACCAGCCCCGGCGACTGGGACCCGAGAGGCCGCGCTTCGTTCGCGTTCGCGCCGATTTTTCCGTGCCTCCGTGCCGCGTTGCGCCGCGCGCCCGTAATTCTTGTTACCTTTTACTTTTGTATTTTGGGTTTTAGGACCAGCGTCCCCTTTCTGTCCACACCACAGAGAGGGTGTGCTCCCCTTACGCGTGCGTCCGATATCGGTTGTTCCGTATCTCGTTTTCTTTGTATCGTGAGCCCCCGCGTCGCGAAACCCTTCTCGCGATTGGCGACTGCGTACCCTCCTCCCGACCGTACGTTGTACCGCGAGGGGCTCAGAATTTTTGAAATCGTCGCGGCCTATTTCGGCCAGAATAAAGTTTATCGTTACCCGATACTCGCGGGTCATTTATTTTCTTTTTACCGACCCCCTCTGAGTTTCGCTCCCGAACGAGCTGCCGGAAGGGCGTATTCCCTGGACGAGTGCTTACGCACTGGCGCCCGGATTAAAAATCGTCCGTGGATTGTAGACTTCGGTAAGCGGAGGGCCACTTTCCCTGGCCGCCCTCCCCCGCAGGGAACTTTTCCTTCGTTCCCTGAACCGATACGTCACAATTTTGGCGCCCAACGTGGGGCCCAACACCTTTGTTATTATATGATAAAGTGGAGTATTCTATTGTGGCAATATCAAGACACACGAAATCGTTTGTGTACTATACGGACGTATAATGGATGCAACGACTAAGCTGTTGGCGAGGGCAGACATGGACGAGGGATACTTACGCGACTGGAATCAAATGCAAAAGATGGATTCAGCTGGGGGTGATTATTGTGACTCGGACGTAATGGTTACGTTAGATAGGTATGTTGGAGACTATGAGCAGGCCATAGTAAATGTACCACATGTTTCTCACGATGTTATGCGTCCGTATCGCATAGGCGCGAAGTTGACTAACGAACTGAAAGAGGTACCGATTTATTCGGTAGAAAATTCGATGGATATAGCTTACTTGCAATTGTGGTATGACGATAAATTTCCGGGAGTTAATGATTTCGAATACGCTCTGGACCAACTGATGGTTGAAATGAGCGATATAGACCTATTCGCTGACGGACTGAAGATTGACCCCGTTAAGGGTGTGATGAAGACCAGTAAGTTTGGGCATTTGCGACCCGTACTGAGAACTATGATGCCAGCGGATAGAGTACCATCGCAGCGGGAATCGATCTTGGGGGCTGTTAAACGCAACCTGAACGCGCCCAGATTGGCTAATGATAGTTTGAGTGCGGATAAGCTTGGAGAGTATCTGTATGAAAACTTTGTTAGATCCGCGATACCTGAGGAATGCATGGCCGTCTATGAATCGTTCGCTGACAATCCAGTGGAGCTTAACGGGAAGTTGGTGGATGCCTGGTTGGAGAAGCAGCCCCCGGGTGTGCGTAAACGTGCGTACTCGGACGTTCCGCTGCACCTACGCCCTTTTAACGTCTTTGATTATATGATAAAGGGCAAGGTAAAACCTCCATTAGAGTCCGGAGCGTCTTTGAAGTATGCGAGTGTGCAAACCATCGCATATTACGAAAAGAATATGAACACAATTTTTTGCCCTATTTTTAATGTTTTGATGGAACGACTTTTGGCTGTTTTGTCAAAGAAAATTTTGATTTTAACGGGGATGTCCAATGAGGCATTTGAGCGGGAAATGAATGCCCGGTTGAACTCCTTTATCGCGGAAATTTTTACTCAAATTGAGAATGATTATGCTAAATATGATAAGGCGCAGAGGCGTGCGTTGCGCGTAGCTGAAAATTTGTTGTTGAGAGCTTTGGGGATGCCGGAATGGCTGTTGGAGATTTGGAATAACTCACATATTAAATCCCGACTGCGTGACAGGAAGAATGGGGTGGCGTTTGATACTGATTAGCAACGTAAATCCGGGGATGCCAGTACTTTTTTTGGTAATACTATAGTATTGTTATTCGTATTATTAGCATGTTATGATTTGGACGACATTGTTCTAATGTTGTTAGCCGGAGATGATTCAGTTATTTTTTTTAAATCGGGGTTATTTGTACGATTTGATCCGTCGCAGAAGATGACTGATTTATTTAACTTAGAGAGTAAATTGATTTCTAAATATAATATTGCATACTTTTGTTCAAAATTTTTAGTCATAACTGAGGATTGGATATATATGGTACTGGATCCTGTGAAATTCATTACTAAGTTGGGGCGTAGGGAATGATGAAACCTTTGTTTAATGCTCGTGTGGCGTGGGGTTTGTCTATTGGTGTTACCGAGCGTTATGGTGGGCAAATAAATGATGTTAACAAGTTACTGGGTGTTTTGTCGGAATTGTGTAATGATAAAGTTAAGTTTGCGAAGTATTACAACGCGCGTCATAGAAACGTTCGATACCGGGTAGGCGATTTAGTTTGGCGCCGAAATAAAGTCCTCTCGTCCGCCGCGGAAAACGTGGCCGCGAAGCTGTCGCCAGCTTATATCGGCCCGTTTCGGATTAAAAAGGTCCTGTCGCCGGTTGTGTGTGAGTTGGAGATGTGGGGAACCTGCATGATTCCGAAGGTGCACGTCTCCGATTTGAAGCCGTTTGTCGGTGACGTCCCCAATGACAATCCGTTACCGACCGCTTCTAATATCTCTTTGCCACTACAGGATGCTGCGTCGAGGAAGAAGAGGCGGTCGAAGTGGGGCCCGAAAACAGCCGGCCCCACACCACCCGGACCTGGCATTCGACCCCTTTCCCCCGGGGGCCTGCTTACAGCCCCGGGCCTCGACTGCGGAGGCGCCGCCGACCTTGGTGGCGACAGGAGTCGCCACCCCAGCAAGGACGGGATCCGCCCGGACCGCGAAAAGGAGGGAGCGGCGGAAAAGGACCCGCCAGGCGCGGCGAGGGCCCACCGCCCCCGCGGCATCCACCTCCGCCGCCGCAGTAGCGCCCGTCCACGGGCGCGTAAAGAGGGAGGCGCGGAGGGAGTCCGCGCTCCCCGCGGTGACGACGTCCGTCGCCGTAGCGCCCGTCTCCGGGCGCGTCAAGAGGGAGGCGCGGAGGAGGAGCCGCCGCGCCCCCGCTAAAAGCGCGGCACCCGCGCTCCTGCCCGGCCGTTGACCCAGGGTCACAACGCTCCGGGCCAATGGCCCGAAAAGCGTAGGCGGGTAGCGGCGGAGGGGCCCGCCAGCGGCCAGGCTGCCACTCGGCCAGGTCGATTCTTCGACACGGCAGCAAAAATATTAGCTCTGATGAGCGACCTGGCCAAGGAGGAGGCGCCTGGGGGCTCCCAAGCCCAGCCCGCAGGCCCGGCCCCACCAGGGGTATGCTTTCAGTGTAGGCGGACGGGGCATAACCGGGGTAATTGCCCCTATCCGCCCACCGGAGCCTACTGCTACCGGTGTGGGTGGCCCGGCGTGACTCTGCAGTCATGCCCGCAGTGTTCGCGGGCATGGCGTGCGGAGCAGCAGGCGGCCCCGCACCGGCGGCAGTAGAGGGCTTGCGGGGACCCTGCCGGACGTCCCGTATCATGTGTTGTCCATTGTCTTTTTTTCTTGTCCTTTTTATATTATTCTTATTGGTGGTGGGTGAATCTTTGTATATAGTAGATTATAAGTAGAAAAAAAAAAAAAAAAAAAAAAATATATATATAAAATTCCAAAAAGAAAAAAAAAAATATTTGTCTTTATAAAAATTAGAAAAAAAAAAAATAATAATGTGTATCTATTGTGGTGGTGGGAATTTTTTTTTATTTATTTTATTACATATATATTGGGTTTTGTTTTTTTTTTTACTTTTCCTTTTCGTTATTTAAACCATTAAATATTTGTTGCTTTTCCTTTTTTTTATTATTGTTATTTAGTTGGCCGGCCAGTTAGGCCAAAAAGGCATATTTTGTTTAGTTTTCTTGTCTTCGTTTAGTGTTTGGTTGTGTTTCCCGTTCTCGTACCGTTATCGTGCGCCTGAACTATCGTTCCTTTCGTTCCGTCTCGTTTCCCTTTTTCTTTTCTCACCGCCCCCCTTTCTCCGTCCCGTTGCAGGGGACAGACTTTCTTGCGGGGACAAAACACTCATCCCTCCACACTGCCCCAGCGGCTGGGGTGTCGCTGGGCGGAGGAGGGAGGCCGGCGGGCCTGGTGGCCACTCGTAACGAGGCCAAAGTGTGCCTCGTTACAATAGAAAACAAAAATTGGCCTAGGTATGTTGGAAGGGGAGTGAAAATTAGGGGGTGAAGTACCCCTAAAATGACCAATTTCTTGCTGCAAAAAATCAGTTTTGATCTGATCGAAATAAAATCTATTAAAATTTCAAGAGGAAAGATAATTAGGGAACATGTATTTTTTTTTTTTTTTTATATAAATATTTGGGGGGTAAACAACTCCTAAATTGCCGCGCTCGTTTGGCACTACGCAAGAAACACCTTGCAAAACTATATTTTCTAACTGTTCTGTTGTAATTAAATAATTGGACGCACACGAGATAGTGAATAAACACGGATATATATATTTAACAAAGGACGATATACAGTATAATACAAGATTTGAAATTAATACGATGGAGCGCTCACGAAAAACTAACTGTTACATGCGAATGTTCAAGACTGACTGATCCCTTTTTGAAAGACGAACGGTTTCTACAAAGGTGACCTGTCGTTCGCTTCGTGTAAAACCGTTAGCTCACGACCTTCGCTATCCTCAACACTAGAGCACATGGGACTACCGCCGGGGGCTGGGGTAACAGACCTAAGTTACCCGGCATATGGGGGATGGTCCGCGGTGCTGGGCATGGACCAGCGTGTAGCGTGCCGGAACAGAGCAAGAAGGTACCCCGTCATTCGCCTGGGCGCATGGGATAACCTAGCGTCCTTGGCTTTAGGCGCGGGGTATGCGTATTACGACACGTATAACGCAGAAAATGACGTGCAGATAGCTGCACGCTGCAAAAGTGGTGGACTGGATCGATTGGCTAGGGGGAGGCAGCTGAGGCGGGGCTTCGAGGCGTTCAAGCGCTCGGGAGCTCAACAAGACCGGATAGCTTTCCCTGCCGGAGATGCACACTCCGGCAAATATTGGAGCCGGCTGATCCGCGACGTAAAGGCTGGGGTTGGTACGACCACCACGTGGTTTGCCGATTTCTTTATCACCCGCCATGTTAACTTCTCATGGGCGGTTAACCAGCACGCCCAGGGCGAGGGTGGAACGTTCACTGGCATCCGTACTCCAAGTTCGTTCTGGAGAAGTACCACGAATACCGAGTGGAGCAATTTCATAATCCAGGGCAGTGGGCGGCCGGGAGGGGAGTCTTACACTTTTGACTCGTCGCGACAAAGTTGGACCGGCATGTGCTACGCCCAATTTGGGCAGGGCGAGGACGATGCCCAATTGGAAGATGTCCTAATGCGACTTGATATGAACAAATTCGACGAGAATAACTGGGGCTTGAGTTACAAGACCCACCCCCACGGAACGGAAATGCATGGCGTAGTGTGGGCCGTCGACGAATCGTATGGGGGCAATCTGGCAAGGATATTAGGGTGGGAGGATCGCGGGAGTAGCAGCCCCCCCCCTTGACACCTGGGGGTGGGGTGTTGCTGTCCGCGTAAAGGACTATACTAATGAAACGATCAAGACCGTGGTTATACCTCGGGGAACGGCAGCAGTGGCGACGGGCTCCCAGTTCTCCGATGGGACGGTGCTGTTTCGAGGTGACGTGGATGAGAAGGCGTCGGGGCTACAGAACTGGTACATAGACCGACCGATGGGTTTGGATGCCACGAAGCTGGCGCCACGACGCGGACCCAGTACTAAGCCGGGAAACGACGAGGGGGCTGCCCATGTGCCCGGGAGCAGTCCCCTCGAGATGAAGATAGTAGAGCTGGAGAGGCTCTTGGAGGAGGCTACACTAGCGAGGAGCGCGGACGAGAGGATCCGCAGGAACGCGGAGGACGCCGGACCCTACGGACTGGAGAAGGAGGGGTCGCGGAGGATCGGGACGGAGAAACGTCTCGATCCACCCACTGTGGAAGAGTTGGAGGAGAGGAGCACGGAGCGAGCTGTGACTTCGGTCCAACGTGCTGCCGCACGTCCGGAAGTGCTCGAAGAGCATGGCGGCAGGGAGGCCCAGGCTGCACTTGCGGCAGCGAGGCGTTAGACTCTCTCGATCCGGCAGAGTGGAAGGGCTCTGATCATATAATACCTGAGGATCAGTGGTCGCCGGCCTTATTCTCCGCCGCCAGGAGAAAGGCAATTCTTGAGCTCAAACGGAAATTGGGACCTATCCTCAACATGTTCGATCTTTTTAATATATCGGTTTTTTACGTTGCTGAATGCAAATCTGAAATCAAAATTCAATATGGCGGATCCATTATGGCGGACGATAACTCGAAAACCTACTTAAATAGACTGTTTTTGTGACATGTTTCAAAATATAATACAATTTCTGACATTTACTGTTAGTTGTGTGAGGTGAATGAAGCGTGTTAAAAATATATTATATATTGTTTATAACAAACTTGTTTAAACAATATAGCTTAAAAATGAAATTTAAAAAAATCGGATGACAGCATTCATTGTATGCGAAAAATGTCTATGGAAACATTGATCACATATTTTATTAATTCTTTTTGTTCCTTTAATTTAATTTTTTTTTTTCGTTTTTATTTTATTTTATTTTTTTTTTGCATTTTTATTTTATTTTATAAATGACTGATTTAACGATTAAATCAGTTTCTAAAAGTGTTGCATACATGGTATTCGTTAAAAAAATGTATTATGCACAAAGATTTTTTGCACCAAGCACATCTTATTACTGCACACACGTTGCAGATTTCGCAAGATGTTTCACAATTTTTGAAACAAAAATCAACGGGGTTATCAAATTCCAACGGTTTCTCTTTTATATACCCACTTTTGTACCATGCGTATTTAATTAGGTTTTGGAATCGAGGAGATGAAAACTGATAATGTGTCAGCGATTGAAGCTTAATCACGTTATTTCTATGGTGCAAATTTATAGGATAATTATGTAAAATAACATTATCCGAAAAATGTCTTATAAAATTCTTCCAAGGACGAAAGAAAAAAACATCCAGGGGTTGTATCATCCCCGTTGTGCCAGCAGGAATGGTCTTAATTTGAACGGATTTTCCAGACGTTGGTAAGGTATTAATCATTCGTGAATTCTGTCCACTCCAAAAATCTAACAATAGAACACTTTTTTTGTTAGTGGATGCCAGAAAAACCTCTTTAAACCATTCTTGGACTAGTTCTGTTGTCAGTTTGCCTGATTTAGAGGCCAGTACGTGCACATTTTCAGGAGTGAATTAATTGTTTTTTACTCGCGGGCCGAATATCCCATCTTTCTCTTGTAATACAATTAGTAGTGGCGATAATAAATAACCATTCGCAGAAATGAGTGGTTGTATTGTGTAGCTGTGTGTCATAGAATTCAAAGATTGGGCCAGCGCTTCAATTTTCAATTCTCCTTTAAAGGATAGAGTTCGTCCCGTATGCATCTCCAAATTGAATCCAGATTGATCGGTATTATACGCATTACACTCCCCTACTTCTGTAATAAGTCTATTTACATCTTCAACGAATTCTGTGGCTTGTTCTTTAAGTTTAACTTGATCAAGTACAGAAATAAAATAAAATAAAAACGAAAAAAAAAATTAAATTAAAGAAACAAAAAGAATTAATAAAATATGTGATCAATGTTTCCATAGACATTTTTCGCATACAATAAATGCTGTCATCAGATTTTTTTAAATTTCATTTTTAAGTTATATTGTTTAAATAATTTTGTTATAAACAATATATAATATATTTTTAACACGCTTGATTCACCTCACACAACTAACAGTAAATGTCAGAAATTGTATTATATTTTGAAAGTCGCATGTCACAGACACAGTCTATTTAAGTAGGTTTTCGAGTTATCGTCCGCCATAATGGATTCGCCATATTGAATTTTGATTTCAGATTTGCATTCAGCAACGTAAAAAACCGATATATTAAAAAGATCGAACAGTTAAAAAATATAGTTTTGCAAGGTGTTTCTTGCGTAGTGCCAAACGAGCGCGGCAATTTAGGAGTTGTTTACCCCCCAAATATTTATATAAAAAAAAAAAAAAAAATACATGTTCCCTAATTATCTTTCCTCTTGAAATTTTAATAGATTTTATTTCGATCAGATCAAAACTGATTTTTTGCAGCAAGAAATTGGTCATTTTAGGGGTACTTCACCCCCTAATTTTCACTCCCCTTCCAACATACCTAGGCCAATTTTTGTTTTCTATCGAAAGACACTTTCACACCAAAAATCATCAAAATTGCTTCACTAGTCTCAAAGATATCGCAATTTTTCCATTTTACCCTCACATTTTGGGGGGTTGTTTCATACCCTAAATATGTTTTACCGCAGATAAAAAAAAATACGTGTCCCCTAATTTTCCACGTACTATAACATATCCAAATTTCATAAAAATCGGAGAGTGACACTTCGGTAGTGTTTCGGAATCATATGTGAATTTTAAATGTCAAACGGCTCTCAAGCGGTTTAATGTTTTTCGCGTTGCCGAGCGTCCGGGCGCATATGTTTGTCGTCCTATCTTTGTCTAACTCACTATCCGCGCGCTCGCTCTAAACGCTTCCCACCTGCGAGGTTTTCGTTTTGGCGGTTTTACCTCCGAGCGTACCTATCGTTCCGTGAGTCAGTTTAAATCGAAAACCCAAGGAGAGCAGAAGAAAATAAATCAGTATCATCGTTCAAAAGTTTAATCATTTCACACGACCAGAGTTCACCGTTCCCCGGCTTCCGATCCAGCATTTTCGTTCAAAGTGCGTAGGAGTGCGCTCGATAATATTTCGACGACCCGCGTACAGGTAGGTTTACTTGTAAGTACTTTAGCACGCTAGATTTGGCTTCTGGCTTTCATCAGATCCCTATGGACCCCGCGTCTAAATCTAAAATGGCCTTATCCACTCCCTATGACCATTATGCATTTAATAGGATGCCATTTGGCTCGAAAAATACTCCGGCCACCTTCCAAAGGGTCTCATAGTGTATATGGACGGCATCGTAATTTATGCAACCTCGCTTGAGGAGCACACACAGAAGTTGAGAACCTTTTTAGCACGGTTACAGACTGCTGGGCTGAACCTCTAACCTGAAAAGTTAAAAAAAAAACGATTTCTATAGCAAGAGATAGCTTATCTAGGGCATAGGATTTCTAGCGAGGGCGTAAAACCTGATCCAGGGAAAGTTCGGGCGGTGAATCAGTTTTCTATACCTAGGACTAAAAAGAACATCAATCAATTTTTAGGCCTAGTAGGGTACTATAGGCGATTTATTCTCAATATGGCCAAGATTGCCAAGCCTTTAACAAGATTAAAAAAAAAAGACATTCCATTTCATTGGTCTTCTGATGCACAAGGTTCCTTCGAGACTCTGAGGGACATCATCTGCTCAGAGCCTTTGCTACAATTTCCGAACTTTTCGCAACCGTTCCTCGTCACTACAGACGCCTCTGATTTTGCCGTAGGTGCCATTCTTACAAGGGACCATCCCGAGTTGATAATGTCCGATTTTGATGAAACTTATGTATAATATAGTTCTTGAAAAAATATTCGACACGTATTTTTTTTTAGCTACCGACATTCATGTTAAGGGGATGAAAATAGCCCCCAAAGTGGGGGGTGTGAATCATATTTTGTTGAATATCTGGGGAACCAATAGAGCTAGAGGGATGGTTTAAACTGCAAAGTTGTGTGTTTTTTAATGGGGAATCCGAATGTGCAATTGGATTTAAAAAATTCGCATTTGTTTAAATAATATATTAGAAAATAACACTTTTTTGTTAATTTTTCTGTTCAAAAGTTGTTGTATCTTCCCATACTTTTCTGTGTGAAAAGTATACTAGTAAGTTCAAAATACGGATAAAATGGAATTTTCATTTTTACATTCTAAACTGTAACGAGGCACTTTTTATGCCTCGTTACGAGAGGCCCCCAGGCCCACCGGCCTTCCTCCTCCGCCCAAGCGACACCCTCACCGCTGGGGCGTCGGAATGGAGAGATGAGTGTTTTTCTTTCACGTTGTTGTTTTTGTACGCGCGTTTTTTTTATTTTATTTTTTTTTTCACGCGTCCCTCCCCCCCACCCTGCACCTGCGGAGCAGTGTCGCCGCCCCCCCAGAAGAGGAGTCCGCGTCTCTGGTCGCGAGGGGAACCTCCACCCGAGCGACAGAAGCACGGGATGGGTCCACCTACAGACAACGCCGCCGGCAGACCGGTCGCCAAGCCACCTCGTCCGCCTTCGCGGGGGCGACCGGCAGCCCACAATCGAGGGATGCCAGGCCTCGGGAGCAGCCACCCCCAGCTACCACCCGAAGGGAGCCCCAGGACCTGGCCAACAGAGGAAGCGCAGTGGCCCATCCCCAACGCCGAAATCCTCGGCAAGGGGGAACCCCGCGCACCGGGAAGACGCGGATGAAGACGGCAGAAGGTAGCGACCGGCCGATATAGCGACCACGCGTACGCGATTTACACCCGTTGACTTAATTGTTCCCCTTTTCGTACTTTTTTTCTTTTCTCTATTTTTTCTCCTTTTCTTTTCTTTTTTTTTATTCGTGTGTGTCAAAAAGTGTGTGGTGTGAACCAGCCCCTACCGCAACGAATACAAGGAGTACGCCCACGTCTAACCAGGTAGGACTTTGCCTCCTGGCGTTTGAAGTATTGCATTTTTTTGGTGTGTGTGTGCGTGTGCATGAGAGGGTGGTCCCCGGCGACAGGACCACCGACCCCAGCGGCGAGGACCCTAAAGGCCGTACTTTTTGTCCCCTCCCGTTTTCCGCGCCCCTGCGTCGCGCCACGCCGGATCGTGTTGGTGCCGGGATCTATTTCGCTTGTATTTTACGATCTAGGACCAGCGTCCCCTTTTTGTCCACACCACCGAGAGGGTGTGCTCCCCCTCCGCGTGCGCTTGCTATTCCGTTCGCCGGACAGAATCGGTCTGTCCTGATTTTCGCGCCTTCTATGTACCGCGCGCCGCGAAAACCCTTTCGCACTTGGCGAGCGCGGCCCTTTTTCCCGACCGTATTTTGTACCGCGAGGGGCTCCATTCTGTTTAGTAGAGTGGCCTATTTCGGCCTCAATAAAAGGTTACTCATCACAAAATATTCGCGGGTCGCCTAATCATTTTTTGTTGACCTCCCCTGAATTCCGCTCTCATTCGAGCAGCCGGAAGGGCGAGTACCGGATCGAGGCCGTCCTGACTACCAGGCGATGAGAGGACTTACTCTCGAAATATGAGTGCATCTTGTACCGTTCCCCCGTACAAGGGGCGAGTCGTTCTCGCCGGACACGGGAGACCAGGAGGTCAGTCCCCGCGGCGGCCCCGAACACGACCGTGACAGCACCCACGCTTTCGGTCGCAGAACCGCCAGAGGAGGACCGATACCCCGTGTCCGATGTTCCGAGGGGTAGGAATACCCCCGAATTAGCGCGCGGTCTGGTTGAGTCAGGTCGTTGGCTGCCCACCGGTCAATCCGCCGGACGATGGAGGGATCCCGTCAGCCTTCCCTCCAGCGAGGTGGAAACGACCAGGCCAACCGAACCGACTCCCCACCACCCCCTTCCGACTTCACGCGCTAGCCGTTCGCGACAAGTGGAGTCCGAATTTCCTGGACAGGGGGGGAATTTCGACACGTCGTACGTTCCCCCAACGCGAGAGTCGCGAAGGTCTTCGGCACCCCTTCCCCAAACCGAGCCGATCGTCGCCGATCAACGCTCATCGCGTTCCGCGAGGGAAGGGATGGCAGTCGCGACGCGCACAGTGAGAGAGAGAATAGCGGGTCGGCACTCCGGTAGTCTGCTGATCCCCCTACTCTCCCTCCGACGGACTCGGTGCGACAGCACCGAAAGCAGTGGGAGCGACAGAGAGGTCCCACTGCCAGCTGTCGATGAGTCCCGCGTTAGCCAGCATTTACTGCAATGCGAAGCGCGACGCGAGTCGAGACGTGCGGGGGGACACGAGACCGGCGATCTCTACCCCCACGAACGGCTACACTTCCGTGACCGCGAGGACAACTTGGCGTCTCGTGATCATTCCCATATTCCTTCTCCATACGAGGAGGAATTTACCGATGACGATGATTACGAACGTGAACATCGTCGACACATACCGTCCCGACACGTGGCGTACCGTAACCTTGCCCCGAGGGTGCCCTTGGAGGCGCCCCATGTCCCCTCACGGGCGACCAGGAGAAGGGAGAGAGAAGCTCGTCCACTTTCGGGCGAGCCGTGCTCCCGCCGTGTTGCGCGACAACGGGAAGTGGACACGGAGTATGATGATGGTGCTTGGGTACCACGTCGGCCGTCCTGCAGCGGTTACTTCCGCGGGGACAGAGCTGTCGATGTGCTAAACAAGTTGTAACGCGTAGTAAGGCGCGAACGCCGTGATTTAGGATCGCCGCCGGTAGAGGGCGACGACCGCGACCGCGATTCCCGCAGGAGAATCGGCGCCCGCGGTAATATATAAGACCAAGCTGCGGGCCCACTCTCCGGAGAGCACCAGGCAAGTGAGCGTCCGATTGCGAACCGTACAAACCGCACCGACTAAAGCTAACCGTGTGCCAGGCTCTCTTGTATTTTTGTATTCCTATACTTCCTCCACGGAGGGCACCAGAACGAGTGCGGAAGCAGCGCTCTGGGGCACACAGACTCCGAATCCACCGACCCGGCGTCGTAGCTCGTTCTACGAAACGCGGGTCATCCCGACCGCCGAGGAACACGGAGTTCGTGTCCTCGGGTCCCCACGGTCATCCGCCAGGGAAGGGTCGCGAGCGGATTGCAGCGGCCCGACCTCAACATCGGCAAAAGGTGTAACTCCTTTTCCCGCGCTCCCCCTACCCACCGCGAAGTATTGTACAAATAGCGTTTAGATATAAGCAGCATGCGTTTCGCGTTCCGCGTTCCGGCAATTTCGCGTTCCGTCACCTTCGCGTTCCGCGTTTTGTAAAATAACCCCGCGTTTAGTCTATAAGCCGCGTTACTCCGGACCGAATCCCGTACAGCCGACTGAACATCGGCAAAATAAATAGAGACAGTTACAAAGTGGCACATCTCATATTCCAATGAGTTCGAGGAGGGGGCCGAAACCTTTTTGGACCGCCTCGAACGATGCCTGGACAGTGCCGGACTGCCTGACCAGGACATGTTGGCCGCGTTACCTGCCGTTTTCCGAGGAGAAGCGTCAAAGTGGTATCGCCTCCGAGGAGCGAGCTGCCAAACCTGGCGCGCGTTTTCCCGAGCTTTTGGGGAACGCTTTGGCGCCAGCGATTTGCAGCAACAGCTCTGGAGCGATTCGAAAAATCGCACGCAGGGAGAGAGGGAGTCGATCGGCGCATTCCTGGATAACTTGGAGCTGATCTTCTCCCATATGATCTCCCATCCACCTTATACCGAGCGCCTAGGTATCGCTTACGATAACCTGAGGCCCTTTTACCGTCGTCACTTCCGTCGATCCGAATTTTCAACGTTTGAGGAGCTGCGCGAGCTAGGAAAGGAGATTGAGATGGCCGCGGCTAGAGATAAAGCAGGGCACCGTCCACCCCCTACCGCCAGCGAACTCGCGTTGTCCGAGACCGCGTATAGGCCACCCCCGCGAGGACCTTGCGCGCGACTTGCCGCGATCGACGCGTCGACGAGCTCCGACACATCGTCGGATCGCTCGTCCGGAGGGAGATCCGCGAAAGCACGTAGAAAGAAGAAAATGGGCTCTTCAAAGCCCAAGGCCGAGGAGAGGCGAGGAAAACCGCGCTCCTCGGCCCCCGCGCCCGCGAGAACCCTGATAAGCGCTACTCAAGATACCGTTTCCCGTCAGCCGCAGCGGAAGCGCACTTCGCCACGCCCTTTGGTGGCGCAACAAACGCGGAGGACTCCTGCGAAGCCAGCTAATACCGCACCTCAACGCTCTGCTCTGACTCCGTCGACTTCTGGGGGGGGGGGAGTGCCTTAATTGCGGGCAGTCCGGACATCGGGCCGCCGACTGCCCCCACCCCGCAAGACACGGGTTTGCTACGGATGCAACCGGGAAGGGGAAACAATTCTCACGTGCCCCGACTGCCTCGCACGGCGGTCGGGAAATGCCAAGCGGGGAAGTCGCTAGAGGCCTGCGACCACACGCATAAAGACGAGGAGGCCTCACCTATAGGCACAACTCAGGCGAAGGAGGGGTCAACGGGTCCGAACCTTTGTTTGGATTTTCCGGAAACTCCAGAATTCCTTGCTGAGCGGACCCATCCATCTCTTCCGCCACAATCCGCGGGGCCTCTCCCTACTCCTCTACTTCCGGAGGAAAGGAAGAAGGCCACATCCACCGATCCCTACTTTGTCCATGGGACGGCCAAAGGACCGGTTGGACCAGGGGACAAAGAGGTGGTCGTTTTGGCTCGCGAGACGTCCAAATTTCGTCACGATTTTCCGCCGGGATATGTTGACCGCCGCTATTATGTCCAGTTGCTTTTAGCTGGGCATCCGCTGTGGGCGCTAATCGACAGCGGGGCCGCGCGTTCCTATTTGGGACCGGACGCGATCGAGTGGTTAGGATCGCGTCTCGATTTCACCTGGAGAGATGCGAATAGCCAATGGCACGCAGGACCGTATCTTAGGCGAAGCAGTCGTAGAGATCGAAATCGACGGGCGGAAGTTAGATTTACCGATTCGAGTCGCGAATAACTTAGATTATGATTGTGTGTTAGGGATCGATTTTCTTGAAGCCTTCGAAATCTCCCTAGACACTTCAAACGCGACTTGGAAAATTCGGAATGGTCCCGTTCACGCTTTTGTAGTTCCGTGTTTTCAGAATTCGGAGGAAATTATCCACGCCAACTGCGCCGCGATCTATATAATAATAATCGATAACTGAGCTTACTCCGAATCAAAGCGAGCGCCTAAGTCAGCTGTTGGATCGAATAATTTTCCCTCCTGCAGAAAAACCCCCCGCGACGAATCTTGTCCAGTATCGGATTGACGTGCAGGGACACGACCCGATCAAGCACCGCGCGAGACGCGTTTCTCCAAAAATTTACGAAGTCGCACACACGGAAGTTGACAAGATGCTCGCGGATGGGATTATCGAGCGCTCAGAAAGCGCGTGGGCGAGTTGTCCAGTGATAGTCCCGAAACCGAACGGGAAATTCCGATTTTGTATCGATTACCGTGACGTAAACAACGTCACTAAAAAAGATGCGTACCCTCTTCCGCATATGGACGCAAACCTGGACAAATTACGCACTGCATTGTACATTTCTACAATCGATTTAAGTCAGGCGTACTTCCAAATTCCTCTGGAAGAGTCCAGTCGAGAGATTACTGCGTTCCCAGGGAAAGGGTATTCCAATGTACGCGTATGTCATACGGGCTGACCAACGCCCCGGCAACGTTTTTTGCCACTCCAGGATGCAATGTCAAGGAAGAAGGAGAGGCCGAAATCTTGTCCCCCGCAAGAGACCGGAGCCTCACCAGCACGACGCGGGATTCGACCCTTCGCCCCCGGGGACCTGCCTGGACCGGCGGCGGCCCGCCGCGGACAACCAAGCCAGAATGACCCCGGGGAGAAACGCGCACAAAAACAAGCGGAGGAGGAAGAATCAAAAGAAGCAGGCCTCCAGAAGGAAGTCCGCCGCAGAAGCGCCCGCCTCGGAGAAAAGGAGGCCGCCGGAAAAAGGGAGAGCGGCGGTAAGAGGAAGGCGAGCGGCCCCAAAAAGGGCGCAGCGTCCACCGCCCCTGCCCGGCCGCAACGGAGGGTCCGCAACGGAGCAGACCAGCGGCCGGCCAAGCGCCAGCGCCTTGCGGCGGAGGCGCCCACCGCTCCCGTCCGGCCGCAACAGAGAGTCCGCCGTGGAGCGGACCAGCGGCCGCGCCTGGCAACGAAGGCGCCCAGCGCTGTGGCCGTGGCCGCCGCAGCCTTGACCCCCAGTGGACAGACGGGGAATATCTTGACGACCACGTCGCAATTCATTGGACTAATGAAGAGCCTGGTCCAACCCCCGTCCGCTGGGGGTCAACAAACGACCGGGGTAGTAGGCCCAGCACTGGAAGGAGTCTGCTTCCAGTGCCGACAGGGGGGGCACGTTCGATCCAACTGCCCCTATCCCCCTCTGGCACCTACTGCTTTAGGTGTGGTTGGCAAGGGGTAACCCTGCGGTCATGCCCGCGTTGCGCGCAGGCATGGCAGATGGAGCAGGCGATGGCCCCACACCGGCGGCAGTAGGGAGGGCCTACCGGGACCCGATCGGCCCCCATCCGGCTTTTGTGTACCGTCCCGTGTCCTTCGTCCCTCTATGTTAGAATTAGACGGGTGATGGGTAAATTTTAAGTTTTCTTTTTTTTCTTTTCTCTATTTCACTTATATTTATTACATAAAAAAAAAAAAAATTAAAAACGAAACAAAACAAAAAAAAAATCTTATATGTATGGTGGTGAGTCTTAGTTCATAAGTACATTTCATTATTTCTTTTTTTTTCTATTTATTTTATTTTATTTTGTTTTCTTTTTTTTTTTTCTTACAAGGAACATCACCCAATTGATACACGCCGATTTTAATGTGTTATAGAACTCGAAAAAATATTTGACACGTATTTTTTTTTATCGGCAAACATCCACTCTGAGGTGGTAAAAATAGCCCTTGAAGTTGGGGTTGAAAAAGCTATTTTCGCAAATATCTCGGGAACTAATAGACCTAGACAAAAAATTCAAAATGCAAAATTTTCTGTTTTAGAAGGCCAATAACATGGCGTAATTGGATTTTTTAAAAATTAGTTTGTTTAAACAATATATTAAAAATTAACATTATTTTGCAAATTTTTTTAATAAAACGTTGAACTATTTTGATCAAATTTCACATACGTAAACTATGGGTCCAAAGACAAAATACGGATAAATTGGAATTTTTAATTTCTCTTGTGGAAAACATATTATTAACGTTGGAGTTATACGTACATTTTATACCTTCCGGTCGGTGTACGACTGATTTCTATGCATAATATTCTGGAAATTGTATTATATTGCATTTTTTATACTAATTTATTAAGAAAAAGAACTTAAGGGTCCATAGGTGCCTCTACAAAACCTGGGGCCCGAGTCAGGTATCGCGTTTGTCCCGCGTTATGGGCGCGTACTGGTGGCAGTATTCGACGCGCGGAAGATCTAAACACGTAAATTGTACGTGCATAGAGTGTAATGATTTTATGATTAATTTAGATTATGCAATTAAAGGACTGTATTTGTTCATTGAGAATTGTTCCACGTTTCTGAAAAATATGGTAGCTCTGAAAAGAACTCATTTTTCTAAAGCTCTGAAAAGAACTGATTTTTCTAAAGCTCTAAAAAGAGCTGATTCTGCTGTAAGTCTGAAAATATCATATTTTTTTATAATTTCGAAAATGGTAACTTTTATTTTGGAATGGTCTTCTAAACTATTATGAACGGTAGTAAATGTAAAAAATGCAATAAAGGTATGTACTTTAAAATTGAAACAGATATCAGTATTTGTTAGTTCATATTTTATAAAAGTTATTCTGTATAGTTATTACAGTAATGAAAATTCTCAAAAAAATGTACGAAGCACAACTCACTTTTACACCACGAACATTTTACGGCAACTACCTCTGGGCAATTTGAGCAATACATGGTTTCAATTTGATTGAAACTGAAATCAACAGGATTATCAAAATGTTCCGGTCTACTATTGATATAACCACACCGAAACCATGCGTACTTAAATAGCTCTTTATATCTAGGTGCGGACAATTGATTATGTATTAAAGATTGCATTTTGATAATTGTGTTTCGTGCATGTAAATTAATTTGTAAATCTAATATAAGTACGAGATCTGATATTTTACGCACGAAATTTTTCCATATTCTGAAACCATATACATCCAAAGGCTGTATCAATCCAGTAGTGTTTTTTGAAATAGTTAAAACTGATTGGGTTTTATTTGGTAGAGTAATATTTGTTATCAAATTTTGATCATATCCTGTCCATGAGTCCAGTAGTAAGATACTATTTTCCGATGCATTTGGAAAAAATACTGTTTCCAACCATTGTCTGAAAAAATCTTTGCTTAATTTGCCTGATGCCGATACCCTGATAATATCATTAGATGCCGTAAACATTGTACTTTTTACTCGTGGTCCTAATTGACCACTTGCTTCTTTCAAAACTACAAACAATGGAGACAAAAGTTGACCATCTGCTGATATGATTGGTTGTATAGTATAAGAATGTGTTAATACAGATGAGGACTGTATAGCTGATACTGTATGCCTTTCGCCTCTCCAAGAAAGCGTCCTTCCAGAATACATTTCTAGTTGAAATCCACTTTGATCAGAATTGAAAATATTTGTTGCGCCATGACTATGGAAATATTGAAATACGCTTGACACAAATTCGTTAGCTCGCGTGTTTATTTCAGACAAATTTTCAGAATAATTTCTTGTAATGAATTTCGTAGTTTTTCGCGATACAATACTATGAGCACGATTGAATTTCAACGACATATGCGATGCATGAAATCCTTCAAAATTCAACTTTTGTTTCTCCTGCAACGCCCAACGTCTTAAATCAATATCATGTACTATTATTATTTTTCTAGTACAATATTACTAATATCATTAAGTTTATCAATTCGCGACCCCCACTATTAATGTGCTGTTCCCATGTATATAATTGTGCACAGCTTTTTAATTTTTTAAATTTCGATTGTACACTTCTGAAAGTTAATGGTCTCTTTCTACCGCTCTTCCAAAAGCTTACAGCATTCTTTTTGTATTTCATATCAATATGTACCCTTTCGAATATGATTTCATCAGGCGAATTAGACAAAGATTCACTTACTTCTGCAGGTGACGATGATACACTTACTTCTGGCTCATGTGGATCGCATGATGGAAATTTATCTTCATCTACATCATGTTCAAACAATAATTCCTGTTCGGATTAATTAAGTCCGTAATAGTATTAGCTAAATCAATTGCTAAACAGCTAAATCAATAAATTTATTTGGCGTTTACAGGTGTACGCTGAACTGTATTCATAATTATACGAATCTATTAAAATGCTTATGATATTAGCCATATTTATTTTCATAGCGAAATAGTTAATCGAATAAAAAAAAAGCTAATTGTATATATAGAATTATGAAAGGATTAAATATAGGCCGTTTAAAACTAAATGAACTGATAACAGTACTAGTTGATTTGCAAATCGTTCGAGCCTTGTTGATGTATATGAATCACTTGTCACTTATTGGGGATTAATTAGTACATAGCACTCGAAAGACCACTCCGTAACAAATATCACAATTATATATCACAATCGCCCAGCACACTTACTGCGATTCTATACACCGCTTGCAGTTAACTGCTAAATGGTTCGATTTGTTTTGAAGTCTCTTTAAAATAATATATTCGGTTTAGTTTAGCAGTAATATGTTGAGGGGGTAAAATGCGTGGATTGGCTGATCACATTTGTAACAATCTTTAGAAAGGGAAACTGCTGCTTTACCTGATTGGTCAAAAAAGTTAATAAAAAGTTAAGAAAATAGTAATTGTCTACAAGGCAGCGGTAATTAGCCCTCAGGTATAGGGTGTATCATTCAGCGACGGAAATAGACAATCCCGCGTGCAACGAACAATAACCGCAGCAAGTGAAAAGGTGCCTTCACTGTGATGAAAAATAAATGGACATGTAACAATAAATGCTAATCCCCGACAAACAGTTGTGAACGATAAACATAAAAATCCTTCAGTGCTAAAAAGTGAAATTACGATGCTTGATGGTATCATAAAATAATAAAAAATGGTAATATGGAGCGGAATCAGTTTTCAAAATTGCCTGTTATAAAACGGAAGTTTCAAAATGTGAAATAACTCCAAACGAACAATTACTTTAACCCGAACAAAATACTAATTACGCTTTTCAAGTTAGATCTTCGTGCGTCGAATACTGCCACCTGTACGCTCCCATAACTCGGGACAAACGGGATACCTGACTCGGGTCCCATGTTTTATAGGGACACCTATGGACCCTTAAGTTATTATTTTTAATAAATTAATATAAAAAATGCAATATATAAGACAATTGCTAGAATATTATGTATAGAAATCAGTCGTGCACCGAACGGAAGGTATAAAATGTACGTATAATACCAACGATAGTCATTTTTTTTCCACAAGAGAAATTAAAAATTGCAATTTGTCCGTATTTTTTCTTTTGCCCCATAGTTTACGTATGTGAAATTTGATCAAAATAGTTCAACATTTTATTAACAAAATTTGCAAAATAATGTTAATTTTGCACATTTTAACATTTTTTAAACAAACAAATTTTTCTCGTCAAGTAACAAAAGTTAGATGGGTCGTCGAAGCCGTACACGGTATTATAGGGAAAAAGCATTGTCTACTCCATAATCAGTTAGATAACAAATTGCTTCCATCGATCAGTTCATATTGTAGAATTGTAGGGTTCTTAAATAATAAGTTTGGTACATGTTTAAATTCAGATATAGGAAATACAGATGAAGTTATAAATCGAATGTTAAGTCAACAACATATTAGTAATTCCTTAGCGTTAGAAGTCGAGACAGACCGTTGGTATAGACGAACAGTTCCATTTAAACAAATAGTAGTTTCAGATCTTCTCGACTTTCCACAGATGACAGAAAATGATTTGAAAATTCTTTTTACCGGCTCGTACCAATTATCCCAAGCAATTTCTTATTTAGCTGAAATAATGGATGCAGATAATAATATTAATATCCTTATGTTGAAGGAACAAGAACATATAGTTAAGTTTCAGGTCAGATCGCGTCATATAAATAGTAAAACGTACAGATGTTTCATTAATTATACACCAAATTCAATAGGCTATTCAGGCATTAAACGTTATTGTTGCGAATGTGCGAATGGTAATCGTACCATTGGTTGCTGTTCACACGCAGCAGCAATAATTTATTACTTAAGTCATGCACGGTTCTTCCAACCGTTGGAACACGGTACGTGAGATTTCGCTTGGAAAGTTTATCATTCAAAAAGCTATTTTTGAGAAAGACCTTTTCCTCGCGCGCAGTTAAATTCATTTACCTTTTTCTGACAATAGAGTTAGAATTTTAGTTTTCGTTTAGTCCTCAATAGCCCTTTCCTGTCATAAACTTGGTATTTCCGAAGGGTAATTTCGAGGGTACATTCGCTACGGTACTTTTTGGCCATCGGGCCTTGAGACCCAGAGGAAAAACACCGGTGTTGCCGGACTCGCGGATTTCTCACGTACGCCCTGGTACCATCCCATTCTTTACTAAAACGAAACACACTAAGGGCGTAATGGAAGAGTGGGAGAAAGTCAAGGGACACGCTGATTGGAATTTACAAAATCGAGAAAAACCAATCAGCGCAATTCCCAACTTTCGCCAGGACTCCTTTGCTCTGACGATCGAGAGCAAAGATCAGATATCACAAGTTTTTCGTCGAGTAAAGATCATAGTTCACAGCAAGTAGAGTCAACCATCTCGGACTTAGTTTGTACTTGACCAGAGTCAATCGTTCGGACTCAGTATAATCTCAACCAACGTTACCATTTCGAACTCTGTTAATTTCATCTAGAGTCATCAGTTCGGACTTT
Source organism: Megachile ligniseca (assembly GCA_945859555.1). Lineage (NCBI taxonomy): Eukaryota > Metazoa > Arthropoda > Insecta > Hymenoptera > Megachilidae > Megachile > Megachile ligniseca. The sequence goes on from OX243778.1 coordinate 1,049,841, forward strand.
AGTTTTAAACTACTGCTCCTAAGTTAATTCGGCAGAGCAGCGCGTCCTAGAAGCCGTAAACATTCGAAACGTAAGATTTACGCCCTTACGTCACGGAAAATAAATTCCGTGCGGTCATCGCGACGCGAGTAACCTCGTACGAGCGGTTACAACGGTACTTGTCAACGATTGTACGACCTGCAGAGATATTAAGCAAAATAATTCAAACGGAGCAAGAGATACCTGTAATAAATGCAGACAGCGATGACGATTTATACGATAGACATAATATTTCTTCAACAATGGATAGTGGTAAGGTACGAAAAATGAAATATTTAAAATTAAAAATTGTAACGAGGCACTTTCTTTCGCCCCCGGGGACCTGCCTGGACCCGCAGCAGCCCGCCGCAGACGACCGGCCCAGAACGACCCCGCGGAAAAACGCGGCAAAGAACAAGCGGAGGAAAGAAAACCAGAGGAGACAGGCCTCCAAAGGGAAATCCGCCGCACCAGCGTCCGCCCCCGGAAAAAAGGGACGCGCCGGCAAAAAGGGGCGCGCTGGTAAAAGGAAGGCGAACGGCTTCAAAAAGGGCGCGGTGCCCACCGCCACCGCCCGGCCGCAACAGAGGGTCCGCCGCGGAGCGGACCAGCGGCCAGCCAAGCGCCCGCGCCTTACGGCGGAGGCGCCTAGCGCCAAGCGCCGCGGCCGTAGCAGCCGCAGCTCCGGCCCCCAATAGGCAGACGGGGGATATAATGAGCACCACAACTCAATTCATCGCACTGATGATGAATAGCCTGGTAAAACCCCCGTCAGCCGGGGGACCACAGCCGAGCGGGGTAGTGGCCCAGCACTGGAAGGGGTTGGTTTCCAGTGCCGGCAGAGGGGGCACGATAGGGCGAATTGCCCCCCCCCCCCCCCCCCCCCCACAGGCGCCTACTGCTATAGGTGTGGGTCGCCAGAAGTAACCCTGCGGTCATGCCCGCGTTGCGCGCAGGCATGGCAGATGGAGCAGGCGTTGGCCCCACACCGGCGGCAGTAGGAGGCCCGCCGGAACCCGATCGGCTCCCCGTTCCGTTATCATGTACCGTCCCGTGTGTTTTGTCTTTTTGTTTGTTTATATATAATTTTGGGTGATGGGTAAATTTTGTTCTTCGACCGTCGAAGCGCGAATATACCGTTTACCGAGGCCCAAGAATGAATGTGGTGTTGGGGAATGAATGAGAGGAGGCAAAAGTCCTTACTGGACATGTCTTTTTTTTTTTCTATTACTTTCTTTCCCTCCCTCTCTTCCCTTCGCCCCTCGTTATTCTTTTTTTTTAATTATTGACCGTTTTTCTTTTTTCTGTGTCTGTTGCAGGGCAGAGCCCTTTCTTCGTCGCGCGGCCTTTAGGAGCGGGCACGAAAGCGAGGAGGAGAGGCAGGACAAGTTTTTTGGGGGGAGGGGGGGGTGTAACGAGACACTTTTTTATGCCTCGTTACGAGAGGCCCCCAGGTCCACCGGCCTCCTGCCTCCGCCCACGCGACGCCCTCACCGCTAGGGCACCGGAATGGAGGGATGAGTGTTTTTTTTGTGGTATGCGTGTTTCTTTTTTTCTCTTATTTATTTTTGTCGCGCGTCCCCCCCACTCTTCCTCTCTGGAGTCCGGCAGAAGAGGAGCCCGCGTCCCCGGTCGTGAAGGGAACCTCCACCCGAGCGACAGAAGTGCGGGATGGGTCCACCTAAGGATAACGCCGCCGGCTGACCGGTCGCCGAGCCACCTCGTCTGCCTCCGCGTGGTCGACCGGCACCCCACCAGCAAGGGATGCCAGGCCTGGGGACCAGCCACCATCCGAAGAGGGCCCCAGGACCTGGCCAACAGAGGGAGCGCGGTGGCCCATCCCCAACACCGAAATCCTCGGGGAGGGGGAACCCCGCGCACCGGGAGGACGCGGATGAAGACGAGAGGAGCGAAGTAAGCGACCTGCGGAGCAGACTAATACGCGAGCGCGCTAATAGTTTTTTTTTCTGGTTTTGTACAATAGTTTTCTTTTCTTTTTCTCTGTAGGAAGACGGCAACGAGCGGCGCAAGTCGTAAAAAGGACGCCGCCAGCTATAACACCGAACCTCCCGCCAAAGGACATCCCACTACCGCTACCTCCGCCAGAAGCTATATGGGCACTAGCGCTAACACCGGTATGGGTCCGGCCGGGGAAAACAAGTCAACGACAGCCGGCACGACCAATAGCAGTGCCATACGAGGTCACGGACCAGGACGAAGTCATCCTGGACCCAACATCAATCATCAATCATTAAACCACACATATTTTACTGATAATAGTTGTTATACAGTATTTTGGTAGTGACATTATTTACTAAGTTATTAATAATAGTTTTATTTGACTATATTTAAATATGTCGGATAAAAAAAAATATATTGTTCTTAACATGGAACAACGCCTGGCCGTTTTAAAAGATTTGTGGGAGACATCATTAACCATATCGGAAATTGGGAGGAAATACGGTGTCCACGCCAGAAAAATCTTTCGCATCAAGAAGAACGCAATTAAAATTCGTACCTTTGCGGACAAAAATAAACGAGAGAAGAAACGGCGGAAAATTGTGGAACCAGTGTTTGACGAGTTGGATCATCGGTTATTTACGTGGTTCATAGAACGACGGACATTAGGTGACCGAATAACGGATGCCTTATTATTAGAAAAGGCTAATGAATTAAAAAATATTTTGCCAACATGTTCAAATTTCAAATTAAGCCGCGGTTGGTTGTCAAAATTTAAAAGACGACATGGCATCCGTTTAGTAAATATTTATGGGGAGAAGGCTAGTGCTGATCAGGATGCAGCGGACACATTTATTGAAGAATTTACCAAATTTACTCAGGACGAAAATATAAGTGATAATAACATTTACAATATGGATGAAACAGGACTTGTTTGGAAAGCGCTTCCAACAAAAACGCTTGCAGGAGAGGAAGAAAAAAATATCAGCAGCACAAAACTACGGAAAGATAGGATTACTGTCGGACTATGTGCAAATGCATCAGGCACACACAAAATGATGCCGTTAGTTGTGTACAAATACAAAAACCCAAGGGCTAAAACACGAGGTCAGATTACCTGTAATTTTTAAATCGCAATCAAATGCATGGATGGATCGGAAGTTATTCCTCGATTGGTATCAAAACCACTTTCAACCTGCCGTAATAAAATATCAAGAAGATAACGAAATAAGCGGCAAAGTAATTTTGCTACTTGATAATTGCGAGGCACACAAGGTTGCTCCAGAAATTCAATCAACTGAAAAATTTCAAATCATGTACTTGCCAAAAAATACAACGTCCATAATACAACCTATGGACCAGGGAATCATAGAGAAAGTGAAGAGACTGTTTCTGCACCAGCTGCTCCAAACAGTACTAACATATGACAGTGGGATAAACGAATTTTATAAAAATTATTCGTTAAGAGATTGTATAAATTTTTTAAACGACTCGTGGCAACAAATTTCCCGCAACAACGTCAGAAATGCTTGGAATAAAATTATTAAATCGCCTTCATCCCCGGATCACGAATATTTTCAAGTCGAACCAGATTGGCAAGACATGTTACGTACCATAACTGGAGAAGAATATAACCAGGAAAGAGTTGCACGATTTTTGTCCAACTGTGCAGAAGCGGAGCTTATAAATAAAGAAAATGCAGATGATACGGCAGCTGTGGATGAAGAGCCTACAGAAGAATTTGAAGACTCCGAAATTATTTATCCACACAGTAAGGACGAAAATACACGAAGCGAATTACGATATTTATTCGAAAGACTGTCCTTTTACACCTCCAAAGCGCCGGCGTGCATACAGTGCATGATGCAAGGATTGAAAATATACTTCCTGGGTAAAGAATATTAAACAAAAAGTAAGTAGATTACTCATAGAAGGATAACATGCAACCTCCCTGCACGTGAATTACTTATAAAATAATTGTAATTATTTGTTTTCAGTAAATGGCGGACTCAGGAAGGATGAAAATGATCAATGAAGACATCGCATTCACTTCGATAAAACGAAGAATTCCTAATAATACATGGTCTAAGTATATTTTTCCTAAACAAAGAATGTTGAATTATTCATAAAATAATTTATGTATATTATTTGTTTTCAGTGAATGGCGGACTCAGGAAGGATGAAAATGATCAATGAAGGTACCACATTAATTTCACAAAATAAAGAATTTCAAATAGATTGGCAACCTTTCGACGTTTCCTGCGCTGTGCTCCGAAGAGATTTAGCGTTGCTTGTTTAGTGAAGTGAAAACTTCAGCGTTTGATTATTAATCGTTAATAAATTTATTAATCAAATATGTTTTTTGGTAAATCGTTCCAAATATTTTTAATATCGTATGTACATACTATGAGAATAATCGTGCGTTAGATACGAAACTTGTCATGTATAAGCCATTTTATTGTACAATTAATTCTACAGGGTGTCCCGCGACAGGTGTTACTCCCGGAAAGGGGTTCGAACGCGACGGAACGCTAAGCGTACGGAACGTCAGCCGTCGTTTGAGGTAAGTAATGTGAATGATATTAAAACGTTTTTTTCAGATATTAGAACATTTATCAATAGATGTCTGTATTTTATTTCAGTATGAGTCGCTCCGCGGTACACCGCGTTCTTCAGGACCACCAGATGCATCCATTCAAGTATGCACGGGTGCAACACCTAAATCCAGAGGAAAACCGCTGGTCAGTCAATGTATGGGCTGGCATTTGTGGGGATTTTGTTGTGGGACCGTACATTCTGCCAAACAGATTGAACGGTCCTGCATACAAAATTTTTGTGGAAACTGTTCTTCCGACTCTTTTGGAAGAAATTCCATTAGAGACTCGGAGGAATATGTTTCTGCAACAGGATGGTGCTCCGGCCCATTATGCCGCGGTGGCGTAGTGGCGTGGCGCCCCAGGTCCCCGGATTTCACACTTCTAGACTTCTTTCTGTGGGGAAATATTGAAGGTATAATTGTTAGCAGTACGGTTACAAATTTGTAAATTATGCATTTTAACATTTTGCATTTTGTTTTGAACGTTTCACGCCGCAGCAGCACGCATTAAACCGGAAATGCTGCAAAATGTACGGGAGAACATTGTGAAAAGATTAAATGCATGTCTCACGGTCGGCGGTGGACACATCGAGCCGATTCTGTAACCTTTTCGGCAGCAATCGGCCCCTTTCGGGGCCACTCATTTCTTTTTACGAGTAACACTCATTACTTAACATTAAACAATCGGCCCCTGTCGGGGCCATTCATTTCATACAAGGAACAGTATTCAACGTAACATGAAACAATCGGCCCCTGTCGGGGCCAATATCATTATTAATCGAAAGTGAACGTTGCCTTAAAATAATCGGCCCCTTTCGGAGCCACAAGGAGCCATGGGTCAACGGAAGGAACAATATCTTTAGGGATTTACCGGAAAGTGAGAGTGAAAGTGACCGTGTTTATGTGAAGACAGTGCAGTGACCTGTGAGTGCCATCGGCTATGTCTACGGCAGGTCAACATCGGCGGGACGACCCAGTGGCAAGGACCCCAACACTTTCACTGCTGGATTATTTTCAAACAGGATTATTTTCAAATAATGGGTGAGTCCTATTTTAATCAATTTCCTTAGAACATAAAGCAAACGGATTAATACATTTATGAAGTATTGCATTGAAACTCTTTTTTCGTGAATAGAATAATTATTTTGTATTAAAAAACGCAAATTCGTAGCCTAATATCAGTGTCAGCAATGAAACAAAAAATTTTCAATATTTCATTTCGCATTCTTTGTCGATAACGAATGCCGGTATTCTGGACATTACATTTGCACAATTTGTGTTAACTACACATAACTAATTCCGACCCTTCTTCATAAGGAATGAATAAATGAACACTACTTTCAATTATTCTGTTCATTACTTAACTGAGTTTCGATGTAAAGACTTCTCGTTAGACGATAGACTGTTCTGAGGCAAAGGCACTTGATCGCGCACGCACTCAGCAACCAGGCTCGAGGCTGTCGCTCTCGCTTCTCGGCGCGTGTAATCCCTGCGCTCTGATTGGTCCGTGTTTTTCCTTAATAATTCAAAAACGAAGCTTCAAACCCCATTTTTGCAAAGGAAAATCTTGTTCAGAATGACATCCTCTACCACCCCTTTCAGGGAGTAACACTAGTTACGAGACACCCTGTATATACGCAAAAATGTCCTTTACGATACAAGCAAAAATGTTATCCCCACCACTGGGGGGAAGACCCCTCGAGACGTCCGAAGTTCGCTCGCCGAGAAATGTAACAAAATCCGGAGTCGGGTATATCCGTGAGACAACACCAATGCAAATATAAACATTTTTTATTTCGTATTTTTTCGTTATCAAACTTTTATCAATACAGTATTCTCTCCATAAGTGTGAAAAAGATCTCTACCGTAAGAGTAAAAATTTTATCCCCACTAGTGGGGGGATCCCCCTCGGAATCAGTCAAGCGTTAAAGACGATCGGTTACCGAAACGACGAGAATCGAATATCGGTGAGGCACATACTAATGCAAGCAAAGGGAAAGATTGCTATTTTCTTATTTCTTATTATTTTTCCATGAAATTCGTACCATCGCATTCGCCTCATTTTTCTGATTAAAATGACACCAAACACAACATAATTACGTTCATAATTACTTGTGTGACGGGTGATTAAAGTTTTTAACATGAAAGAGGACAGCGAATCGAAAAGAAAGAGAGGCAGAAAGTTGAAGCGTTCGGCAAACATGAAAGACTCGTGCGTGTTCTGTCTTTTAAATTCAAAAAACAAAATTCTTTATTTTTGGTTTTTCGTAAATGTAACTTTGATCGCCGTATGCTTCTCGTTTTTCTGATTAAAATGATACCAAACACGATATAATTAAAATCATAATTACTTGTGTGGCAAACTGTTAGGAGGAATTCGTATCTCTACCGTAAATATAAAGTCTGCCGTAAGTGTGAAAGTCCGAAACTTTTATGGTTTGTTATATAAGTAATTATGATCGTAATTATATCGTGTTCAGTGTCATTTTAATCAGAAAAACGTGACGAATACGATGGTAAAAGTTTCATTCACGAAAAACCAAAAATAAAGAATTTTAATCTTTGAATTTAAAAGACAGAACACACACCAGTCTTTCATGTTTGCCGAACGTCTCGAACCTCAGTCCCTCTTTATTTTTGTGTCGCTATCCTTTTCTACGTTCGGCTCACTACAAAGAATGTAGTACCTATTCCATAAATGGGTCATTCCACGCCAAATCGATCACTTTTGGAAGTCACCATCTCCGATTTTGTTCTAATCGAAATATGTTGTAGTCCATATGAAATTAAGGGGGGTTTAAGTTATCATTTTGCCAGTTTCGAATTTGTTAAGGAATAACAAGCCTCCAAAATTTGCAATTTTTGCCCATTTTGGCAAAAATAGGCTTCACTTACGAATTTTTTTCTCAGAAACTACTAAACCGATTTAGCTAAATTTTTTTTTGTTTTATTCGAAAAGGATTGGGCTATTTGAAAATATTTTTTTTAACTTTGTCAATTTGTTATAAAATGTCGGAAAATTAAAACAAATTCTTTTTTTGCGTTTTTCTCAATGAGGGGCGTAAAGGGTTAAATTTAAAAAAAAATATGGTCATATTCTTTGAAGCTTCCCCTTTAAAATGAGCCCTTCAGAACGATGGAGCCGCGAAAATTGACGTCACTACAAGCTGGAAAAGGACGCGGGGTACCCCGTTTCAGGTAAGCGAGTCGCGCGCTCAGCTATTATGATCGGCTGTTTTATACCGCTGGTCCCAAAGCAATACGTGAAGACCTCGTATACGACTTAATGACTCTGTTTATACCTCGAAAAGTATATTAGTTACCACTCTTGGCCAATGACACATTTTTAGTTATGTTAGATTTAACCCTAAAGTAATATGAGTATGATCCGTTTATTTGGTTATGGGTTTAAAAATAATAAGGTTGTAAAAGTTGTCGGATGCTAAGAAGCATGCCAAACATTTTCATGCATTACTAAAAACGGATAATCTATTTATTACATAGCGACAAAAGGCCATTAGTAAGGTACCTTCTTTAAAATTTTTAATGCCATTGAAAGTAGATATTCGTTTTAGGTCCCTTTTATTTTATTGTCACTTTCCTTCTTCTGCCGACTCGATAGAGTCTGCACAATAAATAAGAGGAATGGTGGGATTTCCTATATATTCAGATATCCTTATTCCAAATGTTCAGTTACCGTGAGATTTTCGTACTGTACGCTTTTGAGTCTAAAAGCGTGTGAATTGTCTGAAATGGTGCATCGAAGGTGTTGTAATCCGTTTAAACGAACGGGGCATCAAAGCTTCGCGAAAGGACTCCGTAATATCACGGTAGGGATGCAGCAAGTATTTCCAGCTCTTCCCAAGAAAGGGCTAATTTGTAATACTTGCCGCTGTAAAATATATAAAGAAAAAAGAAGAGTCCAAACGGAAATTTCATTAGCTGAGCCAGGGCCATCCGGATTATCGCACGGAGAAATGCGTACTAGCAGTGACAGTTCGAATATTTCCATGCCAATGGAACCGGCCGTTCTTGTAAGTTCTACAAACATTTTAGCATCATCATTAGGTGATTCTCCCGTTACATATAAAACTTTAAAATCAAGCAGACGTATTTCGGAAAAAATAGATCGAATTTCTGATAGATTAAAGTCACATTTAATAAATGAAGACAATAGCTCCTCCGATGTTGCAGATAATACAGAAATAATTGAATAATTAAAAATTAAATTTAATTCAGAAATTAATGACAGCGAAAAAATTCGCATTTTGACTACGTTACCTAAATCGTGGAGTATACGAAGAATTTCTTATGAATTTAACACATCTTATCACATGGCAAGACAAGCTAAGCAATTGCAAGTCAGTCATGGAATAATGGTCACTCCAAATCTAAAGCATGGTCGTCCATTAATTATCAGAAAGTATGAAGACATTAGTAGAAAATTTCTATCGTAGTGATGATGTAAGTAGAGTCATGCCGGGAAGAAAAGACGTTATTTCAATAAAACAAAACGGACGTAGAGATCATTTGCAGAAAAGATTAGTATTAGGTAATCTGAAAGAAATTTATGCATTTTTTATGGAAAAATATTCCAATTATAAAGTAGGGTTTAGTTCATTTGCAAATTTGCGACCAAAGGAATGTGTTTTAGCTGGTGCCAGTGGAACACATTCTGTTTGTGTTTGCGTTATACATCAAAATGTTAAATTAATGTTGATTGCTATTAAAACGGCAGTAGCTGCACGGTCCATAGATTCGAACATCGTTGTAACTGATTATAAGTTGATTTTAAAGTCTATAATGTGTGAGTTGCCGACTCCATCGTGCCATTTACGGAAATGTAATTCTTGTCCCGGGTTTAGTACTATTCGTTCCGAATTTGAAAATTTTTTTGACGACAATTATATAACTGAGATAACTTTTAAAAGTTGGACCAACACCGACAGGTCTTCCTTAGACACTCTTACATGTTCTGCTGATGACTTCAAAGATCGTCTTGCAGAAAAAATTCCCATTTTGCAGACACATGACTATATTGCTAGAGCACAGAGTTTGTATTTAGAAAAATCGAAAGGGTTATTAAATCGCGGAGAATTTCTTATTATAGGCGATTTCTCAGAAAATTATAGTTTCGTCATTCAAGATGAAATACAAAATTATCACTGGAACAATCAACAAGTCACTCTTCATCCTTTTGTTATATACACAAAAGATTATAATTATAATTTTGTCGTAATTTCTGAAAGTTTAGAACATAATGCAGCTGCCGTTCGTATTTTTCAAAAAAAGTTAATAGATTATCTCAAACATATATATCCGGAAAACATTAAAAAGATTATTTATTTTTCTGACGGGGCAGCTGCGCAATATAAAAACAAAAAGAATTTCATAAACTTAGCTCACCATTTTAATGATTTTGGTGTGTCTGCTGAATGGCATTTTTTTGCAACAACTCATGGTAAGGGACCATGTGATGGTCTTGGAGGAAGCATTAAAAGACTTGCAATGTGCACTAGCTTACAACGACCATTGGAAAACCAAATTCTGACACCTAAAGATTTATTCGAATGGGCAGATATTTATTGGTTTAATTAACGATAAAAGTTTCTAACATAGAGAAGGATAGCGAGTGAAAAAGACAGAGACGCTACGATCGTGGCAGTCGGCAAAGATCAAAAGTCTCTTCAATTGTTCATAATGCTAATGCGTTGCTAACTTTTTTATTTTTAATCCATTTTTTATACAATTTTCTCCATCATATTCGTGACATTTTCCTGATTAAGATGAGTCGAAACACGACGTAATTCGAGTTATATTTACTTGCAATATCTTATTGGAGAAAAGTCATCGATGTACGCGTAACATTTGAAATTATTAATAAATATGTTCCGAATTAGTCGTGTTTGGTCTCATTTTAATGAAGAAAATGTCACAAATATGATGGAAAAAGTTTAAGAAAAAAAAAAATGAAAAATAAAAAAGTTTTATTCTTGCATTGGGATTGTCCGACCAAAGTGTCACTGTTTGTTTACGTTCGGTCTGCTTCGTTCGAAATGTAGTATGTACCTTTACGATATACGCAAACGGCGACCGTGTTATTTTTCTTTTTTGTCCTTTTCTACGTTCGGCAAAACATCAATCAATGTAGGACCTTTACGATATACGCAAAACTTCAGACCTGAAAGATTTGCGTATAAGAATATTTACTGTATATGCAGTTACCGACCGTTTCGTGTTTTCATCGACGTTGTAGGTAACATGGCCAAAACCACGAAAACATGCGACTGTAACGCTATCGTCTGAATTTGACTCGGGTAGTAGGGAAATGAAACTGCGTGAAGATTGCTATGTTAGAACTGCGCGAAATTGTTGTTACGTAGAATCGCGTGAATTTTGTAATGAAAAGAAAAAAAGAAGAGAAGAAAAAAAGAAGTAGAAAAAAGGAAAATTGGAAGTTCAAAAGAATTATCGTTCTCGAAGTTTCAACATCCTTTTCCTTGCCTTCCGCAACTAGACTCTAGGGACAAGTACAGAGGTGCTCCCTCATGCGGTGACTTGCAGAAGTTCTGTCGACCTTTGTCTATCTTATGTACATATGTTGACAAGGATAGTAGATTAAAATTTGTCAAAAACACGACAAAGCATTCCCAGATTTTGAAGCTAAAAAGCAATATCTTGTGATACTTTTTTCTTAGAGATATTCTTTAGACTCTACTTAATAGTCGTATTGAGCCGGATTTTGCGATTTCGCTCTAAAAACTGCACAACGAACAAAAAAAATATTTTAACATTTTTTTTTACAGTTTTTAGAGCGAAATCGCAAAATCCAGCTCAATACGACTATTAAGTAGAGTCTAAAGAATATCTCTAAAAAAAAGTATGACAAAATATTGCTTTTTAGCTTCAAAATCTGGGAATGACTTAGTCATGTTTTTGACAAATTTTAATCTACTATCCTTGTCTCTCCTAACCAAACATACATAAGATAGACAAAGGTCGACAGAACTTCTGCAAGTCACCGCATGAGGGCATTAAAGTCACACCTAGGGAAACTCACTCACTGTTGTAGACCCGAACGCAAACTTTTTGTCCCCAAACCATACCCTTAAACTTGAATAAATTTATTTCAAAAGTTAAGCTGTTTTATTAATCGCACCTCGAGCAGAGTGCTTTAGCGCTCCACGGGCACTACCTACGCTCAAATAAAATCCCTAAATTACATTTTTACACCGCTCACACGCTACACGACCAATACTACAAGCGCTCGTAGCGGATAATCGTGAAACTATTATTGTATGGCGGAACATCGTTGACAGGCGCCAGTATGCATAATCGTATTTTTCGTCTTACTTCTTCCAGAAGTGATAAATTGACAAAAATTTGACCTAGTCGATATTGTACTATTACAGTAATGCCGGACTGCTATCGTTTTCGATGAATAAATTTCTAAATTTTCTGTAAAACGAAAAATACGGCGCAACGTGTGTAGGGACCGCCATCTTGATTGCTCAGATCTATATCTGTCTCACGTTTACGTCTCACGAATTTTTCGTTTTATTCAATCTGTGATGTTTGCTGGCGTAAAAACGATAGCAGCCCGATATTGGATATAGCTACCGGTCATCCACAGAAAGTAAATTTATGTATTTTTCGAGACATAGGAAGTAAACTACGAAATCGTCTCTCTCTTTCTCGCATATCGAAAAATGCTCTCTCTTTTTACCAATCGAAAAATGTGCACGTGGTAAGACAGCAGTTTAAAATACGTACGTGGAGGAAAAAGTACTCATTCTTTAATGAGTATATACAGTAAAAAGTCATTTTGGGGAATCATGAACAAATTGCTGATGCTAAGATGATCAAATACTTCATCGAAGAAATCCCTACTCGGAGAAATACTGTACGAGCGCACTGAATCCAATCGAAAGCGAACCTGTTACAATTATTTAACGAATAGTATTATTCAATTAATTGTTTTCGACGAGTATACTCATCGTGAAGAAGTAGTAATTGCTGAAATGAGACAAGTAACTGGTTAAGAAGGAGATTGTTGGCGACCAACCCACTGACCAGCAAGGCAAAACAAAAAAGTGTAACTTCAAAAGACGCCTTTCCTGTTCCCAACTTATGGAACACTCTGTTATCAGTTACTAAACACGGCTCTGTAACCACTATTGAGGGATTTCTAATTCAATAGAATAATGAGAACGCAAATCACGGAAAATAATTGTGAAGTAGTTTTAACCAGTCACCTATTTTCATGAGTATACTTGTCGTGAAGAAATAGTAATTGCTGAAATGAAACAGTTAACTGGTTAAAAAAGCTGTGCAATGATCGTCGGTCATGACGAAAATACAAAATTGCTAGCGAAACGAATTTATTTCTCGTGCGCGAGAAATGGCGATCGCGTTGCGTCAGGCACGCTTAAAATTTTGTTCTTAATAAAGTTACATTTCCTTTGCATAAATTGTTCATTCCGCTTTTTTTGTGACTCCTAATTGCTTTTTTCAGTTCCTCTTTTTTGCTTTTGAAATTTCGGTTTCTTGCTTTACTTCTTGTTTTATGACGACAAATCGCGCACACCGCGCACCACGAGGCACGCCAGAAATCGTATACAACACCGGACAAAACAAACTGCGCAGGCGCAACCGCCCATAACAAGATATCCCCACCCCGACCGCCTATTATATTAGCAACCGCGCATGCTGAAAACAAAGAATAACCCGGAGTAGGATTCCAATGAACTTCCTTGATAGCTCTGTTCTAAGAGAGTTTAGCCATACGGTTGTGAGCGGTAAACACTGTCGTAACCATATTAGACAGGGGAGAGAGTAGTAGAAGAGTGCAGTGGGGTAACCAGCCAGAAGAAGCCGGAAAATTTAAATAATGGTTGACGATAAAGTGATCTTAGGGAAAAGAAAGGCCGCGGTAGCATTATCCAAGATCAAACCAATTTCATGGTACCGATGGTGAAACTTTTCAGCAGCCGGAAAATTTAAATAATGGTTGACGATAAAGTGATTTTAGGGAAAAGAAAGGCCGCGGTAGCATTATCCAAGATCAAACCAATTTTATGGTACCGATGGTGAAACTTTTCAGCAGCCGGAAAATTTAAATAATGGTTGACAATAAAGTGATCTTACGGAAAAGAAAGGCCGCGGTAGCATTATCCAAGATCAAACCAATTATATGGTATCGATGGTGAAACTTTTCAGCAGCCGGACAATTTAAATAATGGTTGACGATGAAATGATCTTGGCGAAAAGAAAGGCCGCGGTAGCTTTATCCAAGATCAAACCAATTTTATGGTACCGATGGTGAAACTTTTCAGCAGCCGGAAAATTTAAATAATGGTTGACGATGAAATGATCTTGGCGAAAAGAAAGGCCGCGGTAGCTTTATCCAAGATAAAACCAATTTTATGATATCGATGGTGGAACTTTTCAGCAGTACAACATCGACTGTCTGCGTTAACGATAAGGAAGAAGAGAGGAACATCATGGAAGATCCATGTGCAACGTAGGGACCACAAGGAACGGAAATATGATTTTCAAATTGAGGAAAAGGAATCTGGGAAAAGCCGAGCTTCTCACAAAAGGAATGTACAACAAGAGTGGCTTCGTATGGCACGCAGAGATCAAGACCAACGCGGCGATTATGAAAGCTAGAGTTGGAAAATTATTAAATTATTAAATATAAATTCCAATATAAATTATTATATTGGAATTGGAAAAACTAAAAATTTAGAAATGCAGAAGTTTAGAAATCTAAAAAGGTAGACATTTTTCAAATCTATAAATTTAAAAATCTATAATTAGAAATTCAGAAAATTAGAAATGTAAAAAGTTAAAACTAAATGCAATTTGAAATTTATAAAATTAGATATTCAGAAATTCAGAATCCAGAAATATGGGAACTTAAAAACTTAGAGACTTCAAAATTTAAAAATTCTGGAATATTGGAATCTAGAAACCTAGAAATCATGTAATTTAGAGATTCAAATTTAAAATTAAATTTAAGTTTAGATTTACATAGAAATCTAAAAAATAAGAAATTGAAAATGTACAAATTTAGAAACTAAATAATGTATAATTAAAGACTGGAAATGTTCGTTTCCACAAGAAAAAGAGAGAACAGTTTTCCATTGGCAGACATAGTGGATTGTGTGGTATAACTAGCAAATTTAATAAAATTAATAATTAACATATATATTATAAAAAACATAACTTTTCTATTAAAGTTTTTCATATATCTTCGCTGGTTCTCGAGACAGTACTTGTAGGTCGAAACATTGAAAGCTAGTTTCACTCCTTAAAGTCCCATCTCAGCCGATAAAACAAATACGTATAACTTATTTTTGCTTGCTTAACAAACATGCGAAGTTCCGTCAAAATAGGAGGAAATTTCGTCAACCTTTCGTGCCTTTCCTTGGAGAAACTCCATACAATCCTTATTTATCCTTGTCAGGGAAGACAAGGATGGTAGACAAATCGACATTCAAGAATGCAATGTCATTGTTTCAAGAATTTGAAGCGAAAAAGCAATATTTTCTCACGTTCGCTTTTTTAAAATAATTTTTATATAATGATATAGGATGCTACAAAACTCGATTTTGCAGTTTTATTTTTAAAACGAAGGAAAGCGAGTTCTTAACAACCTCCATCATTATATGAAGAATGTCTTAAAGAAGAAAAAAAGCGGAAATTCAAAGACTTGAAACAACGAAGTCGCATTCTTGAATGTTAAAATGTCTACTGTTCTTGTCATATTACTGAAAAATCAAGTAGCAAAACTAAGAAAGTCTCAATATAGATTTAAAAAAATCGCTGCATTACTGAAACAAAAAGTTAAATGATTTTATGCTTAAAAATGAGTTCGTGAGATCGAAAGCGGACTGCTGTTTATACATCAAAACTGAAAATGGTAAGATAAAAAAATTTACGGAAAATTTAAAACAAAGTTTTAAAATGCTGGATTTATAATTCCACACAGATTGATCAAATAGAATACTTAAAAGTAATCTTAAGAACCTCTGTCATGGAGAATTATAAACCTATAGTAACACTACAATGAAATTTCGAAGGATACACCAGCAAATAAATGCTTGCAAACACAATGTAGAAGTTTAATAGGATAAATTGTTATTACATTGTGAACATTTAAATATAGTTAAATAATGATCAAAGTAAGAAAGACACCAAAAACGCACCAATTTTTGCTGATATTTTTATGGGTCTAGGCGAAAATCTAGCCATCGTACGTGATAGAGCAGATATTTCTGCTGCAGAAAGCATCAAGCGAAGTTATAAAATCACTTTCGTTTATATTTTGCAAGAAAAATAGTTCGGCAAAACACGCGTCGCTGGCAGTGGTACTCAATGTGGGCGCTGCGCGGTGGTCGGGCCTATTGTCTTGACGTAACGGCTTATACGAAATCTCAGACGATCTATCCGGAACCGGTTCAGTAAACGTGCATTTGTTTGTTCGTTCAATGTCACTAAAAATCCATTATTCACTAAGAGACTTCAAAATATTTATGCTTTGGCTTGTTAATTTCAACTATTACACTTTTACCGTTGCCTTGAACTGATGTTTTTTCCATCCATGAAATAATAACTCTTGGCAAAAACTTCCTCTATAAATAACCGTTTTTAATAATAGATAAAGTTTACTTTCTAGAGAAACTCGTGTTGACGATCTAAGCGTCCAAAAAAAAAAAAACGGCAGATATTTTGAATAGGAAGATCCGACTGTTCACACCAAGGATTTCTGTATGAACTAATATATAAATTATATTATACTTTAAAACGTTTATGTTAAAATGTGGGCAAATTAGATGGTGTTTTTGAAAACAAGTCTTTCGAATATGCCCACTTCGCACGTCAACATAATTGACGAACGAATTGTTAGAATTCGGATGACAGAAAGTGTTAAGTAAGGTTGGTATGAGCAACACAACAAATAAGCTGTAACTTTATTAACAATTAATTAAATTGAATTAAATTTTGCGAAAATCTGCCTGTTGAGTGCAACAAACTTTTCTTAAATCACCTCGATAAACGTGGACTGATGGGAATCAAAAATTCTAATTGGTTATTACTCACTTTTCAACATTAGTAACGGATGGCGATCCTATTATTTAATTAGTTGAAATTTTAGAATAAAATGTTAGTACAGTAACCGCCCACAAACTGACAGTCACTCTCAGGTAATGCAAATACCCACGTGACGTGACAAAAATTTTCCAACGCTTGGACTGTAGCAGATAATAGCTGTTTGAGGTTCTTTGAATCTACCGAAACATTAAAAAAATGACATTAAAAAAATAAGTTAGAAATATTAATCTATGAAAAAAAGAGATAATTGCCATTAGAATGTTTGTAAAAGTCGAAAAATATTCAATGGCTTCATAAGCTTACTTTTGTTATAATTCAGTCCAAAATCTCTTTGGATGGTTAAAGTCATTTACAGCATTAAAATCTAAACCGTTCTATGACATACAGCGCAATAAGACGGGAATAACGATTACTGAATCATTTACAGCTTGATAAGTTTCCGGAATTCAAAAATTATATGTGTAACTTTCGTTTTGATATAACATAAAAATATTCTCGATCAAATTTAACTCCTTTTCCACAATTAATACAATTTATAGTGTCATAGATCACTTTTCGTGCAATTAAGAAATTGATTAATTTGATATAATTGTTACATATTTCCAGAAATTCATGTAACTTCATTTTTTTTACTTCTAATACAAAAACTAGGATAGTAATATCTTTAAAAATGCATCTTTAAACGACTTACAGATTCGTGCAATACCTTACTTGTAACTATTTACAGTAAAGCCTCGATATAAACGAATATTTCAGGTTTGAATTTTACATAAATTTCTATTTTAAAAGTTAATTTGGGAGTGTAGCTTATGACAAATCAAACAGTTCTGTTCAGAAATGCATCAAAACAAGGTAAAAGTCATATTTTATTACTACGTGCAATCTCAATAATTTGTCATAATATACGACAACGGAACCACAAAACGTATATGACAAATAAAGCGACCATCAGAATTGAGAATTACTGTCATCACCGGAATGTCGCATGTTTTGTTTTCAATACAAAAGCGAAGATACGCACGACAAGGACAGTAGTCCCCAATTCTGATGGTCGACTTAATTATCTTGTTATGTACATTTTGAGGTTCCGTTATCAATTGCTGTGACAAATTATATAGCGCTTGTACATTGCAAATAGAGTATGATTTTTTGCTTTTTTTTTTACTCCTTCCTTAACGAAAATATTTTCTGTGTCGCAAGCTATGATTATATTTTTTCCCAAGTTCTTAACTTTTTTTGAAATGATTAAAAAATATTAGTAACGCTTGATGCGTTAACGTTCTCTTTTTCAGTTTGATTGTTGTTTAAGCGTATTTAAATGTTTACAATATAATAATAATTTATATAATTTCATTTAGGAGAATTCATAGAATAGATGGAGCTCAAAAGGATTTAAATAGCTTGTATTATAACTACATAAATCATCTTCAAAGTTGAAAATTCGCAATTTGTATTCAAAATCGATTTTCTCAAAAACTACGAATACTACGAAAGAACAGTTTACAGATTCGTATTCAATATACAAAAATCTATAAAAGCGACTGATTTGAAATTATAAAATCGAAATCACTAACGCTTTATCGAGCAATTTTGTATGACTGCAAGTGTGAACAAAATTTAATAGATGTCATTACACTTATTCATTTTGTCTAAAATATTCGTCAAAATATAGTTTAAATATAGTCTTTCTTTTTCACTTGCTATCCTTCCCTACGTTTTAAACATAACCGTCAATTAAACCAGTAAATATAGTCGAAATTATATCGTGTTTGGTTTCATTTTAATCGAAAAAATGTAAAAATATTGATAAAAGTTTCATACCCGAAACATCCAAAATAAAAGTTATATCCTTACATTTTCTCACGAATATATTCAAATATAAATCACATTATACTTTTCCGAAAACGAGCTTCTTGGGGTCTTGTCGCCGTGATGGAAATCATTTTTTCACTCATCATGTAAATCAATTTCGCTTATATCTAGTCTTTACTGTACGAACACAATATCATAATACATATCATAGTTCAATCATAGTATATACATCATTTTAACTTCACACTAACAAGATTTCACACTAGTTAAATCTAACCTAACCTAATCGATAAGAAAATAATGTAATTAAATCATTAGATTAAGTTCCGTTATAGTAAGATTAAGACTAAGTTACAAGTGGCGATAACATATGTAGAAAAAGGTTGTTTATAATAGTGATCTTGACAACATATTTCAAGATTATTAAAAACAGTGAGGAGTCATTAAAATACAATCAAAGTACAATCGTCATCAAAAATACAAGGTAATTATTTTTTGATGATTGTGAATTCACATTTGGCAACAGGCTGGAAATTCCCACACATCGCCGCTAGAATTTCATGTATTGGTTATTTAGTTGCTGGAAAACACTTCTGAACCGTGATTTTATGACATACATATTCACTTCAAGGACACCCGAAACATCGCGAAAAATAAACTAAACAATGATTAAAACCAACTAAAAACAGGTAAGGCCTGTATATATATCATAATGTTCTTCTGGCACTATTCTCGATAACTGACCTGACAAATACATACAAAAAGTATGTAAAGTATTATGATTAAGCGGAAGGACGCGTCATATACCCTCTGGTATGTCTGTGTACAGGTACAAAACTATTTGTAGTATTTTTAATATTGGAAATTCCGATATGAACCGTTGAGAATACTATTTATTCATTTCTCTACTCGCTTATATCGAGTTCCCCCTTAAATGAAAATAATAATCACCCGGACTGAACATTATCATCGCCTGCCAAGTTTTTAGTACATATTATATGTATATCATTTGAATCGCCTTGATATGCCGAATACAAATATCACATTCTATTTTAACAGATATACGTCTTTTTCGAATTTAACCCAAAATTACTTGTAAACGTAATCAATAGCGTTTTGTTGACAAAGAAATATTTGTATCACGTAATCTATCTTATGTTACTCGTTATAACGTGCTCCATGTAGTAATATAATATAATATAATAAAGCATTTGTATTAAAATTTGTATTAAAATATAATGTAGTATATGTTTTTGCTGAAATTAAAAAGACTTACCAAAGATGTAAAATATCTCTAAAGTGGGAACACCAACTAAATACACTGTAAGTCTTCAACTGGGTGTAAATTGATCTTTTAACACTTACGATGCAATTGATATTTAAACTTTTTTTAAATTATGCACAGGAGTATATTCATAATATACAATATGTACAGAATATACCTACACACCACGATAAACAAGAATATAATAATACTACATTCACTAATAAAATGTATAGACTAATAAGGATAAAAGATAGTATAATAACGATAAAATATAAAAAGAATCCAAGAATATATATAGAAAATACAAAAGAAGGCTTTATAAGGATCACTGGTCTGTACGCTTCGAATATCGATACAGGAATGTGTCTTTTATTTATAGGGTAGTATCGTCCTTGCTAAACCCTTATTTACTATATATAAACAAGAAGTAAGAAATAGTTCGCTTAGACTTTAACGGAATTTAACGTAACGGCCGCCGCAAGGTGACTGACGACACGTGCCGACATGTTGTTACGGACGCATGATTGTCAACATTTTTGAAAATATGGTCGCCAAAAACGGATACGATATTTGTATTCAATATCCCAAATGTCGTATATCATGTGCTAAAAGCTTGGGAGGGCAACAGTAAAATCTTATCATCCCTCGTCATCAGATTTACAAAATATTGCAGAACCAGTATTGCTGGTTATAAATACTAATATTGATACTTGATAAACACTGACTTGATACACTAGTCCTTCGTTCTACAGTTTCCATATTATTAAGAAGAAACATATTTCATCCATATCATATGAATTTATATGAATTAATTAATATCTTTAATTTTATCAATAAGCTCATCATGCAATGTACCGGCATCCATATTTTTTTCATATGGTTTATTCCCGGAAACTAAGCTCCAGTAGCGGTAATATGTATAGAGAAAAATGATTCATAATATAATAACCTCCAGAACATATTTCAAGGGTGAAGAGGCTATGATTTTGAATACTAATAAATGTTAATTTTGATGAATATCTATATGTTTTATTGAATAATTTCGAAATTAATATAAATTGTAAGCACATGTACGAGAAACATTTGACAAAAAAATGATGATTTGTTCTTTTTGATTGTCCTCTGAGTTTAAACCTATTTTAAAATTTTTGTAATTTTTTAAATGTTTTTAACATTATTTTCCGCATTTCCTGCACTTTGAAAACCACGAAAAATTACTGTAATTATAAACCTATATTCTATAAATTTATAACTAAATTAGCTTCTACAGAATCAACCACAACGTTTTAAGTGGCAAAAGTTTGTTTGTATAGTACTGTATTCTGACCCTGAATTTGACCTGTTAAATTGTATGACTATTTGCGTGATCGACTGATATCTTCGAACAATAGAGTTTGAGCGTAAATTAAACAGCGTTGTTAGTCTTATTAGCGTTTCAAATAATAAAAGTTCATAACATATAATGTTAATGATTCATTATCGTGAACCAGATTACATTTGAAAATTTTATTTATATTAAGATAGTGACCTATGCAAAAAAGATGTTAAATTGATTCAAACGCATATTTCCCACATATATCTCGTCTAAATTTCCACATTTTTCGTTGCTAAATTTAAAAATCCCTGAATTACGAAATTCTCAAATTTTCCAATTTCTCAAATTCCCAAGTTCCTCTACCTTCGAATTTCTAAATTTAAAAAATTGCAAGTTTCCAAATTTTCAAATATCTGAAGCTTTTGAGAGAAATTGGATTTGTTTTTTAGTGTATGTACATCTAATAGGGCTTTAAAGTCCATTTCCTCGAAAACGAGTCTCAAATAAAGACATTTTACTCTATATTTCCGACTTGTCTTTTTAAATCGGAGTAGACCTTGTCTGGTTGTATCACTAGTTACATAACACAGTCTATGTAACCTGTATTTCTTATATCGTAAATAATTTTTTTGGATCTTCCGAATTTCTGGTCATCCAAATCGGCTGTAATCCAGTTTGAACCAGATAAACAGAGTTTTATTGTATAATATACAATGTCTTCAAAAAATTCAGACTCTTAAATATCTCGAAAATAATAAACTATAGCGATAAATGTGTAACACATAAAAATTGTAGAATTGAACAAAAATGTACTTAATTATGATAAAAATTTAACTGTGTATAGAGTACAGAAAGGCATATCATTTGACGGGGATCAAGTTGAATTATGACTTTAATAGTACCCCACGTTTCTTATTGTATAATTGTACATTACTTCAAGAGCTTTCTAAACAACTATAATAATGCATTTTTTCTTCAAGTGTATTTTGAATTACGAAACTTGAAACATGGATGGGTTTTTACCTTTTGTGTGTGCGCGTATGTATACAATAGCAGAAATAGAGACCTATGGTTTGTCAGCCACACAATATTTTATAAATCCAAACCCTCTTTGTTGTGAATATGTAGATAATATACGTATATTTTACGATATTCTTTTCCATTTCTCCAATTAATTAAAGATTTAAAATGTCTTCTCCTTAAATACATAAACTGTTAAAATACATATACTTCAAAAATATGCAATAAAATTTCCATTACAACCATTCACATCCATTACAAACATTCAAATTGACCTTCATATAACTTCTTGTACCCCATTCAAAGTTAAATTCTTATTACAATTAAGTACATTTTATTGACCCTTACAACTGTTTCTTACAGATTTATCACTATAGTTAATTTTCGAGATATTTAAGCGTTTCCAAAATTGCTGGAAACCTCGTATAAACGCGTGTTCGTACAGTCGAATTCAATGTTAGACCGTCGCGTCGTTTAGATAATAATATCTCAGTTATAGGTTTGTATAATTGAATCTGGGCATTTAATTTATTTAGATAAATGGAATGCCGATAAACAGATTTTTATTATACATAATTAGAAACTTCAATTTTAGTACTATTCGAGCTCTATGAGTTTAACTGCGAGATAGTACAGAGACTCTGAGGTGTTTTTTTTTTACGCTGCCGTAGCGTAGTGATCTTCAAGAAAGTGATCGAAAAATATTCCGCCATACTGAGCAAAGCCAGATGTACACTTAGATGGTAGTGAACTTCAAGTCTATTACAAACAGATTTGAATTTTGTTGGCATCTGTGATCACTACTGCCATTTTCATTTGTTTAAATCTTTCCATATTTCTTCCAATTTTAATCAGTGTAACGACAATCAATTAAAAGCGCAGGTACGACTTCTGATCAGTTCTTCAGGTTCATTATGCCAGCAGAATCTCTCAAACATAACATTGCAATTGTGTTAGCAATTATTTCTTTGCAATAGAATCCGCATTTCTTCAGCAGTTAAACTCATGACATTTGAACAGTAAGTAACTATTAAGGGTTTAGTACTTATATAGGAAACAGTGACTCTTTATCTCTCTCGAAGAGTGAAGAGTGGTGATCAACGTGGCAGTTTTTCCTGTGGCCATTACTGCGAACACCGACGTTTAGACACACCACGCGTGCGTTGTATTACACATAAATACAGTTTACCTCTTTTTTGAACCTCTATATAAATTATTCCTTCTATCATTGTTACATTTACCACAGAAGTGCTCATGCCCGCAATTTAACTTTTCAATGGTCTAGATAACCATATTGTTGGTACAATATTCTCTTCACAAGTGTGAAAAAGATCTCTGCCGTAAGAGTAACAATTTTATCCCCATTACTAGAGGGATCCTTCTCGGGATCAGTCAAGCATTAAACTCGATCAGTTACCGAGCCGATGAAGATTCAATATCGGTGAGACACATGCTAATGCAAGCAAAGGAAAACATAAACGTAAAAGTCCTTTCATGTTTGCCGAACGTCTCGAACCTCAGTCTCTCTTTGTTTTTGTGTCGCTATCCTTTTTTATGTCAGACACACTACAAAGAATGTATTATCTATTCTATAAATATTCTATAAACTCCAGATTCGAAGTTTTCACACTTATGGAAGGAATACTGCATATCGAATTGGGGACCACTGCCGACGGAATTAAGAAACAACGGCGCCTCTTGTTTCTTGTGGAAAAAGACAAGAATAGCAACAATTTCGCTGATATAAGATTTTTAAGCGATCGAGCAATATTTTCTCATATATTCTTTCTCAAAACATCCGTTGCATAATTACACAAATTGGTACAGAGCCTAATTCTGTAACTCAGCTCTTAAAATTTTATAAAGGTTTTAATTTCGACCTCGACCGAGCTCTGTGTCGACACTTACATAATTATACAAAGATATCTTGGAAAAGGAAGTATAAGAAAATATTGCTTTTTTGTTTTAACATCTTATATCAGCCAGTTTGCCAGTTCTATGACATGACACTCCCAAAATCAATTCTAAGATTATCCGTCGTTTAAATAGTTCCTTTACATGGAAATAAATATATCTATATTTGGAGACAAGACAATATTTTTTATTGAATTTTTCCATGTAAAGATTCATACAATTACATTATTAGTACAATTATTCTGTTTTGCATTATCGAAAGATTTTTTTACAAAATATCCAGGTAATTGTATACAAAGTACAGATTAAGTAATTGGAATGAACACAGATATCAGATTATATGTTAAATATTTTAAGATTTATTTTTTAATTCAATTACTCATAATAGGAATGCGATAGATCAGCCTCACAATGAGCAGTGTAAAGGTTAATCTAATTATTACGCAAAAGTGTGTAAAAAGTGTCCTGACGTTTCACGTTAACTAGTAACTGGACATTTCTGTACAATTGTAATTTATAATATTGTATACTTGTGCAATAGTGGAACACGGAATTAATGTCTTAAATTTTTTGTTCTTATGAGCAATCAAATTAAGTATGTGACATACCACTCATGCAATAACTACTTAACATAATGTAATTTGAAGCGTTTAGTTATCAGTGATTCTGATGTGTGTAGTCAATTTGGTATAACCTGGAAAACTCTTCAAGGCTCCACCTTCAATAATTCCACGTCGAAGATAAGAACTGCATTTGGAGGAATAGTGTGTCTTTGTCAAGGATAATATGGTACAATATTAATAAATTTTACTTATATTATTAGATATTCTATAATATGAGTTCCATTGCATTGTACGTAAATTTATAATTTTTAAACATATCCATATATAAATGATATTCTTAAAATATGTGGCCAATCTGTAAATATATACTTCTCTTAAGAATTCAGAAAAAGTTATATAGGGTGTCCACGCCTAAGTGACAGCGCGATATTTCATAAACTATTGGCGACACGAAAAATTGTTTATATGGAAATTGCAGGGTACAAGGGGCTCTATGTTTTGGCGCAAATGAAAATTTGTTAATGTTATTAATGTAAAAGATATGATTGTGAAGTTTCGATTTTTAAATGGAACCATATATTTTTGTTTCGATCACGCGATAGTGCTTTTCAAGACGAAATTATTAAGCTTTCATGTATTTACCCGATTTTTATTAGTTTTCGAGATATAATGCATAGAAATTTACTGATTTTCAGCAGAAACGTCACGATTTGAGTAGTAAGTCATAAAAACGGTCTTATTGTTGCGTTAAGGCCGAAACCGATAGCCAGGGGTCTACGGTCCAAACGGCAAGTCCGAAGAGTAAGAAACGTGGAAAGTATTGTCCATTACGGTCTAAGTTTTTCGTATCAAGGATGGACAATTCATTCCACGGTTCTTACTCTTCGAACTTGCCGTTCGGACCGTAGACCCCCGGCCATCGGTTTCGGCCTTACCGCAACAATAAGACCGTTTTTATGACTTACTACTCAAATCGTGACGTTTCTGCTGAAAATCAGTAAATTTCTAAGCGTTATATCGCGAAAACTAATAAAAATCGGGTAAATACATGAAAGCTTAATAATTTCGTCTTGAAAAGCTCTATCGCGTGATCGAAACAAAAATATATGGTTCCATTTAAAAATCGAAACTTCACCATCATATCTTTTACATTAATAACATTAACAAATTTTCATTTGCGCCAAAACATAGAGCCCCTTGTACCCTGCAATTTCCATATAAACAATTTTTCGTGTCGCCAATAGTTTATGAAATATCGCGCTGTCACACTTAGGCGTGGACACCCTGTATAAACAATTATATCATATCACAATATTCTTTCAAAGCTATAAACATTTTACACTACTGCAATAATTTTGAAAAGATATCCATTAAAATTTTAAACAGGCAAACAGGTTACAGTAAGGTATGGCCCAACCATCATAATGATGCAAAATTTTATAGGAATGAGAAGGAGAGGGACCTCAAATATAAAATTTTAACTTCGGATATTAATTAATTTCTGCGATATGAATAAAAAGCTTTCAGCATAATGCATTGAATTGTCTACACAGATGTTACTAATCAATCGTTTTCGCTGTTGCAATCGTCAACCATTGAATAGCCGATGATGTAATAGCGACATCGGCCTCAGTATCTATAGAATAACAATAACGTAGCAGTCTTCACTATTCCCAGACGATGTATATGGACAAACGCATTCCCAATAACTCATTCAATTGTTTGCCGTACAGCTTCATCCGTATTGAGACAAGTATAAGTTAACCATTTTAATCCGACTGCCGTGAGGCGGTTGGCAAACAATTACCTGTGAAATGTCAGTCAAATTTCGTTGATGTCGGATTATACGTGGGACATCCCATTAATACTAAAGTCGAAATTGTTATTACATCATCAGCTATTCGACAGTATTTAATATTGCCAACTAATACAGCGAAGACGGTTTTACTAAAAATGTCTGTATAGGCAGAATGTAATGTGCTATATTGAAAGTTCCTTATTAACGTCACAGAAACTTATAAATATCCGAGACTAAAATTTCATATAATAAAACTATGGAAATATCGTTGCCCTCCAAACTTTGAGCATATATTATGCACCATTTTACTCATTTTTATGTGTTGAATTAGAGTACCGTATTAAAAAGTTTAGAAAGATAATGATTTCATACCGAGACTTAAACATTTTGGTATAGTGCACTATAGTAAAAAAAAAATCAAAACTATTTTTTCGACATATTTCGGCCAAAAGCAGGTCTTAATAATTGCAAGCTTTCCACTTCCCTTCTAAAATGCATATGTTAAATGACTTTTAATATTTTTGCTTTAAGTAGGATAAAATATAAACGATAAAGATTAAATTAATTACGAGAATTGATATTTATATTCTTTAATTTATGAAATATTAACGATTCATTGATGCTTTATGCAACGCAGTCGAGTCAAAAAATCTGTAAAAATTAGAGGATAATAATCATGGTAATATTTTTTCAATGTAAAAGGAACAAAGTGAAGAATTTAAGTTTCGGTGCGAAATCTATATCTTTTGCGATTTATTTACAGTTTTACATTTTCTGCATCTAGAATTTGCAATAAAAAATCTCAAAAAATTCTCTAATATACTTTGCCATATCTATGTGTATTTGAATTTTTTTTTTAATTTTTGTATGTCACTAAATAGGGAAAATAGGGCAAAACCCCATAATCAGAATTTCGTTTGTAATTACCCTTCTGACTGAGATAGAGAGTTTAATCTTGGTGTACGATATTGAATTTCGATAAGTTATCGAACGGTACATTATAAGATAAAAACCGTTCAAAAGATCCTTGCGATCACTATATCCTTTTTAACAACGTTCATTTCATCATAACATTATAAATAACTTTTTTTCTATATATACATATAACCTCTGTTCAGCCTAAGTTTTAGAGATATTTTAAAAATGTTTAGTTTATATAATAAGTTTATCCTACGCAAGGCGGCCGTTTGACAGTGACGTGAAAATACGGCTCAACCAATATCATACATATTTCTAAGTACATATTGACTGTGTACTGAGTACATAAGACTGTGTTTAAAATACACATATGGCAGGATTAAATGAGACAATTATGACAGTTTTTATATTTCAAAAGCTCAGAAAGTCTGATTGTTACGTGTATAGGAATAAGTTGTTAAAAATGTTGATTTTTACAACATTTATTAATCATTGAAACGTATCGCTTTCGCAATTTTTTGCATTGTTAGTATATTTTTGTTATTTTTACTAAAAAGAGATGCAATATACGTATTCAGCACATTAATATCAATAAAGTAGTGTACATTATGTACAAAATATTTGGAAGGGCAACACTAAAATTTAATCTTTTATAACTCAGGATACTTCTCTCCACCATCCCTAAAAATTTTGGTAAATTGTAATAGTTAAGTCATACTGAACTACATCCAGGAAAAATTTATACATTCTATCTGAACTCTTAAAATAATGGAAAAACTTGGTCATTTATTTTAAAAATACTCTGTATATGATGTAATAAGTAAAGCTATAAATAATCATTTTGTATTAAAGGATATACTCCAGGATGTCCTCGACTACCATAGGCAAAGTCTGGAGAACAAGTTAACCTAGCACGCTCTCCAACACACATTTGAGCAACTCCTTGGTCCCAACCTTTAATAACTTCTCCTTTACCTATTTTGAATTTAAATGGCACTCCACGGTCCCTGCTAGAGTCAAATTTTTTCCCATTGTCAAGAATACCTGTTGGAAATTTTCAAAGTTTGTAATACAATTTCAAAATATCAAAACTGAATGCATAAACCTATATTAATAATGAATGATTTTATTCCTAATTTATTCAAACAATAATGCATAAAATATCTTGCTTATACATATTTCCAACAAAACATTATTTTCTGATTAACAGAAGTTTATAATAAGATGAAATGAATAAAAATAAAATTTTAGATGTAAGTAATTTGTTAAAAATTGTTTTTTATAGATATCACCAACTTTTATATTTTCAAGACACTTTTAAATCGTTAAGAAAAAACATACCTCAATATTTAAGGTGTAACTGGATAATAATAAAACAATATTATTTCCATGTTATTTATAATGGAATGTAATAAATAGTAATTATTCCAAATAGAAACATGTTCTTAGTAAAGTAACTTTATAAATTCAGTTTTAAAATTTTTTTGTATTGAGAGATAAAGAAAACATGTTTCTATCTGTTTGATCAACTTATTAGTTTTTTAACCAAAATTTTACTTTTAAGATTAATCGATTGTTTTACAGTTACTTGCCAATCAAAATAAAAAGAGAACTTTCACCTGCTGATTCAATTTATCCTTATAATTTTAAAAGAAAACTTAAAATAAATTCAAAAAGAAAACTTAAGAACATGCAAGCTTTCTTTCAAAAAAAAAAAAATATATTAAGTTTAATTATATATAGACTGTGGATATTTATGCATTTATAATGTATCAAGAACTACAATGTATAAATAAATCAAGTAATCTATGAAATCCAGTTTATAGATTATATGATTTATGTTTACTTTGTAGACTGTAATATGTCATAAATATATAAATATCTGTCCTCTAGTTGTAAAAAAATCATATTACAACATAAAAAACAGATTCAAAGCCCAGGTTTAGAAACATTTAATGTTGTAACAATATCTGTCTTTTGACCTAAAAAGTTCTTTATATAGAAGTGTTTCTATTTAACCTTTTTATAGTATTGTAATATACAATGAAAGTTTACATATTACATTAAAAAAATTATTATTTAAATATTTTGAAAGAAATAATGTACAATGAAGCTAAGTTAACTGTCTACATCCTGAAACTATATTGGAATTATTATATAAAGAAGCAGACAAACTCAAAAAATTAAATGAACAAGAAAGGAAAAAGATATATGAGTGAGGTACCAACATTTGGCATCAGATCCTGTCTTCAATTAACAGGTTGTAAAAATAGATATACAAAGTCTTGTAATCTCTTTACTGAAATAACATATTCCACCAAATTGATTCCAACAAGTGACGAGAATGGCGATAGTTAATTAACCTGACCAAAATCCAGGGTACAAAACCCAACTTCACTGTAATCGAAAATGGTTATAAAAGTATTTACCTGTATAATGAACAACTACAGTTTGTCCAGTTTTTGGGTAAGTTTGACCTGCATACATATAACAAACACTATTAAAACAAATATATTACAAATGAAAAGTAAAAGAAACCAGAGCAAAGTAAAATTTTGATTTGTTTCATTATCTGAAGTATTACATAATATTAATTATAGTATATTCATAAGAAAATGAAACCATTAACACTTCCAAGATTGTTTAATTGCAAGACAAATTGCCTAAAAATTTTATGTAGAAATTGTTAAATTATCTGTACATAACTGTAATTTTTAAAATCATATAAGTAATGACAAGTTTTAATCCTTTGCACTTAACTGTCCTCTCAGAAGAGACATTTTAAATGCTAAACCAAAATCTAAGGGCTCGAAAGGTTAATTTCCACATAGTAAAAACTAATTTAACTAATATAACATCTAAAATATTAAATTTGTGTACTCTTTCCTTTTAATCAACTTAATAAGGGTAAAATGAAAATGGCAAAGTGAAATTGAAATGAATTACCTGTACTCATAACAGAAAGAATATGATTTTCTTACAATATAACATCAAAAACGTACAAATAAAAAAGACCACATTTATTACATAATATATTGTATATTATTTTACATATTTTTAGATTATTGTCAATTCTTGTTTTTTAATTGTATTTTAAACTAATGGAAACATACTTTTTAATATAAAAAAATGCGCTTGTTTCTATTATTAAATCTTAAATGTCTTACTTTGCTTTGGTTTCACCTACTAAATAATAAAATTTCATATATTAATCGAATGTATTAACTAACAATCAAAACCGTCGTCTTGAGGAGAAAGCATAAACCAAGCATGCTTTTCATTGATTTAAAGGTTGTAAATAAATTTTGTCAATGAATCTTTTCGGGATATTTTTACTGAAATGTAGCTCACGAATTCTAATCAAAATCGAATAGAAATGAAATAAATAAGTTACAACATAAGAAAAAAAAACGGCAAACGAAAACCAAAGGTGAAAGATCACAGAATATTGTGTACAGAATAATTACCATCTCCAGGAGAAAGAACTTCCACATCCACGCCCATGATTACGTATTTTCTGTTGCACAAAATTAGATTCTTGACAAAGAAATAATTAAATCTTATGATATGAAATTTAACGATCTATATCGGTAAGCAGAATTCACATAAACGTGACCGTTGTAGCTGCAAAAAACGATAGCAGTCCAATACCATTCGCTGAATATAATAAGGTATCTGAAGATACCCTTGGGGAAAGAAGTTTTAACTGGAAAAGCCGCCGTTAGGTTCGCTGCTATTTCAAATCTTCCGGTTAACATTCAACGATCAATGCCAACATTTCCGAGCCCGGTAAATTTAAAGCATAAATTATTTATTTCGTTTTTTGTTAACTAAAGATGTGGATTCCTTTCATAGAACATTTGAAACGTAAACGTTACAAAATGACACTACCTTGTTAAATACCTTTTATTTAAAATAACAAGTCATAACTAATGTAAATAAGTACTTACAAAACATTATCAATAAATCACAATAGTACCATAAAAATATTAAAATATTTACAAATTATTTACGTTAATAACGTTTCATAGTAAAAATCTATAATGATTATAAGTTAAAGTCTTTCGTTTATAAAAAATTATAAATATCAAAAGGTGTATACCTCTACCCATGGATCAAACTAACCTAGTTCCATTTATTTCTTTTTTCCATTTAATCGAAATTTGTCTAAAAAAGTGTAACTTATTTTTTCTGCTTTTTTCTTAAAAAGTAATAAAAATCGACTTAGGTTAGTCTGGTTATCAGGTACAGACGTTATTCAGTAATATACGTATAAAAAAATGTATTAAAATTGAAATAGATTTAACATTAAATTTGTAAAAAAACGGCGTAACAAATTAATTAAGCAAATATATAAATCCCAGCTTTTACAAAATAAATAACTTTTCTAACGCAATATTAATGTTTTTTGACTTACACCATATACGTTTTAATTTAATAGTACCTCATTACAATATTAACACATTCACTATCAATGTTACATTTATGTGATACTTTATATTTCTCATATGAATTATAATCCTTTTGTTTTATATGCTTCACAGCAGATGAAAATCAAAGTCTGTTTTATAATCTAGAACTGTAATGTATAACTGTAATTTTGGGGACACGGTACACGGACGACGGACATGCGAATGACGTGTTCTTGTAAGTATTTGTAAGTACAATAAATTCTTGTCACACTGCCTCACTGCAATAGTAGCAGGGAAAAATCTTGGAATCGACAATGTAAGAAAGAAATCTTTTACGTAATGTTTGGAAATCTACAAATTTCTAAACCCCTAAATTTTAGAAATTGTAATTTTAAAACTTTCAAAATTTAAGGATTTGAAAATTTCTAAATTCTAAAATTCCGAAAACTCAATTCAAAAATTTTTAAATTTCTAAATTTGAGAATATGATAATTTCAAAGTTAGTAAATTTGAAAAATTAAAAATTTGGAAGCTTCACAGATCTTCGTGTGTTATATAGATGGAATGCTACTTCTGTGTATAAAAGTCCGTGCGAAAGACAATGTGTTTAACCAACAATATAATAAGAGTCTATAATAGTCTGTCGGTACTGTATTTGTTTGATTGTAAGAGGTGGAAAAATAGAAATTGTATCAATCTCTCTATTTTATACATTTTATCGCTGTATGCGCCGTTTTCGTCCATGTCCGTGAATTCTTCGGCAAGTACTCATTTGCTCATCACTGATCTAAAAGATAGTATTATATATATGTATATGGATGTTCTATTTTCTAATTATATTTTATTTTGTCATATTATTAAAAAAGGAAGCAACTTCCAATTGATAACGAATGTGTTAATATAAATTAATGAGCAGAATACATATATTGGAAGTATAAATTTCGGAAATGTCGTAATACTTAATTTCAGAAATTCTCATAATACTCAAGTACATGCTAAACGTTATGGTTTCTTTTTTTCTATATTATATATTCTTTCTAATAAAGCCAACGATATACTTCCAGGTATTCTTTGATGTTCATTTATTAAATTTTTTAGTGCATCTGCAACCTAAAAGCAAGAATAAGGTGTTAAATGTAATTAAGAATTGTAAAAGGTATGTTTGCATTATTGTTTACCTTCAATTGCAACTCTTCTGGTGTAAGACTCCCATCATATGGAATTGGTTTACCAACATACGTTGTTAACTTTACTGGAAAACCTCCATAAATTGGTACAAAAGGAAATCTAGTTGCAGCATATATTCTTAACCATATTCTTCTACCCCAACTTACTGTTCTAAATGCTTCTCTAACATTTTTTGTAAAGAAAGGTATTATGCACTGTTACAAAAATATTAGTGTTTCAAAATAATCTAGATATAAAAAAATGCTCACACTAAAATAACATACCACTTTAGCATCCAGTGCAGCCTTTGCAAAACCTACTCTTTTTTTCCACAGTAGATGATAATAAGAATCTCCAAATTGAGCTTCGTACACTCCACCAGGTGAAATAGCAAGCATGTTTCCCTCTTTTAAAATAGCAGAACATGTTTGTACAGTACCAGGTATAACTTTCAATACATCAGAAATTATAGACCATCCAGGACATTTAAAAAGAAATCTATCTGCTACTGTATGAATCAGTTTTGAATTCAGAAGTAATACTTTGGATATAAAATAATAAAGATCTATAGGAATAGCTCCATGATAATATACAAAAAGCACTGGTTCATTTTCTGGTATATTTTCTAATCCAACTACTTCGTATCCTGTAAAAAACAAAAATATTTCATGAAATTATCGATGAAGGATGTCCTTATCAATTTCAATGATAATACATATGTTTTCGAGGTCAATGTACTGAATAACTATGCTTCTACATATATCATCGCCACTTTTCCTAGTTACTATAGCATATACGAAAAACTTCAGTTAATTTGTTTAGAATACAAGTGCTTGTGACAACATTAATAATATACCATAACATCATATATCCAAGCTTATTATATTTCAATATATCATTGTCATCACTGTACTTAGCTAAATATGAGTCCAAATGTTACTTATGGTGTAATAGATTTATGATAATATAATATATTACCTAAATACAGTAAATATATTTAGGTGTATTATAATAATAGGAATATTCGTTAAAAAATAAGAATAAGTCAATGATATACAAAACATGTAATCATAATATAAACATTATTAAAGATTTTTGTAAATATCTTTTAAACTAATGACAACTGCCTATTTTATGTACATATATAATATCGTACATCGATAACTTCACCAAATAAGTATTTGGTTCACATGAAAGAATATTTGAAAAAAAATTAATATCATTTGACGTACCATACCAAATCCAACCATGTGCATCCCAAACAGCAGCTACTACATTTCGAGCTGCATTCCTCCAATCAGTTCCATATGCATTTCTTAGCCTAACTCTATTAAAGTAAAATAATATGACAGTTACAAATCTTATTTACTATTTACATTTAAATGAATAAAAACATACCTGTGTAACTTATATACATATAATATTAATGCAGTTAAATATAACAATACCACAATTAGAAGGGGAAGTAAAAATGTTATTAACAATGGCATTAAAAGCCATGACAACCAAAGTGTAAAATCCACATCGATGTATTCAACTTAAAAGAAGATTTCATGAATTAGCTATTATTATAGTAGTTTTATATTATAAATTAAGTAAATGACAAATACATAAAAGATGATAAATGATTTAAGAAAGATACACACAAATTTTCTTTAAATCATAAAAAAACAAAACTTAGTACACAAACAGCAAATAGTAACTTCTATATTTAAACATATTCATAACATTGTAATATTTTATTTGTAACCAATGCCAACATTTTTTGTGTGTAAAGATAATATTGCACATATAATATATAAAATAAAATAATATTTTTACCTGTAACATCTTTTAACATTTTTCGCAAATTTAATATCACCGAGAACATGTTTAAATTACAAAAAAGGGACGGTATAAGTGTATTATTACAATATTAAAAATATTGATATTTGTTTATAAAACACCTGCATATTCAGCAATATTAATGCAAATAAGAATTTTTGTGATTTCTGACTTTTTATTTTGTATCTATCATTTATGATGTTAAATAATACATCCACTAACTAAATCACATTAATAAAAATTCAATATAATTGTTTATATTTTATTGCACTATACTTTTATTAACAACTTGTTACACTTTATAATACAATTATGTATGGTTTTAACATAATATTAATTATTTATTTGTTTATTTCACTATAACTTTTTCATTTAAAAAGCAATATATTTAAATACTGTAATTATTGATTTTGTTTATAAAAGACTTCAGTGTAAACAATTATAAGTTCAATAATATAATAGGAAGAATATGTATATAAATACGTGTATAGTCTGTTCCATGCATAGACTGCACAACATCTAAATCGCACCACCTGAATTTTCCCATAGTCAGCACTAGGGGCAAAGAGTGATTGGAACATAGACATTCCATGGTACGAAAAATGTTCTGGCATAAATCAAAATGTCAGCTTGATGGTGATGAATTTCAAGTTATGAATATATTTGAATTTTTGCCGCCATTTGGGATCACCTTTGCTCTCTTCTTCTAATCAAATAATCTTCCTTTTTCTTTGTTCCGGATTTGTTCAATTTAGCAGAGACCTATGAAAACCTTCTGGAAAATTAGTAAATATATATGTATAACCAAAGACTCCGGACAGCACCTTTAATGCTTGTCGGTAGTCTGCCTCTTTAAATTGGTTGTATTAGCAAGCGGGAAATTTAAGTTAACATGAATTTAATTTCATGTCAGTCTCTAATAATTTGCAATCTATTTGTGTCATAAAGTTTCTGTTTTACTAATACTGGTTTTCGAAATATTTACATTAATTTTACAAGATTGAAAAGCTGATATAGACTAAATATACTATAGTGATATCTCTAGAAAATACGTATATGTTAAAAATATATTTAAAGAATGATAACTGAAATCAATTTACAAAGAAACGACAAACTATTTATTACAAATTACAAATGAATTACCACAACATACATTGAAAAATTATTACAAATATAAAAATATAGTGTCGGATAATTGTATTAATTGTATTAACTCAATAAATGCTAATGATGCATAATTTTGTCATTTTAATATTAAATACGGCTCCTATCAGTTTTTAGAGGTTAAATTTTAATTAATGGAAGTTTAGTAACTTGAAAATTAAAAGAAATTTTTAACTTTACAGAAATGTATTTTTAATGAGGTCAATAGCAAAAATATTCTTCGTTTCGACAGTAAAAGAATTTTAGGAGTGAAAGTACCTTTACAAAGTAATAGTGAGTTTTCATATTGTAGTGAATATTTACGAAACCATACAAAATCCAAAGAGAAATTAAAAATTGCATGTCTTTTTATATTCCACATTATAATGGTAAAGAATTTTGGGAAAACATGTGATTTTTCACCATTTTTTAGTATTTGAAATTTTACTTTTGAATGACATGCAGATAAATAGTCTATTATGAATTAGTTATAATGATACTGTATCAGTGTGTCCTCGGATCCCCTGATGAAGCTAGCTGCAATGCTGGCGAAGCGTTGGGAACTTTCTTCCTTTAGGACACGGCTTACACCCAAAAGCCTCAACAGCAATACCTGTCTGAAGCCGGACCGTGAAAGCCTCAAATCTCTCATAGTTATAACTATTTACATGAATTGTATTTTTTAACGAACAAAGTCAATCCTTCATGCCGAAGAATTTACTTCACAATGAAAAGATTCAAAAGAAAACCGATCTATTTTAAATCGAAATTGAGACTTTTAAAGCTGTCAATTATAGTACAATTAGAAAAAAACACAGACATGTAGTGAAAAATAGGAAGCCAAAAATTCTGCGGTCCGTATAAAAACGAACACCATCACAACTATCGGATGAAGGAGTAATCAAAATCCTACTAGATGAACAAAGGATACAAGGACATTATCAATGAAAAAAGAATCGTAATAATTGTTTAAGCAGTTACTTGATTTAACGATAACTTCATATTTTTCAATAGTTTTATCTTCTTTTTCAAAACTAAAAAGTAGTATTATCCACAATACAAAATATTTTATATTTTTACTATTCAATATTATTTTTGTATTATTACTATTTTGTATTGTTAGTATATAGCGGTAAAATTCGCAGGTTCTACCCTCATGATGGACAGGGTTTATTTCAGAAGTAATTTTAAATTTATTCGAATCGATGTTTACTTTTTCGTGAATGACAAAAGAGTTTTTTTTTGTTATAATTATTGAAATCGGTCGGAATAAAAAAATGGTCGATAACAAAAGTTAGTTTAAATGAGAACAATTCTTTATCGCGATGTTATCTTTTCTGACCTCACAATAGAAAATTTTGATTTTTTTTGCATATATGGATTACATTATTCGATACAAAATTCGAACACCATTAACCTGAGAGTTTACACATATGCAAATTGCTTTTTTTAAGACCACTTACCGGCTACTGAAAAAAAAAGTTGAGACGATTCTGAACAGCATTCTCCTTTGCCAAAATGTTGTTTAATATTTCACTTTTAAATTACTAACGAAAAATAACGACCAATCAAAACACATGTAAAGCACATGTCCAGCCGTGAAAATTATGGGTTCGATTAGGACAGTTCACCACAATTGTAAACAAGCATGTTTGCACTTCGTTTATAATTTTCTGTAATAGGAAGCACTTATCTCACAGTTAAATCAATAACCAATAAAACAACTAAGAATAATGTTCAGTTACTCATTCTTCGTGAATAAAAGATAAAATATAAAAAATTAATTTACGTATTTTAAAGGATAAATAACGTTTTTATTCAACAAAAAAGATTTTAAATCTAATAATTAACAAGTGTATTCATTTCTGCCTATGTTAAATTTAAAGAATGTACAAATAATATAACTGAAACGCACTCATTGTTCCACAAATAATCCTTCGACGGATTCGAATCCTATTTTGACGAAAATGGGTTATTCTTTCTAGATCATTTCACCGATCCAAAGGAATAATATACACCGCACAACAGTCAATGCCACAACCGAATCATTGAACTTATTTCATTTCACTGTTACTCTTCACTGATTGCCTTATGTAATAACTGCAAGTAAATAAGCCGAACGAAAACGCGTAAACAATTATCCATAAATAACTTCAGTGATTGTTTATTTCCTGATTGATGTTGCATTTCGGACGTTTTTTTTGATCTACCGAAGGATTAATTTTGCAACGCGACATAGAAGTTAGCACGTCGTCTAATTTTCTGTGTACAACATTATTTGCGTTGCAATCAGCACTTTAGAATAAAATGTCCGAAGTCCAATTAGAGAGGGAAAGGAATCGATAAAGATATTTATAGATAATCATTCACGTGTTTTTTTTTCGGCTTATACATATATTTACTGCCATTACATTAAATAATTAGTGAAAAGTAACAATAATTTTTTATATTTTGTTCCCTGTTCTTTCAAATAAGGAATACAAGTATTGAAAAAATTCGATTTACTTGGTTTGCATAAATAACAAATAATTGGTTTATGCCTTATTCATGAATAATGAATAACTGGATATTATTCTTAATTGTTTTATTCATTATTTGATTTAACTATGACATTAACTATGGCATCATGTTTGGACCCATTGTTCTTGCAGTTAAACACGCGCTTTAATTCGTCGGTATTTTTCGTTAATAATTTAAAACTAAAACCTCAAAAACCACATTTAAAAAAAAAAATTGTCCAGAATTGTTTCAATTATCGCTCCTTTCCGGATATTACACATGTTATGAAACATATGCATAGGAAAAAATATTCAGATCGTTGTTGAAAAATCATTAAAACCGATGAAATCGATGCGAAACAAAAATTTATTTTTACATATTTCATTTCCGCCAAAAATAAACATGACATTCACATTCAGTATGGCAAAACGAGTAAAGTAAAGTTTCAACGGTAAAGTTTCATCATTGTTTTCGCCAATGTTATTGATGTGTTGGTTAATCGATTCAACGAATTTTTAAGTAGTTCGACGTCTATCCTCAATATTATTAATCGTTTTCGAAGATCCTGTTTGAAACTTTATTATCTTATGCGATGAAAGTAGATGCGCTTCCTTATAATTTCATACCCGCCAAGTTGAGTCTTTTCTTTGCTTCTAGAACTTATCTTCGCCGTTCTACTCACATCTACGCTAATAATGAAAATTAGTAGGAAAGTGAATGAAAACATAAATATTTGGGTATTATAATACAATATTATATTTATTCGTATAGTTCATATAACAAATAATAAAAACATTTTTAAAGTAATATTAGGTATTTGTTTATATTTAATAGAAAAAATAAAAAATAAAAATACTGCTACTTTAATGACACAAAATTGAATGTACGCATAGCAGATTTTTCAAATTACGTAGTCTGCATGAGTTAAGTACTTGATGTTACGGGTAAGTAATCCGGGAAATACTTCTTGAAACTTTATTGCTAAGCAACTGAAAAAAATTCTTCATAGCTCATTATTTAATGTTAATAGCAAAATGACTATCGAAAGAAGAGAAATAGATCTCTTTTGAGGCAGGTCATGTGAAATAGCACATTGTTATGAAACTTTTTTTTTACTTTAGCTGCAGAAAATTTATCAAGAACTTTTGTTAAATAAATCTTTTTGAACATGTTTTGTTTAGTAGCCAATATTGTTTTTTAATCATATTGCGGGTTTTATGACGTACAAGAAATACAAATTTGTAACCGATTGTAATAAAATGTTAATGTCATTAATTTTAATTTCTGTAATCTGCACAAGGGCTTATTCTCTAGGTGCAATTCAAAGGAATGTGATGATATTTTTCATAATTTAAGCACCTTTAGCCCACAAAGGAGAAATTTACAAAATAAGATTTTGCTTGTAATTTTTATTATTACAAAATCAGTTTTTTAAACAAAAAAAATATATATATTATTATCATTATTTTAAAAAATGTAATTCTGTCGGACAAATAATTTCTAAAATAAAAATTCATAAGCGCAGCAAGTTTTAGCGAGAATAAGCAAAAATTGTAAGTTTCATATACCGGTATTAAAAAAATTTGCAAAATAATGTTAATTTTTAACATATTTTTTAAACAAACAAATTTTTCAAAAATCCACTTACGCTGTATTATTGGCCTTCTAAAACGAAAACATTTACATATTTCGAATTTTTTGTCTAGGTCTAATAGTTCCCGAGATATTTGTGAAAATAGCTTTTTCAACTCCAACTTTAAGGATTATTTTCACCACTTCAAAGTGGATATTCGCACGTAAAATAAATACGTGTCAAATATTTTTTTCAAGTTCTATAGCATGTAAAAATTTCATAAAAATTGGCGTGTAACATTTGGGTGATGTCCCTTGCCAGTTTAATTTTCAATCAAAATTAAAAAGACACGATACACGATTTTTACTAACCATCACTGTACAAAAGAAATTATTAACATTACATTATGCCTCCTTCAAAATCAAGTACGACTGATTTTATGTATTCTTTACTACCATAAAGTACACGTAAGTTATTCTTACTATCTGCTTAATATGTTTTACCTTGTATACATATATGTATGTATCTACATATATGTAGATTTACTGATATAGTTAATTTACTGAAAACGGAGTTATTCTGCGCAACTCGACTGAAATCAGAAGGTCATTCCACTATTTGTACTGCTTCACCATGACTTATTTTTTACTTCAACGGTCATATACACGGTAGACAAAGTATATAAACAGTGGGAAAAGGTGGAGATATTGACAAATTAAAGCAAAGGTGCCCTACTTTGTTAGTGGCAGAGTTAGGAATTGTTCTAAGTTATATCAGAACATATGGATCTTTAAATTAATTTGTATGTGTATACTAACAAAAACAAAGAATAAAACACTTATTTACTCTCGATTTAAACAGACTACACAATTCAGATACCGTCTGCCCGTTTTGAGTGTATACGCGTGTTTATCACTGTAGGTAGCAGAAATGTAAAAAAAAATTTAAATGAATATTTATCATATAGATGGAATTATATATTACTTTTATCCACTTAATGTTACGATCACTTTGTAAAGTACTATGGAGGACATGTATAAATTTTGAAATGGGATAGCACATCTTCTTTTACAGGGATATATTCTTTGGAATATTCTGCATAAAAAAAAAATTTAAAGTATTATGTAAAAACAAATAAGTATATATGTATAGTTCGTGAAATATTGTAATTTAAAAAATGCGATATTTCATTCAAAAGATAAAAATATCTGACAAATTGTTAACGTTTTTAAAAATATATTTTAATAGTTTCGTACGCAGAATGCTCGAAAGAATCAATTTACGTGAAAAAAGATATGCAATCCCATTTAAAAATTTGTACATGCCCTCCACCGATGTTTTCGAAATCATCGAAGGGTCAAACAGATAATATTACATTTCCCGCGATATTACACAACTTTCATTTGAAACATTTTTTTTAGTGGAATAATTGTATATTATGTATACTAATAACAGCATATTGTACACTATGTATATTATTATGTGATTTAAAGTAAAAATAGTACTATCTTCTTGAAAAGGTCTAATTCTTCCATTAAAAGACTTAATAATATCACATTATTGCACCTGCTACTTAAAATAAAACATTATGCTACATTAAAAAGTGATCGCTTACATTTGTACATACTTCCATTTATTACGTGATCTTGTATAACCTACAGCTGTGAAAAAAGCGATATTTAGCAGAAGTTGAATTTGCCAATATGAAGCAAATACATAAAATAAAATACCACTGGGTATATACGCTAAGTATTTGAAGCGTGTAAAAACGCTTGCGCGTTACTTTTGACTATGAAGTATTTTAGAACCAATCAAAGTCGACATGCGCAGAATGAACGAAAATTGGTCGTTCATAATTCCGTTCTCTTGGTGTATCAACAATACATATGTGTATATGTTGATATATATATGTATATACATCCACATATAAATCCATGCACACATACATGTACATTTCTCCATCGTTTACCTTAGCATTGCTTAGCATCAAATCACATATACATAGCCATGTTTAGTAAAGCTCATATCAACAAATGTGAAGTATTTGTGGATATCGAAAACTCGTAAAAAGGGTGACATATATATATATACATGTTATTTTTCTATATTGGTGTATTAGAAATAATTGAGAAAATATTATGAAGTACATTTTAACATATAGCAAGATGAAAATAGTTTAATACGC
The DNA here is from genome assembly GCA_945859555.1 of Megachile ligniseca. Taxonomy (NCBI): domain Eukaryota; kingdom Metazoa; phylum Arthropoda; class Insecta; order Hymenoptera; family Megachilidae; genus Megachile; species Megachile ligniseca. The sequence continues at coordinate 1,091,944 of OX243778.1, forward strand.
TTAACCTCTAAATATGTGAAACAACTTTCAATTATATTGCGTATTCTTATTTAGTACAATTTAAGGAAAAGCTTAGACGCAAATAAGATTTGGGTGTAATAATTAAGTGGTATTTATTAAAATATTTATTTACTTTAAATTAATAACATATTTAATTTCTTTTATCTGTAATTAATTATTGCGTGCTATATTTTTTAAGGTTATTTAGATATTTTTTTGACGAAATGTACATATTTTTTTGTGTATCAGTGTTTTAAATACTACGTTAATAATAGATTAACATTATTTGTAAAAGGTGAATTCATGAAGATTTTGTTGTAAATTGTAATAAGTAAACATGACGGCAGCAATAAAAACATTGTGGAAACAAGCATTAAATACATTTGAGGAACGAAGCAATGTTGGGTTTAAACTTTGTCAACAAAATTTTGACAAACTACGATATTTGATGAATAAAATTACAGCTGAAGATGTAAATTTGAATCAACAGATTCTTGATTTTATTCAAGTACAACATGCACCAATGTGGGTTATTGACATATTTGAAAATAAGGATTTTGCTATTTCAATTTTTATATTGAAACATGGATTCACGATGCCAATACATGATCACCCTGGAATGTATGGCTTTTTAAAGGTATGTAAAATTTATATTTTTTTCTCCGCATATATCAATATTCATAGATTGTTATTAACCCATAATCACAGATATGAAAGTAGCATTTGACTACAGATGTTTTGAACTGATTACTTTATAAAAACATTCTTTACCTTGTTTCTGATTTGGCTCATGATGTAAAAGTATTTATTAATTGCATTTTAATAACAAGTCACTTTATATCCTTGTTGATTATGTTTGCATATTGATAAATCTTTCAAAAAGTTAAAATCATCTGTAACTTTGTGAGATGTTTCAAAATATTTAAAAATAAACAAACCATATAAGAATTACATATTTCATTAGTTTTATTAACACTAGGTTTATGGACGTTTGAAGGTCACTTATATTTAAATTTGAACTAACATAGAAAAATAAATAAAATGGGGATGATATCTAAACTGCCTAAGACATTGATTCTTTAGCTTGATGAAAGTTGACATACATTTTTATAAAAATTTCTTAATAAGTTTTGTCATTTAAAATAAGAGGTCTATGATCTGTCATTTTGATGGGTTCCATAAATCTAGTGTTAAAAAGTTTCAACTTTATGAATGCAATAATATAATTATAACAAGAAAATTTTTAATTAATATTAAACAAAAGATGCTTGACGAAATGTTTGCATGCATGATTACGCACACAGTGAAAAGTAAAAGTCAAATAAGTATACTTGTTCATGTTTGTGATATATGCCATTTGGGACTAATAGCACCAAATTTCAATTTACTCTGATTTATGTATGAAGATAAGATGCAATATAGATGTGTGTGTAGGAGGTAATTTTTGTACATAGAAACAATATCATTTTTTGTCTTCTGAAAGAAACAATATGCTTACAAAAAAACATATTTACAAACTTTTAATTCTGAGTGCTATTGTAGCCAGATATTTACCTAGATTGTCAATCAGTTGTTGATATCAAGAACAAATTCACATAATTCCATAACATGTATTTGTATTTATTCTTTTCCATGTTTGAAAAACTATCAATGTGCCTCTGTCCTGCTAAAATGATGCTATATGCAATTATTTACAGTTGCTGTAAATAAGTTGCAATTATTTACACTTAATTACAGGATAAAGAAAAACAAATAACTTTGCACCTCTTACATGTTTTACAGATCATTTGTTTGTGATTATGGGTTTACATTATTAAGATATTTATTCATTTTTTAAATATAAATAAAATTCTATTTTATTTTTAAAATACAGGTAATTTCCGGGGAAGTTCAAGTGAATAATTATACTTTGAAAACAAATGAAGATTATACAACTAAAGTGAATAAAGAAGTAATGGCATTTAGACACAAACCAATATCTTTACACAGTAATTCTCCTGCTTGTACTCTTACACCACGAGACAGAAACTTACATGAAATTACCTGTATTGAAGGGCCAGCTGCATTTTTAGATATTCTCAGTCCACCTTATGATGTAGATGATTCAGGAAAAGGACCAAGACCGTGTACATTTTTCAAAACTGTTGGTAGTTCTAAGTCATGTACAGATTTATCAGATATAATTGAAGAAGTTAAGTTATTGGTTATTGAAGGTCCACCAGATTTCTATTCTGGAAGCCTTAAATATACAGGACCACCCTTAATGTGACCTGAATTATTAAAATATATTTATATTCTGTGTTTTATTTGTTAAATAATTTTGCATTTTAATGTATTAATTTGCACTTATAATTGTATTATAAACTCTTATGAATGTTGAAATGATAATTTGAATTGATTGTACATTATTTGTTTATTTTTGCTCACGAGTGTAAGATTTAATGAGATGAACAGTATCCATATACATCAGTAACCAGACGTAAGACAATTTGCTTTGTAAAACTAAAGTGAAATTGTTGAAAAAGATTTTTCCGTTAGTAATTTGATTGTTAACAAAAATTAGTTTGAAAATTGTTCGGGTATGCATGCACTTGTTAAATTTTTTACGAATCGATCATATCAGATACTAGTAACTGTACACATAAGTATAGATTGATATCAATACAATCTTATATGTATATTTGTTTACGGTTTACAATATCTTTGGGACAAATAAGTTCTTTATTAAATTTAAAATTGAAAATTAAGTGTATGCAAATCTGAAAAAGTTTTAAATCTAATTTTTTCGAAATGGCATGTCACACGAAGGAAGTGTTTTAGCTTTTCTTATTTATTTTTACTCAAAATGCACGGTATTATTATCCACCTGTCACACTAACGTATATATACATTATTCAAATAAATTGTATACACTACTGAAAAAACATATTGTAATTTGAGTTCTGAAAAAATTATATTTTATAATGATTGCATTATAATTATTATTCTGTTGGTATATGTATAAAGTAAGAATGTGAAGGATGAATGTATCATAAGACACTTTATATGTAACACATGATAAAAAAACATATGACAATTATTGAATAAAAACAAAATTTTTATTTATATAAAACATGTGATAATTACTTATATATATATATCGCATAACGTGTAAAAAATAAAGACGATATCTTAATAAAATTATGTAATGTTTCGTGGTACATAAATTAAAAGAAATTTTTTCAGTTACTTTATATAATACTTATAGATTAAGAAAATTTATTGTACTTAAACAAAATAATTTACTTTATATTATGATGATGAATAAATTTATAAAATTTATTTTTAAATATTCCTTTTCTTTTATGTATTTTAGTTACATGGAATGAATTTTATAAGAAAGTAATTTAAAACAATAAGTATTACCTTTTGTTTCTTTTATTAAAATGACACATAAAAATGGCTTATATTTTCCAAAACGGTCTTTTTTACTCCTGATGAAAATTCGTTTTAAAATTTTGTTCACCTTACTTCTTACATTAGTTCTAATTAATACAAATTAATTTACCTTAAATATTTAATGTAACTATATTAATATATTTAATATAATAATATTAATTATTATAATACTAATAATTAAATACATTTTAAATAAGTTGTTCTGAATAATTTTTAAACTACTGATTACATAAAAAATGTCTTAAATAAAAGTATGTAGACCTAGATAGAACGCATCTTTCATATTTTTTCGTACGATGAACTGTTCTCGAAGAAAAAATGGAAAATACATTTTTGCTAATTTTATATTTGTCTTTAAAACTTAATATGTGTTCCACTTACTGTTAGTCGATGAGAATTGGTATAAAATGGATTTCCTGCTTTAGACTCTACATAACTATTTTCCAAAAATTAAAATACTTCTTTCTTTAATATAATATACAATACCAAGATTGTTCCGTTCGACGGTACATCTGGGTGACAATTTCGAAAATTTATTTATGATCGAACCGTTAGATAGCCGTTTTTGAGCCAAAACATTTCGTGTTTTTCCAGCACTTAGTTTTATTACATGTCCTTGCCATAAATTTAGTGTTAATTTTCGCTTCGTCCTCAACGGCCACTTCTTGATCATAAACACGGTTTTTTTCGAAGGGTAACTTTAGAAACGGTCACGTACGGACTTAACGGTGATTTCTGTTCGCCAAATGTGTACCTAGAAGAAAAATCGCGGCATTGCCGGACGTTCGAGGTCCTCCCGCCAACTTTCCGGGTTCCCCACCCTTCCTAGACGAAGACGCTCTAAGGGAGCTATGAAGGGTGGGCCCAATCATCAAGGAGGCACGCTGATTGGAATTGGAGAAAAACTGTCAAATCCAATCAGCGAACGACCTCCGACTCCGACGTCTTCGGAGTTCTTTTTTAACTCCATTAAAAAAATAAAAAAGATTATGTTTTATGTATTGCGCAGGGTGGAGAAAAATGATTTGTTCTATATTCCATAAATTGAGCGTACACATCTGGAGCGGTGAAAATCTGTAAACACAAATGACCGCAAAATTGACCTTGATCTTTGAATTCAAGGTCAAATTTTTTATTCTCAGAACTCAAACGTTTCCCTGAAAAATAACGTTAAAGTTTCACTTCTAATTTTGTTAATAACAGAGAATAAGAACGACATCCAACAAAAAAATGATTGTGAAAAGATCTATGTGAAAAATAGTAAAATTTTGTTTTTGAGAAAAGTAACATTGACAATTCATCAAGTATCGTTCAATCAGTACCGTTTTCCTAATTTACCCTTCGGAAGAACCGAATATGTATCAGGACTTTACCTATTGACGGAATTGATGCATTTTGTTTTGCATTAAATGGAACTGACAGGAAGCAAATATTTGTGAATAAACAGAATTAACAAATAACAAAATTAGTAAACGATTTATTTTCCATTCAACATTTTTATCTCTTATTACAATTAATATACATATAAACTTTTTTTGCAACAAGTTATACAAATTTTTCATTTTTTTTCAAGTGTTTCAATTTCAAAAAAATAATAGTTTATAGTCGAAAATAGAAAACAAATATTTTTTAAATCTTTTCTAATAAAAAATCAGAATGCACCTTAAGTTTCAAGTGAAAAAAAATTTGTTTAATTTTCCCGGCTATTTTTCACTTGTCGTATAAAAAATAGTAATACAATATAAAGGATGTGTTGTATTTAGGTCTACAACATTTATCAGTCACATTTTTTAGTACAATCAGTAGTTTAGTAGTTAATCGACAGAAGTGACTTCAAAAAGAATTAACTAGTTGTTTTAATATTAAAGAATGCAGGGGCAAATTTCCCTGTTATACAGTCAAATTTAAATTTTGTAAACATTATCTTTTTATTAATTCGAGTCGTCCTAGGAGATACCGTAAAAAAATTTGGAAGACGGAAATAATTTCCGCCCTAATATGTACGTTGATGTACTATTAAGTAATTGTAAAGCAGTATTACAATTAAGTAATTGTTAAGTAATTCTTAAGTAAATGTAAAGATTAGAGTTTGAAATTTAGAGTGCTTAATACGTATTCTAATGTCGTTTCAATATTCAAACAAGTATGTCATCTCACCCCACTAATAATAACAATTATAAATCAATTCGATTATGTTGTTAATCAACAAAGGCAGCCCAAGGTAGAGGTGATTGAGTGATTGTTTGGGGTTCCATTTCCTGAAGGGAATCAGGTGTGGCAATAAAAAAATCATTAATTCTTGCTTTTCTTTTTAATATTTCTATTATTATTCAAATAAAAAGGTATTAATTACAATCAATTAATTACGAGCAACTTGTATTTATAGCAACCACACATGAATGATACATTACAAACAAACATGTTACTGAACCGACACTGAAGTTAGTTTATTACCCAATTTGAACAATATTTTTCCTTGACATGAATTAACATACGAATTTTTCTAACAATTTCGGACTTATTGTAAATTAAAACTGGTAAAAATCTACTTATGTTCTACTCTGTTATAAAGAAAGTTAAAATCACTTTCAATTCTTAACAAGTTTGCTACAATTCAACGAAGATAAAAAATTCTTTAATATTATAATATATACTATTTCTTACTATCAAGCCGGCCGTATTCACCATTATATGTACTGTTAGGAAGTTATTTATCTAGGTTCATTTATTTACGGAAAACACAATATTGTATGATTACAACGAATAAAATATTTATGTAAAACAAACCTTTCTTCTAAAATTTTTTTATTGAATATATATTTTAATATAGAGTTCATCTCTAATTTAAATGTTAAAACTTCAGGAATGTATAAAAGACCAGTAAGTTAGGAATATAGGTCTTTTAGAAGTTTAGTGGAATTTGCTCTATTTAAAAAAATATTGCAAAAAAAAAAGAAACAAGAAAGAATGCTCATTTTTACACTTATTTATTCATGTAAATATGTACGTAATGAAGGTGCTATTTAAAATGTTAACTTTTGCAACAATGCAGATATTACTTATTATTAGATTGCACACTGATCACTTCTTAATTGCATCTAAATATAACTTTGCTGATATTAGCGCACTATATTAATATGTTTTTATTTTATGTTTTAACCCAAAATTATTGAAATATTTTGTCAGGACAAGCAAAGAAGGATGGATTTTGTCTTTAAATAAAAATAATCTGTTTTGAAAAATCATCTTTCCTATATGCAAATTTATTTATTAAAACATTGCTTACGTGTTAATAAATGTTGAGTTTTTATTTATCTTTTTTCTGTACAACATCCCAATGTACATAAGATTTTCTATAACCGCTACTAATTGTGACTGATTAAATTTTTTGTTTCAAAGTTTCCCGTACGAAAAAATCTATAGTCTTCGTATGAAGTGATCAGAGTGGTTAAAATACCATTCCTCCACGTCGAATTCAAGAGAGCAACTGAGACTGCATCGCAACTGTAATATACAAAATATTACCAAACTAAATTCTAACACTAATTTTTTAAATTTTCTGCAAAATGAAGTAATCAAACGACTTTTTTTAGTTTGCCAGTTCCTTTTACACACTATCGAAGTTTTTACCTTTAAACTGTAGATACCCTGTACACATTTAATACTTAATCCAAGACTTATCTATGACAGAAATAAATTTTTATAAATACCATATTACAATTTACAAGAAGTTAAAATATGAACAATTGCTATAAAAGACACTTCTACTTATTTTTCAAAGCACTAGAAATTTGTAATTTTATTATGATAAATATAATCCTTTCGTAGATAGATATATTAAATTTAAAACAGATGAATTTAAATCATGGTAAAGAAATATCACTTTTACACGATACTTAATTACTATTTAAGTAAGGATTTATGGACATTATTGTTATTCAGTTAGTACATTTAAGATGTACAATGCCTTTTACTTAAATGTTTCACATTGAGCATAATTTATTATTGAATTTATATATATAATGACAATTTTCCATGTATATACATATGGAAAACACATAAATTACGTATCCTTTAAACCTGATTATAGTACCCACGCTTATATTGTTAAAAGTAGATGGTATATTGAAAATTCGTATTTATGATAGAAGTATTCTAATAAGTTTAATAACACTAAATCTGAAACGATATACTGTCCTTTGATAATATCTTCTCGAAGGGTGATTTATATGCATTTAACTTGTCTGAGTCTCTGAATTTTGTTGCCTTCTATACAGTGCAACATTATTCTCTGTATAATCCATTATCCGACGTTGACATTGTCTTACATATTGCTGTTGTTTATGATAAATTTTGAATGCACCTTTTATTGTTATAAATGCTATACCTCCCTACAAAATTTTACACAAAATGTTTAAAAATATATATAATAATCAGTTTCTTCTCAAATGTATTTTATACGTACAAGCAATGTCCTTTGAAAATTGGAGTGTATACTTTCAAAAAATATTTTACCACATATGCTGGCAATACTTGGTAGTAGGAGTGCACCACAAAGAATACGTGTTGCCGATACTGGGTCACTCATAGGTGGAACTTCTTCAGACTGTGCTCTGTCATCACTAGAATAACTATAATAATAGACACATAATCTCAAATAAATTATATATTTATTTCAAACTTTTAAATCTACTTTTGAACACGCACCTACTGGGTAAAAAATGCCTTAAAATAGGAACTTTACATGCATGTCGCCTCAGAAGAAGAAGTGCCTGATCTTCCCATCTCAGCATTTTACCCAATACTAACAGTATTGGAATAGTTGGTAAACCAACTAACAACACCCAAGGATCACCTTGCTCCAATATAGCTAGGCCATCTTTAGGACCAACTACTTGCATAACAGTTACAGCTCCATATGTTACAGCAGTCCAATATATAGATGCAGAAACTATGGTAGCTGCCATAAAAGGGCAGATTCGAAAAATTATTCCATCAATTGTATCTAGTACTACAACTAACGGCCCTGAAATAATTACTTAAAATATATAAATTATCCAGCTAGTACTAATATTAATAATGAGTATTATCATTATTTAATTCAAAATTGATGTAAAAATTAAAACAACTAACCCATATTTGGATATACAATAATATATTCTGTGTTACATTGTGGACATGCTACATGTGCACCGGCACGTCCTTTTTGTTTTTCATCAACCCATCTTTGTATACATCCCTGATGAACCCATTTTGTAGTACCACGACAGTGACATGGTTTTACCCATGAAGCTGTTGCATCATCTTCATCTGTGGCAAAACACACCCAACAATATCTTTTGCTATATCAAATAAAAACAGATAGTCAGTAAAATGTATAGAATATTATATCCTTTTATCTGGATTTATAATAACCAATAGCAAAACACATACTCATCCTCTGAATTTACTGTTGATGCATTAATTTCTGGTTGATTTGGTGAAGATGCACCATCAGTTACGTCACTTTGTTGTGCATTCTCCATAGACTTAGATAATGTTACTGTTGATGGTTCCTCATTAGGTGCAACTATTACTGCTTGAACATCATGCACCTCTTCAATAACAAATATTACTTATTATTTCCAATTTAAGTATATAAATAATAATTTGTAGTTAAGACACCAAATTTCTTTTAAAACTAAAATTTATTACTAATCATACCGCAGCCTATACTCATAAACTCTACATATTCATTTACTGATTTTCTAGTGACATAAATTTTTGCATACAATTAACCCCATGACTGCGAAAAATATACATATATATATTCTTATGCATTCATTAGCATCTACAAAAGTTATAATGTATGTATATATCCAATACATACATTTATTATTTTACAAAATTCATATAGACATATTGTTACATACATGTTGTACAGCAATAAATATCAAAAACTATTTTAATGTTTCCTTATTCTTAACAATGTAAATTTATAATTTATATAATATTGTATCATAAAATACTAGATAGCTTTCTTAAAGAATTTTTCGCAGTGAAAGAGTGCAAATAAGAGTTGCTAATTGCCATATAAATTTCTGTAATAATAGTTTTTACCATTATTTGGTTCATTAATCTGCCATTCTGGCCTTAGATTTGTACCAAGTCTTCTTAAGGTTTCTTCTATAGTTGAAATACGACTAATATTAGATCTGATCTCAGATTCTATGCGTACTATACTACCAGGAGGATCACGTCCATATGAAATATGTGGTAAATTGTTATCCGACATTTTGTTTTATAAAAACAGGGCTTTTAATATTTCATCACTATGTTACACCTGCAAAAGTAAATTGTATCATTTATAAAGGTATACAGTTTATTAATTTAAATTAATAATGATTTGAATCAATTAAAATATAATTCACTAAAATTTTAGTGAAATAGGTATATGTGTGTTAATGCATCTATTAATGTAAGTTAGCCTCAGATGCTTATTAATATCTTATAATATACATAAAATTTCAAGGACATTGCATAATACCATATAAATACACACATGTATATAGTGTAATGTACATCATCTACATTAATTGAATAAAAATTTATCTCCTTAGATATGTTTTTATTTATATCAAACTATGTATTATTATATTTACCATTAAATTGTAAAACTAAACATCTTGAAAAAATGTACCCAGCTATTTCATTAAATTTAAAAATCATCTAAGTTTGTTTAAAAATAATATAATGATTCTATACAGCAGATTCGTTACAACTGGTACATCGGTATGAAGTTGATCATTTACCAATTATTAAGAATTAAATTAGAATAACGTACTGCAACTTATTGCAAAGTTAATCTTTCATAAAAAAGTTGATCAATCAAATACGAATGTTATAAATTATAATAGAAAATCAGATTAATAGTATCATATGTTAGCAATAAGATGTGTGTATGAACATAAATACATAACTAAAACTGAAATTTCATCAATTTTTACCTGAAATAGTATTCATAAACAATTCATTGTTACACATTTAGGACGAAATCGTGTATCCACACATATTTTTTTAAGATATCATGTCAAAAAACACAATTATTTTATATTATTTCAAAAATTTACAATCTGTGTAACTCGCTTTAAGAATACATTTATTACTTTTTTCTTTTATTATTATTATTAGTAATGATTAAAAGTTACGTGAAATTGCTGCCCGTATTTGCCAACATGCTAATGTAAAAACTTACTAACACATACCACCAAACTTCAAAGCGCTATTACGTAGTTCCCGTTTCCCACGCTAGATGACCAAGGATTTCATAAACCATAAAAGTAATTTTTTAAATTTCTGAATATAAAGTTATCTATAAGATGGCGCTAGCAATCAATTTCTTCCAAAAAATTTGCTTCTCTGCTTATTGACTCGGTATTTGTATACTGAGGCTTCAAGAATGTTTTCGCGTCAAGTAGAATGACAAAAAACCCCAGGTACGAGTTTAATGCCCTCATGCGGTGACTTGCAGAAGTTCAACGACCTTTGTCTATCTTATATTGTTTTCGATTAGGAGAGACAAGGACAGTAGATATCTATTGACCAAAAATGTGGAAAACACGACTTCGTACTTCACAAATTTTGAAGCTAAAACGCAATATTTTGTCCTATTTTTTTTAGCGATATTCTTTACACTGCACTTAAGAGTTGTATAGAGCCGGACTTTGTAATTTCGCTCAAAAAACTTAAAAAAAAAATGTTAAAGTATTCTTTTATTCGTTGTGAAGTTTTAAAAGCGAAATTGGAAAATCCAGCTCTATACGACACTTAAGTGCAGTGTAAAGAATATTTTGTATCTGGACACAGAAGGAAATATTGCTTCTTCGCGACAAATTCTGTGAAGTACGATATTGATAAATATTAACGGTTTGTATTATAAGATGGTCGCTTCATTATTGCGCTATCTTAGGTGTCTCGTGTAGGACCGGCGTAAGTTGCGTGGGTGCTTAAAAAATGTTGTCGCGTATGGAATTATTATTACGAGTTATGCGATATTAAATAAAAAAGGACAAATGTTACAAAACAATATATGATTCCTCTAAAATTACGACAAAAAATTACATGTACATACATCCGCATTGTAAACAATTTAAAAAATGCCGCGGGCGCCCACCAACCTTGTTACGACACTACACTTGCGCCGTAACATACCAAAAAACGATTTTTGCCTTGTTTCGTGAAAAGAGAGATACGTTGGGGAGACAAGGATCTATCTATCCTTGTCCAGAGTTTCAAAGTTCGCCACCAGAGGTCACCACAGATCAGAAGATTAGACCCGTGTCACGACTCGTGAATTTAGGAAGGTAGTCTGGGGACAAAATACTCAGGTGCGACCTCATGCGATGACTTACAGAAGTTTCGTCGACCTTTGTCTATCTTATGTATGTTTGGTTAGGAGAGACAAGGATAATAGATGAAAATTTTTCAAAAATGTGTAAAACACGAATTCTAAACGCCAATGGCATTTTGTTAAATAGTAATATTTCGCCATGATTTCTTTTGCATAATATTCTCAAAACTCTAGTCTAGTACGGTACGGATCTCGATATTGGAAAAAAGGGACGTGAAAAATTTTCTTCTATAAGAAACTTTAGTTTCTAGCTCATACAATTCTTTTTGACAAAATTGCAAAATCAAAATGTTTTACACATTTTTGAAAAATTTTCATCTACTATCCTTGTCTCTCCTAACCAAAAACACATAAGATAGACAAAGGCCGACAGAACTTCTACAAGTCACCGCATGAGGGCATTAAACTCACACTCATTCACTAGACTAGACCATCCCCGTGCAGACTTTTTGTTACCAAGCGTGACTCTTAGTATTCCGTTGACTTCCCTTAGTAGAAATTTAAAACTGTCAATTCAATTTTTACCATTATTCATATTAACCTTTTGCATTCGAGGCCTGTCTGCGTTTCAGCGCAGACAAACCAGCAACTCGAGACGTTTCGTAGCGCTTTTTGGTGCATTTACTACCTCTAACGTAAAATCATTGCACACACAAAGTAACACAAAATTTTTATATTTTAATATTTAATGTATCTTTACAGCTTTACGAAGATAATTTCTTAAGCATTAGTCTTTGTAATTTTGCTTTGTATGATATTGTATGAAACAATTGCCGAGATGTATGCCCGGCTTTTCGGGACAAGTATCACAATAGAATGTCGTTTGATGTCTTTTGCCATGTTTAGTTCTTTGAGAACAGACTTTGCAATCCTTCCTATCCCCTGTTAGAATGATATGCAGCTTTCCATCTAAACGGATGATTTCGAAATTGGAGGTTTAAGTTGAAGATCGAGCACGTGTCTGACGAAAATCTCCCGTCAATTGCCGAACTAAGGTTTTCACATACCGCAAGTGACTAAGCGGTTGTTCTCCTCTCTGCTGTTTAGTCATTTTATAAAGTATATATGAATCTATTGAGCAAATTTCCAGACCCAAAAAAAACAGTTTACGCCACGATTTCAAGGATTTTCGTAAGAAACAGTACGTTGCGGCCAATTGATCTGCACGATCGACACCGCCCATATGTTTTATATAATTTATTACAACATTAGGCTTCTTGACGTAACTTCAACACCACCTCGTAACATTCTTCTCACAGAAGTCATTCCTGCATTATTCCAATTCGTCAAGCATGTGACAACCCTCGTCTTTCCATGATAAAACTAAGGTATTTCTCTTGCGGAATGCTACTGTTGATTTTGTGCCGAATTTTGTTTTTTTTATTTGGTTTGGCAAATGCTTCCTATTCGTTAGGATTGTTCCTATCAAGTGGCATTTCAATTTGAATAACTCTTCAGCCAAGATAAAGCTGGTGTAATACCGATCGGTGAACATATGGTGTCCTTGGCTACCAGGCACTTTTTCCAGGAGCATCGTATAAAGGTGCAGCGGTATTCTTGCTGATATCGGAAGGTCGGGCCTTATCAATTTCTCCGCGGTAAGACTTCCATAATAAGGAAGAATACCACAGATATAGCCAGTATTTGAGTCTGCCATTGTGTAAACTCTAATGCCCCATTTAGTTGGTTTTTTCGGATTATACGTAATAAATGAAACCCGACCTTTGAATTTGATAGTGGACTCATCCACACAAATTTCTTTTCCCGGTGTAAAATACTTCAAAAGTTTGGAATTGATATACTCAAGAAAGCAGCTTACTAGCTGCAAACGTGTTCTTGGACCTGCATCTGTTGTTGGGATTGTTTTTAGATGAAGCATCCAAAAAATCTGGCTGAATCTGTCTCTGGTAAATTTGTTTGAATAAAAAGGAATGTAACTGACATCATTCCGTGACCAGTACTCTTGTAAATTCGCCAACGGCATTGTCCCCATATTTATTATGACTCCAATAAATGCCCACATTTCTTCGGTAGTCACACTGTCCCAATTTCGCCATATCGAGTACTGTGATAGCGTTCTGTTCTCTAACTTTCTTCTAGCGTAATTATTTGTTTCAGTAACTATTTCATTCACGAGTTCGTCAGTAAAAAACAGTTTGAAAAAATCCAACGGTTCTTTCTTGTCTGCGAGTATGTGCGGTCCTACAAGAGTGTTGCCGGCTATAAACGGTATTCTCGAGGGTATTTCTTCGGATTCTGGACAACTAATCCATTCAGAACTGTCGGATCGTGGGTCTTCTGCAGCATCACTATCACCGTCACCTTTACTGTCTATTATTCTAATCTTTCGTCTTCTTACACCTCTTACTTCATCACTATCATCATCACTGCTCGTGTTTTCTCTATCGTCAAGCTCTCTGTGTATAGCTGTAATTTCCTCGTTTAGCAACTCTAAATCAAACTCATCTTCACTAGAGCTTATTTCATTACTACGTTCCATGGTAATAGGGATCAGAAACTTCAACTTTTCTAGTTTTTCTTGCCACGGCTGTCAAGTTCGAATTGAGACCGAAAATGCAGTCCGGTTCGTGGTTACGTACTAATTTCAGATAAGAAAGTCTTATCTCCATTTGAAGGGATGTCATTTTACACTTCATAAGATTATTGTACAAAAGGAGCGTAGGAACCCGCGTCGAAGAAACAAAACGTAAACAGTTACCGCCGCGATTCGCGTTACCGCAGCGAACGAAGTGGTGAGCGACAGTCACCTCTCGAGTTGCGGCATTAAACCTCATGGTGAGTGAGACTCACCTCTCGAGTGCAAAGGGTTAAGTTTTTATACATTTATATGTCATTCTGTGTATATTTATATTATATATCCTTAAAAGATAATAAGAAATGTTACAATTGAAAATTAGAAGCAGGTCAATTTTGCGTATACGTTACTTTGGTAAAGGATTTTATGAACAATCCCGAAATAAAAAATTAAACCTATACCTTCAATTTATTTATTATTTTTAGTTTTTCTTTTCTTTTCTCTTAATAAGAAAATTATATTAATGTTGCTTTCAAACCATGTTATAATGTAATACATATATAGTCTAAGAACATAATTCGTGAAAAGTGAAAAGAATGTTTTCCGTCAATCAGAAGTGATCACGAAAAATCACGAATCACTGTGAAAAATCACCGTGATAGGGCTTGAACGTGATCGAATCACTAGTGATTCGAAAGTAGCAATTTACGCCATCTCTGATTTCGCATTAGACTGCAAATTTTCATTCATTCTGCGCATGTGAACCGAGTTTAATTCTATATATTTTATAATCTATGCTAACACACAAGCGCCTATATATAGTACATATACCAAGCGGACAGAAAGTTTTATAATTTTGAATGCTCGTTGATCCTGGAATGTCCCGCTTATTACATGAAAAATTTCTTTTCAATTATAAAAAATTCCTTAAACAAAAGTTTAGTTTAACGATCATTTATATATTTTACGAGTAATAATTGATCAGGTGTATGTCTTTTACAAAACGAGCAAAAGCCGTTCTGATCAACATAACATATATATACATACGTCTGAACTTCTTATGACAGGAAAGAATTTTTATTTAATATGAATTTTTATATTACTAATGTGTAAATGTATTGATAAAATTAAGTAAATATTTCTTTGATTTTATATATTTGTTACATTATTATTTGTTCTTGCTATTTCTTAATTTTTCTTCATCGTGCATATGATCACAAAGGTAGAAATAGACTGTAGAAGGGCATCACTCTCATGATTAGGAACTTCCCAGCTACGTAAAACGCTGTCTAGTTAGTTTCTTCTCTCGTAGAACAGAGTATACGTATAGTTATTACATTTATAGTTATTACGAGCAAGCGTTCACCAATGAATATAGAGGAAGTGCAGGGAAGTGTCTGTTGGTGCTTGTCTAATGAACTAGCGAGACGAACACTGACGTATGTTCGTTTGTGCTCGCTCGCAAATGCTCGCCCAGTCTATGAAATGAACCTTGTTTATTTACTACCCAAAGCAAACTTTTCTGCAATATAATTGCAGGTGAAAAGCATATCAATTTATTCTTTTGCTAAAATCATTGTTGTCACTGGAAAAGGTAAGAATAGCAAGGGCTATATCTTTGATACATGTATCACTTACAGTTTATAGAATATGTTAAACAAAAAAAATATTATTTGTAAAAAAAACTTGACCAACATTTCAAATACGAAAACATCAATTTTATATATATCATTTTTATTATTTATGAAATGATTTTCAATATACACAATTTATCGTTGTTTACATTGATGTTCTTAAAAGTAAAATGACTATAAAACAGACAATTATAGTTTGTTTCACTTTTATATTTTCATTAGTATTAGAGCATTTATAATGTATAATATTAAATAGAAAATTTAATAGAATATAACAATAATTAGCTTGAATATGTATCATTCATTTGTATTTAAATATTTATACATATTAAGTCAAAAACTATTATATATATTACAACAAATATAATATTTAATAGCTATGTCTAATGAAGATCGCCTACGGAAACTTTTATCAGACTTAGGAAAAGCAACATTACGTGGAGTTCGTAAATGTCCAAAATGTGGAACTTACAATGGATCCAGAGGCTTATGTTGTAAAAATAAATATTGTGATGCAGTATTTAAAGAACCTGGTGAAAAAAGGAAACTATCAACTGAAGCTTGTAAACTTATCACAGGCACAACTGCTCAAGTTTTTTCTGTTCGTGTACGTGATAAAGGCCCAGATTATCGTGGATTTGTTCAGTTACCACTAATAAATACAACAATTTCTAATGAAATGACAACACTTATTTCACAATCTACAGCACTGTGTTTTGTTGATAGCTGTGAAAGAAGTTTTGACACTAGTGTTCTTAAATGTCACGTAAGTTTTACCATTAATAAAAGATATATTTTTATGATATCAAAATTTAGAACATTTATAATTTTATTGAAAGATATGATTATTCTTGTAGGAAAAGAATTCATCTGATGTGCCTGTTTCTTCCTGTCAACATATACAAGCAGCCTTAAGATGTTATGCAGAAGCACAGCCACTAACATTAAGAAATTCTATTTTATCATCTTTAAATGTAAATAATGAAATGAAACAAGAAATTTGGTTATTAGCTACTGAAACTTCTGGTCCTTTAGTCCAGCGCGTGTCTAAAAACATTATGGCAGTTAAGTGCAAAGCTTCACCTAAACATCCATTAGGCTACCTTCATTTTTCGTTGTTTGTAACTAAATTAAAAGATAGAATTGAACATCGCTACTTCTGTTCTTGTTCTACTTTTAAAGTAAGTAGAAATAATATTAGTCAAATCGTATTAATTATATGTATGTTCAATAACATTTTAAAATGATAAAAAATTAATGTAGGGAGTACCAAGGGCAGGAGAAGATAAAACAGATATAGCTCAATCTTCCCAAAATAAACGCTGTGTACATTTTTATGCATGTATTTGTGCATTTGCTAGTGATACAAAATTAGCAGAAGAATTTAGTTATTATATTAATTTAGATCAAAATGATTTAAGTATACCAAAACCATTATCAACAGTATTGCAGAATAATGAACAAGATAGGATAGTAGGCATTGGTAAGAGGATTTTTAATAAAATATTAAATATAAAATAATAAAGTATTTACATTAAAAAATTGTAGATCTTGATGGTTTAACTACACATGATACAGATACACATCTTTTAATATTTCGTGATGACACATTGACAGTGCAAAGTTTAGATGGAAATAGATTAGATTTGGATTCAATGAATTTGGATTCTACAATTCTACCACATAACATTGTTGAAAATCTTGAAGTAGAATGTGA
The DNA here is from genome assembly GCA_945859555.1 of Megachile ligniseca. Lineage (NCBI taxonomy): Eukaryota > Metazoa > Arthropoda > Insecta > Hymenoptera > Megachilidae > Megachile > Megachile ligniseca. The sequence continues at coordinate 1,109,658 of OX243778.1, forward strand.
TCGCTCATTATTAGAAGATAATAATATAATACCACAGGTAAGAATTTATTAAGTTTGATTATGCACACGTGCGCGGATGTACGTAAATATATGTGTGTTACGCAAAAATTAAATATTAACGCTGTTTCGAAATTTAGGTGCACAGTTTAGAAGTAATTAATCAAGGTGGTGTACAAGTTAGTGGAAATTCAGTTAAAATAATAGATAACCATGCAAGCATAGATTCTAAATATAATATGCTTAACAACAGTCAGTATATCTTAAATGACAATAACATAAAAATACTGAATACTGGAACTTTAAAAATCCTTGATACAAATACTATTTTAGATGTGCATAATATGAAATTAATTGATACCAATCATGTAAAAATGGTAGATAAGAATGTGTTGGTATCATATGATACTGGAAATATATCAACCACAGAAAGCAATAGTTCACAACAGCCAATTTCGACAAAACGAAAAAGAAATGATAAACCAACAAGTACAAATATTATAAATTTGAATAATCTAAATTCAATAGAACCAAGAAAAGCTAAAACAAAATTACATGTTGTTAAAAAATATCAAAATCCTTGCGAAGATTTAGATGAAGCTAATATAAACTTACCTTTTATTAAATGGCTTGCATCAATAACTGAGAGAATAAATCAGACTATGCATTTTCAATTTGATGGAAAACCAGATCCGTTAGTTTTTCATGTACCACAGATATTCTTTGATTGTTTGCGAGAAAGAATATCTTGTGGTGGTAAAAAAAAACGTTTACCAAATTCAACAACAGCATTTGTTAGAAAAGATGGTGTACCTTTAGGTACATTTACTAAATATACATGGCAAATTACAAACATTTTACATGTAAAGAGTATTTTTGAAACTCCTCTTATACCTTTAGAAATTACGAGAAGTTTCGTTCAAAATGCAGATGGCACATACGAATTGTACAAACGAGAAGAAACGGAAATAGATCGATACAAAAAAACAAATAATAACGCATTGATTAAGCCTCTAGAATTAAAAACGTATTTGAAAGTCGGTAAGAATTAAAATCATATTTATTAAGTGTTAAGAGGTTGTTCTACTTTAGCAACAAAAAGATTAAAGTATTGTTATTTTACTTTTTTTCTAGATAATACATAATAAGTAATATTAAACAATTTCTAAAAGTGGTATCTTAAAAATAAAAGTTAGTTTTATAGTGCAGGTAATTTTGTTGTACAGACTCATTGAAAACAATTTTATTGAATTAAAAAAAAATTTGTAATTAGTGTGACTAGTATTTCATAGGTACCACAATAGTAATTTATCTTAAAGAATAACAAAATGGTGCAGGTATAATAAAAAGTTTAAAAGATATACTTTTAGTGATCTTAGTATTTAAAATGTATAGTAAATTAAATATATAAATATCATTCTGCTGTCTGCAAACTAATTAAATATTTTGATGAACATTTTCTTTAAGATACAAAAGAAAAAGAAAATACAGTTAAATTACTTTAACAATTTCTTGACATTATATATAAGTACATAAATAGATACTAACAAAATTTACTTTAATACATGTTGTATTTACTGGGAAAAGATTCTTATCAATTTTTTTATTATTGTTAACGCATACATCGAGCTTTATCAATTATTTCTGTAATATCGATTACAGAAATTCCGACGTATTTGTTTCTTAAAGAAACATGGAAACCGTAATAGATATTCAGTACACACTAAACGACAATATGTGCGTCAGTAGTAGCGGAAGTGTTAATTTTTTAACATTATAGCAGAATAACCCTTTGAATATCAACATTACTTAAAGATTTTTAATTAATACATATTTAGTATATAAATAAATGTATACTTATAACATGATTTATCAGATATTTGTATACTTTACAGGAAATACTTCACCAAATCAAGTTGAACCAACACCGTTTCTAATTGAATGGATACCAGACATTTTACCAATATCAAAAATTGGTGAGCTTAGAATTAGATTTGAATTTGGTCACGTAAAAAATGAGACGAATCAAAAATGGAGAAAAATAGCATTATTAAAGAATTATTGAATGAATAGTATTTTCTTCTTTGTTATGAAATTTTCATTTCCTTACCGTTTGAGAGAAAAGTATCATTAGCAGAAAAACAAATGATTTAATATATAATTTACTGATATGTTCAATGTATTTCAAATAATAAATAATTTAATGTTTTATTGGAAAAATAATTAAGAAATTGTGAAGTTTTAAGGAAGTAATGTTGAAAACAAGTAAATAGTTATTGTTTTAAAATAATTTCTAAATTCTTATTGTAAAAGATTTAAGACTGATCTAATTTTACGTTTTTTGTAAAAAATAGATGTAACAAATGACAAATTTTTTTAATACAAATTATGTACTCATTTTATAATATCAGTAATCATATTGTATTGTAAGATTAGTATATCTACTGTTCATTAGATAAATTTACAGTATAGTATATTCTTTAGTTAATTTATTACAAATACATGTATTACCAATTATGTTAATATTATTACCAAAAGTGTGCTAAATTATACATATTACCATTTTATAAAAATGTGATATATTGTAAATACATACATATAATAGATTAGATGTTATGTAAAAGAAGATATGTTTATATCATTTAATAAACATTCAATTTTGTTTTATATACTGAAAATAATGAAATTATAAATAGTGAATTATAAATTAAAAAATATTAATAATTGAAATTTTCTTGAATATTTTCGTTAAATTTTATGCCTATAATTATAATTATAACTTGTTATAGTATTATATTTCTATTTATGATTACAACTAGCTTGATATGACAAATGCATATAAAATAAAGATATAAAAATTTATATAAATACAAACAATAAGTATAAACCATAATTTTATTTTTCCTTACGTCTGTGTAAAAAGATAAAAAATTAACAACTATATTACAATAGCATCAGTTATGCTCAGATATGCATTGAAAACTTTACCCGAATTTCATATTCGAAAAATCTAAATTATTTATCTTTATTACATAGTGTTTTATCATTTGCAAGTTATTATATTTTCTTTTTTATGAGTTCATGATACAATCATTATGAATTTTATTGTAAAAACACTTGTGTACAATACCTACATCAAGTTTTTTTCAAGTCTTTTTTACATAATGGATTCCATAACCTCCATGTTCATTTGAACTGTTGTATAAATTAATAATTTTTTAACTCAAAAAATGTTTCAGCTTAGTTAAATATTTTGTAATAAATTTTGATTTATCATGCATATTTATAGTTATTTCGAATATTAACAATGTCGGAGACAATTAAAGAGTGCAGTGTTTTGAACGGAAGTGTTCCTCACCGGAAGCTATCTCTGACGTAGAGAGCTAAAGAAGCGTATACTTCCATTTTCTCGACCTTTTCGGCGAACAGAGAGCACGTGTTTGCTCGCCGGTTGCATTCAACTTATTTTATCGTGGAAAATTTTACGTCAGATTTGTTGCAACCTGTTCAAACTCGGTGATTGAAGATCAAAAGTTTGTGATCATTGTGAGAGCAGGTTAACATGAATCCTGAAAAGTTGAAGAAGCTTCAAGCTCAAGTGCGAATTGGTGGTAAGGGAACACCACGACGCAAGAAGAAGGTATTTAGATTTATTTCGAAAGTTAACATAAAGTAATAAAATATTCTTACAATGTTTAGTATGTAGGAGTTTATGAATGCATGTGTTTTGAACGTTAGTCAAATGATCTGTGGTTTATTGAAAGAATGTTTCTAAGTTTACGATCATTCTTGCATGACACTAAAACTTCGTGCCCATAAAACACGTGTTAATTGTTTCAGTAAATTGTTCATATGTATTTTATATTTGTAATGCTATTTTTGTGCTCTTTATGTTTCATTTTTAATCCTTTAACAGTGCAATATAATTATAAGGGAAGTTGGAGAATGATATATTTTTATCTTTTAAAATACTATATACATCCAGTTAATTAGATATTAAGCAGAATACATTACAGATTTCAAAAACGAAAGCTAACTATAATAATATTGCTATTTGCAACAATGGAATTAGATATATATAATGGATTAAATAGTTTATATGTATCATCATACTCGAGTCTTACTCATTGTAAATTATTAATGGGTTAATGTGTGTAAGTATGTTATATGAACTTACAATTCATTCTGTAAGAGTATATATAACAAAATTCGTATTTGAATAGTACTATCATAAAATTTGTTGTAAGTTAACGTTAGTCCTTCGTAGTCCATAATTCTTAGGTACAAATAGGCAAACTAGTTGTTACATTTTCTAATATGCATAGCAGTTGAATAAATAAAACAATAATAATAAATAAACAGATATGTTCATATTTTAATATCTTAAATAAATATACATTTACAGCATGCATGTCGTGCATAGCCTAGTTTTTGATCAAAATAGTAAATTTGTTATGCTAGGTAATTCCTAACTTCCAATTATTAAGAATTAGTAATTATCTAACATTTGCAAGGAAATAGTTTTTTAAGTACACATGTTATATATTCACATTGAATACATGAAAATATTGTCCAAATTTGGGATAACATGATCTCTTCTGGTGTCTTTTTTTTTGGGTGTAAGTTGCTATTAATCATATTTAGCCAACTTCATTGACTCAACTTCTATAATGATCATTTAGATATCCTACAAAATTGCACACTTGGGATTGTTTTTTGAAATAACATTTTGGGATTTTATTATTATTTACAGGTATGAATAATTTGAAGGCAATCAGAAGGATAGAGATTTTATCAGAAAGGTTTGTTATGATCAGTTGAAAAATGATTTCAAAGAAAAAGTCAAACTTGGATATTATAAGAGGATAATCTGAAATATTTATATATGGTTAGGTACATAGAAACCCCATGTAATTGAAAATTTGCATATAATTTTAACTTTCTCAAAACTTATTATTAATAATATTAATAATATATTATTGATTGCAAGCTTTATTTTGCCAATTATATTTATATGTTCTTACTGTATTTTTACAATAAGACACATCAGAGAAAAGGAAACATTTTTAAGAAAATTATAAAAGCGAATACATAGATACATATGTATATTTTGTAGGTACATAATTATACATTATGATAATAATTATTTATACATATATACTACATTTATTTATTACATTGAAGTTTATTACTTATTTAGTTTGTTACAAAGTCATGGTTTATTATATGAACTATTTAGTATCTTTCTGTGAAAATTTCTATAAGAAAATGTATAAGGAAAAAATTTTGATCAAAAAGAATTTCACATATAACCAAATCCACATTGTTTAAGGGTCAATTGTACTGTGTCTTGTCATAGTGGAAAATTGCAGAAAGTATCCATCTGTCTCCACAAACAGTCCATTTAAACTGTTTTGGGATATATAAGATTAATGTTCTGAAAGCAGAATTTATGGAGTGTAAAACAGTTAACACTTTTCATACTAAGCGGAGCTTAACCTCTTTTAGTACCATTAAAAGTATTTGTACAATCGTTCAATCATAGAAGAAAGCTCATAAGAACTTGAGATACCAAATTAGGGTTATAGGTATAAGAAATTGTTTCACAAAGTGTCAGTATATTCTATGCATTATTTAGACATGAATTTTTAACACAGAATGTAGTATATGATGTTTTATCTGCAACAATTGATAAAAGTGTTGTGTTCTAATGTTTGCTTCATGGGTTTTTGCTCCTTGTTTGGTTTATACTGTTACTATAGTATGGAATGTGTTAATAATCTCCCAAATTAAATTAATGTTATAATTTTTAATATAAGAATATGCTTCTAAATAAAGTGATAGACAAACTAAAACTCCATCCATGAAATTCAATATTTTCTCTACTATTTGTTACAGCACTTATATAACAGTGGAAAGTATGATAATTGGTCAAAAGTCTGTTTTTTTATTAACTTTTTTTATATTTTAGACATACAAACAATGCATGTAATTTTTCATATGCATGGATGGGTTTGTGTGTATGTGCATATATTAGTCTGTTCTCATGACTGCATGGACCACAATGTTTCAGATGCAGAATTAAAACCTCAATATACAGTACATTTATGTATTTATTTAAAATATACTGGCAATGAAAAATAATATACAGCATTGATCCAAGAAGCCTTGAAGTTTTAGAGCACTATAGTTTGTCACAATCTAAGGCAGGACAATTGAAATAAATACAATACAATATTCACGCAATTGGTAGAAGTTTTTTAACCATATTGAATCCCCTTTTCCAGATACTGTAATAAAAGATCAGTTTTTAGATCTTGTATTGAATTTTTTATACTGTTTTTTATAAATAATAGCTTTTATTAAATGTTTCCACAGAACTTCTCTTACATTCTCCTACAAATATAAGATACATTCCTTCGTTTTACTAGAAAGCATAATAAAGTTGCTAAATTTGTGCACATTATTAATAATTTTTTAATTTTGCTAATATTTCGTTTATTTCTTGTTAAAATTAGTCTAAAAACATTATTAATTAAAAATATCAATTGTAATCTTATTACTATGCATTATATGTATACAGTTTATGAACATAAATATACAGCTTCTGTGCCACCCCTAGAATTGTGCAAATGGTATAATTTGTCTTGGATTCCGATCTGAAATTTTGAACTCTAATTTCTTACATTCACAAACTTCCACTGGCAAATAAATATGAACTAGAATCTTCAAACTTGCAAATTCCAAATATAATTTTTTAAATGTTTTTAATTTACAAATCACTAATTTTCAAATCAAAAAGTTTAGAAATTTCAAAATCATAAATTCCCAAATTTAAGAACTTAGAAAATTAAAAATGTTAAAATGTACAAATGTATAAACTTTCACAGTTTCAAAAGATATTTTCAAATTTACAAATTTTTAAAATTACAAATTCTAAAATTTACAAATTTTGCAATTGTGAAACTTAAATTTTTTAAATTTAAACTTTAAAATTTATCAAATTTAAACTTTTAAATGTTGCATGACTTTTTGTATTACGGACTTCTCTATCTTCATCTATAATAACAAGAATAAAGACAGTTAACTGTATTTATTATTGTCTATCATTGATCGGCACAGCATCCAGCAACACGAAAAATAATGTCAGTTTTTGCTCAAAGCCTGCAGACTTCTGAGGTGGCTTTATATAATTTAAAAAAAAATTGCAGATATATTTTATTTTTTGAAGATTTTTCAGTATTAAAAACAAATACTAAATATCTTATAAACTATCACTCATTTATACTTAGAACCATACATAAGGAGATTCATAATTCATTATGAAAAATTAAGTCAGATATATTAAATCACATATGATTTATGAACTTGTAAAACTGCATTAAAATTTTGTGGGGCATTCCCAGGGTGCTCTTTTTGTAAGATCCAATTGTTAGCTTTTAAATAATTATGAATCATTTTTCATTTTTTCAAAAATAATAATCAATAAAATATAATTTGCATAAGAAATATTTATAACACGTATTTTTCTTCCTATTTCTTACATTTAGTATGTTTTCAGGTTGTACATGCAACGGCTGCTACAGATGATAAAAAATTACAAAGTTGTTTGAAAAAGTTGTCAGTGAATACAATTCCTGGCATAGAGGAAGTTAATATGATTAAGGATGATGGTACTGTTATACATTTTAATAATCCAAAAGCTCAGGCTAGTCTGTCTGCAAATACATTTGCCATTACGGGTCATGGCGAAAACAAACAAATAACTGATATGTTACCGGGAATAATAAGTCAGTTGGGTCCTGAAGGTGTCACACAATTAAAACAACTAGCAAGTACAGTTTCTGGTAGTACACTTGGTAAAGCAACTCTGGAAGAAGATGATGAGGTTCCTAATTTAGTGGAAAACTTTGATGAAGCTAGTAAAGAGGAGGTAACAAGTTAATATGAATAGTAATAATTTAAAATTATACATGTTATATAAGAAATTGTGAAATGTGCATACAATATAGTGCATGTAATATTGTTATTACAGATATAATTTATTTGTAATGAAAATTGCTTCCAATGAATTCAGAAATATAAAATTTATGTTTTAGGATATTATGCTGGTCTAAAACATTTTAATAATTTTGTAATTTTCACTTAGTTTTTCCGTATGAAATAGAAAGTAATTTAAATTTTATAATTTTTTTAAATATTATGAATAGTACAAATATTATATTATAGTAATTACAGGATACTAATATAATTGTAAAGTTTTGCTGATTAAAATGAGACCAAACCATATTAGCTTATTTAATGAGTGATAACTTATTATTATTTTTTTTTTACATACAAAATAAATAAATGTGATTCAAAGTTTTGTGTCTTATTTTAATTAGAGAAATTTTACAAATATATCAATAACAGTTTTATTTAAAAAAAGAATCAAAAATAACAAAGTTTGATTGTTGGATTAATATTGTTTCACTAACATTCAAATTCAAATTAGATTATGCTATTTATTCATTGAGCTTCAAGCTTTGTTACGGGGGATCTTCATAAGTTCACTTGTTGCCCTTTTCTACATTCATTAAAGTCAATCAAATCGATTATTTTCTAACGGAACAGTTTTCTATACGTTCACTGTTCATTACGCGGCGTGGTTCCATCTAAAAATGTAGGATTTGAGGCCACTTAATACACAGGTAAACTAAATTTCAAATTTTTTATATTTTGCTAACAGCTGTTAAATAGACATAGAAAGGGCAACAAGCGAAGAAAGGATATTCACAAGCCTAATCAATGTAAATGAATTTTACAACAATATTGTGTTTGTTCTTCCTTAGATCAAAACTTCAAATTCTATTGACAAAAGATTGAAAATAAAAGTTTTTTTTTTAATGGCATTACTGTCATCTCGCCGATAAGTGGGCTATATATTTTTTTTTATCGAATTTTTAAGATATCAGAGATTAATAAAGTATTGTACCATAATGTCATAAGAATTGATTTATGTGTATAAAAGTATATATAATACATATATAGGGTGCCTCAGAATTCATGATAAAAAGTGAAACATATGTCCAGGAACGCACTTTTGAATTATACGTCCCCGCTCTTCCAAAATTTTATGAAAAAAATTGAATTTCTGTATATTGTCTATAAACGAGCTTCAAATTTTACCAAAATTGGTGTATATGTACATATACTTGGGTATTTTACTTAATTCTATTAAGTAATCGAAACGTGGATATAGACAATATAGCTGTGCTTTTATGCAAACTAGAGTCACGGCCAGCTCACAGGATAGGTCACAAAAAATTATCCTCGCATTAAGGTGCTAAGAGGATTTTATATATCAATGTAATAGAATTTATATGTCGATGCAATGAATTTGAAATATTTTGGGCATCTTATAATAGAAAATAAAAAATAAACACTTTTTGGATATGATTTTGTCACACAACAAACTGTTTTATTAAAATAAGAATAAAAATGTCAGTAATCGATGTTCCTAAAGTTTCGCTCCAGCTATGAAATCGTGTGCAGAAGAGATCGGTTATGTCAAAAATAATTTATCGTTTGTAAAAATGATTAGCAAGTACTTAATAGTTATTTTTTTTATTTAGTGTCATAAAATGTTAGTGTATTACAAAGTTATTGCATTATCACATAAGCTTTGTCACATTGATATGTATCTTTAAATTTGAACAATTTTACGACGAGTGTTATATATGCGTAAAATCGATTATTGGTAGTTACTGAAGGACCTTAAGTATGTACAACTTCGACTGCCAAAGACCTTTGGCGGGAGTTAGATTAGTATAAGATACCAAATGTTACCGTGAGTGGTTAATACATTTCTTCCCTATCATACGATGATACTACAACATTTTGTTAATAATTATTGCACAATTCATGCATTGTAGATCAATTATTGACGTCTGAACAATGAAACCTGCGTCATGTCAAACTAAAGAATTGAGGAATCAGTAATCAAAAACTGTAAGATCTTCTTTATAAACTCTTTTAAAATATTGGCGAATAATAAACACTTCCGAACATTTCCTCTGAAATTCTCGCGCTCTGTAATGATCACTAATGTTTTGGCTTGGAAAATTTGAAATTAAAAACGCAGAAAGGCTTATTTAGCGTACTAAATTATACAGGGATGAACAAAGCATTTTGTATTTTTGTCACATATTTCTATCTTATTAATAAAGAAGCTATTTATTAATAAATAATATTTTTGAATAATCGCAATTTTATATTCGAGCATCTGACATTTTGTCTTTTGTAGTTAATGTTTCCAAAAACCTTTTGTTCAGGAACTAGATAACTTAGTATATTTTGTAAATCTTTTGAAGTTCTCGATTTTAGATGATAAAGACTTTGACCAATGATAACCGCAAACCGCGTTTATTTCACATGTCTTCCGGAAGAAATGCCACAACTTCATCGCTTGTTAATACCTTAGAATGTAAGAAATATCATCTATATTCGAAAACATAATGTTTTAAACGGAAACATTCTTTTTAGAAATATCTTACAATTTTTTAGGAAAAAATTCTAAACAATTACTGTTTTTTCAATCTTATGATTAGATATCTCTTTTTAATGAAAGTTCCGAATCTGAAGTGAAGTCATATAAGTACGAATAACCCCTTCGAAGTTGTGTCAAACAATGTCAAGCAATATACCCGAATAAAAGTTACAAGAATACGTATGGAGTGTTGAAAAAGAAATTATTAAATATTTATGCGGTACATAGAACACACTGTACTGAGTAAAAATACCTTAGTAAACAAGTCGAAAGGTCTGAGGTATAAACAATTTTATATGTTAGCGTCATGATTAACTGACTATCAGTTTTTTTGTATACATACATGGTATTTCACACATCCACCTTCTTACAGAGTCGAAAACTTTTTCGAAAGTTTTATACCTTTGTCGAACTATTTGATAAGCATAGTAGTTTCGGTTACGTAACTCTTCTAAGTTATTTATTGGCGAAGAGTATACTTTGTTTATAAATATTACTATAAAAAAAGTTCAAATGGTTTAAATCAGAGGAAGGAGGAGTTTGTACAACTATATTGAATCCAACTGTGCTTTTTTACATTACACAAAAAATAAGTTGTAGTTATATAACGTATATACTACATTTATAATCATTATGCCAAATGTACATTAAAGTTCTGGGCTAATATAACAGCACTGGAATAACACTATTTAAACAGTGAATGAAAAACGATGATTTGTTTTCATAGATGCATAAAGATTCTCTTCTGTAAGTGCAGCTTTATTATTAAATGAAATGCAAGATACGAAATTCGGATTCGAAGCACAGTTTAGGAGTAACCCTATGAAAATTCTATTTTTGCTTGATAGCCTATTAGACTGAGTGCTTACATTCTTTAGATATGATATGGATAGAGTAACTTTTCATAAAAAGTTCTCCAGACGAGTAAAGTGCTAATTCTTATGTCATCGGATAATTTTTTTACGCTGGTTCTGGGATTTTCCTTTATATTTTTTATAATGCGATTCTCCTGAAAGAGCATTGATACAAATCTAGGTCTGCTAGGATTTTGATGACGATGCATAAATAATATACATTTACAAAGACTTTCTGAAAAAATTCAGCAAATAGGAGGAAACTCTCTAACTAAAACATTTTCCATTAGCATTATAATTGTACTGTAAATATACCTTTTTTTTTAACATTTATTCTGAGACATCCTTGTATATCATAAAATTCAATTTTTTGTTAACCTAAATGGTTAACAAAATTTGCTAAATGCAAATATAAATTATGGAAATACAATCAATTTAACTATTATTTTTTTATTCTAAACAAGTTTATTTTGTTATTTTTAATTTTTTTTTTTAATAACAGTTTCTTATAAATTATTTTTGTTTACGTATTATTTGCACTGTGCGTAAAATTATTTTAAATAATTACATAACAGTGTGTTGGTGGAATGTTGGTGTAATATTGTTAAATTTACATATAATAAATTTAAGGTTGCTCCAAAAAAAGAAGTGGATGAAAACGATAAAGCAGTTGGTGATAAAAAAGAAGCTGTTGTAATTGATGAAAAGAAAGAAGCTCCGTTAGCTACACCTGAGGCTTAAAAGTGTTCAGTAAAAAGGTAATTTTACATCGTGAATTCACATAAATCGAACTGTGAATTGAAAAAAGGAAGAGATAAATTGTATCTTACTGTTTCTTTTGCAGCTATTTCATGCAACTAACAGTTGTAATTGACAAGTCACGTAATACGAGTTGCAAAAGCAATGCATAAATGAAGTATCACTATACATACATTATAAATATTTGACAAACCTTATAATAATGCTAAATGAGTAAGTTATTAAGAAATAAAAGAAAAGCTGTTATAGAAATCAAAAATTTCTACAGATAAAGTTTTTTACTTTGTTGCATTTGCTAACAGGTAGAGTTTACTTTAAAACGGCTAAAATGATCTTATTCTTTTATTAACATTGCGTAACAGTAATTGTGTACAAGACATAGTATTGGAAGTATGACAGTATATTAATAACACAGTTTTCATTGTCCCATTATGTTCGCATATTTTTACTTAACAGAAATAAATTCAATGAATTTATATAGATATTGATTAGTAAAATAATATGAAGTTTTTGGTAAGAGATAGTAATTTTCCACCTATTCACAGTGTTTTTATATAGGGGAAAGAAATTTGTAAGCAGTATAGAAAAAGTAAAAAATAAGCAAAATACCAAGGCATCTCTATTTTAATCAGTGAAGTTGATAACGGATTAAAGTAGTTTCTTGCAACAGCGTTTCCCAGCGTGGAGTAAATGGGATGTAATATTTTGTAACGTAATCTATGGAATAAATTCATTTTGCTGGAAATGCGGTTTTCTACTTAAAATTTCATGTTTTTTTCAACTACAGTTGTTATTTGCTAATATCTATATCTTTATTCATAGAATAAATTTGTAATAGCAGTGTAATTATGAAAATATAAGTATATCTGTATATTAATATTCATTTTTAATACTTTCCATTTATAGTTATGGTTAAAGTTTTATTTACAGGTTTGAGCATAAGAACTTGTATTTTTATAATATTACCGATGTTCCTTTAATTATGTACACAAATGTAGTAACAAACGATAACATAAATGAGAAAAAATATTAACTTTTAAATGCATTTTGTTCATAGACGTATGGAAACAGACTGCGCGTTCTATCAAAAAAGTTGAGTTTAACATCCGAATGACGGAGATAGTTTAGTAGTGGCGCTTTCTCATTTGCACATCACAGAAATATCGAAAGTAGAATTCCACCATCAATTTACATATTATAACGAGAAAAGAAATAAGGACCTCTTGTTTGTTTTTTCTCTCTTGCGTTGAATTCAATGCCTTTCACGTATGGATATAGGAATATATGGATGGAGCCCAAAACTACGAGGCCTAAGCGTGCATCAGTGAGGGGAAAACATGATACTGCGTTTGTATACAGTAACGGACGATTGGTGATTAGGCGATGAGTTTTGTTATGTTATTAAATCATACATGAAGATAACTTGCCAGTTTGACGATTTGAACATTTATACATTTCATCTTTCGACATTATAGATTATTCCACTATTAGTAATTATTAATTTTTTAATTTTAATTAGATTATGACACATTTTAAGGATTCATATTAAGTTTCATTTTATGAAAGTAATATTCAGTTCCATTTATTATAAACCACAGCGCATGTGTACTACTCCGCCAATTGCAAATTGTTGTCTACCATGATTTCTCTTCTATAGATAGATTGATTTGTACTCCTCGTGTAAGATGGAGCTTTGTGATCCGACGTTTTAAATCTTAGGTTCATGCTCTCACAAATCGCGCAGTCTATTTTATATGTTTGACTCTTTTTTCATTGCTTTTTGAAACATTTGTTATCCAATAACATATATATCTCGCTTTGCTCGGTGGGGGGGCTCCGCACATCAGATAGCCGGTGTGTCACCTTTGGCTCCACACATCTACTTTTCACAATCCTAGCGGCTCAGGATGCAAATGGTAAAGGTTTGACAGTTTTCCTGAGGTTTTCAGATGATTTTAGGGGGGTCGATTCTATTGAAAAATGTCGTATCTCGCACTGTTGGACCTGTGAATTTATATACGTGAGTCAATCAGTCAGTCAGTCAGTGGGAAGGGAGTTTTATAATAATAGTAATTATATAAGCTATTATAAATTCTATAAGTTCTATTAGTTATGCTATATAATAATATCAGTAAAATATGCTATGAAAGATGCAATATAACCAATTGACTTCAAATGGTAATTTTATTGTCTTAACATTATTTAGATTTCACATACCTAAAGGGAAAGAGAAGATGTATGATTTTTCAAGAACTGGCAGGTCGACATCTACTACAGTTTTTCGCTATCAGTAACAGTATTACCTATGTATAATAAGTATGTATTATCAATTTATCGACAGAACAGCAGTGTCAAATGATTAGTTTTCGTTTATTTTGCACTTTTGATTGTGACGGCATGTTAAGTTTACATATCTGGTGATCAAAACGGTTCATGTACTGAGATTCATGTAATAATGAAAAGGAGCTGCGCAAAATCCACTTATTCTTTTGATGAATTGACAATAATACTGCTATACAGAGTGTCTGATCTGACTTCAGTATCTTGAATATATTGCTTATTTTTAATGGTAAAGAAAAAGGGCACTTTTTATGAAATTACAAGGCCATCGAAGCTTTTTTAAATAGGGCAATATATTTTTATCATCATGACATGATAGCTGCGGTTAAGACAACATATAATATTATGACCTTCATATGACATTGAGTATAAAAAATCAGTAAAAGCTATACAACTATGGAACGGCAAGACCGAAGAGTAAGAAACGTGGAAAGAATTGTCTATTACGGTCTAAGTTTTCCGCATGAAGGATGATGTACAATTCTTTGCACGTTTCTTACTCTTCGGACCCGTCGTTTCCACCGTAGACCCGCGGCTATCGGTTTCGGCAGGCAGAGTCAAATATGCGGCACTTACCGCAACAATAAGATCGTTTTTATGACTTACTACTCAAATCGAGACGTCTCTGCTGAAAATCAGTAAATTTCTAAGCGTTATATCTCGAAAACTAATAAAAATCGGGTAAATTTTGAAAAGCACTATCGCGTGATCGAAAAAAAATATATAGTTCCATTTAAAAAACGAAACTTCACCATCATATCTTTTACATTAATAACATTTAAAATATTCGTTTACGCCAAAACATAGAGCCCCTTTTATCCTGCAATTTCCATATAAACTCTTTTTTGTGTCATCAATAGTTCATGAAATATCGCGCTGTCACACTTAGGGGTGGACACCCTGTATATGTTACGGTTAAAGATGGGTGTTAACATAAACTTAATATTAATCGGCTAAATTTAGGTTTATCTTTAAGGAGCGGTTAATGTTAGTTTCATCCATCTTTAGCCGACTAAACTTAAGTGTAACCACAGCGCCTTGACTAAAAATGTAGAAGTAAATGAAAAAGGAAGGAACAGAATCATGTTTAATCACGGAAACTTTTATTATTATATAAACAATCAGTCTCATTACAAATACTTAGTTTAAAATCACAATATAAAACTTTTTCAGTATCACCTACTAATTAAAATTTCAAAACTGTAATTATAACAATTATTACTAAAAGTCATAAAATAAAATAATAACGAACTATTTGTTCGAACGTGATAAACTAGAGTGGCATTTCGAATTACAGAGAGTATTGAGGTGAAGGGTGAATAAATCGTAAATCGGTTAACAAATAACGGGAAATTTATTTGTTGAGATAAAAATGCGCGTCGGTAATAGAGAATACGAGTGTCTGCACATGTCAAGTTCGCTTTGTCGAATCTCGTTTCTCGTTGCCTCCTGAGCCTACCCCCGCTAGCACGGGGGAAAACAAAAGAGGAACAATCCCGAAAATGAACATTAGTGTTTTCGGTGCCTGGACATTCTGCAGGCCCAAAAACATCGGCTTTGTAACGAGGAGAAATTAACGCTGCTCGCTACAGTATTATTCGGCAGCGATATTTGCGTGTACCACAATTTGTCTTACAATGACATCGCTGAAATCCTTGTCCACCTGATGTTGACTGTTCATGGTCCAGCACCGTTGATTTACTTATCTAACAGTAATACAGGAGTACATACGTTCAACATGCGAACGGACTCCACCTCTTACAATTTGACGACATTCCCCATAAACAAAAAACATACTTTTCCGCTTTTGTATAACACATTTCAGAAACTTGAAATTCACATCGCTCTACAGAGATTCTCATAAACGATTAATCATAGTACAGATTAAGTGTACAGCGTGATTCAAAGTTTATTTTTATTCAACAAGCCATAACAGGAGATTACGAGACAGAGATGAAGTAATATCAACAACCGGAAACGGCAAAGAAGTGTTTGACCATTTCCTGAAAGTAAATTATTTTCCATCATAATTGGCTTAACCCAGACCATGAATGACCTTCGCAATAGATCATTGGATTCGTCTTGAAATACACTATCAGAATGTAAGTAAAAAAACATACCGTTCCATTTAAAAAAACGGAGATGACCTTCATATCTCCGAAGCGCCTCCACTTGGACAAAAATTATTATCGCTATATGTATAATAGACTCTTACGTACCGTACAATTTTGGTTACACTAATTTTTCTCTGGGCCTTACCGATTCGAAGATATTTAGGGTGCTAATAGTTATTGCCCCACCCTGTATAGTCCATCGTCATTTTTATCCAAAACTGCCAACAAAATATTCCTAAAATCGCCTCGGTCTACTTCCGGTATCTTTACTCTTATAGTATCGCCTATATGACATTCTGAAAACTTTGCAGCAGAAGTTTGTTTCACTTTGTTGGCTTGGTTCTTTAAATTTAATTTTGCTTCTGAACGATTATGTTCAATATCTGCTTCCTTTGTACAGAGGGAACATGCCATGTCCTTAATTAAAAGCCGATGTTCTTCGCAAAGCGTGCAGGTATTTTATGAGGTCTGAAATTCGGAGGTCTGGTTTTCATCGTTCATTTCGTTTTCCTTGAAATTATCTATCACTTCTTGTAAGTTTTCTTCTGTTGTTAGCTGGTTCGTTACTTCAATAGGCAAAGAAGATGATTTTAAACCCACTTTGATTTCACTCCCAAACATTGTTTATAAATTATTCGTTATATATTTCATTATTATATTTCTTACAATTAGAAGAAGACCCTTCATTGTGGAAAAATTATATTTCTTATTAAAAAGGTTTACAAATTGCAACAAATTTAAAAGTGGTAAACGATACCACTGAACGTGGTGTTAAACTTACATATATGTATCTGAATATAATAATCTACTGATCAAAACTGAAGAAGAAACACAATACATTTTATAAGTAATTGAGAATTATAAAAGCCTTTATCCTGATGTACGCAAATCTACATTAACACGGAATATATATTAAAAACTGCGTACAATTTAATAATAGGCTAATTTATTCATTATATAAGATGTAACTTAAATTTTAATAAAGAATATTTTGTTTATAACTATTTTAAAAGAAATTTATTTATAATACAATTAGGATTTTTAGAAAATTTACTAACTTTTGCACAAATTGTATACACCTACCAGTTACCTGGCAGTCACATTATCCGGTGGATCAAACGCTATGTTACATATCAAGTTTAACGCTAAAATTTAATAATTCTGTATATATTGTTGAAAGTTAAATGCAAATGTTAGTATTACACGCGTAAAAATTTATATTTTTATTACAAAATATTCACTGATACTTTCAAAATAAAAGACTACAAACGTATTCGACGTTAACATGAAATCCTGCAAATTTGAAAAATTCAACTCGATTGCGGCATGGGTTCTTGTCATTCAATCATGCTGAAACTTTGGCATTATCATTTTTTCACCAAGTGTCAAAATTTTAGGGGGTGAGACCATAAAAAAATCGAAAAAAAAATCGAGATCTATAGCTAAGGGCCACCCTATTGTACATAGGTACAGCTTCCACTCTACCCATGTGGTGCCAGGTAAGGTTTCTTTATTTGGACCTTCGCTTGTAGCTCTATTACACCATTTCCTATATATTTTTTCCTACACATGTATTATTTATAAATGTGAAGTCTGCAAACTAGATCAGTTTCTAATTCTTATTTAATATTTATAGAAATCGACTGAAAAAAAGAATATCATAGTAAAAATAATTTTTATGAATCAAAAATAGCTGTAGTATGCAGGGTATCACACAACTAATGTAAGTCCTGGAAATGGGTTGTGGGGGACGTAATTCTGAACAATTTTTCCCTTTACAAAAATGTGGTTTGAAATTCGCTTTGGCTTCGTTTTTGAATTATTAAGGAAAAACAAGGACCAATTAGAGAGCGAGAATTGCACGCACCCCGACGTGGAACGACAGTTTCGAGCCTAACAGCTGACCGAGATCGTAAACAAGCGCATTTGCGCCAGAACAGTTTAAACGTTTAATAAGAAGACTTTATGTCAAATCTCAGTTTTAAATAATGAACTGAGCAATTAAAAATAATGTTCACTTATTCATATCTCATGAATAAGGAACAGAATTAGTTACGTGTAATTAACCGAAACCGAGCAAATGAAATTTCTGTAACTTTAAACTTACACAAAATATATAAGCAATTAAAATAAGACTCATCCATTGGATAAAAATAATCCTACTTTACTGAAAATAGATCCTCGGACCTAGATCGTTCCATAGGTTGTAACTATAACGTACAAATAATGCACACCATACAATAGCTGATGTAACAGCCGATTCACTTCACTATCATTTTTCATGATTACTTCTCACTAATTTCCTGATGTAATAACAATGGGTAAACAAGCGAAAACGCGTGAACGATTATCCAAAAATAATATCTGTGTTTTTTTTTCTCTTTAACGTTGCGTTTTGGACGTCCTGTCTTAAACTACCGATCGTACCTCCAAAAGTTTCGAGCGAAAAGAAAGCAAGAGTTCTGGACATCGTTTTCGGCCGTTCAGACCGTTGCACAGTGGTGAAAAACGGCGAAAACCTGGACAAAATTCATATCTTCGATTCTGAGATAAATTATTCAAATGTTTTTTGATAAAATGATTGTATAAAGGTTACAGATTAGTTTTTTGTGCTAAAGATCGAATTTTGATTTGTTAGTTAACTAAGACGGTTAGTTAGCTAGTACGCATGGAGTTTTATCTGGGAAATTATTTATCGAAATTATTATTTATCATAATATTTTTTTATTGACAAATTAATTTTTTAGTACGAGAAATTGTAAATAAATTTTTATTTTCTAAATTTCTGGATAAAGTTTAAATATTTAATATGTATTATATACATGGATGTGTAGCTTGAAATCTTATCTACAAAACAAGACCTTTCACAAAATTGAGTGTGTATATTTAACATCACAATGAGCTATAAAATTGTATCCCTGTTTTTGGCGAGCAGTATAAATAGATTTCATACGCGTTTCAGTTCACTGCGGGCCTGGAAACTATCAACTCAGTCCAAATATACGCTGAGAGTCCCTGATTTATGATGGTCCTAAAACGACTCTGACCATCGTCACTACTAATTGTTTATTCGCTCTTACAATCTCGGCCAATCCTGACACTTGAGACCCACCTCGAATTCGTGCGGTAAAACATACACTATAAATTTTACAATTATTTGAAACTACCTTAGTCTAAACGAAGACTTAAATTCTAAACGGTTCTAAACTTAACCTTTCTGTCTTTCTAAACAAAAATACGGTGAGTGGCACGGTCGCATATTAGCAGAAGTCCAGGTACCTTGGTAGGGTTTCTGCGTATTTTGAATCTCGGCAATATCGGCTACAATATACTGATGGTTTGGTAGTTTTTTACGAGTTCGAAAAGCCCTTCGGACTAAAGAATTAATTTTTGTGATATCCTTGGTGTGCTTCTGAAGTTTCTTAACGGTATATTTATATTCCCAAACTTGGTATTTGTGGGGTTGTTTAAGTCTCCTATCGTAACATGTTTTATTATAATTTTGTTGACACAAGTTTTCAACAGTAGCCTTATTAATAGCTCTATTGTCTCGTTTCCCCGAATTATTTTCGGTCGTCTCCGAAAATATCGGTCTTAAAACATTATTAATGGGCTTCACCTGGCCATTTGTCTGTGGTAACAATGGACCGCGGCGGTTGCAAGTGTATTTCCGCAAATATTTTTTTAAACTCTGCGCATTCATTTTGAACTACATATTATAGGGTCGCTATTTAATGAAACTACGTTTTTGATAGAGGGATCGGTAACAATATTCAAAATTTCATTATTAATTTATTTCATTAAATTAACAACTATGTATAACGCAAATATAATTGTTTATGCTTATAAATAACGTTGAATGATAATGTAATGTCGTCCGACATGATCCGGTTCAGTATTGTGCGGCGCGTCAGCAGGCGCGCACGCGTAATGTTTATAATAAAAATCTGAGGAATTGTAGGAGGCAATATCGCATATATATATACCAATGGATTTGTAATAAAATTCTCTTCACTTTTTGTTATTTTGCAAATTTGAATAAATTGTAAAATAAGGTTATGAAATTTTTTTTTGTTATAAATAAATTGCATTTTGCCAAATTTGTTAACATCCTGTTATTATACGTAAAAAACCATACAACTTTTCTATTAGAAGTTTTAATGTATCTCGCATGATTTTCGAGATAAGCGGGTCGAAACTTTAGGGGGTCGTTTCACCCCTTAAACCCGCGTCTCAGCCGATAAAAAAAATACGTGTCTCTTATTTTTGCCTACTTAACAAACGTACGAAGTGTCATCAAAATCGGAGGGGGACACTTCCGTGCCTTCCCTTGTTAGATACTTCGGTTGTCTGTTTGTCGAAACAGTTAGACTTGTCAAATCAATAAACGGGAAATATTGTATATTCAGTCTAATAATTTACATTCCACCTGAATTCGCTTTTTCGAGTGATCGGAAGCGTTTGGTCCAGTTAAACCTAAGAATCTTTTAGGCTCTTCGCAACTAAAACTGTTCCAACTTGACCCTTTATACGTTTCCTAAGAGATCCGACTTATACTACTTCAAAAATTGTTCTGCACACCCAGCGTTCGCTTCACGCTCTTTTATATTCAAAGGATCATGGGTTTTCCCGCTAAGTAACGAGCCTTTCTCATGCTTAGACACGTATAAAAAACATTATTACTTTACTACGTTTCATTTAATAGCGTATATATATATATGATATTTTATCTTTGAAAGGATCGACGATAAAATAAACTCCTGCGTTGCTCTAAAAATACAGATTTATTTTTATTAGAATAAATAAAATTTCTAATTACAATCACTTACCTAAAAATACAGAAACGACAATAACAGTTTAATTTTAATATGTCACTTCCTTTCTTACTATTTTCTCTTCTAACTCTTATATTTTCTTACTTATATCTTTCTTATACTTTCTATATCTTTTAACCTTAAAAAAATCCCTAATGTGTAAAAACAATTACCGCTCGACCGACGCGGAGCGCGGGAAAATGCGAATTAAAGAAAGTACTTTTTCTTTACATATATTAATTTGATTAATAGAAATGTATTTTGTAACGTGGCAAGGCGTGCCTTTTTATTTTTTTATTCCCTCCCCCTCGTACGGCATCCGGCGCCAAGGAGAATGAAGAGTCTGCGTTCCCGGCGGCAAGGATCCCCACCCGAGCGAGGGAAACGCGGGATGGGTCCACTCGAACCCCAACCGTTCTGGTGACCGATGGGAGAGGCTCTATTGAGCACGGTACGATGGCGCACGATCGCATTGGACACAGGTCTTTTGAGCACGCCATCATTGTGCACACGACCGATTGGGCACAATTGGATTGTGCACAAGAATGATATCAGAGAGTAAAATTGGACACCGTAAGAATTGCAAATGCTATCAGTTAGGTTAGGCTATGTTATGTTATGTTATGTTATGTTATGTTATGTTAGGTTGGGTTCATTGGTTAGTTTAAGTTAGGTTCAGATATCATTCTTGTGCACAATTGAATTGTGCCCAATCGTTCCTGTGCACAATGATGGCGTGCTCAAAACAGCTGTGTCCAATGCGATCGTGTGCAATCGTATCGTGCTCAATTGAAGGCCTCCCGTGACCGATTGCCAAGCCGCCTGTCAGCCTCCACGGGGGCGCCCGGCAGCCAACCGCAGCGGACTTCAGGCCTGGGGACAAGACATCTCAGCCACCATCCGAAGCGGGCAGCAGGACCCGGCCAACGAAGCCAAACGTGGTGGCCCATCCTCGACGCCGACATCCTCGGGGAGAGGAAACACCGCGCACCGGGAGATGGCAGCAGAAGAGAGACGCAAGCAAACCGTGACTGTGAGAAGGCAATTATCGAAAAGCTCCGTCGTTTATCGATCTCGTCAGTTCCGTTTTTTTTTTTGCGTTTTCCTTTCTTTTCCTTTTTTTTTTGTTTGCAATTGTGAGTGGAAGTGTATCATGGGCCACGATTCTCCCCGGCCGCTATTGGGACGTTCTTCCTTGGCGGCGCCCACCTACATGTCCAGATAGAACTTTATCTCCTAGTACGATTCTTTTTTTTGCGTGTGTGCGAGAACGTGGGTGTGTGTGTGTAGTGGTACTACCCAACGGGACCCACAGGACCCCGGCGACGAGGACCCTTGAGGCCCTACTCCTCCCGCGCTATTTTCCGTACCGCGACAATCTAGATACCAATTTTTCTTTATATTGTACTTCAGGGTCACCGTCCCCTTCTTGTCCTCAACCCCTAGAGAGGGCGTGCCGCGAAACCTTTTCCGCGTTTGGCGGCTGCGTACCTCCTTTCCCGATCAGACTTTTTACCACGAGGATTCTGTTTCTTGCTTCAGAACGGCCTGCTTCGTTCTCATTAAAGGATTTTTGTTGTACCAAGTACTCGCGTGTCATCTATTTTTTTTGTTTGGACCTCCCCTGAGTTCCGCTACCGTCTTGAGCTACCGGAAGGGCGATTACCCCGGACGAGTGCGAGAGCACTGGCGCTCGAAAAGGAAATCGTCCATGGGTTGTAAACGTCGGTATGTGGAGGTCACTTCCTCTGGTTGCCGTCCCCCGCAGGGGTGATTTCGAGGCATCTTACGTCCCCTCGCCGCAAGAGTCGCGAAGACTACCCGCTCCCCTTCACGAGACCGAGCCGATCTCCGCCGATCGACGCACGACGTGTTCCACCAGGAAGGGTATTCCAGCCGCGTCGCGAGAAGAGAAAGAGAGAGAACGTCGGGTTGGTACTCACACCGTATGCCAACCCCCCACTCTCTCCCTGACAGACTCATTGTCAGTACAACAGCAGTGAGAGCGACGGAGTAATCCACTTCCAAATGGACTGCGCGAATAGTGAGGCAGACAAAGACCGCAACATAGGATTTGTGCGAACGTGAACATCGCCCCGGACTAGTTTTTAGAAGAAAGGGTCAGTATTAGTAAATGATCTAGACGGCTGCACGCCATCGCCGACAAGCAACGCAGAAATGAATATATTGGTTTTGACAGCCCGGCGGCCACAGAAGATCCAGTAATTTTGGCGAAGTGTTCCTAAAGTGAGTTGAACTCCAGTGTGTAGTGATTTCATGTGAGCTTCCCGAATTAGTAAAGTTATAAAATGTCCTTTTATAGGTAATGTGGTATTATCAGGTGCTTTTCCTCAGAATCGAGGGGTGAATGTTTTAACCGACCGCCTACGAGCAGGAATCCTTCTTTGTCCAAGAAAAGGTTCAAGCATGCTAAAGGACCTCGCAATATATTTAGAAGCGGACTGTTTAGATACCTCGGATTAAGGTAAGCTACGCCTTTTGAAGCCCAAGTAGGCTGATAACGTTTTTATTGTAGGGTTTCTAAATAAATATTAAGTATGCAATAGTCAGGATTAGATATATTTAACTATGGAAGGTGTGACTCTAACTAGGAACGGCAACTTACTGCCTGTTCCTCAACCGTTTCCCAAAAAGGAAAGCTCCTCAGTTGAGGACATACATGACCCAGGTCAAAGTGGCCTGTTAGTCACGCATATAAAGTTGTTGACGGGCTCACCACTTAAGCCCTAAGTAACTGCGAGCACAAGGGCCAACTGTCTACAGTTTGGTCAATCCTGATAATAGTGACCGTCCTCGGTCACAAGAGGTCACCTCGTACTGTTAACAAAATACAAAATACCAGATGCACAAAAAAACTTAACAGTTATAAATTATCTCCATAGTACATCGTACCTTCATACAAAAACGAAATACATATATCAAACGCATATTCCATACAATGCACACGTTATACAATGTTACTCTAATATACCACTTTACATACTAAATACATTAACATTAATGATCTTAAACTATCAAAATTACATGTGTTGTCCTAACTATATTAATAAAAGTAAAAATTCCAAATGGCTATAGTTAATAAAACATAAAGGAAAAAGCAAAAAAAATGTGTAGTTGACATAATACATACATTAATGCACAATAATTAAGAACGTATTCAATATTTCATCTGATTTGGACCTATGATACCGGTGCAGGGTACACGTGTAAGTTGAAATCTTTTAATATCAGATACTACATATCTATCTAAATCTAATATTTTCTTAACAACGTATTGGCCTTTAAATATTGAGATTAACTTTTTATTTATTCCTGGTGTAACATCGGTATTCCGAATCATTACGTAATCCCCAACTCGATACATATTCTGTGGGTGCTTTATGCTTTTTATCATATGCCTGTTTATTAATTACCTGATTTTTTATTGTCTTTTCGACCGCTTCTCTACGTAACGACGGAAGGTCTTGGTCGCTTTCCGAATAGGAATCTAAAACCAACCGTATGAGTTGGTTTTGCCAACTCAAACAAGCGTTTTGCTCTTCCGGTCCGAACCGGAAGGGAACATAGGTCTTTAATAGCCGCGTTGATGGACGTGCGATTGTAGAATATTCGGAGATGAACTTCCGGAAATATCCAGATAGTCCAAGGAAGATCTGCAATAACCTGATCGTTGTTGGGGTTGGAAAACGAGATACCGCTTTTGTTTTGTTTTCCGACGAGCGCACCGTGCCCCTCTCCGCTACGTGTCTGAGGTATTCCACCCGCGTTTTCAGAAATTCGCATTTCGACCAATTTATGAGTAGACCGCAATCTGCCGCTCGCTTGAGAACGTCTTTTATCCGTTGCACAATGCTTTCGAGGTTCGTATCGGGCACTACTAAGTCATCGATATACGTTAAAACAACCTTTTTTGCAATCAAGTCTTGAAACGCGGCGTTTACGAATCTAGGTACTATAAAGGACGTATATTTCCGGCTTTCTGGTTCGACTGAAACGTGAAAAAAGGCGTTTCGTAAATCTAACGTGCTGTATATGACAGCGTCGCGCAGAGAATGCAGCTGATCTTCGATTAGTGGGAGGGGGTAACGATCTCGGTCGATTTTCGCGTTTAACTGTCGGTAATCTACGCACAGACGGGCGGTACAGTCTTTCTTTTTTACTAAAACTACCGGACTCGCGTACTCTGAGAGAGAGGGTTGCACAACGCCGACACGCATCCACTCGTTTATTTGCCGGTTAACCACGTCTCTCTCGGAGGGTGATAGTCTCATTGGGCGCTGATACACTGGTTCCTCGTCCTTGACAATGATTTTCATTGTCACGCCAACGTCGCGACTTTGATTGGGCTTATACTCGCGAACGACCGTCTCAATTTCTTTTCGTAATTTTGCGTCTTTAATGTGGGACAAGTCGACTGCGTCGTGCTCCTGTTCGTGACCGATGTACAGCGTTTCGAGCGCGAGATTGTGTTCCTTTGACCGTTTCCCTAAAACCATCGTCCCGTCTTTAACCGTCCATTCCGCGGCGTTTATAAAATCGTACCTCAACAATACTCCGTAGCTTAGAACAGCGTTTTCGACGACATGTAACATTGCCTTGCGTATTTCACCATCGATTATAATTTCTGCTTTAAACTTCCCAAGGGTTCGATATTCTTGAGAACCTATTCCGCGGAGACGTATTTCTTCGCTCGTTAATCACGGCGCTGTTCCGTGGCATCCACGGAATGAATATTAGTTTTATATTTATTTTTAACTTTATTACTCCTCTTAGAGTTTAACGTATTCGGTGGTCACAATTTTCACGACAATAGCCATCATCCGTTAACAGACCCAGAAAATTCATCGCAAAACATTAATTTCTACAGATGGCTAGCAATTGTACAAGAGACAGCACCCGAAGTACAATCTGCCAGTACGTTTATGACACGCAAGTCGACAGAGTCGTTTTTGAGAGTTAGTTTATTTCTTAATCCTGCTATGCACATTTGCTTTTTTTTTCTTTTTTTTTCTCAAGTTTCTTCGTCCTCAGTGGCTAATTGCATGTGTCATAAACGTGAATTTCCAAAGGGTCTTAAACCGAGGCCCGATGATCGTTGACCTTGTCCAGGTATCGGGACCCACGCCTGGCGTGAATTCCATCACGTAAATCAAAAATTTCATCCCTTCTACTCCGTTTGCACTAACACCTCTTACTTTGGAAAAACCCACGTTCCGGACGTAAAAAGTAGGGAGGGGTTAGTGCAAAAACTCATGATTGGTCAAATAGTATAAATACAGATCAGTAGAAATACAAGACCCTGCAAGTTTTCATCTACCATGAAAACCTCTGCAAAGTCAGTCTCATACCAATTCTCAAGGAGAAACATTATAATCTCCACATGGTTAGGAAAACAGTATCCTCCCTCATTCATAAACCGTTCACAGTTTTAGTAATAATCTTGATTTAGTTTAAGTTTTCATCAAAATTAAATAGTTTATTTTGTTAGCCCAAAACAAGTTGTATGCCTTTACATACAATCGACATCCTCTAATATCCTTTGTAATCACCGGACTAGGTCCGGTATCGTTTATTTACCAAGACTCAGTCGGGCTGTCCGGGTTCGGTCCCGGGGCACACAAAGTTGTGAACGCGGCTTAAAACTAAACGCGGAAGAACGTAACGCGGCGCGAAACGGAGGACGGAAAATGCGGAAATAATTAAACGCGAAACGGAGGACGGACAACGCGGACGCAGAATGCAGAACGCGACGCAACGCGGCTTATTTCTAATCGCTGTTTATACAAGGTTCGCAATGGGTAGGTGGAAAGTAGGAAGGGGATTGTCACCTTTGCCGGTAGTGAGGTCGGACCGCTGCGATACGCACGAGTTATGTGACTGGATAGTCGATGGGTTTAAAATAAATTCACAGTACTTGAATACGTTTCGTTCTTTTAATAATTTTTTCTGTCCGTACAGGTCACAGTTTTTACTTTGAATGAATGTCTCGTCGTCGAGGCGATGGTACCCTCGACTGTCCTTGCTATCTTTTGTTTTGTCTATTGCGGGGCCTCATCACGCCTGTGGCGATAAGGCCGGACTGCCGGTGGTCATATAACTCACGCGTGCCCTACCCTGGCGGAAGACCGGTGCTGTCCGAGGACACGGCCTTCGTGTTCCTCGGCGGTCAGGAGTACCTTCGTTTCGTAGAGCGAGCTACGACGCCGGGTCGGTGGATCAGAGTCAGTTCCGCCCCATAGCGCTGCTGAGCACGCGTCCCTGGTGTCCTCCGTGGAGGAAGTACAGGAGTACACAAAAAGTACAAGAGAGCCTGGCACGGTTAGCGTTGGTGCAGTTTGGACGGTTCGCATACGGTCGTTCGCTTGCTGGGTGCTCTCCGGTGAGTTGGCCCGCGGCTCGGTCTTATACCTGGTGGCCAAAATTAACGCACCACTTTTTTGGCCCATCGTCATTTCCGTTCTGTTGGAGGTAGGACTTTGAAATTTTGAGGATAGGTGGGCCCATGGGTTATCTCAATGCTCCATGAGTGCCATTGTTGCCTGCCACCCCCTTGCGGTATCGGCGACCCCTTCAATGCTAGCGGGTGGAAAAACCGAAAAAAAGGCTCTAAATTCGACCGAAAAAAAGAAAAAATCCGAAATTTTTTCCAGAATGAGGTTCTTTAGGTTGCGCCCTTTCCGAAAATGCCCGGCTCAACCCCCTCCGACACCCCCAACCCCCTCCCTAATTCTCCACCCCTCCCAAAGGGGTGATTGTTTCGATTTTGCTCAAACTTTTACCGAAGCTTCCTCTCGACCCTAGTTATACCTGGTAAAAGTTTGGTCGCGTTTGCACCAACCCCTTAGTCGCTACACGCTGTCAAAAAACCACCCCTTGCTGTTTTTTCACCCTTTTCACAGTTAAAAATCAATTTTCGACCTGCAATTCACGGAAAAACTTGTTTCCGTACAAAAATTTGGCACTTTTCAATACAGGAAAAAAATGAAATAAAAAAAAGTGGGAAAAAATTGATACTTGAATAAAAAATAAATTAACAAAATTAGTACAGAGTTTGGCCCCCACGGGCCCTCTGGACGGCACGACAGCGGGACGGCATGGTTTTAACTAATTTGTTGAGGGTCTCGAAGGGGATGGCATCCCATGCTGCCGGAACAGCGACCCGGAGCTCCGCGAGTTTGCACGGCTGCGGCCCAGCCCTCACCCGGCGGTCAACCTTGTCCCACAGGTGCTCGATGCAGTTGCAGTCGGGACTGCAGAGAGGGTGCTCGAGGAGAGTGATGTTCTTCTCCAGCAGGGCAGCATGCGTGATCCTGGCTGTGCGTGGCGGCGCGTTATCCTGCTGGAAAGCGAAGGCGGGTCCATACTCTTCCCGGACCGGCACGACGTGCGGCACCAGCACCTCGTCGATGTAGCGACGGGCCGTCATGCCAGGCGGCGGAATCTCGACGAGAGTTGTTTTCTTATTCAACATAATGCCCCCTCTTTCGAACATGAGCGACCCACCGTTATAGGCGACGCGGTCCACGAAGTGCTGATCCCGCTCGCCGCGCCGACGCCGCGCCGACGCCACACCTTCTATCTTCCATCGGATTTGTGCAGCGCAAACCGCACCTCGTCTGAAAACATCACGTGCCGCCACTGCTGGATGCTCCAGTTGCCGTACTGCCCGACGTAGGCCTGGCGGGTCCTCCGGGCCTCCGCGGACAGCCTCGGGGCCTTCTTCGGTATCCTGCCTCTCAGCCCTGCCGTGTTGAAACGTCGGTTGACTATCCACCTAGAGATCCGGTGATGGGTTGTCTCCTCATGGTGCCCGGCGATCTGCCACGCCGTGAGGGAGGAATCGGCGACAGCCTTGCGCACCATGCGGCGGTCCTCTCGCGTCGTGGTGCACCGAGGCCGCCCTTGCCCCGGCCGACGGCCCAGCAGACCGTCTTCCTGGTGCCGGCGGACAATATTTCGGATCGTGGTGTGGGCGACGCCGAACCGGCGCCCCACCGCACGAAAACTGTGGCCCTGCTTAACCAGCATGAGAGCCTCCACGACCTGATGTTCGTCCATTGTATACGACGTTAATTTCAGTTAGACTGTGTTGCCAAACTAAATACCGGCACAAAACAAGTGCGCCGAGCCATTGGTGTCATGGAGATGTCAACAATCAACAATCCCACATCAATGACACGACTCTTATTTATCTCGCATGACAACACCACCATGGTGTCGTCCGTTCAAATCTCGCCATATCGTTCATAACGTTCCGAGCGCTTCCGGTTGACATCCCCGCCGCTCTGAGACGTGCCCAAGTGTTTGCTTTCCACCCGGGCGTGACTCCGGCGCTCGCCTCGGCCGACACGACGGTGACAGGGTATCTTCGCGGTGCCGCTGGAGGCTGTTCTGATCGTGTGAGTGATTGCACCTTCTGAGATCGAAGAGAGGAGGGTTCAAACTTCGTGAGAGACCGATCCGCGGGATGCCAACTGCCTCCAATCAGTAGGGGTTGCGGGGTGAACTTGGGGGTTGCAAATCTCAAAATTTCCACTTTTTTTGCCGGCGCGGTTTGCCGGTGCTTGGGGCGGCTGGCCGGGTTCGAACTCGCCGTTGTTCTGAGGCCTCTGGACGGCTTCGTGGACATTTGGCATCCGGGGCGGCTGGATGGTGTTGGTCCTCCGTCACTGGCTGGATTCTCCCTGGCTCGTGGCCGGGATCCGGCTGAGTGTGGGCCATTACAATGGGCCAATAATCCGTTTCCACGTGGCGAATGCGCGGTCTCGATTCCGGCGGGCGATGCTTTGAGCATTTGCCTAATGGCGTGGCGTCCTCGCTGTTGCGTTTCATCGCGCTACTCTTGTGACAATGAACTTGATTGTTGTCGATTGTCGCCTTTTATAGCGGTGGGATTGGGGGTGGGGCAAGGCTTCAAGTCCTGCAGATGCGTGCGCACCGGGCGTACTCACGGCCCCTGTAGGAGGACCACTGTTGGTCCTAAGTACCGCGTAATACGGTATGGTCCAGTGTATTTAGGGGCCAGTTTTGCGTTGAACCCTTTTGCTGCCGAGGGGAGCGGGTATGCACGATGCATAACGTGGTCGCCAACGGCCGGTGTCCATTCTCGCCGTTGGCGGTTATAATATTTGCTTTGGCGGCTGTATGCGTCCGCCAGAGCTCGGCGGGCTAGTTTAATGGCATCTTGCAGGTGCTCCAGTGCTTCTTGTCTTGTCTGTTCGACGTCAGGGGGATTGTTGGCGGGGTTTGCTGGTGCAGGTAGCTCTCTGAATTCGCGACTCTCGAACTGCCGGCCGTTATCGGAGATGACCCATCGCGGGCATCCGTGCCTGAGGATGATCTTTTCTCGGAAGGCCCGAGCGACAGCTGAGGCCGTGGCTTTTCGGAGGGGATGCAATTCCACCCATTTGGAGAACTTGTCCTGCATCACCAGTAGCGTTGTGTGGCCCTTCGAAGAACGGGGAAGGGGCCCCACCAGGTCCACCGACACCGCTGTCCAGGGTTCATCCGTCGGGAGGGTAAACATCTTTCCGGCCGGAGGTTTCTGTAGCACTTTGTGCTCTTGGCAGTTCCGACAGTGGCGGACGTGGCGAGTTGCATCTCGGAACATCCCGGGCCAATAGTAGCGCTGGGCTAGTCGGGCGTTGGTTTTGCTAATGCCGAGATGGCTCGCGGTGGGGGCGTCATGGTTGGCCCGGAGAACAGCTTCTCGGTCGTCTTTGGCCACGCATAATTTCCATGACTGGTCCGGGTGTAGGCCGGTGAGGTCCGGGAAGTAGCGATACAGCTGTTCCCCTTGGAGACGGTACTCGGGGTGTTGCTCGGGTGCGTCGTGCACAGCTTGGACGATTCGGGTGTACCATGGGTCGGTGCAGCGGCTGTTAACCTCGTCTATTTCTTCGGCCGGTTCTTCTGGTTGCCGGGACAAGGCGTCTGCCACCAGGTTGTTCTCCCTGCGGCGGTACTGGATGTCGAAATCGTAGTGTTGCAGCTCGAGAGACCAACGTGCCAGGCGTCCGGATGGATTGTCGATAGCCTGCAGCCATTTTAGCGCCTGGTGATCGGTGAGGACGATGAATCGGTAGCCCTCCAGGTAGGGGCGCATTTTGCGTATTCCCCACACGACGGCCAGGCGTTTGGTGGCGGAGTAGTTATGTTCCGCTTTATTTAGCGTCCGGCTGGCGTACGCGATGACTCGTTCCTCTCCGATGCACGCCTGAGTCAGGGCGGCCCCCAGTCCGTGATCGCTGGCGTCGGTTTGAAGGATGAACGGACGCTCGAAGTCCGGGCAGGCCAACATGGGAGCTGTGGCCAACTGGTGACGTAGCTCCTAGAAGGTGGCTTCCTCCGCCGAGCTCCAGGTCCATCGTTGGCGTTTCTGAAGGAGTTGGTCCAGCGGGGCGGTCAGATCCGGGAACCGCGGAATGAATTGCCGATACCATGACACGGCTCCCAGAAATCGGCGAAGCTCTTTCATGTTGGTGGGCGCGAGTATCTCCCGGATGGCCTGTACCTTTCCGGGGTCAGTGCGTATCCCTTGGCCAGTGACAACGTGACCCAGATAGACCAGCTCGGTCTTTCCGAAGTGGCACTTTAAGACTTCCCTCAAGTTGGCTACGTGCTCCTCGAAGGTCCTCCCGAGGACGATGATATCGTCAAGGTAGGCGAAACTACGTGAGGTCCTAACTAAGCGAGGTCCTATTACCTGGTCCAACAGCCGCTGATAGCTGGCCGGGGCAGGGTGCAGCCCGAACGGCATCACCGTGAACTCGAAGAGTCCGCGTCCCGTCACGTTGAAGGCGGTAATTGGCCGGCTCGAGGTCTCCGATGGGACCTGCCAGTACTCGTCTGCGAGATCGATGGTGGAGATGAAGCGGCCTCCTCGTAGCTTCTCCAACGTGGCTTGGACCTGGGGCAAGGGGTAGGCGTCTTTTTCGGTCCGTTGGTTGACCTGCCTAAAGTCGATGCAGAATCGGAATTTGCCGTTCCGCTTCCGTACCAGGACCACTGGGGAATTCCACGGGCTCTGTGACGGCTGGATGATTCCGGCGCTCAGCATACGGTCGACTTCGGCGTCGATGATGGCCTGCATGGCCGGGTTCCTGGGCGTATACCGGTGTTTCACCGGTGCTGTAAAGTTCGAGCCTGCTCCTGGGTGCAGCCCGTGGGTCCGGCTGCTTCCAGAACCTCGTGGGGATAGGGCCACCGGTGGGGGCCGATCTGGATGGTGGCCCCTAGTTGTTCCAAGAGGTCCATTCCATGTGATTTCACTGGCGGTGGCCGCTCGGCTCCTGTACCTTTCGGCTCTTGCGAGAATCGCGGTCGCAGTCGTCGCCTCTATCGGTGGCGATAGGTGCTATCGGCGTTCGCGCCTTATTACGCGTTACATCCTTACCAAAACAATAGGACTTGCGTAAGGTGAATTCGACCTAATAATATTTTGTTTTAACAGATTGTCTAAAATGCTTCCTAATTTTTCTTTGTCGGCACAAGACAATCGACCTGATCGACAACTGATTGGCTGACCTGATTTCAAAGATATTACTGCCTTGACGAAGCGCGGCCGCTGAGTTTCACTAAAAGAACGGTTCAGTTCCTCCAAATATATTTTCTCGAATTTGTCTTTTATTTCTAAATCTAAATTACGGTTGATATATAAATTTTAGGTTTCTCTAGATACTCGATCTGTAAAATTTGTCCCATGAATTTTTTACTTTCTAAATCATAATTGTTCTCTCCGCTCGGAGTGATTTAAAACGCTTTACCCGTAGCAATGCGTACCGACGGTGATAAAATAAAGTCCCTACCAAGAAGAGCAAAATGTGTTATCGTATTATCCGGTACTATAAGAAATTTGATTGCTAACTTAATATTATCGATTCTTATTTCGGTTGTAAAAACACTAACAACATCTAACGGCGAACGGTTAATAGCATAATAATTAAGTGAATCGGACGAATCAAGCCTGAAAGTAGGGGGTAATACACTCTGTCTAATTAGGCTTACCGGCGAGCCGGAGTCGACCATTGTAATGGTCAAATTAAAAATCGTACCGCTATTATCTTTGATATCAAATTTTATCGGAATCATAAACGGAACCTCAGGAGATCCTGGTTGTCGGGGTTGTCTATAATGTCGCCGTCGGTGTTCGGAGTGATCTTCTCACCTGAGTAGTAGAATTTCGCGGACAATCCCTAATATGATGCGACGCTCTGCACTTAAAATAGCTGCCAAAAATTGGCAAAATTTGACTGACGGTAACTCCGTGAAAAAAAAATCGTAAAATTATGTCCTTTTTTTAAAATTAAAGCTTGAAATCTCTACTTTAAGACACTGTAGTTCGATTTTGAGTTTGATGCATCCATACCACTACAAACACCTTAAATGTGAGGGTACCTTTGCAATGTTGAAAATTACAAAGTTTGACGAAGTGCATGGATTGCTATATTTTTTTCGGAGATTCTGTTTGCAGGAGTATAAAGTACGAACCTTTATCTTCAATTTCCAGTAAGTGAAAATTCGCTGCCATTTTTTGTCGCAAAGATACAGCACTTTAAAGTAACCCTTGCATTTATGGCATATACCGCTGGCATTGGCATTACCCGATGTGAACCACGAGGAGGTTACCGAACGGATTTTGCACATCATATGACTCTGAAAAAAGCCTTTTTTCTGTGTGTGGGTGTGTGTTTTGTGTGTGTTTAAATTCTAATAACGTATATCTCCTCCGCGTTGTTGAATTACTGCTTGCAGCCGATTACTCCTGTTTGCCACTTATATTTCGGGCAGCGCAAACAGATGTGCAATTTTGGTTGAATTCCAAGATTTTTTTTGAAGTTCAGCAACTCAAAATTTTGAAATTGTCAAATACTAGATGGCTTTGTTTACACAAATGTGTTATTAAATTACTAGATAATTGGGACGTTTTGAAAACTTACTTCATATTAGCAACAGTAGAAGAAAAATCAAGTTTTGCGGAAACTATTTTACATTATTTTAACGATCCCACAATTAAAGCATACATACTATTTCTTAAATATTCACTACATTTTTTAAATAATTTCAATGCTCTGTTTCAGTCTCGCAGTATTTTAATACACAAAATATTTGAAAATAGCCGAAAGTTATGTAGGGTTTGATGTTTCTCTGGCCGCGGTACCCTTGTGGCCGACTTATTGTTAGAGGTCGGCGGGGCGTTGAGGTCGGCACAGAAGAAGAGTCGCGAGAAAGCGTTCGGCCGCACACGGTACACGACAGGCAGTTGCGAACACGACGAGCTCCGGCGAGCACATTGTACGAGCCGTTTAATAAAGTTATTTTTATTTTTGCTTAACCTCGCTAACTGATCCCTTTTATTTACTGGGAAAAAGCATGCTTGTAAATCCCACAGTTAGTTCATCAAATAGGGCAAAATTTTATCAAAATTGATGCGCTGAAAAACATAGAAACTTTGGATATAGCTAATGTAGACAATATTCAAAATATAGAAAATGTTTATACAGGTCCGGTATGTGAAAATTTTTTAGAATCATTAGAAGTAGAATCTGCCCGACAAGTACGAATAAATTGTTTGAATTTTTATATTACTGCAGTTCGAGAGATGTTTATATGTCTACCTTTACAAGATCCTTTTTTTCAACAATTAAATTTTTTAGATCTGAAAATATCATTATATGATAAAGGTAGTCAAAAAATTAAAGATTTAACTTTTATCGCCAAACGCGTAAATAATTTTATTAATTTAACAGAATTAACTTTTGAATGGCGAATTTTATCTTCTTTTGACGACGATGAAAAAAAAGAATTAACTGTTTTAAGTTTAGATGAAATGTGGAGAAATATTTTGGATTTAACAAATTTTGATGGGGAAAAGATGTTTCCAAATTTAAAATCATTAGTTGAAATAATTCTTTCTTTACCCCACTGAAATGCCGAAGCCGAGCGCATATATTCCATTGTAACGGATGGAAAAAGTAAAAAAAGGAACCAATTATCTAACGATACGGTTTCTTCAATTTGTGTAGTCAGGTCAAGTTTTCAAACAAAAAATATTAATTGTATAATACTAATTTCGAAGTAGATTCACGATATCTTGAACTCATAACGCGCAAAACTTGTATGAAGACAAATGCACATCTGATAGTTTTTAATATATTGTATTTTCCTTATATGTTTACTTTCAGCTTCTATATATTTTATTTTATATTATTTATGCAATATTCTTTTGGTTCCTTTTATTATTATTATTTTGTTATTTATTATTTTATAATGCTAAGAGAAGCATTGTTCCAAATACAGATTGCGAAATTATAAGTTATTCTATAAATTGTTATATTACATTAAAGATTATTTATTTACACTGTTGTATTATTTTATAAATTGTTTTTTAGTTTTATTAATGATATATTTATGAAATATGTTATTTATGTTGAATATTATGAATGTAATTTTTCTTTTATGAATACTGATAAAGTTTTGGCAGTTTTCCTTATCCTAGCAGCAAATGTTGGTATTTTTTATTGATTCTGCCAAATAAAATATTTTATTTTTATATTATATATTTTGCTTACAGTTATTTTAATACCCTTCTTTTCCATATACTCCTCAAAAATGGAAAATGTGAATTATATATTATATGTATACAAGGTGTTCGGCTACTGGTGGGCAATATTTTAAGCGGTGATAGATGGGGTGATTCTGAACAACTTTTTCCTTTACCAACATGTTGGTTAAAGCTTAGTTTTTGATTTATTAAGGAAAAACACTGACCAATCAGAGCGCGAGAATAGCGCGCGCCCAGACGCGAGAGCGACAGCTTCGAGCTTGACGGCTGAGCGTGATCGTGAACAAGCACATTTGCCCGTTAAATCAAATAACAAATAAAACAATTAAAAATAAGATCCGGTTATGCATTATTTACAGATAGGGGATAAACTAATTATTTGTTATTAACTTAAACCAAGTAAATCGAATTTGTTTGATATTTGTATTCGTTATTCGAAAAGAATAAGGAATAAGATATCGAAAATTGTTCTTGTCTCTCGTTATAAAAATACAAAATAACAAATTCGCATATTTTAAAGGACAAATAACTTTTCTATTCATCAGAAAAGATTTTAAATCTAATAATTAACAAATGTATTAATACCTGCCTATTTTAAATTTACAATACATGTAGAAATAATTTAAATCAGATACACCTATTGTTTAAAAATAATCCTGCTTCGGTGAACATGTGTTGTCGTGATTGGGTCATTTCACCGGAACTGACCTACTGTAATGAAAGATGCAAATAGATTCACTGTCACTTATCATTGTCAAGCAGGTGCCCATCCTCTTCTGTACGTCTCCTACGCATTATTTTTGTTTATTACAAAATTTTTACCATAAGGTTCCGCAACTTTCCTCCTTTACGGATTGTCTTTAACAATTTCAAGACAGCTTCTAAATAACTATTGCCCTCTGTACTTCTTCCTAATCAGAAAGACCTATTAACGTTAAAGTCTGCGCTATATTCTACACATGCATCTAATATTAAGACATCAATACCTCCCTGTGACAACGCAAAGTCTTCGAGTCTTCTCCTACATCTTTGGTCTTTAATGTTCCCCTTGTCCAATGCTTCCGGTCCTGTTACTAACACTACTCTAAGATTACTTTCTAACGTGGTTGTTTTTTTGCACGAAGTTGGGATGTTAACCCTTTCGGTTAATATCCGCACTGCCGCGCTTCCTTACTCCTTTTACGGCAGTAAGGATAATTAATTGCACATTTTTTAGAGAAATAGTCTTTTATTAGGTACTGTCTTTGATACAAGTGTATCTGTGAATAGGTACGATTTATACGATTAATTACACACGAGAAAACCAATTAACTTTTTCATGCATACGACTGAACTTGAACGAATGCGAACCAATTGAACATTACTTGTTATCTTAACAACGATAGCTATCGATATCGGTGATAGGCATGTCAACGTTTTGAATGGTCTGAATGTAACTGTTCGCTATAGACTGAAGTACTTTTTGCGATTACTGAACTGAACTTGTTCTCTTTTCGGTTTTTTGTAAACCAATTCACCTCTCTGCCCCCGCTCAACATAATTAGCGAATGAGCTTCAGGGAGTTGGTCTAGCATGTCATGAAGGTAACCAATCTGTGTGGCTTTTGACCTTTGACAAAAGTGTGATAGGCTAGCTTGCTCTAGCCTCTTAATGCTGTAGACGCTTCCCTTGTATGCCCGCTGTAAATCCTGCTGCTGTGGTGCACGTGGTAACTGTTATATGGTTCAAGCCCGTTACGTTGGGAACCCACGTTATTGAAATATGCTTAATGAGAAGACCCCTTGATAGTTCTTATCTCTGACTTTGTGAAAAACACCACAGCAGGGCCGTTGAAGACAGGAGACAGAGAGACAGAGACGGTGCAAGCCAGTTCAATGATGTACCTTTTCGTTTTTCCCGAGAATGAATGGAATTCTAATAAGATAATCTTTGAAAAGGTTACGTTGAGACAAATGAATGAATGGTCAGTCAACGTGAAACTATATTTATTTGAATTTACATCGTATTTTTCGCGACATCGCGGAACAGTGGTTATTCTGGGATCCGGGATTCTATGACCTTTTTCGAACAAAGTACTCATCAGATAAATTCTCGGCTTGCCCTTCTTCATCCTGACGGCCAAGAACTCGGCAAACCCGCCATAGCCGCCAGTGGGATCCATATAAACAGAAGCGTCCTCCCAAAAGTCAGGGTCGACCTCTCAAAGCTGCTGGCATCTTCATTGCAGCACGCGACACATAACTTCCCAGATCCTCAGTAGACCGCTTCGGTAATCGCACTCTGGTTAATTCCTTTATTTTTTCCCATGCCTTATTGTCCAATCGACTTGCTATCGAGTTATTATTTAAACTTACTCTCTCCAGATCACTGTATCTTACATCCGTAGATCTTGTCTGCCTAGTTATGGGTCCCAGCCACTTCCATCTAGGTCTAATTTTAGTGTTTGCTTTCTCCCATCCTATCAGAAAGTCATCACGTCGATCCCTGGCATCCTTAAAAAAGTCGCCATCATCCTCATCCTCTATTTCGTGGCTATCGAGTGAAGCTTCATTAAGTTCCACTAATGCTCTTGTTAACACGTTTCCAACATGATGAGGTTTACTTGAAAGAGCCTACTTAAAGCTCTGGATTATATCATAGATAATGCCGCTAGAATGGTAAACCTCATCCTCGACAATATCGCTGACAACATTCTCTACTAACCCTCTGTTAAGAACGGTTTAGGGTCCTAAGTTTATGACAGGACCTTCGGTCCGTAACTAGGCCCAGGGTTAAAGTTGAAGCGTACATTGTTAACCATGTCGCAGGCCTTCTAAGGAAATAAGGAAATTTTCCAACCCCACCTTGACGCCCAAATTGTTAGTAAACCTGGAAGGGGAGCAGCCGGGAAGTTTACTTTTTGGACATTAGATTTTTTGGAGGACAGAACATTTTTAGCAGCCACCGAGGCTAACAGTATTCCGACAGTCGGGTACAAAGTTTTCATTATACTTAGAAGGGACAGTCCCTTAATAATTTACGCGCAAACCTAAAGGCAAATATACAGTCCACTTCTTTTTAAAACTCATCGTTCTCGTTCACTTAAATTATCACGACACGAGTATCCAGGCGCGAACACCCTCGGCTCAATAACTCTGGTGTTGCACAGTCATGTGCATTGCCTATGACCGTTCTCTTACTTTTAGCTGACCAAGCATCTAACAATAGATTTATTTTGTCAGAGACTGTCACCTCTGCCAATTTTCCTCTTCCCAAGTAAGTTGACCAATGGACGGCATTGTCCACCACCTTTACTTTGTAGGTGTGTTGTAGGCAGGTTTTAACTTTAAGCGTTTTATCGTCTGTATCGATAACACACAAACAATTGCAGTTTCCTCCGATGGTACACATATTAGCGTTACCCGAATGAATATATACAACAGTGAGAGAGCTCCAGTAGTCTATATGAACCCATTGATTCTTGTACTTCAGGGTATGATCCATTGTTATGTGACACCTCACGCCTTCAAGTAATAGGTCAGCATTAGTGGGAGCACCTTTTTTTGCTCTCTCAATTTGCACCGTTTTGTTCTGCTCAACATTAATAATCAAATCATAATCTTCCCTATCTTCAACCATTTCCATCTTTATTGCTCGCCACTGCACAGTTGTATTTGCATACAATTGCAATGGAAGGTCAGTATCTCTGTTAGGTAATGAAATTCGTGGCGCCCTCATACCTGACTCATATAGGACTAACGCATAATACAGTAAAAGTGACCACTCAGTGCCACTAAAACCTTCAGGGCGTTTCAATCACTCGTCCGGTATCCCGCCTACACCAAAATTCACCTTCGATAAATCACTGAAGAAAACATTGCTTACAT
The DNA here is from genome assembly GCA_945859555.1 of Megachile ligniseca. Classification (NCBI taxonomy): domain Eukaryota; kingdom Metazoa; phylum Arthropoda; class Insecta; order Hymenoptera; family Megachilidae; genus Megachile; species Megachile ligniseca. The sequence goes on from OX243778.1 coordinate 1,149,514, forward strand.
TCAAGCACATGCTAGTTGCCCCCAATGCCAGCCAGTTTCCAAAAGATCGCCATTTTAATTTTATGCCGTTTTGCTCCAGTGCCAGAACTGTGGTCAACTCTGCCCTCAGTCTCTCTATATCTAACTCTTCGACTGCTGTCTGCATATCTTGCATAAGCGGATGCACATTAGACAAATTTAACAATTGTTTTGCCATTGTCGAAGACAAGTTATAAGCCATAACTATTACAATTGTTTTACCATCCAATGGTAAAACAATGTCTACTGGTCTACTGACTGTAAAAGTCTCACCCAACACCAAGGCTTCCCCTGCTTCCAGGTTAGGCCTAATCCAACTAGGTAATACAGACAACACTCCACTCCCAAATTGTTCGCCTGTCCACTTCACTCCTCTTGATATCAATCTATGGGTTGTATTCACCACCACTCCTGTGATTGATAAAACCAGTGAAGACATCCTAAACCAAGCGCTGGCTATGGCCTCTCTGAGGGCTGGTTTTTTGACATAGTATACACTGTGACGTGCGGAATTCGGGGAACGGCAAACGGGTTCCCGTCGGGAGAGGGCAATCAGGGAAATTGACCCTCCGAACCCTTACGTATAAACCCACGGACGATTTATATACCGGGTGCCAGTGCAAAGGCACACGTTCGGGGTACTCGTCCTTTCGGCTGCTCGAACGGGAGCGGGATTCAGGGGAGGTCAAAAAATTACTAGGCGATCCGCGAATGTTTGGTAATGAGTGACTTTTAATAGAGACCAAAATAGGCCTCTTCGAGCCCCTCGCGGTACAGAGTACGACCGGGAAGAGGGTCCGCGCTCGCCAAGTGCGAAGGGGTTTTCGCGGCGCGGGGGATCATGGTACAAAAAAGAAGCGAAAGGTGGAACAAGCGAATGCTGTCCGTCAAACAGAATCACGAGCGCACGCGAGGTGGGAGTACACCCTCTCGGTGGTGTGGACAGAGAGGGGACGCTGGTCCTAGATCTCGGAATATAATCAATAGGGGAGATTACGGGACCGGTACGACACGGCGACGCGGGGGCGCGGAAAAGCGAAATGGAATGTAAAGCACAGCCTTTAGGGTCCTCGCCGCCGGGGTTGGTGGTCCTGTCGCCGGGGACCACTCTCTCACGCACACGCTCACACACACCACAAAATGCAAAGGCTCAATCGCCAGGAGGCAAGGTCCTACCTGGTCAGAAGCGGGATACAATCTTCGTCTTACAATTCTGGGCGACTGGGTCGCACACCCACAGTACACACAGAACTCACACGAAAAGAAAAAAAAAACAAAAGGGAAAAAAAGAGAAACGGAAATACGGATGGAAGCGAGTACAGCAAAGTTTTAGAGTCCCCGTCACCAATATAATTTGTGTACCTTAGGCCGTATTTTTCAAAAGACCGTTGAAACATTGCAACGATTGATGAGACTTCCATATTACCAGCTGGTCCTTGGTGATTGGCGCTACATTCGTTTTTTTTCTAAATGATCCTCTTGCCACTCTTCAAACTCTGCTGTGTTCAGTTTTTTTTCCAAGCTTCACAAAATTTACAATACGAGCATTTTACAAAAACATCTAAAACTTTTCCAGAATAGTAACTAATGGAATATGGGAGTTAATAATATATGAAATAATACTAAAACACAATTACATTTAAAAGAACTAAAGGAATTTATTTAAGAAACCGACTTGGAAGAACCTCTTTAATTAAACTTGATTTGTGAATATTTAATAACAGAATATGTTTTATAGATGTGAAAAATTATATATGAACCGAAAACAATAACGAATAAAAATACAGATTTTATTTTTTTATAACATACGAAAGTTAATCAAAATCGAGCGGTATCTTATAAGTCGCACGAATTATGATCGACGCACGAATTCGATTATCGACTTTTCGATACATACATTTATTTTTGTTAATTTCATTGAAATGAAAATTCAATAGTAACCAATTAAAGTAGACACGCAGTATAACGATCAATATTTGCGCTTTTTCCGAGTGCCATCACCTGATACACTAACATCTGTCGTATCTTCAACATCGTTTTTATCACACGTTGATTCTTTTTTCTTCTTTCGCAGCCGAGAAAAAAAATGCTTCGGCAACCGTCTTGACACATTCATGTATTTTATCAACATAAAAATCGTACGTTGACTTATTTAAAAAAGCACAACTTATATCCATTAAGCCACAGAACTTTTTACATTCGGCAAGTCCTAAGCCTAATATTCGCATTACAAAAATAAACCTGCGATTTATTTCATCCGATTTACCAATTTTTGGACACGATCAAATGTATCCCGGCTGACATTTTTCACACTCCACCAGAATTTTGAAACCGAGACCAAATTTTACACACTGTTTAAAATCCACTCTACCATTACACACTTTGTCCTCTCCATTTTTATTTATTATATTAGAACATTTATCTCAGCAGTTTTCGGATTAAATGATTGTTTCCTTTTTTTGATCTATCTTCTCTCTGAGTACCCGTTGCTCGTTCAGATCTAGTAACTTTACTCATTTTGCAAATAAATGAATGAAAATCTCGGTAAAAATTTATAAACACTTATAATCTCAGAGAAACCTTGTTCTCAGTTTCATTTCATTCTTTCCACGTTTCATACTCTTGGGACTTGCCGTTCCGACCGTAGACCCCTGGCTATCGGTTTCGGCAGGCAGAGTTAAACATGCGGCACTTACCGCAACAATAACACCGTTTTTATGACTTACTGCTCACATCGTGACGTCTCTGCTGAAAATCAGTAAATTTCTAAGTGTTATATCTCGAAAACTAATAAAAATCGGGTAAATGCATGTAGGATGGGAGCAAGAAGATGAAAGACGGATTAAAGTAATAATATAAATTTAATATATTCGAAGGAAGAATAATACAAAAAAAAACAATCAATCTAAACGCTTCCTTGGGTCAGTCGCCACTGCGCTTCCGACGTCTTCGCGCCTTATATATTTTTCGCATTCGCACTGTCTTTTGTTACACACACACTTATACATCGTACACAATCATACTACGCAAAATCACACCATCGGTAGGCCGCTCGCTGTAACACGATGTTCGCCCGTTACCGAATCCCACATACATGAAACCTTAATGAATTCGGCTTGAGAAGCACTATCGCGTGATCGAAAAAAAATATATAGCTCCATATAAAAAACGAAACTTAATCATCATATCTTTTACATTAATAACATTACCAAAATTTCGTTTACACCAAAACATAGAGCCTCTTTTATCCTGCAATTTCCATATACATAAACACGTTTTCGTGTCATGAATAGTTCATCAAATATCGTGCTGTCACACTTAGGCGTGGACACCCTGTAGATAGCCGGTACAACAGGGGTATGCCCATTAGGGAACCCCAATGGGAGGCCTTCAATTGAGCACGATACGATTGCACACGATCGCATTGGACACAGGTGTTTTGAGCACGCCATCATTGTGCACAGGAACGATTGGGCACAATTCAATTGTGCACAAGAATGATATCTGAACCTAACTTAAACTAACCAATGAACCCAACCTAACATAACATAACATAACATAACATAACCTAGCCTAACCTAACTGATAGCATTTGCAATTCTTACGGTGTCCAATTTTACTCTCTGATATCATTCTTGTGCACAATCGAATTGTGCCCAATCGGTCGTGTGCACAATGATGGCGTGCTCAAAAGACCTATGTCCAATGAGATCGTGCGCCATCGTACCGTGCTCAATAGAGCCTCTCCCGCATCTCGATTCGGCGTCGGACTGCGCTGCAAAGTGCAGTCACTCGACGCCGCGCCGGCCCGCACGCCCTTCATTGGCGTGCGCCTGTTGACTTATTCACCGGTTGAAAATATAATTATCTTATCCAATATTATCCATTCCGTCCTATTTTATCCCATCCCGATGGAAGAAGCTCACCACCTTCTCGTGGTTTCCATCGTGCGATGACACTTCTTTGGCGGTTTAGCTAGCCAGTAGTAGAGCTAGGAAAAATGAAGGAGAGGGAGAGAGCGTTTCGTCTGGGACCTGCTAGTGGACTCGTCAGTAAGGCATTCTAGCAGGCCCTTGCCTTAGACGCGGGGATGTATGGAAGGGATGGACAGGAACTATTTGTAGGAATAGGAAGGCTCATTGAGTACTAGCGGGAAAGTCAAGTCTCGGTCTTATGCGCCGTCTAGTAGCGATGAGCGTAGGAGTGAAACCGCCACAGTTTAATGACGTTATTCCGATGGTGTAAATTTGTGGGATAGTTGCGTAAAATGACTTTATCTGAAAAGTATTTAATACAATTCTTCCAAGGTCGACAGAAAAAGATATCTAGGGGTTGTATCATCCCCGTTGTACCAGCAGGAGTGGTTTTAATTAGAACGGATTTTCCAGACGTTGATAAAGTATTAAGCATTTGTGAATTCTGTCCACTCCAAAAATTAAACAATAGAATACTTTCATTGTTAGTTGATAGTAGGGAAAATTTCTTTAAAACATTCTTCAACTAGGTTTAATGTTAATTTATCTGATTTTGAGGCAAGTACATGGACATTTTCAAGAGTGAATAAATTGTTTTTTATTCTCGGGCCGAATATACCATCTATTTCTTACGGTACAATTAACAACGGAGATAATGAAGAATCATTAGTAGAAATAGGAGGTTAAATTGTATAACTATGAGTCATTGAATTCAAAGATTGCGCCAGTGCTCCAATTTTAGTTCTCCTTTAAATGACATGAGATGAGTACGCACGGTACGCATCTCCAAATTAAATTCAGTCCGATCAGTATTAAATATATTACATTCCCCTACTTCTTAAATAAGCCTGCATATATTGTAACGAAGTCCTTTGTCGGTTCAGCCGGTACGTCGGGTCGGGGCAATGTGAACGAGCCGAGAACTGAGTGTATATACTTTTATTTGTTCTGTATTTACAATGGCCGGTTGCAGACGCGGCTTATAAATTCACGGATTATCGCGGAATGGTTCGGACGCGGCTTACAATCATTCGCGGGACGATTCGGTCGCGGTTTACAAACTATCGCGGCTTTGCGGCGGTTGCGAACGGTCACGGCAGCGGAGAATCGTAGGATCGGTGACCTGGAGGACGCGTCCCTACTCCGTAATTGTCCTGCCGGCGGTCAGGGTTGCCGCCACGATAGCAGCTATCGGGCGGGGCAGACGAACCGGTGATGTTGTTCTCGTACGGCTGTAGGGCACTCCGAGTAACGCGCTTCTCGCGGGGCCCTCTGGAGGTCGCGTTATCGCCAGTCACAGTAGTTTATTCAATCGTATTATACGCGGCTCCGATCTGACACGAAAGTGCAATAAAAAAGAAAAACAAACTTATTCTAGACTCGACCTATAGACATTATGCTCAAATCGCGGCGACGACGTATAGGACCTCATCCGGGGCTGGTACAGGAGTTATTGCTGGCTTACCTCCAATTGATCTAGTAGCACGTGTCAAAACCTCGGTATATAACAAATGTAGAGAAATTATAAGGGCTTAGTACTAAAAAAAGAGAAAAACCTTATTAAAAAGCAAGCGGAAGAACAATTATTGATTGATTGGCAGGATAAGTGATCGAAACAGGAAGGGTCTGCGGCCTCGGAAAGGTGGTGACATTGACTAGTATCTAACCCAATTTTTAACCGATCATGGCCAATTTATTGATTTCTTTCATAAGATCGGCCGAAGAAGCCCATCTATTTGCAAATATTACGGTTCTGGCCAAGACATAGCCGAGCACACAATCCTCTTGTGCAGATACTGGCATAATTATAGATTGAACGGAGGCTTAATCCTCACCAGCACGCCTGAGCAAAGGGTTAAGATAATAAGGGAAAATATGATTAAAGACAGGGGCAATTGGAATATTACAAAGAACACGATAGCAAGTATACTAAGGGAAAAAGAAAGGGTTGACAGGGAAGCTGGATATTAGATGCTCTACAAGAAAAGAGAAGAAAGAAATTTATATTTAGTGACAGACATGTTACTAACATATTAGCATTATTACTAAGAACAAAAATTATGACAATACTTACCTTTTTTATGGTAACTATATATAAATAGGCAGCAATCAATTCTCTACCCTCCCCCTACGAGGGGAGAATTGAGGGTCTGGATGACAGAGGTGGCAGCAGACAGTCCACATGAAGGTGGTCTATGAGAAGGGCCTAACCTTCATCCCGCCACCCACCCAATGCCGGATGTGAGGAAAGATGTCTAACGGCAAGTATCGCACATCTGGACTGGGTACCTCAGGCCGGTGATGCTTTTTTCGGCATTAAAAAAAAAGACTGATAAGAGACAGTCGTGGTCTTACAGGCGTCACAATATCATCAACGAATTCTGTAGTTTGACCTTTAAGTTTAACTTGATTAGTACAAATTTTTGCGTTATAAACTTATTTACTTTTTCGAGACACAATCTTGCATTTTGTTTTAAAAGTGTGAAAAAGTGTGTTTAAAACTGTGAATCAAGGGAAAGTGAAAAGTCGTCTCGAGCTTTTAAAACCCATCTATGAATATCAACTTCATCATTCAACTTTGTGAATCATTATTGACTTTTCAACCGCTTCTTAAAATTGAGATATTACATATTGAGAAATTTTCTTCAATATCTCATTCCTAGTTCCACCTTTTTCAAGCTGAGCTGCCCAACGATATAACTGACGCCTTGATTTTCATCGCCTAAATTTACTTTGAACGTTTTCGAATTTGACTTTTCTTTTTTTTCGTACGTCCAATATTCAATGACTCGTCGTTTATATTCATCATCGACTTCGTCAACTTCGGAAGACGTAAGTCGGACGATGTTTCATCCTGAAAATCAAAAATGTCATCTTTGATTATAATACAACTTTGAATATCATTTCGATCTTCAAAAATGAAGGTTTCATGTGTTTCTACAAAAAGGGCATCACTAATTGTATCTTTTATTAGAGTTTCTAATTAAGAACTAAAAGTTCTCTCATCGTCGCTTACAACAGATTCAAAATTATACTGCGGTTGATCAAACGCTTCTTGCAAAAGCCGAATACTATTTTTTGGGTTCATTGTGGACTGCATCGCGTCAAACTCTTCCGATCACTTAGTTGCAAGGTGTCTACCTTCAAGTATCATTGGCTGATTGTCAAAATTCTCCTGCCCTGTCGCTGTCACGCGTCCATTGGCCCTTAAAATTCCCTACTCGTCTATGTACGGATTTAAATTAGCAATTTCACTCCCTTTGTTAACACTATTACCATTTTTTAGCGCATTTATCTCGACCACGAAATATTCATTTTGGATAACCCTATGCAAAGGTTCTTTTATAGGAGTCTTCCCCCTCCAACGGCAGAAAATCGCGCATATTCGCCGCGCGATGATGGTGAGACCGTGTCAACCTAATAGCCTTATCGGTAAGGAGAATTCTACTTTTGCTGTTGATACTACATAGACGCACGGTTTCCGTCGCTCTAAATTGCCACCTTATCCTTCGTGCTTAAAGCCTTTTCTACGGGCTATTCGGATTCTGGACGTCGCGTCGTAAGAATTCCAGGCCTTAAACCATCGCGGACTTATGAAGTCGGAACTATTTTTGAAAAGCGTTGCGTCGTCCGCGGGATTTTGACCGGTCGGTACTTATCGCCACTATGTCGTTTGAGTGTTTTCTCCGATTTCTCCCAAGCGATTCGCTACAAATACCTGACGCATTCGCGGCTCTGATCTAATCCAGGAGATTACCGTAGTTGAATCTGTCCAAAAGAATCGTTGGCTAATTTTGATTTCTAATTCTTCCTCGACGAATTTCGCGAGCCTCGTTCCTATCAGAGCTGCTTGCAACTCTAGTCGCGGTATCGTCACTGGTTTTAAAGGCGCGACTCTCCCTTTGGCTATAATCAAAGAAACGTGCGCGATACCCGTCTGATTTTCGTCTTCGAAACGTAAATAAGCTACCGCCACGTAAGCTGTTAGACTCGCGTCGCAAAAAACGTGAAGCTGCGCTTCCGATTTCCGTGATTCTGTTAACGTGTAGCATCTTGCCACTCGACACTCTCTTAACCTATCCAGCATAGAAACCCACTTACGCCAATGGACAAAATCTTCCTCCCGTAATTGGTTCTCCCAATTAATACTACTTCGCCATATTTCCTGCATAATGATTTTTGATTTTAACGTAAACGGTGCAAGAAGACCGAGTGGATCGAATACCGACATAATGACTCGCAAGAATTCGCGTTTCGTAGGTTTCTTCTCACCTAGTAAAATCTCTTTCGGTATATTTTTCAATTCTACGTTAAATTTTAGTTCATCCGTTTGCGTGTCCCAGAAAAGAGCGAGTACCCTTTCTCCCCATTGATCGCATAAACCCATATCGCCTTTATCTACCCATTGTCCGCGATTGACGGAATTTTGCAAAATCTCTGCCTTATTCCTTGCCCAACCGTGCATTTCAAAATTGGCTTTCGTGTTTACCGTGATTACGTCGCGAACGAGATCGGCCGCCCCTCGCACGGTTTTCTGACTCGATAGGAAGTCATCACAATCTTTCGCGTTTTTATCTTTAATGTAGATCGCATTACACGGCGATGATTTCGCACCAAAGATCAATGTTGACATCTCGTAGATATCTGGTTCCCTATTCCTATCCTTACTTCTCCATAGAAACCTTTGCGCGCCACCATCGCTCTCCCGAACTTGCACGCGTAAGAACATATCCGAAATATCCGCTTTCACCGCGACCGCGTGTTGTCTAAACCGAAGTAGCATTCCCGGCAATGACTGCAATTGATCTGGACCTGACACAAGCTGGTCGTTTAGACTTATTCCTCCGGTCTTAGCCGCGGCATCGAAAACTAATCTCACTTTATTAGGCTTATTTACGTTCCGCACGTCCAAGTGCGGCAAATACCATATCCTGGGTCTTTCTAGTGTTCTCTCAACCTTTTGAGCATAACCCTTATCTAAAAAACGCTGCATTTCCTGATAGTATAAACGCGCATATTCCGGATCGCGGTCTAACATACGTTCTAACAGATCTAGTCTCTTTTGCGCGGTGGATAAACTGTTTATATTTGGGTCGTGGTCGTCTTTCCACTAGAGCCCCGTTTCCCAAATTTTCCCCTTGTGCGCACTCGTGTCGTCTAATGTTCGTAACGCGCGATCTCGCTCGCCTTTTCGCGCAACGCTACCATTCATTCCAGTGTATTCTAGTTCAAAATAGCTTTTAATCAGTTTGTTTAAAGAAGTCAGCGCTATTCCTGGTTCCGAATATCGAATCTCGCTTACGTCTACATTGAACACCGCTTGTGAGGAATAATTTGCGCGCCCGTGTACGGCCGATCCAAGACGCGATCGTGAAACTGCCAAATCTGTGTTATCTACTTCGCGCAGTTCTCGCGTTACGATTAAGTCCTAGTTGTCTTGACCTATTAGCATTTTTACCTGTGCCCCATGGTAGGGCCGTATCTCCACGTCTTTGGCGGACTCGTTAATCCGCGAAATAATGTCCCGGCAGATCGACTGTGTGGGGAGTTTTAAATTCTTGGCGGTTATCGCGCCGCAGATCCGGTACGCGTCGAAGGTACCCTTTACATCAAGGTCTACTTTTTTACAATTCTCCATCCGCATTTCCCCTTCACTTATTCCCTTGATCGTTATGTCTATCGGCGATCCCTCGATGCCTAAGTCTCGCGCTAATCTGTCTAACGTGAATAATTCTTGTCCGGCAACACGTTTTAAATGATACTTGAAAGATTTGACGGCTGCTTCCCACAGACTGCCAAAGTGTGGAGTTAATGGAGGAATGAAGCTCCATTCTATTGATTTTTCTGCGAGGAACGTTGTCACTTGATCTCGGTGATTGTCTGATGTCAGCAAAGATTGAAGTTTGCGTAATTCATTATAGGCTCCTACGAAATTTGTCCCATTGTCCGAATACAGGTGCGAACAAAGTCCCCGTCTTGCAATAAATCTTCTAAGTGCCGAAATAAAGGCTTCAGTGGTTATCTCACTGACTAGCTCCAGGTGTACTGTTTTTATGGCTAAGCAAACGAATACTGCGACGTATACCTTTACTCGACCACGATTTCGTAATTTGCTTTCCTTTATGAAAAATGGTCCACAATAATCAACTCCAACATGTGTGAATGGTCGAGATTCGGTAATTCTGGCGGCAGGTAGGTTTCCCATTAAATAGTTGACCGGTGGTGGTTGGGCCCGACAACATCGTACGCAAGATTTGATTGCCTTCCACACTTGTTGTCGGCCGTCAATAGGCCAGTAGCGCCGTCTGATCGCGTAAAGGGTGGCCTGCGTACCTGCGTGAAATTGTTTACGGTGTTCATACTCAATTATCAACGTTGTAATGCGGATTTTCGGCAAGATGATGGGATGTTTTTGACTAAATGGCATTAAGGAATGTTTTAAACGACCCCCGACACGCAGAATTCCTTCGGAATCTAAGAACGGATTCAGCCTCCTTAATCTATCTTTCAATTGGTGGTAATTGCCTTTAGATAATATTTCAATTTCCTCTGCAAAATGACTCCTTTGTATAATCCTGATGATGACATCATGGGCATGTCTCATTTCTGGAGCAGTCAATGCTCCCTTAGTATTATTAGGGGGCCTCCATCGGAGACACCAAGCAATCACCCGTATTAATTTTTCCCAGGAGGAAAATCGGTCGATGATACTATTGTCAGGAAGAATTGTTGTTAAGCAGGTTACTTTCCTTTGTTCAATAATGGTGTTCGAAGGAGGGATTGGCCAAAAATCTTCATGTGTGGACAGCCAATTTGGTCCATGGTGCCATATCGACGGACATAAGAAATCTTCAGGTAACTGGCCTCTGGATATTAGATCCGCAGGATTGTCTGCTGATGGGACATGCCGCCAATCTTCAATTTTAGTTCTGCTCTGGATTTCTGATACTCTGTTTGCTACAAACGCAGACAACACGACTCTCACTTTTAAAACTGCTTCGCGGAGCTACCCAATCTCAGGACTCTGAGTAACGGATGCCACGACAGTATTAATGTGTTGTAGAGGTAAACTATAAGTTCCTCGAACGGTAACCCGTCAACGTTTCAAGGGGAACCTTGATAACACGGGTGCTATGGGTGGCGCGGAAGCCCCACCGGGTTCGCCGGGCCGGTGCCGACGCCTATAGGGAGTAGGATTCGTAGTGGCAGCTACACTTTCGAGGGATCTAGGAGGTATGAGTTGGGCGTTATTGTCTGCGTATACCCAGTGGGGTGAGGCCGCACATCCGTGCCCCCTTCGGTGGGCCGGATTTACATTAATTCTGTTTGCTACAAATCGGGCCCGGGATAAGACCACACTGCCCGGGCCATAAAACCACTTCGAATAGTGTTGCGTGATCCCAGGAATCTGGGAAAAACAAAACCGCTTGTGGTAGAAACGTGTGGGAGAGCTGAGAGGAGCGTATTGGGCGCCATCTCGGCTCGACTCCCAGGGTTTGCGTGACTGGGCCGTCGTTTGAGGTGTCGGGCTTGACCTAGTATCCGAGACGAGTTCCAGGAGACCACGCACCGCTTACCCTAAAAAGCTGTCCATGTAACTACCCAATCCCAGAACTCTGGGTCGGCCGTCGCTGAGGTGTCGGAATGATGAACCCAGTCATTCTAGTATCCGAGATGAGTCCGTGATCGCAGACAACACGACTTTTACCCTTAAAACTGTTCGCTACGGAGCTACCCAATCTCAGATTTCTGAGTAACAGATGCCACCGACAGTAATGATGTGTTGTAGAGGAAATCCGCCCTTCGGGGCCACGCCCTTGACGGCGACCTGTCTAACGTTGCTTGAGGTTCATTCTCGCTATCACAGGTACTAAGGGTGACATTGAAAGCCCCACCGGGACGTGGACCGGTGCTATGCCAATTTGGGATGGACTCTTAGGGGTAGTGAACCCGGGGTCTAGAAATGGGGTGCTTGTGTATACCCGAGCGGGTGAGGAAACACGTTCGCGCCCTGTTACGCAGGGTCGAACACAGAATAAATCACCGTTCGCGAGCCGGTCGCGGAGGAGTGGGGATAGTCGCGTTCAGCGACGCTACCTGTTCCGCTCAAACGCAACCCGAGCGTCAATCGGTCTTGCGCTTGGCGGAAACAGATATTTAATGTTGAAAATAAAATGGAAATAAAAAGGATTCTCCTCTCTTTTGATCTGAGTTTAAAATTGGATTTTGTTCCCACTGATTTCCACATCATTGCTTGAGGCTTTTACAATTATTTTAGTCATCGAAAAGAAATATCTAAATGTTTTAAAAATAAAGACTTCTTGCTTGTTTGATATTCGTCCTTCATGAAACTTAACCTATGTTTACATAATTTCCTAACTTATATATTATTAATACTGTTCGATATTATGGTTGTTAAGCTAATTCGATACGTCCGACGGACGTCACAACCTCCACTCCCGCTCTACACTCGACGGCCGAGCCGCCGATCGCACGCGTGACGTAGTATCTCAGGGGCGTCCTACGATAGATTTGTTGGGATCCATCCGTAATTAGTAAAGTTATTAATACTATCTTTACGTCTATAAACATCTTTCATATACACATATAATATCAATAATACATGTTATAATATTTATATAGCGTGAATCAATGAAAAGCTATATTCAGTGATGTTATGCAAGGGAAAAAATAGCCAGTGTTTCCACGAGCAAAGTGAGGTTCGCACGCAAAATTATCGTAGTGCAAATGGGTAAAGCAGTGAAATCTTTGGGAATCAGTTTGAGGGACTCTGAAAGTGCCGTGCACTGTAGGTGACGTCTTCTTTCAGTGTTCTAAAAAAGGAAAAGTCGAGGTGCCGTGTGGACGTCTTCCTTGACTGTAGGTTTTGGGACAGACCTGTACTAAGAGAGTGCCGAGCAGCTCGAGGTGTCATCTTCTCTCTTAGTAAGGCTGGGATATTCTGACTTTTCCGTGGAAATGTGCCGGTACTTATACTAAGACTTGGAGCTAGGTCCGCCCAATCAGCGAAGCCCAACTCCAAGTATAAGGGTTTTTTATGGCATTGCCTGCGCCTCGCTTCGTACGTCGGTCGCGTATATCCGACGTTTTCTTACTTTACTAGTTACATCTATTTTTTTACATTATCCTACATGCTACATTTACTATTTTGTCAATAGCTTTCCACATCACCCAGGAGGTACTATTGTTGATGCGTTTTTTTTAAAGTGGTTTCCCCTATAGGCCTATTCCACTAAACGGTAAGAAAAACGATAATGACTTGGCAGGAAAGTCGAAATCGAAAACATTTTAATTTTCATTCGATCTTCTGGGTCGTTTGTACGATTTTACAAGGGATGGTATATCCACAGACAATTGAAAAGAATTCGTTCGCATCAGCAATGATAATGATGTATCAGATAAGCAGGACCTTTTCTCTGTTTTTATATTCTTCATTTTAGAGAATGAGCATTCGCATAAATATGTCGACCCAAACATAGCAAAAATTCAAAGCCCAAAATTTCGAGGTACTAGATAACACGAATTATCTCAAATTTTTAAAAATTCAGCCCCTTTTTCTAATCGTGCTTTTAACGAAATATCGTTTTGCAAATCACAAAGTTCTGCCTGAAATTCTAAACTTTGTTCCCCGATTGGAACAGTGAGAGGATTTTCAAAAAGAATGAAGTCGTTTAAGACTTATTAAAAAAATAATGATATTTAAGAGCCTTTTAAAATTGCAATTTATGCCGTATTCTTTAAAGAGAATCTGGCAAGATGGAAAAAAGTAAAGAATCCGACTTTCTAATTGACAATTAAATAATTTCAATATTGTACGAAAAGAATCGACATGACTATCTAATCGAGAAATAACCTGGTTGGTCTTTTGCAGCTTTAAATTTAAAATATTTAAATGGTTTGTCATGTCTGTTATGAGCGCAAGCTCGCAAAGCGAGTCTATATCCTCGAAAAAAGATTTTAAATCTTCATATTTTTCGATAAAATTTTCTTGCAAGAAAAGGAAGATCTCTTTTCTTATTGCAAAGAATTTTTCTAAACACTTTCCTGCACTACGCCATCGAATTTCACAACGTAAGGGCACATCTGTGTATGTTGCGTTATGTTCTTGGAGAAATTGTTGAAACTTTCTATGACTAAGAAATTTTTGACCACCTTTAATAATATTAATAATTGTTGCATTCGTTTGCACCGCTGTTGATAGTTTGACAACTTTCCCACATAACGCTTCTTGATGAATTATGCAATGAATGACAGGGAACTTAAAACCTCGCTACTTTATTTGACCGAACAATCCATTTTTTTTTGCCAATCATTGCTTGCGCGCCATCGGTAACGATAACTGTTTATAGACGTAAACATAGTATTAGGGTCATTTCACGCCAAATCGATCACTTTTGGAAGTCACCATCTGCGATTTTGCTCTAATCGAAATATGTTGTAGTTCATGTGAAATTAGGGGGGGGTTTAAGTCATCATTTTGCCAGTTTCGAATCTGTTAAGGAATAACAAGCCTTCAAAGTTTGCAATTTTTGCTAATTTTTGCAAAAATAGGCGTCACTTACGAATTTTTTTCTTAGAAACTACTCAACCGATTTAGCTAAATTTTTTTTTGTTTTATTCATGAAGGATTGAGCTTTTTTAAAATATTTTTTTTAACTTTGTCAATTTGTTATGAAATATCGGAAAATTTAAACAAATTCTTTTTTTGCGTTTTTCTCAATGAGGGGCGTAAAGGGTTAAAATTTGAAAAAAATATGGTCATATTCTTTGAAGTTTCCTCTTTAAAATGAGCTCTTCAGAACGATGGAGCCTCGAAAATTGACGTCACTACAAGCTGCAAAAGGACGCGGGGTACCCCCGTTTCAGGTAGGCAAGTCGCACGCTCAGTTATTGTGATCGGTTGTTTTATACCACTGGTCCCAAAGCAATACGAGAAGACTTCGTACACGACTTAATAACTCTGTTCATACTTCGGAAAGTATATTAGGAACAACTCTTAGCCAATGACACATTTTTTAATCATAACTTAATTTATAGATATGAGTGTCTACGTTCATTGTTTATGGTCTACAAAAAAGGTGTGATTGTTCGACGAAAACTGCGAGAAAGGGGTTCTTTCCTCTTATTGGGATGGGATAAGGGGGGTTATGATCAAAAGTATGGAGAGTATTATTGTGTGGGGTGGACTTAAGAATTATGGAAAAAATTTAATGGAAGCTATTTCATTACACTAAACACAGAATTATCATTATCATACTGATATCATACATAAATCAATCTACGCTTTTCCACGCTTGTTTTAAATCCTTCCACCATTGCGTCGCTTTCCATAGCGGTGGATGCTTGACTCCTTGACCAGTTTTTGAAACACGTATGTCTTCGTGGCTGCTTCTTATTTCTTTCGACAAAGTCGTAAATTTTACATCTTTTGTTCCGCACTCCGATGAATAAAACTTTTTGGGTGTGATATCCAATTATTACACCAACTCCGGACGCAGAGTTATATGTACCGGTGCGGTACGATCTTCTTATCCAGCTGCCGTCAGCAACAACGGGAATGTGCAGGATTCCGGAACCTGGAAGAATATCTCCTCTTCTGATAGCCAATTGTTTTTCTTCTTCAGCCGCTGCTATCATTTCTTTCTCAGCAGCGGCAGTCAGCGAATTTACGATTTCATCGTGATGCTGTACATATTGCCTCTTCGACATACATTTTATGTTCATCGCAGCAAGCAATTCTTCCATCTGCGCGTAGCTGCCTCCAGTAAGTATGGTCCCAGCCACGGCACCATGGTTTACATTCATTTCTTCAACATTGTCAGGCTGACTATGGATTTCACCTATGTAGTGGCACATAGTGCACACTACGGTGAGCGTAGTTTTCAAACCTGATTGTTTTACGCCGGTTATTTCCATATATTGTATACCGCAATCTTCCCGATTATCAGCATGACGGCTTATTTTTTTAAGTTCCTCAAACATGTGCTGCATGCTTACTACACTTAATCCCTTTGGAAAAGACGGCGTTTCTGCTGGCCCGGCTGTTGTTACATTTTCTACAATCCAGGCATCATCTTCGCTGTTTGAAAATTGCGCGGACAAGGTTCCTTCGGAACTTTCTTCTTCATGCGCTGTTGCAATTACGTCGCATGGTGAAAACGTGCATGTTCCTCCATTGGACGTTGACGGCTGATTTTCATATTCCTTAGCAAGTTCTCTTTCCTTGCCGAATACGTCATCAACAGCACTGATTTCGATATTCCTTTCCGGAATAGCTGAATGACGTCGCATTTTGCGAATTACTTTTTTCTTCGATTACCTTCTTCTTGAAGGGAATAATTTTCTTTTTTCTTTCTTCTTACTGCTTGAGTTGTTCATCGTTGTGCACAAAAATAAAACAGTACACTTCAAAATGCACTTACAAACTGCAAAATCTTCTTAAAAAAATACACTTAAATATGCACTAAATACACTTAAAAATGCACTAAAAAATACTTAAAAAATATACTTGAAAAATATACTTAAAACATTTTCAATGTTTTGCAACGCTACCCGATCTGTTATTTTCGGATGTTGCAAACATAATGTGATGTAATGTTTTTACCCTTGATTGAAGGACGGTGCTGAAACTGAGCGATGGGGGTGACACTAAGGGATGGTGGGGGGACTGAAGAATGGTGGTGACACTAAGGGATGGTGGGGGAACTGAGGAATGGGGGTGACACTGAAGGATAGTGATGGAACTGAGGGATGGGGGTGACACTGAAGGATAGTGGTGGAACTGAGGGATGGGGGTGGGATGACATAGCTTCGAACCCCGGCATCAATCGGCGATCGAGCAGTTACAAAAAAATCATGGGAAATCGCGGATGTTCACATAGTGATCAAGAGGTAAGTAGTTCGCGTATATTACAATAAAATACGGTGTCTTGCAAGTGTTACTTACGATTTAATAATATGTCTGTTATTTATTTACAGCGGTAATGGGAATCTACCCACTGCGAACTGTATCCGCAGATTAGCGAACAGATTATATTCGAATGGCTCGTTTTACCCTGTACGATCTGATACAGGGCATTCGTACCAAGATTCCTACGGTACGAACGGACGAGGTTCTCAAACACTTCCAAGAAGATGGAACTTTAAGTGTACGAGACGTCGGTCGTCGTTTGGGATAAGTAATGTTAAAAACATTAAAATGTTAATATTAAAATATCCTTTCCCATTTATTAATGCATTTCTGTATTTTATTTCAGTATGCATCGCTCATCAGTGCACCGAACTCTTCAAGAAAATGATATGCACTCGTATAAGTTTATACGGGTGCAACATTTGAAACCAGCGGATTTTGCAAAACGCCTAGAGTTTTCACAGTGGGTCTTGGAGGAAATCGAGCGGAATCCGTCGTTCCTCTCATACGTTTTGTGGACAGACGAAGCCCTCTTTACAAGAGAAGGGTGCTTCAATGCCCACAATTCGCATGTGTGGGACGTTGAGAATCCGATTGCGATTCGCACACGCTCTGCGCAAGTACGCTGGACAATTAATGTATGGGCTGGCATTTGTGGAAATTCTGTCATTGGGCCGTACATTCTGCCAGACAGATTGAACGGTCCATCATATAGAATTTTTGTAGAACATGTTCTTCCGATTCTTTTGGAAGAAATTCCATTAGAGATTCGGCGGAACATGTTTTTACAACATGATGGTGCGCCTGCCCATTATGCCAGAATTGCCAGATCATATTTAGACAGAGCCTTCCAGGACAGGTGGATTGGCCGCGGAGGCGCAGTTGAGTGGCCCCCAAGATCCCCGGATTTGAATCCGCTGGATTTCTTTTTCTGGGAATACTTGAAGGTATGAAAACTGTTAGTTATTACTAACAATAAACAATTAACAATTTAAAAATAAACAATTTGCATTTTATTTTAATTGTTTCAGCAAGAGGTGTACCGTGAGGAGGTGACCACGACGGAGGATGTGGTAGCCCGCATCCACGTGGCGGTTTCCAAAATCACGCCGGACATGCTGCAGCGGGTGGAGGAGAGCGTTATAAAGAGAGCGCGAGCGTGCGTATCGGCAGGGGGAGGACATATTGAGCCGACCCTTTAATGAGCCTTCCCGGCAGTAATCGGCCCCTTTCGGGGCCACTCAATATATCATATAAGGAACAATCCGGAATAACATTCCAAATAAATAAAAAACAATCGGCCCCTTTCGGAGCCATCTTTTACGAATAAACGAATGAACATAATCGGCCCCTTTCGGGGCCAATTAATAACGAAGAAAAAAATCGGCCCCTTTCGGGACCAATTAATAACGAAGAAAAAAATCGGCCCATATCGGAGCCATAAATCGTCAATATCGTGTCGACGATATTCAATTGTGTAGATTTTTTCCAGGAATGTACGTTATAAAAAGGTGACACGGCTCGCCGCCGTATTGCTTCTGGAAACACTGTCAGAACATCGACGGTCATTTAAATGTCTCGCCGTCTTTTCCTTCATTAGATTGGCGAGCCGCCGACAAAGGCGAGCCGCGGCGAGGAAAAAACAGCTGCTCGGTTGCAATTCTTGTGCTCACTATTCATACAGCGAGTATTTTCGATTCTGGTCTACGTTGCACTGCGAGAAGAATTACAGTACTTCGTTTAATAATTCGGTTCTAACAGCTGCTTCGCGTATCTTCGTTTCTCATAATATTGTTACAAGTTATTATTGTTCATTATTTAATCAGAGGAATACCTTCCTTTAGGAGCTATCGGGAATAGATTTTCCGGGAATGAGAGTGAAAGTGACCTAGTTGTGAACTGAAGTCAGTGCAGTGACCTGTGAGTGCCAACAGCTGTGTTATACGGTGCCAATGTGTTTACGGCAGGTCAAGATCGGCGAGACGACACAGCGGCAAGGACCCTAACATTTTCATGGGATGATTATTTTCAAACAATGGGTGAGCTACTAAATTTCCTGTAAATGTAAAGTAGACGCCCATATATATGTTTTTCGCATTCTTTTGTCACATACACACACACATACATCGTACACAATCATACAGGCAGGTCGCTCGTCGAAACAATGTTCGGACCGTTAACGAATCCTACACATATTTATATCGAACGATCGAACGATTCCAAGACTGTGGCCAATCGCACCGTCGAGTGTGAGGTACCGTTGGAAAGCGCTCACTCTGTAGATGTGCACAAAAATACGAAACTTCGAAAAGGGGGGGGGGGGGGGGGGGGGGATTTAAAAAAAAAAATTTCAGAAAAAAATCGTAATGGGACCCAAATTTTTTTTTAATCGTGGGGTAGCCCCGATGACACCATTTAAAACCATGTTCACGTTATTTACCAAACACCATTTTTGAAACAGCTGTAGCCCTTTCAATGTTTACACCATTATTGCTGCGTTGCCCTTGGGGTACCGAGAACGTGCATAGTGTCGTTGGAAAGGGCTCAAAGGGTAAATTAATTTACAAAAAAAAAAATTTTTTAATTTTAGGGGGGGGGGGGTGAACTTATTTTAAATACTCGAAAAAATTAAAAAAAAAAAAAAAGCTTTTTTAACGGCATTAAAAAGAGCGGAAAAAATAAAACAAAATCCCCTTTGTCCGGAAATTCTGGCTACAACTTCAGATTATATAGGGTCGCTCACGAAAAGTGGTCCACTGGTATAATCAACGAAACTATAGGCCTTAGAGAAAAATGTTTAAAACAAAAGATGTAGGGCTTAAGCTAATAAAACCTTCTGTAGCAATTTAAGTTGTACAGGGTGATTCAGAAAGGTGTATCGAAACAATATCTCCGAAAAAATAGGTTGTACAGAAAAATGTTTCAAACAACAATTGAAGGACTGCGGACATAGCGTCATCATGTTAAGTTTCAAAGTTGTAACTTCAAACTAAAATTCTACAGGGTGATTAAAAAAAAAGTGAACATAACAAATATCTTGAAAACTATAGACTTTAGAGAAATATTTTTGAAATAAAAGTTGCACGATATCTTCAACTCTATCCTACTGTTGCCTCGGCCAACTCTCAGATGTCATGATTCAATATTATTCGAATATTGAATACATTTTTTGAACGGTAAGCCATGCTTTTGAATTTCGGAAATGGGAAACACTTAAAATTCTGAGTTCGACCATGTATATGACTTATGCCAAAAACTAAATTAACAAGGTCATTGAAGGTCAAGATAATTTAATCTAAGGACGAATCTGTTTATAATGCGGCCGCGGGATAGCAACCGGCGAATACAAAATAGAGACTCGCGACAGGAGCCGGTCTATTTGGCATTCTGAGAGAGAGGACGAGGTAAGGACCATCGGCCGCTCTTGGACTAGCCTAGGGACTCCGGCAGGAGAGTTCGGCAACCAATACCTGGACGCCTGCCTGAAGAGTAGTTAGAAAGGAAACTCCAGCAGGAGAATTCGGCGAAAATACCTGGACGCCTACTTGGAGTATAGTAGATTGAAAGAGAGACTCCGGTGGGAGAGTTCGGTGAAAATATCTGGACGCCCGCCTGGAGTATAGTAAAATGTTTAAGACTCCGGCAGGAGAGTACGGCGAAACCCTCCTGGACGCCTGCCTGAAGTATAGGGGGAGAGTACGGGAGCTTGTTCCTGGCCGCTCGTCCGACATGCAGAATTCAGCGAACATTCCTGGACGCCTGTCGGTCGAGAGAGGACAGAGCATCTCCTGGACACCCCGAGTAAAATACAGGAGAGTGCGGGAGGATATTCCCCTGGTTGTTTGCGAAAGAAAAAATTATTATCCCGTGTACAATGTGTTTCCTGCACTAATTCCTAACTCGTATAATAAATCCTGTTTTCAAGAATTCCATGTTCCTTACTACTCCGACTCCATATCCTTCGCAAAAGTAAACCATGGCTACAAATCTGACGCCCAATGCTAAGGCCCTGAGCCGCGGCCCATCTAAGGGAAACCTTTCTTCAACATCTATCCACTTATCCGGATCCCAGCTGTCCCAAATCCTGGAAACCATCCACCGATCCCAACCGACGAAAAAAGGAAGTTTCTTGGAAGGAAGACTTGGAAAGAAACAGCCGAGTTGATTCGCGCTACTTGCGCACCCCGAAGATCTGCATACCAAATATACATAGAAGTCTTTCCACGATCGATTGTCGGCACAAAAAATTCTCTGACCCCAAAATCCAAGAACGAGCACCCACCAGCAAAGACGCAAATATTGGGGCTACTCGTCCGCCACTGAAATGCTACGGTTGCGGTAAAATCGGCTTCGTAAGAAGCATATGCCCAGACTGCAACGCGAAACAAGCAACAGCTCTGAAAGCCGCCTTTTCTTCGATCAACACGATGGAACAACCAAGGCCACGGCCTACTGTCACCATCGACATTACTGGAGAAGAGGGTCACGCCTATTTGCTTACGGGAGCAAAGTGCTGTGTAGCCAGCCAGACTTTGTATTCCGCACTGGAGAAGAAGAAACAAACCTTCACAAAGAAGCGTATGCAAGTCGCCCTGGCCGACGGCAACCCAGGAAACCGCGACGTTCATGTGACAGAAGTCATCACGAAGCTGAAGGATCGAACAATACCAACAAAATTTATCGTCCTACCCAACAGCAAAGACAACCGAACACTCTTGGGCATGGATTTCTTAGAAGGTGCCGGAATTATTATCAACGCACCGCAGCGGAGCTGGCATTTCATTGATAAACCAGACGAAGAATACGATTTCGAAGGCGAAGTCACCGAAAATAAAGAGAATATCAATCCGGACACAAAAATCTCTGCCATCAAAACAACGACCGGTTTACAAGGATACCTAGAGGAGATAGCGGAAGAATTCTCGCTACCTCCACCACTGTCAGCCTACCACCAGAAAAGCGGAAAACGACTGGTCAGAGATCGATGAACTTTTTGAAAAGTGCCTTCGTACTGGCGAATCGCAACGAATCGACATTGTAGCCGTTGATGTACGCGAATTAAGGGAGGATGAGGCGGTAAGTATGGACACACAACATAGATAAATGTTGCAGAGCATTTTATCAAAGAGCTCTTCCAAACAGAGGGACCACCGACGGCCGGAGCAATCCACAGAATAAACACCGGAGACCATCCACCCATAGCAGTGCCATCCTTCCGCTTATCACCTGCGAAGAGGAAGATGCTGCAAGTAGAGTTTAGAAAGATGATGAACTGCGACATCATCGAGGAATGCGATTCACCTTGGGCTGCACCCGTAGTACTGGTGCCAAAGAAGAATGGAGGGATTCAAGTATGTGTCAATTACCGACGCTTCAACGCAGTTACCGTCAGCGACTCGTATCCCTTATCACGGATCGACGACCTGCTCCACGCTGCGAAAAAAACTAATTACATGTCAACCCTGGACCTGCAATCAGGATATTGGCAAATCGGAGTATGGCCAGAGGATGAAGACAAGACGGCATTTACCACCCCCTTTGGACTATGCAGATTCAAACGTATGCCGTTTGTGCTGAAGAACGCTCCAGCCACCTTTCAGCGACTGATGGATCGCTTGAAAGCGTCCTTAGGAACACGAAACGTGTTGGTCTATCTAGACGATCTGCTGGTTCTGTCATCAACTTTCGAGGAACATCTGGACGATTTGGAGGCTGTGTTTAACATGCTTCGGAAATTCGGATTACGGGTGAATCGAGAAAAATGTCGTTTCTGCTGTCAAAACATCAAATATTTGGGCCACGTTCTTACAACGCAAGGCATTCAACCGGATCCGGACAAAACTAAAGCCATTCAAGACATGAAACCATCAAAGAACTTGAAACAGCTAATATCATTTTTACAGACATGTTCCTGGTACAGGCGTTTCGTCCCCAACGTCGCCAGTGTGGCAGAACCGCTCACCCGACTGACATGAAAGAAGTCCACTTGGGAATGGACTTCTCAACAACAGCAAGCGTTTGACTACCTAAAAGGAGCCCTCGTCTGCTACGTAGTAGCACACATGCTTTCAGGATTGCCAACGGAACCTTGGGATAAGCAGGAAAGGTTGGACATCGGAGGCGTGGCAGTGGACCTGCCAAACCGAGGAAGCAAAGTAACTAGGGAACAGCAGCTCAAAGACGACGACCTAAAAACGATCATCGAGGCGTTAGAGTCTACTGGAGACGACGACAAGCCGAGCAGATGGACCACGCGAGGCTATTTCCTCAGCGAAGGAATATTATACCGATACTCCCCCAATGCTGATTCCGAAGAGGCACAACTAGTCATCCCAGGACACGAGAGGAAGGAAATTCTCAAATCCTACCACAACGATCCCACAGCTGGACACTACGGGACTCAGCATACACTGCACAGGATTATCAATCGGTACTACTTACAGCTCGATGACCTTCTCCAACAGCCGCTGAAAAGTGGCTGGTGCAGAATGCAGCCCAAACGGCATCACCGTAAATTCGAAGAGCCCTCGTCCTGGTACGGTGAAGGCGGTGATCTGCCGACTCGCGGATTCGAAGGGTACCTGCCACTATCCCTCGACGAGGTCGATGGTTGAGATGGAGCGCGCCTCCCGCAGTTTCATCAACGTGGCTTGGACCTGTGGCAGAGGGTGGGCGTCCTTCTCGGTCCGTTAATTGACCTGCCGGAAGTCGATGCGCTTAGTCGCAGCCCGTTGCCAAAGTGCATGCTGGTAGACACGCGCTATGATACCATAACGCAACAGTTTAAGCGAGCGCAGGACGACGGCAAAGATATTAAAAAAATATTAGACCTACCTATCCGGGGAAGTATCGAGGGTTACGCGGTACGTGGAGGTTTTGTTGTTTAAAGAAATAAACGATGATATATTGTTAGTAGTCCCAAGATCGATGCGCAATCAGATTATCCGAAAGGCCCACGCGAGAGGCCATTTTTCCGTGGTGAAAACTTAAGCGTTAGTGTAGAACAATTTATGGTTTCCGAATGCGAGAGCGAAAATTGAAAAGGTCGTGCAAAACTGCGTAGCGTGCATCCTTGCCAATAAAAAACAAGGTAGGATAGAGGGATTGCTAAATCCAATAAACAAAGGTGAAACCCTGCTGGAAACGTTTCACGTGGATCACCTCAGCCTATTGCCATCTACAAAAAAAAGTTACAATCATATTTTGATAGTAGTCGATGCATTCTCCAAATTCACGTGGTTGTATGCTACTAGGACCACGGGAGCTACGCAGGTAGTAACGAAATTACGGAAACAAGCAGTCGTGTTTGGAAATCTCCGTAGGATTGTATACGATTGCGGAATAGCGTTCACTTCAGAAGAATTTGCGAAATATTGTGAGGAGGAGAAAATTCAATATCAGCGGCAATCCGACTTTATTGTATTGTTATGCTTGTGCTAACATACGATATACACTATCGTCTGAATTTGACTCGAGTAGTAAGGAAATGGAACTGCGACCGCTTGAAGATTGCTATGCGAACCGCTTGAAGATTGCTATGCGAACCGCCTGAAGATTGTTATGCGAGCCGTCTGAAGATTGTGATGTATATATATATATATATATATATATATCGTTTTATGTGTGATCCTAGTTGGACTACTCATAAGGAAATCAGACATAATGGGCATCGATTCGAGAATAAAGATCCTCAAACACAACGTGACCACGTTGACGGATCAAGTGATGCGGATGAACGATACTATCGTTCGTCTTACAACCAGGACGGAGAAGCTGGAGAATACAGACGTATCCGTTGGAGTCGTGATCCTTATTATCTGGATTAGTATTGCAATCAACATGGTAGCGGTGACATACACGTGGAGGTCGAGACACGATCGGTTTCGGCGTGCGGGCCCAGGGAACGAGGTCCCCCTAAGGGAAATAGAAGCACCGATGAAGGCAGGAGACCATTAGTCCTCATAGAAGAGGATGGAATAGAGGACGAATTTCACATCTGTCCACAACAGTTGAGATTGAAGATCCTTGTCTCAGCTTTCTTAAGAACAGGCGACTAAATGTGGTTCCCAATGTCGATTCCTCTGCATGTGGATACTTCCAGGAGAACTCGTATAGATTTGAAGACTATTACGAGTCTGATGTGGACGAGTTTGTAAGTTACTCGGAACCACTTAAAGGTTCTCCAATTAATCATCTATCTGTTGTTGAGAAAATCCAATTCCCAACAGAGTCATGCTTCGCCGGATCGCCACCGGCGTTCCAAGAGGGAACGGTCAAGTAGAACGCGTAAATCGTAACCCTTTCACCCTTGTTAACAAAACTGGCACATCCGAGACGCGAGGAATGGTGTAAACATTTTAAGCTAGCGCAGCAATGTTTACACGTTGATTGCCGCGCGTATTTCCAACGAAATCTCTTTCAGACCACGAGTGCCGCTACCAAGCGTACTCTGCTAGGTACTCCCACCGATATTTTAATAATGCGAATCACTAGTGGTCGCAAAAAAAATCTCTCGCTTCGTTTGTTTCCATTGCTTCGCATTTGTTTTTCATCTCGCCACTCTACACGCTCCGTTTGAATCTTTGCCGAGTAAGGAGGGATATAAAATTGTAAAAGTAAACCCCATAGCTAATTATTGGTCGAAAAGACCATTGTATAATTTTCAATTACCACGTACTATTATGTCACGAAACAGATTCGAATTACTACTGAGTAACTTTAATTTTGCCGATAATACAGGATCTGTCCGGAAAGTAATGCAATTTGTTCATTTCCGCCATTTTTCCTGGTCCGAAATCGTCAGAATCATAGTAAACGTAAACCTTATGCGATTACATAAGAACAACGTTATGCGATTAAATTCTGCGCTAACCTGAATAAAAGCCTCGCCGAAACCAACCAAATGATTAAAGAGGCATACGGGGACTCTGCTCTTTCCTATTCTCAGGTTTCCAGATGGTTAAATTTGTTCAAGAACGGTCGGGATAACGTGGAGGATGACTTCCGCTCTGGACGGCCGACAAGCACCGCTATTGACGAAAATGTTTCGTCAATCACGGCGGCGAGCCGTGTCATTTTTATAACGTACACCACCGCTCAAAAGTATGTGGACACTTATTGTATTTGCTTGAAATTAGTGTTCCATATTGTACATTTTTATTGTTAAACAGTATTTGTTGCTAAATTCGATTATGAATATGAATGTAATGTATTATAATAGTACTAAATTAACAATTTAGTTATTCAATTTTCTTAAATAAATAAATGTCTATGGGACCACCTTGATGGACAATTTCGAAAAATTTCCAAAATTGGAAAAACATTTATGGGATATCCTAGAATCGGTGTAGAAAGCTGTTAATAGTGAAATACTGAAAAAGTTAATAGATACGATTAGTAATAGCGGTTAAAAAAGCACGCGATGGATATGTGAACAAGAAGAAAATATAATTATTTTTTATCATTATCGGTAAGATATTTAACAAATAATTATTAACATATGTTCTCTAACATTGTACGAACTGGAATACATAAAGGATAATCAAAATAATCAGAGAATATCATAACTTTTTTTTGAGGCATTTATAAGAATTCAGGAAGTGTCCACATACTTTTGAGCGGGGATGTAATTTCTGGAAAAATACTACACAATTGAATATCGTCGTTATGGAAACATTCTACAAAAGCTATGTTTGATTCATGAGCATTTTTTTGAGAACTGCCGGCACGTAAAGATCAAAATGTCGATCGAACGCTCGAACGCAGATCTTTATAACATCTTTTTCCTTTACGCGCAGTATAATAGTAACGCAGAAGCTGCTAACCAACGCTACGCGGAACAGTATCGTAATAGAAATCCACCCACTGCGAACTGTATTCGCAAATTAACGAACAGATTGTATTTGTTAGTTCGAAATTTTTGAAGGCCCGCGCGGATGGGCTAGCCGCCCATAAGCTTCCTAAGATGGATGCATAGAAAAAAAATAGAACCGCACTTTGAACGATGCACCGCCAACTCATAAAGGAGGCGAAAAGGGTGCCCGGCTTAGCGACGCGATACACAATCGAGTCAGTTTTTTCATGGCTCTTCATGCAGAAGCATTGAAAAGGTTTTCGCATATTAACAATTTTTCCAAAAGATCATATAACAGAGTTCATTCATATCCAACAACAAGGTACGTTGCTCCACGACATTTTCTTTATATTTAAATAAATAAAAAGCGGTTGCGAGACCCAATATACGCGATCATTCACGATCCGTAGAGGAGTTGCTCCACGCACACTCGCTCTGAATATTCACGCGGTCATTTATGACCCGTAGAGGAGTTGCTCCATGCACTCTCTCTGAATATGCACATGCGATCATTCATGATCCGTAGAGGAATTGCGCTACGCGCAATCCCTCTGAATATATCTGTGGTCTTTTACGACCCGTAGAGGAGTTGCGTCCTACGCACTCTCTCTGATTACACGTACACACCTCACATTTACACTCACACAAAAATATGTTTTGAATAAAGAATTACACGAGGTTTTTTTGGCCGCAAGGCCTTTTTTCCTCGGGGTTTATCCCCAAAAATTGTTGTCTTTTTTTCTTATTAACTGATATTTATATTTTTCAACGAATCACGTGACGCAGACACGAGGTTTGAGTAACGAAGGTCTCAACAGTATTCGACTGGCTCGTTTCACCATGTACGATCTGATACAGGGCATTCGTACCAAGATTCCTACGGTACGAACGGACGAGGTTCTCGAACACTTCCAAGAAGATGGAACTTTAAGTGTACGAGACGTCGGTCGTCGTTTGAGGGTAAGTAATGTTAAAAACATTAAAATGTTAATATTAAAATATCCTTCCCCATTTATTAATACATTTCTGTATTTTATTTCAGTATGCATCGCTCCTCAGTGCACCGAACTCTTCAAGAAAATGATATGCACCCGTATAAGTTTATACGGGTGCAACATTTGAAACCAGCGGATTTTGCAAAACGCCTAGAGTTTTCACAGTGGATCTTGGAGGAAATCGAGCGGAATCGGTCGTTCCTCTCATACGTTTTGTGGATAGACGAAGCCCTCTTTACAAGAGAAGGGTGCTTCAATGCCCACAATTCGCATGTGTGGGACGTTGAGAATCCGATTGCGATTCGCACACGCTCTGCGCACGTGCGCTGGTCAATTAATGTATGGGCTGGAATTTGTGGAAACTCTGTCATTGGACCGTACATTCTGCCAGACAGATTGAACGGTCCATCATATAGAATTATTGTAGAACATGTTCTTCCGATTCTTTTGGAAGAAATTCCATTAGAGATTCGGCGGAACATAATTTTACAACATGATGGTGCGCCTGCCCATTATGCCAGAATTGTCAGATCATATTTAGACAGAGCCTTCCAGGACAAGTGGATTGGCCGTGGAGGCGCAGTTGAGTGGCCCCCAAGATCCCCGGATTTGAATCCGCTGGATTTCTTTTTCTGGGGATACTTGAAGGTATGAAAACTGTTAGTTATTACTAACAATAAACAATTAACTATTTAAAAATAAACAATTTGCATTTTATTTTAATTGTTTCAGCAAGAGGTGTACCGTGAGGAGGTGACTACGACGGAGCATGTGGTAGCCCGCATCCACGTGGCGGTTTCCAAAATCACACCGGACATGCTGCAGCAGGTGGAGGAGAGCGTTATGAAGAGAGCGCGAGCGTGCGTATCGGCAGGGGATGGTCATATTGAGCCGACCCTTTGATGAGCCTTTCCGGCAGTAATCGGCCCCTTTCGGGGCCACTCCTCATCTAATAAAAGAACAATCTCCGGAACAATCCGGAGTAACATAACAAAAAAATACAAAACAGTCGGCCCCTTTCGGAGCCATCTTTTACGAATCAACAAATAAACATAATCGGCCCCTTTCGGAGCCATACATCGTCAATATCGTGTCGATGATATTCAATTGTGTAGATTTTTCCAGGAATGTACGTTATAAAGGTGACACGGCTCGCCGCCGTGTCGCTGACGTTCAACCTCTGTCCAGTTGGCATTTTTAGAAATTTGAAACATTAATAAGAGTTCTAATGGTCCCCTTGAGAGTTCTAGAGTTCTCTAATAATTTTACAAATAGTTCCGGCATTTAAAGCTACGAAAATAGCATTTAAATTTACGGGAGGCTAACTTCACATTTTTTTGCGAATTTGAAATGGCAAACCTTTTTTATTATTAATTTTAATGTTCTGATTATTAAGGATAATTTTTAGAACTCTATGGGGGGCGGGGGGGGGGGGGGCATTAGAACTGTCAACAGAATTGCCGACTTCCAAACAAAATTTCACCCGTTAAAAATTTATAATAGGGGTAGAAATTTTTTTTCCGAAATCAGCAGTTCTGATTAGAGTTCCGGTAGCCCTCTGAATAGTTCTAAGGATTTTCATCATCCGGCAGCGAACGGATTAGTCGAGCGTCTTCATCGGCAGCTTAAAACGGCAATTAGATGCCATAATATCGAGCGATGGACAGACGCGTTACCAGTAGCTTTATTAGGTATTAGGGCAGCCCACCGATTAGATTTGTCAACGTCCGCAGCTGAATTAGTGTACGGGGGAAATATTTGTTTACCCGCCGAATTTTTTGTTGCAATATCGGGATATGTTACGGGAGCGAGGCCTAGCTATTAGTGGAAATAAAAGTGAGCTAGTCATTAGATTGCTGGAAGCTGATCCTCGATTGGAACAGGGCGTATTCATGCAAACGGAATCAAGTTTTGAAGAAGGAAGAACTGATATGTCGGAAGTAACAGGTTTGCAGGCGAATATGAATTCCACCAAGAGACGACCAGTCGGAAAAAGCCACGGGAGTACAAGGTTCACTGCAGCAGAGAGAATTTAGTTTCACAGAGACTATTTTGAAAAAGTATTGTTACCTGGGTATCCGGACGGAGAAATAATGATGAATAGGAAATACAAAGAGTATTTCAATACCGGAAGCGGTAGTGGTCGCTGGTGCCGGCGGAGGGAAGTTTTGTGGGGAGGTCCTTATAACCTCCCCGAGATAGTAATGGCGAGGGGAAGGACACGAAGGTAGTAGTTATCAAGGTCCCGGTCCTTCCCCGAAGACACCAGGGAATGGCCACCGCGGGGTCTTTTAGTCAGTAGGAATCTGACATATCCCTGCGCCCCTCCCCCGGGGGGTGCGGGGAACCTATGAAGGTTTTCCCCGCGCGAAAAAAAAAAAAAAAAAAAAAAAGTATTCGAACCCAGACGGTTCGAACCCGGTCCCAGTCGTCTTAACGACAGGGATGAGCGTTTTAACGCTCCCGAAAGGACTGAATGTCCTAAACCGCGACCAAAAACGAAAGCGTCGCTTCGACCACGGAAGGTCGAGGGGGAGAAGGTGTCTGGACTTCCCAAACCGCAGCACCTATCCACGGCTAGCATCGCGCCAAAGAACGATCCCTTATATAGGGATGCGGTGATGCCTGAGCCAGGTAGAGAGGCCAGGCCAATAGCCAAAGAAGTTGTCGACTATCCTGGTTTTTATGCGATAGACCAAATTGCGAGACAGATTCATAGATCGGTCTCTGCAGTAGACAACGGCTTTAATCGACGCGTTCCCGAGTCAGCGTTCTTTTACTACAGCGCAGCACTGGCTTATGCTAGAATGCTCAAGGTTCTCGATATGTCAGGTCGTCCCCTGACAAGAGACGAAGACTCATTTATGCGTATGATTTACGCTGGGAACTATTGTGTACCATCGTTGCTAGGTTATTTTATGGATGGCCTAGGTAACACGAAATTGAATCAGCGCGAAGTTAGATTCCGCGCAAGACCTCGAAACTATGTTAGGTCTACTGATGACCAGTCTGTTGGCTGGTTTGGAAGAGTAGATGGTGATACTCACTATCTATACGCGAGTTACCCTTGTCTTGCAGTGTATACCACACGTGTTGTAGGCGACATCGCCTTTACTGCTGATCCAGATTTGGAACCAGCTTGGGAGCTCCCGCGTGATATAAGACCAGTGGATGTTAACGCTGGCAATGCAACCGAGAACTTATTGGGATATCGACCATCCGTTAAACTCACTCCACTCCAATTGCAGTGGTTGTTAGAGTGTGGATTTACTGATGAGGGAGACTACGAGTCAACTCATCCAACTATCCCTTACCTACCCGATCTGCTGAACGCAGTTCAGACAGAATTGACAAATACAAAGGTAAAATTAGTACCTATGAATACCGACGACACTGGCTCTTTGGCACAGACTGTGACCATTAAGCAGTCTACCGTTCCTGCACCAATTGAGGAAGCGAGGCAAAATATGATTGCTACCGTCGGAATTAACATTAACGGCTCTGTTGTGATCGGAGCTGAATGTATGCGCTACCTTCAGTTACATAGGGTAGCAAATGTCAATTGTTGGTCCTTCGAGCCGGATCTTTCACGAGTGCATCACCGTGGAACTTGCACCTATCGGCACATAAATTGTGGAAAAAACCAAACGAGGCCACAACCAACACCTACAAGCCTTATCCAACGGTTCGTCAAAGGCTTTTGAAGGAATTCAAAAGGCAAACGACCAAACGATCGGAGCGTCCCCTTGTGCTGCATCCAGCCAGCTACTCCCAGAACAAGATTCAAGGAATCTAAGATGGCGAAAATTGCTGAGGAGAGGATAAACCTGAAGGTGGAGATGGCCACCTTTGACCGGACGGCGAAGCTTATACGCAACTTCGTCCGCAACTTGGAGAAGCTGAGAGAAGCTCATCGTACTAAGGCAACCTTGAAAGGACGATTAAAACTTCTGGACACCTACTGGACCCAGTGTCAAACGGCGTGCTCCAGGATCGAAGTATCCGCCACCACCATCGAGCGGGAAGAGCTCCCGTTCTTCCAGGAGGACTACCTCGAGGAGGTGGAATCCTCGTATTTTGCTGCCTACGACTACCTGCACTATAAGCTGGCCACCTTCGAGGAGACGCTGCCACCAACATCCACTCCGACGACGCCTGTGCCGGGCCCCGTGAGTCACCCCTCGATTAAACTTGCTGCAATCGACCTCCCGACGTTCTCGGGCGTGATAACTGAGTGGATCGCCTTGCGCGATCTATTTACATCGCTTATAATCGATAATTCCGGACTCACTGGAGTACAAAAACTTCACTATCTATTGTCGACGCTCCGAAATGACGTCGCGAGGTTGGTTGCACATATAAGTCTCTCCGATGCAAACTTCGACATTGCCTGGGGTCTGCTGGTTACGCGATATAATAGACATCGAGCAATTGTAACTGCTCATTTAAATCAGTTTTTTGTGATCCCTGCCGTGGGATCAGATCGTTACGCCGGGTTGAGCCGACTCCGCGCTGGCTATACCGAGGCGCTTAACGCCCTGCGAAAGCTTGATCAACCAGTAGACGCTTGGAATAACATTGTCGTCTATTGCCTCGTCCAAAAATTGGACCCCAAGACCCGTTCCCAATGGGAACTCCACATCGGTGAGGAGATGACTTTCCCGTTATTGAGTCAATTGACAGTGCTGATTGATTCTCATGTACGCGCGTTGGAAGCTACCGTCCCCCTCCCGGTTGCAACAAGCGGAACTGCGCGCAGTGAAGCGTCCAGTTCGAACAAACCGCGAAAAACGGAAATGAGAAACACCGTTCGGACACACAATACTGTTCTTTCTCGCGGAAATTGTCCGTTGTGCCCGGAGTCACACCGTCTTGTACAGTGCAATAAATTTCGAGCCATGAAGGTAGCAGAACGCGATACGTAGGTGCGTCGACAGGCTCGATGCTGCAACTGCTTGAGTCGTGGTCATCGTGCTGTTGATTGTCCCAGCGCTTTTTCGTGCAATATTTGTCAGAACCGGCATCATACTTTGCTTCATTCTGAAAGAACAATGTCTAGCTCCGCGACTAAAACTTCCACAGGACAATCCAACGATCATCCGCGCTCTGACTCCACCCAGTCCGTACCTGAACGGTCAGGTACTCCGCCAATTCCGAACACGGTCACCACGTTATCCGCGCATGCTGACCGTCCACAGCATTCAATCTTGCTTGCAACCGCGTGGGTGACGGTGGAATCCACTCAAGGACGAACCATCGCAGTTCGTGCCCTACTAGATCAAGGTTCCGACGCAACCTTTATTTCCGGATGTCTCGTGCAAACTCTTAGGCTTAAACGAGAAAAGGCTTCCGCTCGTGTCGCGGGTATTGGTGGCGAATTATCTACCGAAATCGACGCCGTGGTTCAATGTTGTCTTCGTGCCACTGATACCCCCTCTCCCGTCGTACGAGCTCGCGCGCTCGTCTTACCAAGGATCACTTCCTACATTCGCGACCGCGTCTGCCTCCCTGAAGCGCTCGCGTTCTGTCAAGATCTGCCGCTAGCAGATCCTGACCCCTGCTCCTCGATCCCCATTGACCTGCTCATCGGAGCAGACCTATATTCGGCAATCATGCTCGACGGAATTCGTAAAAACTCCACTGGAACCTTACTCGCTCAGCGATCGATCTTTGGATGGATTCTTTCTGGTTCACTTCCGACTCACCACCGCTCGCGACTGCCAGTCCGAATACACCACGCGACTATTTCCGACATTAGTGAAACTCTTCTCAGCGCTTCTGGGAGGTAGAGGACCTTCCCGATTGCGGTTCCGTTCTGTCGTTGGAGGAGGAACAGTGTGAGGCCCAATTTGTTGCGACTCACTCTCGTACCTCCACCGGTCGTTATGTCGTGCATCTTCCTTTCCGAGAAGGCCCCCCAATTAACATTGGGGAATCCCATTCTGTCGCGTTATCGTCGCTGCATCGGATCGAGAAGAGATTTATCAAATCGAATGAATTACGCGAACAATATATGGATATACTGGTTGTATATGGTTGGTATGCCCGAGGCTCCATTGTCTTCTAACCGGCGAGAGCAAGACGATCCCTGATTTTGGAAAGACAGTTAAAGGCTCCGTGACGTCACGACCCAATCATCTGTCGCTAATCGGGCGCAACGTTCGACCGGGACAATAACCAGATTAACGGCAATGCGAACGGTAATGAGAAGAAAGGGAAGAGCATTGCCGTTAATCTTTAAATCCGTTTAGGACGCGGAGAGAGTAAATATTATGACAATTAGTTAAATTCAGGGACCGTTTGCGCTCGCCGGTACCAGTACGGAACATTACCCATCAACTAAAAATGTTGAGAAGACAAAGAGATAGTGACTCATCGAGTAAGTCATCTGTACTACGCAAACGTCGGCGTCAGTCCCTAGACTTCACGCCGTACAAACGAAAAGTCTACTGTCAGTCCCCACGGACCAACGTAGCACTCAACTAATACGTTTAGCATGCTCGAATCGTTGCAAGTAAAGCCCGATGACGAGCTAATCGTTCGGCTTTTCGAGAGAACACTTCCTCTTGACGTGCGTCAAAAATGGGAAGAATCCCTCAGTCTAGACGTTCTTCCCGATCTCGATCAATTCTGTAAATTTGTCAGCGAGACCGCGTTCAGGCTTTCCACGTTGGAATGTGATACTGCTCACAATAGGGACGGACCGCGTGAAAAACGCCGCGTTGAGGGACAAGCGTCATCGTCGAAGGCATTGAAGACCAATTTGGGCGTAAAGACGTTTGTTACCGCAACTTCGAATATCTGCGTTCATTGTAAGGGAACTCACTTCATACTTAAATGCCCCGTTTTCGAAGGACTATGCGTCAGTGAGCGGTGGGGAGTTGTAAAGGCGAAAAAACTCTGCCGTAATTGTCTTCGTGCGCACCCAGCTATTTGAAATGCATCCCGTTGTGGACGTTGTGGCCGGTTTCATCACACACTCCTACATTCAAGCGCTATCGCGCCCACCACAATCGCCTAAGAGAACTTCGAACAAACCCCTAGAAAATGGAAAGTCGTCAGAAGTATGCGTAGATACATTCGCAACTATTTCGCGGGCATCTCGTTCTCAATTAATGATTTCCTTCATTTTTTTACAGAAATTCCGTAATAAATGATTCGTGCATTTAATTTTATTTACACGAATCTCTGTCTTATACGGATCTGTGTCTAAAATCTTTTTGTATACGCTCCTATCTCCGTCAGCGATTAGCGTCGAATAAATCTAAAACCTTCCACTATGGCATCGCTTTCCATAGCGGTGGATGGTTGACTCCTTGTCCAGTTCTTAAAACATATGTCTTCGGGGCTATTTCTTTTTTCTTTCAGCAAAATCACAAATTTTACATGTTCTGTTTCGCAATCCAACGAATAAAACTTTTTTGGTATGGTATCCAATTATTACACTTTATTAGTTATATGTACCGGTGCGGCACGATTTTTTTACTCAGCTCCCGTCGGAAACGACGGTAATGTGCAGGATTCCGGAGCCTGGAAGAATATCTCCTCTTCCGATAGCCAGTCGTTTTTCTTCTTCAGCCGCTGCTGCCACTTCTTTTTCTGCAGCAGCAATCAACGAAGTTACGATTTCATCGTGATGCTGTATATGTATATTGCCTCTTCAGCATACATTTTATATTCAATGCAGCAAGAAATTCCTCCAATTGGGCGTAGCTGCCACCAGTGAACATAGTACCAGCCACTTCATGTGATTGATATTGATTTCTTCAACTTCACCAGGTTGACCGTGGATTTCACCTTCGTAGTGGCACATAGTGCACACTACGCTGAGGGTTGTCCTCAGGCCCGACCGTTTCATGTCGGTTATTTCGAGGTATTTTATTCCACAACCTTCCCTGTTTTCGGCATGAGTGCTTATTTTTTTAAATTCGTCAAATATATGCTGCATATTTACGATGCACGAGCCATTGTAGGTAAACGATGTTTTTTCTGGCTCGGCCGTTCTCATTTCTTCTACTATTAAATTTTCTTCTTCTAAGTCCAAATTATCCGCAGGTATGGTGCTTTCTGCGGCGGAATTAGCAGCAAATATGGTCCTTTCTGCATCAGAATTGCCCGCGGATATGGCCCTTTCTGTAATTTCTTCGGAAGTTTCATTTTTATCAGGAATGTGTGACAAATATATTAGTGAAACTTTCATTACAAAAAAAAGTCAAAGATAAGAAACTTTTGCATTTTTGTTGGTATTGTTTCATGGATATACATAAACCAGATTCTTTCCAGGTCTTCTCCCCAGTGGCGGAAAATTTCAGAGCTTAGAGCTGTTCTCATACACCTACTCATAATCAATGATATTTTGTGCTGGTTGTATAAATTACGTAACACAAGTCATATATCATTAAATTACGACATGTTAAAAATAATGAAAACGCGTTTTTTTTTTTTTTATTTAATAAGTATATTTACAAATACAATATACAACAAATTTACCAAAATTGAAATATTATTTATAACTGA
The DNA here is from genome assembly GCA_945859555.1 of Megachile ligniseca. Lineage (NCBI taxonomy): Eukaryota > Metazoa > Arthropoda > Insecta > Hymenoptera > Megachilidae > Megachile > Megachile ligniseca. The sequence continues at coordinate 1,185,802 of OX243778.1, forward strand.
AATCAACATAGTAATAAACATTTCATCATAAACATAAAAGTAATGCGCGCGATCAAATACTCCAAATAAATATTAAAGTTAACAATACCTGATACTGTAAACATATTTTTTTACACATGGTCAACATAATATACATAAATAATTTAAGTATAACTCGCATGCGACAATTGTAGCTTAACGTAGTAGCGTTACCTCAAAGCAGAAAATATATAAGTAGGTATTAATACACAAACAATTCGGGAAAATGTATTTCGTAGGCTGGCGCTTGACTTGGTTTGGTATCTGTTGGTGGCCCACTTCCTTGAGTTGCATTTCGTGGATCGACAGATAACGTATTAAATATTTCTGACAGTTTGCTTTGTAAAACGTCATGCTACAAAATTATTCATTATTAGTTGCATGTATATATTACATAATATATATAATGACAGAGCGGATATTTATGCAAATTTGTTTTATGAAATATTTTCTCTCTTGAAATTATTTAAAATAATCTTATTAATTTTGTATATTTTATACATTCTGAATAATTTATTTGTTTAGTATATATTGTATAAATAATTTATACATTTTTTTAATACCGCGTTATGTTACAAGTACATAAAAATCCGTACTGTCCAAAGTAATTCTGGATAAAGTTCCTAACTTCGAGGGGTGATTCTGCATCACATTTACAATAAAAATCTATAGGTACTCGGCTCTGATGCACAACTGCGTTAGAATTATTTCACTTTTCGTGCCTTCCTGAATAATTCACGACTTTTTATCACAAAAGTAGTTAAAACTCATAAACTGTTGAAGCTAGATGAAATCTCATCATGGCGTTCAAAATAACATTAAATCTATAAAGCAGGCATCTTTTTATTTAACATAATCTATTACAAGCGAATGTTTTAACTGCCTAAATATTCATAATGGACAAAATTTAAGAGTTTAAAAAATATTCCAATTTACTTCACGCTGTCAATTTTAGACCAGGATAGAGGTACTCTATAGGAAAATTACATGTTTTAATAAATCTTCTAACGATGGAACAACTTTCTCCTTCTCTAGCTTCAACAAATAATTTAAGTTAGGATTATATTTGTGAAAAAAAGTCGTGAACTATCAAAAAAGACAAAAATGGAATAATTCCAACGCAACTGAGAATAGAACCGAACCTAAAAATCTGTGGATATTTTTTCTGTGAACATGTTGCACAATCATCTTTTGAAATGTGCAAACTTAATTCAGAAGTACCCTTTATATAAGGAAATTCATTTTGATGTATAAACACAATTATCTCCTAAATTATTCTTTTTAATGGAATTTCATACCTTTCTGATATATCGAGTCAATGGAATATTCTGTGCAAAAAGCATGAAAATTATTTAAAACAGGAGGTACTTCACTATTTCAGATACTTTAAAAACTATTACCAAGGCCAACATTTTGAGTAACTTTTCTTATGTATGTAATGGTCGCTTAGTCTTAGTTTCGGTGATATATGACACGAATATTTTACATTCTATGTATCGATGGCAATTAAACATAAAATAATTGAAAATTATATGTCACGACCACTATAACGTTAGACTATACCTTTATGTTAAAATTTAAATGAAACTGAACATAATAAATAAGATACGTGCAACCGTACAAGTAATAATATCAGTTCTTACATAATTATATATGGTTATTAGGTTAAAATCTGTACTTCGAATTTTCATTGCATATACAAATAAAAAATATTAAAAATCCATCATCGTTATTTTCTATTATAAATTACTAAAACACATCATTTATACCTACAACAATCAAAACGAAGATAAAACAAAGTAAAATACCTATTTTATTCGTCCTCCAGACTGTAGTAGCGTTACAGCATACACGATATAATCACAATCTTCAGTTAACAAAAGAAAAACATATCTGCTTCGGCGATATCACACACGTTTCCGAATATCCAAACAAGTTCTCGTGTACAATATGCTACGTTGTTAGCGATTCTTATTCGTTAAGTGTATTTTACTTGTGAAAGATAAGAAAATCATTCAGTTCGATGAAACGTAAATTAAGATCTCTTATCTGAACTCGAGCAAACGATTTTGAGACATTGTGCATAGAGATAAAGCGATTAAAAACGGAAGCCTGTAGTAGGTGTCATTAGCCTGAGAAAATATCATGTGTTCGGAAAGAAACAAACGCGTAGTGAGGAAAATTGCTGCTATGAGGATAATTCTCATAGACGAAGTTCTCGTAAGAATTACTTCATATCATGTAATCAGAGACAAAAAATTAATTGCAGAGATACGAAATATAACGCATGTTGAACTTGACAGTAGACTTATACGAAGTATAAGATCGTACTTTGAAACTGCCAAAGTACTCATATACAGAAATGCGCGATAAATTGTGCGATAGATCGTGTATTTCGATCGGTATAACAGATTTCGGTATTACTGACGACCGATAGTAGATTCAACCTCCTTTTCAAAGTCATATACTTCGTCATCGAATAAAGAGTCTGGTCAGCAACCAAGTCTGGTGAGAGTTATTTGTGATGGTTAGACCAGGATATTCAGTATAATCTAAGCACCAAAATTGTAGATGTCCTACGGTAAGCTACGGTTAGTAGCGTACAAAATCTTTCAAACGTTAAAGATATCTTATTTTAGTCAGAAATTTTAACGATTGATACAAGAATATTTATTTTGATACAAGATATTTAAATTCTATTAAATCAGATCAGTATTATATGGAAATATTTTCGCATACTTCCACATCAGGATGATTTTCATACATATCGTGAAAATGTTTATGGATCCTGGGCAGAATCAAACAGAAAATGTCATATTAATTTTCTTAAAATCTTGGCACTCCATTTCGGCTTCAATTGTTCCGTGAAGAGTCGAACAACTGAAAATTTTTTTAAGAATTGACAATATTACTAGGATATGGTACATAAAACCAAATGGGTAGAATACTTTCAGTTGAATGAAATAACATAGGGCACTCAAAAATAATGTCAAGAGACGTAAATACAGTTATTTGGATCCTACGATTACGCGTTAAAAATCTTGATACCGAATAAGAATTGGCATACATGACGTTTCACACAGTAAAACGTTTGGCGCTCCAACTGTAGATTTATTTGCGGCCAGGTGCAATACTAAATGCGTTATTTATTATTCGTGGCATCGAGGTTCTGAAGTATTAACTATAGACGCGTTCGCTCTGAATTGAGAAAATCTTAATTTTTATGTACTTTCTTGTGTTTAGTGATTCTTAAAGTTGTAAGAAAGTTACTGTACTGCAAACATCATCAATTTCTTTAAAATCGAGAAACATATCTCCACTATAAAGGTCTACTATTAGTACAGATTTATATATGATGGAAAATGTTTAAGATATTTTAGCAGAACAAATTTATTCACGTGATTTCAGACGCTAGTGCAGTTCAACAAGGCAGTCCAAAAAGAACGGGGGAAAGATTAATATCCAATCTTAAAACTTAACTAATTGAATGTCTCCACGGTTAATGGTAGTTGTAAAAAAGGGAGGAGGATATCTTAAATTACTAACAAACATATTAATTGAAAAAATGTATGAAACAAAATGTATATGAACTCATTTTTTACTCTGTCCGGTACAACTATTTCTATCATTGATGTAAAATGGTTTTTGTCAATATAAAATTGAAATAATTAAATGATGCTATGTTATTAGTTCTGTTTTTGTATTATAAATCGAAAATTTTGCTTCAACAAATACTCTATTACTAACTTGTTTAATAATATTCCTTATCTGATATAATTATAGTGAAGTCCCGTTAACCGATTATCGTTTGGGGTTGGATGTGATCAGTTATCACATACACTTATGTAAGCTAGTTGATTTCGAAGAGCGAACTGTCGACGAAAACAAAAAAAAAAAAAACATCGTGCAGAAATTACGATTGATGGAGTCGCAGTTCAAGACTGCGTATTTGTGTGTTAAGCTGGGTACAGACGAGTACGCAGCGGCTGCAGCACGGCAAGAAGGGAACATGTTTGGGCGAATATTCGTCCATTTGGATGGTGGCGCCAACATGTCTGTTTCGCAGCAAACTATTAGCAAAGTTTTTTGTACGTATCTTATGCACATTTTAGTTTCATTGTTAACTGTTCATATCAGTCCTATGATGAATTATTTAATTACGTGCCGGTCGTTGTAAGGAAATCACTGTCAACTGCAGTTGTTCGGGCGCACATGATTGGCTAGAGAGCCTCTTCTGTTTCTTTGTATTTGTTTTACGGGCCATCGGCAACGTGACCATAGTTTTAGTCACCATTAGTGACGTTAGTTTTAGTTGGTTAGATTTTATTGAACGAATTTATTTCAGTTCGGTATTTTGATCGGTATATGGGTGGTTACCAATTGTTGAGTTCGGCATAGACCGCAGAGGGGTGGTTCTGTTCTTTCAATGAAGTATTGATGGGTTATTTTGGTGCATTCTATCCTTTAAGCGGGATATTACGATCCTTTCTTTCCGATTCAGGTTAATAACTAGAATGTGTTGACAGAAATATTAAATCACATTGTCAATTTTTATGCTTTTGATAGCAATCTAGGTGTTCCAGTTTTCTTTTGTGAGCTTCTTTATGTAGTTCTTTATACAGTACCTGGTTTTCGCTTGGAATTAGCGTTTATGGGAATGGGGGATGCGTCATTTCTTGCTGTTTTGTCTGCTAACAGTTGAATGTAGATGTAACGATGTCAGTTACGATATCAGTTATTGTCAGTTGTGATTACTACAAGTTCTACATCGGTGGCACTTTTCAAAGGTATAATATAAAACTCCATGGTGCGGTTTTACGCTATACGTTTACCCATCTGTAAAAATTGTTAATAAGAAGCTCCTATAACGCTATCTAATCAGATAAGTGCAATTTCCGTACAATAATCAACACGTAATTAAATAATTCATCATAGGACTGATATGAACAGTTAACACTAAAATTAAAATGCGCATAAGATACATACAAAAAACTACGCGGACGGAAAATTTAGATAATTTAAAATCCGTGGACAAATATATCAGTATATTTTGTTTTTATGTTTTAAAGCTATTATAAAAATAAACTTCTTCAGGAAGTGCAAATATTTCGAAACACGGATAAAATTCCATTGATATCGAGTGTTATATTTTAAACAGATTAAGAAGAGCTAATATTAGATAACAAATAAAGACCAAGTTTGAAAGAAACCATAGAACTTCAAACGTATTTAGGGGTAGATACATTTGAAACGTTTTTTTAGGAAAGATGAGAAACTAATTCAATTTAATTTTTGTGCTGTCTTGTAAAATATACCCCTTTCTGAATTTGTTTTCTCAAATTTTACTTTATTAAGCGAATTGTAGTATAATTGCAATCATGTTTAGAAGTGGTGTACACCTGTAGCAGCAAATATTGTGTCTATGCATAGTAAATAATAGAACTGGCCAATAAATTTAAACTTTTATTATATTTTAGAATGCCCATTGGGTGATCCTTGTAGAGTTTCTCGTCCTGAACAAGAATCTGAAGACAGAATTCCTCTATCACCCTCAGGTTTTTGAAAAACACGAGTGACCTATGTGACCGAATAGTGACCTGAATATATTGGTATATATAGTTGTCAAATTGCGTGATTGTGAATAGATGTAAATATCGATGAAAGTTCAAAAAACGGCCGTTATACGCATTTCCTACGTATTATTTTTGTATTTTTAGGAAAAGATATTTATCTAGCGCTAATGCGGTATACAGTACCGAATTCTGTAAACATTTCTGATGAAGAAGCTATGTGAAGTAAGTGTTGGAGCTGTATGCAATTTCAGTGAATCGAAAAAATATGTGCCGGTGGTGATGCGTGCACGGCGTTTTGCTGCCAGGCGGCCATAGCTTGCTCTCCTCGCAAAGTCGGTGCCATAACCATGCGTAATCAGCATTAATGATGGAGAACAATAGACATCCACTTTTTATATGTACAATATTTAATTTCTTTTCTTATTATTATTTATCTTTTATTACTATTCATTATTATTTTTAGCTACCAACATGTGCAAAAATAAGATCTAAGCCAAATTACCCAGTTGCCGTTTCAGGATTCAAACAATGTTGAAAAAGACGTGCTGGATCTGGTACACAGATATCTGTGGGCCCATTAGCACACCATCTATAGGGGGAGCCAAATATTTTGCAACCTTTATTGATAACTGCTCTAGATACACAGAAATAATCACTCTTAAAGAAAAGTCAGAAATTTTGTCGGCGTTTAAACCTTACAAACGCCGGGTTGAAAAGCAAATAGGAAAGCTTATCAAGAAAATGCGCAGCGATAATGCTAAAAAGTATCTCTCGAAAGAATTTACAGAATGCCTGAAAGAAGAGGGAATAACCAGGCAGTTATCAACCCCTTATACACCACAACAAAATGGGGTAGCCGAGCGTATTAACAGGGCAATAGTGGAAATGGTACGCACGATGTTAACGGAATCAAAATTACCGTTAACCTTATGAACTGAGGCAGTAAACACTGCAGTATATCTAAGAAACACGTGCCCAACAAAAAAGCTTGACACGACCCCGTACGAAATGAAAAAGCCTAGCGTCGAGAATGTTGACACATCGCTAAAAAATTACCAGCAATCGATCCTGCCGATTTTTAAATAGATGAACGTTTTGGTTACCGAATTTTGAACTTTTTAGCAGTGTTCCCCACTATCACAAGCTGTGGTGTGCAAAAAATGCAAATCTGACGTGACATTCACCGAATCTAGAAAGCGCGGATTAGGATTCGAAATAGTAATTTCTTGTAAAAAATGGGACAAGATTCATATTCCTCATTCTTCGTTCATAGAAAAAGGATACGAAATTAATCGACGAATTATTCTTGCTATGCGGCTGCTGGGCGTAGGATTGAATGGAATAATGAAATTTTGCGTGTTCATGGATCTCTCACAGCCAATTTTCCAATCATTCTATGATAAAGTTGTTCAAAAGATAGCTGTTGGAGCAGAGGCGGTTTTCCAGTTTAGTGTAAAAAATGCAGCGCGAGAAGAGAAAGAAAAAACTGACGAAAAAGTGATGAACGTAAGTTGCATAACTGTGTGTGGTGATGCTTCGTGGAGAAAACATGGTTTTTCATCACTTTTCGGATACGTATCACTTATTGGATGGTTTACTGGCAAAGTGGTCGATGTTTTAGTGAAATCAAAATATTATAAGAGTTGTGAGTATTGGAAGAAAAGATCTGATACCGACGAATACAAGGAATGGGCCGAAACTCGCGAAGATATAAGCCGACACCGTCATCGAAATGTTCCAGCGCTCAGAATCTTTGCACAAATTAAAATATGAAAATTACGTGGGAGACGGAGACTCACAAACGTTCAAAGCCATATTAGATTCAGAGCCCTACGAAAATTTTATTATCAAAAAGAAAGAATGCACGTGCAAAAGCGAATGGGTACTCGTCCTCGAAGTTTAAAAAAGAAGACAAAAGGCCTTGGAGGAAAAGGCAAGTTGACGGGCAAATTAATCGACGAGTTGTCAATTTATTATGGTCTAGCAATGCGTCGAAACCATCAATCTATTGAAAAAATGAGAAATGAAATCTACGCGATACTGAACGACAAATGCCCGCGCGGAGAGAACTCATGGTGCTCATGGCAGAAGCTACAGGCTACTGGAGTAGAGCATAAGCATAAACCACCTCTTTGTAAACAAGTTTACAAAGCAATTTTGCCAATTTATGACGAAATAAGCCTTGACGAATTGTTTTTTCGTTGCATCGGCGGCTTTACGCAAAATAGCAACGAGAGCTTCAACGCTACTGTTTGGTCAATGGCTCCAAAACCAACTTCCAGTGGCAAACACATTCTTGATACGGCAATTTATGTTAGTACATGCATGTATAATGACGGCCTATCAAGTATCATGAAACTCATGCAGAATTTGGATTTGAAAATGATAAACGCCGCATCGATTTTTCCGAGAGATCGCTTAGCGATGCCGCGAAAAAAGCCCGAACATCCTTAAAAGCATCTAGGAAGGTACAGGAGATAGCGAACATCGACCTGGATGGCCAAATGTATGGCGCAGGCATCGCAGATCAGAGATAAACAAAAAATTCAAGGATTAAAATGTTCATAAATCTTTACACGAGTTTTTCTCGAAACCACTTTTTTCATACTGGGAGGACAGATTTCTCGGTGACTATTGCATGGATCGAATTGAAATTGTTACAATAGCTTCACAACAATATTCTCTTTGGAAGTACGTAGCCGTTTTTTGATTGAATGCAAATTTTTTTTTTATAAACAATTCAATGCTCAATTTTTAATGGAAAAAATCGATTCATTTCTTAAAAAATGCATTACTTCTACAAAAATTGATTAAACAAAAAAGCCCTACGTACTTCCAAAGCCAATTGTATATAGATTATATATTTTCTTTATTTTTTGTTCCAAGACTCACACATGGCGAGAAATCCGTCCTCCCGTGGCGGTGTTTCTACAAAAGCTGTTTCCACAGATGGGCTCTGTCGTCTCCATTTTATACGAAAATGACAATAAAAAAAATTATTTTTCGTACTTCAATATGTATTAAATAAACCTTCTGAAAAAAATTCAGAAGAATGGGAGGACGTCACGGAAAAAGGCGATTTGCCATTTAGTTCTGCATTCAAAACTTCTCCCCGAACAGTAGGACCGCAAATATCTCAGGACGTGATAAAACCACTGCACTTCTTCAAGTTATATTTCACAGACACATTGATGGACCATATAATAAAGGAGACCAACGAATACGCAAGAAAGAAGATCAGTGAAAAACAGTTGGCTAGCAATTCAATTTGGCATTCGTGGGTCGACGTTACCCGTGAAGAGTTCGTGGCTTTCATCGGCGTAATTCTTAACATGGAAACAATGCCACTTCCAAATATAGCTGAGTATTGGTCAACCAGGAGAAACAGCAAACTTTCTTTATATTCGCAAACATTCAAAAGAGATAGATTCCGACAAATTTTTTGGATGCTACACCTACGAACCGATGCATTGTCTGATACATCGCTGAAAACCTACACTAGGAAGGCGGACGACTTACTGCAATACATCAACACAAAATTTGCTGAACATTTCATACCTGGCAAGGATGTTTGTGTCGACGAGTCAATAGTAAAATTCAAGGGCAAAATTGCGTTTATCGCGTACAAACACAAAAAACCAACAAAATGGGGTATAAGGATTTATGTATTGGCTGATGTGAAAACCGGATACGTATATTCGATTTTGCAGTATTATGGAAGTTTGACGACCGAAACCTTAGAGAAACCAGAACTTCCAGTTAGTTCCAGAATTCCATTGACATTGATAAAAAAACTTCTCAACAACGTTCCAAACGCAGAGGGCTACCACCTGTATACAGACCGATTTTTTACAAGTATCCCGCTTGCAGATGAACTTTTGAAGCTGAAGATCCATTTGACAGGAACAATAATGCCAAACCGGAAACACTTGCCACCTCAAATTAAAAAGCCTAGATTTTTAACAAAATCCAGTAAAATACAGTAGCATATAAAAAAAATAATACGCTAGTCCTCGCGTGGAAGAGCAAATGGATAGTGACTTTCCTGAGCACCAGCAATGCAGCACGTCTCCAACACAATACAGCAAGAAGACGCGGTGGTGATACAATAAATGTATTGAAGCCAGTTGTAGCCGTGGATTACACCAAGAAAATGAGAGCCGTGGATCGCGCTGACCAATATGCAACATCGTCCTGTTTTTTGCGAAAGTCGTTAAAATGGTGGCGAAGATTGTTTTTTGGGGGTATGGAGATGTGCGTGATCAACTCATATACAGGGTGTCCCGCGATAGGTGTTACTCCCTGAAAGGGGTGGTAGAGGACGTCATTCTGAACAAGATTTTCCTTTGCAAAGATGTGGTTTGAAGCTTCGTATTTGAGTTATTGAGGAAAAACACTGACCAATCAGAGCGCAGGGATTACGCGCGCCCAGAAGTGAGAGCGACAGCTTCGAGCCTTGCAGTTGAGCGCGATCATGATCAAGTGCCTTTGCCTCGGAATAGTCTATCGTCTAACGAGAAGTCTTTACATTGAAACTCACAAGGGACATCACCCAATTAGTACACGCCGCTTTTAATGCAATTTTGATGTGTTATAGAACTCGAAAAAATATTTGACACGTATTTTTTTTTATCGGCACACATCCACTTTGAGGGGGTGAAAATAGCCCTTGAAGTTGGGGTTGAAAAAGCTATTTTCGCAAATATCTCGGGAACTAATAGACCTAGACAAAAAATTAAAAATGCCAAATTTTCTGTTTTAGAAGGCCAATAACATGGCGTAATTGGATTTTTGAAAAATTAGTTTGTTTAAACAATATGTTAAAAATTAACATTATTTTGCAAATTTTTTTAATAAAACGAACTATTTTGATCAAATTTCACATACGTAAACTATGGGTCCAAAGACAAAATACGGATAAATTGGAATTTTTAATTTCTCTTGTGGAAAACATATTACTGACGTTGGAGTTATACGTACATTTTATACCTTCCGGTCGGTGTACGACTGATTTCTATGCATAATATTCTGGAAATTGTATTATATTGCATTTTTACTCTAATTTAAAAAAAAAAAAAGAACTTAAGGGTCCATAGGTGCCTCTATAAAACTTGAGGCCCGAGTCAGGTATCGCGTTTGTCCCGTGTTATGGGCGCGTACTGGTGGCAGTATTCGACGCACGGAAGATCTAAACGCGTAAATTGTACGTGCATAAAGTGTAATGACTTTATGATTAATTTCGATTATGTAATTAAAGGATTGTATTTGTTCATTGAGAAGTGTTTTACGTTTGTTTGCCGATAAAAAAAATACGTGTCAAATATTTTTTCGAATTCTATACCATATCAAAATTACATTAAAATCGGCGTGTATCAATTGGGTGATGTCCCTTGTCAGTCAAATAATGAGCAGAATAATTGAAAGTAGTGTTCATTTATTCATTCCTTATGAAGGAGGAACGGAATTAGTTATGTGTAATTAATAGAAACCGAGCAAATTAAATTTCTGTAATTTTAAATTTACACAAAACTTATTAACCATTAAAATAAGACTCACCAATTGTTTAAAAATAATCTTGCTTGATTGAAAATGGATCTTCGTAACTAGATCGTTCCATTTATCCTAACTATTCGTAAAAATAATACACAACCCACAATAGCTGATATCATAGCCGGTTCACTTCACTATTATTTTTTATAACCACATTTATATAAACACATTTGTTTCTCGGAGGAATATTTAGAGTACTGGTTCATGAACTCCGAAGCTAGTTAGCACAAATTCTTAAGGCGTGAGTGGTTCATCAACTATGAACTACCACGTGAAAAACAGGTGAAGGTACATCGGGATATAAAGAAGTTCTTGCCAGAACACTGACTAATTAAGGAAGAAGAAAAGACCAAAAAAGAAGAAAAATTCCTTGAAGTACAAATGCCAGAATCAGTCAGCTACGAAGAAAACAATCCAAGTAGCGATCCAAAAGAGCATTCAACTAACAAGGGAGAGGTGCAATCGTCTGAAACTACGTAAACCACAGCGATTCGGGGATTATGTTGCACGTTTTAAACTCATTATTATTATCATTATCATCATTTAAACTCATTAAAAATCCGCAATTTTATCGAGCACATCGATGTATGATACCATTTCATAAGAAAGCAGTAAGGAGAACAAGATTTCGAATTAGAGTATATAAATACGAGCGAGCAGCTAGCGCACATCTTTACTAAGCCTCTCAGTAAATATGTTTTTAAAATCTTGTGAAAAAAAATGTATTGAATGAGAGAGATGCAGCAGGCATGACATCCTAAATTTAAATGTAGCGCGGTTGGACCGCATCCCTCGTGGATCATTCTAGTTTTGAAGTGAAGTGGGGTTCGGGTGCTGTTGGGTGTTTTGTTGAACGTTACCGGAGAAAGTCTTTCACTTCTTTTTATATTGCGTCGTATTCATCTAATATGTTACTTGAATGAATTCTTTATTGCCTTTGAATATGTGCTTCTCGTTATTCACAATATGCAAATCTGCCGCATAACTCTAAATAGCAACATTTCTTTTACCTTCTACGCAAATAAATACTAAATATATCGTATAACAGCCAAAAGTTTGATATATAATATTATTTTGATAAGTGTAAGTCTAAGATAAATCAGTTCAAAATTTTAGAAAATACCAAGCTCTCATACTTAAAGTGCTAGACTGACAAGTACTGCATTTGTAGTTAATTGTACATTTCAGAGAAACAAATGCTAAATACAAAAAGATTTCTACACAATAAGTAATAAAAATAACATTATATTAAATGCGCCATACCTTATGAATTATAGATAGTAATAGTAGTTATAGTATAATTCTTTGTGACTGCTATAATGATACTTTAACATAATGAAATATTTAAATAAAAACAAAAAAAGTTAACTAACACTTGAACGTTAGACTTTTCGATTTACAGCTAAGAGCTTAACCGCACAGCTAATTGATTTGTATGCGTTAGTGTGCTCTACTTCAGAATTTAATATCTTAATTTGTTAATGACCTTTAGTGTACAGTTAAACGTTCTCTATAAGGTAGCAAAATTTAATAAATGAGTGAGCGTAACACATTGGAATTCGTCTCGTAAAATTATTACGTTCTTCAAAAATTTCAAGGAGATGTGAATGAAATTACTGTAAATATATGACAAAAATTAAAAAACAATCCTAAGAAAAATATTTTTTTCTTGTCAAAGTTACTCAAGTTTGAATTTGATTTATACAATACAAGGTGTTCGGCTACTGGTGGGCATAATTTCAAGGGATGGTAGCAGTGGTGATACTGAACAACTTTTTCCTTTACCAAAATGTTGACTGAAGCTTAGTTCCTAAATTATTAACGAAAAACTCTGACCCATGAGAGCGTAAGAATAGAGCGCGCCCCAGACACGAGAGTGGTAGCTTGGAGCCTGACGGCTGAATGTGACCGTGAACAAGCACGTTTGCACTGTGACAGTGTAATTGCTAACAGAAAGCCACTACATCAAAATTAAATCAATAATGAATAAAACATATAAGAAGATCAGGAAAGACAGAGCGATTGGGTATGAATTTGACACATGAAATTAACTCGATAAAATACTACGTTTATTCTGTGGCGTGTTTCCACGTCCATAGTCAGAACAAGAATGCCTCCTCGACAAAACATTGGCCGCGAGGACACCAACGTCATCAAAATATTGCACCGAAAAGCGATCGGCAATTCAGGACACAGCGTCCGATGTTCAACATCGAAGAGAAGGTGAAAAATCGTTAAAGTTATTTATGAATAATAGTTTACATTTGTGCTCCTCTGTGGATCAAAGACAGGGGTTAATACATTTGTTAATCATTAGATTTAAAATCTACTCTGATGAATAAAGAAGTTATTTTTCTTTACAATGTGCGAATTTGTTGTTTTGCATTTTTGTAACGAGTGACAACAACAATTTTCGTTATTTTATTCCTTATTCCTTTCGCATAACGAATAGAAGTATCGAACAAATTTGATTCACTCGGATAAGTTAATAACAAATAATTCGTTTATCCCTTATCTATAAATAATGCATCACCGGATTTAACTCTTAATTATTTGTTAGAAATTTAAAATTTGTATAAATGTGAAGGGCTAGAGCGCGCATGTGCGTTTTGTGCGGGAGCCTTCCTGGTTGCAAGGAAAAGTTTTTCAAGGCCAAGCGGGGCTATAAAACGTCGTCAAGGGTCTTGATGACGTTGGTGTCTTCGCGAACAATGTTTTGCCGAGGAGGCATTCTTGTTCTGAGTATGGACGTGGAAACACGCCAGAAAATAAACGAGTCATTCCACCCCAAATCGATTACTTTTGGGCCTCACCATATGTTGTAGTCCACGTGAAATTTGGGGGGGGGGGGGGGGGGGGGGGGGATAAGTCATCATTTTTGCCGGTTTCCAATTTGTTAAGAAATAACAAGCCTTCAAAGTTTGCAATTTTTGCTCATTTTGGCGAAAATAGGCTTCATTACAAATTTCTTTCTCAGAAACTACTCATCCGATTTAGCAAAATTTTTTTGTTTTATTCATAAAGGATTGGGCTATCGATAAACTAAACAGATTCTTTTTTTACGTTTTTTTCAATCAGGGCCGTAAAGGGTTAAAATTTAAAAAAAATATGGTCATATTCTTTGAAACTTCCCCTTTGAAGTGAGCCCTTTAAAACGATAGAGCCTCGAAAATTAACGTCACTATAAACTGGAAAAGAACGCGGTGTGGTGTACTTCCTGTTGAAGCCCATTTATGAATGTTGATTCACAAACATAGGATCTGTTAGTCATATGATTAAGTGTCGGTAACCTGCGATAATTCAACATTCGGAATCGGTCGGTAAGAACTGCACGCGACCCCAAAGCGCGCCAGGGCGCGCGATCGCCAGTGTAGAACAAAGAAAAAAGATGACAGTCGGAACCAGGAAAAAACTAGTCGAAACACGTTCAGAAGCCGCGTGGATCAGGCGTTATCACGCGGCCCCAAAAGCGCGCCAAAACGCGCGATCGCTAGAGAGAACAAAGAAAACAGTTGACGTGCGGAAACAGGACAAAACGTGTGGAAAAAACCGCGTGCATCGGGTACTATCGTCTTGTACCTCGAGCAGAATATACCCGAATATTGTAAAAGAATAAGTTGATATATAAAAAGGAAGGCTGGGTCACCCTGAGCCGTCGCCGGAATAGTATCGCAATTAAACATACTCCTTCTGGCTGAGAAGCAACGTAATTTAGTTTTTTTTCTCACCGCCGCCGTCAAAAGCAACGTCGGGATATTACACCTCCGTTTCTAGTAGGCGAGTCGTGCGTTGCACTATTATGATCGGTTGTTTTATACCACTGGTCTCAAAGCAGTACGAGAAGACTTCGTACACGACTAAATGACCCTGTTCATACCTCGAAAAGTATATTGCTTTTATAGCTTTTAAAGCTCCCTCTAATAATATCCGTTACCATGAGTTGTTGCAAAAGATTGCCATTCTGCAGAAACATCGAAATCGTTAAAATGATGAGTTGAATTAATATAATTTCTTTTGCTTTTATATTGTGCAGCTACCCTGTCAGTCATATTTTCTAGAACCCAACAACTTTTAGGATTTTAATATTTGCAAACTGATTACCGAACAAATGGATAATACTCATGTCACTTGAGAGCTAAGTCGAACATAACTAAATATGCGTTATTGACCAACAGTAGTTACTAATATACTTTTCGAGGTATGAACAGGGTCATTTAGTCGTGTACGAAGTCTTCTTGTATTGCTTTGAGACCAGTGGTATAAAACAACCGATCATAATAGCGCAGCGCATGACTCGCCTACTAGAAACGGAGGTACACCGCGTTCTTTTCCAGTTTATAATGACATTAATTTTCAAGACTATCGTTTTGGAGGGCTCACTTTAAAGGGGAAGTTTCAAAGAATATGACATAATATATATAAAAAAACATAAAAAAAGAATCTGTTTAAATTTTTCGATATTTTATAACAAATTGACGAAGTCAAGGAAAATATTTTAAAATAGCCCAATCCTTTATGAATAAAAATAAAATTTAGCTAAATCGGATGAGTAGTTTCTAAGAAAGAAATTCGTAAGTGAAGCCTATTTTTGCCAATATTTTTGCCAAAATGGACAAAAATTGCAAACTTTGAAGGCTTGTTATTTCTTAACAAATTCAAAACCGGCAAAATGATGACTTAAACCCCCCCCCCCCCAATTTCACGTGGACTACAACATATTTTAATTAGAATGACCCAAACGCATTATTTTATCGAGTTAATTTCGTATGTTAAATTCATACCCAATCGCTCTGTCTTTTTTGATCTCGTGGCTTTCTATTAGCAATTACACTGTCACGGTGCAAACGTGCTTGTTCACGATCACGTTCAGCCGTGAGGCTCCAAGCTCTTGTGTCTGGGCGCGCGCTAGTCTTACACTTTGATGCGTCAGTTTTTCGTTAATAATTCAAAAACTACGCTTCAGTCAATATTTTGATAAAGGAAAAAGTTGTTCAGTATCAACGCCGCTACCACTCCTTGAAATTATGTCCACCAGTAGCCGAACACCCTGTATAACTTAAGTATAGGTATATGTATAAATATGTATAGAATGGAAAGAAAGTGATTTGTGACATAGCATAGTGGCGTGATTTTATGACTTTTGAAATCAGTGAAGATTTGTGAATAAAAATGATCACAGAGTTAATCTTGATCACTAAATAGAAAGTTAAGCAATTTTTATTGCCGTATCGTGCAATACTAATTGAAAATAAAAGATCTCAAAGGAACCATGAGCTGGAACATAATTCTTAACAAAATTTAAACGTATAGATCAATTGTTTTCAAAATTCTACAGGAAAAGTTAAAAGAAATATTTAAAAAACCAGCAATTCATGAGATGTTTTAGGTTGTTTTAAATGAAATGTTTGAATTTCAAATATAAAATATCTTAGGAACAGATTTTTAAATATCATGTCTTAATACTTTTTTGTATAGACTATTCCATAAAATCGATTTATGTAAAATAGAACATATTTCCATTAAAAAGAAACATCACTTTAACATATCGCAAGCGCCTCCATTTAGGAAATTTTACATGAAATATTTTTTCAAGTAGCAAATTTGAGAGATAATTACGTTTATAGATTAAGATGTATAATATGGCTTACCTTTGGTTGTGTCTTTGATACCAAATCTTGAAATGGTGCGTTTCTAAAGAAGTGCGATAATTGTATTCGTTTCTCTTCTGCCACTATATGATTATTATTATTTTCTGTCAGAATTCTCTTCATACTTTCGAAAGTTAATTCTTCTCCCGGTAATTTCTAAGAAATAAAAATATAGTCAGAGTTAATAAGAAACTGAAAAATTCAAAATACGATATACCTTTTGAACGCCGGGAGATGAACCACCACTGTCTAGTTCGGTGTTGCCAGAGTTAATGTCGCCTAACGAATTTCGTCCAGCACTATCGACCCATGAATGTCTAATAAATTTGACATTGTTATAAATACATAATAATGTAAAGAAAACAGAAGTGTCCCAATATATTAATTCACTGTGTGTTTAAAGTATTTTTATTAGTAATATTACCGATGCTGTAGTGAAACTGTACTGTAACCGGATCCATGTTGTAGTTTTCCACTGTCAAGACCAGCTCCTTTCAAACATTCACTTAAAACAGTCTGATCAACTAACAAAGCTGGTGTTAATCTGGAAGATAAACCATTATCGTACTGAGACTGCAAATCAGGTAAAAGATGTGGTGCCTCCTTTCGCCGAATTTCTACAATCTTAAAATATACAAATTTAATAAGACAAATTACTTATTATAAAGTATAAATAGATCTAAAGTACAATAACTCACTTTATTTGCATAATCCATAAGCGAAGTAATATTACAAACGTAAGATATTAGTACCAGCAAACTGATGACAATAGCATGTAAGTTAAATTTGAGGGAAATACTGATTTGGCCACTTGTTAAAGCTAAATCTTGAAGACTGAGAACTAATCTTAGCAACTCTAATACTGTTTCTTCTGATGCCAATTCTACAGCAAGTAATGCCAACGTTGTATATATGGATTCCACGTTTTCAACTTTATTACTTGCCAATTCCAATGATTCGTACAACGCTAAATAAATTTCAGGGCCATGTTTACGAATAAAGATTACATCTGGTCGAGATGCTTTTTCAATAGTTAGATCGAGTTGTGCAACATTTACCCTGTTCAAAAAATGTGATAAATATACAATCAAGATTATAAAAAAATGGTTAAAATATGTTATTGACAACTTACATAGGTTTAGCGAGTTTTTTAATATTCTGATGCCTGTCGATTAAAGTATGAAATATTTTTTGTACCAAAAGTCGCATTTCAGCATCTGCAGCAAGCGACATTCTTAACAGTGGCTCCAAAAAACTTGGTGGAAATGTTGTATTTAGATGTATAGTTTGATATTTTGTACCGACCTATAAATAATTATATTACACTAACCAACACAAGCTAATAGAATTATTAAATCGAATAATGCACAATTACCTTTAACAGAGATTTTAGAAGAATACTTTGGAGTAATACGTCTCCTTTTCCAACTGAAACTATACGATCTGGCTGACTGTATGGAACTTTACTCATAATAAACATCATAATTTCTATTTTCTGATAATCTGGAAGATGATTTGCAAATTCTCCAAGAGCATTAATAAGTGCTTCTTGATATAACTGTTCGTCATTACTTGACGATTGATTTCTTGTTACACTGACTCGAAGAAGAGATAACAAAGAATTTATTATTTCCAACACAGACGGACCTTAAAAAAAATTATTTATGTATAATTATTTTTCCTTATTTTGTAATCGATCTTTGTTTTCATTTTATAGTTCAAAACTTACCAACACTTTCACCAGCTGCTATTGAAATAATTTTAGCTAATGTATCTGCAATACTCGTACGAATCTTCGGTGACGATTTTGAATGATCATCAAGATGAGTCATTAATGCTTCTACAACTGTATAAGAATATTGAGACTAAAAAGAAATCAAATCATTATTTTGTGACATGCCAATAATGATGCTGTTTTACAAATTCTAACATTTCTGCACACATCTAATACTCAACAGACATTTACTATATATTATCATGCACTGAATATGAATCTGAAGAATGGTCTTAGCCAGCAACTTTAGTTTTTGAAAACTTCAGTTCTGACAAAAAAAAAATATTTCAACTGTTAAGAAATTTTGTGCTTAGATAGTAATAATTATTTAATTACACTTTATGTCAGGCAATTCTATGAATCCTCTTGAATAAAATGATAGAAGTAATGTATATATTGGGTTGGCAAATAAGTTCGTTTGGATTTTCAAAGTGAAATAAAACACAATTTTTTTATTCAGAATAGAAACTAATCAATTATGTATTGGCCATTTTATTGATGACTTCTTGCCATCTTTTCCGTACACACGGCATATCTTTTTATGAGCATCCGCAGCCCGTTTGCCTTTTTTAAAATAGTAAAGCAAAATGTGACGATAATGCACGATATTTATTTCCATGTTCACAGCTAGATAGCACAAACAATATTGATGTTAGCGGAATCAAATACAGCACAATATATTCAGTGAAACGTAAACTTTCGAAAGTGTTATCGATTTCCATGACAGCGCTGACAAAAGAAAACCGAATCCAATTGAAACTTGCGTTGAAACAAAAACCGAACGAACTTATTTGCCAACCCAATATTACAAATTTTTGCGTATTTTTCGTAACATACATCCAAATGAAGAAGACACCCCAAATGCCTCAATTATTATAGATATTTTTCAATTTATTTAAAAAATTAAAGAGGGAATCCAGCCATATTATTCGACAGAGTAAATATTTTTTCTATTGAAAGCATCAAAAGAAGTACAGTAAAAACTGATTACAATGAGAAAAGATTGACTGAATAACTGTAAGGTGACTATCTCCACCATTCAGGGGGTTCCCCTTTGGATTTTGACGGTTGTTGAGCGAACAGTGTATGTAATATGATCCGAACCGGCATATCGGCGAGACAATACTAATGAAACAATAAAACTTTTTTATTTTTTAATTTTGCTCAATGTTACTCTCACAAATGTAATTGTGAGATTCTCCTGACTAAAATAAGACCAAACATGACGTAATTCGTGATATATTTATTTGTAATAATTTATTGGGACGTTGGGAATTTCAACTAAATATGTCTCGAATTATGTCGTGTTTGGTTCTAATTTAATCAGAAGAATCTCACAATTACATTGGTAAAAGTAACATTTAGCAAAATTAAAAAATAAAAAATTGTCATTGTCGCATTATTGTTGTCACATCGATACGTTTCTGTCAATTGTTTTCATTTCTCGGACCACTCTCGTTTCCTCTCTGTCCTTTTCTACGTTTGACGCTCGGCTCAAGTCAAATGTAAATACAGATTCGACACTTCAACAGGATAATTGCAAAGCTTGGGTCCTGATTTTCTTGCAGTTATCCAATTTTTACTGTAATAAGTCAAGCTTTGCCTTCAATAGAAAACTTATGGTACTTTTGTTTCTATACAAATTTTCATTCAATTGTTCGTTGCTTTCTGAGATCAAACTATCATTTTTTGGTTTCGATTTATCTGGGTTATCTGTTCCACAGATTAAATCAATTAATCAAACTCCTGCTGAATTTTATTTCTGTATTGAAAACAAAACGACTTATTATGTCTCTCGATGTTTTCAACAAGAAAATGTATGTTTTATCGCGTAACATAGATAGAGTTTTTCTCAACCCTTAGTTTTTAAAGTAAATTGAAAAATAACTGTAAAAACTGGCTCGTCTTAAGTGCTTTTTTTATCATGATCTTATTTAAACGTATTCAAATGTTTCAATATATAAATAGTTTCCAAAAATTTATTTGAGGTAATTCATAGAATCATTTCAAAAGAATAAAATATTTTGGAAGTTGTAAAATTGAGTTTTATATTTTTAAAACCAAATTTCTGTAAGACTGATTGAGGAAAAATAACATGCTAGTGCGTATTCAACGCATAAAAGTCTATAAGAAATGCCAACTGAATATTACAAATTTGAATAGCTGTTGAGCAGTATAACTCAATGTAGTTTTACTAACCTGAATAGAAAACATAATTATCCTAAATGTGTGAATCGCAAAATAATTAGGAACCCATAATTGGTGATTATCTAAATGCCTGCAAATCATTTATATTGTATTAATAGTTGCAACAAAATATTATTTATATAATATATTCAAATAACAAGAAATGTATACTGATTAAAAATTGGAATATATAATTATCTGTAAACCTTAAAACTGGTCTAATAACACATCTAATATGGCCAAATGACGCCCGTCCAACGAGTTCTCGCATACAAGTTTCAGCAAATTGTGGTGGATCAGTTCGTTCTTCCGTTGGACTATCTGGTGTTGCATCTTCTTTACTAGAATATCTAGGAAATCAGAATCATTAGTAAATATGTAATAATTAACCTAGTCAACGTGAACATTGAATTCTATTAGATACATTACCTTGAATTTTGCATGTTATATAACAATGATGGAACAATTTTGTCCATATGAACAGGTTCCCAAATATTTTCAACTAAATCATCAGACAGTGTTTTTCTTACGACACCCTACATTAAAAATTGTATGTAATAATATTATTTCAATTTAAAAATGAAATTCCAAAACATATAATTAATTTTCGTTTATAATGTGAAAGTTTATTAAATAATTACTTAAGTTACATATTTGGATCTCAGAACCAGAGTGTATTATCTTACTTTTCAAACTTTAGAAGATACCAAGTCAGGTATAAAAGCCTTGTACACAATTATGAAATCATTAGAAATTTACATGTAATCTTTTGAATGCAAACAAAACATGTCATTTTATTACTTAAAAGTAAAGTCAAGCACAGGGCATTGTCGGTTTTTAAAATAAAAAATAAATTGGATTTGATACAGTTTGGTTTTGGCAATGAACTTAACATTTTAGTGACTCTATATCAATATGTCTTGACTTAACATTGTTTAATTCCAATTTCTGATCTTTTGTGTGATTTTACATAAACGTGTACATAGTATTATATGCCTCTGACATATTTTTTGAAGCACATGTCAAGTCCACAATTATTTTAACCTATACGATAAACTTAATCACAATTATAAAGTCAAACAGCATTATAATACTAAATACTACAAAAAATCCCTACAAATATAAAATGTACTAGAATCAAAATATACTAACAATAAAAGCCTTTTATACTGTTCGGATCAGAAGTACACATAAACTAAATATTTTTTTTACACTACTGTAAAAAGTTTTGCTCATTAGACGAAACGGGGCAGAAAATGTGTGTAATGAAAAAGGCAACTAATTATATGATGTGTGTAATTATTTTGATCATGTTTCTCGTAGTTTTGATAATTTTTAGTTTCTATGGAATAGCTGCCATGATCCTCATCATGACTTATTAGAATGTTATGTATGAGATTTTGTTGTGATGAATAAGATTGCAATAAGCAAGGTTGTATTATACATATTATAATAATTCTTTGCATTGGACTTTAAGGGAACATTTTACATGCTAAAATGAAACCTCCAAATAGAAAGGACTAAAAACTGAACAGCTTAGAAATAATTTTTACTACTAAAAAGATTAAAAAATCTTTGATGGGAAACATAAAGTGTTATTCTTCTGTCTATAATATATCTTAGTTCTGAGATCCAAGTATATATATGTGTAAAATTCATACTTGTAATCCCTGAATTCCAGCAAGCCGTATTTGCTTGCAGATTGCAGGGTCGCTGTGATTGGAGTGGCACATCGCAGAGTATTTTGATACAAAGAAATCGTAACGTGTGTGATAAGACGGCGTATCCTGCTCGATGTTGGCAAACCGGACAAACTGGAAGAAGCCAGCACTTTGTTCAACTGAATCGAAAGATGTCAAAAATATAATTACTTTTGATGTCGGTAAGAAATAGAATAGCATACTGTACAAAATAATCACACAGTAATTTATTGAAATCTAATGAAACAATAAAAATATATATAACATTTTTTATTGAAACTTACAGATTGTGTTGCCAGTATTTGTAGCTGTGGATCTGTTGATTCTAATAGCTTTTGTACCATTTTCAAAAAACTTTCAACAAATAAATTTAGAGTTTGTGCATGACATGCTACTAAAAGCTGATCCATAGCCTCCATAGCGATAACAACAAATCCATTTCTTCTCCTGTTAATGCAAATATATTTTTTTAACTTCCATATGTAAATATAAAATTACTTAATGTATCTTAAGAATAACTAGTAATTCCTTATATAATTGACATAAAACACATAAACAAAAATTTGCACCCATTACATGAGTGTGCATGTTCCACAGTTATTAAATTAAATTACACATTATTCTCTATCATTTGGCTGATTTATATTATACCTGTAAATGTCCCTGGAAGCCCTTTGAAATAAATATTCTCCAATTCTATCTAGTTTTTCAGGACTGCTTAAGGAATAAAAGGTCAATTTTTCCATATTATTTTTGACCAAGCCGTCCTAATTATAGAAATACAAATTTATATTGTCAGAAATACAAATGCAAACTTATTTTATTACATAGGGTTTCCCAGAATAAGTAGAAAATATTTTAAAAATAATTTCATCACATATAAACAATAAGAAAAGTTCATATGAATATATAGTATATGATCTTATATAATGTTATTTTTGCCTATAGCCTATATTAAACAGTACAATAGCTCATATGTATATTTGCTATTTCCTAAATAAAATAACTTGATATTTTCATTTCATACTACTGATACCTAACATATTTTAACAATGTTTACACTTAATATTCTTATGACTCACATTAAACTATTTCTACTCATTTTTATTTGCCATTTCAGCATGGTCACACTTTTCTTGAACCATGTCAAAACATACATGGAATTGACTCATTAGGTTTAACTAATTATGTATTTAATCCCTTGGCCTATGATTAATTTGTCAGGTGCATAGGTCAGAACTAACTAATACAGTCATAATATAAAAACAGACAAAGAAAGTTTAAATGTTATATCAATTTGGTATTATGCAATCGTTGAGTATGCAAATTATAATTGGACTTGAACTCCAAACTGAAGCATATTGAAAATTTGAGTAAAATTGATCACAACTGAAGTTCCAGTGCGTCACGAGTCAGACTCGTGGAAATAGTGCAAAGAGTTAAAACCTGTTGGACCAAACTATTAATATGCACATTACTGAATACCAATAGTCTTACAAATTGACTAACTCAAAATATAAATGGTTAGCTAATTAACCAAATTGATACATAAGAAAACAGTTGCTATTGCATAGTTTGATATTTTCTAATGTCAGCATATAAAGCATGATCATAATTGCCCAGCACCTTTTAAATGTATTTCTAATAATAATTTTAGCAGTTAAGAAGTAGCTTTACAGAATATATCTG
This sequence comes from Megachile ligniseca, assembly GCA_945859555.1. Lineage (NCBI taxonomy): Eukaryota > Metazoa > Arthropoda > Insecta > Hymenoptera > Megachilidae > Megachile > Megachile ligniseca. The sequence continues at coordinate 1,209,941 of OX243778.1, forward strand.
CAATGTAGTTTAAAGGATATTGGGTTCTGTTTGTAAACTATATGTATAAATTTAATGACACTATATGCATCTAACAAAAGAATTATTGCAATCCATAATTTTCTATAACTTGTCAACAAAATCAAATAAAACAAGTGTCAATATGAACTTTTCTCAGTTTTTATTTCAAATAATTTTTACTTCTTCTGTGATACCTTGTATATTAGAGTTTATATTTAAAATTTGACATGCTTAATCGTTCAATATTATAAAGAAAGAATATACTATGTAAAGAATACTTTCAGACCAATACATATGAAGTTGAAAGTTAACCCTAACAATTTTTTAATTATATTTACAATCAATTATATTATTTAAAATTTTTGTCATTGACATCTAGTTATCATTAATTTATACTCAATATCATATAAATATTTCATACAATTTTTCAAATATTTCTATGATTTATAACTTAAGATGACATTTAATATTTTATATATATATCTATATATATATATATAGTTATATAATCTTGAATCTCATAATTTAACCTAAAAATTTTTAATACTAAATATTTATAATTAACTCCAATATTAAAAAGTAATGTTATGTTTTAAGTAATTCGTAACGTCCACTATAAAAATGAATACAGACAACTTAAAATTAATATCGATAAAAGGATATAAAACATAAATCTATTAATATTTTAAGCAACACTAATAATTATAATAGAATTATATTTAATTTTATTATACAGAAAGTAGTAAAAATTGTTTAGAATTACCATTATCGTTAAATTACCGTGTATATATGTATAATATATCAGAAGTAATTACGAAATAAAACTGCATTATAGACGAATTTCAATTTAAAAATATATATAAAAATTGTCAAAAATTGGCAGAGTAAATATTTTAATACTCACTTGTGGATTGACCGGAAAAATATTGTCAACGAGCCTTTTATATCGTGGACGTAAAGCAGAACAGCACCAACAACAACCTAATATAAATATAAAAGAAATATTATATATGAAAAATACACTTTCGTAGAACGTACAAATTTGTTCGCCAACAATAATAACATATAATTAATTAAAATCATTTGAAATATAAAGTGTACAATTTAAGACAAATCTGTAATATTTACCAAGCATTTCGTTACGACTAAGAAATCACTGCACAGATGAATAAACTTCGATCGCTGACGCTACCACTACAGAAAAATGTAACTACACACGATAAATAATCGCTGAGAGCTTCGTATTACTGTCTACAATGTTCATAATTCTGACGTATTTATGAAACGCGAAAAATACTGATATTTCTAAAATAGTATAAATAAATTAATATTTTACGTCTGACAATATGCATATATTTATATATACATATAGGTAATCACGACTACTGAGTAATGCGCATGTTCGATATGATAAACGTAGGTAAAATTTAAGATTTATTTGATAACAGATACATTTATTCTTTAACAGGGACTATTGATAAGAGATAATTACAAAATATTACTGTTAAAGATAGTAATTGGTGATGAAATAAGAAAAGCCATATTTTCGATAAATTGATAAAAAGTTTATTATTATTGATCAAAATCAAAGACAAGATATTACAGTTAATTTAGAATAATGTAATCTTTGTTCTGCTCTCAATGTGATCTTTCTTCGAAATTTGTAGTGTCAGGTAATACTTGCTACAAATTGAAACCTCCAATAACTGTTCAGATTACAGTTTTCACCTAGCTTTTGTCAGCGAATCAGCGCCTACAAGTGCGCGTGAATGCAGATTAGGGCGTAAACCTGGCAACTGAGAAGGAGATACATATCTGCATCTTGATGCGTACCAAAAATTTCTCTTTTACTAGCAATATTAAAGTATTAATTAGTTAGTTATTAATGACAATTAGTTATCGAATTTTTTATTAGGTGGCATTCACAACGTTTTATTTTAAGGTTATGTTACAGTTGGTCTTTGGTGAAAATCCTTTTTAATCATTTTAACCCATTTATGACTAAATTTTTTGACAACGTGCGCAATATTTTTTATCAGATATGAATACAAGTTAAAAACATAATTTATTTAAAATATAAATTAAAAATTTTAATTCAAAAACTGAAATAACATTTATGTTAAACTTATATATTTTATGAAAACAATTTTATTAAAAAATAAATTTATAGTTCAGTTTTTGTGAATTAAATATGTGTTATAAATGTTACTTGAGTATGGTTGCAAACAATTGTATGTATTTTAAAATCATTAACATCTTTCTATTGTGAACAACTATACATATAACTGGCACATATGAGGCTGACTCTGGTTTAAGAGATGCACCACCTACACCATTTTGAACAATCTCAATGTGATGTGCTGACGTTTGAGGTATTCACTCTGAATGTTTGCGGATTGCTCTTGTTCTTTGGCTATATTGTTGTGCATGATCACTTTAGCCAGCAGTTGCTAAAATGAAAATATGTGTGGGCCTAGGTGACTATTCTTTTTTGACCAATTGGAGCCATAGGTCTGTCAGGCCCATGGGTCAGCCTCCTACACGCCAGTTATATAGTTGTCAGCATTAAGTATATCTTATAAATATGCTTTTTAATAAGTTATTTAATCTTTAATATATATTCATAATTGTAGGGTTAAATATTGTTTAAATATTTATTTGGTCAATTAATAAGTTGGAAAGAGATTATAAATAATGTGAGAAATTTCTCGAAATCCTAGCAAATATTAAAATTAAAACTGTAATATAATATCTAATATAATTTAGGTTGTTATTTGAGCAAGATAAATTCTTTCAGACGAAAACAATGTAATTAGAATTTTTAAGATGAAAATAGAAGCTTATGAAGCAAAAAGATTTTTAAACTTTTTGACAATTTATTTGACTCATTAAATAGAAGCAATAATTATGTGCGAATTATGTATGTTACTCGTACAACATGTCTTTTGAATTACAAAGTTCAAGGAAACATTTTGTGCTTCCTTTTTAAAAAACTTTATTTTAGCATGTTTTTACTGTAATTCAAATTAATGATTAAAAAAAAGGAAATATAGAATGAATCATTTTTAACTCGTAATGCATAGTTATAAACTTTGACTTCTAAGAAAATTCAACTTAAAAGTTAATCTTTCACTTGTAAAGATCTGGGTATTATAATTTTAAGTAAGAAAGGTAAAATAATGTATTTGTACATATGGCAAATTATTCAAGTTAAAATAAGTTTCAGTTTGACTTATAGAAGTTTTCACAGTGAAGCGGAAAAGAATGAACAAAATTTTAATCTTATAGAGGTTCAAGTGATTAAAGTTCGACTACAATGCAATTTTAATTTTAATGCTTAGTAGAGGTATAACAAATTTTTTAGCATTATTTAAAGGTACTTTGAAATTGATTGGTTAGTTCAATCCTGATTACAAGTAATAGGGACAATATTTAAACCCATAATTAAGAATATATATTGTAAATTAAACATTTTATTGAAAAAAACATTTATATGATTCTAAAACACCTTTGGTTGTGTGGAAATAACTTTCATATTTCATGTTACATATATATAACACTTACATGTTTTAATGCATACAAACTGAACAATAAATGCCTTTTTTTGTAGAACTTATTTTATAAACTATGTAAAGTTATTATCCGAAGAAGATAGTAAAAATGCTCTTGAGCCAAATGAAACACCCATACGTTAGTCAATAGCATATCTAAAAAAAAACATTTTATGTCAAGTTTCAACCCCATATTTCAAACGTGGAGGTAGTAACAGGGAAAATTCAAAATTTCGGTTTTTGGCCTATTTTAACTATTTAATTTCGTACAAAAATTCTGAAATATCGAGGTTCACATAGCGCATATTGTAGAATTTTTTTAGATTTTTTTAATCGTAAACTGTAGTTGTAAAAGTGCGATTTTTTATTGGAGATGTCGGAGCACTACTTTTATATTATCGTGGTAATAATATATCGGCATGACAAATATTCCCCAATTTTTATAGATTTTTCGGTGAGGTGCGCCATAGTTAAAAAAGTCAAAAACCATTTATATTAGTTAGTGCGCTTTTTTTAGAAATTCTAAATTCAGTATATTTTTGCGAAAAAATCATAAGCTAATAAGTAATCATTGTATGAATAAACTTGAATAATTTCATTAGATAAAGAGAGTATTTATCGTATTTCACGAAAGTCGGTAAAATAGAGTCCTGACCTGAGATAGGATACTACAAATCTATATTCCCCAACTTGACGGTACATTCCTTAACTATAGCTTGGCGCCATTTTCAAAATTATTGCTGCCATCATCCCTTATAAAACACTCTCTTAACTTTCCATTTTTACTACGTACTCCATTATTAATCGTCTTTTTACATATATAGTCATACAACCACATATAAAATATACAGGGTGTTTGGCTACTGATAGGCAATATTTTAAGGGGTGGTAGCTGGGGTGATTCTGAACAACTTTTTTCTTTACCAAAATGTTGGTTAAAGCTTAATTTTTGAATTATTAAGGAAAAGCACTGACCAATCAGAGCGCGAGAATAGCGCGTGCCCAGACGCGAGAGCGACAGCTCGAGCTTGACCACGTTTGCACCATTACAATGTAATTGCTAATAGAAAACCACTACGTGAAAGTTAAATCAAATAACGAATAAAACAATTCAAAATAAGATCCGGTTATGCATTATTTACAGATAGGGGATAAACTAATTATTTGTTATTAACTTAAACCAAGTAAATCGAACTTTTTTGATATTTGTATTCGTTATTCAAAAGGAATAAGGAATAAAATATCGAAAATTGTTCTTGTCTCTCGTTATAAAAATACAAAACAACAAATTCGCACATTTTAAAGGGCAAATAACTTTTCTATTCGTCAGAAAAGATTTTAAATCTAATAACTAACAAATGTATTAATACCTGCCTACTTTAAATTTACAAAACATGTAGAAATAACACTGTACAACAGCCAACTGATTTCGTAACCACCACTATGAAATTCTTATAGGTTTTTGCGAGCTGAATACGAATCTGAAATCCGTTTTTCTCTAGGACGTACAGTTTTTGAGAAAATTAATGTTAAAAAAAATTGTAAATTTTCAACTTTGGAAATTTTTTGTGCTTTCACCATAGCAGCTATTCAGTGGCTTGTTACACGAGAAAAATCTTTGAACTTTCCCGAATAAAACGATATAAATTATTATTACATTGTAAACATTTAAATATGTTTAAATAATGATCAAAGTAAGAAAGACACCAAAAACGCACCAATTTTTGCTGATATTTTTCAATTTATTTAAAAAAGTATGAGTCTAGGCGAAAATCCAACAACTGTATGTGATAGAGCAGACATTTCTGCTGAAGAAAGCATCAAGCGAAGTTGTAAAATCGCTTTCGTTTTCTTTTTATAAAAAAAAATAGTTCGGCAAAACCCGCGCCGTTGCCAGAGGTATTCAATGTTGGCGCAGCGCGTAGTCGTCCTGCCTACTGTCTTGGCGTAACGGAACAACTGAATGATGCGCCGCGCCAACATTGAGTACCACTGGCAGCGGCGCGTGTTTTGCCGAACTATTTTTTTTATAAAAAGAAAACGAAAGCGATTTTGTAACTTCGCTTGATGCTTTCTTCAGCAGAAATGTCTGCTCTATCACGTACGATGGTTAGATTTTCGCCTAGACCCATAGTTTTTTAAATAAATTGAAAAATATCAGCAAAAATTGGTGCGTTTTTGGTGTCTTTCTTACTTTGATCATTATTTAAACATATTTAAATGTTTACAATGTAATAACAATTTATATCGTTTATTCGGGAAAGTTCACAAATTTTTCTCGTATAAAAAGCCACTGAATAACTGCTATGGTGAAAGCACAAAAAATTTCCAAAGTTGAAAATTTGCAATTTTGTTTAACATTAATTTTCTCAAAAACTGTACGTCCTAGAGAAGAACGGATTTCAAATTCGTATTCAGCTCGCAAAAACTTATAAGAATTTCATAGTGGCGGTTACGAAATCGAAAAAAAGTCAAAATTTGTTGTACAGTATAATTTAAATCAAACTCACCTATTGTTTAAAAATAATCCCGCTCCAATGAAAATGTGTCCCCGTGACTGGGTCATTTCACCGGTCTTGACCTCCCATTAAAATAGATACACATCGCATAACAGTTGATGTCACAGCCGGGTTAGTGAACTTTACTTTGCTGACACTTTTCATGACTACTTTTCACTGCAATATTTTGTTGTCACTTTTAAATAACTTCTCAATGTAATAACGATAGATAAACAAGCGAAAACGCGTACACGATTATTCAAAAATAACTTTATCGATTGTTTTTTTTCCCGTTAACGTTGCGCTTCGAATGTTTTGTTCTAAACTGGCGATCGTAACACGATCGCCGTCACTCAATCGATTCGTCTTTCTTTCTCTTTTCAGTATCAAGCATTGTTTTTCAAGGAACTGTTACGTCGCAGCGTAGAAACTCACACGTGTTTTTTTCCGTCAAGAACTTTGATCGCGTTACGATCGGCAAATCCGGACACAGTTCACTGTTCAAGATCGAGGAGAAAATGAGAAATCGATAAAGTTATTTATGAATAATTGTTCACACGTTTTCATTTACGTTCTTCTTCTGTGGTTATTACATTAGGTAATTAGTGAAAAGTGACAATAAAATGATACAATGAATCACGAAGTAAAAAGTGAGTTCATTGACCTAGCCGCGACAACAAGTGTTATGTGCAGCAAGATTATTTTTAACCAATGATTTAAACTATTTCTACATGTTTTTTGTGCTTAAAGTAGACAGGTGTTAATACATTTCTTAGTTATTAGATTTGAAATCTTCTTTGATGAATAGAAGTTATTTTTCCTTCAAAATGTGCATATTTGTTTTTTGCATCTTTGTAACAAGCGCCAACAATAATTTTTTTTTTATATTTTAGTCCTTATTTCTTGCAAATAACAAATACAAGTATCGAACAAATTCTATTCACTCGGTTTAAGTTAATAACAAATAACTGGTTTATCTGCTATCTGTTGATTTGTTCCCACCGTTTTCACCACTACTCTTGTTCTTCACATTTTTCGAGTATAAAGAGGGTTGTAGAGAAAACATGTCGGATTCAGTAAATTCTTGAACGTTGAGTAACGCGGAACGTCTGTACGAGAGCCCAGTTAATTCTTGAATGTGTAGTTAAGAGAAACCTCTGTACGTGTCCTTTAAGTTAATAACAACCAATTGGTTTATTCTCTAATAACGGAACCTTAGAAGAAGCTGCCTGACAATATCGAAAAGTACATCTTGATCCAAACCTTAACTCATTCTAGATTTTAGCGACACGCCTTTACTCGAGTAGCTCACTATAGCCTTTACAACAACATATAGTGGAGGTGATATTGATGCGGAAAATAAGTTTTGGGAAGTTAATAGTTGGCATTCTAAGATTGAAGCCGTTGGATTAAATTTGAAGAGGAATTTCGAAAGTGTGTTTGCTATTATTAAATTTAGAAGTTAATAAGATGGTGCCTATTTCACCTCAGAACCGTCAGTATAAGAATGTAATGGCAGCATTGTCCATCGTCACAATCGACAAATGTATGTCGTTTTTACCCTCCGACAGATCCGCTGGATCATCAAATGCAGTGCAACCTGGACAAGTACAAACACCTGGTGACATCCCAACGAAAGATTTCAACTATTTGCACTCGCTTGTCCTTTCTGAGGAGACATCATAAGTCTAGCATATCACTTGGAAGACCTTTCTGAGGAGGCATCAAAGTCTATTAGCGATTACGCAGAATTAAGTTATTCTACTGCAACTATCGAAACGCATGTTTCCTTTAACTTTTTTTTGGAAATGCTATAAGAAAGTAAATCAAAATATGATACAATTATCAAGATATATAAAGAAAAAAAATATCAGCCAGTTTTACGTCGAAAGAGAACGTGCGATAAACATGTGTCTAGGCCCACTATTAAGGAATAGAATATAGTCCCATAGCGAGGGATTAGACCTTCGGTTAGGTTCTTTACCTGTAGCAGCAATAACACCCAAGGAGTCGTAGCATTCTACCGAGTATTTTAGTTTATTGCTTTTTACATCTGATTGCAGGAGACCTTAATTTTAGCAGTAAAGTCCGTTATTTCCAGTTTATATTCATATCGAGGTACTGCTTGGTTTTGTTACTTGCTATGGTCATTTTTCGGGAAAAACCCATGTCCATCATACGTAACTCAAGATTCCATTTCCATTCCATTTTGTATAGCCAATAGAAATTAAGAATTGTTTCCCTCACCCTTATTCTGTAAAAACTGTACGCGTATACCGCGCCTTCATGTTTGTAAGAAATACACATTCGACTCTTAACATTCGCAACAGCAACAACTCGTATTAGTTTTGTATAGTCTCGAAGTTTGGAGTGGTCCTTCGAGTAAGGAAATAGTTATAGATAGTATAGTTAGAACAAATTTAGTCGGCACACCACGTGCAATATTCAACAAGGCTCGAACGAATTTATTTTCAACCACGAGCGTTAACAACATGATTTGTAGTGTAGCGGCTAGCCATAAACTGTAAATATTGTAAATAGCATCGAACGTGCAAACGGCTAGCATGGTTTATGACATAGACGACAGCGGAGCTGTTTTTGAGGAAATCGTTTAGAATTTTTAGAAGAAAGCATGACCGTACTTAGAATTTGCTAACGGTCTCAACAGTAAAACGCTTAATGTCATAAACCCTGGGTTTTCCCCAAGGGTCACGATCGCGAGGTCAAGCGACCATCGGCTGGACGCGTAGTTGACCTGGGCCCTGGGAAATTCCGCTGCATTGCCACCTTCGCCAGCAAACGCTACCCCCGTCAAATCGTACCCCCGCTTCAAGGAAGCATGCTACGGGCATAAGAGGGAGGTCGTACGATTTGGCGGGATTTAGGTTTCTTTAATTGGTTAACCCCACCATGTTGGGGGTTGGCCTCAAAAAATGTAAAGTTTTTAAAAGAGAGGTTTTTGAGCACACGACAGACAGTCAAACAATCAACCTTCAAGTAGACACTCAGACAGTAGTCATAGTCTCGTGTGCTCGCAATAAAGCATAAGAAACGCAATCCGCTGTGTTATATTTATTCACCATCACGCATCCCTAAAGTAGAAAAAAGATTGGTATGCAAGCATGCTTTGCACTGTATGGTGAAATTTGAGGTTATAGGTATTGAGGGATGGTGCCGAGTGCACAGGGTTAATGTGCCTTTTGATAGTAGTTCTCCTGATTTGTCTCCCAATTGGCTTCACCATGTTATTGGTGCCCAGGGTTTATTGAATGATGTGGATGTGGAGGGTGAGATCGGATATGGAAGTTCAACTTCGCAAACAGCGAATGTTTTTAATATGATGCCTTTGTGATGAGTCGAAGTTTGCCACTTCAGACTTAAATATTATACTTAAGCAGCATATATTTATGTATACGTATATATTAAAACGATTTAAATAGCATGATGGAATCAATTGGTCTAAAAATAAAACAATGTTTGCTGCTGAGCAAGCACGGTATATACGTGCAACGTCGGTTTGTCATGGTGCTGACGATAATAAGAGAGTAGCGGAGGGATTTGTTGAATTACATGATACAATGTTTAGTGAATCAGATTTTGTAAATGTAATTGACTTTCCTTATGCTAGTTGTGTAGAGAAATATAATGTATATCATCTACAGCATGAATATAAAATAACAGCTCCGCAGTCATCATATCATGTCGGTATTCAAGCTATGTCGTAGTTGTTGTTACTGTTGATAGTGAAATGGTTGTTGAAGTATTTATAAATCTCATTATATGTATGGTGAATTGCATGTTGAAATATAATTGTATGTTGAATATAAGTATGGAAGTGGAAATGCAATTTAGGTTTAAATGCAGATGGTAATGTAACTGTTTCCACGCATTCTTCCGTACCTATTAATCGATTCTGTACTACATTTTTTAATGTTCCTGGAGTCGAATCGGAGGGAAGTAACTTGCGATTCTATGACACTGCGTATAACATGGAAGCAAGCTGCAGAAATGAGAAACGTGGAAGCAATAATGACAAGCACGTTGGAAACTCAGATGTGTCAGTTATAAGATCGGATGAATATGATTCTTGTTAAGGTTAAGGTGGAAATGATCTGACAAGATGTACAGATAACAAGAAGTTTATACGATTAATACTGGTATAAAGACGCGTGGCTTCTTTTCGGTAGCGCGCGAACACGTTAAATACGCGATCAAGCAAATGAAGTTTGTCGCTACACAAGTGTAACGCGGTGGTGGTACAACCATGGATTGACAAATAGACAGAGGCTTACTACAGAGAATAATATAAACTAACACTCCTCTCAAACCTCTGAGTGCTATATTTTAACATTTCCGGCTTGATAAACATTTAATACATTATGCATGAGACGAATTTGGCAAACCTTTCGTCAGCATGTCAGCTGGCATCTGCCTCGAAGACATGTACTTTAAATCTACAAGATTTTTCTCTACGACTTCTTGTACGAAGTGGTGTTTCACGTCTATATGCTTAGTCCTAGAATGAAATACAGGGTTTTCAGATAATCTTTGAGATCCTTGATTGTCTTTGAAAATAGTTATAGTATTTATATCCGACCCCGTTGATTCGCTTATAAAACGTTGAACATGTATTGCTTCCTTTACGCAATCGGCGAGAGCCATGTACATACTGTGACTTGTCAGTCGATGAGAGAGCGACAGTTTGTTGCTTTCTCGATTTTCAGCTTGTAGCTGCATTGGCAATGACGAAGGCGTAACCGGTATATGATTTTCTGTTTTTTACACAACCCGCCCAATCGGCGTCTACACATCCATAAAATGGATCATCGCTGCGCGTATACATCAGGTCATAATCCAATGCTCCCTTCAAATAACGCAGAATCATTTTCGCCGCAATCCAGTGCTCTTTTCCGAATTTGGAAAAAAGTAAGAAATGTCTGACCTCGTGCAGACCGAAAGATACATAAGACATCCGATTAACTCACGGAAAGGATAAACTGTGTCAGTTAAAAGTTCGTTTGGTTCGTCTAACTTCTTGGATACATCCACAGGGATCGAGACTGGATTGCAGTCTTCCATGCCGAATTTACGCAAGATCCTCTCCTCGTTTTGACTAAATTCCAGAGTAAGACAGCAATTAATCCTGCCTAGATCTCAAATCAAATCTTCGCTTAAAGTTTTCCTTAATTTCTTAAATCCATTTCAATTCGTTAGAGGCTATTATGAAATCGTCCACGTAGGTTATGATAAGTAGTAACTTGTGGTCGCGTTTCGCGGTGTAAACGCTTGTGTTCGCCGCTGAGAGGCTGCAAGTCTTGACAGAGTTTAATGCGCCATTGCTGACCGGCTTGCTTAAGTCGTACAACGCTTTCTTCAACATGCATACCTTAATCTCTCTAGCCGCTGCTCAAAGTGCCAAGTTTCGACACTCTCAAATTATTTCAGACAGCAATTTTTCCAAGAAATCAGGAACGTCCATGTATATTTCTTCGTCGATTCTACTGTTTAGATACGCGGTTGTGACGTCCAACTGATGTACTTTCATTCCATATTGCACCACTAAAGCAGATACCATTCTTACAGAATTCATCTTTGTGACGGGCGCGAAAGTTTTGCGCAAATCCACCACAGGCTTCTATCACCCCTTTTCGACTCTTACACTAGTTATGAGACACCCTGTATAATAACATAATTTTCCATTTCCACTTCCTACAATTTATCGACCGTATCGAACAATTGTCGAACGTGTTTGCGCATATCGTCGCCTTCCGCCATTTTATAAAGCATGAGACTCTTCAACAGTGGCTTTTCTCGCGGGTCCCTGCGATTGATATGATCGTGTAATTTTAACCAAACCTCACGAAACGTTATACAATTTTTCATTTGCTTCAATTCCGTTGGACTAATAGTTGAAATGTTCCGGGTTGCCGCCACCGCTGCTGGAATGTTATCTCCTTCCGCGACCTCGGGTATTCTTCTCGTGCCTTCCACGTACTCCCATACGTCGTTTGTTATCAGCACGGCTCGCACTTGTAGCTTCCAAGTGTCAAAATTGTCTTTTCAAAATAATGCAATTCTTGTCCATCCATGACCGTTCATCTTGCTTTCACTTCGAAACTAATGCCGGTTAGTGCACACTTGTGTAGGAGAGACTTTTTCACACAGAACTGTTTTATACATCCTTATCACATAATATTACATTCGAATAACCTGTTAAGGCTAAAGTGGAAATGATCTGACAAAATGTACAGATAACAAAAAGTTTATTCGATTAACACTGATATAAAGGCGTGTAGTTTGTCGCTACAGGAGTGCAACGCAGTGGTGGTACAACCATGGATTGACAAATAGACGGAGGCTTCCTTCGTGTATATCAAACGATCTAATCGGGATGCATTTGATTCAAATGCCTCAGTGTTACGCGTCCAGATACTGATTTTGTAGAAAGGTGGCGCAATTATGCGTATGTGCGAGTCGAGCGTGGAAGTATGTTTGGATCAAAACAAAAAGCGGATGATGGAAATAATACAGTCTGTCCAGACCCTGATGCGACAGAGCCATTCAATTTTTTCCTGCAACGTCATCTCGTAATTAATAAATGGAGTATGAAGTTCGACATTTCAATAAAGACACCATACAAACTCAAAGCGCTAGCATCTTTACGTTATTAGTTTTTGAGTTTACATATGACATTGGTTCCTTAGCGTTCTTCGAAAAAACAATATGGAGCAAAGGGCCAATATTAAAAACAGTAAGCGAGACGTACAGACTGATGAAACTAGTTTACGGTAGTGATTACATGGGTTGTGTCAACATTTTTAGATTATATGCTCAATTTCATGATGGTGAGAGACGAAACTGAAGAAAGTGCGCATGCAAAAGAGACGAATCAAGACATTTCTGACCATTTGCTTCGATTTGTAAGGAATTATCTACAAGGTATTCATACCTTAAGGTCAAACGTTAAACGCTGAATATTATGTCGAAGTTCTAAATTGATTATGGAACAGGATTCTTAGAGCAAGGGTCTTGATCCCTTTTCTACGATAATGCACAAGTGTACAAATCCCAGATTGTACGTGATTTTTTGGCCAAAAAAGGTATTACAGTTCCCGAACACCCCCCTATTTGTCTGATTTAACTCCGTGCAATTTTTGGCAAATCCCAAAATTAAAATTGGCAATGAAAGGAAACTGTTATGACAAAATTCAGGACATACAAAAAGCTTCAACTGCGTTTTTACAGACGATCCCGAAAAAGGAATATAATGACTGCTTTCAAAAATTGTTAATCCACATTCAGCGTTGTATTGATTTAGAAGGAGTATACTTTGAATAAAAAAATATAAAAACACCAAATAACTGTATTCTTACTGTTAAATTCTCGTGGTTACCTCAAAGGTGTTCGAGCCTTGTAGGTGTTATGCACGCTTGTGCCAACGAAAACTAAACTATAGAACTGTATTTGAAGGACCACCCGATAGTTCGGGAAAAATTCTGAATGTTCACTTTGTAACTGTGTATTTGACTATATTTGTTCTAAGTACTCTACAAGTAACTAACGGTTCTAAGTATTGCTATCTAATTTGTTTCTAGTTGACTACTATGTTGTTTCTATTTTGTTTCTATTCGATTTCTAGTTTCTTTCTGACGGGAGTATCTAAGGATATGGCCGATGTAACCTCGGCATAGACGTTCTTGGCGGGGAAGGAATGCTCTGATACGTTCAAAAATCTTACATCTATGGAAGGGAGGTGGAAAGTTTCCGCCCTTGTTGGGTTTTTCCCCCTCGTCAAATCTAACTAATTTTGACCCTTGACCGTGGCAAAGGATAAAGTCCAGAGGCGCGCTGACCGTGGTAAAACATGATAGAAATAACGGACTAGAAAGTTAGAAATGCTGGTACCTGGCGACCAAATGTGAACAATAAACGAAAAAGCTACGGTAAGAATCGCGGGCCTTTATGGCTTCATGAGTTTACGGCTGTCACGGAACGGTTTACAAACTTCTCGAAGGGACCGATTATAAACTATACGAAAGCTAAATACTATAAATTTACAAACCTAAGGCTAAGCTAAATATATACAGTTAAATCTATGGCAGGTCTTAACACTTACGTTTATTCGGTACTAGTCGCACCAGATCTTGAACAGGCTCAGTAGATTTGAAAACGAAGTACTTGAAGTGGGCATCGAAAGAATGAATTTTGTTGAAATGTGAATAAATTGAGCTCGTAGCGTCATTTAGTGAGGACGCCGTCCCGGCATTGTACGCATATTTAAAGCTAACATATGTATTTTTACATGTACTATTACATTAATTAATTAATAGACGTTTTGACAAGATTTGACTTTGTGCTATTCTGATTCTAACAAATTTAAATAAATATGTAATATATATATATATTTTTTTTTATTTGAATAAATGTTTAATACATAAATACTATATGAGGTTTTATTTTCTTAACAAGCAACCTATAGCTAATGGGAGGGAAAGTATATTTACTTTACGTAAATTTATCCATGCGTTCTAATAGTATTTCTTTGTCAAGTTCTGTTCCTTCGAACGATGCAACGGAAAAGTATAATTGTAAAAAAAAATTTCTGGGAATCATCCCGGTAAGGAACAGTCATTCTTTGCACACAGCACCGATTGACCTACGTGACTTCCAGCCCGGACAAGGGAAGTCCTCAAGAGATAAATACTGCTAAATCGAACACCGCTGTTAAAATTTCTAGGTATCATCCCGATAAGGAACAGTCATTCTTTGCACACAGCACCGATCGACCTACGTAACTTCCAGCCCGGACAAAGGAAGTCCTCAAGAGATAAATACGGCTAAATCAAACACCGCGGGCAGTCTGAATCTACCTCCCGCGATTAAAACTTGTAATTATTGTAATAAAGATATCTACGGATACGTCGACAGAAACTACTTTTTTTTTCATTGTTATTTCCGTCACCGGAGTTACGTGACAACCGAAACGATTGCTACGTTGATTATGAGTGAAGCAGAAGTAGAGTGGCGATTCGTTGTCGTTCGGACTCTCGCGAAGGAGATGGAGTCAGAGGTCATACGTTATTTGGTTTTCACGGAAATTGCAAAAATTCCAATCAGCGTCCTTGAAGATTGGGCCTACCCGTCCTAGCTCCTTTAGAACGTCTTCGTCTAGGAAGGGTGGGGAGCCCGGTTAGTTGGTTGGAGGACCCCAAGGTTCGTACGTGACCATTTCTAAAGTTACCCTTCGGAAAAAAACCGAGTTTATGATCGGGAAGCGGCTGTTGAGGACGAAGCGAAAATTAAACTTTAAATTTATGACAAGGACATTTAACAAAATAAAATACTGGAAAATCTCGAAATGTTTTGGCTCAAAACCGGCTATTTAACGGTTCGGTCATAAATTAATGTTCGAAATCCTCACCCAGATGTTTTGTCGCATGGAGCAGCCACTAACAATAAGAATTGATTGCTCACGGCGCTGTCATGAAGATCACTCTAGATTCACAGCGGAAGGTGTAGAACAATGTTATAAAATGTACAAGAATATGTATGGCAGTAGGAGGAGGCCACATTTAGCCTTTTCTATCCTTCGACAACAATCGGACCCTTTTGGGGCCACCTACCATTGAAGGTAGATGATCTTCAACTCATTCATGTTTTGGATACCTGTTACATTATGTGAAGAAACTGTAACGTCCCTGCTACTATGCTCAGGAGGTTACAGCACTCATGAGGCAAATGGCGGCTTTCGCCTATTGAGCGACTCGTTCTTACTATAACTAATTCTATAAGAATGTGGGATTCGTGTGGCGTGTGGTTAAATAGTGAAATCTACAGGTTAATTCGTTTCAATAATTAAGTTTATTCAAGTAATCAAAGATAAAAATAAATACATCTTCTTACAATATACTATATACATATTCTTCAGTGTGGAAATTCTGAGGACGTTACAAAACTGTAAATAATCGGTGATGATCTTTCGTGTTGCGTGTTTTTCAGTAAAGGAAATAATCAATAATCATTCAACAGATTCAGGTATTGAATGCTTCTTGAACAAAATTAAAAAATTTCAAATAAAATGAGTTTATCGATCTGACGATAACATCAGTTGTGCGGTGCGTGTTGTTTCTACAAAAAGTTAGAATTGGTGAAACAACCCGGTAACAATGATTGATTTTCGTCAAAGTATGATGATTCATGGAAAAATAAATTATTCCTATTTAAATTATTGGTACATTTTTTAAATTAAGGTAGGTAGAAATACACTTGTTAATTATTAGATTGAAAATTTCTTTAAAAAAAAATGACGTTGTTTACCAATTTGTTGTTTTGTATCTGTATGTTAAGTGGTAAAAATAATTTTCGATATTTTAATTCTTATTCCTTTCGAATAACAAATACGAGTATTAAACAAATTCGATTTACGTGGATTTCGTGAATAACGGATAATTATTTTATCCCTTATTTACGAAGAATGAATAAGTAAATTTTATTCTTAATTTTTTTATTTTTTATTTTATTGACCTTTGACATACAATAATATGACCCATCGCTTTCGTGTCTATGCGCACGCTCCTCGCGTGCTTTAACTGATCGGTATTTTTCGTTAATAATTCAAACACGAGCCTCAAATAACATTCTCGCAAAGGAAAACGTAGTTCAGAATTATCTCAGTTATCACCCCTTTTAGGTGTTACACTAGTTACGTATATCCTGTAGAGTATTATGTAGTACTTTTATTTAATACTATACGAAATGTTATTTAATATTATATATAAAGCTTCTTTGTTAATAGCTGTACAAATTCGCAACGTATAAAGAACCAGCTTTATGACCTCTTTATTAATAATCACTATACAAACAGTAAACTAAACTTTAGCCATCGAATCAATAGCAAGTTTAGAACATTCAGTTATAAGTTAGTCAAAGAGAAGTTAGAACTCTGTTGTTCAGTATTTGAGTTTAGCATATTTGGTGTAAGAATAAACTCAGTTAAACAAGATTGAATCTATTGTAGTTCATTGAATAGTCACAACTATTCTGGTCCTTCGAGAAGGTAACATTAGTCAGCCAGAGCAATCAATTCACCAAGCGCATTCTGGAGGTATCCATGTACACCTTGCATTAACATGAGTTGAGAAGTATGTTAACGTTAAGTGGCGTGCAAAGGTGGCACACGTGTTAGTGTCATCGTACCCTGGACTTCGACCCGGTTCTCAGGGATCTTAAGATGTCAGTAGTATAAACCGATGTCTGTTATTGAGTTAAGGATCAGTGGTAACCGATAGTTAAGGACCGCGACGAGGTCTAAGAGTTGCGGATGTCATGATTGGAGGTCGATGTACTTCTTTTGAAAATCGCCGAAGGTACCGTGCCTCGTGGCCACAGAGTAGGGAGGATATTGCATCCTTCGGTAAGAGGACCATGAGTGACAGCATGACACTTAACCCAGAACCTTGACAGAATATGCATCGTCAATAATTAAAAGAATAGTACATCTAACATCTGTAGTGGGAAAAGTCCAAGTTACATTAAACTACTGTTATGCCGTCGTTTGATGAATTTTTCCCAATCATTTATGGAAATGGTCGCGTCCGGTGTGGTTCTGATTGTTACGCCCGCGACAAATGATAGGACAACCGCGAATGTCATACCGGAATTCGGTGGGACTGATCTCGGGGAAGACGCGAATCAGTGGTGTAACATAGTGGAGAAAATCACTGAAAAATTTCCCGTGTCACAAAGATTATGTTTGGCTACACATGCATTGACCGATGCTGCCAAAAAATGGTACAAAGGATGGAAGGGTAACCCGAGGACATGGACAACGTTTCAGGAAGACCTGTGTTCGGTGTTTGTGGCAGAGGACAGATTTTGTGAAAGACTATCTCGCGCGTTAAATTATAACAGTGATGCCGCAGTGTCATACTCCGAGTATGCTCGAAACAAATTAAAATATTACGGACAGACACATATTGCCTTTAAACCGCACGAATTGATTAGCATTGTGACAGGCCATGTGACTGACCCTAGTGTGCGTCAGTTACTAATGAACGCGTGCTACACAACTACTGCGGATTTTCTAAGCGGTATCTCAAACTTTGTAAAGGTGCCACCAAAGGAGAAGTGTAACGATAGTAGAAGTACATCGTATAATCGTCGCGATCAGATACCGAGAAGACAATGTTTTCAGTGTAACGGAACAGGACACCTTCAGAACGACTGACCGAGAAAACGGAAAGCAGAAGTTTTGCCGAAGGTCCCCGCTAAAAATTCAATATACCCACATGTACTTTCTGCTCTAAAAGAGGGCATGAAGAGCCTGAATGCTAGGTGAATCAAAGAATACCTAGCGAGGGCAAGGGTACAAAAAAAGTAAACAAACGCCATTGTGTATCCGAAGCAAATACTTCCTTCGCACTAGACCATAAATTTACCCCTATTATTTTAGGGGATATGCTAGTGCGAAGTTGTCTCATAGACCGTGGCGCATCCTGTTCGCTTGTTAAAAGGCAGGTAGCTAAACGTGCTCATTGTAAAATTGACCAATACATGACGACTGTCAGGTGGTTATGTGATTCTGCTATATCCACCGTTAGCATCACAACTGCCGTAATACAGACTGAAGAAGTCACAGTTGAACTTGATCTTCTTGCGGTTCCTGAAAACGCTATGACGTATGACGTATGACGTCATAATTGGAAAGAACATTGTGACGCAAGGTATCCAAATGTTGACAAACTCCGATGGGGAGACGAGATTACAACGATGTACGCCGGTTCCGTAAGGAATTCGAGAGGACTTAGCACCGCAGTGCCTTACCTGTGATTTCGAGGACGAAAGAGCACAGAGAGGAGTGAAAAATCATTTGAGCCGATTCCACCATATAATCTCGACACGGAGTAAAGTACAATGCGTGCGTACAGGTGAACTAAAGATTAAATTGAAGGAAGACAAGGTAATAAATTACCACCCTTATCGTTTATCTATTTTCGAACGTGAAAAGATACGAAAGATCATTGATGATTTGGTGGAAAATACGCGAAAGTGTTTTACCGCTTATGAGCCGTATAATTTTAGTAAAGAAAAAGAATGGCAAGGATCGAATGTGCGTCGATTTCCGTGTCCTTAATAGAATTACTGTTAAAGACCGGTACCCGCTACCTTTGATACAAGATCAACTTGACCGTCTGGGCGGGGAAAAATATTATACAATATTAGATATGGCCTCCGGGTTTTACCAGATCTCTATTGCCGAAGAGTCTATAGAAAAAACAGCTTTTGTCACCCCGGTTGGTTATTATAAATTTTTGCGAATGCCGTTCGGGCTGGCTAATGCATCCGCCGTCTTTCAGAGAGCCATAAACACCACTTTAGGGACCTTGTGTAATAAAATAGCTTTAGCGTAAATTGACGAGATCTTATCCTGTCGCAAACAATAGAGCAAGGATTAGAACATTTGGAAACAGTATTGCGAGCGCTCGATACTGTTGGATTTTTGTTGAACGTCAATAAATGTAAATTTTTCCAAAAGACAATTGAATATTTAGGTTTAAAATAAGTGAGGAACAGGAAATATCCTGTTTGGTCTTCAACGTCGACCTGTATCTGGTCGCGAGCGACGTACCATAGGCCAGGAACCTCTTGAATATAATAGAGGCATACCTCACCGCCCTGCGGATGACTATTTCGGCATCCAAATGCGTCGCCTTCAAAGTGGTGCCGATAAGAGGTGCCTATTATATTATCCCGGGCTGGTTTTAAGTGGTGGGGAGCGTGTCCTGTTTGCGAGTGCGGAGACACAGATCAGATATTTGGGAGTAACCATTACTCCCTGGACTGGGGTAGAGCTCGGCGACCACCGCGCCGAGATTAATAATGCCATTAAAAGGGTAAAGAGGCTGGCATTAAAACCCAACCAAAAGGTTGAGTTACTCTCCACCCACCTAGTCCCCCACTACATATATCGCCTGACACTGGGGGCGGCGTCCGTTACGCTGTTCAGGACCCTTGACGGAGACCTTCAGGGGGCTGTCAAGGAGATCCTGCATTTACCACATTCAACAGCGAACGTGCTATTGTACGTTGCAAAACGTGATGGGGGACTAGGTTTCCCGAAGCTGGAGATAATCTGCGTCAGCTCCAGCTTAAAGTCAGGGTTGTCATTCCTCAACAACCCTGACCCTGCCATTCAAGCTCTCGCACGGGCAACTGGCTTGGAAAACAAACTAAAACGTCAGGCGCGGGCGGTGCGCCTAAATTGGTCAGTTGCGTCGGTCTCACAGGTCGACAGGTGGAAGGCAGACGCAAAGACGCGAGAGTTAGAGGAGTGGGGAAAATGCACTGCTCAGGGGAAAACAGTGCATAATTTCAAAAATGACAGAATTGGAAATGCTTGGCTCTTTAATCCGGCTCTACTTAATCCAGCAAGATTTTTAACAGCCCTGCGGTTCCGAACCGACACCGCAGGGAATAGAGTCGCGATTAACAGAGCCACCCTACTCCTGGATACGCGCTGCAGGAAGTACCGAGTGTTACCGGAAACACTTGCGCACATCCTCGGACAGTGTACGCACACAAAAGCAGAGTATATCCGCCGCCATGGCAAAATAGTCGACTTGGTCATGGCGGAAATACCCAAACGTTTTAAAGAGGCAGTAGTGTTAAAGGAGCCAAAATTACACACAAACAAAGGAGTCCTCAAACCGGACCTGGTGGTAAAGAACGAGGAAAGGGTCCTTGTGGTCAATGTAACAGTCCGCCACGAGGATGGGGACTACCTAGAGAATGGCAGGCGGGAAAAGATCACAAAATACTCACCACTACTGCCCACCCTTAAGGGTAAATTGGGAGCATCATGCGGTGAAGTCGTCCCTATAGTCATAGGTGCGCGGGGAGCGTTATCACCGCGAACGATTGAAGTTCTGCAGCGACTTAACATTGAAGATCGCAAAACCCTTCTGACATGTCGCTGTTGGCCCTCCGAGCTTCAATCGAAATATACCATAATTTTATAGATTATGGTGCTCCAGGGCGTGCTCGTAGGCTCCGCGAGCCGCCATAGTAGGTAGCACATAGTGAAAGCTAGAGTACGTAACAGGTTATGGTAAGCTTATGTATGTATATATACAAGGTGTCCCGCGACAGGTGTTACTCCCTGAAAGGGGTGGTAGAGGACGTCATTCTGAACAAGATTTCCCTTTGCAAAAATGGGGTTTGAAGCTTCGTTTTCGAATTATTAAGGAAAAACACGGACCAATCAGAGCGTAGGGATTACGCGCGCCGAGAAGCGGGAGCGACAGCTTCGAGCCTTGCAGCTGAGCGCGATCATGATCAAGTGCCTATGCGCCGGAACAGCGTAAACGTTTAATAAGTAGCCCTTACGACAAAACTCAGTTAAATAATGAACAGAACAGTTACAACTAATGTTCACTTATTCATTTTTCGTGAATACGCGATAAGCAAATTTGAATCAGACTCACCTGTTGTTTAAAAATAATCCTGTTCCAGTAAAATTGTGTTTTCGTGACTTCATCGATCCTAATCTTTCGTAAAATGACACACTGCACAATATCTAATATCACAACCTAGTCAGTGAACTCATTTCATTTCACTGTCACTTCTAATTGGTATTTTTAACTGTAATATTCTGCTACCACTGTTCACTAATATCCTAATGAAATAATCACAGATAAAGAACGCAAATGAAAACGCGTGAACGATTATTCATAAATAATTTTAGCGACTTTTTATTTTCTCCTTGATGTTGAACGCCCGACTATCTGTCCTAAACTGCCGAACGCAACGCGATGAACATCTTCGACTGGAAATTTAGACAACAGTCCCTTGCAACAAGGGCGTTTGATATTCGAATGAAACTGAGAGTATGCCTTTCTTTATAAAAAGGCGAAAACCGTTTTTGCCTTTTAGAAAGGGAAAGGGACAAGGTTTTTCTCGGACGCCTATGAAGCGATCGTCGAGCGAGTAAAACGAAGCCGTTTAATTGTTTTATGATTCTTTGCCTGGACGGTCCGAACGGCCGAAGACGATGTCCAGAATTCTTACTTTCTTTAGACTCGGCACATTTGGAGTCACGATCGGCAGTTTACAACAGAACGTTCGAAGCGAAACATAGAGAAAAAATCACTGAAGTTATTTTCAGATAATCGTTCACGCGTCTTCGCTTGTTCATCCATAGTTATTACATTATGAAATTAGTGAAAAGTGACAACAAAATATTGCAGTGAACAGTGATAATAAAAAATAATAGTGAAGTGAACCGGCTGTGATATCAGCTATTGTGGGTTGCGTATTATTTTTACGAATAGTTAGGATAAATGGAACGATCTAATTACGAAGATCCATTTTCAATCAAGCAAGATTATTTTTAAACAATTGGTGAGTCTTATTTTAATGGTTAATAAGTTTTGTGTAAATTTAAAATTACAGAAATTTGATTTGTTCGGTTTCTATTAATTACACATAACTAATTCCGACCATCCTTCACGAGGAATGAATAATTGAACACTACTTTCAATTATTCTGTTCATTATTTAACTGAGTTTCGATGTAAACACTTCTTGTTAAACGATAGACTATTCCGAGGCAAAGGCACTTGATCGCGCTCGCGCTCAGCAGCCACTCTCGAAGCTGTCGCTCCTGCTTCTCGGCGCGCGTAATCCCTGCGCTCTGATTGGTCCTTGTTTTTCCTTAATAATTCGAAAACAAAGCTTGATACCCCATTTTTGCAAAGGGAAATCTTGTTCAGAATGACGTCCTCTACCCCCCCGTTCAGGGAGTAACACCTGTCGCGGGACACCCTGTATATTTATTGATTTATTTATTCATTTATTTGTGTGTTGGTCCGTACATACTTATTACATACAGTTATTTATTTATTTATATTCATATTTATTTAGTACCACGGCAGATGAGTAATATTGGACGGCAAAGAGCTTTTAAACTTTGACATGATTGTATATTTTATTCACGCACAATGCATGTGTGGGGGAACGTTCTGGAAATTTTCGGTTAGAAACGTCTGGAAGTTTCCTTCCAGGACCGTTGAACGCTAGCGATGCGATATTGTTTAAGGGAGAAGAAACGTGTCGTGACCGGCACGAGGTACGACACTCGAACGCTGCCCTTGGTCTCGTGCAGACGTATTACAATAAAATTATTATTTGTTAAAAATAAAGAATTACATAAGGTTTACATGTTTATTCACCACCAGACCTAAACATGTATAGATTTTATTTTTTGGATAATTCTTTGTATATATATTTTTAATAACTGACAGAATTGACTGACTGGTACTTTTAATTAACTGTTATGTGATTTTCGTTATTTGTTATTTATTTATTTATTTATTTATTTAATGTACCTGCTGCTTCTCTAGCTGTGCTACCTACTGAGTGAGGTGCCTTATACACACCTCACTCAAGGACAAGGCGCCCTTTACACGCTTCGCCCTTATTAGTATTAATATTATGTATTTATTTATTTATTTATTTATTTTATTGACTTGACTGGCATTTGGCGTTAGTTATGATGAATTGTTGGTGGAATGCATGCTAAGACTTAACCTAAATTATATGAATTTTAAGGATAATCGCTTGTTCCATGTTGTTGCGGCTGCCACCTGGCCATAATCGGGTGTAAGAGCGCCTCGGCGTAAATAGAGAAGTCTCTGCGGAAGATATTAGGCCAGGGAAAAACAAGGTTCGAGTTTTGTTAGAGTCGTCAATTCCAGGCAATGTGAAACAAGTTGAATTCTCTGTACGGACAGCATGTATTACCAAGTTGATGAAGAAAGATGTACGTTGGCGTTGGGGCGAGGAGCAAGAGAAGGCACGGTCTTATGTTCTTGAAAAACATAGTTCAAATTCTCTAATAGTAATTTTTATTTCCCAAAGAGAAACGGAATTGCTCACGAATGCAAATGCAATCGGTTCTGGGGCCATACTTTTTCAGGTGGTAGACGGTGATTTTAGGGTAGTAGTTTACTTTAGGCGACACACAACTCGTTATCACTTCTATGAGTTCAGACACTTGCAATTGTCAACGCGCTGAAGCACTTTCGTGTATACTTATTGGGCATTAAGTTCAAAATCGTAACTAGTTTATAATGCTATAAAAGCTATGAGCACAAAAAAGATTTATAATAGAACGCGTTCATAATAGGGATCCTACCTGCAGCGATTATGCTATTCAGTAAAATATTTTACGTAGAAAATTATTCAGAGATACCGGTCGCGTGGTGTATCGCAGTTACGTGGCAAAAGGTAGTCGTATTGGGTTACTGCGATTATTGAAGAGATGTATAGATGAAGGGCGGAAGAAAATGATAGATTTCGTGCGGAATAAGAATGGCATTCAGTAGAAACAGGGAAGAACAAACTTAAGTGCAAGAAGGGGGCTCTTACACTGAATCGATTCAAAACTTATCGAAACGAGCAAATCTGGTTTTCTTTGTGATTTTTTATATTGGAGTTGAAGGAGCCACTATCTACGTATGGCTATGCAGGATGTATGCTTGATCAAGTTTTAATTTGATTCCACTATTTATCTAACTTATAACCGAATAAACCAACTTGATTTTAAAAATAAACATTTATTCGGGAAAATTGTATTATTTATTGATTTCAAAAATGATTATTCTGAATTTTGTATTTTGTGTGCCACTGTTATAGTGCTCTGACGGATGATAGAAAGTTCTTCCTTCTGACTGTGATTTTATCCAGGGTAATTATACAGGCTGGTTCACCACATTTTGCCATCTAGATTTACGTCATTATTATTACTCATAGCAAACAATGTTTCAGATGAAGTTGAATGGTTTTGAGAGGGGCACATTCTGATGGTATATTTTTTTTGTAGGTGGACGTATAAAGGAGATATGAAGGTCATTAATGTTTTTTTAAATGGAATCATATATTTTTTATTGCATCAGCTGATGCTCCTTCATATTCTTCACAAAAAAGTATTAATCTATTTATGTAAAAAAATCATTAGTATAGGAGATATTTTAATTTTAATGTCTATTTACAGAAAAGGTTCAATGTGACGACCATTTGCATCAGAACACTTCCTGAATCGAGAAGTTAATGACTCACTAACATTGCGTAGTATATCTGATGTTATTTTATTACACTCATTGATGATATTGAAATTGATAAATTGATAAAAGTTTATTTTTATTCAACAAGCCATAACAAGAAATTACGAGACAGAGATGAAGTAATATCAACAACCGGAGACGGCAAAGAAGTGTTTGATCATTTCCTGGAAGTAAATTATTTTCCATCATAATTGGCTTAATCCAGAACATGACTAATTGTAATCTTCGCAATAAATCACTGGATTCGTCGTGAAATACTCTATCAGAATGTAAGTAAAAAAACATACCGTTCCATTTAAAAAAAGGGAGATGACCTTCATATCTTATTCGTATAATAGACTCCTACGTACCGTACAATTTTGGTTACACTAATTTTTCTCTGGACCTTACAGATTTGAAGATATTTAGGGTGCTAATAGTTATTGCCCCACCCTGTATACGCTTAAATGTACATGTAAGTACACTTTGTGTATTTTTGATTACATAGTACGATGTTGTTGGCTGTCATATTGAACTGTTTTTCCCGAGTAATTACGAATATCTGACAAATAAAAATCACAGTGCTATTGTGTACGGTAGTATCCAATATTTTCAAAATGCAGTAGACACGAATTATCAGTATGTGGCAAATGGGAGAAGAGGAAGTACCAAAGACATTAGTAGACTTGTAGAATGTAGTATAAAAATCGCGTGGCATTAGAACAGAGCGTGACAATAAGGTGAAGAAACAGTGGATGTTTTGAGGGACCACAGAAAGTCCAAGAATGTGCCATATAGAAGTATGTTGGAACAGGACGTCGCACTCATTCAACAAGTAAATAAACACCCTTTTCTTTCGGCGATAGAGACTACATGCCGTTTGAGATTTTCGATGTCCATGTGTACCAATTGACACTGTTCACGCGATACAGGTTTGCATTGTCATCGAGCTGTAAGGGTAATTGATTTAACATTATAGTGAGGGTGTAGATGTGTAATAATTGTACATCGTCTTACAATCACTCAATTAATTTTAATAACACAAAAATTTTTAATAAAGAGTTATAAAAAGATTCAACGGATCAACGGGCATATAGTGTCCGTTTAACTTTACGACTGACCTTAAGCGTTGCGATATTCAGTGTTTTATGCTCAGAAATAGCAATGAAAAAGGGAGGTATAGAGCAGATAGTTGAAGGGATAAATAATGTATAATGTATAATGTATAATCTAGGCCTGATTAGTTGACCAGCTTGCACGGAACCATGGGAAAGTCGGAGGCTGTATAATAGGAAAGTTGTGCTTAGAAACGTCTAGAAAAAGAAAAAGTTAAGAAAGTTTAGGAGATGAGATAAGTATGTTGCGTTTTGGCGATCTTCTATTTGGCAGTCAGTTGGAGGATTCAAATGTGCTGCCATTCAAATCGACGATTTTATCCGATGTTGAATTTTCATTTTAATTAATGAGCAAAAATAAATCTATGTATTGAGAATCACTGGGTCTACGATAAAGAAAAGTCTTAACTCTGTCTCCAGAGTCAATGGGCTCCAGGCCGTGTTTATATCTAAGGGTCAATTGGGCGAATACGTTGCAGATCTAGACAGTTATTTTTTCTCAGGAAGTGGGTGCCAGTTTTTCTATGCGTTTTAGTAAAGTCTTTCACTTTTAGTTCAACCCTTGAATCGTACAGACGTCTTTCCGGGTCGCTTCAATAAATTCATTTGTTTTGAAGATACTTAGTTTCTGTTTTATTTAAATAAATAACCAGCCCATATTCCAATATCCGAAGTTCGATATTTCGAACGATTAAGTTATTAAGTGGATGAACCATGTGCGCAATGTGGATTAGTGCATATTTTCTTGATGAACTAATTTAAGTATAACTGACTATGAATGCCAGAGATATAAACATTTTGGAGAATGTGTTCCTCGCCATGCTTCGAAGTTAATATCCGGGGGAAGATATGTCGAAAATTCTATTGGTTCAGAGCAATTCTGCGGTATCCATCGTCAAGATTGTCCGTGAGTGCTTCGCTTAGCATCTGGAGATTCATGTTCTCGACTGGCCAATGAAGCCTCTGATCTTACCTTAATTAAGAATATTTGAGCGAAAATTGTTCAGAGGTGGGTACTTGTTCACGAGGGAATACGCGAATCTCTGGTGCAACCTGCAAGGAATATTTAGGAAGAACTTGAGATGGAACTGCAATATTTTGTTTTTATCGCTCCCATTCGTAATCCTTTGTCGCATGTAATGGGCAAACAGTGTCATAGAATGCAATGAACATTACATTCCGTTACTTTAATTTTTAATGTATTTGAAATTGTCAAAATTTTATTATTTTATTTCTGTTGACTTTTCTGTTAATTGATATTCCTAATATTTTGTGGATTATACACCTTCTTTAAAAATAGAAGGGTTTTTTTTACGTGTTATAGTTATACTTTCTACATTTTTATATTTTATTATATCTGTAATATATTATGTATTTCTTCATATGTGGAAGCATCGTTAAATTCACTTATTTCCCTTTAAGATTAGGAAATTATTTTATTTGTCTTTTTTATTTTATTCTGTTTCGTTCTTGCTTTTCATAATTCACAATGTGTTTAAAATCTTTGGTAAACCCGAACGTTGACTAGTTTAGAATATTTTTACGAGTTTGTGGAAAGAATATGTTAATTCTAATTTTGAAAATCGAGATTGATGTTACCTATTAATTACAATTTTAATAATAGGAGCAAGTCATAAATTTTTTAACAGTTAAAAACATAATATTGTATATGATAGTGAGAAGATAATGTTAACATGTTATTAAAGGAATATATGGTTGTATAATGTACATCACTATTTTCGAATGTCTTTCGGAGGTTGAAACTGTTGAACGTTTGTACGGGAAAAGGGATCGAAAGGAAAAGAAGCAAAGTTTGAATCGGAAGGTACCACGCACACAGTTGTACGAAATCCTAACTAATCGCGTGTTTCAGCGCGGAAACCTTATTTACAAATTGTTGTCGAACGATGATGATCATACCTGGCCGTGACATTATTAAAGGCAGAGATTGACCAAATTTTGTAATAAGCCATAGACTCGTAGTGATTATGATAAACTGAAATGGGGTGCATTGTTTGTAATATTTTGCTACAGCAGAAGCATTCTCCTCACAAGCTTTTAGTGTACGAAATATGGCATTTTATTCATGATCAGTATATCTTGCTACTATATCAGTTTTAAAGATATTAGTTATTCATGAGTTAAAATCACAAAAGACCATTCACGGTCTTGAAATTCCGTACAAACAAGCAGTTGCAAGCTAGACTGGGTAAACTACACAGCCCGTAGCTAATTGGGTTCATGTGTACTTAACGAATATTCAGACTTGATTGTCTCGAAAGCTAACTCCTATTTGGTTGTACGGTCTATTGAATACACTGTGTATTTAAAATGTGTTCTAAAAGGTTTTAAGCATATGCCTATTAGTTTGATATGTTTCGAAGTAACGTGTCTTTCTAATCTAATTGTATTCCACTAATATTTGTTCAGATATTTACGCTGATTATATAAAAAGGTGTTGAAAATAAAAGGTTATCAATGCTTATACGCTAACAAATTGTAAAAATAAAAGCGGCAACAAAAATTTTTTGTATAAAATATTAAGATCATTTTCACTTTTGTAAGCGACATTATATAATTTTATAAGAAATTGATAAAAATATAGAATTTTGAATTATTAACTCATAAAGTGTAGAATAAATAAATGAAAATTTGAAAAAAGTAAGAAACCTACGCTAGATTTCATTTGAAAAATGTGTATATTATCTTTCAACGTTGCCATTCGATAGCATACTTATTCTTAATTACATTTATAAATTAGTGAAATAAAGTCTAATAAATGAAATAGAATATTGTAATACATAATGTTATGACTTAGAAGAAATATTTTGTTGTTCTCAAATACGAATAACATAATACAAAAAAAGCAATGCGTTATTTATTTGTTATGTATTAAAATTATTGACAACACGTAAACTGATTTTTCAAATAAAGTCAAGTTAAATAAAAAGTAGCAACTGAGTGTATAAAATACTATTTAGTGATTTAGTGATTTCCTAATTTTCTGATACATTTAAAAGAAATGTAGTTATACAGCAACACTAAAAAGGCTTAAATAGATTCGAAATCAGTAAACTAACAATTTAAACTCTTCCTAATTACACATAAATTATAGCTTTTATCTATTTTAACAAACTCTTCAATTGCATAATCACAACCGTTTTTTTACGAAAGAGTCCTATTTTAATCCTTTGCATTTGTATATCTGAATTGTTTCAGCTGCTATATCATTTTATGTTAAATATTTATTATCCTAAACCACATTTTATGGGAATACAAAAAATATTCGAGGCTTCTTTAATTTTGCATTAAACATTAAATAGACCATTACTTCGGTGATATACAGTAATGACTTCGTAACTGTTTCGAAAGATTTCATCGTTAATTGTTCACAAATCATCCGCGCTATTGAGGGAGTTCTTCATTGAACCGCAAAATGTGAGTAACACGATGTGGTAGTGGTTCCATTTTAAAGATCATATTAATATAACAACGCCTATGTAACAACTACATGTGTTTTATTTACAGTTCTTGTTAAATAAAATCTTTACCAACGTAATTATGAAGACTTTTAGATTAAAAGAAAACTAAACACGATGTTTGAAGCATATTTACTTATTCTATGAGTGATAATAACTTACTCCTTTCGCCTATTATACAGGGTGTCCCATTTAAATTAACATTGTAAAAAATCTCAAAGACTTAAGAAAAGCAAACTAACACGTGTCCTTTAGTATTCCGAGTGGAGAGACAAATGGCATTACTAATTTTTTAATGCATGAATCTTGTCTTTTTTATCATAAACCCATATTTTTTATTCCGGAATCATATTCTACGTGAAAAAATGCATGACTTTTGTTTGATACATTTTGTGTAAGTTCAATGTTACATCTGGTACTCTTACGTCTTCAAGTATCATTAGTACCTTAAGAATTATTGATGGCACGTTAGATGGAAACAAATCGAGACTTCTTGGATCGCGAATTACCTGTATTTCTTGAAGAACTAAGCCTAGCAGATAGACAAAACATGTGGTTACAACACGATGGTTGCCCAGTTCATTAATCACGTATTGTACAGCATATACTGCATCGGGATTTTACTGCTCATTGGATAGGTCGAGGTGGTCCAGTTTCCTGGCCAGCGAAATCACCTGATCCTACATTACCCGATTACTTCCAATAGGGTTATCTCAAGGAAAAGGTTTACTCCGATCCACCTATTATACTAGAAAACATGAAACAGCGAATTATAACTGCGTGTCGTAGTATCACGAGAACAACTTTATTATCTGTTCATGAGTCTTTTATTAAACGAGTTAATAAGTGTCTAGAAGTTGAGCATTTATTGTAATGGTTTTAAATGAAATAAAAGATCTTCCAGAAGAAAGTAACGTTGCCATTTTAATAGAAAAAATATTTTTGACATAAACATAAAAATTTAACTAAATATTTTAAGAAATTTTTTGTCAGTTCAATATTGAACTTAAATGTATCAAACAAAAGTCGTACATTTTTTCACGTAGAATATGATTTCGGAATAAAAAATATGGGTTTATGATAAAAAAAGACAAGATGACCTTGAAATAACCTTGAAAATGCCCGTGCATTAAAAAATTAGTAATGCCATTTAATTCCCCACTCGAAATACTAGAGGACACGCGTCTAGATATCTATACCTTAGGCAAATACAACAGCAAAAAGTTAAACCGTATCTTTTAAAACAAATTCATTTATTTAGGAAAATTTTACTTTAGTGTTCAAAATAAAAAGTTACTTCATCTGAAAAATTTCTTTCATAACATATTAGTTTATCACAGAAATCCAATTTTCACATGTTATTTTATTTCTATTGGAACGCGAATGAAACAAACACGTAATCTTTTTGCGGTGAAACGCGAGAATTCTTGTCAGCTGAAGCAGCTGAGGAAGACAAGACATGTTGGATATTGACACAGGTCTTCGGAAATCAATAATAACGGCTTAATGGCACGTACATATGTATATATGAATAATATTCTATCAATATTTACTATGTTACAAGTTGTTGGAATATTTAAAACTTTAATTATAATTTTTAAATATTATTTGATTAAAGTTTCTGTAGTTTACAAAAATTGATACATACATATAACATTGCCTAACGCGTACCCACGCTAAAGTGTTATAATTCCGTTATTTAATAGGTGTTAATAATGCAAGTAGTTGTTTATATGAACATTATCAATTAAAAAATATGGCGATTAAGTTTTGTTTTTTAGACGAAATTATATACCTTTTCAAATAATGGTTTAAAGCAAGTTTATATAACGTTTGATGTTAACATTGAACATATAACATTTGCAAAATTAATTTTCAGTAGAACAGAGACAGTTTAAATAAGAAGTATTGCCGGCAATATTATACTTAAAGTAATAATTTGATCATACAATTTTCCTAGAAAAAGTTCTTTGTGCATATCATTAATGCGGGAGGTTACGTAATATGTAGGAGACATTTCAGGAGTGGATAGATGACACAAAAACAAAAAAAATTTATAGAAACACATATCCAATTTAACCTTATGCCAGAGTTACCGTCATTTTCGTACTTCAATAATCCAAAACAATTTATCGTCATAAAAGATACCCTTTTCTCTCTGCCTCAGATCTGTTGGTAAATTCGACATCTCTTGAAATGTTGTTCAGTAAGAGGGATTCCAGGGAATAGCCAATGAAAATACCCTTCTTATACCGAGAGTATAATTTCTTAAATAATCAAGGTTTTTGTGTGAAAAGTTGGTCCAAATTTTTCCAGTCCTAACAGATTAGGTTTTCTTCTATTTCACATTTCATAAGGAGTGACATCAACTGTTTTAGTGACACGTCTGTTCAACAGATATGTTATGTGGCAGTTTGTACAGCAAAATCCAAAACTTATTGTTAAACTTGGTCGCATGCAGCATGCCATGAAACAAGGTGCGGTACATTTTCCCCGCCCTTCCATTTTGCTGTGAAGTATCGTTTATTATATATTCAATAACAGTGCTTTTGTTTCTATACCAAAAGCTTGAACTCATTGTTTCTAAACTCTCTATGTACCTCTATCGCATCTTATCTTCTGTTTTCAAGTTAAAGTGGGCTTCCGCTTCCAAAGTGTATTGTTTTAAATATTCTTCAGTTTCTTCGTTCGTAAGAAGCAGATAGAAGTGGGTGTAATCATCCATTACAGTAAAAAAATATTCTTCATTGTTATGTGTTATTGGAGATCTTTTACCACACACATTCGTGTGAACCATTTCAAGTGGTCTATTTGCTCTAATTCTTTCAGAGAAAAAAGGACATCTCGTCTTCTTGCCTACGATGCATGATATAATGTACATATATCATATTAAGGCTTGATATAGATTTTAAAATTTGTATATATTTAGCTCCGTCATAGATTTTGTAATTTGTATAGATTTACATATTCTTTAGTTATAAGACCGCCATTTTCGGTCAAAATTCCCTCGGGAATTTTGAAAACCGTTCCGTGGCAGCCGTAAACTTATGAAGCAACAAAGACCCGCGATTTTTACTGTAGTTTTTCGTTCATCGTCCACATTGTCCAGCTAACACTGGTATTTCTTGTTGTCTTCATCAATTCCATCACCCAGATCAGGAATTTTTCTTCAATTATTAAAATTTAGATGTCACAATTTATTATGCCACTTGATGTCGTTTTCTTTTTGTGTCAACAAGGTTTCTTCAGAATATTGATTCTTCATGTCAATTTCCCAGGGTCCTTGGCTTGTTCTTCTTCCTTCCATTACAACTTCATCTTCAACAATAGATATATCTCCATTGTGAATCACATTTACTGATTCTTTGTTAAAAATAGTGATAGTATTAATTCTGTCACTGAATTAACTTGAGAGCAGATTTATATTCAGGCCTGGAAGATGCAATACATTGACGAGTATAACCTTTCAAGAATGAACATCTCCAGAGAGATTTGAAGTAAGCTTTTGTCTTTTCTTAGCTACTCCAGTATTTATTACTTCTATCTTCTTAGAGTTATTCACAGTCTTGAACAAAATGGTCCCTAGCACCTGTGTCAGGGACAAGTGCGTAGTCTACGGCGCTGTACATTGCACACTTGTTATTGTTTTCAATAAGCTAGGTTAAGTACGCGACCTTTTCATTGTTGTTTGTCTTGCTTCATAAATCTTGGGTTGTTCTCTTTCAATATATACACACAGGAAACATTCCATCACCTACATAGGACTTCTTGGGTGTCTTCTTAGAGTCTTCATTCTGATACTGTAATTTGTTTTTAGGGCAATGCTTTAAATAATGTCCTCCTTGCTTGCAGCTGAAGTAAATGACTCCTTTGTAAAATTTCAGGTTTCTCTATATTCCTATTTACCTCTTTTTGAAACCTTGTGACATTTGTGTTGAATGTCACCCTTTCTATGAGTTTGTTTTATTATTTTATCCTTTTCTGTAGCAAGTCTTGATTTTTGATTTCAGATTTTCTAGAGTTTTTTTATCTAAAGGGGATGAATCTCACACACTACTATAGTACCGACATTCTTCTGATAAGGCTGCTATTATTCTGGTTATTAATATGGTGTCAGTTACCTTCCTTTTATACTGTTTAATTTAAATATAATGACCAGGAATATTGGATATAATATCTTGATTACTTTTTACTTTGAAGTTGTAGAAGTCACTGTACAGTTGTGTCATTTGCTGAGAAGAATCCTTATAGAACACACTTGCGAGTTGATCATAGATTTCTTTTGCAGTTGTGCAGCACAAAATATGAGGAGTCTTAGCACTAAGATCATATGTAACCAAGATATAGCCAGCGCTTTGTTAGAGCATGTTTTAAAGTCCACTCAGCGAGTTTACTCATATCTCCAGCAAATACGTTTTCTAGTTTCGATCCATTCAGACATTCCCAGAGATTCGAAAAGGGTTTTAATCTCTCACCGCCAGAAAGGAAACGTGGAAGTATCCTTCAACGCAGGCATGCGCTCTACATCTTCTTTATTCATCATGATATTTTAGTATTTTTACTTGTTCTACAGTTTTATCACACAGTATTGAGATCTGGGCGCATAACTTGATAATTTTTAATGTTTTTTTTTTGTATTAATATGGATCGATGTATTTTACATATAATTAACACACGTTTTCCAGTATCCATTTTTAACACGACACGTGCTTTATTTTGAAGTAAACAGGTTATATACGGTTCTGCCAATTCATACTCTTATATTCCAACGTAACAACATTACTTACTATTAAAATTCGCTTCACTGGTCTCAAAGATATCACAATTTTACCCCCCCCCCCCTTATTTTGAGGGGTTGTTTCATGTCCTACATATACATATTTTTCCGTAGATAAAAAAAAATACGTGTCCCTTAGTTTTTCATGTATTATAACATATCCAAATTTCAGAAAAATCGGAGTGTCACTTCCATAGGTTTACGTCGGAGATTGTAAAAAGTAGCTACTATTTTACACTATTTTAATAACCATATTCAACCTGCTATTTTGAATTTTGAACTGTCGGCATAAGTTTCGCAATCAGCGTCGGCAAGAACCCCTACATAGTAAACTTGCTTTAATCAAGCTAATTTCGTGAGCCGCTTCATTCTTATAAATAAAACATGTACCTTCTCCTTTTTGTGCTTGACCTTGTTTTTTACTATGTTTTACGGATTGAAGCAATAACTGTTTGCCTTGAACACTGTCATTATGTATAAATAATATGAGAAAATGTTATATAAAAAACTAGATATAAATATAAATCATATTGTAATACACACATTTCTCGTGTAGATAGAGGACATTTCAGAATCATGTTTGTTCTTTCTGTAATGGAATGCTATGTAATTTTTTATCGCG
Source organism: Megachile ligniseca (assembly GCA_945859555.1). Classification (NCBI taxonomy): domain Eukaryota; kingdom Metazoa; phylum Arthropoda; class Insecta; order Hymenoptera; family Megachilidae; genus Megachile; species Megachile ligniseca. The sequence continues at coordinate 1,245,082 of OX243778.1, forward strand.
GTGTGATAGTCGATGTTGAGACTTCAGAAAGCTATCATTGAAGATCAAATGTAATATCAAAATAGTATTCCTTACATTACAGGAGATGTTCAAAGTAATGACTATTGTTAATGCAAAGTTGTATTATCACATGCATGTCTTATCGTCTTCAAATTTATTCTTGTACATGCTATAATTAATCGTTGTTTCATATTTTCTGGGATAATAGATACTTCTTGTTCAATATTCCCAGTGAAAAAGATCTAATAGTGTTACGTCTGGAAAGCGAATTGATCAAGAAACTCTTCCACGTTCTATTCATTAGTTTGGGTAAAGTTTGTTAAGTGCATCTCGTAGTCTCAGAGTATAATATGTCGGGCACCTACCGTGCTTGAACTACGTCATTTAGTGAACGTATATTGATACATTTTCTAATAAAGTCTCCATTGTGCGTCGTATAAAATATCTATATCATTCATCAGTAAGATTTCTATCGATAAAGTGTGGTATGTTAGATTTTTTCTCCAAGGTGGCATTGAAAAATGTTTATTAAGAAGTACCCACTATATCAGAAAGTGTGATACAATGGATAATTGCAGTATGTGCTAGAATAAGTTTAGTGTCGATAAGACATGTACGCGATGTAGCGATACGATGGTTTTAGCTGTGCATTGACGCAAACGATCACCACATCGAACATCCTCTGTAATGTAAGGAACTTTATTCCTTGTCTCAACATCGGCCATCATATCACGATAAATAAAAGTATAGCATATCAATAAGAAAATAAAGATATCCTAAAAGTCTTCTCTATGCTTTCACTTGCGTGAAAAATCTTTGCAAAAATTTTGGACAAATTTTTAACGGCAGTATTCAAGGTGGCTATTAATATTTGGATGACCTTGGATTAGTACTTTTACATGCATGATAGTAAAAGAAATTGATTGATTCATCAAAATGTTGGGTTGTATTAAAAAATAAAGTACAATTATATTCGGTGCATCGGTGTATCTACATAAAAAATAAAATTATAGGAAGTTAGGTCGTATTATACCGCATGATTCTTCTCTATTTGTACTCAAAACAGAGCAGTAACCTGTCCTAATTAAGATAGATATCTTCAATACACTTTTTACATTTACTACCACATCTCAATAGTTTAGAATACGATTTTAAGATAAAAATCTCGAAATTATAAAGAAATAAGATATTTTCAGAGTTACAGGAAAACTAGCTTTTATCAGAGCTTTAGTAAAACTAGCTCTTTTCAGAGTTACTATATTTTTTATAAACATGGAACACTTATTACTGCATAGATACAACTCCATTAATTGCACGTAATCTAAGTTAATCATCAAGATATTATAGGTCATACAAGTATAATCTACGTTTTTAAGGATTTAAATAATCTACGTTTTTTATAAATTAGTATAAAAAATGTAATATGATACAATTTCCAAAATATTATATATAGGAATCAGTCGTGCACCGAACGGAAGGTATAAAATGTACGTATAATTCCAACCCTAGGAATATTTTTTGCATGAGAGAAATTAAAAATTCCAATTTATCCGTATTTTTTCTTTGGATCCATAGTTTACGTATGTGAAATTTGATCAAAATAGTTTAACGTTTTATGAAACAAATTTGTAAAATGATGTTAATTTTTAACATATTTCTTAAACAAACAAATTTTTCAAAAATTCACTTACACCATATTATTGGCCTTTCTAAGCGGAAAAATTTTCATTTAAAATTTTTTTCTGCGGCTAATAGTTTCCGACATATTTGCCCAAATAACTTTTTTAACCCCAACTTTAAAGGTTATTTTCACCACTTCAAAGTGGATATTCGCACGTAAAAAAATATGTGTTAAATATTTTTTCAAGTTCTAAAACATAACAATTTCATCAAAATTGGCGTGTAACGTTTGGGTAATGTTTCGAATTCGTTGATATAGTACACGATCTATTTCTTTATATCAATCATAGTTAGTTGTTAGTGAGTGTTACAAATATAAATGAAAATGATGTAATTATTGTTTTTTTAAACAGCTTGAAATAAGGTTTAACTTCGTGTTTAGCATAATATTTGTTTAAAATGTGTTACAAGCGATTTGAACGAATTAGCGCATTTTTGGAAAGATTATTCAAACTGTAAATATTACTATGGCAGTACCGATGAAGATGTAAATATGTCGATGTAGTAGTGATACGTTCGTACGATATATATATTGGTTTTCTTTAAACCCTTTGAGATCCTATCATCGATTTTTATTTCTCCCGTTATACTCTCGTTAAAACAAATTATTTAAAAAATAAAATAGAAGCCATGGAAAGGTCACTCGATCGATAGATTCGCTTATTTCCTTTTTGTTTTGTTATTTTTTTATTAATATTAAATTTTGCATAAAACGGAAGGTTTTTGTTATTCATCAAATACATACCAAAGATTTAATTCAGCGTTAAAACTTATACTTTAAAAAAGAAGGAAAGAATATGTTAACCAAACATATTTACATAATTTTTATTACCTTGGTTTTTGCAATTCAAAGACAGGAATTTTTTGCAAACACTACACACTTTTTGTACATTCGTGTAATTAAATTGGCGGCACAGCCATTAAGCTAAGTTCGCTACGCTTTTAAGCAAAAATGATTCAATTAATATTTATGAAAAAATGAATAACATATTACTGTTGTATATTCGTTTTGCAAAACAGTTTATAGATGCAGGCAAAAATCTCGAGTTCAGTAAATGAATAGAACTTCAGTATTAAAGGTAGCGATTCTCAGTTATGCGATTATTTCATCTGCCCGAGCAACTTACATAAATAAAGCAACTGAAAATGAGATTATTAAAAGCTGTAGTGAAGAAGCATTATTGATTATCATTAATTGAATTGAACAACCAAAATGTTATATTAATATTATATTTAATGAAATAATTCACATATCCCATATTTCATAGCTACCAGTTATATTCAAATGCATATATGAAAATATAGTTTGGGAAGATGTCATAAAATTTGTAGATCTTCATAAAAAAACAAATACAGTAAACAAAGTTTCTTAGAAACTAGTTTATCAGGCTCTAATTTAGGGAAAGTTGTATCTAACACTTTAAGAGTTTAAATGTTGTATAAGTATAATAACGGATTGGTATTCTGTTATAATTTTTTAATCTCATGGTACTGCAATAGCTGTGAAGAAAGAAACTGTTACTGTTGATTATTCTTTACGTCATAATCACATTTCTAATCTATTAGTATCAGACTCTTCATCAGTTCAATCAGATAAGAATGCAGTAAGCATGACAAAGGAAACTGTAATATTCTTTATAGCTTTATCTGAACTAAACGGTGTATGACACAAGTATTATTTTCAATAATTATTCCATTATTGAATCCCGTATTCTCGTGAAAATGCATTAAAAATGTTTCAAAAGTTGGAACATTAAGATTACCACAGTTGCAACTGTTTGTCTTTTTGTTTTTCTAAGTTCTGTGGTTCAAGTAAGTTGTTCCTTTCGAAAGGTTCAGATTGATTTTAAATTAACAGAGGATACTTAAAAATTTGTAAAAATAGAACATGATTAATTAGAACAAATAGTATTCAAAGTTTTCCCTTATCTACGAGGAAACGTATGCTGTTGTAGAATAATTGGAAACGGAAATTAAAATACCTCACATAACAAGCAGATAAAGTAATCGATAAAATCCTGTTGCGTATTATAGACATAGATAATTTATTTAATTTTCGATAACTGAAAAATGAATTAAAAATATGAAATGTCGATTTTCTAGAAAAAGTACAGATTTGTATCATCCACTTTTTTTTCGACTGAGCAGTTTTAAAATATACTAGCGTATTTTAAAAAGAAATTTATAAGATTGCCGTAAAATATGTTACTCTTTGTGCTAAAGTTGTGGAATGCAAAATGTGACACAGAGAAATTCGATTCCTTTTACAGTTTAATTAAATTACCTAAATTCTCCGAATGTGATGTGTATCCTACATTATATGTGCTTCTAAAAATTTTAGATACACTACCTTAAAATGCTGCATGTGCAAAGTGATAAGTTTATAGAATATAAATATTTGAAATGTAACGTAAGGAATTTGCGTTGTTAAATATACACTGTGATGTAGAAATAAACGAAGACCGCATTATAGATCGATTCGCAGATGTAGAACAGAATTTATATTGTAAATTAAAATTGTTTGCGTATCCATGTTAAACACTTTTTACGCCTACTTTCTTCATAAAACAGATTATTTAATAATTATATTGATTTTTATAATGTATGTATTATTAACGTGGACTTAACTATTCAGGCTATAGTATGAAATACAGATATCAAAATATAAACTGCAAGCTATTTTTAACTCTTGTAATAGAAGATTTAAAAATGTACTTATTTACTTGTATACATTTCGTCCTTTCCCTCTCTTCCCAAAAAAGATTTCCAGTTTCACTACTGCTTGACCCCGAAATCTCCTCTACTGTTTCATTCGCACAAAATTTATTTATACCGCATAATGTCCTCTTTTATATCCTACACTTTTTGTGAGGACATTTTTTTGTTAACTTGATTCCTTAGTGACACATTTTACAGTTGCCGTTTAAATATGATATCCTATGTAGCAGAATTCCGATAAAAACAAAAACGCGTATTTATTGACTATGTGAAGTAAAATTGTAAATGTGTAAAAATAAATCTACTTAATTCTTAATGTATCGATAAAAAATGCCACCTTGAAATATTATAAGTACAATCTTAAACATAACCTTAGTATCAAAAAGAGCTGATACAAGGAAACAATAATTGATTTAGTAAAACTTGTTAATAATCAGAACACTGTTGATCAATAATACTAGAGCTAAACCCATGAAAATGACAGATTTAAAATCTCTTGTTTTAAATTTTGGAAATTAACATTGGCAGCTGCTATTAGGTATTCATTTTCAAGCACTTACAGCTTAATGTACATATTAGAAAGCAGTTATGCATTATTTTTTATATTTCTTTTTTCTATTCTAGTCAGTATTAATTAAATTTTACAAAGTAGTAATTTTGCTATGTACATTAAACGAAATTTTGAAATAGCGTTCTATTAGGTATAAGAGGAAACATAAAATTGCAGAAACCATAGTTAGGACGTCTTTTTTAAATGCATATTGACTTGCGTATAAACAAAAATGTATAAAAAATATAAAATTATAACTAAATATAAATGGTAAGTCATTGAACTTCGGTCATGTTTAATTAACAGTTCTCAACAACTTCCAAAAACGGTAGTACTTACAACCAGGGTCAGTGCACTTCCGTGCGAAAGATTCGAAAATATCAGGTACTTCCGCTTCCAGGCAACATCTGATCAGAGCCATTTTCTTCTAATCACGTATTCCATGAGTATTCAAAAATGTTAACTTTTCAAAAAAACGTGTCACTGAAGTCAATATCACCGTTTATGCTTTAAAAAGCTTGCCAACTAAAGAACATTCCAAGAGATCGGGCGAGTAAGTAACGACGCGACGTCGACGCTTGGCGTCGCGACGTTCGTGCTCCACTAACCCGCATTCGCACACGAGGCTACCCTTGGCAATACTTTCCCCAACTACGTCATGCGTCGAGTACGCGCCTGTGCCGAGGATTGGTAAGGCGAAAGGGTGCTGCAGGGAGCAGAGGGAACGTTCTGTAGTGCCTCTGTTAATAAAGGCCATCTTCCTTGGGTTGCGGCCCTTGTAAATCAATGGCTAAACAGTGTAGAACATTTCATTGTTGACCAAATAAACGGGTCGATTAGTAAAAAACTGTTTTCATCGCATCTTTTTTAGATGGATCGCTTCCAATATAATAAATCTACCTTTATTAGAATCGTGTGCCATAGAAATACACTGTTCTTTAAACGTTCCATTATTTGAATGTGACATGCACAGTGCGTTAGAAAACGACCACTACAGCAATAAAAATGTATGAAAAACAGTTGTTACAAAATTGGCCATGATCTCTAAAGTCAACATTTTTTTTTTACTTAACTGTGGAGTACTCGTTCCGGGGATGAAAATCTTTTCAGTAATAGTTACTTTTTATTTTGCTCCATATTATTTAATGAATTGAAAAAGTATGGCAGAAACTGTAAAATACAAACTTTTGTTTTACAAACGTGACGCTACGACCGTAGTTCGTGTTTTCTGAAAATGATTTATTACAATTCTAAATCCACAACAGTAAGTAAATATATATTACTTTAACCTGTCAAGAAGATCAAAACATATGTGACATAACCTTACATTTGAATGTGATAAACTAACTAAGTAGAATACATGTCACTTAATAGTGTTAGTAAGAAAAATTTATAATGAAATAAGGTATTATTAAAACAAATGTTTGCATTTAACATTTTTTTTTAAATGGTTGTTTTGCATTGTTAATTAACTATTCTCCTAAAAAGTTCCATATGAGTAATTGCCCTAGTGCTGGACGTTCAATGTCCTTTTTATATGATGTTTGCAATAAAAATGTCTGAACAAAATTTCCTAATATGAACCATTGACACTGCAGCGTGTCAAATTTCTTTTAAAATGCCTGTATGTCATTAAGCAAGGAAGATGGTGAAACACTGGAATTTCGACTCTTCTTTGCTATTCCCCCTTTAGTTGTAAAACAAGCTTGAAACTTGTAAACACGTAACCCTCATATAAAATGGAATTCTTATGACACGGTTTCGCTTTAATATGTTTCGAGAATTAGAAATATTCCTCATACAACACGACATCCAAAAACATAGTTTCACTTTTTTCGGTTTAAGAATTAGAGAAATTCCCGAACAATTCGGAACATAAAAAGAGATTTTAAGAGCAAAAGATTTGTATCTCATACGAAATTAGGGAAATCCCCGTACAACACAGAACATGATAAAAGCTTTTAAAGTTTCATGTACTTACCAAATAATCGCATTATACGGAAGTTATTTGTATGTTCGAATTTATAAAATTCTAAATTTCCAAATTTCTTTAAGTACTTCCAAATTTTGAAATTTTAAAATCTGTGAATTTTTGAATTTTTAAATAAGGAGAGTTCTAGAGACTTCTAGTGCCGGAGGCGATGTAAAACACTTAAGGCTTGTTATAAATAAATAAAAAACTTTATTTAACCTATTCATTCTACAGTACTTATAAGTTAATAATATTAGAAAAAATAGTTTGTTCGCATTTCAAACGTGATAAATATAACTAATTTCCGGTATTAGGTATTGTCCGGCAATAGGGGAACTCCCCTAAGGTTTTTCCTATTAGTTAATGCATTAGATTAGGATGTACACTTAGGGGCAACGTAGACTCTTTATAAATAAGAATATACGAATAAACTTGAACATTTTTTAAATCACAAACTCTCATGATTTTAAATTTCTAAATTTAAACATTTTTGAATCTTCAAATTTTTTAATTTCGCGCACTTCTAAATTCCCAATATTTTTAATTTTCTATATTATCAACATTCTAGTTCTCCTAGTGCCTGAATTTCTAGATAAGTAAACTTCTATAATATTATACTTGCAAAGGGTTAAAGGAGGCCTAAAACCGACTGTATTTTATAATGTACTGTTTGATAGCTTACCAAAACACATATCGTGTACCAAGTTTCACCTTATTTTCTTAATTTCGTGGCATGAAAAGATTGTGAAAATATTCGAAGACTTTGTAGATGTGACAAAGTATGTTAGGAAATTTTGGAAGATTTTTTGTTGCAAATTCCAAGTACAGAAAATAAAAAATGACTTGTTAAAGAAATATTAAAAAATACAGTTTCTGTACCGATATATAAGGGCGACTACTTTCTTTAATAGTAGAAATATATTAGCATGACTATTATCTTCTAATCTTTTCAGATCTTTTGGCAGCATGTCTCAGTTAAAAAAAAAAATTAAAAAATGATTTTTCGACGTACTTAGGATAAAAATGTAACTGCAGGTTTATCGGTTGCTTTATAAAATGAGCGTATTAACAAATTTTTAATATTATTTTTATGGATAGAATGAGGTATAAATTGAAAGAATTAATTTAGAGAATTCAAATCTGTATTTGAAGTATTATAGTTTTATTTGACGTAGTCGACAACAAATTGTTAAAGATTTGCGGCTACGGAACTGCTTGTGGAGTTTTTTGTTGTAGCTTCGCGCCCCATATAGATGTAAGTCTTTTTATCTTCTTTTATTGCTTTTTATTTGTTATAATTCTATAATGATGAGAAATAAAATTGGAATGGCGAGTTACACGAGTCAAGATAAATGAGAAAATGGAACATGAGATTAGAACGTATTGTTAAATTACTTAAATGATGTTGGTTGCTCGAGTTTTGTTGGTTTTTGCACGTGTGCACCAATGTAAAAACTAACTAGGTCGAAGGACCATCCTTGTTCGAGGAAAAAAACAAACACTATATTGTAACCGATGTTTTGTATATTTTATATTGTTACTATAAAATATATATGTTGTTAGCTAAAATACACGAGTCTAACCTAACTAGATGCCTGATGGTTTCTAGTTCTTCGGGAACCAAGGAAAATGCTCGTTTCTTTCGATTTCTGTCTTCTACATACAGTCTATTTCATGACAGTAGATTCCAGATAGAAGCTAATCTGTATTTCGTGAACGATAATTTGGCAGACTTGAGAAATTTTCAAGGCGTATGGTCACCAAGTACATGGTCTGCTATAATTAGTGTAGAAGATATTGAAAGATATTGCAGAAGAAAATATTGGTAGAGGCTCTGTTTTTGAATTATTCAATTATTATTAAAATGTCGACCTACCAGAGCGCACGTGATTGTAGTCGTGAACAAGTATGCCGGCACCCATTAGTATAATAGGAAGCCATTAGGTCAAAGTTCAATCGAATTACGAATAAACAAATGAAGTATAATGTCAAGTTATTCATTATTCATAAATAAGTAATGAACCAATTAGTCGTTATTTACATAGATCGAGTAAATCGAATATATTCGATACATATATTCATTATTAAAAAAACATTAGAAATAAAATACTGGAAATTATTTTTGTCATTTATCATAGAAGTGCATAAGAGCAAATTTAGATTTTGGGGGAGGTTAAACAACTTCTCTATTTAACAGAAAATAATTAGAATTGAATAGGTAACACGTCTAATAATTTCTGTCTACGTTAGATTTTAAAAAATCTTTAAATTAGACTTACCTAGTGATCTACAAATAAATCTGATTCAATGAAAATGGGTCTACCGATTCTATCTATTCCAAGAAGTAACACGCAAACCACAACAGCTGATATCGTGGTCGGGTCAGTGAACTCACTTTACTTCATTCACTTTCATTAATTGCCTTTCTTAATTGCCTAACGTAAGAATGACGATTTATTAATTTCTCATAAACAAAATTCTCAATTATAAGTAATTAATAGACAAGAAATTTTTAGCGTTAACCGTTAAGAACAAACTGTAAAATTATAATTCATAACCGTCCTAGGTTCATGTATAAAAAGGTCTAACTTATTATCATATTGCTTGTCTTTAGGGAAAATTTATTAAGCGATTAAGTTACTTTCTTTGTTATCATATTTATTATTAAAATATTATCAATTTTTCTTTCTTTCATTTCATGTTTCTATTTGAAAGATATACCAATTTAAAATTTGAAGTCCTGACGGAGAGGCCTGTATAAAATTAGCATATCGGCTTATTCACGTGCCTTAAGAAAGTTAAAATTTAGTAGAATTCAAATTTAAAGATACAATTGCAATACTGAATATTACCATCTTCCTAATTTATATTTGGTTTGAGAATAGGAAGGGTAAATTGATCTATTAAAGCCACCACGAGAGTTAGTGACAGCGGTCTGCTTTAACGACATCAGTAAAATTAACTACTATCCAGTTCACGATAGAATTAAGTTACCGACTGTTCACATAGTTGTACGAGTAAGCAATGTCATAACTGAGGTAAACTAAAATGATAATATGTGCATTGTTTTAAACTTTAATTGTAAAAAATGACTTTATTAGCAGAGACTGACACGTATTCAGTAATAGCTGATAGAAATAGTGAGTTACTTTAATACATTGACACTAGGGTGCACCACCGGTACGTAACATGTAGCGACACCTACATCCGGTCAAGCGTTCCGCCGGAAAGTGCATTTCCGCGCGTAGGAGTCTCATTCTCTCGTGGAACGTGCATCGGAGTAGTCGCGAAAATCAGCAAAAAGAAAGTGTTTAAAGTTTTATAAGTATTATAACTTATATTATAAAATATATATAAGGTGCGCGATCTCATCTTGTATTTGTTATCAAAGTCACATCGTAATAAGAGATCTTATTAATAATAAATTTAAAAACGTTCTGATTAGAAGTTCAAGTGTGAAATTCATTTGATAAACCCCTTTTCCCACGTCGATAGAGTAGAGTCCTGCAAAACGCAAGCAGAGCTCTACAATTGGTGACCCCGACGTGATCACAATCGAAAAGGGAGAAACGAGAGACTATTTTTTTCGTGTTATTAAGAATAATATAAAAAAGGATGCCGTTAACGCACTCGCCATCGAAGGAAAGTCCCAATATGGCGGACTTAGAGGGGGCCCATCTGTTCCAACCGTTGGAACACGGTACGTGAGATTTCGCTTGGAAAGTTTATGATAGGTTCATGACAAAGGCTATTTTTGAGAAAGACTTTTTCCTCGCGCGTAGTTAAGTTTATTTATCTTTTTCGGACAATAGAGTTAGAGTTTTAGTTTTCGTTTCGTCCTCAATGGCCATTTCCTGTCATAAATTTGGTCTTTCCGAAGGGTACATTCGTTACGGTACTTGTGGGCCATCAGGCCCTTGAGACCCAGAGGAAAACCCCGGGGTTGCCGGACTCGCGGATTTCTCACGTACGCCCTCGTACCATCCCACTCTTTCCTAAACGAAACACGCTAAGGGCGTAACGGAAAAGTGGGAGAAAGTTAAGGGACACGCTGATTGGAATTCACCAAAATCGAGAAAAACCAATCAGCGCATTTCCCAGACTTTCGCGAGGGCTCCTTTGCTCTGACGATCGAGAGCAAAGGTCAGATCACACAACGCATTCATAGAGTCAACATCATAGTATTCAGATAGTAAAGAGTCAATCGTTCGGACTTAGTTTATTCTCGAACAGAGTCACTCGTTCGGACTCTACATAATTTCGATACAGAGTTAGCAGTCCGTACTCTGTTAACGTTATCTAGAGTTATCATTTCGAATTCTAGTTTTGAACTACTGCTCGTATGTTAATTCGGCAGAGCAGCGCGTCGTAGAAGCCGTTAGCATTCGAGACGTAGGATTTACAACCTTACGTCACGGAAAATAATTCCGTGCGGCCATCTCGACGCGAGTAACCTCATACGAACGGTTACACCATCAGCCCTTAGAAGGCGCCTTAGGCGAGGCAGCCATTGCTACGGCCACGTTGAAGAAGTTGCCGCCATTTTGGCGGGAGAATCCACAAGTCTGGTTCATCCAAGTGGAGGCACTATTTGACTTGGGAAGGATCACGAGTGACGATACGAAGTATCGTCACGTTATTACGCAGCTAGACCAGTCGGTATTGCCGTTTGTAGCGGATTTACTAACGTCACCCCCGGCTCGAGGGAAATACGAGGCAATAAAGGAAAAATTGATTAATGCTTTCGACGAGTCCCCGGAATCGAAACTGCGCCGGGTGCTGAGGAGCCGAAATCTGGGGGACGAAAAACCCTCTCACTACCTACAAAAAATCCGCAATCTGGCCGGCGACCAAATAAGCGAGGCAGTTCTAAGATCTTTGTTTCTGGAGCAACTCCCGGAGAACGTACGAAGCATCCTCGTCATTAGCGAAACGAGGGATTTGGCGAATCTAGCGCTCCAGGCGGACAAGATCCTGGAGATGCATTCGTGCCACGAATTCGTGCCACGTTGCAGCAGCATCTCAGGATCCTCATCCTGTTCCTCCGGCCATGGAAAAAAGGGACGACCTGCGGGAACAGGTAGAAAGACTGGCAAAGATGGTCGAGACGCTGGCCACGCGTTCGCGGCCATCTTACCGACGACCTCCAACATGGCGACGATGACCGGATTCACGAGATGGCCGTTTCCGGCGGCGTTCACTTTCCCGTGAAGAGAGAGGAGGACTCTGCTACTTCCACCATCGGTTCGGGGAAAGATCGTTCCGGTGCGAGCAGCCATGCTCCTGGACCGGGCCAACTCCTGGGATCAATAATAATAATAATAATAGCAATTCCGGCAGCAGGACGGCGGCCCCGGAAAACTAGCAGCGCAACCCCGGGTACAGACGGCGTCGAACGGTCGCGCTGAGAATTGCCGTCTAGTAATTAAGGACATTAGGAATAATTTAAGTTTTTTAGTCGATACGGGGGCGGATATCTCCGTGTTGCCGCTTAGATCGGCGATAAGAGAGTCTGTTCCCAGCGATTTTAAGGTATATGCGGCTAACGGCACAGTCATTGAAACGTTCGGAACAACCAAACTGACACTGAATCTGGGATTGCGGCGTCCATTCCTTTGGGAGTTCATCGTAGCAAAGGTGCAGCAGCCAATTTTAGGAGCTGATTTTCTAAAAAGGTATGGTCTTCTGGTTGACGTACGTAATAAAAGACTCATTGACGGACTAACGAAACTCCATTCAATCGGACAGATAAGTACCATTTTTCAACCGTCACTAACAAGCCTTTGTAATAGTAATCCGTACCAAGACCTTTTAAAACAGTATATTGAAATTACACGACCGATACAACGACATGACGAACCGAAACATAAAATACAGCACCACATCGTCACCAATGGGCCACCATGCGCAGAGAGAGCTCGGAGACTCCCTCCAGAAAAATTAAAAGCTGCTCAGAAGGAAATCAACCACCTTCTGGCTCAAGGGATTTGCAGACCGTCAAGTAGCCCTTGGGCTAGCCCTCTGCACATGGTGCCCAAGAAGAATGGTGATTGGAGGCTATGTGGTGACTACAGAAAACTTAACAGTCTCACGGTACCAGACAAGTATCCCGTCCCACATATACAAGACTTTTCACACAGACTAGACGGGACGAAAATTTTCACGGCACTGGACTTAGAAAAAGCGTACCACCAGATACAAATGGCACCAGAAGATCGAGAAAAAACAGCGATAATAACGCCATTTAGCCTTTTTGAATATAATGTGATGACGTTTGGCCTTAAGAATGCTGCGCAAACCTTTCAGCGATTTATGGACGTCGTACTCCGAGGTTTAGATTTTGTATTTTGCTATATAGATGACGTGTTAATAGCTTCCGCCAATGAGCTGGAGCACAAAGAGCATTTAGAAAAAGTCTTCGATAGGTTGAAACAATTCGGTATCTCGATAAATATCAGTAAATGCGTTTTCGGATCTCCATCGGTACAGTACTTGGGGTACCTGATCAACTCTAAGGGAGCCAGTCCGATACCGGAAAAAGTGGAGAATATAGTTAATTACGCAAAACCGAATACGGTCGCGGATTTACGCCGATTCCTTGGCATGCTAAATGTTTACCGGCGTTTTGTAAAGCACGCTGCCAAAATACAGGCCCCTCTAAACAAATATTTAGAGGGTGCAAAAAAGCGAGATAAACGACCTATCGAATGGACACCAGAAGCAGAAGAGGCTTTTGAAGAGTGCAAAAGCTCATTGGCGAACGCAACGTTGTTGGCACATCCAAAAAGTAATGCACCCTTACTGTTACAGACTGACGCTTCAGACTCGGCTAGTGGAGCATTGCTTCACCAAAGAGTGAATGGAATATGGGAACCTCTCGGTTTTTATTCGAAAAAATTTACGCCACAGGAACAGCGGTACAGTACATACGACAGAGAGCTCACTGCTATTTTTAAAGCAGTAAAACATTTTAAATATTACATAGAAGGACGTCACTTTACGATACAGACGGACCACAAACCTCTGACTTACGCTTTCCTACAGAAATCTGACAAGGCTTCACCGAGACAGTTACGCCAACTTGACTACATTGGACAGTTTACGACAGATATAACCCATATTCCAGGATCTTCGAATGAGGTAGCTGATGCTCTATCACGGCTGGACGTGATAAGTCTGCCAGTCGTGGTAAGTACACAACAGCTAGCCGAGCACCAAAAGACAGATACGGAATTAGTAGAATTGTTGCAAGGGAATACAGCATTAGACCTAAAAAAATTAAGACTAGACGACACAGACGAGACTGTATACTGTGACATTTCAGGCAATAACATCAGACCATATCTGCCAGCAGCGTTGCGGAAGCAGATTTTCAATAATACGCATAACCTTTCGCATCCGAGTGGTAGGGCAACGAAAAGATTAATTAGCAGCAGGTTTGTTTGGCCAAAAATGAATCAGGACATTTTGTGCTGGGCCAGAACCTGCCTTCCCTGCCAACGGACCAAATAAGTAGGCATACGATAAACACTCCCCAACGTATGGTTGTTCCAGGGGAACGATTTCAACATTTACACATAGATATTGTAGGTCCTTTACCGCCAAGGGATGGTTACAGGTACTGTCTCACAATGATTGACAGATTCTCCAGGTGGCCTGAGGCAATTCCAATTAAGAATATGTCAGCTGAGACTGTAGCCAAAACATATTGCGCTACATGGATCGCCAGATTTGGAGCTCCAGCCACGGTGACAACAGACAAAGGTTCCCAATTTGAAGGCGCAGTCTTCAGGGAACTCACCAATTTAATAGGCTGCAAGCACATACACACCACGGCTTACCACCCAGCATCAAACGGTATGGTGGAAAGGTGGCATAGATCCCTCAAAGCTGCAATAATGTGCCAGGAAAAGAACAATTGGGTCGAGATCCTCCCTACAGTATTGCTTGGCCTAAGGAGCAGTTTTAAAGAGGACATTGGTGCTACAGCAGCAGAACTGCTATACGGAGTGCCCCTCAGGTTACCTGGAGAATTTTTCATCGACACACAGGCTACAGACAATTTTTGCTTAGACAGATTTAGAGATCACATGCGACAGATTCGACCGAGACAGACGGCACACCACTGTAGACAGAAACATTTTATTCCGAAGAATTTACACAACTGTACACACGTGTTTATTAGAGTAGATGCGGTAAAGAGACCACTGGAACAGCCATACGAAGGGCCATTTAGAATATTACAGCGCATAACCGACATAACATATTTAATAGATTATAAGGGTAATCCCATTGTTTTTTCTACCGAACGCTTGAAACCGGCATTTGTAGAAATCGACGAAGCGGAGAAAATGTCAAAAACGTATAGCAGGTTAGGGTCGTCTGCTTTCCCTGACGGGTCAAGCGACTTGGAGGGGGGTAGTGTGGCGACACCTACATCCGGTCAAGCGTTCCGCCGGAAAGTGCATTTCCGCGCGTAGGAGTCTCATTCTCTCGTGGAACGTGCATCGGAGTAGTCGCGAAAATCAGCAAAAAGAAAGTGTTTAAAGTTTTATAAGTATTATTAAATAGGTGCGCGATCTCATCTTGTATTTGTTATCAAAGTCACATCGTAATAAGAGATCTTATTAATAATAAATTTAAAAACGTTCTGATTAGAAGTTCAAGTGTGAAATTCATTTGATAAACCCCTTTTCCCACGTCGATAGAGTAGAGTCCTGCAAAACGCAAGCAGAGCTCTACAAACATGTGGCAACACCTACTTCCTCTCAACCGTCCCGCCGAAAAGTACATTTTCGCGCCAAGATTTTAACGGTTTTCTGGTAGGGGGATTTCCGTCAAAAGTACATTGGCACTTTTCCTGGACACATGTTACAAAGCGGACATGCCAAAATAGAGTTAAGTACTTTGTATTAGTTAGTGCGCTATTTTTAGAACTTCTAAATTCAGCGTATATTCGCGAAAAATCATAGAGTAATAAACAATCATTGTATGAATAACCTTTAATCATTCCATTACGTAAAGACAGTGTAATAATTTACCGTACCTCACGGGAGTCGGTAAAGAAGATTCCTTCCCTGAGATAGGATTTTACACATATGCAGAAAAACTTAGACACGCCGTCATACAGGGTATCCACGCCTAAGTGTGACAACGCGATATTTCATAAACTATTGGCAACACGAAAGATTGTTTGTATGGAAATTGCAGGGTACAAGGGGCTCTATGTTTTGGCATAAACGAAATTAAAAGATATGATGGTGAAGTTTCGTTTTTTAAATGGAACTATATTTTTTTTTCGATCACACGGTAGTGCTTTTCAAGACGAATTCATTAAGATTTAATGTATTTACCCGATTTTTATTAGTTTTCGAGATATACTGCTTAGAAATTTACTGATTTTCAGCAGAAACGTCACGATTTGAGTAGTAAGTCATAAAAACGGTCCGAAGAGTAAGAAACGTGGAAAATATTGTCCATTACAGTCTAAGTTTTCCGTATCGAGGATGATATTAATAATTTGGAAAGTCGGAACATTTATTTAAATGTTTCATTAGAAAGTAGGTATAAAGTCAACTTAATCTTAATTCCATAAAATATTTTATTACATAAAAAATCTATTCCACATGTCTTCCGCCATTTAAGATACATATTTCAATTCGTTTCGCGCATTCGTTTTCAACTTTTACCATAATTTCAATGGGAATATTTTCGCACGCGCTTTGTATTCTTGTTTTCAAATCTCTTATGCTTTCAACGGGTGTTTTATAAATTTGTTGCTTTATGTATTCCCATAAAAAAAAATTGCACGCAAACAGGTCAGGTGATCATGGCGGCCAAGAAATTGGTCCACCGCGGCCAATCCATTGTTGTTGAAAGATAATTACGAAGCAGCTTGGAATCAGCTAAAGGATATTTACGATAACAAACAATTACATATTCGCTTCCTCCAAGCACTCGGTCGCATTTGGGAAGATATCGCAAGCGATTTATTAACAAGCATGATGATCGTGAAAATGTCAACGGAAATCCGATGGGCGTGGGGACGAACCCTCACGGATATCGCGATTCCCAAGGCAATTGATGTACTTAAACATCTACGCACCGTCTCACATCAGTCAAAAGATACGGAAACATCACAGTATCCGTCGGACACGTCGCACGAATTTGCTCATCACAAGAAGCCACGTTCTCCACCGTCAAATCGCAAATTCGTACTGTCGTGGAAATCACCGCCATCGCCGCGAAATTTACCATCGACAATTCGAGTTTCTCCGCCGTCACCGCGGAAACGAAGATACCAGGCTGTTTCGGAATCATATGTGAATTTAAATGTCAAATGGCTCTCAAGCGGTTTAATGTTTTTCGCGTTGCCGAGCGTCCGGGCGCATATGTTTGTCGTACTGTCTCTGTCTAACTCACCATCCGCGCGCTCGCTCTAAACGCTTCCCACCTGCGAGGTTTTCGTTTGGCGGTTTTACCTCCGAGCGTCCCGATCGTTCCGCGAGTTAGTTAAAATCAAAAACCCAAGGAGAGCAGAAGCAAATAAAACAATCTAATCGTTCAAAAAGTTTAATCATTTCACGCGACCAGAGTTGACCGTTCCCGGCTTCCGATCCAGCGTTTTCTTTCCAAGTGCGTAGGAGTGCGTTCGATCATATTTCAACGACCCGCGTACACAGGCATACGTAACTTCAGCTGGATCGAATTGTAAAATATGCAATTTTGGATCGCATGCGCCATATGAATGCCACAAATTCTTGGATATCCCGATCAATGATCGACGGAAGGCAATCCAACAGGTAAAACTTTGTCTTAATTGTCTCCTACTCGATCACGCCACCGATGATCAAAAATCGGGAGGATGTCGTGTATGCAACGGACGCCATAACACGAAGCTCTACAAGGATGCTGCGCCTCAGGAGGACAAGAAGACATGACAATCACCCATATCAATCGGACAGCCATATTTAAGACGACAATGCATCACCATGGTCTCCCACGGACAGACCAATGGATTATTGGCGACCGCAATAATTCATGTGTTAAACAAAGAACGACGACACCTACTCGAACGCGAATTTCATTACGGAAGAACTCGCGAAAAGATTAAGATTGCCATCGACGCGGGCAATGATATCTA
This sequence comes from Megachile ligniseca, assembly GCA_945859555.1. Classification (NCBI taxonomy): domain Eukaryota; kingdom Metazoa; phylum Arthropoda; class Insecta; order Hymenoptera; family Megachilidae; genus Megachile; species Megachile ligniseca. Next base: position 1,263,145 of record OX243778.1, read on the forward strand.
TCCAGGGGATCAGTCAGTCGAGTACACTCGCGAGTAAACTTGTTTTCGCCACGATAAAATCACGATTTAACGAATATCAGCGTAGCCCGACCTTTCTTATCGTTTTGAAGATCGCAGGGTCGATACCTGACACCCAAATTGACCGCTCGAGCATTCGGATTAATTGACCGCCAAACATTAAACTCGCCGATCCGTTTTTTCACCAGCCGGGAAAAATTGATATGTTGGTGGGTACCGGTCCGTCACTATCATGTCTGAGTTTCGGACAACTCGACATCTCCGATCGAAATGATTCAGACCTAATTTTACAAAAGACACAATAAGGCTGGATCATTGGTGAGATCGTTCCCATCTCCGCAACAAACCCGAGCCGCACGACATTCATCGCCTATTTAAACTTCGATGTGCAGAAGTTTTGGGAAATCGAGGAAGGACCCCACGCGCATCACCTTTCGCCGGAAGACAACGAATGCGAAAAACATTTCGAAGAATCTGTTCGTCCCGAAGATTCCAGTCGTTATGTCGTCGCTCTGCCGTTCAACGACAAGAAATCACAGCTCGGAGAATCTCGTTTGCGTGCCGTGAATCGATTTCTGTTACTTGAACAAAAACTAAAGCGCAATCCAGTGTTACACGAACAATACACTGCGGTCATCGCTGAATATCTAGCACTCGGGCATATGACATAGGTAGAAACTTTCAACACGCCGGGTTTCTACCTGCCACATCACGCGGTGGAAAAACTAACAAGTACGACAACCAAGGTACGGGTTGTATTCGACGGTTCCGCGAAAACGAGCAGTGGAATCTCGTTGAACGATGCGCTAATGACGGGTCCCACTATCCAAGACGATCTGTTTTCGCTGCTCCTGCGCTTTCGTATGTACGCATATGTAATGATCGGTGACATCGAAAAAATATACCGGCAATTCCTCGTTCGACCGGAGAATCGCGCATATCAAAGAATTATATGGAGAGACAATTATGGTAATTTAGCAACGTTCGAGCTGAACACGGTAACGTTCGGTCTCTCATCGGCTCCATATCTCGCTATTAGATGCTTTCATCAGTTCGCGGACGATGAAAGAAGTAGTTTCCCTGAAGCGGTGGAAATCGTGAAACGAGATCTCTACGTCGATGATCTTACCGGCGCGAACACGTTCAAAGAAGTTCAACAGATCCAGACACAACTATGCGCGATGCTTACGAAAGGAGGCCTCAACATCCGGCAGTGGGCTTCCAACGATCCTAACCTTCTTTACCGGCTCTGTTGCGGATTCATTGACGGGCCCGTGACGTCACGTCGTCTGCCAATCAAATCGGCGACGAGCTAGTCGCGACGACTAGCCGATTGGTCTCGCGGAGCCGCGTAAAACATAATTAGACTACTTGTCACTTCGCGCTACGATGCGCGCCAATTCGAATACGAAACGAATAACATCAACATGCGGCGTCGCACTCACGCTCACAGTCATCCCATCGAACTCTCTGTCGCGCGCACCCGACATACGAGTTTATACGGACTTCGTGGACGTGATGCACTTTCGAATTTGACGTGGAATCTTCGAGAAGGACAAAACGGTTTGTCGGCGAACCGTTTGCCATTTTCGAAGATTCCACCATCACTCTAATTCGATCGAGCGTAAGACCAGGACGTCCTGAAACATTTAACGAGCGAACGTTAAGACTTGCCGCACGTTTACGGCAGAGTATAAAGTTAAAGTTCGAAGCGGTCGAGGAGTTGTATTATATTTTTTCGCATAAATTAGTGATAGGATCAATTACATTGTATTTAGCAATTCGTTTGTGATATCGTGTGTCTCGTTTTGTACATAAACAAAATCGTGTTCGTGTTTAAATTTTAGTGTTAGTTTTAAGTTGCCATCCTCGGGCTTAAGCAAGAACATTTGGTCCTTCGAGCCGGATTTCACGGGCGTGAGTGACGATTCGGACTAGTGCATTCGAAGTGTAGTAACGGCTTGGTGGCGGATCCAATTGAGCTGCAACTATCTTGCGTGCACCAGGCTCATGCGGGTGTACGAGAACCTGAAAAAGAAAGGGGTAACAAGCTTTACCGTAGGAGTTCTTGAATCTCGGTTGGAGTTTTTGGAAAGGCTTTGGATTCAGGTGGAGGATAGACACAGGTCCTTGGTAAGTACGGCTACCAAGGAGCAACGTGTCCACGCTTATTTCAGCGAGAACATATTCGACGATGCAGAAGAGGCTTTTGTGGAGCAAAAGGGCATCCTGATGGACATTTTGCGGCAGGTTAAAAGCGAGCTACCCACCACTTCCAACATGGCGTCGGCAGCCGTCGCCCCGTCACCTCTGAAACATTGCCTGAATTGCTTGGGAAGACACTCCTTGGAGACGTGCTCGTCGATCAAGCATTGTCTGGTGTGCGAGGGAAAGTATCATTCCTCGTTACACGGTGCGTTCGCAGAGGGGCCATCGCGTGCAGTGCAGCGCGCCACGAAGATTCCAGCGGGTGACAAAATCGTGGTCCTGGGAACTGCACGTGTTGCGGCAGCCGCACCGGATGGAGCCCCCGTTGAGGTGCGAGCCTCATCGACCCTGGAAGTGAGGTGTCCCTCGTCTCAGAAGCTCTGACCCAACGGCTGGGTTTGCGACGATAAAGGGTTGACATACCTTTGGTGGGCATCGGCGGGCGGACCCACTGCACGCGAGGGTAAGTTTGTCTGGAGATCCAGCCGCATTTCGACCCCACGAAGGCATACCAAATTACAGCGTTGGTACTACCACATTTGTCCTCATACAAGCCTGCCCGCGTAGATTTCAAGGAATGGCCGCACCTGCAAAACCTGACGTTAGCTGACCCTACACATGAAGACGGGGACGACGTTGAGCTGCCGTTGGGCGCAAATACGTACGGAACGATACTGCTCGATGGCGTTAATCGAGCCCGAACCAACGCGTCACTAGCCCACCAGACGGTGCTCGGTTGGGTGGTGACTGGTGTCTTTCCTCGACGCAATGTGAGCACCAGACCAAAGAATTTCGTCACCAGTCTTCAGTGCAGCGTGGACAGGGACCTGGTGTCGCTTCTGGAGAGGTTTTGGACGCAAGAGAAGCTCTCAACAACCAGGACAGCGTCCCTATAAGAAGAGGAGTGCGAGGCACACTGAGGATGGTCGCTTTATGGTGCGTCTGCCGTGCAAGAGCGATCCCGCATTGGGCAAAACACGTGGAGTAGCCATGAAGATGCTGAGCTCTATGAAACGGAAAGCGCAACGAAATCCGACCCTGCAGCGATCATACGAAGAATTCATGACGGAGTATGAGCAGCTTGGCCACATGTCCGTCGCGTGCGAGCCACCAGCAGGACTGCATTGCTATTTGCCTCACCACGGAGTGTGGAGGGCCTCCAGCTCCACCACCAAGCTCAGGGTGGTATTCAATGGGTCTTGGCTGACAGCATCAGGTAAGTCGTTAAACGACTTTTTGCACGCAGGACAAAATCTACTACCATCCCTGACGGACGTGCACCTACGGTGGCGAAGGCACCGCTTTATATTCACTGCGGATGTGGAGAAGATGTACCGCCAGATAATGGTCCATCCAGACGACCCGGACTTTCAACGCATCGTCTGGCGAAGATCCGCTAGCGTCGAGCCTCAAGATTACCAGGTCTGTACGGTCACATATGGATTGACCTGTGCACCGTTCCTCGCCATACGGTGGCTACAACTGGTCGAGGAAGAGCAGGAGCAGCGGCCTCTGGGTGCACGAGCCATTCGTGAGGACGTGTACATGGACGTCGTCTTGTCCGTTGCCTCCATCATAGAAGAGGCATTGCGCATCCGAGAGGAGCTTCGTATGCTGCTGACCGCGGGTGGATTTAATCTACGAAAGTGGGCAGCCAACACACCTCAACTTCTGGTGGACGGCGACGTCAACCGAGGCCAAGAGCCCCTACGATGGGAGTCCCAGCACTCGGTACTCGAAATCTGGTGGCTGCCAAGCGACAACATGTTTACGGTGCGAGCGGACGCACCACGTTCACGTCCCACTGAGCGAACCGCGTTGTCGCAGACGGCAAAAATCTTCGACCCACTAGGATGGTTGGCTCCGGTGACGGTGTGGGCGAAGATCTTCATCCAAACCATGTGGTTGCGCAACTTGGATTGGGACGAGCTGCTCCCATCTGACGATATCCAGCGCTGGGGCACTTTTGAGGGTCAGCTGCGAGAATCAGAAGCAGTAAGAATGCCGCGCTGGACCGGATGGACAACGAGTACCACTAGCATTGAAGTGTATGGTTTCGCTGACGCATCGGAGAGAGCCTATGCCGCCGTAGCGTATTTACGTGTTGTCGAGGCCTCAGGTTAATCTCGGATCACTCTCTTGGCAGCCAAGACCAAGGTGGCTCTGCTGAAGAAAGTCTCGCAACCAAGATTGCAACTCTGTGCTGCACACCTCGTCGCTCGGCTGGTCAACAGCGTGAAGAAGGTACTCCAGCTACAAGAGACCACAATTCATTTATGGACCGATTCCAACGTTGTTTTGGGATGGATCGAGGGACATCGGTGGCCGAGATACAGCGTCTGCTCCCAGAGGCAAGATGGGGGCACGTGAGCGGTAAGGAGAACCCAGCCGACTGCGCTTCTCGGTGGCTACTAACGAGGGAGTTAATTACCTTTAACCTCTGGTGGCGCGGACCCAGGTGGTCGGCGTTCAAGGACAGTTGGCCAATAGCCCCCAACCCACCGCTACAACCTGACGAGGAGTCGGTCGTCGCTCTACACATACAGACGCCAGTGAAGGAAACGGTAAGCACCATACTGAATCGTTTTTCATCCGCGAACCGTTTAATCAGAATCACAGCGTGGTGCTGCCGATGGCTGCGAGGATCGAGTACCAAACCTACACCGTACCTGACAGCACAGGAGGTCCAAGAAGCGCGGAACCGAGGCACTTTTTTTTGCCTCGTCACGAGCGGCCACTAGGCCCACAGGTCTCCCTCCTCCGCCCAGACGACACCCTCGCCGCCGGAGCGTGAGTGGAGGGATGAGTGTGTTTTCTTTTTTTTTCGTTTTTTTTTTGTACCGTGTTTTTTGTAAGCAAAGCTGGTCGCGCGACCAATCGTCTGAGACGGCGCGAAAATTTAAAGATAGGCTAGTTGACGGGACCTCGCGGCAACGGTTTGGGAAAGGAACAAAGGAGCGAACTGTATCGCGACGGTTCGCCTCGCGCTGAGCCCCCTTCCCCCCGTCGCCGCGAGACACTACATAACGTCTCGCACGAGGCTCCGCGAGCGCGTATTACCGGAGTCTTTGTTTGCCCGGCAAGTAACGACACTTCAATTAGTCGTACCGGCGATCTCAAGGCGTGCTCGCCAGATTTTTGAACCCGCGCTCGGGAATTCCCTTTTTTGGCAATCTTGTTGTTCTTAAAGTTAAGTTGTAAATAATTTTGTTAAACTAGTTAGTAAGTTTGTTTATTTTGCGTGTACATAAATTAAATAAGTAACTATTGGTCTCGTCAAATAGACACTTAAGTGCGTTTGATTTTTAATTATTTTCGCCGCCCCTTCTTAAAGCTCTGAAGCAGCGAAGGTATAGAACAGACGCGATCCTGGACAAATTACGCACTGCATTGTATGTTTCTACAATCGATTTGAGTCAGGCGTACTTCCAAATTCCTCTGGAAGAGTCCAGTCGAGAGATTACCGCGTTCATAGTCCCAGGGAAAGGGTTATTCCAATTTACGCGTATGCCGTACGGGCTGACCAACGCCCCGGCAACTTTTCAAAGGCAATGGATCGCTTGATTGGTCCCGAGCTTGAGCCTCACGCCTTCGCGTATCTTGACGACATTGTTACCGTCAATGAGACTTTCGATGACCACCTTCAATGGATCGAGAAAGTCATTGGAATTTTGAACGGTGCAGGGCTCGAAATTAATCGGGAAAAGAGCGAGTTTTGTCGCCAAGAGGCCCGGTACTTGGGCTACTTAATCAACCAAAAAGGCCTCGAACCCGATCCCGAGAAGGTCGCGCCGGTTTTGTCATATCCGGCACCCACTACGGTCAAGCAACTGCGGAGTTTCCTAGGCATGGTTGGCTGGTACGCCCGATTTTTGCCTAACCATGCGCGTGATAAGATCCCCTTGGTGCAGTTGCTCAAGAAAAACGAACCCTGGCATTGGGGTAAAGCTCAGGAAACGGCTTTTCAAAATTTGAAAAAAGCCTTGAGCACCGTCCCCGTTCTAGCCCGTCCCGATTTCTCGTTACCGTTTGTTCTTCAGACTGACGCTAGTCACTATGCAATTGGCGCGGTCCTCACACAAAAACAAAACGGGGAGGAGCACCCCATTGTTTACGTGAATCGTGTCTTGACCGCGGCCGAGCAAAAATATTCAGTGACCGAGAAGGAGTGTTTGACAGTCCTGTGGGCCATTAAAAAACTACGTCCGTATCTCGAGGGGTACACTTTTACCATTATCACGGATCATAGCAGCCTCAGGTGGCTGCACAATTTGAAAGATCCGACCGGACGATTGGCGCGATGGGCCCTTGATATGTAACAGTACTCTTTTTCTATTGAGCATCGCAAGGGGGCCCTCCACCACGTCCCGGATGCACTTTCACGTGCAATAGTACCCCCGAACGAAGTCGTCGCTGAAGAACCTACCGCTCACGACCTCCTAGCGGCTCTCAAGGACATTGAGAGTAACTGGTACGTCGGCCGCTTGGAGAAAGTAGAATCACACCCCGCGTCGTACCCTGATTGGCGAATTGTGGACGGACGTCTGTATTACCATCGTCCGTCTCCCACGCGCGAAATTATCGGGAAAGATGACGATGCGTGGAAGTTGGTTCTCCCCGAGGATCTTCGGGGAAAGGCCATTCGAAATGCCCATGATCCTCCGGCCGCCGGCCACCCAGGTATTGATAAAACCTACCAAAGGGTGAGCCAAGAATTTTACTGGCTGGGGATGTTCCGGGATATCCGCCGATTTGTGCAGCGATGTCCCGTGTGTCAACAGCACAAGGTCGAGCAGCGCGCTCCCGCTGGACACATGGGCCGGCGAATACCCGAACGGCCCTGGGCCGTGGTATCTGCCGACGTAATGGGCCCTTTTCCCCCGGGGCGTGATCAGTCTCGGTACGTTGTAGTCTTTTTGGACAATTTTACTAAGTGGGTGGAGTGTAAGGCACTCCGAAAAGCTACGGGATCAGCTATCTTAACAGCCTTCGAAGACCTCGTGCTATTTCGTTGCGGAGCCCCTGAAATACTCCTCACTGACAACGGTACCGAGTTCTGCAATAAAGATATCGATACCGCTTTGAAAGAATGGGGAAACACCCATTACACGATTCCCCCGTACCACGCGCAAGCGAATCCGGTGGAGCGAGTTAATCGCGTCCTGAAAACAATGATGTCTTCATTCATCAAGAAGGACCACCGTGAATGGAACGTGCACTTGCACGAATTCCGATTCGCTGTTAATACCGCTGTGCATTCCTCAGCCGGCGAATCTCCAGCGGTGCTCAATTTTGGAAGAGCTCCTCGGCAGGTCGGCAGCCTTCGCCGCGCCGTGGAAGGAGAACCCCTGCTCTCCCGCGGAGACCCGCTGGCTTGGGCACAGCGAACGCGTCGCTTGTTGTTGTTACACGATCTAGTAAGAGAACAATTGGAACGTGCACACAAGCGACAAGCGAAATATATAAAATGCGCGCCACAGAAACGTTCGTTGACGTGTTGGCGATTTAGTTTGGCGTCGAAATAGGGTCCTTTCGTCCGCCGCGGAAAACGTGGCCACGAAGCTGTCAGCAGCTTACACTGGCCCGTTCCGTATAAAAAAAGTCCTGTCGCCAGTTGTGTGTGAGTTGGAGACGTGCGGAACACGGATGATTCCGAAGGTGCACGTCTCCGATCTGAAGCCGTTCGTCGGTGACGATTCCGACGGCGGCCCTTTACCGACCCCTTCTAACTGTTTTTTGCCGCCACAGGATGCAACGTAAGGGAAGAAGGGGAGACGGAAACCTAGTCCCCCGCAAGAGGCCGGAGCCGCATCGTCCCGACGCGGGGTTCGACCCTTCGCCCCCGGGGACCTGCCTGGACCCGCGGCGGTCCGCCGCGGACGACCAGGCCAGAAAGATCCCGGGAAAGAACGCGCAAAGAAACAAGCGGAGGAGGGACAACAAAAAAAAGCAGGCCTCCAGAAAGAAGCCCTCCGGCACAGCGCCCGCCTCGCAGCGAAGGAGACGCACCGGCCAAGGGGGTAACGCCGGTAAGAGGGAGGCAAGCGGCCCCAAAGGGGGCGCGGCGTCTACCGCCCCTGCCCGGCCGCAAAGGACGGTCCGCCGCGGAGTAAACCAGCAGCCCGCCAAGCGCCAGCGCCTTGCGGCGGAGGCGCCCACCGCTGTAGCCGTGGCCGCCGCAGCCTTGACCCCCAGTGGGCAGACGGGGGGCATTTTGACGACCACGTCAGAATTTATAGGCCTAATGAAGAGCTTGGTCCAACCCCCGCCCGCTGGAGGTCAACCAACGACCGGGGTGGTAGGCCCAGCACTGGAAGGGGTCTGCTTCCAGTGCCGACAGAGGGGGCACGTCCGATCAAACTGCCCCTATCCCCGCTCTGACACCTACTGCTACCGGTGTGGGTGGCCAGGGGTAACCCCACAGTCAACTGCAAGTGTGGTCAGAGCGTCTGGGACCTACCGTACGACAACTTTTTGGAACAGCCGAAGAAGTAAGGGTTGCATCTTGCCGAGCGGAGTGTTCGAGGACAATATACATATAATGGCGAGGCTGGCACCGCTGTGGCGGAAGGAGGCCATTCTCGATCGGTATTACCAGCTGATGCCTGAGTCCCCTGTGCTGGTTCTGCGAGACGCCTGTCGAAGATACCGTCGAGTACACCCTTTTCAGCTGCGAGGTCTGAATGTCCGAACATCTGTCCCTTTATCTCCAGGTGGGAGTTCTTAGTCCTGCTAACTTCGTCACCACTCTGCTGGATTCTGTCCATACCCAGCCAATCCTCGCCTTCGTTGAACGAATGATGTCCGCGAAAGAAGTGAAGCGTCTACGCGAGCAGTATCTGTACTAATTCGGCCAGACTTCCAGTGTTCCATAGCCAAGTTAGACATATCACTTCCGTATTTTCTCACCGCAGGGAAGTGTGAGAAACAGCAATTATGACAGTAGTCGAGGATATAAATTGCATAGTTGAAATAACCTGAATTATTTAAAAATTATTTGATATTTGTTGGAAATATTGTTAAAAGCTGTACTAAATTTTATTATCGAATGTTATTTCCTGTTTTATTGTCACTATTAGGGAAACATGTAAAAAAAAAACATCGGAAAATGATGACTTTCATGAGAAAATCTAAATAGTGCGATGTCACACAAGCTGTTACCGTTTTCTTAATCAAATTACGTACTGTAACGAAGCACGTTTTTATGCCTCGTTACGAGAGGCCCCCAGGCCCACCGGCCTTCCTCCTCCGCCCAAGCGACACCCTCACCACTGGGGCGCCGGAATGGAGGGATGACTGTTTTCCTTTTCCGTTGTTTTTTTTTTTGTACGCGCGTTTTTTATTATTATCCCGTTACTTTTGTCACGCGTCCCTCCCCCCGCTCTTCACCTCCGGAGCAGCGTCGCCGCCCAACAGAAGAGGAGTCCGCGTCCCTGGTCGCGAGGGGAACCTCCACCCGAGCGATAGAAGCACGGGATGGGTCCACCTCCGGACAACGCCGCCGGCTGACCGGTCGCCGAGCCACCCCGTCCGCCTCCGCGGGGGCTACCGGCAGCCCACCATCGAGTGATGCCAGGTATGGGGACCAGCCGCCCCCAGCCACCACCCAAAGGGGGCCCCAGGACCTGGCCAACAGAGGGAGCGCGGTGGCCTATCCGCAACGCCGAAATCCTCGGGGAGGGGGAACCCCGCGCACCGGGAAGACGCGGATGAAGACGGGAGAAGGTAGCGACCTGCTGGAATAACAACCACGCATACGCGATTACCATTCGTTGCATTAGTTAATCTTGTTCTCTTTTTCGTACCCTTTTTTTTCTTTTTCTTTTGTATCCGTGTGTGTCCGTGTGTGTCGTAGGAGCTAGCCCCTACCGCAACGAGTCGTGCAAGGAGTACACCCACGTCCAACCAGGTAGGACTTTGCCTCCTGGCGTTTGAATTATTATACAAGTATTTTGTGGTGTGTGTGTGCGTGTGCGTGAGAGGGTGGTCCCCGGCGACAGGACCACCGACCCCAGCGGCGAGGACCCTAAAGGCCGTACTTTTTGTCCCATCTCGTTTTTCCGCGCCCCCGCGTCGCGTCACGCCGGATCGTATCGGTGCCGGGATCTATTTCTCTTGTGTTTTACGATCTAGGTCCAGCGTCCCCTCTTTGTCCATACCACCGAGAGGGTGTGCTCCCACTCCGCGTGCGTTTGCTATACCGTTCGCCGGACAGAATCGGTCTGTCCAGATTTTTGCGCCTTTTGTGTACCGGGAGCCCCCGCGCCGCGAAAACCCTTTCGCACTCAATAAAAGTCTATTTCGGCCTCAATAAAAGGTCACTCATCACAAAATATTCGCGGGTCGCCTAATAATTTTTTGATCTCCCCTGAATTCCGCTCCCATTCAAGCAGCCGGAAGAGTGAGTACCCCGGACGTGTGCCTTCGCACTGGCGCCCGGTTTATAAATCGTCCGTGGGTTTGTACGTAAGGGTTCGGAGGATCAATTTCCCTGGTTACCCTCCCCCGTCGGGAACCCGTTTGCCGTTCCCCGAATCCGTACGTCACAAGAGACTATATAAAACAATGGATTGAACTAAAGAGTCAAGGCCAAGGTGTCCAAGAATTTGTCAATCATAAAATAGACAACTATTGGTTGGCAGCCAGCTTCAGTGGACGCCGGGCCTCGGGATAAGCCACCGCCAGAAGAAGGCCAGGAACCCGGACAACCAATTCAGATGCGGTGGCCCATCCTCAACGTGGAAGTCCTCGGGAGGGGTAACATCGCATACCGGGAGACAACATGCAAGGAAGCCGCGAGCGGAAACAGACGCATCAAGAGTTCTTTTTGTCTCGCTTTGCTTGATTTTTCGAATATTAGCTTTGAGAGTGTTCCTTCTCTTGTTCGTGTGTGAGAGCCCCAAAGGGTTGGCGACGCGACGCTACGATCAATCTCAACCTAAGGAACCAACCTACATATCCAGGTAGGACTTCCATCTCCTGGCGCGTATGTTTTTTTGCGAGTGTGCGAGTTACCGCGCGATCGGACAAATCTTGTAATTCTAATTCTTCCGCGTGTATGTATGTGTACATATATTTTTGTTTTCTATTAGGCCAATGTTATGCGATTTTTCGTTCCATTTGTTACTTTTTCGTTAGCTAAATAAGTAAGAGTTGAGAATCTACGTTTTGAAAGAAAATGACCTGGAAAAGGTCATGTAGAGCAATAGACATCAACCATTAAAACTGCGTATATTCATTGTGTACATTCATTGTTCAATAAGCGTTAAGGAACCAAAACAAGGAAAGAAATAACAACGACAAGGAAGACCAATATCTGAAACCAACCACTGACAAGGAACCCATCTTTTGTCCTCGCGTTTCAATTCGTGGATTCGTTACACTGACGTGTTCCAACATCGATTGGATATTGACGAGCCCGAAATCGATAAATTCGTCATTGTTCCATAATCAGTCGTAATGTAGGCACTAGAGTCTAATTTTGTACCGAGAGTTCAGATTCACGTCAATAAAATTAGTCGTCACCACTTGCAACGACTATTTTCTTCGCCAATACTTTCGCGGTATCAAAACAATTTTAGCATGAGCTATTATTGTTGGTGGGTTTTATTTTAAGGAACTGGATTTTCTTAAATCCACCCAAACTATTGAAGACTCTTTCCGGTGGTCTCAACATTTTTACACTACCTGGTCCTTATTGGGCCTAAAATGGCGTTCTGCGTCCAACAATTTAATATATTAAAGGGTTACGGAATGGGAGGGAATAGCAATTATGACAGTAGTCGAGGATATAAATTGCATAGTTGAAATAACTTGAATGGTTTTACAATTATCTGAGATCTGCTGGAAACATCACCGAAAAATAGTTTAAAGTTTATTAAGCAATACTTTTTGTTCGATTTTTACTACTAGAAAAATATATAAAACAGCAAAATATAAGAAAATGATGACTTATATGAGGAAATCTAAAGAGTACATGTCACAGAAGTCATTATTGTTTTCTCAATCAAATTACGTACCGGTAATTTAAGTAGTACTCTAACTTTAATTCTAGGAGTAGATTGGATGCAGAAAGTACCCGAGTTTTGTATATCCGTTATAAAATCTTTTGAAACAGATATTCTACCTTTTCATTTTGGATTTGTACTCTTAAGGTACAATTGTTGTTATTATATATTTTTACATATTTTCAAAATATCTATTTATACGAGTTAAGTTTCACATTTTATTCAAATTTCTTCAGAATGAAATGTATCATGCACTGTGGGAGGTGCATGTTATAGACTGTGCGAGAGCGTATGTGGCACTAGGCGGAGTTCACATTGATTGAAACATTTTTATGAATTTTTCGTCGATAACTGTTTATCACCTGAACAATCTCTTCAGTTCGTTCAGGATTTGTATACTTGTTATATTACTGTGCCATAAAAATTGTTGTTACCGATACCAATTACCGATACCATACACCAAACTCCTAGGAGTGATTATCTCTTCTTAGGAAGGGAATAAAAGTAATAGTGAGCTTAGTTGAAAGAACAACTGCACCAAAGCTTTCTGGAATTATTATAAGGCGTAGCTTAGCTCTGTAATAGGAACGTCGTCGCTTCTATTACCAGTTGGAGGTAACAAAAAGAGGCCTATGAACAATTCACTGGACAGCCAAATAAGTGATCAACTATAGGGAGTGTACAAACCCATACGGGGGAACATCACTGTTTTCACTACGCCGACTAGATGTGGAGGAGACTACGACCCGAAGCGTAAGATAGATATGTATCACAACTATTTCTACATTACAAGTTGAAACATATTTAAGTGAAAATGGGATATCAATGAAGAACTTAATACAAAATTGGTACACAGTGACATCCAATTAGCTCTTTAAGACCCACCAGGATGAATCTGAATTTAACAGAAAATTAACATAACCGTTATTTATTATGGCAGATTAAGACTTTTATACAAATAATAACATAGAGTAAAAGCGGACTCGTCTCTCAGATCGCAAACAATTTTATACACGCGGCATACCAAACACAACCTCTACGCGAACCGGCCTCGACCGTTACGGAAATAAACACGTCGATCGTGACAATATTCGCAGCTCGACCGAACGTTACGCGATTTTGAATTCCTACCTAATCTACGAGGTTACTTGCCAGCGAGTCCTTTTTACTACTGTAAAACTATTATCGTAACGAAATGTCACATCGACTTCTTTTTCCCAATACTCGCTTCGGCATAGTTGCTTAATTTCGTCGAAAGAAATAATACAGTTAATTATGAAAGAAGCCTTCAGGTTGCTTCGGATATCATAGTCGTCTCAAAAGTACCTCTGAAATACTGTATCTACCATAATTTCAGGATCGCTTGCGAAAAATGTGGTTCCTTCGTGAATTTACTTAGAACTGGAAAAGTGTCTAAACATATTGAGAGCTCGACAGCAATAGAGCGTTCTCTGGATCGGAACATACCTCGCTTGCACACTTGAACTATGTTTATATCTTTTTGCACTTTTTGCTTCGTTACGAGCGGCCACCAGGTCCACCGGCCTCCCTCCACCGTCCAGGCGACACCGTCACAGTGTGTTTTCTTTTTTTCCGTTTTTTTGTACAGCGTTTTTTGTAAGCAAAGCATCCCCCCTACTCTACCTCCCTTTTCGCGCGGCGGCCGATGGCCGAAGAGCCGGCGCTCCCGGTCGCGAGGAGCCTCCACCCGAGCGACCGAAGCGTGGGATGGGTCCACCTAAGGACCACGCCGCCGGCTGGCCGGTCGCCGAGCCACCCCGTCCGCCTCCGCGGGGGCGACCTGCAGCCCACCATCGAGGGATGCCAGGCCTGGGAACCAGCCATCCCAGCCACCACCCGAAGAGGGCTTCAGGACCTGGCCAACAGAGGGAGCGCCCATCCCTAACGCCGAAATCCTCGGGGAGGGGGAACACCGCGCACCGGTAGACCGCGGAACAAGAGGAACTCAAGAAGCAAGCGGACAACAAGTTTTGTAACACGCGAACGCGAAGATAATCTATTGTATTATACCGCGAAATTTCTTTTTCCGTCACCGTCCGTTTTCCCCCTTTCTTTTCTTTTTTTTTCTCTTGTGTGTCTTGTCGTGTAGCGTGTCGTGTTTGTTTTTTGCTTTGTAATTTTCGTGTGTGTGTGTGCCCTGAGGACCCCGCTGTCCTCCGCCTTAACACGAGCAACGCCACGGGAAATCGCCGGTCCCGAAGGTAGGACTTTTGCCTTCAAGCGAATTTCTTTTTTTTTTTTTTTTTTGGTGATTGAGTGTGTGTGCGTGAGAGGGTGGTCCCCGGCGACAGGACCACCAGCCCCGCCGACGTGGACCCTAGTGGCCGCGTTACGTCTCGTTCTTTTTTTTCTTCCGTACCGATTTTCCGCGCCCCCGTGTCGCATCACGCCGTTCCGTATCGGTCCCGGTTTGTATTTTGGTATCTAGGACCAGCGTCCCCTCTCTGTCCACACCACAGAGAGGGTGTGCTCCCCTTACGCGTGCGTCCGGTATCGCTTACTTTGTATTTATTTTTCTTTGTATCGTGAGCCCCCGCGTCGCGAAATCCCTTTCGCACTTGGCGACAGCGTACCCTCACCCCGATCGTACGTTGTACCGCGAGGGGCTCGGCGTTTTTAGAATTTCCGCGGCCTGTTTAGGCCGGAATAAAACTTATCGTTACCAGATACTCGCGGGTCTTCTATTGTTTCCTTTTTATCGACCCCTTCTGATTTCCGCTCCCGAACGAGCTGCCGGAAGGGCGTATCCCCTGGACGAGTGCATAAGCACTGGCGCCCGGATTAAAAATCGTCGGTGGATTGTAGACATCGGTAAGCGGAGGGCCACCTTTCCTGGTCGCCCTCCCCCGCAGGGAACCTTTCCTTCGTTCCCTGAACCGATACGTCGCAATAATATCAAACAACAAAGGCTATAGCCGAATAAGGTAGTGAAATGTGCCCTTGAGTCAAATGAAAAACCCAATACTTCAGTCGGTAGCATATCCAAAAATAACATCTCACACCAAGTTTCAACCCCCTATCTCATCCGTCGAGGTAGTAAAAGGGAAAAAACGAAATTCCGGTTTTTGGCCTATTTTGCCTCTATTTAATTTCGAACAAAAATTCTGAAAAAATTCTGAAACATTGAGGTCTACATAGCGCATATTATAGAATTTTTTCAGATTTTTTATCGCAAATTGTAGTTGTGAAAAATCAAAAACCGAAGAAAAATCGAAAAAAATGCGATTTTTTATTAAAGATGTCGGAGCACTACTTTTATATTAATGTGGTGGTTAGGTATTGGTACAACTATTATCCCCTAATTTTTTCAGATTTTTCGGTAAGGTGCGCCGTAGTTAAAAAAATCAAAAACCGCTCTAATCCTTCAAATAAGTACCTTCCGCTTCGAATTACACGCCTTCTTTTCTCAGTATATTTATTAAGTAATCTTCAATAGATTCACATTCATAATTAATACAAATGATATATTAGTTAAAGAAATAAAATTCATTTATTAATTAATTTTACGTTGTAATTCGTTATATTCCCGAACGTAAGATGTTCCTTCAACGAAAGAATTGGCTAAGTGTGGTTAGGAGTCCTGCCTCGTAATGTTTTTTGGTCGCAGGTTCGAGCTCGCTGGACTTGGTTTTTTCCATGATACGTTTTTCATTTTTTTTTTTTTCGTTTATAATAATATTAATATAGTTTCAAAGTGTTTTTGAATATTTATTACACATTTCTGCATTCACACGGTATAAGATAATAATAAAATACATATACAGGGTGTGTCACAACTAGTGTAGGTCCCGGAAATGGGGGGTAGCTGGCGTGATTCTGAACAAGATTTCCCTTTGCAAAAATGGGGTTTGAAGCTTCGTTTTTGAGTTATTAAGGAAAAACACTGACCAATCAGAGCGCGAGAATAGCGCGCGCCCAGACGCGAGAGCGATAGCTTCGAATATGACGGTCGATCGTGATCGTGAACAAGCGTATCGATACCGCGTCGGTATAATAGGAATCTATTAGGTGAAAGTTAAATCCAATAACGAATTAACAAGTTAAGAATAGTATTAAATTCTTCATTATTCTTAAATAGGAGATAAACCAATTAGTTATTGTTTATCCCGACAAAGTATATTGTATTTATTTTATGCCTTCGAAAAGGAATAAAGAATAAATTCACGAAAATTATTTTTGTCAACTATTCTGATGAAGCAAACGAATAAATTCACGTTTCAAAACGAATGAGTACCTTGTCTATGAAATGAGATAGAAATGGAATTGAATATGTAATGCAGTAACTCACTGAAGTCAAATAAATCAATTCCTGCGTACGTTTAATTTTAAAAATGCACAAACAACTTAAATAAAACTTACCCATTGATCCATGAAAAAACTAGCTTCGATAATAAATATTTGTGTCACCGGGTACATCCACCGATCAGATCATCAACAGCTGATGTCCTGGCAGGGTCAATGAACTCTCAATTTATTTCACTGTCTCTTTCTAATAATTGCACAACATAAGCACGATCGGCAAACAGACCGAATGAAAACGCATGAACGATTATTCATAGATATGTATGTGTAACGATACTTTATATTCTCATTATAAGGTATCCGAATTCAGGAATCGATATTATGTTATATTTTATTAGGAGACATTGTTGAACGGGCCACGGATTTCGGTTTCGTTCTCGATCGCGAGGCGTACGTCGCAAACGGTTGCTATGCAACGGTGATCTGTTGATCGACTACGGGTCGATAGACAGTCATCGTTTATTGTCGAAAGACACCGGCCGAAATAAAATACATCGTAGTTTTTAATCGAAAATTCCGCTTTCTTGTTTTCAAGACAGTATCGTTAATATTATTTATGAATATTCGTTCACGTGTTCGGCCGATTTATGCGTCGGGCTCACAGTGACTAATTAGTGAAAAATGACAGGGAAAAGTGATAATGAAAGCTAATAATGAAAGATGACAGTGATAGGTGACAGTGAAGTAAATTGAGAGTTTCTGTGTGGTGATTTATTTTTTCTAACCGGTAAGGATCGGTGGATCGACCCGGTGATAGAGATGCATTTTCATCGTGACAATTTGCGGTTCAATGGGTAAGTTACATTTAAATTCGTTAATTATTCGATTAAAATTTTTATTTGTTGAATGGAAAAGTTATTTAATTTTTCAAAAACGAGAATTTGTTCTTTTTCATCATCACAATATCTAACGAGAATAATTTTCCATATTTTATCTATTATTTCTTTGCAATAACGAATAAACGTATCGAATAAATTCTATTTATTCTGATAGGACTAATTTCTTTATTTCTTATCCATTAATGAATAATAATTCAACAATAATCAAGATTTTTTTATTCGTTTTTCGATGTAACTTTCATCTAATAGATTCCTATTATACCGACGCGGTATCGATACGCTTGTTCACGATCACGATCGACCGTCATATTCGAAGCTGTCGCTCTCGCGTCTGGGCGCGCGCTATTCTCGCGCTCTGATTGGTCAGTGTTTTTCCTTAATAACTCAAAAACGAAGCTTCAAACCCCATTTTTGCAAAGGGAAATCTTGTTCAGAATCACGCCAGCTACCCCCCATTTCCGGGACCTACACTAGTTGTGAGACACCCTGTATATTATTATATGTATTAAATACTATTGTAAATGTACTATTATATGCAGGTTTCTTTGCACCTTGTGGATATAGAAATAGAGCTTGGAAAAAGGAAGGCGGGAGGGAGGGAGAGAGCGTTTCGTCCGGGACATGCTAGTGGACTCGTCAGTAAGGCATCCTAGCAGGCCCTTGCCTTAGACGCGGGGATATATGGAAGGGATGGACAGGAACTATATGTACGAATAGGAAGGCTCATTGAGTACTAGCGAGAAAGTCTAGTCTCGGTCTTATGCGCCATCTAGTGGCAATGATCATAGGAGTGAAACCGCCACAGTTCCATTTAAAAAACGAAACTTCATCATCATATCTTTTATATTAATAACATTAAAAAATTTTCGTTTATGCCAAAACATGGAGCCCCTTTTACCCTGTAATTTCTATATAAACACTTTTTCGTGTCATCAATAGTTCATGAAATATCGCGCTGTTACACTTAGGCGTAGACACCCTGTATATCAAGTTTAACGTTAAAATTTAATAATTTTGCGTATACAGGGTGTTCCCCGACAGATGTTACTCCCTGAAAGTGGTGGTAGGGGATGTCATTCTGAACAAGATTTCCCTTTGCAAAAATGGGGTTTGATGCTTCGTTTTCGAATTATTAAGGAAAAACACGGACCAATCAGAGCGCAGAGATTACGCGCGCCGAGAAGCGATAGCGACAGCTTCGAGCCTGGCTGCTGAGCGCGAGCGTGATCAAGTGCACTTGCCTTGGAATAGTCTATCGTCTAACGAGAAGTCTTTACATCAAAACTCAGTTAAATAATGAACAGAATAATTGAATAATGTCCAGAATGCCGGTGTAACGTTCTGCGAACGTTTTGATTTAGCTTCTTAAAAAGTACAGTATTAACGTTAGATTTAAGATATATGTATATATTCAAACTCAGTTATTCCACAAGACATTGCAAGACTTAGCTTCAATTTTTATCTCAATTAGATCTCTTAAATTCAAACAAGCCTTTATTCGCGGCCAGCAAATCGTGGGGGCCAAAAAAATGTATATGTCCGACATTTTCATGGGGAACCGCAAAGCAAATTCATAAATCCCAAGATATCTGGCACCGTCAGCGCAAGACCGTTTCGACGCTCGGGTTGCGGTTCGGCGGGCCAGGTATCCCCACACAACGCGGCTCTCCCCACTCTCCCGCGGCCGGAACCGCGTGGGGAGCGTTCAACTAACGAGAGCGCCGGAAAGCTCTCCCTCTCTTGTCTTAGCGGATGTCGACAAAAGTTCCTGCGGAAGTTTCCGCTCAGCCAGCGCGACGCTGGACGGAACTCCCCCACCGGTGGGTTAGATCCCCACCACTGGCAAAACGCGAATAAAAAGGCATTCCGCGAGCTAGCAGCATCGCAGTCCTTCCTAAGCTTCAACTGCGATCACCTCAGGCTCGATCCTTATTCAAGTTCGGAATTAGTCCGAACCTCTGACATTTTCTCATATTACTCTTGCAAAGTCTCTCGACTCGAGTTATTAAACTCAGCTCTTAGAATATTTTACATTCTAAACCTTAAAACATAATTCTTAACTTAGACACTTAGAAATAATCACTTTCGACTTAGAGATAATTCTCATTAACTTCTTGCGTGCGAAATCGAATTAATTATACTCTGAAATATTACGAATAAATACTTAGTTTATTTAGCTTACAATTTTTGCTTATTGGTAAAACTCCCTTTACAATTATCCATGTCAATTCATTTCATATATACGAAATCATACGACATCTTAGATTAAAATCACATTTGACGAATCAAAACTCGAGTTCATTACGGTTCTTCTGTAATCCTCATCAACTCAAACCAATCCTCTCCTTTTTCATATATTCACGGTGGTGACTGGACGATCCGCACGCCGTGAATTCCTTTCAATCTAACATTTTCCATAATTTCCAGAAGTGGTGACTGGACGTTCCGCACGCTTCAAAATCCTAAAACCTCAAGGAAGACTCTGGTGACTGGACGCTCCGCACATTGTCTTCCTCCTTTCCACTACCTGAGGATAATAAAAGGCCTGTGTACTCGAGGTACTTTGCGACAGGGCCACTTTTCCAGTTCCGTTGCAATACAACGAGTTAGAACCAGTCGCATTATTTCTATCGACGCGTTTAGTTTCTTCAGTTAATCAGTTATTAGAATCATGACTCGCGATGGGTAAGACCCGGAGGGGAGGAAGGAAATTCCTGTTAAGGAAACTACTTAATAATTTTCACACCACCTCCGATCACGTTTCGAGCCTCGTCGGTGTTCCAACGCGTCCTCGGGTATTAAAGGAAATACCGATCACGAACTTTAAAATCATCAACGTCAAACCGGCATCAACAGTTCGCGGCACACAAACAACGACGACAACCACGGGCTGTAACCGCGCCACACAAACGCCGCCGCATCCAAATAATATCGAATCACCCGTCGTCGCTCTTCCAGTCGATAGCAATAGATCAAATTTCATAGAAACCGACGCGAAACCCGACACCATCGCGCCGCGTTGGCAATTACAGACTATAGAATTCGAGGTCAAACTGCCAGATCTTGAGAATATCCCTGTAACAGATCCAAGATATCAGTGTTATCTTAAGAAACACCAAGAAGCAAACAGATTCGAGCGCGATCCAGCAGCCGCGCCCACAATATACTCGTTCTGGGAGCCCCGGCCTTAACGACGGACGAAAGTGCCGCGTGGTCAAAAGCCTGCTCAATTCTTCGTATCCCTTTTGTTCGCGCTCTCGGATAATAAATAATCGCATTTTCATTTCCACTCAGCCGGGACGTGACACCGGCATTCGTTATCGACAAAGAATGCGAAATGAAATATTGAAAATTTTTTGTTTCCTTGCTGACACTGATATTAGGCTACGAATTTGCGTTTTTTAATACAAAATAATTATTCTATTCACGAAAAAAGAGTTTCAATGCAATACTTCATCAGTTTGCTTTATGTTCTAAGGAAATTTATTAAAATAGGACTCACCCATTGTTTGAAAATAATCCAGCAGTGAAAGTGTTGGGGTCCTTGCCACTGGGTCGTCCCGCCGATGTTGACCTGCCGTAGACATAGCCGATGGCACTCACAGGTCACTGCACTGTCTTCACATAAACACGGTCACTTTCACTCTCACTTTCCGGTAAATCCCTAAAGGTATTGTTCCTTCCGTTGACCCATGGCTCCTTGTGGCTCCGAAAGGGGCCGATTATTTTAAGGCAACGTTCACTTTCGATTAATAATGATGTTGGCCCCGACAGGGGCCGATTGTTTCATGTTACGTTGAATACTGTTCCTTGTATGAAATGAATGGCCCCGACAGGGGCCGATTGTTTAATGTTAAGTAATGAGTGTTACTCGCAAAAAGAAATGAGTAGCCCCGAAAGGGGCCGATTGCTGCCGAAAAGGTTACAGAATCGGCTCGATGTGTCCACCGCCGACCGTGAGACATGCATTTAATCTTTTCACAATGTTCTCCCGTACATTTCGCAGCATGCCCGGTGTTATGCGTGCTGCTGCGGCGTGAATGCGGGCTATCGCTTCCTCCTGCGTTAAAACGTTAAAAATAAAATGCAAAATGTTAAAATGCATAATTTACAACAGTACTGATTAACAATTATACCTTCAAGTAGCCCCACGGAAAGAAATCCATTAATATCTGAATAAAACGTTTTAATATCATTCACATTACTTACTGCAAACGACGGGACGGCTGCCGTCCTGTACGCTTAGCGTTCCGTCGCGTTCAAACTCTTCGAGCACCTCGTCCGCCCGTACCGTAGGAATTCGATACGTACGATTTGCACGAGATCGTGCAGGTTGTAACGAGCCACTCGAATGTAATCTGTTCGCTAATCTGCGGAAACAGTTGGCAGTGGGAGGATTCGCACTACGATACTGTTCCGCGTAGCATTCCGTAGCAAGCACCGCGTTCCCGTCACACTGCGCGTACGTAAAAAACATGTTGTAATACTCTCAGTTGCTTCGTACGGGTGGCATGTCGACGATGTGCACTTTTCGGCAGTTGTAAGAAAAATGCTCACGGATTTTCTTTCCAGAAAAAATTCTGACTTTCCCCACCCCATGGTTAGATTTTTTAACAAATGTGTCCTTATTGTCTGAAGGTCTCCAACAAATCTGTTTGCCATTTTTCAACATTCGCACGTGTTCTTCCAAACAGTCAATCCAGAGTCGATAGATTGCCCATTGTCCCGTGTGGACATAACCGTGTCATAAATTCTACGAAGGCAAACTAACGAAAAGTTAATTGTCGTTGATGACCCTTTTCGCCAGACACTAAACGTCTTCAATTCATATCCTTCCTGTCCACTGGTCACATACCTTTCGTCAGTACATGGCCCGATAACAAGAAAACTGAATACAATTGAAAAGGAGCCAAAAAATAGTCCCTTCCTTGTACCGAACTGCAGTAAGGACTTCACAAGTTCGTAGTCGGCGCTCCACGTGCAACACAACCCGCAGCCGTTCCTAAGTACCGCGCATTCTTCTGAACGAAACGGTTGCAATAATAAGTCGGTAAAAGTTTCGTTTACAAATTCAGTCCTGACATTCGTTTCGTGTATTTTTCTTTCTCATAACATTATTACAATATGTTATTGTTCATTACATAATCGAAGAAGCAATCTCAATCGTACACAAGAAACATTAAACAATCCGCCCCTGTCGGAGCCACTCATTACTTGATACAAGAAAAAATCTCCAACTTAACATGAAACAATCGGTCCCTGTCGGGGCCATTCAGTATTAATCGAACGTAAAATCAACGTTGCCTTAAAATAATCGGCCCCTTTCGAAGCCACAAGGAGCCATATGTCTCCGTAGAGCCATCTACGGCAGGTCAACGTCGGCAGGACGACCCAATGCCAAGGATCCCAACACTTTCACTGCACAATTATTTTCAAAGAATGGGTGAGTCCTATTTTAATAAATTTCCTTAGAACGTAAAGCAAACGGATTAATACATTTATGAACTATTACATTGAAACTCTTTTTTTGTGAACAGAATAATTATTTTGTATTGAAAAGCGCAAATTCGTAGCCTAATATCATTGTCAGCAATGAAACATGTTCGTGTTTAAATTTTAGTGTTAGTTTTAAATCTCGGTGATCCGGGTGTTGCCGTAAATTCGGGCCTGGAGGAAGGGGGAGGTCTTTCGCCTCCCCCGTGAAGGGCTCATATGAGCGCGGGCGCTATGACGGGTCCCAGTTGTATTCTCTGAGAGTTCCTGGTGCTCCTCAACGCGCCATGGAGGACCACGTGGGGGTTTTAGTGGGTAAAAATCCCACATAACCCTGCTCCCTCCCCCAGGGGCGCGGGGTATCTTTCGAAGATTTCCCTCACGTTAAAAAAAAAAAAGCTTGTAACGAGGCACTTTTTTATCGCTTGTTTCACCTCTCGCTTTTTTTGTACCGTGAGCCCCCGCGCCGCGAAAACCCCTTCGCACTTGGCGAGCGCGGACCCTCTTCCCGGTCGTACTCTGAACCGCGAGGGGCTCTATTTTGTCTCGTAGAGTGGCCTATTTCGGCCCTTATTAAAGCCTTTTTATTACCAAATATTCGCGGGTCGCCTATTATTTTTTAACCTCCCCTGAATCCCGCTCCCGTCTGAGCAGCCGGAAGAGCGAGTACCCCGGACGTGTGCCTTTGCACTGGCGCCCGGTAAAGAAATCATCCGTGGGATTGTACGTAAGGACTCGGAGGGTCAATTTCCCTGGTGGCCCTCCCCCGCCGGGAACCCTTTTGCCGTTCCCGGATCCGTACGTCACAGTTTGTGTTTGCGTAATACACCAAAATGTGAAATTGATGTTAATTGCTATTAAAACGGCAGTAGCTGCACGTTCCATAGATTCAAACACCGTTACAACTGAATATAAATTGATTTTTAAATCTGTAATGTGTGAGTTACTGACTCCATCATGCCATTTACGGAAATGTAATTCTTGTCCCGGGTTTAATATTATTCGCTCCGAATGTGAACATTTTTTTGATGATAATTATATTACTGAAATAACTTTTAAAAGTTGGACCAACACCGACAGCTTCCTTGGATACACTTACATGTTCTGCTAATGACTTCATAGATCGTCTTGCAGAAACAATTCCCATTTTTCAGACATATGACTATATCGCTAGAGTACAGAGTTTGTATTTAGAAAAAACAAGAGTCATTAGATCACGGAGAATTTCTTACCATAGGCGATTTTTCAGAAAATTATAGTTTTGTCATACAAGATGAAATACAAAACTACCATTGGAACCATAAACAAGTCACTCTTCACCCTTTTATTACATACACAAAAGATCATAACCATAATTTCGTCATCATTTCTGAAAGTTTAAAACATAATGCAGCTGCCGTTCATATTTTTCAAAAAGAGTTGATAAATTATCTGAAACACATATACCCGAAAAATATAAAAAGGATTATTTATTTTTCTGATGGGGCAGCTTATCTTAGCTCGCCATTTTAATGATTTTGGTACTTCTGCTGAATGGCATATTTTTTTCAACAGCTCATGGTAAGGAACCATGTGATTGTATTGGAGGAAGCATTAAACGACTTGCAATGCACACTAGTTTACAAAGACCATTGGAAAACCAAATTGTCACACCTAAAGATTTATTTGATCTTTTCATGATTGATTTAATCATCTTTTTCAAACATAGCATTTAATTACGTAACATAAAATGAACACATTGAACATGCTGATTGCTTACAAGCTCGCTTTGCAACAGCACTATCAATAACAGGTACTACATGTTTTCAGATACTGTCCGTGGGAATTTGAGTATTGCGCCCTGCGTAATCAGAACTCTAGAACAGCCAATAATCGAGCGACCGCCGAGTGGTAAGGAGGCAATAGCAGTAAACTGTCCTATGCTCTGTCTTACCGACGAAAAGGTACTTAAAGGGAATTGCGTAGCAATCCGCCTCACTAGAGGCGAAAATGTTATATTCCGCGAACTAGGGGGGAGTTTATTCCTACGTTGCAACTCAGAAGACCTCCCAACCTACGCCTCTCACCCCAGAGGAAGTGTGCGACGTGACGCGTGGCGACTAGTGGACTTGAGAAGTCATGTCTGCACTTGACATGGGAACATGCTCATTAGCTCATACCATGAGCTGGCCTGCGGATTAACATCGATCTAGTCTTGAATAAAAAATTTGTAGATAGATTTAAATTACGTTTTGGGATTTCGCCTTTGCATGCCTGGATATGACTTTTTGAATACCTTCTGCATGTTTCATATAAATTTATCACTTGCCAATGGTATGTACGTGGAGCTGTAGATAAAGAGAAAGTAGCAAGTAAGAAAAAAAGAATGCAGGACAGTTTTAGAGCAAAAATGGGATTATTAGTCGATAAACCGAAAGTTGGATATGGTAATATTAATGATGGTAATACCGCACGCCGATTTTTCCGGAATATTTCCGAAAATAACCGGAAATAACGAAAAAATTATAAAACATATGCACATTATTTTATTAACTATTTCCAACTTGTATCCAATAAAAGTAGACTTCACGTTTTCGCCGTTTTTCGCCATTGTGCGTCGGTGCGTTCGTTGCATCCGTTTTCGGCCGTCTCCATTACAGGGAAAAATGGGAAATTTAACCAAATCGTGTGTCGAAGAGGTCTTACATAATATTATTCTTACTTAATATTATTCTTAACTCCTTAATTCGGTATTCGATTTAACTTTCATCTAGTTTCCTGTTATACCGATGAGATATCAATACGCTTGTTCACGATCACGATCGACCGTCATACTCGAAGCTGTCGCTCTCGCGTCTGGGCGCGTGCTATTCTCGCGCTCTGATTGGTCAGTGTTTTTTCTCAATAACTCAAAAACGAAGCTTCAAACCCCATTTTTGCAAAGGAAAATCTTGTTCAGAATGACGTCCTCTACCACCCCTTACAGGAAGTAACACTAGTTACGAGACACCCTATATAAATAAATCAACTATGCTTGACCATTTCTTGAAAGTAAATTATTTTCCATCACAATTGGCTTAACCCAGAGCATGAATGACCTTCCCAATAGATCGTTGTATTCGTCTTGAAATACCCTATCAGAATGTGAGTAAAAAAACATATCGTTGTATTAAAAAAAACAGAAATGACCTTCATATCTCCGAAGCATCCCCACTTGAACAAAAATTATTATCGGTATGTAACGTTCTCCGAACGTTTTGAACTAGATAAATATATATATATTCAGTATTATTAATATTAACGTTAGGGTTAGGAACATTTAGGATAAGAGTTCATAGTAACATAAAAGGTCGTTTCTCAAAGGCATTGCAAGACATTAAATTTCATTCATTATTAAACTCAATTCGACTAGTAAAAGCCCTTAGTAAATCTGTAACCAGACATCGTGGGCCAAGGAATCAATTCCGACAAAATCATAATTTTAGAATAATCTGGGGAACCGCTATATTTAATTAAACATTTTTAAATATCTGGTTCCGCCAGCGTAAGGCCGAATTACGCTCGGGTTGCGGTTCGGCGGGCCAGGTATCCCCGCGCAACGCGGCTCTCCCCACTCTCCCGCGGTCGGAACGAGACGAACGAGAGTGAACGAAGACTCTCCTTCTCTTTTTACCGGCACAAAGATGCCCGAGGTTCTTTTCCGACGGAACCTCCCCACCGGTGGGTTAGATCCCCACTACTGGTTCAGACAGATTAAAAAGGCAGTCGAGACGCTAATGAACGCACTTCTTCCCAACGATCAATCGAGTCCAGACTTACTCTGGACTTCGATCTTTTTCGGTTTTCAAATTCCAATTAAATCTTGCAATACCTCTTCGAAGTTTCGAACCTAGTTTTTATAGTAATTAATACTTAGAATATTTTATACTCAACTCTTAAGAACTTAGAATTCATACTGTGGCGATATCCGCCACTGCCTTCTTCCTCATTTATCTTTCTTTCTTTCTAAACTTTTCTAACTTTCTCCTTCGCCTGAATATTTCTAAGCACTTCCTGCCTTTTCTGCAATTTCTATTTTCCCAGGGTCTCGTGCAAGTCTGGTCAATGTCAGATTGCACATTTGGCAGCCAGACTTGTGCGGGCCTAAGTTTCTCCTTCGACTTTCTCTATCACCCCTTCAACTTTCCACTCTATATTTTTCCTTTTCTTTCCTATTTCCATCTCGACTAAAAATCACTTAAAAACTCTGCTCATCGCGCCGCTCGAGACACTTGGTATTTTGGCACCGTTACGTTCGCATCTACAGAATCTCTCGCTCTCACTGCTACATTGTTACTTGTTATTTTTGTTATTTGTTAAATATATTTGTTGTTGTTGAGTGACCGTTAAGTAATTGACTAATTTACTTCATTCACACACGTCCACGTCCTCAATACATTTTCGAACCATCTAACTTAGAATAATTCATTCAATTATACTGAGGACGTGGGTGTGTATTAATGAAGTAATTCAGTTGATTACCTAATGGTCACTCAATAACAACAAATATATTCAACAAATAACAAAAATAACAAATAACAATGTAGCAGTGAGAGCGAGAAATTCTGTGGATGTGAACGTAACGGTGCCAAAATATCAAGTGTCCCGAGCGGCGCGATGAGCAGAGTTTTTATGTGATTTTTAGTCGAGATGAAAATAGGAAAGAAAAGGAAAAATACAGAGTGGAAAGTTGAAGGGGTGATAGAGAAAGTCGAAGGAGAAACTTAGGCCCGCACAAGTCTGGCTGCCAAATGTGCAATCTGACATTGACCAGACTTGCACGAGACCCTGGGAAAATAGAAATTGCAGAAAAGGCAGGAAGTGCTTAGAAATATTCAGGCGAAGGAGAAAGTTAGAAAAGTTTAGAAAGAAAGAAAGATAAATGAGAAAGAAGGCAGTGGCGGATATCGCCACATCACCCCCCTGCCAGTGATTAACCTGATCACGAAAAACGCACTTGTAATCTATCGGGGAATCTAACCCGTCTACCTGATCGTGTGGTAGGCTGTGTCTTTTCCTGATGTGTGTTATCGCGGTGTATGTTTTCTGGATGTACATTGTCTGTTACGGTTTCGCGGGTACAATTTTGTTGGTATGGTTCGTTTTCCGAAATTACATATGCTGGTTTAAGTCTATTGATTGAAACAGTTACATGTTTTCCTCTGATGTCTATAACAAACGTTTTTGAATCTCGCTTAATTACACGGTAAGGACCATCGTATGGTTGCTGAAGAATAGTTTTTGACGCATCGTGCCTAACAAAAACATGTTCGGAGGTCGCGAGATCCTTGAAAACGAAAACCTTGTTAGCTCCGTGATGCGATCCTTGGACTGGACCCACATCACGGAAATGCTGCCGTAGAACTTGTACAAAATTGGCCCCGTTGATGTTGGTGGATGATGCGGGTGCCAGAAACTCCCCAGGAAGACGTAGCGGTTCGCCATATACGAGCTCCGCTGAAGTCGCCTTTAAATCATCCTTCCAGGCTGAGCGAATGCCCAGCAAAATGGTTGGAATGACCTCTGTCCATCGATGGTGTTGATGACAGCGCAGCGCAGCTTTGAATTGTCGGTGAAAGCGTTCCACCATGCCATTAGCCGCCGGATGGTAAGCTGTAGTCCGGAGGTGCCTGGTACCCATGAGCGAATTCAGGTGTTTGAATAATTCCGACTCAAACTGTCTGCCCTGGTCTGTGGTGACTCGTAACGGCGTTCCGAAGCGGGAAATCCACACTTCATAAAAAGCGCGGGCTACCGTGGCCGCCTCCTGGTCGCGCAGAGGAATGGCTTCAGGCCACCGGGTGAAACGGTCCACACAAGTTAAGCAATACCTGAAACCCTCAGAAATTGGTAAAATTACAATGTCCAAGTGGACATGCTCGAACCTCGCTGATGGCGACGGAAAAGTGCCAAGTGGAGCTGCAACGTGTCTCGTGATTTTTGACCGCTGGCATGGCAAACAATTCCGCGTCCATCTCCTGCAATCAGTCTTCACCGAAGGCCAAACGTAACGTTGAGTTACGAGTTTGGTCGTCGCGCTGGTTCCTGGGTGGGATAACTGATGCAGAGAGTTGAAAACTGATTGACGAAAAGGCTTCGTGACGAAAGGACGCACCGCATCCGTGGAAATGTCACAGTATAACTCTGTGGTGCTCCCGGGAATTGCAATTTTCTTTAGATTTAATCCTGTGTTTCCCTGTAGATATGTCTGGAGTTCTTCGTCATCTTCTTGAGATCTTGCGAGCATCTCGTAGCTAAACGCTGCTTCCGTCTCCTCGATCCTTGATAACGCATCAGCAACTACGTTATCCCGGCCTGCTATGTGGCGAATGTCCGTTGAAAATTGAGCAATGAAATCTAAATGTCTAGTCTGTCTTGGTGTTGCTTTATCCAGTTTTTGTCGAAAAGCGAAAGTTAACGGTTTGTGATCTGTATAAATTGTAAAAGTTCGACCTTCGACCATGTGTTTAAAATGTTTAACTGCTGCGTAGATTGCCAATAATTCCCTGTCGTAGGCTGCATATTTTTGTTCTGCTGGACTCAGTTTTTTTGAGAAAAAGGCTAACGGTTCCCATTTTTCATCGACTAATTGGTGCAGTGCGGCACCGATCGCAAAGTCCGAAGCGTCGCAGGTAATAGCAAGTGTTGCGTTAGGTACAGGGTGGGTTAGTAAGGTTGCGTCCGCCAGATTTTCCTTGCACGTGTCAAACGCTGCAAGTGCCTCGGGTGTCCAGGTCACAGGTGCATTACCTTTAATATTGTCCGTCAGCATATCATTGAGCGGCGCCTGCACTTGTGCGGCCCCAGGTACGAAACGCCTGTAAAAGTTTACGATACCTAGGAACCGTCGTAACTGCTTTGCGGTGGTCGGCCTCGGAAATTGCTTGATGGCTTCGACCTTTTCGGGAGACGGGCAGGTTCCTTTATTCGATATAATATATCCTAAAAACTGGAGTTCTGACTTGCCGAAAACACACTTTGCCGGATTTACAACTACGCTATATTTTTTCAAACGTTCAAATAGCATGTGTAAGTGTTTTAGATGTTCTTCTTCTGATGAAGAGGCAACCAGAATATCGTCGATATAGGCGTCGCAAAAATCTAACCCGTGCAGGACTTCGTCCATAAACCTCTGAAAGGTTTGAGCTGCGTTTCGTAATCCGAAGGTCATATACGGAAATTCAAATAGCCCGAACGGAGTGGTTATTGCTGTTTTTGGGATGTCTTCGGTGGCTACCGGAATTTGATTATATGCGCGGACTAAGTCTATTTTGGAAAATACCTTATTGCCGTGGAGTGTTTGCGCGAAATCCTCAATATGCCGCATCGGATACCTGTCCGGTATTGTTCTTGCGTTGAGTGCACGGTAATCTCCACAAGGTCTCCATTCATCATTTCCCTTTTTAGGAACCATGTGCAAGGGTGATGACCAACTGCTCTCTGAAGGCCTCGCGATTCCTTGTCGCATCATGGTTTCGAATTCCATCTTCGCAATTTTCAGCCTATCCGGTGCAAGACGTCGTGGTTTGCAAAATACGGATGGACCTGGTGTTGTGCGAATATGATGGCTTGTGCTGTGATTCGGTAGGCAAGGCGTTCCCTTTGGCTTTGTGATCTCGGGGAACCGTTTGAGAAGCTGATGATATGTAGACTCCCCCGAGATAATTTTGATGCTGGAAACAGTTTCGCGGGCCGGCATTCCCCTAGTTGAGAGTGATGTCACTTGGTCTAAGAGACGGCGATTACGTACGTCTACCAATAAACCGAAGTGAGAAAGAAAATCGACGCCGATGATCGGCTTGGAGACGTCGGCGATAACGAATCTCCACGTGAAAACCCGGCGTAACCCTAGGTTGAGATTTAGGGTGGTTGTGCCATAGGTCGCAATGGGGGTGCCATTGGCCGCGAAAAGTTCGTAATTTGACTTCTCACGCAGTCCTCGAATTTTATCACGGGGGAAAACACAGAGGTCGGCGCCAGTGTCGACCAGGAATTGCGTTTTCGTATCGTGGTCTATTACGAAAAGACGGCGTGAAGTTGCACCGGAATCGTGAGCCGTCAACAACGATTTCCCTGATCGTTTCCCGGCTGGAAAGTGCATGGCGCTACGCATCTCCTAGCGTCCGTACCAAATTTCCAGTGGTACCAACATACCCCGTCTTTGCCATGTTGTCGCGACTGAGAATTTGATCGAGATCGGTCCCGACGGCGTGAATTAGATCGGACCGGTCGTCGCGAGGGGCGGTTGCTGGACAATTCTTGCCGGATCGCCGAAATTTCGTCACGTAACGACAACGCAAGCTGTGACATCTTGAGTTGTAACAGAGCTTCTATTGACATACCTGGACTGGCTACCTGCGGAGGCGAGGCCGCCTCTGCAATAATTTGTTGACGCGGAAGCAGGGTTTCCGCGATGGCATCCGCGAGTTCGGCTACTTTATCCAACTCGGCGTCCTTTTGAGTGGCCAAAATCACCTGCATGTTCGTCGGTAGCCGGCCCATCCATAGGGTTCGCAGTAAAGAGTCCGATACCTGAGACCCTGCTAGTCCACGCAGATGTCTTAAAAACTGCGATGGTTTGCGGTCGCCCATTTCTTCATGTTCCAACAACCGGCGAGTCTTTTGTTCTTGCGACGAACTTAGCCGACGAATAAGCTCGGTTTTTAATTTTTCGTACTGTCCGGTTGCCGGAGGGTTCATTATCACATCGCGCACCTCGGCAGCGTAACGCGGGCTCAACGCACTTAAAATGTACCCGAATTTGGTCGTGTCCGTATTGACCGCGGAAACCTCGAAGCTTCTTTCTACAATACTAAACCACAATTCCGGATCATTGGGGCAAAACTCAGGTATACGGACCGCGACCCGATCGACGGATGATCCACTGGCTGAACCGTTGTCTACGGTGCTCATGTTGATAAAAGTTTATTGTCTCTACTTCACTGACTACACTCACGGACCGAATAACTTTGCACGAGGAGAGAATAATAAAAAGAAAAAAATGTCAAACACTGTTTAAAACGATCACGTCGGGGTCACCAATTTGAGGACGTGGGTGTGTATTAATGAAGTAATTCAGTTGATTACCTAATGGTCACACAATAACAACAAATATATTCAACAAATAACAAAAATAACAAATAACAATGTAGCAGTGAGAGCGAGAAATTCTGTGGATGTGAACGTAACGGTGCCAAAATATCAAGTGTCCCGAGCGGCGCGATGAGCAGAGTTTTTATGTGATTTTTAGTCGAGATGAAAATAGGAAAGAAAAGGAAAAATACAGAGTGGAAAGTTGAAGGGGTGATAGAGAAAGTCGAAGGAGAAACTTAGGCCCGCACAAGTCTGGCTGCCAAATGTGCAATCTGACATTGACCAGACTTGCACGAGACCCTGGGAAAATAGAAATTGCAGAAAAGGCAGGAAGTGCTTAGAAATATTCAGGCGAAGGAGAAAGTTAGAAAAGTTTAGAAAGAAAGAAAGATAAATGAGAAAGAAGGCAGTGGCGGATATCGCCACAATACCTTGCGACTTAGAACTTAATCATACAAATTGACTTAAGAATATTTTCAATAAATTCTTAGAATTATAATTATACCTTGAATTTCAAGTTATTTATTTGAATAAACCACATATATTCAGTTATTTTTAATCAAGTTACTTCCTTTCGAAAAACCTTTCCTTTGAACGGTAATTAAATGTTAGTACATCTGTCCAACAAAAATCGTACGACATACGTAGTGTAAATTCACGGTTGTAAAAATTCATACTCGAGTAGCATCGTACGCTTTTACGACCTCCAACATTCAAACATAACCATCCTTGCCTTTTTCCCAAGAAATTTACCAGAAATGGGTAAAACTCGAAGTGGCGGGAGGAAGTTTCAAGTACGAAAACTACTCAGCGAATTCTTCACGTACGCAGATCGCGCTGCTACCTTAGTCGGTGTACCAGCACGCCCGCGTGTCTTATCAGAGGTGCCAATAACGAACTTTAAAGTCGTGACCGTTAAACCATCGTCAGCAGTACGCGCAACTCAAACACCCGTAATTTCAGGCTGCACACGTGCCACGCAAACGCCGCCGCGTCATAACGATATCGATAACCCCGTCGCCGCGCCGTCAGTCAACGAGGACCTATCCAATTTCAAAGACCGCGCCGCGAAACTGGAACCTGTCGCGCCGCGTTAGAGTTTAAAGAAGATAGAGTTCGAAATCAAACTACTCGATTTAGAAAACATCCCGGTGTCGGATCCGCGTTACCAACATTATCTCCGTAAACACCAAGAAGCGAACCGTTTTGAACGCGATCTGACGGCCACTATACCAGTTTATCATTTCTGGGAGTCCCAGTCGTAACGTCGGACGAAAGCGCCGCGTGGCTCAAAGCCTGTAAAATCGTAAAATCCCATTGTTCGCGTTCCCGTTTTCTCTAATACCGAAAATTTTATTCTTTACTCAGCCGGGACGTGACAGGTATATGATAGATCCCTTCGCATCGTACAATTTTCGTTACACTAATTTTTTTCTGTGCCTCATAGCTTCAAAGGTGTATGTGCGCTGCAGCGTCAGCAATATTAGCGACGATTAAACAACGCGTGGACTAAGTGATTAAGTGGACTGTATTTAATAAATTGTATGTGACTTCGTATGACTAGACTTTATTAGACTGTTTGTATAATTTCTAACGAGTTTTGTATAATGTCGAACTTGTATTTTGTATGTCGAAGGTTTTCTAATGTGTAAGATCGAAGATTTGCTAATATCTAAGATCGAAGGATCTCTAATGTCTAAGATCGAAAGTTTACTAATGTCTAACCGAAGGTTTACTAATGTCTAACCGAAGGTTTACTAATGTCTAAGATCGAAGGATCTCTAATGTCTAAGATCAAAGGATCTCTAATGTCTAATCGTCCGACGCTTTTCCGCGATCCAGGAAAGCTCGGAGTGGGCGTTCACACTTCCTCAAACTTGGAAGGGATAGCAAATGAATTTTCCTATTGGATCCTATTGGATGAAAAATATTTAGTGGAAGTGGCAAAAAAGTGACGCATGCAAGTTTGGGTTTTTCCCAAAATGACCGTAGCGAGTAATAAACCTAAGGAGTTCCTCGACATGAATGGAAAGTGCAAACAAAAGACTCTACGACTACGGCTAAGGGTTCTAACCCCAGATGTAACTGGCAATAAATCAGGAAAAAATTCGCTAGAATGTAATGACTCCTTGGGTCCTATTTCTGCTACGAGTCAAGAGCTATTGAAACTAACAAACTGTTTTCTAAAGAACCTAAAAATCGTAAACTATTGTGCCCAAAACTTGGCCGGAGGTCTAATCCTCTTTAACACGTATTCTAAAACCTAACAAAAGGTATTCAAGGTGCTAATAGTTATTGCCCCACACTGTATACACATAATAGTATAAGTCATTTATGAAATAAATAATATATTAACATGTATTAAGAAACATATGTAATAAATTTGTTAGTAGAAGTCGTTGACATTGATAAAGAAGACCCTTTTGTATATCACTGCCAAATATACGAAAGATTTGGATAATAAAACTATGGCAGTGCGAACAAAACTTGTTATTTTTGTAACATGTATAATTTAGTTAAAATGATCTTCAAAAAATATCATTATTTACGAATTACATTTAACGATGCGTATTTTATTCAAAAATGATATTGTTAATCTTACCTCGTTTATTATTTCGGAATTCTGACTAAATGGTCCCCAATGCGACCTTCAATAGTGATGCGTCTGACTAATCATCGACACTAGCCTCGTCTTTCAAATATGTGTTGAACTCTTGAGTGTCAGACAGTGATATTGCTTGATCATAGTATGGTTATCCTCATATATTGAAGTGAACGTCGCAAACAGCGCCACCTAGTATTAATAGAACTAATTAATACTCCTATTCCGTTGATAGTAAAAGTCCATTTAAAATGTATGTATATTTATTACTTCAGTATAAATCGCAACGGTGATTATTTTAACACTAGCGTTGGGAAATTCCCGACAACCCACCCCCATAAATCAGGGGCGAGGGACACTTGGCCGCGAAAGGATGACCACCCTGATGACGAGGCCCGACGCTGGGAATTCCGGGCCATAAACAACCCCAAGGCCCCAAGTTTCGCGGGGGACTAGGAAACCTCCCGGAACGGAAATAGGATTCATTCTAGAGAGAACTTCGAAAAGCGTAACTTCGCCTCCGAAACGAACCTCTGATAGAATATATTGAATTTTAAAAACGGACTTAGAAAACGCGTCGGTTCTTTTTCCCTGTTTCTAACACTAGGTATATAGAACCCATAAAAATGACGAATTTTAAATTTCTTATTTTCAATTACGAAAAATTATTAAAAAACTTTTGTGAAAGTGTATGTTAACCTTTATCGAGGTAAATAATCATCCTATAAGCTGGTTTACGTATTATCCGCTATTTAGTTTTTATACTTTATTTTGAATTTACATGTAAGTGGTCATTAAACATCCGTAAATCTAAGGTTACCTAATTCTAAAATGTGGACGAACTAATCCACTCTGCTAGAGCCAACAGAGTATCATGGACGATTTTTTGAAAAAGCGGCGTCAGTACCGAAATACTCGTCCCGATATCCCGCTTTCAAGTTTGGTGTAACATGATAGATAGATATTCGTAACAAGATAAATATAAATTATGCGAATAAGGTCTGTCCTTAAAAAATAAGAAAATTTTATTTGATATTACTACAGTAAATATTCTATATACGCAAATCTTTCGAGTCTGAAGTTTTGCGTATATCGTACAGGTCCTACATTGACTGATGTTTTGCCGAACGTAGAAAAGGACAAAAAAGAAAAATAACACGGTCCCCGTTTGCATATATCGTAAAAGTATTACATTTCGAGCGAAAGAGACCGAACATAAACAAACAGTGACATATCGGTCGGACAATCCCAATGCAAGAATAAAACTTTTATTTTTTATTTATTTATTTTTTTTTAAACTTTTTCCATGATATTTGTAACATTTTCCTCGTGAAAATGAGACCAAACACGACGTAATTCGGGACATATTTATTAACAATTTCAAATGTTACGCGTACATCGATGACTTTTCTCCAATAAGATATTGCAACTAAATATAACTCGAATTACGTCGTGTTTGGTCTCATTTTAATCAGGAAAATGTCACGAATATGATGGAGAAAATTGTATAAAAAATGGATAAAAAATAAAAAAGTTAGCAACGGATATCTCATATAGCATTGAAGCGTTTTAACATCATCGAATAAGTTACTTTTAAAACTACGAAAATATGTTTTCTGGCCGTGTAAATTAAGATTGCGTATAAAAATTATCACGAAAATAGTGTCGTTGTTCATAACACAAACAAGAGGCTTACGTAAAACAAGTGTATAAAAATACAGACAACGTTCTAATTCAAAATGTAAATAAGATCTGAGTATATTACAGAGGATACAATAGATTCAAGAAATCACGAAGTGAAAAGAAAAACTAAATAAAAAATCGCAAGAACGCAATTCGCAGGGATTAAACGCAGCAACTGCAACGCGTGGAAAGACAATTTAAGAATAGAATTCAAGAAGATAAAGAAATGATTACAAAAAGAATTCAAAAACGAAATTTGAAAAGGAGTTTCCACAGTCACACTGTATAATACGTTCGTTTGTGTTGTATAAACAAGGTCGAGTTTAGAAGGATAGACCAGTTAGGATTATACTTGTCACCGGTATGCCGTAAACAAAAAATATTTTGAAAGGTGTTTATCAGATATAACAGTCGATGTAACCCGTCCCTGTCCCGTGTCCGAAACCGTAATGAAGAGTTGAGCAAAAAAGCTAAATTCTCTTACCTTTACGTAGTCAAATGGATAGAAATCTACTGCCATTGTCTTCGTTCTTGAAATTATCGGAATGATCGCAAGTAGTCGATTCCGACGATTAACACTTAAACCCGTGGACATAGACTGCCCGCACTTGGTGTCTCACGAGACCGACAACGGAAAATCAAGTATCGCAATAAATTCGCAATTAATTCGATTTCAGAGAGACCTACCACCCGAAAACGACTTCGAAAGAGAATGTACAAAAACACAAGAAAATATTCACAGGAAACTTTCAGTGCGAAAGGTAAAAGAAATTCTAAAATGAACGTCGACACCTTGCACCTCGTGTCTATCGTTCGCCTTCTCGATTGAATTTGCCGGAAACCAGTATGGCAGCTACCTCTTCTTCAGACTGTCACCCTAGATGGCGTCCGCATTGACGGTTAAATGTCCGTTCGCGTCGCTGATTGGAAGATCGATATCGATCTAGACGTCCGCAACGTGGCGCTTCCATTTTCATTCATTACGACGCACTAGATTGTGCGTCTAATAAGGGAAACTCGGTGACTGACTCGTGATTTTGATGGAACGTTATACAATTGTTCATTAAACATATCTAAAAATATAATCATAATTTGTTGGTGTCCGTTTTTTACCTTAACAGAAAAATCAACCTTTATATCCGAGTTTAGCCGACTATATAACTACTTATAAATAATAAATGGCAGAAAATATTAAAAAATATTTGAAATAAATTTGTTAGATTTATTAAGTTAAGTTTAGATTTAATAATCTTTTAGATAATCTTTTTAGATTTATAAACTTATGTAAAAGAGTTTTGGAAAAAACTTTTTAAAAAAAATTAAGTTGTCTCTCTCGTATTTTTCTAGAAATTTTAATTTCATTTTATTACGAATATCCGAATGTATTCTTTAAATATTTAAGAGTGTATTATAGTATATAATAATTGTAATTATTCTATATACAGTTCTGTACACACTTTAGGATTTATGTATTTTTTATATTGGAGAGGAATTTTATTATTGTAATAACTACATCGAATTAATTGTTTTCAACCATTATTATAAAATGTTATAATACCTCAAACATACTTTTTTATCTGTTTTCCGCTATTGTACATCGTGTATTTATTATAATCTTATAGCGGTGAAAATGTGATATGAAACAAATGTGAAAATGATTTTTATCACAAAGGTAATGAATGTTATATATTCTACAATACTGAAAATTATTCCAAAATAGTTTTCATACTAATTGAAAACATTTTTGAATAAATCTGAAATGTTATAAAAAGCATGTAAGAAGCAAGAAGTGGAAGATAGTTTAAGACATAATAAATAAAACGAATTAGAAACATTTTCTAAAAATCTTCTCACAGAAATTGTTTTTAAGATTACATAGCTTTTGTTAAAGCAAAAAATTATGCAAGTCGAATCCGAAACGTAGGCTAAATTTTGATTTGTCCACATGTAACTTTATTGTGTGACGCCTGGATTATGGCAATCACTTTTACGCGTGTGCATAGCATGCATCGTGCAACAGCTGCTTGACACAAACGATACCTTCGAACACGGCTTTAAAATTCGAGTACTTCGAATATTACTCTTTTATTCTTTGTCCTTTTCTAAGTTTGATAATTCTTTGTTTACGAGATCCGACTCGAGCTGTATATATATTACAATAAATGTACCTTCTTCTCCAAATAATAAGGATAATAATAACGCTAATGTGGTGGTATATCTTCAATTGATATAATAGACAATTAATAGTAATGTAGTATTTTCGTAATTCATAATTTTAAATTACAGTGTTAAATCTATTTTCTCGGCCATACATTTATTTTAATTTTCAATCGATTTCATTATCCTATCGTGTGTTTATGTACCGTACCGACATCCTGGTTTTTGAATTGTTCGATTGCCTCGGTTTTTATTCTATCATTCTCTTTTATGATCAACTGGTAGAAACAAAGACGACTCCCATATGACATTGAGGCACCATAAACACGTATGTACATCCAAATACACGAATACTCGAATATGTTTCTGAATATTCGAACTTCAAAACCGAATTTTATTGCTATTAAAATATTCAAATTTGGGTTTCATATCATAATGATATAAATTGTGATCGATGTCGCCATTTTTCAGTAATATTTGTTTTGCGACATTTAATTTGTAAATAATAATGAATTTTAATTCAAAATACGTTATGTCATGTTAATAAAGTATCATTCAATGTATTTTTATATATGAAATAAATAAAAGAAATTATAATGGAAGCGGAGTAGTCGAACGCTTTGAATAATGAATATAGTGCTAACAAATACAATAATTGCCACATGATCACCCAATTAATACACGCCGATTTTAATGAAATTTTAATATGTTATAGAACTCGAAAAAATATTTGACACGTATTTTTGTTTATGCGCAAACATCCACTTTGCAGTGGTGAAAATAGCCATTAAAGTTGGGGTTGAAAAAGCTATTCTCGCAAATATCTCGGGATTTAACAGACCTAGACAAAAAATTCAAAATGCAAAATTTTCTGTTTTAGAATGCCAATAATACAGCGTAATTCGATTTTTGAAAAATTAGTTTTTTTTAAACAATATGTTAAAAATTAACACCATTTTGCATATTTTTTTAATAAAACGTTGAACTATTTTGATCAAATTTCGCATACGTAATCTATGGGTCCAAAAACAAAATACCGATAAATTGGAATTTTTAATTTCTCTTGTGGAAAACATATTACTAACGTTGGAGTTATACGTACACTTCATACCTTCCGGTCGGTGAACGACTGATTTCTATACTAATGATATTCTGGCAATTGTATTATATTACATTTTTGATACTAATATTTTACACTTCACTTAGCCAGTGATGGTGTGAATGACGAGAAGAGCTCGCTTTCATGACCAAAATTTTGCAAACCGATTGCACGAATTTCCATAGTGTTGAATTTGCTTTCATAACGAAATCTACTTAATGTAGTCAATGGTGGAAGGAATTAATAAGCACTATATATTTAAATTAGTGAGAGTTAACAGTATTTAAATACAAATGTGTGCGGACCAATCGGATTAAAGATAAAAGTCAATATTGCGTCAAACTAATCCCGAAACTATTCTAAAAGCTGTTAATTTTATACTCGTATAACTTTTAAATATTATTGGATTGTAAATAAAAATCAATAAGCATTCGTCTTTTAAAGAACATTTTACCCTAAAACAATATTTTTTATACAATTTTAACAGCCGTATTGCGATATTAAACTCTTTAGCATTGTATAATTATTTTAGAAAAGAAAGTATAATAAAAACGAGAAACATTGCGAACTCAACCGCTAAAGAGAAGAGTGCGAGAAGAGTTGGAAGAGATCGAGAAGGACGATACACATTGATCTCGCGAAATTTCGTTATGATCGAATTTGTAAATTTGCAAAGTTGAAACTTCGTAAATCTTAGAATTCCATAGAAAAGAAATGCATATTTTATAAATTAATGTTAGTTTATTTGGACGAAATTGCCTATTGGTAATTATAAAATATGTAGAATTCTATAGGAGACTATGAGGTAATAAATAACGTACATTAATACTTTTATAGTATCAATTATATATTAAGTTATTAACATTTTTCTTGTAATAATTAGAAGTAGGAATGTATTGAATGTGTGTTGCACGATTGAGAAACATCAAAAGGGTTGAAAGCGAGTACATTTGACAAAGTGACATTACCACGTAAGACAATAATTTGTTTAGTCGTTCCAAGCGACCTGTTCGAAGTTTCACGAATGTCAAAACTTTAAAAAAGTTATAGTTCGGTATCGTTGGTGTTGATCACATGCTTGATCACCTGGCGAGGTTAACGTTCCGATAACTTTGACAATTTAAGCAAAATAAAGATAGCATCATTGTCGACGAAGACAGTTGCCGGTAGTTTCACGAGTCC
Organism: Megachile ligniseca; assembly: GCA_945859555.1. Lineage (NCBI taxonomy): Eukaryota > Metazoa > Arthropoda > Insecta > Hymenoptera > Megachilidae > Megachile > Megachile ligniseca. The sequence continues at coordinate 1,303,867 of OX243778.1, forward strand.
ATAAACATGCTAATAACTGTATGTGTAAATGCGTGAGATGTCGAGTTCGGCAGCAGTGCGACAAAAGCTGTTCATGATCCGGTTCCACAACCTAAACTCGACAAGGCAAACAGTTTTTGCCTTGAATTACAACATCGATTCTATCGCGAACATCGATTCTTTCTGACTATTTAATTAGAGTAATTGTTTTAATACTAAAGGTTCCAGCTTATAATGCATACATAATTTGAAATTCAAAATAAAGCAGAAGAGTAAATAAATGAGTCAATTAGCGAATCAATTAAATATAATTGAATACACCTCAACGCCTTATCTCAATGTTAGTTAACACAGATTTCAAGAAAAATATCGTAACATGTTTTATAATTCAAAATGAGTAATCTGAGAATCTGTCAGTTCATTGGTTTAATAATTTTGACGTTAGAAGAAAGTTTGCCGTCGTCAGATTTTGCAAAAAATTGTTTTTTTGTTGTACCAGGAGTTCGGTTACTGGTGGGCATAATTTTAAGGTGATATTGAACGATATTTTCCTTTACCAAAATGTTGGTTAAAGCACAGTTTTTGCATTATTAAGGAAAAACACTGACCAATCAGAGCGGTTGACCCTGGTCGTGAACAAACAAATCGCGCCACATCGGTGACGTAGTTACCGTCATCGATTATTATGCGTCAGCCGACAAATAGTTATAAAATTTACTTCTGTTAATAAGTGTAAATTTATTAACGGAACTAATTGTATGGGTTTAAAGAAAATGAAGATCAAGATCGAACATTTTACATTTAAAACTTCGTTAATTAGTTATAAATAATTAAAAAAAAATGACTTCTTGTTTAGCGATATAAATCAAAGAATACTATCGGACGCTTACCTCATGAATGAATTTAGAATGAAGGAGACAATTACAACTTTTAAACATTTAATATAATTTAGTATAGTACCTTATTTACTCATTTTTTTATTTCTTATTTATTACATTTTATTTATTATTTTTTTTCATTACTCGTATTCCGCGATCGCGTATGCGCGAGGAATAGTTTTTTAAAAATTTTTTTTGTATGCGTGTATGGTGTGTGTAATTTCTTTTTTTATGTGTGTTATTTTTTGTCGTGGTCTGTAAGTGCGTAAGTGCAGGGAGGAAAGAGAGAAGAAATAAAATAAAAGAAATAAAATATCCGCTCTTGATCTTTATTTTCTTTAAACCTATACAATTAGTTCCGTTAATAAATTTATACTTATTAACAGAAGTGAATTTTATAACTATTTATCGGCTTTCGCATAATCGATGACGGTAACTATGTTACCGACGTGACGCGATTTGTTTGTTCACGACCAGGGTCAATGGTCACGCTTGTACTCGTCGCTGTCGCATATGGGCGCGCGCTATTCTCGCGCTCTGATTGGTCAGTGTTTTTCCTTAATAATTCAAAAACTAAGCTTTAACCCACATTTTGGTAAAGGAAAAAGTTGTTCAGAATCACCCCAGCTACCACCCCTTAAAATTATGCCCACCAGTAGCCGAACACCCTGTATAGTTTATCTAGCGGTCTCTGAACCTTGTTTTGAGAAAAGTCGTGCAAAAAGTTCTTATTGCAATGGCTTAGCCCGAGACGTCACATTGTGCGCGTCAACTACATCTATGTCTGTATATTTCATCAACTTACTGAATCGGTCGTCAAATTATTAAGGTTGACTATATCTCTTAACTACCAAGTTTGCGAGTAGTGAAATAGTGACTTACAATTAGTCCTTATGTAGTGAACTTGTCTCGATAGTTTAAGTGTCGAAATAAATAATTACGTTTAGTGGGCGATTATTAAATATAGTTGTAGCGTTTAATTAATAATTAACCATTGCATGTCAATTAGTTACCTAAATTAGTTACCTAAAACATATCTTGTAAAATATTCTCACCCTCACACACGTTGACTAAAAAATTGTTACGCAAATTAGGGTGATTTTATATTAGGGTGACTTATTTTCATTTGCAGTAAGGTAGTAATAACTTCGTTGGATGATCGACCACAATCGTCAATACATCTAGGTTCTACAGAGCCATTTTAAAAAGTTCGACTTTCTTGAAATTTCGAATAAGTCATCATATTATCTCGACGATTTCAAACGATTTTATATGCGTGCTTCATCACGATTTCCATCATCAGAACAGCACATACTTCTGTTTTTCCAATGCAAACAGGAACAACACAAACACATCAATCAATCTCGATCGCATAATATAGCATATATTTTCACTGAAATCGTATTTTAGTAAATGTATTGTATTTAAGTTTTCGTAAAATTCAGTGCATTTTTTTCAGTCCTAGTGTCTATCCTTTATTTCCAATATTAGCCTAATGACAGTCTGTTGGTGAATGTTAGAATACTTTCATATCAAATATGTATTTAACATTTATATTTTGTCTGAAATGCCTCGTATTATACAACTACCACACTTCAGTTTGAACCAATTCGATTCATTAAGGCAGGACCTTACATGATTACTAAGCTCAGCTAAAAACACTAAATAACACAATTTTTCACCGACTGAAAAGGCTACAGAGCTTATTTCTATGACTGTTCAAAAGACGTGAACGCGCATGTGAGTATAGAAAGAAAGCTACTTGGCAAAATCCAACGTAGCGCTGTTGAAAACGTAATCCATACCACGGTTCGAGTTATATGGAGATTTTAACATCATTAAATTTTTAGGGCTCACTCTACTGGCTCAATCGCTCACTGTTTGAATTGAATGATCGTTTTCATATGTTTTGATTCGCACTTTTTTACCTTCACCACGTTTTACAAGAGTATTAACAAAACCCACTAAAGCACATTACATGTAAATAAAAGATAACGCAAAGTAGTTTAAGCACTATGGGCGGAACACCTTTAACAAAATTAAAGTATATGTATCATATCGTTGATAAAAATTATAATTTAATCATCAAAAACTTCATTTCAATGTACTGGCGTACAAAACATTGTCCGTCACACATCGTAGTTCTGCATCGTTTACGTATAATACGGGTCGAACTCTATAGTATAGAGAAGCAGCACCATATAAAGTTCAGCCGTGCCTAAGAGGCCAATCACCACAGCCACAGTCAATGACCACAGTCACGTCTTCTCAAGACATTCGTTGCGAACAGGGTGTCTGAAATTCAGTCGAAAATCGACAACACAGACTGGCGACATGTTTCAACGAACGAGAATTTCGCGGATCTCATTTCACATAGCCAAACCTCAAAAGGGCTCCTCCGATCATCTATCTGGCACCACGACTCAGAGTAGCTTGTCAAGAAAAAATCTTCCTGGCCCACCGACGAGATAACTACAACATCGGAGGACACTATCGTTCCGGAACAAAGGTTTAATCTGTGTCCGAGCGACCGAAGTAGGATGCGGACGTGTTTCCTCACCCAGCCGGATGTACGCTACAAACACTCCCTTCCAAGATGCTGAGGTCTCTGTCCCTGAGAGTTCATCTCCATATTGGCATGGCACCGAGCCACGGATACTCGGTGAGGTATCCATACAACCCTCAGCACCTGTGTTTGCGAGAACATAAACTCGAGCAGCGTTGAACAGGTCATCGCCGAGGGCGTAACACCGGAGCGCGTGTTTCCTCTACAACACATTATTTCTGCCGGTGGCATTCGTTGCTCAGAAACTTGAGATTAGGTAGCTCCGTAGCAACAATTTTAAGGGCAAGAATCGTGTCTCTGTATCACAGACTCGTCTCGGATACTAGGCTCGATTGAGTCCATCGATCCGACACCTCGAACGACGGCCGTGCACTTACCCTGAACACATGTTGTCCATGTTAGCAAGACTCTTCTTGCAACGTTTGATGGGTATCCGTCAAGGGTACTCTCCATGACACCTCTTCCACGCAATTCCGCACACCAATGGCATTCATTGTCCAGATTCCTGGGATTGAGCACCTGCGTAGACGTCTTGGATTCTAGGATGAAGTCCCGACACATCAAACAACGGCCCCGTCGCGCAAACCCTGGGAGTCGAGTCGAAGAAACTCCTTGTGGTATGCTTCTACCCTCTATCACACGTACATGCCACCGACGGTTGCATTTTGCCCAGATTCCTCGGATGGCGCAACATCATGCACAGTGGTTTTATGGCCCACCATATGCAGCGTGGTCTGGGCGTGGGCCCAAGTTCCGCAAGGACAGCAACTTATTTAAACACAACATCGAAAAACACAAGCATCTTCGATAATTATTTATCATGGACAAGGATGCAACGATTCGTCGCGTGCTGCCTTCAGTGAAAAAAAGGGGTACTCTAACAGTGTCTCAACTCTGCAATGCTCACAACATTCAAATCAAGGTAACAAACCTGACGACGATGAAAAGTTGCAACGTCACACTACTCCGTTTATCAACAAAAACGGGATACTGCAAGACGATTGAAATACTCAATAATGTCATTTTCACAACGTCATCCGATTGTCCTACTGAGGTCAAGCATAACATTTTTCATTACCGAGGTAAAAGTTTTTCTCGTTGACCAATTCATCGATTGGAGTTTTATTCCACCTCACGCGCCATGCTTTGATAAACCGTGGGAAGCGGCTTCAAAGGCCTTCAAACATCATCTGATACGCATCGGAGATAGTCAGTTGATTATGTATGAGAATCTGAATACACTGATTTTTTAAATAGAGTCGATTCTCTATTCTCGTCCCCTGATACTCATATCGACCGATTCATACAATCTCTTTGCATTGACATCCGGTGATTTTCTAATTGGCAATTCCCTCACGAGGCTACGCGAACGAAATTTTACAGATGTTCCCACAAACCGTCTGTCGAGCTAGTAGAACGAATAACAGATGAAACATTATTTCTGGAAGCACTGGCACCAGGAATACTTGAATGAGTTCACCCGGTTCAGTAAAGGGGCCAAGGGTAACCATCCAATCAAGAAGAGCACAACAGGCCTCCTGAGGGAAGACAACATTCTCCCTATGTAGTGAGCTTTAGGCAGAGTTATCAAGTTTCACCCGGGTTCCAACATTATTGTTCAAGCCTTAACATGTTGAACTACACAATAGTGTTACTTATATGTTTCTGAAAGAAATGAGTGTCAACTATTGGTAATAATTTGATTTATTTTCAACACAATCTATATATACAGTTATGTTTTATGTTGTGTGTATGTTCGCGGTAGGTATTCCGAATGTGAAGAATACCGAATATTTAATTTTTTGTTACTACGGAACTGTGATGAAAATGTTGAGACTCTGAATGTTTGTTTAAGATTACTTCTTCCAGGATTTGTCTTCGAAAAGGAAGACGTGGAAAACGTGTTGGTTATCATGATTGGCTTATCCGTTAACTAATAAGACCATTTAAAATTGGTTATCGTCCTACTCCGTCCGCCGTTAACACAACCATATAGACGTGTCGCGTAGACATAGAAAAATGAAACATGGCAACAAGGCGGAATATGCATCGGGTGATTATCAGAGACCTGGCTCTGGAAATTCACGTTTATGACACCCGTAATTAACTCTTGAGATTATTGCAGGGAGTTGGAGGTATGAAGTGTAAAATTAAAAGTATAAAAGGATCCTCAAAACAGTTATGGTACTTACATGGTATAAACGTGCTAGCAATGTGCATGCCAAATGATGTCCCTTTGTGCAGATTGCTAGCCGCCTTCACAGCTGTAACGGTATCGATCGTAAAGTTACCGTTGTTGGCGATCAGAGAAAGTTTCCGTGGATATTTCGCGAAACAAAGACCATGCCTAAATATACATATTGGATATTCTTCTCGTAGCGTTTGTTTATTGCGAACATTCAACCGAATAGACAAGAAAGCGGAAAAGTAACAAAACGAAGGTAAAAGGTGCATAAAATGCATACATAGTACAACTATATCAAAGTCCACCGCTGGATAATGTAGAAACTATGGACATCTTTTTTTACATTTATATTCGATTGGTTAAACAAGTTCTCCTTCAGGTATAAAAATGATTTCAGGTAAAAGATCATCACATTCTCTTAGCACCATCCAATAGAAGATGTAAGAAAAGACGTCTCATAGCATTTTTCGATATGATGCATACAAAGTTGTACTAGGGGCGCCACAACAGCTAGTTCAGTCGAGCGAACGTTTTTTAAATTTTGATTTACATTTTTTATTGATCCTTTTATTTATTTATTTATTATTTTTATAATAAATAATTCATAAGTATTATATGTTATATGTCGAGTATTATTTCTTCAGATATTCACTTTTCGCCATGGTACGTTTATAAATTCCAGCATTTATTTAATTTTTTTAAATGGAAAAGTAAATAAAAATAAAAGTTGATTATTCAGTTTCAATCGCCATTCCAAATGTGTCAATGATTATACCTTGCTACCATTTTTTGCTGGATTTGCAATATAATTCACAATTATAGAGTATTAATTAAAATATCTATTTTGATTTATTTTACAATAGTAAAAATTGTATAAATCAATTTCTGCTGTTGTAATGTAAAATGCATATTTATTAAATGAACCTAATTCCTCGGAACAATATTTAACTTCAGATGTTGATAAAAAAGTGATGAAAGATAACCAATAAAAGAATTAGTAAGTAGAATAAAATGAACAGTAAAGAAAGTAAACTAGAAAAGAAAAAATTCGCACAGCGGGACATGAATCGAGGACGCTATAATTGAAGGCAATGACTCTGCTGTTCTAGCGTCTTTTGTGAAAAGAGCTTCATCTTCACAGGATATGAAACACATGAGAATTTGTACACCGATTATCCTGTATACTCAGCAGATTTGACACTTGCCCTTTTGAACTTGAGTAAAGGTCCAGTTAAATTACTATCCACTAAAAGTCCATGAAAATCCCACGTCTCATCTCGTACCATCTCCTTGTTAGAACTTTCTCTCATAGTAGGAAAGCGTTATAGAAACTGTACGCTTGTGTTTAATGTTCCGATATTCAATACAGTTTAAGTATCGTCAATCAATCGAGTACGGTTTAACTGCATGAAACCGAACATTCAATTCCTTATCTAAAATTTTTTGAATTGTAGTAAATGTCTTATTGTATAGGCAAGTCTAGGATAATGGTAAAAATTTATATCGCTAATGAGCATATTTATAAGCAAGGGTAGACAACATAGTATAATTAATAAAAATCATTATATTGCATTAAAATCATTACAAATACTGAAGAATAAAAAATAAACATTACATTGAATAAGTACAAACACAAACAAATCTTGAAATTTTAGAAGTTAAAGTTAAAAAATTTAATTTCTTCAAGGTTTCCTAACAACGATGCATCGATATCATAGTCTTTCTACTTACTTAATCATTATATTCTCGATTAGCTAGTGATGATCTGTGGCATTAGTAAATTGTAAATTTTACAAAAAATTAGTTGAACTAATTTGTTTCTGTTGCGTGAATTGCGCGGATTCGGGCACCCAGCGCTAATTCTGACTCAGCCACAATTTAATGAGCCTTAATCTAATTCAAATGATAGTTCGTGTTTTCAGTTTGCTCGTTCGCGTTATTGATACTTGTGAATTTAAACGTTGATTATAAATGTTCGTGTTGTAAGATGGGTTCGACTCATGACATTAATGTTCGTTTCGTGTTATAAGTTAGTTCCATTCGTGATATAATTTTGTTCTCTTCGTGATTTTGATAGTTCTAGTCGTGTTGTGATTTTTGTTCTGCCGATTTTAGCAGAGGTGACCATCAACGTCACCTCCGAAGTGACGCTTTGGAAGGGGGTGAGGTTGTTCATTGGTTGTAGTTGTCTTAAAGGTTGACGCCCTCGTACAAGAAATTGTCACCCCTGGAAGTAACCGCGACCAAGGGGTGACGCGCGAGGGAGTCTGCGTGTTTTGGGAAAAATCCGTAGCAGGTAATAAGGTGAAGAAGCACTCTGACTCTGACTGTAATGGTTGAAAATAACGGAATTGAAAATTAACATGTTGGACCCAAGCAATAAACTTGGGTCGTCAACGCGAGAATGTTTTTTCCTAATGAAAAATGGTGAATGGCTTCATAAACTTATTGCCGTTACGGTCGGTTCGAAATTCTCGGTCTATTGCTTTCCTGGAATTTACGATTCGTTTTTGAAGTCTTGTACGGTTATTTCCTAATGTAATAACGATGGATTAACCAACGAAGACGCGTGAACGATTATCCGAAAATAACTTCAGTGATTCTGTTCTCCTTAACGTTTCACTTCGAACATTGTGTCCTAAACTGCAGATCGTGACTCCAAATGTTCCGTGTGGAAAGAAAGCGAGAGTTTTGGACATTGCCTTCGGCCGTTCGGACCGGCATGTCAAAGAATTAGAAAACATTTAAAGGGCTCGACAATTTGCTCGCTCGACGATCGCCTCATAAGCGTCCAAGGTAACCTTTGTCCCTTTTCCTTTCTAAAAGGCAAAACGGTTTTTGCCTTTTTCTAAATAAAGTCATACTCTCACTTTGGTTCGAGTATCAAACGTTCTTGTTGCAAGGGACTGTTGCGATGCAGCGTGGAAGTCGACACATGTCTAAAATTTCCGCCGAAGATGTTCATCGCGTTACAATCGGCAGTTTAGGTCAGACCGTCGGGTGTTCAACAGCAAAGAGGATATAAAAAGTCGCTAATTTATGAATAATCGTTCCCGCGTTTTCATTCGCGTTCTTTGTCCGTCGTTATTACATTAGGAAATTAGTGAACAGTGGTAGCAGAATATTACAGTTAAAAATGCCAATTAGAAGTAGTAGTGAAATGAAATGAGTTCACTCACCAGGCTTTGACATCAGGTATTGTGTAGTATGTCTTTTTACGAAAGATCAGGATTGATGAAGCCATGAGAACATAATTTTACTGGAACAGGATTCGTGGTTGAAAATAAATTCGTTCGAGCCTTGTTGAATATTGCACGTGGTGTCCCGACTAAATTTGTTCTTATTGTTAGTATACTATCTATGACTATTGCTTTACTTGAAGGACCACTGCAAACTTGGAGACTATACAAAACTAAAACAAGATGTTACTGTTGCGAATGTTAAGAGTCGAATGTGTGTTTCTCACAAAATGAAAGCACGGTGTACGGGTACAATTTTTACAGAATAAGGGTGGGGGAAACAGTTCTTAATTTCTATTGGCTATATAAAATGGAATGGAAATGGAAGCTTGAGTGACGTATGATGGGCCTGAGTTTTTTCCAAAATATAATCATAGCAAGTAATAAAACCAAGCAGTACCTCGACATGAATAGAAACTGGAAATAATGGACTCTACTGCTGAAATTAAGGTCTCTGACAATCAAATGTAAAAGGTAATAAATTAAAATACTCGTTAGAATGTAAGGACTCCTTGGGTGTTATTGCTGTTACAGGTAAAGAAACTAACCAAAGGTCTAATCCCTCGCTATAGGACTATATTCTAAAACTTAATAGTGGGCCTAAACAATAATTTCAACCTAAGATGGACTTGCACCGTTTTCAAAATATACTTCGTTCCAGTACCGTGAATTACCTAAACTTACACTGCCCAAATACTAGAGAATTTAAATTATTTTAACTACAATAATTTGTTTATAGATAAAAATACCAGATTAAATTTTATTTATTGTTCTCATTATTTTTATTTTTTTCAGAGATGAATTTGCCAGACTTTCAATATAAACAGCTCATATATGCATTTGACAATAATTCACTACACCGAAAAAAATATTTTTCATACTACTAATTTTGTTTCAAAAAGGCGCCATGATCTTTTATTAAATAAATCTTTTTTTCGATAATTCAAATTAATTTTTTTCTAATTCAAATTAAAGGGAAAAGAAGACAATGTTTTAAAAAATCGTACGTAAACAGTTACAATATAGAGGCATGTTTGAACTTAAAGAAATTCGTCCGATAATACATTCCACGTAAACACGGAATTAGATCCGCGTTGTATGGTGGCTACTCTATTTTAAGGTAACTATTTTTGTAATCTATTTATAACAGAATTAGCAAATACTCATATAAATCGTGAACATATTATAAATTGTATATGTGATAAAAAATGGTACATATTTTTAAGTCTTAATGTGGTTTACCATAAAATGAGTTTAAAGTTTATGAATGCATATTTATTTACAATGAGTGTAGTATGTATAGAAACAACTATAATATGTAACCCCGCGCGACTTACTCTTAAGTGTTTTCCACATATGTATAAACAAACGCTCATACATTTTACTAAATGTGTTGTATAAGAATATACAAATATTTTATGGTTTATCAACAGAATGTGCATATAGTGGCTTTATATTACTAATACTACTACTTGCCCCTAATAAAAATCTTACTTTTTTCCTACCAATAATAGTTTTGACATAAATACCTTTAAAAAAAATTTGTGCATGTATAGTGAAAAGTATACAATTCTATTTAAATAAAACATATGTCATTTTCATTTTATTACGATCACTGCACTTCGCTTTATAAAAAAACTTGTAACGGATTACGGTCCCTTCGAAATCACTTATGCCCCATCTGAATTATTTGTTTTGTTATAACATAATTATAACATAATTTATAATTATATGTTATAACATAATTTCTAACATATTTAGCAATAATTTAACAAAGCTACAACATAATTTGTATATAATTTGTATTGTTTTTGTTACAATAGATTGTGCGCAAATAATTCAAATTTACGAGTTAAAACTGCTCACTTTGTATAAATATTTTTAGTAATGTAAAAATACTATGAAACAGTTTAAATTAATCAGATTTGTGTGATACCATTTTGTTTTAAAATACATTTAGTTTTGTAGTTGTATGTTATAAAAGAATCGTAAGGTGTTTCATATTGTTTTATAAAATTTCTCATGAACTATTAACTTTGCTGATACTGTTACCTAATATCTTTTTGTATGAAATATTCTAAAGAATCAATTAAAAAGTACTACATAGTTGTACATATTCAAAGACAGCCATGATAATCTTGGTTTCGTTAGAAGAATAAACTATTTTACTAGAAAATGTTAGTTGCACACTGAGTGACATTGTATGTTAATTAACTATTTTTGCTTACATAGTCCTCAATGCCAGCAGAATACCGTATCGCTTTACTTGGAAATTGCTATATGTTTAATAAATATAAATAATATTTATTATTTGTAATTCTGAATCAAACAGCTTAATGTTGTTTTCTGGGAAAACAATTTTATTTGAGCATACTTTTTGTACTGATAAAAGAATCAAGAATATAAAGGCGGACATAAACGTAACACCCTGTATATTGCGAAAGGTGTGAAAAGCAATGAATCTCTGTCTTTTAATGTAATTTTTATGAATCAATAATGTTTCTAACTCCTCTTTGTATGAAATTCAAGAAGACATTCTCGTGTAATTTTTGCCACATCCATTCAGTGCCTTTGGCATCCGGTTAATCCTCTCAGCGACAAATCTTCAACGGTGTGCGGCGGCACTACCTCGATAGTAACGTCGCCGCAATAAAATTAGGCTACCACGCATCATAATGCATCTCGGTGTATGTCGAGAATTTCTCATCCCCACATGAATTATCCCTGATAATTCTCGACTACGGGCAACACATTAGTCATTCTCGTGGGGGGTTGACTTATATTCATCCACGTAATCCTTTTCGAATGATCAAAGATTCCCGGCCGTGCTAGTATCTAGCGGCAAGGAAAGAATCACCGACAACGAAAATAGGACAAGAATACCTAATCTTCGTGAGATACAATGTCTGACAAAAAGATAGCGTAATTTATATTTTTGTATACAGGGTGAGTCATCTAAATAAATTCTATCATTTTTAAAGCAGAAACAAATGTTTGAGACAAATATTGTTCCCGGAACTGAATAAAAGTTGTGAACGAAACTCTTTTTCACATCAAGGTATTTAGGATATTTAAAAATGAACGTCACTTTTTTAATTGAAGAAACGTAAGTGTCCGTTTCCAATTTTGATGAAGGCTTGTAAGCTATTTAAGAAAATAAAATTATTCAACACTTATGTTTTTGTAGCTGTCCAATTGTAATCACGCTACAAAACTGCAACTGATAAATATTGTTTCAAAAACTGTGAAGGATATAAAGAAATTAACGAAGGAAAAATTTTACAGCTGTTTGTATGCAGAAATTAAATATTTTGTAATTTTTGTAAAAATGACTAGAACAAAAACAATTATTATAAGAATTATATTAAAACAAAAAAAGGTATTGTTTTTACATTATTTGGTGAACTTGTCAAAAAGCTATTCTTTCACCGATTTCGAAGATCTTGAAACGTGTTGTCAATATTCGATATTCTCAACAAGTTTTTCTTCTCATGGAAATATCAGACTTAGTTTTTAAGATGTTAGCGGAAAAGTGTCTTTACCATTGCAATGTTCGTATGCGTCAACGTGCAATTGTCGGTTGTGTGCTGCGTCTGCGAACAGATGTACAGCGGTCGGCAACCATATATTCATATAACGGGTGAACTGGAAAACGAAACTTCTTAACTAATTTTATTGATTTTAAATTTTAGTTTGAATGCTGGTCATCTGAGGGTACATAGTATCAGAGTACATTTTTTCGTTGAAATTAATTTGTAAGATGCAACTATTTCAAAAATGTATGAATGTAAAGATGTTAATATTATAATGTTAGCTTTTTTAACAATAATTGAAAGTACTTTTATTAATCACAGGCCTATAATGCTTGTTTATCAATATTGGTAGAGAACAAGGATATGAGTAACATTTTTTACATATAACCTATTTGCCCAACCACTTTTCATAGAAACAGGAACAAGAATTGTACTGTAAGAAATTATAGGTCTTTAAAAAAATTAGCTTCTGCATGATAAATAGTTAAAGGGCTATGATATTTTTTCGTGGTTACTGGCATTGCTAGTATGAAATATCAGGATGAGAGTAACATTAATCATCTTATAGAGTATTCAGTAGAAATATTTTTTCTAACGCAAAATAGAATTTTTATTATAAGAAACAACAGAAAGAAACACTTAAATAGACATTAAATTTTCAGTAACGATAAAAGCAGTACCAGTACATTTAAATAACGAAAATTAGAACGTATAATCACAGATGTAAATACTTACAGCATTTTTTTTCAGCTGTTTATAGAAAATATCCGTTTCCTCTTTCATCGAAATGTAAAGTTAAGAAAATTAACACACAAAAATTGGTAACTGTTCTCAGACGAAAACTACATTTATGTGATTATACTAGTTTATCCTTTCATAAATAAACAAGTATTATTTGTATCAGCTCACCCAAGTCGATATTTCGAACAATTTGACTTACACTACTATCGTTTTAATCTTCTCATCTTAATGTCCATGTGAACTCACAATTTGTATTACATTTTCTTTTAATGAATAGATATCTATACATCATATCTACGTATTCAAGTTAATGTTTTTCATCCTTCCCACCACACACATATAACAAGAAACTGTTTTTTCTGGAGAACTACATAGTAATTTTGAAAATGAGGCTTGAAATATAATTTAACGATCATACAAAGTTATCTGGAAAGTAGTTCAATTGTAATTATATGAAGTGCCTGGTTTGAAGAACCTTGTTCAAAGAGATAACGTCTCGTTCAAGGAATTATTTTAAGATAATTTATTCCTCCACTCTGTATGTATCCCTTAGAAATTTTTTTGCGCTCCAAGTTTATCAGTTGGAGGCAAGGAAGATCGATATTGGCATTGGTTTGCTTTTCCATTCTAGAAAAGTTTGTGACAACTGGTCGCGGCAAGGATAATTACATGGTAATATCTTCGAACGAGGCTCTTCATATAATTACGATCGAACTCTACTTGAGGTAAGTTTGTTTGATCCTTAAATTATATTATTATACATAATTCCTATATTTTTCTTGTACCATTATTTTTTACTGTTACACATTCCACTTTCCTTTTCAGTTTCCTCTCCTTTTATTTATGTTGAAATAATTTCTATTCCGTACCTCCAACTAGAGTTTTATTGTTTTTATTTATCATAACCCATTTGTTTCCACGAGCATTTTTTTTTTTGGAAAAAGGGGCAATGATGTTTGTACAGATATTCAATACAATTTTATTGAGCAAATAAAAGTATTTGTTATAAAAAAATAATAATACATCTCTTCATATTACAGACTTTAGTACTGTACTCATATGAGTACACTGGAAACACATGTGTACATTTTATGTTTTATGAAAGTCAATGAATGCAGTGTACTCAAAGTCCGTAAGATTTGCTTATTAGAAGTTACAATTATTCAGTTTATCTAAAATATTCGGCAAAATACGGTATTTGCTTTAATTAAAAGTAAGCAGTAGTATTAAAGAAATATTTTAATGTATGTTACAAAGCATCACATTTGTATAATACAATTTTTAGTAAAAATTTGGAAAGTAAAACGCAGCACACTAATACGATTGAGAGTGATTGCATATAATTTCCCTTTCTTTCCATAAAAAATGAAAATGATGTGATCAAACTAAAATTTAGTACATAAATTAGGGATAAGGTTCTACAAATCTATCGCATCAAGCCTGCTTTAGACTTTCGGCTCCTACGATTCATCCAGGAACGCACCCAAAGTAAAAAAAGTATAGCAGCAGTTGAAAAAACCAAAGAAATCATGACTTGCTGTGACAAAAAATAATTCCTTTCGAATTTATATTGCAATTTACAGTTGATTTAAAACTGATTAATTTGTGATCGATACATTTTCCTATTAGATTACCGAAAGGGTCTGAAAAATTGCGGCAATAGTATCGTAACATAGTCAGTATAAGTGGCTCCTGTACAAAAGAGAAGAACAAACGTGAAAATACTAATTTTTGAATGCTATAATGATACAAACAAAGTAAAACAATAATGTGTTATTCTCACAAGACAAAATGTCTAATGAAAATTCCGTGCTAATATAGACATGCTATTTACAATAGAAAGATTGAAATCAGCATCATTAACGATATATAAACTATTGGTTGTTTGAAATTAATTACAGAACAAATACAATTTGCTAGAAAAACATGTAAAAACAATATCACATTTCAGTGTAATGATGTAGTTGGTTCTGCAGTAAGAATTATAAAAAGTTATTCCGAATCTGAAAATAATTAACATGATCCCTAGACCCTGAAGTTAAAGAAAATATGTGGAAACATTTTATAAGTTATAAGTAGAATGATGTATGAAAGTTGTGCACAAATGGTATAGCTGTGATACCGAAAATAGTGACTTTACGTGTAGGGCTAAATGGAAAAATGATACAACCGTTAAACTAATCGAAGTTTAACTAATACTAAACCAGTTTATAAAACTGGTTTACCAAACTAGCACACAATGCAAAGTAACGAAGGGTAACGAAGGGTAACAAAGTAACGATAGCTTACTCTAACTACTCTCATTATCAACTACAGTATTTTATTCTTTTATTCAAATGAAAGTATATTATTTTCATATAAACAAAAAAATTCGTTTAATTTATGAATGTGTTAATTAAAACACAACAATATCACATGCTACGTCGTACAATATAAATACAATATCAACTCTTGGACCTGGTAACTTTCAATATGTGTTACAATTTTATCCAACAGAATTGTTCTGTTATATCTTGTTATACTTTATGTGAACTTTATCAGTTTAAATTTAAATGTCTTTCTGATGTTCATCAATCAATTAAGGCGCTTGTCTTTCTGTCTATATCATTTACGTTACTCCAAAGACATGGATGCAATGCAGATTCGTTCGTCGAGATCGACCTAATGAATCGCACGTCAAACCGACCGAGAAGGTTTCATCCCTGATTCCGCACGGGAAACGATAGTCGTCCAGTATCACGGAAGGAAATCAGGCTAACAAAGATAAATATTTCCTGATCCGGGCGTCCATTAAAACCGGCAAACCTTAAGTCTAGTCGGTCTATGCAGCAGCCACGAAGTAGATTTAGGTAGGTCTTGCAAATGAGCCTCTGCCGTGCACTTGCCATTTTGTTTCCTGGGTAATAAATATACTCGAACTAACATTCGATGGCGAAGAAGAAGGAGGAGGAAGGGGGAAGGGGTCGTGGAAGGGTTGGTCGAGGGGAACGATACAGCATCGTATTTTCTGCCCGTTCATGCGGAATCGGCATGTCGTAGATATCGTTCGCGACCTTCTTCTTCTTCTATCTCTCTTCCTCTCTCTCATGAAGGTAAAAGAGAGCTGGGTGTTGGGTTGGGTTGGGTTGGATTAACGGTGTATCGGTGACCGTGTCGATGCTATTTCTTCGTTTGTCCACGGTAAGGATACACATCCATTTATGGCGCAGAGGGTTAACCGTCAGAACATGTCTGTAATTGAAAAATGACGAGCTGAGGTAACCAACGGTGGATCAGGGATAAAAGAAGGTTCAAGATGCAAGACGCAAAGACCTTCGTTACCAGGTTAATGTGATGCGTCTCCGTCTATATGAGATTGCTAACGACTATTTTGTTACTTGTATCATTGCACAGCAAAATGCTGTTGTGATTCACAAAATATTTAGCGTTAAAAAAATTGCTATTGATAAGAGTATCTTTTCATTTTGTTCAATATAGATATCCTATTGTTTATACAATAACTTTCGTTTATACAATAACTTTTGCGTGGTATGTAATTAATTCATTTTCTATAACAAGTGCCATGCACAGAAAATTAAAATTGTTTACGCAATAACGATTTCGTTTAGTAATAAATTGTTCTTTTCATTTCTATAGATACTTTAATTTCGTTATTTCGTTTTCTCATCTACACAGATGAGTGAAAATAATAACTAGATGTATTAATGTGAAGTAGTAAGTGTCTAAAAATGGAGGAAGTAATTAGAGCGTGTCTGACTACAAACGTCAATTTTCACTATGCCAGCCATCGTGTTAATTTTTAGCTGTAAAACTGACACGCAGTCGAATATTGTTTTGATGAATTACAACTTCTTTTCTATTCATGTTGTATGAGTAATTGTTTACGTTATTTATCATTTTTGTTACTTAAATAAAAGAATAGCCAACGCGTTTAAAATATAATTATGATGACAATACGTGACAAAATACCAAATGGAGGTATGAGACCGAAAGAATAAGAATCACGAATTAACAAATTTCTAATATTTCTAAATAATTGTAATGCTTCTATATGAATAATTCTATCCAAATTAATAAATGTTTAGAAAACGCACTAATTCTCTGTTCAATCACATATTACCGATAATATTTTACCAACAACAAACACCAAGATAACAGTACTAAATAATTTTCTTGTATGGCAGTAATCAGGTTTTTAATAAATCAAATTTATTAACTTTATAAATTTGCAAACAAATGCTACAAATCACAAATCATCCGATTGGCTGAAGGGATGTTTTAAAATTATACATATAATTTAATAAAAACTAGCGATCTAGAGATAATTTGAAAATTTGAAAATTAAGAATTTTGGCAGTAAAAAAATTGAGAAATATTAAACTCCTAAATTTACGAATTCGAAATGTAAAGGAATATACAGTATATAGATATACAGATTAATTTTCAACTTTCCAAATATTTAACCCTTTGCACTATTTTCACGAATCAGTTTGCACTATTTTCACTTCAGTTTAAAGTTCAAGTCCAATTATAATTTGCATAGTCAACGATAGCATAATACCAAATTGACATAACATTTAAACTTTCTTTATCTGTTTTTATATTATGGCTGTATTAGTTAGTTCTGACTGACGCACCTGACAAATTAATCATAGGCGAAGGGGTTAAGGAAGATGAGTAAATAAGGTCTATTTTTCGTTTACTAGTCAATCGATGTGAATACATTTTTTTTTTGATTCAGCCATTTATATTGTGGGGTTCGAATAGTTCCCGGCATAGATTTACAACTGACGAGTAATTTGCGACTAGGTCACTTGGGACAGGACGGTTTACAGGCGAGCGGCAATGGCCTGCACAACCTAGTCCCAGGCCCTCGAAGTTAGTATTAAGTTTATTGTTTAGGTTTGGGTATGAGTGAGGGGAAAAATGGGATGACTAGTGACGAGAGTGCTTGGCGAAGGAAAAATGGGCGGAGTGCAAGGAAAATTCAGAGAGAATGGATCGGGTGTGACGGCGTAGGAAGGCATAAAGTAATATCACATAGACATTAGTACAGTTTAGTTTTCTTTTATTTATTCTGTAAAGTCAAATCTTCCGATCCCACAATACTAATTAAAATAATACACGTATTGACAAAATGTACTACTTGAAATAGACAAAATTAATGTGCACTGTATACATAACGCGATTTCTTGGTTTAATTGTAGATTGCTACAATTTACTTTAAGGTTATTTTTATAAATCTCTTATGCGATCAAAATGATCGTAGAAAGATATAGATTATTATTTTTATACGTTTTGTATGAACATCGGTTATGCAATACGTATATCCGATAATTCAGGCGATAAAAAAGTTCTATATAACAAGCATTTTCTTTATCGCTCTCTTCGTCATTTTCGCTGCTAAACCATTCTTTAGCAATATCCTGAAACGTCATAGCGCAGAATAAACTAACGCCTTCAGCTTATTTATAACATCACGCAAGCACGATAGAATCCATATGACATATGAGATGTGGACACAACAACAAACAACTTTAGCTTCAACTTTGCATTGGAAATACGATTGTATATCGCTTATGAGTAATTTTCAGTGTCCATTTTTACAGAATCTATTAGGGCAAGGGGTGTAGATGCATTCGGAGGTCACCTTATCAAGTAGTGTTGCCTTCAGTTTAATGCATATTAATTATCAATGAAGTTTTGTTCACGCAAAAGAGAAAAATGAACGCTTTTTAGTGAAATAAGTATAAAATTTTCAAAAGATGCTACAAATGTTGAAAGATTAGTAAATCTAGGTAAAGGTAATGTTTAAACTAAGCTTGGGGGATGTCAAGTTATTGTGATTTCAGGCTCTCGGGATTGTGTCTGCGAAGATTTTGAGGTAAACTCACACAACCATTCGATTTTGGCTATGAACCCATATATGCGTTCTCATAAAACCATTCAATCTGAGAAAAAGAAATCTATGAACAGATATATGTGACTGGTGCTTGTAAGCCTATATAGATATAAAAAGACAATAAGCGTTTAAATGTGCTTTTGTGCAATCGTTTATCAGTATTGAAAAAAGAACATAAAAAAAAAGAAACATACAAAGCATTCTTCACGACGCAGATGCGCTGTTTGCACTAAAAATAATCGAAGAACTGACTTGCGTTACGAATGCAAAAAATGTAACATTGGCTTATGTATTGAACCCTGCTTTGAGATCTACCACACAATACAAAATTATTAAATTTTCAATTTGAAAGATATAATTTACTACTGTTATATTGTACATGTTATTGCTGCTTAATGAAATAAATGGTTAATAAGGCTTTTGAGGTTACCACACAATTTATTTCAGTTACAATCAATACTTTGCAATGAAAATTCAGTCTGCTCAACTTGCGCTCTTTCATGAAAAGTACGCAGCCCACGGTAGGCTTTTTCGTACGGAGTGGGCAGTCCACGGCGCACGCTTAACGTCGGGCAACTCAGTGCTCAAAGGGTTAATATACAACATTCGAATACAATCTTTACTTCTAACAAACGCCACCCACTACTCTGAACTGGATATTACCGTTGCCACTTTGTGAGCGTGACTAACGCTCACGACCGTGTTGAATGCTTTTCTGTGCATTATTCACCTTGAAGATATACTCGTCAAGGTAATACCGATCGTTATTATAATCCGCTCGGTCCGTCAAGGCGTGCGGCAATGGGATTAACGGTTGTCAGTATTGTCTGGGAATGGCGATAAGCCGTACCTAAAAGTACTTGGATCGAAACTGTGGTGACTCGATGTGCCTCCAGTGCGAAACGTTGCTGGACAAAGACAAGTTACCACAGCCTGTGGCTACATTGCTTTTGAAGTCGTTTTGGGAGACGCAGTGCAATCGCAGCTCGCACAGTTCACTGTCTATGGCTTTCAGGTAGCATCTGCGAATGGTGTGTGACCGTGGCTAATGTGATCTACGTTCACGTAGCGCACTTACGCTGAACAAAAATCGTTAAAGGGTTTGCTGTAGGTAGCGACAGCTACGATTACATTAAGAGCAAACAAATGCAATTATGGTTTTTGGGCTTCCATCATATTCTTAGTTTTTGTTGTCTTGCTCACGTTTCGTTAACGTTGCAGTTTACTTCTTCTGGACTGATCTGAATGCGATAAAGTCTTGCACAGTTACCAAGTATAATGTTTAGTGCGATATTTTTCTTTTCTTATGATGGTGGAATGATAACTGGCAGAATGGAATGCCAAATCGGATTAGTGTCGTATTTGTTGCATCCATTGACGTTGTATGTTTTAATATTTCAATTGCATCACAGCGTTAGTAATTTACTATGTAATAATGGTAATTAACTATGTGCATATGTTGAGTACATCATAGCTGTACTGTAAGTTTTGTATTTCACAATCTAGTAAACACTGACTGAACTTTATTGTTTGGAGCAACAGAAAGCACGGACTATTAAACAGAGGTCGCTGACAAAGATATATCATCTTTTTAATTTTACTCCTATTTTTATTACCTGACACATTAGACCGATAGGGCATTTTAATAGCAGGAATCTGTCTTAACCTTTGCTGAAATGTGCAGGTATGGAAAGGGGATCCATCAAAAAGAGCAACTTTAGTGTTCCTTTATGTTGTATGTGCAATCATAAATAAGTAGTCATACCGGTTAGAGAAGTATACACAGTCAAAAGTGGTCAGTTCAAACAATTTTAATTATTGCATTGCATATTGCACATCTTACCAATGAAAGCTATTACAACAAAGTATAAGTGAATTTGCAGAAGTATGAAATATTTGGCAGTAATGTTGTTCCTATATAATGTTTCATGTATAAGTTTAAGTGTAACCACCTTGAGACACAATAGAAGATATATTACCATTGTTACGGATCTCACTCTAGATCGTTGTCTCGATGGACATTATCGCAGTTTAAGTTTGTTTTTATCGTAACGAAATATTAGGAACACGAAATGAAATAGAACGTTGAAGTAATCATTTTGTAAGGAACAATTTTATAAAGGTCACGCGCAAAACGGTTTTACGGTCAACGCGAAAAAAGTATAGTTTATCAAGACTGTTCCTTGAATAAAGAACACTTATAATCAGAACACTGTGTAGGTAAATTAAACCTGATCACGTTGCCTATTAAGTATTCACCTAAAATACTTCACACTTAATTGTTATTTACCGAGACTCGTTTGAGTGCTAAGGCATATATCATCAGCATGAATATATGAGCGAGATTCGTTCGGCTTTGAAAAGTGAAAGGTACGCGGCGACGCGACGTAAGGGTGCGCGCATGCGTCATAGCGATTCTCCGGTACCGGACAGGTATAAATATGCGTGTTCTGGCGAGTGCAGCGGCAGATTTGAGTTAGGTTGAGTTCAATTAAATTCAATTTAGATTAGGCTAAAATAGGAACCTGAAACTGAAAAACTAGAAGAAATCTATAAAACATTCTCAAGCTTCGATTTACTTAAAGCTTAAAGCGTTATGTTACACTTTAGACTATTTGCCTATGCTGTTTGAATAACATTGTTAATGTATCTTAGTATTATTGTTAATATTTTGTCATTAGTGTTTGTTAATAGTGTTATTAATTGATAATATTTAAAAGGGTTAATACATTACAAAGTTGGTCTGTATTTACACTGTATAATACACATTGTGTCTATAAAGTTGTAAAATTGAGAAAACAAATGTTTTATCACGAAAACAATTTCATTCCTTCTTAATTTTCAATATATTTTCCTTCTAAATCTATGCTCCAAATGACACAATTATATAATTTGTATAAATTGGACGAATATTGCGTCGAAGCAATATTAACTACCTTGAGCGGAGGTTAAAAATTGTATAATAATTGCTTTGAGATGAAGCATTGGCATCCGCTGTAGAATTATTACTGAATTTTGCGATTTCAAACATGACTAACTAAATTCTTTTAAGACATTACTCTATCACATTTTTATAGTATTGAGGGATAACTATTTGACCTTCTGATACAAATTCTCAATATCGCTGTTATTTTAATACATCAGAATGTGAGCAGTACCTTCATCGTCTTAAAATCTTTTCACTCATCACGAAATTATTTAAATCCGACAACGTAAATTTGGATTAATTCTTTCTTTATATTTTACGTTTTTGTTATAGCTTTCCTCGCTTGAAAATAAAATTTGATCGCCATTCACTCGACGCTTGAATCCGTGACAGGACAAAATTACAATGTCATGTTTAACGACGAGTTACAGAGTATTTCCAAACGCACATGGCGATAATATATCATGTGCTTGCAACTACTTTGGCGCGGATCTTACGTGCGATCCAGCTGATCGTCTCTATAAATCACCGCTTCAGGCATGATCCATCGTGCGAGCTTCGAAATGACTCTGTTCCCGATGGTTATTCAGAAAAATTAGTTATATAAATATAGCAGAAAAATATTCACTATTGATTTAGAAGTATTAAAGTATTATTTCCTCTTATTACACTTAATTTTAATCATACTTACGAATGCAATTTTTTCAGAGTCGATTAGTAACAACATGGGATTAATCGACTAGACCTTTAAAATACAGGGTGTTTCTGATCTGGTGGTACAGCCGGAAAAGTAATGAATTTACATGAAAAAATAAGCAAAAAATATACGATACAATTTTTTTTATATGCAGCTTTATTTACGAAGAAACTGAATTTCGGCGGTTTTTAAGTATTTGTAAAAATATTTGTTGGAGGCACAAAATATTACAAATGCAGAAACTTTATTTATTGTTCTAAATAAATAAATGGTTCAACTTATTTTTGAGGTACTATTTTTTTTTATAATTTCCTTTTGCATAATTATTGTTAAATATAGATGAAATTTATCAGTTATTTTTATCAAATTTTATTTGATAAAATATTAAATTATACGACAGTCTTTAATGTTGAAACCCGTTGGTATTTTATTTTTATAATTGTAATGTATAAAACTTGTATTACTTCAGGAAACATACCGTAAAAGGTATACGATTATTTTGCAGGTGCAATCGCCTTTTTAAATAAAATTACTTAGATATGGCCTACCATAGATTTTAGACTTTGTATATATTTAGTTTCGTCATAGATTTTGTAATTTGTATACAGTTAGATTCTCTTTAGTCGTGAAAGCTTCGTTTTCTTTACGATTTACTACCGGACCCTTTGAGAATTTTGAAAACCATTCATTGTCCACATTTGGTTGCCAGATACTAGCATTTCTAATTTTCTAGCCTGTTACTTCTAGCATGTTTTGTAAAGGTCAACGCGCTTCTTGACATTATTGCCTGCCACGGTCAATGATCGGAACGCGCCGGCTTATTTGTCAAAAGCAACGAGTGGGAAAACCTAAGAAGGGCGGAAACTTGTCATCTCCCTTCCACAATCTTGTAAATTTTTAAACCTATCAGAATGTTCCACCCCTGTCAGGAACGACTATGTCGAAGTGACATCAACCATAATTTTTTCACGATTGAGACAGGATTATCTAGTCAATCAATAAAATCATTTGGTAATCCAAAGAAACATGTAGTTAACAACATAATACAGTTAGACATAGAACTTACTTAAAACGTTAGTTAGCCACGACCATTTTACATAATTGAGATTTAAATAGTGCGGTACATTTGCCGATTTTAGAAGTGCGAGCTTTATTGTCGCGCAATGCTACGTTTAATTGATAGTTTATAGTGAACATGTGCAATCCATGCTTACAAATATATGAACTACTAAAGAATGGCTTTAAATCTTTCCGAAGTATTAGGGTGGTTTTTTGACCCAAAATGTTTTTGTCAGCACACGCGTGCAAAACGCCTCGAACAAGACTCGAACACCTCTTGAGGTAACCGCGAACTGCTAACAAACTTATTTTTGTATTATAAATCAATGCAAGATCATTTTTGAAAAATCTGAAGATAATGATAAGGATAGATAAAACAAAATATGATATTTTTATCTGTAAACAATCTATAGTCAAATTAATTCACATCCCCTAATGTTTGGCGAATGTAAATTTCGGTGATTATCGGTATTACAAAGAGGTTTATTTTGAATATATTACAGTAGAAATTACTTCCTGTAAATTTTACTGACAATATGGTGAAAAAGTACAAATTCTATAATGTTGGTGATATAGGTAACCTCAGTACGAGTGAGGATGTGCTGTAGGTCTCTCTACATATAACGGCTGATTTTTATTATCAGCTTGCAAGTAAATTCTTGTTCAATTTCTAATAAATACTCATAAAAATCGACATAGTTCTTGTTTTATGTACCGATACATAGAACCCTTTAACAATTGAACCCTTGAACAATTTCATTGTTCGTGACAAAATTAATTACGAATTATAATACATTTTATCAAAAATAGATATGACTCAGAATGATTTCGATAAAAATTATAAATGTAATGCATCTGAAAGTGAAGCTGGTATATAATAATCACAAAATAAAATCTGGGTAATAATGTCAATCCAATAAAATCCTCATTTCCAAGGAATTTTATTTTGATTATGTTTATAGAAATAGGAGCCAAGAAAATTGGTAATAAACGGAGAATCATAATGTCAGGATCTGAATATAAAGAAAATTTGGACTAACATGATTATAAGAAGTTGAGAAACTAAAAAATTGAAATATTACCCATTTAATTAGCGATTACAATAATTCGTTAGTTTTAAAAGTGAGGCAAATACATTTGGGTATAATAAAACCTTTACTTTTTTTAGTAAGTACTTTAAACTCTATTGAATAATAAACATTATCTAACACCACAAAGTACAAAAAATTTGTTTATTAGTGCTTACAAATATGTTTAAATTTATTAAAATGCAGACCCTTAAATATATCGTAAAAACAAAAAACAAATTTGCCTCACTTTCCAAATAAACGACTTATATATTGGCCGAAAGGGTTAGCTGCTTTTATAAATCCCTACGAATATTTATGTTTAATCAAGTAATATGTGGTTAGTATTCAAATTATCGCATCAGTTCCCGTTTCCGGAAGTCTGTTGTCTGACCGTGTATGTTCAATAATTACGTCGGCTTTCTACTTATTAAAATCAGTGATCAAACTATGTCTGATGTCATAATTGCGTTGGCCTCCTGCTTTGCAATCTTTCGCTTGAACATTTTCCTTCTCACTATGGTTCAAATGAAAGGCATCGAAGGAAAACAAAAATGATCTCCATACGTAACACTTCTGTTCCAAACATGCAGATTTACCAAACTCTACAGGCACCGTGCGGTTTATTAATTTTATACAAATGTTATTAGTGTATGTGACCACGTGAATTCATTTCATGCAAGCCTTGTTAGTGTATGTGATCATCAGATAATACGCTATGGTCCGAAAGTAAGAAAGACCTTTTGTATTATAATTTCAATAAACATGCTAGTTTATGTGCAAAACAAATATCAACACAGTCTATTGACATTATCTACCTGCATGTTAACAGTAAACGTGCATGGCATACATATACATTAAAAGTTTTTACGATTACTATCTCCTATAAAATATCATCTGGTATACAATCTCATGGTACATTTCTGATATTTTAGTAATTGTAAATTCCGATTGGAATAATCTGACTAATCGAACACAGTTGCAGCAATGCAATATGTATCTTCGATGTTTTCATTCGTAATCATCAATTCCGCACAATTCGATTCACTCTCCCTTCATGATTGTGTGTTCAGGAATGAAAGCGAAAGTTAGCAAGCAGGAATCAGCATGTTTCCTGGTTCCCATTCAACACGAAAGCGTGCAGCGTGAAAAAATGCAAAAGAAGAGACAGTTGCATGCTATAACAAAGTATCGGGCGTATACGCGCGATTCCGCGTGTTAATTGCAAAAAGATAGCCTAATCCCCGAGGCGAGCGTGCTGAGTATCCAAGGAATGACGAAGCACTACCTGACATTAAGGTTTACTCTCTCTTTCCGCCACTCGCAGATGTTAACCAGCGATTGCATGTGACGATGTGCTAGTGTGGGTGCGTTTCCCGGTAGAGAATAGCGATTTGTCAGTCAATTGCTTATCGGATTGGAGGCATTTAACGTATGATTATGCGTGTACCCTTTCTAGGCACAGGTGCAGCGCTCCTAATCTCCCTTCGTTTAACATGTTGCCCTTTACTACATGCTATTCCCAATAGCCAAGGCGATTCTTCCTCTGGTTGTAACTAAACGCAAAACGGAGTATTTGTATACAAGGGCTAATCGGAATTGTTTCGTTGGTTTTAAGTAAATGAAATGTGCTAAGAAGTAATATAGCGTAACTAGCATCTTTCACGTAATTTTTTATGCGTATTATAAATAACATCAAATATATTTTGTTTCTCTTTTTCATTGTTACTAACAAGCTTGCTTTTAGAATATATTTTTTGCTCTGCTGTTGTTCACAGAAATGAATAAAGGTTTGAAGTATCCAGTGTAAAAGAAAATAACGCATAGTTATCTATATGATATTCTGGAATTCATTATGAGTAGACTTAACAATTGTCTTTATGATTTGTTTATAGACGTGATAGATGATAGCCGAGTGAGAAATTGTATCTGTTTGAATTTAAAAGGTAAGTTGTTTGAGAGAAGTGGGATACGTGGAATGAAAATATTTTTAGCGAATCTGATCAAAATTGAAGCTTAGGCTACATTAACCTGTAGATTTTTAATTATTTCATTTCATAAGTTACGCACTATAATGTCTTTTACATTTTTGTATTGTTATTCGTTATTAATCCCGCAATCTTAATAATAATATGATATATTTTATGGATTGAAATCAAGTTCTATTTTATAAAAATAATATTCATTCTTCAGTTTTATAGTTTTTATAAATTCATTATACACGTATTTTTTTTGTAGCTGTTAACATTCACTTTGACGGGTTGAAATCAATTTACAAATTTAGGGGTGCAAAATATATTTGGTTGGATATCTAAAAAACCATTGAAGGTAAAGAAGTGCCATAAATTGATGACATTTATGTTTTTGAATTACGAATTTGATGGTGGAAAAAGATTTGAAAAAATTCCATTTGTTTAAAAAATATGTTAAAAAATAATACATTCTTTAAAATTTTTTTCGTTGAAGAATTTAAAACTACTTGTTTCTTATTTAACAATTTTTTAAGTTTTTCTTACAATTTTCGTTATCTACATTTTTTGAACTACCTACTACGTTGGCCGACCTACTATTCGGAATTGAGAAGAATGCAGATGAATAATATGATTCGGCTGAAAATTCGTGTGCCGTTATAGGCATGTGTAGCATGTGTAGTAAGCTACAGACTGACTGTATTCTCCTCAGTTCCGAACAATAACTACGTCTGTATTGACATTCAATATGGAGAATCGTATTTTGATAATTGTTAAGGAAAAAATATTTCATACTGTAAAAATCTATATTACTCTTGTCTGAAGAATGCTTCGTGAACAGTTAAGCTTCCCACTATGCAGTCACTATGTCGAACTATATTCACAATAGAACAGCTTTTCATGGTGTAAAAATGGAAAAGTCAATAATAAATCAAGCGTTATACCAATATACAAAAGTATTTATATCTTAGGCACCATTGTCCTGTCTACCTGTACTCATTATGATTTTGTTATTCATTATAAGTACAGACTAATGCACCATACAAATAATAATTGGTGTCTTTTTTACACCTTGTATGCATGTTAAAATTGATTATTGAATCCCAATATAGTGAACTAATAGTTACACGGTCACGATTAAAAGAATTAGCAGTTATATGGTCACAGTTGGAGGGAAGGACAGTTATTAGACAGCAGGCAACGAGATTCATCAAGTTTGAAATTAACGGTTTTGGGGACATTGTAGATTTATTTATAATATATTGATTATTAATGAGCCATCTAATTTAACGCATAAAATATTGTTGTTTTATGAAACAAATATTATTTTACGCAGTGTAAGAAGAACGAAATAAATTTTTAGGTTAGAACAGCTTCAAATGATTAAATGAAGTCATACTACGATATTAATCTGCCACTTATCATGACATCTATCCTTACAATATCTCCTATATGGAAAAATATAGCGACTAATAAACTAATAATGAAGTTCGGTACCACCTGGATTATATAGAAGTATCAATTTACAAGAATCAGAGTCAATGACATTAATTATACTGTTAAACAGTTTTCTTATTCGGTGTATATTAAATATTTTTATTGATAGAGGCTAAATTGTTGTAGTGTACTTCTGTGAACTGAAATAAGTAAACCTTTAATAGCAATTACATATAAAATTGTGATGATTGGCATTTGATTCATTTTTTCTTTCATTGAACAAAACATCCTCAGTAAACTGTTTTGTTGTATGCTGTTATGTTTGGTTGTAATAATAATCTGTATTCACATGTATATTATACAGTTTACTCTTATTTCAGCCCATCGCTTCATCTACACTACCGCTCCACACACCCACACACATTCGTCTATTATCCTGAACTGAAATAAATTCCTGTTCGGTAATCAATAACCAATCATTTCAGGTGAATGATGTTCGCAATACGTGTTCTTCGTGTTGTATTATTAGGTATTAATATTTTTTTGTGAATATAATGAATTACAGTTAATTCCGACCAACTAAGTTCTATTATGCGTGCTCAGAAAACATTTTGATTGTCATTAATGCCGTGTTTAATTTAATACTACGAGCCGAGAAATAAACGTTTACATTTTAGTGCTTCGAATAAAGGAACATGGAGCAAGAAAGATTATTCGTCATTGCTTAAGGCAATCGCTCTACTCAAAAAATTTCTGTAAGTTCATAGATTTGATCGTCAAATCCGTTTTTCTTGACCTATAACTAAGAAAATAAAGACCGTGGCTATTTCAATATCGATTATGGAGAGACAAAAACTTGCAAAGCAATCTTAGATAGTAAACTGTATGGTGATGAGCCTGAAATTAAAAATGAGTTCATTAGGCTCGTCAAAAAACGCATGCGTTCTCGACTATGAGTTGCTAAGAAGAAAACATATAGGGCCCGGTGGTAAGAGTTCTGGAAAATTTCTTGATGACTTGTTAAAAGGTTTAATTACCTATTACAGCTTGGCTATAATTCGAAATTGCTAATTAGTCGGTGCAATGGAAGATGTGATGTAGACTACGTTTTATTAGAAGTGCTCCACTAACAAGAAACTACAGCGTGAAGAGTGTTTACTCGCTGCTGATTCTAAGAACACCTTAAAATATGAATATTTAAATGCACTTACGTCACAAATCTAAATAGCTTTTCGATCTATTTATGAAAACTTATAGAACTTGGTAAATATTGGTAAAAAGGGAACCAACTCCAACGACCTTGACCTTGACATACGCCATCGAGGTTGTTGTCCTAAGTAACTTTTCTTTATAACTTAATCGTTGCTAGTTGTTTATTACGAAGTTATTAACTGAAAAATATTTGGAAAATTATTAATCTAAACTAACCTATCCCAACATAGCATGTTTTATAATTCATGGCAGTCATTCTCTGACATTCATCTTTAATTCTATTATAAAACATGTTAAGTTGGATTAGATGAGAATAGTATTCCACTATTTTGAACATAAATTAATTTGATCAATTTCCATCAGTTTAACTATATCCCAAAACTCAACACTATCTTGTTTATGCAGCACAGTGATAACGTCAC
Source organism: Megachile ligniseca (assembly GCA_945859555.1). Lineage (NCBI taxonomy): Eukaryota > Metazoa > Arthropoda > Insecta > Hymenoptera > Megachilidae > Megachile > Megachile ligniseca. The sequence goes on from OX243778.1 coordinate 1,333,680, forward strand.
AATGGATTTGTTAGGCTTTATCATATAAGCGATGTTCATCAGTATATAAAATTATACTATTTAACATAGAAGTTAATTATCGCGATTTGATAGGTAATATCAGAGGTCTCATAGGTTAGGTCTTCTATACATATATGTATTCGACGTCTAGATGTGGAATTTCAGATTATTGCAAAAGTATCGTCAACGATTAGGCTTTGCGTAAAGTAACTGAAGAGACATGAATTTATTTGCCAGCTGGTGAAAGGTGTCATTAGCTTGTACAGTTGATGTTAGATTGTCCATCACATTGTATGATTTGCATGCGCTCTTTGTTCTTTTGTCGAAAAAAATTGCGTGTCTAAGAATAGGTGCTCGTCAATCATATCACGTTATTTCTCTAGCGATTTTCCTTTCGCTCGCTTTAATACGCATTTTTGTAACCCTTTGCATTTACACAATTTCATAACTGAAATATTTATAGATGTTATGATACTACGAGTGAATACACGCTTAATATATATTCTACATCGTTATCGAAGCATAACATGGTTATACCAAACTGAAAATGTACAGTAATAATTTTTTGTATTTTCTGGTATACGCTAAATTTGTTCTTTTCTCAAGAAACTGTTAAGTCGTCCGTGTTTCTTACATTTTCTGTTAATCAGCGTTTGTTCGCTTATAAACCCGATTTCTATTTTTTCAGTTCACTTATTTTTATTCCTTTTGATTATCGTATCTTGCAACATAATTGTGAAACTCAACTAAAAATTATTCGTCTATAATAATTGAGAATGTATATAAATTTCGTATAAACATCAAGGTTTTACTTTCAACTTCGAGTTATTACATTTGATATTCACTGAAAATTTCCTATAGCCGTTGGATTCACTCAAATCCTTTAAATTTTATTTAATATTCATTTCAATATCTGTGCAAGATGATCTCGTCGCGAGAAGAAGATAGCAATTAAATGATATTATTAGACTAACTTAGGTCATCACTTTATGTTGATGGAAAGTGCTAATTATGATAGAATTTAGGATGATAAAAAGCGTTATCCCATACTTTCATACGGATCTATCACCTATATTGCTGAGAATTTGTTCACTCATCTAAACGCAAATACTTATATTAATTACTTGGAATTATGAATAATAAATATAACAAAATATTCTGGAAATTTATATTAAGCTTTATTATCAATTAAAATGCCAGGTGCTGAAGCTAATAATCTACCAACATATTTGTGATCGTAATTCTATATTTATACTTATTTAAAGTTTTATATAAGTGTGAATGCCTTGCCGAACTTTTGCCATGCTATTTAAATAAACGAGCGATAATTTATTTCGATCGCGAACTACCGACTCACCAGGATGCGCTGAAAGAACTTGATGGCCGTAAAAATTGTCAATAACGCATACATACTATAACGGACTTCAGTGTCGCTGAACTTACATGCGAGAAAACGTATGAATCTCTACACGTTGTTCTTTAGCTGTTCCAATGACGTTCCTGTTGCAATATATAACGATTTACATACATTTGCATTCACTTATGCACATGTCACTACAATCCACAACACTACAAAAGAGGGTTCAGTAAAGAAAACTGACCCGTTTTCTTATGGCGCTTTCCCTATACACCAAAGACCGATAAAATCAGGAAGAAGCGAGTCGTCAAGGAGCCATTGCGGAGTGCATAATTATTCAGATGTTTTATACATACATATCTCGTGCTTAACACCACACATTCACCTTAAAAATTAGTTTAATTATTTTACTTCTTTTTATTCATACTATACAGACTACTGTTGTATAATATTTATACGAATAAAAACATTCATTAAAGAATAAACATTTCAAAAGTTCTGATGGCCATGCTACCCTCTATTCACCGTAAGACTAACTTGGTTTCACATCGAGGCTGGATGTAAGGAGATTTTGCGAGAATCGATCCCCTACTTAATTGTCTATGTTTTTCTCTGTCTTAGTAATTACCTTCGCGTGTAACGCTTTTATGTCGTCATAGGTGACACATGATTTTGAGTCATCTTATTAATCTTTTTGAGTACCAGAATGGACAGCCTTTCGAACAATCGTGTGCGAGTAATCGATAGCAGTAGTGATAGGTTGCGCAGATTGATCGAAAACAAGCAGCGTTGACTATATTCTACTTATTGTTAGATGCTTTGAGTACTTCTTTTATAACACTCTCAGGTGGTCCTAATTTTACTATTCTTACCTGCTTCCTCCAGATAATAATGTAGCGGTATCTATAGCTGCTTCGCGGTGAGGATACAGGACTAATAGAAATATTTAGTTTTGTATATTAGCGAAAGTCTCCGGCTTCGGCACGTTACTGACGGCCTTAACTTTGCTGACTGGCAGTTGATTCTGAGAACTGATTGAAAAACTCAAGACGTATTTGGTCAAGTTAATGGGCAGTTTGTGCAAGGTGATCTGAACATGACCAGGAAATCATTCACGTCCGCAGAAAGGGCTGCGTATGTGGTAAATTGACAAACTGCTACAAGGTGTCACTTTGTGGAACTGACACGCCAAGAGAATTCAAAGAACTGGAAAGTGTAGGAACAACTGTTTTATAGATGCCTTTGCACTTAATGGAAATTTGAAAAGAGGTCCTGTCTTGATCGATGTAAAAACAAATTTTATTGCCGTAGCAGTTTCGGAACAGATCCTCCATGTGGACCTGTAAACAATGATCTTGCAGAGTGCAGACGTTGAGTCTGCACACCAACTTCCTAACTTCTTGTATACTAGTAAGTGACTAAATTTGGCCCACTGGAATTGATAATAAGTCTCTAGTCACAATACCAGCGCGGATACTCGAAAACGAGTAGATCTGTTGTAGCAACTTGGCACTACACGATATTATTTTCCAATGTGGATGCAACGTTGATCGAGTAATAGTAGCGAATTTTGCCAGAAGCTTACAGCACTGTTTATCACTTTAATCATGGGGTCTTTCTCTGGATGTTCTTGTAGGACTCACTCAACTGAGAATTTGGCAATTGAATGAAATAAGCCGTGTTACTAATGCTTCCAAGTGCAGTGCATGCATGTAAAATGTGGGGGTCTAGTGAAATTCAGACTCACCAAACTACCGTATTACGCCTTGTATCTGAAAATAGTACCTCTGGAAAACCAGTTGTATATATAGTTTCCAAAAAGTGAGGTCAAATTTGGACCAATTTTTTGGCAAGAGAAAACAATATCCTACTCTAAAGTGGCTAATTTCCGGTCTAATGTGAGTTCGACTGGTCATTTTCACATTTCAAAAAGGATCAAATTGATTGTGGTAGCATGTGTTGGAAACGGGCCTTTGGATCAGATCTTCTCAAGAACAGGATCGAGGTTCTCAAGGTGGTGTAGGGTGTCCCACAACTAGTGTAGATCCCAGAAATGGGTGGTAGGGGACGTGATTCTGAACAACTTTTCTCTTTGCAAAAATGGGGTTTGAAGCTTCGTTTTTGAATTATTAAGGAAAAACACGGACCAATCAGAGCGCGAGGATTACGTGCGCCCAGAAGCGAGAGCGACAGCTTTGAGTCTAACGGCTAAGCGCGGACGTGAGCAAGCGCCTTTGCGCCGGAACAGTCTAAACATTCAATAAGAATTCACTTATTCATTTTTTGTGAATACACGATAAGCAAATTTGAATCAGATTCACCTATTGTTTAAAAATAATCCTGACTGTACTTCATCGATCCTGATCTTTCGTAAAAAGACATACACTGCACAATATCTCATATCCCAAGCCTGGTCAGAGAACTCACTTCACTTTACTGTCACTTCTAATTGGTATTTTCAACTATAATATTTTATTACCACTGTTCACTGATTTCCTAATGTAATAACCACGTATAAAGAACGCGAATAAAAACGTGAGAACGATTCTTCAGAAATAATTTTAGCGACTTTCTATTTCCTCATTGCTGTTGAACACCCGTCAATCTTTCCGATACTGCCGATTGCAACGCAATGAAGGGGCGTACAACTCAGGATGCGATGATGAGGCATTCATTGTCAGTGACGGTTACCAAACTACTATTACGTATGGAACGGCTACGGCGAGTTCGTCAGCGGCTGCAGCGAAGTCGTCTACTCTAGAGACGTTGAAGATTTTGAGAAACCTTTGGATATTAATTTTTTGTTCATTTAATCCCAGTTAAAGGTAGTGTCCACAGAAGTTGAGACAGCTTCCTGTCTTTCAGCTCAAACCCAGTGCGTAGTTTATATAGCTACTTGTCCGGAGCATCTGTAAAGTAGTGGAAGATGTTCGCCTTCAGATTTCCGTACTTACTATCGGTGCCTTAAAAACGTCGGTAATCTCTTTTAGGGCTTCAGCGTTAAAGATCATGACAAGTTGATACTTGCTAGAGATAGCACGCTTATGAGATGTCTGAAGGATTGCCTTTACCTGCAAGAACTATATAGTACTGGTTTGGTGGATATCGTTCGGATGAAAATAAATAGTACGTAGAGAGCACGCTAAAAAGGGCGCTAAAAGATTTGGCAAAAGTGGGAATTCCAGAAAAATTGGGAATGAATGCCAACCACACGGCCGAAACGGGAAAAACTTTGATCTTCGGAAACGATCACCAGATGTGCGATTCGGCACTGACCTGGTTACTCAAAGTTTAATACAGCTAAAAAGGTTTGGTAGTGACGAAGTCGCTACACTAGTTTATATTTCTAAAATGTGAGTAGTTTAAAAAATTGTAGTTGTCCATTGCACGAAAGACAGACATCAATGTTTTGCTTTACATTTTAATGCTGAAACTCTATGTAAACATTATATTTACGGACTAACCTCAATATTATAGTGGCGTGTAAATTACAATGAGTAAATATTGTGTGAGTAAACGTAGATGAACGCAGTGTATTGTGCTATAGTTTTAACGAATTTTAGAAACTTGAAACGTAGCGATCAGAAACGATGTTGACGAGTACTACTGGTATAATGAGACATTGTAGCAGACGTTGAACTTCCGTGCCTACAGACAGTAAAAAGGACTTTGTTTGCAGGATCTGTTTCCGGCGTTGACAGCAAAAGCCCACGACAGGTGGCGCCGAGGCGGCGAAAATAGGAAGTTGTGACTGAACCTCCACGAATTGCTCTATATGTATAGTACTTTATGTTAAATCAAAATGCGACGTTTACGTAAATCGTTTATCTGCATTCACCTAAAACTTTCATTGTTTGTTTTTTTTATCGTTCTTCTTAGGGCAAGATACACACTCACTTAAAACTTCATAGAAATTATTCCTAGCATGAAATAGGTAGAAACTATAATTTCATTACTAATAGATTGCAGATAATTTTGTGTTTATTGTAGATTTCGATATATCATAAATATATAAAAATTTGAAGCTCAATTATTACGAACAATTGTTACTTTATTATTCCGATTTATAAAAAAACAAATTTTTACAATAGTTTGATGCTTTTATATTTTTAAAATAATAACTACAACAAAAACTAATTCATCATATTTTTTAACCATTTATGGTACATTTTTATAATTTATGTTGGGAAGATGTAGATTGGGAATTTACATATGGATGCGGTATTTTAATCTTTATTTACGTTTCAGAAAAGAAGATTATAATTCATTAAAGTTGCCGACAGCTCTGCGCGGTTCTTACAGAATAAAATATCAAAAGTTTCATGAACATAACATTCTTATAGTTACAAATATTTGTTTTTTTCCACTTACCTGTTTACACGGGAGTATTTTAAAAATAATGCTTTTCATTATAGACAAAAATAAGTGCAAATAAGTGGTAAAGTAAATAAGCATTTACTTATTACTACGAACAGAGATACAACCAATAGTTAAAGGTAAAATCTCATAACTTTAATATTAATATAAAACATAAATTGTTATCGTGATTCAATAAAATAAATTGTTTATTATATTATAGCATATTATACTTTTTTAGTACAAAAATAATTATAAAGAATAACTTATCTCTGGCCCGGGTAAAATCGTACTAAATACTAATTTTAGAAACTACTTACTGGTAAAATAGTGCACAAATGACCCAGGCGTTTCTGAATTGCAATTGTTATATCGCTGTAAAAATTCTTCCATTTGTATTTTCTAGTGCAAATTGAGAAAAAAAATATTTATATTTAGGACGTCAAATATTTTTTCCCTGATAAAAAAGCATAACATTTTTTCATAAAAATGTAACCGTATTATAGAACATAAAATAAAAAATAAAACACAAACATTAATATTTTTAAATATATGGTTTCTTCCGTTTTCACCTCCTTTTTTTATTTTCTTCCTCCTCTTTTCTGAATTCCCAGTATAGAACAGATTCTGGGTGTCTTGTACCTGCTGCACTCCCCTAACAATAGCTTTCTACATATTGTCTTTATTCAGTTGTTGTAGTGTTTTAAGTCATTTGTAATTGCGAGGAATTTTATTGGAATCTAAAAACATTTCGTCCAAAACAGGATATCAAATTTTACTCCGAACGATTTTGGCTCGGCATACAATTCTATAAATATTGTTAATTATTAACAATATCTTGATGAAATAAAAGCAGACTTTTCAACTGTTTATACTTTAGTATGCAACAATTAACATAATTTATTACAAGTAAATTTATTTGAATTATGAAAGTTTTGAGTTGTTAAAAATGAAATTCGAGCCTTCAAAATCATACGAAGTCAACTTTCGTAAGTACGATTATAATGCCACCTATTATTAATGAAATAGTATAAATTGTAAAAATACTTGCGATACTAATTTACTATTAATATATGTATACATGTTGCAGCAGCAACACAGAACAGTTTAAGACCGTTTTAAAAATAGTAACACAACTCAGTTCTACTCAGGAACTCGACTTTATTCAAGTTTTCCCTATTTACGTCACATAAATGAATAATAAAAGAAACAATATTTGTGACGAGAAGAAGGTATTAATGTGTGAAGTAAATATTTATAGCAATACATGTGAGAGACTGTTTTTAACTGCGAGATGGATTAAGACAATTTGAAGTATGAAAGAAGAAAAGTGTTTGACTAACTGACATCGATTGACAAGCGAGTCTTGTCTACGAAATAGAATTGTAGCGTGTCGTGTGAATTCAGAGTTTTGTTCTTATTTACAATATTATATTACATATATTACCAGTTAAACTGTTGTTTCAATCATCTGTATTATTTATTATTAAAAAAATACATGCACCTTTATTTTATTACCAATTCACATTCAGTATCGTTTATAGTAGAAAGTGCGTCTATGAAATAATATATTTCCACTCCTGGGGATTAAGGGGTTAATCCTTCATCCGCAGCATGTTACAGACCACGTGACACCTTTTAATTCATCCCGCGCTCTTAAATTATGAACCGCTTTAAATAGTCGGCCCCAAGCTTGGAAATCAATCTTTGAGCAAGATTCTAGTGGACTGTTTGCACGTACATAACACGGTAGGCGAACGTACGACAACAATTTGTAGGGTTGACCTTCGTGGCGGTGTTGCATTATGACACGTACAGTATTTAACCGGTGAACCAGCTATACTGGTTCTTCCATGCAATTCCGAGTTGAGGAAAAGCGAGCCGTCCATTCTGATCGTGTTTCCTCGTTGCCTGTTGACCGTGTCTCACGTGCAACACGCGTATCCACATTCCATCGATCGTCGTCGTTCGCCTTTGAACGCGATTGGGTCGCTGTCTCTGCCACTGGCTGAATGATGTAACACGTTTTGTTAGGTGAACTAACTCTTTGTGATCTTGGTATACTACTCGGATAGACACAGTAAACAGTATTTTGATTCAAGTGCATATCATAGACGTCTGTAGCGAAGGTATCTGTATGGCAAGAACATGAAGCAGTCGATTTACAAGATCTACTTTTTGCGAACATTATATGTCCCATAATAATGCGGTATCTGTGTCAACCGAACCGTCATTGCGTTCAAAAATTAACTCAACAGAATGAAATATGTGGGAATACAAATTGTATGTATATGATCACTGTTTTTTGAAAAGTAGATTAACTATTTTTTTCAACTTCTTTAAATAATCGATTGCTTGAAAAATAAAGTGTATTCTTCTCCGATGAACGGCTTAGGATACTTACATACTCAAATCGACGAAGATCATACGAAGATTATATGTAAATGGAAAAAATGCAACGCCTTCTGTAAATATTGCAAAGCCAGTGATAAGTCAGTTATGATGCTAACATACAAAATGTTTATATTTCAGAAACGGTTGATCTTTCGACCAGTTGTTATTAGGGGTTTTCTACACAGTACAACATGTCTTAAGTATTGTTGTAGCCCTCAAATATTAACAAAATTTTCGGATAACTTAGATTCTGGAGTAATTAAAGAACTGAAATTCAGTACTAGTTGAGTAAGAATAAACAGTTTCTTATTGATTTATAGAGATTACTCACGTTTACTGTATAAATTATTACTGATTTCTGAGTTCGTGAGGCGATGAGCAGCGTTTTTCTACGTTGAATTGTAACAGTTTAACAGTAGGAATACTGTTCTATATTTGGCCATATCGTAGGACTTTTCGCACGGCATGTGTCGCCGAGTTCACATTCTTTAGCGACAGTTGCTCGGACTGTCTCACGCTGTAATCTTAACGTATGTCTATTTATTCTGTTACTGCGTAATAAAAAAAGCACAATTAGAATTTAAATCGAAATCAAAGTTTTATCGATACTGTGAATCATAAAGGTAAGATATATATATAAAAATGATCTGTCAGATAAATCTTGTAAGTTATTTGTAGTTAAGACAGTGGTTAGGTTAGGTCTCGGTCAAAGGTCGCTGAATAACACGCTTAAGAAATAATAAATGTCGCTAGGCGATAAGGAAAAAATTCAGGCAACATGAGCATTTTGTCTAAAAATAAAGGAACAAATCTTTATTACCCATTATTTGAAAGGACCTTGGAAGTTCTTATCGTTTAGCATATTTGAAAAAATCCAAATTGAATTGCAACCGTTAACATTTTACGCTCGCTGGTGACAAATAGCATATTTGTTTTGTAATGGTATTCCACACCATTAGTATTAGGATTAGAAAAGTTCTCATCGCCAAAATAAGTTTACCGCTAAAGCAATGTTAAAAGCAAGTCTGCAGAGTCCAAAATACATTCGAACAGTAAACACTAATCATTATATTTAATTCGTTGTCCGAAAATATTATAATTCGCTAATGCTAGCTTAAGGCTTTATATTTATTCAAAATATTTAAGTATTGATATACATTTAGTCTGTGTAATCACTATCCACCTCTTAACTATTCACTCGCCTTTTACTGTAGCTGCAACATTAACCACATCTGTTTCATGTATTGCAATCTTCACTTTCACATGTTTATTATTAAATATCGCCAGTTGTGCTGAACTGTATAATCAAAGTCGCAATTTCATAATTCGATATCATTTCGTCATTTCAAGATTATAATATTCTACACCGTTAAAAAATTGTTCTAATCTTATTAATGCAGATTTTATTTATTAGATTTAAGGATTTTGCGAATGGTAGTGCTTGGTATCTAAGAGAGACATGTTGTTTCTGTGAATGGTTAGTGTCTATCTATGTTAATTTGGAATCTGGTAATTATTAGTATTAATTTTCTATTAATAGTGCTATTAACCTAGTTAGTGTTGAATCAGTTCTGTTCAAGAATGATCCTAACTGACATGAATTCGAATCCACATAAACGGACACTATACGGTGTTGGTGAATAATCTATCTCAGAATTGTGTTCTTTTGTGCTTGTTTGAGATGAGAGGGTACATGTATGGATCTGTTCACATAGGTGGGTCATAAAAGGATAACTGGTTGTTATATTGTATTTCCACGGCCAATTGTACCGAAGGCTGCAAGGAATTCAGAAAGCCTAGGAATGCAGGAAGAATGCTTAAACCGTGCGGTCATGCAACAAACGTATCATCTACGTATCTAAGTTGGATGGAGAGCTTTAAAGGAGCATCTTTGAAGATTCGTTCGTCAAGATGTTCCATATAGATGTCAGCAATGGCTACGGAGATTGATGAAACAATTGCAACACCAGAAGTTTATACTAGTTATCCTGGAAATGGAAATAAGTAGAAGATAAATAATATTACACTTGGAGAATGTTATTGCCTTTTACTCTGTTTTTAACGATATCAATATCGAGAACAGATATGTGAAGAGGTTTTGGATATGAAAAATTACAAGTACGTCGATAGAATTAATATGGATGTTTTGGATACCTTGGACAAAGTGTGTGGAGCTTTTGTGGAGATGAAACTCCACAAATTATGGAGATGAAACTCGATATGAAGTTTGTGAGCGATTTGAAGATATTGTTAAGATATCTAGCAAAAGGTATTTAGTAGTAGTCTAGCAATAGGTAGGAAACTATCTCGTAATAGCTATTTAGTAATAGGTATGAGATTACATGACACTGATTATAGATCTTAAAAGATCATCGTGTTTATAGATTTTGGGTAGTTCGTGTAGATTGGGTGCTTACGAAGGGGAAAATAATTTTCCATCTATCTCGTTTCTTAATATAAGCTATGATTCTTCGATTGACCGTTTCGGGGGGGTTCATGTTCATTTTTTGAAATTGCTGAATTTTGTTAGTACATTTATTCTCTGTCATAATCACCTTATATGATTATATTAGGATCATATTAGTCCTAAGGTATTGCAGAATCTTTCACCTTGTGTAATATCGTATCAGAAAGGTTTTTTCAGAATATTAGTTGTTCTTTGTCTGATATCACTAACTGCTTTTGCAAAGAAATTGCGTACCTGTAGCTTAAATATTTTAGTTTAAAACAAAAACGACAAAATCAGATAAGTTGATTTAGGAGTTTCAAATTAGCATTTTGTAAGAAAATTCAAGATTGCTCTGTTGTACTAACTTCGTCCAGATTGTATCATATTACATTAATGGTGTGCTGTCGAACAAAATGTTGAACTAATCATGATTTTAATAAAAAATGAAAAAATCGAGTAATGGGAAATCAAAATTTTTGCATCGTATTCATCATACAAATGTTGTATGATTGAAACAACTTCTGCTAACTTTACTTGCCAATAACATAGAGGGTTAATTACATCGACACAGAAATCATATTAAGAAATCATGTAAGGCTACCTTAAGAAAATTCAATTATTTTGTTTTTCGATCACTTACGAACGGCATGCGACCGTTGCTTTTGAAATGCCGAACAATATATACTTTTTTTGAGAAATTCATCCTTTTGCTTTCCTGAATCGGCGATTTCACCGAAGAATCTTGTTTTCTCGAGCAACTCAGCGAACTCGGTGACTCGTTATGGGTGCGTCTTTGCGGTCGTTGATGTCATAGTCGTTTGAAATGCTAGTGATTTAGTGCCTCAGCAAAAAGCAGCACCGTGCACTCCCAACCGTATCGCATTCCTTTCCTGAGTCACCATTCCGCTATCAACAATTCCACCGAGGTAATATCGCAGGTTACAATTCGGTTATAAAGTTCTTGAAACAAACAACTTAAATTTGAAGCAGTCGAAACCTGGCACGATACCGAAACCTGAATTCTTAACTTACACCATAGTCACACGTACACATTTTCATAAATTATTAGCGTCATTGAGAATAATGTTTAGTATACAGTTAACATTGTCGAGAATAATCGTGTAAGTTGTTGTTTATTACATGTCTCTCAATGCTTATGTATATGCCATTTCGTTGAAAGCAGAAGAAGAACAGATTCCATTGTTCTATTATGGAGAAAGTAAAAGTGGAATAGCTGTACCTAAAGTTTAAAAGGTAAATCGTTCACACACTTTTCTCGTCTGTTTATTGATATTTTTTCAGATCTTATATTAGTCGTCAGTACGTTATAAGTCAATATTCTGTTTCATAATTTTATACAAAATAAAAAGATATGACTAATTATAATTTCCAAGTAACTTTCGTTCGAGGAGATGTTAGATTGTTGCATGTTAAATACCGGATTTTGAAACAATGATAATCTAACAAGATTTGATGACAAAAGTCCTGTAAAATAACAACAAATTATAGCAAACAATGATTATAATATGATATGATTAAAATATAATATATTAAAATATAATACGATTTCGTTATCTAAACTTCGACACTGTACTATAACATTTATATACATTATATCAATTTGAAACTTAAATCTTACTGTAATTAGTTGCATAAACCCTAAGCTTTACTGAAAATGGACGCGTAAACCTTTTATCAATCCTTTTAATATAAATTAGCTGATTATTCGAGAATCGCCTTACACAATACAGTAGGAATATGGTTTGATTATAAATGTACATCTTATAATATATAACAACGTAATAGTAAATACCTGATATTGTTGTTACGCGGGTATCACGAGTGCTATAACAAAAAAAAATTATGCAAACAGCTATGAAACAGCCGTAGTTTTATCTGAACTGATTCCATTGATGGTCGATGAATATCAAGAGTATAATCGATAATCAATGAAACTTATGGTCTGAACTATTGATATTATTCTGCAGAATGTTGGTTCTGACTATTTTTGAGAAGCTTGAGATTTAATGGCATGTGTCCATTAAAATTTTCATATTCCATGGCAGAATAAAAAACTATATTAGCTACTGTTCACTTATCCATAAAGGTTATTTACTTATTCACAAAGGTTGCGTGTCAAGATTTATGTAGGTTAAGTATGTTTATTGAGTGAAAATATTTACTTATTTTGACCAAATGGTTGCTTATTTAATTAAGAAAAACTTACTCTTTTTCTACGATGAAATAATTAACTCTCATTTTACGAATATCGTATTCAGTTTATAATCAGAAAGTCTGCGAAATACGTTTGCAACATATTTATTGGAAAAGGAGAAAATAGTAAAAAATTTGTATAAAAAAATTGACTGGAAAAACAGTTGCAAAATTCTAAAAACAAATTAATAAATGCTTCAAATTAGTCATATGAAGTCTCCACGGAATATACGGAAATTATACAAAATTTTATTGGAATTGTTAAACTCATATTTAACAATATTTATTCGTCTAATTAGTCACCTATACCATGGTCGTATATACATGTCTGAAAACTCCTATGATAGGAATTGTTCTTTTACTGTAACACACAATTTTTAATATAACAAGAAAAAATTCAGTATGTGTCTATTCTCTGCTAAGAACGAAAGGTATATAAAATAAACTTATTTCTTGATTTTAACTGCTTTGTTAAATTATCAGTGCACTCTTGCATTGTGTACTTTAATATAAAATATTACTTACAAAAAATTAAGAGCTATGTTTATATTTTAAACTTCTTCAAATACTATTTAAATTATACAAAATATTCTTAATAAATATAATCATCAATGACAATAAAAATAATAACAAACACCTGGTATATACGTCTGAGACTAAAAATTAGGAGAAAATAGTTTATGGTTAGAAGGAGCGTTTATTACCATTTTATTATTACAAATTTTTATTTCGCAGCATCGTTACTTATCTTTTGAAACACATTTCTTCTCGATAAGTATACTATCCCCACCAAGGAAGTCTCCAGACCTATGTATACGACCGTGACCTATATCCAGAGATCCGTTTATAAATTCAAGCTTAATCACATTCATATATCTAATGATTCATTTAAATTACTTTTACAAATAGGTCACATGATAAGTACTGTCGTTTAGTATGGAACTGACGGGAAATTGATTCGATCATGCATCCACTGATGGTACGTGAGCAGAGACGGCGAATCACTGAGAACTGTTAGAAATGGTAGTTTCTAGTATTAGTACTTGTTACAGAGTAAATATGTAATTATGGCGTTGTCGCGCCGAAAGTGACTAAATACACATGACAAATATGTTGCAAGTTATTTTATTAAGTGTAAATAAAAGTAGAAAGTAGACTCGAGGCTGAACTAGTAATTCTCATGTTCTGCGTCTTTTCGTCGTATTTATTAACTTCTTTAGAAAGGCAGGTTATCTCTTGGAAACTTCGAGGGTCGAGATTTTTCCTTTCTCCACTGATACCACAATTTTTGGCAGGGGAAAATTTTAAGTTACAAATTCTAACGTAGTAACTACATGAACGTAAAAGACATTTTCCGGGCCGCGCTGACCGTGCGGCCGGACAGGCAGTAACGGGACATGGCTGGCAGTGTTTATAGTAGGGTAACCTATTCGGCTACGTACGTGCAAAAAGTGTAAAATAATTTCGTCAGTTTACAGACTTTAAGGTAGGCTTAATTGCCTATACCTAAACATCTGTAAGTGGTCAATGCTACTTTTTACTAGCACTGCGAGCCATGTGCCGTTATAGCGTCACTCACGAATATGTTCGTGTGATAATGTTTCATAATATTCCATCAAGTCGTGATATAAGCAATTCCAAATAGAAAGTTTCAGTTTGGAGGTTGATACACATTCAAATCAGTCAAATGATGTGAAGATTGCTGAAATTGTAAGTGCTGTCGAAAAGCTAATTCGTGAAAATCATTGAATCACCTATAAACAAATTCAGGAAACATTGTAGATAACTGCATGGGTCGTGAATAGGATTTTGTGAGAATATTTCAGCCTTTCTAATTCCGCATAGGATGACTGACAAATAAAGAGTAAATCACGTGAAATGGTTGGAAAAGATTTTTCTGAAATTTGAATTTGAACGGTCTAGTGAGGTGTCTTCGATCGTGACACGTGATGAAATCTGGCCATATTATTATCAGTTGTCAATAAAATCTCAAAGTCATGAATGGATGAATACCGGTCCATGTTGAAAATTAAGATCAGAGAACAAAAGAGTAATTGCGATTTCCTCGCGTCTGGACGCGCGCAATTCTCGCGCTCTGATTGGTCCGTGTTTCTGCTTAATAATTCAAAACCAAAGCTTCAAACCCCATTTTTGCAAAGGGAAATGTTGTTCAGAGTCACGTCCCTGAGATACCCTGTATGTTCAAATCATACAATTATATTGATCAATATGTTGTATCAATATGTTCAAATTATATTGAATCATAGAATGAAAACAAGAAAACCAAATTCGACGTGTAAGACAAAGTCGAAATACAAATTTAGAAGTTGAAGATGTTATTATGAAAGATTTTCGCAACAATTAAGGTTAATATATCCATTTCTAATTACGTCTTAATTTCTATTCACTAAATGTATTTCTCTTTCATATTTATTTTTTCATTTATTAAAATAGTGATCGTGATTAGAGTGATGTGGTGTTCACTGATGAATTTTAGTTTTGGGTATGGTGTCTTATCAGGCGTGATTGATCTATTCATGAAAACGGATGATTCCAAGAAATGTGGAACACTCCATAAAGATGCATGTTCGGTGTTTCTTTAACGCACGCAGTTTCGAGACTTTGTTCGTCTTCATAGACAATTTGAATGCACAAAAAAATAGTGAAATTGTGCCACAGTGGACTTCTTACATTCGTAACGATGTAAGAAGTAACGATTCTAAACATCGGAGTCGCATCTGTAACCAATGGAAAGCGAAAAAACACCATTTCCGTACTTTCATAGCCATAGCAGTCACTCGATCTAACCCCTATCGAAAATATATGGTCCCTAATGAAATATAAGCTGACAGGAAGTCGTATGACCAAAATAAGTACACGTGTATACTGTATTCTGAAGATATGGACATATGGCAAAACAGTGTCAAGCTATAATTGCTAATGTCGGAAATTGGACACCTTTAAGTATAAATTCCATCCATATATAAAATTGTTTACCAATATATAAATATTTGTAGAAATATCGCCGACATACTCTTGTGGGACAGACTGTAAGTGAAAAATTACCACACTGCAATTTATTAGCAGAATTTAAGAAGGGAGAAATTCGTAAGAGACATTACGACTAAATAAAACGACGGCGTAATAATAATAATGGATCAGCTATAGACGACTAAAAATATTCGTAAAATTCGAGCATGTGGCTCGAACGTAAATTTAAAATCATTAATATGGTACGCAAAATGATTTCCCGTGGAAAAAAGGGATACAACGTTATAATGCGATCATTTGATTTATAAATACAATACATACATAGGATAATTCTGGGCACTGAGACAGATTACTAGTGTTTTTTAAATGTAAATAAAAAAGAATGATAGAACTGACACTGGCATTTTGTTACGCTGCTTTGAATCATCAACTGATAAAACTGGACTTGAATTCACTTTATCTTTTAGATGATTTCACAGGAAGAAGTCCAATACAAATCAAGTAAAACATGTAACAAAAGATGTAAAAAATCGCAAGAAAATGTTATTTAGAACGATGATTTTGCCTACATATTCCAAGGCCACTAAAATCGGATAGGAGGTACCTCTGAATTATATTAATAACAATGTAGCTATTGAATAAAATTTTCCCGAATAAGTACTTATACACAATAAATGATTATTGTTACTCAAAAAATCTAACGTATTCGAAATTGTAAACATTTATTGACTTGGCCAAAAAATTTTGTCGAAGTTTAAGAAGATATTCAATTGAAAATCTGACATATGTAACTAAAATCTTATTATATAACATATTAATTGTTTCTTTAATGTATAAGGAAAATTATTATTGAACATAGTTAGATTACGATATTACATATGCTGTTATTCTATTTTATTTTAGTTAGTTTTATTTTTCCTCCTTATATACGTGGACAAAATTGAAAACTACACTTTTGTCTTTCTTTATCAACTTTATTGTATAAATTGTCTAGTACATTAACTATTTCGTCTTCTTCTTATGACATACTAATTCTAACTGGAAGGGCTATACATACATATACAACTCGACATGCGCACCCTCAATTTTCCAACCGCTCTCATGTGTTCCGCTGCCTATTTGAGTTAGGATTGCTATACTATCAATCAACATTTTTATTAAGGTATCACAGCCCAGAACTATATTTTCTCTTTTAGAAGATGGATTATTATTCACAGGAATACTTTCAGCTCAAAATTTTGTAAATTAACAGAATTAATTAGCAAAACTTCATTCCATATTATAAATATCTTGTTCGAGTTTAACGTTAAATATACATTTTTAAATTGAAAGTAAAGTCGAGAAATAAATAAGTAAATACTGAAGCATCAACCACCATATACAATCATTCTTTGTCTCAATAAAATATGACAAATATTTCCACAAAAGCACGGCAATAAAATTTTATAATATAAAATATGAAACGTAATGTCAATCATTTGATTGGTAGAGTGTTAAATAATGTTCCTACCTTTATGAAAATGATGTAATAATATTCCCAAAGTCAATCTTTCATTTTTAAATATCCAGACGAAATATTCCATTATTCTTGACATTGTATTTTTTAATACAGTATTCTGCAACATAAGCTTCGAAACTATGCACTTGTCGAAGAAAGAGAAAGTGTTGCCATATCAATTTATGTCAACACATAAATTGAATAAATGTTACCTACTAACAAAAGCGACACAACTTTTTGACCAACCCAATATATAGAGTGCCTTATAATTCTATCTACCAGTGTAGATAGTTTAACAATCTTTGAATCGGTTACGAACAGATAAAGTTAATCTACAGTCTGTTCAGTAATTCTGTCAAATGGTACCATACATTGCTGAAAATCTCATCATGTGGAGAAGCGACGTGGTTTCCAGGAAACGACGAATTCCATGGTTAAACGCGAACCTGTTCCCTCGAAAACGACCTTCCTACGCGGAACAATGGGTGTAGGCACGGGCGTGGGTGATCGACGAAGGATGCGAAGCAGCTCTGACCTTATACGATTCGATACTGCGCTTGAGGACGCGGAACAGGGACAGGATCTTGGATGATGCCTCGTTACTTTCGATCTATTTTAAGAAATTCGCCTGCTTGAACCTTGTACCATTTCAATAAGTTAAACTTCCCAATAAATTTCAATACTTTTCTGTTTTTACGTTCATCGTACATTTTTTACAGGATTTCATGCGTTGATTACGAATTTGTTAATTAGTTAATTGCGAAGTTTAGTTTTAGAAATCCCTCGCGATATGCGGATCTAAAATCAAGCAGACACGTGTATACACGTCAACTGCAGGGAAAATGATACTATTACAAATTGTATTAAAAAAGAACAGCAAAATATGGAAGGATTATATTCGCATTCGATACAAAATTAATAGTACATTGTTGAAAAGGCTATTATTATAAAAGACTTAAAATTGTGAAAAAATATAAAAATTTTTAAACGAAAAAAATCAAAGAGGAAGTAAATTCAACTCGTTTGGTAAGGTATAACAAATTTTTAATACCTGATAATGAATCACGTTCTGTATCACTGTTGCTTGAAATAATGCGTTTCTGTGACGCCATATTACTTACGGTGTATTACTTAAGGTATATTACTTAACCCTTATATATTACTTAAAGTGTAAAAGTTATCAATCAAAATATACTTTTTTATATCAACGAACTGTGTATTATAGTATACATAGTGTGTGTTATAATATACAATGTTACAACATTAAGATGGCGTGGTGCGTTAGGAATTATTTGTTATTATATGCAATTATTTTCTTATTTGGATCATGTATGTAAAATACGCATATATGGTGCTTATATTGTCTGCATCCGTTTTGTTGGAATGAACAGAACGAAGTACAACACATAATCGTAAATAATATATTCTGCAATGCATTCTACATGTAGTTTATTAATAAAAATAAAATTCGTAAGTCAGAGTACTGATGTACTTGAATATTTTAATAACAGAACTGTATCCAAAAACCGGTAAAAAATCGGTGTCACTATATCAATTAGTTTATAACGATAATAGACATGTCTCTTTCAAATGGAACAGTCGTACTACTTCAGACCGATGCAACCATAGTAGTGGACCCTTAAAACCACGTAAATCATTCGTCGACCAATAAACGTCTACCCCTCACAATCTTGTTAACTGTAATTACACAGTGAGCAAGAGAACAGCGGTCCAGTAAAATTGGAACGTATGGTGGTTGAAAAATCGGTCACTTCAAAAGGAACGATTCTATTCCGGAGGCGTTATGGTGCGTAGAAGAGCACGCAATTAAGCTAATAGGTTGAAAGGGCGACAGGTCGGGGAATTAAAAGTGGCTCATATTTGTACTGTCCTGGTGCTCGAACAAAGAGGTGCGAGATAAATTCTAAGAAAACGTAATAATCGTTCAAAGGTGGTCGTGTTGGTGTGGGTCGAAGGAGCTTACCGTCACGAGAATCGCCACTAATAGCCGCTTAAACGCGAAAGTAGTAAAGGCACAAGTGGCTCGTAGCTTTCCCTTCATCGTGTAGAGGGAGGAGATGGCGAAAGAAGTGGAGCGAACTATCCTAGCTCGAACGACTGTCCGACGTAGTCGTAAAAATTCCTGAAGAACGCTAACGATACTGAAGAAAATAGTCCGGCGGATGTTCCAGTTCGTTCCTTGTTTCCACGTACAGTGTACAGAGTGTATCGGAAATTATGATACAAGTGAAAACAAGGTTATTTTTTGCACAAGAATGTAAATATTAATTTTAAGAACACTATAACTTGAAAGATTTACGAGATATTGTGAACTATCAATTATACCTGATAATTCATACTTAATGTAAAAATAGTCTTAGTGAAAGTGTGATTAATAATCCGCAACGAGATGTCATCAAAGATGACTGTTAATACAAATTTTTTAATTTCACCTTTGCAAACGTATTCAGGAAGGTTTGGAAATTTTTTTTTTTGTTCATTCAAAACTGTTTTCTTGAAATACATGAATAAATAAGATATATTAGAAGATTTGATGTTGACTGTTTTAAACAATTACTTAATATTAAACCAGATTTCAATTTTTGTATCCAATCAATATGACATTGTTATTGAATTAAAAAAAAAAGTAATGAGAACAATTCGAATTTTATTTCCTCCCCAATTCAGTAAAAAGGCTTTTTTGATTGAACAAAAAGGAAATTGAATTTCGTGGCATATTAAACAAAACAAAGTATAAAAAAATTATGAATAAGATATAAATAAATGATTCTCATTCTATATAATTTATACACGATTATTTGACACATTCAAGTATTACTTGATATATGATGTACATTACAAACATATTTCTCTGTGGATGTTGACACATATCATTTATACTTATCATTTTTTTTTTTAATATAAAGCATCTTTCACTGTTATTCGAACAGCAGTATTTCTAATATTTTTTTGTCTACAGAATTCGTTGCAATTATAATTTCTTTATATGAATACATAAGTTTTTCTTGTTCTTCTTGAAAACGTGAGTTTAAATAGACACAGTTACGGACTTCCGAGAGTTAATAATAAGTCGGCGCTCCATTCTACACGCATGTAAACGTACGTAACGCGACGTAACGAACATAATTATATGCACTAGTCCTTCGTACATGGTAATCTGTTAATTTCTGCTTGCCCAGTTTATTTCTCTTCCCAGAGGGATCTTGTTTCGTTCAAGTGTTTGCTAGAACGAGACGTGAAGCTACGGATAAAGTGGTGCGCCGTTTTCGAAGAGAAAAGAAAAGTTCTGTGTCGAATTATAAAACCAGACTAACTTACAAGGGAGATTTTACACTTGTTAATTACCAATTCTGGTGAAACTGATACAATACGTGCTTTTCGAAAAAATATTTCACTAATATTTTTTTTCTCGACATTCATCTATGTTTAGGAGCTGAAAATAATTCTCGAAGTTGAGGATGGGAAACTTTCTGAGTATCTTCAAATTTTCTTATAACACAAAAGATGTATATAAAAATTTTATTTCATAGTGACAAATTTGAGTGCACAAACTGTTTTGCAAACTATTAATTATTTAAAGATTATAATAGAAATTAACGTTGTTTTTTGGCTTTTATGAATAAAACATGATGCTAGTATATAACACAATATGATAGTATTATGTACAATCTAATATAAATATATATACTCAGATTGATATCGTTCACATTTATATGTATAAATATGTATTGTATATAATATGACTTACGTAACAATTAGTATAGAGTATAGAGTATCGGCCGCAGTTACTCAAATTAGAACGGACACATGCTTCGTCGTGCAACAATTATTAAAAAACGTTTAATTAGAAATTTACCTACATACCTTATATTAATTTATAATAAGCAACTTACAAAACAACAAGGATTTATATACAACTTTGTTTGTATTACAGAAAGATCTGAAGATATTGAGAAAAACACGTTTTTCAACCCCAATCTTAAAGGCTGCTTTCACCCTTTAAATATGAATGATTGTCAATAAAATATGTGTATCAAATATTTTTTTAAAACTACGTAAGATTCAATAAAATCGATTATTATCACTTCAGAAACTTCCCTTGTCAAAGGTAAATCATAACAATTAAGAACAACAAGAACCTCGTATGTTGAACATTGTGTTTATAATTGAATCAATAAATTGGAAAATAGTACAAGTTCAAAATTAGCCGTTGTTAAATAGTAACAAAATGTAAAATGTGTAGAATAAGTTGGATAAAAGAAGAATGCAAAAATAAGATCCGTTAAACCAAATTATAACTGCGCTCTTTAAGAGAAAGCTAATAGTTCGAAATAATGTACGAAGTGATGTCAAAAATTCCGTGCAATTATTCAGTTTTTAGTGATAAAATACACAATAAAAAAGTATCCTTCTTTGAGACTGTATTGTAGTTTGTGTATGTATGAATCCATACATGAATAGGACAAGTTGGGGAAAGTCTGAAGAACTGAATGAACGTGAGCATATTGTACATGAGTCTGTCCACGCATACTTTATGTGCGTAAGTGCATGTGAATGCTTATGTTTGAGTTCGTGGACATCTATGTAGCTGGCTCTCTATCTATAAACCAAGAGATATTTTCCGCATTATAGGAATTTCACATTGTACTGTTAAGCAGCCACATTAATTCGCCAAGTCAGCGGCCCACTTCATACATCCTGACAATGGAATACTTACTTCATAGTTACAAAACCCAAAAACACTTGTCAGTCAGCGTTCCAAATACCAAATTGTATGTCACCAGTCAATGTATATAAACGAAGTCCGCTGATATAAAAGAGTTACTTAGTTTCTGATGAAGACGCTTGTTACGCGAATTTTCGAACTTTTACGCGTATATCAGTGAACCTCTGCGCTGTTTTCGAACCTTATAAATAAAAGCTAGTTTATTATAAAAGTGTAGTTCTTCTCCAAAAGAACCTCCTCCTGTGTGTTGCGGCATAACAGTACGAAATCCAGAATGAGAATAAACAGAACTAAATAGTTATTTTTATGTAGTAGAAAGTAATATACATTTTATTGTATTTTATTTTAAAATAAGAGCATAACATTTTTTCGTCTTGTATAAGAATCACTTAAATTAAGTCGCCAAATAACACTATAATCGAATTATTGCCAGAATCGCTTAAAATTAAGTTTCACCAGTATCACCCTTTGGGGTTCAATCCGGTGTCTTAATCGAATTCATGAAATGACACAATTCTGTATAAGAATAACTATCCATTGATCGATTATCGAGGGATCTTAAACGTATGAATAATCTCGTAGTAAATTCACATTTTAATAGTAAATATTGCATATAATATATGTCATTTAAAAAACTATTCTGTGTGGAGTTTTTCAACAAACTTATTAACCAGAACAGCTCAGTTGCAACCAGTATTTATGAACTTTAATTATGCTGGTAATCTCTAGCGTTGTTTATCTTAGATTTTATTTTATTAACTTCAATTTTTCGTATCTCTACTTCAAATCTCTGCTATTAAACCTCTTGGTTTATTTTTTGTCGTTGATACAAAGGAACTCGTTACACAGCCTAATGCACTCTAAAATACGTTTGCAACATGCTGAATGAAAACGCGACACACCGAAAGTTC
Organism: Megachile ligniseca; assembly: GCA_945859555.1. Lineage (NCBI taxonomy): Eukaryota > Metazoa > Arthropoda > Insecta > Hymenoptera > Megachilidae > Megachile > Megachile ligniseca. Next base: position 1,356,597 of record OX243778.1, read on the forward strand.
GTCTTGTTCAGATACTTAAAGTTCATTGGCTCGGTTCGACGGTCTTTAGTTGTGGCTATCTTCCTCTTCAGCATCTCTCGCGTCGTTATCATAATAATCGGCAATAACAGGCAGACCGGGAGGAGCAGTGTAGATGGAAATGCAGTTGGCGCTAATTGCAAAACGCCTATATTGGGCCAAGTGGAATCTACCATTTAGGTGGACTGTAATTGAACCGAGGGAGCATCGTAGCACGATTGGAATTCCTTGACGTGCTATCGTCTGCCTTTTCGATCCAGAAAAATAACATTCAACGCTTTATTATTGTAAACAGCTGTGGCCTATGTTATTAGCGTCTCACAGACAGTCAATATCTGAAGGAGTACGGCGAAACTGAAGAATCGCAAAAGAAAAATTACAGTTCGATCGCGTGCTTGTCTAATAAATAAAGCGAATAATCGTTATAAAGATTCTACGTAAATGATATATGCGAACGAGAGTATCATCGAGTTATATATAATCTTTCAAACGAGTTTCTTCGTTTGCTACTTTTTTGACTTTGTTTTCGTTGTTGGTGAAGAAGAATATTGTCGATGTTGCGCGTGATTTGAACTTTACGTTCTCTGCATTGTATACTTATTACTGAGGTATACAAAGATCTCTTATTTTATTTCTTGATCTTTTATTTGTACAGCGCGTACTTGAGAGTTAATTATTAAATAACTAAAAACATGCGATGGATAAGTATAAGTTCAAGTAACTAGTGATGCAATGGCCGACACTGGACACTAAGTAATTGCTGAATGTATCGATACTGCTGAGACGGCTAGATCTGCATTTGTTCATTTGCCTGTTTGCTTGATTGCCTGTATCACGCTACAGACCACAATTTTTAGTCTTTTGACTTGAAATTTTAAGGGTAGATTCGTGAATCCCTCTAAATTAGCTGTATAGAATTTGACGGCGATCTGGTAACAGGAACTTGTCATCGAATCGACGAAGAACCGTATTTTGGTATGGTTTTCCATCATTTTTGACACATAGAATCAACCGAAACTACATTAAAAGCTCTATAAATCATCGTTGACGACTATACCTTGTTGCCATGATGTCAATCGTTGTTAAATCAACAAAAATTGTGTTTGGTATTGTTTTCGATATTTCCACACACGTTTAATCTTGGAACAACTTTAAAACCTTTACATCTCATCCCCATTCTACCTACATGTTTACAGTACGTATTCTAAATTTTAAATACACATTCGAAGTCGCGTGAGGCACCTGGTCTGTAGATCCACTAGTTATTATTGCATTTTTGCTTACTATTCAATTTAACACATCAACTCGCTTTTTATGCATACAAATGTTCGTACATAGACACATTAAGGTTGTACTAAACCTACATATAATGGCATACAATATTATATTAAGAATATTAAGTATATCTATCTTAGTGGTTCGTTGATCCAGACAGATGATGCCCATTCTCGTTTTGAAGATTTCCTAGAAAGACAAAAAAGATTTCATTCTATTTAACATTCAAAATGAATTTTCGAAATAAAGTTGCCGAAATAAAAAATTAAATTGGACTTTTTTTATGACTCACGTTGTTTCAAGTGGCAGTGAATGGTGAAATAGTAAGATTCGGTATCACTGAAGTATGAATATTATAATCTGTGTTACGCGCTATTTAAAAGAGGACATCACAAGCTTTGAAACATAGAAAAAAATCGCGTCAGTAAAACAGAAATTTATGTTTAAAGTTGTTATAACTTCTGCTTAATTGATTAAACATAATATGAAATGAGTGATATATTATAACTTGATAAAAGGTTGTGAAAATTATGATATTTTTAATAAAAAATGCTGATTGCCCTTCTTTATAGGGGCACTCTTTATTTCATAAAAATCGCTAAAAACAACAAATTTCAAAAACACGTATTTTCTATTCTGTCCATAGTTTACGTACACATAGTTGCAAAAAAATAGTTCAACATTTAGTAAAAAAATGTAAACAAGAACTATAAATTTTCAAAATATTATTTAAACAAATAAAGTTTATTCCAATTTTTTTGTGCAGTAAATTCTCTATGTAAAGACCCACAACTCAAGAAAAAAAGCTTCCAATTATCTCCTTCAATCCCGGAGATATTTCCAAAAATATGATTTCAGCCTTTAACTTTAAGGGCTATTATCACCCCTTCAATGTGAACGATGGCCAATATAAAAAAATACGTGTCAAATATTTCCTTGAGAACTATCTTTCACATAAGTTTAATTGAAATCGGTGTGTTCCGGTTCGATGTAAGATAAAAATAGTAGAGCAAAATATAAAAAATAAATTTGAAAACACACATTTTCTTAAATTTAAGAGAAAATTTAAGGAATTGAAGAAACTTTTTATTTAATTTCTTCCGTTAGAATTAACAAAATATTTATTTTTAAGTCATTTAGTAAATAATGAAAGGGAGTTAGAAAATGAACGAAAAATTATGTAATTTTTGGATATCTCGATCTCGTGACCCTCAGTTTAAATGAACTTTAAATAAACCCAGTTCAAATAAATAAAATTAATATACATTATTAATTATATAGTGTCCTCAAACAGCCAAATACTAATTACAAAAACTTTAAATCTAACAATACTTTTAACATCTACCAAGATTGCAAACATTAATTTTGTAACACTTTGTAACACGAAAAATCGTTACCGATGTGTAGCACTCGTAGGGCAATTATTCTGGCGTGACACGAGCGTTATAATAGCGAAGGTTTATCATAGCAGCAATTAAAGGCCAAAGAACCATTACTTGTCAGTTTTTAATTGAGCTCAAGGTGGGAGTTGTTATAATCATTAGGTTCCACATGTGATTCAAAAAGTCAAAGCGAACCTTGGGTTTACTACTGTTAGGTAATTCGCAGGAGGCCGAGTGCCAGGTGTGTCACCCGTGTAACGGTACAGGCTAGATGATTGCTGGTGGGGAAATGGGGAATTCCCAATCCTGGAAAAACCTCCCTCGCCACCCACTCTCTGTTCAAACTTTTTCCCTCCTTTCCAGCATACCGAACAGATACATAAATTGTACTCCGGTCAACGGAACTAGTCTGCCTGTCTTACACCGCTCATGAAACATAAAGAAAGCCTGTCAGAATAGAGAGTATCTCTTTTCCCTTCCCGGTTAGTCCATAGATGAAAAGAAATAACTTGAAATGAAATAATAACTTTTTAAAATTTATCAATCTAACCAAGGTTTTATAAGCTGTAATTCATTATTCAAAGTTCTAAAGTTGACAAATTTTTAAATTCCAGAATTACGTGTTATCAAAGCCCCAAGTTTCTAAAATTCCAAAATGCAAACGTCGTTAAATTTCTGTCCCAAATATTAAATACTCTTCGATTTCGAAATTTGGAAATTTTATTGTTCGTTAATTCCGAAGAATCAAAGTTTCAATATTCTAAAGTTCCATAACTCTGAAATCTTGAAATCCCACGTTCAAAAACGGTAACATTTCACAACGCATTCGCTCGTTACGAATGTTTTGAGAAGAATGAGGGATTTGAATAAAAGATGAATCAGCTCAGGATCTACTAATGGGTTAAAACGTATACTTTGAGAGTCTGTACTACATCTAAACCGGGTTTGACGTTGCAACATTGCAAATTTATTTTGGATTACTGAAACTAGGTAAAACAATCTTCAATGATGAGAAATAATAAATTGACACAATAAAGAAGTGTCCAAAAAACAGTCTGTGTCAAACAGAAAGCGTCTCACTCTGCAAGATGTCCATATCAAACTTCATACAACAAACGTGATTTAAGAAAAAAATAAAGTACCTCAACTGCAAATAATTGATAACTTTTGAGTTTTCCTAATATTTACGTTCCTGTATCAACGTTTATCACGCGATACTATCCAATGCGATTGCCACTTTTTTCAATCTTGGAAGTGCAAACATAACGGGAATTTTCCGTGGAACACGAGTCCTGGGACGCAATGATATTAATCTCCAAACTCGTACCGTTTCTCAATGCTCGACGACAATATCGTCGTAAATTTGTGGCAAATCGAATTCAGATTTATTCTCACCGCAGAGGCATGTTTATGCGCGAGCCACCTCTCGAGCGTACAGGTGTCTACTTTCAAATCGGAGAGCCGCTACTTCGTTTGAATGTCAATTCGTTTCGCTGCACGCGGTACCCTTCAAGGAGAACGAGAAGATTTTTACGTTCAATCTTTTATTTCAATTCCTCGAATACACTTTTCTTCCTCCCTTTCGATACGATAGACAGTTCTTGAAAAGTGCTAGTCGATGGTCGAGCGTTCCGAATCGAGACACGAGACTTTCTATCTTCTTTAATGATAGACGTTTTACTTGGCATTTCGCGTGATGAGTCGCGTTGTAAATAAAGTTATTATGGCTGAGTGAATCTTTGTAGCTTTTGTATATGTGATGATTATCGATCGTAGATAATAATTGACGCGCGGTTGTGTATCAATCATAACGTAATGGCAGCGGGTACGATTAGCGATTGAAAGGGTTAAATGGAATTAAACTGTGACAACTTGTACTTAGCGACGAGTATCATTATATTGAATGTCACTGATTGTGTTTTACGGTCAAAGTACTGAAGGACATTGCACTGTTAGAACTTCTAAACATGCGTGATTATACACGGTGAATCAAAAGTTAGATACTATTTAAACGAAGTATATTAAAATAACGTATTATCTACATACTTATAGAATTAGTAATAATTATTGATGAATTTTTGTAGTCATTTTTTACGTGACGACTATCGGAATAATTGTATAACGCAAAACTTTGCTCAACGGCACTTTGAAGAGCACCAATTACATTTGTGGAACTATATTATCCGCAGTATTTGAATACGTTTACGAAAAACTTTCGATATCATTATTGTTGGTCCATATACAGGGTGTCCCAGTTTTTTCTGGCCAAACGTTGCCAGCGTGTTCTATACGCAAAAGTAAGAAAAAAATGTTATATGAACATGTGCTCTTAAATGTTTTATTAAGGAGTTATAACTAATACTACAAAATGATAATGGACTGGCATTTCGTCGACACAGCGTACGAACGTATTATGAATATCTCTGTTTCTGTTTACATAAACTCTTATGTAATAGACATTATGTAAATTGTGAAAAATGAGACCAAATTCAAATGGTCACAACTACGACCAAAATGATTGCGTCGGTATTGTTAAATAATCGTTTAACAATTATTTTTGTTGAACAATTTTTAATAATTATATGTACGTAATTATTAAATGATTATATTTATTTTTATCTAAACTTTGAAGATTTTAGTCATCACTCCTCAGCGTAGTTGTAGCGATACGAAGAGCACTATGTTAATTTGAAAAACCTTTCTTAATTGTGTAACCCTCCATGTGATGAATTAAACCTTATATATAAGTTGCATTTGTTTGGGTCGAACGCGCTTTACTTTCTGTGTAAAACAAGTCATTTATGTTTGCCATGCGATTTCTTTTGACCATATTATTCGACTTTGAATGAGAAATTGTTCTGTTAACTGTTACTGCTTCTGGAAAACGAAGGAATAATCACAGAACGTTCATCAAATAAGCAATCGTAAGGTCAATCTTTTCTCTTGAGGACGCTCCTCTTACAGGTTCGATTAACATTCCAATTTACTAGATGCATCCGGAGATATGTTTCAAAATTGCAATGGACTCATTCCTTTTTTAACCCGCTGTATCTCTGCTCCGAATAACCGCAACATTACTGTCCTTCTACAGATTTAAAGCAGACGGTCTGTCGATTCCACTGACCAAATGAGTTCAAATGATTCAATACCGAATGAGTCAATTGCGGCAATGTTTGACTTATAACCATTATGTGTGAATTGACCAATTCGCAAAAAGACATATTTTTGATTTAGCAACGGCCATGCAATTCTAAATAGAGTGCCCATTTTTCCTGAAAAATGTATTGACTAATGTATATTTACCTTTTAATTGTAATACCTATAATCGCAATTGTAACATAGAAAAAACCAGTATTCTAAAAATGTTGGATTATCCTCTTTATTTCAAAGTCTGAAAAACTACATTTCAGTTCTGAACTAAACTTCGGTCTGCAGTACCATTTGTTTTTACCTTTTTTGCATGAACAGATAGTATTTGATAAATTTAGATGAAATACATCAATTTTGAGTGTTGAGATTTATTAGAAGGAGTCTTACATTAGTGTCTGCTTTCCCAATCGTTGTTCAGGTACATAACTTCAGTATGAAAAAATGCGAATAGTATTGCTTAGCCTAAATATTCAGTTATACTGATAATGTTTCAGAAATCAATTCATATTTTCATGGAGTTTTAAACATTGACGAAGCGAAATTTGCTAAAAGAAAGTATAATTGCGCCAGAAAAGGAAGTGGTCGGATGCTGAGGATGGTTGACACTAACATGAGTGATTGTTGTATGATTATAATCAGGAATCGTGAAGCGTCCGCTATACTACTAGTTATAAAGAAACACCATAATGTCGATAGTGTAATTCATACGGACTGTTTTAAAAATTATCAAGATTCAATACAGAAGGCTATAACGCATAAGAGTATTAATCACAGTAGAGTTCGTAGGCAAGTATTTGAATTTGAGTTAGATTACGACCAAATTTCGATTAAACTTTGCCTACATGAAATTTAATATATGTTAACTGGCGAATGTATGCATACACAAAAATGGATTGATACTGGCATTCTACAAAAGAGTATATAAGAGGAAAAGAATATTTTCACGACAATAAATTGGTATCCGACTGTGCAAATGTTTATATTAAATTTTGTCACCAAAATATTATCAACCTATTGGCATTTTTAATGAACGTGATTCGAGCACAATAAGTGTTTTACCATATTAAATTAAGCTGTACTTAGAAATTGCCAACATTCAACAATTTATAACTTCTAAAGTAATGGATTCTGACTTTCAAAATCAATATATTCCGTCTATATTTACTGAATATTACCAGATTATGCAAAAACAGTTAAAAAAAATGCTGGTCTAATATGAAGGTTAACCCTATCCCGATCCACTGTGACCTCAAACTTGATGGAACACGATTTAAACCATAACAATTGTTCTAACAAGACAAAATGATTTTTCTATAATTGTATAGGGAAAAGCATTCTGGCAATATTCTATTTTAATTAAATGCGGTACTATTTGCAATTTAAAGGACATTCTTTGCCAATTATGGAAAACTTTGACGCTATAGTCCATTGGGTATTACTTTTTTAATACTAAATTTATGTTCTGTCAAAATGACGAATTTTAAATTACTTATTTTGCAATTACGAAAATTACCAAAAAAATTATTTTTGTCAAAATATATATTAACCTTCGTCCAAATAAATAAATACTATATAAGTTAGTTTACTTAGTATCTATTATTTATTTATTTTTATAATTTAGTTTCAACTTAAATATAAGTGGTCATTAAACGTCGGTAAATCTAAGGTCGAATAAATTATATACAATAATTCTTAATTAAAGAATTCTTATTATAGACCAATACTACTCAGTAAAAAGAAAATTGACATGTAATGTTCAATAAATTCTTCAAAACAGCAATAAAAGAAGACATTTTCGTTGAGAATAATTTTCTGGATGAGAAATGGTCTCTCTGAATTGTTGATCCTGAAACTTTTATTCTAAAATAGTAATGAATAAATTTGATTAATTTCGTCGTTTTCAATAGCCATAAACATTTACAAAGCAATATACATTTGTAAATATCGATATCAAGAAATTAATTTCTTAATCAGTGATTCAATTCCTTTCAATAAAAATGCGAATTAATTAAATTGTGTTGCTTTCTGTGCTGGTAGACTTGGTATTTTTTACGTAGACTTATAATAAAAGTATTTAATTCAAAAAGAAAATAAAATCTTGACGCCAACGATGTATCCTGCTGGCAAAATCAAGTATTTATTCATTAGTTCTCGTCTATGTTTATAAATGAATTCATAATACCAAAAGTTATATTTTCATCTACTTATTTTCATGTTCCCATCAAGTTTGTGTCTATTGCAATAATTTTATAATTCACTATCAGTGACGGCTCGCATATAGTCACTGTGGAACTGCAGCGCCCCGTATTTCCACTTGATATTATGAACAATATAGTAAGTAAAAAATGTTTGTTATTGTTCTTTTCAGATTTTATCAAGTTTCTCAATAAATTTGTTTTATACATGTTTGTTTTCTTTTACAGAATTTTAAAACAAAGCTTAAAAATTTTCTGGAGCAGCATCCCCACTAATTTTAGCTACGAGTATGCTCGTGGTGGTCGCGTGCTCTACTTATATGAGATCAGTTACGCGCAGCAATGCACTTTCGATTTTTAACAGCTACCTTCAACAACTCGTTAGAATGCACTCCTCGCTCTTTTCATTTCCCGCGCGGGAAACGAGCATGACTGACAGTTTTCTTTGTATGAGTGATACTATTAAAATTCTTTCAAGTCAGACGATGAATTCGTTTAGAATCTTGTTAAGGAAACTTTTAAGAGCGATACAATCGTGATGCTCGAAACGTGAGGGTTTTAGGATAATGTGTAAAAGTTCTCGAAGTAACTTGAGATTTGAAAGAGTTATTGTTTAATATTCGTAATGCGTATGGAGGGAATAGTATATTAAGAAGGACTGTCTTATTGTTGGGTTGCTTATGGAGATCTACTCGATTATCTTAGTCATACTGATTTAAAATGAAATAAATGAATCGTTCAGTGTAGCGCTGATCTTGCATTACAATGATTTGATAAAGCTTGGTGGTTTATTTTTATACTGAATATAGGTACAATAGGCGCAATGTAAATGATAAACACAAATTCTGATCTTGGAAACGTAAAACAATTTTTAATAAACAACTGTTTTATTTTCAAATAAATATAAATGGTGGCAATGGATATGTCACAATTATTTATACAAATAAAATATGCAACAAATATGTAAATATACATTAAATATGAAGGATACTTATGTTGTTAACTGCATTGTATTTGTTACAATTAGAAGATTAATAAATTACTATATTTCTTGAACGTTACCAATTGTAAATTGATACTAATATTGATAACGGATACTAATTTATGTTCCGAAAAATTTTTACGAATGGATTTGAAAAATTAATAATTTCTTTTTGTTTATTTTTTCCCAGAGATTGTAAAGTACATCCTAAATATTACATGCGGAAAATTACTCGCAAGAAATGCTTACTCTTATACAAGGTTTGATTAGTACCAGAATCATTTTAATTTTAAGAACAAGTAGGAGACTTTAAGCTACTACTTTGATAATGAGTTTAAAAACAAACTAAACGTTCAAATATACCTAAGCTGCCCTTAAAGATGTTAAACAGTTTCTTCACCGTCATATTTAGTCTTTAAATAATTATAAACTTTCAACAAGAGCAACATTTACAAAATTATCCGAACTGTAGCTTCAATTCCGTATAAGAAAATTTCGATTTCAATTTTGTAAGAAGAAAAAATTCATCTAATTTTTAAAATCCTTATAAAATGGACACATAGAAAGTACATTTGTGCATAATAAAGTTTGAAAAGACTTGTTGGTTCACGTGTCGTGTAAACGTATTCCTAGCTTAACTAAATAAAAGTATAGACAAGAAAGATAATTTAACACTGGAACTACTATAGCAGTCATTTTTAATAGTTTAAACAAACTGTAAAAGTACTGAAACTATAACCTTGAATTTCAGATATATACATTCCACGATCCTGGTTCTAACATTTAAATCTGAAAATTTATTAAATCGCGTTCTTAACTATTTTCTGTTGTCTTCTTAAGATTCTACTTACTATGTTAATCCTAGATATAAAGCAACCAGCCATTTTGATCGCCAGGTAACGCACTAAAAAGAACACAATTTTTAGGATTTGCATAGAAAATGATATTGAAATAAGTGTATTTATGACAACGGTGTGTGCACCCTTATCAAAAAATTTAATATAGAAGATATAAGGAGTTTAGTTTTGTTCTAAAACTTTAAATGGCAACAAGAACTTACAAGTTTGAAATAATAAATTTTAAGGAATCATTGTCACTGTTTCTCAAATAAGATAACATGAACTACTAACACGAAGGGACTCTCCTTCATAACTGCAGACCGGTAACAGGTTTTATAAACAATATATTCAATAATAAATGGATCAGCACATGCGGACATGTAAAATAGGCTTTCGTGGTTTGTCACTTATAAATTTTTAAAGGTATATTACGCTTTATATTACACCGTCAAAGATATTTAAACCATTTACAAATTAAGATAAAAGCATGCGCATCCATATCCAGTGCAAGATTAGCACAAAATATCAATGGCGTCACTTTGAACACGATATACAGTTAATTTGCAGTGATAACATATTATGAAAAACAATATTCTAAAATGTTCAATATGTTTCTTTTATTTCTGCCCTTTTATGACCTTGAAGGTCATTGTCATATACATAAACGAATTTATATTGACACACTTTCATATGACATTAAAGAGTATATAGCATTTTATTAAAAAAAAAATGTATGGTCACCTCCATTTCTCGCAAAATAATACAAATATAAAAAGCTCATATATTTAATTGTGTTGCTAGTAAAATGTAGTATGTACAACTATTCCCTCTTCCACTTTTGGAAATATTTAGTGTACACGAGAAAATCACTGGTACATAATACCACGAACACCCTGTACTTATGAAAAATATTAATTTCCTTAGTTAATCACGTGGATCTAATCCTTTAAATTATAATTATCTATTTATAACGCATATCTTGGAAATTCACAAATTTTACTTTCGACTCATTTTTTGCGCCTTGTGAATTTCGTGTGAAATGTTTCGTAAATCTGTACGCATCTTAATCGGTATTCATATGGCAGCTATGCACGAAGTATATCACATCCTTTGAGCATTACACCGGTGCGAATATGCTTAATCTCGTCGTTGAGCCTGCTAAGATTTCCTCAGTGCATAATGCACACACGCCAGCGAGTCGTGATTTAAGCGGACAGCTTCGAGAATTGAGGATTCGTAGGCTGAAGAGGAACGCTATTTATAAAATATGGGATGCCCGATAACAATAGCCGAATTTTGTATGCCACTCGACTAAGCGCCGTTCCTGCGGCACAAAGGGGCTTCATTCTGAGCACGTATCTTCAGTGGCCAGTTAAACAAGCATTGAATTCCTTCTTCGAAGTGTCGATTGATTCTAAATTGAGTCGAAACTTTTGGCCATGTCTGAATTGCTGAAGTTAACACTCGTATGGCCAGCGCTAAAATTTAAATGCATTTTAAAATTTTTCGTTTCTTTTTGTTATCGGTTCATGAAATAATTCTGTAGGAAGGTAAAATTGCAAATGTAAAATCAATTTTTCTGCATTACAATTTTGGTAAACTCTTCTTTTCACATAAACACTAATGAGTACTAATTTCTTTTATATCAAAATTTTGCATATTAGTGTTTCATATTAAGTATTTTTGGATTAAATTAATTGTTAGATTGATATAATAAATTTTTAGATTAGATTAGATATTTAACAAAAACTTTTCCTGTCTAATTCCTTAAAAGAAATTGTGGACTTGATTAAAATTAACCATTGGATTGGTTAAAAAATATATTAATGGAAGGAAGCAAGAACCGTCTGTAAGCGCGAAACGATAATTCTCAAATTTAATTTGGCTCACGCACAGTTAATTAAAGAAAATTGGTTGTATAGATATTTAATGAACTTAATATTACAAATTGGAAATACAACAAAAATATATATATAAGAACTTAACAGAAAAGAAAAGCAGTCCTTCGCTTTCTTGATCTTAAAATCAGGCGCACCGTCCTTCGTGTCCTAAACTCGATCACTCACTACTTGCACTCATCTCGCAAATCGCGGAAATCATTCCCGACGATAGAGGGCGACGACCGCCGATTTATCGCATTTCTCTATACCGACTCGCGCCTACACGTCTTTACTAAATGCTCGTAGTTAGATCAAGTTTGACCTGAGGTAAAAACTACACCGCCGCTTGTCACCTAACGGTTCGGCAGTAATAAAGCCATAAAGTTTGCTGGGTCTCGAAAAAATATGCTAAATAGAAAAATTTGGAAATACAAATTGTCCGTAATAAACAGCTGCAAAAGGCAGCGGTTGTTTGTTCAAGAATATTCCAAAAAAATAAATGATAGACTTGATGGCTTTGCGATTTTAAGAGTGCGCCGCAACATGTATAAATATTCACCATGGATATCACACCAGCGGATGTTAATTGTTAGTTTCATTAGTTAGTTTTATGCGAACAGAATTTGTCGGCGGATTTAACACAACGCGGTTGCATAATACATTCACATATCTACATACACTAGCTACCTGCAGGAGAAAAGGAACGAAGTGGCACAAAAGAGTACCGCAAAATCGGATTTTTCTGCACTTGATGAAACCAGTCGCAGAAAAAATGTAAGCAAGATGAAAAAGAAATCTAATAAGAGCATCCAAATATCAGATAAAGACTCTAAGGGAGGAAAAAAGACAGAATAAGGGGAGTATGGTGCAGTGGTCGATCGAGGTCGGCGGGCGCCAGGTCTCTGAAGTTTCAAAAGTCATCTCGCGGTGAGTTTTTGTTTCATAAAAGTGTAGGCTATGTAAAGGTCGTTTTACACCGGCGAATCAATGGGGAAGAAGAAAAAGTAGCAGGGCTGAGGGCCAAGCGGCAATGGATTGCCAGCACTGATCACTCCTACCACTTTGTGTGGTCCAGGATGGTTACCCGGTGTATATAGGTGTGACCGCAACGAACATCGTGAACAGGCAGTTCCGACCCTTCTCAGAAGGAGGAAGCTGACCTGACGAGTAGAGAACGGGAAATGTGACGGACAACCGATATTTTTGGTGCATCTTTTCTCGCTTTAAAAGTTAAGGATTGAAAGCAATTATAATATCGATTTCGGTTTTAACAGTACGTACGAAGAACCTCTGCAGAAACTTTACCTTAAATAAATTATTAATATCATGAAGACTCGAAATCTGTATTTATTGGGTATTGTCTAACATTATCGAAGACTGTAAATTTTGTTAACTTATATGTATACCCAGGCTGGTGAAACTTGATATAGGGGAGATTTGGGTACACTCATATATGGGGTACATTTCGACAACTTTGGAAATCTTAGGAATAATGAAACTATATTTTTAAATTTAAAATATATACTTTTTAATTTTATTTTTATTTTTTTTTCTCATTACGTTTTAGACATAAAGTATGAAATTCTACATAGAGCAAGTTATAAGAGTAAATAATATTTATGAGATGAAATTCTTAAGAAGAAAGGGAAAGTTCACATGGACACGTGAATAATATTTAGGTTATAGTGCGTAATTTGTAGAAGATTCTCGCTACATTGTCAAAAACGGTGGCGTAGTAACAGAGAATTTTTGAAGTTGGTAATATTGAAATTTGTAATTTGAGAATTTTTCAACATGTTTACATCAAAATAATTCAAAATCACAGTGTAGTGATTTAACATATAGCGCCCCATGTATGATGATACAAGGTCCGGTAATACAACGTGTGTTCACATGTTAACTCCTACATTGATGCAGACGAAATTTGATTAAGTAGTATTCTTGTTTTTGACAAATCTTGCCAGATATTTTTACAACATTTTGTTGTATTTATTATTTATAGTTCCAAGTAGTTAGTACGAGTATTTCCAACTAGGTAAGTGAACAAATTCTTAGTAATATAGATGATGTATGAACATGTAAGTATCGCCCAAAATTGATTGATGTAGCAGTTAATACAATATATAATAATATAAAATTTCAACGTGCAGTACATAACAATATAATGCTCAACGATCACCGGAGGATTTGTGACTGCAATCGTACATTAGAAATCGATATCAGTCTTTGAAATTACATCAATTTCTGTGTAACACGATGATGAGGAAGCGTTAATGCAGAACATAAAAGTCTATATGGAAGAGGATGACAAAATAAAGAGAGTTTACTGTACTTTCGATTTGTTTTCCTAACAGGAATTAGACCCTTCCTAATAGTCACATAATTAATATGAAATCGCAATGAACATCTGTATGATTTACAGACATCATACAATGTTTATTGATTTTACATTAAAATTGTTGGTTAGATCTTTAATTAATTTTGTAATTCTCACCGATGGAAGTAAATTCGAAATCTCATCAGATCGCTGCTACGAGATTCGATGTTGATCAACCGTTTGAACTAGTTGCCGAGCATAATGGATCATGAGAGGGCGGAGGATAGGTAGCTGCTACCAGACAGCTTCTGACGATTTTCGTACGCTGAACAGGATCCCAAACAAAAAACAGAGGCACAACATGCAACTTTATATCACGGTTAAAGTTTTTACCACACTGATCCTTCGATCGGTAGTGCATCCCTTGTGGTCACGCTCGATTTCGCCTGAACCCTTGCTCCTATATCCCGAGCTTCCTTCGCTACACATCTCCCTTCATTCTTTTTTGAGTTAGGTCGTTCATATCATATCAAGTGGAAATTATATGCACACGTTTGACCTGAACTGTTTATTGAAATATCTTTGGAAAAGTGTAGGAATGTTTGAACATCGTTTTCATGAAAGTACTTATTCTGAATCACAAAAATTTACAATGGGTCATTTAAATGCTTGCTAAAATTGTATAAAATAAATAGGTGAAATAATTGTCTCAAGTAAGTAAGTAAGCTGGTATTGACTCGGAGGTTGGAAAGGGCTGGGCACTGCTGCATAAAAGATATAAATAAATATAATTTCATATAGATTAAATAAATGTGTCGAAAAATTATGTTCAGATGATTCATCTGATCAACAAAAATTTTCTGTTCCTTAAACAAACAGTACAGAATTCAAAAATATTTCTATTTAAAAAAGACTTTCATTGAACGTTGGAAAAACAAAATTCCCAAAATTTATCTTTTTATGTTTACAAATCGCTTATAATGTTTACATCAGTCACTTCGCATTGAGATCCTATACCTAGGTTTGAACACTTTATTTTATAAGCTGTGTGTTGTTACGAGTACGTACATATAATGTATTACAAATTCAAAAGCGCTTGAAATGTAATATTTGTAGACTAGCACTGTAAGACACAAATAGTTCAAATTTACTTTCTGAAGTAAAAGTAGTAAATTTAAAATGTTAGAAACATACATTGTAACATAAATTGTTATATATAACTGTAAGTTACATTCTTTTTAAGCGATGGATGACTTAGAACCTTGTTTTAGTAAATACGCATATCCAGTGCAGGCTTATTTAGAAACAGTGCGTGAAATACTTGGTGCGTACAGATTCGCATTTACTTGCAGGCAGCATGCTGATGATATATTGGCTTACTCAATTAAATACTATGTGGCAATGAGAACAAGACACTTCACGCATCTGTTGAATACAAATACTAAACAACAGAGTTTTCATAAAAAAAATACTTAAATTCTGTAGAACTTGAAATTTTTATTATTAAACACATTAGAATCTTTGATATATGTTAATAAATTTTTTAGGTCCACGAATTTATATTTATTCACTTATTAAATATTTTACTAATGTAATTTTGTATTATATAACTGCCATTCATAAATATTTATAATGAAAAAGTATTTATAAATAAGGAATTAATGGTTTAAGTCATTTAATATTCGCGGCAATTTATGTACCATGCACAGTATATTCTTCCTACTTCTGGCGCCATATTAGTTTTTTAGCTTCACTTCATCACCATCGTGTAGTTAAGTGTAACAAAACCAAATTATCCCTTTCTTCTTCAAAACTTTAATTCATAGATATTATCGTATTCTATGCTTGGAATTTCGATGTAGAATATAGAATTTCATGCTTCTATTTGTTCGAAACTTAATTAGCAGAAAAATAAAAATAAAAAGTAGATTTGAAAATATGGAGTTTTACTATTTCTAAATTATACGAATTTCCAATTTTACAAATTTATAAGTTTGAAAATTACGAAATAAATAGAAAAGTAGATACAATATATAAAATATATGTATAATGCAAATGTTAAGAGATTAGAAGCGGTAAAAGTCTTCAAACTGATTATATTTTTAAAATATGATTAATGAAAATATTTATTTAAACTCATTTTGCATAAGAAAAACGTACACCACTTGATTTTTTTCTTAAATTACAAACCAATTATACTTCGTATTGTAATATAGAATACATTTAAACTGTCCAAATGTGTCTTAGTCTTCTCTTCTTGCCCATAGATCCAGCCCCTAATAAAAGCTAGCTCTTAACAGGTAATTGTGAAAGAAAAATAAAGTTAAATTCTTCAACATGCAGGTGATATAAAGATAAAGGAGGTTTTATAGGAGGAGAAGCGTTCGACGTGCTGTTATACAAACATATTACGGTGACATAGAACAAATTTATTTATTCCAAGAAGCACTTATTGGTACTATTATCGCTAACGGCGAACCTCCAGTACATTCATTACAATTTCCTGTACTGTTTTTCGACGTTGCATGTAAGTTCTGATGCTATGTCGTTTTTCTGGCAAAACTTTAATGAGCCATTTGTGAGACATTTTGCTGGTTAATCATCATTCAACACGTAACAACTACATATTCGCTTTTTGTTTTATTAGTGCCATTGTACACCCTCAAGGAAACGAGATTTCAATAAACAATTTTGTTAAGGATATTTTCAATTGCTATTTTAATACGAATGAAAACAACATGTATTACTCTACTTTATGATATTGCCATCAACTTCTTTAAAACTTTGCAGAACCAGTTATCAAATAAATCTGCTATGGTAAATATGTCTTCACAAAACATAGCTGATTATTTAAAGGTATCTAGATTATTTTAAATAATTATAGAAATTTCCGAAATTATAGATAAAATCTAATTATCTTATATTCATGGTGTGTAGTTCGTAAAACTTCATTTCAATATAAACAGAAATAAGTAATTGTAATCTTTTTTCATATTATATTGAATGAATTTTAAATTCCACAGCCATGTATTTGTTCCTTGCCGGTCATTATAAATTTTTTATTTTCATGACCATAATTATGCTTTTTCACCTTAACACTAAAATTAAGACTGATTAAATGCTTAACACAAACCGGTCAGGTGACCGGTTCACAAGTTTATTTGCTGGATGCACTTTTTGAAATCCGTGTTGATTTTTTATCGAAACAAGAAACCGACTGTGTACATAAACACTAATTTATGTCTTATCATTCGTTTATTTATTTTTAATTTCAGATTAGGTGTCATTATGTGCTGGTAGATTTAGTATTAAAAACACCTAAATGACTCTTTTAATTAAAATAAAACAAATTTAAGTAAAAATCTTAAAAATTTTTGCATATTTTTCTTTTTGTCGTAGCCGCCACTTTGATTCTTAAATTTTTTGTACAAAATTTGTTCTTCGTAATAAAAAATAAGCTTGACAACAAAGTATGCATTAACAATTTGCTAGGATTTATGGCGTTTTATAGCCGCTATATTGAATTATAAATATTTAGGGTTAACATTTAATTTTATAATCATTTTTTGATTTTTGAATTTATGATCAGAAACTGAATTTTGTAAATATGAGATAAATATTCTCAAAATTTAATTTGCATTATTTTCAATATCTGTAAATCAAAAATCTAACCTGTTTACTATATAACATACCTTATATGTTAGATTACTGTGCTAATCTAATTTGTATATTCTATAAGTTATATTTTTATCGATTAACTTTCGAGTCTCTTACTCGAAAATTTTAATGAATGGAAATCCTTATGAGTCAAGGATTTAAAATGTTCCTTTAAGATACTAGTTATGAAGGTTACACTATATATGTGGCAATTACTTACATTTTTAACTAAACAACAATATTATTAATTAGTACAGTAAAATTATAAATTGACCACATAAATGGATATTGAATAACCTATGATTGTTACTGATTGATGTGGTTGAGATATAGATTCAAAGTATTCCAATGAGAATGATATTATTACATGTTAAAATGTTCGTGTTTCTATTACAGTAGACTCCCGCTTAACCGGCCCCAGTGGGACCGGACTCCTGATTGGATAAACGACTGGCCGGTTAATTTAAACATGCATTAGTTATCATTTCTAGGTAGTTACGGAAAAGACATTAACATATAACTACATTTAAGTTTGTCTATAATACCTGAAATACACATACTACAGGAAATGATATATGCGATTCGATGCTCAAAAATTTAGTGTGAGTATGTAAATAGCAAAATTAATAAAATAACTCTATCTCAAAACCATCATTCTTTATGTCGATATCAGGGTTTTTATATATAATGTAGTAAATGTAAAATGTGGAAGGATTTAAATCATCGTTTTATTGGTTTCGAATTTATTCAAATAATACCAGCATCTGAAGGTTGCATTTTTTGCTTATATTCGTGAAAACCCGACGCCCTTACACACATTTACTTTGGAAACTATGTATGCAATTGAACTATACTTTTCTCTGTTTTACTCGGAAAAATTGGATTATTGACGTTACATTTTTTTAATTCATTTTATAGTACTGAAAATTACATACTTTAACTAAGTCTGACTGGTGACGCACTCGCATTTCAAACATAATGAACCTTGCTTGAAGAACGTGTCACAATTTGAAATTGAAATCTACTTATAATTCGTATACAAAATAGATTATTATAGAAAATACCTAATTATAATTTGAATACCAAATAGATTTTAACTTTCTTCATTTGCTTTGATATTGTAGCATAATTCTGAACAACGAATTTGACAAATAAATCATACTGAAATCATATTGAAATTTTGTAAAGAAAACGTAAAATTCCTTGGAATTCTACCTTCAAAATAAATGCATGTGTAGAACTCAGAATTTAAAATTAACGACGCACGGGATTGGTGACCAACGTTTCAGGTAAGCGAGCCGCACATTCTACTATTACGATCGGTGATCTGTACCGCTCGTACCTCATAAAACCTGTCATATGGTTTAAAGACAATATTACAGACACCAGTACCATGTTAACCATGTAATTACCATGTTGCAAACGCACGATTATATCGCTAAAGCATAGAGCTTATACTTATCACATATCAAAGAATTAATACATAACGGAGAATTTATTATTATTGGTGATTTATCAAGAAATTACAGTTTTGTTGTATAAGACGAAGTAGAAGGTAATCATTAAAATAACAAACGAGCGACTTTTCACCTCCTTATTATGTACAATAAAGAATTTAATTATAACTGTCATTTTTTTTTAATTGGGACATAATACAATTGCTGCTCATTTATACTTTTTTTTTTATGTAGTTGGAATACTTTAGAAATACACAGGATTCATATTCATATAATATTTCCATTGTAATTTTCAGTATTACAAAATCAGTTTTTTAAACAAAATATTGGTAAGACAGATCATTATTTTCCGAATAAAATAAGACAAAACATAGTTCAATTAGACAAATAGTTTTTGAGATAAAAATTCAAAGCGTAAATAGTTTTCACGAAAATAGGTAAACATTGCATATTTCAGATGATAACCTTTTCTTAACACATTTGAGATCGGTAAAATCTTGATTTAAACTATCTCTAATTTTATGTATGTTATGATATATTGCAATTCGAACAAAATCTCTGAACGTCCATCATCAATCACTGCGTTTGATCTAGTAATGTTTGTTTACACTTATTGACATATTCTAAATAATCATATATACACTTAATTATTCTTACAGGGTGTCCAAAGAGACTGGAACTAAATTCATACTTCGTATTACTAATAATAAAATTAAGTAGATGAAAAAAGTTCAAATAAACTTCTGTCGGAAAATGTTTTCTTGATAAGATATATACATTCAAGGATTTGTGGACAAAATTTGTGTGATAATTCGATATACAAAATCGTATAATAGTGCATTTACTATTATTTCCAACACAGTTAAAATATTTGGAAGAGTTCAGTAATTGGTAACTCAATGGGAGCCTGTATCACAGATGGACGAATTTTCAAACATTTCTTATAACCGCTGCAATAAATCATAAATATCTTTAAAATCATATATCTTTTCAATGAAGAATTTTCGGATAAGAATTTACATGAAGTTTTGTCACCTATGTGACCACAGAATTACGTAGTATTAATTTTGTCCTTTCAGACACCCTGAATAATTCGCTATATGTAATCTTATTAAATGTTTAAATGTTGTAAAGACAATTTGTTTGCTCAAACAAATTCAGTAAAATGATACTTGCATTAACTAATTACCGCAAGAAAATATCGATGTGAAGGATTAATATTAGCAGTTCTTGCAAACACCAGGAGCTTCCTGAATTCTCTAATAAAATGATTTATTATACAGCAATATCAATTGCTGTTTGTAACTTCTAATATATAAATACATAAAAGTATTATAAATTATTTAACACGGAAGAACATACGACGTACATGAATATTTACTGCAGAAGTTGCAAGTTATCAATTTGCTGCAATGCACAGAGTGTAAAAAACGTAAGTATTATCATCACGTGATTTTACGTCCTCGGATTAGTGAAGATTGATGTAAGAGAATTTCATCAAAACTAACGTTAACTTTAAAATTCAAGGGTGGCAGATCGAATTTGTCTTTGTGCATCGTATCTACTCATCAAGAGGACAACTTTGAAAGTAATTATAATATCATAACAGTCGTTTTCGTAAAAAATAATGTTAAGGTTCCAATAACTCTTACAGCTATTTTATGCATATGTAATGTCTTTAACTTTACAGCAAGGTATAAAATAAGTATCGTGTTACTGAGAAAGCAACAAGAAATTACATACTCTCTCGCAAAATGCACACGTAAAATACGCTAAGAATTAGTGAAAACTGATGGGAGCTTTATCCATTGAATCAACGATTTAATAATAGAGAAGTAATATTACGTTGTTTATAAGAGTTCAGGTCTATTTCGAGTACATTGGCGGAAAGAAAAACAGGTTGTTACTCCTGTTTGTGCTTATCTATTAATGTGCACGTGTAATATAGCTCAACATATAGGAATCTCTAATTGGATAATAAGATCAATAAAAAAGGGTCTACGACATCATACAATATATCCAACCACTCCAATGAAATGGGCCTATCGCTCGACAAGGTTTTTATTACTAAATGCTACAGAAATTGAAACACAAATTACTTTTTTACGTAAAAAACATTTGAATTTAAGAATATGCAAATATGTAACTCATCAAGTACTGATCAATTTTTTTTTCGTTTTTAAACATTTTTCAATTGCACCAGCGGAAATACCTAAAAAATGGTAACAAAAATTAACGGGGAGACCCTGTATATGTTAACTTGTGCATTTAGAAACATCATTTTTGAAATTTCGTAAACTTTAAGCCATCATATTTTTTATGTTTATCTAGACTACAATGTATATAAATTTCAGCGAATTTAACTGGCACCACTGTTACAGATATAACATGGCGGAGTCTTTTAAGCTCTCAATTTGTTATTATACCGCATTACTATAATAGCACCATTCTTGAAAGTATTATTTCCGTATTATTTTTCGTAATGATTCAATTATGGTACCGCCCACCAATGATCTCACATGTTTAACCTGTCATAAACTCTACTTAAGTATCCTGCGCATTTAACGCCATAAATTCTTTTGTTTTTCAATTTTAATAACTGTTCAAGGTTGTACAGTATTTATGAACCTTACTGTTTCACGTGGTAATGAAGTCTTGTAAAATAAATTTATTGACTTGAGAATGTTCTTGAAAATGTCTTCAAAATAAAAAATAGTCCTTACTCTTTCCATTTCTGGTTTCAGTTACCGTAGTTTTTGTTATGTAAATTGAAAGCTACTACAAACCAGTTTTACACTTTTAGAATTTATACTTTTATTAATTGCCAATATAAAGTAGCTTTTACCTGTCGACTTCTATTTGGAAATCAATCGAAGGTAATTCTTATTTTACCGAAAAAAACACAATAGTGCTTAATTTATTTAAATCCATTAGAATATTTAAAAATTCATTAGAGATTTAAAGGATATTAAATCTTATTGTTTATTAAAGATTTAAAGATTTCTAAAGAAATTTAAAGTCTTGGTACGTAACAATAGATTACCCTTAGTGATTTAGTAATACGCTTTATTAGTGGTTTACACATTTAGGTATTTCTTGCCGAAATAAAACAAAAAATATTTAATGTTACAGTGATCTGTTCTATAAACTTCATTATTGATCGAATATTTGTTCGCGTTAACGTTCCTTCGTAATGTCCCTTTTAATCCATCAATTATTTTGAAAAGCGCATCGCTCGCTTCTCTGTAATCGACTACACGCCACTTAGGTTAGGCAGTTAGGAGGTATCGAGAACCGGATGCATTTACTAGATGCAGAGAAATCAGGATCGTTCCAGGACAATTTTTATCCGTACGGTTTGATTGCGATGAACGCGTCAGAATGCATGTAAGCGATTAGTGATCGGTAATTATTGTAATACGACATTTCGCCTGGCGACTGATCGAGGCAATCTGAAAACGGGAGGAGGCTAGCCTTTCGTTTCAGCTGGCATTACAGATTTTTCTGAACGACTAATAACAGAGCTCGAGTCCCAGGGCGACATGCGTTTACCCATGGTCGCGAACGCATCGATCTTGAAAGCCCACGCCGATTCTCCATGGTGCGAGTACAGAGAAAGAGAAGAGAATGAGAAGCGAAGAAACAAAGTTGTGTTCGAACAAAAAGCTCGCTCGCACCGCAGCCGTTAAACACCGGGGCAAATGGAAAGAATCGCCCGGAGTGAGAAGCGAGTTCTCATCTCGTCATTGAACGTGAACACAACTGGGAGGTCTCTTCCTTTCGCCGTCTCTGTTCCACCCTCGTTGCTTCTGTCTTCTGCTCGTAAAACAACGATAACCGTAATGATTGCGGGACAAAGCAGCAGAACGATGCACACTGGTGAAAATGTCCAAAGAGATGGTAATAATTCTCAACATGGACGTCCGATAACAATTTTGCTTTTTTATTCGAAATAATAATGACAATAATAGTAATAATAGTAACAATAGTCACAATATTAATAATAATAGTAATAATAGTAATAATAGTAACTGGAACAATGACCTAGTTTAAGTATTATATTTACCTAATAAACTACAGCATATTTTCTTTACAATATTTCAAAATTAAATAAGATAATAGTGGATTATACAAAGCGTTCAAAAATATTGGGGCCAAATTTATACTATGAATTACTGTGGTCAAATGGATGACAAAAATTCCTGTAAACTTTTGTCCGAAAATGTTTCAATGAAAAGATATATGCTTTTAAAGATATTTATGATTTATTGTAGCGGTTATAAGAAATTTTCCAAAATTCCTCCCTCTATGATGCAGCCTCCTATTGAGTTAGTAATTACTGAACTCCTTCAAACATTTTCAAAATTATTGGTTATATAAATATTAGCTGACATTGAGAATTATAATACGTATACGATTCTGTACAACGAATCGTGACACGAATTTTGTCTGTGAATCGATGTGTGCTTATATCTTTCTACTATAGCATTTTCGAAAATAAGCTTATATTAACTATTTTCGTCTATTTGACTTAACAAATATGTACAAGTTTAATTCCAATCTCTCTTGACACGCTGTATAAATGTTTAAATGCTTAGGTGTATAGATAAATTTTCGCAGTCACGTTTAGATTGTGTCAATAAAAGTAAACGAGCAGTACTGGGTGAAACGCACAGTCGTAATAACAGTGCGTCGTGTAACTTGAAATGACTTAAACCACCGTTTTTGATCGCTGCAACCAACAAGAAAGATGCAGGAGGTCTTGTGAGTTCTGTATCATACAATTACAGTGAAACGCTGCGAAAAGTGATTGAATTATTTGAACGAGCTAGTTCGAAGGAATTTCTACAACAAAACGATACGATGTACGGACATTTGAGTCCGTGATAAAATAACGCCTCATACTGCTTTTCAAATCAAGCAAACGTCACTTCATCTTAAATACGAAGTCCTGTCCTATACAGCATATTTTGCCGAATCAGGCTATATAATCAAATTAATCTAATTATCATTAATTTCTGTCAACGTATCATGATATTTTGCACATACACATTTTCCAGACAAAAACGAAGTTCGAGAGAGGATTAACATTCGCTTTATATATGAACTTTGATCGTCATGGTATCTAAGTACTCACCGCACGAATAGTGACAGAAATTAAGAAATTTAGAAGGCAACTAAATATTTTCATTGAAATGATAATACTTTTTTTTATATTAGTAAACGTATTTTTTAAAAATATCGCGAAAATTTATTTATACATTTAATATCAACAGACATTAAACCTTGCGGTCTATTATTCGAAGAAGTGTTAAGGTTTGCAAACATAATTATGTTTTGAAGAAATACATGTACACGTGTGTGCCATTTTTAATTTCTCTAAGAAAAGTTTAAATTTTTACATAAATATTAAATTAAATCGTCTTCATTGACATTTAGAGAAGGCAACATAAATATGAAAATACCAACGGCGAAATTATAGCACATCAACAAGGTATGTGCACATATTTAATGTAAAAAGAGGATATAAATATTAATTAATTTAAAATTACAACTATTATTGTTTATAATTGCTTTATTCGTTCACCTGCTTGATGATTGAAACAACTATTGGGTTGTATTTTGCGACAAATTGGTCTGCTTAAACCTTTAAATGTTATCAAACTAATTAACATTCTTGTAAAACACTTATGTAAGTCTTACTTAGAAATTTTTCTATACTTACACCATAATATTTAGGTCCTAGAAACGTGCAAGACATTGCAAAATGAATATGTGCTTTCTTATTTAATACATTTTAATAATTTGCTTGATAATCGTTCTAAGTGAATCTATATTTAGTAAGTGTTCCGCTTATTTATTATTTATTCTTCTTTTTAATTAAAATATATTTCACTGCTCATTTTGCCTTAAATGAAAAACACATTAGTCATAATATTTAAACTGGTTTTTTGTGAATTTGAAAAACTTGGCTTATTGTATATGTTGAGATAAATTATTCTGAATATTGTCCTTAACAATATATTTCGAAATCATCGACATCGAAAAGTGTTTTATTCACATCTAGTGAAAAAAGTAATTGAAAACTTTCAGATTAAAAATGGACGACATTTATAATATTAAGGAATGTACACGATGTAGCAATATTAATATAAAATTAATACTGGGTTGTACTGCCTAAAGCGATAATTATAAAATTATATGCGGCATAAATTAGTGATGGAAAACTGCTCAGAAAGAACACGGTGCCTAACGTGTAAAATATGGACAGTCAAGTGCACCTATTCATGTCAGTAGATTCTCGTTATATTTTTATTATACAGATTCAATAATTGAGAAGTTCTTGGAATTAGTAACGTAGGCAAAGGTCCTGTCATGTAACATTCGACAATTCGTAAATTTGGGAATTTGGATTAAAAGGATAAGGGAGAATTGCAAATAATATTACAGAATACCACTCGTTTTTGTTTTCGTATAATCAAAACTTCATAAAATATGTCTGTGACTTCTCACTTTTTGCTTATTACTATTATATGTAAACGATAAAACATTTACATGATTACCTTCGAACATTTTCAACTCATAAAGTTATTATTTTTATATTTGTAATAATTATAGCAATTACTTCACGAACAATGTAATCTACTTTATATGAGATATAAAACGAATTAGAAGCAATATGCAAAAGATTAATAACAGAGTATATTTTGATTTAGACGCGGTTATGTTTTATATTATAAAATATATATTTTCCTGGCTATTATCTTTGAAACCACAGTAGGTTTTTAAATTCCAATATTCATTGTATCGGCAAATATGTAAATGCAATTAAGGAGAAAGAGGAAATAAATTTATCACATCTAACGTGTGCATGTACGTTATTTGGTACGAACGTGTTATACGATTAATTACGAAAAATGGAAACCAAAGGTTTATTAAAAAATTTCGAGCCGATTAAGAAAAGAAGGCGATATTTACCATTGTGTGCCATGGACGACGATGAGGGGTGGTCAGGAGTACAGGGCACGAAGTTGCCTCGGAATTATTAGTTAGGTTTCCTGGTATCGGGGAAGGATGTTGGCACAGTGAGAGACACCAGTTCGCTCGCCATTCTCTCGTTCCCTTCTTGACAATAAGTCTGGTAGCTCGATCCTCTTCCTGGCAGCATGTTCCGTGCGCTGGAAACGAGTGTCATCGGATGTGCGGATCGGCAATAACGCCCCGTAAAAACGGCCTCGAAGAAAGCGCTAATGTCGGCAGATTCCTGAAGGAGGGTTCACTTCTTGCCGGGAGTGCTGCTACGCATCGGGTCGGGGGGCTGTACGAAACTGGTATATCATCACCGCATTCTTTCCTCGGCCAGCGTCGACCAGAGCACGAAAACACGACCAGGACGAAGACGAGGCCGAGGACGACGAGGACGAACGTAAATTTCTGTACTTCTTTATGCCTGGCGGACGTTTAAAATCTACTTTAGCTTCTCCCATCTCACAATGGGACCACCCAGTACCACGAGCGTTCACGACCTTTCCTCTGTCTTTGATATTAAAACTGAGCGTTACAATCTACGACACAATGCCGATGCGTCGAAAGAAGAAGAATATGACAGAGACATCAATAGCGAGCGTTAAGGAGTATCTGCGGATTTGATTCCGAAAAATTATACAATTTTTTTTAAAGTAAAAACAGGGCCGAAGAACATGTAAAAGCGGGCACCACATAATTTCTTATAAAAAAGTATAGAATAAAATCGTTTGATTGTTAGTTTTCGATAAAGACTGTTGTGGCATTGTTATCTTCTGACGAACAACGTAATCGTTTATTATGCGCGTAAGCAATGTGAACACAGTCCGTGAATGCCATGGGCTCAAAAGCAAAACAAGAATAAAATTTTCAATAAAAAAAAAACGTATTTTTTCAGTAGCAGTATGGTTGAAATTGTCCCTGTTCTCAGATTTATAGCTATGCTCGTTTAATTACCGAAGCATGTATCTTCGATAACAAGTTTCGACTTTCCAGTTCCTTAACTGTGCAATTAATTTCTTGCACTAATTGCTCCCCACTTTCGATATCTTCACTGTATACTTTTTAAAGGCCATACGCCACATCCAATAAACATAATTATGTGTAGGGGAGTATAATACGTGTTTACGTCGGTAAATAAAAAATAACATTGGCGACACAGCATCATAAATCTTCAACTTTAATTTTCTTTAAAACTAGTCCAAAAAACAAAAGATTCTATGCTATATTTTTTCATATTTTCTCATAAGGCATTACGTGGTGTCCACTATTACGTATTATTCTGCCGGATATTTGAAATACCTATTTTTCTTTAACTAGTTACACCAGCTCCATAAATTAATTTTTCTATTGCCATATATTCTTCTTCCTGTTGAGATCAACCAGTTCTATAACTACTTGTTGCTTGTTTTAAATTAACAATCCCGTTCTTTGACCGAGAAACACCTCTACTCCCTAACAAGGTACACCACTCCTTTTGATAATGTCTATCTATCTATAAATCTGTGTACAATAAACCCTAAACTATCGCCCTCGATAGTATTGCAGAAATGAAAAATTCTTACAGTTATTAGTATATTTCATATGGATCGGTCAACTGCATTTTGTTTTAATTTTGTAGCGGTTTCCGTGGGCAATGATGCTGATGAAGTGCAACCACTGAACGTATAAGTTCATATAAAGATACCAATGGATGTTGATTGCATCTTTCTACGTAAACAAGAAACAAATGTATCAAGAAATCTATGTGGAAACGTTTGTTTAAAAGTTTTTTTATGTAAGTCAGACGCGCAGTAGGTGACTAGATGTTTACAATTTAAGAGTTGAATACAATTAATGTTTTATAAATTATTATTTTAGATATCAAATTTTCTAGCAATAATACAAGGACCTTAAAATACTTGCATATAAATCAAACAACGTATTTAAAAAAATGTTACTATAGTCAAAAATATGGAATGTTCTCATTTTACTTTTTTATTGAAATGTGAAGGACATCTCTAAATGGAATCCATAGCATAACTTCTAAATATGGATAAAGCATCAAATTTTTTACAAAAAATTATTAGAAGAGATAATGTCTAAAATTAATACTTATGTAGATGTTATCAAAATAACATTTAATTCAAGCGGTATTCAAATTACTGTTTATTATTATTAACGCACTGTTTTAATTTGATTATTGAAGAGCAGTCTTGTGCCTCTTTTTGGCGAAATTAGGGAACTCAGCCGACGATGAAATATTAAGATATTTCATGTTGACAATATCTAAAATCTAACGAAAACTGTATTTAGAAAGGTAACGTATCATCATAAACAAAGCTGCATTATAATCACATTGACTGAATCGATTTTCTAATATAACGTTATTAATTTTAAAATATCTTGATAAGTATTTATTTAAAACTTATCTCTTCTAATACTTTTACAAACGAAAATGTATGCTTCATACAAATCTAATTATACAATTAAAAAAGATATTTTTAAAGTATAAAAACGTTCCATTCAAAAAGCTAACGGTGACTTTAAAATCTCAATAATAAAGCAGGTAACAACAAAGACAGGGTTATATGTGTCCCCGAAAACCATGCAACTTTTATTTGGAAAATTTATTATATAGTAGATTTATGTAATATTTCAAGTCGTCATGTTGCGACACTCATCCTGTATAATAATCGGTAAACTAAAAAACACAAGTTTTTGTTTTTTATTTCTTTTTCGTCCTCACAAAAGATGGTTTAACACATGAATAAAAAAAAAAACGTCGATATTTGTGAAGAACAACATACCCATATTTCACAGTGATAAAATCTGAACAATGCAAAATACAGAATCACCGGAAGAAGAATGTAATGCATAATCATCTTACATTAGTATAATAAAACTTTGCAGTTAAAGATATAGAGATTATCTCCTTTCGACAAGTATAGTAACAACATAGCCGCAGTAAATATAGATTTTTGCACAATTTATAATCGTCGATGCCCGCGAGGACTACCACTCGACTTTCAAACGCTAGGGCATCGTTACGCACCCTAGGTGGGAAGATAACGCGCTTTTAATGCGCATAGCCCAGTCGGATAAAACTCTACGTCGTATTTTATGGGCGTTCCCGTTGGACGCGTGTCCGGACTACTTATATGTACATATACTGGCCCGACGCGCAACTCGGTTTATTATAAGATCATAACGCGAGCTTAATTATCCCCGTGACCCTGGTCTAATGAAGGGAATCAATCTTGAGAGGCGCGGCATTCGTCTTCGTTCCGCGTCCTTCGGATCATCTTCTTCACCTTGGGTACCTTCATTCAGAAGGGTCATTCATGGGCAACTCACGCGTCTTTGATACTCGGCGATCGCTCGATGGAACCCGCTAACCATTCACTATACAGGGTGCCTTATTTCAAACTCATGTAATTATTCATCTGTAATTTCGTAAAAATAACTTTCTAATTGAAACAAATATGTATACACAAGTTTGTAGAACAAATAATGTATTCACCCAAGAGCACATACTACATTTATATTTTGTATCATAAAGGAACTACATAAAGTGCGTTGTATAAATGTACCACCGCCTTTGATCTTACTAAGCTTCGTCTTCTGATCAAAAATTATGGTCAATGTTTTTTAAATACTACTTCGTAGTGTGTGAACAATAAATTATATCAAACAAATTTTATGTATAAACTGTTTTATCGAATAACCACTTTATGTAGACACAAATCATATACAAGTTACTAAAATGTAGTACATTTGTTAAGAAATAAGTGATGATCATAAAATGATTGTAAGTGTTTGTAACAATAATTTATATAGTTTTTTAACGGTTTCTCACGGTAATTGTTCTTACTGCTTTATAGTACAGGTTTTTAAATCAGTAACATTTTCGAACTGCATTTCGTTTAGGTACAGTGATCTAGTAAATTTTATTTCTAATCAATTTTATAATAATTTAGGTTGTTGTAAAATATATTTATCTTCTTCGAATTTTATTTCTATTTTACCATTATATCCAATATCAGTCCAAATCGTTACACTGTCACCTTTCGCGGCACAGTGACTTAAAGTCTGTTGGTCTTTAAGTCGTAGTAATAACATTGAAAGTCATCAGATTTGTCTAGATTAAACTTCTCGTTAATAACTATGTTCCTCTGCCACTTTTTATGTATTTGTATATACTTCTGAATATATTGCAAATGGCGAGTTACATGTTGCTCCTTTAATCAAGGTATTTGTTGCAACTTTGTTAGCTGTAGATTTTCACACTTTTCTAAAACATGATGGACATTGTTAACATTAGTTGTTAATCGAACATTTTCTGCAATTTACCTTGCAGAGGTTTTAAACTTTGCAGTTCTTCAGAACTGTTCTCTTTTTCACACTTTTCTGGATCTCCTAAGAAATTCATTATTTCTCGACTTTTCTTAATTGACATAATAATACATTTGTATTTAATTTCTCTTCACGCTCCATTATAAACAATCTGTATCACTTTCTCAATAAATTTATGTTATTTTGTATTGGTGTACGTTTAAATAACTTTCTTTTACAATTTGTGCTGTTCACTTAATAGTTTAATTATGATTAATGTTTTCATTTGTGTAACACATTTGAAATACGTATTGGGGATGACATTCAACGTATTGAATTTACAACCATACAGTAACTGATATAATCAAATTCATAATTACGTTGTATTTATAATATGAAATATTATGAAATATAGAATGTGTTATTTTTTGTTCCAGAATATACCTACATTGTCTTTTCTGGGTCACGAAAGATACTAAACTTTTTGTATTTTACTGTTACCAGTAGTACCACTTCCTGCTGGTACTGGTTTCGTTGAAGCTTCATTCATAAATGGGTCAACTTCGTCTCGAGTGCGATGAAAATAAAAATCGACATTTCCAAAATAACATGTAAAAAATAAAAATAACATAATATTTTGCATACATATACTTGGGTTAAAAAAATAACAGTATACGGATAAGTCAGTTTTTTAAGTGGAATGAATAATTAATAGTCTTGTTTTACTTTGGTATTAGCAAACTATATTTATGATATTACTATAATCAATTTAATTAATAATGTCATTATAATTAATTTATTCATTTCTTTATGAACTTGCTACAATTAATCCAGACCGTTGCATGTAATTAAATACGAAAATTAATGATAGCTTATTAGTTTCATTATGATGCAAATTGTTTCTTAAACAATTTTATATTTACATTCAAAACAAGATAGTTAAAAATACTTTTTAAATTCATTTTGCATTCAAAAATGTACATATTAATTCACTCATGAAATTATACGTACCTTTGATCCAAGAATTTCCTCCTTTTACCATTATTAAAAGTAATCATATTAATTAATTTTCTAGAGTCAATATTTTTTACACAAGTATGTATAATATGTTAATATGCCAGTTTTGTATTTGTCTTCATCTATATTTTTATTAAAAAGAATGTCACAGATATTAAATATGTAAATAACTTTCCGCGA
This sequence comes from Megachile ligniseca, assembly GCA_945859555.1. NCBI lineage: Eukaryota > Metazoa > Arthropoda > Insecta > Hymenoptera > Megachilidae > Megachile > Megachile ligniseca. Next base: position 1,388,283 of record OX243778.1, read on the forward strand.
TTTCAGTCATCTTCAAAATTAGTTTATTATAAATGTCGTTAAAAGTAGTGACAATGAAATTTTCTTTCTCACGTGACAATCTCAATGCTAAATTGTAAACTTCGCCACATATTTTTTCCGTTTCTCTACTTTTTGAAATACAGTTTTATCTGTTAATAAATACGTTTCTTTAAAGCAACAAAACTGTTTGTTACATTTCAAATGAAACCAACTATCGTTTATAATAAATTATGAGCTTGTAATTCCCGGAAGTCTATGAATTTATGGTTAATCACGCTTGCAAAAGTATGTATATCACGTAATCTATAAAGTCATTTAGTACTGACTAACGTACAAAACCAATAAAAGCTTTATAATTCTGGCTTCGTAAATCAGTTGTCTTTATTCTATATAAACAAATAAATAAATACGATTAATTTATATAATATAATTGAACATCATCATTTTTACTTCGATGTTACTAAAGTTCTGAACTGTTAAACACATACGGTGATATTCAGCGAGATGAAAGTTATTTGTCAGAACTAATTCTTCATTTCTTATTTAATTATATGATTCTATCGTATAATGCGCACTATGTTTAATCTATGAGGTGCTAATAAGTAACTCCAGTTCTGGTGCTGTTAGCGCTTAGAACATAAATTGCCTCTAAGTGCTTGTCGTGTAGTGTCGTGTATCAAGCTGTTGTTTAGTACCGTGCAAATGCTTTGCTCTGCTCTTCCTGTACATAAGATCAATCAAAAGAAAGGTGATAACCTGGCAAAGAGGAAATAAACTGTGACGAGGACATACTGCGTTTGGCAAAAGTTGCGTTTCGGGGAGGCAGCCTTGATGACCTTGACCTTGACATATGCTGTCAAAGTCACTCTCCCGAATTACCTTCACAATGTTTTGGCCTTCGCTCGTTTCTTATTAAAAAGTTATTAACAGAAAAAAAGTTTAAAGGCAAAATATTAAACGCATAAACGAATAGTATTGATATGGTAATAATACATGTATGAACAGAAATAAACTTAAAGCTGTGAATCGTTAATATGTGGAATAGTTTTTAATTATAAATATAAAATGTAATTTAATCACAAACACACAGAATTAAATACCAATTATTCTCTGCTTTAACCAAACACACAAACAGAAGTACAAAATATTCACGTTGGCTATATGTAATGATACAAACATACTGGTCAACATACCGAATAAGAATTAAAATAGCATCGTATGTGGGAACATAATACATAAACACGAAGAATTTCTTCGTATTTCTTAGTATGAAACAAAAGTTGCATAAACGCTTGCGAGGGCATAAACTCGCAGCATAGACCGGGACACCCATCAAGTATATTTAATGTCAGTATATGATATAATTATACATGAAGTTAATTCGATTATCACGAAAAGATGTTATGAATTATGAACATGCATTCAGTGGAATTTATTAATTTAACGTACAATTTTGATTCGTTGTGGAATTTTCTTGTGTGAGATGGAAGAAAATGATATGTGGACTCATAAAACTATTTTTATTCATAATTTTTTAATAAAGAATGTATGATGACTGAAACTTTGTGTACGGTACGTAGGGAAGTAACCTGAACAACATCGTAAACATCGAAATCGGTGAAAAATCGCTAAATGAAATAATTACATAAAGCTCAACATATAAGAAAAGAGTGAAGTCACATTAATTAGTTAATAAATCACCCAAGTCGTTCTTCGGTTGCCTTTATTCCTACATCATAAACTTATCATTTATATATAAATATTTATAGCGTAATTATATTGCGGTTATTTTGTATACTGTTGTAAAATACCGGTAAAGTTTTAAAAAACTTAATACTGGAGTTGGACTTCAAATTTAATGTCACGCTTGAGGCGAAGTGCATATACTGCAAATGCTGTTATCGATAACGATGTCGATAAATATCGATAATATCAAAATATTATCGACAATGTCGTTAAGATATCGTTAAAATAAAGGAGAGCGGATGAAGCAGATATAATAGCAACGCGTGATTTAATCATTCAAATTTATTTATTTTTGTTTGAAGTTCAAACAAGTTCTTGTTGCAAGAAAGTTCTTACTTAATATTCAAATAAGAATGAATAGATTTAAATGGTAAATTTATGCACTCGATTAGATTAGCGTAGGTTTGAAATTCAAACAGAAATAAATAGATATCAATGATAAAATTGCACGTAACACTCTACTTCAATTACTTTCACGAGCTTTAACGATATCCTAGCAGTATTATCGATGTGTCGTTAAGTATTAATAAGGTATTGATAAGAATAGTTATAATCAACAGCAATACCTCTGTCACGAACAAATTTACACTTATTGCTTTACACTACATCATATAATAGTTTAAAAGCTTGTCAGATATTATCAATGTATCAAAAAGATTAATATTTCTGTTGTTAAAGTATAAAATTACTTGTTCTTCGTATTAATTTATCATTTCTTCATAGATCAGAAAGAAATTCGATATTATAATAGATGTATTATCGAGCAGATAAATTTTCTGTGATTTCAAAAGTTTTGGGAAACTTTTGGTGATTTGTTAATTCGGAATTGGGGAAGAATTTGGGGACTGAAATTCGTTGTCTACGAATACAGAAATTTAGAGTTTTGGCGATTTAGGAATTTGAGGAGTTAGAAATTTGTAAAAGTTACGAATTTAATTATTTGGAGATTTTCAAAGTAGAAATTTAAAAATATAAAAATTCCAAAATTTAGTAATTTGGATATAACTTTACTATAATTTAAGGGTTTAGAAATTAACAAATTTAAAGATTGTCAGATATGGAAACTTGAGAATTACAAAGTTTAGGAATTTAAAAATGTTTAAATTTAAATGTATGTATTATAAAGCAAACCTACGTCGCACCTGATGCACAGTTTATATCAGATTTTCAAACTCATTTTTTTTTTAACGAAACCATAAACAAAAAAATACTACTTCTTCATTTTCAAATCTAATGTCAAATAGACTGACAATTGATGAGCAATTTTAGATTTAAAATTTGGAGATTTTGTATTAAAAAATATGAAATATCCCGCATGTTGTTGGTTCTCTTAATAGCATTCTACGAAGAATAGTTTCAGGAGTTGACCTACATAAAAACCAATGGAATTTGAATAAAACACATAGATGCATTTGCTTTTAAAAATTGCTTCTACAACAGAGTTCAACACTCTTTTGCAAGTGTAAATAGTTTAGGAGTTAAATGCGTGCATAGTTTAAAATTGGTCACCGTATATGTTTATTAATAACTGCACGTAATTACCTGTCATTTCCCAGTTTTTGTATATTAAGTTATATATAGTCCATTAATTTTTTCTCTGAACTATAATTACCTTATAGTACCAATATTTGTCATTAATTATAAAGACCAGGGAAAATCAATTAATGTAAGCTTTTTCTTATTTCCTGTGTTTTTAAATTGTATATAACAAAATATTAGCCAAGAAGTTCCATAGTTCAATCTGCCGAAAATGAAGTTTACTAAAATTATGTCTTTATGTTCACAAATTGTTTATTTGTATTGCTCATAAGTAAATGAAAAGAGAAGGAGACAAAAGTTTACAGAAATAATTTTTATGAAATAGTCCTGTATAAAAACCAGCTGTATGTACAAGAACGAGATTTACACATCTTGTTAATAAGTCATTGTTGTAATAAAAAAAAAGTAAAACACACTATGGGTTTTTAATAACCTTAACAAGGTATGTAAAATTTCTGAATTTCTGGATTTCTGAATTTCTGAATTTCTGAATTTCTGAATTTCTGAATTCATAACTTGAAAAATTAGAAAATTTGTAAATGCAAGTTTAGTTACTACAGTAACCAAGTAGATATTGCTGCTATGTATTAGCAAAATACATCAGACGATATTCTGTTAGCTTTTACTGTATCATAAAGGGGTCAAAGGAGCTTCGGAGCGTAAGTAGAAGGAGGAATACTAGTTTGTCGTGACACCGATATGCTTTTACAAGCACGATCTTAGAAGTCTACGCGGTTGTATACCGTAACGCCGACCTTGCACTTTCCCACATGGAGGACGTTTTATAAAGGCACTGGTTTATTTGCGATACAGCACCCGTTATGCTTTCGCTCAACAACACCGTATATCGTGCAGTACTACTAACTCCGTATCCCACGTAATCATCTTTACGGTCAATGTTTACATTTTGTAATAATACTATGCACACATTTTGCGTATAAATAATTATACAAACACATGATTTAACACTTTGATTGTCGCTTTTCTTGGAAACTAAGTCGAAAATAAAAAAATTGTATTATATATACTTCTCTTATTTTTATTTATTCCTTTTTCGTTGTTCCATTTCCCTCTTTCCTTTTTCAAATTTTTGTTATATTGTAAGAAAGTACGTGGTGTCTGCTTTTATATGTTATTTGACGGGACCCTGTATGTATATTGAGTGATATAAAATTCTTATCGTTAACAAATTGATAGAAATGGAATATTTTTTTATATGTGAAATCAATGTCGAACCTTAAGAAAATCAATGAATATTTAAATATACGGTATGTTGCAAAAAATTGAACTTTCTAAATAAAACTATAAAATATTTTGGTAAAATTCAAAAGACATATTGAAGATACATCCTTTTTGCATCAATACTTCGCATCAATACATATAGAATTGTTATACATATAGATGATTCTGTGTAAATCCATTTTCAAAATAAATTCAGTGACACTTGTCACACTGACTATTATAACTTTAACACTTTGAATTGTGCACTCGCACAGCTTTAAAACTATTGATGTCATATCTGAGTTATACACAAGTTTTTATACGAATTTATCATATGTATTATTAAAAATTTGTTTGATTATCTAATTGCAAATACTTGTATTAACTACTTTAAACTGAGAATATTAAATATAACAAACCATTCTAAAGATATTTGGTAAGGTTTGTGAAAAATGAAAATACTACCAAAATAAACTTTCGCAGTTGATTGGCGATTCACGCATGAATTTTTGTTGAATCAAAAGGTGGTGTTGTCTCAGAAATTATGATAACCATTACGCTGAACACCATACAAAATGGCGCTGTACGTAGAGGTAAGACATACAAATTCTTTAATAACTTACAATCAGCACGATATTAATTTTAGAGACTACATCTGAACAAACTTTATTTTATAAATAAAGCACCAAGTAATATGATCATATCTTTTCAGAATTTGAATACTGCTATTAAGACTAAATTACGAAGAAGTATATCGAATAATATTTTGTTCATAGTTTTCACTAATGAAATGAAATATTATAGCAATAGTGCAATCCTTATCAATAAAACAAAGAGCAATAATTCAATTTATGACATAGTTTTTTAGATAAATATTTCAGAATGTATTCTGTTCTCATGAAAACGAGAAAAGGTTGGAAATTTCCAAAACATTTTTTTAACTAAATCGAAGAGATTTTTTAACAAAATCGAATAGACTAGAATGATTTAAACTCCTCAAACTGCATTTATACTATAACATATTTCATGTTAAACTAAATACCAGAAACAGATATCATAAGTGACTAATTTAGTGTAAAATTATCCATGAAGATTTTACTGTGTATTATTTTTATAAATTTTTGCTGTTTGATATAACTGCTAAATGGCAGATGATGTTCGAAAAATGTGAAAATTCTTTTCCACTCTCTTCTATGTAAAAGAATCATGTTTTTCGCAATATCGTTTGAAGGCCACTTTTAATTTCTTAAATAGATCAGCATATTTTTTATCGACGTAAAAAAAAGACAAAGGAAAATAATAAGTTCAAAATAATATTTTCAAGCGACAAACGAAAATGAAGCCGCATAAATTTTCACTCTGTACTCAAAACTGCCATTCTCGGTTGCTAAAACATTTCTACATTCTTGAGAAATGATCGTTTCACCGAAGCACAACCACATATTTTTCGATCCAACTGCATGTATATTACCAGACATTAATTCGCATTTTGAAGTCATTAAGAGCCGCACACTCACATTTCTGTTTAATAAGCACGTATATCGCAACAATCTGTTCTTTAGTTGGAAGTAAACGGTTTTTGTGTAACAACTGTATTTAACCGCTTAAGGTAGCAATTCTGAACACAATATTAGAAAACAAAATAAACGAAAGAACAGAAAATTTCATATTCATCGATTGCAACAATATTTCCTTTATGTCCGTAGCATGTTAGTACTGTATTAGTATAATTCTATGATTTAGTACAGTTATCACTGATCGGATATATCGTTCCTGTGATTTTAAATGAACATATTCAAAAACGTTCGTGCAATATCACATTAATCGTTCAGACTCAGTTTAGTATTTCTACAATGCTATCGTATTACTTCTTTATAGAAGACAGTAATTTTGCGGGATCATTCCATGTTGAGTAAATAATTTGTTTAAAGCCAAGTAATGCATTTCGATACAAGTGGAATATTATATAATAAGATTTTACGATAAAATTACGCTTTATATATCTTTTTGCACCAGAATTTAGGATTTTATTTAAAAACATGAATTACTTGATATGGCGAATTGTATGTAATTTTTTTTATTCATACATACATTTTTAGAGTTACAAAAATTAATGATGAACAACTAATTGAATTAGTACGTCTTTTGAGTTATACAATTTATCGCGTTCAAAATACATATGTGGATACCTTGTTCAAACTGGGTGTTTGGACTACGAAGCTGATATGAAAGAAGATGGCAAGTATTTATATTAAGAAATTTTCTTGAATGCAAAGAAATATTATATTAAGTGAAGAAGAAAATATCGATTGCAATAAATACAATGCCACTGAATCGAAAGTGAACTAAAATTAAACGATGCAAATATGGTATTTTAGAAACGTATGTTCATGTCAGTTTTAAAATAAAGAAATGACATTTATGATCAATGATAAACCCATACAATAGACCTTTATGGTTGTGTTAGACGCTTTAAAGTTGTGTTTCGAAGTCGTTTGTTTTTGTTGTTTTAATTAGTTTATATTATATATTTAATAATGTCGAAATTATTTTAAGATTGCATTTAACCTCTACTATAATAATATTACATATAATAATATTAATCAAACCAATAATAATACATATATTTTTCAGTAAAAAACAATGTTAACAAATTATTTATATAAGTTATCGTTTTTGATAGTAGATTTGTGTGATATTACAGCAAACCTACTGAATTAATAGCCGTGTTAAAAATGTCAATCAGTCTCATATTTTGAAGTAAAACCGTAAAAGTAACCTATTTAAATGGCGCGTTTGTTTATACCTTCAATTTAAAATATTATTGATTCAGCTTAATTGGTATTTCATGTTTACTTTCTATCTTGATCAAAAATGGGTATTTCTTTAGCTGATCTTTCACCTTTCCGGCTATCGATAAATATTACCAAATTTTTATCGAATTACGTAAAACGAAATACATGTTCATATCTTGTGTTTTAATTTTGCGAGTTGTTAACTAAAATAGGAAAAATGTTTCTGAGTACCGGTCAACGTTACCTTTTTATTGGACTACGTATACACATATTTAAATCATGTATTTTAGTTTAACCAGTTGTTAATTAAAATAGATACCAGGATAATTTTGTCTTGGTGTATATCTGTTTGATACTTTTAGTGATCAGTCATTTTTGATGCTACTACAGTTTCAGAGTTTAAATTATTAGTTTTTTTATATTTCAATTGGAAGGTGAAAAAATTTATGAACATAAACAGAAGTACAATTTCAACGTTTAGAAGTTGCCCAATTGAAATATTTTCTAATGTCTAGTATTGCAAAACTATTACAGTAGTATACATTACTATATACACTAAAATTTATATCAAAATGTAATAAGAAAGAATTTCCGACTATTCCTTTTCAACTATTTTGTGGATGGAAATTTACTAAATTGTTCCAAATAAAATCGTTCAATACAAAATAAGTCATACAAATAAAGTCACTTGAATTACCATATCCATTAAAATGATTAGTTCCAGGTACAAATCACTAATTATTTTACCTCATATCAATTTAACAAATAACTGCCATCATCTTTTCATGTTTATCGTCATAAAAATTTGTAGATTATGTTATTTTGTGAGAAAATAATGATAGAATGTGTTACAGGATCATTGCTATACGTAATAAAATGATTAGCGGTACTTGTAATATTATAATTTTACAAAAATCATATATTAAATTTAATTTTCTGTCAAAATTTATGCACATTTTTTATCATACAGCACTTTCATTATTGCCTACGTATATTTGCTAGAGAATAAACAATGTTTTTAACTCCGATATTTCTAATTATGGTGAGATACTTTTAGCATAATCAGGATAGGTTCAATGCAACAATAAACATTGAGAATTAGAATCAAATATCACTATAACATGCTTAATACACATGCTTATCGCGAACTTTGTAAAAGTTATTAATACATATATTTAAAGTAATATATTGCACATTTTGCATTCAGCGATAGGTGATTACAGTTACTTTCAGTATACTATACGAATTCGCTGTTGGTTGACTATAATCACGTATAGTAATGAAAAAGTTCTGAAGTCCGATAAAATAGTAATCGGTGACACTATGATGACATATATCTGAAATATATATACACGCAGGCACACACGTTATGTAGCAGGTTCCACTATAGGCATAAGCTGGCAAACATTCTTTAGTGCTGTTGGACGAAGGATCTTCTCGTTTGTTTCGCGAAAACCAGAAGCGTGGAACATTACATAACCCAACCACTGTGTCCCGCACGCTCGGTGCTTGCATCCCGTAAGCAAGCACAAGTATATATTCACAGGCATTATAGCGTGGCGAACTTATAACGTAGGAAAAGAATCCGGTTGTGTGCTCACTCGTTACCCATTTCCTAGGATCGCCGTGAGCTTACTTTACGACTGACGTAAGAAGGTACTTGAGCCGCTAGTGCGCATGTGCAGTAGATCATGGGTTTGCGCATGCGCGCTCGCGACACATGCTCTCCCAACGTGGACCCGTACTGCGTGTGTCCACCCAGCTGTACGCGAACCGAGGATTATTCATTATTTTACGACGTTACTTCCCTCTTGCAGGTTTTGCGCCAGCATCGGGTAAATGAAATGGCGTAGATCTACACGCGACATCATTTTGCTGCTTGGATCGGGTACAACCGCGAATTGCACACTGAACGCGTGCACACTTGGTCATAGACTATAAATATCTAAGTAGCGATTTCTAACTGCGTTTAAGCGGGCTCCCTGTAATTCCTGGCGAAGGGGAAAAAGTCAGCGGGCGAGGATGCCGGACAAAAAAGTGCAGGCCGGTTTATCGCTCGGCGGGCAGACTGGAAAAACGGGGAAACGGGAATGTCGAGCCGCGAGCGTTGCGCAAAGGCAAACCGGGCCTGGTAATTGGAGCGTCTTACGTATTATCGAAAGAAATTCTGCCACAGATAAAGCCTAGTCCAGACCTACATAGAATAAACTATATGCGGTGATTGGCACTTTAACTTAAAGTTCTGCTTTGAAGGGCCGGATGTATTCAGTGAGCTTAAATGTTATAGTATAATGATCAACAGCTTAAGGCAGCCTCATTCGAACAGTAATCGATTTACGTTTATAAAAACTACATTTTTAAACTAATATATAATGAATGTTATACGACATATTATTGATATTACTTTATTTTTAATTAGTAATTTCTGAACCAATTTAAAATCAAGTATTTATGGCAGGAAAATGTTAGACTTTCTAATGGCTAAGACCAATGCCTGTACGTGGACACATTAAATTGCAATTTAATGATTAATTTATTATAATATAATATGATAAATGTAATTTAATAATCAAATGTTGAATGACTGAAAGTAATTAAATTAAAAAGTAATAAAGTAAAACATTTGCTAACATTACAATCATCAAGCTTGTCAAAATGATGGATTTCAGATATTTTCTTTTAATTTTACTAAATTTTTTTTAACATATTCAGATAAATTTACTTGTGACAAAAATACTGTACGAATTTTTTCCGTTGCCTCATATGTTTAAATGATCAGATTACTCAAATTTTCTACTATGAATCTATTCTGGTTCAATAGTTAATATTGTTCCTAGTAATATTAATATTTTCACACTATTTCATTACAATTGTTTAGACCCACTATTAAGTTTTAGAATATAGTCCCATAGCGAGGGATTAGACCTTCGGTTAAGTTCTTTACCTGTAGCAGCAATAACACCCAAGGAGTCGTTGCATTCTATCGAGTATTTTAGTTTATTGCTTTTTATATCTGATTGCCAGAGACCTTAATTTTAGCAGTAGAATCCGTTATATCCAGTTTCTATTCATGTCGAGGTACTGCTTGGTTTTATTACTTGCTATGGTCATTTTTTGGAAAAAATCCATGCCCATCATACGTCACTCGAGCTTCCATTTCCATTCCATTTTGTATAGCCAATAGAAATTAAGAATTGTTCCCCTCACCCTTATTTTGTAAAAACTGTACGCGTATACCACGTCTTCACGTTTGTAAGAAATAGACATTCGACTCTTAACATTCGCAACAGCAACAACTTGTATTAGTTTTGTATAGTCTCCAAGTTTCGAGTGGTCCTTCGAGTAAGGAAATAGTCATAGATAGCATAGTTAGAACAAATTTAGTCGGCACACCACGTGCAATATTCAACAAGGCTCGAACGAATTTATTTTTAACCACGAGCGTTAACAACAATAAATAAACGTATTTATGCATAAATTATATTCGAACTTTTATATGCAAGTAAATGTATGTTTCGAAAATATTTCTATGTGAATAGCTCTTTGTAGATATAAACGTTGTTGAAGGAATATTTAAAAACAAATTTGATATATGTATTTTAGTATTTACACGCAAAGGTATGCAAATCTAAACCAGGTTTCAGCTGACGTAAATTGTGCCGATAAAATCGAGAAATTTACTGTGTTCCAACTGTACGTTCGTATCTAAGCCGATCGTTGTTGCTGTAAACGGGATTGTTCATTGGTGATTGTCTAACAGTAAGTACACCTCGATTATTTGTCCCTGTCTCAACGAGACGAACAAAAAATACGCAATACGATAAATTCTATGTTGTTTGATAGGAACAATCGGCGGACAATATATCGGTACGCATCGAACGCGAAACTGTGTCACAAACGCCATGTTCCGTCGACACATAACCTGCCCATTGTATTCGCGTGGACGAATAGGTGATAAAAATCTAAGTGACAGACACGTTGGGATTTATGTCCGTTCAGGCGCAGGTGCTGTACAAGTGTATTTTCATATGGTATGTCGCATGTTAATATAACCGGCTTTTAGACTGAAAACATTGTCAACTTTGTAGTTTTTTTCAACGTCAAAAACTGATTGAAATGAATTTATTGAGTTTCCAAGTGGGGCAATATTGTAGTATTTGTACCACTAATATTTATAGTTTTGAGGGTGTACGTGATCTCAACAACTTACATTCAGTAAATGCTGTACATGCAACTACCATTCAAAATAATAAGAATATATAAATATAGTAATAATTACTTATAATTAATTTATAATTTAATTTTTTTTTTCCAAGGGCAGGGTGACTGGTATGAAACAGCATCTAATATGGAATACTGCAATGTATCAGTAAATAGGTAGCAAACTCTTTCAGTGACCATGTAAAATATTTTGTAATAAATAAACAGCAATCGTACTAACCATTGAATACGAAACATTGTTGTGTTACGTAGAGCTTAAAAATTTATAAAGGCAAACTAAACTATATTTTTTATAGTTAACTTGAATACGTGTGTATACGGTATCACATTGAGTGTAAATAATACAGAACATGCTCCATATTGGGTACATGTTCCTCATTAATACCAAATAGTATTAACAAAAAAATTGGTATTTGTAAGAAATTTCAATGAAATTGAATATTATAATTATACTTGTACTGACGTAGGTTATATGTCAAGCCTAACCTAACCTAAATTATCGATAAAGTTATAATAAAGTAGATTAACACAGTGTAAATACTGTGATCGAAGCATTACATGACACTTTTTGAAAATAATTATAGGTAACTATTCGAGTCTGTTCGGTATTTACGGTCGTATTTAGGTTATTATCCTGGCTTGAACAACTACTGAGTGTCCTATGAGAAGTACTTAAAATAAAGTTATATAAATTGTCCGACATATGTAATGATTATAACAAATTAATCGATTTCATGATTGCACGAAAAATGATCCACGGTGTTATAAATTGCATTAAAAATTTGTAAGAAATGAGATTTTTGGTGAAGTTTTTGCGAAGAGTTATACGTTTTATGAATGAAAACATCCTCAGCCCAAGTTGGAGGTGAAAATGTAATAGTTAAAATTAACGAGGCCAAAATAGAAAAAAGTAAGCATAATAAAAAACATTTTCTTAATGAACAATGGACGACGTTGAATAAATAATCTGTCGCGGTGAAGGTGATTAAATATGTACGACAAATGCGTTGCACGCTATTTTACTAAACATAAGTAGAAGTATGAAGTGGATCGGAGGCTAGACTAGTAATCTTTTTTCCACGCCTTTCTGCTGTATTCATTAACATCTTTGTGAAGGCGTTATCTCTTAGAAACTCCGAGGGTGGAGTTAATTCCTTTGTTAGCAGTCACCTCGATTTTTGGCAGGGGAATAATCGTAAATTACAAATTTTAACGTGAAGAACTTTTTCCATAACGGGACATGACGTGCAGCATTTATGATAAAGTTGTCTATTCGGCTACGCACGTGTGAAAAGTGTAAAATAATTTCGCTAGCTTACAGACTTTAGGGTAGGCTTATTTGCCTATACCTAAATATCTGCAAGTGGTCGATGCTATTTCTTACCAACGCTGCGGGCCATTGGTTATGTACCGCTACATAATCAAACGTTTATTTATTGAACCTGTTCCGTATATATCGTCTGGGACTTCACTTTGTTCGATTAAAAAATTGATTAAACTAGGTTTTACAGTTATATCGAATCGATGGGGATTCTATAATTGCCTTAGTAAACAAGTATATAAAAATTTAACTCTGTACCACAGAATAATAGTGGTGTACATATTCCAAACATCGTATGTTAGCGTGAAAATGGGCTAATATTCCACATGAAATCCTGAAAGAACATATCGGTTCATTGCTGAGCTTTCATTTTGTCAGAAATATGATTCCAATACAAAAATATGTAGTTACATTTCTTGGAAAGGAGAAGAGACAACTAAGATTATTACCTTTCTCTCTTACGCCGAATTCAGTGCCACTCATGGACCACATAGTCTCTTTCTATATGCCTACATATAGCAAGTACAATCATGTAAACAATTTAGGTATGTTCATACCGCACGCATGTACACTTCTAAACATGGTAGACTCCCTTAAAAATTCCAGGTCCAGACGCTGCTTAAGCAGCGTCCACAAGATTCAAATACCATCGTAAAATCGCTTAAGCGTGACATACATGAAACCCGATCCCGATTCGGGAGATAAGAACCTGAAACAACAAGTCAGGGCTGAATAGAGAAATGTTTCGTAGAGTGTCAATGTGTTGTATACCATATACATACACACACCTTTAAAACGGAATTTAATGTATGGTCCTGAGCTTCGGCGTTATCAAAAGCGTGCCAGCGGTCGAATAGTTAATTTACATGATCGCTCTATCTTTGCCAGTATTCTTTTTTCTATTCTGAATTTACTAAGGAAAACTGCAATGTAGGGGAAAAAGGCTCTATCACTCGTTATAGTAATCACGTACATAGATGGTACAAACAACACATATACGTTTTCAGTAATATAAGTACTTTAACGCATTAACATTAAAACAGGTAAAAATTTATTTAAGTAGTATTTTTATTTTCAGCAAATGTTACCATATGTTTTCATAATATTCTGTTATATTTATTATTCATAGTTCCAAATACGAATATTTTCAATTAGGATAGTGAACAAATTCTTAATAACATAGGCGATAGATTTGTATGGAAATTTAAGAGTCACCCATAGAAGTACCTGTATTGGTGATATGGTAAAGTGTTAATGCTTTATAATATGGTAAGTAACCGAAATGGACTTATATCCTAATTATTATTAACGATCTTAATATAGCACACGAGTGACTCATAACGTTGACAATGCAATCCAGAAATTTGCTTATGTTTAAGAAATACAGAAGCGTAATTTCTTTAAAATTTAGTATGTCTAATAAATTATAATACTCAAGAGTTACATCACGATTGTTCATTATACCTATTTAAGAATATAACCGTAATTCGTTGATACCCTTTTTTTACGTTAAGAGGACATGCAACCCTTTTATTCAAGTTGGCTACAAAACTACTAATCCCGTCAAAATGATAATTTATCAAGTTTCTTATTTTAAGTATCAAAGTTTGTTAAAGCGGTTTTCTTGAAATATATCTTGATTTTTATCCGGAGAAAGTAATGTGTCCAATAATTTATGTTTTATCGTTTGTTTATTTATTTTTCAACATCACTTTTATTTTCAAAGTAAATTTACAACAATTAACAAAGTAAGTTTAGTATCAAAATATAAACATAATGACAGCAATAAAAGCAATGTTTAGCTAAGTATTGTTGTTTCATGAAATATTGATACTCTATAGCTATAAATTTACGTACGTACTTTAAGAGCTACAGAATTTCAGAAACATGTTTACAGCGACAATTTTCGAACATGACTATGCTGCTACCGGTTATCGTGTACCAATATGGTATAAATTGCGCAATGAGTTATCGATCGGTGTCGGGAAACAGCGTGAAATGTAGGCTGTAGCATTGTATGAGCACCGGTATACGCCACGTGTCGACGTATCGTGCACGATGTCAAAACAAATCGAGTACTTTTACCAGGTATCGTAGTCATTAAAGACATAACTTATTCCTAGATCGTGCGTTCTTTCGGCGGTGATTTACACGATCGAATCGCATGTCGTATACACATTGGATAGATTTATTTTCATCGTAAACATTCGACTTTCAATTTCTTCGGTGAATACATTCGCTTCGAAGCTTGATTTACGTTGCAGTGTCTCATAAATGAAGTGTCTGCATCAAACCTGGATGTTATGATAATGTTACGATAATTTTCAAATATCAGTTTTGTTGATATTTAAAAATAGTGCTTTCCTTCTTTCTGTATGTACGGTTACATTAATATTCGAACACAGTAGTAGTCACGCGTTTGTTCTTTTGCATAAGAGATCTAAATTTATATATTATATTACTTATTTTACAGAATAATGAACGATTCATTGTATATTAACAATACATCAATAAATTCTTTTTGTTACAATATTTAGTTGAAGAAATCATTTTAAACAAAATGTATTCTGACGACTCAATATGCGGACTATAAATGGAATATAAATCTATTTCGGTGTAAACTTGTATTTCGAAACATAAACAATTAAAATTTAAAATGCAACAAAAAGGGAAGACGTGTGTTGGGAAATTCCAAACTATCCTCCCCAATAAAGTAGGGACGAAGGACGCATGGGCAGTGTAATGACGACCACCACGGTGACGAGGCCCGACGCTGGGACGTCAGGGCCATAAAACAACCCCGAGGCCCCTGAGTTTCTTAAGGGACGAGGAAACCTCTCGGAACTGGAAGAGGGCATTCTGGAGAGAGCATCCGAAGACGTGATTTCACCATTGGGATCGCATCTTTGTTTATAATATATAGTATTTGCGAAAACGGACTTAGCGTAGCGTGTCGCTCATTTTCACCCGTGGCTTACACGTGTTTTGATAAGAGACAGCTTGTATTTATCATAGAGAGATAAATGAAGGTAAAACTCATCGAGAAATAGTACAGTTATTAGTAACGAGGAAGAGTACAGTAGCAGACATCGTTAAAAGATATAAGGAAGAAGATTGCATCAAATGTAAAGAACAAAAGGGACAACCTAGAATTCTGAATGGAAAAGAACAAAGAAAGTTAATACGAAGAGTTCAAAAAATCTACATTGTAGCAATGTATAATTAGCTTCAGAGGTTTATCATGAAAGTGGAAAGGAAATTAGTGCTGAAATGTGCTTAGAATAATGAGAAACAATGGGTATAATGGTCGAATAGCACGAAGAAGACCGTACATTAGTGATACCAATCGGAAAAAGAAACTGATTTTTGCCAGCATATTTGTTAAAAAATGTCCAGATTGGTGGAAGGATGTTTTGGTTTTAGATAGGAACAGTATAATGTAGCGAAGAGTAAAGGAAACTTTAAAATCAACAAATTTTAAATCTACTTTCAAACACAGAGAAAATTCTATGATTCTATGGAGGAGCATTTCTAGTGCGGGTGTTGGTAAATTGATGTTTAATGTCAATATTATAAATAAAGATAGATATTTTAATGTTTTACAAAAATTTGACTAAAAAGTGCAAGTAATATAAGAATATAAAGTACCTTCAAATTTTATCGGGATAATAATTCAGAGCACGAAGCTTGAATTATACAAAAATATTTGTTATGTAATTGTCTACAAGTTTTACATCCACTTCCAAAATCCCCAGACATAAGTTCCATAGTGAATCTATGAACGCCAATAAATTCAAAAGCTGAATTACAAACGAGATTGAGATAAGAATGGCATTCTATATTTTCAAAATATTTAAAAAAACTTAGTTTTAAGTTGCTCAAATGATTGCATGAGGTTATTAAAGAATAAGGATTTGCTATGAAAAATTAAAATTTCAGTTTTTCCTACATTTCATACATATATAATTTCTTTATTTTTCATTGATATGATGTGAAAATGTGATATCCTGTTGTTTAAAATGTATTCCATATGTAAATATTATAGTTGAACAGAAATTGTTTTTGTATTTTTAATATACAATAAATGATTCATGTTTTTTGTGAAATAAATATCATATGTAAATCATTCCTTTCTATATACAGGATGTCCCATTTAAGTTGACATTGCAAAAAATCTCGAAGACGTGTGACTTAAGAAAAATAAGCTGACACAATTGGCATTACTAATTTTTGAATCCATAGGCGTCTTCGAGGTTATTTCAAGGTCATCCTTTCTTTTTTTATGTTTTAATATTGAACTTACAACAAAATTTCTTAAAATATCTAGTTGATTTTTCATGTTTATGTCAGAAATATTTTTTTGTTAAAATGAGAACGTTACTTTCTTCCGGAAGATTTTTTATTTCATTTAAGAACATTACAATAAACAGTCGAAATTTTTACCCTCAATTTCTAGACACTTATTAACTCGTTTAATAAAAGACTCATGAACAAATAATAAAGTTCTCCTTGTGATACTACGACGCGCAGTTATAATTCGCTCTTTCATGTTTTCTGGTGCAGTAGATGGATCGGAGTATACCTGTTCCTTAAGATAACCCCATAGGAAGTAACCGGGTGATATTAGATCAACTGATCTCGATGGCCAGGAAACTGGGCCACCTCGATCTATCCAACGATCAGTAAAATCCCGATGTAGTATTTGCCGCGCAATACGTGAATAATGAGCTGGGCAACCAACGTGTTGAAACCACATGTTTTGCCTATCTGCTAGGCTTAGATCTTCAAGTAATACAGGTAATTCGCAATGCAAGAAGTCCCGATATTTGTTTCCAGCTAACGTGCCATCAATAATTCTTAAGGTACTAATGATACTTGAAGATGTAAGCCTACCAGATGTAATATTAAACTTACAACAAAATGTACCAAACAAAAGTCATGCATTTTTTTACGTAGAATATGATTCCGGAATAAAAAATTTGGGTTTTGTGACAAAAAAAAGTAATTGAAACAACCTTGAAGACGCCCATGCATTAAAAAATTAGTAATACCATTTGACTCCCCTCTTAAATTACTAAAGGACACGTATCAATTTTTTTGTTTAAATCACACATTTTCGAGGTTTATTACAATGTCAAATGGGACACCCTGTATAGTAACAAATACATAAGAACTGTAGTGTTCGAATATTAATGTGAGCAACTGTATGCGTGTGGGTATGAGTGTGTGTATAAAGTGTTGTGTCACCTGATTAGGAAAGAGAAGTTTGACAAGTACGCAATAATAGAGTAAATACATATGGTGTACGAGAGTAGAAGTAGATAGTCATTCTATTCATTTAAATAGTATTAAAACCAAAAAAATGGTTGTGTATAACTAAACCTACTAACAAATTTCAAATAAAAAAAAGGCATTCAACAATAACTCTTCAACCGAAGAATTTTAAAGAAAATTTCTTCAAATGAATGATTGTTCGTTACTTTTGTAATAACTTCTATTTATTTGGAATTGTTATGTTACAGCTAATAATTATCTTTTCATTAAAAAAAAGAACTAAACAAATTACTATTTATTCCCGAATATCGTTTCTTTATTTTAAATTCATATTTTAAGATTGTTCAAATGATGTTCAACTATAATTTGTTTTGAATAGCTGGCCAAAACTATTCTATTGGTTGTATCTTTGTAAATATGTATCTACATTGTACGCATTTAATGTACTACTTAATATAATTATTGTACATTGTACTCCTTCATATAATTATTCTTATAATTATGTGTTATGCAATACGAAATTCTGAAAAAATGCACACATTTTTCCAGTACAGTCAAAAAAAAAAACACAACTTTTTACTACTTATCTAAATTACTTATCTATCAACCACTTTAAACGTAAGGACTGTAATAGTATAACAATAATCTTATCTTATAAAATAATTATCTTATGAACTCTTATCATAGTCTCTTATTATTTGTCCTTTCGTTCATTTCCCTATCAGTCATAGCTTAAAAACATTTGCATGCTATGCATTCATATTTTGTGATATTCGTAGTTTGCCATATTTTCATTTTCAATCAATTTCTTATATTCATTCTTACAAAACCATCGGTAAAACATTCGTTGTGGATTTTCCTGGTACTCAATCGAATCGACAGACCCCCTGATTTAAAACTGAAGAATGGTAATGATATTGCGGTTGTCATGTACCGAGATACAACGAGTTAAAGAAAAAATGAAACTTTTATAATTGTGAAGCATTTCTCCGAATGGACTTGGCATATCAGAATGTTAATCGAATTGAAAAGGTAGAAGACGTATTTTCAAGAAGAAAGATTTTTCTACTTATCTGCTGAATCTTTCATGACGATTTTTTTCACTTACCAAAAGCAACTTTTAAAAAGACGATTTTTGCTTCGGTAAAAAAATGTCGGACAAAAAACAATGACTACTCATTTTATACAGGAAACTAGTCTTTTTTAATCAAAATAAATGAATCTTGTCTTTGTAACATTATAAACTGAATAAAACTTTGTAAAATTGTCAAAGTATTTTTCGTATCGGTAAAATGTCACCGAGAAGAAATGCAGGTGAAATCTTGAAGAAGCAACTATAAGCGGAAATTCGATAATTTAGAAGGATTTTTTCGTGATATCGATACAATCGTTCTTGCAGAAATGATAAAAATTTGAACTTGGTCCCATTTTTCGGATTCATAGCGCTGCTACCTTAGTTTTTTGCTAATTAGTATGTTTTTGATTTTGATAAAACGATTAAACTATTTTACTTTCTCGCCTGTAACAGCAACCGGCCATAATGCACTATCTTCGTCAATGTGATAAAGATGGCCAATCATCAAACTCTGTTTTTGTGTATGTTCTATTGTATAGCCTACTGTATTTCATTCACCAAATTTATAAAGAACCATATTTTTGATTTTCATTGAATTTCCCCAGCTTTCTTAACAATGATAAACAGTAGATTAAATTGTGGTCAAATTGTCCATAAATTTCATTATATGTGGCCTTTGATTTTTATCGATTAGCATCCCCTTCGAATATCGAAGCAGAACTCTAATATGCGATCGACCTATGATTTATTTATATTTTACATTGTGATCTGAAATTAAATTGGATAAACCAATTTCGTATTATGTGGCCTATTATTATATGCCTTATCATTCAACTACGAAACGTTGTGCAAATACATATTTTAGAAAAATGGATTAAATGAATGGGACTTCTATAGAAATACTTATGATTGATCATTCAAGAATTTCAAAAATATATTTTGTAATTTCTGCAGCATGTGCGTTTTAAATGTCTACGCATCAGTCCTGAATTTTTTAAGATGACATATTCTTTTACATGCACTGACCTTTTGCAAGCATTTCGCAAGAAAAAGTGTCAAGGTATAATATCAAAAAGGCCAGTATTTATATGACAGTTCATGTTAAAAAATGAGATATTTTGTTCAAAAAATTAAAATATCTCACGAATTGTTCATTTTTTAATACTATACGTTAATATTACTTTTTTGCAGAATGTAAAGAATCAGTTTAAGTATATAAAAGTAACTTAAAGAAAATGCATATGTATTTTATTTTTTTATAGATTATTTCTTTGAAACACTTCGTATAGAAAATTATTATGGTACGAATACGATGTTAATTCCTTGCACCCGTATAAATTTTGCATACATGTTGTGCATCCTGCCTATTTAGTGCACATCGTAACTGCATAAACTTCTGCAGTGTACTTATTATGCAGATTACATTTTTTTTTGCCATTCATGGTTACGTTATTTCTTTGTTCGAATTGTCAGAGCAGAACATGACCAATGTATAACTTCATGTTTTCCACTTTATATAGTCTGAAATCATGGTTAAAACGTGATATCTAACTTCTGATTACTATCTACAAACCGAGAAACACTTATTTCATACAAAACTGCAAGAAAATTACTGGCAATGAGCTATACGACTTTTTTAAAGAAAATAAGTAACCTCTTTATGTAACACGTATTATTCCGCCTACTTTGTTAAATTACAGTTGTTGTTAGGTTGAAATTTCGAAAAGTTTGTAATTTTCTACGGAATGGCAGTTTCTGAAAACATGGAACTACATCAAATTGTTGCAAGGTTTATGCATGTTTGAAACGCTACGTCTGATAAAAAACAAATAAATTACAGTAAGGTAGCAAATATAAAAATATCATTTTAAGAGCGAAACGAAAGAAAAAAGAACATACATACATCTCTGATATTGTAAAAACGAATAAAAGGACAATTGATTACCAAGTGACTGCCGCCATCGGTGTTATTGAAGGCTCTAAAATGTTACTGTGATGACTTAACTGGGAACTGTAAAACCAGTTCTTAATAACTTTTTGCGGTAAGACGAGCGATGCGACAAAACACAGAAAAACACGCAGCTATTCCGAATAAAGCACAGAGATCGCACATTTATTGTCACTTGAAATGTAATACACAGATCAATTGAATATAAATTGGAATTGAGACCTTGAATGGAAGGACGTACAGGTTGAGGTAACAACTATGTCCACTTTGAATATTTCTGTTATTTGCAGTAATATCTAGAAATGTTATTCATCACGTGAGACATGGCAATGATGATCTTATAAGTGACGCAGAGAAAATAGGGCGATCAACTTAATTTTCTTTTAACGGAACAAGACTTTTTCTTTTACGACGTCTACTGCCTTGACACATTTTTCATAAACAAGAAAGAAACTATAAAAGAAAAAAATATAAATGGTTTGTGAAATATTTAAAATTTAGAAAAGTAAAAATTTAAACTATTTCACGATTTATAGAATTTTTAATATCTTATTGTTTTTATGTAGTGGTCCGAGGAATCGATTTGTTAAAAAAATACAAATTTCGAACTGCTATATTAAATGGTTATCACATAATCACTCACGTAGACTAACAATAAGTGAATGTATTCTATCAGGATTTAGTGAAGATGTTTACATCGAAAGCATCGTACTCAATAATATGCCTGCATTTAATGCTTTGAATGTGCTTAAAAAGTTGTCTTGTTTGATTGGATATTTTCCAATAATATTTTCGTTAATTCATCTAAAACCAGGGAAAGAAACAGTATAGAGGAGAAGTAGCTTAAAATATTAAAAAAGAAAAGTTCAAGATCAAGTACAGAAATATTTTATTTCTGATTGAGACAGATTTACTTTCAATATTAAATTTTACTAAATGCAACTTTACTGAATATTCACGAACAATTAATTATAAAGGCCAATCGAAAATACAGTAGACATAATTCAGTACAAGAAAGTAAATCGTGAATATAAGTAACAGGCAGTTACTTATTGGCAAAATGGTAAAAGAAAGTCACTGCGTCTACCATCTGATCAACAATAAGTTTAAAAAGTTCATTCAGAACGTCAACTGTATAGGTGGAAGTAACAAGTGGAAAGTGAATGAAGAAGATGAGATTACTTTACAGAACTTCAAAGATGGCACCGATTCAAAGTTGAAGATTCACGACACTGATTGTTGAAGATGTACCAGCAAGCCCGAACACAGTTGCAAATACCTTGATTTACAGTGTTACAGTGATGAGTTTGGCAGTTTAAAAAAACACATGATGGAATGTTACATCGAAATCGTGTTCGTAAGAAAAGTTATTCGAGGTCAACGGTCACCAAAATCAGTTTCTCACTAATATCGTATTTCATAGTGGTTGGACAACAAAGGTTATTATATTTGTAGGTTGAAATATTTTGTACAAAAAAATGCTGTTAAGTTCTAAACCTTTATACAAAATAAATATTATAAATTAATATATAAATTAAATACATCAATTTTGACGATGTCCTCTTTGATGTTAAAAAAAGTAGTATACTATCTTCTTTAGAAATTTAAGTTTTACATGAGTTTTCACAGTTATTACATTATTAAATAAACTAAAGCATAGCTAGTATCTCTTGATACCGTACAATTATTGCGAAAACATTCTTTTGGATTACTCATATTTTTCGAGATATTTGATTGTTTGGCATTTAGTATACCTTGTATATACAAAGGTTGTTCTCCCCTTCTGAATATGAATTTTCCCTGAATTGTAACATAACAAACTCAGTAACTCGATGACCCCTAATCATCTGCAAAAATATAAACTAATTGATTTCTGACCTTAATCTAACATCCTTTGCAGAGTAAATACTGTCTCTAGCCATAAGAACAAATCACCCAATAACATTCGCACAAGAAAAATTGTCTTACTTTTTATTTGTTGAACTTAAATGTCAGTCTTTAAATAACGTATGTATTTTAATATTTTATCGAGAATTATGCTAGTTTAATATTTTAGTTCTATTACCAGTCATCGTATATGTTACAGGACTGCACGATCGCACTTTCTTTTATTAAACTTAATTTAATACAGCACGGTATATTTTAACTGTTATGAGAACGCTGCATATTTCAAACTGCATATAATTTCGTAAAGAAAGGGTATAGGTAAATTATGTTCGATGGTTACAAGGAGAGAGCCGGTTGTCGCTTGAATACACTGTTCCATTTCGTCTAGCGAAAAACATTAAGATCATGATTAATAAGCTACAGCGTATGGTTCAGTTAAGAGTCTAGCACCGGATCAGGTATACACAGGAGGTCGTAGAGCGAAAGGGAGAAAGGGGGAAGAAGATTCCGCGGTGCAAAGTCATAGGTTAACCATTGTGGTGTGTACACATGGTAGAGACACGACTACCACGAGCACTGGGGTGAAAGTTTACCCCGACAGTTGTTTCTCTCTCGCGCTCAAATGTGCGATTCACCATAAGCGACGATATAACTTTCTGAAGATGCGCCTGCAGGCTAGTTTCTATGCGGGATACAGTATCGTCGATCGTTCCTGTTTATGCCCATACAATTGAAATCTTGTCTGAACACGCAACTAGTAGGGTGATGTTTGTCATATCTCAGTGATTTCAACCATTCTTTACTTTTCTAACTTGTCAACTTCTGAATATTAGTGCGGATTTCAGTAGGTCTCATTATATTGTCTACCTGATGAAATGATTGCCATACCAATTACGTGTTGATGTTGTTAGACACGGAATAGGAAAAAGAGAGAACAAAATACCATTTTAATAAACAAAGTTCTTGTGTATAATTTCGGTGTAATAATGTTTATATAATATTTCTAAATATACATTTATTGAAATTTTTAAATATCTTGATACATAACTGTATCTTCGAGACGTAGAGAGCTTTTCCGAAAATATCAACATAACCTTCGAAAGTATACTTATATGTAAATTAAAACATCTTCATCATATCATGTTGTAAGTCGTTTGAAATTTAATGAGGAATGTACTCCTTTCATCTTCTCTCTCTCTTCGGTTTTTGTTATTAACACTTTGATAGCGGCGCACTTTCACACGAAACCATCACTTTGAACCGTTTATTTTGAAAGTGGGGCAAGTCCACTTTTTGTTATTACGAGATATCGAAGGGTTTGCATTTCAATAAATTTAAAAGTGTTGGTAAGCACTAGTAGACAAAGTTTTTGCATTCTACGGTGTTAAATAATAAAAATTCTGAATCTTGATATTGAATGCGCCATTTTATTTTCTTGTATGTCTGTCATTTTATGTTTTGTGAGACGTCACATACGCAATGTCATTTCTGAGGATGAGTTAATTAAATGACATCAGAAATAACAAAATGCGTGTAACAATTTTTGGAGAATGCAGTTAAATAAGAACACTTATAATGTATCTTGTGTAGAGCACCCTATTTGTGTACATTACAAAAAGACAATTTAATTGAATTAAGTATTATCTTTAACTAATGGCATTTATTTATTAACATATAAAATAATGATATTTATTTTATTATTAATAAAATGCAACAAAATCATAATTAAAATTATTAATTAAGAAACGTATAATTTTATAGGAATATTTGGATAGGTAATAGAAATAATTGAGTTACTCACCTTAAGAAAATTAGTATTTTGTTATGATTTTGTGTCTAAAAGTTTTCAACCTGCTTGATTAGAATGAATTTTGTTATTTTTCTTCTATACTACCTTATTATGTTGTACGTATTTCCTAGTATATTTCTCCAAACAATTTCAAATATATTCTACAGAGTTTCAGTTCAGAAATCAATTTGAAATGAAGGAATGTGTATTGCGAGAAGTTAGTTGGTTGAATCACAATGACCATTTCATCGGATTTTGTTGAATTACCATAAGTATTATTATACAATACGCACAAGTCATCAAACGAGATTAGACTATTATTTCGAAATTGTCCATTTAGCATACAATAACATTCCGATCAAAGCGGGCACTGTAACATTTGTTACTGAAACAACTCATATTAAAGACAGAACGGTCGACGGTCCGAAAAGGATTAAAAGAACTTGAAAGACTCAATCGAGCACGAAAGCTGAAAATTTATACGCGAAATCATGCCGAAGGAATCTTTACGTAAATCTATTCAATTAAAGACCCCACGTCGTGACTAGCCAACATTCTAGGATAAAATCATCTCGTTTTCCCACAAACTCCGAACTTTCCCAGAGGAATTCACCGACAGCACCTCGATCGCTATCGATCGACCATCGTACGAGATCTAATCACGCTAACAATCAGAGCTTCGTTCCGCGACCGAATGGTCGAAAGCGCACCTGCGCGCCTCGTCATTGTGTGGAAATGATTACGCGGAAGACACCTGGTATATCTACGTCATATTAACGTTCCCCGCAGGTAAACGGTGCGCCATATCAGGATCTGATTCCCGCAGCAGGGGCCAACGCTTTTGCCAAACGTTTATCGGTTAATTACCTGAGATGCCTAATTAATTACGTGCCATCGTCCCCGTGGCACATTTGCTTAATTACGCGGCTCGGTCCTGCGGTTAACGAACGTTTCATACACGATCCTCTAATCACGGAGCGCGGTGTTTTACAAACACGAGGAGTGAGTTGCACGCACGTGCACGATTGAGACGGATCAGTGTGTTTCTTCCCGTGTATCTTTATCATAAGCACGCATGCTCCTGATTACCAGCTTGTTCCCCTTCGCATTTTTATCCTACTTGCTGATATGCACAATGAAATTCACTTTTATTGTTTATACGATCAAAGCTATCGAATCTGTAAGTTAAGCGCATAAGACATTGTATGCATGTAGTGGCAGCGAAATTGAATGTCTTTAACAGATATCGTTCATTAAAATCGCTTTGACAGGATGAAACTATGGCATTTCTGTGACATACATATTCTGTGTTTAATTTAAGTTGTTATTCAACAACTTGACATAAAAATACTTAGAAATATGTACCTATTTATAAGATATTTTTTTTAGACATTCCTTACATTGATTAAATTAAGTAAATATATGTTGATTTTATCTTTTTCTGCGTTGCAAACAAACTTTTATAGAATAATTTTAATAACTTTCACATTTAACTTTCTTGGAAATGAAGTTACATGAGAAATATTTTATTCCACATCTTTGACTTATTCTTTCATGTATAGTTACTTCCTTTTCGGCTATATTGTCAGATAGGAAACACTTCGTACAAAAAATGTCTTCATTTGATATTTCGTTTTTGAGGAAGTTGGATTTAAAAACCATTGCGATATACCTAACCTAACCAAGTCTCAATCCAACGAATTATAACATCAGGTAAAATGACTTTGTGGTCAAACAATTGAGAAAGCAGTTAAGCTAATTGCAATTTTTTTATCTTTAATTAATATAAAATTATTATTAAATACCTTTATTTGAAAGCATAAAATTACTACTTTCAGATAAAATAATAAAAATCTACATTTGTGAAAGAAAACGTTGTAAATTAATTGAAAATAAAATGTTCATATGGCTAAGCAATTATAGTGATTAATTATTATTGTCCCAAATATTAAATATATATTAATTTAAGATGACAATATTTTGTGCAATAATGATATTGTAGTAAATTCATTTTATCGATTGCAATATGTTTTCTTCTCCTGATTCAATTTTGGCATTTATGAAACTTACGTACATTGATACCGTTAGATATAATTGAATTCGAAATTATTAATAATTGTTAGAAGTTATAAAGGGAATGTATAAAACAAGTGTTTTTGTTCACGTAAATAAACGTTGTTAATATTTTTGTTCTGACTTAGATAAATCGAATAATGAAAACAAAAAGTAAAACAATGCTCTTACTATTTAGAAATTTTATTACATTTCAAATTGTTAAAAATGTTGCTCACGATCCTACAAATATAATTATACTTTTATGATTAAATTCCTACGTACGTTTTGTAAAATGTTGTTTTGAAATTTTAGTATTTCAAACACGACAATGAAACTTTTCAATATTCTGTATATCATCACTATACACGATAAATTAAACACTACTGGACAAATAAAAATTCAGTGGTGAAAGGTTTAAAGATCTCGGAGGTCTAGATATTTTACTACTATTTTTTATTTTGAAACTTTCGTACCACATCAATAAAGAACTCCGAGGCTCTATCTCGTTGAAAGATCAACTTTGACGTGAAACATCGACCAATAATTCCGACAGTACGTCACTCAGCAGACATCAGTATGCTTCTGACGTTCACCACTATCATGAAAGAAATAAGGTCCTATAATTTGGTCTCCTATTACACCAATCCAAACGTTCACACTCCTCACTTGAAAATTAATTTGCAAAATGGTCTGTGTGTTTTTGATTCTCATCGATACCAGTTGTAAATGTTAAATATTCCGTCTCTCGTAAATTTCACTTTTTCGGTCTATAAAGTTTTGAACAATAGCTATACGTCGTTAGAAGTTTGTGTTAGCAATCAATGGAAACATATTATTCATAGTAAAGGTGCAGTTTATTCTCATGTAGTATACAACAAGCAATAAATCTACTAATATTGTGTTGTGAAGAAAGGTTTCTTCTACTCCTACCAGGGGCATCTGTTATGTCTTGTAACATTCATTCGACCGCATTTCTATTAATTCGATGATGGTGACCTCCATCTTGACTAACTGTAAGAGATTCAAGGAAAGTCAGCAGATCATTCAGCTCTCTGAATAACTCTCCTATCGGGATCGTCAATTTGCATATCAGTTTTCATAATAACTAACTGCGGCCAAAGTGTTAACATCACATCACATACGTATACTTTTGGTTACTGTCCATAGACATATCGATAATCTTATATATTGTACATATGTATATAAAAATTTCAATTCAATTTTAAGTATGTCATCATGCAAAAACTACGAAATATTTTTTCATGAAATTTTGCACGGAAGTCGATTTCATATTGTAGATGGTTTTAGGACAGGTATTGTGGTGATTAAAGTACAAAAAGTACCACACATGTCACATCTGAAGTTCACCACACAGGTTATACATTCTTTGTTATGACGAATTCAAAAGAAGTTTATCAATATTTTATCAAAGAACTCTGCGATAGTTACAAGTTATTCAACGAGCCAGACTTCAGGAATTAATTGGCTGTGAAATTTCACCACTTCTAATATTCTAATTTAGACAACGGACTTTTTAATACTCCCATTATTACAAAAAGTAAATCTGATTACTGATATTATCTCTTCTTCAAAAATAAAACACGCGAATTTCATGAATATCTTATTCTCTTATTGAATCTTGCAAGAGATATGTATTTTTGCCTGATAAATAAACTAGTTTCTATTTTCGGTAGGAACTAAGACCTCTCATTGGAGGAGTGTAAAAGTAAAGCGACAGTAATAAAGAAATGAACACTGGTTTTTGAAAGATATAGACGGTTTATATTGAAATCTGTTGACTTAAGAATTGGTCGAGTATACGTGTATCTAGTAAATCTGTAAAGTCGAATTTCTCAAAAACATGACATAATTTAGACCATAATTTAAACCATATTTACTTATTAAGATTTTCTGAGTCTGTAACTCATTTATGTCAATCGTTTTAAATTAATTTGTAAAACACGTTGTTGCAAAAGTTATGTGTTCGATACATAAATAGTGTCACGGACAATGTGGGGATACAGCCTACCTTCGACGGACAATGTGCGAGTACATTCTATGTTTTACAGACAATGTGAGAGTACAAGGCTGTATTTGACGGACAATGTCAGGGTACAAGACCTCGTTTTACGCACAATATGGGCAACTATTTGCGTTTAACTATTTAAGTAAAATGATTTATGCAAATTTACTCATTCTTTGTAAAAAATTTATTCTTACAAATAAATTGTGTAAAGAATAACACAATTTATTTCTATTTTATAAGAGAAGATATAGTATCATAGCGTGGTCACAGCGCGTACATCTCTTCGATTGTTTAAGCGGGAAAGAACAATTATCGCGCGTCGGCGCCGACACGTTGTACCAACTTAGAAAAACTAAAGGGTAGTATCGCCAATAGAAGAAACTAAATTTTCTTTTTATTGCCAACTCAACAGTTTCTTTTTCTACTTCTTTTTAAATTTCAAAGTATCTGAGCATTATACACCGGTACGGTTAATGTTCATGTTGAATAGGATGCGTGTTATGCGTCTCTTTTTTCTCGTAGAAAAATGATAGGTCGTTGTAAACGACCTTTTGGACGTTTTTAACATAATACGCACTGTTTTTTAAAGAGTTATAAAATGGTACCTCCACAATATTTCACAAATTTTGTCTACCGAATCTTTATTTTAGTTTCGTTTAATTGCTGTCCTTGTGGAATTTTGCATAAAGTAGATCGTACACGTTTTCGTTATTTTTAATATTGCACCTCAACATAAACAGTTTAAAAGAAAGTTCTATTAAAAAAAATTTGATCATAGTTTAATATCTCCAATTTGATCATTTCAATTCTAATCAATAAAAGATAATTAAAACTGTTACAGAACTGTACAATTTACTATATTTAATGCTTGTACTAAAAATGCATTATAACTGTATAATACTATCCATCAAGTCTAATACAATATTTTCAGTGTAATACCGTTGTCAATAATTAGATTGTATTAGAGGAACATCTTTTGTTATACATTTCTCATTTTTCGTTTGTTTGATTAAAATCTTTGGACGATAATGCAACTGTACATGTACAAGGAATTTTATTTTGTTTTAATCCATTATCTGTTTTTATCTGTTTGCATGCAACTGTTTTTATCTTTTATTTTATATTTTTAATTCTGTATATAAGCTTCATTTTTTAAGTCGCTTTAATTCAACCTATACTGTACCCTCTGACTTGACATTCACTTTTAAGTATTTATTAATGAAGAAACAACGGTAGTGATAAACATAAAACATATATTTGTTGGTATTTCTTTATTATAACGTATTACAAGGTCATTTTTAAATAAAAATCTACGCAATTAGACATAAATCATAATCTACGAATATTATCAGTATAAGATTCATTATCTACCAAACATTCGGTATCATATTTATCTGAGGACGATGAATATATAAAACAAAAATATTTACTTGCTATCATATATGTATGTATAACACATGAATTTTTATCATAACAACATATTAAATGATAAACAATTAATTTATATACATAATTCGGTAGAAAATTTAAGGGATCAATATATGTGTAATGTTTGTAAAAGTTGAATCTAATTCGGCAGTGTAAATCAGTTCAAAGCAGCAATTTGGAATGCTCGAGATCATCGACATTTTATGGATTTTGCCAATGTTTATACAAATTATCAATTTTTAATTAAATATGATAAAAAAATCTACCAAACATCAATATTCATATTTGTTTTGTTTAGAATCTAAAACGACATAGTGCGAAAATTTCTCACAAAGTACGTGAGTTTTTTTTTTATATTATATCCCTCCGTTTATTTTCAATAATTTTAACGGATTGGTGTTTAAACTTGCAAAAATATCTTCTACGATAAAAATTAAACAATGCTTTTCATTTCTAGTAATTACAAATAATGTTATATCTACTATATGATCTGAAATTAAAAATTTTTAATTATTATACATTTTATACAATACAATTCTTATAAATCATTAAAGTAAAACCTTGTAATGATTGCTTTTTATTTCTGAGTAGTACTGCAACTTGAAGGTCGCTGTTTCTCCGTTCGTCGAAGTAGAAAACCACTTTAATTTGCTTGCTATATAAAGTTATCTCTATTAGGGACAGAATTTATGACACGGCTGTATTTATCTTAGTACCGATTGATACGCGTGAAGTCAAGTAGGTATACCCGAAGATAAATAGCTTTTGAACGATCCTATTGAACACTAGCGACATCGACAGCCAGTAATTAACTTCGATTTTAACTTTCCTGACCTTCTTTCCTCTCCCTTTTCATCTTTTCGTTCCCTTTCCTCGTGGACATTCGCGATCGCCATCTGCTGTTTGCCTTCTCCGCCACATTCCAGCCTGGATATATCCAGTGGTCACGAGTGCGTCGGCCCTACCTCCAACACGTAGGAAGAATCCTTTCCGGGGCCGTGGTCCCGGAAATCGAGAGGATTGCTCGGGTACGAGGCGTGGCCATTAATTCCATCGAATCCCGGTATAAGTAAGATTAAAACCGTGGTCTTCGTGTGGTACGTATTCGCGACCGGCGCACATATTCCAGACCACAGACTGTTCCTAGTTTACTTTTTCTCGCCGCAACGGCTTGCTGCTGCAACGTTCATATGGTATTCAAAACGTAAGCGAAAAATTTCACAGACGATTGGTATTAATGGCGATATACCGGTCCTGTTTCCAACCCTCTACCTTAAAATCTCGTGTTACACCGGTGACGCATATTGCAGTTCAAATCTAATAAACATTTTTGTTCATCTTTTTTTCGTATAATGTAATAGTATTCAACATATACAGTGGAAATATAATAATTTTGGAATCCATTGGCTCAAACATTTTTCCATCAGATATCGATGGATCCTTGGATGACACTAAATTGAAAGGAAGACGCACAAGTAAATGCAAAGGACATGTGGAATGACTAAATGGTTTTAATGGTTTAATAGATGTTTGAAAGATTTAATAAAAAATTATGACAATAATATTGTGAGAATGAATGTGATGATGGGCGAAAATCCAAAGCAAGAGGAAATGCGATTTCTGAAAAACGTCGTTATTGTATAACGGTTTAATGGCGACTGTTTCTATTTCACGGCTAACCCTTCGGTGTCCGTACAAAACATAAAAGAGTAGCATTTAGGATAAATAAAATAATAAAATAAACGCGATAGTTATTAGTACTTAGAATGGGGACTTAAGATTGTCACATGTATAATAGAGACATATGTATATTCATAATGGTGGTTAACTTCTTAACCGTTTGCGCTCTAGAAACTTTCGGTTTGCCTATTCACGCAGTACTCCACTGATTTTAGTAATAGACTCAATTACTAACGTCTTAAGAAATGATACTGATACCATTATATAGTATTTTTATTACTTGACCAAATGCATACGTTTTCATGCGCATTTATTATTATTTAAAACCTATCATCTAACCAAATACTACCGTCTCATATACTATCACTTTTCTCAAAAATTACTTCTTCATTTTAGTTAAATTTAAAACTCTAAGGACGTAAGGAGTTGTTTGTATAAGCAATTCCTACCACTGAAGTAATTAAAAGATAATTGAAATGCTTGTAGCAATTACTAGTACCCAAATATCAAATTACAAAACTTAACGATTCATTACTTTTTATATTATCTGAAATATTATATGTATTTTATTATGTTATGCGCTTAAATATTATAATTATAACTTTCTCTTTAGTATCACGTTTTCTCCTCCGCTAGTAAGAAAGCCGCCATTTTTACTGTTCCAATATATTAAAAATTTAAATAAGGGACTGTACATTGATATGTATTAGAAAATCATATATTACCAGATACAATACAAATAATGAACAGTAATTAAATATTGATGGAATATGGGGAGGTTATAATATTTAAAATAAAACAAAAACAGAGTAACTTTAAAAACTAAATGAATTTATTATTTAAAAAGCCACTTGGAAGGACGTCTTCAAAATTTGTGAATTAAACTTAATTCATGAACATTGAAAAGAAAAAAAAAACAATTCTAAATAACCCAATATATTTTTTTTTACTTGTGAAAAATTATTAACAGGACAACAAAAAAGGAAAAAGTATTTTGATTCTTTTTTTTAACACACGAACGTCCAATCAAAATCGAACGGTATTTCGCAAGTAATCGATCGACGCACGAACTCGATTATCGACTTCTCAATACATACATATATTTATTTTTACTAATTGAATTAAAATGAAAATTCAACAGTAATATTAGCACAATATTCAAATGGTTTACTTGGACATATTAGCATGATTATTAGATATATCAATAAATTAATTAGCCACGATATTGTAAATATTAAATGTCAATCACAAAAAGTTAATCTAAATTCCATGAAAAATATTTTGAATGACTTAAAGAACGTATAACAGACAAAAAATTATATATGAAAACGCATAGTTTTTTATAGTTTATAAGCGGTTTAAATCTCTTCGCGGTGTAATATAAGCAACATCTTTAATATGATTCCATAAAAAAATGACGGGAAGACAAATCGAAGCAGACCACTTTACAAGTCTACATGTTGCAATTCATTTATTATTGAACATATCGTTTAAAAAACTTGTTACCGGTTCACAGTTATTACAGGGAGCCCTGATGTGCTGGTAACATTTTGCGTGACAAATAGTAGCAGTGATTCTCAACAACTGGAACTTTAATGGTAGGAAATACAACTTTCAAATAATGAATGTAAAAAAAGTTGTATTTCCTACCATTAAAGTTCCAGTATAAAAGTTCAAACTAAGTAATTTGTTATCGATAATCGCGTATCAAATTGTTTTTTCTAAATTGTGTCTAAATATTTCTTCTCAAATTTCTTCTTCAATTGTTCCAAATTGTAATATGTCGTTCTATCAGTTTATAGTAATAACAACCTAGTAAATATAATATTACAAAATGTTTAATGTATTTCTTTCATTTCTGCTACTACATGGCCTCAAAAATCATAATCATGCACATGACTGAATTCGAATCACCTTCATTTCTCGAAAAATAGTACAAATATAAAAAAAATTGATACACGCGATTATATTGTTAGTAAAATATAAAACATCTTCTTTTCCATCTTTTTTAATTTCTTACTGTATAGGAGAAAAATACTATAACATATAATATTACAGCGTACGTCCTGTGTATTTTATATTAGAATTCGTTAAATCCGTTAGCATAACGTATTTATCACCCTGTACTCTATAAACTACTTAATTAATTCAATTTGTGCTGAATAGAAGTTATTTTCCCGGTATAATATGTACTAGTTATTGTTAAAATGTAACTTGATTAACTTTCTTGAATGTGCTAGTACTCATTTGCAGTGATGAATATGGTTTACAAAAATATGGTTTAAAAAATCGCGGAAGTTTGATAATTTTGTAACAAACACGATTGCTGATAAATATAAAATTATGCTTTTATACCGGAACATCGATATCATAAGAGAAAGTTACTGTTTCGAGAAAGCAGTTATCTGATTTATCTGACGAATCGAAGATTTCGCATTTTCCTTGAATAAGTGGATCGTTTATGTAACCACAACACATGTAATTAAGTAATTTGACATTCAATCCAGTTATAATTGAGAACAAGCCAATCGAAAGGTTTCTCGTCGAATCTTTCGCGGGATTATATAAATGATTGAATAACGAAAATCGATTAACTGTATGATTAAACTTTCGATATTTTAAAGGACACTAGAAAAGTTCGACAAACGCATGATTTCATTACATGATATTATTGAAAGTTCAGTTTGTATAATGACATTCGTATTCATGAATCGTATCGTCCTAACATTAGTTTGCTACGTGGTTTCATTTAAAGATACTGCTATAATAATTTGCCAGTCATAAATAATAAATGGAAACTCGTATTAAAACTGGTTTGATTCGCGAAATCAATTTTCACTACTGGCTGTTCGTATATCGATTCTTCTGGAACTTTGTAATTTGCCATTATTAATCTATCGATTATGAACGTATATCTGACACCAATGATTTATAAAGCAAGTTGGAGAAGAAAGTTACTCGTCGTGAATATTGAAAAGATTGTGAATCTTTCTGTATACGCAAGGAACTAGTTTTATATAGCAGGTACTTCATCAGATACATTATCTGCCCAACTTGCACCTCTTAATTTTACGTTTTACACACGAAGAAGGTTTACAGTCTGTTCTACAAGAGCGTGGACGCGATAAATTTGATATTCAATACAGCAAAGATTGAGTCAGTCCAAACATACAATGTCTTCTCTAATACGCAATAGCCCTCCAATTCTCTTAGTATCATTTGTGTCACTGAGAAGTTCGTCATTTCGAGATGAGTATACCCTAAACGATTCGAAGCAGTATTCTTGTGCCAGCACCCGAAAGGGCCAAAAGATAAGTGTTAGAAATGCAGCAAAATATCAGCACAAGTCTCGCAAATTTGTAAACAGGTGGGTGCAACGTTATAAGGAGACAAATTGTGTCGATGATCTCCCTGATCAAGGTTCGAAGCGAGCTACGGAACTTTATGCGTCGGGGTTTTGGAATTTTATGCGCCTTCACAGATAATTTAAATGCCCAGAAGATGATTCAACTGTACCAAAGGAGTATCTTAGTATCGGTGAAACATTGGTTTAAAAGAACCAGAGACCATTGGATACTTTAAGAGGACAACGACTCCTAACAGCGAAGCCGCCTTTATACGGAATGGAAAACAGCGAATGGTGACAACGTATTGGATTGGCCATCTCAGTCCGCCCATGCCAATCCAATCGAAAATGTTTGGTCTCTCATGAAGTACAAACTCCGAGGAAAGCGTATTTTAAAATTGAAGACGATAGATCGCCATATTCCAGAAATATGCAGATCTCTTCCTGTCTCATACGCTGCAAAGCTGGTTGAAAGTATGCTCAGACGTTGTGCACGAATAATCGCTAATGGTAGTGATTGGACACATTATTAAGCAAGTGTGTATTAGTTCTTTAAATGTACTTTTGACCTATACAAGCTTTTTTGCAGAAAAGATTTACTTGCACTCATATATCGCCTCTTGTAGAACAGACTGTACATTTTCCTTACATCTAGGATTCTTCTACATTTTCCCAAAATTGAAAGCAAATGGTGTGAGACTTCCGGACCTATGCTTATCAATAGAAAGCTTACGTGGCACCCGAGTGTTTGGTTCTGTTGGAAAAACGAAAAAATAGGATAAAGTTTCGACAAAACTCCATACTTGATAACTGACCTTAACATACGTTGTTAGCGTGACCCCACTGAACGATCAACTGTGAGGTTATTAACAAAATTTATTAATAACAAATTATTAACAAAGAAAAGTTGAAAAATGTACCGTGATTTCCCCAAAAATTTCAAGTTTGTTAAACGAAGTTTACATTAGTTATTTATTCAGTATTGGATTCAATGTGAAGACTCGAAAGATTTAATCTAACCTTTCCTACAACCACCATTTCCAACATCAATGATTTCTACTTTACCTACTCAATGTAACGGTCTTTATAATTTATTTACTTATCTACAGTTTCTTTAACCCACATCCTTTTGAATTACTACTAAGATTTATATACACTTACACTACAATTTTCAAAACCAAATAATTTTTAAGTTATAACGTAAACCTGAAAAATGCTGAAAATTTGTAATGGTTTTAATTCGATGGCAATGTACTGTATATGTACTATATATAAGTGAGACGAATAATAAGAAAAAATTAGTATTTGCAAAACAGTTTATTAACAAAAAGCAATCATGGTGTAATGGTATTGTTTTTACCGCCGAAAGTAAATTCTATTTATTTGGACTAGATGGACAAAAAATACCGTGGCATAATAAATAGTTTAATTTTAGAAATTTAAATTCAATCATTAAACACGGAGGTAGGACTGTCATGGTTTCGGATTGCATTTTATCGGAAAGAGTTGGCAGTTGGTTCTTATAAATGTAATTATAGATTGAAGGATAGATTTGCCTTGAAGGATTTTCGCAAAGGAAGAACACAGGAGGAATTTCTGGACAAAACAAATAATAAATTTATTCACATTAATGCAGGTTTTTATAAAATCAAAACATAAATTCTAATCTGTCCAATTTATAAATTTTCAGGATATATGTTACACAATCATAACAAAAATTACAGAATACGGAACATAGCGTTTGGGCGCTAGATCTTGATAATTTACTAATTTTTTTGGAAGTTACACTAGGATTATTAGATTATTAGGCGGATTATCCAGCTGTTTTCTCCATTCCGAGGGTGATAAAGATAGAATTCTCGTACTCTTCTCATTAGTAAGCGACCGGCGGCAAAATCCAGCCGTTCTCTCCTACGTTCTATAATCTAACAGGCGACCGACGGTAAACTCCAGTCGTTCTCTCCTATAATCCTAACGTAACCAGAGAGTATTCTCCCATTCGCTTCCCCTGAATGGCGACCGGTGGTAGGATCCAGCCGTTCTCTCCATCCCAGGAGAAGAGAGCAGGAGACTTTCTCTGGGCTTTCTCGGGCGTCCGGGTAGTTTCACTGTCCATTCCCTGGTAGGCGACTGGTGGTAGAATCCCGCCGTTCTCTCCATCCCAGGGCGGTTAGGTTAGAGCACCCTTACTCTCTCGTGCTGAACAAGGCGTTCGAAAGCTAAGCTTCGTACTCTCCTTTACTCTAGTGGGCGACCGTGGTAATTACCTCGTTCTCTTCCAATAGAGCACAGCAGGAATCTGCCATGTTCGCGGCCACGAGAACGGTATTTATATTCCCGCGTTGCTAAAGATCCGTGGACATTCAACAAAATCGCGTTTCATAAAATTTCTATTTTCTTCTCAGCGAGCGCCTCTCTGCTTCGCGAGACGGACTTCTGGATCGTTCTAGATCGTAGCGGACGATCGGCGTTGTTATAAGATAAAAATAAGTATTTAGGTATTTTCAAACAGAATCGTAAAAAAATAGAACTGGAATAATAATTGAAAACTGAAATTGAAAACATATTTAAATTTTAATATGATAATAACCCGAGACATAAAGCCAGAATAGTTTAAAAATATCTACTATGTAATTGCTTCATATATTGCATCCACCATCACAATCACCGGATTTAAACTCCATTGAAAATTTATGGGATCACCTGAAAAGGAAAGTTTAACAAACGCCAATTACGTCACATGAAGAATTAAAACAAAAATTATTACAGAAATGGAAATATATTAAGCAAAATTGTTTACAAGAAATTATAACTAGCATGTTTAAGCGATTACAACATGTACAATAATTAAAGAAAACGGTTAACCAACGAAATATTCATATTTGAAAATCTTGTTATTATACACATATTTTTTATATTATATAAAAGTATTGTATACAATTAAACATCCGAATATTTTTACGGCGTAGGAATGATATATTGCCGAATACAATATATTATTTTTTGTACGACAAATTAATTAGTTTAAATAAAACTATTGTTAAGAATTATTATTAGTATTATTGTTAAGAAGAATACATGCTTGATAATGTATATTTGGCGAGGGTGAAGTTGCTGCATGAGCTGATGGTTTACAGCGCAATCACAATCGGACTAGATATCTTTCTCTTTGCACACATGACATACACTGTACTTTTTGTAGTACCCACTTCGAATGATTGATTTGAGAGAAATCATATTATTAATGTAAATTGTGATAATGTGACTTGATGAGTATCGACAAAATTACAATAAATTCCAGTATTTACTGTTATATTTGAAATAAAAATGAATGAGAAGTGGAAGGTATGGGAGCGAAAGTACATACTCTTCGCAACCCTGAACCTGGCGTGTAGGTGTAAAAATAAAAGAAACCTCGATAGGATTTGATTAATTTTGACTGTCAAATGTGATTGCGGTAATTATGTAGATGATTGACGACCTCACCGATTTCGATTATGTACCTTGAAATATGTTGTCAAAGTTACTACTATGAATAACTTTTAACTATACATGTTACCTCCGCTCGGCCTTTGTTTAAAAGGTATAACAAATCAAAGTTTGGGTACAGTTCCGTGTTCCACAGCTCCTAAAAGGACAATACATTTATATTCTGAAATGTCTCGACAAGTCCTGTAGAATGAGTCTAGTCCCAGGTTGCGCAAGTGGATAGTTATGGTTGGGCTGCATATTTTGGGGTGGGAGAGGCAAAGCCCTTCCTCCGCCCTAAAATACAGGGATAATTGTTTTAAATAATTGATATTTTAAAATAATTATCTTTGTACTTTAAGGCGGTGAACTCCCGTCCCAAGAAATAAAAAATGTTATATATGTATATGATAGTTGATGATAAGGGGGTTTGAGAATTTTTAAACCATTAGCTGAAAAATGACATCTCATCCATTCCTGGTTCTAACTTTGTCGAATATTTTTGTAATTAATTATTCGAGGCTAAAATCTGTTATACACCTGAACTTATTCGGTTTTCAAATCCCTTACAGGAGTTGTAAAATATTCGAACTCACCTATGATCAGCCTTCTCGTTATATCACAAAGTTTAAATATTTAATAGCATAAGTGTCCCATGTATAGAATCAATAATTACAAGTATGAAGCAAATTGGTACATCCAATGTCAAGATATAAGCTCAAAATGACTAATCTGCACATTTGTAGACGGCTTGTTCTCACAGAAAAATCAATTTGTGTGCAAACGGTTAGCACGATTTACTACAGATAGATTATCGAGGCAATATTTAAGAAAGCCGTTTCCGGGGGCTTTTAGCAACACATATTTTTCGACCGTTAAAGCTTACGGCTTTAGTAGCCCATCGCAAATGTCATAAATTGTGAGTTTCCGAAGGGTTTACACGACGAGGTCAGACAACCCACGGCGGGTAGCACATGTAGACCCCTTGGCACCTGAAGGAAATTCCGCTGTATTTCCAAGCTTTCACCGGAAAATACTCTCCCAGTAAATCGTTTTGAAAAGCATGCAAAGGATGCAAGAAATAGTAGTACCAGCAGCGACCGTGGGATTACATACGTCATCGAGCATGTGCAAAATTTCTGGAACGTCTTACCATCGCGTGTTATACAAAAATGATTTCAACATTTGATTAATGTAATCAAATCGTTGAGTTTAAAATTCATATTAAGTAAGAACAGTTTGTCCAACTGACATAAATAATTTAATATGAGAATATGTGGTAACATATTGACGTTATTTAAATAATTTTGGCTTATGTTCCAAATAATTATAACACAGGCAGCTTTGCTTGTATAAAAAGATATTATATACATATTTCAACTGGCGCAATCGATTTTTTAAAGAAGCAAAGTTGAAAATATTATTTATAAAAAAAGCATAATTTTATTATTAATTTGTTAAGCAGCAAGTATAGTATAAGTTATTACTTTTTACATATTCGAAACACTTTCTAGTGAAACTTATAGAGAGAATTTTTTTCAAAGTCAAAGTCGAACTTTATTTCTGTGACACTACTGTACTAAAGGTTGACCTATTGCATGTTTAGGTCCAGCAGAGGTAGACCTCTCGGCATAATAAAAACCACCCCTCTGATGCATAGTAAGAGTCAAGAAGTTTAAGTTAAGCTCTGTTTTATCCACATGCCCGACGATGTAAATGAACCATCAAAAAATGTTAATTTCTGAACGATTTGTCAGTTAATTAAGCAGAAGTAGGGCAGGCACACCACGTTTTTTGCTATTACTGAAAAGGAGAATGCCCCAAGTGTTGTGCTCACTAATTTGTGAAACATTATCACCTTATAGAGAATATCCAACTAAATATTCATAAATTCCATTTTGGGAGCAGACGGCTAATTATTTAAAAGATATCAACAATTAAAATCAGTTACGCTTTAAAGTCTGAAGTACAACAGACTAACGCATACAAGCTACGGCGTTATTTACTCTTCTTTCATTTAAATACTTGAAATTATCTTTATTAGAAGTTAGAAAAAGAACTATTAGAAATTTATTAATTATATCGGATTTATTACAATGTTCAAATTATCTTTATTATTTATTATTATTAAAAATCGTTAAAAGTTATAAATAGAGTGTTGAAAGCAAATGCGTATAAGTATGAAATATTATAATGTAATAATTTAAACATCATAATAAATGCAGCATAACTAATAAATTACTAATAGTAAGAACTGTTATAACATAACTTTCCAATTTTAGTAATAGTACTTTTATATAATATTTAAATGAAGAAAAGGACAAAGTAAGTAGTTGGTATTTAAATTATAGCCTTAAGCTCGATAGCAAGCATTTAAATACATAGCTAATGATTCGTATGTGTTAGGGTGTTGTATTTTAGAATTGAAACAGCAATTACCTTTAACTGTTAATATCTTTTACGTAATTAGCCGTCTGTTCCCAACATTGAATATACGAGTGTTCAATTAGATATCCTCTATAAGATGACAAAATTTCATAAATGAATGAGTGTAACACTCGGGAAATGCTCGTGAGAAATCTCTACCTTACGGTATAAATCAATTTCCTGTGCCCTATGATGTAATTAACAACCGCGAAAACGTGTCGTAAGTGGTTATATACCTTTTAAACGTTTGAACAGCGATTATTAGACAGACCGAGTGCAGTTTGTTCGTATATCATTGCACTTTCGTTAAAAAACCATTC
Organism: Megachile ligniseca; assembly: GCA_945859555.1. Classification (NCBI taxonomy): domain Eukaryota; kingdom Metazoa; phylum Arthropoda; class Insecta; order Hymenoptera; family Megachilidae; genus Megachile; species Megachile ligniseca. Next base: position 1,429,849 of record OX243778.1, read on the forward strand.
ATCCAAATTATCTATGTGTTTGATGATGCAAGTAATACTATGTACGGTCGCCGTTCGCACTATAGGTGGCGATTTAATAAGTGGTGAAGTAATCAATTGGTTGTAGCTGATGTAACATCCGACCTATTAGGGAGGATAAACGTTTTTTTAAGTCGAAAGAACACGTGTAGGTTAGATTTTCTCAGCTTTCCATTGACCTAAGTTAGTAAATGCGTATGTGTCATATGCTTCCTTTTCTTTTGTTACGAAGCTCTCTTTCCCTCATTAGATAAATGCTCATTGTTTTAGGTGCAATGTTTATTACATCTATAAGACACAAGATGTTACGCACTATCTATTAGAGACGACATGTTTGGAGAAAAGTTCGCCTAATAATTTTATCGTAAAAAACCTTGACTGTCTTCCGCGACATACGAAGTGCCCCGACAGAAACTTGAAGGACACCTTCTTTTCTTTAAATAGAATGACCTACTTATTACATCCTTAATTAATAGAGTGCTCTGAGTGAAAATATGTTGACATTCATGTAATCGAAACATAATAGTTCAGATTTTAACGGAATAATTATTATTACGTATTTACAATTTGAAAAGTAAAGTAAAAGACATAATACTTGGGCAAAGGATACTTATTGTTACACTTAATATTCACTTTATCCATAGACAAATTATTCTATTCCTTTAGTGAAATATTTAATAAGATGTATTCGTATATTTTCTTCGCAGGGCTGCAGCACTTCTATAAAAGAAAAACGTTGTGTTCTTGAATTGTCCATATATTACTCCTATTTCATTTAATAAGAAACCTTGATTTTTTTTAAAGCGAATATTATTAATAATATTTAAACCGTCTAACAACGGAGTTTAATTTCCGTAAACACGTATGATGCTGCCTTTTCTTTTTCTTATTGTATGCCTCTCTCTTTCTCTTTTGACAAACAACCATTGTGTTAGATGACCCGTCTATTAAGCGACACTCTATAGACGGAGGACCTAACTGTTTTGGAAAATTAATGTTAAAGTGTATTTATGTACAATAATTATAAAAATTCCTTTAAATTCGTTGATCTCAGAATTTCTTTGTCAGAGCTGTAGATAAGGAATAGGGACCTATGTACTGCATTCTCAATCGATGTCGGCACTCTTTCGGCATTGAAAAACATGTCTCAGTTTATACATCCTTGATGCTAACGACTACGCCATATTTGGATAAAAATCATTTCTTATACACAGGATAACACGTAACGATCACCATTTTTTAGGTACTTCTGATAATTTGACAACAAAATTTTCCAGTCAGCTTAAGGTTGCAATACCGCAAAAGTCATAAATATCATGAAAGGTTTACAAACTATTACTTTTTTAATAAAAAAATCAATGTCGTCTTGACTGAAGGCCAATGGGGTGTTTACAAACCAAGGACTTTGTTTGACCACTTTTCTCAGATATCGTGGATTATCTACTGATCAGTAGTATATATAAGGACTGTTATTTGCTACGTCATTTGTAAATGTGGCTTTATCTGTAAACAATATTTTATTCAGGAACACTTCGCTATTTTGCAGTTTTCTTAAGTTCCATCCACAAAATTGTAAATGTGTTTTAAAACCATTTTCACTAATTGTTATTACTGGAGGTAGGGACAACTCACATTGTCCATAGTAATGTGTCTACGCTTATGTATTCATCCTTGCTACCGTATGTCTTCTAAATCGAAGTCAGCCAGCCGTGCGGTGGATGTAATGTGATATGTCACGCGGCTCTTTTGATGAAATTTTTCGGTTTAACAATACAGAATTTTAACTTTTTTAATTTAACTTTTTTTTAAGAAAAACTTCTCTACCGTATTTGTTAGGTTTTTCCTACTAAAATGACACCAAACATGATACAATTTGGACAACATTTCGTTATTTTGTATTTGTTGCATAAATGATTTTAAGTAAATAGTTAAACGTAAAAAGGTGCTCATATTATTCGTGAGACGTAGTCTTGTCAGCTTATAATGTCCGTTAAATGTAGTCCTGTACCCTGACATTGTTCGTCAAATATAGACTTATACCCTCACATTGTCTATCGAGTATAGTCTTGTACCCTCACATTGTCCGTCGTATGTAGATTTCCACCCCTACATTGTCCATCTTGCATTCCTACATTGTCCGTTGAATGCAGGCTATATCCCTACATTGTCCGTCCAATGTAAGCTGCATCCCCACATTGTCCGTCGAATATAGGTTGTATCACCCCCATTGTCCATCGAATGTAGGCTGTACCCCATATTGTCTATAAAATGTACGCTTGTACTCTGAAATTGTCCATAATACATATGCCGTTTTGTGACATTGTTTAGGCACTATTTATGCATTGAACGTATAATGTGTACAAATATTTCATATACTCTGCTTTACTAATTAATTTAAAATGGTTACTAAAATGAGTCACAGACTTAATAAGTATTAATAAGTAAATATAGTCAAAATTATGCGATATTTGGTTTCATTTTCATCGGAATAGTCTCACTGATATGTTAAAAACATTTTCATTTGGAAAAAGTTAATAAAAAAGTTTAAAAATTGCTTTTGATATAACATTTGATGCGCGGGGATTTAAATCCCTCGGTTGCCTCGACTCACTCTTCGCACTTGTATTTTACTCTCTGTCCTTTTCTTTGTTCGGTAAACTACGAAGACGAGCTGCGGGACTTGAATTTTGATTCTGGTACTACCGAATTGTCCCACATCGATTCCCAACTAAAGGACAATGTGGAAGACATTGTTATATTGGTAAATTACTTGATCGTCTGACGTCCTTCCTGTATTCAAATTGTGTCATACTAACATGTAAATATGGTTTTATAGCTGCTACAAAGTTTATCGAGTTCCCATTAGTATTTACTCTTGTGGCTCGATTGCGTGATTTGTTGATTATATTTCCGACTTTTTGGAACAATTTTATAATGTTTGCAAAGATAAAAAATGAAGGTCCATTACGATCAGAAAATCTTTTGCTACACATGCAAACATCCCTTATAATTCTTTAACTTTCACTATAAATAATAACTATTTCTACTTTCTCCGCTATGACAGGATTCTTCGCTGTAAAATATTGTTGAAAATTGAACACCAAATGATTTAGAAATTCAATAATTTAGCAATTTTAAAAATTTAAGGTATAGAAATGAAGAATTTTCAAATTTTTTCAAAGTTTCAAAATTTCAAAGTGTAAGTTCGAACAAATTAGTTTTTAATTTTAGTGAAATTTTTCGTATGAGAAGGGAGGAAATAATATGCTATTCATCAAACTGTTTTTGTTTATAATTTTTTAATAAAGAATGTGCGATAGTTAAAACCTTGCATAGGTTCCTCAGGGCAATGACCTTGACAATATATGTCAAGGTCAAAGTCATAAAGTCTGCCTTCCTAAACATAACTTTTACCCTCCTTTGTTTACTGTCACTGAATGATATTAGATCTTTTTTTTGTAAATCAAGCAGTAAATCATGTTAATTCGTAATTGAAACGTCTTCGCTTCAGATAAAATTTCTAGATGATTCTGTTTTTTATTTTCTACAGAATCCATTTCATCCAATCGTTTTGCCACTAAAACAAACTGGTGTTCACTTGATGTCAGACTATTTGTTAAATTTTCTCGGTACTTTACTTTGCAATGTCTTTTACTTTCACTGCATTCGTGAGAAATACGCACCATATCTGTTTTCTCTGCCTCGAATAATGATACATTATTTGTAAATGTAGGTAAATACCCTGACAGAAACAACGCAAACTTAATCATAAAAAATAACCAAAAGTGTGTTCTAGATAATGGAAGTCACATTGAATACGAAATGTAATTATACAGGGTGGGTCGGAAATCATAGTACAACCGGGCAGGGGTGATTGTATGCTCAAAAAGAAGAAAATACTTTGGTATAACATTTTCTTATTCGGGGCTCCGTTTTTGTAAAATTTTTTTTTTAAGTTTTCCGTAAAATTTGAACGACTTGTAAGCGATTTAGTATAATTTACTTGTCGTGTCTCACACTGTTACGATTGTCTCTTTTCGGGACAGTGTTTACAAACATTGATGATTGAGTGGTTAAATTAATACAAAGTGTTTGTGTTGATTACTCATTTTTTATCCTTTTTCAGTACTACAATAAACTACACTACAAGTATTGTTGGAAATGTCCACAATTTACAATTTGTCATTTGTTGTTGACTTTGCGTTGATCTAAAGGCTACTTTCATATGATACAAAAAATATTTAGCTATTTAAAATATATATTTAAAAAACTGAAGATCAAGTGTTAAAAAGTGATATATGTCCACATGTTGCCAGTAAAGTATATTACAACTTTCTCCTTTTCCATTCTTCTAAGTTCCTCAGTGTTAGCGCAAAACATGTTGGATAGTATAACTATGAACACTCTATATACATAACTATGTCTCATGAAGGGGTACTAATGAAATGAAAAAAGGAGAAAGTAGTGACCTTGAATATAACATACGTTCTTGTATTCCTTTTCCTCCGACAAACACACGTTCGAGTTACAGTTACAATTTCCAGAAACATAGAAATCTAGCAGTATAGGTAAACGTTTAATCGCAGTCCACCCGGAAGACACTGTTTCTCGATTGCTTCTTTGAAAAGCTGAGCAACCTGCTGGGACTTGCATACGTTGCACATAAATTTGCCGCGGACGTTGGGCAGCCACCTGCGATACGCGTGACCGCGTGACGAAGCACGCGTGAAACCGCGTCGATCGCGAAATTATCGAACGATGAAACGGTTCTCTTCCGGGTATCAGGTGCTATAGCATAGCCCTTTTGCTGACCGATTAGATTTATTTGACACATTCACTAGATGTTTTCGTAGGACGACTCGTAAGATGTATAGGTACCCGGATACATGTTTGTTTTTCTAACTTTTGTATAACATTTTACATCCGTCCGCACTGTGCTCGGTACACGAGCGTCTGAACATTAAATGTTATAAATCAAGACAAACTGTACATGAAACGATGATGAATGCCGGTAGGAAATGTGAATAGACACGAAAGAAAGAAATTAAAGATTTGAAATAGGGGGAGTGATACAGTAGAAAGCTAGTAACTTCTTACATTAGTAGACTTTATTTTGTATAAGCAAATAAATGAATACAACCTTCCTTGTAACATATTTTGGGACTGTAGCTTTTGCTTCACGTTATTGAAGTTCTGAAGTGTTAAACGTGTACATTCACGAGCGATATAGGTTCTCTTTGGCTAAGGACTAATGTAGAGAGAGAAGCGTCCCTACTTTGTGTCTTTTATTTTGGGATAGTAGTATGTAAGCTTGAAAGTTTATTAACTTTTAAATTTAGTGATTCCCAACTCCCAAATTCTGGAATTGCAAAATTACTAAAATCTCAATTTTCTAATTTCCATAATTCCCTATTTTCCTATTTTCTTATTTTCTTATTTACCTATTTTCCTATTGTCCTATTGTCCTATTGTCCTATTGTCCTATTGTCCTATTGTCCTATTTTCCTATTTTCCTTATTTCTATCGTTCTTTAATGTTCCAACTTTCCAACTCGCTAATTCCTTAATTTCCCAACTTCCTAATTCCCCAATTTCCTAATTCCCTATTTCGCTAATCCCCTAATTCCTAATATTTTAATTATCTAATTTACAAATTACCTAATACCCGAATTTCCTACTTTCCAAGTTTCCTAATGTTTTAATTCACAATCTTAATAAAACCTTAATTCTTTAATTCCGTATTTTCCTATTTCTCTATTTCCCCATTTCCCTATTTCCCTCATCCCTAATTTCCTAATATCTAAATCCTTACATCCCGTAATTCCCACATTCAAATTTTCGCACATACCAAAATGTCTGCATTCCTAAATTCCCACATTCCTAAACCCAAGTCTTCACATTTCTAAGCCTCTAAATTTCCGAATTCCAAATTCCAAATTTCAAAACTCTAAATTCCCAAATCTCCAGATTTCCCCATTCCTGACTTTAAAAACTTCTAAATTTCTAAACTTTCTCTACGTAATATTCAATGAAACGGAAGATATTTTCAGAACTAAACTTTTGTTTCTTTGTTCATTGAATGACTAATATTATCTTAAATGTATTGATGTTAGTAAGTAGCACCAATTTGCAATTTTCTTTGTACACTGTCCACCGGAATAACTATCAAATTAATCTAAATTATCCAGGTAATTATCGACCAGTACGAACAAAGTTCTTTTCTTTCTCAGAAAAGAAGACGAAGGTCTAGGAAATGTAACACGTATAAAGTTGTTGAGAATAGAGACCTCGACAATATATTTCAAGGTTATTGAAATTGGCGAATTAACGCTAAAATAACTAATTAATTATTCTTGTTTTACTTTACTCTAAGGTTTGAAATGAGAGCTGAATTCTGATTCTGCGAACCAAATACTGTTACACTGATCGTGGAATAGTTGCACTCGCAACAAACAACGCAATTGATTTCTATACTTGTCAAGTTTGTGATTAATTTCCAATTAGGTGACGTGTTTCAATTTACCTTTCAAGGAAAACGTAAAGAGTAACAATCAGCGTGCAGAGCGCGTGCTGTGGAATTATCTGAAAATGATGGGATTCGTTTCCGCGTCGTTTGTGGGAGCTATTAATTACTATAACAAACTACAACGTCAGTTTTATGTAGAAAAATGCAGTAACGTGTTGTTATAGCAAAAAGAGTAACACGATTCGCTTCCGAATGTCATTAACAACGAGTCCTTATTATACCACACTTAATATAAATCTTTCCATCGTATATCAAACGACCTTCTTTTTCATAGCCAATTATGAATGAGCTTAGAGTTACGCCTATGTTCGTTAATAGCTGAGATTAGTACAGTATAAGCTGATACCTTTGAAATAAATCATGAAACAGCATGTAAATTAGTTATTCGATGCATACTGATTAATTTTAATTTGGCAACTTTTATTTATTAAATTATAGTACTAACGAATATTGGTAAGAAAATAATCCTGTGGAGAAATTCTACTGAAATTAAAGAGAAAAATATTCATTTGGCTATTAACTTTTATTTTAACTCACATTTTACAGAGAAATTATTTGTACGTTTCATTGCCAGCTCTTTAATAAAAATAAAATTTAACGTACATCATGATTCTGACATATGACACGTGTACAACGTTGCATCTACTAAAATTTGATACTAAACTTACTACATAAATACCTTTCTTTATTGGATAAATAGTGCATATTTAATGAAACGGTATGAACTTTTAAAAATGAGGATAAATTTGAAGTCATATACATTGGATCAACGAAAATCGAACTCTGTCTATTGAAAGTTTAGTATATAATTCATTTAGATTTAATTCTATTCGTGCGATTATATGTTTGACAAAGAGGAGAATTCTGTTAATAGAATGATTTCCATTGCAGGTATTTTCCTGGTATGAATAAGTTCATTGAAAACGAGGAAATCGTAACTTGGTCATAATGTCGAGATTTGTTCGTGTTCCATAAACGAGTGTTATATCGCGAAACAATGCCAAGCTTGCTTCCCAGTGCACCGTTAGTAATTTTCCCTGGGAGGTGATTCTCTGAACTGTCCTTTGTCACTGCCGGCATACTATGAGATCTTTTATCGATTCTACGAAGAAATCTTGAAATGACCTTAATAGCTGCAAAAAGTGCGAAAATATTGTCGAGGTAATTACTGCATAGTATAGGTACTGGAATGCTGGATGGTAATTCGGTTACATTTTTCTCGGATCTCTAACAGCAGGATACATCAGTATGTTATTAGATTATGATTGTTCTATATTAACACGTTGATTGCCACAGTGAAAATTAATGTTTGCTGTCGAACATACTGAAACTCTAATTATATTAAAAATGAGTAACGTTAATGATATATAATTTTTATGAGTATCTGTGCATAAAATTACAGCAAAAAGTGATATCTGGATTAATAAAATGTTATCCCGGACATTTTTATATTATTCTGTACGCAACGAGTACTTTAAAGGAAATGTACAAAATGCTTCAACCTCTATTAAATCTAGGATTCAGTGACAACAGAATATCTATATAATATGATTTTATTTTATAAAATTACGCAATATAAAAATACTCTTAAATTTAACTAAAATGAGAAAGTAATTTTTGAAAAAAGTGATAATATATGGCGTGGTAGTATTTGGTTATGTGCTAGCAATTGGAATATTAATAAGTCAGTTGAATAGGTTTCAAGATACTTATATTTGAAAATTTATGTATTTGGTCAAGTATGTTTGAAGTTTGGCTTGAATTTAAAATATTTCACGGACTACTGATTTTTGTACCATCATAAGCATCCGAATATTCTTTTCTATAGAATGTTCCATAAAATCGTTCTATATAAGAAAAAATGCAGCCAGACGAAAGAATCGTCGGTGACCTTAAAATCTTAGGAACTATTACCTTGAAAACACCGTTTTTACGTAGACTGATGAACTAAATAATTAATTCCTTAAACGTATCCTCGTGTGATTAATAGTAACGGTGATATCACTTTATTACAAAGTTATTGAAACACTAAAAATTTGCGAACAATTAATATGTAAGTAATTTTGAATGCAATAATTTGAATGCAAACTGAATAATTAATTAAAACTGTCGTTATATTGCACTATGTCAAAATACCTATTTATACAGAAATAGTTACAACAAGTGTATACAGTAACTAGAAACATTTTAATTCTAGATAAACCATAATAATCTCAAAACGATTGATACTGTAGAATATATGTAATGCATTAAAAGCTTTATGTGTTGACAGATTTATACACCATGTTGTTACAAGTCCTTGTAGAGGGTGGACCAATTGCATGGAAATAGATAATGTTTGTCTCATCGATTATTAGATTTTTATATATTGTTAAGTTTATTGTACTTATTGTTCTGTTAAAAGGTAGATGTTTAAAGATCTTCTGTAATGTAGTAATTAATTTTAAGGATAAAATGGAATCTTCTTTATCAAGATGACAGAGAAAATAAATTAAACACTTGTATTTATTATGACATTACTGTTAGATATATTTAAAACAGCAATAAAATAATTAACGATGTATATGTCTCGACGTACTTTCACCGACTATCAATTCTTTGATTACACGTTACTGCGTAACTGGACAATTGCCCATTTTTATACAGGGCCAATTCACTCTCTTATAAAAGAAACATAAAACAGTATCCTAAATGCTAGAAAGTACGTTGAAGTTTCTCTAATTTTTTTTCGTTTCTTTACCATTAAATTGGTTTGAAATTTTTACATTATACGATATAAACTCTATGTAGTCTTTACAGATAAATATTACTTGAACTAATAATACCTACACTCAAGAAATTATAGAAAATTATAGTATTACTAAAAGGAAGTAATTCTTACGTAAAAATTCCAGTAAAAAATTTGATACCATTTGCTGTATCTATTCTCCACAGTATTAATGGAAGTATTATACTCCTAATTTAGTAATTAAAAATAAAAATCTGCAAAAGCTGTTATATTATTTGTATCATATCACTGACATTTATAAACTAAAACATGGTCAGAAATAATGAATAAGGAAGTAGACGAATTTACTTATGTTTGTCATGTAAACTCACTTCTTCTCCTCGTATACTATTTCTAATTCACCTGATATAGAGAACCTCACATTAATATATCTGATACCGTGCAAAAACTCATTAAAATCTAATGAGGATACTTGATGAAGCTTGCACATTGCTGGAACACGTAATGAAGATGATAAGGGGCACATTATTACCGATAAATTACCAGGCGCTATTTTATTCGCATGGGCATACTTATAGAACATATTTAGAATTAGAATTATATTAGTCGAATGATCAGGACACTATAAACGCAAAGGAAATCTACCCACTATCAGTACTAAAACAGCGTAGTTCTCTTTGAATTATACAGTAAGGAAATTACCGTGCAATTTTACCCGAGTGAAGTTTCATTATTTTTCATTAAGTCGAGCATTTGTATTATTCGTTTAAATCATGAAGATAGTGGTTCAAAATAAATGGTATGGTGCTTCAAATGCAATCCATTTTGATATAAATGCAACATTGAACTCTCGTCCAATAATTTTCAGGCTGCAATCCCATATAACAATGTAGATTAATTCATAACCTCGAACAAACAGCTACAATCATCATCTTTTACACTTAATGGTGGCAAATTATAAATAGATTCTGTGGAATCGCATTTTAACGTTCGGAATATAATGCATACTCGTTGCTAGTTTTGATTAACGTACTCAAAGTGACGTAAATAAAAAACGAACTAAAGTTTGACGACCTTCTGAGCGACGATGTTCTTCGTACACTGCTGAGATGACAGAATCTCTTGATGGAACGCGAGGTCATTGGAACAAGGCCGGCCCTACCTGCCTTTAGTATTCTTGCATAGCAGCGATGTGTAACAGTCTATGTACAGTCTATAGTCTATCCTACGGTGTTATGGGGTGTTCGCAAAGTACTGCCGACGCCCACTCGACCTTTAAAGGATGGTCTTTTCGTGCGCTCGTGACCGTATACGACAGACGACAACCAGGTCGTTGCTTCGTGCCATTGTGCTCTTTCGTGGGATCAAATGGACTTGTATTTATAGGTTAGGCCACAGTACCGAACGCCTACAGGTGTCAAACGTATATAGTCGTTTTAAGTTTCAGTGAATATTATCGCAGTATATTGGGAACGCGTGAGAACTTCATTGGGTAGCGATAATACATTAACACTTGAGCTATAATTCAATTACGTTGGTTCCTAATACTTACTAACAATTAACTTTATCTTTAGTTTTTTTAATTTCTCTTGTTGAGTATGAATATCACTGTTTTCCTTCTTCTTGACTATTAACTCACTTAACTGATGTCTTTGTTTTTGATTCATATGTCAAGTTATAAAGGAAGAAGCCGTCATCTGCGTTTAAATTGCTGGAAATATTTAGATGTTGCAATCCAGGGTGTCTCATTAATATCTTTGGAGATATCGATGACAATAAATTTGTTAGGGACCATCTATAGTCTATACTATGCCAGTAACTGGTATTAGTAGCATTGCCAGTAGGTAGCTGAATTTTTGCATTTCTAGGTTTGCCTATACCAGGTCTGTAGTTAGAAAAAGAAGATAAGGAAGGACAGAGACCATTTTCTCTTTTTAACGAGAGACCTGGTACAGGCAAAACTGGAAACGCAAAAATTCGGCTACCTACTGGCAAAACTACTAGCATCAGTTACTCGCATAGTGTGGATAGTCCCTTAGGCAAATGTTATATGATTTCAATGAAAACACCAGCCAGTGAAAGATGCTTTTCCTACGTGGACGCGTAAAGAAGATATGAAGTTCAACTTCATTTTCTAATTGGAATGATAATGACTTATTAATATTCGGACACTATAGTATTGTATCGATTCTATTAATGCGTTAGTATAAACACTATTATATAATATTGCATCAGTTACTTTGTATATTGCTACGCAATTAAATTAACATATTTTTTATTTTTTATTATCATAATGCATATATTCTTCTTAGCAATATTGACAATTTTATTTATTCGACCTAATTAATTTCTCGTATAAAAAATAAAATATTAGGGAATGTATTATTCTTACGTCACAAAAATATCAAACATTTGATTTTCTACAATGCTTTCACATAAAAAGTACGTGTACATAATAAAAAACTGTTGAAATGTTAATATGTTGTCAGGGAGACGTTTTGTTTAATTACATGTCCTGATCGATTGAATATGTTAATTATAATTTTTTGTAAACAATTCTGCGTAATACACTTCCATTCCTCTAATAATTTTTATTTTAATTCTTCCTTTGACGTAATTGGTGTTTGCCGAATCTTCCTGTTCGGGTAATCCCATAAGTTTTCGATTGGGTTTAAATCCGGTGATTGGTATAATGGATAACACAGGAAAACAATTATGTAGTAGATAATTCTGAACCATTCTAACTTTATGTCTCAGGTCATCAGCGGACCTGCTGTAGTGTCAGATATGAGACCTATTAAGGGGTCCTCTCGTTAAGTATACTTCAAGGACGTGGGTTCCCAACGTAACGGGCTTGAGCCATATACCAGCTACCACGTGCACCACAGCAGCAGGATCTACAGCGGGCATACAAGGGTAGCGCCTACAGCGTCTAATTTGCTAGACAAGCTAGCCTATCACATTTTGTCAAAGGTTGTAAACGTTATAATTATACTTTTGGTGGGCCCCATGCTGTGGACCAATTTTGTAAGAGTTATGTATATATATATTTTTGGCGAATCTTGTCTGATTTATGCCCAGGTTGTGCGTATATGTGTAAATGAACACTAAGTTAATCTAATTTAAATTCTACTAAGGATTTTAATCGGAGGGATTCGGGCATCCAGGTACTGGACAGCAGAGTGGTCTGTTTGGTCGTTGAAGAAAGTTGGAAACGATTTATGCAATAACAAACACTAACAAAAATATGTTTTGTTAAATCAGTACAGTTACATGCATTTCGAAGTAAATTAGCAAACTAGCTTCGTTTATCACAATATAGAATCCGTTTGTTAAATACAGAATTATCGCGTTATTTAATGAAAAAATATAGTATGCTTATTACTCAAGCAGTCCTCTCCCAAATGATAATTCCGACACGTACGAAAATACGTTTTATGTCAAAAATGAGTTTTAATATACTAACACGCAGTGGTGCGTGGAAAAGAAATTGAATTTTCTGGATAGAAATAGACTGACAATGAGTAAAAAGAATTTGCTGTTGGAGTCAATATCTCGTTGGAAAGTACGATTGAAGACCGTCGCAGCACCTTTTACACTCGGCCGAGAAATCGGGGGAATTGTTCCGGTGAAGACACGCACAAAGTCAAAACCAGGTTGAGACACCTAAGAGTTCGTCAAGAGGACCGTATTGGGGCTCAAGACTTCCTCCGATGCCGGACGCCTGATTCTAACAGTGCAAATCCGATCGTAATATTCGCGACGCGTATAGTACAGAAACATAGATAGTACAGAAACTTAGATCGACCTTGTCGAGCAATTCGGGAAAATTCAAGTGGTGCCTGTACTATAAAGTTCACAAACCTACTGAGAACAACTAGAAGATGCCGGCAGGCACAGTATGTGAGCTGAGCGACACTTCGGTTACCCAATATGATTATGAACTATGCTCGTACGATTTTACTTCCAAACAGCGAAACAGCAGTACCACATGGTCGTGTCCACCTCTTCACAAAGGCATTTGCGTACAACCAAGGAGTAGTAGCAGGGCACTTTCGTGAGCAGAGCGATACTCTGGTTGCTCGAACGAGTCTGTGAGCTGTGCCCCGATCAAATGTGGCAGAAACCATCCAATTCCACACCGGCGAGACTACCCCTCACAAGGTCACACAGGTACAATTAGAAAATACGGCGGGACACTTTACGTGGGCCGAGCGACACTTTAATTGCCTGTATGAGTCTGGGAGTTCGTACTTTATACTCCTGCAAACAGAATCTCCGAAAAAAAATGTAGCAAGTCCATGCACTTCGTCAAACTTTGTAATTTTCAACATTGCAAAGGTACCCTCACATTTAAGGTGTTTGTAGTGGTACGGATGCATCAAACTCAAAATCGAACTACAGTATCTTAAAGTAGAGATTTCAATCTTTAATTTTTTCACGGAGTTACCGTCAGTCAAATTTTGCCAATTTTTGCCTAAAATTTTTCTATGCCATATTTCTTTTGAGCAGTGTATTACGCCACAACAATTAATACTCGGGAAATTGAATTAATACAGTGTCCTCTATTTCAGGAAGAAATAGATTTTATTTATATCGTATGATTTCATATCAAGAATTAAGTGCCAATAACTGTAGTTGTAGTCTTCAGTTTTGTCAGAGAACTCATTGTATCAATGTGTCGGCATCCATATTTCTTTTCATGTGTTTTATTGTCTGATGAAGCTACTTTTAATAACAGAGAAGAACTTAATCGACTCAATTACCATTACTGGTCTGATCGTAATCTACACTAGCATCGTTCAATTTATCAACATTAATAGTTGTTTCACGTGTGTCTCAACTTTTAACTAACATATTATCGATACATATTTTTTATATAGAAAGATATAATAGTTCCATTCGGATCTATATAATTCATATCGATCTGCAATGACACTGCGTATGTGATTTCAGCACACCAGTGTACCTACATATTATCACCGCACATTTCACACTACATTAAATTAAATGATTTCTAATCATGAGATTGGACGAGGTATGCGTGACGAGTTTCCACCAAGATCAACAAATCTAGTACAAGTTTAATTTCTCCTAGACAGATATTTAGTACTTCCGCTGCTGTGTCATCCGCTTAATGGGTGATATTTAAATTTCCATACGAATTTATTGCTTATATTATTAAAAATCTCTTCACTTACCTAGTTAGAAGTACACATATTAACTACTTGGAACTACGATTAATAAATATAACAAAATATTGTGAACATGTTTGGTACGATTGGTTAAAAATAGAAATATTATTAAATCAAATTTTTAACTGTTTCCGTTTTATAACATATTAGAAAATAACGGAATGTATTTATGTTATGTGTTTAAGTGGAAGAATATACAACACCAAATGATTTGGAGGAGAAAATTCTTGATGCATGCCAAAAGATTTTCCTAAAAATCTTACAAAGAATTCAGGAATCATTTAAGGGTATAGATTCTGTTGTTTTGTGATAAAGTACTGTGGCAAAATTGTCAACAAAATGAGGTGAAATATAGGTTTGTGGGGCTAAACTTTTCATCCTTAAACAAAGAGTTCTGGAGTGCAATGAGGCTCATTTAAAACAGGAAGGTTCAACTCGGAGCGCACTGATCATGGTTTAATGATATTATTTCACTAACGGGTCTACAGACCAGCTGCCTCGCTCGAAATCGAATGTGTATTTAAAATTTAGAGTACCTACTGTAACATATAAGTAGTTTCAAACGGTTAAACATGTCTGAAACTATCGAACACGATACGAAACACAATTATTGGTCAATGACGACCAAGTATTGTCGTTAACCATAAGTTATAGAGCTTTTAACATGGTTCCGGTCGATTCTATGTATCAAAAATTATACCAATCGATCAACTTCGATGACGATAGGAATCTGTCGTCAGATTGCCGCCAAAATTTATATAGCAAATTTAGAGTGCCTAACGAATCTGCTCTCAAAATTTCAAATGACCAAAAATTACGGCCTGTAACGTGGTATGGACAAACAAACAGATGAACGAACAAATGCAATTGAAGTCCTCCCACGGATCACACTACGTTCAACAAATTCATTAATACGAGTGCTACAAAGATAAGCAAAAAGTGAATTTCAAGTATTTTTAAATTATTGAGAGATTGTTTTATAGATCAATACCAATATACTTATCTGTAGATTGAGCTATAATTTTCCCTAATTTGAATAAGAAATAAAGGTGAAAAGTTTGGATAACCAATGCTATCAATTTTACCACCGACGATGCTTGCCTAATTAATAAAAATCACATTGACGTACAAATATTACTCATTTCACCGAAAAATATAAAGTAACAAATTTTTATAAAAAAGAATACAACAGACTTCAAAGAGCGCTAAAAAGTAAAAAATTGTATTTATATTAAAACAAATATACAATTCAATAAATAAAATAAATGCATGTGCACTTCAGAAAAGAATGGGGTATGAATATAAATATATGTATACAGTATTTTTTAATCAGTCTGACACCGGAAATTTCGATAGCTTTTATTATTTTCGTGAAGGTTCCTTGCGACGCGACGTCGCGTTACATGCGACTTCAATTCATGAATGAATGTGCACATATTTCTTGGAAATATGAAAATTTGGGAATTTAAAAATTCTCAAGGTTACATATTTGTCCTTATGCAAAGGAATATTACGGTTGCACCTTGCTAATTTCCAAATTGTGTAGATATGTGGAAATATGTTAAAATTGAGTGATACGATTTTCTTACTAATGAAGCTAAATAAAAGCTAAATAAAATAAACAACCCTTCTTTTGTCCATATATCAAAAAATGAATTTTTAAGATTGCAGTTTATTCAACCGATATTCATCAAATAATTATATTTTCATATCACATGTTTCTCCTCTGTATACTATTATATAAAAAGAATTTTAGAAAAAGAATATGAAGCAGATATCATTGTGCATCCCCGTGTAGCAGACGAATAGTTCAATTTCTAATATGCCTTAGAAACAGATAAATGTAAAATTACCGATCTACATTTTACATACGTAATAAATCATCTTGGACTAAGGTTTACCTTTCCTTTTTATTGTGCTACGATTTTTACAAAATACGTAGAAAATGCTTATTACTCGGGGTTAACTAGCTGATGCGTTTATCATGACGGTACACGCTCCAGATAAAACAGTAAAGCATCGTAAAAGTGATTGTAGCCGCTCCCGCGAAATTTATACGACGCTTTTGCTGCGATGAGTTATTGGCTTTTGCAAAATGATCCTTAGAGCCGAGAGTCCCCGGTTCGGTCAATGTTCCACGAGGTTCTACGCTTTACGACGTGCCGGGTTTCAAGCCGATGATACCTGTTCCGGCTACACCTTGGTGCTATCCTTGGGTCTTTGTAGAGGTTACGGTCTAGCGGTTTTTTCCTCGAAATCTTTTGAGTTGCTTGGCCGTGTGCCGATGCACGTGAACACAGAGGGCCCCGTAGCAACCCGTAATGCTTGCATTATACGAAGTAATACACGAATGAAGATTCGAGAATGGGGAAGTAGCTTCTGTCCGCCTCTGTATAGCCGTTACTGCTTGTTGTTATCGTTGGCCCGAGGTGCAATGCCTCCATCATTCTTTACCGATGCATTTCCTACTTCTAGGCATTTCGTTCGAATACTGTTTTAAACAACGCACCTGTTGCACTAGGATTCTCAATAACTGTGCAAACTTTAGATTATCCAGTTAACGGGGGTTGATGTGCATAGGGTAACTGCACCTAATTATGGAACATGTGATTTTACAAGCTTCCTAGAAGTAGATACATGCTTCCTTTTCAATTAAATAACAATAGCACATTAGTACATGACAACGTCTTATGTCAGTGGTAAGTAAGTGTAGTGATCTCTAATTGTCAATCAACGATTTCCGAGCACCAAATCTTTGATTTTCTTTACGTGGCTTTCATCGGTAGACGTTGATGGTCGTTCAGCGCATTGTTTGTCTGAATCAAACAGTAAAAATGGAAAAACTCACTTTTGTATGTTTACAAAAACACGTGAAGCACTGCAGCAATTGAATACATTAACATAAAACTATGCAGAGATGTCACGGACAGAAAAACAACAATTTCATGATTTTATTGTACCCGCTAAGTTTAAATGAAAAATTCACCTTATTTTTTTATCACAGTAGTATGATCGTACGACAGTCGCTTATGTTAGTGTCGACCATCCTCAACATCATCCTCGACCATTCTTGTCACAGTTATCTGAACATTATTACATCTAAACATAGGTTATTTTTCAGACTCATACAAATGGTCTCTTAAAGCAGTGTATATCTAACATAAATTTCAGTACAGCAGAAATGAAGCTTTTGAGGTAGAAATTTTACGTATTCTGACTCAGCCACAATTTAATGAGCCTGAATCTAATTCAAATGATAGTTCGTGTTTTCAGTTTGCTCGTTCGCGTTACTGATACTTGTGAATTTAAACGTTGATTATAAGTGTTCGTGTTGTGAGATGGGTTCGACCCATGATATTAATGTTCGTTTCGTGTTATAAGTTAGATCCGTTCGTGCTATAAGTTTGTTCGCTTCGTGATGCGACTTGTTCTCCCGTGATTTTGATGGTTTTAGTCGTGTTGTAATTTTTGTTCTCTTCGTGATTTTGATGGTTACATTCGTAATATGATTTTTGTTCTACCATGATTTTGATGGCTCTAGTCGTGTTGTAATTTTTGTTCTGTCGATTTTCGCAGAGGTGACCATCAACGTCACCTCCGAAGTGACGCTTTGGAATGGGGCGAGGTTGTTCATTGGTTGTAGTTGTCTTAAAGGTTGACGCCCTCGTACAAGAAATTGTCACCCCTGGAAGTAACCGCGACCAAGGGGTGACGCGCGAGGGAGTCCGCGTGTTTTGGGAAAAATCCGTAGCAGGTAATAAGGTGAAGAAGCACTCTGACCCCTGACTGTAATGGTTGCAAATAACGGAATTGAAAATTAACATGTTGGACCCAAGCTATAAACTTGGGTCGTCGACGCGAGAGAGTTTTTTCCTAGCGAAAAATGGTCAATGGCTTCATAAACTTATTGCCGTTACGGTCGGTTCGAAATTCTCGGTCTATTGCTTTCCGTGATTTTACGATTCGTTTTTGAAGTCTTGTACGGTTATTTATAATATACGAAAATTAATGCATGGCATTTTAAGGAGATGCAACAACATCTAAATACCTAATGTTAGGTACGACAAAAGTATTTTCTTCCAAACTGCTAATATCAAAGTGGAATTATGATAATGATAATATACGTGTACTACTTTTTTTATACAAAATGCCACAAGGAAAACAATTAAACGGAATCGAAATAAAGATTATTAATAATTTAAGAAATAAAAACAATTCGGTAGACAAAATTTGTGAAATACTAGGAAGGAGCCGTTGCGAAATTTCTAACTATTCATGAAATAGTGCATATGTTAAAAAATCCAAGAAGTAGTTCAAAATCGATATTCTGCGAGAAAAATGCAACACTTTACGACAGGCATCCTATTCAACATTACCATTAACCGTACCGCTGTACAATGCACACATACTTCGAAATTTTTAAAAAGTAGAAAAAGAAACGAACAAACGATGAAGCATAATTGAATGTACATACTATTATTTTATGTCCATAAAAATCAACAGAGGTTTCAAGAAAAGCACCGTAACAAATTTTGCAATTTAAAATGAGAAACGTACGAATCGGTCATTTGACCGGTTTGGTGCGATTACTGATAATAACTCGACAAACAACATATGCTGGCGTAAAAAGAAGTGTTAGAACATTGCAATATATACTATCCGATTCAAATAATTTAAAAAGACGTAAATGTTTGAAAGACCACTATTAACTGTCATAAAGAAGTCAGGTTGGAGTTTGCAGAACAAGTACACTGGAGCAAAAAAATGAAAGAAAGTAATTTTCTCTGATGAGAAACGGTTTAATTTAGATAATCATGATAGTCTAAACTATTATTTTCATGACTTGAGAACTGAGGTATTAACATTACAAAGGTAACAAATAAGTGGTGGAGGAATAGTGATACGGGAAATCACAGATTATTATGACAAACCAGATATTGAACTTATTTCTTCGAAAATAAATGGCAGAAGATACATAGTTATTGTTCATAAATATTCATCAGAACAGAGATAATCTATAGCCGAAAGACGTATATTTTTCAACAAGACTACGCAATCATGCATTTTGTAAAGATAGTACAAACTTACTTCAGACATACAGAAATAAATATATTATCATAGCCTACGAGACCTGTTATGGGGTATAAGCACTGGCAGTGCTTATTTAAATTGTATAAATCTTTATCAAGGAGAATGTTACAAATTGTAAAAAATTAAGATGATAACACAAATTATTCAAAAGACGATAAAAATGAACTGTATGTGTTAGTCTTTTATGAAAAACATTAATACAACGTTTAAAATAATTTAAAACATGCAATCAATGGAATACAATCTAAATAAGTATTAATTTTTGAAAAGGGGGCATAACACATAACGAACAACGTTGATAGATATAAAGACTACTGTTTATTATAATTGAATGTACTTATATTAAATAATAATATAAAAGGAATAGTAATATTCATATTAATACATTTCGTACGACTCTTCCATACAATGAATTGGATACTAATATATGTATACACGGATAAGAAAAGAAGCGCTAGTACACATATTAGCAAATATTAGAAGATCTGTGAGACGGAAAGAATAAATCCTTAAATTTTTTCACATTCGTTTTATTTCAAATTAAAGAAAGACTATTAGGAAAACCTCCTTCCATGAGCATTGGCTTTGGTTATTCATCTTCATTTTTCATTCGATAGACATCTTATTTAGCGAGGGTGTAAGATTCATTCTTGAAGATCATTAAGAAAGTTACGAATTCCGTATCTTTCCCCTTATTTATACTGCAAGAACTACCTGTGTGTCAATTTTGAAGAATATATCTTACCTAGAAGCACCCCAAAAGCTTTGATGATAAATGTGTGAATTCGATTGCAAAAGAATTTTATATTTTTCAGACAGTTTTAAGTAGAATGTTAAAACTTGCTAAACCGTCTTAAATCATTTGTCTTATCATTATGTTAAATGCTTACGATCTTATCATTGCATACAGTTGTGTAAGAGGAGGTGTAAAAGCGGACTAAGTTGCTTTGTGGGGTGGAGAAGAAGCGAGAGAATGTGATCCTGTACATTACTGTGCATGTTAATCTTCATAAACTTCATCTAAGCCTTCTCAGAATTATAGCAGCCGTAATAGCCTCACAAATCTTTGGACTAAGCACGCTTTAATTCACATTGATATAATTATGAGAGTGAGAACAAAAGTAACGGCGTGATAAAAGTAACATATCTTTCCCCTGCTTTTACAAACGTTTTTAGACGATTTATTTTTTATTAGATGCATGTACATAATATATTCTCAATTCAATTTTCTTAATTGATACGGAGTCGTAACATGAATCACATACAGTGGTTAAACTGAATTGGTAATAAATATTACTCAAGTAAACTACCACTTGATAAAATTCATAGTTACATTATTCGTACTAAATTAATCACTTCTTAGAGCGACTTTAGATAATACCTTTATATCTTTATAAGTTCATATAGTTAATTTCAATAAATTATGTACAATTTATAGGTTATAAGACTTCTGTTTTGAAAAACGCGATCGGGGACGAAAGTAACATCTTGTTTCAATCTTTACTTAAAGTATAATATACATGTATATATTGTACTCAAGTATAAGTATAATTTATTTAAGTATTTTTACTTAAATAAATTCGTAAGAATTATAGTAAATTACATGTGTTTATGAGTACACATTCCATTTTGACATAACAGTTATGTAAATGATAAAATTTATCATGCAATATTGTGTGTTTGTTGATATTACCCTGATTTCGGAAGTAAATGATCCATACAATCAGAGTACACGTTTTTCTATAAATTTATCACAGCATTTTAAAGTATTTCAATCGTATTTTATGAATACACTGATGCACATATGAAAATAATATGTAGCGCGGAAAATGTGTAACTTTACTTCGAACATAGTTATAACCTGACCCAATTGCAAGGACTACTTTGTAAATACGTTTACGAACCAATTTACCGAAACTATTTACCGACCGATTAGATTATCAGTTTCATATGATTCGGATTAACATAGCACTAGTTGAACCGTCCATATAGAGGTGCAGGAATATCTAAATAGCAGTTTACAGATAACTATAAAAGAGGTTTGCAGAATGCGTTCGCAGTTCATTCCAGTTACCAGATCGCGTGTCTAAATGCAGATTCCTTGACATTAATTCACGAAGCAACAATTTTAACGCATTTTCGCATACATATGGCACTTATTTTAAACGGATCAGATCAAATGCGAGGAAGAGGCAATTTACAACATATTAAATGTAATGATTGATGTACACGATATGTATCGCATAAAAACATTTTTCTTAATTAAATTAAGTAGCTACCATTAAAGCGAACTACATTATTGAATTTCAAATTAAATAATTCTTAGAAGAGTGTTACAATCTTAATGTTATGCATCGCTTATAATGCCCTACTTGATACATCCTGCTACTTTGATCAACTCTTATCAGATTATTTATACGTAATTAGAGTTTGATAGAGCTAAGAACTGCGTTCACGTTCTTAGCTGAAACATTGGAATTTATGTCAATTTTAACTATTTGTAGCTATTAAACTTTCTGCTCATATATAATGAAGAAATTTTACATATGATATAAAACATATAATGTTAACACTTGAATTACCAACCAGTCATAATGATTGGCTCCATGTTGCACACTTCATATTACAAAATTTTGTTGCAGTCCTTTTGTCGATATGTTTGCCATATTTTATTGAGATAAAGAACGATAGTATATGTTAATTGATCCTTCAGTATTTACTTATTTATTTTTTCACTTTATTTCCAATTTAAAAGTAAGTAAAACATTCATCGATAGTCATCTGCTTAGAGGTGCTATATTACATAAAACGATAAATTCTATGTTATATCAGTTTAATAAAATAATAGGCAACGTATTGTATTAAGAAAAATTTACAATATTGTATTTTATGGTACTTTTATATCATCAAATTGCGTTTGACTTCTAATGTTTCGAAGTCGGCCATTTGATACGTAACAATCTAATAGAAAGGTCTCGAGGACCGGATAAAATGGAGATACTGTTTCAGGTGTCTTTATTGGTTATAAGAGAAGATAATTTTCATGAACATATTTTAAGATTTTCAAACGACAAATAATATGTGATGAAATACACAGTTACTGTGAGTTAAAATCGTAAATCACGAATTATTTTCTTATTTTGGCTAAAAAATGTACTGTATAGACATAACACTTCTGTAACGGACGCAATAATATATATCTGCATTATTGATGTGAAGAATAAACCAAATTTCGTTAAATATTTTTAACAAAATGAATAAGTATAATAACATCTATGAATCATGGCTGTCAGTTAAAATCGTAGACATAAAACTGTTCGATAAATTCGAATTTTTTCTAATTTTGTATCTTTCTACAAGCAACTCCTGCCGATTTTTGTGCGTTGAATACGAATCTGTAAACCGTCTCTGTACACGGCTCATAAATTTTGAGAAAATCGAATTGGAAAAAAAAAATGGTAAATTTTTAACTTTGAAGATGTTTTGCAATTTTACAATAAAATATCGAATTTCTGTTCAGACGGAATAGTTCTATGGACTCTCCTTAATAAAATGATATAAATCATTGCTTTATAAACATTTAAATATACAGGGTGGGGCAATAACTATTAGCACCTTAAATATTTTCGAATCTATAAGACCCAGAGAAAAATTAGTGTTACCAAAATTGTACGGTACGAATGGGTCTATAATATAGCGATAATAATTTTTGTCCAAGTGGAGGCGCTTCGGAGATATGAATGTTATCTCTATTTTTTTAAATGGAACGGTATGTTTTTTAACTTACATTCTGATAGAGTATTTCTAGACGAATCCAATGATCTATTGCGAAGGTCATTCATGGTCTGGGTTAAGCCAATTATGATTTAAAATAATTTACTTTCAATTGAAAGGGCTGTTTTCTCTCCTTAAATGTGCACCAATCAATTATTTTTTTGAAAACTACATACTGTGTAAGTTTCACTAAAATCTGTTCTTAACACTTTGGAAACTTGCCTTGTAAATATTGAATACGAAACGATATCGTTGCCGTTCTCGAACTTTACATCGAAATATTACATTACAAAATCGGTTCATCCAAAGAACAAAGTATTTATTACCATGTATGCGGAACGTGTAATTATATCATATACCATGTACATTTTGCGAAAGCGTTCTCCATACACGCATCTGCTATTCCGAGAGTTCTAATTTGCAACTTGCCGCCTAAGTACAGCCATATGTTAATTTAAATTCCGTCCCGAAGAAAAGGGCCTATTATGATTAACGATAAAAGAGAGAAAGTAACTCGTTTAATAATATTACGAGTTCTCGAACAGGCTTGTTAAGTTTTTACCAATCGCCAATCGGTACCATAATCCCAGTACTTCGATTTATTAAAAAAGGTAAAATAACTCTATTAGCTTGAGTGCATTTTCTATGATAGAAAATTCGTTATTAACCTATCCACAGAGAAACGATAAATATTAATCATATAAAAATGAGAAACCAATTTACTTATACCGCTGCATCAACTCCGTTGGTGCATTTTGGCTCTTATTGTAAGCAACATACCACATAAGAATAAAAAAACAACCGTACTGTATCAGTATGTGATACAGTTGTATAGGAGTTAGTGCCTTAATTACGAATAGATTTTTTGAATTTTTAACATGCATTTACACAAATTTATTTATTTAAAATATAGTTTTGATTTTCATGGATGCAAATCAGAATTAATATCAATTTCATGACATTTGTATTCAGCACATCGAAGCAAGTAAAAGGACATATACCATGTGCTAAAAGCTTAGGGTGGTAACGATGAAGTCTTATAATTTGTTCGTTATTGTTAGTACAGTTGCATTGGAAATAGATAAGCCGAGTTAAAGATCTGTTGCTCTTCATGGTCTGATTTCACAGGTTATGTTCGGCTTTGTACATAGTCCCGCGTGCTACGCAAAAGGCGTGAACAGTAGACTGATCTATCGCCTTGAAGAGATCAAGGACTCTTAGGGAACGTTGTTCGTTTATCGGCGTAGATGCTAACACAATCGCTGCCGATGATCACGGCGATGATGTTAATCGAGTTGTCGATGAGCATGGTAGCTCACTGTCTCATACGTGCATGCCGTGCACGTAGACGTCTGACCAATGAGAAACTCATCGATAATTACTGGTAATCGCTACGTTTATCTCGTCAAGTTTCTTTTATAATTATCGAAGTTATATAGTAGAGAAAGTAAACCTGGGTGGCATAATGAGCAACAATTTGAGGAATGTTGGAGTGGAACAGATATTTTAGAAAAACTCGACTCCAGAAACCTCGATGTCGTCTTGAACATCTGGGTTTATTACTGCCGTAATAAACGAATAGAGAAAATTTCAGCAATTTTGGAAATGCAGATGATCAATTATCACCTTCAGGTCTGGTTGACGATCAAAACGCAGCTAGGAAGGTTGATAAATGTATTTTTTAGACTATAAATATAGAAAGGTGCTATTTTTCAGCAGTTCAATAAAAACAGTTCGATTAAATTAACAAGTTATTTAATATCTTATAGGGTAACTTTCTTGACTAATAACTTCTATCAAACATTGGGACATTTTACAAATTTTTTTCAGATATTTAGTATTAACATTATCCCATTCCGTTTTTAATCGTTGTTTCACCACTTCTTTTGGCGGTAATTGTCGTCAGTATATTTGTATTTATTAAAACTGGTATAAAGCTTATGTTCGTACATGTCGGGGGTTTCTTTTGGAAAATATTATTCGAAAAACAAGCGTATTTTATTTGTTACTTCGATAACGCGACTATTCTGTGTTTCACAAGCAAATTTTGTGTTCGGATAAATAAAACGAGTTTGTACATTGTTTCGCAATCGAAATATATGTATATTAGTATTCGTTATTCCATAAATTGTTTCCAACTATTTTCAACTACCGAACAGATGACTCTGTTGTCCAGTTTCTGGAGGCACGAATCCCTCTGATTAAGATCCTTTGTACATTTTAATTTATAAATCTAAATTGAAGCTTTGGATACTTCTAATTCGGGAACTGGCCATTAACTTACAATTAGTGTATTTCAAAGCAAAAAGTGAAAATACAAGATATTAACATGTGTTATTAATATTATGTACAGTAGTAGAGTATCATGTTAGTACCTAATAAATTATATCATTACAATCTGAAAAGGCTTTTTAATTTTATGGAAAACGTGAAAAATGCTGAAAATTTGTAGTGGTTCTAATTCGATGTTCAGGGACTGTAATTACGATCGAATGTTTAAGCATACTTTCGGAAAGAATTGGGCCATTTACTGCAATATTATGGCTCAGTTAATTCCGCCAAATTATTTGCTTATTCAGTTACATAATATTCCTAAATCAGTGATAACAATCGGAGGATTTATAACAGAAAAGAAGGAATTTTCACTTACTAGAGCAAAGAACAAATTCAGATCGATATTTCCTAAACTATAGTATATTTTAGCATTAATGTTCTTTGCATTCAGGCACATGTATTCCATTTAATTTACAAAATATATTAATTAGTTAAGGACGTAATAAATATATAAAATGTAGCTAAAGAAATAATTAAAGATATATTAGATATACAAAAAATATGTTAAAAAAATGCATATATTTAATATTTTCTAAACTAATGAGTTTTCATAATAAGTGACATAACAATTTTGCGCAGAATTTTGCGTGTCATCAATATTTTTGAGAATATTTGAACGGAGCAATTTGAATGAGACACCCTCTACGTTTTCATTGTTTTATAATTTTAGTAGCAAGTGTTCAAATATTTACGTGAGTACATTCGTTAATGAAAGCATGCGAAAATATTGCTTCTTCAGCTTAACATCTCTGAACAACGAAATTGCATTTTTGAATGTCAACATAGTCGCTGTCCTTACTCTTCCTCTACATAGAACTGTAAAAGAGAGACAAGGATCGTTAATCTTTGTTCGTACTTTCTCAGTTTGCTCACATGAAGACCCCAAAGTCAATTCGAATCTCATCGTTACTCTACTAAACTGGTAATAAGAAAATGTTATAAAAAGTGATTTACGTAAATATTATTAGTTAAAGCACTCATCTCACGTGCAATTGAAAAAATTCTGGTTTACAACAAGATTTCCTTTAGAGTGGTATAAAATAAAAAATTTTTAGCGAAGAATATGAAGTAAAAAGAAGTTTTTAATATATTTTTAACCTACAATGAATCTACATATAATATTTAAATAAATTCCTCTTACAAAAAACAATAAACGTAAAAATGGTACTGTGTCCGAATATTAGTGGAAGTATTTGTATATAAAATAAAATAAACACTGCACGGTTAATTATTCGGTTATCTGTACTAGAAATTAAATCTTGCATGAAATACAGAATTTAACAATTAATCTTATTTGTTGGAAAAGACGAAAGGAAAGCATCCCGCCAAGAGCTGCTATTAAAACAAGACTTTATTGATCATATTAATGGAGTCGTCCTTTATTGGATGTTTATTATAGTCTCTAACGTGTCCACGATATAGTTCAATTTTTCCAACCTACTGATTTATACTAGGAAGCTGTTCACGACGTGAATACCCAAGTATCCAGCAGGAATAGAGGAATACGCCTTGCCTTGATTTACGTTCAGTCCCGATTAGAAGTCGATAAAAGGATCAGCTAACTTATGTTGATGTACTGCTGTTGTAATCTATCTTGCTATTCGACTTTCATAGCATACAGTCACTCATGCAAGCACACGGACGTTTGTATCTTCGAACTATTAACAAATAAAGTGCACATATTAGATTTAAATTTATAAAATGTAAAAATTACAAATAAATTAATTATAAAATAGTGCTGCAATTTAAATAAGATGCAAGGTTTTAAACTGTATGAGTAGCATTATAAGAGCAATCGCGGTGTATACAAAATTGCTGAAGTATTAAATTTAAACATACTTTACATAAAAATCAACGAAGTACTCGGACACATGTGTTAAACCTCTGAATAAATGCATAATACTTTGGTGTAAATTACATGTTCAATTATCCAACATGTGTATTTTATTTAAACAACTGGGGATGTAAGCGTTCAAATATGTACGGTAGCCATTCAATAATTCTCAGCTTTCGGAACTCTGGATATAGACCTTCCTAAGAAACGAGAAATTATCGAGTGTTAGTGTCATGAGCGCTTTTTCACAGTTTGTGTTGGTTTTATTTAACAAAAAGTGAATATTTACTATATAGAATGGTTCACGTAAGTGTATCAAACTGTATTTGCGTTACTAATGCCGATACAAAAAAATGTCAAAACAGGAAGATAAATGGTTCAAGGAATTCTGTACTTGTGAGACCAAGTGTCCTTTTGTAATGCACTGGTGCAAATAATTATTATTTATGGAGACATTGTGAAAAATACTAAATGGATCAAATTCATTGCAAGTTTTATAAGTTTCTAATCTTAAAGCTTTTTATCTTAAAATAAAATTTTTGGTGGTACCTCCTTTCAAATTTCTGTTAACTTTATTCAAATAAAACATTAGTTTATTTTATGGTTTATTTATTTGTTTATTTTACTTTGATTTTCAAATTGAGTGTGCGTGTTTATACTACGCGTACGTGTTTATACAACCTCTTTTTGTATTACGAAAGAAATTTAAATTTCCAAATTTATGTGTTTAGATCTAAGTTTTCAGACTAAAGCTTTTTGACAAATCAAACTTGTTCTGTAAACTTTTAAACTCAAATTTTTAAATTTAGTCTAACTTTTAATTTCTATTTATTTTAATCTATTTTGCTCATTTATTTTCATTTTAATCTTAATATTCAATTTTATAGTGACAAGTAAAAATTTTTAAATATCAGATTTTCAATCTGAAGTTCTAAATTAAGATTGTCAAATCTGAAGTTTAAATTTTCGCTGTCACCTAGAAATCATTAAACAATTTATCGTGCACCATTGATTCGATGATTTAATCAGACACATTACATACACATACGCGTTGTCTCAGTGTTTAACAAAGGATTTGCGATGATATTTAACGATTAGAAAAGAATGGCATCGGCCTTTGATATTACAGAGGCTACATGAGTTTCTATACAATAATTGGGAAGTATCACTAGTACAATATGTTTGAAAGTTCCTGAAAAAGGGAACTGACTCGGCAATATAAATGATAATAACATGACGAGAGTACATTGTACTCGGTGATCGGGACAAAGGGCGAGTAGTATGGTGAAGGAATTCGTGTGGAAAGTAAAGGTTACCAACAACAAATTGTCGTTGATTAATTGTGTGTCTCGCGTGAAAGGCACTTATCGTGACCAGACGCGAGTTTTCATGTATTGTTTTCTGAAGCGAGGAGGACGTTCGATCGACGATGAACGGTAAAGAACGACACATCGATACACTGTAATAGAAAGCTCGTGTACTGTTAGATGATGTCAAGTGACATTTTGAAGAATACTTGTATAGACGGTATTAGTTATTGTGCTGTACAATTAAAGGATCATACGTGCATATTGTATAACGTACATATTCAATGATAGTGTTAATATGTTAGATATCGTCGACATATTTCTCGAATGAGTATGAGCGAGAAATGCGACAGAGAAGTTTACAAACCTTTTGATAAATATTTAATAGAGACGATATGACAGAATGACGGATTTTATCTTATTACTTAGGTATGATATCTTTTAAAGATAGACTAACAATATCTGTTCGTTCATTCATGGATTAATACTTACTATGTTTGCTTTGCTAATATTGCGGCGCTATTTTTATACGGTAACATCGGTAAAAATTATTTAAAAAGATGTTATTGTTACCGTTTTTCAAAATTATTGAAATCGGTAAAGAACTCATCCTGAATAAATACAGTTCTTGTATCAGATAAGAATTCAACCGTTCGTTGCTTAATTTTTTAGGAATAAAATATTTTTATGTACAAGAATATTATGCAAACAAATAACTTCTATAAAATATATTTAAAAAATATTATATTAATAAGACTTTTTCTTGTTAATATTACGTAACAATTTTTCTTATTACTAATACGATATTAATTAAAAAATAATTGTAAACAAATAGGATCCATAAAAAAATATATTTAAAAAATAGTGATATAAGAATTACACGCAAAATTGCTCAGGTTTTTCCCTTGACGTCCCGAATTTTGTTTAACATGAAATATAATATAGTTTACGGAAAATTAAGATTTGAGTCATCATTTTACACGTTTCGAAACCGTTTCAGGAATACAAGTCTTTAAATTTTGTAATTTTTACCCATTTTCTCGAACATGGGATTATTTTGTAGGTAGTATTATCTATTTTATAAGTAGGCAATTATTTTATAGGTAGTTCTGCAGAATACTTGCAGTATCAATGATAAAGGACATATGAATTTGGTCATAAGTAACAATATCAAGAAGAACACTAATTAACAACAATAATTATATTTATTGATTTATAACAACAATCATAACACAAATTAGATATTGAGTTGTAACCTAACTAAACATGTATAAAAATTATAATTTTTATTGCCATACACGGATTCTTTTATTAAAATTTTCTAAAACTTTCAAATTTAGGTTTCTAAAATTGAAGCTGTATATGAAAAAATGTTTTCCTTCGATTTATTTTTGTATATAAAATCCTGATAATTTTCGAGACACCCTGTACGTATAGAGGAAAGTTGTTCAGAATGATGCTCTCAACAAAATATTCCAATGCCATTGAAATCAACGAGGTGTGCCCTTTTCAATATAATTACCAATAAAAGTATTACCTAATAAAACATTCAACAGTTTCAGAGTGGTAATCAATGTGTTAATAACTCGTGTACGTAACCATAGAATTACGCAGATTGTTACCTCGAGTAATGTCAGGTGTGAATGTCAAGCGAAACACCGGGAAAAGCAATGGCACAGGTTTTCCTTGCTACCATAGAATGCCATCCGTATGCGCACGGAAAGCCATGAACTGCCACGTGCCTGTAATTACGCAAAACTCTCGTATGATTTAATCTTAGGTTTAGCATTCTTCGTTTCCTGAGAAAACTCGTTGTTACTTTCCACGCCAGTCAACTTCTGTATTACTGTATTCTGTAAGCTTTCAACGACTTCCTCCGACGACAGCAGATGATGACATAACTGTACACGTCGAGTTTTGCAGATAAGTCACTTGTTTGCACCGGAGGTAATTTCTCTCTATTCTTTGGAAGGGGTACACATAACCGTGCATGATTATAACTTCGACCTTAAACCGAATAGTTCCAGCATAAATATAGGAAGTATCTGCCACTGACTTGTATAATTAAGAGTAATTATTCCATTAAAACCAGGGATTCTCATCTCTTTATGATTCCTTTTAAAATAGTTTTCTTCATCAATTTCCCCATTACATTTTTCTCTATAATGTACAGCATACAACATAATTGTAATACAATTAATTACACATAAATAATTTAAAGATAACTATGAATTATTATGCTTTATTATTTTTTATTTTATCGACATAAAAAAGCTTCTAGAAACAAAACCACGGATTCCAATTGCACAAATGTTGCATTCTAATTAATTTCATGGCTGTGTTTGATGTATTGATATATTGATGAATTTTCAATATCATTATGAACCTTAACCACATTCCTAGACGTCCTATATGTATAAGTTTCAATGGCTACCAAGGGCGAATGAATGAGCACAATTTTTTATGTGATTCATTAGCTTGGATTCTTTGCATTTTTTTGCTTGTGTTTTCTTGTGTTCCTGCATTTTCCTTTTTATATTGTATTTATTACATGCAAATGTATATATTTTAACTCTTTACACTCCTAATGTTTTTTGTCTGTCAACAAATCTTTAATTAATTTACAAAATAAATTAGAAAAGATGATAAAATTTTCAATAAAATTGCAATATTGAAAAATTGAAATATTTTTCATTTATATTAAGTAGTAAGGTAGTAAATAAATGTCGAGTCTAGCTCGACAGTGGAGTTGGTGAAAGAAATGTAATTTCGATCCACACTCGATATAGGAATGGTAAGAGTTATAATTATACTTTTTAATATATATGAAATAATTTCAGTGCATTTTTCCCTTTTATTTATTTTATACAATTATATATTAAATAATTATAATTATATTTTATATAATTATAATAGCTTTATAGCAATAAACAATTAATTATAAATTATATTAATAATTTTTTTGTATTTTTGTATGTTGATTCTGCCAATCAGTTACCAGTGCATATTCGTCTATCGATCTCCTATCGATCCTTTAATCATCATCTACCTCTTTTAAAATTCCATTGATCCCCAGGGGGCCAATGCCGGCCACGTTGGGAACGTTGGGAAGGTTGCAACAATTTGAATAATATTTTATTTATAGCTTGATATCGTAATCATAGTTTATGACCTGGTAAAGTGTCCACTAGACCATAATCATTTACCGAGGACATCGCAGTTTTATTCTAGTTGTAGTAAAAGTATGAACATGCGCGTATGCTGAGTCATCTTATGATGGAAAAGAAAAGTACGTCTGTTATATTTTCTTTGTTGGAAAGTCGGTTGGATGTTCAAATCACTGTTTTTACTGTTCATTAATGCGTCTTCATTTCGTGCAGGTTTGGTGTAGACTGCATGTGTATTAGCGAATCGGAGCATTTACAGAATTGGTTTGGTTATCAGCGCCATTACCTGTATTCTATTATTAACGCTTTCAATTTAAACGAACAGTGCAATATATATATCAACTTATTTTTTAGAGGAAATGTTAATGTTAACTCATAGGCAAAAATGATCCAATTAACGGGTAAGAAACTTTCTTGAAATGCCCACTTCACACGCAGAATTAACGACGAGTGAATAGTTGAAGATGTATACTGATTACACAATTTCAAATATAATACTAAAATATATGTAGGGATATCAAAAAGTAAAGGGATATTTGAGGAAAGGGCCATTTATTCTAATGATAGAAATGTGGAACATACCTTATTTTTCTACATAACCTCCCTGGACTTCAATACACTTTTCCCACCGTTTCACAAGTTTTTTGATTTCGTCGGAAAAGAAGTTTTTCGGTTGCATTTGCTGCCAATTACATCCCTTTACTTTTTGACTACCCTCGTATATACTAAACACAATATTTTCTAAGGTAATTTTAAAAAAATTTCAAACAGCGAGTTAGATACAATATTTGATGTTTACTGTTTGAATGTAAGTGTGAATTTTATTTTCTGCCGCTAGCATTTCTTTTGTGGTAAACTTAATTTGGCGAAGGGACTTTTCCTAACGACGATTGCGATTGATTCGTTGATTTTTAACGAAATTTGAAGGTCGGAAAGCTATTCCGTGAGGACTACGAATAGAAACCAGGTAGGTTTTTTGGACCTCAAGAAGCATAGAACGATGACAGTTATAAAACAATTTAGACTTTCTCAAATTGTGCTAGACGACGAAAACTTTTACAGTCCATTTAGATAATGGGTAAAAAATTTGTTCGTTTCAACTACTGCTAATAGCATATTTTTTGACAAAATAGGTTTTGTGACAAACCTATGTTGTAGGAATTTTTTTTGCTTTAACACGTAGCGACATTTATTTTCTTAAAATGTGTTAATCAAAAAATACCTAACAAAAAATACTTTCTCAGTAACTTTATTACGCAGTAACAGTTAATATAAAATAAAAGATAGAAATGTTAAGAAATAATGTATGCGTTCGAATACTTTTGACATTCTCTTTCTGTACATTTCGGCAATAAATGTTTTCTAGCTTTTACAAATATCATACGATATTCAATTGTATATACATAATGTTGATACTTATATTTTACTATGTTGCTCAACTTAAATTCAATTTTTTCAAGCTCCATATGAAATAATTTTATTGTATACATTTTTATTTATTCTTTTCCAGTTGTATGAACAGACTGGAAACACCTTGTATACTATTGTGATAAAAAAGTAAGGTGAATTTGTTTATGAAATGATAAATCTTTAATTTATTATTCCTCTAAATCAATCCCTCATATCACTTTCAAAGTATTCCCCCATCCGACACAATGCACTTATGCCAATGTTTTTTCAATCCTCGAAAAATAGTCAAAAACAAGTCGTTTTCCGGGATGGGCTTTTTGGCGGTTCAGCTAGCGGAGTGGGAGAGCTAGGAAAAATGAAGGAGAAGGAGAGAGGTGTTTCGTCCGGGACCTGGTAGTGGACTCGTCAGTAAGGTATCCTAGCAGGTCCTTGTCTTAGACGCGGGGATGTATGGAAGCGATGGGCAGGAACTATTATGTAGGAATAGGAAGGCTCATTGACTACTAGCGAGAAAGTCTAGTCTCGGTCTTATGCGCCGTCTAGTGACGATGAGCGTAGGAGTGAAACCGCCACAGCCTTCAATACTTTTTTTGATTTGGCTTTTATCTCATTAGACGATTCGAAACAGTATCCCAGACACGATCTTTTGAGCTTGTTAAACAGCCAGAAGTCGCACGGTGCTAAATCAGGCGAATATGGTGGTTGTGGAACGATATGGGTCGATTTTTTGGTGAAATGCTCTCGAAGAACCAATACAGTGTGAGACGGTGCAATATCGTCCCACGCGAAATTAACGAGTTTGAGGCACAAAACATCTTTTAAAATGGTTTTGGTTGATCCAAATGAGATGTCCGCAGCATCAACAAGATCTCTAATTGTCAATCGACGATTTCCAAGCACCAAATCTTTGATTTCCTTCACGTGGCATTCATCAGTACATGTTGATGGTGCGTCCGGAGCGCTATTTGTCTTGAATTCGGACTCGACCTTTTTTGAAATATTTGTACCACTTGTAAATATTTTTTTGCGACATAGCCTTGTCACCAAAGGCTTTCTGCAACATCCACAACGTTTCCGCGGCAGAATATTCATTCCGTAAACAAAATTTAATGCAAATTCTTTGCTCAACAAAATCAAACATAGTAAAAATCGAAAAACTCACTTCTCTATGTTTACAAAAACACGTGTAACTTTGTAGCAATTGAATATATTAACATGAAATTATGCATAGATATCAAAGACAGTACTACTAATCCACACAAAATAATTTCATGATTTGATAGTACCCGCGAAGTTTAAATGAAAAATTCATTCATTTTAAATTTCTACATTAATTTTGCATTCTAAAATGTTTAAATCACCACATTAATTATACATTCTAAAATTGTTTAAATGAATTGCACCCATTGGGAAAAAAAGTTTGTAATAATTTTCTTTTCAATACAAATTACACTTTATGAAAAAAGAACTTTAGATGTTAATTCTATCTTAAATTAGTTATAAATGTGTTTCAAAATGTGTTTTCAAACGGGAGTAACCACTAATGAGCGTTCATAAGTTTAAGTTTTTGAAAGAAAAATCTTCATTAAATTTCAGTTCAATGTACATGTAAATTTAAAAAAAATTTTATTGAAAATAATATTCATGACTAAACATCAATAAATTCGTAAAATGCGTTGATTTTTATATTATACAGCACCGTTGAAAAGCAAGATTATACATTTTCTTATAAACACTTCAAAAACTGAACGGAGTTTAAATATATTTATAAGTTGCATATAATTTTATTGATACGGATATCTTTCCGGAATAGTTTCGTAATAAGATTATGGTTTATTACGGAGAATATTTAAAATTATATTCTAAATTGTGGACTTCGTTGTTGCTGAATTTTTCGGATATTTAACAAATCAGAAAAATAAAATGTTAATAAGAGGTAAGCCATCTTACCTCTTCTTTTCCCATCACTACTTTTGTCTTCACTGCCTAAGTTGTGGCTTTGTGCCCCATCCACAGATTCCTAGGTCCACGATAACGGCCTGCTAAATAATAATCGAATCTCAGAAAGTGAAATGCCTTTGACAGTA
The DNA here is from genome assembly GCA_945859555.1 of Megachile ligniseca. NCBI lineage: Eukaryota > Metazoa > Arthropoda > Insecta > Hymenoptera > Megachilidae > Megachile > Megachile ligniseca. The sequence continues at coordinate 1,465,319 of OX243778.1, forward strand.
GATTTACGAAACCCGTAGAAATCACGGATCTCAGATTTTTTATTTTCAATTACAAAAATTATTAAGAAGCTTTTGTCAAAATGTACATTAACATTCGTCGAGATGAGGAATCATTGTATACGTAGTTATTTTTACAGTTTAGTTTCAATTTAAACATAAGTGGTCCTTAAACATCCGTAAATCTAGAGTTAAAGATTCGCGAAATCTCTCCGCGACAATCTGAAATATCGCAACAATTCGCGAAAGATATTTGATTACACGATACGATCGTCGTATAATTATGAGATGCTTTAAAACATTATTGCGTACGAATTCGTGGTAACGGGTTAAAGTTCAGTCGTCGGCACCCGGTCCTTGATCTTGTTCCCGAGATACGTCCGATTAACGGGCATCAGCATTTTCACTGTACGCATTCCTAGCATGTCCCGTGCATACTCTTTCATCCGATATGCACGGTTGCATAACGCACGATGAAATACGTAATAATCCTCGGTGCATCGTGTGAGCCGATTGGATATCGAGCGTTGCACGGAGCACGTGCATACGTATCCCTACATTATTCCCTGAGGTTCAACGGCGGTCTCGTCGTTGACGGTTAACCGTTTTCATTGCTCGTCAAGAGTAGAGAAAGAACGGAATCCACTTGGAGGCTTGGAGGCTTGCACGAATGCCCACGCCCTTCCGACAGAACGATTTCCTATCGGACATGCAAACTCTGACTTACGTGTCAGTCGATGGACAGGTTTCCGCAATAAGGAAGCGAACGTTATGATCGATCTCTCAGTCCTGACAATGCACGTAGATTATTTCCAATGATCGTCTCTTTTCTTCTTTCGTTGGGAGATCCATCTTTCCTTTTCGCTTTTCAAGTTCAACCAGCTGTGACCAGCTGGACCCGAGAAAAGAACTATCCCTGGCAATCTGTAACTATGCGTACACCGGGACGACCAGTGTCGTATTCGCAACGATTAGGTTAGTCGTGTTTCGCACGTTTCGATGAGCCACGTACGTTAGACGATCGTACACGAGATTAATCGTGTAACGTCGTTTGTGATACACCGTGATGATATCGCTTCGAAAGTAGTTACGTTTCCCATCGTGTTGTGTTTACTTCTTCTCTTGTTGGTCGAGTTTCTTCTATTCCTCCTTTGAAGTCACATGAGAGGAACATCTTGCAGTTATGTAAAATGAGAAAACACGGAAATCATGTGTTGATTCATGTACTCGTTCGTATGGAACTGGTTTACTTACTTATTCGGAAAATTAATTCACACCTTCTATCATAATATTCTCAAAACCGGATACACTATCTATTTAAATACATAAAAACTGAATATTTTTACCAGCTAATAAAACTTTTACCGGTTATAATAACAAAATATGTTAATTAAAAATATAACGAAAAGATGAAATATGAGAGCATTCAAGTTCACTGGTAATTTGAAACAACAAAACAGAAATGGTTTGTTTGAAGGTTTTAATGGGTTTGAAAGTGGAATATAACGATATATATAAAAAATACTAAAGAAAACCTTACATGATATAAATAGATATGGCACTGACAATGTTTATATTTTTATTTTATATTAAAGAAATAGTTACTTTTCTCACTAGATACCGGGAATAATGTGTGTGATTTTAGAAATAGATGAAGTCTGTTTCAAGCTTCTGAAATTCAACTAATATTTGTGAATACAAAGAATGAATGAGACATCAATTACAAATTGCGGAAACTTATTTTATTTTAGAAAAAATATTCCACCTGAACTTATCATAGAACATAGTTTTAGCTATTGACCTCATCATATTTTGTGTTTCATGATCGTAAATCACTTTGGGCATAGTACTTTTCTGTTTATCAATCATCATGAACCACTATGAGTCTTCCTTTTATGATCGTAGATCATATTAATTAGTCATCATGTTAATTAACGTCTGTGCGATGACTTGTTTGAACTATTTTTTTATACCGTGTTTATGTGGTCAAATGACTGTTGAAATGGCTGATGCTTACGGGGTGCAAAATTTGTAAAAAAATCTTACAGCAGCAAAAACTAATGAAATATTAAACTAAGCTTTTGCAACTAACATCAAGCTATATGTCAAGCCAGAATATTTGAGTAGTTTAAAGATTTAAAGGTTTTAAAGATGGTTGGGAATCTGTCGAAGGTGACGAAGGTCATCGCAGTCTGACATGGCTTTCTGGTACGAGAAATATACCCTCTTGTATCCTTCAAGACAAAAGGTATCTATAATATTTATGGAACTATTGGGATGTTTTATGAAGTACGCTAACATATATGACTAAACGAACTCACTATGTCAAGTTATAAGAAAGTTTATTCCTCATCTTCTGAACACCGGTCAGCTAAGTTATGATTGTTCCAACAACTAACAATATGGGTATTGTTATCTCCTCTACTTCCTCTCTCGCCAAACTTAGCGTCTTGCGATTTTTGTCTCTTTTCTAAATCTTCAGGTACCATGAATGACTTCGTTGTTTTGAGTTTGTAGGAAAGATTCAGGTGAAACAGTAAAGGATTTGTAATATCTTTACATCTGCTTGTAGGGCCCTTTCAATCGTGAGAAACTCGCTGAAACTCCATAGAAGTTCCCAAGGGAATACCTTAAGGGCCATGCGACAAATAAGTAATTATTCTGTAAACAAATGTTTTTAACTTCACGGATCTACCGACTCTTATTGTATTTAAACGATAGGGTTCGATTTTGAATTGCTGCCTTAACGCTTTAAAAATGCAAAAAATAATTATAAACAAGAATGTAAGCAGTTCACAATTTATAAAATAGTTATGGGAACTGTACAGTTTTCTCACAAAAATTAAATAAGAAATAGTTCTAGAATTCCTATCATTTTTCTGCAAACAAGCAGTTAAAAAATGAGACTTAATGATGAGCCGACAACTATTTAGTAATATGATAAGATTTTTGTACTGGATAAATGTACACAAAATCTGAAACATTTTAGAAGATTAATAGAAATAATTGGTAGTTATTTATAAAATGATGTTTCTTTATAAATTAATAATTTTATACATTCTTTATAAAATTATGTTTACGTTATGAAAAAGTTAAAATAATGTTCAGTTTTGAATCATCCGTGCGATCTTTCTGAACGAACGGACAAAGTAGAGATAGAAAGCGTGTAAGGAGATCGCAAACAGTAAGAATGCAGAGAATTTTCAGCGCGTCCCGAAATACTTGGCACGCTTGCTTTTGCAACAGTTGCTTCATGCGTTATCGAGATCCTGCTTGTCGATAATCTCGCGAAACCGAGAAGACCTGACAGGAGCACTGCTCCTCGCGTTCTTGTCCGCTGGGCGTGCACAGTTATCGGACGCGCATCCTCACGAGGATTCGCCAGGATTCACCGCTTCCTTGACGCGTATTATATGTAGGTATGTACAATCAACAGTGAATCTGCTTTCCCCAGAAAAAATATGACATGCAAGGAGAAACAGGTATCTGGCTTATTGATTTTTGAGTATTTCAAAATTTGGAGACGGATTAAAAATTTAAGGACTCTGGGATTGAATATATACAGATATGGGAATTGAAATTATCTGTGGTATAGGTATTTGACGATTTAGAAATTTTGGGACTAATGTATTTAGGGATATAGTGGAGATCTACTTTGTAGACGTAAGTATTTAGGAGACTAGGGATTTAAATTAGGAAATGGTATGTAGGGAGCTAGGAATCTTGGGATTTCGAAATGTAGAGATTTCGGAATATATTGATTTCAGAATATAGGGATATAAGAATATACGGATTTGGGAATATAGAGATAGAATATAGGCATCTCGAGATATAATGATTTGAAGATATAGGGATTTCGTTATATAGCGATTTCGGGTAGGATTTCGAAACATATGAAGGTCGGAATATAGGAATTTCGAGGTATAGCGATTAGAGGATATAAATTTCGAGATATAGGAATTTCGGGACATGAGGATTTTGAGATATAGAATTTCGGGATATAGGGATTTCGGAACGTAGGTGCTTCGGGACATAGGGAATTCGGGTTGTAGGGATTTCCGAACGTGGGTATTGCGGAAAGTAAGAGTTTCGAATCAAATAGATTTCAGGATATAGAGATTTCGAGATTTAAGAAATTCTGGATTTCGTTATATGGAAAATTTGAAAAACTGACAATTTCGAAACTTGGGGATTTGAAAATTTTGTAATATTCAAACTTATGTATGTAAGGAGGAGTACTTGTGTAAAGGAAATTTGCGTCGCATTTATGTACTTTCTTAAAGAAGGTAATGTAAAAGGTCTCATTGTTCACCTCAATACTTGTGAACGTCAATGTGTTACGTCTACTTTGCACAGGGCGGGATTATTATTCAATTCAGACAGAGGTGGGATAGTAATTAGTAAAATATATGACGGGGTCGATTGAGCACTACGTATTTCTTCATTGCTACACACTATATTAATTATACATATATACAATTAATTATTATATGAATCACGAATGTATTTTTCAGTGGAATAGAACAGATATTTTTAATTGAAATATTACACTATATCATTTTTATAATATAATATATATTATTATAATAGAATATATTATATACTTTGTTACAATTTATTATTTGTTATTAATGATTCAAAATATCATTGATGATTTCAAAGATGTATTTAAAGGTAAAAATTGAACATTTCAACATGAGTCGAACATTATACCAGAAAATATAGTTATTTAATATTTCATCATTCCGTCTTTTTCATGTATAATTATGTATCTAAAAATCTAGTATCTGTCCAGTAGAATATATTTCCCAATAATGTTAAACTTCCTATATTCACAGTACCCAGTAATCAGTAATCAATCACTGATACTAGTTACTAAAGGCGATTTAGTAAAATGTAAACATCTATCTTTTATTCTACAATATAGCAAGCATCAGTAACGTTATTAAACTAAATAAAGTCTGCCACATATTTTTAAAAAGAAATCTTTTGCGTACAATAATTTGGCCACTCATTGTACGTTTTGTAGTCCAGATGAAACGAAACTCCGAATAAACGAAGTTCCAGTATTTATGAAGAAAGGCATTTACTCGACAAATATGCACTGATATCTCAAACAAAGATTCAGCAATGTACTTGGATCAGGTCAAACAGTTGTCGCGATGTTACCCATCGCGGATAAGAGTTACGTCGACCATATTCAGGAAGAGGAGTCAAACTGTTACATAACGGAGGCGAAGAAGAAGATGGCGGAAAAAACGCGTGCATCCCATTACCTAGCGAGAAACGCGTATCGCCGGTGCACCAGCGTAATCGTACGTGCACCTTGATTCGCGTAAAGGACACGTTAGTACGCGTATGGACATGTACACCGTACATGGGATGACACGGTACACTCGTGTTTGTATCCGCTTACGCACGCACGCACGGACAACATGTGCTCGTAACGTGAGAACTTTGTCTTCTTTTCGATCTCACCTCCCGTTTTAGCCGCGATTTCCTTGGGTGGACGCGATCCCGACCGATGTAACAGGACTTTCGGGGACCGCGGAATTTATGACATTGGCGAGTAATGTGTTGCATAAAATGAAATGGAATTCGCACGGCATTCGGTAACGTCGTTTCTGCTTATTGTCCTGCTCGTATAAGGGGGTAGTTATTTTTATGCGAATCGTGCCGTGGACGTGGAATTGGTGAAAAAATTATTTGGAAAGTATCTCGTGTTCTTATACGGTGCGATGCATAAATATACCAACCATTCATATTTTCAATACTCTGAGCTTTTGGTAGAAAATTATTGTCAGTATCTTTTAACTACTGATTTATAGTTTGTAATCAATAAATTGCGTAAAAGAAAATTGATGTATTTAAGTTAGGTTAGAATAAAAGTTGATTAGTAGGCGTCTCATAAATATAGCAACCTTGTATATTCACTTTATGTTGGCGGTATCGAGTTTCATAAATAAATAAATTCATTATGTCAGCTTCATTTGTTTCGTTTTACATTTGTGAGATTCCCCGATTTGGGTGTCGATAATTCGCCATTTTGATGGCGAGTTATAAATGAGCCTGATTCACAAAGATGAAGATTTTCGACAGCGTAGGAGAGAGAGCTCGTCGATTAAGAAACTTTCTCATGTAAAGACGTCATGCAGCTAAAAATGCACGTCCATTAGTAAGACCATACATAAAGTGCATTATCTGCAATTTCTTCATTAGAGTAATATGCTGGCATTTTCAGCGATACTATGTAACGGTGTAATACTCGATAGATCCGCAATCGCTGGTTGATGACAACTCACTGATTGCCGATGAAATCTTCTGTCATGAAGTCTGTATGGAAATTGAATGAGGAGACTTAAATCACCGTTTATTAACATTGAATTAAAAATGACACGCGATGACGGAAAGCAGCAAGCCAGTCATGGCGTTAATATATAAAAGTGCTTATATATTAGAAACTATTGACATTTTGACCTACGCCTCCTAAGACTTTTTTTACTCAGCTCACTATATTTTATATATAGTAAAGTCTTGATAGGAGCAAAAATGATCTATACAATTATAAGTGAAAAAATTATCGTAAGAAATCATAATCTGTGTTCGGGTATATTCTTGAGATAGTACTGTTAAGCAGCCTACATTAATTCGTCAAGTCAGCGGCCCACTTCATACATCCCGACAATGGAATACTTACTTTATAATTACAAAACCCAAAAACACTCAGTCAGTGTTTCAAATACCAAATTGTATGTCACCAATAAATATACATACATATATAAACAAATTCCACTGATATAAAGAATTACTTAGTTTCTAATGAAGACGTTTGTCACGCGAATTTTTGAACTTTTACGCGTATATCAGTGAACCTCTGCGCTGTTTTCGAACCTTATAAATAAAAGTTAGTTCATTATAAAAGTGTAGTTCTTCTCCAAAAGAATCTCCTCCTGTGTGTTGCAGCATAACAGTACCAATACAAATATAAAATAGTTTTTTTTTTTATTATTAAAATATTGACGATAGATTTTCGTCATTTCCCTGATTAAAATGACATCAAATATGATGTAAATTAAACTATATTTATTGGTTTAATTGATGATAATAAACGCAGAGAAAAATAATCAATGAAAAAGAAAGAAACGCTGCAATTGTAGCAGTTAGCAAAGATCAAAAGCCTGTTAGATTGTTTATAATGCCAACGCGTTGTTAACTTGTTTATTTTCAGTACTTTTTTATACAACTTGTACTATTATAATTTTGACGTTTTCCTAATTGAAAAAAGACCAAACATGACGCATTACATATTTACTTGTAATAACTTATTGAAGTTAAGCACAAGTAAATATATTTCATATTACGTCGTGTGTGATCTTACTTAACAGTTTCATGAAAAAGAAATCGCAAATAAAAAGATTTAAGTTTTGCATTGGTACTGTCTCACAGAAATGTTATTGTTAGTTTTCGTTCCATTGTTCGATCATTTCCGTCGTTAGCTGTCTTTTTCAATGTTCGGCAAAACATCAATCAAAGTAAGAACTGCACGATGTAAGCAAAATTTCACGTCCGAGAGATTTGTTTGTGTCACGACTTCATTGTACGTTATTATTACACAACGGCAGAATACGGCGTGAACGGGACGCTAAGCAAAATCGGTTTGGCGTTTAACGTGTTAAATATCTGATTGTTTATTCACAAAATTCTTATATTCTCACTCGGGTTAATGTATAAATAAACTTTACGCCTATGCCTGTAATCTGTAATAATATCTGTTTTAGTAGTATAGAGTGTTATAAGAATTTGTGCATCATATAGGCCCCTTAGGCTGTGCTTCATACGCAAGCAGCTATCTATAGTATATATCTCCAACCATATGTAGAATATAAGTACAGACTGAACCAATAACTATCACTAGCTTAAATATCTATGATATTATAGACGTTAGAGAACAATTCTTTTAATTGAAGTCGTATAGCAAAATAAGAATTATCATTTGTCTTTAACAGCCCTTTCCTATGTAGTGTTCTTTCGGACTTCTGAAAGTGATCTCTGTTTTTGTTTAAACATAAACATATTCTTTGTACGTACATTTTTGTATCTTTTTTCCGTAAACAACTATCGGCATATGTACAATTCATATGATATTTTAAATTCGAAATACTAATATTGGAGCCGTTTATTTTGAAAGTGGTGCAAGTCCATTCTTTGTTGTTGCAAAATATTTAAAGCTTCGCACCTCAATTAATTTCAAAATATTGGTAAACACTAATAGGCGAACTTTTTGTATTTTGTGGTATTAGATAATGCATATTTATTGTTCAGTAGCGTCTAAAGTACTAAATAAAAGAAATAAAGGTACAATACTCAAGCGGATTTGCTTCACTTTTAAAATTAAGAACTTTTTGTAATCGTTAATTAAACAAATAATGTTACGTTGTTCAATTTTTCTTTCTCTTTATTTCTTCGAATCATTTTGATCCGAATTATCTTCACTATCTCGGAAATTCGCATATCTCTGAATTACCAATTTTCACGTGTCTTATTTCTATACATTTAATACAAATAATAAAATTCATTGGAAATGAGGACTTTATTACAGTGGCGTTATTAACCAGAGAAATATATTATGTTTTATTATCAGCTACCAGCTACACTTTCAAATGCATTGCAGTTATAAATTTCGTTGAGATCATTCAGAACCATATTTTGTTTTAATGAAATAAATCACAATTCATAATTAATTTTCAAATTATGGTGAAATTGTTGCGGAGTTTTGTGCACCAATATTAAAACAAGAACCGTGTCAACTTTGTTGCGTATTTATTATAAAATGAACTAGAACTTACTTGCAAACTGTTAATAGAAATCAACAATTATACGTGGACAGGCATATAGCACATCCTTACTTATGTTGAGGTTACCTATACCATCAATATTATGCAATTTGTATTTTTTTATAGTATTGTATCATTAAAATTTACCGAAGCTAAATTGTACCCTAATATATTCAGCTAAAATTAATTTCAAGCTCATATGGACTTGCCCCACTTTCAAAATAAACAGCTCCTTTCATACAAATATTTGAAATGTTTCATAAACTACTAATTCTTTAATATTACCGTTCAATATTTTTTCGTTAAAGATGTTTAAAATAATTGATCTATGTAAAAATATATGTAGTAATATATAAAAAAAAGTGTACCTGCATTTACTTTTGTTGTAATGTCACTGCATACGTTCTTATTTTTACACAGATAAATTTTTCGAAACATTCTGAATAAAATTAAATTTTTCCCGACTTGATTAATTTTTTGACATTTTAGTATTTTTCCCCGCAAAATATTACGAAGAATTAGTCCTGTGTTTGTGAAAACAAACATAAACTTCATAAGTTGGAAACGATGTGTTAGCTAGAAAAACTGTTACCGTTATGATGGTTCTCTTTTTAGTGTGTATTATGTGGAATATTTTTCTCCCGTATCAGTTATACCGAGGTTAATAGTATAGCTTCAAATACACTGCTAAATTTACGATCATACGCATTAATAAACAAATTAATTTTGCTTTAAGACTTAAAGTAGGTTAATAAATAAATGGGGAATGAGCATGAAGTGATTTGTACAATTACTCTCTATCTCAACAGAAGATAACATTTTGACAACAGCATCTTAATAATTCCTATAATTTGAAATAAGAAATGTAACAATAAGGTGCTCTATTTTAACGTAATCTATAAACAGAATGTTAAATAAGGGTATTTGTCCTTGTTGCCTTAGAAATATTTACATCGTTTGTAAAACTATCAGGATCATGTTCAAAGAAAAATAGAATACAAGAAACGTGTATTGAACGGTTCGGTGCAACTATACATGCGAAAGATGAATGATCTGTCCAAGGCGGAAGTTATTTTGTTTCATTGCAACTTTAACGTGTGTTCGAACAAGTTTAACTTGAAGCTGCAGCCGTCTGGAAGATTGTAGCAACACGTGGTAGAATATTTTCTATTTATATATCTACAGTTCCTTCTTTATTTGTATCTTCTTGTAAAGCAGCATTTTTATTTTCTACCATATCACAAACATTTTCTAAAGTGCTGTTATCGTAGGCTGATTTTTTAATTACTATCATATATCTGGAATGTGAACACACGTGTATATGTTGTTGGCTTTTAACTTTATTTTTACTATAGCACGGGCAGAAAAGAAATCAAACTGTTGATTATTTTAACCGTGTAACTATTTATTTCGTGTAAAAGAAGAAAACTTTAAACTTATTTAATACCGAATACGTTTCTTTCTATGAAACACTTTTTTATCATATGTTTTCCTCTATTTCACGACGTCCTCATCAAACGACCTCTCTTCCAACGAAGTCTTTTCTTTTTTTGTTTCCCTGCAATATTTAAATATTGGAATTGCTATTCTAACGTATATTATAAATGTCCAACTGGATATTGTTATTGCAACCCACGGTGACCACAATAAGCAAATTCCGCTGTATTAATAAAATCTTCTTTTATTACATTATTCTGCTCAATTGAACCAATTTACGAAAGAAACAAATTATACTCCTTTAAAAAGTAATATAAAGTAAATGTAGAGATAATAAGATGGTAAGTATATTTATCCTCGTCGAAAGGAATATAAAATCGGTGTTTCACTCAGTTTTCGAATCACAATTTATATATTGTCAAAATTATTCTATGTTTATATTTCTGTTCAACATTGTAATACATAAATGTTTACCATTATAATATATAAATGATACCAAATAGTACATACTATTTATAAATGATATTAATAATGTTCCATAAATTCATCGATGTCTTTAGATTTTTTAAACTATGCAACGATATTAAATAAATTATGTATGGTTGTGTAAGAATTAATACAATTTTTGAAATGGAACCTTGTAACAAAAAACATGATTGCAAAAGCGAATTATTTAAGCGGTACTAATTGGGCAGATTTAATTAAAAATATGTAAATGTAGTGAAAGTTTGTGGTATTCGATTTTAAATCAAGTTATTTGTTGAAGAAACTAAATGTCGGTTGCGGATTCTTTAATATAACTTTCAGTTATTTTTATATCAATACCGTTGGATCGAATGGACACAAGTACAGTGACGATCCAAAAGTCACAAGTATGTCACGAAACGAAAAATCTATTCGTTACTAATAGCATATTGAAATAAAATTTCTTAGACAATGTTTAATACGACGTAAATCTTTTTCAATATAAAATCATTAAAATGTTTTCATTAGGAAAATCTTTACTTATGGTAATTTCATAGACGTGTACTTTTCATGTATAAAAGTATTAACTAGATGCTCGATAATCCTCTATCATATAATTGCATGTTAAGGACGCCTTGTGTTACAAAAAATATAGCAGTAAGGCAATATACTAACCTAATAATCATCCCACCTGTTAAGTGAAAAATAAATGTATACAATAGGTTAAGAGATGTATTTACTATTGTCTACCAAATTACTATCATCCGAAACTGTTTTATCTAACATGACAAATAAACGCTGCAAAGTTATATTTTGTAATAATTAAAACTGTAATTCATACGATATAAAAAGCAGCACTTAATTTCTTTTTCCACTCATTTTATAAGATGGTTAAAGATCTTTAGTACATTAAAAAAGTAAAAATGACAACTTCCTTAACTAGCGAAAGAGAAAATAAGATTGAAAAAAAAGGCTATAACTGTAATATTAGAGTTAGTAAAGTAATAAAATATAATATTTCACATAGTCTAAAAATCATAAAAAATCATATCGATCAGAAGTTAACAAATCATTAAGTTTTTGAATTCAATATTTGGATAGTTGGATCGATATAAGCATTTCAATTACTTTTTAATTATCGTCATAAGAGTAATTGTTGATGCAAACCACGTACGCTTACCTTACGTTAATAGAATCACCTGTATACTATCTCTAGTCACGTATGTACAATGTAACCCGTTTTTGTAGCGCGATATTCTCGGAATAGGTTAGATATCTAAGTAAAAGTTCCAGCATATAATTTTGCAAGCATCCGCGTGTATAATTACAAACTAAAATGATATGTTAATTAATAAAATGTAATTTAGAACAGTTTTATATTACTTCACAGGTAATGAATACAACAAAGAATTGCTTTCAGTATTCTACAGAGGATGTACAAAATACTGTATCACATTTGGAATCTATGAAAGTAGAGTATCGATATTTTATTTTATAAAATTGTGCAACATAAAAATACTTTTAAATTGAAATGAACAAGTGATGTTTAAAGAAGCGAGAGTATATGAGATGGTAGTATTAATGTGGTAATAATTAGGATGACAATAATTCGATTCAACTGGTTTTGTGGATGGCAGTAATAGCTCCTGAAGTGTATATTTAAAACTAATGAATATACAGGCAGAAACAGATTTTCACAAGGTTAAAAAACTTTTTTCATCAACTAAAGATATTACATAATAATAAATACAAATAAAAACTCATACTTTTAATCAATTAATACAAACACTATGGAACAGTATTAGCATTTCTTAAGATGTCAGTAACTCGATCTTTTACATTAATTGCATCATACTAGTTGGTTTATGCAACTGTATTATAATTATGATTATGCATTGGATTATAATTCAATTACCAACGTCCATACTGAAAAATGTTAAAGGAGAAAGATGAATGGTTGAAAGAGTATGTTTGTGGGCCAAGTTTTATTTAGAAATGCAATGGTGCATCTATATTCAACAATTGCATTGTTGTTTTTAATGGAAATGCATAATTTTATTACATAGTTGAATTCTTTTCACAATTATACGTAAAAGAATATTGGGGTATAATAGTATAGTAAAAAAGAATGATTCGTTATCGAAGTATTTTAAAACAATATCTTTATTGAAGAAGGTATACAAACGCTGTTACCATTGTTATATTACCCGTTCTTTTAGATCCTCTACAAAATTTATAAGATCTGAATAAATCTTATTTTTTAAATGACCCCATGGAGAAAATTAAGATTCAGATTAGGTGATCAGAGTAACCAAAACATTGAGGTACGTGTGTCAATAAATTTATTGCCACACGCATTTTTTAAATATTGCGTGGTTACTCATGAATGATGTGCTGGTACTCTGTTTTGTTAGGAGAATTCATTTCATATCTTTCTCTAGTATTTTATTTTATTTCGAAGTATTTACCAGGGTAAGCACATTATATGAAAAAATTATGGCTGTTACCTATCTTTGAATACTTATTTTAACAGCAAACATTTTATTGAAACACCCTGACACATGCTATTTCGCGTTTCTTAGATCCTCCAGAACTTCAGTAGCAGAGAATTATAAAACGATTAATCTTTCATTATATTATAATTATTGTGAAGCACAACTTTCAAAACACAATTGACTTTCTTCTTCTTTTCGTTCTTTCACTAACAAATTAGTGAAATATATTTATTTTGATATTTATCAAACATATTTGTCTTAAGTACATATTCGAAAAACACTATACATTTGCCAGAATATTTCGCCACGACGATATAGTTTGAAGGTTGTGTTTTTTTCAAAAAGTTTATTTAGATTCTTCATAAAACTAATTATTTGGCCTTGCAGGAACTATAGTCTCTAGTAATTCTTTCGTGACTAAGAATACTTGGTTTTGCATTACAATCATCGCTATTCTTACTCCTCTTTGTGTTTGTCTCGACATCGTCATTTCCGGTGACGCAAATTAACACTGTACCGTTCTAAAACATGAAAGTCGGACACGACCAAATCTTATGTCAGTATTTGACTTGCATGGTTTAACTTCCTTGTTTTGTATTCGCTTATGTTTTATTCAATGAAATGACAAATTTGAACTAAATTTTGAAACAATTTCAAGAAGCAAAGTTATGTAAAATAAATATATCAGACGTTTATTTTGAAAGTGCGACAGTCCATTTTTGAAAAAAACACAAGAGAATATAAAAACTTTGTTAATGCTTAACAATATTTTTCAATTCATTCAAATGTAAGACCTTAAATATCTCACAATAACAAAAAATGGACTTGTCCCACTTTCAAAATAAACAACCATTATAACTCTGACGAATAAATATATATAATGTTAAAAATACTTAACACGTTGAATATCAGATAAAATTTGTAATGTATGTCGTACAACTAAATAAGAAAACTATATTTTGATGCAAAAGTATAGTTACAATAAAATGACGATTATACTGCATTTAGTACGCTTCAGTATCGAATCAATGTGAAATAAAAAACAGCTTCTTTAGTTCAATTAAAACTACTCTCATGTGGTTATGTAATACACGTTGTAGGCCACCAGTGACCCACGCAGTACTGATGATGTCAACAATGTAGACGCATTAATTATGGCTGACTTTAACATCTTCATTACTTTACACAAGTTTTTTTTGTAAACGGAGAAAACAAAAAGTCGTTACCTTATATTTTCGGTTTATTATGTCATAAAAAATCTACTCACTTCCCGTTCCGAAACAATCTGGTATGTGCTATAACATTGCATTGATTTTATTCTATATTTAAGAATATCTCATATATGTGTACATAATACAGGGATACTTGTGACGTGCAAAATGTCACGTCACAATTTATAATAATTCTATAAAAACTTATTTGCCTTTTCCCGGGAAATAGTTATTTTCATTAGCTGTTGTAAAGAAAATTCTAAATTTGATGGTATGTGTACGCATCAACTATATTCCGCTCCATATTCTAAGGATTAAAATCTAGATGCACGAAACCTGTTTGCAAACATAATGAATAATTATATCCATAAACATGAAGAAATATTTATCACTGTCAGTAGCGTTCATGAATTCTATATTAATTCAGGTTATAAATAATCGTTGGATAGGATAAAACCCACGAGTTACAGAATATCGTTGAATCTCGCTTTGCTGGTTCATTTTAATTTTAAGCACGTTTCTGTTACAAAATAATCCCGCAGAAGTTATATAACTATTCGCGTATATATTCGAGTATTTCTACAAAATGCACAAAACGCAATTCATAGAATAAGCTACAAGAATATAAATTGGAAATCACTGAAGTTGAGAGTTCAAAGAACGTGCTCCCTATTTCCTCTCTCGACTCCCCGATCGTTCTAAGTTCCCGCTAACAAATATTCCAGCCATTTATTCCTGTACCGTGCACTGTCATCTGCTTCCATTACAATTTCATGCTTTTAAGACAAATGGAGATATTTAGGTCGTTCGCCACGTAGGTGTACATACAGACTTGCATCGTTCAGATCTCTGTTCAGAGGCGAGGTAGCCGCCTAAAGGTTTCGTTAACGCGATCGTTCCGTCAAGGACAAGGTGGAAATGAGGTAGTTTGTATTCTTCGACAATCGCCGTGCGTGCGTCAGGTACCCTTTTTCGAAACAAAACGTCGAAAAGCATCAACCTTCGAGACTTTTTCTTTCTCTTTTCACCTCGTCATTCGACAATACGAAAATAAGATCGAGATCGTGTAGTACATCGTTGCGCTTTTAAGATCGTCCTCGCGCCGAGTTATTTTTCTCTTCTGCGTCGTCGAAAGGTCACTCGACGACACAATGGCCCTGGGTTAACCCAGGGACTTACGTAATTTCTCATTTTTCATTTTTCGTTCGATGAAATATCGAACAATTCTCGTAGTTGGACGCACTTGAAATGTTGTAACGTAGGATGACGCCGATGGATAACCTTGTTGGCATCATTATGCGGTGACTCGTGAGGGCTATGCGATGTTTGCTTACCGCCTCATTGTGCATCGTTGCTAGCTTGAATGGAAGGCAGTTTAAATAACGTTCGAGCGCTTGTTGCCTGGTCATTAATCATTCGTATGAAGAATCACTTGGATATCTGTTTGTAATTAATTGATGATTGCCGGTAATTTGGCCTTGCACGGATTAAGCTGGATGATAGGTTCGTGTCGTGCTTAGTCTGATGGAAAAATGATTTGATCTGTTTGTGCAAGTTGTTCGAATTGATTGAATACTAACAAGAGAGTAACATTCATACAATTAATTTAGTGGTAAGAAGCGAGTAACATTTATAGAATTACTTGAATTCTGACAAGAGAGTAATATTTAGAAAATTAAGGGAGGAGTCTTAACCCCTTGGCTTATAACATCAAGTCAGATTCGCGACGCACGTCACAGTTCAAATGTGATGAACCTAAATTGTATTTGAAAATATCGAGTTTTGAGTTCGATACCAATTGTAATTTGCATAATTAAAGATCGCTAAATCCAAAATATTCATGTTCTTTATTTATCGTAACACTGCAGTAATAATTAGGTAGTTCTAACTCATGCAACTGCTGAAAAACTTGTAGGTTAAGAGTTAAGTATGTTGCAAATGATAAGATATTTTTTCAGAATTCTTTCAATGAAACGTTTCAATTAAGCCGTTTGAAACTTGAAATATATTTTACCGTATATTTGTACCAGTAAACAAAATTTCTTACGCTGCAAAATAAAAGTTTATTAAAAATGCATGATAGCGGTTTTTCGTAGTCTATGTGTCGGAGTTATCTATTAGGGTGAAGGACAACTCAAAAAATATTCAACTAATAGACTTACCCCAGCTCACGAACGTAGATGAGTATATTCCCATGTTCATCTCAAGGTTGTACAATTAATAACATACAGGTGCATTTTGACGATTTTTCAGCTGATCAATTTGAAACATTAAATTAATACATATTTAATACTTGGGACAGTAATAGTTAATAATTATGACATGTCATGAATACTATTTAATTATTGAGCCATGTGAAAATTTGCAGTTTTTAATTAATTTAAAAGCTATTCTTTCACGAATGTAAATTGTTATAGTTTTATCTAAAATTAGATATTTGATCGTTTTGGATAAACGTATTTAGTTATAATTTTACATCTCGACTAAATATTACATTACATTTCGTGTAAATATACATGAAATTGTAATTATCTTAACTGCTTTCTTAATTGTTTAACCTTCCTTAATCATTTACCTTAACGACTTCTTTAATTATTTATCTTGTATAAAATATATGTACAAAGTATCTTTTGATTTCATTATGTATAAATAAAGTGTATCAAAATTTATTTAGATCCTTTCACTTTGCTATTAGGTTACGAAATAATAGTTGGTGACATAAGGTAACATCTGCATAAAGTTGGCGGTCAGCAATATTATAAGAATATAATAAGTTATCAGATAATTTATAAGCATAATTGTTGAATATTAATGAAACATTTATATAATCGTTTTGAACAATCCTTAAATTACAAATTACCATAGAATATTATTTTTGAGCGTCAAATTCAGGCAAATCTTTGATATTTTAAAATCGGCCATTTAATATACAACAAGCTATAATATACAATATTATAAAGTATAATGAATAGTACACAGCGGATTCTTCATGCAATAAGCATGGAAATTATGAAATACAGTCTCTTAAATTAAGTTTAAAATTATTTAGCTATGCAGAATCGTATAAAAACAGCAAAAAACATGTAGAAGAAATTGGTTTAGTGCCGGACAACACCTACACCGGATGTATTAGCATTTTATGAGATAATTAAAACGTAACAGAAAAAGTTCACCTGCGGAAAGAGTAGGAGGGACGCTATAAAAAATATGCAGGTTCTGACACACATTGGCATTGTATAAATCATTGACGAAGAAACGTAAGGCAAGAATGTTTATTGAGTAGTTTGAAAAAGAGGTAACATGGTTGTGAAACTTCCTGCCGATTGAATGAATATTTTATGTTATTTATTTATTTCGGTTGCTCCGATGCTTATGATGTGATAAATAGCTTTTTGAATGTTGAGAGCATATATTCAGTTGCTTTAAACTGTATCTTGTCACTGATGTTCCTTTTCACATTTTAAAAACTAACATACGCATATGTCCACATTAGGGTGGCTCTTAACTATAGAGCTCGATTTATTTTCGACTTCTTCTTCATCGCACCCCCTAAAATTTTGACACTTGGTGAAAAAATGATAATGTCAAAGTTTCAAACTTGATTGGATGACAGGAACCCGTGCCGCAATTGAGTTGAAGTTTCCAAAGAACCTTTCTCGAACGTTTCGTGATTCCTAAGTTCAAAATTTTTGCCGCACTATACCTTTGTCTATATACTATAACAGACGATAAAGTAATAATAAAGTCGAGAAGTTTTTGCAAGTGTGTCCATCATAGGAACATCCTTAATGAAATGCAAAGAATTTAATTTTAGTTGGTCACTTAAGTTGTTTTTGTTTAACTTCATAATAAAGAGTCGCCTACTATGTATTAAAGTACTATCGGGATTACATAATGAAGTTGTAAGCATTTCATGATTAATGCAGTCAAATGTTCAGTGAATTCAGTAGTGAGAAGAAATATGTGACCAAAAACAGAATGCCAAACAGTAATGGGAAATATGTATATGACTATCTCACACAATGGGCAATTTCAACTTGATTTGCATGCAATTTGGAACTCAATGCCTTTTTTGGGTCACTGATTGCAACTCTGAAGACAGAGTTGCAAAATGTAAAATATTCGATTCGATGTAGCGAATGTCATTGATTGCTTAATTTCATGAATTTGAACAATGATTTATCTTCGTAACCATTTTGCCTAATATTACATAACTTAGGGTTTTTGAGATCGTTGTATATAACATATTGAGAATTTAGAGCCAGATAATGTTAAATCCAAAATATAATTTTACAGGAGAACGCTATGTCTAGTTAGTATTCTTTGACTGTCAATAAATTTCACAAAACATTATCTCCAAAAACTATTCATTTTTTCATAATAACATTTTTATAGTAACGACGTATAACTTTTGTGGTCGTAAATCTGTTATTAACTCAAAACCTGAATTTTTTAAATTAACGTTGTCTGACCCTAAACCCCCGATATAGCGCACAAATTAAATATTTGATATCTTCAAATTAAATGCCGTGTTTGTTACCATTTTATAGTGCCAGAATGTTTATAAGTGCAACTCTCAATATTTGTCTGTCAATAAATTTATTATTTATGCAAACAACTTTCGGAAATTATATTGCTTCCATTCACCACATTGAATTCGCCATTTCAAATTTCGCTGCTCAAACTGATTCGGGATCATCACCGTCGAAAGCCATTTGTAGAAACAATTTTTTGTGAAATATTTCAACTTTTTTATTGTTACAATAAAACCTTCGAACAAGTTCATCACTCAACTGGCTAGGAACATTTATTGTAAAAATATGTGGTCATATAACTACATTCATTACTCGAACGTAGTTCAATAATAGAAGCTTAGCGATGAGTAACTTTGAGTAAAGGATGGTCCACTCAACTTGCACGCTCTGAATAATTTATGAACTATACATTATGGAAAGTTTATTTAGACAAGAGTTCCATATAAAGTATTATACAAAGCTCCAGTATTCCAAAACAAGGATACGTGTAATGCATGTACTCTTCTTATTGATCATTTTGGGGATTTTAAGGTCGACTTTGTTATTCTAAGTAGATTGATATATTTTATATACTAGAATATACAAATATGTTTGAAGTAAAAAACCGTATGATTTTATTACTGACTGAACTGTGAGGGGGGTAACAACCCCGGTGACTGATTTCCCCTCAATTTTTATGAAACTATGCACAAATCTTTATTAAACTAATCCAACAATTTAACCGTAAATTGCTTGTGCCCGCTTCTTACTTTAAGAGAAAAATCAATCCTTTTATTTGAGTCGGTTCTTATATGTAACTACTTTTAAATCATAAACGATGAAAGATATTACAAAATAGCTAAGAAAAAAGTTCTACTGTTTCTTTAGATCTATAAACCTGTTTACAATATTTTTGGAAACAATAATTTTTTTATAAAAACTAAATTTCCACTCCCTCTGTTTTTGAAAACTTTTATTTTTTTGTTACGAATAAAACTGTCTATTCTTCAAATCCAACAGTATATTACAAAAATAATTATTGTATACACTTTACGTTTTGTGTATTTTTTATATTGGCTGTTAATTCGATGTATAGTAGCAGTAGCGAGATAATATTAAAAATATTAACCCTTGGCTGGTAGAGTCATGTCAATCGTAACCTAACCTATATAAGGTATCCAATAATATTTCTATAAAGAACAGATAAATCTTTAAAAATGTAGTAGAAATGTTGTAACGAAAATGTATCATACGGTCGAAAATAATGTTTAAGGAAACAGTAAAGTGTGAAGAATGAAAAGAAATAAAAAACGAGTTTAGATCGAAATTCTCGCGAGAATTTTCTCCTGGATTCGCATGCAATGCTGATCACACGAAGTGAGCTCATTTTATGCCTCTTCTCCTTGCGGAGAGGGCAAAATATTAAATTTATTCACTTCCGGTTGACGTAAGGTAAACGGGAAGTGCCTAAAACCATCTACAGAATTCGCTGAAAATTAATCATTAAAAATTGTTTAGATCGATCAAGTCGTTTGGCCACAGAGACAGAACATAGAAAAGTGAGCACAGACATAACAAATAAGGCTTCGTGTAAATCCAATTACCATGTATTTCCTGAGTGATTCGTCATTCAAAGGTCAAATTGTAATATGGTCATCACTTTTTACATGACACACATTGTAATAAATTATAGTATAAGAAGTGTTACATAAATTTATTTCGATCCATCGACACGTATCGCAAAATTTGTACATAACGAATTGTTTACTACCGATCCGTTCGAATACTTTCGTTACTTGTATATATTATAATACAGAATCCAAGAGGACAAGATATTTAATTACAACGGCGATACACATTCCGGCACGAACGATCGGGTTTCATTTAGAGGAGTTACGTTAACGTATTATAAAGGTGCTCGCACACGTGTGTAGGCGTTATCGATCGAGCCCTCGGGGTGTCGGTGCTTTTTACATTGACTATTACTCCGACCGTATTTCATTCGGCGTATTTGCGGTTGTCGTTGATAAACGATACAGTTGTATTATCCCCCTTAAAGTACGACGAGACTTGGGCTTCTCGTCCGCGGCCGCCGATGCAGTAATATTAATAACTGGTTGCACCATCGGCGTGGCCGTACGGATGCGTAACAATTGCGTAACGCAGAATCAACTGAACGGTAGTGAAGGATATGTGTTTGGTAGTTGCAATTTCACGGGTATCGTTCATTTTTATTGCTCCCCTGCTGCTTCTCGAGTGCTCCCACGTTCCATGAGGATTGCGACGTTCTTGATTTATTCGTTTAACCTTCAAATACCAAGATACCATACTAGTGATATAAAGTTAAGAGTGGTGTCTGCGACACACTTGAACTTTCAATTCATTTTTACGTAAAAGATCTTTTATATTTATCATTCTTTTTATTGTATTACCCTAGTTCAGGATGTGATGTGGAAGAGTTTCTTGATGAGAAAATACAACTCACAAGGGAAATTTCCTAAGTGCTAATAATCGATTTTTATGAAATTGATACAGTACGCAGTTTTTTAAAAGCTATTTGACCTATATTTTTATATCGGCAATCATTCATATTTGGGAAGTGATCAGAGCCTTTGAAGTTGGGACCAGGTATCTTTAATTTATCTAACCGTATTAATGTAAATAATAAATAATAAATATTTGAACATTATAATAAATGTAACATAATTAATAAATTCAAAAAAGAATGAACATTTGTTCGTTTAGTGTAAACATATCAGTAGGTAAAACGTTTATGTAAGGGAAATCAAAATATAATAACTAGAGTAGATGTCCTCATAATTACTTAATTTAAGAAAGTAATCTAAAAAATCATGCACGAAAAACTTACGAACATTAAAATAAAATTGTGTTTGGTACAGAACGTCGTAAACGTGATCGAATAGGCAAAAATTGATTCCAAAGTCACATTTCAACAAAGACTATAATTCAATCGTTTTACATACACCTATTATTAAAAATACATGCTTAAGATATATATAACGTTAATTTTTAATGATATGATAATTACATTAATAATAACTGATCCTACATTATTATTATTATTACCAGTGGCAATAATACGGACAGCATACGTTAATCTGTCCGCAATATTACTGTAAGTTCAAGGGTTCAAAAAATTGTAAAGTACCTATAGAAAATAGGCAATGAAATAAAATAGTTCACAATAGTTTTGGAAATTAGAGTGTGATTTAATCGAAACACTAGGAAAGGCATGCCTGTACTATTTGAGGAGAACCTCTAGAATTTCTAGAGTCTAGAATAAATGTCGAAGATGAATTTGTTACGCATCCATAGACCCTGCTGTTAAACTAAACAAATCAAGAAACACAGTTGTATCCTGTTAACATGAATCTTAAACACTACATATAAGAAGAAACGGAGTCGATATTTTTTGTATATAGTAAAAGCTTTCATTTTTGTTAAATAAAACCGACAGTACGTGTAATTGCCACCTATCCAACGCTGTTATGACGACATTCTAACCTATTTTCTAGCGTGGTAGAAACCGCATTACGCATTTTTCCGCATGCTTGCTTTTCAGGCATTATTTGCGGTTATAAGTATGTATATGTGTGTATATTTTATCTATTAATGATTCATTTTCAAGATATTGTTTTGACAATTTATTTATTAAAATTGTGGTATGTAAAAAAATAATATTTTAGATTTTAGGTGACTCACAATGACAAAAGAGGTAGAATTAAATGGTGTTATTATAGAGCATAACACTTCAATACCAGTTATAACAAACCTTTTAATATTCATAAATATTTGTGTAATAAGACAAATTTATTTTTATGTGATTTATAACAATTATTAATTTCAAAATATTTACTTTAACATATTCATGTTTAAATTAATTATTAAATCTTGACATAGTTTATAGTTACGGACAAAGAAACTTTTATATTCTTTTATATTCTAATAATTGTCAATCATTTACATTTGATGCATGAAACATTGTTATTTTGTGAAACATTATTTTATATAATACAAGAAGAGATATACTTTTCCAGATTAGAAAAATTTATGTACAACTATATTTGTAAATTTATTTACAAGTTATACTATAACGTTAAATTGACAGTTATAGGGATATGTATATCAAAGTTATTTTTTGTTTTCTTTGCTAACTCAGGCCGATTTTCTTTTGTACGTCATCTTTGTATATTAATCGGTAATTATAGTTTGGTATGATGACATAGCAGTAGATAATGCAATAAAAAAATCTTAACGAAATTTTACTTATTTTAACAAAGTTTATGAAATTTAATAATATTATGTGTAAAGTGTACAAAAACTAGAGATCATAAAGGTTACCAGCGCCTTCATGAGCGATTTTGGGCGCATTTGGCGATCATTAGTACATTTACTGTATCGAATATGAAAATACTATACACTACATTGTAACCTTCAATAATAAGCTGTGGAAGAGAAGACGCAAAATGCAATGTTATGAACATTTGTTCACAATTTTTGTTCGTAGTAATATTTCTCATTCTTTATTACTAAAACCTTTATAAAATGAGGTATAAGAAACTTCCCTCGTCCGGTTTGTTTTTTATTAATGGTTGTCTATACATTTCAAAGTCGAAATTTCATAGGACCTTGTGAATTCCCCACAATAGTTTTTTTATATCTTTATATCTACATGTCTGAAGTAAATTAAAATTGCAAAAATATATTTTTTTATACATTTTCTGTTTTTGACGCACACGATGCATCATGTCACTTGATTTTCGGTCGGTCTGTCAAGAAAAACGAGCCTCGACATCAGATAAATATTGCTGCGATAGAATATTTTATAGTTGGAAAAATACACACAATAACGATAAATAATTATTAACACTTGATACCAGAACAAATCTTTCAAACTTTTCTATTAAACATTTCACTATTGTTTCTCCATATGTGCATAAAGAATTTTTTTGTCGAATTACAATTCCTATATAATTGTTACTTTTTACGTACATAATGCATACGTTAATAATGTAATCAAACTTAAATCAATTTTAGAAATTAAGAGCAACCTTCAGACGTTACTTTGCTTCCCTTTATAATATGCATATGTATATACATTACATTATTAAAAATTTCTTTTAACTTTTGCTATGTTTTCGTTCTGTTTAGAAATTTTACCTCTTCTGCAAGACTAGGTGCAAAGTCTTTAATACTAAAAATGGTGTAATGTTTCCCAAATGTAAGAAATGATATAATAGTAAGGCTCCCATATCGGTAAATAATGCTCTTAAAATGTATTATGTATTTCCATTTTCACTTTTCAGTAATTAAACTCAACCTGAATTAAAGTCAGTCTGTATTATGTTTACATGTTTGCAAAAACTATATCTTATATCTAACACTGAAATTCCACTCTAGTCTAATCCTAACAAGAGAAATTCAAAATTGAAAACGTGTGCCATGTTTTTATCTGGGCGTGCAGACAGGATACGCATATCTGCATTATTCCCTACATCCGCAGATCAAATCGATCAAATCGTATAACAATGGGTAACAGAGAAATCGGACTGAATAGCTCGAAACCACGTAGGATGCAGTTTTGAAGTTAACAAAGTTGATGTTTCATAATGTTGAGAAATTAATAGCCGAAACGTACCATCTATGGACATGGAGAAATTATTATTATACACATTTTACATTCAGGAAACGTTTCTCACTTTCATTATTTACGACACTGCACTGTGCCATGTTTTAATCTGGGAGGGTATATAATTGTATCCGTAAAAGTGGAAACGTTGTGCTATAATCAATTAAATTATAGCATTCCTTTCATTATTAAGAGGAACTATCTTAGTAATTCCATTTGTCATCCTTGCACAGTAAATAATTCTTACAACTTCGAACCAAAGTGTTAATTTTAATATTACCGAACAATTTCATTATGAAGTTCTATCTTTATTCAAGTTCTTAATTTTGAATCATTGTTTCGTTTAAGTCTGAAGCATGTGATCCTAATTTAGCACAGTACCTGTCGCAACGCCGAGCGTTCGAATCTAATCAAGTGGGCAGAATATATGATTCCGTACGAAAGAGACACAATAGATCAGTGGTACATGTCGTGGTCGGTATCCACTCAACTATAGTCTATGCAATAATAATTCTACCGGCACACCTGACCCTCAATGCATTGCTCAATCCCCCATTCTACGATGAAACCCTTCACCTATTTCATATATCGACCTACACAACGCTGCATTCGTCTTTGAATGTACGATTTTTTTGTCACAGCGTTGTTCTGTGTACTATTTCAGTACCTATGTAGGTGCATAAATGTAGTGTTGTGAATGAGTAAGATTTATATGAGGTCTATAAATAATTAGATACTTTTAATTTTCGATTTCTTGACGGAAATAAAATTATCTTTACAGTTATATTAAACTAAAATGGACTTATGACAATATAACTAATGGGGCCTTTATTGCACGCGTAATTTTTCCAACTTTGAATAGTATTTACGATTGAAATTTTGCAATAACAATAAATGTCCATAATGGAGTGACAATTTACTGTAGAGTTTCATAAGCAAACGGATACAATTGCATATCGCAAGTGCAACAATGCACCCATTCAGAGAATATATCAAATATCAATAACATTATTAAAATAAATATAACTGCGTCTGCCGAATATTTTTACAAGGAATTTCTTGAATTGCTTGTAATAATTTTGTCACCCACTGTAATTTATAAATCCCAATATAGTGAATCAATAGTTATACAGTCATGGTTAAAAGCACTGGCAGTTATACCGACACAATTAATGGGAGTGACAGTTATCTAGCGGTCAGTCAATGAGACTGGCAGTTGTATGGTAACTATTAAAAGGACTGGCATTTATTGAGCGATCAGTCAATGAGACTGGCAGTTATATAGCCACAACTAAAAGCACTGGCCGTTATTGAACGATAGTCCAACATATCAGGTTTAAAGATGACAGTTTTGGACATACTGCAAACTTCTTTAAGAACTTAATAATTATTTAATCATTTATATTTAAGCGGAGAAACGTCCTTAACTCATAAAACAAATTATTTTGTATAATATATCAGAGAAACAAAATTTTTTAAATTAAGAAATTTTAAATAATTAAATAAAGCGATGCTACAAGGTGAGTGGTAGTTTTAGTCGAAACATTTTATTCAGTAATGAATAATAATTTAGAACGCTGCTATTTATGAATGTATATTACCAAAATTAAAATGAAGGAATTGTAAGTATATTTTGTTGCATAGGAATTTAAGAACAATTATACACTTCATTATATCACTATCATGTATTTTCATTTTCTTTTAATCACAACAAAATTGGTATATTAATAAATGGTATTAAGAAATAATATAGTTATTTATTGAATTTAGTGTGACATTTGTGCTTACTTAGCACTGATTAGAAAATCAGTTTTTGTATGTTTGATCCTATGTTACTTAATTTTAAACGTTCAATTATTTGTAATTTACATATTTGTTTTTTAACATTGAAAAGGAGATTTTGACTAATAAAATTGTTATATTATATATTGTTAAAAATATCCATACATCACTCAGTTACGTTTTGTGTATCACCAGTGGTACGGGCACCTATGAAAATTGTAAATAAACTAGTGATTGAAAATCACAAATTTAGGAAATAACGAGTCCAGAAAAGCACTAGTTTAGAAAATTACTGCGCCGTTCACTTACAATAGAGTATTTTTCTTATACAAAATTTAATGAAATATGATATTTAAATCACATATTAAACTAATTTTGCTCCAAACAAAGACCTGATGCATGAATTATTACATATTATATAATGAATTATTATATAAAGAAAAGTAAGTGGTGATGATAGTAAAGATTAATCGAGCCTATAATAATGAAAGTGAAACAAGTCCGTCATTAAACAGAATTTAATTTCCTGCATTTCTTAAATTTTTGTATTTCTTACAACTAAGAAAAGTAACAAATCAAATTTTCTTAAAAAATGAACCTACCCCAATTTCATTATAAAGCTTTCAATTATCGATAACACATGACACAATAATCGAAACTTCATGTACCAATAATAGACACATAATATTTCAATATTATTTCGACGACCAAAATATGGAATATTTGACGTTTAATACTTGACATTTTAACAAATGTCAAAAGACATGACCCTCCGCATTTATTAACTACTGTTAATAATTAAAAAAACTGTAATCAAATCCTTGAACTTATAAGCATACCATGTTAAAAAGTAAATAAATATTTGAGGAAGCTAATTCTAATGAACTGTCATTAAAGTTGAAGGCATCAATGCATTGTCAAAATTCAATAATGAATCAAATTATCAAAAGGCGTCAATAATTCATTGTCAAAATTAGTATAGTTTGCCCTATTTGACATGTATCTCGGACTTTCTCGTCTCGGTATAAAGGATGCGGGCGTGTGACAAGAGTAGTTGGTTTCGCGGCTTTAAATTCAAGCTGTTACTCGTTTTTAGAGCGCACATTCCAATCCGTGGATTACAGAATCGTACTTTAACCCGGAATATGCAAGTGTGCGTGCGATCGTCCGGTCGTTCAGCCGTAATTGCATCGCGTGCATTCGCCACTGTAAGAGGCTGGAAAATGTTCGATAGGGATGGTCGGTGGTGTATTTGAAAACGTTATCAAGAAATTTACAGGTGCACTCCTGCCGTGCTCGAATCTCGTTGAAAGGTCCAGCAAGTAAACGAGTAGCGTCATCAATTAACTCATTCAGCGACGAGCGATTTCGTCAGATGATATCTTGAAGCTTTTCACGGCCACGAAGTTCTTTATGGTAATTGTTCTCCAAGATTTCCGGGTTTAAGTCGTATGCGGCGCTTCAAACCGACTTCGTCAGGATCTGAGAACTCGCTGATAACGTTGCATTCGTCTTGAAAGAATTTTTTTATTTCCTTTGTTGGTTACGATTTCCATGCAGAATGAATTTAATGACTAAAAGGTTTCATCGTTTCATGAAACGAGAGAATATTTTCTCCTCGTGTTAATTGGCTGGGATATTTATGTAATAGGCTTAATTAGAATTTATATTATTATGTACACGGTAAATGTGACGTTTGAAAAATTCGGAATACGTATGGTGTCATCGCTGGAACTTAATTCGGTGTGTAGGTTGAGAACAAAAACGAAAAATCGCACATTCTACCGTTCCTGTCTTGCTGAAGGATGGTGAGAGGATCTTGAGAATCAGGCCACGAGAGTCTTTGAGTTGATGACTGAAGTATTTATATGTATTATACTTCGTCGATGGTGTCATGTGGAGAATGACCTTTCTTCAATGCCCACGCCTAGTAACATAAAACTGGTCAAGAGAGTATACTTTCGTATTTATTGTCGCTCGAATAACACTGAGCACTAACATTCTTTCACTTTATAATTTCTGAACGTAAGTTTGAAAATTCAAGATAGAGTTTGAAAATCGATGAAAATTGTACGAATTTTATGATTGTGATATTCATTTGAGACTCCTTAAAATGTTCGTGTTCGGAGCTCATTATGGTGCACTGTCGGCACTTAAGGTACACTGTTAACACTTTTTTTAAACGAATTGCGTTATGCGGGTCACCTGTTGCAATCCTATTTACCAGCGAGAAAGCAATTCGCAGGTATGAATTACAGTGTTTCCGAACGAATGAGCATACGACTTTCAAATTTTATATAAAAAGGTGTTTGTACTCTAGATATTTTTCTTCCGACTTTTTTAATAGTATCTGAAATATGTGGAATGAAAGTTGTTTGTAATAGTACTCTAATTGTAAGTTAAAATATATAAACCTTAGTAAAAAAGAAAATTTCATAGAATTTCTTAAAAAATTGCAGTAACATTAGAATAGTCAGAATGATGCATAATAAAAAATGTGACAATTGTTTTTTAAATTATCTACAAATTTATACTATATTGCAGCACTTATTATACCACTCATTAAGTCATTACAGGTTACTGCTATATATAGTGGTAATTAAAAGAAAACAAATTTTCGGAACAAATAGTTTATAAATTAACTGAATTTTCGTATTTATCTATACAAACTTTATTTTTACGAAACTTTCATTTTTTCCAAAATAAATTTGCTAATATTAAATTAAATTTGTAAGCGAGTTAACATTCTATATTGTGTAATCCGATTGCGCTTGCAATATTCTATAACGAATTCAACTTTAGAAGACAACCCGAGCCGCTATATTTAAGGTATTTGTTTTTTGCAATTACGCAAGTTGATTCTTATTATTATAACTTTGAAATCAAATCTCCTGATACACTATGCCATGTTTAATTGCCTGTTAGCATCATACTTGCATTTCCACGCAATTCCACCTAACGATGTATGTTTTCCCAACAATAATTCCATGCAATTTTACAGAACTACGCGTCTCAGTTTCATTGAAATAGTTACATTGTTTCACCTGCTCGTTAAGATAACTTTTCTGTAATCATGTTCCGCATTCGCGATATTTAAATAGCATTTCCTATTGGATTGCCTTGGTCAAGCAATAAAATCCCTAGAGACGTTATTATTGAAAATTAACGATGTGGTTGTTAATAGGCTTATGAAACACAAAATTACGATTCCGCACAGTGAGTCAGTTTACTTTCGAATAAGAAAAGTCGAGCACCATATCTGTGGATCGATCACGACGATATGAACGAATGTTGAAAGCGTAAATGGCGATATTAGCAACAAATGGCGGACGTGCAAAACGGTAGCTTCTTTTGTCTTGCGTATTTAAGAGTAAGGAATTTCGATTTCTTTGACCTTACTACGAGATACTTACCGATATTATCTATTTTTATTCTTTCGATTCTTTCGAAGTTTTCGAGGTTATTTTGTTCTTTTTATCGCGTAACTGTTTCCGATGGAAATACATGGCTGCATAAATATCACCATATCTTCAATGATCTAAGCTGTTAGTAGGAAATTATGGTCAATATTCCTTAGATACTAATTCGTAGTATTTTACAACCGAATTTTCAAACTTTTCATAAATATGTCAACTTTGTATCTTTCTGTTGTAAACGAGGTTCATAAATAAACAAATTATGTTAGTTTCATTTGTTATATTTTACTTTTGTAAGATTCGTTTATAAAAGTTACAAAGTGGAAAAGAATTTTTAGAGAGAGAAAAAACTATGATCGATGCCTTTCGTAATTCAACTGCGAAATGATAGCAAATTTAATGTTGTAAAAAATATCATCCACAGAATCATTCTAGTGTATCTACACATTGTTAGGGTGAAAATGATATCAGACTAGTAGACTAGTAGATTCAATGATTTTCATTCTTCAACCCCTTGTCTTACAATATCGTCTCCCACCTATGAGGCACTCACGCTTGTGACACAAATTTTACTTGAATTTTTAATATGCTTCAATTTGGAGTTTAAGTCCAATTATAATTTGCATAGTTATGACGTAAATACAAAATTGATATAACATGTCAACTTTTTGTTTTGTATTAATATTGTAGTTGTGACTACTTAGTTTCTACTAACGCACACCTGACAATCGAATCATAAGGCGAACGAATGTTTTGTAGTTACAATGTGTTTTTGTAGGTTATATTTAGTGACGAGAAAATATTAAATCTAAATGAACCAGGTGGTTTTAATCCGTATTAGCACGATATACGAAAATATGTGAAATATTTTTCGAAATGTAATTGCAGTAGTGACTTGGTTATGGTTTAAGCATATTTCCTGGTTTATGGAAAATTTAATTTTAAAAATTTAATTTAGAAACCATAATTTCAAATTCTATTATAAATGACTACAGTGGCTTTAATTCTCTCTTTCTGAATTAGGAACTACATTTGAAATCGCAACAAATTTTGTGTTAGAAAGTATTCAAACATGTATTTCATAATGTATTTTTAAGTACTAATATATCTAATTCATAAATATATATATTATTACTTCTTATACAAGCCACAAAATTAAGTTCCTAATGATAAATATTTTATTATTTACAATACTAAACTAGATAAAGACAAATATATAAAATTAAAGTAAGTTAGTTAGTCACAAAGTGAACAATACGTTGTCAGAATTTTGTTTGAAAATTCTATAAACAACGAATACAAAAGAACGTATCAGCAAACTGACAATTATGGTTTCTTTAATCTATGATGTAAATTTACATAATTTACATTCTATATTTCATTTTTCACAACTGAACAAAATCAATATCGACGAAATGTGTTTTTAATAACAATACCATGTTTAAAAAGTTTCAGTTCGTTCAATAGAGAGAAGGAATGTACTCTTTAGAAAAGAAAGAAGAGAAGAGGGAAAGTAAGAAAGGAACAAATCTTCACAATTTGTAAGGATTTGAACGTAAAAATATAAAGAATATTATCACACTATTTGTTCTTTTTTTAATTACAGAAAATTACAGAAAATTTTGTACAGATAATCTATCGTTCTTATACAGCACAATAGTACAGTAACAACCAAATTACTTACTTAAGCCAAAACAAATAATTGTTTACAACTTTGAAAATATTAATTTTTTAACATATATTAATTAGAACTATTTGTCTTAATTTAGGGAATACTAGTAATTAAGACCATTTTTTTTTATTTGACAGGTATTACCTAAGAGTTTCAGATCCTATTTTTTATTACTCTATATTTATTATTTTTGGTCAAATCATGTTATCTGCAATAATCAAATTGAATTATTTCAATTGCAAACATAGACTGCTACATTTAACGCTCAATTAGTAACTTAAGATCACGAAAACATGATTTAATATAACTGCGGCCTATAATTGACGTTCATAAACAAAATTAGTTTAAGGAAATGGACATTCTACGTTCTACATGATTATAACATATACAGTATGCAGTCAATTTTTGTATAGTTTATTAAATATAAACCTGCAAATCATATGTATGACATAACAATATTAAAATAAAATATATATTTTTAAAATCCTCTAATTACAAAATAAATTTCTGTCCAAGTCCCGTTTATTTGCTTCCTATACAAGCGGATTTCTGCAGAAACATCTGACGTCTATTAATTAAATTAGAAGTTTTCTAATATCTCTGTTACTTTTGAAGCAACAAATTGCTTCAGTGTTTATATGGAATGATCGTCGGAGAAAATTCACAGACATCGTTACATTGCTTAATCACCGGACACTTAAGTACGTCAACTGCTAAGAATAGTCATGTTATTAAAGTCCCATGAGCGGAAGTTGTAGTGGCTTCTGAATAAATTACAATTCGCAGTGTTGCATCATTGAGTAACTTGAAAATTCGAAGAAAGAGTTTTTCACTGTGATGAAGGCCTCAGATTCGAAGGTCACGGTCTCCGCGGTACATATATGGTTCTTCATAAACGCGACGAGCACGAAGAAACGACGGAAATCTCGAAGATCTGAAGGAGTATAAAAATTTTTATTGTAAGATTTAACCATAACTTCCTTCTATTTCAATGAAAATGAATTTTTACTCAGTGACGTTTTCTGACAAAATTTTTAAAATAACTATTATTTTCGTTACCCGGTTGCTTGCGATATTAAATTTATCAAATAAATGTAATTCTCTATATTTTTTGTATACTTTTCGCTTGCGGTGTATCATGAAATTTTAAAAAGTAGCCACGCGGTGGTCTAATGTCAACATAATTTTCTGTCCTACTTCTATTTCTTTGTGTATTTTTCTTTTTGAAACGTACACTTGCATAAATAACCATATTCTTAGAAGGAATATCGTCTTTTCTTTTCTATTCTACAGGAATCCATACATTTCAGCCTAACCTCAATATCTAAGTCAACTTCAATACGTAGTCTATTTGTGTACAAATATTTACATAGTTTGTCATAAAAAATCAATGGAGTCTGAAGTATATAAGATAAGTTTCACAATGTAACAACTTCAAGTGAATTGTAAATCATTTACGGTCGAAAAAGAATTTTGTAACAAAAATTGTATTGTTTTCAGGGGTACATAAAGTACAATAATCACTTTCTTGCTTGTTTGTTTTCTGCTGAGATATGATCATTTTCTGTCCTCCAAATGGAACGTTTAATATCTTTTCTCGGAATGGAATAATGCATGAACATGAAATTGTATGAAGGGATACAGGGGAAAATGAATCTGATAAAAACATGTCGATCAATTTAAACCACGTGTTTCTTGTCTGCAACATATTTTGCCTTAGTTGTTAACTTTGGAATTACTTCAATGGTTCCAGTTATGATATCTCAAATAATTTCAGTTAAAATGTATGTAAATGTTAAATATAGTGTTTAACATTTGTATAAAACTGACTTTAAATTACAGTACTATTCGGATAATTTAAATCTAAATTATTTAAGTTTAATTGAATTAATTCAATTTTAATTTAAGTCCACACGAGTATGTAGAGTGTGATTCTGGAAGCTAGGACAGGTACTGCTATTTTTGAATAAAAATATTAAAGATGATAATAAAAGAAATCATTGAAAAAAAAGTAGGTTGTATTGAAGAGTAAAGTGCGATTGCACTCGGCGCGTATATCGGTGCATTCATATAAAACATGTCATATAAAGTTAGGACATATACCATATAATTTTTTCCTGTATCATCTTTTCCTGTTTTTACATAAAAAGGAGCAGAAATGTCTCAGCTCTCAGTATCACCTTGTATACATACCAATTAAGTTCCAGGTCAAGGGGTTCAAATCCGAGATGGCCATTTGAAGCGTTCATTTCGTAAGTGGTAGCAACTTTTAATTTCTGTTAAATTAACGTTGGAACATGTGAGAAAACGGTCGACACTGACGGTTCCAGTTCACGATTCCGTGCAGTAAGCGTACAAGGCAAAATGTGGAAGGAAGATGATAAAAGAAAGGAGAGACACGACCTCAAAACGAAGGTCAGGGCGTATGTGCGAACACGTAATTCGAAGCGTGCTCGCGCTGCACCCGTTTCCTCCTTGTTTGCACTCAAGGCTGTCTTTGACAACAGACGTACACTTGCTATACCTTGCCTTATACTGTAACAAAGATGATTGTAGTTTAAAATTTAACGAGGAGAATGATTCGAGTATCATTTCTTTACGTCCAATCGCCTTCAAGATACTAATTTTTAATAAAATGTCAATAATTAGGATTTCGACATTCAATATCGAAAACATATAATTAGTTACAACTAACAAAAAACATGTAATTAACAGTATAATAACAGAAACACATTAATTTTCAGTCATGTAATTATAAAATATTACGGTAGCCATACGGTACCCTTTAGGGTACATCAGATCAAACAATTATTATTAATAATTTTGTTGTAAATATTTATTGTAGCATTTGAAAACTGATTTTCCTTAGAAACTTAAAAGAACCATTAATGACTGATCGTTACTTCATGAAAAAGTCTGCATATGTTAGTAAAAAATGACTATTTTTAAACGATCAGAATCTTCTGTACTTAATGATGGACTTATTTACCTAAATTCTTGCTTTAATGATCAATCACGAGCTGAATTCTATTCCAAGAACAAAACGAAGGTGAAAAAGTATCCATAGTAAATCACTGATTAGCATTAAGAATCAGATCGTCGAAGGTTAATCAGAGGTGGTATTAAAAAAATGAACGATTTAATTTATGCGAATATGCGCGAAACATTCACCTTTTTCAAAAATGTCATGGGAAACATTGTTGTTCACATTGAAAAAAAAGGATTGCTGTATACGTCATTTCAGCATCCAAGTAAAAGGTTTATATCGGAAGTTCTCAAAGTTTATTTTCTGCGAACCATTCAATTCAAGTTTTACTGATCGAATGATAGAGAAATTTAAAAAATTGAATATTATCAAATTTTTAGATTTTTAAACGAGTAAATTATTAAATCTCCTAATTCCTAAATTTCCAAATCTCCAAATCTCCAAATCTCCAAATTTCCAAATTTCCAAATTTCCAAATCTCCAAATCTCCAAATCTCCAAATCTCCAAATCTCCAAATCTCCAAATCTCCAAATCTCCAAATCTCCAAATCTCCAAATCTCCAAATCTCCAAATTTCAAAATTTCAAAATTTCAAAATTTCCAATTCTCCCAATTTCCAAATTTCCAAATTTCAAAATCTCCCAATTTCCAAATCTCCCAATTTCCAAATCTCCAAAATTTCCAAACTTCCAAACCTCCAAATCTCCAAATCTCCAAATCTCCAAATCTCCAAATCTCCAAATCTCCAAATCTCCAAATCTCCAAATCTCCAAATCTCCAAATCTCTAAATCTCCAAATCTCCAAATCTCCAAATCTCCAAATCTCCAAATCTCCAATTCTCCAAATCTCCAATTCTCCAAATCTCCAAATCTCCAAATCTCCAAATCTCCAAATCTCCAAATTTCCAAATTTTCAAATCTTCAAATCTTCAAATCTTCAAATCTTTAAATCTCCAAATAACTAAAGATGAAAATTATAAATCACAAAAGTAGAAATAAGAAATTACAAACATTTGATATGTCCATCTGCAATGTCCCATAACAAAGTATCCATCTGTCCTTTTAAAATATGACTCATTCACGTCCTTTCCAATTCTATTCTCACACTTACTGAATTGTTTTACTTTTAAATGTTGTTTATTCTATATAATTAAATTTATATTCCATATCTGTTTTATTATCCTATCTTTCACAGTATCACCCTACAAAAGTTTCAACACCAAAAAATATACATTTAATGTGCATTTTAAAAAGATAATAAATTTAAAACATTTATTAAATATACATACGTAGTCGACAATAATTTTGAACTACTGACAAATCATAAATAATTGAAAAATATTTTAATCGAAAAACTAGTTGATAAATGGCGATGATACAATAAAATGTCTGCACTGAAATATTTTGTTTATGCGATATCCACTAATTTTTATTCGTCGAATAAAATATTACTTAGCTCTATTTTTTGCAGTATATGTAAAGCAAATGATGTATATGTAATAAAACATTGAACCAAGATTAATTCTGATTAGTAAAATTTGTCTCTATCTGTCATTTTACGAATGACTTTATTTAGCATTAATTGGACGAAGCGAAAGCGGAAACAAATTAGGAAAGAATATGAAATGAGACAAAATAATGTTGCTTAACATTCAAGAAACACTCGTCGTGCCAGCCTACCGAAGGTTAATGAGAGAGGGTGATATTGAAGTTATTAGCGATTTTGTGTAACAAATTTATGTAAATATGCGTAAAACCTTAAACATTTATCTCGAAAATGTCATGGGGGAGATATTGTATCAGAAACTGAAAAAATAGGTTCGTTGAAAAATTCATTTTAACGATCAAAGTTGAAGGTATAAATATTCATAGTGACATTTACTGGGAGATTATAGACATACGTCTTTGATTTATTAGCTAAGTGGAATACAAAGATGAATGCAGAGTAGGTTTAAAATTATCTTACAAGTTTTTCGATGTAATCGAAAATTGTATTGGAATGTATTGATTCCAAGAACACAAGATATTAATTCAGATTTATCGAACTTTAGAGGAGACTCTAAAGATACAAAATCCGTGAAATATAGATATGCACTAAATATAATTTCTAACCTGTTATATTAAAAACTAAACAACTCATTAAGAGGAAGAGTTAACAATTTATCAGATATATGTTAACTTATAAGGGAAATTTGCTAAGTGTTAATTAACCGATTTTAATGAAACTTACAGACTTTAAATTTTGAAAAAAAATATTTGACCAATATTTTTTCATCGACATTTATATTAAGCGGGTGAAAATAGTCTTCGAGGTTGGGAATGATAACCATATTTTTCAAAATATCTTTGAAACTTTATAATACAAAAAATATCGTGAAAATTTTTGTTTTGCAATGGAAAATTTGATTGTGCAAACTAGTTTTAGAAAAAATAAGATTCTTAGTCGTTTTTCAGAAAAGAGCAATTAAAAATTTACTTCAATTACAAGACACAGTATGCAGGCAGTTTCATTCGCTTACCAAATATTTAGAATCACATTCAGAAAAATTTTATTGTGCGATTTAGATAAAGCACGTTTTAAAAATAAGAAAATATACAAATTTGGAGTTTATAATAATCATTATAAATTTTCTAAAATCGTTTACTTCAGAAATGTCCGGTAATAAGTAAAATTAACATAGTGGCCAACATCTAAAAAATCACGATACTTTACATAAAGGTATATGTAGCTAAATATGTTCTAAATGACCTCTTCTATCATCCCTTGAAAACTTTCTATCTAACTTACCTAACACTCTGTATAACAGCAAAGGAACGCAATGGATCTCTAAATTTGATTTTCTCGAAAATTAACCCGAAAATCAAGAAATTGTATATTTTTCCTTACTATTTCACAAGTAATTACGTGGTGTCCACGTTTACATATTATTCGGCTGGACCCTATATATCAGCTTGAGACTGTTCGCAGGACCGGTAAAAGGTTAATCCAATAGTGTTTCTATCAATCGTGACGCTAGACGCGGCTTAAAAGTCGCGAATAAAGAGCAAGAAAGAGATACAGCCGGCAGGAAGAGGTATACTTAACCTTCTGGGTTAAAGTCAGAGTGGATTGAGCGCGTGTCCCTGATTACGGTGCAAAGACGTGGCTGATCCTGATGCCGCACTCTGGCGGGTCGCCAGTTTCACGGAATGCGGCATGGCCGCGTCTAGGAAGTCTAGTGTTCCTTGTGCTTTCTAGACGAGAAAGCGACCCACGTCCCACGATTCCATGGAATCTTCTCGGAAACCGTTGGCAGATCAGGCAACGAGCGCCTTGAGTTTTTTATTTGCAATTAGACGGATTCATCCGGAACGAACGTCCAATAGATTGAACAAGTATTTGTTGCTCTTACGTTGATCGTCTTGCTGTCTGATCGTTGCAATCTGGTTTTGTAACAAGAAACATGATGCACCTGGACGATTTGTAGTCGCAATTGAAGTTAGACAGTATCATTTTGATATAATTTGTATAATAAATTTATTTTCCTGCATTTCGGCTTCAAAAACGGGGCTGGCTCGTGGCTAAGCAAAAAAATCCACTATATGTATTTATAATATTTATTATACTTTAAATAATTCAATATCTACACGATGTACTTATAATACTTATTGTATTTTATATGATACAATATTTAAATGATATACTTATAATATTTATTGCATTAGAACGATACAATGTTTTTCATGACATACTTATAATACTTATATGTATTTTAAATAATATAATATCTGAATTACATTTTCTTCTGCTCTGTACTACATTCTTCTTTTCTTTGTATTATTTTCCTCATTCCTGTCCTCTGCTGCAATCTTTGCATGATGATCCACCTGGTTAGTTATTCCTCTCTTTCCATCGAGATAATCCTTCATTGGGTATTTAAGCGTCTCTTCCTCATGTTCGCACATTATGCAATTCCTTTTTTCTGCATTCTGCCAAAGTCGGTTTGTTCCTTCCATGTTGCCCATTTTGAAATAATATTTTGATCCATTATTTTCATTGGTGACATTTGAAAATATTTCAGGTTGATATGGTGACATTTTCTGAACATTGTCTATGTATCTCATTCAGAAAGAAATGTTTGAACTTTACCGAATTGACTAAAGTGTTTTATAGTTTTTTAATGAGATATTTAATTACAGATTTCATAAATATGACTAAAATGTTATTATACTAATATATTAATTGGTTTTTCAATGTACAAGAAGAATTGTTATTGATCAAGATTCTCTTTCAGAACGTGAATCCTTATTATAGTCAAGCAATTTTTAAACAAAATATTTACATTTACACTTTGTATAGTATTACTAATTACTTATTGTTAGCTTTGTTTGCATGATTTGTATTTAGCATGGAATATTACATATGTTTTTTAATAAATTGTACTTGCCTGTATTTTTTTGCTTTGTTCAGACATTTGCATTATTGGGTCAGATGATTAATTAGGAAAAATTAGCCTTATTTTCATATATCCCAATTAATTAGATATAGTATACGGACAGAAGTCTGGAAAATATTTTAGCATATTTTTTACTGAATAATTAATTCGAAAAAACTGTATAATGTATCAATTTGTCCCATTTTATATCTCAACTACCAGATGTAATATTGAACTTACAACAAAATGTATCAAACAAAAGTCATTCATTTTTTTAAGTAGAATATGATTCCGGAATACAAAACATGGGTTTATGATTAAAAAAGGCAAGGTGATCTTGAAATAACCTCGAAGGCACCCATTCATTCAAAAATTAGTAATGCCACTTGATTCCCCACTGGAAGTACTAAAGGACACGTGTCAGTTTGTTTTTCTTAAATCTCATGTCTTCAAGATTTTTAACAAGGTGAATTTAAATGGAAAACCCTGTATAACTGTTTGTTGAAAGATATCGAAACTTTTAGTCCCGAAATTGTTGCAGTTGTAATATTAAATACAATATTTGTTACATGAATAGGTATTTATGTTGAATTAATACTAAAACTATTTAAATCTAAAACTATAAAACTATTAAAAACTATTAGAATATTAAAAAATGTTAATTCTATTATAACTAAAACTATTTAAATCTATTTTATCATATTGCGCGAATATATCAAAACATTGAAAAAATAACAAGATTGAATTTCATGTACTACTAAACGGCTGAACAATTATTTAAACCAATTAACATTAAATCTACTAATTACACAGTAAATTCACTGAAAATATGCAATGTAATTATCATAATAGTATAGAGTACGTAACGTGATCATCCGCATAAAAATTAGTAATTGCCATAACAATAATAGAATAAATATTTGTTCAGAAATTTTCATAACTCTTTAGTTTCAACAATTATTCGTACAAAGTTTCAAAAAATTATTTAATTTATTTATGAGTTACCATGTCTAATATTAATCATATCACATTGAGATTCACAAATTAGTGCCTCGAAATCATTCTTAACAAATTATTCATAAAATTCGTTATTTATCATTGCGGTTGATTAGTCAGAACAGCCAATATTCCCGTATAAGCCACATTTCCGTGAAACCCAATAATCGATATTATAAATGTTCTTCTTGGGAGAAAGGATTTATAGTCCTCCACGTTCGAGAAAACCTTGAAGATTCTTTAATATCTTCATCTCTGAAAGGAGCAGTGTCCACTTTAGAGCGACCTTCGGCGACCGCATTATTATTTGCAAACGAAAGAAATTATTCCGTACAATGTATGCTAACAAGCGAGATAATTAGTTGACGACCGACCGTATTAAGGCGGATTAAAAACGAAGTCTGGTTTAGGTTCCTCCATGATAAGTCGTGGGACTGTAAAATGGCCATATCTATTATAAGATTTATAGGCCAACGTCGTTAATTCGATAAATTATTGATCCGCTTCTGGAAACCATCGCAGAAGTTCCCTCTCTTCTTTAAGAAATGATTCATGAGTTTCGTTCAACCTTTTGGAACATGTTCATCCCATCAGGGTGTATCTCGTTCAAAGGTTTAGATTACAATTAAGAGAGTAGAAAATAACTTTAATCGGAGCCCCGTTGCACACGTGAATTCTGCAGGATTTACGAATCCCCTATATACTGAATTTTGGGAAACGATTAAGATGACCGGATAGCTGGAGTTAATGGTGATTGATGATTACGTTTAGGGCGCTAACTCGGCGGTCGAGGCTAACGAGTCATCTTCTAGCCTTCCGGGGAAAATCTGAATCACGTAATTGTCAGCTATCATCCACTAAACAATCAAATAATCGGAACTGATTTAATACGGTATAGCAATTTGATTTCGTTCACGATAAATCCTGAAATTAATAAGAAAAAGTAGATTATTCGTTAGCGTAGGAGAATGTGGGGCAAACTGATGTGTCATTTGTTTGTTTTTTACTAGAAAAAGAAGTAGATGATTTTGGACGTTGCCGAAAATATTCATTCGATCTTATAGAATCAAAAAAAGTATTTTTAAAAAAGCATTTTCCATTTACATTATTAGTTCGCTGTAAGAAAATCATATTTTATAATACAAATTTTGGGACTCACAAATACAGATTTGGAACTGAAAGGTGGTTAACAATTGCATTAATAATACATGCGTAGAAATGTTAGTTCAAATATTGCTATGTTGACTAATAATATACCTCAGGGCTCTTCGCTGTGTTTCCAAATTTTATGATAAAACCATGCAGCATAATAGGATTGTAAAAATCTTTGCATTACTTCTTATCATTTTGTGTAAAAGAATACCAAGAATTATTGAAAAAGATGTAAATAGATATCAGTAAATGTACCTGTACCATTATGTAACAATAATATTAAATATCACTCAATATATTAGTTTCTTGATATAATTATCTGAATATTTTCTTCTAAAAAATGTAAAACTGGATCGGTTAATATATAAAAGACGTACAATACTATACACAAAAAACTGAATTTGATTTTCATATTTCCTTTGTGTATCCACAAAAGTACTAATAACATCAGTTTGTACCAAAACCACCTAATTTTTAGGTATTCAGAAAATATTTTTTAGGATTAATGACACCTAAGAGTATCGAAAGAAATTTCAGATATAATTAAAATTACAACGAAAAACAATTTTGTATCTTTTTTCTTTTTAAGAAACTGTATTTATAAACACGAACCCTTCTATCTTTTCCGTAATTATGATCCGTGAAAATAATAAGAACTTAGTCTTTCACTAAGGTACTTAAGGATAAAAAAAATTGACCCTCATCAGCAGATAAGCATTATGTATTGCATTAAGTTAGGTCTATTATAAATTTAACTAAGCTATAATAAAGTTTCAAACTTTAGTATTAATAACTTATAACTTCGTTTTTAATATCGTTGTAACCATATTTTTATTTATAAATTAATATGAATGAATTGTAACTTCATATACAATGATTTTGCTTCTATTATTTACGTAAATGCTGCAAAGCACTTCTGGTAAAGTAACTTCTTCTGAAAAAGTAAGTCAAAAATATAGAACAAAATTTTTTTGTGTAAGGTTTGGTTTTCGAGAAAATTGAATCTGAATGTTCGCCAAAATATTTGTAAGGAAACTTCCGTACAGCAAGAAAAATTACAATTTCAATTATTATTTCGTAAATGCAATAATAATTTAACGTTTTGAATTAATAAATATGATTATTACTACCGCTAAAATGTATTATCAGTTATTTTTCATGATATTGTTGACATACGTATTAATGTAGGTACAGCATGAAAAACTTAATTGAAAGTATGATAAATGTAGACATCAGTAACATCATAATGGACTGATATTAAACATTTTGTTGATATTAATAATTACATGCATTGATTTATAACATCGAATAACTGTTGAATTAACTAAGGAATTGTTGAAACTGTTATCTTTCTTATCGTAAATAAATTTTTTTATAAAATATTTTAACGAATTATCGAACTCAATTTTCTCGAAAACCAAGACTAATATAACAAAATTTTATTCCGCATTTTCGACTTATTTTTTCATGTAGAATCACCTCATTTGGGTTTGCTCCACCAATTATTGATAACCTCTCATAACTACTTTCGTGTTGCAAAAATTGCACCGATGAAAGTTCGACTTATAAAGATAAAATTCCACTTAGGAAGTAAATTCGAGTTACAAAGATAAAATAGTACATTTAGACACGTGGCAAATAATTCGAGTTATAGTAAGCTTCATGTCGATTTATAGAAGATTTCGTAACATGTGAAAAAATTAAACCCTTTATTTATAACATCAAGTCAGACTGGTGACGCACAATACAGTTCAAACATAACAAACTTAAATCATGTTTACACACGGAAAAGTTTTGAATTCAATACCAATTATAATTTATACAACTAATAATTGCTCAATCTCTCACACTAAAACTTTCTAACCTTAACATTTTATTTATGTTAATACTGCAGCAATAATGAAGTTAGCTTTGACTGGCACAACTTCCGGAAAAATCATAGGTGGAGGAAGTAACCAAATTTTCAT
This sequence comes from Megachile ligniseca, assembly GCA_945859555.1. Classification (NCBI taxonomy): domain Eukaryota; kingdom Metazoa; phylum Arthropoda; class Insecta; order Hymenoptera; family Megachilidae; genus Megachile; species Megachile ligniseca. The sequence goes on from OX243778.1 coordinate 1,508,308, forward strand.
CATATAAAGATTTTTGAGTTATACAGTTTCGAGTTACTGAGATTTGATTGTATAAAAAATACACAAAATGATAAATATAACTAAAGAGAAAATATATATTTTTGTCAGATTTACTTGTTCAAGTGGATAGTATGAAAAGGAATATCATGAAGACACGGTGGAATTCACGTGCTAGTTTATGGCATTCAGAGGAAGAACTAGAGTAGCCCGAAGGGCCAGACACGGGCCCCTATTATACACCTCTATGCCGCCACTTAAAATCCTGGGTCCTGGGTCTAGATTAGGGAATTCAGACATTCAAGTTGGCTGGCCAATAGGGCGCTGCGGTTTTCGATCACCTTTTTTGTCTAGGGCCAAGGCGTAACGTCCCCTTTGATATTTTGCCCCTCGTTAGGTAGTGCGGAACGTCGTTACCGGTGAACAGACCCTGCAAAAAGAACATACCGCGATATAGGAGCAATTCTAAACTGGCAGCGTTACTTGATTAGTTGAAGAAGATCACGAAATTGCCGTTATAAATTGCGTGGCTATTAATACACCAGCCATAACAATTTGAGAAACGTTTAATTGAATAGGGACGATGAGAAAGATGGGTAGAAATTGCTAAGAGTTGAGTCATGGTATTATGTTTGAAATCATTCTATGCCTTAATACAGATTTAATGAAAGTTGTACTTTATTGTGTAGCATCGAGCATGTTAGAATTTGCTAGGGAAAATGGCAGGGTAGCAAAATGGCGACCCATTACTTGCTTGTTCAACATTTAAATGAGGCATGAGAAGTCTTCAAATTGTAATTTTGTAGATATTAATATTAAAATAGTTACATTTATATCATACAATTTATATACCTTAATTTACTAATTTATTTATATAATCACTTTTAATTTATTGATCAATTTATACAATTTTTAATTAATAAATGTCAATTGTTTAATCTTCGAAATCTAATGTGTAACCGAAAAATAGTAAGGGTACAATAAATACAAAATAATTTTATCGGACAGAATGTAATTACACATCTTACATTACTATTTTGTATAAGAAAATCTACGGTTTAAAGTTTTGATATGAACAATATCAAATATATTTGTTTTTTCTTTTATTTAAAAATAAATGAAACATATTGAATAGCAATTTTCTGTTTGTGGTTTGGTTTTCGTAAAACTGAGTTTGAAAATTCTTCAAAATCTGTGAGTCATTTGTTTAAAGCAGAACAGATCATAATATTTATTAACAACTTGTTTAATTCAACCATTAATGAATGTTATAAATATAAATGCAATTATCAATACCACTAACATATATTAATAATCATTATGTTTCATACATATGTTTACTTATGATACTTACATTCACGACTAAACCCATCAGGTTAATGAATGTTCATTAGCGTTATGGAAAATAATAACTCATAACATATTTCAGTAATATTTATGAACTTCAAATATGTATTACATATTCATATTACGACCTTCTCTAAAAATTTGTTTGTAGGAAGTTTGTTATAATTAAATATAGTACATATATATATATATATAGATATAGATATGGAAATCTAGGGATTTGATATTCAAGAAATTTAAAATCTTAGAAATTTTGAGTATTAGGAATTTGAGGATTTCGAAATTTGGGGATTTGGGAATTTGTGGATTAGAAGATCTAGAAATGTATGGATTTTGGAATTTAAATATCTACAAATATAGCTATCTAGGGATTTGGAAATCAGAAGTTTGGGGACCTAAAAATTACAGAAAATAGGAATTTAAGGAACTAGAGATTTTATGGTTGAAAGAATTTCGGATCTAGGGATTTATAAGATTAAAAATTTGGGAGTTGTGAATTAGAAATTAGGGAATCTAGGGATTTATTTATTTAGGAATTTGAGGATGTACGAATATAGAAATCTAGGAATCTAGTAGTCTAGGAATTTTGGGATCAAAAAATTTTGAAACTTACAATTAGAACTTTGTAAATCTAGATTTCATAAATCTAAATGAATCTGGGAATTTCGAAATGCGGAAATTCGGAAACTTAAGAATTTGACAGTCTGGAGATATAAGAATCTAGGCATTTGCGGGCCTTGGGATTTGTAAATCTAGGGATACTGGTATTTTGGTGTTGAAAAGTTTAGGTAGACAGGAATTCGAAAATTTGTGAATTTAACAATTTTACACTCTCACAATTTGAGAAATCGAAAACTCGAAAATTTGAAAATCTGAAAATCTGAAAATCTAAAAATTAAAACATTTATAAATCCAGTAGTTTAATTTATAACTACTGGAACATTTATAAATCTATGTAGCATTCGAATATACAGCCCGTCGAATCCAGGACTGTCAAATTTGCACAATAGATCGTCGTAAAAACGCAACTTTCTTGTTTTAATTGTACATCGAATAAATCAACCCGCCATACAGAGTCGTACATGTGGGATGTTTGCTAACTCTTGGCTACACAACGCGTGGTGATATAATGCTCAATGAACGATCGCGTTCATCGATTATACAGTTTTGGATATTACGATACTGTCCATGAATCTCTGTGAGATTCAATAACGGGAGAAGAGCACATCCAATGTGCGAGAAAATTCAGACAAAGAACTTGCTCAATTAGCGGTGTAAATGGTGGTAATATAATGGAAGCCTACTATATCCTTTTAACCCTGGGGGAGTTAGAAGATAGACTTTGCCAGCACGGACTCTCCTAAATTTGTTCCTGACCCGCCGTAATACATCATTCGAAGCTATGCGAAGTTGAATATTAATTGAAATCTTGACGGATTTATGTAGATCGTAAATATTGGAAGTTAATCACATGGTGTTTAACGTCGTACGCGTTAGATTGTCTGATCCTTTTTAATTTCTGAGTTTAAAATTGCATTAAAATGCAAATTGGTGGAAAATCAATTTGACATAATCGTAGGCAAAGCAATTTAGATAGTTCAAAAGCGGTAGATAATTGCTTTAAGATTACAAGAGTTATTAAAGTTGCATTTAATTAAGAACATTTTTGACTTTGTTGATTGAAAAGTGAAGTGATATTTAGTGAAGTTATTTACTCTTCAGGCAACTTACTAAATCAAAACATTTCCGTACCTCTTCTACTTCTACCAAGTTCAAACATAAAAGCGCAAATAATCATTTTCGTTATTCTGATCAAGTGTAGCATACATTTATCACTCGTGTAAATTGTAAAAGGTTCAACATGGATAAAAAATTTAAGTATTACAAGTTAATATATATAGTTTCGATGAAACTCAATAGTACTACTATTAAGAGGAAAGGGATGCAATTAACAATAATCATACTTTTTTTATTCTGTTCAACTTAATGGACATTTCAATCTAAATCTCCCAACGAAATTTCACACTGTGCATCTTTATTCCACCTTAATTTGATCTTCGACAATATTATCATGTCAGCCGCAATTTTAGTTATCCGCTTCATAAATTTAGGTCTAAAGGAAATAATGGCAATGCGTTTGAAAGTTATAGCAGGGACGACCAGAGCTGATATGCAGATTTACCACCTCTCTCCTCGGTGGTGTCGTATGGTGGGAACTGGCACACACGTTCTTTCCCTGCTAAACGTTAACCCTTAGGCGACCAACGCCGAATCACTTTTGACCCATCGTTAAGTATACTTATGCGAAGTACAATAATCGATCGTCCTCTATCATGTGACGTATACAATCAAATGCACTAATCGTTGCTTCTCAAGCTTTTAGCACATGTATAATACATACAGCGACGTTAATTAATATTTCGACACTATAGTATTCTATCAATTACTACTCTGTACATTTCTACATAATTAAATTAACATATTTTTTGTTTTTTCCTTATCATAAAATATGTATTTTTTTAGCGAAATTGTAAATTTGAATTTGAATTAATTAATCTGTCGTACAACAAATGATATATTAGAAATAAGTAGACAATGTACAACAGTTTACCACTTGTATATTTACCAACTTTTATAGTACATCTAATTTGCAAAATTGGAAAATTATTTTATGATATGACAGTGGGGTAAAAGGGACCATATATAAAAGATCTTGTAATAAGATCAAGGTATCTGTTCGCACCAAAGACCCTATGGCGTGAAGAAGAAAATTACAAATACAACGCGTGGAGATAGAACTTTTTAAGAATATAGCGTGAATATCTGACGTGTGAAGATATAACACATGACGATACAACGCGTGACAATATGATGCTTGAACTTATAACACATGATGATATGTTTGACCATGCAACGCTTGGTCGTACAACACGTGGCGATATAATATGTGGTCATACCGATATAATACGTGGCCATATGTTTAGTTATAAAATAAATAAGTTAAGTCAAATAAGTAAGTAAACGATCAGATTTGCTATGTAAATATATTTACCGCCTCTATACTCGGTGGTGTAGTAGTAATACACACAATTTATGAGAACAGCTATAATGCAGAACAGTGGGTCCTACGGTGATATAACCAACAGAACTCACACTCTTATAAAGCGTCAACTGTGCTGCTCTTATAGTAAATACTCATAACTTGAAGTTCCTTAACAAACGATAAAATAAAAATATAGAAACTGAATGACCAGAAGTTGTTTGGGTTATTAAACATTTTTTACGATTCACAAGAGAGCTGGTAGTATTCATCAAAGAATAAGGTGAGTGAAACACGATATATTGATACGGATCCCAGGGCAAACCGTAGGAGGCATATTATTCGGTTAACCGAGGCTCATAGAACGCACCTCGTAAATTCGACCAACTGGTTGGTCGCATCTTAAATAATCTTGTCAGTTTTGCACAATAATGGCGGCGAACTACATCGTTAGTCGTGGCTCTGCATGGGGCGCAAGTTTTCGTTTGAAAATAGCAGTCTGTAAAGGGGTCTGAAAACGGCACTGTCAAAAGATTGCCGATCTTTTTCCAATCTGACTGAACAAGCAGGGTGTCTTTTATGTTATAAGTTCGACCGATCGTTTCAGTATCTGTTAAGGGGGCCATAAACGGCACACATGGTGAAACCATGTATTTTTACACCGACCTTTTTCGAATGGTTTCGATTCGTTCGTCTAACATCGATGACAGTGATTGAAGGGACACTTTGATAGGACATTTCTGATGAAAAAGAGGAGGACCTTTTTGCATTCATGTCTGTCTTGTTTAAATTCTTTTCGGCATATAGGGTGTTTCATACGTTTCGACCATCAGAAATACAATTTGCAAAGGTGATTTTATCATTCGATACTTATACATTCCCTGATTATTAAAGTCTCATCAAATAAATCCTCTAAGTTATTGTATTCGATCATTTTAGATAGGCTACACCAAGTTTCGTCAAGTTTAAAGTTTATTTTCTGAATTGTTTAGAACTTGAAATGTGTTTTTTACATAATTTGTTTTTCAATATTTTTACTCAAAGCTCCACTCCGTTTTGACAGCTTCAATAATATATCTTGTTTGAATTAAAACATAAAAAGAGTACAGTTCTTAATATGCATCTCATTGAAGTTCATTATGAAAAGTATAAATAATTTTTTAGGTTATCCGTGCAGATGAGTTATATATCGTTTTTGAATATAAATAACGTATTCTCAGAACTATGGTCGGGAAGATTAAATTTAAGAACAAGCAAGTAGTCGAATTAATTTATCTCGTAATTTATTTAGAATTAATTTTTTTAAATTCTGAAAAAAGAAATTTTATCGTATTATTAAACTTCGACTACATTTAAAGCAAAGTTAAAACTTCTTGTAAAAGCTCTTGTGGAAGCTGCGAATAGTTTATTTAAAATAATAAATATTTTAAATTGTTTCACGACTGAGAGCAGACATATCACAGTAAAGAGTTATAATATTAATTTAATCATGTCCCAATGTGTTTAATTTAAGGTTTCAAGTACAGTTGTAACTTCAAATGCTCCAATATATTTGAAATATCAATTTCATTAAAGACCAAAGTAAAAGGATCAACCTGTACAAGAAGACACAATGGAAGGGCTAGCTGAAGATGAACCGCTATGGTCGAAAATAGGCCAGCGAATCGTTAAATTGGCTATTGCGGTGAGTTCGTTAGAGATTCGACAAAAGAAAAGGATAGAGATGAGTCTGGTAGATATAAGCAATCCGGGCGAACCTATACATCACCGTGGTGACCAATTAGAAGCGGCGTTTTTTCGTTTCGCAAACGGCGCGGCAGAGGTGGTCGTCTAACGAAAAGAACTACCGAAAACAAGGAAGAAATCTCGGGGAAAAAGAAGCCGAGACGAATTCTATTGTACTGGAACAAAGGAGAAACGTAGCGATCTCGTTTCAATCAGTATATCGATCGAGGAATATATGTGTGAGATCGATGATTCGAATCGCCGCAATTGATAGTGGCAGAGCTGAAAAGAATTTTTTTTTTTTTTTTCTTAAGTGATGTATTGAATATCGAGCCTTAATGGTCGATAACGTGATATGCTATTATGCCATGTTATTAACGACGAATTGAACAGGTAATCAGATTTCATGTTGTCTTTAATTCAAAGCACATTGATGTTCGGATATATGACCACCCCTCGCGACCATGCATAGCCATATATCCGGAGAGGATTTCCAGAGAATTGATCGATGTTTTCTAATTCTAATTATTTTTGTACAATTTCTATTTAAAAACTGTTCTAACAATATAACTGTAAGAAACTCCAGTTAGTTTCCACTATATTGAAATAAAATATTTTAAAAATGTCTGTTTAAATTTAACTCAAAATATAGCGTTCTTTTTTGTTATATTATTGCTGAAATTACATAAATCTGTTTCAATACAAAAATTTATATGTATTTTACTTTTCGTTTTTTATTGTCAATTTTGTTTAATCTAATTTGTTTTGTATTTTTTCTGCTTTCTATAGTTATGCTTATCCCAATTATTTTATTTTATTACTTTTATATTAATTCTATTCTTTTGTTATCTTGTATCGATATAATAAAAACCTAAAAATATTATACTCTTATTTTGGTGATCCGATAATCAACCCTGAATTGTTCCACGAATTAGCGGTCATATAACCGTTGTAACTGATCGTTCGCGGTCATATAACCAAACAGATTCCCGATCATGTATCCGGACATTACTGTACGATGTTTTCAAGACCGGAAGTTAAATGTTTATTGAATTACTATGTTTGATTTTTGGCAATTAAAAATAATTTAAATTGTAATAGAAGCATAGATCCGAGATTAAAGAAAAAATTATATATTTTCAAATATTTTTGTATTATAGTTACCAAACACCGTAACCAAAGGTGTTATCGTCACGCATAAAATGTGATTGCATTTTTTCTTAAAATTTATTATAAAAATAGTACAAGTGTGACAGAATGGTGCAAAGTCGTCTATATACCTATAATGTAATCGATTAATACAGCACCAATCTTTCTTTCCTCTAACGCAATAAGTTATTACAGCTATTAATTATTATCGATAAAATATTGGACGAAAAAGAATTTATTCAGATAATTGTGTCTAATACATACTTTCGAAACAATTCTGATAATAGAAAATTGTAATATGCAGATTTAAATATTAGTTCCCTGAAAATTGTAATTGAATTCCACATAACCTCACATTTACCACAAATTATATTACTACGATTCTACTACTGTTACCTTTAAAATGAAGTTCAAGATTGAGTTACCAAAATGTGGCAAATAAAGCCAGCAAGTACATTACAATGGGTAATAATATAACGGATGAAAAGTGATACTAGAAATGACAGTACAGGGATGCAATTACTATACTATCGCGTCAAATCAAAATTTTCGGTGGAAATGAGTAGTTTACCAATTTTTCGCGTAATGGTATTGAATTGCTTGATTCAATTGTTGCACGATGGAGAATAAATCTTATCAGCATTAAAATCAGAAACAAATCATGCTACCCCGATCTCAGGGATTTCATAGATAATTAGGATCTAATATCCTGGCATACGATATTGGAGGGAAACAATAGTCAGATCCACCTACTTGTAAAGACTGGAGACAATAACACGTTCAAACGACGGTGAATCGACACCTGACACCAGCTACGTTGGCGGAAGCAAACAATAGCTTTGAAGCCCTATTTACGAAGAACAAGTATCAATGACGATTTACGTTTACAGATCTATTTAAGACTGAAAATCTCGTTAATCAGTTATTTGAGACGAAACGCATAAATGAAGTTATTTATTCGTATTGTCGATACTCTTTGATAAAAGAATCTTGTGCAGTACGGTCCCGTTATATTGGCAGTTCACAAAGGTTTTTATAATTAAACAAGAAGAAGGAGAATTACTATAAATAATGCTTTTCAATGACACTTTGATTAATTCTACACCTACACATAAACATAAGTGTACAACACCAATTAAAATTTTACGCGAAAAAATTAATTTGGTAAAAAAATATTCATAATTTTATATAAATATATTATAATAATTATATATAATTATTAGCTTTAACTATTTGATAGATCTAATTGAAAGAAATAACTTTTGTCTTAAAACTTTCGTTGTGTCTGATACAGATTGCGAGTTACGAAATAAGTTCGAGAAATGACTGAAACTTTGGACGTTAATTTTAACCCTTTAGAGTGAATTTAGATAGCAAACAAAAATTACGTAAGACATATATATATTGTATGCTCTATATATTCCCAAAGTTTTATCATTTTTTTAAATTTCTGGGTTGAGAATGTTCCCCTATTAGCATGAAACAGTGAATTGATTTTCAAATAACGTTCCTAGTAAAAATGAGTTATAACTTTAGGAACATAGTCAAAATAATTTGTATTATATTTACACATTTCCTTTAAAACGTTTCCACAGTTATTTGATGGTAAGTGTTAGGTTAGGTATAATTACCAATCATACCTAAGGCATAATACAAAATAAATACAGACGAACCTCAATAAGACACCAATTTTGTTCATTTTTTTTTCTTACTTATTACTTTGTGTTATAAGTAATGAAAATAACCTTATTTTAGTGATATCTTTTATTACATTTACTGATGTGCAATATTTACTGACTGCAGTATTACCAAACAACAAATTTTATTACAAATATTTGAAAAATGTTCAAATTCAATTTTCTTAAAAATGAAGATGTATACGAAATATTTCATTCTGTACTTTTGAAGAAACATCTTGTGCATCATAAATTTTTAAAAACCAATTATGCGACATTTCCTTTCTTGATAGTCCATGTTCAAAAATTAAATTCTTTTTCTTAAGCCGTTACATTTAGAACATTATTAACTATCGTGCACACTTTCTATACGCCGAACTTTCGTTTATTATGTCGCTTTTATTTAATGCTTTAGATAAATCTAAACCTATATAACTCGATGATTTAACTGTTCCCTAAGGTTCAAGTTATCGAAATTCGACTATATTTCAATTTTCTAGTATAAATAATAATTGTGCTGTAAATAATACAGCACAATTTTTGTGTTATAAATAATAATTTTCTATTATAAATAATAATTATTTGTTACACTAATTTGTAAGAAAATTAAGTTAAATTATTCCTATTAAAGAGGACGTTAACACAAAGCTAAACGCAGAGGGCACTACTATTGTATGCACTTTAGCGACAGCACAATTGGAGATTATCATTAACACAGTTCGGTTATTGAAATGGATTCGAAGTTTCAAAAAATCGCGCGTCACGTTAGAAGTAACACCCTGCAGATACACTGAAATACTTGCGATCGTAAAATATTAAGACAGTAGCCGATATTCAACTATTTTCAGTTGATAGATTATACGGAAAATTGTACGCAAATCAGTTTATGAAAACAATATATGTGTTATAGTAAGAAAGATTTATGCAGCGTATATACTACTGTGATAAAAAACTAAGGTTGTAGCTATGGTTTATTTTCACAGGATATGGATTGACAGGAAATAAGGAATTCTGGAAAATAGGACTTATTGCTAGGTTTAGGAATCGGTACAGGAAACGCATAGAATAATTTTTTTCTTTCTTTCGCAATAACAACATGACTACTTTAAAGTTCTCTCTATAACTCCAATCAATGTGGCGTCCAGGAGTAACTCTGTTCTCTCCCGTTCGAATGGCGTCCAAGTATTTTCTCCGAATTCTCCATAACAAACGGGCGACTAGGAGTATTCTCCCGCACTCTCCTGTGCTCTACTTGGGGTGTCCACGAGATACTATCTCCTCTCTCGACCGACAGGCGTCCAGGAATATTCGCCGAACTCTCTATGTCGGACGAGTGTCCAGGAACAAACTCCCGTACTCTCCCCTATTCTCCAAGCAGGCGTCCAGGAAGGTTTCGCCGTACTCTAATATTCCGATCTATTCTTTACGATTACTATAGGATTTCTAATAGGTTCTATATCTGATTTTCGACGAATAATTTACTTTATTCGCTCGCGTTTCACATAATTCTTTTCTTGTGCGCTACAAGGTGAATTTTTCATTTAAACTTCGCGAATTCTATAAAAGCATTAAATTATTTTTTTTGTGGATTAGTAGTACAGTCTTTGACATTTATGCGTAGTTTTATATCAATATATTCAACTGCTGCAGTGCTTCACGTGTTTTTGTAAACATACAAAAGTGAGTTTTTCGATTTTTACATTGACATTTAGAGGTCTTGCTGATACTGTGAACATTTCATTTGGATCAACACATACCATTTTAAAACCTCAGACGTGCCAGTGTTATGTGGGACGATAATGCGCCTTTTCACACTGCATTGGTTCTTCGAGTACATTTCGCCAAAAATTCGACTCATGTCGTTCCACACCCATCGTATTCGCTTGATTTAGCACCGTGCGACTTCTGGCTGTTCAACAAACTCAAAAGGACGCTTCGGAGACACCGTTTCGACTCGACTGAGGAGATAAAAGGCGAATCGAAGAAAGTATTGAAGGCCATCCCGGAAAAAGACTTCTCTGACTGTTTTGAGGATCGAAAAAGACGTTGGCATAGTGCCAACACAAGTGCATTGTGTGGGATGGGGAATACTTTAAAGGTCATGAGATTGATTTAGAAGAATAAATAAAGTTTTTTCATTTTATAAACAAATTCACCTTATTTTTTTTATCACAGTCGTATACGACTTTCACAGCTAAAGGGTTGAACGTATCCAAAATATTCTTGGATATCGTTGTAGGTTAATCTGTATTTTTATTACTTTAGGTTAGTCAGTATCTTTATCTCTCTAGGATAGTCGATATTTTTGTGGCGACCAGGAAAGTTCCGAGTGGGAAGCGAGATCTGGAATATGACCTAATTTGATTCGTCGAGTCAAAAGAGTCATAAAATTGTTAGTTTTGCGCTGGCTCGTCCCTTTCTACTCTGGCTTGCCCAAAAAGAAAGTTTTTGTCGCCCATAAATTATATGTATTTTCATTACAGTCTCGACCGTCGTCGCGAAAACCTCGTGCTCTGTAAAAATAAAATCTATCCAACATATCCTGAGTACATTCATTCACGTTGATCACCTCATTTTCATGTTTCAAACTAAACCCAGTCATCCTTCCGTACACAATGATGCACGCGACCCTTGAATCCTTACTCATCAACTCTGGATAATACGCTTGATCCCTTAACATCCACCAATCTCTATTGGTCCTTTTCCTCATTCCTACTTCCTCCAAAAACCAAATTCAAGTCTTTAAAAGCACCACCGAAACTATCCTCAATAGCATTATTATATCCAAATATTAACAGAAGTAGGATCGCAGCGACAAATCTAGTTTTCTTAAGTGTCTCTTGTAATAGAAATCGGTGTTAATAAATCGGATTCTAACAATATCGATAGCAAAGCGCATATGGTTACGGCGCCTTAGGGGAAAAAATAGCAGTCAACCTCCCCGTTGATTGTTGGTCTTCGGCTTCGTTACAAACCACGAAAGTTTCGAGCAGTTAATCCATTTCAAACAGACCACGATCGCTCCAATGGTGCAGAAAGCCGCGTTCAAATGAATAAAAAAAAAGAAGTGTCTACCCGAGTGAAATTTTCCTCGATCCCCTGACACGTTCGACCACAAAAACGTGCGACCCAGAACAGCATCCATGGACGCTCGGTACGCGTGAATTCACCTGTGGACGAGACCGGTTGGCAATGTTTTCTTCGACGCGACTGTCGTTTCTCTAGGTGCGTGCACGCACTCCTCGTTCGATGATCACACACACGCGACTATGTAGCCAGGTGAGCACGATACCATGTTGGTGTACAAGTATAAATGTCCGTTTACCGGTGCGGTCTACGGTGGCCTTGGCTCAATGTCGCGTACTATGTCGAGCCAGGACCGTGGACGGAGACCTGCATAACGTACACATGTACTCCACACACGCATACCGACCTTTTGCCGTGCGTGTAATAGCCGTGCGTTAAGATACCTGGCTGATAGCAGGGTCATCTGGGTCAGGGGGCACGAAATAAACTTAAATAGTCACTGATGGACTGACGAGTATTAACCTCTTCACTGAGAAAGATGTATAGGGTAGTTCTGCTACTGTTATAAATTAATCTTTATCTGCTAAATATTGATATAAAGGAACCTGTCCCAATGATCTTGACATTAATGACACGTCCCTGAGTGACTACTCTCTATAACTTAATCGTCGCTCATTTTTCATTAAGAATTAACAATAGAAGAAAAGTTATTAACCATAGAAGATTTGAACGTAATCCGACATCAAAAATCTTGACGATTTCGGCAGCAGTAAAATATTTGGGGCCATGTCTACTGGGGTACATAACGGGTGAATTTTAAATCAAGGTAGCTTACGGCAGCTAGAACATTATTCTAACCTATCTCAATTTAACATGCTTTATAGTATAATTATAAATGTCAGAGAACGAATATTATGAATAATGAAATATGCTTCCAATCTTGTAAAATTATTTATAAAAGAACACACACTTTAACCAGTTTGATGGCACTAAAATGTTAAGGCCAACATTTTGAAAAATTCTTTTTACGTATTAATTAAATGTAAATTAGTAAATTAATAAATGTATAAATTTTTGCAAATAAAATATTTGAAATTTTTTTTAACTTTAAAATTTGAGTAATTTGAAAATAAAAAATTGAAAATATAATACTTTCAAATTTATAGATTTGAAGAGTTTTGAAAATTGAAAATTTAGAAATTCACTTAGAAATTAAAAACCTGGTAATTTAGATGTTGGGAAATTAAAAAATGTTGAAATTTTGAAGTTTGGAAGAGTGGAATATTGGAAGATTGTAAGATTGGAAAATTGGAAATTTGGAAATATAAAATTTTCAAATTTTCCAAATTGATAAATTTGAAAAATTGCGAATGTGAAAATGTTTATACATATATATAATCTTAGAAATCTTGAGAAATTGAGAAATTGGAAAATTAGAAGATTTTAAAATTATAAATATGGAATCTACAAATGTATAAATTTGAAAATTTGGAAACTAAGAAATCTGGTAATTTGGATATTTAGAATTTTAGATATTTCGATATTTACCTATTCCCAGAATGAAAAATTGGAAGTTTGAAAGTTTATAAATATTCAGATTTCAAATTTTTAAGTTGATCAATTTTTAATTTTCAAATTTACCAACTCAAAACCTTAGTAATTTAAAAATTTAGAAATTTACTACTTAAAAAATATCTAAATTTAGAAGCATTTAAAGTTCCCAAATGTTTCTATCACATGTCAATGACCTGGATCTTTGTGGGAGTATCTCTGATACACTGCATTCCGAATACGACAAATGTTTAAAAAGAATAAAAAAGAATTCCATTTCTGTTTAGTTGAAAATAAAAGATATTTAATAGAAAATATTAAATATAATAGTATTTATATGCACGAACATTCACAATTTAGAACACGGACGTCGAACTGTTAGCTTCGACGATGGATCGAAGCGAATATCCATTATTGGATAATGTAAGCTAATGATATGAAGTCTCTTACGAACACTGTTAATTTTACACTGCAAATGACTGTAATAACACGAGTATAGTAACATATTCCTTTGAATTTACACTAATACACTAAAATTTCAACACGTGATAAGAGTAGCTCGTCAATTAGAGAGTTTATGCAGGAGAACGCAGTTGTTAAAGGCGAAGTATACTCATTTACATACCTGTTTTGTCACTTTGTTGCTGAAAATATCTACTTTTTACGAATAAATAATAATAATCGTTTTTGTTGAACACTAATGCCTTCATCTGTAAATATGCGTTTACACGTATTAACGGGCTAAATAGAGTATAATTAGGCATGAAATAAAACACATGTCGGACATATTACACATAGATTGTATATAAAATCTGTATATACATGCAATATAACATTTTATACACTGTATAACATTTTAATGCGTCTTTATGATTGTTAGTATTTGCTGTATCTTTAATTAATTCTATGTTTTGCATTTTACCGATATTTTAGGCGATAGTGTTGTAATAGTGATACATACATTGCAACATATGGCATTGTTGTACCTTGCGTCGAGCATTCATTATTTGTTCGGCATTTTATTATTTTAATAAGAAGCATTAATGTTATTGTTGGTATTGTATGAGTGTTCCATAAAATTCTTCATTAATCTGTAAGTTATTGCAGTAGTCGACATATGTATAATAACGTTTGTTTAATTATTTTTAAATTTGGAATTATTTGTTCGGTACGTACGCTCTTTAACATTTTTGCTAATCTTTTTGCTTGTTTAATTGATGACAGTGGAAATTAATTTCACTAATTTAATTTCAGTATATTAATTTTCATTATATTACTTTGGAAAATTATTATATATATTAATTTGGAATAACTGGCTATTTCAAGTGGGATTCGAGTACAATTAATAATAATTTTACAGTTTCTTCCTGTAATAACTTGATTGTATTATGATATTTAGTAAAATGTCATAATGAAATTTGTTAAAAAATCGTAAATTGCAACAATCATAAAAATGACACATCTTTATACAAAATTCGAATAAATTAAAATTTTTAATTGTTTCTTCATAATTTCGTTATAAAATAACTCAAATAAGCTAATGAATGTACGTTACAGTAAGTTAATATGAATCAAAATAAGCTAATATTTGTCAAAATCGAATGAAATATGTCCTTTATCATTCATTAATAATAGAAGTAATTTATCTTATAATTATGTTATATTTTATACGTTTTTATGAGCTCGGTTTTATCCACCTCTCTGTCGAAAAACAAGGTTATGCAGATAATCATGTATCCAAAATCAAATATTTTTTCAAACAAAAATCCTTATTTGCAGAACATGGAAGGTCCACACGACGTATAAAGTTCTTCCCACTGTTTCACTTTTGTTGATACGAAAAATGTAAAAGGTACCTGGTGGTACTCCACTTTCCCCTATATCCGATGACGAAAGAAAGAAGACTTCCGGCAACGGTGTGTCATGCGATCGGTATTTTGTCTGAAATTCAGATGGGAGATTTACATGCGTAAGAATATGCGAAACGAAAGACAGGAGTGTTCGGCACGATCACCACTTCCGTGTACCTGTTATTAATTACCGGTCTCGTTAACGGCGTCAAACGTTTCCGATTGTGTATCTACAAGAATGGAGATCAGGCGATGGAATTGCGTCACATTTCTTACGTGCCGATTTCCAAAACGTGAGAACCAGTTCGCCTCTGTATCGACCGTAGTTGTTCGTCTATGGTGTTGGATCGTGAAACGCGTTTTCCGCGATGTCTCACCTGTCACCATTACAATGACGTTGCGTTTCCAGGAAACGAGCTAGATATGCAGAAAAGGCTGTCGACTATTTTCGAATCGCGCTCTCAGCATTATCCTCTTTCGTGACAGGCTTAAATGTGGCAATAATTCCGGCTGAACTCCAACTTCCCTTGAAACTGGTCCACTTGTGTTAGAGTCGTCGGTGTTGTAACAACTTCTCACGATCGTGCATCTTAAACGAAGAATTTCGTGGGTTCACTGACAGCTTTGCAAGAAGGCAGACGAAGAGACAGGTGGGAAGAGAGAAACGATAGTCGCGGATTTAGCAATAATCTGGGTCACACCGCCAATCGTTCTGCAACCTTAAGAATGCTATTAATTTATAAATCGTAAGATTAGTTCGCGCTTTGATGAATCTTCGAACAGATACAGTCTGTTCCAAAAGTATTTCGTCACCATTGGAAATTACACGTTATGATTTTTTGGATCTGTATCATATTGCTGATTTTGTTGTATTTTTGATGTATAGTAAACGTTACCATTTATTTCTTCAAAATTTCGAAACTACTGGTCAGCATTCCTATTATCTATCGTTAAAGATTTTTATTTTCAGTAAGATAGAGCTCCATGTCATAATTGCAGAGCAGTGTCAAACTTTTTAAGCAAATGATTTGAAACGTATCAATTCTTTCGTCAAAATCTAATCTTCATTTATGTACATTTATGAAAGCTATATACCGAAGGAAAAAACACGAATAGAATCATATTTTCTCAAATTCTTAACTCTCAGATTTCCAAGTCAAAAGTTCCAAATTTTCAAACTCCAACATTTCCAAATGTTCACATTTCCGCAATATTTAACGCTCGAGGGGCTGTTAATTAATTCTTCAGACAATATACCATGTTTCACTTTTGTAAAGTGTAAATTGTTCAGTTTACCTTAATTGCATCATTAGATAGATAAAATACAACTGTTCAACTTGAAATAAATTTGTGTTTATCACGAACGAACCCGTGAGTCACTTTACAAAAGCAACGAATCCACGAGGAAACAAAGCTTATCGTATTATACTAATTTTTCGTCTCCTCTGAACAGGTTAAAAGCTGCAAATCTATTGTGTAATTCACCATGTAAGCTGCGATACAGTGTCATAAAGTACATAGTGAAACTAAAGGGAGAGGATGTTCGTAACGGAGGACCGTTTAACGAGCGAACTCTGTTCCCTTGAACGTGGAAAATGCTTTAGCCATTAATTAAATTAACGCTCGAGCAAGCAAGAGAAGCAGGAAGCGAATTGGCCCGTACTCCCTCGGCGTACACTTAATTGAATAGATAAAGGAACAAACGTGAACGAGTGACCGAACGATGATGCGAATGCGAGAGAGAAAAGCTGATGTACGAACGCACCGGACGAGCGTTTCGCATTAAACTGCTTACGCGACAGGTTTGCGTTATCGGTTTCCTTTAATGCAGGTGCGGTTTCAATTGGACGAGTAACAACCTGACTCGTGAAACGAGGAATGTCGTGAACTACAGTGTTCCCAGGATTACTGTAGATACGGATGGCAAAAAAGAGGTCATCAATGTAACGATACAACTGTCATCGACTACTATCAACGTTAACCGATACACCGGTAGTAAAACACCTCCTTAATGAATCTACTATCGTCGTTAGCCACATTCATAGACATCGTGGATCTCTTTTTGCTTTAGGGTTTCAGATAATCCTTAGGATACATTCCAACGACTCTAGTAACAGCCGATCCTTTTTCAATTTCCCGATCGTCATTTCGTAGCAATATTTTACTCTTCTCGCTATATAAAAATTTATATACTGCAAAATAACTGACGCAGTTCCAATTAGTCTATTGAACAGCATATGCATGGGTGCTATATTTGTGATGGAAATACGATATTTGATTTGAACGAAAACGCAAAAAATTCGTTTTTGTATTGCATGATCAAACTAAATTTGTTTATTATATACTTTCTATTAAATAAGTAAAAAAATTATTTTTATTGCTATTTAAATATCGACAAAAATATTTTTGTTTGAACTTATTGGGTGGTTGTCTAAATTAAACATACAGCATGTATTTTAATTTCAGTTTTGAAACGGATTGCAATAACCGATATGTGTTATTGTTAATCGTCTAATGTGCATACAATTGACTGCCCTGTACATTTAATTTTGCTTCAACTTTCTTGTTAATGAAATTTCCAAAAACATTTTTTGTAATTGCAGTATTTTATCAGTTTTCAAAATATTGCTAATTTGTAAAATTGTATAATTTAATGGTATCATCAATTTTAAGAGTTTAAAAATATACTTCATTCTGAAACTGAAAAGATCATGTAACAAAAGGTCCATGCAATAAAGTCGTTTTGTTAGATTGCGGAAGTATCACACTGTACAATGTGAGAATAATCGAGGGAACAGGTAAAACAGTCAGGTTTTGACGGAAGTGTTGCGTAAACGACCGATTATCGAGAAGTTAAGCGATGATGAGTACATACTGGCGATTGGCGCCAGGAGAAGTGAAAGTCGGTTACCATCCTTCTTGATTCTCTCATTCCCTCGTTTATTTTCCTCCACACCGACTTGTCTGCTCGTGGACTGCGTGCGAACGAACGTTTCGCGTGGGTCGACAATAGTTATAACTCGATGAAAAGAGATACCGTAAGACTGCGTGGAACGTGAAAGATTTGAAAAATAATGGGTTTTCGCAGGAATCTGTAAGAATTGTTGAGATACGATATTACGATGCTTCATGCTTAAAACAAGTTTTTTTTACAGTATCTTCTTACCTCACTCTGATCAATGCAGAAAGTATCATATAAGGTAAATGTCCTAGCGCTTATAGTAGTGCAAATAATTAATTGAATATAAATTTTTTTAATAATAACATTTCTGCGTAGTTTGAACTTAATTACAAATTTCTATAATTCAATACTTACGCAAAAGTGTTATTGTATAATACTGTAAGATCCAACATTTTTAAACTGATTTTATGACTCAAGCAGGTGAAGTACTTTTGTTAATGATCTAATTAACTAATGTTATGCAATTGTTTAAATAGTAAAGTTGTGTCCGATTTATTGAATAACGTACCATTCAAATTAATTTTATTTCTTACTAATTTTTCTTAAGTATTAAAATTAATTATTGTTTTTTTTTTCATTAGTATATAATATTATGCTACTGGCCAGTTATTAAAAGGCATTAGTATAAATGTGAGACCAAATTAGCGAATAAATTAGTTTTATTGAACTTATTACAATGTTAATATTTATTACATTAAGGTACGTGTTTTTTGTATTCTGTACATTTATGTTAATAATAACTACACAAAAATATAATTCTGCTTATTCTTATGTCCGTCATAATATTAACATAACCTAAAATTTTATAATGTACTTTTAATTATTTCTCTTACATTATATAGTCACATAAATTCTTTAGAGTGTCGAAAGGAAAGAAGAACAAAATACATTACATACAAAAAGACGTCTGTGCAATTAATTCAGGAGAAAGAACTTTTTGTAATTGATTAAATAAATGCATTATAAATAAAATATTTTCATTCCACAAAATATTACCATCTTGATTTATTAAGGAATTTACTTCTGAATGATAAAAACACTAGTTTCGTGTAGAACTTTTCAATAAATGTAGAACTACGTATGTATAAGGTAAATATACCCATTATCGACTATGTCCCCATCAGTGAGAGATTCTTTTTTTGATTTGGAGAGATTAAGTCAAGTCTGGGGACCAAATATTCCGAGTATGATTTTTGGGGAGTTTTGGAACCTCTGGCGCAAAATTGATACGCTCCAGCGATCGTTGTTTATCTTATGTTGTTTGTTATTCGATTTCCAACAATGTGCGAAATGCGATTTCTCTTTACTAAGATCTTGAAACCAAGAAGCAATATTTCGTCATGATATCTTTTGCAAAAAATTCTTTGTCGGTACAGAGCTCGAGTTTGAAAAAATGGGCGTGAAGTGTTTCTCCTAATAAAAACTTGTATGTTTTTTCTTGTGAAATTTCAAGGATAAATTGCAAAATCGGGCTCTGTACCGACCTAAATTAGTGTATAAAGAATATTTTGCAAAAATAATCATGACAAAATATTGCTTCTTGGCTTCAGAATCTTGGCAAAGAAAAATTGCATTTTGCATATTTTAGGAAATCGAATATCTACTATCCTTGTCCCTCCTGGCCAATACATCATAAGATGAACAAGACTCGCCGAAACATAACAATTTTCCGCCAGAGGTCCCAAAAATCCCCAAAAATCATATACGGAGGATTTGGTCCCCAGACTCAACTTTTAATAAGAATTTGCAATTGGCAGTAACATAAAATGAAAATATCAATTTCCACTTAATATAATAAAAAAAGTCGTGATGTTTAATAAAAGAAACATCAGACTAAAAATAATTTTCATTGCCCATAATTATTAGCACCTGTTTTTTGTTAGTACAACATAATCTTGAAGTTTGATCTTGACTTTTTTGAACACCACGTAGACTTTGTCTCAATGACATTCGATTATTCTGAAAGAAGTACAAAAGGTCATGTTTAAATCTCTGCAGGAGGTAAACAACGTTTATGTACATTTCTAAGATAAATTCGACGTTCTCTCGCTGATACTAGCGAAACTGCTAACGACCTCATCAATGCTAATTCATTAATCTCTGTTTCACGCATAGAAATTCTCGAGGCTAACGATAATGTCGAACAGAGATCCCATTTTTGACCACTTAAGAAAAATCACGAAATACCGATAACAGCATTTTTACATTTTATTAAAGCAGTAATTACTCTACCGTTATTTACGAAACTTTGAAACAACCTTACCTGGTTTATTGCTTCCGTAACTAACGAATCCGTTAGCTGCTTCCTAGACTTAACCAATACTTCAATTCTTTCAATACTGAATGGCTCTCTGAAAATCGTCAAAATACCATACGTGGGATAATTTTAATATAATAATATCCATTCGATGGTTCCCCATTTTTGAGGTTCTATGTTTGATTTCCGTTAAAACTGAATACTTACAGTAATTGCTATGTAATCACACTTTTTATTTAAATAGTAGCTATCTTCAATTGTTAATACCATTAAAACAATTAGTTGCCTGCCCCTAAAACGATATATAAAATATTCAATTGAATGTCTTTCACGAGATGGCAAAGTTTCATAAATTAGTCAGCGTAATACTTGGCGAGTTCCTTTCATGAATGGTTATATACGGGGTGTCCAGTTTTTTTACCATCAAATTACTATCATGTTCCACGCACAGAAATAAAAAACAGATATATTAAAATAGTGTTTTAAACACCTTATTAAAATGTTGTAACAAAAATACAAAATGACTTCGGATAGTTTTGTTTTTTGATGTCACATACAGTATGTCCCAAATTTTTGTAGGTGAAACTTTACAAACATAACCTCTTAAATGTTTTTATCGATAAATTATAGGGAATATATAAAATGATAATGGAAGATTTTCTCCTTTGATATTTTTTTCATAACTCTTCTTAATGCATTCAGTATGTTCACACAAACATTTTTTTGCATATGCTAGTAAAATTATACAAACTGTAATATCGTACATGTGATGTCGAACAGTAAAGCAGTCCGTTGTCATTTCGTATTTTTATTATAATTTTGTAATAATGTGTTCGAAATCCTATGTTGATATAACATTCTTTTATTTTCACTGATAGAAAATATTAATTAACTATATGTTAATAAAGGAAACTCTATATGTATGAAGAAATCGGTCCGAATAATAATCCTGAAAACATATTTGAAGGTCATGAAATTCGATGAGGATTCTCCTATTTGAAATAATTATTAGTAAATGTTAGAACGAAATATAGACTTGTAGTAAACTTTAGATATGTTGCTATTATTTATATCGCCCCTTCGCAAGTTTCTCTTTACACAGACTTCCACACTAGTGTTCCTCTACCATCGCAGCCTACTGTGATCCGTGAATACAGGTACCTTCGTCGATGCCGTTCTTTTCTGCTCAACAAATGCTATTACAAATCCTCCATTCAACGTTGAACGTTAGATTATCACACGTTACATCGCCGTGCTTTTTACCACCGCGTTTTATTGCCATGTTTCGTGTAGCCACTAATTGCATATTACAGTAAACTTTCGATATGGTCGTGATAATATTATAATAAGAGCCTACCATACAGAGTTCTGTATCGAAATAATTTATATCAAGCACTATTTTCATTTTAAACATATTGTAATAATTTTAATACAATCAGAGAAATTTTCGTAGTTCCACTATAAATTTCACATACTCATTAATGTCAATTAAGTATTTTATTGTTACCGACTGACAATGAGACAAGAGATAAATTCCTATTTTGATTTCACTTGTGCTGCTTATATCTGAATTTTGCAGTTTATTTTGGGTATTATCGCAATATTTGTTGTAGTATTGTAAATAAAACGGAACTACCATAATTTCAGCACTTTCCTTTTTTCATTCAACTGCAAGTGCTGCATAAAGTATAACAAAGTATTAATTCTATTTTAATTTTATGCAATAGAGATTTTTAAGTTGGTTTAGTTTTCAAATATGTTGATGGGGAAGATACGAAATAAGAAGGGAGAGATCAAAATAAAAGCTTATAAAGATGCAAGACATTCTTAAATATAATGCATCTGAAAATGAAGCTGGTATGTGTTAATAAAAAAATTAAAATATTTTTCTAGGCAATAATACCACTCCACTAAAATCCTCATTTTCACAGAATTTTATTATTTTTATTTTGCTCAATATATAATATACAAACCTTCAATGGAACGACGTGTTAAATTTAAAATTCTCGATTTATTACCACAACGAGGAAGGTCAATTAGTTTTGGAAATGTAAAATTACTTTCTTTGTATGAGAAAATTAGATCAACGACATTAAACAAATGTTAAGACATGACAGATTTATTAAATTATTAAATTATTAAATATTAAATATTAAATTTAATATTAAAAAAAGATTACTACAACTGCATGCATTTAATTAACAATTAAGTATAATGAAATCTTTACTGACACAACTTCAAACACTATTAGATAATAATCATACATTATCTAACACCATAAAATTCACAAAATTTGTCTATTAGTTATTGCCAATATTTTAAAATTTTTCGAAATGCAAACCCTTAAATATCTCGCAATGACACGGAATGGACTTGCCCCACTTTCAAAACAAACGGCCCATATGTCCACAAAGTGTTGAAATTTTGATTAAGTTGTTCGTACACATTTTATTATAATTTTTTCAGAACTATCAGCGTTATCGAAATATTTCACCTTGGTCTAGGTCCTGACCAGTCTTCTTCTCGGTTCAAAGTCTCTTTCTGCGCACAGCAGGAACGTGGTAAGTGAATCGGACCCGGTTGCACAACGTCTCCTCCTTTCGCGTCTCTTTCTCTTTTCGTCTCGTTCCAGCATTCGCGAGCGCACGTTTTCCTTCTCCGTGTATCGTCGCGAAGAAAAGGACGCTACGGGAACACAACCTGCACTCCCGTCTAATGAATAGTTGGGTCAGACCGCTGCCTCGGTAAATGCTGAGAATTAACCGCCTCCTTCTTGACATTTCGCTCGAAAGAGGATCCTCTTCTGCTGCCTGGCTGGCCAGAGAAGAGGCTATCTCTTTTCTCTTCTCTTCTTCTTCCTTTATCACGAGCCATTAGATCGTGGAGCACGATAACCGTGGAACCAGCGGAGACAAAGTGTGCAGTCTGTGCAGAAAATGGACGAAGGATTAGTTCGGAGACACGGCTAATTGCCCGAAACTCTGTTTTTGCCATAATGGACGAAACTCGTGGCGAAGTAGACGCGATACGTAACTGGTTCCTTAAAAGCTGCCCGCTTGTGTCCAAGCGGGATCTTCTAATTCGAGGAACTTGGAAAAAGAAAACAGCGTCGAACAGGCTGTTAGCTTCGCCGAGAAACATTATCTTCGCTCGGGTCTTTCGGTTTAGGTGTTTTTCGTGCCCGCTTGCTGGAAAGACTACGATTCACACACGCGAAATTTAGCTGCGTGATTTAACGCCATATTCGAGGTTTGGAATTAGCATAGTCGGCTATGTGGCTTGAACCGAACCGTGAAAAAAATAAAAGGGCGATAGAATCACGGTCATGGTTTAACATCATTTTTGTTTCGCATCCTTTTTGGTTTTTTCAGAATATACTAAACAATTCCACAGTTTTCTGGAGAATTCCGGGCTGGATATACGATTTATTGTTAACAAGTTTTTGACCAAATACAATAATACGAAGTTAAGTAAACATTCTTCAAATTTGAAGATGATAAATGCTATAGCATTTTTGAAACTTGTAATGGAACAATGGTACTTAAATCAAACTCAACAAAACAGGTCAAATATAAGGAAAGCCTAACCTTCCTTAACCTTTTTACGTGCATTGGCTACTAAAGATTAAATCATCATGTATTTGAATATTTTATGTTCAAGACACAAGAGTATTTAATTTTTCGTTTTGTGCTGCTTTAACATTCTTTCCAGATTCTTTCATAGTTACCAAAACTGCTTTGAGTCATAAATCAAATTATCACATAAAAGCATATGACATGCTTTTTATAAAGATAAGATGAAACTAATTGCATGCTAAATATATTGAAATTTTACTATAATATATCTAATCCATGATATTTTTATCACGAAATCTTTTGAATGCAAAAGAAACCGTTTCTGTATTAAAGAAAACCTAAATATGAATCTAAATATGTTAAGAATATCCCAATTCTTCAAAGTTGCAGCTTTGTTCGATGACTTGAAATCAGATATCGTTGTACTGTATTTAAGCTATACAAATGTTGTATAATTATTGCGATCACTTTAAAAGAAACTTATACTTAACCTTTGACTATAGCTCCAGAATCGCATGGTCGGTCACATGGAGCGTGCCAGACACCATATGAAACTTCCTAGGCATGTATAAAGTAATGTTTCTTAAAGGAAAGATAGAACATGAAGAATGTTTTGTGTAACTTAAACTCATATACCCACTTAACAAAAAGTATTATTGTAAATACGTAAGATACACACATTAGATCTCTGTAATATGAAGTAAATAGAAAGCAATCACAGTTTTCATTTATTATACAGCAGGAAAAAATGAATGAAAGAAATGTGATTCGAAAAAAGTAATTGGACGAAGTCCTGAAAAAAAGTATTTAACATTATAAATTTGCAAGAGGATAAGCAATATTTTCCCTCATATTTGTATTTTTTAATATTCTATAATATTCTATAATCTAAAATCTTCTCGTGTACATATGTAGACATTGATATTACAAAATTATCGCAAAATATTGGTAGAACATTTCCCTCAAATAAATTGATCTATTTCCAAAATTCATGTTAATAATATTTTGTTACATTTATTATAAACTAACTTTTTTCATGTCACTCATTTTCTTTTGGGGTTAAATCAGGACAGGTCGCTAATTATATTATTTTTTGTATATTACTTTACTGGAAGATAAATACTTTCCAATTACTTTGCTATGATGACAGTTTCATTCTAAAATAAAATAGTATTTTAAGAATTTTGTAAATGATTTTTTATACTTGGTATTAAAACCTGTTTTAACACATAATACATTATTTCAATTTAATGCATAATTTTCCTAATTCTTTGGACATCGTGCAATTTCAAACTATGAACGATTAAGATAATTCAAACAAACTTAACGGATTTTATCACCGTCCTTTTTTTGTACAAATTCTAGAATTCTTTTCACACTCCATAAAAAGCACCCAAGCTGTTTAAACCTGCTTTTCTACTTCTGCGAACGCTTAAATCTCAGCTAATCTTTAGAAAACTACATCATTTGGATGTAACAAGTAACCTTCATAGGATTCCACGTGTATTATTACAGAAGCTTTTAATATTTATTATTAAATTTATTATTTTATTTAGTCAAGAAAATATGATTTTTTATTTACTATATAACGTATTACTGTCAAAATATTTTGATTAATTTATATGAATTTTCCCCTCGAGGCCGATGTTTGTGCACTGAAAAGACTATATTGTCAATCATTAGGGTTCTAAATAACTATTTCATACAAGGTATCAAAAATGGTTGGAACCAAACTTGTACGTATTATTAAGGTTAAATAGATGAAAAGAATTCATATAGACTTATGTCCGAAAATATTTTGTTGAAAAGATACATGCTTTCAAGGATATTTATGATTTAGTATGGCAGTTATAGAGAAATGTTCGAAAATTCCTTTCTCTACAAGAATTAGTCGTTTTCGGTCGATTTCAAGTATTCAAAGTTATTGTTCATGTTTTTGTGAACAGAATAATAAATGAATGAATACATTGACAATTTATTATTTAATCTCAATTTCTGTAATAAACATATTAATGAAATGATACTTTCATAAGTAATATATGCAATTACTAATATATTTATGTAAATAAAATGGATGATTAAATGTTAAATAATCTGTAATTTTTTATATGGATAATTTTTTTAAAGCTACAATTGACGATATTAATCTATTAACTATAATAATATACAAAATTGTATTATTTAAATTAGTAATAGTTCCAATAACAAAAATAAAAATTGGAATAATTATAATAATTGTAAATTCATTCATGATAATATTGGAAATAAATAAATTATTTATAGATTAAAAGAAAAAATTCCATTTTCTATAAATACATTTAATTGAATTAAAAGTATGAAATTCTAGAAATAAAAAATTTCTTTAAAATAAATTAATCAACAAATGTTAAAGCCTGTGTTTCTAAGATTATTCATTTTATAAAATTATTTTCAATAAAAAGGATTATAACATTTATTAATAAGATAAATAATATAAATATTAAATTCAAATAATTTTTAATATATAATTATATTTAAGTGTTAATGCACATCAAATTTAGAAATTTATATTTCAACAGAAAGAAATAATTCAAAAAGCTACAATAAGATCCTAAGGAATAAGTTCAGAACGTAAATATGTTAATACTGGTACGCATAGCAAAAGACAACTATATCAATCAGTGCAATCAAGAACATAGATTTCCATAAAAAAATGTAAAATATTTTAAATCAAGAAAAATGAATTTTTTTTTTCAATACACAACAGTGCAAAATGTTATACGTATATTATGCACTATCCGATACAATTTAATCTTGATTTACAACACTTTTATCTATTTCTAAGCATTCAGAAGGTGCAGTTTGTTGCGTGGGACACCTTGTATACGTATAAAGAATAAATTTATTACAGAAAAAACCGCGTTATATCGAATCAGCATTAATTCGGGTAGCGTTAAACGGTATCTTACTGCATTCGGAACTATATAATGGTATTCAAGTATTTTTATTACTGACTTTATAAGTGTTTGGGCGAGGACAAGTCCCTGTATCGCAGGTAATAATTCCAACAACACGACCAGTCATAATCATTCCGTTCGCAATTGCAACGAATTCCAGTCGCGAGATAGTGTCGCGGAACCGGCTGATAATTCGTACGTTGGATGATCGATAAAAAGACGCGACAAACCAGCACGCGGTAGGTGCTCCAAGTGGATTTCGAAGGAGGGAAAGGCGGTCATTACAATCAAACGTCCGCCGACAACGGACTGAATAAAACCAATAACAAAAAGAAACGCATCCCACACGCGTGCCATTAACCTTTTTCTTTCAAAAGTTCGTTACACTGACCGCCGTTTTGCAATTCGAGCCGGTTCCCCTTCGGGTCCAATTGATCGAGTGAAAGCGCCGTTTTGTCGCCGGATAATTCAATCGACTGTTACTCGTTCACATTGGTCGAAGAGTTGAGAAAAAAAAAAGTAAACGAGAGAGAGAGGCATGTATAACAGGCTCCCTATGAAATGCACCCTCGTAAACTATATTCGCAAGCGAATATTTTTATTGGCACGCATAATTTAAGAACCGGATGAAATACCGAACGAGTGAACGCTAAAATCGTCCGCGTTCTAGAGGAAGATAGAATCGTGTACATAGAACGGAGACATAGTGGGCCTCTGGTGGCACGGTGACGCTAATTAAAATGTCCATGTAAATTTCTCTAATTGATGAGTTCGCCTCTATAAATCGCGAGTTGGCTGCAATTAATGACTTATAAAATTCCTGGCGACGATTCGCGCAAATCGCGTGTGCGAATGCAACGAACTGCCTAACGAGATTAAGTTCTGGTGCCGCGTTCTTGAGTAACGTCACGCGTGAAAGATGATCGCCGCTATTACTGATAGCTGAATCGTGGATCTTCATGCAAATGCATGTTTTCAGGGGAAATTGGTAATAAACTAGAATCTGGATACAAATCTATTTTATCTTCACAGAGTTTCAGATATAGCTTTTGTTTTGTATATTATACATAATTTATGTGTCGCACACCTTTTATTGTGAAAACGTATGCAAGAATATATCACCTCCCTTATGGCAGGCCTATGAATATATGATTTTTCATCTGTTGAGTGAAAGTATATTATTTTTTGTTTCAAGCTTTATGTTTAAATGGTAAATCCCTATTAACCTCAGTCTGTTTGCGTTATTTTTTGAACAGAGGAAAAAGACAAGACAATTGTACATGAAAAAACGGGAAAAAATAATTTCGGTTAGTATTTATGTCATAGGCCTCTGTACTATTAGTACTTATATAACTACGGTGATTATAAATATTTTTAAGACTGTCTGAATAAATTGCACATTCGTGGGTCTGACATAAAGTGGGCGATAAACTAAGCTATTTGAAAGTCAAACTAATCAGCTCATAAAATGGAAAGTAGAGATAAATGATGATGTAATGTACTCTACTTATTTTAATTCATATTAGGATTTAAAAAAAAAATATTACGAGTGGATTCTTTGATGAATTTTTAATCTCTCCTGAAATGAGGAGGGAATACATTAATCTCCCCTCTTTTCAAATTAAAGTAAAACTACTGTAAAAGTACTAGGAAACATAAATCCATTGCAGTTAATTAAATTCGCATACATTTCCGTTTTTAATTTCGTTGAAAATAGTAATATTATACAATATTACTATTATATCTATACTATTTTCAACGAAATTAAAAACGGAAGTGTATGTGAATTTAATTAACTGCAATGGATTTATGTTTTCAAGGTTCCATAAAGATGTTACGACTAGAAACGCCAAAAGTATAAATTGTATAATTTTACTGTAAGTAAAAATAATATATTCCAATAACGACTAGTGTAATAAAATAAAAATATCATACCATTAATACACGTATCTCAGTTTCAAATATAGTACCAGAAAAAATATAGGTCAAAATACAAATTAAAAAGAAGTAAATGACTGAAAGCTTTCTGTTGCAAATATATTTATCAGGTCGTCATAATTATTCAAGTTCGTTCCATCTGGTTTTGATTTTTATTTGTCTCGATATTCGAAATGAATGTTTACCATTCGCATTTAAAATATGCATCGCCAATAATATTTTTAAACTTGTTTCTACGTATAAGAAAGTAGACCTCAACTCATAATATTTGTTTCGTATAAATCTTTAATCGAAGAATTTCCTTCCTTTATCATTATTCAAACTTGTTAAATTTTATTAATATATTCTTCTGAGTCAGTATTAGTTTCATAAAATCAAATTTTTATACTAGTAATTCTGCACTTGTCTTGATTTCTGTATATCTTTTACTAAAAAAATGTCATACGTACACACATATCTAACATTTTTAAATAGCTTTTTACTGTTTCATTAATCATACAATATTTTATCATAAGAAACATTAAAAGTATTAACAATTAAATTTTCTATCATATATAATATAGTCTTATCATTAGATTATTAAACATAATGACATATTATTTCTGTCTTTTTTTCCTTATCTTTACATTATAATATTTACTAAAATATTATAACAAATATTTTGAATATTAAAAATATTAAATAATTGATCTATATTGGAATTTTAGAAACGTAGACGAGGGGTTTTAATTTTTTAATCACCTCTGGATCTTGTATTATGAATTTATTATTTAAAACTTTATTTAGCAACAATATCTTGAATATATTTTTATTATTGTAAGGAAAAGATAATTTTAAAATATGGCTCCACGCAGTATGAGACGTTAATTTGGATCTAATATATTCCTCGTTCGATTTCTTACATGAAAGTATAAATTTTGTTTGATGTTTTATATGTTTCAAAATAGATGAAGATCAATCTCTGTCGTGTAATCTGAAAAGTAATATGATATATTAGCAACATAAACGTATTCTATTAAAAAAGATAGCAGTCAATGGTGGATAAATTCTCAATTGAGTGCTGGTAGCGGCAATGCTAAAAAATATGAATAACTAGATAGCAAGGACAGATAGATTTTAATGATAAAATTACACGTTATATTTTACTTCGGTCACTCCCATTCGTCCTAACAATATCTTAACGATTTTATCAGTACATCAAATTATCGACAATATTTCAGTATAATTGATATTTATCGATGACGTTATCGATAACAGCATCTTAACGTGTTAGTGGCTGTACTTCGGATTCTACTCAGGACTTCCAATCATTCTTAACATGCGATACAAAGAGACATTAAAGACTTGTCGCTTTATGAATACTTAGTCTCAAATTGCCTACTTCTTAAAATCATGATGGGATAAATAACTAGTATTGGAAAGCTCTATCAGCATTTGATTCAATTTATTATGCGCAGGTAGTGGTTTGCGGATACAATAACCAGGGATAAAAGTCCTAATTACTGATACTTTATGAAATGATGCTAATATTGTTATATAGTTTCCGTATTAATTGATCGAAATTACAAGTTTTTGTTTGTACTTATAAAGGAACGTCAGTGATTAATACATGCCGATTTTTATGAAAATTTGCATAATTGTTCATTAGACTTACCTAAGAATATAACCGTAATTCATTGATATCCGTTTTCTACTGTAAGGAAGAACCAACCATTTTATCGAAGTCTGTATACTGCTTACAAATCCTAAACGATAGAAGATATTAAAAAATGATTGAAACGAAAGTTATACAGTTTCGTTAAATTTACAAATCTAGGTAAGAGGTTTTCGGAGAAAATAATTTTTTACAAAACTTAAATTGCCTTTTCCTCATTTTTCTGGAAATTTTAATTTTTCTTTGTTATGAATAAAAATATTTATTCTAAATTCGATTGTGTATTACAGTATATTACATATAGTATATAATGTTATAGTATATTGCAGTATTGTATATTCTTTATATTGATACCCTGTTTTCTCAGATTTTGCAGAGGTTGGGGCATTTTGTTCAGTATTTTAATACTGAAATTTTTTTTTTAAATTAAAACTATTCTAACTTATATTTTATTAATGAATATATAATTTTATATTGCAATTATCAATATATTATTTGAAACACTATATTTTATTACCTTACGAGCTTAAATATTGCAATTATGTCTTTTTCTTTAATATGTTTTCCCTTCCGCTGATAAGAATGTCGATGCTTTTACTTTTCCAATGTACTAACAATTTTTAATCGTCTTATAAAAATGAATAGAATAAAGAAATTGAGTGCTGCAATTTGTATCGTATATATTACAATTTGAAATGCATGCAAAATTTTCTTGGTGTATAACTTTACAGCGTTCATTTATTACTTTAAACAAAATAGTTTATGGTAAATGAAACTCGCTAGGTGATAGTAAATGAGTCTCTTATCCTGTTCTGTTTACGTCGAGTCGTTCGATTTTCTTCGGTTTCACAAGTTTATTAGTGAATACGTACGTTTCAGCAAATAACGGAAATATACAAATCAAATTTCTACAGTCGTATTAGAACGAAGTAGACTCTGAGGTGATATAACTAATAGAGCCTGTCTTCCTTTCGCCTAGTCGTCTTGCACGAACAGCATTCAAGATGGGAGATTCAGTAATGACGGTACCTTTCCAGTTAACTACCTACAGTACGGTGCCAGAAAGAAGTCATCTAGAAGGAATGCGAATCCTGTTGATTGTTACAAGACCCACTTTTCTCTAACACAATTGTACACATGGGATTTATACAGTTTTGTTATTTAACCGTCATAAAAAGAAATATATTATTGTAAAGAAGAAAGTAATAAAATTAATGTCTAATAATTATTAAATATTAGAAGCGAGTTAAACTTTTCTTGGATTTACTAATATCAACTTCTTGAAGTTCGCGTCAATAAAACTTGAATGCTATTATCGTAATTAGAGTTCCTCTCGATTTATGTAAGAATTTTGCGGCACATCTATTATTCCGTACAGAAGAAATATTTAAATATCATTTATAATGTTTCAGACGATAATTACAGTGTCGTACCATCAAATGAAAAATAAGGATGTGCATACCTAGCGTTAAGGCGACTTTTATACACGTTATTTGTAAAGAATTTAAATTAGTTTGTTTTCTTTAAATTTAACGCCGATTTCAAAACGTTAACGTGACATTAGTAAGTTAAACTAACACAAGTGTATGTGCGTCGCAGCGTCAGCAGTACTAACAAGTGACGATTATTCGATGCAACGCATGGAATCAGTGGGATTTCCAATAAGTGAAAACAAGTAAGCTGTATCTACCTGTATTATAACAAGAAATGAATTTCAGACGACAAGAGTTTATTTGCTAAGTACTTGATGACTGTTCGAGAGTGTTTCTTCTAAGATATTTTACGTTTTACAAAAGCACGAAGTGGCGTACCATTTTTGAGACATTGGTAAGGGAAAACAGTTCCTCATTTTCTATTGGTTTATCTATAATTCGAGTGACGATGGAAATACAAATGACGTATGAAGTGGGAATGGGTTTTCCCGTAAGTGATCGTAACAAATAATAAACCCAGGCAATACCTCAACATATATAGATAAACTGCAAACAAAAGACTGTACTGCTAAAGCTAAGTGTTCTAAGAACTAAAAATATTCGCTACAATGTAATGACTCGTAGGGTCTTATTGCGGCTACGGGTAAAGAACTATTGATTCGAAACTACAAATGTGCCTGAAGGAACGAAAAACAGTTGAACTATTGCTAAAAACTTATATTCAGGTTTAATCCTCTCTGATAGGCATTCTACGACCTAACAACAAACATTAACGTATTTACAATCTTCAATGATAATTCTACTTAACTTTGATATTTTATTCCTTCCAGTGTTTTTATTTGTTTCTTTCTTTTAATTGGTTGCATTTTTCCTTAACGAAATGTTTGTTGTTCACTTTTTAATTTGTTTTAACGTTTCAATTCTTCATACATTTTAATATGAAACTATAAATGTATTGTTAAATTATGAACGTATACACAGAGAATACAGTTATTATAAGTTATACTGTAGTAAAAGTTAATTATTTACAGTTTTTATAATCTAAAATATCGTTTTCTTTGTATGTTATACATAACAATATCTTTTTTATAAAATAAGTACGTTTTACGCATTAAATATAAATAATTCATAAATAATTACTAAATTACAAAAGTAGCCTGTACTGTCTGCAAGGCTGTCATCTTCAAACTTGATATGACTTATTGATTGTCGTTCAATAATTGCCAATTTCGTTAACTATGGTCATATAACTGTCAGTCTCTTCACTCTGATCACATAACTGCCAATCTCATTGACTAACCGGCCGATAACTGTCAGTCCTTTTAATTGTGGACATAACTGCTAACGCTTTTGATTATGACCGTATAAATGTTGGCTTATTATGTCGGGATTTAGTAATTAACTTTAACGCATGATGGGTTTTATGCAATTCTGTAATAATGGAAATTGTATGATGCCATACGATGCCAAAAAAAAGAAGAAAAAGAATATTGTTGCGTCGAGTAGCCGGTAATTTAAGGCACACTTTACAATTTTCTTGATCCGAGCATTAACAGCAATATCAGCCGTTTATATTGAAAGTAAGCTAAGCCCATTTGACACTATATATTATTATATTTTACTTTTATTATGTTATTTTTTTTAATATTATTACGGCCAAGTCGACTTATACTGTCCGTATTCTTGTAATCGATAATATTTATAACTTAGGAATAAATATTTTTGTTACAATTATGATATCATTAAAAGGTACTCTCATACATTTCTTAAAAATTCATTTTGGGCAATGATTATAGATCATATAATTAAATTATAACGCTTGCTAAAGTATAACTTTTGTATCAGTTGTTGCTTGGAAACATTTATGCCGTTAAAAACTTTTACTTTTTAATAATTACTTTTGATAATAATAATTATAATAATTAATAAGAATGCTTTTCCAAAAATGGTTACAGAGACATCTACCCTATACCTGCTTATAATAACTTTAATAAGTCTATTATTTTAAAGTATGAAATATAAAATTGATCATTTTGATGGGTATGGTTGTTGTGATGTTAGATAGATATAAGAATAGTAATAGTGGTATGAATTCATTTCAATTAACGACGTTTAACGGCCGTAAACGCGTTTAGCTATAGTGAAAGTGCAGAACCTCTTTCCGCTGTTTAGTCATGACGTTGCACGATTGTAAATTAGTGCCTCCAGATTTTAAACCGTAAAATGTCGCAAGATTTCAACGCATACTACCCTTTATCCTCCGTTACATTTTCTAGCTAACCATTTATGTACATTATGTAATACGAAAACTCGATGATTTCTTACTAATGAGTATGAGGTACGTCTCATTTAACGCAGTATAATATTCATGCACGTACACCGGTGTATAAAAGTGCTTTAATATCTATTCACGACTATTGCTATTCTTTCAATTCTTATATAACTCATTACATAATTTATGAATAACATTTTATGAATAAATAGCATTCGACAAATTTTTAAGAATATTTTGTAAATTTTGTAGACCTTTTTTTATCAATCTTACTGTAAAGATATTACAAAATCTTTCTGTTTGCATTTTTTACATTAATTATATTTTAATTCTTCGAAAATGTTTTTGAAACAAAATATAAGTTTCGTTATTTGGCATTATATAAATTTAATTACCACTACGATTCATAAAATTAGTAAAGTGAAAAAAGCTTCTGTATTAGTAACGTAGACTTTCTTTAGTGGTCTTACAAGTGAATTTAGTGAACTACCATAGTTAACATAGTGAACTAATTCTGCCACATTGGAAGGGGGGAGGATTATTATTAGTGTATGTGACAATTAGTACATTCAAATGCAACGCAGACTTCCTTTGCATACAGACACGTATGTATGTAAACCTGATATATTCTTGAAATTCATAATTTTCATATTTTCAATTTTTAAGTTCCCAAATTTCTACATTTCTCAGAATCCGAATTTTCAAATTTCCCCATTTGTAAATCCCTAGATTTTCAAATTCCTGGCCTTTCCTAAATTTCTAAATTCCTAGATTCTTAATCCACAAAATATCTCGAACATCTATGTCTGCGAATTACTACGTTCCCAAGTACCTATGTTCTCAAATTCTTACGTCCCCAAATATTTATGTCTCCAAATTCCAAGATTCAAGAATTACTATGTTCCAAATCTCAAGATTTTCACATTGTTAGTACCCCAAATCCCGAAGTCTGCAAATTCCTACAATCCAAATTCCGATGTCCCCAAATTCCTACGATCCTAAATATGAAAGTCCTTAAGTTCCAGGGTCTTCGAATTTCTCTGAATTTCAATGTTTCAAAACACCTATATTACTAAATTCCTAATTTAGGAATTTCCAAATTCCAAGGATTCTCCAAACATCTATGTCCTCAAATTTTTAACTCACTCCTAAACTTTCAAATCTTTAAAAAATCTTCAAAATTAACAAGCAAGATACCTCTTTCTCTTTATGTGCGATATTTTACTTAGGGAATCCAAAGTTGCGTTTAACTGCACGAAAATGAATTCGTTCAACCAGAAAATAAGTATGGCTATATAACAAGAGTCTACTGTACAGCGGAGTAACTATAAACTCTTAAATACACTTGAGTAATAGAAATATCTTTTCATGGCTCCCATGATTTGTACTACTCTGATTTTCTGAAGTCAAAATATATTTTTATTTAACTGATATACATATAAATGAGTAATACTTTCCTCAAAGATTAATAACTTTCCCAAACGTATACACATTTCATCACTAAATGTGCGAATGCAAACTAACATTTTTATAATCTTAAGTCGTATAACGATATCGTCCGTATCTTTTCCACTCGTCTAGGAACTCGAACTTTGGGTACTTAGCGTCATCCACATATCCAAAAATCGCCGCTGGAATTTATGAAGCTCGAGACAAATGTAGAAATCATGATCTTGGAAATTGATTGCTGTAAGAGGCACAAACCCTAACAGATTTCCGACACTTATAGATGTTACGTAAAACTAACTTTGTTAAAATCTAACCAGAAACTGTTTAAAGCTAGATTAGCATCACATACCGTCATATGCTAGAGTCCTTAACACGTTAAGTGTCACGTCAATCATCGGTGACTGACACTGATTTTTCATTCAGACCGCGACAGTCAAATATGATATAAAACTAAAAAATTCACATTTACATTTATCACATCATCAATGTATTTAAATATTTGTTATCAAAAAAATTTAGAGTAACGCGCATAGCCTGACGGGGATTTTCTTATAAATTCACGTGGTACTCAACGTATTAAACACGTGTTTGGGGGCAAATTCACCGTATGCCTAGCTCCAACAGCGGAACATCCCTTTATCCAGGAAGTTTGTCTCGGAATAATCTGCTTACATTTCCTCTGAACCAAGAATAACCGTCTATGCACACAGCCGTATCCAACTGTCATCGATATTGCCGCCAATGACGTTAACATATTGAATATCGCAGGCACGGTACATTATCTTGGACTAGTGGAGCAATTATTATTTAACGATAAGCCATAAACACGGGCAACGGAAACGCCCTGCTCGTCTTCGATTCACGGATAAAATATAGTTGCTCGATAAAACGTGTGCACGCGTGAACGCATACAAGAACCATACACACGTATCTCTATCGACGTGCATACGTTGAACGAATAATAAACCATACAAATAGGCCGCTATTAAATCTTTATTAGCCGTATATCGAATCGGGCCACGGCTAAATAATTTCTAGTCTCCGCGCTCGCGGGAAGATGGCAAACAGAACCGGACGTCGATAAGGGAGCATGCACACTGTGCCCTATCATCGCTTGTATTATAGTTAGAAGCGTCATCGTGGTTCGCGTTATTCGACCGAGTCGGCTTGTGATTTAAGGTGGTTGTTGTGGCGGCCGGTTATTGCGATCGTTAATCGACGTTTCGTAGCTTAGCGCAATTAAGTTGGACGCGCGGACCAATCGGGAGGGCGGCAGGTCGAATTAATGCACGCGATGCACCGATCTCACGCATAATCGTCATAATTATCAATGATGACGGATCGTTCCGTCACACGCGCTAATTATTGCCGGCGAGGAGGGCCGTTGGGACAGCATCGCCGTAGGCGTAAATCGCTTGCTCGCGTCAGCTCTTTGCGCTTGTAATGAATTTTTATCGACTACCTCCCTTGGGCTTGTAGCCAAGCATTTATGCATATATATCGCCCAACAGCGCCACACGATTTCGTTCGATAGGTCGAATGCGTTCTGTAGGACGATCGCGGTCCATGTACCGTTTCTCTATGAATATATTCGCCGAGAATGATTAATTGGTACAGTAAAATAGAGTATGAACTTTGCATGAAAATAAATAAATTGTTAGAAATCGTTGTTGGAAATTGAATCATATTGGGTGTTTCTGAAATGTTGGTATCGTATGTTGCATAAATATACCATTCCCTTTGGTTTTTATTAAGGGTTCTCGCCTTCGGTTTTCGACTGAAAATTATAGCCATGTTTCTTTAAATTTATTGGTACTGCGTAAACAACAAATTATACAAACAAATTTGTAGTACCAACATTTTTACTTTTAATTTGTGCAGTTTTTGCCACTAAAGTATTACTAAATGATTTTTATATGTATGTGAAGAAATATATAATTGTCGATAAACAAATGTAGTATCGTAATTTTAGTTCACCATGTATATTGCGTTAATAAGAGAAAAGATCGTGTGACACGGACAATGCATGATGCGTTAATGTTTTTGGAGGAGTTAGGAAGGAGAAGGGAGCGCGTGGATAATGGGAAAAGGACAAAAAAAACATCAGAGAAAACGTATGTCGAACGCGTCGTTGCGTGTTGTGTGGTATCGAGTAGTTTTTCCTGAGTTGTATAATTGCGTAGTATTGTAGTTGTTTCCGAGTTGTAAAATTGTGTTGTTTTTGTGTTGTCAAATCGCGGAACATTATAGTTTTATTCTTTTCAATTATTTCATTATATTTTTGTAAATAAATATATATAAAAATCCACACAAATATGGGTTTAATATGTTTTTTTTTTTTTAAATTACATGCTTTATAAGTTTTATTAAAATCGGTTATTAATATTTGAGATACATACCTTGTTTAAAACTCTTCCCCCATATAATGTAGTTCTACGTACTTTATCCAATAATTAAATATATGTTACAACTTTAAACATAAATCTCTCCTTCATCTCTCCATCTCTTCTCACTTCTAGCATTATCTATAATTTTACAAAATTTGAATTCGATGAACCAAAATTTGAACATTTCTTTCGTGAGCTTGTAAAGAAAATTTAAAATCCCGTTTACTAAATGTAAATTATACGCATCGAAAAAGTTTCATAAATATCAATTTTTGAAGAAGTGAAAGTGATTTTTCAAATTTATTGTAGTTATTAATCGAAAGTTACGAAAATTTGCTATTTACACAATTTCTAAATATTCATAACTTGGACAGGTATGTTAATAGACTTCGATGAAACTTTCAGTATATATATAGCAAATTGAAATTTACAAAAGATATGTGTAGTTTACATTTCTATTGTAGGCTCAAATGAAAAAGGGTGTCAGAATGTTTCTGCTACTTTTTGTAAATACATAATAGAATACAAATAATTTGTTATTTTTCGATTGCATTAAAACTTCAATTCTATTTTTCTTTAGAGAATGGCAAAAGAATGTGTTATTATATTATAAATTTTCTGTTCAAGACTATGTTCCACTGCGTTACCTGTTACTATATCGTATGATAATCATTTTTTACATAAAACATAACATTCTCCCAAAGCATTACTTTTCATTAAATACAGATACCTGCATGCTATTTATTTTGCATTCTACTTAAATATCGATACTTGTGAAAGTTCTTTACAAACATTCGCATACAATTTGCAAAAATTCGATGTACTTCAATACTTTTCTTCTTCTAAGTTTTTAAAATGATCAAACAATTCAGTATAATGTAGGTGTATTCGAGATCACGTTTAATTTTAGGACCTATGATAGTAAAACTATGCTAATATTTTACTATCTATGTATACTAAATAAAAGCTTATTTAAATATTACCAAACTACTTGACAAGAAATTTGCGCTTCTTACTATAACTTTAATGTATTCTAAAAACACGTCGTTTGATGCTTCTTATGGTTAAGTTCGTGTCTAATCTAACGGAATTGGAAAATGATGAAATCGTTCGATGAAAATAGTTAATGGTAGTTAATAATCGATATTATGCATCATTATTTCGATGTATTGATCGCATTCGCGTCGAATTTTTTTCGAATTACTTTCGCTTCGCTTGTAGAACTGTTCGCACGATTATTATCGAAGGTGGATACAGAGATCCTCGACGACAAGAAGTTACAAGATAGCGGGGTTGTTTGCATATGGTGTCGTATAATCATTGTAATTATATATGATGACGGATCATCCCGACGAGCATGATCATCGATAATCATTTTTGCTAGATTGCCTTGGTTGTGACATACGCATGCACGGAGACAATTTCTGCAGTCTCTGATCGAATTTATTTTTCCAGGTAAAAGTTCTAATGCCGTATATTTAAGAAACGAATACCGATTCACAATCTCCAGTGCATGAAAGTTTTTGAATGGTTTTTCAAAAATAGTATACTATATTTCCGATGTGGTTTTATAAAACAAATCTGCACGAAAAAATGAGCAAATAGTACACAATCAAATTTATTCATATGCGGCTTCTTTCTTGAAAAAGTTAGATTTGATGTGCCTTCAAATATTTATAATAAAATTTAATTATCGTACAGAGAATGAAAATTTCAATAATCTGTTAATTTAACAATTGAAAAATATTATTTATTAGTAAATGTAATTATTGTTATTATTAAAATGTGTTTATTTTTGTAATTTATATCTATTTTAGCTTATGTGTTTTATCGTAGGATAAATTCATCACGTTATACAGTAATACCAATATCAATATTGTTATAAAAAATAATGACCAATAATAATCAACGTTTCTTCATCTAACAATATTCAATTTCCAAATTGATGAAACATTTGTTAACATTCTTCGTGTCATGAAAAAATTCTTGTTCAAGTGTCTAAAAAATGTTTACATTTAATTTCTTCGAAAATGAAGTTGTATATGAATAAATGTAATTTCATACTTTTGGCTTATGTATTCATGTAGATTCTCATCCATGTGGACTGTACCGTTAGATTAAAAACATTCTTCATAATGTGTAAGTTTAGAAAATTGATACCATCTTTGAATACTACTACAAGAAAAAGCTGTGAGTTAACCAAAAATAGCAATTATTTAATGAATTATTTAAACAAATGTCACACTATCACCCGTGGAACGGCGACAGCATAACGGCCTGTTCATTTAAAATATAACACTAATAAACTAGAAATGTTATCGTTGAATCGAAAAAATTGTAAAATTGATAAAATGTACAATAGTTTAAAGATATCGATTTTGACGAATACTTCATTACTTTATTACACGGTAAAATTATACAACTTCATCATGTATACAGATAACCAGTGAAATGTGTTCGTATGCATAATTTAGAAATAAATAATTGTACAGTATACGTTAAACAAAACTTTCATAGTTATTGTTAATAATAACAAAGAACGTAAAATTTCAAAAACTGTAGACGCCACGAAATGTGTACTTGTGAAAATATTCAAACCAATGAAGAGAGTGTCTAATTTTTTCACGCGTAGAAATCGTGAACGTAAAATCATAAACGAATGGGTGTCAAAAAACCGTTTGTCTATGAAAGGTAGGCGTAGAGTTCTGTTTCGGAGAAAGGGAGGGCAGAATCGGCAAATTAAATCGGTCCTCCAGATATAGGGGCTTTGAGAGCGATTTCGAGGTCTTTAACCTTCATCGGAGATTGTTGCATGACGTCATCGGAGATACAAGAAGATGACGCGATCGGCCGATCGTGTGGGTTAACCTGCTGAGTTAGCGCCGCTTTTCGATCGGTTACTTTGTTATACATGTTTCTTCCTACCGGGCGTATCTAGAGTACCGTGCAGTAGGTCTCTCGAAGCAATCAAAATTTATGACTATGAAATATTCTCGGCTCTGCACTACACGGAGGAACTTGAAATACAGTTAAACGACGTGTGTACTTTAACGAACAGGATTTAGCGTCCACGCAGCCTGAAAATAGTCTCAGATCCTCTGTATTTGTATCCTCTTATTTTAAAAACGTGAAAATAGTTTCAGATCCTCTATATTTGAATCTCCCTCATTTAAAAACATGATTTTTCAAAAAATAAAAGTGACCAATTTTTTAAATAGAAT
Source organism: Megachile ligniseca (assembly GCA_945859555.1). Lineage (NCBI taxonomy): Eukaryota > Metazoa > Arthropoda > Insecta > Hymenoptera > Megachilidae > Megachile > Megachile ligniseca. Next base: position 1,549,754 of record OX243778.1, read on the forward strand.
TAGCTGTTACCGAAATGTCATTAATTTTTCGTCGAAACAGTACAGCGTTGCTGTTAGAAGTTGGTAATTATTAATACAGAATATCCTAAAAAATCTGCTCACTCTTTATCAACTTATCACTAATAGATAAGTCCACTTAATAACTCATTAAATTTTTCTAATTAATCCTGCTACTCTTGTAGATATGTCAATAAGCATTTCACTCAAAGTTAAATGTATGTGTAACAAGGCAGTTCATGCGTGAATACATTTTTTTTGGGGACAACTAGTACATTTTAATTGGTAATTATATTCGCTGTTGGAATTTGATAATTATACCAAAAGTGCACGTCACCAAGAGTGTATTCATCTTCGTTATTACTTCATTTTATCGAAAGAATTTATCTTGATTATTCTTGTGTGACATACGTGTCACATGTGTAGTAAGTACGTGTCACATTCCATTCCCAGTTCGACGTCGTGTATGCGTGATCATGATGATATTGTAACAATTGTTTTAATCGTTTATGTAACATATTTTAATTGTATACAGGGCGAACTTTTGAACGATGAAGTGTTGCAACAAAAGTTGATCAATTTTCAGTCGGCTACAAAATACAATTAAAACAATTTTAAAACAGTATTTATTTTATACAAAATCGACGTCATTTTAACTTTTTTAAATGGAATATGTAGCGTTGATCACATAATATTATAAACTATTTCAAAACAAACTTAATATTGTAGGGATACAATGTATCAGATACGAAGATATTGTGTGAATTTCATACTATTACAATTTCAGTTTTTCTATAGTTTCATGTAACATTTACTTGAAATTTCCAGATAATTCATAAAAACATAAGTAAATTCCATTTATTATCCTAATATTATATAAATAACGAAGACCAACTTTAAGATGAACAATTGATTAACTTTCAGATTTATTTTAAATTAATTCAATTTAACCAAAATTATTTACTTCAAAAATTAATTTAAAAAATCTGAAATATTTTATCTTTGTTATGATTTTTTATATGAATTATCTAATCGACTAAAACTATTAATTAACATACATGCTGTGATCTTTACAATGTTACAGCAATTTCTCTGTCAGAGTCCTGCATCCATGTATACAGATATTTGATCTCCTTCTCTTTATGAAATAATTTCTCTGTCAGCATATTTGAAATAAACTAAACTAACTTAAAAATATATTTAATTTCATAAAAGTCAAATAAAATCAATATTTTTTCATAATTTCCACAATACTCGCACAGTTAAATAAATGAAAGAACACTGAAATTATGACAGTTTTGCAATGAGATGACAAATATTGCAATGATACAGGAAATAAAACCTTAAGTCTAATTAATTGACAATGTAGTATTCTTAGTATCAGTATCAATGTTCTTAAAAATCTTTGAGAATCTAATACCTAGATGTCTAACAGTGTTCACTGCAGACAGTGATTGATCATCAACTGTGTAATTATAAATAATATTATTATTTTTGTAACTAAATCTAACGACACTGGGCTAAATTGAGAAATAACTTACTAGATACATACCAATCGTGAACCGTGCTAAGATCATATCGAATTAGATGAGCACATTGTGACTACTAATACTATGACACATTTTGAGATTATTAGTAAACATTAAGGACTGGGGTAAACACAAATATGTAGTAAGTCACTAACAAATAGAATGAAAAGTAAAGGTCCTCTACTAATAAAAAAATCGTTAAAAAATCATTGTTTGGAAATGATTAATAAATAGAATGAAAAGATTACTTTGAAATCCTAAATTAGAGGTTGCTCTTATTTCAATAATATGAGTCCCATATGAATTTTATTAACAGTAGTATGAGTGCCACTTTTCTTCTATTCCATTTTATTTTTGTTGTGTCCTCTAGTTCGTAGTATAATAATAACGATTACGTAAAATTTACAGTGAAACTATGAAAACGTCGCTGACTTTATAAGGGCATAAAAATCGTGACGATGTTTTAATACTTAAACGGGCCGGTCTCGTGGCTCGCTAGCCCAACCTAAAGTAACCTCCGATGAGACTAAGTAGGTATCGGCGAATGAGGGATGCGTGGGAAGCTGGTCTGGTGGTAGTGGTGGGCGATCTGCCTACGTCCCGCGGGATAATAAATCTGGACTCGGGGCCTAGGTTAGGCACGGTACGACGATCTAAATACATACGTAGCAGACAGCGTTTACATGCGTATATGCTACCTTCGTGCTAACTCTCCGAGAAATCTCCCTCTTCCTGGTGCCTTAATTGGACTCTTCGGCTTCGATCCCTCTTGTTTGCCAGTGCGCCTTTATGAATATTGATTGTGCGTTACGGACCAGCCCTTTTTTTCGCGTTCCGGAAGATCGAGCCCAAGGCTTTTTTCCCCTCTCGGTTTCGCCTCGAGTATGCGCATAAGCAACAATGGATAATGGGTGATATAGCGTAATATTTGTCGAAGAGCAGAATCAAACGTCAGGATCGCATTCCCTTCGTTTAATGCATTCAAAACTGTCGTCTATCTGTTCATTATTTGCTTCTATTTTTAGGTCTTTTTTGCTAGATAACTAGATTTTAACTGCACAACATAATATTTCTCTTGTGATCGATAGTGATTCTACTTATCCAAAGTTCATTTCTAGAGTCAATAACATCACCGCCATATTGGATATGGACACGTGTAGCAATACATGCTAACATTTTTATTATTAAAAACACGATAAAGATATGGAGGACTCTTCAGGGGTACTAATTGCGTATTTCGAGGTTAAGTTGTTACAATTTTGCATCAAGAATGTTCATAACTTCGTGACAAGATGGAAGTGAGTTATCAAATGTGATAGGTCTTATTTTGATGAATATAGATTATTTTACAACCGAACTGTTGTGTCGTTTCGCGTTGTCACAAAAAATTACAAAATCCGATGTATTAGATCCGAATTTATTGGGATGTAAGTTCATTTAAATATGTCATTCACATAATAGCAGTCCACTTAATTTTTTTTACAAATAAATTAATTTAATGGAAAATATGGTATCGAAGAAAACGCATTTAAACTTTTTTGTACTTGTCAATATAATTCCGTAAGTATATAACTAGACTATATCTATATAACTACAATATATAACTATATAATTAGTTGTTTTATTAATTTTACTGAAACCACCTAATACATACATATGTATCTGTTCGTTAAGTCGGTTAAAGAAGGTATTACTCTTTAACATGTTTCAAGTTATCGTCTGATTACGTCGTAATCGCGAAGTGAAAGTGTAAACGATCAAAACAGCAGGATTAATTATTAGTAATTATATCTGTAATCTGAACTTTGCATGCAGCTTATTACGCACACGCGGTAGTATGCTAAATATTGCGTGACTCGAATCAGCAGTTATACCATTAAATAAATGTCATCCACAGGAAATAGTTCGACGGAAATCAGATACACAAATGTATTCATCTTCCTTGAAGCCAAGATGAATACATAAGGAAAAAGACAAATAAAACTAAGTGTAAATCCTGTCTTATCCAGTATAATCTTATCTGGAATTTCCGCTTAACGAGAAATTGCATAATCTTGACAGGAACAAATTACAAGATTTCTATTTGACTTTATGATGTTACAGAGTATCGCAAATTATTGCGGAACACGTGTTTGACCGTGGCTATAACTTTTCTGTTTTTAAAATGATTATACATATGTTCTTCAGCTTGAATTAAGTATTGCTCTATAATAAACTAATGACAAATTTTTTAATGGTCATCTTAGGTGACATAGACAATTCTGAACTATTTGAAAATCCTACAAAATTTGATTAAAATCATAAAGAAGTGCTGCTGTTTGAAAATATGGATAATATCTTCACTTTCAGGCAAGATCATAAAATATCTTAAAAATTACCAGAGTGAGAAAATGGTATTGTATTTAAGCAATATGGTATATAAAATAAATCTATTTATTTGTAATTGACAACTTCATATATTTTTACAAAGAACACAATTTAAGTTAAATACAAAACTGCATTGACTTTTATATAATTTCTAACACATAAATACATCAGAGTGTCATTTATACGTATAATGATTCGTTTAAAAAAACAAAATTACTAGCAAGTTGCATAAATACCAATAGATTTTTTATATTTTTCCAATTTTCCAATTTCGTTTCGATAACATATACATATCAGTTTCGTTTGGATCAAATTATAAGGCATTATCCTTAAAAATAACGAAAACCTAAACAATTAAACAAAATATGTGCGGGAGAGCTAAAAATTCACGAACTAGTTTTATACTGCTATATGTTTTATTTTTATGTATTAAATCCTTTAATTTCAGTCTCCATCCTATAACAAGCTATTATATGATTTACGAAAAGCTGTATCACAAGGACCTTGCATAGACGTGCCTTTTCGACAGCATGATTATGTTCGTTGTGATCACAATACTTTTATTTCTACTCTAAAACTATTCTTCCACATTCAAATTTCACCCTAGATAAATATCATCTAGTAAATTACAGTCCATGGCCATCGAATTAAGACCACTACAAATTTTCAGCAATTTACACGTTTTCCGTAAAATTAAGACTTGTTCACATTGTAATGATATAATTTATTAGCTGCTAACATGATACACTACTACTACACATAATATTATTAACACATGTTAATATCTTGTATTTCCACCCTTCGTTTTGATGGCATCTTGAATCCTTTCCGACATGCAACGTATACATTGCTTGATCATATGCTTTATATCTTGATTATTTTCCCAAATATCTGTAATTCGTGTTTTCAAGTTGTAAACTAATCATTTAAGTACGCTCCAGGCATTTTCTATGGCATTCACCAAATCTAACCTTACACGCTTTCAATACTTTAGTCTAACGTACATGCTCGTACAACCCTTAATCGCTCATCACCCACACAATGTGATTATTATCACAATAGTAACAAATTAGTTGCTATGTATATATCGTTATCAACGTATTCAGTAATAATTTGCATGGCCTAAGACAATTTTCCATATATGACATAATGTTATAACCATAAAAATAAAATTTTCATACATGGTCCTAATTCAATGGCTAGGGACTGTAATTACTGATCTCTATAGTTGCAATCGTTGCATCGTATAACAAATTATGGATTTGGAAAAGGCATTCCTGGAATAAAAATGTTAGCCATATGTATTCGTGCTACGATAGCGAAACTATGTTTCTAAACAAAATTTCACGATCTTCATTCAGTGTTGAATTGCGAACTGCAGAATTGTTTTTAAAAATCTGTAGATTTTTTTTAACCCGATAAATAAGAAGATATAAGAAACTTCAAATGAGTTTATAATTTATAGGCCACTCTATGTAACGCACAATTTTTATGGATATTTAATTCGTATTCCAATTTAAACTTAGCAATTTACTACAGTCATTTACAATACTATTCATATCGATGGTAGTGGAAGAACAAGGACACGTGATGCAACAGGATATACTCATTAACGTCAAAGAAGAAACAGTATTTCCAGTCATCTGTAACGTTCTGGTATCGGTCGTTGCTATCGGTCTCCAGTCTTAATCACAGGGTCCACTTTCCTTTGAGGTATCTCTAATTCCCTCCTCAATTTTCACTGCACGTGGTCTCTTTTATCCCTCCACAGGTTCTACCATAAGTCATAGTAATTAATTATACTAGATGAATCATATCTCAATAACTCAATAGGTTTTTCTTTTTTACCGCCTCTTCCTTTCCGTCGACTGTCTTGGCTATTAGAAAGTACTATATTTCATTCCATAATATACAGGGGTTATTGATGTTTAGCGAAGACTGTCAATTACAGATGAGTGATTAAGATTCTGTACAAAATTACTGAAATGTAATGACAGAATATATTTTTACGATATATTTAACGTAATCCTAGGAAAACTGGAAGAGTTCGCACGATGTTGAAGTGGAGAAATGCACGATCTTTAGAATATTGTAAATATGTACATACCTTTTAAACCTTGAATTATAATAATATTATCTTTGTACGAATGAATATAGATGAGTGATTAGATGTATAAATATTGATTAAATGAATTGTCGGAGAATGAATCATGACATGAAGTCATGATACGAGTGAGTTTAAGTGGTTTTCAGGTAGTGTTGTATGGTGATAAAGATTTTAATGGGATATTAGTTAATGAATGAAAGTGAAAGAATACGGACGTGTTTAATTGATAGTAATAAAAGCAAACGTTTCTAAGTGACGTTTATAAGTGTAATAAATTTCTTTTAAAAGCTGCACTTATCGTATCACTGCAATCTTTAATCTAAATACTTGGAAACTATCTAACAAGGGACATTATCCAATCGACACACGCCGATTTTTATGTGCTTTGAGTATGATATAGAACTAAATAAAATATTTGACAGGTATTTTTTTTTAACGGCAATCGTCCATGCTGAAGAGATGAAAATAGCCCCCAAAGTTGGGGTTGCGAAACATATTTTCATGAATATCTCAGGAACTATTAGGTGTAGACGAAAAATTCAAAATGGCATTTATGTAGTTTTAGATAGCAAATTTTTCTATGAAGCCATCTTTTTTATATGTTTAAAAAATAATCTATTTTTGTAATTTTTTTTGGTAAAATGTTGGCCTATTTTTATAAAAATTGGGACGAATAAACTGTACATCTTGACAAAGAATGAGCCTAAACTGGAATTTTTAAGTTCATCGTCATAGTAGATATTATTACGTTGCTTAATATAAAATAACGATAAGATAAAATTACGTTATTGAATAAATTGTACTCACATCTCGACTCTGCTGGTCCTCTATAGCGATGTATGCGTTCTATTTTGATATAAATTTGTGTAATATTATTCAATATTTACATTATGCTTTGTTAATTGCTTCATGAGTAATGGAAAATGGCATGGCAAATAAAAGTACCGGCAATCCCCATCGTAAAATAGGTAAATACGATAGACGTGAGGAATGCTAGTGCTTTGTTGAAATAGGAATGGTTGTTTCCTTAAAATTGTTCCGTGTTTAGAAAAGTATGGTAGCCCTGAGAAGCGCTAATGTCATTAGTTCTAAAAAGAGCTGATTTTGGTACCCTCAAAAGGACTGGTTTTTTAATTTTAAAAAGTGCTTGAAAAGTTCTAATTATAAGGAAGCGATAGCTGATACGATTATAAAAATATAATCGTTAATACATAATCTGTTATCTGTTAGAAGACTCAAAGTCTGGTTCTCTAATCGTTATTCAAATACATAATTGAGAAATTTTAAAATTTGAGAATTTAAGAATTTGCAGATATTGAGGCGGGGTAAGAATTTAGAGACATAGGAATTTTCAATTTTGGGGATCTTAAGAGTCTGTATGTTTAGAAATCTAGAAATTCAGACAATTTTTAATTTTTAATTTGGAAACTTGGCAAATTCGAGAATTAGAAATTTAGAAATTCGGAATTGTGCAAGCTTAATAATCCAAAAATTTAAGAATTTGGAGAATTAGGTATTTTTGAATTAGGATAATGTAGGAATTTGTGAATTTGAAAATTTGCGAATTGAAAAAAAATTAACAACTGGAGAACTTGCAAATTCAGGAACCTAAATATTTAAAGGTGTATAAATATGAAATCCAAATTAAAAAATTGTCCACTTTATCGAAATATTGCTACACGTCGAGCTAATTGTACAATTGTAAACTCAAAAATAATATTAATTCGAGTGTTCATAATTCACAAAATTTATTCTAATAAATCTATAGAATTCATAGAATTTCCAGAGCTTATTTCAATAAATCATTATTCGAACAGAAAGCTGTAGATTATTTTGAAACACAACCAACATAAAATAAATCCTTTCACTGCTACGGAGCAATGATAACATTCTGATAAACTCTTAATTGGATCGAATGGGCGGATTCCGTGTCTCAGCTGATATAAAAAAAGAGTTATCGATTGCATAGTGTATCGACACAGAAGTCGCTGATCATCTATCATCGGTCACGGTGACGCATTGGTAGTGTCCAACAGGTTGTTAATTGGGTGGTGCACGATAACACCTAATCTGGTTTCGATACTACCTATTCGAGAGTGAATCTTGTACGCACGACACCTTTCCCTTTCGGTAGCCAGCAAGCGTAAAGGCGATTTTTACGCATCGACGACGCCAGCTAACATCAGCCTGCACCTCGAAACCCATGCGCAATTAACCCACTTGTCCAGAACTAATGGGCATTCCATTATGGTGTTCTCTCGGCAAACGGCACGTGTAGCCGCAAATATTACGAACACTTGCACTATCGCCAATAATTTCGGTATTTACAATGTCGTTATTAATATTTGAACACTATAATATTCTATCAATTACTACACTACATATTTATGCATAATTAAATTAACATATTTTTTCGTTTTTTATTATCTTAAAATGTGTGTTGTTTTTCACGATACTGCAAATTTTATTTATTTAAACTAATTAATTTTTCGTGCAATAAATGATATATTAAGAAATGAAGATATATTCTTACGTTGCAGTAATATTTGAACAGTTAATTTTCCACATGTTTTTATATAAAAATACATGTATATTACACGAAAATTTGGAAATATCAACATTTTGTTGGGTAGCGTTTAATTACATGTTGTAATTGATTGGGCACGGTGGCTATAATTTTTTGTATATAATTTTACGTAATGCACATCCATTTCTCTAATAATTTTTGTTTTATTTCCTTTGACGTGATTGGTGTTTGTCGACTCTTGCTGCCAAAATAATCCTGCAAGTATTTAATTAGGTTTCAATCCAATGATTGTGACGGTGGATGTAACACTCGAAGGCAATTGTAACATATGAATTGAATAGAGATATATAGACATATATAGACATATAGTTCACTATCTATACACATCTGATGGTTCTATCTGTTCGTTTTAAAATGAAATATTGACGAGCTAAAAAAATAAATATGGTTGCTAAATAGTTGGGAGCAGGAAAGAGTGCAGTCCGCACAAAATAGTAGTATGGAGAGAGATTTCCTCGCAGAAATCAACCATCGTATAATACATTCAGTTATGTTTTCAAACAATTTCATCAAGCTGGAAATTTGTCACGTAAAACGCCCCGCACATTATTCTTTGGTAACAAAGAATGCTTTAAATCAACAATTTCCTAATCGTTGGCTTACTTGAATCGTTGTCACTTGACTTTTTCTTATGGGACTATTTAAAGTATAAAGTTTACGCGAAAATTTCAGCTACAGTGACTGATACGAAGCAACATAGTATCGATGAAGGTGGCAAAATATCAACCGATACATTAAGTAACGTAGGCCAGTTCTTACTTCATCGATTTCAAAATGCTGTGATGCAAATGGTCGTTATGTAGAATCATCCCATAAATAGATTAATGTCAGTAGGAATTTTAGAATTATTTAAATTGAAATATCTCTTAAACTACTATTTTTTCGACATAGGTCAGAATTTGTAATTAAGAATGTCTGGCTACATCTTCAGATGCATGAAAAAACAAAGTCAAATCTGTAAAAAAACAAAGTTGACCATCATATATCCTTGATGCAAGCACTTACGAAGGAACTAATAGCACCAAAATTTGCCTAACTGAATACCATTTAACCAGTTAATTGTGACTCCCCCTTTTGAGAGCGCGCACCTATACAATGTACCGTGAAAGTGGAGCGATCATAAGTGCATACGGGGACGCATGAGTTCATCTCAAATTATTCATATTTTCTATTCGTTTGTTTTATTCCGGCCTAGCCTCAAAATATTCTAAACATCTTGAAATTTGAGAATATCTTTTATTTTTCATAAAAATTACAATTTAAATAGCCAATGGTCACTACTTTTTACACATGACGAATATACTCGTCATGACACAAAACCCTGCCACTTCTCCATGACGAGTTTATTCGTCAATCACAGCTAATTGGTTAAGATATCAAAATCGGCTGAGACACCCTGTATAATTAGAATTTTACCGCGTAATCTGAAACAGCGTTAAGCGGGGTCTTACTCTATTTAACTCCCGTAAAGTTTCTCCTTAGACAGTTTCGAATGCCTTCAGTTTTTGGCTTCGATTTTCAACACTTTCCGAGTGACTCTCGTGTCCCGTCATTTTGTCCGACTTGGCGGACATGTTGCGTAACAACTTTATTGTGCAAAGAAAGGGACAAAAAGGATCGTTCTGTATTCACCGAATCGGTGAACGTCCATGCAAATTCGTCGATGCAAAGCGACTAGACGCGCATTATATAAGGTGCAAGACTTAAATGCGTCGCGCACACGCGTAAACCGGTTTGCTTTTCAGCGAGCAGGAAACGCAACGCGCATAAATTAACATCGATGCTGACGTTCGAAAGAAACGACATCAAACTTTCATATTTCATGGAAACAGTCGAAATAATGGTCGCAAGAATGAGCCACCTGGAATTTCTACTAACCCAGATCGATCGGTGTAAGAATTACGGTTCACACGGTAAGTTGTTCTTCAATAAATACAATCGAGACTCGACGACACGAATCTTCAAGGAAGAACTACAATCTTTGATCTGTGAAAATTTAGAGGTTTTCGTGAGAGTTTAAAATGTAGATCTAAAAGAGTTATTTGTCGCAGTTACTTAACAAAGAAAATCGACGCTTAGCAAATTGCTTCACTTTCTGAATCTTAATTTGAATCGGTGAAAATTTTACTGATTCCCTTAATGAACGAATTTTTTACACATATTTAATGGCTTTGACTAATAAATTAATCCTGAGATGTTTAGTTTTTTCAAATTTCTACAGGAAATGATCTGATTACAAATTTCTAAATTTAGAAAATTTGAATTTATCAAATTTCCAGTCCTTCAAGTACACACATTTCTAACTTTTCAAGTACCTTTACACAATTTTCATGTAACCTAATTTCGAAATTCCCAGATTCTCGAATTTCTGAATGTCTCAAATTTTGTACATTTTCTAATTTTCTTATTGCCTAATTTCCGAATTGTCTAAGTTCCTAATTTCTTAATTTCCAAATTTTTTATTTTCCTTGCTTTTTAATTTTCAGACTGAACATTTCACGATTCCCAAATTATTACTTTGACAAATCACAACGTTCCAAATTTTCCAAACTCTCGAATTCACCAAATAGCCAAATTTTCAAAAACATAAATAATCGTATCTCCAAATTCCCAAAGTACTACATTTCAAACTCTCATGTTCTCCAGTTTCCAAATTCTCAAATTCCAATATTTCCCCATTTGCAGATCTTCAAACCTCTGCATTCTCCAATTTTCGAATTCTCCAAATTTTTCGATTACGAAATACTCAAATTTCCCGATATCCAAATTCCCAAATTGCCAAATTTTCAAAAACGTGTATTCCAAAATTTCCCAATTTGCAAATCTTAATCTTCCTAAGTTTCTATAACAGGACCTCAAAACTATTGAAGTGGTTTAGACTCTTAAAGACCTTAATCTGGCAAGTTTGACTTTGTTGAGTTCAACTGCAGGATGAACTGTTTTTAAGCAAGTAATTCTTTCAGAGAATTAGTCAAAAATAAAAATAAAATATGTAGCCTATACTTTGACAGAGGTTGTCACATTTAGTACTTAATATTATTTGGAACTGTGATAAGATAAAGTTCATTTATCGCATTATTTTTTATTATTATGAAGTTTTCATAGTAGCAATAAAAAGTTAACTAAAACATCTCATAATAATGGTATAGAATTTTCGAAATGAAGCTGTGAAGGTAAAAAATGCAATCCAATTTGTTGAACTACATTTTTTGAAGCGAAAAATTAAACATTGAAGTTAGTGTTTCATATTGCATAAATTAATTAAATTATTATAATATCTAGATATAGTTCAAGAATCATAGCAATACAAACTTGTTCGAACATAGACATACATAACAATTTAAAATTCATCGTGTTACTGTATTATTGTTAAGAATATTAACGATTATTCGTGCATGTCACGCAAATATCTGCAAACATTCTCAATTACATAGCAATGCATATTTCTATAATACTGGTCAATTAATACAATTTACTTTTTGATTTTTATACCAGTTTTCATTGACTCCGATTCTCCAGTTCCTTTCTTACATTGCCCGCTTATTTCCATATAACTTTGTACAAAACTAGTATTATCGATTTCACTATTTGGTTTTTACTAAGCTGCGTACAAGCTGATTAATTTGAAAATTATTTATCGAAATAAAATAATGGATTGAAGTACTATAATTACAAAACTGTTCTGTCTGGCATTAACAACATGTACGATATTTTTTCTCTTTAACGAATTAATAAATTAATTCTATGTTAACATTTATCTTGTTTAAATTACGCGTCACTGAAGCAAAAATGAAGAGACTAAAGTTTGATGTCACAAAACCAGTTAATAGTCATCATCGACTGAAGGTTTAACTAACTGGTTACATTAGCGATTGACTCTGTGGCTATGCCCATGATTAATCTGAACAGAAAGCGTCAATACCACAGATTGTTCGCCATATAAATATGTCTTCAGGTATCGTCTTCTTTTTCTTGTTGACAGCGACAGACTGCGTTAGGTATGCGAGCGTGTAACCGATGCTCGACTTTGCGGCCCATTAGATGTTTCCTTCGACCACCTGTATCGTTTCAGACCTTTCAGACTTGCACCACTACCACGTTCACCCGACCATCTTCATGGTTTTGCTCTTTATTCTCTTCGACAACTCGATTCTAAATGCCGACAGTAAAGGGCTAAATGTTTCCTAGATACACGAACAGCTTGATTCTATATTTGGTTCTTCGTTAGAAGTGCAATTTTCAAATGTTCTTGTTTTAATAACTAGTTACATGGAAGACTGAGTTTCGCTCGATGGATTATGCACATAAATAATGCAAATCGAATCGAAGACGATGCGAGATTTAATGTTTTAGTACAGATAAATTTTTAGTTTTTTATTTGCATCATTTATATAATTGAATATTTTGCTAATATTCTAGTTTTTTGGGTCTCAGATTCATATACGATCGAGGTAGGTTTGGGGTTTGTTTTTTAATATTGCGAATAAGTTATTAAATGAATTATGAGTTTTAAATTTCTATATATTTCAATTTTTATATCTTAAATTTCTATATCTACCAATTTTTATATTTTTTTATATATATTTCAAATCTGTTTATATATTTCTTTTTATATTTTTCAATTTCTATACTTTAAATGTTTGTATTCCGAAACTTCTGAATCCTCAAATTTCTAAATTACCAACTTCATATTTTCCTCATTTCTACATTCTCAACTTCTTATGTTTCCCAATTTCTAAATTCCCATGTTCCTAGTTTTCCTAATTTCTAAATTCGTATCTTCCTAGTTTCCCTAATTTCTAAATTTCCAAATTTCTATCCTTTTTCAGCTTAGTATTTCCAAATCACGATATATCAAAACTTATATCTTAAAATTTGTAAATTCCAAAATTTCTATATCTTCAATTTTTGCATTCTCCAGAGCTGCATATTTCTAAATGACTATTTATCCAAGTATACTTCCAAATTTTTATATTCCCGAATGTTTATATATCTCGACTTCTACATTTCACAATTCTCTACATTTCCAAATTTCTATATTCATCACTTCGTAAGGGTGGTCCGCTTAACACTAACCGTACCGGAATAGAATGCGTAATGAAAAATTAAAAATATAGTAGATAAATAAAGACACAAATGATGAAACATAATTCAGTATACACATTAATTCTTTATCTCCACAAAATTCAACACAGATTTTAAGAAAATTATCTTAACAAATTTTGTAATTTAATTGTACGTCATTAGGGTCATTAACGTACTCTTGCATATAAGTTCTGTGCAATAAAACATGAACTTCATATTTAATTTTAATTTTGGTTATGTCAAGTCTACATGTATGGCAAACATTAACTTACATAAAAGTCACCTCAGTAGTTGGCTTTTATAATAGTTTACAAATTGTAAAATAAATACTCATGAGTATTGAATATTCTATAATTTGTTAACTCGATGAATAGTCACACATCTGTTGAAAATAAAAGACTTCCACAGTCATACGAAAGATGAATATTGTCTGACTGCATCATTAGCAGGTGTCAATACTACTTGTGAGTCAGCCACATATGTTGTTGCGGCGCACTCTTAAAATCGTAAAACCTGTCAAGTCTGTCTGTATTTTTTGGAATATTTTTGAACAAACAATCGCTGTCTTTTGCAAAATTTTTCTATTTAACATATTTTGTCGCGACCCAGCAAACTTTATGGCTTTATTACTGCCGAACAGTTAGGTGGCAAGCAACAGTATAGTTTTTACGTCAGGTCAAACTTGACCTAAGAACGAGTATTTGGTAAGGGTGGTTCTTGTCCCCTTCCATTAATATCATTTTTACCTAATTCAATAATCAATTTTAACCAACTCGCTTGTCCACCCCCAGCAGCATGTCGACCCCACCCCATATTACAATTTTTGGCGAAAATATTCTTTTTCACTGTTCAGATTTTCTCGTCAGCTTTCAACGAGGCAAGTACAAAATTTGAGAGTCAGTAGTTACAAAGTGTTCTTTTAAAGTACTACAAACAAACTTTCGTTTTTAAATAAATTTAAAATGTTTATCCTAAGGTTCGTTCATTTTGTATCTGAGTGGTGTCACTGATCCACACATTAAACTAACTGACATTAAGTTAAACCGCTAGTATACAACATATCTACACTCAGACAAACCACGTATTTTTATTTTGAAGAAACAGAGAAGGGACTGCCCACTTACATGTTAGTATCAAATGAGATCAAATGTGTAAAAAGCTTAAAAGGAAACATCTTGTCGGTAAATGGAAATGCAACGTATTTGCATTGCGATTGTTGCTTCATCTGCTCAGCGCGGAAACTTTCACGTTAGCATCCGGGAGGATGGTGGATTTCCTTCGTGGACGTAACGCGAACTATGACATTACGCTTAATTGTCAGTGACTGCATAAACATTGATGAATGCCTGGACGGTACACCGAGCGTGGAAGTACTTTCTCAAGATCCGTTCGATGACTTGGAAGACTTTCACAACGTGGCCAGAGCCACGTAGAAAACTGAAAGTCACATCGTGTCAACATTACAAGGTAACGATTATTCGTGTAACGTTGTACATACCGCGTCTCTCAGCCAGTATTTTCATGTTGTTGCTCGTGATCGACAATTGCGGTAGGTACATACGTGGACGTTCGTGGATAAATATTTGCAGTGGCCTCAACATGCTATCTCTGTGAAGGAACGCCTAGACTGGTGAAAAAGTTGTCTCGCGAAGTTAACGATAGCGAGTCACTTGCGTACATTTATCATTCTTGCTTTTCCGGTGAATTATGCAATCTTCACGCGTCATGGTTAAAAGGATGATGTTAAAAGCAAATGCGTTTGGTGATGAAAATTATTAATTTGAAAAATTGTAACTTCAGTGAAATTAGAGCCAACTCTAACGGTTCTCAAAGTACTCACATAGGATCTTTACGTTTTAATTTATTCATTAACCCTTTGTATTTGAAAGCATTTTTACCGTTGGCAAGTAACAACTTTACAACTGTCTACTTGCAAATTTTTATGAATTTTTTTTAAATTATTATTTTTCTATAACTGCCACTGTTGTCTGTTTTGTTATGTTTAAATATCTGTATAACTATAAATTCGATTAAAAAATATTTATTTCAAATTGTGTGAAATGAAATGGCAAGTGTGAGTCACCTATCGAATGAAAAGGGTTAATGATTTACCATAGGTTTTTCCAAGTTTTTAATTGCTGATCATTTCAAAATGTATCATAGCGTTAGTAGTCCGCAGTGTACACATGTAATGGGACTCATATTAGGAACGCTTTATAAGATACTCATCTGTGACCTCCACTTTTTATTTTATTTATTAATAATTTACCACAAGTTTTGCTTTTAGTAAATTCTTAATATTCTCAAAATTTATTTTTCACTGCGAAATAAGTTTTAAGAGAGAAAAATTACTACAATTTTGCAGAATTTCATTTAGTATTATCATAAGTAACAAGTTCACGGAAGAAATTTTTATAAGGACACTTTCATTTATTATATTCATGCACACATTTAGTAATGTTGAACTTAATAATAAACGGAAGATAAGTACGGGAAAAAAATAATATTAAGAATTGTTATTAATTACTTGTTTTAATTTAATTTTAATACAACATATGAGGTGATATAAAACATCCTTAATTTTCTTAAGTGCAAAGCATACGTTCTTTCTAAGTCAACTACATTATTAATCATTTTAATAAATTCGTATAGTCCGATGTTTCAGAATGAAAAGTATTTGTAATCTAAAAATAGGTTTCCTTTCCTGTAATGATTAAAGTAAGATCGTTACATATTTCTCGTTTGTAAATGTATAAATCTTGATAGGTATTCTTGATAATCAAAATGAAGTTGTTGAGAATTTAATTATCGACCGTAATTTTATGTAGGTTGACTTCCTTACTTTCGATTTAATGCAGTAAGGCTTCATTAACTTTTGCTATAAGTTCAAGTATATAGAAGTAATTAAAAACGATAAAGTTTTTATCAGAGTTACGTGATAAAATGCTTTCTAATAATCTTTTAATCAATAATGCTATAAATTTAATAAAAAAAAGTGTTGCTTCGAACTTCAATAAAATTCTCATTTTATTTTATTTGTTCTGCAAATACTTTTTTACTGAATTTTTTTATAAAAAATAAATATTTAGTACCTAGTAATTATTATTCCTACATTTAAATCCTAATGTCCACGTTTTTTCAGATGTTTCTTATTCCACTGAGCATAATTTATTGCAGATTTATTTATATTAAATATAAAATAGAATACCGTATAATATGAGTATATGATAATTGCACTTATTTTAAAATATCACAGAAAGATGTTTTTCTACGGATTTAGCGTGCGACTGCGGAAAGATGGCTGCGGGACGATGGCATAGCGATAATAGTAATTACTAATGTTATTGATAATATTAGCTGTAATATTATCATTGACATTGTTCTATTTTGTTTGACATGTTTTGGACAATCTACATATTTTCTCGTATAATTGTATTGATCTACAAAAAATCACAAATCAGACCTGCATTTCTGTTCTTTGCCATATTTCTTTAAACACATTAAGTAATAGATTTCTACAACATACAAAATTGTGATCATTTAATAATAGTCATTTTTCATTAACCTATACGCTAGAAAAACTTTAATATACAAATTGAAGGAAAACTGAACAAGTATAGTTTATTAATACTAGAACTACCGGCGTTAAATGTACACTTACTCTTAAATTAAAAATAAAGTAAAAAAATAAATAAATGAATACTAAAGCGTTGGCTAACATGTACATCCTTTATCACAACAAAATATGTAATACATTTTAACAAAAGTACGGTCATAAAAATTTGCAATATAAAATATGAAACCAAAAATCAGTCGTTCTGACTGGTCGGTAGCTCTGATGCTAATAATCTTAAATAAATAATGTAACTACTCATTTACAACGACAAAAAACAAATTCAAGCGATAAAACTGGAAATTGTAATCAACGCACCGATCACCGGGAAACAGGTGAATAACACGTTTATAGCGTCATGTAGCGACATATTATGGCGGAGTGTGTGAAATTGAAACTGAGTTCTTTAATGATATACAGATTTTTGCATAAAATGTTGATCAGTCACTGTTAGTTCCTCTAAGTTTTTTTAGTTAGCCAGTTTTCAAGTGCAACATTAAACATTTACTAAGAAATAATTAATGAAAATTGCATTTGGTCCGGTGTCCCCTTTTATTTTATAATTACGTAGATAAATACAGCGATATTTTATAATTATGTAAATGAAACTTAATACTTTTAATGTCTTTTGTTAATTTGAATAAATTATCAAGTATATAATAGATATATAGATTTGTACTTTTCTTTACGAAATTGGTGAATTTAGAGATACATTTAGTAATCTATCTGATAAAAATTTGTAACTACACTTGCTAATAAACACGTCAGTAAGGAAACAATCTCTAAAATGGTAAATGAAATGCTTATAGCTTCGATGATTTTACAATCATTTTTACAATGATTTTGTTTCACAAAATGAAACAAACAATTGGTCATTAATGGATACTAACAAGTTAATAATAAATGTTATATACAATTTTAATCGTATAATAAAATGCAATTATCTGAATAAAAGTTCTGTTTTGTTATAGGAGATTTAAATGGATAGAAATAAATATATCGATGGTGCACTGTGTTGTAGAAATTTCCAAAATGTGTACCCCAACACACTAGTACATCATAAGCTGACTTTGTATAGATAACGTTAGATATTAGAAAAAGAAAGTAATACAGTAATACTTTTTATTCAACTCTCTCTTGCTTTTACAATATGCGTTACAAGCGAATTTGCAAAAAATACGTTTTTCATTTATAGATCTTGTCAAATGATTTCAGAAATCCTGCTGTATACTGTTTAAATTTCTATTGCTTTGAAAATAACAGGTATGTATGTACAATATTTAGAAAATGACTATTGGATAAGTATTTAAAAAAAAATCTCTATCTTAATTATTTTAGTGTTCTACAGGTGGTAGCTAGATTAGTAATGCTTGTTCTATTATCAATGCAGTTAGTCGACACAAGATAAAGAAATACCCGAAGATGACATGGACACCAAGTAGAAAGATTGCGAAAAACTCGAAATTCAGTAAAAAAATGTACTATTAAATTACATATTATTTTCGGCCGAAAAATATAATACCACGGCAATACACATGAATCAGATGAAATGAAAAGTGGATTTAAAAGCCAATATCTGACCGGTCAATACAATATCTTAATACGACAAAAAATGTTGCTTTCAAACCGTTCGTTGACACCGAAAAGCGTTTAATAGTCAATTGAGTCATCCTAGTGGACAAACGTTCCCTCGACTAATCGTACATTTGCCAGAAACAATGATTTACTTCGGTTACAGATAACACAGTCAGGATAACGCTTGTACAGGAAGCAAAAGTTAGGCGTTGCCGTTATTCCAGCATCGCGAGGTACCGAGAAGAATGTAAATCACTGTCGTTGATTAAACGATTTATCCCGTCCACCTCTTAATTGGACTGATGCGTTATAACGTCGTCCAATTAAAGACGAGGTTGGCTACAAACGCAATCATACGTAACAAATACGCGAATACACAGTCGTGTTCGTCTAGGAGGGACCTGCCGCCACGAGAACGAAGGATCTTCAGGGGATGACGTTATCCTCTCGCATCCGCCTCAAGCTTTCTCTATCGATGTTCCGCTAACTATGTGTTCCAAGTGGACCGGTTTCCGCGATGATGTTGTTGCGTAGGCCGTAGCCGCGGATCGATTCCCGGTATTAAGAAACCGGGCAAAGAAAAACAACAGGAAGAAAAGGGGAAAGAAAAGAACAGGAGGTACGAAGGAGCGCAGTAGATAAGAGAAAAATCAGCCGTCCATGACGGCAGAAAAAGCGGACTCTACGAAAGAACCACCACGTGGTGCACCTCCTTATCTCGCCAGGCTAAGCTTGTCGCAGGCTTGAAACATTCGAGTCTGGCCTGCAAGATATAACGTACGGCCTATAGTGTCTGGATATAAGTTGGCGCTTGCCGCGGATAGGGATAGGTACATAGATCAAGAGAAAGGCTAAGGAGAACCAACGGACAAGGTTCACCTCCTCCTCTTCTTCCTGCTTCTTCTTCTTCTTCTTCTGCTTCTTCTTCTCCACCTTCTTCTGCTTCTCTTCTTCGTTTCCTCCTCTATTTCTTCCTCGTTCTATCCAGTCCGACTTGACTGTGCTGTTCCACGGCCGGTATCGAAGAAGCGGCCAGCCCTGAGAGAGGCACCGCGGAAAATTAATGGGCATCTCTGGTGCCGCATGAATTGAGTGGAGACTCGTGTTAATTGGGATAAAGTCTCGTGTTTTTCATGAATGAATCAAGCCTCGTGTCGTCTAGGCGACGCGCTTGGTACCGCTGGAGCTGCAGCACCAGTGGTAATTCCTCTTCTGGAGGCATCACGGGAGACGCGGCCACAGGAACCGACTCACACCGGCCTGGAACACAACACGCAGGGTCGATTTTTCCAAAAAATCTCACTCGGACGAAAATTTCATCTATACTTTTGATATAGTTAACGCTGCACATTAACCTCTAATGGTCGATTCATCCTTTTCTAGCATTAATAATTAGTTGCAGTACCGTAACTGTAATTAGTTATAGTCTCTCACACGAGAGCATGTTCCTGATATTTATGAAATGACGTCGTTAAAGCGAAAGAGGCTGGGATAATCTGAATATACAAAGTTTTTATTCCTCGACTGCGAGTATCGCTTGTCTCATCGAGAATTACAGATGTATCAAGATGAATACAGCCTACGTTCAGAGATTTGTAGTTTCTTTTTTTTGTCTTGTTTGAAAGGATTAAACTTGACGTTAGTAGATGTTAGTAAATACATACATAAAAAGTGGTAAGTCGATTTAAGAGACTAAAATGTGTGAATCCAAATAAATTCTGCGCTGTAGTTGCGTGATACCTAATCGCAACCAACTAAAAAGACTGTAATTGTAGACATAGCAACGATAAAACAAGGTATTGCTAGTTACTGCTACTCTTCAAGTGGCGTGATTAAAATCGGCTAAAAAAGGCCGATGAAAAGCAACATCACTCCGTTGAATATTGGCTTTCATAATTTTCATATGCAAAACGTATTGAACGTGTGTAAACCACAAGAAAGTAAACCTTTGAGGATAATACGAGGTATGCTAATTGGAGAAATATGGAATATGGTAACTGAAAATATAATAAAAAGTCTTATGCGTAGTAAGTCAAATTGAATTTTCGATATAATTTCTAGTGGTGAGAACACAAGAGGTTATTACATTTAATATGTTTGTATATGAAACACAATAAAACAGTTTTTCTTAAACGATTGATATATTTGTGGAACACCTGAAAATTCGTTTTTATGCAAAGGAACTTTTATGTTTTATTGCTTACATTATGATAGAGTATTTCAAGACGAATACAATAATCTATTGGGAAGGTCATTCATGGTCTGGGTTAAGCCAATTGTGATGGAAAATAATTTACTTTCAGAAAATGGTCGAACACTTTCTTGCCGTCTCTGGTTGTTGATATTACTTCATCTCTGTCTCATAATCTCTTGTTATGGCTTGTTGAATAGAAATAAACATTGAATCACGCTGAACACTTCATCTGTACATACTATGATTATACCTTATTCATTAGCAGAAAAAGTAGATATGGTTTTTATTTATGGGGAATGTCGTCAACATTTAGAAGATGGAGTCCGTTCGTATGCTGAATATACATATAGTTATGTATTACTGTTAGATAAGTAAATCAACGGTGCTTGACCATTTCCTAAAAGTAAATTATTTTGCATCACAATTGGCTTAACCCAGACAATGAATGACCTTCCCAATAGATCGTTGTATTCGTCTTGAAATACTCTATCAGAATGTAAATAAATTTAAAAAACAGAGATGACCTTCATATCTCCGAAATGCCTCCACTTGGATAAAAGTTATTATCGCCATATGGTAGACCCCTTCGTACCGTACAATTTTAGTTATACTAATTTTTCTCTGGGCCTTAAAGAACCGAAGATATTTAAGGTGCTAATACTTATTGTTCCACCCGGTATTTTAAACTTAAACTTCAATTTACTAAATTGTAACATACACTAAATTTAGTAATATACATTAAAAGTAGGTCATCTAAAAGGAGATTGTAAAGGAGAATTAAGTATAATTGTATTCATCCTTACTTGGGTACTTCATTTATGTAATGTGAACAGGTGGTTGAAGTTCATCCGATGTATGTGTATTGACACGAGTGTTCGTCAAAGGATAGAATATACAATTTTAAAGTAAATTTTATGAAGATATTTAATACTACTTAAGAACGTATAATATTAACCTATGATTCTTTCTACAGTTGCGTCAGTCAGAACTAATTACTACAGTATAAAGACTAATAATACAAGTTAAAATATATATATACTTTATATAGATTTGTCACATTTGAACTGCAATGAGCGTCGCTAGTGCGGCTTGATGTTATAAGTGAAGAGGTTAAATGAATCCTACTTGTAACTCTGTGAGTCCTATTAAGACTCTATTTTGACTAAATAAAAATAAATATCATTTAAATCTTTGATGAAATGAAATTTTTCTAATATCGTCGCAATACTGAATTCATCATGTTGATACTTCAACTTTTGACATCAAATTTAAAACCAGTGGTTTTGGAAACTTCTGTTAAAACATATATCGAACTTTGATAATTTCATAAAGTTCTTAACCCAGGTGATACTTTAGTCAGCACCTTTGATGATCGTCGACACCTTTAAATTGGATGTACGGATGAATGTTAAGTTTAAATCAAATGAATTTAATTTCATGTTAATTTCTAATAAATAAAAGTGTATTTATGTCATCAATTTTCGTTGTGTTACTTATATTGGTTTTTAAAATATTTACACCAATTTTTTAAGTTTTTAAAGTAGAAAAAGAAAGAAATATACCAAAATGATAATTGTAGAAAACAAGTTTTAAAGTTTATTACAAAAATGATTATTAAAAAACAGAAGTTACAAAGAAATGACGAACTGTTTATTACATATAACTTATAAATAAATGAGAAACTGTTTATATCAAATAAGTTACAAATAAATAACAAACTATTTATTATAAATAAGTTACGAACAAATATGTTATAATTGAACGATCTTAACATACATTGAGAACACATTACAAACAATATAAATATGCAGCACCAAATAAATGTATTAGGAACAATATAGCACTTTTGGATAGAAGTTTATATAATTAACCACAGTAGGAAACAAATTTGGTCCCAACTTTTTTGGATATCCTGCATAATACAAATTTATTTATAACACATTGCATGCAAATACATACAAAAATAAAATGGTTCACGAGACTGGAACGAGCCGGAATATTGACGTAACAGAAAACATGAAAAAAACTCTCTCAGAAAGAAGTGTCATAAAGTCTTTCTTTTTGGAGCATCGTACTGAAAGCATATCTTCGTCACGCTCGACTTCCGTATGGACATTTAAATTGGTTATATCAATCCATTTTCTTCTAAAAGTATTTAAAAAAATTTATGTCGGTGCGTAATTAATTTTACATAGTTTCGTCATTGCTCATATTATTAATGCACAGAAAACCATTTAGAAATTCAAAATAAATTCATCAGCCATGTTTACGCATGTCTGTGCAGTTGATCTACTGTACCGGGCGGACATTCTATTTTCTATTCCCTTTTCCAAAAAGGGATAGAATCAGTCAAGAAGATAGAGAAAGAGGGAAAAGTTGTAGGGATGAAAGAGAAAGTCGGCGAAAAGCGCGGGCATTTACAGACGAGAGTAAATCTGGATACCTTACGAAAAATATCGCAATCAGGGGGAAAAGAGTTCATCATCTGTACATATTTTAAAATTTGGAGATCTAGTAATTTAGAAATTTAGAGATCTAAGGATTTTGCAGATTAACGAATTTGAAAATCTATGGATTTGAGGATCTAGGGATTTGGGAATCAAAAAATTTGAAAAGCTTGGGAATTTATAGATTTGGGAATTTATGGATTTGAAGATCCTAATGATTTGGGAATGTAAGTATTTGGAGATGTAGACTTCCGAGAATGGTGAAACTCGAAATATGTAGAAATCTAAATATTTGGGAATTTTTAAATTTGACAAATTAGAAGTTCGAAAATTTCTAATTTCTAAAATTCAAAAACCAAAATCTTAAAATATGAAAATTGGCGAATTTAAAATCTTTTGAATTTAAAAGCCTGCTAAATGTGTCATCTGACATTAAATTACAAACTCGCGTGAGACCTTAGAAAAATTAAAGGTTTTAGAATAGGGGTCAGAGTGCTTAGAAACGTCTAGACACGGAAAAAAGGTTTGAAAATTTTAAAATATTTGGAAAAGTTTGGTGTGTGTTGGCAAGGACGTGATGGTAGGCGCTGCAACAGTTTCTTTCTGAGAGTGTCACCTCTTGTTAAACCTACTCTTTGTCGATATCAAGGACCAACCAAAGATTGAGAGCTGCTGCTCGCCCACGCTCCGCTACATTCATTCACTTCTGCGTCGATTTCCCCTTTCCCTTCTCGGCGAGAGGCATCGTGAAACGCCTTCAACTTCGAACGTGTTCACCGTTCCTTGCGTGAACGCTCGGTGTTGTGTACAGTCAAGGGCAAATCTGCCTTCCCTAGGAACAATACAGCAACCAAGGTGCAAGAGACATGTAACTCGTTAATTTTTAGGGACTTCTGAGGATTTGAATATTTGCCTATGGGTTCACAATTTGGTGGCCTATAAATTTGGGAATATACTAATTTAGGGATTTAGGAATTTAGGGGCTTCGAGATAAGGGACATAGACATTTCGAAATCTTTGGATTTGGGAATCTTGATATTTATCTTTAGCCGCATATATTACTATATAATTTAGCTTCGGTAGATTTGAGTAACACTGACAATAAAGGGAAAAACAACAAACTGTATAATATTAGTTGGATAAGTTACGTGAATATGAGTGAGGATATGCTGTGGGGCCTGTCAAGTAAGTTCTAGATCAGTCTCTGATAAATACTTAACAAAGTCGCCATAGTTATTATTTAGTATCAGTGCACAGAACCCTTTAAAAATCTAACTGTTATTTGAAAATTAATTATGACTTGTAACATATTTTATTTGAAAAAACATGGTTCAAAAAATATTTTTCTGAACGTCACTCCAATAAAATCCTCATTTTCAAGAAATGTTATTATTTTTATTCTGTTTATAAAAATAAGATCAATGTGAATTGATAATAACAGACGAACCTTGAAATCAGAATGTGAATATGAGGACAATTTGGGCTAAAATAATTCGAAGAAACTCAGAACATTAATAACTGAACAACTGCAATATCGGTTCAACTAAAGATTATAATAATTCATTCATTTTGAAAGTGTGACCAGTCCATTTAAATATCATCCAATTTTTTTGTTTAGCCAGCACTTTGTGCTAAAATAACCATCGTATTTGTCGTGTTACTTTATCCAACACGACAAAATACAAAAAATGTGTGCCTCAGTGCTTACCTGTACTTTTAAACTTATTGAAACGTAAACTGTTAAATATCTCGCATTAACAAAAAAATAATACCTCACTTTCAAAATAAACGGCTCACATGTCTTCATCTAAAGGGTGTCTACGTTGCTCAAGAGTGTACACGTCTGGCTTCGACCTCGCCAACTGACGTCATCTGATTCCTATACGTTTATTCGCGCGTACTTCCTCGCTCCCTTTGCTACCCCTATAATGCGACTTGACCATTAATAAAGTTTATTGTGAGACCTAATCCCCGTGGCAAACGTCTTTCGACCCGGGACGACGCGTGGCTACTCGCTGAATTTTGTACTCGGATATCCATTGTATTTTTTAGATTATTTGTTGCAATCCTTTCGTTACGCATTTTCTTACACGGGAGAACCGATTGCATGCTACGGATTAGACGTTAGTTGATATACTAGTTTTATTAACATGTGACTCGTAGTGTTGACATTGACTGAATTGGAGATGCGAGAAAATGGAAATGGCAATGGTAGTGAAAATGTAACTTAATACAGTACAGAATTTAGTGTTCTATGAAATTATTCGAAAAAACATCAATGAAATCAGATGTGTGAGATTTGGTTTCTGGTATCTCTCAAGAAGTACTCAGAATTAATTCTAAAATTGCTTGGGTCTCATGAATACGTATCGTATTAAACCCATCACTAGTACAGATACATATGTATTATGTTCCGGCTAAAAAATAGTCAGCTATGTTTCGAAGAAAATAGAGGAAAGTGGGTGTTACTTGTTATTTTTTCACTGGACGAAGTCGTACATTGTAAGCAGAATTTACTTTGTTTGTAATGCGGCAGGTAGTCAAGTACCTGCCGTCTGTAATTTGAATTGCAAAACCAGATGGGCGTCCAAAGAACAGCTAGTTTACGGGTTATTTTCTTCTTCCCATTCATTGAGTCACTTGCCCACAGCGATTCGTCAGATCAGTTATGTAAAAAAACACAGATCAGAAAGCAACTTGATTTCCAACCTCAAATGATTTGCTTCAACGCGAATCTTCAGTTTGAAATGAAATTGTTAGATATTTACTATTTTATGTTATTAGTGCAATATTAATAGTATTCAAAATACTATTTTTCCGTTGTGTAGTTATTTAATTAAATTGATTCCTGATACTTGTTATTAAATTCTGATATCTATTTATCAAGAACGAAGTATTCAAAGGGAAACCGATCATAGTCGCAGTAACAATAAGGTTTATGAACTTTCCACTATACACAATCATAAATTTTGTTTTTCTTAAATATAATGAGTTTCTGAGTCAGTTCATAGATTTTATCAAAGTAAAACTTGTTTTTGCAGTCTGGACGTTAACCTAATGTTGTTTTCATAAAAACAAGCATGGACTTTGATCAGTTTTTCTGATTAAAAAAGTTTTTCCTCTAATGGAACTACAGGACGTGGTACTAATTATTACACGGCTAGTATCACAAAATAAGAAAAATAAAAATAAATTTTTATTATTAATGATTAAGTTGTGACAGAACATGAAAAATAAAAAAACACAACTGGTTTTAGAAAGAAGAAAGAAAATTTGCTAAAAATATATGTTCTTGAAAAAATAAATTTCAAATTATTATAAAATCGAATAACTAAACAAAAATTGTTACTTTAATTGTTTCAAAATAGATTGTGCCTAAAATCATCTACAGATTTCGCTGAAAATTAATGAGTACAAATTTTTCATATCGGACAAGCCGTTTGGGAACCGTGAGGGAACATAGAAAAGTGAGCACAGAGATAGCAAACTGATAGGCTTCGTGCGAATTCAACAAATCTATTTACTGGAATCTGAAGATTACACTGTTGCTATGTGCAGATGACGCATTCACAAATATGTTTATACTAAAGCTGTTTAGAACTAAACTGCGAATATGAAATGTAATTATAAACACTTCATGATTATTACATTATTATAATAACAATGGTAAAGAATGGCTGGCTTCATTTGGCTTCAGTCTTCTTTTATGTTAATTGGTTGCACGATGTTTCTTGGCATTTCCTTTGTCTGAACGTCCGGACTTGTTTATGTCTAGACACGTTGCCTTATCTTGTTTACACACTGTCGTGAACCCGGTGGAGTACGGAATTGACAAAGTCTTTTAAAAACCACCCTCTTTATTAAATTTTAAGGCAAAATTGCTTGCTTGAAAGTTGAATTCTGCCTCTCGCAAGGGTGAGAAGTCGTAGGAAAAAAATTAGGTAGGGAAAACTATGTAGGAAGAGAGGGTGAAAGGATTTACATTGGTTACAGAGAGGGTGGCGGAAGTGCAAGAAGGAGAAAGTTTAGGACTTACGAAGGAGGTAATTTATGATTCAGAGGACCTTGAGACTCAAAAGTTGTCTGTTTTATGTTTCGAGAAGAAAAAGCTTGGGACAATAGCTGACAATACTTTACTCCTTCAAGATGTAAAGAACTTCTGTTATATGTTCTGTTTAACCCCTTGCACTATTTCGACGAGTCTGACTCGCGACGTACTCATACTTCAGCTGTGATTAATTTTAGTCGAATTTTCAATATGCTTCAATTTGGAGTTCAAATCCAATTATAATTTGCGTAATCAACGATTGCATAATACCAAATTGACATAACATTTCAACCTTCCTTATTGGTTTTAATATTGTAGCTGTGATTACTTAGTTCTGACTGACGCACCTCACGAATAAATCATAGGGCAAGGGGTTAATCGAAGGTTTTAAATGTACTTTTAAATGTATTATCCGCACGTATGTATTCATAAAATTTCTTTTTCGAAATTACGAATGCTTTCGTAATGTCCTTTCCAGTGTTCGTTTGACGCAAGAAAAAAGAAAAAACTCTGTTAGCGACTTTTATCACCGAAAACAATTTGGAGGATCTCCACTATTTCAAATACTATTTTCTTAAGACAAAAACAGAACTTTATGCACGTTCTCTGCTTACAGAAATCACTCATCTTTAACACTAAACCAGCTGCGTATAATGCGGACTTAATTCAAAATTAAAAATGATTATGAAAAATAAATGAACAGATGGCTAAACATAAAATCGTTCTCGCATTAATTTCCTATCGTGATGAAAATTAACACAGATTTCAAGAAAAGCACCTTAGCAAATTGTGTAACTTATAGTTCGAAACTTATAGAGCAGTCATTTGACGGTTTTAGTAGTGTTAAGAATCATTAAAGACATAACTCACAATAAACTACAATAAATTACTAGATAATTTCACAATCGATTATTACGAAACTTGGTAGGTATATAGGAAAGCAATTGAAGATCATATGCTGCGAGTTTAATTTTTTTTTTCGTTTCTCCTAACGTCTTCTATACCAGGAATCCTCAAACCTTTTGAAAACACCCTGTAATTTACGCAACGTTGATTTACTAATCTTAATAATCAGTTTGCGTACGATGCAATAAATCATTAACAACAATATATTTTTTATATGACTTACAAGTTTTATTCTTTTTATCAGACCACAGTTTTATTCTTCATTTGAGAATGTTTATTTTATACGTTGGGTGTACATTTTACAGTTATTGCATTCATTTTACTTAAAGAAATAATTGAGACCGAGATTGAACACTTTTACTTGAATTTAGCTCAGGATAGTTTGCGACAATTACTTATTTTTAACACTTATTTCTTTACTTATTAATTTTTTACAATTATTTGAAAAATCAGATCTTTTTTCAATTTATTTCATTAATGTACGGATTTCTTCTTGCTGTTCGACTATTTGTATATCCATTGCTTTTCATTATTTTGCACACATTTTAAGCGCTGATTTTCTTTGCATTTTCATGGTAAACCTCTCAAACTTTATCTTTTCGTATTAATTTTTTTCTCCTTTTCTATTCAAAATTCGAGGTTTTTCGTTTTGATCTTTTAAGTGCGATGCAATCTTCTTCCATTAAAAGATATCTTCTAATTATGTCTACTATTGTACTCTCCTTCACTACTAATAACTGTGCTATTTCTTGATAAGTTTTACCTTTTTTCCTATGATAAATTACAAGTTGCCTCGTATCAAAACTGTTATCCTTAACTTTTCGTTGCATAGTAAGTTTTAATTGTTCACGCTTCGAAATACATTTTTATACTGAAGTGAAATTATATTCCAGACGTTCCTATACAAAACGTACCTATCCCGCAGTTTGAATAGATTCAAACAATAAGTACTGTTAGTTTGTAAAAAGTGACCAGAATCCAAATATTAATCAGGCATAAAAATGTAACATTTTGTTTAAAATGATTTGTTCAACTAAATGTCAGCGAAAATAAATGTTGATTTATTTTTTATCTACAATGAAGGTTCCATCTTCCTGTAAAATAAATAATATAGTATTTAAATTAACTTCTCTTAAACGAAACAACAAACGTAGGAATAATACTTTGTCCGAATGTTAATTTGTGTAATTGTATATATTTTGTTGCACATTTAATATAATTGTACAAAGTAAATACTTGTTTTTATCGGGATCAAATGTTTCTCCCAGAAGAAACTATGATTCGGCAATCAAGAAAATGTGATTCATATCTGCAAGAAGATGACAAATCTGTTTGCGTGTACATCCGTTGGATGTTTTGTGACAGAAGATTTATGTCGAGATCAGACAATCACGATTAGGAAACCGACACCATTGACGCTTTTCACAATTTTGCCGCGCCAGAGAGTTCAATAAACGCATCACTTGAACAATATCCGTGATGACGCGATTTTCCGACCTCTCCAAAATCTGC
Organism: Megachile ligniseca; assembly: GCA_945859555.1. Lineage (NCBI taxonomy): Eukaryota > Metazoa > Arthropoda > Insecta > Hymenoptera > Megachilidae > Megachile > Megachile ligniseca. The sequence goes on from OX243778.1 coordinate 1,579,721, forward strand.
TGTCTGGTACACCTATTAGGGAGAATTCCTCTATTATGGCATATTAAATATTTTCTTTAAATAAATAAGAAAAAATGATGTTATAATCTTCTTGTTTTACAATGAATACAAGTTAACATTATAAAAATTTAAAATAAAGGAACAAAATCAATAACAATATAATATTAGCTTAAACTAATATTCACATTAAGCCTATGGTAATTATACCGAATATCGTGCTCCAATGACTTTGACCTTGACATATGTTGTCAAGGACATGTTCTCGAGTAACTTTTTCTAATAACTTAACCGTCGCTTATTGCTTATTAAAAAGTTATTAACGAAATAGTGCAACTGAAACACAAGTAAAATTTAAAACCAGTTCAAAAGTGTAGGGATACTTCGGGATGGTTAGTTTATAATATAGAATGGAGCCCCCCTCCCCAAGGGAGGCGTATAAATGAAAAGTTCAAGCGAGGTACAAAAAAGTACAAGAGGACAAAACTCTTTATTTGCCCTTGTTGAGTTTTAAATAAAATCAATGCTATAACTCTTTGTTCATATTTCTGTAATAAACAATGAACGTTAAAACTTAAAATTTTGTGTATGTTATTCAGGGACATGTCCGTGACAATATATGTCAAAGTCAAGGTAATTAGATCCCCTATTCGACATTTTTACCAAACTTACTAACACAATGCACAGTTAATTTGAAAGTAAAAGTAAGAAAGAAAGATAAGTAAACAAACGGTAAAATACAAAATAATATACACATCGATTTTTTACCTCTATAAACATTATCACTGATTTCAAGAAAAGTATATTGACAAATTTTTTAATTTAAAAGAAGAAACTTGTGAATTGGTCATATTAACCAGTTCGGTAGTGTTAGTGTTAAACTTTGATATACTTTTTAAAGGTGCATTAAGTGGTACTTAAAATTGACAAAGATATTGCTGTAATTTAAAGCAGCTTCAATTGAATTTATAATAATTACACATGTAATTATTAGAACATTCGGAGATATAACTCAAAATTCATGTACTCATTGTTTTGCATCAGGCTTCATTGCTTTTAAAACAAATTATTCTGATTTATATCTTTTGGTTTCAGTGTTAATTTACTTCCCCACGATTTTTAAATATTATTTTGTTAATCAACAGAATGGTTTATACCATTTCTATTTTCCATCTGCTGCACCAATTCACAAAATTGTACGTGTTTTTCAAAGTGCCACCCATGTAATTGATGTATTGATAGGTGATACAGATAAAATTTCTGATATTGAAGAGTACGCACAACTCTATTGTCTAACACCAACACTACGTCAAACTTGTCGAGTACTAATGCATGGGTTGTAGTCAACAAATACTAAATTAAAAATGAAGTATTCTTCGCTTTGATACAATTTTATTACGTTTACGTTTTTATAACTCGAAAGAACTATGTTCTTTTATCATTTAACTGAGTCTTCAATAAGTAGAGAGTAAAGGCTTATTTCGATCAGGACTTCAGTTTCAAATAATATTTCATCTCTGACGACATTTTCATTACACGCGCCATAAACGATTATCGTATCGTATTTTTTATTGATACTGCACACGACAATAAAAGTAGCATACAATAGGTACGTTTCACAATAACTTGCACAGTATCGCCTTTACTGTTACTGATTGTGAGCTTCGTAAACTGAACGGGCAATATTAAGACATCTCAACTTAACAATGTCTATAATCTAACAAAAACTGCATTTAGAAGCGACATTTTCCATTGTAAGAAAATTACATTGCAGTCACGTTCATTGAATTTATTTTTTAATACAAGATCGTAAATTTGAAAATAACTTTAATTTTTAATTTTATATCGTAGTAGTTCCCTTGATACATTTTCACGCAAAATTTTTCACGAGAAAACGTATTACACATTCATTTTAATGAAACAGTAAATGATTTTCATATCCTGACAAACAGATATTTGATATCCTGATATCCTGATATTAATATAGTGCTGTGAGTGCTCCAAAAAATTATACAACTTTCGTTCTGAACATTTTTGTTTGTATTGAATGATAAACAAATTATTTGACATCACAAGATTCACCTCGCATGACACTTTAACCAAAATTCTGTTTGTTTTACTATTTTAAAATGTATATTACAGTCTCTATAAAATTTGTATGTATTAAAAAATTTTAAGTTTTTTGTTTGCCTAATATTGTTTCCAGGAGTCAGTTTAAAATTGTTTTCTATAAAGCAGATTTATATAAAAACTATACAAATTGCTAATTACTGTCATCAAATTGTAATTAACATACGTATTATTTCAGTTACTTGTATGTGGTTTTATTTATTGACATACTTGTTACTGGTACTCTCTCATAAATAATAACCGGAAGTACAAAAGTAAGTTCAATTTATAAGAAAAAGAGGGAGTCAATAATTAGGTCAGTGCCAACTATCTAATCTCTTTACTTACCTTACGAGTCTCTTACCTTGTTTAACGAATACAATATTAAAATGATAGACAATTTTTTGAGATAAGTTTTAAGTTACAGCTTCAGTTTTTAATTTCATTTCTAATATATTATTATTATTATGCATTTATGTTGGAAAACTTAACCCTTAGGACTAAAAGATGTGAATTTTCAAGAGAAATACGTTGCTAATTGTTTTTAACCCTCTGCACTCGAACAGTGAATAGTTTCACAGCTGTGAGACTTTCTAATTGAAACAATTCGACGAATTCTTTTGAAGTTGTTATATTTCTATTACTAGTCGCCATTTTGCCTGCTGCACTGTGTTTATACAGAATACATAAAATTATAGATTTAGTCAAAAAGTTTTTTTTTTAATTGTTGTGGTAAGACGAGTGGTGAGCGTGAGTCATCTTTCGAGTACAAAGGATTAATAATGACACATCTCAACAAATTTCAAATTTCCATTTACTGAATTCCAGATTACTTAATAATAATACATAATAAATTAATAATTATACATAATAAGTAATAATAATTTTGAGGATAATCCTGTGTATCTTTAGTAGTGTGGTTTTGAAATCGTATCTGTCGGTGTTGTGCTCTCTCTCGCGTTTTATTGCACTCCCTGTGTCTTTCGTTTCTTGCCACTGCGATTAGTTAGTTGACAATGAACCTCCGAGTTAGAATATCTCATTTTTAGTTTCGTAAACTCTTAAAATAAATGTATATCTCAGACATATTTTGTTGTTTTTATTCAAATAATAAATATTCAACAATAATAGTAAATGAAACCTGTATTTAGTATTTTCAAAAATGTAAATTTCGAGTCTTTTCTGAAATTTGCATTTCTTAAGTTGTGTCATTTTTATTGCTAAGCAGCGATGTAGTCATCCTAGGAAATCCCGCATATATTTCTCCTATTATGTATAAATGAGAATCATCTTTCAAAAATCAGTATCGACTAATGTGTAGTTATCCGTGACATCATGCATTTGCATATTTTAAACGATAAAATATTCATTTTTATGTTTTGATTCTTAATTTAATGAAGGATAAGAATTTATTTACCTGAGCAGTAAAATATTTTTTAGTTAATTTGGAGAAAAAGAGTCAAAAATTTTGAGCGTGATCGATAGTTTGTACTGAAAACAGATTTCATATCAAGTTGAAGGTGGCAGACTCAAATATTTCTGCAATAACACTTTTCATATTAAAAACAAATCTTTTTGTATTTAAATGTCTATTCATTAAGTTTCGTACTACAATTTATTAAAATTATACGCAAGATTTGCAAATATTTAATAATTATTTGAAACGAAATTTTCCTTCCTTCATATCTTTAGTAATGTGAGTAGTTCTACTCATAAAATTAGTTAATTTAAGACATTATTTTGTGTTTAAATTTTTAAAGAAAAATAGTAACATAATGTTTTAAACAAAAAAATAAATATTTTGTAGCAAGGAAACAATACAATATTCGAAGATAATTAGCTTTAATAACAAATATCATTATCCAAGCAGATAGTAATAAACATACGTGAAAAGTAGAAGTGAAATTTAATTATCCGACTGATCCAGATACTCAAATCATCTTGTTCTTCGACCGGTTCACATTAACGGAGTTTTACGATACCGTTGTCGTAACCAGATAAGATAAAAGTGCGGTCTTACCGCTTTATCCTATCCGTCAGTAGAAATTTCAAGAGTATAACAACGACTAATCATTCGTAAAATCCTGCAAGAAATAAATTAAATACAGATAATAATGTACTTATAGCATGAAATTATGAGTGGAAACTGTGTTAAAATTATCCAACACTAAACTCTTAGCCATTTACACTCGAAAGGCAAATTATATTCAGTTGAATACAATAATTTGAAAAAAGTATTTTTCAACTAAATCTACAGTACTATACATTGTAAAGTACATATAAACATAGCAAAACGGACAATAGTAACAATTAATAATAGAGAAATAGTTATTTCTTTAACTAACTAGAGAAATAGTTAGTTTGTAGTTATTACTTCAAAACATGAAACTTTCCAGTAATTTAACCAGGAAATTTTAGAGTTGCTGTCTGCCAACAGCAAACATACCTTCGAGTGCAAAGAATTAATTCCAGTAAAACCAAGGAATCCATCAAACAAAAATTTCTAATTATACCAATGGTTATTATTTACATTTTTTGGAATAGAGGTTCGTATCTAGGTGGCCACGTAAAGGTGTGCGCATCCAAGCGAAATTTCGGTAAATATTGACAAAAAGGGACTCAGCCCCAATGATCCTAACTTTGACACATATTCAAGACATGTTACCAAGTAATTTTTCCCTATAACTTTTTTATCGCTTATTGACCATTAAAAAGTTATTAACTATAAAAGATTTATTGGTAATCAGACAACGAAAAACTTGTCGATTTTGGCAGCAGTTTAGTATTTGGGACCATGCCTATGATTTTAGGGGTGACTTTATAAATCAAGCTGAACCGACAGTCAATCATTTTGAATTTCTTATAATGTAACAATCAGAATATTCTTATATTTTATTTTCATCAAACTCGACTTAACATGTTTCATAGTATAATAAAAACTGAATGTCGGAGAATGAATACTATGAATTACAAAACATACTAGATTGTAATAAACAATCTTTTTGTAATGAACAACGAACGAGGATTAAGTTATACAGAAAAATTACACGGGCAGACGACCTCGACGACACATGTCAAGGTTAACGTCGTTAGAAGTGGGTCCTCTTTTGTCAATATTTGCTGACATTTCTTCGAATACACTAAAAATAGGTGTCAAAGAGAAGTTATAGAAAAGAGAAAAGATTTGTATGCGTAGAGAAGAGAAGATAGATCAGGGCGCTGGCCAATAGCCTGACTCACCCGAGGCTTAGCGTCGTTGAACGCATGTTGGTAGCCGGTTGGTGTAATGATGCCCGCGCGAATCGATGATTCGTCAATGTCCACACTGGAATTGGAATTATCGGATGAAAGAGTATCGTGTACACTTAGGTGCAACATAGGCTTCCTAAGGGTAAGAGACGGTAGATGAGCTTTTTATTATTTGCCTTCGATCATAGAAGAACCTAGGACAAGCCTAACATAGGCAATGAAAGTCTACATTGCTTGCGATCAGGATCTACACTCTACGTAATTAATGCAAGGCACGAGGATACTTGATGTCAGCGGCGCCAATTATAGAGGCACCTTGGATGAAAAAGATAATTTAATTAAGGTAAATGTTTTAGTACTGAAACGAGATAAAGTTAGTAACAAGTTAGTGGGAACTTTGTTGAAGATAACATTTCTGCTTATTTTGAACGTATAAAGTAATCATCCTGTATTAACAAAATGTATTAACTTGACATATTAAGTGTAATTAAATGTGTAATAATTTTGTCATGCACGATATTTTAAGCTACTTTTTTCGATTAAATAAAATAAGTAAAGTGGCAATTATATGGACGCTGGCAAATATTCTGAATTACTTCTCCTTGTATATTTCATCACCACTTAACTTTAGTTTTAGAGATATTCGCAAAAAACTTTAATTAAGTTTATATTTTGATTGGTATATTCTACTATTATACGAAATTTAGTTTGATTTGCATATTCTATTATTATACGAAAAACAGAGTATTAAAATTTTTCTATTGGTGTAAATGATATAGGAAAGTTTCAAAGGTAAAATGAATCTATCAATAAGAAGATATCTATAGATTTCTTATTGTATAATTAAAATTAACATTTTTTAATGATTATTTCAAGATCATTTTTTTTAAACGGCACTGTATAAATCTCATTATGTGACAACTAATGTCACAGTTCTACAACCTATGATACTATAACCATGAAATGACTACGATTCTAGAAATTAAAATAAAATCTGATCAAATTTAGATATTATTTTTATTCCATTGTATGTTCAAAGTGATGACCTTCGTAAAAACGCTTGGCAAGTCTTACAATTACTCTGATTATTATATCTCATCACATTTGATCAGGAAGAAGTAAAGCATCATAGTTCTAGAAATTTAACATATATTTTAAATTACAATACTTTTGAAATAACAGTCATCGTTTATGTCACAAGCAAGAACTGTTTCGTCGGTTCACAAAATGCAAATACAAGACAGTCGAAAGATTGTCTCGAATTACCGTCGTGTCAGCGATCTTGGTCGATAGCGAGGGCGGCGGCAGAAGCAGTGGTGAGCTTTTGATTTTGATCACGATATGCGAACATTATCCCCAGGAGGAAGCGCGAGCGACGCGGAAACCGCGAGCGTTCCATTGCACACGTGGTCGGATCGCGCAGCCCGGAATCGTGACTTTTTCGCGAACACCTGTCTATCTTCCCCCGAATCGTGCACGTATCGGTCGCACGACCTGTCCTGGCACGTAGGAGGAGATCATCTCCATGATCAATGGTCCGCCACGGAGACTGCAAGGGACTGCATGTGTCCCTGAGGCCATAACTGTATTCGCGGATAGCACGTAAGATTATGGATGAACCGTTGCACAGTTGCGGAACAATGGCAACTTAATGGCAATGCGCGGCTGCCGCCACGATGCGTCCTCCAACAATAAGCGCACCGAACGAAAAGAACCTACAAAGCTCCGTTTACTGTTCTCGTATTAACTGATGCATAAACGAGAATTTCCGTACAAAATTTGGAAGATCGATTTTGAAAATTTTATCGAATGATTTAGGTTAGATAGGTATTGCTTTGTGCCGGACTTCGGACAAGAAGTAACGTTGTTAACCAGTTAATTGGGTTCGACGTGTATACACGTCAATTCAAGACTTTTTTCGACTGAAGTGTATATCTATCTATATATCTATATATATAGATATATAGTGTATATCTATCTATATATCTATATATATAGATATATAGTGTATATCTATCTATATATCTATATATATAGATATATAGTGTATATCTATATATATAAAAAATTGCGGTAAATATTGATAAAAAAGGATCCAGTTCCAATGACCTTGGCAGAACTTTTTGATGAACTTTTTCTTAATCGCTGCTCGTTGTTTATTCAAGGTTATTAACGAACAAATATTTGGAAAAATATTAATCTGAAATATTAATTTCAACTAATCCAACCTAGCATGTTTTATAACGCATAGTATTCATTCTTGGACATTCATTCTTAATTATGTTATGAAACATGTTAAATTTGTTTAAGTGAGATTAGTATTCTGGTCACCGTGAGGTGTTTCGGGTGCTTCTATAATGTTAGTTGCTTTCAATTTTGGTATAGAAGAGTATTCTGTAAGGGGACGGAGAGAAAGGCAAATAAAAAAAGAAAATTTATAAGTAAAAATTAAATGCGAAATAAGATTGTGAAAAGAAAGAATGTGTTTAATGCCGCATCTCCTCTTAGAACAAAATGCTAATTTTGCCAAAATCTCGAAATCTTAATTATTTACAACTGTGTCGGTACATGGGTCATTATCTGCTATTATATCGTAATTTAATTTCTGAAAATTATAACATTCTAATGCAGAATTTTCTGATACATTTTTTAATACAAAATATTGATGTAACTCATGCTGAGAACGAAATTTTGCATTTGTTTAAAAATTTGTAAGGATGTGAAGGAGTATTTGCGGCATGTATTTTATTATTAAATGAAACTCATGTAACTATTAGATATATAATAATTAATTATGCAGGTAATTCCTGCACAAAATTTTGCTATTATTTTCGTCTATTAATTTTTATTTTTGCGCAAAAGGAATCTTTATTTAACGATTAAAACTTTTTTTTTTAACCAAAAACTATTTATTTGATGTTATGAGTTTTAATCAACGTTTTTTCGACTATGCTGAAGAGTTGTACATAAATACTGGATAAATGTTTTTAATAATCTTTGTTTAGTTCTGTACTAAATGTAATATTTTAACCCTTTAACTGCGGGTAGTTTATAAAACACATGCTAAAATTATAGTCAGAGGCGAGTGTGATATATAAACAACAAACTAATTTTTCCTAATATCAAATAACGACTATGGTTTATACTGTTAAAAATAAAATAAATACAAAAAAAAACTTTTAAAATAGAATATCAATACAGTAATAAGATTAGATTAAAATTAGTTAGGTTAAATTAAAATTTATTTAAAACAGTACAAAAAGTAGCCGCAGTTAAAGGGTTAATACTTTAAAGGATTAAACTACAATTTATTTAAAATTTAGTTAAAAAAAACTGTAATTTAATTAGTGTTTAAAGGATTAAATACTAAATGAAGTTAGAAAAAAATAAACAAATGATAAAACATGAATAACAAAGCACTATACAATTATTAATACTTCACATCAATGAAAAATAACACAGATTTCGAAAAGTCTACTTTAACAAATTTTGTAACTTTAAATAAGAAGCTTGTAAAGAGATCATTTTAGTGTTAATATTTCACATTGAATTCGTCTATAACAATTGACCAATGTAAGAATATTGTTTCGTTCAATAGACCTAACTGTATCTATAGAGACAAATGTTAATCGTAACGCCCACTCCGGATAAAAATGTTTTGAAGTTGGTCCTACGGCCTACATACATTCAGAATCCGGATTCATCGTTCTAATCTTTGAGCTATCGAGACATTCGATAAATATTCTTTAAGCTCCTTGTAACTGAGTGGCTGCCGCCTACACTTTATTTTACATTTTAATATACTTAACATATAAGAAAATTAAGAAAGAACTGGGGAATAACTCACGGTGATAAAATTATAATTTACATAAGATAATCTTATACCTTTTTAAGCGACGTTTTATGTTTGTATTTTTCTGTGAATAATAATCTAAGGCAGTTTACCCTGCTCAAAAGCAAAATGTATCGAAAAGTCTTCCGTTTGAAACGACTTAAAAATCTCTACATCTCATTATTGTTCTACCTACATGTTTACAATAGATACTCCAAATTTGAAATACACATTCGAATTCGCGGGAGATACCAGGTCTGTAGAACCACTAGTATCTCTACAATTGAGAAAATGAATTATGCTATAAAATTAATATAAACATCATTATTTCTTAATTTCTCTCGGCAACTGTATGCAGCGACTGTGTAAACGGATTGTAACACGATCACGTGTTTTCACGTTCTTCGAGGCAGAGATGACGTAGCGTAGACGTGCGTGCGTGCATCCCATTGTCGTAATAATACACCTTCCCACTCTTCACGCCCGGTTGCCGGAGGCGTGTCGCGTTCCTAGGAAAGTTGCCCATCGATTTTGCCGCGATGGGTAATTTTCTAGTGCTTTGCGAAACATAGGTTGACTGCTCGTGCATCAACCATCATGCCAAAAGCGGTTAGAACAAACTTGGCAAAATGTAGTTAGTACCGAACCAAATTTTCTAACTAGATCTTGGTAATAGTTAAAACCTTGGATCATAGATAGATAAGCATCACTGTACCGAGTGAATCTTACCGTGGGTCGATATTGCACATACATGTTATTTAGTCTAACATGCAACACCCTCTGATTTTTAATTCAAAGTAAAAAGAAAATTAAACGCATATAAGAAACATTTACATGTAGTAAAACAGAAGAAATTACAAATTAACTCCAAATATTTTTGGAACACAAATGATTCGAATTTTTGGCATAATCGGCCGTTCGTGATCAGATTATATTATAAAATAAGATTTTGGGAAATGTTATGTATAGTTATAGTTGCTGTTAAAATTTGTGTTTTGTAAAGGATAGGTTAGAATTAGAAATTTAAAAGTATGGAAGTATACAAATTTCAAAATTCTGGATGATCAAAGTCTCAAATTCTCAAATTTTCAGATTAAGAGAAATTTGACAGTTTGGTAATTTAGAAAAATAGAAATTTAATAATTTGGAAATCTGCAAGTTTAGAAATCAAAAAATTTTGGAATATAGAAATTTTTTAATTAAATAATTTGGAAAAGAAAATTTGATGAAATTAATTATTGAGATTATGAGAAGCAAGTATAGCTTTTAATAAAACACACAAAAGAAAAAACTCTTTGAACTTATTCTTATTTCGGATGTTCACTCAAGTGCAGTTACACGGAGTAGTCCTCCGCTTTTGTTCCTCGTGCTCGAGGTGTCTCACACTTCATCGATACTTGTATTGGTCTTCGGATACTTATAATTACGAGGACAATCTACGACGACTTAGTTCGTCGAACTACGTCCTAATTAGACCGGATGTTCAGTTCTCACTTCTAAGATATGCATAAAGAATATGTTGATTTTTGTATATTCCAACGTGTGATAATTTTATAATTAGAAGTTACAAGTTCCAAAGTTTTTAAATGGAGAAATGTTCAATTTGATAAATTGGTTACTGAACAATATTTCCTAGTATAGTCTGCCTTCACTGGTACACATAATAAATACTTTGGGAAATTTTTTGCTTATTTCTGGCAAAAGTTTTCATCCAAACGAGTTTCTTCTTGTCACAAGATATTTTTCTTCTCTTTTATAATGTATTACAAATATTGAACAATTTTAGTAGGTATTCTTGGTACGAACAAAATAAATATGTCTGTTATTTTTTTTATGATCTTGCGGCATGTATCATATGTAAACCAGTTGTAACACGTATGTACGTCCAGGGCAATCTAAAATCCTGCCACGGCGCGTTCACTGTGAAACAAACTCATTTACGGATGCTCGATCGAGATATAGAGTACCCCATTTATTTCACTGAGCCGAGCTTCTTTTTGTGCATCTAAATATGTGCGACCGATTACACCTGAATTCCATCGGCGAAAGAGAAACAGGATAATAAAAAGGGTAAAAGATTATATAGGAAAGGAAAATGCTAATTTGCAAAATGCAAAAGAGGTGTACGCCGGTAAGAGTAACAGTATTATTTAAGACAGTATATATTTTAATAGCGACGGACTTTAGATAACCACATAACTATTAAAATTAATAATCGATGAATTATTTCAACCTGAATCGAACTTGTCGATAGTTAAATAAAATATAATTGTTACGAACTTAATTCTGTGCAAGTAGTTCTTATTATTTGCACAATTTCGATTCGATTTCAATTTAACCTCTACGGTTATATTTACATCAGATATGTCCCACTGACCGAAATTAATGAATAAACTCTGTTATTTATTTTTTAATTTCTCTATATTTAATAAAACAATATATTTAACATTAATTTGCGTAGTTTTTCGACGTATGCTATTTCTGCGACATCATCAGCTCCCTACATTTTTCTATTGATTTATCGGATTGTGGATATTCATCTATGATATATCGAATTTATGTATGCAAATCGTACATACATTGTGTAGCCTATAAAATCCATAGTCCACACATCACAATGTAGTTCATCATTTTTAATTTCATAATACACAAACTTCTTTTTGTCTATTCTTGAATAAGGATCGTTAAATTTTTATAAAGCAGTCGAATGCATTTGAAACTTGTTCAACTTTATTAAAAATTCCACAAATCGTTGTATTCTATAGATCATTATAGATGAATCGATATGGACTTTTTAAATCATATTTTTAAAATTAGATTTTTTTCAACCATTTTACATTTCAGTTCATTTCAAACTTCGTTTCACCTCGAGGCCGCTTGATTCATTGTGGTTTGAACAATTACGTTTTCATTCTGCCTTATTTTGTATACAGCAGAACGAGATCGATGGGCAGAATGACTAGTCGATTATCGACTACGGTCGAACTAAATTATCTGGTCTCGGTATTCGTGGCGCGCCACGAACAATCAATTCAAGATACAGAAAGGAGAAAAAAAGGAACGATTGAATTGTATTAAAGTCGTGTTCGCATCGATTATTAGGTACTATCGCATATCAATCGAAATCAAATTAATAAAGCAATTTGTCCGGTGAATTAACATTGATCGCTCCAATTGTGAATGACTTCTGTACTATGACACTGCACAATTTTATAATGATGCTTATTTATACATTTAAACCTGGTATTCTAGTCAGAGTCTGAGAATATAAATCCTAGTTTTTTGTTTAATTTTGTGGAAGTTTGGTTCTGTAGAAATTTAATTCGATTCAAATATTTTTATCACATTTCTCTGTTAGTAGTAAAAAATTGACTGCAACTTTATTTGGAAACTTAAAAATTTAGGGATTTCAAAATTTGAGAATTTGAAAATTTGTGGATATGGAAATCTATATTCCAGTGATATAGAATATACGAGTCTGGGGATCCAGGCATTTGGTGATTTCAGAATTTGGGTATCTAGAAACGGAATACGAAATTTTGAAACTTAAAAAATTGAAAATACGGAAACGAAAGTTTAAAAATTTGAAACTATGAATATCTGTGAATTCAGAAGTTTTCAAGTTACATACCCAATTAAAGAAAGTTTAATGTTGCATTCGAGTGTACGCATTTAATTATACATCATAAAGGAAGCAGCTCTTACGGCCTTGACCTCGACATATGTTGTCAAGGACATGACCCTGAAGAGTCTTGAGGCTTTCACGGCTTGGAATGTCACACTTTATTCTATTACATTTCGTTCTGTTACATTCAACGATGTTACGTCAGTCGCTATTCGAAGCTCCTAGATATAAATTCATGTCCATTGAGAAAATATTTTCAACGTTTTGCAAACATTGCAATTACTTTCATCAGGCGTCGAGTAATACACTGATACTAACACTGGGATGATTTGGAAGAACCTCAAAGCCTAATTGATAGTCTTTACCATCTTCAGATATATTTATATAAATGATAATTATTCAGAACCAAATGCACATTGCCGATTTTTATGATTCGACTATTTTGTCAATCTATCTAATATATAGATCTTGTTATGTTAGCGGTTCAACTTCATAAAAACGTGAGCTAGTTTAATGTGTGAATCAGTGACACCACTTAGGCACGAAATGAACTAATTGTTTCAGGATAAATATGTTTAATTTATTCACAAGTGAAAATTTGTTTGTTGCACTTTAAAAGAACACTTCGTAACTACGAAATCTAAGATTTTGTACAGTATAGAAAATATTTTCACAAAAAATTGAAATGTGGAGTGGGGTCGACATGTTGCTGGGGGTGGACAAGCAACTTGGTTAAAATGGACTATTGGATTGGTTAAAAAGAAAATATTAAGAGGTCAAGTTTGACCTGAGATAAAAACTAATAAAATTAATATTAAAATTTCTTTTATACAATTTGTTGTTTGCATACTACAAATTAGTATTTAATCTCTTCATAGACGAATTTTTAATTTGAGTTATAACAAAGAAAATTGATTTTATTTTAATTTAGTTTCACTCAATAAAACACATGCAATATAAAAAAATAAAATTCACAATTCCGAATTTCAAAAACTAACTACAAAAAAAAATGTGGACATTTACTATTTATGTAAAAATCTAATATTTTTTTGGAAACATCTGCAAATATCGCTAAATAATATTGTAAATGTATTTTTAGACCGAACAAGTATTTTTACTCCCCAGCAGTCGTAATACTTCGGTAAAATTACGACTTACTTCGCGCAAGTGAAAACCAGCGACGCTGCTTAAACTATCCTTTCGGATATGTACATGTATAAAAACACTTTTACACCCCTTTTACTTCCCTCATGGCAATTGGAATTTATTTTCTGGTTAGCAAATTTAGGAATGATTGCACATTTATTTTTGTAATGGTTTCGGAAAAGGATGTAGCTTTATATAGGACGTAAACTAACTGTCCTTCGATGTGGCCAAGAGCGTAAAGAGGTTAAACAATATTGGCCATAATTTTCAGTTGAAAACTCAAATTAATAAAAATAAAGGGAGTTGGTATGTTTATGCAAACTGTATTGACATTTACGCTATCTTGAAATTTACTGAAATAAAATACTGGATGGTTGGAGAAATTCTGTTGATACACTATTCGGCGAATAGTGCTGCAAATTTTGCACACCGCAATCGTTAAACTTATCTCACAGTATCACTTGCTTCACACCGCCTAAGAGACTACTAACTATTAATTAAATTGCTAACTACTGTATTTAGGTCATCTTCAACGATGAAAGCGAACGCCATCTTTCACGCAAAAGCCATTACCGTAACCATAAAACATAATCTGTGAAAATTATACGCGGCGTACACGCGATTCCAAGAATTGATCTTTATGGATTCCGCGAAATCGAATTGCCAATAGAAATCGATGAAATTCGAATCACGTAATTTAGGAAACAGTATTTGCTTTCGATCGATCGAATAGCTGTTCGAAGTTTTCGGCTGGCCAGTCACGTGGGCAAAGAATATTAAAGGCAGAAACTGGCTACGGGTTCTTAGTATCCAGGATAGGCTTGGCTAATCGCTCGTAAATACGCAGTCGATGCTTCGCGTTGCTTCGCGTATTCGTAACCCATAAAGTTTGCCTGACTAGAATTTCAACCAGCCATGTCGTTCAGACCTAACGTTGTGATCTTATCAACCCACGGACATGACTATCGAGGGCTATGTCATCAGCCTACAGTCACTCATGAAAGTCTTCCATCCTATCAAATAGTCATTTTGATTAACATCCATATTTCAGTGACGCATAAATTCATATTTAAGTTAATCATTCATTTTATAAAGAGATCAAGTGATAAATAATACTGAACTTTTACGTTTGTGGAAAATGAAATTATTATTAAATAGGATTTTTGACAATACTGGGCGTTCAAACTGTTAATATTGTAAAGTCCGATTACTATAATTATGAATAATGTTATTAGTCGGTTAGTGGTATAGTAATCAGTCGATCCCAAAATGTTTCGTACAAAATTGGTTAAAAATTAATCCACCTACAATAATGAAACTTCGACTATTGCTATTAACTGTGATAACTACACGTAGAGACTAGGGCAAGAATTCTTAGCAAAATCGTACTAAATAGCCTTTTTCTTCTAAATTAATTTTCAAAATTCTGAGCAAACTTTTTTTTTAAGCATACCTTTCATCTCCCTGACGTATTGCAGTAATAGAGGTCAAGACACTGCACGCGTTTTTTTGCTGTAGAGCACAGTTAAGGTTAATTACCAGGACTCGTTTGCGCAGTAGGTCATTTAGCTTATAAAAAATCAAAAGTGGTTTTTATTTGTTGCTTATTGTAGATCGAATACTAATTAATTCGTCAGTGAAATTCTTCTGCAAAGGTTACCGGAAGTGTTTCGAAAACCATGACATCTGAACACGCAGCACATTTTGCGCTCGAATCTTAGCCCAGAAACGGATCCAACCGATCGTGAACTATAATCGAATCAGCCACGATGCGTTATCTGATCGCAGTTCCTATCATAGCCGAGGAAGATGTTCTTCCTGGTGCTTTCGTGAGCTGTGAAGATGAGGAGGTAGGTGTTGGTAGACGAGGACAACAGTGAGTCGGTACGTGGGCCGTGATCCAGGGCCTTTACCAGTACCGGTCTTACCAGCGGAACGCTGTTATCCTGCCCTCGAGGCCCAAGGTATACCGCAAGGACACGAAAGTGGCAGTTTTTGTCGCCAACGTTCTATCGTTCGCGGGCGGAGTACACGTTGGCACGAGCTAAAAGCTTCTTTTCTCGCGACGAGTTAGCGAAGAGGCCCAAACTCGCTCACGGTATATTATTGCATCGATAAACACGCCTACGTTTTTGTCTCAAGAAACGGTGCAGGCGTCTTAACGTTTCTGTCTGTGTCGTTCATTGAAATTAAGAAGAACCCGAAGAAACATTTCGTTCTGATTCATAGAGGAACAAGCTTTCACTTCGAATGATTGGTGTTTACAGTTTATGTTGGACAGATATATCGTTCATGGTCTACTGATCAGTTTCTAATTGTAGTGTCCTTTTTTAGGCCTTAACAATAATACTCATCTTTAATTAATAATAACATTTATTAGAATGTAAAGTATAAAATACACGTGTATTTTACGACACACCATCTTACAATTAGTTCTATCAAGATCCGTAGGTTTTTTTCTTGTGTACTTATTTCTGGTGAGCCTGTCCCAGTGAGCGCCTAAGGTGAAGGATTTTCAACCGTTGTGTCATAAGAGATCTACAGGTGTGCGTAAGATTTTTTAAAACAAAATTAACCTTTTACTCGATAATATCGTGACACAAACTACAATTTAAATATGATAAGCCAGACTCATGTTTTCACTTAAACCGAATGTTAGATTGAATTCTCATTATAATCTACAGAATTAAGAATCATTAAATGCAAAGTATATCTAGCATTCTACATTTCTTTAATTGTTTTAACAGTGTAGCGATTCACACCTATGAAACTTACTTTCTTGGAGGTAAATATCTCATTATGGTAAAAAAAGCAATTTAAGCATTTCAGACATGCGTGTGTGAATCCAACTTTTCGGCAATGGATAGTGCAGGGTGTGGCAAAATAACTTCCCACATTTTGACTCAGCATTGTTCAGATTGTAGTAGTGTAGGAAAGGTCATAGTGAGCTCTTTCGGTAACATAAGATAACCTACGGTTTGAGTATGCTATCGTAAGACAGCGAAGTATGTATGTACTATACGTTTGTAATTAATGGAAACAAAAGTCATAAATCAGAATTATTAATAGTTCTTGCCATTTCGCACACATTCCTTTCACACGCAATCTTTCCGGCTCTGAACGCTTCGATGTTAGAAAAAATCAAATCTGTTATATAACACACATCAGATTATGATTATAACTCTATTGTATTTGTTAAATTCGTGACAACCCAGTAATAATATTTCAATCTCAATTTTTAATTTTACAATTTCTTATTTATATTTCTTAGAATCTGTTCAAAGTTTCAAACCTACATAATTAGCAAACTTATGAAGCTTCGAACATACCTGGTTTATGTTTGAGTGAACTTGGAAGCAGTGTTCTTATTTGTCGAGTATGTATTATATAAAAGGTGTGAATCCGATAAATGTTCAAATCTACTTGCGGAATAGTACACCTCACCACTATACCCTAGGCTTTTTTTATGTTTTACGTAACCTCTCTGTAAATTCTCCCTAACTTGCTTCGCTTTCTGTAACCGCTCCACGGGTAACGTCACAGATAACATCCAGTGATATTAAGGTGACATCATATCGTCATAAATAACACTGTGATTTTGAGTTACATCATTAACTCCTCACAAACGGGCAAGGTAGCGTTATGGTCAATCGTGTATGTCTCATCGATAGCAGTCAGTTTTACCATGAGCAGACAGTAGATTTTCACACTTGTACACATGAGCTACTCAGAGACCTCTTCTCTCTTCAAATTCATAGATCTCCAAATTTTTAGGACGTTAAACCTAGAATCCATTCCTAGATAGTAAAATTCCTAAATCCCTATGCCTCAAGTATTCAACAAAAAACCATAAAATCCTTAAAACCCAAACTTCAAAGTCAACAAATTACTATATCCTCAAATTGTTAACCCATCAAAAAATTTTCAAATCCTCAAAAATCTCTAAAAATTAACTAGTGGAAAGTTTTTCTCCCTTAACTGCTGATGGATTATTTTAAAATTAGTGAATTCGCTTCAAATACAAAAATGAATTTCCTCGAAAAGATCTTATGTATTTTAATGGAAAAACAGTCAAGACACCATGAAACCGATGGGTCTCTTGACTGTTTCATCTTATAACCCGTTGCAGTTTTAGCGCCAGATTTCCTTCGAGTGTTGAACGCTTTTCATTTTTAGTAAAATTTTCAAAGAGAGAAGACCTCTTACTGTGTCTCTGAAATAAACACAATAAAAGTTGAAAACATAAATGTATTATTTTTCTACACATTTCCAATAGTTGTCATATTTGCTCTTGTGTGTACATAATTCCGTTATAACCAATTAAACCCGTATTATTTCCAAATGACATCTTTCCAGTAGTGTGCAATACGTACGCCAGAATGTATATGCATTCGTTTGAACCAACTCTATATTCGCATTTCCGTGTTATCTGGAACGCGATCTGATGGTTGGTATATCACAGCGTGGGTATACACGCACGCGACATCGCGCAGAGAAGTGGTGCAAAGCGAGTGATGCATGAGACGCAAACCAGTGTGTCCCCGGTATTCTTAAACAGCGCTATTTATACCCCTGACTGCACAGACTAAAAGAACGGCCAAGGAGCGGGTTCCTCAATAAGGCAGCAGGTAGGCCGTACAGTGATTCAGAGGCAATTTTTCCAGCTGGATCAGACAGTGGCTCGGTTCTCTGTCTGTGTCCGCAGTTTCATCCACCATCACCGTCTGCCCTTCTCGTCTTTCCTCATCTCTTTCTCTGTATGTCCTGTTTCATCCTCTCTCGCGAGCTTTCTCACCAGTCCTCTGTCGTTTCTCGCATCCTTCATGCCGCTAATCCCGAATCATGGATCTTGTTGTCGCCTTGGTCTCATTGCCGGCCCGCGGTGATCCTTTAAAGGAGAACCGGGACAACGTGTCTGTTAATGACCACGCGTGCGAGCGAGCTCGAGCGTGCGAATCGAAATTAAAACGCGTCTGATTAAAAGCTGGCGAGTCTACTTAAGGGTACTTGTTCCGAACCTACTTGGCGAATCGTTTTTATTTTGTTCTGCACATTTTCTTTATTACTACGCTATTGCATATTAACACTTTGCGGTTATGAATCTATTCTATGTCATTGGATCATTTTATAATTATTACTAAATTAATGGAACCAATTAAAATGATTGATTTTAAATATCTCGTTATAAATTATAGAAATTACTAGAAAGCTTTTGCGTAAGTGCATGTTAACTTCTATCAAGATAAACGTGCAAGATAGTCGTGTAAGCTAGTATAATTTTGTTTTACTTATTTTTGTTAAGTCTTAGAATACAATATTATAGTAAAAGGATTAGACCTTGATCCAAGTTTCTATCAAATAATATATAGTTTGTATAGATTCAAATCAACAAGTTTTTACTCGTAGCAGCAAAAACACTCAAGGAATCGTTATATTCTGTAGAGTATTTTTAGTTTATTATTATACACATCTGGTTGCCAGAATCCTTAACCTTAGTAATAAAGTCCTTTATTTGCAGTTTCCTATTCATGCCGAGGTAATGCTTGGTTTTATTACTTGCTACGATCACTTTTGTGGAAAACCTAGACCCACCGCATGCGTCACTAGGATTTGCACTTTCACTCGAACTTGTGTACCCAATACAAAATTAGGAACTGCTTTTCTCACCCATTCTACAAAAATTGTACGCCAACTCCGAGACTTCGTACCACGAAACAAGTCTTCAAAGAGGCATTCTCGGAATAAAAATTATTCCAAGTTCTTTGCAAAATAAACTATTGTCATAATACAAACGTGTTTCAAATCATACATACGTATTAGATAAAGTTCATATTTATTCATTCCTTGGAAATTCTGACTGATTCCCTACGTCGTTTAATTGTCGCTAAATATTGCCAACGCTGTGACAGACATACAATTTTTCAAATGTGATAAATCTTACTCTAATTTCTAACACGCTACAATTTGAAGTTTTAGTCCAACCCCATACTGTACTTTGAAGAATCTGACTCGTAACACGCTTACAGTTCAAACGTGATAAATTGTACTTGAATTTTTAATACACTCCAATTTGAAATTTATGTCCAATTACAATTTACATAGTCAAGATTGACTGAATACAAAGTGGATATAACATTTTAATTTTCTTTATTTGTTTTAATATTGCAGCAGTGGATAGTTGGATCTGATCGACGAGTCTCTCTTGTCACGCACTCGCAGTTTAACTATGATAAATCTTACTCAAATTCTTAATATGTTTCAATTTGAAGTTAATCCAATTATAATTTGCATACTCAAGGTTCGCTGAATATGTAATGGACATAACGTTGTAACTTTCTTTAGTGTTTTAACATTGTAGCAGTGGATAGTAAATGCTGACTGGCGTTCCGATAAATAAATCGTATATCAAAGGGTTAAATGCTTTGGTGTATAGTTTCTGCAACGTTTCTCCACCAAGGAAATAATCTTATCGGAGCTGATCTGTGAGTGACTTGGCTATGTCTAAGCAACTATATTGGGTTGCTGTATATTATATCTGATACAACGCGGGCTGTGGTAATATAACGAGAGTCCACTGCAGATTATCAGGTTAGACGGGTTATCCCGTGTACTAGAGAATTGTAGCATTTATAGATTATGGTTACGACATCTGCAATTGATTGCTCAAGTTTTCGAAAACAACCTGAGAACATAATTTATTTGAATTTATTTGATGTTCTTCTTCTCAGAAGCAGTCTACTTCTATTTGAATCTGTTTCTTTTGCATATAAACTGCCACTGCTGAGGTCATCAACGAAAGACCATATAAACTTAAGCAGGTTTCCAAATAACACAACCAATACACACTGTCCTCCTAAACGGTTGTTCATCAAAACAGAAACCGTGTTCCACATCATTTAACATGTGGGCTGCGTAACTAATTTTTTTTTTCAATTCTTTTTGACTAACGAGTTTGATATATAAATCGTTCAGCATGGGGTTAAGCTATTTAGTTTAACAATTCGACCGAAAAGATATATCTGCAATAAATTTTTATCTTCGACATTCATGCTAGAGATTCTTTTCAAACTATAATGTCTAGCCTTTTTTTAACATTTCTATTTAAAATAAAATTTCGATTTATAAAATATAACAATTTTTAAGACAATTGCAGTTAAAATAAAGAAATTCACAACGTCCAAATTTAGTCATTTATTTCAGTAACCCGTAGACCAAATTATTTGAGCGAAGTAAATGAAATAAATAATTTTTCGAGGGAGAAATTATTGAAAATTGATTTATTTGGTTCAAATACATAAAGAAATTAATTTTTTTTATTTTGCTATAAAAACAATGTCTCATGTTCTGTTATGGAACATGATGTCGTTCATGCGACTTCTCGAATTTTTGTGAAAAATCTGACCCGTTGTTTCATTACCCATTACATTTTCACTTAATTGGAACTCAATTATATCAATGGCAATCATGAATTTACCTTTCAATGTCTCCTTGTGAAATTAAACATCCATTGAATTCTTTCTTCGTTGGAGCGATTATTTTATCGATATGTAGCATATAGCCTTGCTAGATCTAGACATGGCATATGTTCATATCATTCAATTCGATGCAAGAAAGTGTTTATCATGTTGCTGAAATTCTCAGATATTGTAATCCAGAAATTTCACAAAACGCAAAAAGATAATCTTAAACTGATTTTCTAGTTTTATAAATAAATTTTAACAATTTCTACAAGTTAATGCACTGTATAGCCATAGTTGTCCACTTATATTTTCTTATGTCATTGTTCAAAATCACACGACGACACGTTAATCACTTAACACTTTGCCAAACAAATGTGGAAATTTCCGCACTTTTCGGTTGAAATTTAGAGCGCGCAGTTGACAAAGTATTAACTGCGGAACGTTAGTTTCAAAAATCCATTATGGGATGCGCAATTGAAGTCGAGCAAGTACACGTCGAACGCAGGGAGAATACACTTATAAATTTTAAGAAAGTAGTTTTTATAGTAAATAATAAATAGCAATTTTTGATTTTATACGAGCATAAACATTTGCTATTTTTTAAATAGTAATACTCTTCAACTGTGTCGAAATAAAGTGTTAGATTGGCATACGCAGTTAACTGGTTAAACCGTTTGGCAATTGTTTTCGAACTAGCGGTAATTTAGCTACAACGTTCAGAAGTGCAGCGAGGATTGCTGCGGGATGTAAACAACAATTGGACGTCTGAGAAATTTCATTTTGTAATAACAATAGATATCAAACACAATTACCTGCTGACCGCAAATGCCCCATTCTCTTCCACTCGCGAAACTAAAAACTTGAAGTCCGATGAAAAGAAAGCAATCTTCAATTCAGTGTTGTCTAATTCAATGGGAAGAATCATCTCGGTGTCTATTACCACGTCTCCCACGTTCCCGGATAACGAGCCAGGAACATTCGCGTAAAATGCGATCGGTGCATAGTTTGCGCCGCGTCCTTAAAGATTTCGCATTCTCGGCCGAAGCCGCGGAGAGCCGTAAAGCGTTATCAAGCGCAGAGATTTCGCTCGGTGTACCGTTATCTCATTAGGCGAATTACCGAAGAACCACCAATGTTTATCGACGGCCCGATCGAGCTAATGATTGCCGATACTGACGACTACTCTCGGCAAAACGGAGAACACATGGATCGGTGTGGGCGTTGGGCACCTCAATTAACATTGGAATGGCATTGCCGTCGATTTCATGTAGGCGTTTCGGTATCCGAGACACGTATTCCTTTCGTACGTTTCACTGTCGTTGGTAGTGTTGCTGCAAGTGGCTCCCTGATTTGTTCATGCGGATTCGTAAGAAATCTTCGTCTACTGTACACACACAGTTCACAAAATTATGACACCCCATTCGATTCTGACTAACATGTACAGTCGAAAGCAAATTTCGCTTCTCTCCGAAAATCGCTACCAAGGCTGAACAGGTCCTACACCCATGTAATTTTTAGAAGATTTCAGAGATAATTTGGGGATATAGGAATGTAGAGATTTGGGATTTACCCTCTTACACAACGCGCCACTATAGCGGCTGTCGCGGATTGCATCTCTCTGTACGACGGTTCACTATAGTGGCTTTTGCGAATGTCATCGTAGATTACCTAGTGCCATTGTGGCTCACTCTACTGTCTTACTCGCCCACCGTTTGAATTGAATGATCGTTTTCATATGTTTTGATTCGCACTTTGCTTGCCTTCGCCACGTTTTATAAGAGTACTAACAAATCCCACAAAAGTACATTACATGTGAATGAAAGGTAACGCCAAGTAGTTTAGGCACCATGGGAGCACCTCTTTGCACTAATACACAATATTGGAAATATTTGGAAATTACATATTCTGTGAATTTTCTAAAAAAGTAAATTATCAAAGTTAAAGTATATGTATCATATCTGTGGGCAAAATTATAATTTAATTATTAAAAACTTAATTCCAATTTACTCGCGTAGAGAACAGCATTGTCCGGCACACATGGTAGTGCTATATCGTTTACGCGTAATTCGCGCCGAACTCTGCCGTACACAGAAGCAGCGCTGCATAAAGTTCAGCTATGTCTAAGAGGTTCACGATTTGGGATTCGAATTTAAGGGTTTGGGAATTTCAGGTTCGAGAAATTTTAGAATTTGAAGATATTTCGGTCATCTGAACGTTCCGAGATTTGTGGATTTACGGATTTGTGGATATAGGGTTTGATAATTTAGGAATTCAATAGTGTAGGAATTTAGAAATATAAGGATTTGGAGATCCAAAAATTTAAGAATATAAGGATTGAGGATCTTGGATTTGGGAACCTAGGGATTAAGGATATAAAAATTCGGGATCTATGAATTGGGAACGGAGGAGTTTAGAAATACAAGGATCTGGAATCTAACGATTTGGGGATCTAGAGAATCCGTATATCTAAAGACTAAAGTTTGGAGTCTGAAGTTTTGGGAATGTAAAATTTGAGAATTTGGATATCGGAAAATTTAAGAACTTGCGAATTTGAAACTTTGTAACTTTGTAACTTTGAAACTGTGGAAATTTGAAAGTTTAGAACTTTGAAAATTTGAAAATTTTAAATAAAATGTTGGAGAATGTTCATAAATTATATCATGAAAAAAAGCAAATTGTACACCATGAATAATAGCTGAAAAATTGATTTCTTTTTTCTTCTGAACACAACTTTCTCAGAAAAATATTAATTTAACTTTTTCATTAATTTAATGAAAGAGAGGCAACATAACGCACAAACGATTCTTTGGCTGTTTTAACATATAATTAAAGTAAAATGTATGTAAGGAAACAATAGTACATACATATTGGTAATTAATTAATCTGACACTACGACACAACGGATAAAAGGAAGCTGACGCGGGAAGAGCAAATCCCTTCAATTAATTATTAATGAAAAATTTAGAAATATGGATATTAGTGCCGTTGAAGTGCTTTATCTGTGACTATTGTTTATGATACTTTTAATATACTAATGCATAACAACCATTAATTGTTGAATTAATCAAAGAATTTAAATTGTCATCTTCGTTACCGAAAATAAATGTTATTACAATCTATTTAAAGAATTTACGAATTCAATTTTTTGAATGTATAGTGAAATATAAAAATATTATTCTGTTTTTTCGATTTAGTTTTGCACGTAAAATGCGTGGTCGACCAAATATTTTCCACAAAAAAAGCAATAATTAATTTCTCATGTAAACATTACAAAATATATCTTCATAGTATTTTCTTTATTCTGTCACTATATTACAAGTGGAAAAAGTAATAATATATTAGCGTTACCAATCAATTAACTAAAAATCTTGTTTATAATTTGGTAGAAAATACAAACAATAATATTGAATGAATCATGTCCATAGTCCAAGAAAATTGAACAAAAATATGCTCAATCTATGGAATAATTTTCAGAAAACGAAATGTTTATACCTTTCTGGATTTCATTGCTTTAAATAATATATGCATATGATATAATCAATATATTAAACAATGAATCGAAAGTTATCAATGCGACTAGTAATAAAAATTTTACATAAAAATTAAAGGTAAAGAGAAAAGTTTTTCACAAATGTGTTGTTTGCTACTAGTTCTACGACAGAACTAATTATTACGAGGTTGTAGCTTTGAAAATTCTTTATAAAACAAATCATGTAAGTTTTTCTCGTGAAAGCAGCTCTTTCCGAGATAATACCATTTGAATTCACAACTGAGGATAATTACGCACTTAATCTCGGAGACTGGAGTTGGCTAATGAGGAATGACATTTGTGAGTCGATTTCAACTCTGCTACCACCTGCTCGAGACACCCTGCTGAATGCATTTTTTTGCAATTGATTCAAAGTCTCTGGAGCAAACTATACGAAAATTGGCTTGCGTCCAACAGCATATAATTATTGTTATGACCAGTTTTGTCGCAATGCACTCGGTATAATTGAGGACAGATGTATTGGGAGAATTACGAAAACGTAGATCCTGCAATTTCTTAGCTGAAGCGAATCTGAATAAAGAAACTGACTAGAAATCGATATTGAGCCAGTTGAAGATTTTATATACAAATTACTCACAAATTACTCATCCGAAAAAGCTTATGTAACTTTTTTTCATAGAAAATTTTATGAGCTATAAATTTTATAATTGCTATAATACATATTTATTTAATTTTTTATAATAGCTAGAACTAATATATAATAATATACTTGTAAATGACTGTTTTTCGTATTTGTAATTCCCTATACAAGTTTTGTGGAAATGAGGACTTTTAATCTAAGAGTAGCTTCGAAATAAAGCTAAAAATATAACTTGCTAAGCACTGTACCATCGAAAAATCCTAATTTCTCTTATGTAATGCATACATTTATGTTTACTGATCTGATAGGCAGATAATCCAACATTTTGTATTTCATATCGCGTTTTTCAATGTTTTCATATTAATGATGTTCTACAAATAAAAAAAAACACATGGAAGGAAATATACATGATGAAAACAAATTATTTTAAATTAATGTTGTGTACATTTAAAAATGAAAATTTTGTATATGTGAAATATGTATACGAATGTTATATCATAAAAAGAAGAAATGCAAGGACATGCGGAAGATTATCTTTAAACTGTGTTTTTATGAAAACCGTGTACACTACTGAAATTACATCTACGTAGATCGGTAGATTGCGATCATTTAGCCACAACAGAATAACAAGAAAACTGTCGCAAAATAGAATATTCTTCATAATATTCCAGTTTTTAGTAATACTTAGTAATTGTAAGATGATGCGTTAAAATTAAAAATGCGAAATATTTTGTACTTTCGAAAGCATTGATGGAGAACCGGTAACATTACATGATGTTTAGTTTTCACATTCTTTGAATTCATCAAACCACGAATACAAAGTGCACATTACTTTGAAAAATTGAATCATATATTTTTTAGAACAAATATAAAACAAGGTACTGCGTAAGACATTTATGCAAAATAGCATACATGATGTCACTTGAACATAAATGGAACATTTAAAGTGAAACCCAATCATGCTATCCTTGATGAATCTATCCAAAAAGATCAAAACAGAGTCAGGGTATTCCATTTCAGTTCGCCTGCTACTCGGTTGATCAATCGCAACCTTGTAGATCTAGATATAAGCTAACTGCACCTAACATGGAACACTTGATCTTATACGTTTACCGAAAGCGAAGACATACTCCTTCTTTAATGAAACAGAAAACACGTCAAAATTAATAGCTATTCGTGTGTTATTAGTGAAACACGCAAAAACTTCAATATCCCGAAGTTATAAAAAATATAAAAAGAAGGCAAACTCGGCGAAAAACGGTACTTTATATGGAACATGTCTGAAAATTATGAATAAATCTCAAAATACTCCATTGTTATAATGAAAATAAATATTTGTTTCCGCAGAGGAAACAAACAAACAAATACCTTGCATTTTTTGTAATTTATATTATCATAGTAATCTTTGACTGGGCGCGCGAATGACGCACCCGATACACTATATACACTAACTCATTTTTCACCGTTAGTGGCATTTTTATAATTACCACCGCGAGATAAGAATTCTGTGTCGTCATCATCACTAGCAGCATCATTAATATCACCGTCTGATGATTCTTGATACACATTTTTAAATGTATGAGTTCGCTGGCTGAAACTTTAATATCTATTACTAATGCTACTATTATAATTTTTCCGTGTCTCGTTGATTCTATCTAAGCTTTCATGTAAGCGATGTTCTATCAAATAATGAATTAATGACATAAGCTAAACCTGATTCAACTTCTACATATACGATATCAATATTAATGTAATACTGTATAGCGTACTGTATTAACATAATGTATTTATGATAGTAAAAATGTAACGCAGTAATACTGCATCACGTAGTAATATCACGTAATAATACTGCATAGTATTAATACAAACGTGCACTCAATACATGGTTGTTGCGGATATGTTCCATATTACATACAATCCAACATGTTCCATATTGAGTACGTACATATTTCGACAAATAAATACGAATTAATGTTAAATCATATAAACTTACTTTTCTAACTTATCTTCACAAAATATTTTCAGTAATTCCGCCAAAAGCTTTTTTATGTTTTGAGATAGCGATTACCATCGGATTCGACAACGGATTTCCAATCGATACCCAAATGTGAATATGATTCTGTTTTATTTTTAATAAAATATCTTATGTTGTTGCAGATGCATGTTATGACTTAATTACTGAGATGTTACAACGTCCCATATTGTTGCTCCATATTGGCTGCACTTATGATAATTTCAGCAATAATTGCAGTTTTTATAAAAATACCTCAGCGCTCACAAAGCACGTGTAAATCCCTAGAAAAAGAAGGCAGTAGTTGTATACACTATTAATAATTCAAATTATGTACTGAATTAACACATCAAACGTTACCATGTTTGACAGGTTGATCCTTTTTGAACATACTACAAAATTACATTTTCTTACATTTAACTACAATATATTATTACAAAAAGTCACGAAAAACGTATTCTATATATTGACCTAATTATTTATAAAATGACTATAAATTAATAAAATTGGTATACACAATGATGAAAACAACTACTGAACACAAATCTTTTTCATATGAGTAGATCGACCATAATCATGTTTCTGTGCTGTCACATGAACTTGTATCTCAACGGATATAGGCAACTGAAAATAAGAAGAATTTAGTATAAGAAATTATTAACTGAATTTAATTTCGTGCAGTATAAATGTTTTTACAACCTAGTCTTGACAACCTAACACGAAGAAACTTTTATCGTGTTAATGCAATATTCAATCTGTTCTTAAGCCTCGTTTTATCTGTCTTTTCGTATCCCTGCCTACGTAACGAATAAAGTAAAAGTATTTAATAAGTAGGTGCATCGTTCTCCGTTGTCAACTTCAAGCAAGTGTTGATACCGGTTACGAGGCTAATAATTGTAGGTTTTCATGGCTGGTGATGGAAGAAAGGAGCTGTTGCCTTTGCTTACTTCGTGGTACTTCTTCATTAACAGTATACTTGGGAATTTGTGTTCAATTCGTTTTACACAATTTAAGCTGAACGCTTTCATATACCTTTAAAATCGTATGAAAAATATACCATAAACGTACTATTCTCCTACATCTTAATTTATATTTTCGAAATCTTAAAATAATAGATGTCATGACGAGAGGTCCTAAGTTTTTTAATTTTAATGAAAATTTCTTTCAAAGTTAAAACCCTTAAAGTAATTTCAATTTCTACAAAATAAAATCGTGTGAAATTTGAATTCAATTAGATGAAGGAGAAACGTACTTTTGAGCCTTTGAATACTCGACAATCATTTAAAATCACACGAAATCAATTTCATCAAAATATCCTCCAAATTATTAATTACATAAAGGAAAGTATACCAAATAAAAAATGTAAACCTTAAAAAGAGTTTTAGATTCTATTACATTTTTCTGTATGATAAATCGAATTGGGAAAAGAATGTTTAAAACTGATAATAATAAAATTCATTTTAATTTTGAAAATTTAAATACATCCCCAAAATGTCTCATTCGTATATACGAAAGAATGGATAAATTATTTTAGTGCTAAAATGTTTCTTATACTTGCTTCTGAAATTTCTTCAACCCCCTTAGAACGCAGACCATATTAGGGGCTGAAACAGACCTAGGTTTTCCGACTCTGAGTGTTGCATTTTAAGTGGTCAAAAAGACGTAGATTAAGTTTCGTAAACAATATATGAGATTGCTTCTGCGGTTTGAATATTTTTTTATGTGAGGTCTTTTTACAGTATTTCCATTAACAAGGTTATGCATGAAATGTATTTCTGTAATTTTTAATTGAACTAAATAGGGTGTCATAGTGATTTTTCTGAAACTTCTGAAATATTTTTCACTGACATCTATCTGTTGATCAATTGATTAGTATCCTATTTTACCATTTTTTTATAAAACTGACATTCTGCTATACATCGTGTGATAATTGTTCGTTAGAAAGCATGTACGGAAACCTAATGTAAACAATAGTAAAAGAAATAATATGATCACCAGTTATTTCCATGTCGTGATTGATTATTAGAAGTCCATCAACACTACAACTTAAACAGAAAATTGCTTTTATTTTTAAATAAATATTATGCTTATATTTATTATAATTATTTTTTTCTATTTGACAAGTATTATCTATTTTTAGAATATTTAACCATTTTCAACTCTGCATATTTTGAAGATTTGAGATAAACATAGGTTATATTTGGTATTACTAATTCATAAGAAACAGCAACTTTTACAATCCTTTTTTGCTATAAATTATAAACACATGACTGTTTGTGTTAATAAAAATAATATGTTCTTTTCCGACCCTCGATATAAGCAGGCTCGGCGAATGGGAAAATAATCTGGTAAAATTACCCGGATCCGAACATAATCCGACAATTTTCTAGGATAAACTTCGCCGTGGAACACCATTTCCTTTAACTTCTTTGCTTAATCTGATAATATTCTGATAATAACATAAATATATATGAAATATAATGAATTTGATTGTCGAAATCTGTTAGTTCAAAATTGGTACGTAGAATATTTAATTTAACCAACACTATTTGAATTTACTATGCATAAATAAATTATGTAACTGAACAGCCATTGGGAAACCGGACTCTGAGGCTCCTCGTAATAAATTCTGACGCTCATAATATTTTTTTGGACCGGGTTCCATATGTGTGTATTTCTCTTCCGGTCCCAGTGATGTCTCTCAACGCTTCTGCCTGTAAGCATTCTTATATGTACTTATATTCTACTAATTGTAAAATAAATTCATACTTATATGTTCTGCTTAAGCAGTTTCCAATATCTAGATTAAAAACTTCAGTAAAAAGATATAAGCAGCTTTATTAAACTTACAAACTTAACTTATAAACTTTGACTTTTATCACTATTTATTAAACATATCCGTATGTTTATACTTCCATTGATTAACTAATATCCCACTCAAGTTTTCATCACCATACAGCACTACCTCGAAATCATCTGAACTCACTCGTACCATAACTTTACATCATAGATTCATTCACTGATAGACCAATCATTAAATTAATATTTAACAGTATTCATTCACTTACATTCCCATATTTATATATTTATATTTAACCACATTTGTATATCTAATGATTCATCCATATTCATTCCTAAAAAAATAACGTTATCATAGTTCCCGGCTGAAATAGTTAAAACTGTATAGCTGTGACAAGATTCTAAAGTAACTGTATACAATAGTATCTTAAAAATGTTTCGATCAAAAAATATATTCCATGCTTCATAAATATTTCTGATAGGGGTGAACAAATTGTTTACATCAGTTCGAAAAACATGGGAAACAGACTTGCCTTTTTGGACTCTTAGAGCATATCTTGCGACGCGTGCGCAGTATCTAGGAGTTAGGTATGTAGACACACAAATTTAGAATACTTATTTCCCTGTATTATAGATATGTAGGATTAATTTCTACTTTACTTTACTTTACTGTTCTCTTAAAAAGGAGGGCGTTTCAGAGGTGCTCCTCTCATTTTGCCTGAATTAATTTCTAGAAACAACGATTACAAAGATGACACGACTACGCCATCGTGTCGTCGATATTCATTTGTTTTACAAGAATGCGTTGCAGCATGCCTCAAGCAGTGCCGCGGTAAGCAGTGCCGCCTGGAATTCTTGTTTTTTTCTTGTGTGTGTCCAAATAAACTGTTAATTTTGCTGTTAATTCCATTTTCATTGTCCCTCTTCGCCCTCGTATCCTACAGATATTTGGATAAAAAGAAGTTCGAACGGTGTATACAAAATCTAGAGCCTACTGCGCTGTGAAAATGACAGACAAGGATTGTCAGAACGATAATTGGAAATTGAAACGAATTTACAGCGGCAGTAAACATGTTAATCATGTTGGAAGCTGCTTTTCAACGGTCTTAAGTGGTCGATTCGATTCGATTCGAATAAGGGATAACCGAGACTCGGTATCGCGTTTAAACGGTGGCGAGTCCCATCCCATCCCTTGTGTCGATTACTTGAACCAATGAACAGAAGAAGAAGAAAGCGGGGAACGTAGTAGCGAGCTCCTTCCGTCCGGTGCGCGGCGTTCGGAAAAATCTATCGGCTCGAGGAGGATATCCGATCGTTCGCGGGATCGTTTGCAGACCGCTTACACCGACAGATGGGATTATCTGATCTTGAATCTAGCCGGAACGGCTTGGCCGCGTATAATTGCCATCGCCGAGAAAACGAGCGTAGAGAGCTCTTGGTGAACGCTAGAGAGAGGAGCCCTTCTTTTTCTACCCACGGTTCGTTGGCTGGCCCATCCATTGCCCGCTCGTTCGTTCGTTCCTTGGTCCAGTCGGGCAGGAGTCGTTGCTGCTTCTGGCATCGTTGCTGCCGCCGGTTGCTGCAGCCGGCTGGCTCGTTCCCCAGCGGAGTCAAGGCTGTGAACTGGGAATGTGCGTGCAACTATGCTACCTAGACCTTTTATTCCTCCTGGTATCCGCTGCCTTCCCTTACCGTGGCTTATACGCGTCGGCAACGGCCATCTAGTAGTGCGTCCGCATGAATCTACGCCTGTTCCCTCTCCACCTTAAGCCACGTTCACATTGGCACAGGGTAAAACTAGGTAACACGACCCACTTTCGAAGAGACATCGATCGAACAAACGTTTCTTAGGAACTCCTTGTTCTTTCTCTTTCGAATCACATTTACGAGGGATATTTTCTCCTAAGTACTTGAGCTACCTTCTATATACTCCCTACGAGGAACTCATATTTATGGATCTTCGTCACTTTATGGACAATATATAACTGAACACTCATATACCCCATTTGGGTGGCAGACAAGTAATTGTTTGAAAGATATTAACCATTAGAGACACTTAGTCTTTAAATTTCTAAGTACAACTCACTGTCATATGCAAACCATTAGCTGTTAAACGCTTGATTGCAGATCGAAATGTTCACAGTTCAAATATCAGTTATCTATCCTTTTTTAAAGGAAATTAAGGACTTTAAAATTTGGAGACTTAAAAATTTTGAGAAATAAAATCTGAGAATTTTTAAATTTTAATTTTAGGACCATAGAATTTAAAAGTCTTTAAGGTTTGGAAGTTTAGAACTCTAGAATTAAAAATTTTCAATTTTGAAACTTTAAGATTTTTAAATGTTAGAATTTTTTAATTTTGAGTTCTAGTATTTTGAAACTTTGGCCTTTAAAATTTTGAAACTTGTTTTTAGGACTAACATTTTTTAACTCTAAAATTTTTCATACTTTGGAATTTTGAACTTTGGAGTCTTTCCATTCTTATCTTTTGGAGTTACATCCCTCGACTATAATAACTTGTTCGAAAATTGCTTCATATGAGATCTATATTGTTTAAAAGATAATAAATTTTACACAATGAATTACTTAATTTGTTCCTATGTAATAAATTTTTCAAAATTTCAATGTATCCTTCAATTTTTGAAATGTATGCCAAATCTTACTTCACGAGAGAAACTATGAATGATAGTAAATCATACTCAGCGACGTGTATTGTCATAAAGTAACATTTAATAATTTTTTTTAATAATTATTTAATTATTAAGTATTAATTAGTACTTAATTCTACCATTTAATGTACTGAAAATTGATTCTTCGATTGCCTTTCTGTTCGGTAACCTAAATAGTAACGTGAAACCTGGACGCTCATTGGAACCTATTTTCTGAAATCTGCTTAAGGTTACTTGAAAAATTGATTATTGATAAGAAATCAAGTGTGCTTATGGATAAAATATAATTTATGATGAATGATTAAATTTTGATATATAAGTGACAATGAATACCCATGTGCGTACAAATTATGAGAGATATGTATTTGATTAGCTACATGTTATCACCTGTTTGATTAATTGTATGATATATCAAATTCCTCTTAGTGAGTTACTATTATACAATTATTTTAGTTACTGGTTTTTATAGATATAAGGAATTTAACATTATACGGCAGTGTATTATGCTCATGTAATAAGTTAATGGTTATACGGGACAAGCAAAAAGTAATTGTGGAGTGAGTGGGCAAATTATTATATTGAAATAGACGCGACTTTAATTAGTTTAATAATGTTATTGGCATTTGATATATTCTGAAATAAAATTCAAGTGTAGATATAACTGTACGTTAAGTATTCTATGTTTCACGCCTCCGTTAATGGTTAACCTGGATTACAATTACAATTACAGACCTAGATTACAATTTAACTAACATTATACTTGGTATGTGATTGATTTTATACATTTCAGATAGTAAATAAAAATTGCAGACTGACGAATTATTAATTTAATTATTATATTTAATTTTCACATGCAATTAGTGGATTATAGTTAAAAAATAATACATTATAAAAGAATATAAAGTATGCAATAAAAGTTACAATAAAGATCTGTTTTATTCTATCGGTTAAAAAATATGGAACTTGTTGATTGTTTATATTAATTTAGTCATCCACTGTATGCCCGACATTAGAATAATATTAACATTCAGACAGTAAATAATGTTGTCAATATTTCTCTAATGGAACTGTTATGTGTCTTCGAGAATATAACTACACACGTGGACACATGTTACATTCAGGACTTATGTATAAGTGTTCAAGTTTCTCTTTTAATTACATGTATTATTGTCCAAAAACAATGCATTGCAACAAAATATACATTATCTTATAAAATAATTTATTGTAAAATAATATTAGAATAAAAATTTCTATTTTATTTTATCACTTAAATATGGAACTTTTTATTTGAGTAGAATAATTTCATCGCGCACTATCTAACATTAGAATAATATTAACATTCAGATAATGTACGTTGGCGACATTTTTCTATTGGAACCATTCCGTGTCTTCAAGAATATGATTGCACGGTTATTTACGGTTATTATACATATATATATATATTATTTTGCCACCTGCACCTGTAGGGTAATTGCACGGCCGTCGCCCGAGGTGTCGGAATGATGGACCCAGTCATTCTAGTATCCGAGACGATTCCGTGATGCAGACAACACGACTTTTACCCTTAAAACTGTCGCTACGGAGCTACCCAATCTCAGATTTCTGAGTAACAGATGCCACCGGTAGAAATGAAGTGTTGTAGAGGAAACCCGCCCTTCGGGGCCACGCCCTCGACAGTGACCTGTCTAACGTTGCATGAGGTTCATTCTCGCTATCACAGGTACTAAGGGTGGCATTGAAAGCCCCACCGGGAACCGGTGCTATGCCAATTTGGGATGGACTCTTAGCGGTAGTGAACTCGGGGTCTAGAAATGGGGTGTTTTGTAGCATATACCCGATCGGGTGAGGTGGCACGTTCGCGCCCTGTTACGCAGGGCCGGACATAGAATAAATCTGCCACCTGCACCGCAATTTATGTGATATGTAAGTCGAGAATCAGTCCTTGCATATTACAAATTATTACGCAATAATATGTTAATATTAAAAAATCGTAATGTAAATCTGTGATATCATAACAGTATAGTTGTTAGAATAATATAAGGGTTTAACTCTTAACCGCCACCTTTTACGGAAGTATTACACAATGCAAATTATAGTCTCTGAGAGTAAAATAAAATGCAAAAACAAACACACACTGTGGCTTCATCATCAGAATACTAGTTAGCCTAACTAGCTGAAGTAGTTACCACTGCAGTATCAATTATGTGATACAAACAATAGAATGGTGATATTTTCATGTAATCATAATTTATTACATGTCAATAATTTGACAAAATTAACCACAAAGCAATAAGTGTATATACAAAAAGATTTATAATTGATTGTTCTAAGAATTGTACTGAATTCAATTACAATAATAGAAAACCTAAAAAACATCTAAATGTGTGTTCGGCTGATAATCAAGCGACAATTTAAATATAGTTTTCTTTACAAATTCAACAAGTAGTGAGATTTGAAATTTTCTGTAATTTAAAATATTTTAAAAATGAAAAGTCCAAGATATCGAGCTGCATCTTATTTTTGGCATTTAAAAATAGTTCTATCTTCAATAACAGTATTACAGAGAAAAACTTGCGTTTTTTAATATACTAGAAAGGAAGAAAAGAAAAGAATGGTTTTTTAATGTATTTGTATTATAGCTGTAAAACATCGTAACAAAAATTATAACGTTATTCATATCAGGATATAATACGTTTCATTGTCAATAATATATTACCGATACATGATATAATATCACATATAATACGTTTATTTATATTGGATTAGAGTAAGTTTTATTTGAACCATTTTAATATTTAACCAATTATTATCAAATCTTTTAAAAAATGTTACGAGTGTTCAATGTATAAAACTGCATACATACCAAAATGTTATTATTTACAATATTAAAAAGTTCACTATAGAACAAGTAATAGTTATGAAAATGATCCATTTTACTGTGCCGTCGATATAATTGATATAGTTAAAAAGCAGACCTAACTTGTTTATTGCGTTTGATGTGCAAACACGTTAATAAAACAAATTTAAGCGCGATTGATATTAATAGACCGTTAATTTTTTATGGAATAAAAATGTAACTTTCCTTTATTTTACTTTATATTTTTCGTAAAATTCATAATAGCAGCATTCGATTTGTGTTTAACGTGCATATACGTCATTACCTGATTTCAATTTCGAATCCGATATTTTTATATGCTAGGGACTTTTAGAGGTCCCTAGATTTTTCTAGGGTTTCAAAAATTGGGTTTCTAAATATTAGAATTCCTAAATCTTTACATCCTCAAATTTTTAGACTCTCATATTCCTGGATTCCCAAATGTTTATATCGTCAAATTCCAAGGTTTTTAAACTCCTGTGACGTCTACTTACTAAATGACAAGGTTATTATATCCCGTATTCCTTAATTCCCAAATACCTATGTCCCAAAATCCTTAAATTTCCGTATTCCTAGATTTCTAGGTCTCAAAGTCTCCAAATATTAAATTCCCCAAGTTCCTA
This sequence comes from Megachile ligniseca, assembly GCA_945859555.1. Lineage (NCBI taxonomy): Eukaryota > Metazoa > Arthropoda > Insecta > Hymenoptera > Megachilidae > Megachile > Megachile ligniseca. The sequence continues at coordinate 1,616,246 of OX243778.1, forward strand.
GATCCTTACATTCTTATGTTGCAAATTTCTAGATTCTCAATTACCTACGTCCCAAAATTCCTAGATTCCCATATTCGTAGATTTCTCTAAATACCTATGTTCGCAAATTTTGAGATTCCCAAATTTCCAGATCTCAACGTCCACAAATATCAAGATTCCCAAATACTCAGGTGCTCAAATCTCTATGTCGCAAAATATTCATATCCATAAGTTCCTACATGCTCAAACTCCTAGATCCCAACATTCCTAATGGCTGATCCGTAAATTAATAAATTTTCATATTCCTAGATTCCCAAATATCAAACGATAAATTCTCCAAAATATCTATGTTCTCAAATGTTTTGACCCTCAAATCCCTGTGTTCCTAAATTTCTGGGATTTCCAGTTTTACACTACAATAGAAGCCGGTATTTTCCTCCTTGGTTTTAGCTAGAGATTTTTAGAAGACAGAGCAGGAAGTTACAAAGTGTCAATATCACATACAGTTTGTTTGTTTCCTTTCTCTTCAAAGCAGTTCCATGACGCTCACCCAGGCTTAAAATGGGCGCACGTGCATGTGAAAGTGATATGTATGAGCAGCAGTCGTTCCCAAATGAGAATTTATATATGTAAAAGAAATACCGAGATTTTACTTAACTAGCTCAATTACTAATACAACCATCACTCAATTTACGACACATTTTTTACGCAAGTCTCTTTTTCACGTAGTAAATTATAAAACTATAAAAGTAACAAGTGTTATTTCATTTTCACAAAACTTAATGAAGTGTTGTAACGAATATCAGAAAAACTAAACGAAAGAACAAATTATCATTATCAACAATGAAAATGATGTCAAATTTCCAAAAATTTCAGAACACGAAGATATATTTGTGCCGATTAAAAAAAAAAGAGGTTGATTGTTTTGAATAACAGTGGCAATAGTGACACAGAATTAAAGTTACTCTTGTTTTCTGAAACGTCATTTCTCTTTTATCAAACTATTTGAAATAATATTTCTGAAACTTATACTAGCTTCTCTCATATGTTTTCTTTGTACTGATATTTACGTGTAACACGAATCCACGTCGATATTACACGTAAATCAAGATATAGGTGTACTAAGCAATGTGAACGCGGCCTCAAGCTTACGTGCCTCTCTTGGGGGTCTCAGTTGCCGGCGCTACAAATTTAATTCAGATCAATCAATACAGGGAAATAGAAACGCTACTGAAGTTACAGCACCATTACAAAATAGCAAAATTCCAAAAAACATCAATTCATGTTATTCTTAATTCCTATTATCCTATCTGACTTTCCTCGATCTCTGTTAGTTTCTTTAGAATCTCTCGCTCTTCCGTCCCCTCTCTTCATCTACCGCTTTTCTGTCTTTTCTCTTTTCATTGGCGATCTTACTCGTCGCGTTGCTCTCCTCCTCCTCCTCCGCTCTCTCATCCCCCTTGATAACGATCTTCCAGCGACCGTGCCGCGCTTGGACTTTTATAAACCCCCTGGCACCTGTCCACCCAAGTAGATAATAACGCTGCCGCGAATCCCGTGCCGCAGCCTGATTGCCTGACTGTTACCTACCCTGGCTGCCTATCTGTCCTTCTCTTTCTGCAACGTGGCGATTCCTCCGCGACCATGGCTGTCTCTAGTCGTCGCCTCTTCCTCTTCTCGAATCAGCCTTTGCTCTTATCCTTTGCATTCGCCTCCTCTCCGACGACGATGAAGGAGAGACCCGGAGAACGCGGTTTCTTCTTGCCGGTCAGCGAGGTTAGGCAACCGCTTCGAGGAATCATTGTCTCCGAACGATCTGACTTGCTGAAGATGATCGCCGCGTCGCGTGGGTCGTCACAAGGACTCTACGGTTGCTTATTACGAACTGTGGCAGTTATGACATTGACCTTGTGCACTTCTGTCGTTCGAAAATAACTGTTACGCGTTTCACGGCTGTTGATTACACTGGGTGGCCAAATTATTCTACTCGGACAAGAAGTTTCATGGTCTTCTCCGTCATAACTTTAAACCGATGGAATGAATCGGATATTTTTATTGAAATTTTACGTATAGGATATTATTATTATTGTTGTTATATATTAGTTTTGCAGTATAATATATTTTATATTTTGTGAGGAAGGCATGATATTAACTTTGTGCACTTACATCGTTCAGAAATAACTGTTATGCTTTTCTCGGATATTGGCTGCAGGGGATGGTCAAATTATTATATGCCAGTAAAAAGTTCCCTATTTTATAACTTTAACCGATGGAGTAGAATACATATTTTTATTTTAATCTTACAAGATACCATTTTTGGAATATAATATATTATTGCTATTACTACTACTATTATTATTATTATCATTATAATTTGCTTACAGTATAATATGAGCCATTTCTTTTTCTATTGCGAGATAGTTAACGGTTCGCGTTGTTTATTATCCAATAGTGTTTAAAATATTGTCTAAAAAAAATAAAGATTTTACTACATCCAAACGAATTTGCCTAATTTTCAAAATAAACGCCTTTTCAATACCATTAATCACCCAAACTTCTATTACCCAAATATTATGGACTTTGAATTATTTTCACTATATACTTTTTGCAGGTAGAAATATCGCATTAAATTTGATCTGTTGTTATCATTATCTTCATTTGTTTCAAAAATAAACTTGCCCCATTTTCAAACTGAACGGCTCGTGTAATGGTAAAATTATTCGATGGAATTTAATTTATATATTTATCCAATTATATAAAATTGTCCAATGTTCCTTTCGTACCTTAAATGTCGAGGCATTGGGTCTTTTACCTTACTCGACTTCACAAGCCTGTAGTCAATTTCTTTTTTTAGACATGTTACGGGTAAGAGCGAGCGGAGTTGTTTCGCGCGTGTCACCTGCGCGTTTTATGAGCTCCTGTCATCGACGCGTGTGGCGAGACCGGTCGAATCCATCAAAACCACTAGGGTTCCTTGTCATCGAGCAACCACGAAAAACTACTTCGTGGGCGCTGTAACAACGATGTCGAGGACCCTTTAAGGTCAGTTACGTAATATCAGTTCGCATGATTCAGACGGAAATTGAATAGCGCTCGAAATTCGTGTTTTTGTTAATCTTTAACTGCGACATACTCTAACAAAAAACCATCAATGCTATTCAGCATTATTCATGAGTTATCTCATATTGTGCTTTGTTTAAACGAAACATTTTAGCAAGCAAGAATTGGACAAAGTAAAAATAAAGTGAAACGGTTGAAGTTTATTGAGAGATAAAACTTATAAAGTTAAGCATAACAAGTATATCTTTTAGTATCTTGTAGAAGGGATTTTTATCTTCCAAAACCTACAATATGTACAACTATATTATTTCTTAAATTTTATAACACATTTCTTTGAAGTATTTTTTACAATCTGTTCATTATACCTCAATGCTGACCCATAATAATTAATCTTTTAAATTCAAGAAACAGAGAGTCATAGAATCATAAGAATCACAGATTTTCTTTTTCAAGAAGATCTTTATAGAAAAACTCTAACCTATGGCTTCAATAAACAATCTCGATAGTAACAGTAGCTTCATTTTCTTACATGAAGTAACTGCACCTAATACGCTTGAACATTTGATTTTAAACGTTTATCAAAAGTGAAGATATGCTCGTTTTTTAATGAAACAAACATCGGAATTAATAAATACATATATCCTCACACGCGAAGAGTAGAACAAACAGTGTCTAATATGGAATATCGAGGACAGTTATAAATAAATTTCAAAATACGTTATTATTATGACGAAAAATAATTTTATAGTTGAACAAAGAAGGCAAATGAACAGATATTTTACATTTTTTGTAATTTATATTATGTATTAGTTTTCTTCTACGCGTCGGGCACGCGAATGACGCAACTGACGCATCACATTCTTCATTAGTTTTATGAAAGCAATGAATACATTGAACTCATTTTTCACCGTTAGTGGCATTTTTATAATTACCACTGCAAGATAAGCATTCTGTGTCGTCATCATTACTAGCAGCATCATTAACATCACCAACTGATAATTCTTGATGCACATTTTTAAGTCCATGAGTTTGCCGGCTGTAACTTTAATATCTATTACTATCGTTAGTATTATAATTTTTCCGTTTCTATTTCATTCTATCTAAGCTTTCTTGTAAACGATGTTCTATGAAATAATGAATTCATAACATGAGCTAAGCCTGTTCAACTTCCATATATACAATATCAATATTTACGTAACACTGTACAACGTACTGTATTAATATAATGTATTTATGATAGTAAAAATATAACGTATTACTGAATCACGTAGTAATACTGCATAGTATTAACGCAAACGTGCACTCATCATATGGATGTTGCAGATACGGAACATGTGTCATATTGGGTACATACAGATTTGAACAAACAAATAAAAATTATACTAAGAAGAAAATGAATTTAACAATAAACTTTTTAAAATATTGTAAAGCACACATATTTAATGGTAAATTATGCAAACGTAATATTTTTCTAACTTACCTTCACTAAAAATTTTCAGTTATATCTAGGCTACCAAAAACATTTATGCGCTTTGAAATAACAATCACCAAATGTGAATACTTTGTTAGCATGATATTACAGTGTTTCATATAAGGTACAGTCACCCTACAACTAATATTGATCGTTTCCAAAATATAATTCTCAAAAATTAATTTTAAAGGTATTAAGACGAATTTTGATATAATTAATACTATTAGATTTCCTCAAGTAAACATTTACGTGTTCATGACATAGCTTCCTGCGCCTTCCCACTTTTTTTATGAGCACAAATCATGTTCGATAATGTATGAATCTTCATGTTTGACAATTCTATAACATTGTTGTAAAAAGCTGTGTTAAATGTATAGTGAAATGTGAATAAAGATTATCTGTATCGGATTTGTTACAGAAACTGGTTATATTCGTGACGCCACCGTTAATTCGCTGTTACAGTAATTTTAATGTTCAATATTGCACTTCTTTCTGTTATTGCATTAAGTCATTCTAGTCACGACGAATGACGAATCACTGATGATTTCGATAATGTATGAACATTTAATAAAATTCCTTTAAAGCGTACCTGACGACTCGTTGGTACCCTTTATCGATTATTTGATTAAGAAAAAGGGGAACGGAAGTCTTCGAGCTGGCATGTTTTTGCAACCAGTCGTGCCGCTTAGAACTACGATCGATGCTGCCCTCCTGTAATATTACATTTTAATCGTGTTCCTTAACGTGCATCGAAAGGAATGCACGTGTGTTTAACATGATCAATTATTCGATTGGGAAATTCTGGAATCGAATGCTACGAATCTATTACGTGTGCTTACAACGAGGTCGAGTTTTATTACGTAAGTGCTGTCACAACAAAATGAAACGTGATGCTTGAATTATTAAGATCATGTTTTATTCTATCGTACAGACTTTTATGAGGTACAGACACGCGCAAATTTTATTTGAAATTATAATGAGATATAGTTATTCGAACTAATATCTTGATACGTTGCTTCTAGTATCGTTACTTGAGAACACAGAAAATATTGGTTTATATAAAAAATAACTGTTTAAATTGCAATAGTGTATAAAGAGAATAATTTTTTGAATTACAATACAATTATACTATTGTATTCTGAAACTAAATTATGGAAATAAAATAATGTGTTATTTGAAACAATGTTAATTTATAAACAGAGATTTATGAGATATCATTTGTGAAAGCGAATTATTTTTTATTCGAGTGTATTGAAATTACAAAAATACATGGTTATTTGAGAATAATGAATTTCTATAATGAATAATGAATCTTTCTATTTGAATAATTTTTTAATAATAATTTATTTAGAGACAATAGATAACGAATAACTTTGATTTATTTAAAACAAATGATTCTGTTGTGTTGTCTGGAAGTTATGTGAGTAATATTTAGTTTCGTTTACAAGAACACAGATTTGATGAAGTTTAATTTCAGATTCAATAATACAGGATAAAGGTATGAAAGGGAAAAGTGAACTCAAACCGGGGTAGTTTCAGGAAGCGTTTATCAGATTTCGATGAAACTTCTTGTATTATTTAGAGAAATTTTTTGAAAAGGTTTACAAGTAAAACTTAATGGAAAATAATCATTTCCGTGTTTCTAGATCCCCAAGTCTCAAAGCTCCTCAAATACCTAGATTCCCGGATTCCTAGGTTCTCAAATCCATACGTCCCTAAATACTGAGATTCTCTTATTCCTAAATCTCAACATTCATATGCTCCAAATTTCTAGATTTTCAAGTATCTACGTTCCTAAGTTTCAAATAATTGTTGAATTCCCAAATTGAATTCCCGAATTCCCGTATTTCTAGATTCCGATTACTAAATGACCCTAAATGATAAGATTTCCCCGTACATAAATTTCCAAATTCTTAGGTGCTTAAATTCCAGTGTCACTAAATATCTACGTTCTCAAATTTCTATGTCTCCAAATTCATAAGTTCTCTAATTCCTAAATATCAACATTCATATATTGCAAATTTCTAAATTCCCAAATACCTATGTCCTCAAACAGGATTTGTAAATTCTGAACTCTCAAAAACTGCAAATGATACGTTCCCCAAATACCTATGTTCCCATATTCCAAGATCCCCTTTGTAGACTTCTGTATTTTTAGGTGTCAAGTCCCGAATTGACAAAATATCCAAATATCTACATTCCGAAATTCCTACATGTCCAAATCCCTATATGCAGGTTCTTTAACTTCTAGATTTCAAAACTCCCATGTCACAAAGTCATATAGTTCCACATTCCAAACACTCGAAGTCCTCAAATGGCAAATTCCCCAAATACCTACGTTACCAAACTTTAAGATCTGAAAACTTCGAGATCCGTATTCTCAGGTTTCTGAATCTCAGAGTCGCCAAATACCTATGTTCTGAAATTCCTAACCTATTCCCAAATCCTCCCCAGTCCTCCCACTTGGTTACCGTGTTTTCCTCAAGTCCGATTTGCTGTTGCAGCGCCGGTGCAGATTTACGCCGTACAAACAACTAGACAATTAACAACCGTGGTGGCGCAAGAAAAATCCGATTTGACGGATCCTTGAATGAGCGCGATCAAAGAACGTTAATGACCCGGCGAGAAAAATGAGGAACGCGAAACGTGGGACCCGAGTCCTCGGAAACTATATAATCCACGTGCGTTCGGACACCCTTAATGGTATATCGCGGTGATCGCACGCCGCGATCTTTTACGTTCCGCGGAACGATGAAGTGGCCGCCTCTTTGTAAGAGGGAGGACTAAGCGAGCAAAGATAAAAAGCATCAAGGTCTCCGCGGAATTCTACGAACGTCAAGAACCATTGGCCACATGGGTGTATGACCGTTAACGAGCTCTGTTTCGCTGGCTAAAAGTCTCCCTCATACGTTTTTTTTCCTCTTTTCTCTTTCTCTCGATTATGATTTCATTCTTTGTCGCCAACCACCTGTACACCTTTGTCCCGCAGTTCGTCCGTTCGCTTTTCAAGAAATCATATGATATCATCGCGACACACGGTGTATTGTCGCATTACAATTTGTCAGATTCCGTCTAATTCTGCAGATGGTTTTGTAATTGAAGCGAGCTCGTCTTGAAAGATTACACTCAGAAGTTGATGGAAGCGGAAGATTCTAAGAAATGAACAAGGCTGAGGATAATAGTTGCAGAAAACCGGAAATGTAAACGTTGTTAATCAAATGCTGGTTCACTATTAATCTTGATATGAGGTAAAAGACACGATACTTAAGCATTTCAGATACGGAAAAAAGATTAGACAATTTTATCAATTAAATATAATTTTATATGATTGGACAATTATATAAATCATATTCTATTGAACAGTTTTACTATTCCATGATACATTGCGTTTATTGTATGATTAAGAATTGAACAAACCAATTGTTGGATTTAATAACTTTGTAAAATATTAAAAATTAATACAATATCTTTGCAATCGTCTAGCGTTTGAATAGCTTGATCAGCGTGATCCAGCGTCCAGTTTTCGCTGCCTCCTTACATGGAAATATAATAAAATCTAATATTTCAGTGTTTGAAAGAAAAAAATTAAACTGTGTCCATATATTTATATTAAGACTACATTTACGGAATCCATCAAACTGACGGATACAATTCTTATTTTAAATTAGGGAAATTGTTAAGAATGTTAAATTGTGCTGTGTTAAATTGAGATATAAAATCATTGTATAAACTAGTTTACGTATCATCCCTCGTTTATTTATTCTTCTATGTTAGTTGCAATTTAAAAATAAGAATTCATCGAAGGTCCGTACTATTCGTGCTGAATACTTTAATAATTATTTCAAATAATAACTACGCTATATTTCACAAAATAATGGAATATTAAACACAATTAATGTAACGTTACATTTTAACAATAATTGCGGCTATTCGGTTTTATTAGCTTTATTTCAGCTATTTAACTATTCCTTTTACTTGTAATGGATATTTTTATTATCTTTCGATACTCAAACTTTTATTTTCTGTTATAGTTCTCTTCACTTCCCTTTCTTCAGCTCTTTTTAATTGAGCTACTTTTTATTTCCTTTGCTTTTTTTACTGCTTTTGCCATATTTCGTCTTTTGAAGTAATTTATAAAAATAAGTAAGCAAAATTAAATGGAAATATTCTTTGAAAATAACTGAGATTATATTTATATGCAATATTATAACACGGATATCATACATAAGTTAAAGATTATGAAATCAAGCCGAAAAAAGTAAAGAATAAGTATAAGAAATATCCATTTTAGTTACTCTTTCAATCGTCAAAATAGAATAATTTCGTAATGTATTCAGAAAAGAAGTGTTACGACACCGAATGGCTATAATAGGCTGTAAAATGTTTAATTAATTACTTTGGCTCCTCGTTATCAATCGAATCTGAATCAATCCAATTAGCGCGAACAGCTTTGAAACATCAATTTGCTAATTGCATAGCTGAAATCTATTCTCCCTGTAACTTTCCTGCCGTCGCGTATCAGGAATTTAGTTGTAGACGTACAGTTAATTACGTTGCTCGAATTACCAGTGTCCCGGTAGTGACTTTGATCCGGGAAAGTTAGCAAGTTGCGTTCCCGTTGTCTCAGTTTCAAGAGACACGTAAGTCTCGAATCTGGTTCGAGCATCGAACAACTTCCTACTCGACGTGGATCGTTGGTCCAGTTGAGTCTGCAACATGTCGTTCTCGATCGACGGACGTCTTGAATCGGCGAGTTAAACAGGCCGACTATTCGTCTTTCACGTGGACGAGGTTGTGTAACACCGACAAAATGGTACCCGGAAGGTACACGAGCGAGGAGGGACACGTCGAATGTGTGCACCGCTTTCACTGTCGTTGATCCCCTTTGCCTCGTTTCTGTCTTTCCGCTTTTCCCTTCCATGCTTCTGATCAATGAATCGTGTCCCCACGTTCGTACACGTACTCCTTGATCACGTTATTGGGCAAGAGCAGTCCACAACCAGTTAACGGTAGAATATAGTCTGGGTTATTGAGAGGAATATTAAATAACTGGTAAAACTGAGTACCTAGTAACAACTAGTGGGTCTACAGACCAGGTGTCTCATGCAAACTCGAATGTGTATTTAAAATTTAGAGTACCTCCTGTTATAGGTACAACAAGAATAAGATGTAGAGATTTGAAAGTCAAACACGATTATTGTTGATTTTACAAATGACGTCAATGACGATGAAATATTGTCGTCAACGATGAGTATTTAAGAGCATTTAACGCTGTTCCACTCGATTGTATGTGTCAAAAATGATTGAAAATGATATTAAAATATGGTTTTTTATTGATTCGACGACGATCGATTTCGATAACGACATATTCCCGTCGCCAAAATCGATACAGCAAATTTAGGGTGTTTCATGAGTCTCAAGATCCAAAATTGCGACCTATAGCATGGTACAGACAAACAAATAAACAGACAAATGAACAAATGCAGATCAAGTTGCCCAAGAACTTCACTATGTTCAGCTATAATATATTTCTGATTAGTAATAAATAACAGAAATGAATAATGGATGCTAACATTGAAAACTTTACGACGGTATTGCTAACATTTAGCAGTCTGGCAAAAGTCTGGCGTGTTTCGGCTCTTTTCCGGACTGTGTAATCCTTTGAGGACTATGGGTGCATGTATTGAAGTAAAGCTCATCATGACTTATTACTAACAATAAGTGTATATGCAGTTGGAGTTGAACGTTTGTTAATATAAGAAAATGTATTTTGATTTATCATTTTTACACCTTAAGTAATGTGGCGCCACAAAAACGGAATTATTCCTAGCAATGGTGATACAGAAAATGAACTATTATCATGTATTGACAATTTATTATATCGTATTGAAAAATTTGCGGAAGAAATTTCCCTTCGCATATTTTTATTGCAGTCTTCGAAAAAGGAAATGAACCTTGTATTTTGAAGTACGTCAAATTAACAATACTGTTCGCTACAACAGTTTTACAAATCCATGGTGGAATTTTTAGTTTTAACAAATCTCGCCGAATGTGTTTATAGTATTTTGTAATGTTTATTATTCATAGTCCCGAATAGTTCCAATTAGATACGTGAACATTTTTTAATAATATAGGTGATTCGTATATAAATGTAAGCGTCATCCACATATAGGCGGAATATAAAGTGTTAAAATTAAAGTGTTAAAGTCATAAAATAAAATTAAAGCAATAATATATATGTCGATCGAAAGGCAATGGTCCTATTATTATCAAGTTTACAAAAAAGGGAAAATAAGACAAGAATGGATTACAAGATTAGTAATTCGTTAACGTTAACAATATAAAAATAAAGTTTTGCATTGATATGTACAGTTTCTGGCCATCAAATTAGGACCATGTACGAAAATTTCACTTTTATGGCTATAACATTATGTCATATATGGAAAATTGTCTTAGGTCATGCAAATTATTAGTAAATACGTTGATAATGATATACATATGCATGGCAACTGATTTGTTATTATCGTGATAATAATAAAATTGTGTGGGTAATGAACGATTAAGTGCCATGCGAGCGTTTACGTTAGGCTCGAGTATCGAAAGCGCGTGAGGTCTAATTTGGTGAATGGAGCCTACGCAAAAGACTAGTGTACAACTCGCCAAGCACAACATTACCTGTGTTGAAAACAAGAATTGCAGATATATGGCAAAATAATGAAGATATGAAAAAGATATGAAAGCAAAGGGTAGATATACAAGATATTAACATGTGTTAATAATGCTATGCACAGTAATAGTGTATTATGTTAGTACCTAATAAATTATATTATTACAATTTAAACAGGCCTTTTAATTTTATGCAAAAAATGAAAAATGCTGAAAATTTGTAGTGATCCTAATTGGATGGCCAGGGACTGTATACACACTGAACGCAATTAGCTCATTAAGAAACTAATCGTTTTCTTTATAGCGATAATTTATTAGATTATTTTATCGATTTTTATAACAGGACATCGGCCATCATAGTTGAAATAGCCATATTGGATGTAATACACGGTAATCAGTAAAGTAACATTTACTAGTCACCATATGAAGCAACAGGTGCGCGTGGTGCATGCGGTGATAAAACATCGCAAATCCACAGAAATTACAAATTACCTAATTTTGGACTTTATAAATATATTTTAATAATTTATATATTAAATATATATTATTAAACTTACAAATACAGAAATTAAAAGTTTCTAAGTTTACGAATCTTTCAAATTAGACGCTTAGAAATTTAGAAGTTTAGAAATGTTGAGATATAGATGAAAATGTAGGAATTGGGAATTGCAAATAAATTGTTTGCAACTTGAAAATTTTAATATATAGAAATATAAGAAACTTTAATTAACAAGTTTACAAATTTACATATTCATAGACGTGGGTATCTCAAATTTTTTAATTTAGAAATTTAGAAACTTGGTGATATGTATATTTAGAAACATACGAATGTATAAATATGGGAATATAGAAATGTAATAATGCCCCAATGTGGCAATGTAGCGATTATCAGCGTAACGATTAGCAATGTGGCTGTATAGAAATGTAGAAATTTAGTGAAATAGATATTCAGAAATTTAGAAATGTATAAATACACAAGCGTAGAAATTTAGAAATATATAAAATATTCAATTTTTAAATTTCTAAATTTGCAAATTTGGAATAGAAATTTTTTAATTTTCAATTTTCAAATTTTCTTATCCCTCAACTTAAATATTTTCAAATTTAGAAAAATAGACCTTCAAATTTGAAATTTGGAAATACGTAGCTCGAAAATGTAATAAAAATATTACATTTGTAAGCTACCAAATTTTCTTATCTACTAGATATTAAAAAGTTATTCTAATCGAATAAAAAACTATTACTATTTACAATAACATTCTTTACCACCTCTAATATTTCTGAAAAATATATTATATGAGAAACATTTTTAAAAAACATATTAACATACTTTTTTTATTCCACTTGTATTGCAAAAAAGTGTTAAAAGATGATCCTTGCTTTCAGATATTTTACAAATATTAATTTTGAGGTAAATATTAATTTGAAATATATGAAATTCTATTTTAAATAATCATTAAGTATATTTCACTGCAATTAACATTAACTCTCTATTAGAGATGGTTAGTGGAGATGGTTAAGTAAACTGTTAGTCTACCTAAAAATAAGTGTGCTCATGAAATAAATAATAAAATTTTATTCATAAGCGCAATATTCTCATTTGGAACCATCATGCTCAGAGTTTTCAGTATTGTCTACTTAATTTACTATACAACATTTTAAATTTAAGTCTCCAATTGGAAACAGAACATAGTGTTAATATCGTTAGGATGAAGCTCAGCACGTTCAAGCATGCGAGAAACACGAACAAGGTGTAAGCGATTGCACCTTGCGATCGACTTTGCGAGCGTCAAAATGAATTAAGCGTCGAACAGCTGATTATTCTTGTAACAATGGAGCGTGTTGACGAGCATTTGTTAAAGAGAGACATTCATGAAAAAGAGGATAGAAAGAGAACAGGAATAATCGAGCTAGCAAGGAATCGTGACGAACATCAGAGAGAAAGGAGGATTCTACGAGTAGAAGACATTTTTAAGACCGAAGCAAAAGCATATTTCTGGGGTAGGTATATGTACTCTGCATACCAGGTGTACAGAAAATCGAAATAAACGAAATGAGGTTATTCGTGAAAAAAGGTAAGTCGAAAATGTATAGTGTGTATTAAAGACCTGTCAGTGGTCAAATATCACAGAAAGAATGCGGTTGAAAAAAATGTAAGGTTACCAACCAAGATCGTCAGATGATTGATTAAAATTTTAGTTCAAGACATATTTAGTCCTATAATGTCGAAGTTGAATTTATTTAATGAAAACTACTACACTTTACTGTATATTTGTGTTTAGGGTGATTTTTTGCTTACATGTGAGATATATTCAATTTTGGTTTCAAAACTAGTAATCTCAGGCTGGCCCAAATCATTATTTTGTAAGAACTACAGTAGAACTTCGATTGTTTGAATTAATTATATACAGAATGAAAATGAAAACTTATAAAATTATAATAATTTATAATCATAAAATATAAAAAATTATAATTTATTATACAAGAAGTTCCAATTTTTTACTGCCGAACTTTACCAATATTTTCTATACACAAGTATAGGAAAAAAAGTTTCAGTGACATAGAGTTATAAACATTTTACTCGAATGTTATAACAACAGTACAAAATGATTTTGGACTGCTTTGCGTTCTATAAATAAAAATGATAAGAAATTTTTTATATAAACCTAGGTTATTAAATTTTTTATCGAAAGAGTGTGAGAAATAGACAAAATGGTAGTAATAGACGATCGATTTTCTTTTTCGATACTAAGGAGAAAATCACATATGGATATTTGTCGACTTTCATATTTTTTTTAGCAAGATTTAATAATGCATTCAAGAGTTTGAAAAAAATGTTTTGAAACACTCCGTAAGTGACATCGAATAAAGTAGTCCGTTGACATTTCGTGTTTTTGTTATTAACACGTTTATAAAATGATTAAAATCCTATGTTGATATAACAGTCCTTGACAGATTTTTTAACCGTTGTAAATTATTTATCAGAAAATGTTGATATATTAATTTAATTCATTTTCGGTCGTTAATGAATTGCAACAATTAAGATTTCCAGAATCTCTCTTTTTATTATAGATAATGTGGTAGTCTTAACCCTCTGCGAATAAACATATATGTTTTAGTTTTATAGATAAATAGCTTCGTCTGCGTAGTTTAACTGTTCCAAGATTTCGAAAGCTTGTAAAATACTTATGAAATCCTCTACTACATTATACAATTATTCGTTCGGTCAAATGTTTAAATCTTTTTCGAATGAAAATAAAAATTCTCGAAGATGAGTAAAATCTCGTTTGCGACTATGGACGAGTATTTTACTTTTTTCGAATCGTATGCATATTTCTTTAGTGCATTAATCAATCGTTATTATTTATAGCAAAATAATGGTCCATGTCAACTTTCATATTAGTAGCGTGCAGCGTTTCATGAACAATAAGAAGCGAAAGAAATGATTACCACCTTTTCCTATCTGTATTTCACGAGGAGGATTTGTCTCATCTTCTTTTTCTTCGATAAAATCCCCGTTTACTATTTTTACGAGAAGGGAATGTTGGACACGTATCAGGCAATTTTCCTGACACCGCATACCCGATCAATATGCACGTTAAGGCGGCGTGCTTGCACGAACTGGGTCAATTTGATTGACGGCAGAAATCTCGCTGGTCGAGAGCGGGAACTTCTGAAGGCGAACGAGCACCATCGCGAACAACAACGAAGAAGATCCTTCGTTTGCGGGACGAATCTTACCACCCAAGGTAATTCACGATTCTTCATGGTACCGGCGGATCCACGGGAAAAAAAGGGGCCCACTGCGAGGAACAGTTAGATCGATAGTGCAGCCGGCGGGCTGCTACGTCATTGACGATCGGCCAGCCACCATTAGAATCTCTACGAACCCAGAGAGAAGTGTGAGAAAGAAGATGAGAAAGACAATTCTGATTCTTGATACTCAACGGAACAATAGACACGGTGAAGCAGACGCTTTTTTAATTCGACAGTTTCTGCCTCTTGAACTAGAACAGCGGCTTAAGAAAGGAATTGGATATATACGCAGAGTAAGGAGGCCACCTCCGATTTCGATGACCTTGAAATAGGTTACAAGGTGATTATTCTGAACAACTTTTTCTTATGAGTCGTTTATTTGAAAAGTGGGGCAAGTTCATTTTTGAACAAATGAAGGTATCGATAATAATAGATGTGATCAATATAAACTGATTTTTTAGCTATTTTATTCATTTATATTTTTATTTATGGGATAAATAGTTGATTTTATATTGGAAAAAAGCATTAACAACATAGGAAAAAAATAAGAAAAAGTCAAAGGTTCTTTTAAATATGAACTCCGCTAAATAACTAAAATGTAAATTCTCTGCATCCCTAATATTGGAATGTTTTTTCGAATATACTTTCACAATCTTTCGATATTCTGGGACACATCGAAACACTATAATAAGTATATTAAGTCAGAAATATAGACTAAGTTATTTATGGAATATAAGAAACATTTACTTACATAATGTCTATATTTCCAAAATGCAGTCACTGATTTCAGCAAGAAACTAATACCTTTCGAACGGAAATTATAGTCAATAATTTATGTAGTTTTGATGTCATTTTTCTGAGAGTAAGAAACTAGTTATATGTACATAAAAAAGTTGTTTAGAATCATAATCTTGACAACATGTTTCAAGGTCAGTTAAATCGTAGATGGCTCGCTTATTTTCTGTAATTACCGGAAATTGTTCTTGATTGCTTAAATTGTTAGCAAAGTTGTTTAATACGTGGAGTTCCGTTGCAACTTATTGATTCAGCCCAAATAGAAAAATATTTCGAAATGTTGCATCTACTGCTTTCAACACTGAAATTACCAAACCGGTCGCGGTCCTCAAGTTTCCTATTTTAAATTACAAATTTTGTTCGCGCGATTTTCTTGAAACATGAGATGATCCTTCATAATGTATTCAATTTTAAGTTTTATCCTTGATGTATGTAATTTTCATTTGAATTTAAAATTAAAGTTGCAGTGTACACCGGTCGATTAGGTGTTAAATGTACAATTTATGATGATATGGACCAGTGTCGTTCTCGTATACGGTAAGGATTAAAAAAAAAAATAAAAGACGAAGAAATTGTATTACATTTTATTCATGACACAATGACATATATCAACGTTTTATATGTGCATTATTTCTTGATAAATGAAGATAACCTCCAGTTTTTTAAGTGGAATAAATGTAATTTTTATTATACACAGAAAATGGAACAGATTTATATTTCAGATAACCTTATACAATTATCTTTGCAATATCTTATACAAATATCTTCACACATCTATAAAGTAATAATTGTTTCAAAATCGCATCCTTGCATGTTCAATAATGAAATCATTTACCTTCAGCTGACGGAAAATGTGTTTTTATTTCAATCCATAATTCTTAGTTATATAAATTATCATTAAAAATTCAAAGTCGCCCTACACGAAACTCAGATCTTTGTAAGTAAGGTGTCACGACAATTTGTAATCATTAGGAACACCTGTTTGAATTGTGTCCCTTTCAATTTTGGAATATCGTTCGAACGAGACGAGTGATATATGAAATAGAATTCCCTTTCTATAATCGATAAGAAGACACGCAATAAAACGGATAAAATAAAATCGAGTAGCCTTGGGCCCTCGCTCATTTTAATACTCGCTTTAATATCTGCGTCCAACTGATCGTCCAGTGGAGCAGAAAGTCAAGACTCGTGAAGATCTTCGCTAATTTATAATAATTAGAGCCGCACATCTTCGCTCCCCTTCTTCCGTTCTGTCTGTCGTGCCTTCTAATTCTCGGCTGGTGAGCTACGCTAACTCGGTGATTATTTGCTTGCTTCGGGATCTCCTGTAATTTGGTCAAAGTGCCTCCACGCACGAAAGAAGGATCTCCCTGTGTTCTTTGGCCGTCGTACACGGCATACGAGAGTGATATTGCGGGAGCTGAAATTTTGTCTCGCTAAGTGCTCACGAATCTCTTCTCATCGTCTTCTCTATTGTAATACTAATTATGCACATTGATCTGGATTGGAAAATGTACATCTTACCGAAAAATTAACTTTCACATAAGGTAAATGTGAAAACCTTGAATGTGAAGTACTCAAACAAGTCCTAGGAGTTTAGTGGGAATTATTCTGCTTATTTAGAACGTTTAAACTAGTAAAAATATAATTGTAAAGTGTATTAACTTTAAAAATACACATCAAATATAATTTAACAATACTCATTCCATGACTCATAAAATCTCTCGAAAGTTTGAAATATTAACAATTTGTTACAAAATATGTTTTTTTTAAATATATTTTTTCAATTTACAGATTGAGGGAAAAGTTAGAATTAAAAATGAAGTGATCACATAATTTGAATGATTATAATTATAGTCTGCTGTATTATACATCATCAGTTACCATGTCATTTAATGTTTTTAAAATACCGTTTTTTAGGTCGAAATCACAGTCAGAAGCCATTCACGAAATCGATTTACAGGTAACCAAGTGTGTTATGTAAAAGTGGCAGAACGTGTATCAAAAAAGAGGAGCGTCCAAGAATTTGGGTCAAAGAGTGAAAGCAATTTATAAAAAGAATCGGTAATCATACTAATAAAATTGTTAATTTCATTTCGAATATATTCTTAATCTGTGAACGAAAGTTATTTTGACTCATTAAATTTATCAAATATTTCATATGTACAAGCGTTTCGGTAATATCAAACGAAAAAACATGTACAAAGTGTGTAATGGAATATGAATTTTTGAAGTTCTTTGTAAACAAAAATAAAATTTTAATAGTTTAAACTAAACGCGTAAGCGAATAAAAGGTATTTTTGTAGATTGAGGTGGGGATGAATGTCTTATCGAGCACCCTAAAACTATCCTACCCTGATATTTCGCCTAATATCTACTATAATATCTAATTACTTCTAAATCACTTACTATAGTATCTAGGCTTATTCTAAGCAAACTATACACTGTCACACATTTATCGAACTAGTGAAACTTTCTAAATAACTTTATTCAAATATTTACTTGTTTGTGAAAGTCAAAGGAATTTTGAATGTATAACTATCGAAATCGTTCAGAATGACAATTACTTTAAACGAGCACGGTTATTTTTTACAATGTGACATTTTCTGTTCTCTTACAAAAAATCTCGATTTTTCTCACACAACACGGATTACATCATTCGATGCAGAATTAAAAGACCTCTAACCTGATAGGTAAGTTTTTATTAACACCAAAGAAAAAATTATGTAACATTAAGGTCGATAAGGTTGATCTGACTAACGGCCACTTTTTAGGATTTTTTCAAGAATGGACAACTGTTTGCATCGAGATATTTGCGTAGACATCTCGATTGTCATTATGCGACAATTTTTTAACAAATTCTTGAAATTTCTCAACGTTATATAAAGAGAACATGGGATAAGAAAACTACATCTGGTCTTACGTTTTTCGTAACTTTCTGAAGAATCGACTGCTTTTGTGCAGCTCCCTGTATCGAGACCTTTGCGTGGACACCTCGATTGCCACTGTGTGACTTATACTATTATAAGTTCATGGAACTTATCAGCTGTATATATAGATAATCCAGTAAACAACATCGTATACATCTCCTAGAACACATAAATCATCGATAGAAATCTACACACAAAGGCATATTTCCGGTGGGTAATAGATTCGTGATGCACTTTCACTGCGTCCTCTGTAGCCCTTCCTTGAATCTTCGCGATCAACGAACATCCCGCAGAGAGGGATCGAGTGGCCAGACAAATTAAGTGTTGCCTCGACAACGGGCTCGAAACACGCGTCCACGTTAGAATTACATCCACCGATATCGATCTACATCGCGTTTGAATAAGAATCCAAAGGGCGGTTTAAGTGTTCACTCGCGTCGCGCGACCACGCAGGAAAGGAAATGTTCACTCACGCCTAATACGGTTGGTTCTACTGGTCGATGCTTTTGGCTCATTTTGTATCGTGACACTAGTATCACGAGTGCTTGTTACTTGAAATAATTCAAAGCCAGTAAGATAGGAGATTAGATAGGGATTAAGAATCACCGGCGATGGAACGAGAATCGAATAGCTGGCGCTAATGAACCTAAGTCGTACAGGAAACGCACATGGTGAGTTTTCAAAGTTCATTGCCATCCATGGCATCGTTAGTCCTCTGGTTAACCTTCACGGATATAAGACAGACGGTACATCACCATGGCGGACTCGCATCCGCCACGTTTGTCATATCTTTATTATTGCCCTCGCTTTAATGTGCTTCCGTGGCGTGTTGCCTTTTCGTCGATCCTTTTTTTTGTGGTAGGCGGGCATTCTCTCAGCGAAATTTTTCGTTCCCTTCGAGGACGTTATTATAGCGCCGTAAAAAAATCGGCCAAAAACCGTGTCGGTAAATGACGCGGTGTCTCACCGGCTAAATTTCGCGAATGGCTATTCGGTGACTGTGAGAACGTACTGATCGCAATAAAATGGTAGACATATTACTGATACGATATAGTTTTTTGCGCATGAAGAGGTAATGAGGTGGAAAGAATTGATGACTTTCTGCTGAAAGTACGAGAGTGAAAGTGTTTTTGTTTTGCTTCGCGTTAAGTGAGCCAGAAAGATGAACAGCTTTATTTTATTGGTAATTACGCGATGAAAACACATATACCAAGTGCAATACATTTTTCTGTAGTGATTTGTTTTAAACGCATTTATGAAATTTATTTGTTTAGTCATTTTTATAGAGGATTAGCTTTAAATGAAGTTATTATTTAATCCGTCATTTAATCTTACTTGATATCGTTTATCAAGATTTTATTGCGGACTTAAATATGAGTTATCTCTCCTGTTTTTGTTGTTTAAATTTGATAGATCGAAATTGAAAATACGATTGAAACGTGTTAGCAAATTTTCAGAACTATAAAGGACCAACAAAAGTAAATTGTTGGTAATTAATTATTTGATGAATTATTTGAATGTTAAGTTATGTTATATCAATGGTAGTCGAATAAATGGTATAACACTATTACGTTACCATTATATTTGTTACATTATTATATTATTATGGTATATTTGTTACAAACACGTATATTAAATATGAAAAGGTGTTATTTGACATTATGTGTTATACTTGAAAAATTTATTTGGCAAAATTTAATTTCTATTACATTTATTAAGATTTGAAACATTAATCAAATTTTTAAAATAAGATTTTAGGATTACTTTACAAATATTCTTATCTTTAAATACTTTTATTTGTTCGTTTATTTAAGGTGTTTATCCGTTTTTTTTTTTTTAATTTAAAGGAGAAGGTAAAAAATGCTAAATTGTACATTTTTAATAAACATGTATATACTTTTATAAAAAAAGCAATGAAACCGCTTTAAAAAAAGCAGGGACAAAATACACTAAACAATGACCAATAATTCTTTTTTAACCCCTATTTGCATAATATTTAATAATTTCCTAATGTAACATTTTTCTTAAGAAGTGGATTTTAGAGGCTAGACGATTGTTCCTCCATATCGAATTCAATAATCGTAATTTATCGTTTAAAAATCTACTTGTATTTCGGCTAAGGTGTGGTGAAACATAATACGAGTTCATGTTGCTCGACCGAAAATATTTCCGTAACAGTAGAGAAACACAGTGAACTTTCAATTGTAAGCCAACAAGATTCTGTTCTGTATATTTTTCTTATTTTTCCATAAGTAATTACGTGGTGTCTGTTTTCACACGTTATTTGGTCAAGCCCTGTATATACACTACTGCTCAAAAGTATCCGAACACTTACAAAATATGTATTAGTACGGTACACAAATTATTTCAATGTCTAAAACACTAACTAAAATCGATTTTTATTAGTTTCTTATGAAATATCTAAGGTTTCAAATTAAAAATTATGTATGTGGAACTTATCAATGTCGAGTGCATAGCGTTGCCACCATTATCTCTATCGAGAGAATATAAACATGTTATCAACAATTTATAAATACTTAATACATATCAAATACATAGAAATGAAACGAAGTGGAACTTGAGATTCCTTTAAGAAACGGGACCGTTCCATTAAATTTTGTATTTCTGGGAAAAAATTTAATTTCTGCATACTCATTATATAATTTGCACATAAAACTTAATTCCGTTATGTTATGATACCTCAAGAAAGTTAACAATAATAATTACGATTCATACAACAATTCTAAATACCTTTCGTACAAAGTTAAACTATGTCTTACAGAACAAAGTGTCCGGATACTTTTGAGGGGTAGTGTACATATTACCTAAATGTTACGAGTATAATAAAAATATGAATGGTGCACGAGAGCTAAAGTATTCATTCACAGCTTGCACGACACTGTCGAGGTGCAGAGGGTCTAAGTGTTAGTCGGTCAAGCGAGCGAAAAAAATATAGTTCGAAAGTTCAGGAAGAAAGGAAGGAAGAAGGATGAGAAAAGGAGATCGTGGAAGGGTTTGGCGAAGGGAAACGGGGAGGGCCTGGCCATACCATTACAGAGGAGCCTGCTGAGTGAGATATTACCGCCGTCATAACCTCTAATAACTACACAGAGCCCTTTATAACGCCTCCCAGCGCCTCATTGTACCATGGTGGTAGGCTTCTCTTGTCTCGTACGTAATGTAGATAGGACCCCAGTGAGACCTGTACTTTTAGATGGTACACATTACACGCTGCACCTATTCGCCACCATCGAAAAATCGCGGCAGCGATCGAAATAGGAAAAAGGGCGGTACATGAGAAGGCCTTTTAGAATAGCGGCGGTAACTATACGATCGTCTCGAAGAAGGTAGAAACTTGATTGCGCCATTTTATTCGAGACGTTATTCTGTAAATGGGCGTCACGCGTGTTGGAGTCACCGTAGCGGAACAGTAGTTTGTTCTTTAGCCGAGCCTTTCGGGTGTCTTTGATTCGGAATTATTGTACTGGGTGGTCTAACAATTATTGCCGCCGGAACTGTGCAGATCAGGGGAGGTTTTGTGTAGCAAAAATTGCATTATAGCAATTTAATATCGCAAATTTTTTGTACTTGAAAGTATTTGCCTGGGGGGTTCGAATAGAACTAGGATGATGTGATATGGTGTTCACTTTGTTAATATTTCGGAAATTAGGAAGAAATGTGATACAAATATTACGTTTCGTTAATTTCTACATCGATGATATGAACAATATTGTTGTTAATTTATACTAATTTTACTGAATAGTGATTTATAATTTTTTAACTTTAAATTTTACATCTGCTGTTTGTTTTCTTGATATAACTGTAAGTATAACTTTTCCCGCATTTTATAATTTTAGTACTATTAAATGGGAATACGATTTCTGTAAAATAATTGAAAACCACTTTTTGCATAAGTCACTATATACCAAAATTGAAAAATCATGTAATAATAATATTGCAAGTAATAGTTACAATGAGTGTAAGTACGTTTGGTAAAAATACAAGGAAAAGTGATTGTATATATAGAGATTTTTATCAAACTAATAAAACTTTGTACTGCATAAATACTACAATTATATAAATGAATTGTTAATTTCAATAAACGATTTATTAAATTAATTCCTTATTACTGCATATTTTATTAATATTTTGGGTACAAAATAATTGATTACTAATTATAGAAAAACATGGTCAATTTTAGTATCTCAATTCGCACACAATTTGGTGCCATAGTTATAGATTATTATTAGATTATTTGATCACAAAATGGCACTTGTATTATATCGATATGAAACTTAGCATTTGTTGAAAATAGCTATAAAAATATTTTGTTAATATTTATAATACAAAACTGTTAGCAACACGATTACATTTATGCGAATAACGAGATAATTTTTTTTATTCTAACAAGATAACTCTGGTACAAAATATTATGCAAAACAATCGAGAAACAAAAAACAAGTTTAGAATTTGCAGAAGACCTTGAGTTTCAAATTGATATTACAATTGAAATATTATAATGTAAATTATTTTTGCTATTGGAATCCTGATGCCATCAAATAGCGTCGAACATTTTATATGTCGAAATCGATCATTTGATATACAACCTAATAATATTCAAAACATATTAATGACATAAAAAACTCGGTGACAAATGGCCTTCAGATAAAAAACCATAAATCAAAATATACATCGTTCTAAACCAAACAAGTTTACCTTGACACAAATTTCTGCATCGTCAAAAATAACAAAAGTAAACAACCTATATGCCGTATAAATTCGTCTGATGACAGTAAAAAGAGACAATAGAGACAAATAGGTATGATTGAACTCGTTTTGCTAGGGTTCAGTGTAATGAGAAAGTGAGAATGTTAATCGCATATGGATCACGAGCTGTTACTTGGTCATATCTCGTCCAGCGTATACGATCTTCCATTACACGGTAACTAGATCTGATAATATAATTTATAAGTGGTTAGAAAAATACAACACGCAATAATTGTCTGTAAAATGTGCATCAGAGCAGCGAAAGTGATTGAAATAGAATGTAAAGCATGAACAAATCAGCATAAAGGTATGGCGGTCTGTTTTACAAGTATATAGTTCACAACTAATCTCGTCAGATTTTAATTAGCTTCTGATCCATAAGCTGTTACCCGGTGCTCGTATCGCGTGATTTCACAATCCGTTGGTAGCACAGGTGCACATCCTGGCCGGTTGATAGAATACCAGGATACAGGTTGGCCGCAACATTTTCTGCGTCTGCATTTCTCGTATTACGTTTTACTCTGTTTTCCCCCTGGTTTCTTTCGCGGCGCGGTGCATCTTGCAACGTCACGAGCGTTTATCCATTTTACGTCATTTGCCATGGCCGCACCGTGAAACTGATACTCCGTAGCATTCATTTCCGCAAGGTTTTGTTGCTACACCGAAGGAAGATGGGCTGGATAGCAAGAAGAACGAATTCGCTGGTCTTTAAGGGGAATTAGAATTGTGATTAATCAGCAACGCGAGCGCACCCTCTTACATCTTCCTTGGTGTCGTTATCTGCAGTTTCTCCTGTTTATGAAACCTAGTTTAGACCTACATAATTTTATACCCAAACAAAACAAGGAAAACAGACAAATACGTAGCAACATTTACTTATATAAATATTACTCTTACAGTCAGAGTCTTTGTAACTACCAGTTTAACCAGGGAAAAAGACGTTTTAAATCATTTACATATTTTTAATCCAAAAATATTTTTTTGCGTATTGTATTAAATTCGAATACAATTTATTATAATTTAATTATAGGCGTTTATTTAGTTACGTAGGGTTCTTCCGGAAAACAGATTAGTTCAAAATGCTGGATTAGGATCAGAGAATAAACGAAATTCCGAGATATAAATGCGTTTATTTAAATCGCGGGACAAAACGGCCAGTGAAACTCATTTGACGCCATTTATTTTTATGCGATTCACTTCATTTTATCAATTGAACATATCAATCAGCTACGCAGATTGTTCACTCAATATAACAGATTAAATCAACGACCGAACTGAACTGTTTTTCGGAAAATCTCTACGTGACTAAATAAATGTTTATATCATAAAACAAATTTGTAATATATCGAAATCATCTTCAAATCTGATATGTGTTAGTGACAACTACTCAGTAACTGCCAATTCGTTGAACTATGGCCATTTAACTGTCGGTAGCTTTTAGTATGATCATATAACTGCCCGTCCCCTTAATAGCCGGTCGATAACTGTCAGTCCCTTCAATTGTTTAATTATGGTAAGTTTAAAGGTAAATAAGAAATAGTAATTATGCTATTCGTAATTTTGACAAATCTCATTAAGAGTTCGAGTAGTGATTGCAATAAAGTATGTTTCTGCCATAAAATGACAAATATTTCGCGAAGTATTGACATTTCAATGATCTTGAATTAGTACTTTTATGAGCAAAATAATAAATGGGATCGATTAGTTTAACAAAAAAATTGAGTTGCATTAAAGGACAAAGTGTGATTGCACTTATGAGATGCACTGATGCATTCATATAAAAAATAAGGTCATAGAAAATTAGGATGTTTTACATTATATAACTTTTTCTTCTATTATTTCTTCCTATTTTTACTTAAAAAAGAGCAATAACCTGTTCCAGTGCCCAGAATCACCCTGTAGAGTGTAGATGCCATAGATTACATGATTTATTTATAGTTCGCAGACCTCAGTACATCATAAAAGCATGAACATCCGCAGTCTAGTTATCACTTTCGATAGATCAGACAGAAAGTTTATCATCGACAAGGCTAAAATTTCCATCCTGAATCATCTTGCGCTATTTCTACATCATTCTTTATTTACCGAGCCATTCCCATTCATATCAGATATGCTTCTGCTATTTGTACTGCATTTCAACTTTGCGAAAATAAAAAAGTATAATTGTACAGAAATACATCATCTCGTTGCTCATTTTCAAATGAAAATAAGTAATAAAAAATGTAATCAAACATAATAATCTACTTGTTTAATTATACGTTAACATAAAATGTTAATGAACAGCATGTACATTACATGTTATAAACGATGTTTTATTGTGAAAATAGCAGAAATGATCTTTTATAGAAAAATTTGACATTATATCCGTTCCCTAATTTACAAGGTAATTTGTTTACACCATTTTACACGGTTTTTAAAATAACGGATTTGAAAGAAAAATACTGGTTAAAGTAAACATTTTGACAATATCAATGCAAGAATAGAACTTTCATACTTTTTCATTTTTTTGTTACGTACTTATTATGGTATATGTATCAATAGATTTTTGCGTGTTTTCCGATTAAGATGAGACTAAACACGATTTAATTTGGGCTACTTTTGCTTGTTTAATTGACGATAATTTCAATTTACTCGGTTTTCTGAAGAATGTATTATCAGGGGTTAGGTATACTTTTTAGCTAAACCGGTAGAAAAAGTTATTGTATATACATGAGACTATCAATATATACATTTTTTGTAGATTCTCACTTACTGTAATCAAACTAAAAGAGTGTGATATTTTATTTTCTTGCAATCCCTTTATTTCACAGAAGCTGAAGCTATGCAACATCACATGTATTACATATTACGTTATTAAAATTGCTCATGATACATATTATAATAATTCTTAAATTTTTAAGTACATTTATCAGACTAAAACCTCTTACGCTAATACTACACTGATGTACTATACATTTATTAAGGAAGTTATAAGGAATTAATTGTTGTTAAAATTTTGTCTTTCACCTAACATTCTAAATGCACATTTCTCGTTAACAGAACGAAAAAGGCGAAATATTTCGAACGATCGTATGATCAAGATAGGACACCTGATAAACATTTTCTAATACCAGGATTAGAAAAATTCTGTCAACCATCAAGATAGCTTAGATGTTAAAATAGTTGTCTGACAAACGCGAAATCCGGATCTAAACCTTGCACTTTGAAGTAATCCGATTTGTCAATTCTGTTCGTTGGTTAGATAGCATTAGGTTACCCGTCACGGAGACCATAGTTTGAACTCAAAATTCGGATCACTACTGATTCATTAACTGTTTCTTTGATTTATGTATACATATTTCTTGGTGCTCGATACACGTGTGACAAAGCCGTGAATTTAGTTGCCAATCTAAGTCAACATGTATACTAAACGATTAAGGACATACCAAGAGCAAGGCATTTACTTGCATTTGCATGATGTTCTTACTCAATATTCGTGTTCGTCTGTTACAAATGCATCCTAATACAGAAATGATGTAATAATAATGAATTAAAGCTTAATAAATGTAATGAAGTTCGACTAAATTAAAATATAAAAAATATGTTAAAATAAAATACAAGTAAATTAATGTATAATAAATATATTAAATTACAAGTAAATTGAAGTGTAATAACCATTTTGAACGAATGAAGTATAATAGCGGGTAACGTATTTTATGGACTTTCTCACGTATACTGAAAATATATTTATGATAATTGATACGATTTCTCCTACAAAATTGGTCAATCTTAGCATAATAAAATCACATTTCTCTAAAAACGTCTTATAACATCGTGAGCATTTATATACCTACTTCTAGTAATTTTATTCATGAGTGTAGACGCTGCTGGCATTCTTTCATGCTTTTCGCTCTTTTGCATTCTTTTATCAGGAAGGAAATGCCGAAGGATATATCGTGAGGATACGTTTTACTTTGTTTCCTTCGCCGAGCTGTTGGCTTTATTACGATGAAATTGATATTCTAAAATATCGTGCCCGTCTGAGGCACGATGATTATTTATAAATACGCGATGTATCATAGATTATTGCAGCCAGTTCGCGTGATACCGCACGTTTTGTTGCACCTGTTTTAATTTCGCCAGCGCTGGCAACGTTATCGTTGGCGATGGCTCAGAGATATGCAAATTTCATCTTTGAACGCAAGCTAGCAAAAAGTTAAAGGCTTGAAGAGAGCATTAGAGTTATGAATCTTTGATCATCTTTGTTTTCTTTAAATAATTATTTATTATTCTATCATTTTTGTTTGGTGATGAAGAAACCAGAAACAACGGAGTAAATTTTTCTCGGCTGGGAATTCAAGAATTTTTATCATACGGCAATTTTGAAATTTGAGACGTTGGGAATTTGCAAATTTAAAAATTGTGAAATTTAGAAGTTTGATAATTTGAAAATTTGAAATTTTGGTAGTACGGTAAGTTAGAAGTCAGGTAATTCGTAGATTTCGAGATTTGAGGATTTTTTGGTTTTATAAATTCTGAATTTTGTGATTTCGGTATCTGTAAATTTTAGAATTTGAAAACTTGGGGATTTGTAGCATGGGTAATTTGGGAACTAGGGTGGAATTTATAACTTTGAATATTTGAGATTTCGATAATTTGATACTTCGGAATTTCTAAGGTAGAATACTTGACATTTGATAATTTGTAAGTTTGAATACTTAAAAACTTAATAACTTATAAGTTTGAAAATTTGATAATTTCAGTTCATATGATATCATACAATTTCAATTATTATAAAATTGCATTCAATCCGTCACGTGTTAAAATCAATTAATGAATCGCAACATATCGAACCACAGTTACGCGGTCACAGTCACTTGCAATTATATGGTCACAATTAAAGAGACTGGCAGTTATCGGACGGCAGTCAATGAGACTGGCAGTTATATGATCATAGTTAAAGGGACTGGCAGTTATACGATCATAATTCAAGGAACTGGCAGTTATTGGGAGCAATCAATGACACATCAGGTTTGAATATGACAGTTTCGGATTAGATTTGTTTGACAATTTAATAATTATTAACTAATCATTTATATTTAACGTATATAACATCCTTATTGTATACAACAATTTTATCTTGTATAATATACGAAAAGCGTCTAGATCTTGGGTTTAGAAAATTTTAAACGATTAAACATGCTACAATTCATCATTAACTATACAGGGAATACTAGCAACCTTAATGTCGTAAAATATTAGGGGAAAAATGAATGAAAGAAAAGTGATTTCCGGATGTGAAAAAACCGCCATGTGAAAGTTTGTATATTGTCACCAACCATGAGTTAATTCGTGTTTTCATACCCAAACACTGTTGCGAGTTAACTCATATTGGCAGTTATATCAGTTATTCAAATTTTTAAACTTAGAGTATCATAGAATACTGCAAAAGCTTTCTTCATCGTATTCAATCATGTCCCCTTTATTATAGAAAAAATTACTTCTCTTGATATTTTGATTTTTATAAATGCTAGTATTGCAAATACGTCAATCATACAGTTATATAGGAGATATATCGAAAATATACAGGATGTTATATTTAATGTGACGCATTAGTCTTCATCCACCTGCAGCTGTCTAATAAAAAAAAGTTTAGAACAAGAATTGCATGATATAAAGGCTGATATATGACATATAGAAATTTTCGTATGAATTCATTATGTATAAATAAAATATCTTAAAGTTTGTTTAGATTTCACTTTCATATTCAATCCCTAAACAATAGCCAATGACACGGCTATTTACTGATCGACAATGTGTTAGTAACCGCTGTTATATGATTTTCGTCGCAAATGACTTACGTCCGGTCCTGTCGTGTGGTGGACACGAATCTCCTGTTTCCATGTTCACTTCCGTGAAAAGCTGCGAACGCGTGTCCCCTTTCGTAGCACCGAACTCGAACGCGCATGATCCCGTGGCGGTGCAGCAGCCTTATAGGTGTAATGATGTTATTTTCTTGTAGCAGTAACTCCGTGGCGGCACAAAAAGGAGGGCCCCCACGGCAGTTACATGTCTGTAGCAGTCCGCATACCTAACTCGTTCGACTTTAACCCCCTACGTGTAGCTGGTCTGTACGCATTCCGTATTCTCTTGCCGGTCGGCGTGCCGTTACCGTAGTTACACACCTGGACGCCATTTGTAAAGGGGGTTTTCGCTTTTTATTTTTGCGTGGGTAGGCTAGATCGAAGCCACCGGTGGAATCCTCGTCAAGGTAAGCCGACGACGAGGCGGCAGGCCAACCACCAACCAGCCCCTTCCTTTTGCTGCTCGTTATTACGTCGCTGGGCTTTGCGTAGCCTGACTTTTTTTGACCGCTGAAAGAGCCGATAATTAAAGACAGGCAGGAATGCGCGGTGCACAAAGGGACAGCCAACCAGCGTGCGGTACACCGGCCTTGTCGGGTGTGAAGGACACCTCGAAAGGGATGTGCCTGATTCGGTACAAGTATCGTGTGAAACTGCTCGTTTGCGGCTGTTCAAATTCGAACATCCCTGTTTTTTGGACACTGCAATGATATTAACACGTTTAATTAGTTGCGTAATGATATTGACTTAGCTGGTTTCTTCGCTTCCACTAGTTGCCATGAAAATAAATAAACCAGTTGTAAACGTTGATCTGTACAAGACATGCATTTCATTCATGTCTGACTGATTCGGAAGACGAAACATGAGTAAGTGTTAAATTATCGACGAACTTTTATCTCTTTTCACTTTTGACAATAATGTTTGAAAAGTTAAAATCTTTTTAAATATTTCATATGAATGATATTAATAGTTATCATAGTTATTTATTTCCTTGTTTCA
This sequence comes from Megachile ligniseca, assembly GCA_945859555.1. Taxonomy (NCBI): domain Eukaryota; kingdom Metazoa; phylum Arthropoda; class Insecta; order Hymenoptera; family Megachilidae; genus Megachile; species Megachile ligniseca. The sequence continues at coordinate 1,646,512 of OX243778.1, forward strand.
ATAGCAGTATGAATTATTTAGATGTTCTACTTAAGCGAGACATCCTATAAATTTGAAATGTATCTCAAGTCTTAGAAATACTCTAAATATTGTGTGTAAATAGTATCGATAGCTTGCTATTAGTGCAATTATAATATTCATCGTGCCGTCAGGTCCGACGTTAAGCCGTCGCGCGTCTACTTGTGCAGTAATTTATTTATTTATTTATTATACGAGTAAACATGTTCTTTAATAAATACAATTAACTACCAGTTTAATATATGAAAAATACATAAAATAAAGTTGAAAGAATCACACATAGTGTCACATAACATACAAATTCAATTGATTGTACTAGTATAATATTCCGTGAATATCGATACAAAAATCATACGATATCTGATATTTCGAAATGTTACATACAGTTTAATTAATAACATAAGTTCGCAACAATCAATAAAACTGAACACTTTGTAAACAAATACTATGTCAAATATGTGAATGTACTTGTCTTTTTTCCAACGGAATTAAATAAATGAATAATTAATCTTCAGCGTAGGGAAGTATTGAAACTGTCGTTCCTTGCATATATAACGGTGTGGATTCAGAATGATTCTTCGAATTTGCTGGCGTAATATCCTCATCGAAATTCGTCGGTGGGCCATAATCAATAAAAATCGACCGATCGGCGTATTCTCTTTTAATTACAGAACAACGCGCGACTTTTTTCCGGTATCTCGTTCCCCAAAGGAACCTTTTAGGCTGTCGGTAGGTATGCTGATGGTCTGCACGCTAATACGACTGTCGGCTGGCAGAATCGTGACTAAACGCATTTCGATCGAGCCACGATCTGAAAGCAAGATACTGGAAGCGACATCCACGGGGATGAGGCGTTCGATCAGCCCGAACATCGTGTACTACGTTCACGGATTGAGACGTAAGAGTCGAAAGGGTGGTCGGGGTCAAATGTCGTTCTGTACAAAGGACAAGCCGCGACTTGAAGACGATGGACTTGGACCGAAACATGTGATCGATGATATTGGGTTGAGTCATAAATAACTTCTGTTTTTTTCTCCTCTACGTTTGCTATTGTCTAACATATCTTAACCATCCGTAGATAAATACTCTTCCTCACGTTGTGCAAGTAAGACAAATGTTTTGAGCTCAAAGAAACCCTGGTAATTAACAACTAAGTTGGAATTTTGTTAATAATAACATTTCTGCATATTTTAAATGTTTAAGTTAACCAGAATGTATTGGCTTTACATAATAATAGGTTTCTATAATTCAATACCTATATCATGTGAAAATATTATTGTACGATGCTCCAAGGTTCAACGTTTTTAAATTTGTTTCTTAATGACTCAAGCAAGCGAGGAAGTACTTTTGTTTAAGTTCCAATTAATGTTACATAATTGTATAAATAGTAAAATTACTTTAGATTTCTGAGTAACTTTCAGGAAATTCCAGTACTCTTTTAGTGAAGTACTCAATATCGACTATATCCTTTAAAAAATGCAAATTTATGATATAGTGAAAATATAGTATAGTATATATTATATTGGAATATTCTGTTATATATACATTGGAATGTATTAATTTCATACATTGCTTAAAAAGAAACAAACTTATGATATAGTGAATATATAGATGTAGTAACCATTAGCAAATTTCGGTTAGGTTGAAATTAGTCAGTATATTACAGTAGTATCCATGATTATATAAAATGACGAAGTTACATACACTTACTTTATATATTTTTCATTACTTGTCTGTTAATCAATAAATAATAGATAATAATAATAACGATAATATATTTGTAAAGCAAGACTTAATGGATTTTTCGAGCTCCATTCTCGAAACGAGGTAATTTATCGTGTTCCAGGTTGTGCCATGATCTCACATGAAAGTGTTTCTGTCGTTGGCTGACCCTACGAGCAACTCATGAGATAAAAGTGATGAATATGGAAAGATAATTTTACCGACTTTTTAATTCCGTTTATTTTTTTGCAGTTACTTAGCTGTTTAGGATCCCATTGATGTTAAGTTTCTTATTTGATTCTTGTACGTGCTATCTCATGTTAAAGATTAATTGCTCGCCTTACGATTACCTTTACAACTGTCTCTAATAATGCTAGATAGTGCTAGGCGTTACGTGGATAATTAATAACAAATATTATTTGTTAATTCTGAATTAAAAATTTTTTCAAGTTTAAAATTTTATATGTTTTATTTGTAACTCGTCCAATTTTGCTGCGTATCAATAACAAATGAAAAATATATTTTTTATTTTGAGTTTAACATGATTTCAAGTTTGTTAAAATTTATTCGTGAAAGCCTACTTTACATCAATGTCAAAATTCATTCGAAAGTTATATTTATCTTGGAATACCATTCTTTTTAACTTCTTTTACGTAATTTGATGGGATTTAATAAATATAGACGAAATATAATGATTTTGAATGTCGGAATTCATTGATTGAAAAGTTATATCAGTAAGTTCACTTTAATGTAATAACTGGGTAAATTTTATTATTTGATAAAAAACATATTGTACTCTGACCGTGTCCAGTGTAAACGTCAGTAGACCAATATTATTCGGCGATACAATAAATAATGTTCGTTATATTGAAAATCTTACTAAATTTTTAAATTTAAATTTTACAATTTCATTCGTTACTTGTTACATAGATAACATCTAATATCGGTATTAAATATACAATTATACTTCAACGATTATTGATTGTGCAAAAGGTAATCAGAATTACTTAAACTATAATTATACTGAATCCTTGTCTTTAACTATGTTTTAGCCATGATTCTCATCCTCTTTAGGATCACTTTATTTAACAGTTCCTTCATTATTTAGAAGTATTGAATGTATCAACGCATTAGTGTAACCAAAATTTCAAACAAACGCTACTTGGTAAAATCTATAGATAGTAAATTATTCAGCAAAAATTCTGAAAGTTGCGATGTGATGACTGATATTAGTTGAATGTATTTACATAACATCTGATATTTAATTTTAGTTTTACTTTAGTTTTGACTTATCGTATATTTGAGTGTCCAGAAACGTCAGTTTACAGACCACAGAGTTTGATTGCTATTGCATAATATGCAAACAATGTACAGTAGACATTATTTTTTCCATTAAAGCAGGAAGTATGGTCTATGATGGACGAGTATCCAATTGACTACTGGTAGTGAACGTGTTAAAAACGAATTATTCAAATTTATAGTACGAAATATCAAAGTTTACTTATTGGTTTACAGAACACAATTCAAACAAGTGCCTAGATGGGTGCGTTTAATCTACGAGCACGTGAGTATTTGCCTCCAACTTCACAGCTTTGAATGACGCGGTAAAGACGCCTCAATGAATAAAATGAATATGTACATTGCAATTAAATCATTGGTATTAAAAAACACTAAATAGTGTTAAACGAATCTTATTGCTTGCTATATGTAACATACTTGTACATTTTACAATTTGCAATTATTGAATTATTAAATATTATTAACAAATATTCCTGCATTTATGAATGGATCAGAAAGATTCTGAAATGCTATTGCAGTAAATTTAAGTATTTTTTCATATCATGTATGTTATATATTTTTCGTGTATGTAACAAGGCTGCTAAAAAATTTGACATAATACCTAAAATAAAATACCTAACATTTTTTAATAATTTTGAAATTGAGTTACAAGCTTCAACACAGGTCAAATGTGGCTATTTCAGTCACCGTTTCCGAAAATAAACAATTGGGAATTATTGAAATACAAAAATGTTTACAATTTTGAAACAAGTTTAAATAGTTCACACGTTTATATGAATTTTTCGTTATTGTGTTTATATTTCCTGCACAATTCTAAAGTGAGACTCACATGCTATGATAAGTGTATAAAAGCACCTACATTTTTATAATTTTAGTATGTAATTTACACATTTCTAGCATACTTGGATATGTTTTAAGTTTTTGCAATTTAATAATAAAGTAGAGACACTGGAACACAGTGTATGTGGCACCGAAAAATATAGCGAACTCAAGTCATTTTGTATTTTTGTTATAACTTTTCAATAAATTGTTTAAAACCCTTTATTAATATAACAACTTTTTCATATTTTTGCGTATGGAATGTATTGGCAAAGTTTCGCGGTAAAAGATTGGGATACATGTATATTATATTATTTATTGCCTTAAATGTGGCATTAATTCTCTTTCTGTTCTTATTTTTAGAAATGCTGTGTAAATAATCTATACTTTATTCATTCGGTCCGATTTCGATCTCCATCTCGACGTTGTTATGTCAAACGTTTCGATTTCTTCGTCCTTGTAGAGCACGTTATCAACACACACAGATTTATCGCAGTAGCTATCCGCACATGACTCGATCAGAGAAAGTGTAGCGGAGAACGACATTCACGAACATTTAGCTCACGCCATCGAAAGATTTACTTCCATGTTCTTAGATTTCGTCGCTTGTTTGTTTTTACAGCTATAGATATACTCGAGTACTGTTTGATTCCCTAGGGAAAATGGCGAAAGACTCTACGAGGGGCGGAGCATGGATGTGTAAATAGCACGTACTTGCTGGCAGTGACAAGTAGTCAATTTTTTAATTTGAATATTTCTAGATTTTTAAATTTGAAAATGTAGTATTCCTAAATTTGTTAAGTACCGCGGTGCTAAATCATCAAATCATAACATTATAAAATTATTAGATTATCAAATTATCACGTTATCAAGTTATAAAGTTATAAAATTATCAATTTAAGGAATTTTCCACAATAACAATATATGAGTATACCAAAATATTAAGGTACCAAATTATCAAATTACTAAATCACCATATTGTCATATTAAATACTACAACACGAGAACATCATAGTACTAGAACACCAAAATACCAGAATACCAAAATATTGAAATATCGAAATACACAAATGCTAAATTACAATATTAACAAATTATCAATAATTAAATTACCAAATTAACAATTTACCAAATTACCACACTACCGAATTACCAAATTGACAGACCATCAAACCACAAAACTATAAAAATTACTAAATTACTGAAATACAGAAATACCAGTATACTAAAATATTAAATCATCTAATTTCGACACTTGGAAGTTGGAAATCGTTATGGACTTCTGGCATCTCATCATTGCACAGATCATACATAACAGTACCTGTGAACTTCTCAATGGGGACAATCTGCCAATCACGGTGTTACATTGGCAATATAACGATCATTGAGTATTTCTAATAAAAAATGATCATAACATTCAAAATTGCGTTATAAAATATTCCTAGGGATTTCATTCTTATTAATACCATAATTTAGCACATTCTTATATATTAATTTATAAAACTTCTAATCTAAGCAGATAAAAATATATTTTAAACCTTTGCAATACCTTTCTATATTAGTACAATTTATTTATCAATAATTTGGTTGAAGTAATTATTTCTGATTTCCCTAATATCAAATTTCACCAATTACGCTTAGAAACGAGAAAGTATCGATAACATTTTGTATTATCTTATAACAATGAACAATAAGTGTTCAATCGGATATCCATCAAGATAAATCGCAACAGCTTTCCACAAAAAGAAAAGTGAAATCATCCTGTCATACGCGTCCATGCCATTAACTAATCCGATAAAATGTCCGGACAGTTCAACCGGCTGATTATAGAATAAGCTTGGCTGATTTAATACCTGCCCTTCACAGTGTACTCGGCTGGGTATTTTGCGTATAAATATCCGAACCATCCTACTCTCAAGTAATCCTCGAACAAACTAACTACACATTGCTAGATCCACACTTGTGTGCAAACTATGCTTTCTAGATTAAGGAAAAGTGTAAAAGAAGAGTATAACCATTGTCTTTATTCTATACGCCCAAGAATAACAGGATGTATGTTAGATTTCCCCAAGGTTCACATATGGTATTCTCGTATGTTAGATTTCAAATTATTATCAAATAAAGCTTCTGTTTTTATTCTTACTCTTGTTATAAAAGCATATCCGCATTAAGTGTACATTCGAGTATTGCAAAAGTTTTTTTTGGACATGAGACAAATTTTCAAATGTACGCACTTTTAAATTTCTTCATTTTATTAAGATCAGATGAACAAATTATCATAGACTATTAATTTTTCAATTGTTCGAATTTTCAAATTCTTAAATATTTAACCCTACGAAAATTCAAATTACGGAACTTCTAAATTTGCAAATCCTCAAATTTCCAAATCGTCAAATTGCACGATTTTTAAAGTTAGAAAATCTGAAAATAGCAACTCAGCAAATACTTAAATTACTAAATTTCAAGATTCCGAAATTTTCATATTCCGCATTTTCAAAATACCAAAATTCCAATTTCTTAAATTTTTAAATTTTCAAGTTCTTAAATTCCTCAATTTTTAATTTCACAAATTCGCAAATTTCCAAGTTTTCCAAATTCCTAAATTCCTAAATTCCTAAATTCCTAAATTCCTAAATTCCTAAATTCCTAAATTCCTAAATTCCTAAATTCCTAAATTCCTAAATTCCTAAATTCCTAAATTCCTAAATTCCTAAATTCCTAAATTCCTAAATTCCTAAATTCCTAAATTCCTAAATTCCTAAATTCCTAAACTCACAAATTCACAAATTCACAAATTCACAAATTTGCAAATCTCCAATTTCCCAAATTTTTATATTTTCAAACATTCAGAGTCAAACCATCAAACTCTCCAATTTCTAAGTTTTCAAATTCCCAAATTGGCAAATATCTAAAATTTCAAATTCAGTAATCCACCAATTGGTCCTACCTCTCTTGCTCCTTAACTCCCCGTTAGTCAATTGCAGATTTAATAATTCTTCTCGGCAGATGTTTCTCGAAACCCTTCTTAGAAGTGCAACCGACAGATTTCACTTTTACAACTCCTAGGCACCGCAATATTGCTCGACAGCCGGGTTTGACCTTGTTCCATCTATGTTCAGAATTACATGCAAATATAACTCGTAATCAATGTTTTAATACAAAAATTTTTAACCTTAATTTTCTCGTCAAACATACCAAAACTTAACACATAGGAAACACATGTTAAAAATAATATAAAATTTGTTTGATAATTTTCTTTACGCTTGATAAAGCTGGTAAATGAAAAGCAGAAAAAGATAGTCATAAGTAGTTTCATATATTAAAGTAATAAAAACGATAATTAAAAAGAAATGCATTTATTTGATAGATGTATTCGCTAGATACAACGCGTTCACGTACATTACAAATACTCGCGTGTCTAAGGGTTCAGTGGAGAACACGTTTACAACGGAAGAATGCATTCACCCAAGAATGCCAGATTTGTTCTTGAGAGCGCATACTCGAAAGACAGCTGGATTAAACTTGAAAACTATCGATGCTATTGCAGCAGTCGCATTCAAGCAGCGTGCACATTACCCGCGAGAAAAAACGAACCATTTAATTTCTCGCTCGTGCGGCTTAATTAGTCATAGGCGAACGAGACGTAGTCGCAAAGCGAACCATTCGACGGCAGGTTATCCTATAGATCTGTCACATCTGTCATACGGACGCATTGAACTGACGCAACGAGGCATCGAACAATTGTACACGGAACACCCACTGAGTCTCTCGGTTACATCATCGCAGTACCAGCCTACCGGTCCCCAAGTGTCTCGAACTTCCAACCGCGTCGTTTCTAGCACAGCGACACGCTTGGACGTATACGATTACGCGTCCTCATATTCCATTAAACCAGCCAGCGGACTGAAAGTGAAAATTACATGTCCGGTTTAAACGCACGGCTTTCCCTGTTCGTTTACGAGATCGGACGGTAGCGAGGCCATTTAAAGATGTCCGTCCTCCAGCGATGGTATACTAAAATACCATAAAGGGAAAAGCGAGTTATCTATGTGTATGAAACTAGTGGATCTGCAGACAGGTGCTTAGCGCGAATTTGAAAATGTATTAAAAATTTAGAGTAATTACTGCAAACATATAGGTAAAACAAGAATGAAATGTAGAGATTTTTTAAAGTCGCTTCAAGCAATTTAACGTGTTTGAAATTATCAAAATCGATACCAAACATGATGACGATATATGTGTATGTGTCAAAAATGATCGAAAAAGACACCAAAACACGGTTTTCTATCGATTCGATGACGATCGACGTTGACGACAGGTTCCTGTCCTTAGGTTGTTGCCAAAATCTATACAGCAAGTTTACCTACAAAATTCAAGTCAAAAGACGAAACATTGCACCCTATAGCGTGGTACAGATAAACACACAAATACAGATCGACTCGTTCCAGAAGCCTCACTATGTTCGGCAAAAATATCGTGGAATTTGTCTTACAATTAGCTTCCTTTTAACCGGTATATTTCTATGCGTATTCTAACCTCTAAATTCTTATTAGAGTTGTGACTAGTGAGTGTTGAAAATATAGTGGGTGGAATAAGGTCATTCCTTGCCTGAGAACAAATAGATGTGACTTCATTTTCTTTCTAACTATAGCAGTGCAGTTATCGATGAAGCTTACTATTTCATTAAAGGAACATCTCACTTACATGAGACTCAACTTTATCCTCAAAATTGATTAGAATTAATGTTCGTAATTACAGAAAATAGATATTTAGAAATAACTTAGGAATGATTGAGATATCTATTTACAAAGTTATTTAATAAACAAACAATTCGTCTCAAATTAAACAAATTAAACACTCTTCACATAACTTATAAAAAATCACTTTAAATTTGATGTTATTAACACATGGAGATAAATCGATTTTTTAAATATTTATGATGAGTTTGTATATAAATATTGATTATAAGTATTGTAACAAAAAAAGATAATTAATAATAACTTAAAAAAAAAATAGTTAATAATTTTAATAAATAGTTCAATTTGTTTAAAACTTATTACATGTGAAGAGGCGTGTAGTATTTCTGCATTAGGAAATGGTGACGTATTACATTTCTTAAATAATAAACTAAACAAATTAATTTTACTATTAAAATTATTCTTATTGGATCTGGTAGAATATTTTAATTTATTATAAACTTTTTAAAAATGATTTATTTAAATTTCACATAAAATAAAATTACTCCCCGTATATTATTACTTAAATGAAAATAATAAACTGGTTCAAATAATTCATTATTTTAAATTATTATTTTTATTTTATTCCAAATATGTATGTCTTTAACATGTTACCAACTGCAACTGTAAGCTTTCAACAAGGTCAAGAAATTTCTGCTGGTTAAGAAATGTTGAATACAGTGTCGGACACATTCTGTATGCCGGAATACTAAATATTTTCAGCGGAATATTACTAAAAGAGAACTTTCAAGTCTATTTGTGAGTATTCATTAGCACACAGAAAGTACAGCACCAAGTTCAAGGTCGTCTCATTCGAAATCGAAATATATAGAGACGAAAGTAGGGTTGAATTCTCAATGCACCCTACCATTTCAGTCACCGCCATCGCTACCGCAGACATCATCATCATTATCGTCGTCTTTCGTCGTTACCATCATCATCATCATCATCTCGAAAACTCTACTTGGTTGTTGGCTTGGTTCCACCAGTTTAGTCGTCACCCATTTACGCGTGCCAATCATACGGGACTAACAGAGAACTCTCTCCTGATCTAGCAGAGAACACTTTGACCCGTGATGTTTTCAAACTCGAGCGTACACCGGACGTGAAATTCACGATGTCATAAATCACACGAGTTCTTGAGCTGCTGTTTAGAAGCTGATCAGACAGGTGCTATCACGAGTAGCAACATTATCTGCCTTTTCAAGCGGTCTGCATAGGTAGGGAACAGTTCTATTACGTAGAAAGTGATTGTTGTTTAAATAACGAAATTGATGCACGGTACGAGGCGTATTTATTATAATTTATCAAATCACTGTCAGTCTAAACTGTTTTATTTCGAATGACAAATAAACGTTGGCAAGTTATACACAAAGAAATTTTTGCATGTTTAACACTGTGAGTCATATGATATAAAAAGCAGTGGTTAAGTTGTTTTTTCTACTCATTTTTACGAGATGATTCACGATTTTTAGTAGACTGGAAGAGTACAAGAGATTTCCTTACTAGTAGAAGGAGAACAAGGTACTAAAGAACAAATTTAACTTCCAGTAAGAAAAAATGGCAACTAAGGTAGGAGAGACCTGCCACTCGCTGGTTTTTAGAGATTTTAAGAGATTTGTTACAGGATGGATTAAAAATTTGAAAGCTTAGGAATTTTATGAGTTGTATAAATGGTAATCTAGGGATTTAGAGTCTAAGAATTTCAGGATTTAGAAATTTGTAAATGTAGATTTGGGAACCTTGGAATTTGAAGATTCAGAAATACGGAAATCCAGCGTTTTGCGGATCCAAAGTATAGAAATCTAGGAATTTGGGGGCCTAAGAATATGGAGATCTAAAGATCTGGGAAATTTGAGAATTTTGAGAAGAATATGAGAATGTAAGAATCTGCAAAGTTTAGGAATTTTGGGTCTAAAAATATGGGGATCAAAGGATTTGAGAACTTTAGGAATTTGGGGCTAAATATATGGGGCTCTATGGATTTAAACATTTTGGAAATTTTGGGAATTTCAGAATTGTGAAAAACTGGAAATAAGGAAATGTAACAGTGTAACAATTTATTAATCAAGAAATTTAATAATTAGAAGTCGAAGTATAAAAATTTGAAAATTGTTACGTACTGTTGCATTGAAAAAATTAAAGAATCGTGCTATAAAGTATATATTATATAAATTATATAAAAGGCCTAAAAGCCATAAAACATTTAGGAAAGAAAGTAATCAAGATATATTTCAAATACTATTGCTTTATTGTGATCCACATATCAGTCTTTTAGAAGCAATGGTGAAAAGATATTCCTCCAGAAGTAATAGAAAAATGTAGTTTATGCGGAAGACACAAATAGCACTTTCGATTCTGATGATTCAATCTGAAAACATAAATAAAGTAATCCGTAAACTATTAAAATATTTATAATTCATAGTTTCCGTTTCCTATTTCCGACACTTATATTTGAATCACATGACCTACTGAACGCAGAATTGCTGAGATACTTGTTAAAGTTGTACAAAATAAAATTTAAAAGTAGTTAAAAATAATTAATTTCAAAAAGTTGATATATCTAATATTACATTTTAATTGTGTAACTTTTATCAAAAATCGGAAAATAAATTGTCACAGAAATTTATTTAAAAAGACTGGTTATATTAATGATATTAAATTCTCCATTTTAAGTTCTGACTTTTTCATAACCTATTAATATTTTTCAGCCTCAGAAATATAAACGTACCATTTTTTAAATGAAAATCGTATAAAAGTATGAATTTTGGTGACTTTTTCGAGGAATGACATCACCGTGCGTCGCCTTCTTTTTTCAAAAACCATACAATTCTATCTATAGCAAACATTAAGCATTTGTGGTATTTCAACTTTTTCACACATAATTATTCCTGTTCTTACATGTAGGCTGTTTCAGTGCTGTTCCCTTGTACTCCCTCACGAAATACATATATGCTTATCATGATTGAATCTTCAGCAATTATCGCGATCGTGTTGAAGACAAAAATAAGCGTGTTTTCGCGCGAGGAAATGGTTGCTTACTTCGCATCGTCGTCACTACTCGAGGATTCAAATCATTAGATAAACTTAATATTACTTTTCCTATCTGTATAACGACGTAAAGCTAAAGCGGTCAGGTCGCTACAAAATTCAAATGACATTTACACAATTAATATTATATTTTATTAACAAAAATAGTAGATATGTATCATAAAATGGGGAATATGAACATTTCCCAATTAAAAATTTGCATATACAAATATTTGAGAATACAGAAATTAGAAATTGTAGTAATTTGGAGATATAAATATTTTTCAATGTAACAATCAGATGATGTATAGAAATTAGGAAATATAGATTTGGAAATAGAAATATTTGGAAAAACAGAAATTTGAAAATATACCGATTTGAGAAACATGTAGAGATTTAAATATTTGAACAGGGAAGATCGAGATACAATTACATTTTTGTTTTAATTGGTACATATTCTTTTGTCAAGTGGAAAAGTAATTTTTGCTGTATAGGGGTACACTTTCATTTATCTTTGAAGCATAATTTATGAAAATATAGTATACATTATCATCTGCTTAGCTTACATTTCTTTTAATAATTTCGAATAAACCTACCTTTGCTACACATAGCAAAAACACAAACCATTTGATTTTTTCTTAAATTATTGAGTCTATGCATAATTATTGTACCTGTTTCGTGACTTTATTTCTCTTTAAAAATTGACGTTTTAGTTAATTTTGTTTCATAATAATAATCCTCTCTTCTTAGTTAGTGTAAATACGTATTGAAAATCATATCTATATCCGTTACATTATGTTATACCACTTTGAGAAATGTTGCAATGCAGTACAGACTTTTCGCGATCTCAACGAACTTTTTGGCGAAGAAACAATCAGCAAAATCTAATTCGAACGATGGTTGAAGAAATTCAAATCGGGCGACACAAATCTTGCAGATGAAGAAGAAAGAAGTATCAAATTTCGACGACGAGACATTTTTGGCCGTGAAAGATGAAAACTTGACAACCAGAATGTTGGCCGAAGACTTCAATATGGACCATTCAATAAAGTCTGCTTTTAAGTAGATGAACATCAAATAAATTGAAATAAATTATGTTCTCAAGTTATTTGCGAAAACCTGAACAATCAATTTCAGAAATCGTAACCATAATCTATAAACGCTACAATTTTCTAGTACACGGGATAACCCGTCTAACCTGATAATCTGCAGTAAACTCTCATTATATTACCACAGATGTATCAGATTTAATAGAACAACTCAATGTAGTTGCTTAGACATGAGCAACTTACTCGCTGATCTGCTCCGATAAGATTATTTCATTGGTGGAGAAGCGTTGCAAAGACTATACACCGAAGCACTTAATTATACGATTTATGTGTCGGTGCGTCCATCAACATTGACTATCCACTGCTACAATGTTAAAACAAATAAAGAAAATTAAAACGTTATGTCCGTTACACATCCAGCGAACCTTGAGTATGCAAATTATAATTGGACTTTAACTTCAAATTAAAACGTATTAAGAATTCGAGTAAGATTTATCATAGTTAAATTGCGAGTGCGTCACAAGCCAGACTCGTCGATCAGAACTAACTATCCACTGCTGCAATATTGAAACAAATAAAGAAAGTTAACATGTTATATCCACTTTGTATTCAGTCAATCTTGACTATGCAAATTGTAATTGGACATAAATTTCAAATTGGAATGTATTAAAAATTTAAGTACGATTTATCACGTTTGAACTGTGAGCGTGTTACAAGTCAGTCTCTTCAAAGTACAGCAAGGGGTTAATAGCAATTAATTTGTAATCATTCAGTCGAGTGTGGTTTGGTTGTGATGAACAGCTGCGGCTAAGAAGACACTTTGTCTCGCAGGTAGACAATGTTTCATGAAATGGCCCATCTCTAAAGGCCTGAAGGCCGGGAATTATGTATTTATCCTATCGTACTAACCGCAAAATCAAGTAACAAACTACGACCGTGACAATACAACATACAGCAACCTAGTATTTATTATATCGTAATAACAGCAACATGTGGTAATAAACTACGAGCAACAGAGTACACGCGATATGTTGATTGAGCAGTAACAGATAATTTTTGTTTCTTCCGTTTTTCATATAAAATTATTTTTCTTATTGGACAGCAATGGACCACGTTGTAACGACCCAACAGTTCCCCATAATCACGCTAAGCAGCAACCCTGTTCTGTTAACATGGCACGTTCGATGTGGAACACTCGTCCACTCTTCATCAACTAGATCCCCTGCACGTAAATCGACTTTAAAGCTCAATTATTTATATACTCCATCGCTGTTGATTCAGCCGTGCGATGATTACGCCAATCATAATACGGCTCACCTCGCTAAGAGTCGACATTGTGATTGGTCTGCATGGATCCAGTTAACTACTCGTAGAATTCAAGTAAAATAGAAAGAAGAGTCGGATCCTCAATCACCCTATAATTGTACTCTGTCTGTTCTGCCGCAACACCCTTGATACTTCGTGATACACAATTTTCTCTTCTTAGGCCGCTTATGCGTGCATGTTGTCCGGTTAGTGATCCTTCAGCTCGCGTACTTTCGTGTTAACAACCGTATTTATTAAGATGGCACGCATGTCTTAGGTACTGGACCCTCAGAATATGTCTTTTTCGCATGCCGCTTTATATTGGATGCGTGATAACATTATTAAAAGATCGAGTGATTTTTAACGACTTGTCGAATACAAAAGGTGGATGCGTTACCTCAAGGTTTCAATATTCGCGATTATGTGGAGAGAGGATTAATTTCCGTTTCGATCGTTCTCACTTCGCACGCCATTGCTTTGAATAGTGATTCCAATTTTGTGTACCTTAAGCTTAGTACACACTTGAGTACAATGTTACTACTTTTAAATAATCAAATGTTTTAATCAAAATTAGTTGTGATATTTATACTTTTTATATATTGGGAATGTTATTTTAAGATAAGTTAATGAAATTTCAATAGTTTTGGAATTTCTGGAGATTATAGTATAATATACATATTTATAGTTATAAATATGTTAAGGGGTAAAACCACTCTAGAACCAGAAAAAAAGACCTAAATTTCACAATTTATTTTGGAAGTACGACAAGCGGAAAAGAATTTCTTTTCAGAGGGTTTATTTAACACATATTGAAGTACAAAAAATAATTTTTGTTTTGTCATTTTCGTACAAAATGGGGGCGACAGAGCCCATCGGTGGAAACAGATTTTGTAGAAACACCGCCACGGGAGGACGGATTTCTCGCCATGTGTGAGACTTGGAATAAAAAATGACAACAATTTATAATCTATATACAATTGGCTTCCGTAGTACGTAGGATTTTTTTGATTAATCAATTTTTGTAGAAGTTATGCATGTTTTAAGAAATGAATCGACTTTTTGCGTGAAAAATGTGCATTGAATTGTTTATAAAAAAAAAAGTTTACATTCAATCAAAAAAATCCTACGTACTACGATAGAGGATATTGTTGTGAAGCTACTGTACAAATTTCAATTCGATCCATGCAATAGTCACCGAGAAATCCGTCCTCCCAGTATGACAAAAGTGGTTTCGAGAAAAACGCGTTTAAAGTTTTATGAACATTTTAATCCTTGAATTTCTTGTTTACCTCTAATCTGCGATTCCTGCACCATATTTTTGGCCATCCAGGTCGATGTTCGCTTCTTCCTCTACAACCGCTTGTTTTGTAGGTAACAGGTGTATTTATTATTTTAAATGGTAAAAGTAATACAAAAGCCATGAATCGCAGCACACCGCGTAAGTACTCAGTGCGCGCTCTGAGAAGCTGCGGCAAAATTGATAATTGACTCTTTTAAAATTTGTTTTCCACTATAAATCAAACGTCATTCTGTTGGTATGACCCTAAAGTATCGTTTAAGCCAAAAAAAAAAAATTGATTGTTTTGAAAATCCTAGAGTGGTTTTACCCCTTAAGTCTCAATAACATAACATAATATTGTATCGTGTTATTATTGCTGCCGACAATATGTTAATTAGGTTATTAATATTTTTAAAAGGTGAAAGTAAAAAATATCGTTAAAAATGCTGCGCAGGAGAATTTAAAAAATAGGGAAAAAGGACTGAAATGGAAGGGAAATAATTAATTATTGCAAAAGAATTCAGCTTGAAATTGCCTGTTGGGTAATGTAACCGATTATAATCACTGCGCTGGTTCTGATCATTTGTGCAATTATCGTGATTCTTCTTATTTTTAAGTTACCAGTTCGTAGTAATTGAGGGATGTATGAATACATATGAATCTTATTTATAGTACAACCAAGTAAATTAGATCGAATTAATTTTTTATAAAGTGAAATATTATTTTTTATAATTTACCGTATCGACTAACTGATACATAATAACGTATCAATTAAGACGCACGCAATTTCGAAGTTATTCTAAAAATATAAGAATAATAAACTTTAATTCGTTAATAGTGTCACAAAACCGGTGGTAAAAATAATTTGGTTGTTTGCTAAAATCATTTTTTGTATACGTATTTTTTTTTACTCTCCCATTGTTTTACTTTCTCCCTCTTCTACTCTCAAAAATGAAATATTTATTAAAAAATTATATCATCTTCAATCATCTATATATTACACATAGTAGTGAAATGTCATTTTATTATACGAAGTACCTGCTTGCTGATGTAATCGATTATTTAATTTATAACGAAAGCTATACAATTACAATTATGTCAAAAAAAAATTATGGAGCAAAGCCATGCGATGTTTTAGTTACGATAAATAATGTTTCACGGATGCTCAAAGTTTATAACAATTATAATAATATTTTATACAATTAAATAGTAATTTAATAAAAATTATAATAATAGTTTATAAAATTAGAATGTATGTATAAATTTTTAAACGTTAAAATTGTAAATAGATATAATTTAAATAGATTTAAATTTTAGATATAAATATTAATTTTAAGCACCAAAATGCAAAATAATATTAAATTTCATGAATTTACATTGTTTATATTGTTCCATATTTCAATCGTACAAGATCCGGAATATTAAATTTCTAGTTAATTACAACTGGCACCAAATATAATCAAAACTGATGTATAATTAGTCACAAAAACGTAAGAAAAACGTTTTCTAATATTCTTAAATTTGGTAATAATTAAATAACTTCTTCATCTAATGATATATTGAACTTTAACACCACAAATATTATAAAATTTATTTACACTTAAATTTATTTCACGTGTAATTTTAAAAATAAACACACTAAAAATTATACAAAATTTTTTTACTTTGTTCTTCACAGACATTTTAATTATAAAAAAATATTCATTCCTCACATAAAAAATTCAAATTATGAATATTTACTATCAAGCAGAAAATTTTTGAAGTACGATTGTGAGTTTTTTTTATTTCAAAAAATGGTTGACCGTTTTAATCATTGACTGGCGGATTATAAATATTCATGCATTTGTAACGTACTGAAATGTACAAAAAGTTTGCATAAAAAATAGAATAATTTATTTGACACGTGTAAAATATGCAAAATATTTAATTTAAGGTAATATTTTAATTCGTCCGGGAAAATATTTTTGCGTGAAGATAAAATCATAAGATCAGAAATAATCTGAACTTTTATTTTAATAATCTGAACGCACTAAAAATTGAAATTTTTGGAAGTGATTATAAAAAATAACGATACGATCAATATTTGAAAATACTACCTTTTGTTACAATTACTATATTATTATTTTTGATGCATTTTATACAGATTAATTTTAGCAATTAATTTTTATCAATTCCCGAGTATTTATTATATTTTTTCATAGATATTATTATTATATTATTTCGTGAACAAATTGTAAGAATTTGATGTAACCAGGTTTCCATTAAAGAATTGAAATTTAGTATGAAATCATGCATCTATTTCAAGCTTTCTAATAATTTGAGCACTCATTGTATAAACTATGAGTTACGTAACGTGACGACTTCAAATAATTTGTAAATTCTTCACCTCAAATAAAAACTTCGAATAATAATTGCGTTGGTGTCACATAAATTGCTGAAATTGCTTTGTTACAAATTTACTATCTAATCGAGATATGAACCTAATACTACTTTCTGAATTTGGATTCAGCATGAAATTCTACATAAGTGGATATCACAAAAATTACTGTCTAAAATGAATACATACCGAGATATTATCCAAACAAGTGTCAGCTCAAACAGTTTCTGAATTTAATTAATTTTACACATTTCTATAATTATTGTGGCACATAAATAATTTATTCTCACAGTTAGGATAGTTTACTCTCGTTCAGTTTATGATTGAAAATACAGTGAAACTTACAGTGAAAAGGGCAGCATGAATGAATAAAAAGAACTTCAAAAGGTCAGAATCATATTAAAATGAGATCAGATTGACACTCTCGAGCCTAGAAATTTCTATAAAACTTATTGTACTTAAGTATTGTATAATATTATTATATTACTCGTTGTCAAAACCTAATATTACGTATATAAATCGTTTATGTATTTATCTTTATACAATAAATCGTTTGTCTTTATCTTATGCTTTTTCCAAATTTTATTTGTCAAAATTCACTTTAATTGAGACAAATTAGTCGGATCCCAATGTGTTCCAATTACTCGCAATCCATTTCAAAAACAATTTCGACTATGAATTCCAAAAAAAAATTCATAGATTCACGAAATCACGAATCTATTTCATGCGTCCTAATAATTCCAGCAGCCACTGCAAACATCAATATATTACACGCGGGTGATCACATTTCAACATCCAATCAAACTATTCAAATTGCCCCATGTACCAACATATCTTCGAATGATTAAAACCCACAAATCCATAGTCGCAAGTCCCAGATCCATAAAATGATTTCTTCGGCGATGTTTCAATCCCTCGACGATCCATTCCCAAGCGAGAACGCATGATCCAAGATCGAGTCATCCTTCGCATCCACCTCCGTGTGCAGCTCGAACAAGCGAATCGAGGTGGAAGAAGCGATCGTTACCACCCTCGCACCAGGAGGCTCGCGCCAAGTATAGCGTTGTCCGTGGACCGAATCAGCGACGGCACCGATCGGAGACCCGACTCGTTCTACCGTATGCCGGGGCGTCGAGGATGCCTTCAAGTTGTGCAGCTTTTTGGTGGGGAACCTTGACCGAGTGACGTTCACCAGCAGCAGGCAGGAGCAGCAACATGGTAGAGCAGGAGCAGCGAGCAGTAATAGCAGCATCAGCGCCGGCTGTACCATACTAGCGTGCTCCTCAAGACGCGTGTATACCTGTTAACGTCCGCGTATGTCCGCTCGCTGCCTCTCCATCCGTCCGTGGCGCGTTCGTCCGTCCGTCCGTCCGTCCGTGCCTTCTCTCCTGCCTGTCTCTCTGTCGGGGCCTGGGCCCGGTGGGATAGGACGGGTCCCTGGTGGAAGGAGTAGTAAGCGGCCTACGCAGTTTCAAGCTGGGCCCCAGCTTTTATTAGTTCTTCGGCGCTCGGCGGAGAACGGTGCGTGCCGGAGTGGTAGTCAGTCAGAGAGTGCGTTCAGATCCGGGGAATCAGTTAACGTAGCAGTGCGAATGAATCGTCAAAGTGACAGTTAGGGTCAGCAGAGAGTCGAGAGTTAATCTGCTTCGTGAAATCGGCGTATCCTCTTTCGATAGCAGGGAAACGGTGTGTGTGCATTAGGCCGACAGTGACTTCGAGGGGAAGTGACTCGAGATAAATTATTTTGGGAATTTTTGGCGCGAGGAAGAACATCGAGAGCACTGATCTAATGGATGATCGATGATAATCGTTCTGGTGACGTCGCATCGGATCAGAATCGGGTGCAAGGTGTTCGTCTCGCCGGTCCCACGGGACGAGACACCCGGTTGCCCCGGTGGCAGTGACAGTTGCTGTACGTGAGAGTGTTTTGTTCGGTTTAACCACGAGCCGAGTTTCTCCTCCGTCTTCTTGCCGCTCTGGTACAAACGGAGGATATCCTTAAACAGAGTATAGCAGAGGCATTACCGATCGGAATGCTACTGTGCCAGTGAAGGTAAATTGAATTCTGAAGTTTGACCGATACTTTATGAGGCTTACACGTTCGGCTTTTGCTAATACGCGTCAATCTCGTTGACTGACGTTCCGTCGTCGATTGACTCGTTGACAACGCGAAACCGTGGGAACATCTTGTATCACGCTTCGAGGAGATTCGCTTTTAAGGTTTCCTCTTTGAGGGAAGAAGATCATCGAGATCGAAACGTCTGTTACGGCGCAATAACGAGAATCGATCAAGGCTACCAGTGCTGTTCCAGACGGAGTGTAGTGCAGCGTAACGTCGATAGATTAGTGTTACATAAAAGCTGCGAGTTGTATCGTGTGTTTGCACTTAGTGCTCTTGAAAATTTCAGTTTTACACGTTCGTTAGTTAATCAATTGTGCGGAGTTGAACACGTGAAATCTGCTCGTAGGAAGCAGATTATCGTCCCTCAAAGAGTGAACAGAAAGATAAGCTCCTCGTAAGTGTCGATCTTGGGAATGATGCAGAATAGAGTACACCTCAGTGATTTCAATGATCTTCTTTTATATTATGATGGTTATTATCTCTAATACAGTGAGTGATCAGATTATTATGAACTTGGAAAATAATCTCCTATTTAAATTTATACAAAATTAGAATTTCGGGTACATTTAAAACGAAACTTTTTATGTTATGAACATAAAACTGATAGAAGGTTGTTAATAATATATAGGATATTTACGTCAATTTTAATCAATATTTTACTATATACAACGAACGTGATAGGACACATGAATTTTTCTAGGATTTCTTGTATATAGGACAAGAAATTTTGTTTTCAAGGTTTCTTTTAGTACAAGACGAACAGTTTCTAAAATGTTTCAAAGAGTATACAAAGTGTCTCGCTTCTGAATTTGAAATATTTCACAAATCGTTCATTTTTTAACATAATACCTTAGTATATTTTTAAACAGAATATTTGAAAGAATCGAGTCATGTAAAAAAACTAAGCAGTTGCATATGAAAATCCGAGATCATCTGCGGTTCTCAGAAAATGTAAAAGACTTACGAAGTTTATCGTCAGAGCTATAAAAAAACTCGTTTAATTTTTTTTCCATTAGTTATCATTTACGCCAGCAACGTTGGCTAACGTTGACTCTAACATTGAGTATGAGGAAAATTTTTCTACGCAAGCAATTAAAGATACATTTATAAATCGTCAATATCAAATTACATTACTGTAAATGAACAACGGGAATATAATATACCAATTTATCATAAATAATGTTTTGCTATACAGTCGTGAAATAAGACGACGTTGCTGATATGTCAATATTTAGATAATTTCTTTATTCACGCGTAAAAAAATAATAAAAGACGGTATATTTAATTCTGACTGAAAACACGTGATCACAATGATTTGATTATCCTCTGTTTCATATTAGACGTAATTATTATTTTGATGACAATACGCCTTGAATTAAATATTTTCTATTTCTGGTGATAATAGTGCACTATAAAACGTTAACTGACATACTGACGCTACTGAGAATTTTCTTAGTTTATTTTTAAAAATCTTATCTATATTATTGTATTAGTCTTACAATTTTATTTCTATTGTCCACAATTCACTGCAATCTCAAATGTCCAATACGAATGGCTTTAATTAAAGATGTAAAAGAATTCTTCATCATACAGATAATAGATTGTTGTGGAACTTCAAAGCATCATATGTGGGTCAGCGTGCAAATTATATCAGATATAATTGTAATTTTAATTTTTTTATTCAAGAATTTGTGAAAAATTAACTGTAGCTTTATTTTCTGAACTACTATAAAAATTTACTGAAATATCTGATACTATAATTTTTCTTGTTACTCTATTCAAAAATTTTAATCTTTGAAAGAAATTTAATATGCATACTATATCAATCGCTTATGACGATGTAAGTGAGAAATTTTTCATACAATATTAATTTTTTGATGGTATAGAAAATTATCTTTATTTAGTAATTGAGAAATCATTTGTTGAATATATTGAAAAACTACTGGTATTAATAACGTGACAAAAACCGATATATTTTCAATTATGTCGAAGTTAATAGATTTATCGTCATGTCATTCATGTTTGAATGACACATAAGTTTATATCTGAGTTATTCACCTCAAATTAATACTTGATTTATTCGCTCATCAAGAACATCTTTAGTTATCTAATGATCAATAATATTATTAAACACGGTCAACACGGTGTGTTGAGAATAAAATTATCATTAATTAGGATTTTTGACAGACTTAACGTGAACGTTCAAAGAGTTCGGGTACTCCACGTATGCATGACGTACTCGTCAATAAAAAGCTTAGAAAAACTACGATGTGTCTTCAAAACTAACAACAAACTCTGGCATGTGATGTACACAATACAACATAAAATACGATATAAACCTATTTACTACAACATAAAGTTATTTAGAAAATGAATATCTATAAAAAGTCAATGGAAAACTATTTACTACACTATACAATTATTTAGAAAATGAATTTCTATAAAAATTGAATATAAAATTCTTTAGAAAGTGAATTTCTATAATGCATATAAAGATCAGTGAAAGATCAGTGTACCATATTATGCATAGTAATCACGATCTTTTGTATAAGATATCTTAAAACGAATGAACAAATCACTATCATATGAAGTCATAATTATCAGGATCATAAAGTTGTGACGGTCTGATATATCGTACTCGTACGATTCGAGTATTTTGTTTGTCGAGGAGAGACTCCGATCGAAAAGGAAACGACTTTCAACGAACACGTGCGATTTACTCTCGAGTCAGGTCGGATCTCGTCGATGATAGGGAAACCAGAAATACAGAGGGAAGAGCAATATCATCGTTAACACGTTGACTGCTACAGTGAAAACGGATATACGCGGCAAGACGCTGACTGCTACAGTAGAAATAGTCGTGTTTAATACGACACATTATAACACGGATTATTATAAACATCAGAAATCAATTTTTTTAGTGCGATATTTCAGTTTGTTGCTTTACATTATTAATGCAATTGCGACATTATATTTAAAATTAAAGTTGAGTATTTTTTCTTAATAATTTTCGAATATAAATTTTGAATAGAAATTGACGAAAATTCGTTTGAATGAAAAGGAGATATTGTAGAATAATTTTATTCAAATGATCTTCATTATAGTATTCATTCTAATATTTGCTATTGTAATAAATTCGTTTTATTCAAAGAAATAATAAGTTTTCATTTTAATATTTTCATTTTCAAGTTTAAATCCGTATTTGAAAATTAAAACAGAATAAATTGGTTATGCTTTAAAATAAAATGAGAAATATATTCATATTAATTGCAAACACTATTTTAGCTTTAGATTCATAACAATTATTAAATTGTACAGTTACACTGTTATCAAGGCAAATGAAACAGCATTTTGTAATACATGCTGATTTTAATAAAGTCATTGTATGGCAAAATAATTACCGTGTAATAAAACCAAAATAGCTTCAGTGTTGAACAAAATTAAGTTTCGTGTTTCGATCAATTTTTTGGTGCTAAGATTATACTGTACAGTAGACTACGGATGTGTCAAGAATACGATCGATTAATTTTCAAAAGACCTTCATTTTTTATGTCTTACATTATTTGTTTAATAAACACTTTTCGAAATTGGCCTTCGTCATTTACTAATTATTCGATTATACAAAAGAAACGCGGCGTAACAGTAACCTCCATAGCAGTCAAAGTGTTAATCAAAATCATTAACTCATATTAACATTCACGATTTAAGTTACGAGTCTATTTTATTCGTTTAACATTAAACTTTTTGTTACAAAAGTGATAAGTGGACTATGATTGTTTATGCATTCATAACATCAAAGAATACAACAAATCAAAAAGCTGTATAGACCGAGTTATAAGTAATAGATACAAAATTTTTCTTCTCTTTTGTCTGAAATGAGCTCTTTAACATGATACAAAGCGGAGAGGAAAATTTCAAATAAAACAAAGTCATTCGCATGTAACAAATCATTTTTATTTTCTATAATTCCAGAATAACAATTTATTCAATGAATGACACGTTATTTTATAAATGAATAGTATTACTTAATTATCTTCAAACAAAAATTATGAATAGATAGAAATTATTTATTATTCGCTCACTGTTATTCACTAAATAAATTATTACATCAAAAGTTATTTTAAAAAGTAATTTGTTACTCTCGAGGAATAAGGTTTTATTCGCAATGTTTTTATTCAAACATTATTCGAATAAATAATAATTCGTTAAGAACAAAAATGATGTATTATTCATTATTCACAAATATAATATTTGTAAAAAGATTCGATATTGATTATTTAAGTATTAAAATTAGTTTCGATAAGATTTAATTACCGTTTAATTCAATTCGTATTACTCAAAAATTGAATACAAAACGCAGTGATTAGACTAACCGATTCTACTTCATAAACATGCTCATCTCTACACGATTTACTAGCTGTAATCTTGTTCAACTAGTTTGTTTAAATGGTAGAAATATCATTAAAGATAATTACATTTTACCTTGAACTTTAACGTAAAAGATATAAAACAATTACTCAGACTCAAATTAAGTGACTATCACGGATGGATCTTTACGAAACATTCATCAATGTGTTTCCGTTTACATTTAAATTATTCTTCGGAGATGATATTTTTGATTTAGTAACAAATATATAACTTTAAATAATCTTTTAATTATATGAAAGGTGAATATAACTTCATATGTAATTATACTTGACTCATATTAAATCGATAGTAATTAAATAAATGGCAGGAATGATATAATATTACATTTAATTATAGTATTTCTTTAACTTAAATCAACAGCAATTAAATTTAAAAAAAATTGAAAATATTACTGATATGATATTCACGCGAATTGCTAGTTCAATTTAAAAAAAGAGAAATGTATTTATACGTGTCAGTATATTTGAAGAGATTGTCATTTTTCGATTTATCTAAACAAAATACTGCAGCTTTTAACAGAATTAATATGAGAAAAATCAGCATAAATAACAGAAATATTTAGTACGTGTTTGTCAATATCACAAATATTACATTTTCTTCTATTCCTGTATTCAGGAGAACCAAACAATTTTAGAAAAAAACATCTACATCGAAAATTAGATTGTGCATACAGGGTATTCCTATCTATAAATACGAATTATTTATAAGCTATCCATTGTTTGAAAAAAATAGTTCAAAATTTGAATGATTTCGGGGTAACATGATCAGGTGTAAAGAAAATATAATTCATTTTTCTGTATGTGAAAAAATGTATTTAAAAATGTATTATAAAAATGTATTTAAGTATTTATGTCGGAAAGCCATTATTGTAGAAAATATTTTAGTCTCAGTAATGCAAAGCACTTTGAACAATATGGAACGTGACTTCTTTTATTTAAGCAGTGTTCGAATTTTCGAAAATATTCCATTGAAGCAGTTTGTTTTTGAAAGACTGCTAAAAACACTGATTTTCACAATGTTTTAGTCTGAAGGACGATATAAAAAATTCTCAGTGGACAAAATTGGAAAAAAGAAATTACAATTTGCTCAAAGTATTTTATGCATTCCACGAAGTCGTTTTAAAGTGGTGAATAATCGCATATTTGTTCCATCGAAGTCTTTTTCCTTATTTTTCGGAGAACTACCATTTTTACATCCTACGTCAACTGCATCGATTCAACTTGTTTTTACGACTTGCAAAACCGAAAGATAGTCTCCGGTTCACACCTTCTTCGTGTACGAGTCATTTTGTAAATGAATACACATTCGAATTTTCAATCAACAGTTGCTGTCAGAAAGAAAGTAACATTGAATTTTTTAAATCCTGTCAAACATTTGTACAAATAATTAATAAAATATGTCGGCTACCAAAGTAGCTACAATTGAATCGAATTGCCAATTACATTAATCTGTCCAAACTAGTATAATAATTTCCCACCCTCGTCCTTTATTATAATCATATAAAATAATATTTAATAATCAAAATCAATAATAATAATAATAATCAATACGTAACATATAGTTTCAAATTAAACTTTAAATTAGAATAAACGTCTTAACATAACAATCATTATGTTTAAATATTCATAAAATATGTCTATTAGTAAGATATTCCGTTATTCAGTCAATTATATTCAGTCAAACATATTCAGGTTAATTTATGTTATATTCGATTTAAAGTACATAATAATTACCTCGTTCACAATGAATCTTACTTAGGTTAAGCTAAATTTGATTAGAACTGCATAACAACTACTTCCATAACAGTAAATTTCAAGGAGGTTAGGTTTGATCTGAAGTCTAAGCAAAAATAACTAGAATCATACATTACATTCTACTTTAGTAATTCCTATTAGCTTTAACGACATCTTAAGAACATTATCGATGCATTTAATTACTGATAACATTTCAATCATATCAAACTATTGTTTAAAAACAACAATGGTAGGTTTGCATCGTATGTTACCTCTCCTATATTACGGTACTCTGAGAACACGGTTTTGATACAACGCGGTGCAAAAATTGCGATAATCCTCTTATAAGTGCTCTTAGAATGCAGTTTCTGTATGTATGATGTCACTTAATATGAACTTGTACAACACTCTCGTAATACTAGTTTCATTTAATACGGTTGTGATATAACAGAACGAACTAGCAACACAAAATCAGTAGAGTATTAAATCATCGTCACATTCGTATTATTGACGTTTGTAAATTGTACCAATATTATACTTATTTGTGAAATACATATAATTACGACAATATAATCAAATTATATTAATACTATTCAGATGCTTTTATGCTAAATGGACAATTTTCAACTGTGTTATAAGAAGGGTGACTATACCTTCCCAACACTTTTCAACAGCAAGTTGTATGTCTACAAAACAATTTGTTCATTTTGTGTTTTGTGCAGATCTTTCAATTTTTCAATTGATATAAGTAGCACTTCAGCGCACTTCATTGTGTCCCTTGAACAGAAATGACAGGAGACAACTTTCATGATTCCAACTTTTTTAAAAAATACAATAACGCACACTCATGAAACAAACTTAAAGTATACTCATCGTTACTATGCAAAGGACACGTGTGTCATTTCAATATAAAGTCGGAACATAAAAGTGAAAATTTGCACATTCATGGGTCTGCCATGAGGAAGACAGTATGTAAATATCTTAGCATTCACTTCGCTTATGATGCAACAACGAATTATACAGGGTTCGACATGTAAAAGCGAGCACCGCGTAACTTTTTACAGAAAAATGAAAACATCGTAACTCTTTATGGAAAAACGAAAAATAATGCAACCCCTTGTAGAAAAATGCAGAATAACGTAATTCATACAATACAGCAAAAGTTTTTCAGAACAACAAGTTTGAAGGTCCACTGCGTTCCTTGACTACCATGGCAATATTATCTTCTGTCGAACGACGTCAACGCATATTGTTCTCGTAAACAATGTCTACACAGCACGCGAATGTTGGCTTGAAAGAAAAACACAAACAAAATTTTCAACGGAAAGATGTACTCTCGATAATGTGCATTGACTTTTCAGTTCTTTAAATACGTAATTAATTGTTTGCACTAATTGCTCCTCAATTCGATATCTACTGTATACTTTTTCTTTAATTTATTCTCATAGATAAAAGTTCGTGGGTGTAAGATCTGTGGACCTTGAAGGTCAGGCTCCACATCCTATCCACTAATCATAATTATTGTTTAAAAATCTTCTCAAATTTAAGCTAGAATGTCGTTGATCATACTACGCGTTCACCTTGCTTGACAGAAAGTAACATTGTCATAACAGCGCAGGAACGCAGAAAATTTTCACATTTGATTTTCTTGAAAAATAAGCCGGAAATTAACAAATCCTGTTGCATATTTCTCTGTTATTTTTTAATAAAGAATTACGCGGTATTTGCTTTTACGTGTTATTCGACCGGAGCACATTTATTCATACAATCTATTTAGCTGGATTATATTTATTGTTAGTACATTTGTTAGTACACGTAGTACACCGTCGTACATTTGTTGTTACGCGTTATTTGTTCGGAGTACATTTATTGTTACATGTTATTCGGTCGGAGCGTAGTCTGATACTTTTGACAAATGATTTGTCCACGATGTCGTCGTATCTACATAAAAACTCGAAGTCGAGTAAGGTCGGTTCCCAATAAAAGGCCACGTGGAGTTTGACACAATTACGAGGGCCCGTCGTCCTGTTTCAGCGTCCTTCTCGACGCGTCCCTCGTTATGTCCAGAAATAGACATCGGCGAGGCAAGCCTTATGAACAGCTCAATCCTTTTCTTCTCTTTCCTCTCTTTCTTCTGCTCGCTCTTTTGTTTCGCCTGTCCGCTTGCAGCAAGGCTCGCGGAATGAAGATCGCGCCTTCTCGTCCTGACGTGCGAATCCCTGCGGCTCAGCCGTGACCGAATCGCCTCTTTCATTACTCGAGAGATCCGTCGCGACGGGTTAGCTCCTGAAACGACGATCTGTTCCAATGGAACGCGAGAAAAATCGTCGGATCGCGAATATATTCGGCGGACGAAGCGCCGACCTTGGCGTACCCAAAGTGTGTCAGTGGAACACGCCGGGGCGTCTGAGGAATCTTCGAAAGTGGTCGACTTTGACAGGATCGATCGATCGATTCGAAGTTCCGATGCAACAGCTGTTTAATCAGGATTTCAACACTGTTCCAATAAAACGAAGCAGCTCGTGAATTTTAAATAATCTTTTTTACCAATGCAAATTTATTCGAAATTATATAAGTGTTGTAACACTTCGTATCAAAATTTTCTGACAATATGAATTTCTTAATTCTGTTAATATTTCGATCTTTATTTGGATCTCCTCACAATATATGTGCTTTTTGTAAACAAAAATATGAATTCTTTTCATAAGTTTTTGTAGCGTGAAATAAATATGCTGTTTTTAAGTATAATTCTAAGTAGGTTTATCAAAAATGTAAGAATAAAAATTTATTTGAATTACAAATTATTATCGTATTTTGAGTAACTTTTGATTGTTTATATTCTTCTAAATTTCATCGAAAGAGATTTAAATTGTTCCATTTACCCAAAACTCAAAAACAATGTCGTTCAAATATTAAGTTGTATACCATATAATACCTTAAATACAAAATAGCACATTTAACAAAAATTTTCAATGAATAATTATCAATAAAATTTAACGTGTCAGATGTCTACATTTCTAATCAGCACAAATAGCTATGTTCGCATTTCTGTTTATGGAGTGTTATAATTTCTACTCGTATAACTATTATATAAATTGTGTCTTTATATATTTATTTAATTATTTATTTTAGTATTGAAGGGAGTAATAGATATATAAATAATAATAGTTTTAAAAATTGAACACATTTCAACGAAGAAACACAACAATAAAAACAATTTAAATGAATAAATACGTAATAAAATAATAAATATTTTAAATTACTCAAAATTACATTTATAATACTTAAGAAAAATAATTTAACCAATTCCTCTGGTTTAAATTATTTCTATTTGTTTTATTGAGAATACATTAAATATT
The DNA here is from genome assembly GCA_945859555.1 of Megachile ligniseca. NCBI lineage: Eukaryota > Metazoa > Arthropoda > Insecta > Hymenoptera > Megachilidae > Megachile > Megachile ligniseca. The sequence goes on from OX243778.1 coordinate 1,675,788, forward strand.
CATTTCCTGCTTTCCTTTTCTTCGATTATTTGTTTTTCTATGACTAAGCATTTTATGTAACAAGTTAAACTATGTGATCTAGAAAAGGAAAATACTCAATAATATTTATTTCGTTAATTTTTACAGTGGCTTAAGTGCATTTATAGCCATCAGAAACATTATTTTTTTACCAATATTTATTACGCTAATTGGGTTGATAAATTATACACTACAAACACAAAATCATTATATTACCTTGTTATTAGTTATCAATATTTTTAATTTTGTTAAAATTCGAACCCTTAAATATGTCGATTTTAAAATAAATAGACTTGGGCTATTTTCAAAATAAACGATTCATATATTTTTCCTGAAATTGATGACTTTAGAAATACGTGCGTTTAATAACTTATATTCTTAAAATTGATATTATATTTATTAGTAGACATCTCAATATAAAAATAATCATTGAAACAGTAAATAAAATACTTTCACCTTCGATATTTCAAGATTGTGTCATTTATAATGACATGAAATAAACAGTTGGCCACTAATAAGAGTATGATCTGTGACAAGTACAATTGCCTTAATTGTCGAATTCTCAAAATCAATTTATACAAAAATGTAGCGTAAAAAGTTGACTTATAAATTTAAATAAAAACTGTGACTTTAAATTTTCAATTTACTTTTGCACGAGAAAGCCTTTCTGAATTTTACTTGCATGAGATTCTGCATATGTGACATGATACGTAGCGTATTAAACCTCAAATCCGTTCGCGTAAATTTCTTAAATCGCATACATAAGTGATCTCATAGGATTTACACTCGTTGAACGTCCACGCGTCCAAGTCGAAACGATCTTGTTCCGTTTTTTAAATCGATCGCAGCAACCTGACAACTACAGCAGGATCATTCCCGTAAACATCCGCGTTGTAAACACGAAAGCATTCGAACACTTCGGATTGTCTCGCTGTGGACACCGAATATCCCAGGTTCCTAACGACGCGTTTTCGTCGGTGCTCATCGTTAACAAGCGTTTTTCAACAACAGTTACGGCGTTTACGTAAATTTATTGGCCGGCTTTAACATTGACTGTAAAACCCAGCTCAATTGGTTCCCGAAGATATAACGAGGTTAAAAAAAGCCAGCCCCGCCAATTTATTCGCCCGAGAGATGCTCTTGACCAACTACATACTGCTTCAAAATCAAACTTTAACGGTTCATATCAGACAATCGATCATTCTTAAACTTATGCTTTTATCTTGTATATTTAGTAAAATTAATTCACATTTATTTAAATTATTGAATTAATTTTAATTCGATTACGCAGTCCTAAATGAATTGTAGAAGTAATAAATTAATATAACGATAAATTAGTGGAAGTATCTTACAGATACAAATATTAATTAATATAAATTTTGTAACCAAAATAATTCTTTTAATGTTAACAAACATTTATTGAGCCATTTGTGTCTTGAAAATTTTTGTTTTGCATCGACTGTTCGAAACGAGTCATCGACCGTTTGTTGACTATCCTCTTGAACCGAGTGATCGTCATTTTTCCTCGATGATATTAAAGAACCGACCGATGGTGTACCGTGTTGCTTCAGGCGCGAACCTTTGATTTTATCATTGAATCATTGAATGGACGGGCCACCGCAGTAGGAGAACAATAAAACAGACCGAGAAAGCTGGTCAATATTTATGGAAGACAAGTGACTCTTTATTGCACAGTGGTCCTGCTTCAGGAACTATGGAGGATCATATCGTGCGTCCTGTAACGCAATTTTATTGCCACCTATTGCGATTACTTTGCTCTAGAGGAAGGTATTTTGAGGAGTTGTCAAAATATTGGCATTCTTAACAAAACGAGAGAAAATTTCAAATTATTAGGTTATCTTTTCATTTGTAATTCTTTAAAGTTCCTTGAATTTTACTGTAGATTAATTGGAAAGTTACTGAAAATATGGCAAATGTTGATTCCAAAAACATTTACGTTGATTTGAATATGTGACTTATCTTTGTAAATAATTGCATTTATCTTTATAAATGAAGATAAATGTAATTAAACTTATTTAATGTATATTGACCGATTAGTATACAAATCGTTATACCTAAGATTCTTATTAAACTAGAAACCCCCTCTTTATACAAAAGAAAATTAAATTCAAATGTTTCTAACAAATGAAATAATTGAGTTATCAAGAAAACGTTGCATTGTAGAATAATGTAATTCAAACTATTTTCTATTATATAATTTCGGATATCACAGATGGTCCCTATAATTAAAAGTACCACTCTCTTTGTATTTTATAATAACAAAATAACTTCTCATGATTTTAATCTTGATCGTAATACCTTTTCGGATGGAAAAGTACATTTAAGGTCTGTGGTTGTTAAGACCCGTTACAGTCATTTATGCGATACAACAATAAAATCAACGAACAGTGAATCCTGAAATTAGAAGTAAGAATTATTTGGCTGCCGTGACATTCTCACAGCAAGAAATCGTTTCTCACCGGCTCTCCAGAATTATACATTATAACACACTCAGCATGACGTCATCATTCATTTATGTAGGCACTGAAAAAGGTGTCTCATTTTATATCACAAAAAGCGAACTTCGTTCGATCAGATGAGGTGGAACAGAGCTTCCAACATTGATTAGTTTTTTCATAGCTGCATTTATTGTTCTAAATTATTTGCTACGCGTAAGAAACATCTTAATTAAAAGGAAAAGATGTGATAATTACAACGATAACAGTTGGCGTTTATTTAATAGGTATAAAACTATGAATCCATTGCAACTTTTTGTGCACTTATTACTAAACAAGTTTTAGTAATCTTACCGAGAGTTATTATAGAAAATGCATAAAGAAATGGGACCAAACAGAAATTTACTTAGCCACGAGATGATTATAAAAATGTATTTTTTATTACGCTTGATGAATATTTTATACATGTTGCATATTGCGTGCCATTTAGAGTTAGACCGTAAAACGATTAATGAATAAATTATCAATAGTTATTTACTGTGTTGTTTTACAGTTTTCTGAATTATCGCATATATTTTTGTATATTTTAACATTTGTTTCATTCTACATTCGTGAAATTCGTTTGTAAAGATTAAAAAGTGAAGTACCTAGTGAAAAAATCATGATCAATATTTCTCGTATTGAAGAACAAGATTACAATTTTATTACAGAATGACATAAAATTATGTAAAAAATTCTTTTTAACAATATGTCAAATGGAATTTTCAATATAATTCGTAACTGTGGTAACACGATAAATGAAGTTTCATATTTTTGTACATAAAATACAATAAAATAGTTTACCTGACACGGTTAGTATATTTAGGGAGTGGGTGAAAATTAGTTTTTGTGAAAATCAACTGAATATTTACGTCAGACGTCGACAACCTGTTTTGGCTGTGAGTCAAAATCAAAATGTGAGTAAAAAGACGTTGCGAGTCAGTGGTATTTTCATTTTGAAACAGATTTTTGGTAAATATCATACTAAGGTAAATTTTAATTGACGGCAATTTAGTCAAGTCTGGCTTACAGTTAGTCTTAAGACGAACACAAGCATATGGATTTTTGGTAGTTAAGCTGCTCCTATTCTTCCTCAATAAATTTCATGTATGAAAATATTTGCATACAAATATGCATTTATATTTGAGTTAGTTAAAATTACTCGTTGACCGAGTGATAGGTTGCCGTCATATTTTTACACACTACAAATTAATATTTAAAGAATATTGGCCATAATTTTCAGCCGAGAACTGAAATGAATGAAAACAAAGAGGGGTGGTTTACTTATGCAACGCGGCATACATTTTTTCTCACTTTTGCATAAGGAGTTACGTGATGTCCACTTTTACGAGTTATTCAACCTGCATTGTTAAAAATAAGGGAAATAGCGAAGATGTAGATAGTTATTGCCACACCCTGTATATTCGAAGAGATTGCTGATTATACGACGATGAGAAGAACACTGTCATCTCGTGCGTGGATGAGCTAGCCGATCAGAAGGCAACAGGACCGCCCTCGCGAGTATCTCGTTCGCCAAATATGGCCAGCATCGCTTCACCTGGGAGTATCTTAATCCGGTGATCGCGATCATGCGAATTGTCTCATTTGAGACTGGCATACGAGCCTCATGCCCTTCCGTGAGGGGCTAATAAAGTCGTTGAGCGACGGCCTAACCCTTGCTCGAATCACGGACGTGTCACGATTAGATGGCCTTGAGAGATGGGAAACAGAGAAGACGAGGTCACCTCTGGCCGTTCCAAGGGCGACCAAGATCCTTCGCGGATAGTCGAAAACGCGAGGTGAATTCGGAATGACGCGACGTGTCCCCTCGTTGAAAAGCGAAGCTGATTCCGACTGAACAGAATCGGAAAGTTGCAAGGTTATATCTCTGCTTCATAGTCGGAAGTCGGTTGCGTATCTCATTAGGTGGAATGCTGGACACCGGTGCGACATCAGCGATATTTTTAGAGACGTTTTTATCGATACCTCGTTCAAGTATAACGAGTTCGCGCAAACAGTTCTAGGCGACAAGTCGACTCGCAATTACAGATTCATGGATCTTCTGGGAATAACGTTTAGTTCGGTTCGATGATTTCTAGGACCTAAACTCTTCAGATTCGAATTTGCAAAGAACATTTTGTATTTTACGTTTTATTTTCTTATTGCGGTTGTTAAAGTTGCAAGGTTTTCTAAGGATGCTTTCATAGTGTATGTGTTTTCGAAACAACAGCTGTTCAATTCCTTTTTGCACGAAACAATCATATGAACTCTTCTAAATCAAATAATATAAATCATAATTACATATTTATAATAGATTCAAATAATGATCAAATTGGAAAAAGGATTTAAAACGATTTTGAGAGTGAGTCATGTCATTTTACGTATCGTGTATCGTTTCGTTCACGGTATTATAATTAATCATTTTGTTTTACATATTAGACCAAATCTGGCTTTCTTTTTACATAAAAATGTAATACATCATGCATGAAAGTTTACACAGTGTGTAACTAAACTGTCACATTATAGTTCAATTTTCATTTTAAGTTGAACAGTTAAATGCAGTGTATGAATTTTTCTGCGAGTGATTTAACTGTCCTCTATCGGTCACATAACGAAGATAAACGAGTAAAGTTTATAATTGATGGAGGAACGTTTCCACAAAATTGCTTGTTTGAGTTGCGTCACTATCGCAAATGTGCAATTTGTTCTGCCACTTGTAATCTGTTGAAGTACAAGTAGACTTAACTTATCTTACTTCTCTTAACGAACGGATATGTGTAAATATATTTAATATTTAAAATTAATTGGTAATTTCAACATCGGTTAATATTTCAAACGAAATACCATTTTCGATATCATCTAGCATTTCAAATAAATATTTCAAACAAAATAATATTTTCAATACCAGTTAATATTTCAAAGAAACAATACTACTTTCAACCCCTGATATTAATGTAAAGAGGTGATACACTTCTTTTTCCAATGTACAAAAATATATAAATTGTATTTACATATGCAGATTAATACAAAAAAAGTGAACTAAGATCACTATGACTTTAAACCCGTGATATTAATGTATACATAAGTTTACGCTTTGCGTCACGTCTTTTTCAATATACAAAAATACGTAAACTGTATTTCCGTACGCAAATTAATATAGTAAAAAAAATGAACTTAGACCACTATAATCTTCGCTAATACGCAGATAAAAATTAATACCTTTAAATGTACAAAATCTTCAAGCATATATTTCGACCAAATATATTAGGTTGAATGACTGGTGCTCAGACTAATATTGATAATTTTGTTATAATTTATTTTAATGTATCTTCTTCTCTATAGCTGTTGTAACTGCATTTGTGAATTGTGATCAAAGGAAGACATTCCAATGGCTAAACAACGCAGAAAACGAGTAGTCGATGAATACAATAGAACCTCAAACCACTTATGTATTATTCAGATATCAAATTAATGAGCTCACGATAATATTATACGCTTTATTATTTTGAAATTGCTATTGGAGCTCATGTTCGTACTCTATTTTGCATTGTTTATTAGCCGTATACGTGTTCAGAACCTATGGATGGTACTATGAATAGTTGTTCGTGCACTATTGAAACAAATATAGAAAGTTATAAGTTTATGCACATTAAACCTTAAATGGTCTATGGTTTTTCTATTAAATCTATGATTTAATCCTGTGCAAGTGTCATGAGTGTGACTCAATATAACAAAGTAGGGGGTTACTTTGTTTTATTAAATTAAATTCTATATTGTCTATTAAGAATACACTTTTTCAAGATGAAGGTTCATGAAATTATTTTTTTTATAATCTTATGGAATCTTCTATAATTTTCTAATTAATGAAGTTACAAATATACATATATATAACATATTTGTTTTCGTTTGCATACAAGAATAAGCTATTGCAGTTTTCCTTATAAAAAGTTAAAAATTATTACATCGCTTTTCTTAGAAAGCAAGTACAGTTTATAATACACTTGAGAGTGTACTTGTATAATGTTATTTAAAATACTAAGCAGTTTAATTTTTAATCGAACGACTAACTATGAAAATAAAATATTTTATTCGTCGTAATAAATATTTTAAATAGTATTTTATTTGTAGAACATTCTACTTATATTTATTCTTCTTTATTTATATTTATTTCCTGCGTATTTGTAATATTAAAATGTTATTATTGAAAGTAATAACTTTTCTAAAATCTTGAATTATTCACTATAACAATAATATTGCAAAACTACAAGTTAGGTAATATTCAAGTAATTTTAAGCTACGAGTTTTAAGCTTTAAAAAATGCAATTGTTTCTAAAATATGATATTCCGATTCTGTCTCACGATTTTCCATATATGTCTCTTACCATCTCGCATGGTATTTTCCATTATAATACATCTTTTCTTAATATATTTTAAGACATTTTAAATATAAGATTAAAATATTTCATCTCACGCTTCAAGTTATTAAAATACGTACATTTATTATTTGAAATATTCTCCTAAATATTTTTTTTCTTTCTTTAAATTTTACCCAGTTCCAAATATAACAATGTCACGCTGGGAAAATTTGAGAATTTCAGCTTTGCACGATGCTTTACGAAAGATGGGATAAAATACGAAAATACCTAGTAGCTTATCGCACGATCACGAAGTCATTGTTACTATACCGCACAGTCATCGTCATCCTTGCAACTGTCAATAGTCCATTTGCACGTATCTCGAGTATCTCATCAAGTTGCATGATGGCAATGGAGACCATTATCACCCGTTGTGTTGATCATGATCATCGTCGGTGCACTCGAAAACAACCTCATCAACAAGTCTTACCTGTTGCGATTAAAAGAAAAACGAGTTGATTGGCGATTAGATACATAACTACCAGATTCGAACAGGATAGTGCTGTTTATAATTGAGGACTTATGTCAGGATATGTGGCAAAATAGTATTTTGAAATATTTGAAATTGAATTTTTGTTTTATATACAAAGTTGCAATAATCATCTATAAAATCAATACTGCGTAAACTTCATTATTGAGAGAGGTTAGGTTATCTTCTAACTTTTCGGATAATAATTAGCCTTATGAATAGCTTTCTTTTAAACTATATCATGTAAGAAAGATATTTTTATGAGTATTTACATTAGATTTTTTATTAAATTCACATTCTTTCTATAGAATAATTTATTGCAGTTTAACAAAATAAGCGTCACTCGAATGAATAACCTTTTCCTATATCTCCGGTTATTTCTTTAGTCTTATCCTGTAGAATTCCAGTAATTTGTAGGCAAAATAGAAGTTTAGTTATCAATGTAATAAAGTAAAATTTTGTTGCTATAAAATGTCAAAAATAGCAGAAACCCTCGATGTAGAACATTAGAGATTTGCTATGATAAAATAAAATTTAAATTGTAAGCATTCTTTTTGTTTTGAAATACTAAATTAAGGTTAATTCCTTATTAACAATATTCGACTCATAATTATTTTTCGCAGAATTCAGTCAATAACATCAAACTATATTGAATTACAAAAATATTTAGCTAGCTAAAAATTATTTTTTTCCTTCAAGGCAATTATCTCATATTCTTTTATAAGTATGTATTCATATTGTTTGACTGGCTATCATAAGGAAAAGATTATTTAATTTGATGAGTAGGTGCAGTTTTTACATTCAATAACATTACAATTAATTACTTATATAGAGAGCGCACAATTTTTGGAACAATATAGTCCAGTTAGTACAATTATATAAGATCCATGAAGTAACAGATTTGCAAAATTATAACACGCACTTGATTGGAATAAGGAAGAAATTTACAATTAAAGTTTTATCACAGAAATTTATAGACTTTCACATCTTTAAATTCCTAAATTTTCGAATTTTCAAATTGAAAATTTTTGTAATTTACAAATTTTCGAATTTTTTAATGTACAAATTCACAAATTTTCCAATTCTTATATATTCAAAGTCACAAATTTTCAAATTTCTTTTATTCAAAGTCACCAATTTTTTAATTTCTGTATATTCAAATTCATAAATTGTCAAATTCTTATATATTCAAATTTACAAATTTACAAATTTTCAAATTTCTATAATATTCAAATTACCAAATCTTCCAATTTTTAATCTTAAAATTTTTACATTTTCAGTCTTTTAAAACTTCAAATGTCCAAATTGAGAAATTTTCAATGTTTCATAATTAAGAATCTTCGAGTTAAAGAATTTTCCAATTTGAAAGAGATTACAAGTTTCCAGATTGAATAGTTGAACAATTTTCAAAATTGTTTCTTCATTAATCACTCGACAAAAGAAAACTTTCAACTTGTATTATTTTAAAAAAGTGCGAACTATGATTTTGCAAAATCACTCATAATTTGCCAATTTCTGTCAAATGTCGAGCATCCTTTATACGAAAATATATTTTATTTTGCCACCCAGTATATGACCAATTCGATCATCCACGTGATGGAATGACAATAGCTTAGGGGTTAGGTTAGATTTGCGGTTAAATCGGTGGTCAGATCAGGTTCGAGTGACATTTCCCACTCACGATCGATCGAGCTACACCAAACGGTTGTAGTCTCATTCCACTTCCATTATAGTTCGAAAAATTCCACGAATTCTGGAGGAAAATTTCAAACGATCGATATTTGTCATGTCTCTCTATAACGCCCAGCAGCAAAGAGAAAATTACTTCCTCGAAACGGCGATAAACGAGCAAGAAGTTCGGTATCGGTGACCGGTGACCGGCTTGCTGGAACCAGAATAGTTCTTGAAACATTCTTTCTGCGGAATTGCTGTCTCCCTGAGCAGCAAAATGTGAAAGGAAGCCCTAACAATGCGACCGGTACTTTTACTTACGACCGCAAGTGGCACTATCCTAGTTCGACTCTAAATCGCCGATAGAATCGATTTCTCTAACCGCAATGACGACCGCAAATATAGAGTTATACATTCTCTCGCGTGTACATAGCGTATAGCCGCTTACAACAAGCTTTTCGCTGAAAAATAAGAAGAAAACTATTCACGATTCTGACATAAGAAAAGATAGTGTCTTTCTTACGAGACAGATCATAAATCTCGAACGACGAGAGATGATCCAAAGATATTAAGAGCACAGCTTTGCTTGGCTTACAGGTCGGTGATCGGGTCTAGCGGTGTGATCGAAAACAGGGAAGGAGAGGGGAGATTAGCTGGGCAGGGGTACAATTAGCGGGCGGGGGTAGCAAGGTAAAAGAGAAAAAGCAACGAAAAAGGGGAAAAAGCGGTGGTTCCGGCTACGAAGTGTGTTATGATCGGAAGCGAAACATGCTCGAAGTTCAGCACTCGGATTTTTTAAGAGAGGGAGAAGCCTGCAACCCTCCTACCGACGATTTACTACACCCCGATTCGACCGGGGCTTCCGTTTCCGGGTGGAAGCCCGCCGAGAGATGCGTCTCCTTCAATCGAGACGTCCACGTCAAGAGGATCGGTGAGTCCAGGCAATCACACCATATCAAAAAAAAAAAAAGAATAGACACCAATTGGTAGAGCGACATGCTACGAGTTGTTTAACGTTGCTTGACTTTCGCAGAAATAAAAAATAACTGTTGTTTTGCACATTTTTATGGAAAGTGTCATTTAGTAAACCAATCGTACTTAACCAGTTAACTGCAAAATATAGTTATAAAATCCCCTCACGGAATTTGTAATTAAAATCGAGCAATGACGAGTATATACGTATTTAACTGGTTAACCTTTTAAACCATGTTCTTTTCGGATGTTGTATCGGTCGGAGTTAGTTATTTATTATTGCAATGTTCAAATAAACAAGGGAAGTTGAAGTGTTATGTATTTTGGAGTTACCGATTCTTAGTTGTGCAAATCATAATTAGTATTGAACGGAAAGCAAATATGATTTAGGTTTGTCATACTTGGTTTGTAATATGCGTCACATACATTAATTATTCCGTTATTGAAAATGATTACTAGTATTCGAAACAAATGTTAACCATTCATAATGATTACTCGTAAATGAATCGTTTTATCGAAGATATTAATTGTTGTATAATAACATTTAAAATTTGTCTTGTAACAGTGATATTGTCTAGATGTTTGATTATTATTTTCTTAATTCTTTGTGGTAGAAAATATATCTGTTTGTTCATTTTATCGAACAATTAAATTGACGAGATGTTAGCGTTCCTCGATTAATAAAATGAAGTATTTTGATTTGTTTGATAAAATTGAAATTTTTGTTTTTCGTAAAGTAGATATACATAAAATGAAAAAAGGATATTCATTTATTCGACGAAGTTTTGTGATACATGAGAGTCAGAAAGAAATAAACTTGATCCAATCAGAATGCAGCTTTACATTCTCAACATACGGACGCTGATAACTTTCTTGTAATCTCGCTTTCTGAGAAACAACCACATGAGATCCGCGGTGCAAAACTAGTGGTCCGGCACAAATAATTTTCATAATCTGAGATCGCTCTAGGACCGGACCGTATTTTTTCTGAAACGCAACAACATGTCCTCATGGCAATCGTACTCGTAATCTCGCATTTTCTCTCGTCTCGAGGTCACCGTTTTCACTCAAGTATAATACGCGTAATACCGCTCTATTCTTGTTAAACATTTGAAATTTTTACAGGGTGTTTCATACAAGTTTGTACATTGAAATTAGTCATAAAGTCGAAATAATTGTTTCTACGTAAACTTGTATTTTAAGTAGCAAAAGTTATGACGTCAAAATATTAGCCATATTTGAGGAATTTATTTGACAACGAAAATACAATATTCCTGAATAACTATTCCATTGTGATTTTAATGTACTTTCTTGCAATCAATAAGTACAGTAACATAAGTTTGAAATAACAAAGAAGCATTGAAAACTCGTACTCATCAATTCGAATTTTGTAGATTCATACAGCGACGAATGACAAAAATAAAGTACATTTCATTGATACAATATTTAATTTCTTTAAGTCTTTAAGGCTGCGAAAACTAACCTCAAAATCAAATGGATGTTGTTTCGAATATAATTCATAAAGTACAAAATACGGAAAAAAATATATTGGATTTAAATATAATTGTACGATAAGCATTACAAACTTGAATTAATAAAATTTTATAAATAAAATTGTTTTTCTCAATAGAATTCTTTTCAAAATTTTGTTAACGCTAGTTCATAAGTCTTATTGTACCATTAAACTTTTATTCAATACATTTTTTTCTCTATCTTTTATATTAGGATCATTCAATAAGTAACGAGACAAAACCACTATAATACTTCACATAATATAAAAATACAGAACGCGATACTTTATTTAGAATTGTTAGTTACATTTCATTAAACTAAATCGTGCATCCGTTGTTTCAATAAATACATAACAAGAATCATTATTTAATAATGGCGAATTCTCCTGAAAGATGCATTTTAAAAGAGCAGTGTTCTGTAACACAATTATTAGGTCAAATAATCGAAATGTAAATATTCCACATTAGTTTAGGCAATTGACAAGTTATAGTAGAAGAAATTTCTAAAAATTATAGTGTTCATTTTTTAAATCGAGTCTAAATCTATTCTTAAATCTAGTTTTACAATAATGAAGGAGTAAAAAACAATGTTCAAAACTGATCCAAATAGCAAGACAACGGATTCTCTGCTACTAGCGTAAAAAACTAGTAGAGATAAGACAAGCATTATAAGGAAATTATGTTGAAAAGTACGCAAACTGATATTTGTTGCATAAATCATTTTGAAACAATTGTTTCTTGTCTATTTACTTATCTAACCTCCATACGTCTAGAATTATAGGGAATAGTTGATAGAGTCATTTAACTTTGAGGTTAGATCGTACAATACCAGTCTGAAAACCCATAAGATTTTACCGTCATTGATAATTAAATATTCACAGTATTCCTTTGTACATTAAAATTATATTTTCTGTCGATGTTATATAAATCATACTCAACATAAACACTTTTTAAATTATTCGTCACAGTATGAAAGTAAAAATTCGTAATCCAAATTTCACAACAAAATGAAGATGGTGCCGTAATACAAGAATCCTCAGAAATGTAAAATTATCCAAACAAATAAGTGAATCGTCAATAATGTGTTCCTAATTTGAAACAAGAAAGTAAAACATGTGTAGGAGGCGAAAGCGAAAAGTCAAGCAACGTTACATCGGCTCGGAACGTGTTCCGCTTAATTTATTATATCTAACTGTTCCAAGCTCGAGCTCTCGATATCAATGTATAACACATTTAATCAAGACCCTGCCGCTGACTAACGGCACGAATAATCGTTGCGCTGTGCGATCGATCCGATCGATCTTCTCTCCTTGTGTGTAATCATTAATAATGTCTCAGTAATGCCATTAATTGTGGTCTGTTAATAAATCTGCTGATTGCGTAATAATAACTTTTTCAATACAGTAACGGGCATGGTAGGTTTCTCAAAGGAAAATGGCGATATATGGAAAGGAAGCCTCGTCATTCGCGTACCAAGTGAATCTTAAATATGGTATATCTGACAATATTTAATAATTAAAAAATATATTCACTTTAATATTAATACCTTCTAAATTAAGATTTATTACCGTATCATTTAATTATTCTTGTATTATTTAAGTCTCTAGTACAGATCTGATTCGAGCATAATGCGAAATAACTTCTATCGAGGCCTCTTTGCTGTATATCACATTTTACCCCAGAAAAGGCTAGCATACTCGATACCGTATCAAATAACGCGATGATTGTTGCAGTTGTATTTTTGATCAATCATTTTTTCTCGTGCTCCTGTTTTAATTATGATATGTGGGCTCGTAATATGGCATTGGTGTGTGCGCGCTGGATTCAATCATTCCTCTTACATCATCAGCTTAATTATTAATTACAATTAATGATCTCCCCTCTGTTTTCCCTCCTGAACGTGTCGCGTGGATCTCCGCCACCGATTCACGAGTATTCGAACAGGCTGCGTGTATGTGTTCCATCGTAATCACGGTGGTTTGCTTAGCGTATGAACCCTTAACGCACGTGTCGAGCATGTCGGACTAACAGGGAAACACACGATCTTAATGATTCAAATGCTTCTGAAAGTTCATTACCTTAAAAATAGACGTTATGCGAGCAGTGGATTTGTTTTTGTAAGGTAGACACTCGTTACATTGCCGTTACGTATATTTCAACGCACATTAATGATGCTCCATCATTATAGTGTACAGAAATTCATGGAAACTATCAAAATCGGCTTTTTCTGGTTAGTGTAATACCACGCATTATATTTTCTACGCGTTGTATTAAATGTGCTATATTTTTCACGCGTTGTGTAATTACGTGTTATATCGCCACGCGATGTTCTACGTTCGTATGATGTACCTATGGACAAGAGTTATATCGCCACCCATTGTACCATAAATACATTCTATATGACAGTTCCAAGAATTATCTGCTTCTATTACCCCTTCTGTGGCAATATAATGAGTGTCTACTGTGAAAAAGCTTTGAAAATTACCAGTCATTGGTTTCACGAAACGAATTATATGTTAAGAAAGTGTGAATAATCGTCAGGATTAAATAACAAACGGACAGAATTATTTCTCGCAAAATTTCAACGCACCAGAAAATGTAATTGTTGGATCTTGTGTTTCCTTGCACGCTACGCCCGATCTGCAAACAGCTTCGAGTGAATTAACTTGAATGAATTGTAATTTGTTTTTATAATTTCAGCGGAAACCTCAAACACGCTGCTCGTGCTGTAAACGAGCATTGCGTGAGAAAGTGAAAACTTTCAGTGGTTTCTAAAGATTCACCGGCAGCTAGACGGTAATTCGTAGTAGGCAATTCAGTTACACTATTTCCTTAAATTATTCATCTTTGAAAATGTTGACATAAATGGCACAAATTTTCGGTTGTTACTGTAACCTGTCATTTTCCACACAATTCAATTTCAAACTGGCAGGACCAACAACGAGTGAAATTTTCATCGATTTTTCGATCACTCTTATGCTGTCTAACTCCGTAATATACCATATCCACTATGAATGATCGTACAAATGAACCTCAAACTAGAGGCCATTATCTGAGAGGCTAGTCAGCTTTTTTATTATTTTATAGTTGTCATTCGCCGAGTTTACGATCGTATGGTAGATGCGATCGTAGTTCCATCACAGCAGGATGAGCGAGACAGCCAAATAAAAGATAAAAGGAAGAAGTATAGACAATAGAACAGGCCAGAAGTGCAAATAGCTCCGTCGTGTTTTTTACAGTTAAATCTTTAATAGCGTTAGCTAATAACGTCGGTAGAATGGTTTCCAAACAAGTGCGGAACATCTTTCTCCAACGATGCTGATCATGGTAGCTGACGAGACCTCTCCATTGGTATCCATTGACGCGAGGCCGTCGATTTTCTTCGCTATCGAGCCGAGGGAGATTGTCAAGGTCGAATGTCAACATCGCAAATGGATGGTCAACGACCCCATCACCCATTCACTTTTTGCTCGTTCCTCTGCGCCATGATCTTGCCGCGTGAACGGTTTGCAGAAAAAAGGGACACAGAGAAAAGAACTTATGTCGAGAGGAAATTACTTTGAAATCGGGATAATCGAGCGTGCTCGCGTAATTAAATTTGTAAATCAGTCATCGGCTCGGTATCTGACTTAACGATATGTTAGCTAACCGTCTGGTCGGCATCTTACTCTGAATTTCTCGCCTTTGAGCTGATTGAATTACTCCTTTGAATCTTACGAGCCGAGACTAACCCGGGTAAATTGAATATCGTGTTCTCTTCACACCGACACCGATCGTTCCGTGTCTTCTCGAACCGTAATGTTGCTCGGTTGTTCATTGCAAACGGTTATATGTGCACTCTTGCGTAAATCTAGAATCCCTCAGTCTCCGAACAGAACCGTTTTCTTTTTTGGCCGTTGCATCGTTGAATAATTGGATTTTCACAAGAATTATAATCATTGCATAACTTTTATATACTTGTATTAACACTTGAGACTGGCGAGACTTTTTGTAACCTATTCTGTGAAGCTGTCGTGAATTTAGATTGTATAAAAAATGCATATCTACGTTTATAGCAACCATGGTTATAGAAGGTAGATCTATGGTCGTCAGTCGCGAAGTTATTAAGTTATTGCATAGTAACTCTTAACTATCGTAGATGTTGAAATTTGGATAATTGTTATGAAAGGTCTGACAAATCACTGACATTCATTACGTTATTACATTCACTGCTGAGCATTTTCCTAGTCCCTATGGGAACAGTTGATATGGAGGAAGATTTCGTCACCCAATAAAAGGTTCAGACAGTTACTTTTCACTAACTACATGCTCCAAATTAATATACAGAAAGTACTACTTCACAATATTTACAGAGACGCATTATCCTTCTCATATTATATATTCAAGATTATTTCGAATTGTTGCAAACTAGCTTTGTTTAAAAAATTGAAGATTCAAAGTGATGAATACGATGGAAAAATAAATACGTGATCATTCTTAAGTTCCTTTACTAAAATTAGTCTTATTTTAATGAAAATAGTTATTTGTGATTATTTAATAAAAATAGTATATTAAAGCAAAAATCTATAATCTATATGTATTGTGTCATGCTAAATTAGGATTCAAAATATTCTACCTTTATTAAGAATGTTCCAATTGCAAAATTAATTTTTCACGTACATTATTTTTAAAATGTTACATTTCTTTGATATTTCTTTAATAATAATTAAATCGAAATGTTATAAGTCTCTTAACATGCAGATATTAATAAGGGTATAAAAGTATAAATCCTACATGGTGTAACAAATTACGCTCAAAACATTCTATGACGAACTTTAAAATACTTGCAAACAGGCAAGAATTATTTATTTATTAAGTAACTGCACATACACACTATAAACACTCCTAAATAAATCGAGGTATTTATCCTTTGTTATTACGTGCAAATGTGAGTTGATTTTGATCAATTTTGCCCTTGATATCAAATATTACGAGCCACTGTGCACTGTAAGATTTGATTAAAATTGGGTTAAATGAATTAAGCCTCATTTTAACGTCTAAAAAATTAGTTTCCTACATAAAATACATCTGTTGCTTTGAAAAATTAATTATACTTAAAAAAAATTGTACTTCACGAGAAAGAAAATGGAAATCACTTTTGAAAACGTTTTTAACGTTTGTAATAAAAATTAAAAATATTTTTTTTAAGTACTTAAGTCATATATAACGAGAAAGTTTTATGTAAAGTTTTACGTCAGATAAATATGGTTATTGACCGAATGATTTATACTGCCATACATATCAAATTTTAAACTCCAAATTGATGCAATATGAAATATTTTACAATACTTTTATGTCTTCAAATCATGCTGCACTTTCGATATTTCGAAATTGGTCATTCAATATGTCCTAGCAAGAACCAGTTTTCGGCATCGATAAAGACGATAAAAATTGCGAATTAAAGAAATGATGAGGATTTGCCTTTCTCAGTAAACTGAGTCCGTCACAAATAACTCTGTTACGAGAGATCTTGAGAGAATCGTTATGCACGGTCACGCATCGACTCATCCGAGTTCTTCCTCTTTCTGAATGAACGATGCTGAGAATCTCAACTCGATCGAGATTCTCCGCTAAGAACAGGCAAAGTTACGAGACATACAATGTCGGACGTTATCAAAGTAGAATCTTAAATGCCGCGGATTTAATTAGGAGTCAACCCATGAAATGCGATTTTGAAGTTTACCACGTTACCTTGACAGAGTCTACCAACAGAGAAAACTAAAACCACTCTCACTTTTCTACCATTACGCAATTCATGCAATCTTTCTCAAGGCTGTGGAAACTAACCTCAAAGTCAAATGGTCATTCACACTTCTTCGCATGTAATTCTTAAAGTATAAAAAGTTACAATACTTATTTGCAATTGTTCAATTGTATAATAAGTGTTTTTTATAACAAAAATTTCACAAATAGTATTTTTAAAATTCTTTGCTTAGAAAAAGTCTGTTTTCAAAACTTAATTAATATAAGTTAATAGCGTCTATTATAACACATTATACCACAAGTGTTATAATCTATTCTTGTGCGCTATTGTCACACCGTTTCACAGTGATACGATCTACGTAAGAAACGTGGAAAAAACATCACAACTTCAATGTTTCTTAATATCCCTGAATACTTCCTTTTATAAACTATTTCTTAATAACAAAGCTTTATATAGACAATAATATGTACAAAATTAGAATGCAGATTAGAAATGAAAGAACAATAAACTCCGTAAATACTCGGTACGGAGTAATAATCTCACATATACAGGGTGACCAATGGTAGTACAACCGGAAAGAGGTTCTACTTGAAAGGCGTGGTTTTCGAGAAAATTGTAATTTGTAAGAAAATTTTATTACGTCAAGAGAAATAATAGTTCAAATAGTTTTTCATTAATTTAGCAATTAATGGGTATTATAAGTTAATAAATGCAGTTATTAGTACCACTAAAATTTATCATCGGTTATTATTCTTCATGATAGTGATGACGTATTATTATAATTGATACGTACTAATGTAGTCATGCTATGATAAATGTATAATAAAGTATGATAAATGTAACATCATAAGAAACTAATAAAAACAATTTTAATTAATTAACTAATAATATTAATTAATCGATATTAATAAAGACATGTATCTGTTTATGTCATCTATTAATTATCAGAGTAACGAAAATCTAGTTGGAATTATCTTTTTTAATTTTAAAACATCTAGGAAATATTTATTGACATCATTTGACCAAACTGAGATAACAGACTTTGTAGGCGTGTTTTAAAACAGTGAAGAGCAAATAAAGTGCCCGTCGAAGAACCGCAGGAGTAGTTACAATTTATTCGGTGGTAAAGTGACAGAAATGACAAATTTTCAAATTTATGAATGAAGATATATCAAATTCCCAAGTTAAAAAATTTGAATATTCGAAAATTCATAACCGAAGAAATATAAAAGTTGTTAATTTTCGAACTGAGAAATATTTTAATCTCCACCTAGAGAACTCGATTATACATCTGTGCCCGACAGTGCACGCTACCTGCACGTCCGTGCACCACGCCCTCACGGACGCAGTTGCCTATCGCAATTTTAAAACGAGCACGCAATATCGCGTGATTGTACCTTCAGTAGTTGACGACGCCGAGTGAGCAGCAGGTAACGTGTTAAGAATCATTCGCGAAAAAGTGGAAGTGCTCATTTGACTTCGAGATTAGTTTTCATATCCCGGAAGAGAAGTATACCGTTATTCTTGTTATTGATCACTCCTTCGTCTCACAATGTTTCATTTAAATCCGTGAGCAAGGATCCACATCGTTTGCTCCATGTTACGTCACTTACTTCTCAAAAACTACGAATCCTTCCGGGTGTGACGTATCCGACCTAACTCTGTGATGCTAATCCTCTTAGGGTGTGTATTTATGCCTGGAACCAGACTGCGCTATTGGCACTCCGGTAAGAGGGTAAAGTGGGCTATATCCTGTAAGAAGGGACTTTGTAGCGTGGTAAAAAGTCTCCATCATAGACCGGTGCATTAGTGGCTGCACCGTATTTCTTATTATCCTGGCGCGAGGTGTACGCTCCCTAGAGCTCTCCTTTTCTCTCTCGTTTTCTTCCTTCTGTCTCTGTCTGTGCCCGATCCTCGCAGTTCCTCCGGCATCGTCAATGCGGGCGGTCCTAAGGAGTCAGCCTAGTTGGCCGGTGTAGCATTGCGTTCGTGCATGCACCTCGTCCAAGCTTGTTAAGGGCCCCTTGTATCGTCCGCATTATCCCGCCTGGCGGCGTTTCCTGGATCGTCGCGTGCTTCGCCAGGGATCGGCCTTAAACCTGCCGCTGCTTCGCATAACGGGGTGTAATATGCTCCGGAGACCGTGTCGGAATGTTGGTTACCTTGCTAATGAATGGTGAATGGGGATTGTTTCGACAGGTGTAGAGGATTTGAGGTTTCTGGGTTCTTAGATCGATGGAAACCCTTGTCTTATAATATTGTACAGTCTTATAATAATGTACCAACTCACTTTACTTTTATTATACTGAATTTTCTTTGAATACTTGATGTTCTTTGAATACTAATTCGTAGTATCTAAACAAGTTGTATAACAAGAATTTTGCATATTAACAGAAATATTCAGCTGCTTTGACATATAAGTCATACGATAAGGGCTACCGGCCATATTCTTTTTAACATAAAGGCTGAAAGTAAAATTATTAACATATTTTGTGATTGTTCACTTCCTTCCAATGAAATTAACTTTTTGTTACATTGGTGATTATTTACGTAATCTTCCTTTTAGTAATTTTATTTTCTACATATTCATATTGAGTTACCGAGTGTGCATTCCGTACGTCTTTTCCTCTAAGATGTGCAGTTTAATCGTTATAGGAAAACTTGTATGCGTGTATATGTTAATTTCTTTTCAATAACCACCTAGGAACGATAACTGATACATATTGTCCATATCGTACATATATTAATTGAAAAGTCGTTTAGTCGAGGTAGAGATCCGGTCCCACAGAGGCCGGTTGAGCGGAGTCTACTGTATTCAGATTACGATCATTTCATTCGAATATGATTACGATCATTATTTAGTTATATTAAATTTACGATACCGGTTCCTGGTACTACTGCGCATTCAGAGTATTAATGAAGTCAATTGTATTTAGATTGCATGTTTTCGTATAACATCGAGGATAATAAACATTCAGAAATAAATTGAATGAAATACAGTGAAAATAATGTTATACAAATTGATACGGAAAAACGATTATTGTGATGAAGGAATTTTTGAGAGATAAAACGCTTATATTTTCTCATGACTTATACTACATTTAAAAAAATTATACAGTAGCCCTTACAAAAAATAAGAAATAATATACATATTATTTATGAATTGTGTATCTTTTTCCTTGGTACACAATATGGACTTAATTAAGGTGCGTTAAAATACATTTTGTTTTCTTCTCAAACTATTTCAGTTCTTTTTCTAATGCCTAGATGCTTCAAAGTATGAAGGCACATCTTTATTGTTATTTTAATTGCAATATTCCTCTACATCTTTCTAATAAGTTATATTAAGAGACATATGTTAGATATTACACAGGCTGAGTCACCTAAATATCTCCTTTAATGGCGATAATGCAAAAATTATTTTATATGCAATTTAAATAATTTCTTTACGAAGATACGAAGATACCACAAATAATGTAAGATTAGAAAAAACCTAAGTAGAACCTCGGTCAAACGTAAAATCTAACCTAAATACTCTTTCTTTTTTAGTTTATGACAAACTACTGAGTTTATGGGAATACTAAGTGCGTTGTATACTCGAGAGTATAAGTATACTGGAGAACCTAAGTCTAATCTAACGATTGCTGTCAGTGTTATGAGAATTAAAAATAGAATTATGAGTATTACATATTGTGACATTAACCTCCACACAAATGTTAAATAATAAAATCATAAATGGATATTTTATTCACTTCAGTGGAACAGCTTATTCATAAATATAATATGTTTGAGATTAGAACTATGTGGGATATTATAAAACGATAGCTCAATCGCAGTAAATTTATTTTAATTAAATGGTAACATATCGAGCAAAACATGCGGCTTCTCTAGAAAATCGTAATGTTGTCAGCTTTTATACTTAAATTAGCTAGTCGAAGCAGAATGTCCATTTTCATGAAGCAAACTGGTTGAATGATGAGTTTAAAAAAGACACGAGGAAGTACTCTTGTAGCGAATGGCGCGACGTCGTTGGTCCACGAGGCGTAAGATCGTGTATCGAATAAACGGTGGCCATTTCTGTTCGACCAATGCTTTGGACAGTTTCCATGGAAAAGAAATTCAATTCTGGCCATCTTTACTAGGCTGTCCCGGTTTTAAAGCTGCCATACGTTCACTTTTATGTATCTCATTCGCGCGTAAACCTGACATGGGAAAATTTTATTCGAAATTAAAATAAGAATGGCTATTTGAAATAATATCGCGGTTCGTTATTGTATTTAATAGTATATATAATATATATAATAGTATATATATATATATATTATTATTTTTAAATGTAGATACTATCGATTTATTAGGGACTATTGAGAAGTGTCAATCAGTTGCGTACAAACATATGCTCATAAAGTATTATAATAAAATTTGTTGTCAAAAATGTAATTACACTGTCCTTGTTTAAACAGTTCATACTTAAGAATATTCTAAATAAAGTTCTACAAAAATTCTTTAATATTAAAAAAAAATTTTAAATGGCGTACAAAAAACATTGTTATTTTGTACATACAGCAAAATTTAAAAAATTTCGTACTAAAGGATTAAGTTCATTTTTGCGTTTTTTTTCAATTGTTGGCTAACCCTCCTTCCTGTTTCATGTAATTACGAAGTTAATCGGACAACATTCCATATTTTATTGCACACTGTATCACCGTTCCCTTGCAATTTATCTCCATTTCGATTTCTCTGTTACCTTTGGCCGATCGATCGGTAATTTCTTTTCCTTCCTCTGGCCACCTTGTTCCATGCCTGATCCGTTTCGATCGGCATCCTTGGTTGCGTGCTAAAGGGTCTTAAGGTACACCTCGATCAGCTGAAACGAGGAAGTGGCGAGTATCTAATGGACCGGTATCGTTTGAGCAGAAAACTTGGAGGTCGCGCGAACATCGTTTTACTTTGTTCCTATAAAGAACTGTAATGAAAGAACGAAAGAGAATAGCACATGGGTGCGAAAGAACGAATGACGAATAAAGATTGAAAAAAATACTACAGGTGGCCGTATGGAAATAACACATGGTAATACAACTTGTGGAAAGTACGACACGTGGCAATACAATGCGTGATAATAGGAAATGTGAAAAATATGACGTGCGAAAAATACAACATGTGATAAAACAGTGCGTGAGAAATATAATGTGTGCAAAATACTACACGTGGACATATAATACTTGGTAATACAGCACGTGCAAAATACGACACGTAATAATACCATGCGTGGGAAATACAACGTACACGAAATACAACGTATGGTAAATACAATGCGTGGAAAATATAACACGTGGTTCAATAACGCGTAAAAAATATAACATGCGAGAAATACAACGTATGGTAAATACAACGCGTGGAGAGTGCAATGTGTGGAAAGCATAACGCATGGAAAATATGACACGTGGTTAAACAACGCGTCTTAAAGCAACGCGTGGAAAATACGACATGTTGTAATACAACGCACAAAGAATACAACGCGTGAGAAATACAACGTATGATAAATACAACACGTGGAAAGTACAAAGCACGAAATATAATAATATAACGCGTGGTCATGCAGCGAATGGAAATTATGACACGTTGTAATAAAACGCGTGGAAACCGATTCACAGGTTTCTTGTTTTAAATTACAAGAGTTATTAAAAGGCTTTTCGTAAAATCTATAATAATTTCTCTCGAGGTAGAGTTAATGTGTACATTTCTCTATGTTTTATCACTTATTTATTTATTTTTCACCTTTGATTTTTAATGTCAAGTTAAACATGCAGTATACGCCGGTAGGTTTAGTATTAGTATAGTTCGATATAATCCAAATAATTCTATAATATTGTTAATGATAATGATCTGTATTATTATAACTAATTTTTAGATAAACGACACGAAAAACATTTTTGATAGTATAAATACTCTTTACACTGACTGTACACTTTAATCGAATGACTGACGAGAATTGAAAAAAAATGAGAATATGATTTTAAAAAGTTATTCACAAATAATGATAACCTGTTATTTGAATAAATCTTAAGTATATATTAAAACCCATATTTTTTGATTCACGGTTGATCTCCTAAAAGGATATTCTGAACCAGTATACGGCGGACCACTTTTGGTCGGATCGCATTTCGAAGTTGCGTTACCGGTCAATTTATCATTTGCCTCTGCCCGCCGTCTATGCTTTCGTTAGGATTTATCGCGCAAGCATTGTATTTGTCGCAATGAGTGTGCGAGAATGGATGCACGATTTATGCTTACATAATCGCTATTTCGGTGATGATTTATTTGATCCAAATTGGGTTACTGGCCAAGCAATTTGTCAGTACTTTCCCTTTCTTTTTTGAGATGCCTTTATGCGCGCAAAGTTGGAGTGCATTTTATCGTTTAGTCCGATCGTACACGTTGCACATTGTTATCCACATTGACAATAACGTCAACAATGTTCAAATATTTAAATGTATTTATGAAAAATAAGATTAGAGAATCAAATTTTACAATTATTTTAATAATTATTTAAAATTATTTTTATATTTCTTTAGAGCTGTTTTTGTTATTCTATACAATTATTCTTACTATTATTTAGAATTATTTTTGTAATTCTTTATAATTATTTCCATTATTCTTCAGAATTATTCACATAAACTGATATGTAAATTATTTACAATTTTCTATGATCTTGATTTTTTTATTTATCTTTTTATTAATATTAAGTTATATTGAGTTTCAGAAAAATCATTTTTAAATACTTTTGGAGCAAGTTTTGTATTATGTATCAGCTTTTTACAATGTAAAATATAATGAATCGAAAATTAAAAAATTCAAAATATTGTTATAATTAAAGTTTATCTCATAACAGTTCAATAAAGTTTAATAAAAAATTTACATACAGGAATATTAATATGAAACATAAATAGGATAGCAACTACATAGCATAAAAGTTTGATAGCAAAATTATTAGACAGCTTTTATGTTGATGGTCATTTTAAACATTTGTAATTTTAAAATCGGCAACATAACTTCAATTTATCCTCTGGTACCTTTATTTATTAAATTATATACTAATAAAGAGTTTTTGTATAGTTTACTAGTAGGATCTGTATAGAATAAAATGTGTATACTTTGGTAAATTTTTTCCATACAAAGAATTATGAAACTGCTAATAATCAACGGCAGACATTAAGTCACCAAAAAATTGAACATTCCAAACAAAAATTGATATTAATCTATTTTCCAAATGGTTTCTTCTATTTTTAGAAGGTATTTTATAACTGCTAACAAATCCATTTTATTCAATAAATATTAATGTTGTCACATGGATATTTGAATTTTCTATTCTTATTCACCGCACTGTGTATTGTCGAGATCATACAAACTACAGTAAATTCTGATTATTATATTACCAGAGACATAGCTGCAGAAATGAAAATTTCTTAGAATTGGCTATACAAAAAGAGTTCCTTCCATGCGGCACTTGACTGTTAAGATCCTACCACCAGCAATGTAACTCGTGAATTTTTCGATGCGCGTACACCGAAACAATGTACGATTGAAACGTGATTCTAAGGGATATATGTTCCCTTTTCTTCTGTTGTTTGACTCCTTTCCTCTCCTGCCATGATGCGAAATTTATAAGGAATTTGTCACGTGTCAGTGACTCGATGTCTTAACCACACGTGGCAATATAAGATTTGGCTTTATAATACGTAGTGATCTAACGCATAACGCTGTAACACTTTGTGATACCATTCGTGATACTTGGCCACACAACGCGTAGCGATATCTAATGCGCATTAATTTAATGCACGATAAGTACAACGGGTGATAATACAACTCGTGGAAAATGCCACACGTAGTAATACAACGCATGAAAAATTCAGCACGTTGTAGTATAACGCGTGGAATATACAATACGTGGTAATGTATCACGTGGGAACTACAGTACGTGGCAATACAATTCATGAAAAATACAACGCGTGAAAAATGCAGTACGTGGAAAATATAACGCGTAGTAAATACAAAGCGTGAAAAATACAACACGCAAGCACAGCGTATGATAATACAAAACGTGAAAAATATAACACGTTAATACAACACATGGATACACAATGCATGGTAATCTGACATTTGGTCATACAACGCGTGTTGTTACAGCCCCTAGTGATAACATATACGATACTAATTTGTAGTGACATTATATATTATTTATTATTGGATGATAATGGCATTACATATCACTCATCATTAGAGCAGTAATATTGTATTACATAATACATATTATACAATATTATATAATATGTAATAACATGAAGTAACGCTATGCAACACAAAGTTACACGCAGTGTCAATGGATTTGTGATTACATTCGCACAGCAGAAAAGTAACGTACCAGCCTTTAATATTGCGAAGATATCCATGAATCAACCAACTATGATTGTGGAGATACACCCTTGCAGAATTGCAAAAATATTCCTTCACGAATGGAAAATTGTGGCGTCATATTAAACTGCATCCGTGAATATACGGGTCGTTTATTTTGGAAGTGGAGCAAGTCCATTTTGTCATTACAAAATATTTAAGGGTGTATATTTGAACGTTAAAAATACTTGTAAGTACTAATAGACAAAGTTGTACTTTGTGGTGCTGAATAATGTATGTTTATTATACAATAGTATTTAAAATGCTGGCTAAAAAAATTAAAGTTTTGTTATAACCAAATGAACGTGCCTCACATTCAAAATAAATATTTTTTCAATACTGTTAATCACCTAAACATCCATCAGCCAAATATTACGGAATGTGAGACGTTTTATCGACTGTGTAAAGATATAAATATCATATCAAGTTTTAGTTTCGATTTGTTAAAACATGGATTTGCCCTGCTTTCAAAATAAACGGCACATACATGAACTAATCCATATGCAGATTATGCGCATCATACAATAGAGTTCTTACAACGTCACTAAAATTCCGTTGGCGGCCATTTTTCCCATGATATGGCTACCGGTATGAGTGAAAGTGTATACAATAAGGAACTTGATCAACCAGCGAATAGTGGCAATATAACAGAAGTCCACTGTATGTTGCGAATGTAATACAGCCACTGTAACGACCCGTTTCCTATCTCCTATAATAGAATCGTTCCGATCGTAAATCAAAGTTGATTAGTTTTTTCGTACGCTACGTGCCTGATTATCCGGATTGGTCAGTTGAGTACGGAACGTGTAAGAACGCATTCGGGCGTTATTTCTCGCGTGCCAGCCTTATGAACCGCAAGGACGTCATTTAATCATGCAGTTTTCTGTTTTTGAGCGGCCCTGTTTCTCTCCGGAGACTGAAATCGATCGAACGGGAAAAGAAATCGCGTTGCACGATCCAGGAACAGGTATCCACGGTGATAAATTCTGGGAAAATAATCGTTATTCGCGACGGAAAAGAGCAATTTACGATTGTGCTTGACACTTTTTATGGTTGTAACAGGAGATTGTTTCTCGACGGACGTTTAGATTCTCTTGAGCACGGGAAGGATACTGCTTTAGGAAAGATAAAAGAATACCTTTAAACCTTAAAGGGTAGTTGTTCTTTATTTCTGGTCATCTTACATGTGGTGCGTGTCTTGATTAAACCGGGTGTACATCGCTATAAAATTAGCGAAAAACCGTTAACATTATCCCGACGCAACATGGTACTCTAACTTGTTACATTCCGTCGCGTTAATGTGCTCTTTACTACAACATAAATTGTATCTTGCTTATCTCTTCAGCAGTATGTTCTATTCAACATAGATTGAAATCAATAGATTATCGTTTATACTAAAAATCTGATCTTTCATGAAATATACAATTACATATTTTCGTATCTTGGATTAGGTCAAATTTAGGCAGATTCGTATTTTTATATCCGTAATACAGACATTAATTATAACGTTGAATTTTGTATTTTAATTTTAAGAACTTTTTTCTTTATTTATTTTTGGAATAGTTCGAATGATATTAACACTTTCAGACATGGTTGTATACCATGACACATTCCAGCGGGGCAACGATCCCTATAGCTATTACCCAGGAATAGAACGTGTTAAATTAAAGTCTGACATTTTAATGACACAACAGTACCATAAAATAACAAAATTACATTGATTTAAAATTTATAATTTTGTAAAAATGACTCCATAAACTAGTTAGTCACACACTTATTACAAAGTAGTTGGTTGTTTAAACCATACATTAATATGCTTAATATAAAATCGCTGACTATTAGATAACCATCTCCTCTGTATTTTACAGAATAATTCCTAAGACTAATCTTCGAGAAATTCGTATTTATGAAAGATTTGTGTAATAATTTTCGACAAAATTTAAATTTTAAATAAATATTTCGCAACTGCTATTTTAAGATATTTTTATGTCATGGAATCTTGTCAGAATAGTGATGTTTTAAAACTGGACAATGCAGCGACCCAATGCCGATAAAAATTAGTTCTCAATAAGAATTTATCTAAAATATAATCTGCATATGTAAAATATTACCTATAAAATATAACCTATAATATTTCTAACTACTATTGATAGAAATAACAATAATATTATGAATTTAAAGTAAGTAACAATTAAGCTCAAGAAAATTGAATATTTTATTATAAAATTATTGAAGTTCCTCGAGATCAACTCATACACCAAGATTAGAATTTAATTTTACCTTAACGATTGAAAATTTCCTTTTTTATCATTTTAGTACTTAGTACTAGTATTCATATATTTGCTACTGACAGTTTACTAATTACTAGAATATTCGAATATTCAAATTTTAAATCTAAATTCTATTAGTATTTAAATATTCAAATTACAACCCTAACTAAATTAACTGCATTATGAAATTTCTTTAAATTTTAACTGAATGTTAAATTTCACACTAGTGAAATTACACAAATTTTAACCATTTTGAAATGGAGATAATTTAATATGTATACTGTACAATTATTAACAATTATACAATAATAATTACAACTCTAATATTATATTGAAATGAGAAACATTACGGGTACATTTTTAATCCTTTGAACTTGAAAAGTGACTCATTTACCTTTCGGTTTGATACCAAAATTTAAAATAAAAGGATTGAAAAGCATTAAATATGACCCAACATCGCTATTATAATTCCACATATATTGAAACGAATACTAAGGTACAAAATAATTAGAAAACAGCGACACTAATAGTAATAATTGATATTTTCCAATAATAAAACCTCGTATTTTCTATGGTATAAATGTGACCTCTCCATAACGGAGTCATTCGGCTCTTAAAACTTGCAAAGGATCGTTAAACATTATTTAACTTTCACATTTAATAAAAAGACCTTAATAAAAAAAAAATCAAAGTTTCCTCTTAAAACACGATCCATAAAAAGAGGACTGCATACTATGAGGACATTATCGAACACCGTTAATCGTGATGAGACTTTCTGGTTACTTTCGAAGATGCAACCTTCTCTTTATTATTATAAAACGGATAGCTCGATCGATCGATCGATAGATCGGTGCTTGGCAATTTATATTCATACTTATCGTAACAGTTATCGATCGGATCTGATCAGGGGGGTTAAATTCATACGTGACCAGGCTCGCGGTAACGATCAGATATAGCCGCGATATTAATTTATGCTCGTGATCGTCCGTAAAATTACCGTTGCTTCGGTTCGCGCGATGATCCGTACCGTCGTTCGAGCCAGTAAAAGCGTTTACAGCGTTTTACAGCCCTCGAAGCAGTGGGTCAGCACCGCTGCGCGATCTTTGACCCAACACGGCAACACGCCACTTGCACTTCCGGCAATTCTTCCTTCTTTTCCACCATCGTATCCCGCTCAGGTCCCATGAAAGACTCTGTGGATCCTCGAAACACCTGCTGTCAAGTTTCATGATCGTTTCGTCTAGGTTCCATCTTCCTTTAGTACCGAAGTTCCCACATTGTGACAGAACTTCGTTTCGGGGTACCATTCTTAGATAATTTTCGAAAAAATTAGCCGTTTATTTTAAAAGTTTGACAAGGCTATTTTTTGTAAATAAAGGTAATCATAATAATAGATAAAACTTACTATGATATTTTCAGTTATACGCAATCTATAGTGAAAATAATTCAAATTCCCTAATATTTGGGCGATGGCAGTTTGGGTGATGAACAGTATTGAAGTGATGCTTATTTTGAAAATGGTGCAAGTCCACTTTAAATTGAAATAATATTTAGCCGGATATATTACGGTACAAATCAGGTCCGGTAAATTTTAGTAATACTGGCAATACTGTGAAAAATTATAAATTGTATAATATTAGTGGTATAAATAACTTAAATAAGAAGAGACGACTAGGTACATATCGTTGTTAATTTCTATTATCAGCTTGCAAGTTACTTCTATTTCATTTTCCAATAATCACTCAAAAAATTTGACATGGTTCTTATTTTAGTATGAGTGCACAAAACCCCTAAAAAATTGCTGTATTATTTGAAAGTTAATTATGAATTATAATAATGAATATTTAATTTAAGATAATTAAAAATTTGTCAAATTGCATATAGAGAAATTCAGAAAATGTTCATATTTAAAATCTAAGAAATCTAGAAATTTTTCAGCGAAATTAAATATGCAATAAATTTGAATTAATAAAATAAAATTTTAAAGTAAGAATTAATGAATACAATTAATTAGAATGAATGATATAGTAAGTAAGAATGAATAAATGCTATAACATGTAGTATTTAAAAGTGTAATTGTATTAAATACTCGAAAGAAAAAATATTTTACAGAAAATATAAAAATTATAGTTTAAATTAATAATATTAGAAAATTGCACAAATCAGAATAATAGAAAATTTTAACATTCCAAAATTAATATCACGACGTTCGATTCAGCAAAGCTAGCACCTTACCACTAAGCTACATAAATTGTGCGTTCACTGTTGAAAGGGTTAATTTGACCTGTCACAGATATTGATACATGTATCGCATTTCTAGTCATTGTTCGCCGACATCGTCACTCGTGAGAAAAGCGACAGTGCACGCCGAGTCGTTGAAACCTTCGAAAGATAACGATTCGTGAGAATGTCGGGCTCTTAAAACCTACCTCCTCGTATAAGCCGGTCCGAGCTCACGCGGCCTATTATCGAATCACTGTGGCTTTATATTGCTCAGAGACGTACATACTGTCATGCCATCTGGCATTCGCGACTCATAATTACAAGGATATTAAATGCACTTTGGTTTCTTCGTTAGCTTATGACGATTATGTTGCTACTTTTTCTGAGAATCCTAAAGCAATTCCACGTCCGCTCAGATATATGTTATAATTTCTTCAAAGTCTAAAATAGATGGTTGGAATCGTCAAAAAATTAAAGATCGATTAAAATTAGGTATCTAACACATTTGACTATACATGTAATAATGATAACGAATTTATCTTGGTAGAATGTTGTATGTATTATATTAGGTTAGGAACTAAATTCGCGATCTTGCATATTTTATTTGAAAACTGCTCGAATTCTATCGCATAGAGGTTGCTACGATAAATATTCTAAAAAGTACTGATCTATATGGTGCTTCATTTACATCACAAATTTTTAATCGTTGAATATTATGTTGGGGATATTTTATATTTCTCTCTACTTTATCTGTTCTAGATCTTTATACATATGTCTTGCATTTTTTTAACGTCTTTAAACAATGAACATTACCTTTGAGTAACCATTTGTACTAATTTTACCAGTGCAGTAGTGATTTTGAATTTTATGTGTGTTTATCTTATCAACATCAAGACAGTACGTTGGCAATTTCAATTCTGTTGCGTTAAACCAATTATTTCCGTTAAATTATTTTTCTAACAATCTAAAATGTTAATAATGTGCAACACCAAAATTCTAAGTCATCTAATTTGATTAGAATGCAATGTGTTCGATATTAGTTACGGTAAGGAGTTACAATCGGTTTCATTCAAGAACTCCTAAAAACATCCACAAAACCAAACAAAATATGTATGATGCATGTGCGACAAAGTTGGAACAAATAACAACATGTAATGTTAGAACTCCAGCAAGTCCAAATACAACACTGAAATTAATGGATTTATTGCATTAGATACAGTGCCCCATAATTACTTTAAATCCCATCCGCATAGGCAAATTAGAGCAGAATAATTTACAAATTGCAAAGTATTATTAATTTATTTCAAAGGAAATTCATTTTTTCCATGCACGTTACATCTCTGTAGGGATTATAAATATAAACCACTTTCAAAATTAATGAAACAATTTAATACATTTATAGACATCAAAAATTATTATTAAACAATACTTATTGTGTTAAAAGTTTGAGAAATTATACACTTTTAGAAACACAAAAATATACTACCATGTCATCAGTTATCAATATTTTTACATTTATTAAAACGCATACCCTCAAGTATTCTAAAATAAATGAACACTAAAAATAAATGACTCAAATAAATCACACAATCTATAAGATCCACAGTCTTTCAATTACATGTCTATGCTTATTTTGTAGACGTTGATATTTCATAAATGCATAAATATCCGCAATCTAGAAAATATTTATTCTGCTATGTCATACTCGAATTAAAAATTCTCAAAATGGATAAATATCGTATTATATTGTAGGTGAAATCTGTTCGTTTCTCAGTGCAGGAGAAAATAAAAATAAATCACCAATTACCACTTTGATCTCTGTACACCTTTTGTTTGTTATTTATGTTCCGTATGAATTAGGCGTGCACGCAATCGCGCGAACACGTGACTAGTGAATGCTACCGTCGACCATAATTCGCGAAAAGAATTACGGGAAATCAAGGAAAGAATTAACAATCGCAATAACTTCCAATTAGTCGTTGCTACCACTATATTTTACGTCTTTGTTTAGAATCATTTTGATCGTTGTTGATTGCACGCTGTACAGGCGTGCCGACGAACAGGATGATTTAATCCTGCATACGCTTATGTAACTTTGAAAGAATATATCAAATAGCTGTCGTAAATGCGCAACTTTCTATCTAACCTTTCTCCCTGTACGCTGTTGTGACTAACACGCACTGAAACAAGTAAATTATAGAGTAATAAAAACAATTATGGTATGTTTCCATTGCAATTTAGCAGTACATGCACCTTCAAAATTATCGGAGAGTTATTACTTCACCTATTTTCTTGTTTTTCTTGTTATATAAACGTCACGTTGGAGTAAATAAGAAGAATTCTATCCATAAGCAGCATTTTCAAATTCACCAATGGCTTCAAGATCACCAAACCTTTAACTTTGATTTTGAATTTAAAATTCAACTTTAATATAATATTTTTCTATGTCACTCACTCTCAAGTCGATTATATCCACGGTGCTCCAATGTTTCACTACCAAACGTTATTCACGTATTCTACTCGTAATAGTAAACGAAGAATATTATATCCGTACAGAATTTCATATACTTTTCTAAAAAGTTATAATAAAAGTACAAAATGACAATGGACTGTTTTGTTGTTCGACATACAGGTGAGGTCCAAGTTTGTCTGTAATAATTTTACTAGCATACTCTATAAATAAAAATAAGAAAAAATATTTATACGATCATAGGTTCTTAAATGCATTATTAAAAGTTATTAAAAAAAATATAAACGTCCACATTAATTTTTTATTTTTTAATATGTAGTATCGAAGGAGAAAATCGTCCATTACCAGTTTCTCTATTCCTCATAATCTTTTGAAACATTTAAGAACCAATGTTTACATAATATTTTATCATTGTTATTTATGGAACATGCTAAAATTTCATGTACAAAACTGAGACTGTATATGGCATGTATAAAACAGTCCAAACTCATTTTGTACTTTTGTTGCAACTTTTTATAAAACATTTGAAACCCTATGTTAATATAACATATTTTTCTTACTTTTGCTTATAGAATATGTTGGTAAAGTTTGACCTTATGAATTATATGAACTTATGAATTATGCTGTAGTACATGAACCATATTCTAATGCTAGTTCTCTTAGTACTGTCGATATATTCACGGCACAATGTGAATCCATTGCACATGAACCGTGTTAGTCGAGGATCTGTCCAAGCAACGTATCCTAGCAATAATTAATCTTTCGATTCGCGAGACTAGCTTGTGTCCACAGAGCCATAAGCCTATTGATTTCTCTGACTCTAGCCATCTAGTGTTACTGGTTCACCACGTTCCACGGGTCTTACATGGCGCGATTATTTAACCTCGATCTGACCGAACCACTTTTTACGTGAACCTGTCATCGCAGTGGGGGTGTAGTAAAGCCATGAGGAATGTTGATTGTTCTCAAGGTTTTCCTTTTTTTCTTACGGAGATATCGATGGCGATCTTAATAGGATGTGGACTTTAAGGGTATGTTTCCACGTGATACTATAAAAAATATGGACTTTCCTATCTTGGTACACGGTGGTCTGAAAAACTTAATTTTGTGACCAACATTGATGGAAATCAACTTGCCTAATGGCATAAAACGAACATTGTACAAAACGAGTCGTTAAGTAAATCTTTCATGTCAAATAAATTTTCATAGCTGGACGCTGATTATGTAGAAATATCTGCATTACTAGAAACTTTTGAAATTTTAAACCATATTTAATTACTTCGCGTGGATCACATGCAGTAATTTCATTTAAATACAATCTAACATAAACAACCTAACCCTTTTCTTATTTTTCATTCCATTTCTTTACGTTTCTTTCGATGTCATTTTATATGGATTTACAAATTTTACAGTCATGTATATTTTCCTCGTTCGCCATTATGAATTTTTATTTCCGTGGCCAGAATGATTCTTCTTTATCTTGATAACAGGTACACAAGTTCTTTACTCAAAATTATAAAATTAGTTGAGATTGGTTTTTTTAATATCTGAATTATTTTTTATTGAAATAAAAAATTAATATTTTTCTGATTTGATATTCATTTTTAATTTCTAACAAACTATTATACATCAGGTTCAATGTTAAAAATTCGTAAATAACCATTTTTATCAAAGTAATACTGATTTAAGTAAAAAAGCTTAACAAATTTACATATTTATCTTTTTATAATATGTACCACTTCGAATCTTAAATTGTTAGTACAACATTTGATTGTAATATCCTAAAATAATCTTCGCAAATATATATAGAATTAATAATTTAAGATGGATGACGTAAATTGTAGTTTTTGTAGAGATACGATCAAAAACAAAATTATGACCATGATGAGGCGTTTCCCAGCTCACCTGTGCACTATAAAATATTCAGATGTTTTAGAAACTATTTTGATCTTTTCTAAACAACTTTTTATACATTTAGTTGCAGTCATCTCTTTTATTATTAATTTATTCGTCGGTTTGTATTATAACTGCATTCTTTACGGGATGATGCTTTGTGACCTACCAAAAATAAAATGAAAATATTTTTAACATTTTGGTACTGTAGAAATAACTTCATGAATGAAATACCGAATTAATTAAACAAAATAATCCGCTGCAAATAAAAAGAACATTGCAGTACATGTGTTCGATAACAGTGAATCATTTTATAGTGATATCTTTAAAGATCTCCAAACTTAAACCGTTTTTAAATAATTTTGAAATCTGCGAATTAAAATTTTACATTTACTAAAAAATAATAATTTCCAAAATTTAGATTTCGTAGAAATTTAGGTTAAGATTGATGTAGTAAATAGTTGATTTATTTTTAATTAACAGTTCTTACAAGATTTGATATATAATTATTGAATTTATTTACTTTAAATGTTATCAATTTGTTAAATCATTAAAGGCCTTTACTTTCGTTTCCTCAAATTAAATATCAAATTTCATATGTTTATATCGCTTTTCGTTATTTATTATGTAGCGATACTTTACTTTCACGATACGGAATGAATTCTCGTGTTATGCGAATGTCACCAGTGCTATTTTTAATATCAGTAGTTCCCTTGCTTCAATATCGTTAATCGCGATAAAAATAGTGAACGTGGGAACGAGATTTTATTGTGTTTGATGATACCGATTTTCGACTAATAACAAAATAATGACTGTACAGTGTAAGCAAATAAAAGTCGGGTAAACAATTTAAAAGTTTCGAATTATCTACGTTTATGGGTGCTCGCTGGTTTATAGCGTAGACTTTGCACAGGTATACCACTCATCAAGATAAACAGAAAAGTGTTGGTCAACATGGCTCTTAAAAGCAACCATTTCCGAGTTCCAAGTCATTTTTACGATATCTTTAATGAGCAATCAGTACGAAGTCCATATCGGCTAGCTTTCGCTCTAACGACTTATTAAACCTATATGAACCACTATTTGATATCTCCAGAATAATTTCAATGAAGCAAAAATAGAGATTGATGGTACATTAGTGTCAATAGACTGAGAGGAATTCTTGGACACTCCTGAAAAATTGGTTAATTAGTTCGAGTATTCTTTTAGCGTGATTTCTCGTTTACGGATATGTCCCTTCGTTAGTAGTTCTGGGTGTAATCAGAATCCAAGTTGTATCAATGAAGATATCATTCCGTGTTAATTTATGTATTCTTTTAGCAAGGTTTCTCATTTATTTTTCATATATTTTCTCAATAATAAATGTACCTTTCTTAATAGTTCTAGGCTTAATAAGAATCCAGAACTTGTATCAACGAATGTATCATTCTACCTAACTATTAGTGGTGTTGAAATTTATTCCTTGCTGATTTTTCAGCGATTACTTGAAATGAGTAAAATAAATGTACCTGTGGTCGAACGATTAAAGAAGCTGTTAAAATAATTGCGATACATATCTTCTATATTTAGATAGTGTAAAATTAGAACTAAATCCGAGGGGTAAAATTTCTACTTTCAGGTAAAACAATAAAAATCTGTATTTGTGAAAGAAAATGTTTTAAGTTAATTAAAATCAGAAAATGTTCAAGTGACCCAGTAATTAAACAATGTTTGTCTTAGTCAACAATTATTACTGTCCCAAATACTAAATATCTATTAATTTCATTATTTTCATCGTTTAATAAAGAAAAATCAAGCTAGTAATATTTTATGGAATAAAAATATTTTTTTTATAATAATTTCTTTTAATCGATTACAATAGAGTTTTTTTTCCTCAATTAGTTTCGGCATATGAAAATTTTGACTGACAACCCATAGCAAAATGTCTGTCTTGGAAGTTTTTATACAAATATATTTTTGTATGTAATCTTTCATCTTTTTCTTTTCTTTCGACATTCTAAAGAATTTATAAAAGTTCACGGTATAAGCAAAATGATAGAAAAAAAATTATGATTCCAATTCATGATCGGAAGTATATTATCAAATATTAGGTTATGTTGATGTGATAATGAGTTTACGAATAAACTGAATTATATCTTTGTATAGTTATTAACATAAATGTAATCATTTTTAATTTAACTATATGACTTTAATGAACCATATTAATGCGTACTTGGATGCTTCTTGAAATTTCAAGACTATCTTTAATTTTTTTGGCAGAACCTACATTGTGAATAATATTATATTAAATTTAGTGACGTTTTTTGAAACGGTTATTATATAGTTATTATATCATCTTCAAAGTAAGTTTGCTGCTTAATATCCGAAATTTAAACGATGTTAGATATGAAATATATCTTATTCTTTACTACAGTAAAGATTATATGTGTATTAACACATTGGATCTTGAATAACAGATGCAACTCAGCATTAAAACATTCTTTATATGTATAATATGTCAAGGATCATTCAGTAATTTTAAACTCAAATTGTTTAATGAATTAAATATTTATAATTAAACTTTCTATGGTGTATTGTGTATATACAGCAGAAAGACTGGCTAAAACCAATTACATGCTGTAATTACAATTACTGTTAATCACGACTTTCCGCCGCAGTATTCACCATGTTAAACTAAAAATAAACAGTTGAATTGAGTGAAATGCGTCGGAACAAACGGTAATCCAAACCGTTAGAACTAACAATGTAAGATTAAGTACGAACCGAATATTCAAATCCTTGAAACTCGAATTCGAAGCTTTATAAAATTTCGAAACCCTCGAAACTCGAAATTCTCGAAACTTAAAATGATGATTTTGTTTTGGAAAAGGAGTATCTTATCTTAAAAACAGACGTCGGCAAAATTTTTTAGGCTCACATACGTCACACGTACCTATTTTGTAATTCTACGATCACGAATGGGTGTTTATAACTTAAAAAAAAAAAACTAATCGTCGAAAATTTGCAAAGCACCAAATATTCGAGATATACAATAATTCACGAATCGTATATTCTGAAAGTACACTGTGAATGATACTTTATTATTCGATTTTATATGTTTTCTTATCTGGTTTTCGAAAGTTTCGAGTTCTCGAAACTCGATACTTTCTTGTGTTTCGAAGAGTTACGTGGTTCCGACGTTTCGATAAATCTATCCATAATATAAAGTTTCTTTAAAATTTTATTGAATCCTCCTCCACAAGTAAAACGATATATTTCCTAAATACTTTTCAATTACATATGAGAGTCATTATTGAAATTTCTATTGATTTTTGTATTGAATGTTTCGAGGGGTTTCGAGGTTTCGACGTATCGAAAAACCCATCCCTAGTTAGAACAAACACAGAGGAATGGCAGGAATGATTGTAATGCAGCATCAACTTGAATTAAACAATGATTTCCCATGAGAAACGCGCTCGATGGAAATGTTATATCGCATTGTAAGCAGAATAGAAGTGGTACGCTAGTTTAGTAGGCGAACAGGAACGCTAATCCCGATGTGACCTCGTTCCCGGGGTTCTCGTCGATGACCTCGACAAGATGCTCCTCAACGAAGTTTCGCATAGCAACTTTGGTTCGCGAAATCGCGACAATGACGTTGTAAATCCGTCAACCGTCTCACGGAAACATTGGCTCATTTATCCCTCGTTACCGGATGCGAATGTGTGCCTCTAATTACGGTTAATTTGCGTGTTCGCGAACGGTATGCGCCGGTTATGGTTAAATTCCAGCATTTACGATATTAGTCTTTCAATTTGTGTACAGTTAGAAGCAAATCTGACTTCCTTAGGGAAATTATGCAAAGGAAGAGAAAAGAGGTTTTCCACTCGTTGATTGTTAGAGGTTTTTGAGAATTTAGGAAGTTGAGTACGAGTTAAAAATTTTAGGACATTGGGATTCGAGAATTTACTTATATTGAATTTTTTAAATTTAGCGATTTTGGGATCTAAAGATATGGAAATCTAAGGATCGTTGGTTTAAACATTTAAGTATTTAGGGATTTGAGCATAGAAAATCTGCGACCTAGAAATTTGGGAATATAGATACTTGGAGATCGAGAATTATGGAATCTAGGAATTTGTGGGCCTAGGAAGTGGAGATGTAAGAAATTGTAAATTTAGGGATTTTGGGATTTTGAAATTTTGAGACCTTAGGATTCAATGAACTTAAGATTTGGGGAGCTTGGAATTTCGGGATCTTAGGGATTGAGATATAGGGATAGTTTAGGGATTCAGGGATGTAGAAATATAGGGATATGATAACTTAAGGATTTAGGGGTATGAGAATCTAAGGATGCGAGGTGTAGAAATTTGTTAGTTCAAAAATTTGGGAAATTTAATAATTTGGAAATATAGGAAATTAAAAGTGTATTGGAAAGGTTAAAAACCTAAAATCCTGAAAATCTGAAAATTGGAGAATTTAAGAATTTGAGAAATTGGAAAAGAATTTGGAAATTTGGATATTTAGAAATATGAACATATCGAAATGTAAAAAATTTCAAGATTTCATACGAATTTTTATCCAAATGAAGCTTTCGTTGCACTCGAGTGTACAAGAAAATATCGATCTTGTTTTGAACTGTTTGTTTATATTCAATCCCTTAACCTATGATATTTGCGGCAATTGCCGAGTTAATTAGAATTAACTAATTATTGCTGTAATATTAAGATAAATATAGAAAAATTAAATGTTGTATATATTTTGGATTTGGCGATTGTCAACTGTACAAATTGAACTGAATTTAATTGTGGTACAAATATTAGGTCTGTCACATTAGGACTGCAATGTACGTCACGAATGTGACACGATGTGATATGTCACAGGATTAATACCTTGATCTCTTTCTTTTTCTTGCGCGTTAACCTTCAGCCAGACAAGGTCATATATTTCATGTGTGATGACGAGACAGAATCTGGCCGTTCCTAATAGTATGCTTTGAATCAATACATTTCATAAGCAATATTTAGCAGAAGACTAATGCAATATCAATATTTAGCATAAAACTATGCGTATTAACATTAGTCCAAGAAATCAAATAAAGCAAAAACTTGATCACAATAAATAATAATTATAGTAGAACTTCGATCGTTGAAAAATATGAATTGAAAATATCGATATCAATTTAAAGATATCAATTGAACTATGAAACATTCTTACAAGGGACATCACTCAATTGATACACGCCGATTTTAATGAAATTTTTATACGTTATAGAACTCGAAAAAATATTAGACACGTATTTTTCTTTTACGTGCGAATATCTACTTTGAAGTGGTGAAAATAACCCTTAAAGTTGGGGTTGAAAAAGCTATTTTCGCAAATATCTTGGGAACTATTAGATTAATCAATATTATTTATATTTTAGTATACTTAAATAAATTATGTACCTGATTACTATCTGATTGTGCAAAGAAGGTTAAAGAAAATTGCCCTGAAACAAAATGTAGCCTTAGTAGTAATTGTTTATAGATAATACTTGTAAACATTTTATCTTGATCTGCATTTCTGTTTAGTAAATATTTTTTGCATTGTATATTCATACTTCTATCAATTTGAATGTAAACTTACTAAAGTGTAGAAGAATTTTTTCCTGGATAAATTTCTTAGAATTGCCATTTTAATGAACAAGGAACTTTAAGTTAATCATTATTCTTTCCTCCTTCCTTCAGAATTAAAATCACATAAAGACATAAAAATGTAGTCTTTTAACAAGAACTATAATAAATTAGTATCGAAATACGGAGGAAGTTATTCAAATGACTTGTTTCTTAAAACTATAATTTCGTGTAACCTTCAGATGTTTATAGTCATTAAATTGATCTAGGAAATTTTATTTACATACTATGAAATACGATAGAACATTTTATTATATAACATCGAAGCCATTATTATCCTATAAAAATTATTAGAAATTAACTGGTAACAAGACAGTAAAATATTTATTTTGTATTATAATATGTATTTTCAGTTAATATCTCTTTACCTCGATGAGAGGTAATAATAACATTTATTGTTACTAAATTTAATATTTACCTGTTTGTAAATCTAATTTATTTAAGCTATGTTGAAAATTTGATCTTTAAAATAATATTACTGATAACGTTCTACAATTTTGTAAAAAATAATTATGAAATATTATTTTATAAAAAATAATAATAAAATATGAACATATTACATCAGAAAAAACAATCAATACCTCTTGGATCCATTTTTTCATACAACAAACAGTTTATGTCTAATTTTCATTTATAGATAAAAATAGTACATTTTTTAATTAAAAAAAAAAAAATTATTGACCTGAATGAATATATTTCATAGCTTTCCTTATGCATACCATAATTTATAAAAAGTTATTAATGCACGTCTTGTGAAACCGATATTATGCATGATTAGTGACTAATGAAACGAGTACAAATACCTTTGTGATTCGCTGTACGGGAAAATATGAATTTTCTGCGATTACCGGATGCATGGTGTGGATCTCGTAAAAGTGATCTCGTCGTTAGCACGTCAATTAACTTCTACCAAGAAACGTGCATCAACTCTTGGAAGGTGCACGATTATGGAAAAGGTCACTGGTACATGATATTTGTTGAGAGCATCGAATGATTGGCCTCGCTTGCGTTGTACGCGCAACACGTGATACGAAGTGTGGATTAAATTACACACAGTATTATCTTTTATTAAATCACTTTGATGAAATTTCAATTTCCAAATCGAAACAAATTCTTACGAAAGGGTATAGCGAGACAAGTATGGGAAAATGGCCTCAGTGCAATTATATTACCTACATTTCTTAAATAATAAAAATTAATTTGATGAATTTTAAAAGAGAGTGAATATGAGAGTGAGAGCGAGATTTACTTTTTAAAAGAAAGTGAAATTTGACTGAACTCTTTCTAAGTGAGAGTTTAAAGCAGTATAAAATTGGAAATTTAAAAATTAACTTTTTGTTGTAGAGAAACTGATTTGACATTACCCTGAGAAAAAAGGCGATATTAAAATTGAAGAAATAATATCTGAAAAATTTACTATGGAATTTAAACAGCTTTGTTCAATATTGAGTCAGGTAGTTTTGAGGATATGTTGCATGCTAATTTTAATCGAGAATTATGAAACGTGTGCAACGATGCATTAACTATTATAAAATTGAGCACCAATGATAAAATTTTTATGTTTTAGAAACAAATACGCAAATAATAATAGAAGCATAAACGCAAATATTAGTGGGAACATAAGCAAATAGTTCAAAATTATAAAATTGTAGTGACAATGAATTAAAAATTAAATTTAAAGCCTGTATCCACGTACGTTCAATTAATAAAAATTTGTCGGTCATATTTGAAAATTAAGGGAGGAAAATTGTTAGGAGAAAAAACAAATGATTTATTTATATATAAAATTTTACAAGTAATTTATTTATTTATCGAATCTCAAACTTTCAAAAGAAGAGTATTGTAAGAAAAAATATTTATAATTACGAAATGAATAAATATGTGAAGATTTATAACTAGTTTGTAGGATATTTTTTTGTCAGATCAGTTATTTTATAAACGCATTTTAATAAAAGCTACTAACCCTGATTAAACTTGTTGATTAACTCCTAACAACCAGTCCGGCCTGCTTAACATAAATCGCTAATTTACAAATCCAATAATGTGGTTGCTCGCTGTGGAATTTTTATTTATTTTTTTTTTTATTTTATCATTATCGACGATAGAATCCCGTCAATCGTGCTTCTTATATTCTCATCTACTAATGGAAGTTGTTTTTCGGCCGTCCAATTAAAATTCTGCAATCCCCTAATTCGTCGTTAAAACTCGATGATTTAAACGAAGCTGCTGCTTCTACGGTTTTTGCCAGGTACCTGGAAAAAGGGTGTGTCATTATACGGGGCGACCAAAAATAAATAATATAACTCCGAATGAAACAATTTCATATATGTATATGAGCGAAAATATGTTCGATATTAAATAATTTCATGCTGATTCGACAAACAGAGTTTGAGTTCTTTGAAAAACATTAAAAAACGTACAACCGCAATTTTTCATTAACAGTGACAATTAATAAAAGTTAATAAGATATTTGTATTATAATAAAAAATAGAATAGATATATATTTAAATCTATATGATGTAAATTAATATATATGTGCAAGAAATATTGAACATTCTATTCGTATGAATTTTTACTATTTCTGTGCAATATAATAAACAAATATTTAACTTAATTTTCTGGTAAAATGTTGCGTTTTAGAACACTCTATGTATTCCACAGATGTTTGTTTATTAACGTTTTATATCAGAAATTTGAAATCAAGAAATTTAGAAATTTAGATATTTAGAAATTTGGTAACTTAGAAATATAAAAATACACAAATATAAAATTTGGAAATTTTCAATGATTAACAATTGAGAATAACATAAATTTAAAAATATACTAATTTTAAAATTTTCAAAATTTAGAATCAGAATCTTTTAATTTTCAGATATACAAATTACCAAATTTGTCATCTAACAAGTTTCCAAATTTGTATATATAGAAATGTGATAATTTAACAATTTAAAATTTTGGTAAACTAATAATCAATAAATATAAAAGTACACAAATTTTCAAATATAAATATTTCAAATATAGGGATACAAAAATTTGTAAACTAACAAAGTTTAAAAACGTACAAATTAAACATTCTCAAATTTCTAAATTAACAAATTATGAACTTCCAAAGTTTAAAATTTTGAAATTTAGAAATATGAGTATTTCAAATTTAGAAATTAATAAGTTTTCACATTTTTACACTTAGAAATTTAAAAATTGTGAAATTAATTAGTGAAGTTAATTGTTTTTAATGAATTATTAATTCCCAATACTTGCGACTATATACCACCTGCACGTTTATGCACCATGCTCTCGCAGTCATCGCTGATTTATACCATAATTCAAGTTTATTATTTCTATATGGATCCATCGTTTTTTGAGACATCCCGCATATTCTGTAGTTTTGTCGGTTCACGATTAAAATGATTTCTGCACAAGTTTATATTTCGTTTTCTCTTTTTGTCGTTAATAAGCAGCCCTTTGGAGGGCACAAATTAGTTCGAGTTCTTTTCGCGTTTTTTCTTTTATCAACGACTCTTTTTACCCGTGCCCTGATCTACGTTGAGTAGAAAGAACATCGGTTGGCTCAAAGTTAATTGGGCCTAACGATTATCGTTTGAACAGACCAAGCTGAAATTCGGGCAACATTAGTAGCTTCTTAATAGATTGATAGTGTCAGATTGAATGAATGATAATTGCTCCTTTCCATCCTTAGCGCGACTATAATCGCGCGGCAATTAGATGGAAGCGGGCTCGTCGGAAATTACTGCCGCACGAGCGTTAAAAATGACAGTTAATGCCTGAACGATTTACCGCGAAGGTTAATACGAGGGAGAATGAGCAGACAAGATTGCTGAGTAACGCGTTAGTTTCTTCGTATAGCCGAAGCCTTAGCTCGTTATTCCTGATTTTCGTAATCCGCCAAGAACTTCCCTCTTAACGTAACAATATTCGACGATCGCTAAAATTCATCCTTTACGAATCACAAAAACCTTATGGCTTG
Organism: Megachile ligniseca; assembly: GCA_945859555.1. Taxonomy (NCBI): domain Eukaryota; kingdom Metazoa; phylum Arthropoda; class Insecta; order Hymenoptera; family Megachilidae; genus Megachile; species Megachile ligniseca. The sequence continues at coordinate 1,720,028 of OX243778.1, forward strand.
ATATTAACCAATTTATTGCTAAATAAATTTTAATTAATCTCACAGTCTGAATACTTTCTATGTACTACCTTTCGCTCCGTACTTTTAAGAGACTTCTTTGAAGACCTTAAGGGGATTTTTAACGCGATTTTTATGAACGTACTTAACAAGAACTTTACGCTTAAAATTAAAATGCCAAAGCTTTGAGTTATTATAAACTCGTAATCTAGTAATAGAATTCCAGCTGCGCTAAATTAAACGTTCACCCTAATTTTTCAATTAGAAAATTTAGATACTTAAAAATAATTACAGATAAAAATTTTCAGAACTGATATGTAAAATTTCGAGAAATTTCAAATTTACAAATGTGCAAAGTTAGAAATGTCTAAATTATTAAATGCAGGAATACAAAAATTTTCAACTTTTTAAAATTACATGTTTGCGAGTCTGAATTTTTTCTTATCAGATAGATAGGTATGAAAGGTTAAACCCTTGATGTGATATGAATAACACTATAAATTTAATTTAAAAAAATATATGTTAAATTGTCGTATTAAACCGAATAGTGAGTGTGGTCTGTTTTTCAGTGCAAAGAGTTAAATTCAATTTCCCAATGTAAGAGCAAGGCCTTGTACTTATTTCTACACATAGATAGTTTATGTTACCTCCGAAGGTATCACGATATCATTCTAGCCGTTTTCGTCACGACGAAATCAAACGTTGTAGTCCAAACTCCAATTGAAATGATAAATCACGTGATTGTTGCAGAACGCGAACCGCCCCGCGTGACTGCGGCTCTGGTAGGAGATGGAGAAGGCAGGTTGATCGCCACCCCTGTCCACAAAGAGAGTATAGCATCTAGGAGCAAGGAAGACCTAGCACAGGAGGCGGCCCTGGTGCTTCAACAAGCGGGCAGCCTTCACTGCATCGCCCACGACAACAGACGATTGCCAGGTCGATTCAGCACGTTGCCGGCTCGCCGTAACAAGAAAAGGCCCGAACTGCCACTCGATGTAAGACGTAGGAGCGAGGAAATCGGTGCTACGACGAGCGCGGACTTCGTCGAGACACCAAACTTAAAAAAGAAGAAGTCACTGGAGCGGAGTGCGAGCGATGCGAACACGAAAAAACTGAAAGGTTCGTTGGCGAGGTTCTTCTCACCAAAACTAGAGAGAAAGAGAAAGCCGGTCGGCCGTAGCGTGAGCGACGCGGGTAGCTCGGCGCGATCGCATCGCAAGAGGAGCGGCAGCGAGAGCGAAGGATCGCATCTTGGCAGTAGTCGCGCTAAAAAACCACTGTCCCCCATCATCGAGGCGTCGCCACACGTCGATCAACAGCCGTTCCACTTTGGCGAGAAGAACAGCAGACCGGAGACGAAGAAGTCGAAGCAGGAGGAAACCGATGTCGAAAAGGTGATAGAACGGACAGAGACGAGAGGGAAGTACGAAGAGACGGAAGTGAACGTTGGCAAGGGATCGATATCGGCCAGGAAGGAGAACAAGGGAATCGTGAGACGCATACCTATCGAGCTAGAGGACGATAACAAGATCAGAGGCGGGGAAGAGGAACAAAGGAAAGAGGAGAAGGTAGGCCGGCATACCCCTTCACCGGCAAAGGACACCGGGCTCGACGAAGTAGACAAGGTCGGTACGAGTAGCATGCTGCACAGCAGCCGATACGATCTCCAGCAACGCGGCGAAGAGTCAACGATACACAAGATGATTCACCGATTATCCACCGATCGCTCGCCCCCACCGCAGCTGACCAGAACGATGGTCTCGCCCGGGCCCGGATTCGGCCATAACAACAATCGACCGTTCTCGTACACCAGACCGAACGAGTCCTCTTGCAGCCCACCGCCCCCGCAGACCAATGTGATTTACGCTCAGGTGCAGACCGATAAGAAGAAGGCGCAGAGAAGTCATTCGGACAGCGACGAGGGACTAGGCCTCGAGAGAAAGGATTCGTCGCGCGAGAATAGCCCCGCGGAGAAGGAGTATCGCAGGACCGATTACTCGTACAGCAGCGACCTGAGGCGCAACAACGAAATCAACACGTTCAAATCCAGGTACGAGGAGGAAAGAAAAAATGCGTCTGCTCGATTTACCGGTCATTACGCTGGAACGCAGGACTACGCGGCCAGGAATGCGGACGCGAAACGGCGTCACGAGTTCGACGAGATCGATCGACGACTTTACGACAAACCGGAAAAGTACACGTCGACGGTGTTCGTCGACGCTTCTGGTAGAGGAAGAGCGGACGGCACAGACGCCAGACAACGAGATAACAACGAATTCTCGACCAGACAAACACAGTCCGGGATATCGAACAAGACGTCCGAACTGAGCGCCAGGCGCGACCTCCTCGAGTCCAGGATCAAGTCGAGGCTACTTGCCGACGAGATGTTCGCGGCGAAGAACAGCGCGAACGTGCCGATTAAGAAGTCCTCCGAACACGAGATCATCGATAAGCCAATCGTCCCGTCTCCGGTTACGCCGAATCGCGTCGCTTCGCCGAAACGTTACACGGACACTTACATCACGGAGACACGCACGAACAGCAACGGGGAGAAATACATCTTCGAAAAGGAAATACACGACGACAACGGCAAGGTGTATGGCTACGAGAAAAAGATCACGAACAAAATCCCGACGGATGGTTACATTGACACGAAGCCGAGAGACGGCTACAAGGTGGAGACCAGAACGGACAAGTACGGGGACAAGTACATCGTGGAGACGCGAACGCACCAAGGATACGCGGACGATTTTAAACCGTTTCTCAGCGACAGGAGCAGGACCAGCCCCGAAGAACGATACCCAGCTACCAGAAGTTCAACGAGTCCTTATAAATCGACCACTCTTCACACCGATGGGAACGCAGTCGTTCATCGTTTCCGCGACGAATCTAGGGACACCGACGTCCTCTCGTCACCGATAATCGCGAAAAAGTTTAACACAGAGAGGAAATTTTCGAAGAGCGACGATTTTCTGGATCGCGAAGTCCGACCCAGAGACCCTTATCTGCCGAAAAAGAAAAATTTCGAATCGATACGCGGAATGAGCAAGTCAACGCAGCGTCTGGATGAGGTCGGTGAAAACGCGCGCGTGAGAGCGCTGAGGAGCGAGTACACGACCAGGTCTCACGAGAATCTGACCAGTCACGCGGACTACGTGAACGCGAGGGACGTGCATCGACCTCATCTCACCAGTCCCGCGATGAACGGCCGAAAAGAGAGATCGCCACCGTTCGCGAAACGGCACTTAGACAGTTTGCGAGAAGGTCCAAACGACGATTATGACACCGACATATCGCAATTGACCAGTAGCCAATTGGAGTCCAAATATTACAAGGAAACGCGCACAACGCAACGATACACCAGCAGCAAGCACCCGGTACACGATGATTACGACAGCTCTCCGCCCAGGATACGCACCGATCGTGGCGGTTACAATTCAAGCCGCTACGACTCTGACACCACAGCCAGAGACTCGATTCGTTGCGAAACTCGATACGACGAGAATTTGCGTACACTTCGAAAAGAACATCGAAAGCTGGACGAAGACCCGAAGAAACCTCTGCGACGATCACGCAATCGATTGGACTATTTCGACGACTCCGACGCCAGAGATAGCACTAGAGCGAAGACGACCGTTAATAGATTGGAGCCCTTTGACGAGAGCCCACCCAGACCACCCAGGGTCTACCATGAAGGTGGCAAATCGAGACATACCAGGCAAGAAACGAGGACACACATCGAGCGTCGACATCGCGAAACTCGACTAAGCGATTCCGATCGTAAGGATCGTCTAGCGGATTCTGGGATTGAGAACGATTACAGGCGCGACTCGCAAGAGGTCGATCGGAGAGAACCAATGGAGTCCGAGGACGAGGGCTTCGTCACTAGGCAGTTCATCAAAAACGAACGGAAACACACTGATAGAAACATGAATCTTACTCCGTCCGAGCAGCGGAAGTACGAAAAATATTCGAACGACGTGTCCAAGTCACCACTGGTGACCGCGAAACCGCCTTCCGGGGCCGATAAGAAGTACGAGAAGAAGGCGGCGAAGAAAAGTGGTACCATGAGCAAGGTGAAGCAGCTGTTCAGCAAGAAAGAGAAGAAAGCGAAGGAAGAGAAGAACAAGAAGAACGCGAGGAGCAGCAGTAGCGGCGCCCTCACGGATGATGAGGTGACGATGAGGTATAGGGAGTACCGCGGCGATCAGCTGAGAAGCGCGAAAAGCGCACGAGATTTGGGCAGCGACATCAATCAGGTAGGAATTTTGATTATTTAATACACTGGTCGTCGAACTTTTAAGTTCGCTTTATTAGAATAAATTATAATGAAGTAGAAATAATAAGTTCGCTTCATTTTTAACGAATCCACTCTTAGAAGTTTAGTTAGTACAGCTGAATACAATTCAGTTTATATGATTTATCATTGAAATTGGTTAAGATTTGCTCGTTTTCTTTAGATACATACAAATGAAATGTCAAGTGAACGAATACTTGTATTTAGCGAAATATAGGAAGATCGTAAAATCGTAAAAAGGTTAAAAAAATATGAAATTTGAGCGATGAAACACGATTTTTGAGGAAATAAGTCGCTGAAGCCTTGAACAGCACAATACGATGCAAATTAGTTTATCGATTGTAAGTTGAAATTTAAAGTGCTTCTATTCATTCGAAATAAACGATCAATAACTTTGCGCAAGAATAAGGGCATTCCGTCGTGCTCTTTAAGTGTAAATTATTCCTTCAAAGCAAACCTGAATATGATGTGTTGTCCTATCTTCATTTATCTCTTTTTTTTCGTCTTTACTTCATGCGTTTTACGACCGCTCTGTATCCCCTAACCTATACTTACCCTTTTTTGCATATATTTCTCAAAGTATAAAATACAGAAGAAATATTTCACTTAAAAGTTGAATGATATAATAAGTTTAATAGTCACATATTTCCCTTAACAAAATTTTGAAAATACAAACTATTTTCCCTGAATAGTACCTAACCTATAAAGTTTTGTTCAAATTAATTAATAATTATTATATGACACCCTGTATGGTAAATTGAGCGTATTGCATAGTTAACAGAATTATTGGCCTACATATTATTGCACACATTCTTCTTATCTCGCCTCACTTAAAGCCATATAACGTATAATTTGAAACTCGTAAGACACTTGTTATTTTCTGCTCGTTTTGCAGGAGGACTTGTTTATTATTTGCAATAACTAGCAACAAAGATTCAATAATAATCTTCAAATTACTATAATGTTCTTCATAGCAGCGCTGGAGTTATCTTTAATGCTGCGCTTTAAAGGATCGAAATTACCGTGTGATAGTTAAGATAGATAACCCAGAACGGTCGTATAAAATATAGCTTTATAAAAGAATTTTATAACCACGATCCTCAGGTTTATCCAATCGTCGTGGATTACCATGAATGGGATTTCTTACGATTGTTTAAATGATGTTTCCTTTATAACATATGAAATGACTCTCCGATGCGTGGAGTTCTCGATGCATTTTTAATTTTAAGGACATCAAATATTTAATGACGAGTTACCTACGTAGACACACGTTTATCATGAATGATAAATTTTTATATAAATCATATTCAGATAAGGATTAGAAATATTACTGTCACTGAATTTGCACTTGACTGCGTTCCAAGTTATTTGTCAACTAAGTTAACTCTTGTGGTCATTCGGTCTTGATACTGACTACATCGAAAAAACTGGATTTGTTTTACGATTATAAACTGCATGAATTCACACTATTGCCTACCAATTTATTTAATTATAGCATTTAAATTATACTACTTAAACGTTTAAAAAAGATGACGATGTCCGACATTTTTTTAACATTTTATTCTGGAATGAAATTTTTTTCTTTTTTCTTTTTTATTATTTGGAAAATAATTGTGTTTAAGAATTAAACGGATCACCGAATATGCTTATTTATTATTCGTATTAGTATCACTTATTTACATTACATTTTTGCATTGGGATATTTAATTTTACAAATACGATGTGTTTCAATAAATTGTATATATCCTTTGAATGAATATCAATAATAAAAATGATAACAAAAACGTTAGATGATAATTTCGATAAAGGAGTGTAACACTTAAGTCTAAAAATCATACTACATAAACTTTGTTTTGAAGCATTTTATTCTTGTGACGAACGCAAATTTCAATTATTAATATTGAAAAAGTATTCTATCAATTACCCTGTAAAGTTTTACATAATTAAATTTTATATATTTAACCGAATTAATTTGTCGTACAATAAATAATATATTAGGAAATGTATTATTCTTGCGTCGCAAAAATATTCGAACATTCAATATTTATAAATATTTCTTCATTACACTTCTTCAGTTTTAATGCAATTTATAAACATACAGTCGAAGACCTGGAGCATACTTCAAAATATCAATAATTCGAAAATCTTTGTGATCGGTCAGAAATTTTGAACATGAGACGGAAAAGCAAAATCGTTGAACTCGTAACGTTAATAGACTCACGCTATTATATTCACCAATAAAGGGTTAAAGTCGGCAGGTAAACACCTATCCGATCACTATCGGTCCACATTTATTACAAAGAGCTATAGTGAAATGTTTCATAAAATCTTGCCAACCTTCCAGCTATCCTTTCGCGGTTATTAAGTGTTACGCAATCACGTTACAGCTGCACCTGGCGAACCGATACAATGCATAATAAAAGGACGTAATGAGAATCGGTCTAGCGTGGATTACATCGGACACGAAAAACGCATTACGCGGTCGGATAAAAAGATTCCGATAAAAATCTGAAGGCAACGGCATGGTGGTCGAACACACGAACAAGATCATTAATCGTGGACCATTGAAAATTCAGGCTACGCCGCTAATTCGCTGAAAGAACCACCTGTTCCGATCGCGAAACCTGGCCACGCGTTTCGCAACTACACCTTTCCACCCACCGTGAGACCATGCAAATGGATTTTACCGGTGTCTCTCACCGCGTTTACCATTGTTACCTCTTTTTCATCGACGATCTGCGTGCAGCCGTTAATCTTTCCTTTCGGAGCAAGAACGTCGATACGTACGTTTACGTATCCTGGTTTGCGAAATCAACTGGAAGAAAACGATTCCCTGGTGTGCCGGTCGATCGTTTCTGCGCCACGGCGAAACTTGTAAAACGGCGTGAAACAATTATCGTTGCTAGTCGCCACCTCCGGCAGATTAGATAGTCGAGTCGACGATTTTATGGACGACCGATTGCTTCACCATCTTGCCGGTTCTCGCTCGCCAGAAGACATTAGCGGCGATCGTAATGGCGCTTCGATTGAATTAGACGACGACCAAGGGAATCAACGTTTCTTTTTTTTCTTCCGTCTCATGCAAAATGAACCGCCATGTGACGAAACGAAGTATTTTATTTCGTTTCGCTTTGATATATTATGAAACAGAGATACGAGGAAATGACGTTCTCGGGTTTGATGACTCTCGTCTCGTTTCTTCGATTGATGATGAGGAATAAATGATGGATGAGATTTTTCTCTAACCCTTTTAGGAAGTTCGGCTCTTAATGGCAAACCGTGTACGTGCACGGCTTATGTGCAATTATAGCGCGAAATTAAAATTATATAGTTACAGACCTTTGCGTATATTTGTCGGATTACACCTATCTGTAGGTATAAGTACTGGTACATCTATCTATATCCAACTTTTCTAAAGAAACTAGGAATACATGTTATTAAGAAACCCTTAGACATTAGATTATCAATATGTTATACATCATTTAACATATGAAGGAACAGAGTATCGTGTTATTTAAATTAATTAATATTAGAACCAACAGCCAGTCAAAATGACTGGTTTTAGATTTTTATAATAATTTATGATTTATATTCTTAGTATTAATGAAGTATTTATAGTGAATATAATAATGATTGCAAGGACCTTCTTTTAATTAAAGATTATTAATGTACTATCACTACATGTTTAGAAAGTCGATAATATTTTATTGATAATATTATTGAACGTGTAAAGGAAGATTCAATGTGTTGTCATTATTACATAAAGCATTGATGAGATGATTCGATACATATAGATAAAATTAACATTTTATTGCCAAAATATATTTATCGTTCATATACCTCTTTAGAAAATTCTTTCTGTGGACATACTAATACCATTATGATTTAACAGTTAATTACTGTATTAAGTTGCTTCCAGCAAAACCTTTTGCAACTGTTTACATGTATAAATTAACGCTACTTAGATAAGACCACAAACCAATTTTAGTAAATTTATTACATTGTTAATATCTACTGTAGGTTACAAAGCTCGTTTTGTACTGCATACATTTATTTGAATAATAACTATACAAAAATATAGTTCTACTTATTCGTAAATTAGTCATAATCTCAACATAACCTAAAATTCTAGAATATACTTTTAATCATTTCTCTTACATTATAAAATTACATAAATTCTTCAGGATGTCGAAGAAAACCATAAAAAAAAGAGGTTACGCATAATAAGATGGTTGTACAAAAGTGAAAGCCTTCAAAACTAGCACTGCGTTATAAGTTGTCAGTGAAAAGTTTCATGTGACAAAATTAATTTAGAAGAAACCCTATTTTGGTTATAAATCAAATATTTTCATTTCGCAACATATTACCATCTTGATTTTCTTCTATTAAACAATAAAAGTAATTAAATTAATACATAATATTTGCGACAGTAATAATTAATGATTAAGGTATACCATGAATATTGTATAGTCCTGCTGATACCGACCGAAACAATTGTACCTATACGAAGAATACCGAACCTAAAGCATTCTGAAAGAATTTAGTTAAATTTGAGAAAAACGTCATAAAAATTAGTAAGAATGCCTCTTACAAAGTTCAAAAGGGAACATATTACAAAATAAAGGGAGAGTAAATGAATGCCAATTGAATTTCGTTACTGTTGCTAACAAAGATGTATCGTTATGCTACACTGAAAAATTTAATTATTGTATCATATGAACATTTTCAAATTTTAATTAACTTAAAACTGTTTCTCCCACAAATGTAGATTCCTATCATTTTATCTGAAAGCAAAAATTTCACCGTTTCTGTTAATGTTACAACTTTAGATGTACAAAAAAATTGCAATTATCTGAATTGCTTCCTTAATCGTTTGACCACAAGGACATTTACCTTAAGCCAATAAAATTTTATGAGAAAAACTTGGAGCATCCTGTATATCTCGATATCTTCTCTAATGCAAACGACAGATAATCGTACACGAGAACGCATCGTAACAACTGTATTTCCAACTATACGATCTAATTTAACGTTCATGGTGTTTCGTTGCGGTCAGGCAATAATAAGGTTGTATCGTATGTTTAGTTTCACTGTGGTTAGCGAACCATTCGAGGAAGCATACGAAAACGTGGCTAAGGTTGCGGCAAACGCGTGGCCAGGTTTCCACACAATGTTCCCGTGACAAACGCGCCGGAAAACGTTTTCTACCGCGTGGGCGGAGGAGTGCGATCCTCGCGTATAGTATCTACCGGTGCGGATACTTTCCACCAGCTTGGGTACAGTTAGGCATGACGCAACCGTGCACTCGAGAACGGTATGAGATCCCAATTATCGAATGCTTCCGGTTTCTAAGGGTCTTACGTTTACCTGAAACAACGGCTCGCTAAGTTCCGGCAGTAACGAACATTCGAACAAGACATGACTGTATGCTGAGAAAACATTGTGTGCCACCTTCGAATCGCGGCTAACATGATCAATGGAAACACGCATTTTATAATTGAAAGACATTTTGCGGTTTTAGTGAATTATTATTTCATTAAAATACGTGTCGTGTAAGCGGAAGATCAGCTCTTGATTTATGGTAGATGCCAGTATAATGCGAATTGCTATTTGACAAAACATGGAAAATTGTTGATAGGACAGTGTCGAAGATATGGAGACTGTTGTTTTCATACAATGCGATACTTCGTGTAATGCACTATGTAATTAAATGCAGAAAACAATTAGCGCATTTGATAAATCATAGAAAAAAATAGTTGACATGATCATAAACATTCCAGTCATATAATATAATACTTTATATTATATAAATAATGATTTGAATAAAAATACAAGACAACACTATTTGTCTGGCATTTACATTTTTCAACAAAAATAAAAAATTGGTATGTTGAACAAAAAATTAAATATACTGTGGGTAAAACTGAACGATATTTAAAAGTAAGTTTTAATAAAAAATACGAGTTTTCAAATGTGAAATAAAAATACGAATATGGGTAGTTTTTTAATGTAAATAATTATTATACATTTATTACCGTGTATAATTTTAATAATAAAATTACTAAACTATTCAAATGACCGATTCACAAATTTCTTATTTTAAATTATAAATTTGTTAAGATAATTTTCTTAAAGCCTATATTTATTTTTATTGATATAACGAGATAATAGCAGCATTTTCAAGATATTATTTTATGTAAACGAATATTATACACAAACCATAGGTGGATTTAACTTAATTTTCGAAATATGAAGATAAATCACAAAAATATCAGAAGCATTCAAGTACGTGAACTCGTGATCCTCAGCGGCATAGACATTTCTACTGCAAAGTCGCACACAAACGTTACATGGGCGTATTTCTTGAGTGAAAAATTTATAGACACTTTACCGAAGTGCACTCGATGTTGTACATTTCAAGAATGAACAGCGTAGGCGATATACTATTGTTACTCATCACAATCAGAACAGAAATATAATCTCTTAATACGATAACTGTATAGACATAACATTACTATTTCTATCCATATCTCAATAGTGAAACGAAATAATCCCATTGTTTGTACAACATGTCACATTCGAAATGATCTCCCAAATATGCCAGTAAAATTTATCGATTTATTAGCGGCATATTCTGCATAATAGTTCGGACTGGAAAAATTAAGTAGGGTTTAACCACATTAGGATAGTAGGATAGTAGGTTTTAACTTTAAGTTTAATGCGGGAAAGTAGCCTTTTGGAATTAACCCCTTGCACTTTAATATCGTATCACACTCGTGACGCACCTTATAGTTCACACGTGACAAACCAGACTCATATTTTCATCGCAATTGAAATTTGGTTTCAATTCTAATTATAACCTTCATAATCAATGTGCCTATCTTTTTAATTTTCTTTATTTGTTTTCACGTTGTAGCAATAATTAGTAAGCTGCAAATGACGCAACTGTCTACAAAATTGTAGGTTAAGGGGTTAATAACAATTGTGCAAACTTCACTCTTGTGAGTTAGTCTCGTTTGTATCTTTATAAGCCTTAAAGTTGCCGAACTTGAAAAACAAAACACGCTTTCACGTCGTGCTTGGATTAAAACAGTTGAGATCTTTTAAATACACTCACTTCCTAGCAATTAGTATTCAGAGAAGAATGTAGAATGATCAATAAAAGTGAAAATAGGTGAAAAACAGCGAAGAAACAAATCTGAAACGAAAGACAAAATCGAATGAAACATAAGAGTAAAAAAAAGACTTCAAAACAGATTTCGAGCTCAGGTAGAACTATGACGTACAAACGCATTCAAATGCATTGGGTAGCGTGATTAAAAAAATAATTATCCTTTAGATAGCCACATCGAATCAGTTAAAAATTTGATTAAGCAGTATTCTTATTTGTAACAGATCTTATTAATATTTTCACAATATTTTATTACATTTATTATTTACAGTTACAAGTAGCTAATACGAGTATTTCCAACGAGGTAAATTAAATTCTTAATATGTACATTATTTGCAATATCAAGAATAACAAACACCAAGGAAAAAGTTGTTCGATATCGCCGCAGATACCATCATTGTCAATTGTGCTCACCTGTAGCAGAACACCCTGTATATGTAGCACATCCGTATGAAAATTTAAACCTGAAGTATGTATGACGCGACAGTCAGTGTTAATTCGAAATCCTTTGACAGCACATAAAACGTTTGAAAATCGAACAATGATCAAAGACAATCTTGCAGAGTCGATGGTCTGGTGTCAGGATTTGAGAGGTTGTTACACAACATACGCCTCAGCAGGTGACTGTGTATCGCTCGCGACGAATTGATCAAATAGTACTTAACTTTAATGTGTCTCGCTTGAAGCTGGAATCGTTGCCTTGTAGCAGGACACCCACGCTCACGAACGCCAATAATATCCCGGCCGATTCACGCCCAGGTGCAAAAGACACGCACACACGTGGGCCTTTATTGCGGTGTACCTTCGCGAACAGGCGAGGGTGTTTTCGCAATATTCATTCACGTGCAAAGAAGAAAGAAAGGACGAGGAAAGAGAATCACACGCAAAAAAGACCCATTAACTCCCCCGTAAATTGGCAGGTGAGGAGGAGCCAGAGCGCTCTGGTGCGTTTTGCTTTACTGGGATAATTAATAATAAATAACCGTAAAACGAAAAAGAGCCTCTTCTGTTTCGCGCGGTAACACGCTGATCTGAGGTTTTTGACAGTCATTGAACCAGTAATTTTAGATTCGGAACCTTACACATGTATTACATATTTTAAATTTAATGTATTATTTAACACATTTGTTGAAGTTTGTTGAGGTGGTATTCTTGAAGTCTGTGTTAATTTTTATGGAGATAAAGAATTAATGTGTACATTAATTTATGTCTTAAAGTTTATTTATTTATTTGTATACTATACCTTTGTGTTTGTATTAAGTATATATGCACTATTAAATTTAGTGCTAATGTACACATACATTAAATATCAGAAACTTATCCATTTATCTACTTGGAAATTTTGATATTAACTAGAAACTATGAATAATGAATATAACAAAATATTGTGAAAATAACTGGTAAAATTTGTTGAAAATAATGATACTAACTAATCAAGGTTTCATCTGATTCAGTGTGGTAGTCATCGTGTTAAGAGATAACGTAAAAATAGCACCTAACCACTGCAATTGAGGTAATATAACCCCTTGCACTATAATGACGAGTTACACTCGTGACGCACTCGTAGTTCAAGTACGGTAAACCTCTTATATTTTTAGTATGGTTGAATGTTCACTTTTAGTATAATTGTAATTTGCACAGTTAAGGATCGCTGAATGCAAAACAGGCATATTTTACCTTTCTTTAGTCGCTTTAACATTGTAGCAGTGAATAGCTCGTTATATCTGACGCATTTATGGGATAAATAGTAGCGTAAGGGGTTGATAACATATATTAAGCTGTCATATATTATAATGGTTGCTATTTTTAAGGTTATGAATAACTGATTCACTATTTTTAATTAATAAATAACTGCAACTCAGATATAGAAGCACAAAGATATTCAATGGTTAATTACAACAATTAAAAGAAAAGTTACTTAATGTAACAGTTAATAGTAAATAATAAGTTTCTGAATGGAACTTAGGCTTGTCTTGGATTGACTGATTTCCCCATCCTCTGCTATTCATTTGTTCGGTGTCATAAATCTGCATACAGCAAAACCTCGCAGTCGACAAAGATCAAAAGCCTGTTTGCAATGTTAATGCGTTAATAACATTTTAATTTTTAGTTTTCTTTAAATACAACTTTTTCCATCGTTTTCGTGACATTTTCCAAATTAAAATGAGACAAAACGCGACATAATTCGATACACATTTACTTGTAATAACTTATTGGAATGCTCCATATAAACGATTGTTTGCAATTATATCGTGTTTGGTCACATTATAAACTAGAAAATGTCACAAATATGCTGGTAAAAGTTTCATAAGAAAAAAATAAAAAATAAAGATTTATTCTTGCACTAGGCTTATCACTTCGATATGTTACTGTTTGTTTACGTTCAATCGGACGTCTCCTGCGCTCGCTATTCTTTTCTACGTTCGGCAAACTTCTATTAATGTAGGAACTGCACGATATAAGCAAAAGTTCAGATCCGAAAAATTCGCTTATATCGAGATATATTCATTATCGAAGCTCACTCCCTTATAGTATACAATAACCTTCAGCCTTGTACACCTTTCTAAGAAACTGTGTATCTATACGATACAAGAATAACGTATGGTTGTTACGATATCACGTACAGAGCAGACATTGAAAACGAAAACGCGTAGAATAAGCTCGGTTCGAGAGCAGATAGACTAGCGGGAATCCGGTCGACCAGGTGAAATCACTCAACGGTGGTGACCCGCGGCATTCCTCGGCGGGCAGATTCCATGAAAACTCAAGCACGAGAGAGCACGCCAGCATCCGCGCGCGTGCATGCATATGCAGGGCGTGTCTAATGTGCCGCGACTATTCCACGTAGCTAGATGTCTGGTAAAAAATTATCGCAACAACAATCGCATGGCTGACGGTGCACGCCGTTCTAGTCGCGGGAATTAACCTTGCCGTTCGCATAGCCGACTAGGTGGCACGTGAATCGGTGTATGATCGCTGGGATTGTTCGGATCGTTCGAGACTTGCGACGGGAAACAGGTAGTTAGTTTGACGGCCGTGAGGATTCGATTGTTTAGCGAGAATGGATTAGCTCATTGTTAGTCTATTTTCGTTCCTATGTCGTACAGTTACGCGGTTCGACCCGAAAATTTTTCAAAATTCGTCGCAAGAACACATTGTAGATCGTTACTACCGTAGCTTAATGGAAATGTACAGGCAAGAGCAAATCTGCCTTCCCTGGGGAAATTTAATATTTCTTCTTGGAGATTTGACGACACTGATGAGATTGTTTGACATTTTTATTTTATAGAAATTTTTGGAAATTTGAAAATTTTTTTTGGTTTTACAATTTAAAAACATAGAAACTTGGGAACTTGGTAGCACTTGAGATTTGAGGAATAAAAGATCGGAATCTGGAAATGTAGGGACTTGGGATTTTGCAGTTTTGAAATTTGGAAATCTATCAATTTGGTGATCGAGACATTTAAGGATCTTGGAATTTGTAAATTTGGATATTTAGGATTCTAGGAATTTGAGAATTTGAGGATTTGGAAATTTTTTACAAATGCTCAAAATTCTCAAATTATCTAATTCCTAATTTACAAATTTCCAAGTCCCACAATTTTAAAATTCCTATTTTCTAAATTTCTAAATTTTTGAATTCATAGATTTGTGGAAATTCAGTGTTGCAAATTTCTAATTGCTGAAATTTTCAAATTCTTAAATTCCTGACCCATAAAATTTTAAATTTCCAAATCTCCATATTTCCAAATTTCCAAATTCCTATATTCTAAAATTTTCAAATCCCAATTCTTAAAATTGTAAAATCCCCAAGTTCCCAAGTTTCCAAATTGTCAAATATCTCCAAAATCTCTTTAATTTCCAAATGCCGGAATTCTCAAATTTCTGAATACACACATACCCAATTTTCCAAGTTTCTAAATTCTTTGATTTCCAAATTATCAAATTCTGAAGTCCATAAATTTTCTAATTTTCTAATTTCCAAAATTGCCAAATCCCAAATTACTAAATTCCTAAATTTAGAAAATTCTAAAGTTTTCAACATTCCCCACATAAATTCAGATTTGTTCACGAGTGTACATCATCCGTAACTACAAAATTATATTCCATTCACTTCTTTGTACTTAATGCAAGTACGGATAGTCGAGTATGTACTTTATTAGTTTGCATATCATATTTTTGCCATCGATATAACATTTCGCCTTCGTGTGTAGCGTTTTAAGCGAATCGTGTCAGTTCATTTCGCAACCTGATTGTCGAGACAAGCCCGGCATGTGGTCCGCGCAAGATCGTACGCCTAATTGCGCTTGCCTCACCGACTGCTCATCTAGAGACATTTTTCCCCCAGACAACTCTTCAAAACTCGCGGTTTGACGGTGTGTGGAGCAAGTGCACCATGTTAGACATATCCTTGGTGCAAGTGTGTGCTCTTATACGCTGAAAGGATCAGTCTGTTCGAAGGAGATCTCCGGTATGCAAAGCCCACACCTCGCCGGCATTGCACCCACAGGCTGACCTACACGCGCACGTATAGTCGAGCTGCGGCGTGTGTACAGTCAACAGCAAACTCTTCCCGAGAAATTTTTACAAATTTGGAAATTTGGAAATTTAAATATCTAGAAAATGTTGGGATACGAGAGTCTCGGAAAGAGTAGAATTCTAGAATTTCGAAATTAAGGGGTTTTTAAATTTAGATACGTTAACATACAGAAATGTACAATTTTGAGAAATTGGAGATTATCTGGGAATTTGGAAAATTGAGGAATATATGGAGATTTGGAAATTCTTGGATTTAAGGAGCTTAAAAATTTGAAAATTTTGTAATGTAAGAAGTTTAAGAATTTGAAAGATCAGGAATTTGGGAATTTGAATGCCTAGAAAATTTTGGGATTTGGGAGTTTGGAAAATTTGAGTTTTGTAATTTAAAAAATTTTAATACTTAGAAATTTTTAAAAGTAGAGATTCCAAACTAGAAATTTAGAAATTCGAGATTTTGTAAAATGAGAAAAAAAGTTTTCGAACTTGGAAATCAGGAAATTTTTTAATTTAAAAACGCGGACAGGGAAAAGTCCAATATTTAGGAATATACAAATTCGGGAAATTAGAGATTTAGAAAGTTTATAATCCTGAGGTTTAGAAATTTAGAAATATGGAGATTTTGAAACGTTAAAATTTAAGAAGTTTTAAAATCCGGAGATTTCGAAGTTTAGGAAATTTGAGAATTTGGGAATTTTGAAATTAAGGTATTTTTAAATTGAGAAACATACATGTACGGAAATTCGCTCAGTCACGAATGTACAAATTTGGGAAGTTGAAGATTTAAAAATTTGAGAATTTGAAAGTAATAGAAATGTGGAGATTTGGAGATTTTGGCATTCAAAAAATTAAAAATTGGATTTGTAAGGGTTTTGAAAATTTTGAAAATTGGAAATTAATAGACTTTTAAAACTATAGTTTCCCATTACCATTTTCGTAGATCACCAAATTTGAAAGTTTCTAAATTTTCGATGACTTGTAATAGATTCCTTATCTCTCGGTCGCCATATTTTTCCTAAGGGAGGTTAGATTTGCTGTTGACTGTACCGCCATGCCACCAGCTCGTATCCCGTTTCCATCGAAAGTTCACGCTAATGGCATTTGCCTCCATGGTGCACCGACGTACGTCGGGATTATTACGATTTATTAGCTCACCTATCACGGCCCTGTTTACGGTTATGTATCGTGACGCGATCGACGATTTCGGTGGATGAATTGAATCCGACAGAATGTAATTCGTCATTCTCCCTATTTCAAGTTAACTCAACCCTACGGAACCGATACTAGGACACTTTTGACCCGTGTCTTTTTTTCTGACAAAGTTAAAGACAACTTGTGCACCCTGAATGACTTGTAAAATACACGCTGAAAAAAATACTTTAATACGAATGCATTCATGATTCAGTAGAGCACATTACGTACTCTTCACTACTTACGTTTCTATCTATAAGAAATGTACGTACAGTGTACATGATATAATATTTCTTATTGAATCATGCAACTTTTGTTCAAGAAACTTTTTCCTATAACTTATACTGCACAAGTTGTTTGAGGTGTTCAAATTGGGCAGCCCACTCACTATACATATAGAACATTACAATAAAAATATGTGTTGAAATTTTTGGATTGTATGTTAAATCAATCACAGATAATTATTCACACATAAGTGACTTGCACTCATAGATAATAATGATAAATAAATTTTTTATTAACTTGCAAATTATAAAATAAAACGGTTCATAACTTAATATTTGAACAACATTCTTTATTGATTTTTGTGTAAAAGAAACAGTTTAAACACTTTCACTATCATGACACTCATATACAAGTCATCCCAAAAAAATGTACATAAATTTTAAATAATATCAAACATAACAATGATAGTAAAATATTAGGTAGAATTAATTCTGATCGTAATCATTTTGAACAGATGTAATTTAAAAACAGCCACCATAATATCATCCTATTCCTTGTTTGTTTTATTTATTAAATTGCATGATAATAAAATATGTATACATTTTATTAATGTGCCCTGTATAAGTGACACTTAAATTTTCATACTGATCTGCCAGCTATATTATTAAGAATATGTTCGCGTACCTAATTGCAAATACTCGCATTAATTACTTGAAACTATAAATAATAAATATAACAAGATATCTGATAAGGTCAAAAATATTTGATAAGATCAGTTCAAAACGAAAAAGCTACCAAATCAAATCTTCAACTGCTTCAATAGGGCAATCAACCTGTTAAATTCTTTGCAGCACTTATATGATTAGAAATAGCGCTGATTATTTAATAAAATTAAATAAGAAATTATTTAATTAAAATAACCAGCGGAAACAAGAAATGACGCAATACTGCATCAGTCCGCGCGTAATCGTCTTCACGTTTGGAATGAAACTGTCAATTTGTTCGTGTTCGGTAAGTTGTCCAACGGTCTTAACATTCGATGTAATATCAATGGGGCCAGGATTCTCGCGAAGACGAGGCTCGGTAAATTACACGTCGAAGGATTACGAGAAATCCACATGGAGGAGACAGAACGACGTGTGTGCCGAGATTTCCCTCCACGGGGTGTACGCAGCACGGTCCCATGCTGATCGGCGTGCCGGTTAGAAGCAATTAATTACGAGAACGAGCGATTAATGATCTTATAGCTTCGTCCGACTAGACTTCTAGCAATGAACGGCTAAAAAGTGTTTACTCGACCGATCTGCCAGCTCCGACTGCAATCGAACCCACTTTCGAGATCCGATTTTTCCTCCACGCGTACTGTACGCTCCTTCTGCCATAACTGATACGCCTCGCAGTGTAAATTGAAATGAACGACCCAGGAAATAATATCGGAAAGACTGTAGATGTAGTAAATTGTAATTATGTAGCCACAGTTGGAGCTGTAGGAACGAAACATTTTTCGAATTGGCAACATTTTACGATCTACGAATGTGGGAATTTAATTGGTCTAGAAATTTAAGGACATAGAGATTTGAAAATCTACAATATTATTCCAAACTCGAAAAGATCAAAATTGTGTGCAGAGAACTACAGTTCATTTCTAAAAAAAATGAAACAAGGAATGGTGGAAATCCGCATCGCTAGCATGTAAATACACGATTAAAAAAAAAACAAGATTTTAGCTGCATATTGTAAACAAAACATTATATTAAATAAAACTATAGAAAGGTAATATACCGCTTTCTCTAAATCACATATTTCTCGAATTAATTTTTGAAATAAATACATATTTCATTTCACTTAGTATTGTGGCAATAAATAGAATTTATATACTTTCTACAAATTATCTGAAATTTTAAATAAATGCTACTTAGAACTACGGAAATATTGCTGCTGATGGTATTTTATCTTAAAGCAAATTCTTACAAATTATCCAAAACTTTAGTTAAATACTACATGCAACTATGTAAATCGCTGTCTACACGTCCAGAATTTCCACGTATAATATCGGCCAAGAAATTTCCATACACGTAACCGTTATCCACACTGATCCGAATCAAACAATGAAGCAAACTCGTGAACATACGCCAACAATGAAATTCCCAGGTTAATTCATCGCCCACGCTAATTTAATCCATCCGCTGGCACGCCGTTGAACAAGGTACGAACAGAGATCGAGGTGTTGCAGAAAATCGGCTACCCGAGTTTCCCAGGCTCGTTCGAGAAGATCTGGTAAGGAAAGCGTTCTTTCTCAAACGAAGCTAGAGCGAAACGAATCTGACTGGCATCTCTTAGGGCTATCAACGGTACCATGCTTCTCCGGCCAGGATGTTACACGGCCAGTTTCGTATACAAACAAGAGGAACAAAGATGCAAGTCGCGGCAGCGAGCATTATGCGATCTAGCGGAAGGTTTCCGTGATGGCACACCATGGCTCTAAGAAGCAACCCGAGCCCGAGATATCAATAAATAACCTATCAGGCAATATTATCTCAACGGTTTTATGCCCCGTGGTACGGGGAATGCGATCCAATTCTTACATGCTCTACCGACTCCTTTCCTCTAGCCACAATCGCTTTGGCCTCCGCGAGCGGAGGTGCGAATGATCCGCCTACCATAAAGCAAAGTGCATCCAACACCCATGATTTCAGAGAAGACTCCATCCACTCTTCCTATCCCTCGATTTATACTGAGCGTCGTCGTTTTTCAGAACCGTTTCATGTGCTTTCATTCGACTTGTCTGCCAATTAATTCTCGATCGATCTGTTAAAATTAATATGAAAGGGATATTTTCAAACCCGTTACGAGATTCAACCTTTCAACTGTTATCGTTATTTGGATACTGTTGTGTCAAATCTATGATATCGAAATTATGAAACAGTTGCACGATTTCATGGTTTTGGGGAATGTAGAGATCGAATTTCCAAGAAACGTTTAACAGACACTGTCTTAAGAGGTGTATCTGCGTGGGTGCGAACACGAGTCGTTACTAACAGAAAATTATTGAGCGGCTGTTCTCAGTATGAAAGCTTCATATTAGACGTAAATCTTCTTTCACTGTCGTTGAAGAGATACGTAGGTTTACAAATAAAAATACTGTCGATTTTTTAATACTTGTACGTTAATACGATTTAGTATTTGAGGAATATATAGGGTACATTCTAATTTCGAAAAAAGATGCAGAAATGCATCTTTTAATAGAATTAAAGACAAACTTGCATATTCAATATATTTTTAAATAAGTACTATCGATTGAAGAATCTTAAAAATATTAGGAAACTATATTTTTATAAATGTAGCGAATACAAACCATTAGTTTCAGCAATAGTATTTACAGCAAAAAAATATATCAAGGCAAAATCCAAAATATTCTCAATATTTGTTAAAAACTTACTATGTCAAACAAAATATTTTATTTTTAAAGTTATTTGTATACCATAAGATAAATATGATTTACTATTTACTATTCAAAATACTATTTTAACTTCACTATTTAAATTTTTACAAATGCGTTATTTCTTTTAGACCTGATTTTTTAATAAAATTCTAAATGACACCAATGTCACTTGCTTACTATACAGTTGCATGTATGCTATGCTAAAAAAATAAGTTTTACCATATGCTTTTGAATTTAAAATAAAATAAATTATATCGTGCACAGCTTGAAAGGGTTAAGTTCATTTACAAAATCGTTCTTCTCCCTCATTTCTGCTAAACACCTTTAGCGATAGGGAAAAATAGAGAAATCGTGCGCACTCCATAAATAGAGAAATCATTCTCCGTTTCAGCATGGTTTCAAGCGTATCTGAATCAGCTCGCGTTTCGCGAAGCGGTGCATCGGGCATGTTCGCTCTTATTTGGCGAGGCGAGTAGCTACTTGTCGCGTCATTACGTTCCGTAACGGTAAACGGCGTGCACATCGGTAAGTTCGTCGAGTTTACGCGCTCGAAGGCGTGGAAAGCCATCAGGATACGTTCAATATGTAAATGTGGGCCCAGATCGCGGGCCACGACCGGTGAAACCCGCTTAAAACGGAGAGAGAGGGAGGAACGCAGAAATTGGAAAGCGGATCGCGAATATTCGCCAGCGATTTGCGCTCGCTGCTACACTTGGGTGCAACGTAGGCAAAGAGTAGGTACAAGAGGCGACACTCTGACAAGGAAACTACTTCTAGAGGGAAATAGAATGATACAACCAATGTAAATGCCCATGCAAAATGTAACGGGGCGGAGATACGATTTCGTGTACTCCGAAAAGTGAACGTACATAGTATACAAACATGGCGGTCGGCGAAGAGTAGTTTATACCTGCACATTCGTCTGCAATTTGGGACCATTTATTTTGAAAATTGTGTAAGTCTAATTTCTTTTGTTAGAGAAAGTTAAAGGTTATCATATTAGTCAATCAACAAATGTTTCTACCAATCTATTAATATGCAATTTGATTACATAAATTTCTTTTAGTTTAACTAAACTATTATATATTTACGGGCTCTACATGGACTTACACCACTTATATATTTAATAGATTGTAAAAATCATTTAATTTCTATTAAAAAATTAAATACCACTTAAAATATATTTCGTATTAATTCAATTTTGTTTATAAATAATAACACGGAATGAAATAGTAGTTTTTTTTATTTTTAACGTTAATTATATTTTTAACTACGTATTTATTTTATATTTATATTTTATTTATTTGTAACTTATTTATATGAAATACTTCGTTATTTATTTGGAATAAGTTATCTCAATTCCCAAGTTCCTAGCTTTATAAATATTTGAATTCACAAATCCTAGATTTTTAAACACCCAAATTTACAAATTTCTTGAATCTTAAATACCTAGATCTCTGAACTTCTAGACCATCAAATGCTTCGAAATGATTTCCAAATTTCTACGTCCCCAAAATCCGAGACTGCCAAATCTCTAAATTCTCATATTCCTAGATCCCGAAATTCCAAGGTCCTCTAATATCTATATCACCCATGTTTCTAGATCTCCGAATTACTAAGGCTATTATATGATTATATAAATTATATGATACATAATTTCGAAATTTCTAATTCCCTACATTCCCACGTTGTTAAATTTTCCAAACTCCAAGATCATTAAATCACTATACATATTTACAAAATCTCGAAATATCTAGATTTGAAAATTCCTAGATTCTCAAATCCCTAGTTCTCCAAATTCTTAGGTCTTTCAATTTCTAGGTTCTCAAATTTCTACATTCCTATATTCTTAGATTTCCTATAGTATTCCTAAATTCTTCGTCTCCATATACCTAGGTCCGCAAGTATTGATATCCCAAAATATCTAAATTTCCACATTTCTGTGTCTTCCAATTTCTAAATTTGCAAATCCCAAAATCCTGAAATACCTGGATTCCCAAATTCTTAGATTCTTGTATCCGAAAATTTCTAAATCTCTAAATACTTACAAATTTTTTAATTGTCAAAAGTTGTAAATATCAACGAGTGAAAGAACTATTCCTTGTCCGTTTGTCATATTTTCCCTAGCGAAACTAGATTTGCTCTAGAGTGTACACGCTTCCAGATACCTATTGCCTACCTGTCTGTCTGCCGGTTACAGATTTGCCGAGATACGATTTCGCGTGAGAAGAGATATATCCACGCCCACGCGATACACCTACAGCTAAACCTACGTGGACGATTAATGGTTTTGTCCGCGAAATATCGAAAACAATTCCTGTAATAGCAAAAGAGCATGGTCACAATTCAAGAATGTGATCGAATGAAACCGAACACAAAGTGTCCCAAAAATTGGTCCAATATTTCATGAAAAAAATATTTTGTTTTTGGTTGACTTGTAAAATACATAAAAAAAATATGCGATTGATTAGATACAAAACACATTCCAAGTTTCGTACATATTTTCGATACAAGTGAACTATTTATTACATCGATCATTCACATTAATTAATTCAATATAAAAGAAAAGATTTATTTCTCGCAATGCATAGGGCTCATAGTGTGGCGCTTTTTTCGAATTTACATTCTTAATTTATCCAAATTTCTAATTTTGACCATTGCAAATTTTTTAGTCGCATAAATCTAGGTCTCTCATTTCTTGGAATTCTAAAATTTCCGGAATTCTCTAAATTACCAAATTCCTAAATTTCGAAATTTTCGAATATCTCAAATAACTAAATTCCCAGACTTAAAAATTTCAAGATCAAATTTCGAAATTTTAAAATTCGCACATTTTTCAAACCTTTAAATTTTTAAATCCCCAAATTTCCAAATTTTTCCAAAATGTAAAATGTTTAAATCTTCAGGTTTTCCAAATTTCCCAAGTTTTCCAAGTTTCCCAAATTTCCAAAACTACTCATATTTCTAAATTTCGAAACTTTCAACATTCTCAAATGCTTAGATTTCTGTATACCCAAATTTCCATACTCCCAAATATCTAGTATCCTGAATATCAGAAATATAAGAAGTATCATTCGTAACATACAAACCTTTTTCTAACCATTGTTTGCACAATGAAATGTTTTTCATAAACGATACGTATGTTTCGAGTGTCTTCGCTAATAAGCAGATCATTCTACAGCAAAAAAGCTGTCTTAAATCCATACTTGAAGTATTTATTACGGATGAAGAATTGGAAAAAGTGTTTTATGAGTCAGAACATGACGTGAATGATCCGTCATTTAGTAGCAAGATGAAGACTATCGTTGCCACAGTGATGAGAATATCGATTCAGACAGCTTATTATTAAATACTCTTAATATATCACTATCATCAGATTACTTCCTGCAACAACTGTACTCGATATTTTAGTAAATTAAAATGGAAATGGGAATTCATACAATGAAATACTAATGACATTACATTACTACATGAAATGTATATTATTATATATAGTATTTGTACTTTCCATGTGCTAATGAAGTTTTCTGTTAAAGATTAAACCTTGTTTTGAGGCACTATTTTTTTTAACCTTTTTTGTATAATCTGATATTATTTATTAAATATAAACGAGATATATTGATTTTAAATGTCTTAATATGTTCTAAAGTTTGGTAGTGTTGGAATGCTGTATAATTTATTTTAATAGGGTAGCTAAATAAATTTTATTATTTAGTAAAATATATAAATATATAAAATATATTATTATTTAATAAAATTATCGATAAAAAATACATGTATAAATACTCTTAAACAAAACGTATTATTAACCAATGAGATTCAAAATAAAGATCGACAATTTTAATATATTATAGCGTTGTAGATACTTGCCAATGAATGTGCATTACGCTTTTAATACGGTAGTATACTGATAAATGGCAAAAATAATAATGCATTTCACTTTAATAAAAATTCTTCATAACTCATTAGCTACAAACGTATCTTTATAAACTACAGTAAAAATTCTTGTCCTAATTCAATATCACTGAAATAGTATTTCATCAAGGATTGAAATCCTGGAAAATATAAGTAAATCATGTACAGACTATAATTTCATAAATAGATAACGTGATTTATGTATACTTTACAGACTTCGATGTATCATAAATACATAAATGTAATACAAATTCAAAATCAAATTACATTTTTAAGGTATAAATATATAAACCCGTTTAATCGGCAATATAAATCTACTGGACTTTCGCTGTTAATATTTCTTGATCGAACGCAAATAGTTACCTTTACCGAAAAAGGAAGATTATGGAGCAAAACGAGGCAACAAGATCGACCACTATTCATAAAAGGCCGTTCGCCATTTGCGAAAGGTACCCGGCAACTTGTGCTCTGTACCGTATATCCATATTGGCCCACATATAATTGACCATAAGCAGAGAGGCTCGTAAGCGCCGGCGACGAAGAAAGGAGCAATTAAGTGCGCCGCGTAACACACTCTCCCAATACGGCACCGAACACCTCGTGTTTGAAATTGTTTACGGGACGATAGTTGTGGCAAGGTTTCTGCCCATCTCGAGGCTCGTTTCATCAATGGACAAGCATTTTATTTAGCCTCAAGAGGCGATGAGGTCACGATGTCCGCGTTGAGAAACACCGCGTGCTTCATATCGGTATGCGCAGATCGCAAACCTTCGTGATATTATTAACCTTTGCATAGCACACCGGAGTCATTCATGTTCCCAGCAAAACTTCTTATATGGGAATGTAGGTATTTCGAGATTTTGGGGTTTAGACACTCTTGGAATATGGGGTGGTTATTTATATATATAAAACAGAAACGGAGTATCTTCAAAACAAATGAATTTATTGAAGCGACTCAGAAGAACGTCTTCACCATTCAAGGATTGAACTAAAAGTGAAAAG
Source organism: Megachile ligniseca (assembly GCA_945859555.1). Taxonomy (NCBI): domain Eukaryota; kingdom Metazoa; phylum Arthropoda; class Insecta; order Hymenoptera; family Megachilidae; genus Megachile; species Megachile ligniseca. The sequence continues at coordinate 1,745,804 of OX243778.1, forward strand.
ACTTTCTAAAACGTGTAGTAAAACTGGCGCCCACTTCCTGAGAGAAAATAACAGTCTGGGTCTGCAACGTATTCGCCCAATTGGCCCATGGGTATAAACGGCCTGGGACACATTGACTCTGGAGACAGAGTTGAGACTTTTCTTTATTGTAGACCCAGTGACTCTCAACAAATAGATTTATTTTTGCTCATTAACATGAAAATTCAACAGAGAACGACGAATTTGAGAATATAGAAATTTGGAAATATAGGTATTCTGATACTTTGAGATTTGGACATCTATGAATTTGGAAATTTAGATCTTCAAGGATTTTGAGATTTGGGGACCCAGGTATTTGGGGATGTAGACATTTGCAAACCTAGGTATTTCTAGATTTTGAGATTTGGGCACCTAGGAGTTTGGGAATATAGGAATTTGGAAATCTAGATATTTCGGGATGTTGAAATTTCAGGGATAGGAAATTAGAAATCTAGATACTTTGCCATATTGAAATTTATGGACGTCGGAATTTGAAAACATAGATATATGGAGACGTAGGGATTTGGAGATCTATGTGTATGGGAAGTTTAAGGATATTGGAATGTTAGAATTTGAGAAGCTGGAAATTAACAGACACAGAAATTGAAGACCATACAGATTTAGGGTCTTAGGGAATTGGAAATCTATTTTGTTGCTGCATAAATATTTGTGATATTTTCCCAAATGGATATACTAGTTTTCTGAAAAATTTGGTTAAGCGTACATTCTTGCAGACTTTTATTTTCGCTATGTATGATGTCCTAGTAAAATGTATGTACCGTTTATTATTATATTGTTTATTCCATACTTTATTTTGCTTCATTATATTACTGTATTTAATAAATCAAACGATAAGAGTTTAAATCTATTTTATATAACCCATATTAAAATAACAAATGTTAAACATGGTCATCAATATAATTATCATTTTTGGTATTAATATTCAAATGTGTATGCATCTTATTAGGACGCCCGGTGCAAAATTATTGCAAATATAGAGTATTCTTTAATTTTTCTTGGAGAATTAAATTCTGTAACCTTATACTACATACCGAAAATATTTCAGTGAACTTTTAAAGAGCTCTTGATGTATTTCAAGTATTCGAAAGTCATGCCAAACCTGAAAGACTTCAATTTTGCATGTAGTAGTATAAAGATATAGTGTGCCATTCTAGAGTTAAGTTGTATCATATCAAATATTTGACATAGGAATGTATAGAATGCAATCTGATTTGGTGATGTAGAAATGTCGTAAAGTGCTTGTAACGTATCAATTTGAAAGTTGAATCGAATGGTTTAGAGCAGCGATTCTCAACTAGAAGTATGTTTACCATTAATAATGAACTGGAAACAACTGGGTGGTACGTTGATTCTTCATACAATGCAAATAATTTTATTATCCAAAACTTTATTTTCAGTGTTAGAAATACATATTTTTAATTACATTAAACTCTGAGTTGGAACCAAATTTACGTTTAAAAGTCAGAACAATAAAAGCAAATATACAAAAACCGGTTATCATCAAGGAAACATAAATATCACACTAAACAAAATTTTTTTAACCTTTTAAACTTTGTTAAACTTTTTTGTTAACAATCATATTATTTTTTGTTTTGGTTGGTTTTCTTGTTGCACACTTTTATTAGAGCATAAGTGACACTATAAAAATATATGGCAGTAATGTAATTGAGTGTATAATTTCTATCAAACTCCTGTGCACATAATATTTTTCTTGTTAATACTAGAATTATTTAATTATGGATTTGGTAATATGCATTTATGAAAACATTAAGAACCGCTTATTTAGAAATTACAGATTTACAAAATTACATTCATTGATGTAATAATCACTAATCTAGTAATTACTGAAAGAAAAGTAAAATTAGATGTAATCACTCTAGAACCTATACATGCATACATAATAATGTTTATAAATACCTAGATACATGTAAAACACGTGTCAATAAGAAACCAGCACAAAAGTAAATCATAGCAGTAAAGAAAAAGTAAACAAAGGAAAATTGATGAATGGTAACGTCAACTCATAATGTTTCTATATTACAGAATCACCTGTCTCACTTTTTCCATGCCATGTAATATTAACAGTTTGATTGCCGGTCGAACATGTATGATTGACACTGCTCGATTCGCGTGGAACGACGTCAATCATTGGTGACTGACAGGGTCAATTTCGAAGTAGACCGTATCTGTTATTTATCTACTACTAAATCTACGCTTTAGAAAGTCTATGCTTGAATATCAGTGTTTACACATTAGACTGTTATTACTCTATTACAATTCTGAATATCTGCAGCAGGTATCCAAATATAACAATAACTGCGTGATCAGGAAATTGAATTAGATACACGTACTTATCTAATCCTCGGTTTACATAATAGTTCTTACAAAAGTATTATGTAAATCGAGACTCACATTGGTATACGTTGCTTAAATTGAAATATAAGTTTTGTCAATAATGTGAACTTCTTGTAAATAAATTGAAATTTATTTTTGTAAATTAAAAGTATATTAAATTGTATACAGAATGGTATTTCATATCATCTTAAACAAACGCTATTAGATTAATTAATTATAATTTATGGTTTAGATATTTTCTAAGATAGAATGTTTCAGAAAATTGAAACCTTGGATCTTCACTTACTTTAACATTTAGCCACTCACGCGATATCGTGTCCGAAATCATTAATGTTTAAACGTTGCGGCACACAGCGATCTCGCTATGAAATCTCAACGATGAATATATTAAAGTTACACGTGGTTAGCTATTCTTCGATACTTACTCTTCAATAAAATACTTAGTTATATTTTAATTTATGATATATTAATTTTGTGACTGAACAACATTGAGAAAATTTCGTCTACTATTTACAGCCATGTTACCACAATTCACCATAAACGGCGCGAGTTAACTAAGGATTCAGAGCCTGTTCGAGTGTGCATGCAATTATGATAATCAGAGTCGCTGTTACGAGTCATCTCCAACTGATTATCATCATTAGTACTAATGCATGTGCGATCAAAACGATGAAACTGTCGTGGTGAACGGTTATCCATCTTCCACGATAGCAACTTTGTCGGTCCACCTGAAGTTGAGAAGGTCGAGACGACTGGTTATGTAATTAGCCAAGAGAATGTTGTTACGAGAACACCGTGGTCTCGTGTGGGTGGTCCACAACCACTGCTGGCAAACAGTGGCACAATACCAGTCGTATACATTACATGTCGATACTGCGATCGACTGTAACCTATTACTTACCAGTTCCTTGCACGCCTGTCGTCTGTCTTTTCCACGTAGCATTCTGCGCGTGCCACACGAACCGCGGAAAAATGTCTGTTCGTTGAAATATTGCGGGAAAATGTAATAAATGGGTCACATGCTGACCCTCTGTACAGCGCCGTGCGCGGTAAACTTCCCTAAGAGAAATGGCGATGTAGGAGAAGGAGCTCTACCGCTCACACATAAACAGTTGCTCGGGCGAATTTTACTTAATACTTTTTAGTTTTAAATTGGGGTGAACTAGTTCATATTATTATCTATATTAAATTAATATTAGTATTTATTAGCATTCAATGTCAATATTTAATACTTCTCAGTTTTAAATTAGACATTATCGTTACGATCCAAGTTTTGATACGTATACACGATATTACACAAATGGTGGTACAAACCAAACAAGGATTTTATATGAAAATAGAAGACAAAACTGTGGAATAAAATTTCTTCGTACATACCTTTATTTTGAACAAAAAACTGAATTTCCAGACATTTGAGATATTTGAAAAAATTTGTTTATAATAAAATGACAAATACAACTTTCATCGCATCGGTCTGTTTATAGAAATATAAGCAGAAAAGTAGAAGAATTATCAAGTTTCTAAATGTATAAATTTGAAATATAGAGATTTCTAAATTTTCGAATTTCCAAATATAAAAGTTTCCAAATTGCCAAATTTTCGAATTCGAAATGTTTAATTATTGAAGAGGTTTAATGTTCAAATTCTAAATTTGTCAAATCATAAAACGTAGGTGTGGATATAAGTGTGTGTTAAGTATACCACGTTTCGAACCTCTGTTAGTGATTGGACCAAAACCTTGACTTCTATTTAGGTAGATTTTGATATATTTAGAATTGTAAATAAAAAATGCGGGCTGACAAAATATTAAATAACTGCACTTTCTTGTATAACATACTGTTCGTATATTTAAGTGTTCGATTTCTACTTTTAGTCAGACGTATTACTGTTAAAAAGTAATACTTTGTAACAAAATATACGATATGTTGTACAAGGAGTATATTACATTCTAAAAGTAATATATTGCGACATTACTATTCTATTGGTTACAGTTATAAAATATGGAACATACTATTTGACTATAATAATTTAAGCACCCACTGTGTCTTGACGACGACACAAAATCACGCATTGTCGATGGCAATGTAAAAAATCAGCATCAGTACCTACTGAAACAGGAACTTATTTCTGCTAGAATGGTTTCCTTGTAAGATAAGATATGGTCTGTGAATTGAAAGACATCCTGTATCTTGACGCAATACCACGCGTGACGATAGTAAAGTGAAAAAGGCAGTATAGGAACTGAAATAGGATCTTATTCCTTTCAGGGTGGTTTCCTTAGAAAATATGACACGTAAGGTGTCAGTTTCTGTCTTCCTTCTAATCTTATACTTATTCATTTATTTCAGTTATGAACATCTTTATACATAATATTGTATAATACATAACATTTATATTTATATGTATAATCTAATTGAAATACTACTTTACATAAGATAGACAGAATCTCGCATATTCAATATTTAATATTTAATTAATTATTTTGTCAAATGTTTGCCACTTGTGCACAAATAATTTCAAGTACAAAGTTTTATAAACATGTGATCAAAAATCGAATTATACTTTATCAGGGATCTCCCACACTACTGTGTATTGTTAGTCAGCTTAATCTCGATACGGTCAGCAATATTCCTTCGCTATGTTTCTTCATTTGTAACGTTCTGTACGTGCTTCGTGGACCATAACGAATAAATTAATTCCATACCGAGAAGACATCTTGTGAGATCTACTTCTTCAAACCCATTGCGAAATGGCCGCGCGTTACTTTGCATTTCGATCGGGCCTCAGCTGGACGATTTCGCAGAAGACATTACTCGCGTATTTTGCATACTTCCGACCACGTTATCGATTATAACGATCAGCTGCTTGAAGCGTGTCCTGCAGCAAGGCCGTTGCGGAGACTTATCTACGGAGACGTGCCGCAAGTTTATTAACTCGCGGCCGTGTTTTGCACCGCACTTTGTTAGCCCGTCTGACAACGTAATCTCGTTACACGTTCGCGTTTAACAGTCCGTAAATAGATCACTTATGTCGCTGAACCCGGGAACATTGGTACACGAGTCGTTGCATAGCTGATATCGAGGCTTTTCACCGATCCACAGCCATTCAAGTTGATTAATCGCGCGCGAAAATGAGAACGAAAGGAGAAGGATCGTTTCGAATGGATCCTTGATGCTCCTTTCACCGTGCCATTCTTGTATGATACCTTAAATACTTGCCAAACACATATTGCATCATTTCTAATGTATCCGTGGTCAGAACAGAGATGATATACTTGAAAAATCGAAAACTTGATAATTCCCGCATTCTTGGAGCGAGAATTCGCAACGTAAATGTACTCAACAAGTCCCGGTAACAATTGAGTGAGAATTTTGTTAATGTTAACATTTCTACTTATTTTAGTCGTTTAACTGATCCAATTGTATTAGCTTTACGTAGATGTCATTATAAGTTTCTACAATTAAATACTTATATCACGAAACGATATTATTTACTACAAGATTCCACGTTTCTAAACTCGTATCATAATGATTCAGGCAAGCGGTGAAGTACGTTCGACAAAGTTCTAATTAATATTAATATTACATAACTTTCTAAATAGTAAAGTTGTTTTGGATTTGTTAAATAATAGAGAATTCAAATTAATGTTATTTCTTATTAATTTTGTTAAAATATTCAAATTAAGTGTTCCCATTAAGTCGCGATAACACGACAGTCAGGCATTAACCCTTTGCGTTCGAATAGTGTACTCACACTATACAACAATTTAAAAACAGTATTCTCTAGATCAGCAGTGTTAAACATAGTGAAACAGTCAATAGTGCTTATTAATACTAGACAAATAACAGCAAAAACATTTTCGAGTGCAAAGGGTTAGTTAGGTTAAACTTCATCCTATTCTACTTTAAGAAAAGTATTTTTACTTAATTCTCCATAAAATGATTCCTGTTGGGTCAGAATGAAAATAACAATCACAATATCTGCAGAGAAACTAACTTTGACCGATAAACATACTTTCCTATAATTCTAGTGTCTATATCTTTGAAAGGTAATTGGCAAATAGGCCAAATGTAAAAAGTGTTACTTTTGTCCCCGCTTTCCCCTATATTTTATTTCGAGAAAATTAGCATACGGAAAAAAGTCATGATCAGTTGATAACATGTTCGGTCCCGTATCTGGTGTTATCTTAAATTTGTCATCATATATCGATTCCTCTTATACAAGTTTCTTAACAACGAAGATCCAAGAATGCATCATCTATCACTTGGTTGATCAAGGTTCTCGTGAAAAGTATCCGCGGGCAAGTGAGTCCTCGATGAACAGCTTACGCTTATTAAAGTGCACGTCGCCGACATGTTTTATGGACTGTCACAGGGCCCCGTGAGATCACAGAGATACAGTCCAAGCCATTTTGTTCCGTATATGTTAAGTGTGTTGCACGTAAATTATACTCGCGCATGTTTGACTGAACATAATCGTCTCCTTCCCCGTTGCGCGACCCACTTCGCAAGGTCGTGGGATCAAGTATCCAGGAGACCCATAACCTGCCGTTGTTCATTGTGTTTCTTGGAAATCGATGAATGGGTTGTTTATGAATTTCAAACTGATTTTCTTTATCTTATCTGGAAGAAAAGGTATTTCATACCAGTCATTTGAACTACTGTTCATAATACGTTTAGAATGATGTAACCATTGGATACTAGGACAATTATATGACCCAAGCTGCGAAATGCAAAGATACGTCAACTACAATTACGTTGTTATATCTCGTAACGGAAGGAATTGAAATATTGGAGGAATAGTATATAAAAATTGAATGTGTGAGGATTAACAGATTGATCTGTGGTGACCCACTTCATGATGTGAGAATAATATTGATTTAATATATTTATCCTTTTCAAACAAAATTATGAACAGTTGTAACGACTTTAGTGACCTGTTACTTTCGTTGCTTATTATTTCTTATTTGCATTTCTCCGTTGATAAGGAAATGTTGTTTATGTAGTTATATATCGCCATTTTACTTTTATTTGTATATAAATAGTATATGATGTTAGCTATTACAGTTTCCAAATTCATAAATTATTTATTGAATATATTATTATTTTTTACATAATTTTTTAAATGCATTTGTGGTTTAAAAGGTGAGTATTTATGCTCTCCAAAATTAGTATTTTAAAACTTGAGTATTTTAGTATTAAGTAAATGTATAATTAATTAAGTCAATTATTGTATATATCACTTATTAAGAATGAAATTTGTTTATCTTTGTTATATAAAAATTTGGAATTATCATTAAACAATAGCGGTTAATTTTAACGTTGTCGTTATTCTAAGCACTTTTTGTGCAACATTGGAACAAAACGCATAGTAATCTAACGTGTAATAATACAACACCTGACAGTACAATGCGCGATGATGTAACGCGTGACGATACGCCACATGATGATATAACGTGCTGGGATACAATACATCTAATGCATGACAACATAACTTGACTATTGTAATGTATAACAACATAATTAGACCGAAAAATTAATTTGTTAATACAATTCATTAGTATCACTATAAGCGGAACATAGAAATTTTACTTGGATTTCATCTTTTTATAGTGGAAGAAACTACGAAATCTTGAAGAAAAAAATTTTTTTCGCACGATTGTGTACTGATATCGAGTTACAGTAGTCTCGATATCAACGAAAATGATGTACACAATATACGCGAAAAGATATCCCTGCCACTCGAGACATGAAATTCGCTCGCAGAGAAATGTCACGTGACACTGGTTGGGTATATCCACGAAACAACACCAATGCAAATATAAAACTTTTTTTTTAATTTTTTTGTGATCAAAGTTTTAACGATAGATTTTTAACATTTTTTTCTGCCTAAAATGAAACCAAATATGATACAATTGGTTCTATATTTATTGATTCAATTGACGAAATAATTTTCGAAGGCGGAAAGATGTAGCGTGTGACGTTGCGATCGTGGCAGTCAACAGAGATCAAAAGCCAGTTTGCAATACTAATGTGTTATTAACTTTTTTATTTTTAATTCCCTTTTTATACACCTTTTTCCATCATATTCGTGAAATTTTCCAAATTAAAATGAGATCAAACGCAATTCGAGACTATTTACTTGTAATAACTTATTGGAGTAAAGTCCTCGATATAAGCGAAACGCTTGAAGTTACAAATAAATATTTCCAATTACGTCGTGTTTAATCTCATTTTAATCAAGAAAATATCGCAGATATATTGGTAAATGAAAAAAAAAATAAAAACGTTTAGGCATTAAGATTGTCTCACCGATATGTTACTGTTCGTTTACATTCGGTTCGGATATTTTATTCACTTATTTTCTAAGCTCGGTAAACTTCAATCAATGTAGGAACTACACGATATAAGCGAATGGCTAGACCCAAAAGACTCGTTTACGTCAAGACTTTACTGTAGTTGGTCACAGTACTTGCTACAATGTTCCCGAAAGTGAAATTGTCCATCTGAGAATAGCGGCGTGTAACAGAAACACCGCAACTGCACACAAGGACGCCAAAGAGGACCACTCGAACGGGACAAGTACGGTTATTGCGCCACTTGTCGTTCTCCATATTGGAAGTGGACTGAATAACTTTCAGGAGCCAGAAGATTGCGAAAGGCAAACAATCGTGCCGCAACAAGAGACGAGGCCGCGCAAAGTGTCTGTATACAGGGAAATATGACAGTAGCCTTATTTACTCAAGCCAAATAAAGCTTTCCTGGTCGCAACTCTCGAGATTACCCACGTTTGTATCGAGCAGCAACAATACTCGATCGCTATGGAAATTGTTTATTGTTCGATCACGTTAAACATTTTGTCACGTGCATATTTCCGAATGCGCACGAATATCGATTATCGACCCACGTGATCGATGGAACAACGTCAAAAGCTTGCCATGTGATAACATAAAACTCAATCTGTAACTGCATCATTTTATTTTGTATTTCTTATATATTAAATATATGTACTTTGTTTATATTTGATGAATGGTGTTGTCGATATCATTCAAGAATTCATACATTTAACAAAATAATTGTTATTTTATCAGGGAAAATACTAGACTACATTTGCAATCGTATTTAACTAATAATAATTTTTAATTACATTCGAATTATGATCAATTTAAATTTTCACCAACTATTCGAATTATAATCTTTTTGTCATACTTGTGATGATTTTTAACGTTATTATTTATGAACGCCCGATGTGCAGTTACTTTCAGATTAAAAATAAAGTATAACAATAAATATATAAGAGAAGAAACATAAAGTATCTATATACAATTGTTCTACATCTTGGCAAAAGTTACTATACATTTCGACAAAAGCATCTGAATAATTTCCGTAATTTAAAATAAGGAATTTAAGGCGTGTCGTTTTGACGCCTTCTGTGAGCACGGTAAGGTCACGAAGTATTAGTTATGAGACTCATCAATAAACGGATCTCTTTCAAACACCAGTGGCAGGTACTGATTGGAGTTAATTAAGGACGGTGTCATCGAACCCGTGACACGAAGACTCTAATTCATAATTACTTCAGTCACACGGTGCAGCTATCAGACACCTACTATGCATTTTCCCTGGCACGTGAGTTTGACGCGAAACAAAGCCTGAGAAAGCGAACCTATCTCCGTTTCGAATGCTGCTCCACAATCTGGCGCATTCCACGAGAACCATAGCACGGCGGCTGCATTCATAATCGTAGCCTTTATTCTCTTTCTCTCTTGTTTTTAGCGCGGCCATAATTTTTCCCTGACTCAACGAGAAGAGATTTTTGCGGCCCGCCGAGAAGGCAGAGTTTGCACGTGATCGTGGACCGTGCCTTTCTATCTGCTCTTTTACGAATTCTAATTCAACTTGTGTTGCTGTGTGGCAAACTCTTAGGGTGGTCGAAAATTTCCACCATCTTGGAAATTCTTGGGACTGTTAGGTTGTCCCTTTTTAATTCTGCTACGCTCGTAAATAAAACAACTTGATTTACGATATGAAATTTTTATAACTATCTGAACTATCTTCATATGTAATATCATGTATAACTATGCGTAGCTATATTTATGTACAACAATATAATACACAATTATGTGAAACTACATTCGTATGTAACTACTTTATAGGATTGATGTTACTATCCTAAAACTATTTTTTTTTATATTATTGTCTACCAGCTTCACTCTCAGATGCATTACAATTAAAATTTTTGTTGAAATCACTCTGAGCCATATTTTTTAAGAATAAAGTACATAACAATTCGTAATTAATTTTCAAATAATAGTGAAACTGTTAGAGGCACCGATATTAAAACGAGAACCGTGTCGACTTTGTTGAATATTTATTAGAAAGTGAACTAGATCTTCCTTGTAAAATTATAATAGAAATCAGCAATGATACCTAAATAGACCTACAGATCCTTGCTTATATTAAGGTTATGCCACTAATATTTTACAATTTATAGTTTTTCACAGTATTGTCCGTATTACTAAAATTTACTAAAATTAAGTACCGCAATATATTCGACTAAAAATAATTTCAACCTAAAATCGACTTGCAGCACTTTCAAAATAAATGTTAAGAAATTTGAATTATTTTGACTACCGATTGCTAACAGATAAAAACATCATATTAAATAAATATCAGTAAATATCATATCAAAAATAAATTTACCCCATTTTTAAAGTAAACGACTCAGATAAATATATCATGAATATGATAATTAGATCAATTTGCTACAATAGAAACAACAAAACAGGAGTTTAATATTATTGGAACGGAATAAGAAGTTCTCCTGCACCGTAATCAATACACCTAGTGGTAGAACGAGTCTAGTTTCTCGATAATCGAATAAAGAACCGATAATCGCTATAATCGCACCATTTGGCGGTATTCGGAAGTAGCAACGATTACGCAGAAAGAAATACAACCTGCCGGCCGATTGAAATCGAATCACCGCTAAGAGCAATTAAGTTTCTCTCTTTGCATTGCTATCCGATTACCATAACCAGAATGTCGCAACCGCGTGGAGGTTATCATTACGATACATGAAAGCTTACGATAGCCCCACCAAGAATTTCTCGCCGGTAAATCAGACATCGGGGACCGTCGATCTCGATCTTCGAACGTTAAAACATTTGTTTTTTATATGATCACAACTTTGCAAATTGCCATGTTGATCAACCGTGATTTTCATCTCGCGAAATAGCTAATATTCGAGTTGAAACTCTGCGTGACGCTAATAGAGACATATTTTCAATGCGTTTCGTACTATTTCTAGTTCGAGAGATTCGCAACGAAGGTATTTCTACTAAGGTTTTCAAACTAAAATGTCTATGACAAACTTGCAAGTTTCAAAATTTTCTAAACTTCCATTTTTTAATTCTCAGTATCTCAAATTTCCAAATCCTCAAGTTTGCAAATTTCCAAATTCTTAAATGTCTAAATTCCTAAATTCGCACATTACTAAATCTCAAAATTCCTATCTCCCAAAATTCATATGTTTTCAAATCTCTAGATCCCCTATATTCGTAAGTGCTCAAATTCCTACATTTGCAAATTTCTAAATTGTTCTTTTCAAAATTGTAAAATTCCCAAATTACTTAGATTTTCAAATTTCTATGTTCTCAATCTTGTGGACTGTCAAACCCCTAGATTCTCAGATCCGTGAATTCCTAAATCCCAAATTCTCTAAATTGTTAATCCCCAAATTTTGAAACCCTCAAAATCCTTAAAAATCCCTCAAAATTATTAGGTAGCCTCTTTCTCTAGGGTTGCTATATTTTTCCTATGGAAATCAGATTTGTTCCTTAGAGTAGAATGTCGTCGATAAACATAGTACAACCTCGATAATTTTCTACGCCAAGATTCTAAGGTTGTTCCGTAGTGTTAACACAACTTATAATGTTGAAATGCGTGTGTGAGTAACAGGGGAGTATTACGGCTTATGCTACTGTTGTTCATTATGTGATACAGTAGCCTTTCATTATATTGCCACGTTTACGCAATCTTTTATGTAAATTAGTGACGTTTTGCCTTCATTATGCGTACGGGTAGTTACGCAGACTGCAGCAATAACAGAGGCAGTTTTTGTATTTAACCAATTTAATGTATATTACTAATTCTAGCAATTTATATACCCAATGGCCCCGTTATTTGCAATATAACTTATTGCAATACATAGAATTTTTTGTAATTTCCCTGAGTTTTAAATGCCTCAATTTGCTGTAATTTGTGTGAGTTATTTACTTCCATTTTACGTATATATTATTAGATTAAGTACACCTTCAGCTGTGATAATCTTGTATAAATGGCCAGCTAAATTAATTTGAGTTAACCTTACAAATATTACAGTTTTTCTAATTCCCTATTTTATTTCCTTCTTAAGTAATGACATCTAGGTATTTTGATACATGGATAATCTTAGTATAAACTTAGTACAAACAAAAATATGGGACCATATTTTATTCGATACCACCAAATAAGAATGCGACTTTCGGTCACCGATTGTTGTACGATTTTTTAAAAATATGACAATTCTTTTTTAAATATCTCGAAAGTGAGCGAAACATTCAAGGATAGTAACAAGTGTCGAAGATAATTACCTAGAAACGATTAGTAAATTTTTACTGATTTTACTTATGTTAATAATTATGTAATTATTATTAATAATAATTGATAATTTTACTTTCTGATATTCTGACAATAATTGGACACATATATGAATAATATTATTAAGATAATTTGATCGACTTTGCATTCTTGACTTCAAAAGTTAAATTATAATTTTATCATTATTGTTATTGTATTTTATAAAACATAGACGTACTCAAACTACAAAAATCCTTTGATTTAACTCTTTTGCACTCATATGTTAAAAAAATCGGGATAGTTGCGCCTAAGTGATCAAGAACAGGTTCCTTGACGGCACATAATCTTACCATTTAAGTCAAATTATTCTTGTTTGCAGTGGGTTAAGATTAGGTTGGAAACATAAACAAAATAAATAAATTTGTATGACGAAATTGCACGTTACACTCCACCTTATCAGCTGAACGATATTTTAATAATACACATTATCGGTATATCGTTAAATATTAATAACAATTTATCGATAATCGACGGCAATATCTCTAGTGTTCGAAGAAGTCCTTGCTAAAAGGGTTTGAATTTAAAATTAAAAGAGTACGTTAATTTGAGGCAACTTTAATGGACGAGAACCTATGAATATTAATCGATAACGGTCAGATTTAGAGGACAAATTTTGAAATGTACGAACGCAGACAAGTCTGATAAATGGTTAAATATTTATGGACGTCAGTGTACGGTCATTACAATGTGTTGCATTCCTCGCGAGTGGATTCGCTCGAATTCCGTTGCGTGCCTCTCGAAACTAATCGTAAATGCACGTCTGCCCTAAGTAACGCGGCTTGCCGACTGCCCCTTGTTAATACATCGAGGAAATTGCACGCTCGTTCGCCGTTCCTTTCATTCTGAAGCCTTCTTCTTCTCCTTCGGTCATGCAAACAGAGAAGATTCGCTGAAAGCGGAACAGAATCGCCTGGCTCGAGTTCAATTTACGCGAACGTTTGTGAATTCCTTTTTTTCCTTTCTTGAGATTGTGCCAGGAATGTCTTTAACTCTCTTTGGATTCTGGAGGAATTATCTCGAAATATTTTACTAGCATATTAAACTCTTTGTGCAATTTGCACTATTGTAATAGAAAAATCTCGGCTAAACTTCGTTTTGGGATACCACTTTTTAACTTCTTTTGCATAATCAGATAGTATTCAATGAATATAACAGAAATACAAGGATTTTGTGTATTGGAATCTATTAGAAGTCTCAGAGCCTGGTTAGGCCAATTGGTGTTCTGGTAATTTGTTTAAGTATACAAAAAGATGAATAGTATTTTTTAGTTAAATATTCAGTTGTATTTAAAATGTTTTACAATTTGGTTCATATTGTTAAATTAATTGTACCTTTAAATTACACCTTCGTTTCAAAATGTGAAATTGTTGTTTCATCAGCAGGACTGGTGATGATATAATAAAAGTTTACTGTACTTACATCCTGCAGTGGAAAATCGTACCATAACCGGCACCCAGAGGAGCAATCAACATTCCATCAACTTTTTACAACAGAAAAATATAACAGTATCGAGGAAAACATTCCTGTGTTGATTGCACTTAAAAATCCTGTTAATTTATAATACCCTAACGTAATAATACGGAACTAAATTACAGATTTTATAATAAGAAAATTAATGACACGTTGGTAATATCGTGTAGGAGGCTAAGTATCTATATAAGTTTTGCAAAGAATTTTCGTGAGAACAATTTTCCCACATTGCACAAGCGTTCGTCAACTAATTCGTTGATTTCACTTTTCCTGTAATTTGTCGATTAAATTGCTACATGGGACACACGCTGCGTTACATAACGTTATTGTGCAAATACGTGCATTGATGTGCTTTATTAAATTCATAGATGAGAATGTTGAAATGTCGATGCGTCCAATACCATGCAATCAATAAATTACAAAGTTAGCCGTGTCCGTTTCGTGCAGCATTCATTACCCCACCAGTTCTGGGTAAAATTGTGTTTAAAATGAAAAATAGACGTACTTTCAACGATCACTTTCTTCATTATTTTACGTTGACATTTTACGTTTTTAACTTTTTCATAGATTTAATTAAAAAATACCTATTTCAAATTGTTATATTATAGCGAACGGTGAATGTGAGTCACCTTTCAGTTGCAAAAACTTTAGTTGAATAGACCTTTAAATGCTATTATATTCACAGAAAACTATTATTATTATTTCTAATGACTTCTGTTCAGTATATACGTACAGGTGCAAGGTGTATTTCTCTGCCATAAAATAACATTATAAATTCCTAGAATTATTGAATTACTTTGCTTGATCGCTTATAATTATATAAAACCACCTGCCCATTTTCCGCTCCATTCAATTGATTTTTGTTCGCAGAAGCGACATTTTTGAAACACACCCGACTCGTAATCGGCAATATTTATTTCCTACGCGAGTAGCATGTCCTCTCATTTCCGCGGCGGGCATTTTTCATTTCATCACCGCTGCGCCCTGCTTTTTTCCCGCCAGCGTTCAATTATCCTAACTGGACGATGCTTTTCCTCTTTCTGCGTCATTCATAACAGTATGCAAACCTGTCGCGCTCCGATTCATTAAAATCTCCGTGATGATGAACGGCACGATATTGAAGAGAAATCTTATCATTCCAATAGCATCGAACACGTTTCCGTATTTTCTATGACCATGTTCGATCTTTTGCTCTTCTTTATACCTTCGGTTAAGCTTGATTCCCTTTAGAGGTTGCCGTTAATCAATGTAGGAAGACGAAATCGGCTCCATTCATGATCTCGTAACCGTCCACGAACTGAACTAAACGTTTGTCCCCGATAAGATCAGCTGCGAGCTCGGATTCTACGTTTCCAACCAGCTATCGACCTTCTCTGTTCACCGGTATCATCGTCCTCCCGTGACCTATTATCATAACCGGAAGGCAGACTATCGTGAATTGAGAGGTATATAAATTTTGATAAATTTTGATTAGCAACATTTTCTTATTTTCTTATGGCGATACAAATGCAGACTTCCTTCGTTTTGCATAGTGTTCCATATTCGAATAAATAACGTAAATGATGCGAAATAGAAGTAGACTAAAGTCCACTGGATTTGTGTTATGTCTTCTAAGTGTACTGTAATGTATGTAATTTTTTCTAAAGTAACACAAAAAGATTACACGCGAGACACGTTTAACTTTTTGCAATATCTAATACATATTAAAAATACTAGAGTTTTTTTGGTAATAACCCGGACTTCAACCGTGAAGAGTTGAAGTATCATTTCCATTCATTACGTTCTTGCAAGGAAAAATACATTTACATTCACGCGAATATAATTTACACGACTACAGATAAAATTACTTATTAATTTACTGAAATATTGTGATACTTCATACTTCGTATATTTGTCTCAAAATCCATTCCAGCAGTTCAGCCAAGATTAAAAATATTAAAAAATATATTGCTTTAATTTTGTAGTACAAAGGAAATTTGTACTTGCAATGATGTCTCTCATTAATAAATATAAACTTCCGAAAGTGAAATTTGTATAAAACCTTGAATGTACATTCGACGAAGTCTCAGGATACTGCATGAAGGTTCATTGACCGGCCATCGGTTCGACTGCCATTAAAACATCCTTTATGAACATCATGAATCTCTCTCTCTCTCCTTTTTGGTCCTCGCAAGAGCAAGATGTAATTTACAAATTACAACGTCGCTTGGTGTTCACTATGGCGACGTCATGGTACCGTATGCCGGGCATAATGCGAGCGGACACCTGTGCCGTGTGCAATCGCCGGAGGCGCCAGCGTCTCTGCTGGCAGACCAAGCTACAAACAGAGATAACAGGGAAAGGAACCAGCAGAGAAAAGGATAGAGAAGAGAGAAGGTATACGAGGGAGTGTGCACGGATATAGAGTCGAGAGGGTACATACCATAGCCAGGTACTCGGTGCCAAGCTCTGGTACACCCACACCAGGCCATACAGTTCACTTTCCGTTTCATTCTCCCTCTGACCGACCTTTTTCTTCTACCCCTTCCACTTCTTGCTCGACTGACACCGGTGTCTCTTTCGTTCCGGTTTCTACGGTGCGTTAGAGAAGTTCATCGCCATCACCAGAGTCTCTTCCTTTTTGGTATCTGACAATCTTCTCAGGAAACGTGCTGTGAAAAAGCACTTCAAAGACACTTTGTAATACAGCAAATAAAGAAATAAACAGCATTCAAGTCTGACGATTACAGACAACCTTCAACTGTCTTGACAAAAATCTTCATGCTTGCTATATGTATATAGAGATCTTTACTCAAACATTGATCTCTCAATAATAGGATATGCTTTTAAGAACAGCGGATTTCAAAATGCTGATAAATGTCTTTATACAATTTATATTTTGATTTCCCAAAATAACAGGACACACTTCTGAGAAGAACGTGTATGTATATTTCATAGATCGTTATACAGGAAAGCTTTGGTGGTCTCACTGGAGTATCTTTGTAATCGCAGAATCGGTTTCAATAATTTCTAAGAAGCTTGTATAAGAAATTATTAATGCTCAACGATTTTATATTCTGTTCAAAATACGTGTCGAATGAACGATCGGACGGCAGACAATGTGAACTGTCTTGTAAGTATGAAAAAGATGAGTTGCATGAATAATTGCACACCTTCTTTTACGATGTTTCAATTGGAAATTGATATGTACAGCATATCTGACAAGTTTTAGGATTGAAGAAGTATTATATTTGTTGGAGGTTGACTTTTGATGGACAAGCGGTAAATAAGACCTTCTATCTGGAAGCGATGAAGTCTCTCTTAACTCTATGAACCCTGTTGCGAACCGGAATCCTTTGAATCCGGAAAATCAAGGTTATTTAATACCAATTGGTCCCGTTATCTCGCTGTAATATGAGATAAAGAAGTTTAAGCTGTTCAAAATCGATCATATTTTACTGTTGTATTTTAAATTCTCATTAAACCTGCGAGCAGCAACGGTTTTACAGTCCCGTGATGACCCGTGAACCGCTATAGACCCATTCGTATCTTTTGCTCATCTTTCATCACTTAAGAATTTTAGTTTTTATTTACTTTAATGCATTGGCTAGCGTAGCGAAAATATTCATTCTACGACATATTGGTGTATAATACGACATATTGAAATTCCGATTGTTAAGAATGAAGATAATTTCCAAATTTCAAATTTTTACCTTTCAATTGACTACTTTACATTATTGTTATAAGTTTTTAAAATAATATTTATCTACTTCTATCTTTTAATTATTCGGGTATAGTTCCCTGTTATACCACGATTTCAATTATTTGTGGTAAACAGAAATTTGCTATGAATTACACAAGTAGTGTCAAAATTGTACCCAGCAGCAACGTAATTCATAAAACCATTCGTTTGTTTTATATGATCTTCTTGCTTCGTTATCCGCGGTTTCATGCAACGCGAAAATAATTCCCGTAGATAACGGTAAATTACTCTGTATTTTGTTTATAATAAATAGTTAGTCTGTAAATTTTAAAAGTATAAATAAACAATAAAGTAAACAAATGTATTAATAACTGACAGTCAGCATAAATAAACAATATTATAAACATTAATATCGTAACTTCTTAATATATATTTTATACATATCTATGACAGTTTTCACACATCATTTATACCATACTTATTATCCATGATATTTAGTAATGAATTAATTAAATTCCACTGAATTTGTAATTAGTTCTTTTCACATCATTATATACATAGATTTAATCATCAATATAGTTATAAAATTACATTGTTCCTTTATGTCACAACATTTCCACTATTGCGGTTATTTTTTAATATTTATTTGTCTATCAAAATATATGCTTAATTGTAATTTACAATATGTTAAAAATCATTTTTTAATATAATTATATCGCAGTTCACTTTTGAATATAAAGTAAATTTTTTGTTCAATGACATAGGTTAATATAATATTAAGAATTGAAATAAAAATTTTTTTTACAAGTTTAAAATTACTGTACATCATGATCTATAAATCATCTTCCAAAATTCTGTATTATAGACAAATTATCATTTTAATTTATATATTTTTAAAGAAAACATGCCATTGTTTTTACGATCTATTGTAATTTTCTAGTACATTTATTTATTATTAGAATATTATTATAAAGAAAATAAAGCTAATAAATTTTGAATTTTTTAAGAGAAAAGAGTATCATTTTGTTCCCCACATGTTATGATCTTTAAGCACATATATGTATTTGCCATCAGAGTATTACTACAAAGTAAAGTAAACTAATACATTTTAAGAATAGCACAGAATACTAAGGTGTGCAAGTAATATTTTAAAAGATGAATTTTAAACATCTCATGGTTGTTCAATGTGAATGACACTAGCCAGAGTCTATTATTCGAATACGTATAAAATGAAGATATTCGAAAACATGTAATACTTATTTATGCGAATAATCCTTGTCAAGAAACGTTAAATAACCTTTTACCTTTTCATATAAGTATAAATATCCAGTTCACCCTTCACAAACGTTATTCGTGCCCTCATATTCGACGTGATACAACATGATTTAACGCATGGCAAGGCAGAAAGTAGCACGGTCCACGTGCGTCTGATTGAAATGTTATTAAATGTTAACTGTCCCTTCGAGACATGACAACGGACTTCATAAACGGTTCGCTGCACCGGTTATAAACAATCATTACAGTGAAAATTTACGACTATCTCTCGATCAGGGTGCTTTTTTAAATCGATCGTCCGTTAATATCGCAACTTTCATGTTTGCACATAAACGTGGAGAACAATGCTCTCGGCTCTCAAGGGATAGCTGCTGTGGAAAGGTGGGCCCTGATCTACCACGCCTAGGTGGGAGCCGACCTTATACCAGGTGAGAAAAACGCCGTTTTAAATCGCATGGGCGCGGGTGCTACGGTGTTACACTTCAGCTAGCCGTTCTATCATTAGACACCGAGAGAACGAGAATCTGTAACACGAGACACGAGAAACGGCTGCAAGCGAATCGGTTCTCAAACTGTTGCCAACAATTGTTCCGGCACGCATTATTTGAGAATCGTTCAGATTTCCCAGAATTTTAGTCCTGAGAAGTTGATCCATTCTCAGACTAATTCGAGCCACTGAATTAGGTAACCGAGGTAATTCGTGTAATCTAGGCGATCCCGATCATCTAGACGAATAAATTTGTAAAAATTAGCTCTAGAATAATACACAGCGCGGACAACTTCTCTGGGGAAAATATTCTTTTAAAACTGCGATATTTCGTTCACACAAAAATATATGTTACGTGTTGACACATAAAATTGGACGTGAACATTAACAAAATTATGAATACGTTTATATTTTATTATAATAGCTTCATATTCTTAATATTTTTCTAAACGTGGGTATATTAGTACTTAAATAAGATGGTATGAAGGTACACGCAACTGAGATATATTCTATTTTGAAATAATTATAAATCAGAACTTAATTAGAAAAATTGGACTTTTTAAAAATGCAATGATTCAATTTATACGCTGTGCAAACCAGTCCAGAAATTAGATTTATGAGTAATTTACATAAAGTTATTGAAAACGAATTGAAACTGAATTTTTTGTGAACACCGATAAAGTATAATAATAACAGAATGCTATTTGCAAGGAAAATTGAAGTATCTACTGAGCTATTAAGTTTATTATACAAAATAGAATAATATCTTTTCAAATTCTTTCTACTTTAAATTAGAAATGGGTTATATTCCATGATTAGGGTAATTATTCTATTATTAAATTATGAATTTAATAATTTAATAGCATTAACACAAACTCTTCAACGTATTAACATTATAAGTTATAAATTTTTTATTTACAATGAATTAAATAAAAATTTTAAAACATCGACTTAAATGTTCTGACCCATTAATATATAATTGGAAGTAACTAATAATTTAGTTAAATATTACTAAAAATAAAAATATTTTAATAACTCAAATATATAATTATTAGAGCAAATGTATTAATTACTTTGAGAAATGTATTTTAGATTTATCAGAATATCTGTTAGATTTATGGACGTATTCATTAAGTTTTTGAGCAAAATGCTAAAAGACAGGACAGAATCCATTAAAATTTAATTTCTGAGATGGCAATAAAATTCAAATTTATTTGTATGGAAACGAATTTTCATAACAAAATAACAAATCACGAATATTTCTTTCTAAAACATATTATCTAACCTTTAAGTCCGCAAATTTTCAGATTCTACAATTTCCAAGTTTCAAATTCCCCAAATTTTCAAATTTCGAAATTTCCTAACTTCCAAGTTTGCAAATATCTAATTCTCCCACTCTGGATACTTCGAAATTACCGAATTATTAAACCCAAAAATTTTCAAATCTCTAACATAGAAAATCTTCAAATTTTCAGCCTTTCAAATTTTTCCAACACACATATCATGTTTCTAACTTACAAAATCAAATTCTCAAGTTCTCAAATTTTCGATTAAAATTTCTCCAGTCTCCAAATCTGCCAATATCCAAACTTCCAGATCTCCAAATTCAAAAAATTGCCAATTTGACACTTTTCTCCACCGTTTTTGTAGCTCATCAGTATATTGTTTATCATAATATTTCCATACAAGGCAAAACATAACTTTCAACGAATCGCTAAATCCTCTCAGACTCACAGAATTGGTAAAAACTAGAAGAAGTATTCATCGGATTAATGTCTGTAAAGAGTATCCCTTGGGAATAAACCGCAACTGGTTATACCTTCTCTCCGCTGGACTGGCTTCTTTCCATAGAATTATTAATTCTCCGCCGTTGGCTGATTACGATCGTTCAATTAAAGTATGCTCGATGCTACGAGGCGCGGTTAGGGATTCGATATTGGTCTTTGAAGCATCTATTCGATATTAGCTTCGAGTATCCTCGAAGCACGCATTCACTTTCCTTATTTTCCACTTCGAATCTTTTTAATGATTCCGCGTATATACTGTCGATCAGTTAAGCCGATATCTCATAACGCATCGACCATTAATGCGTGATAACATGAAATAACGTGTGAAAGTGAGAACAAGAGTAAACGATTTGCTTAAGCATTCGAAGGAGAGCGAATTAGTTTCGTACTCTTGTACAAGTTTAACTTTTTATTTTTATTACGTTCGATGCGAATGTAGAAACATTTGTTAGGATGGTTGATAAGAAACTTCGGCTTTGGGAAAATTGAATTTCATGGAACATTAGCTTAGAGTACTCTGTAAAGTTTTCACTCATATTGGGTAAATAGATACATTTATGAAATGTATGATAAATGGAAACCCATTCAATTTGGGTTTTTAAGTACTGAATTAAGAAACTAAGTTAAGAAATTATGTAAGAACTAGACATAATTCTGGATATTTGGTACTAATAACTTGACAGGGTGTAAAATATGTACCCACTTTTTCTTGCCCATATTTTTAAAATGTTCAGTAAACAGTAAAAATTATCTTGGAGGTAATTAAAAATTGTAACCTTAAATCTTATGCAATAGTCTCTCATTATATTATCAAGAACAGAGTTTTAGCAACGAAATATTCATTTTCATAAAGTATTGTGTTAAGTAAAAAGTCACTAGTGTTTCCGTGAAAGCCCGTAAAAGATGACAATAAAACGATAATCTACTTTATACTGTTCTCTAGCTATGATGTAAAAAAATTAAAGACTACCAATATTAAATCCTCAAATTATAATTCTTTGACACAACATAATGGCAAAGTCAATGCCCCAGTGATCAAACGATTAAAGAAGCAAAAATATTGCAATTTCTTTTACATTTCGACAATGTAAAATTATAACTTGATAATTTCTGTTTTATTTTTATACATTAGTAATTATAACTTGGATTTATATGTAAAGAAACTTTTTTGTGCTTACAGGTATGTACCGGCAGCAGGGTCATTTATGGTTTACGTCGATGAAGTTTTTAAACACGTGACTTAACTCCACGTTTCTTCGCCATTTTTAAAACGGTACAGTGAAATTAATTTACATATGTCATAACGTTTCTTTAAAAACAGTAATAATAATAATAATCTAGATTTATACAACTTTGTAATTTAGTGCTTAAGATATTACTTTATATACGCTATCGTTAATGATGCATTCAATCGAAACTTTAATCAATAATTTGATTTAAATACAATTTATGGAAGTTATTGGTTATCTCATATCCTCTGAAATTTCACGAATACAGAAACATCGAAAGATTTATTAAACGTGAAAATACTATAAAATAACACTTATATCGTATTAATGTAAAGTTTAAAGCTTGAAGAAAACGACTTTATAAGTCACGAATTAATATTCTTAATATAAAATACCCGATCGTCAATTATAATCAACAGCAATCTATTTCAAAACATACAAAATCTATTTCTGCCATAAAACTATATAAACATAGCATTTATATTATATTAATTTCAAGCTTAGAATATAAACCTTTTATTAGAATTTTTAATATAAAGTGACTAGTTGGGAGAAAATCATCTCCAAATCATAACATTGTCATTTTAATAGAAAAAATATTTTTGACATAAATATGGGAAATCAACACAAGATATTTTAAGAAATTTTGTTGTAAGTGCAACATTGAACTTGCAACAAAATGTATGAAACAAAAGTCGTTAATTTTTTTCGAGTAGAATATAATTTCAGAAGAAAAAATATGGGTTTATGATAAAAAAAAAAACAAGATGACCTTGAAATTAATGCCATTTGACTCCTCACTCGAAATACTAAAGGACACGTGTCAGTTTGTTTTTCTTAAATCACACATCTTCAAGATTTTTACAATGTCAACTTAAATGGGACATCCTGTATACAGATACTTAAAAGGTACACATGAAACTTATAAAATATATACAGATGAAATTTGGAAGATATGTACAAGTACTTAGGAGGTAGACATGTACATAGTGAATATAGATGAATGATTAGATGCATGAATGAATCTCTAAACATAAGTGAATGATTAGATGAATGCATACGAATACGTAATGATATGAGTAAGTTCGAGTGGTTCTAAGATAAGTACGTGGTGACAAAAACTCAGATAAGATGTCAGTTAACACGTTGACTGTCACAGTGAAAACTGATGTATTTGGTGGAACACACTATAATACAGGTCATTAAGAACAAGAGTACTTAATCTTTTAATTTCATCTTTTAATCTGTTAATGTATATCATTCTCTTAACATCAAGAGCCCTCAGAAGCTTTGTTTCCGTTTGCTTTTTTTATGAAAATTTTATTTAACCGAACTTGTAGCATCAGTCACCGATAACCATCATAGCAGTCAACAGGTTAACACGTTCACCAACAGTAAAAATTTCAGTAAGTTGCAAAAAATAGACAGACAATTAATCAGTTGGACATTGCTTTAAAATGCATAATTATTATAAAAACTTGAGGTTATGTAGAATAAAATGAACAACGATTAGCTTTAAAATTTGAATGCTATGGCATTTATGTTATTTTACATCACAATGAGGTTGAATATTAAAGTATTGACGTTCGCAAACATGTTAGAGATGAAGGTGAAAGAGTTCGGATAGACGATAGAGAAAAATAAAAATGTGCGAGTTTAATAAAGTTCTTTCAAAGGCTGCTCATAGATAAGAGTAAAGAATCTAATCGAGGAAAAAAATGTGTGTGTCCCGCGGCAGTTTTCGCATGCAACAGTACAATTATGCAGTGATCGGATTATTGGAGAATTTACAAGGGAGAAGATCAAATGCCTATCTCTACCCTGAAGCGAGTTTTTTCAAAGTCAACACACGGTGAACAGCAAAATCCTTTCAACGTTTCATTAAAACTCGACCGTCAGACGATGAACACAGACTTGTAATTCCGCGATTCCAGCCGACCAATGTCCACCGAGCGAAGATTGCCAAGCGTTTAACGCATCGTGCAACAAGCCATTTATAACCGTAATCGCGACATTACACGTTAATCTGAGATAAATCTATGGCGCGACGAACCGATCGGGACGTCGCAGGAAATGATCAACGATGTTACGCGTATTTCCTTTTGTCAGAATCGCTTACGATGATCCCTACGCGTTCTTTCCCGTGGTCGGCCGCGTGGAGGTTTCTCTCCATTTCGCCTCCTTCTTTTGCCTACGTTCCTGTGGATCATTAAGATCGATCGATGAACATTTCTGCGTATATTTCATGTCGCTGTTAAGACGATAGAGAACGAGCGTACAGGCAAACCCGTACACGCGACGCGTTCCAGGACAGTGACACGTATAGACGTGCGTCAAGTTGCCACGACGAATCGAGAGATACACACATGGAAGCCGTGGGATCGCGTGCAAAAACAGAGAAAATGGAACGAAGAACATGCGTGTACGCGCGAGTACAGCGATAAAAGGGACGACCGTGTGCGCTGACTCAACTTTGAAAATTAAATCGATCCCGATCGCGCGGGAAATGATCGATTCTGACTCATTCGGAATTAATGTTCTTCGTAATCGTATAGGAACTATTTCTTCTTCTTTCTATTCCTTTCTAGTGTTGCTGGATTTCAATTTAGGTATCTTCTTTCTATTATGTCTATGGAGTGTTTCGAAGGAAATAGTAAATATTTTAAGAAATGATGGTGTTTCCAGTGAACATTTTTATGTAAATATAGGGTTCGTGTGAATAACGTATTAGCCACGTTCTAATCCAAATTCGAATCCATTATTCGAAAATGACCAGGCACCACATAATTCTAAGCCAAAATATTTGGTCTGACACCTCCTTCATTGACGGCCACGATATTTTATGGTTGTATTAATGAAAATTAATATTTTCCTGTTTATTATATCGTAAACAGACAGATGTGTTTTGTTGATTTTAATAACTTTGTATATTCATACATTTTTTGTGTAAAATTGATGATTTCAGAAACACTTATATGTTTAATAATAATTTACCGCATAAAAATCTGAATTATACTTATTAACAAACACATTAATATGAGCACATCCTTTAGAATAAAAATAAGATACTTACAACTAATATTTTAAGATTTCTTTCGATTTTTAATAAAACGAAATGAACAATTGGTTACCGATGGGTACATGTACATTAAATATTCAATAAATGCAATTAGTCATCTGTATTTCCATAATACCTTTTGTAAGACCTTTTATGGGTAACATATAAGCGGTTGTAACTCTATAAACAATAATATAAGTTATTGTGTATGTTACTTTCCAAATTTAAATCAGTGAACAGTCATTGTTTTAATAAATTATTCACATACTCAGTATTCACAAGTCTGTACACAATTGTTCTGAAAACGTGACACAAATAAAGATACGAAAGGACGAAACTAACATGGAAAAATGGGAAGGTGCATGTGAAAATAAATAATATAATTATTTATGATATAATGTAATTTATATTGTAATTATTTATATGTGTAAATGTATCCGTGATACATTGCGCATGTTTCTTCCTTTACCGTCATATTGGTCGTAGATCTTCAGAAAGGTTTGAAAGACTGATTTTCAGATGCATTTGGTAGAGTTACTATGTCCAAACTTATTAATGTAACCGTGATTATAAATGCTCTACTGCATAATAATAAATAGTTACTGATTAAATTAATTAAATAAATCGATCACAGGTTTATTCATTAAAGCTTCACTGATTTAATCAAAGAAATTAATCAAGTTCAATAATTATTAATTATCATTGCTCAAATACCAAATTAGTACATGTCACTAATTTTCTTTTGAATTTTTATAATTTTTTGAATTTCTTAAATTGTTTAAACTTCCATTAATTCTAAAATATATTCCTCCTATGATCATATGATATATCTCAATGTCAATAGCCATAAAAATAATTCGTATGAAATTTGTGCTTTTTAGTTATACAATTCACCATAAATTGTAAACAAAGTTAACAGTTGTATATTTAATAAAAAATTATTGATGAAGTTGCCAGTTATATATTTCATCGTAGATTATGAACAAAATTCACAGTTATGCATTTCATCATAAATTGTAAACAAAGTTCATAGTTATACATTTCATCGCAAACTGCACGCAAAGTCAGGTCAAAATGTAATTACAAATTAAAGTGATGACAAAGATGTATTTACAACCACAGACTTAGCTGAGGTATTTGTAAATTAATCGAACTACTTCAAAAACTTCCTGCACCATATTTCATAAATATGTGTTTAATTAATTGATTTCACTGCTAATGTACAGATAAAACACACATACACAGTCAGTTGTAAAATGAAAATGTACCCATACAACTTTTAAAAGCTCTGTAACGGAGATAAGCTAGGGTTTCATATTAGGAGAGGTGTTCGCGTTAAGTAACATTACCTTAACTTGCTAACAGCTTAATTGATTTCAAAGCCAATGTGCGAATAAAAGAAACGCACATGGTCAGTTACGAAATAAAAGTGCATCCCTACAACTTTTCAAAGCTCTGTAATGGAGATAAGATGGGGTCTCATATTAGGAAAGGTGTTCGCGTTAGGCAACATTACCTTAACTCGCTAAGAGCTCCAATTGAGAGTTCCAGTTACGAATCGAACTGGAATCGTTGGTGCTTCACGACCCAGATGAGGACTGGCGAAAAAAAGGTAAATAAAGGAAGGGGAAGAGAGAGTTCACGCAAACGAAGGGGAATCGGCTGGATAATGCGTACGTGCAGGTAGTCGAAGAGCATCAGGGAGAAACAGCTCTCACTTTCACGGAGTCGCCGTGACCGAGATAAAGATGGTGGCACCGCTTTACCATCACCATAAGCTGGACTGACCACTAACGTCTGTGCACCATATATGGCTACTGTGTACACAACCACGTACGTAATCTACGATGCACGTATGCATATTTATATGAGTGTGTACGTAGCCTCTATCTGGCACAGGTAGCCGTCTCGCGTGTCGACAGATCCGAAAGGATCGATAGATCAGTCCTTTAATTACGATCTGTATACTACTTTAACTGCCCTCTGCTTTGACTTCGATCGATCGAATCTGGCGGTGTCCTATTGGTATGTGTGTCGAGCTCACTGTATCGACTAACCGATGTTAATTAAACGTGTGTCACCTAGCAGCTGGATGATATAATTGCTATGTTTATTAAAAATTACGGCAGCGATGGATCAATATTTAGTATACCATCGATTTAATCGATATTTTCATTTTATTTATTGGTTTGCCCGCTTTTATACAGAAGGAAATGCAATATAGAAGAAGATTAACCCTTTGCATACGAAAGACTTATATACGCCCTATAAATTTTTCTTACTACAACACATTTACTATTTTACTAAATTGAACTATATACATTTTATTTTTTGTATGATCTATCAACTTCAAATAGCTGAATATCGACAACTGTTTCAATATTTTACGATCGTAAATATTTTAGTATACATACATTGATGGTTTCGTACAAAAGTGTGTTGCGGTCAAAGGATGAAATGTGCTTATAGTTTTATAATCATTGAGAAATAAGTATTTGTATCAGATATAACTATAATTCTAATATATCAAAGGATATATCAGAATATATGAAAATTATAGAAATTATCTTATGTCATTGTAACGATTTTCTGAAAGTAATAAATACTTTATAAATGTCTGGTACATTGAAATGGATAAATATTCCACTTATAGTTTCATAACTTGTCAAATATTTCACGTAATTGAATATCAAGGCACGTGTAATATACTTTTTATAAATTTTTATGCAAAGTGATCTTTATAAGATTCGTAGGATTTATTAGACTGTTTCATGTTAATGGCTGAATTTATATAGCAATAGTCAAACATGATTTGATGACATGAAATAACTGTAAAACGATGTATTCTATATCAATTGGAAACTTAGTTCGATCAAAGTTCTTCATTAAAACGATAGCATATTTTATGTTAATAATGCTGATTAAGCTAAAAATTTAGTGATTAAGTTAAAAATTAATAACAAATAACTGGTTAAGTTAAAAATTATGCAGTAATATAATTATTACATGCTATCTAATGATGATATTAATGTAGTAATGATACTAATATGCAGTAATTTACATATTAATTAATAATTTAACTACATTCACTATGTATTAATATTACTATGTAATAATAACTATGTAATAATTTATAATAAATGTAGAGTGTATACTAAAATTAAATAATTGTTATTTTATGGTACTTTATGGTACTAACCTGATACAAACTTACGATTCTTAGTCTGCCCCTTGTGCACAGTACATTCGTCAGTTTTATTGTTCTTCTTAATATTAAACCTATCGGCATGTAATGTGTATTTAATTTAAAATTAAAAATGGTGCTGAAAAATAAATTATCAGACGACTAAATATAAAATCGTACACGCATTAAATCTTTATCCTGATGAAAATCAACGCAGATTTCAAGAAAAGCATCTTAACAAATTGTGTAACTTATAGTTCGAAACTTGTAGAGCGGTCTTTTGACCGTTTTCGTAGTTTTAGTGTTAATATTAAAACGGGATAAATTGTAATTCCTTTTTGCAACCTCTTAAACATTACGCTAAACATTCATCGCTCGCGTGGGAAACGGTTTCTTCATTCTCAATTCAACCGTTGCTCACGTTCCATAGTCAGTGGACACGGATCGTGAAAGCCTGGAAACTTCCTTCCTGAAATGAAAAATGAAAGCCCGTGCATTGAAACGCACATACGTGTGTTGTTGTGGACGGTCGAAGCAATTGAACGGTGGGAACCCACGCAACTTTTAGCGGAGAAACCAACGCGTCCCGTTTTGGAGCAGAACGGAACACAGAAACATAAAGGAGAAGCAAACGAAGTAGGAAATATGATTCCTGCAGTGTGCGTAATAAAACACGCAGAGTTTCATAATACTTTGTATCGATCTGAAAGCTTAGAAGCAACCGAGTGCCTACAAGAAATCGAAAGTGGATTCTTAACATCCACCATACGCGAAACACCGATCATTGGACCTACTCGATCTCTATATGGTTTCCTCGTAAATTCGCGAATCTGTTCTCTCTATGCTCGATTATGATTCATTTTGTTCGTGTGAAATCTTGTCTGATCTCAAACAAAGAAATCGTAAACTTGCGCATTTCGTAATCATTTTCTTTTATTTTCTTTACTGAGTCACTAAGAACAAGTTACTGCTTTCTGTTACTGCTCCTGAAAAATAAAAATGTGAGATGAATGTGTGGATTCTCACACTTTAGAATTCCATAGTTTAAAATGTGTCAAGTTGTAAAATTTTTACAAATGAACTTATTCTATTGTTAAATCTCTGAATTTATAAATTTCAAACTTGTAAAGTGTCAAAAACGAAATTTTTAAATCTTCAAATTACCAAATTCCTAAAATAGATTTTCAAGTTTCTGACATTTACAAAGCCTCGAATTACAAAATTTCCAAATTCCTAAATCCTCAAATTACCAATTTTCTAAATGCAAAAATTTTCAAATCTTAAAAATTCTTAAATGCAAACATTTTTAAACCTTCGAAATTCGTATAGTCATTGAATCTCCAACTTCTATTAAAAGAAGTGCATTAACATCTTGCAATGTTCATTCAAAAAAGAACACTGTACATCTTTATGGTCATGATGAAAATAAAGTTTTAGAAGAATAGTCATTATCATACCATTGAATTTTTTCCTCTGTTTCAATCATACTAATTATCTACTAATAATCATCTTGTCGACACTAATTATCAGTAATATTACTAAAGATTGACGATGATTCGAAATGATCGAAACAAGACTCCCGTCATCAGTATTGATTATCTATACCAATTATCGATAACTAAAACAAGAGTATCGTCGATAATGGTTGTTCCTAACCAAAAAGAACTTCCGTAGCCAACCGTCATTATTTATAATCACAAACAAGTTTCATCATCGATAATGGTTACCGCTAAACAAATTTTATCCATTTATGAATATTCCTCGTAACCAAAATAATTGAATCAAAGATATATCATAATTTATACCGCATTACCATCTTATACCGTAACTTTTAAATGAAAAGATTTCAAATTAAATTAACGATTATAATCTCTGATTTAATGATTTTATTTTAAGAGAATAATGAAAATCTATAGTCATTTACATCAAACTTCAAATTGAGATGGCATAAGTGCCAATTTAGAGTCTTTTATATCAGCGAATCATGTCAGACATTTTATGACACAAAATCGAGCATTACCTATGTAATAACCTAATAAATATCGAAAGGAATATAAAATGAAAGCTATAAATCCCATCTATCGTACGGTCCTTAAAATCTTAATAACTTTCCGCTCGATAAAATGCTAGAACCACATGGGATATTTTGCTATTTCAGAATCGGTACCATGAACCGGCTTACTGTAACATAAATGATTCAAGAAAAATCCACGACAACGCATGATTATTCATGCTTGTACGCTAGTTGCTCGAACTTACAGCGTATTTAGATGGAAATTAATGAAGGTGAATCACGAATGGAGAAGGAGGGCCCTTCTATTCGCGCGATATCGCCGGGCATGAATTTATTTAAGTAATTAATTAGCCTGAATAGGTTTTCTTATGTAATTTATCGCTGGCGTAACCTATGCATCATCGTGAGAGCAAAAATTCGAATGAATTAATTCCAGTTTATTGACCGACGTCGTAGGGACGGTGTGTTCAGTCCCAGTGTAAGTTTTTTCGTGTTCTCTCGTTCTCTGATTCACCTACATTCCGTGTTCCGAGTGGCTCGTTTCGTTGGAGAGAGTCGTTCGTTCCATTTTTAGTATACATGTTGAAACATCGTCCTCGGATCACGAAGTATGCTCGTTGCTCGTATTATCCATGAATAAACATTATCGTCTTGTTTGTCGGGAACAAACGAATTCAGAACCTTGAGCTTGACGGGGATTTAACGCTAAAACTACCAAACAGGTCATTTCATTCACGAGTACGATAAGTATCCCAGAGATCAAACGATTATGAAAGTAGTTAAGATAATTTTAATTTCTTTTATATTTAGACACTGTACAATTATAACTAAATACGTGTATCCGAAAAAGTAAACTTTCTACTTTCAAATAAAATAATAAGAATTTGTGTTAGAAAAAGTTTTCAGTTAATTGAAATTTTTAAATGTTTATATTTTACTATTATGATCAATCAGTAGTATATTTGTAATTTTTTTAAATATTTTATCCTACTGATTTGTTGCTTTTATTGGCCACATATCTACTGTAATGTATGTGAATATTTGTGATATAAATATCGTGTTTCTTCATAAAATTTCAAATGGATACTCAGTAATAGTTCAGTTGCAGAATACATTACGTTTCAGTATCATTTAATCATTTATATTTTACATTTCGGTTTTTTCGTAATGCGTTTACATACCGATTATGGATATATGTATAACAAATGTATAAATTATTTTCTCGTTTAATTTTATTAAACTGTGACTATAGAATCAAATATTAATTAATAATCCCACCAATTGGATATCACTGTCTAAAAATCGCATGAAATAAATTGATACAATAAAATGCATCTAACGTTAAATACAAGATAAGCTGACTGAACGAAGTACAAAATGCGACATGCCTCGTCATTCGGCCATAATTTGTTAAGAGTTAAAAAACGCGCTGTTGCGAACCTCTAATCGAACGAACGACGTCAGATAGTTATTGAGCAACTGTACACCTACCTTTCCGTCTCGAATTTTACCTTCACCCACACGTATCTGTTCGTATCTATTCATCTCGTTACACCTGCACAGACCTCCTGAGATTTTCGTAACCGATTCCTAGGTATCCGTATACGTTTGCGCCCTGTGTGAAAAGTCGTTAGCACCGATAGCAACGATCGAACTGCTGAACTCTAGAATAGAATCACTTGACTCTCGACGTTCGTTCCACAGTACAAATTCGCTGTACAAACAAAACGGCACCGTACTTTCGATATTACCTTCACCCGCGTTGTAACGTTGAGTCTAGAACCATTCACTGACATATCGGTATACAGAGTGTCTCGCTAACTTTACATACCGACATTTTCATTATTTTTAAAGGTACGCGAAAATTTCAAGTGTTTGATTCAACCATTTGAATTATTTAATTGAAGGAAAAAATGTGGTAAACAAGAAATTTGTCGCAAAGTAATAATATTTAAAATTTTAAGTTAATCGATATTTTTCAATACTAGATAAATGACGAATTAGATTTCTTATTTCAAACTGCAGAAAGTATCGAGAAGCTTTTGCCAAAATGTATGTTACCTTCCATCGAGATGAAGAATCATCGTATAAGATAGTTTACGTATCATACCTTATTATTTTCTTACTTCGCTTTTAGTTTAAAAAGTGGTGGTCAAACGTTCGTAAATCTGGTATTAAAGGAGGTTACATACTTGTTTATCATGATATAATAGCCGGAGTCAAGACCGATCTAATGATCTACATAATGTATAATGCTATGACCTTCACGTAACCATAAACACGAAACATTCAGAAATGTTTAAATGAGGAAATTTGTATTACCGATTGGTGCTAATCGTTATATTCAAAGAATAACAAGATCTACGAATTTGGAGATTTGGTATATGCGAATCTAGGATATAAAAATAATATAAACTTCTCCACTTTGTTGCAATATCTATTATTACAACTGAATATGAATGCGGTAGTAAAAAGCATATTATTTAAGATCATTAATCGTTTATAAAATCCACATATCATTTAATTTTCTTGATATATTTGTTGTAAATTAGTTCATGACCTCCATAATTTTTTCCTACTAAAATTATGTTCTTAGTAAAATTATTCGATAAAATTCTATAAATTATCATTTTCAACACAGGTAAGGACGATTCGAATTTTTTACCGTATTTGCATCAAATTTTGTATTTCTCTGCAATAAAATTTTACCAATTTTGAAACAAAACATTCAAAAAGCTCGTGAATTTTATTTCCAAGCTAATAACAAAATATTACTTATCTATTTATGATAATTGATCTCTAAAACACGTGTCACAGAAGTTGCAAAATCCCTCGAACAGTAGTGCAAACCTCTCGCTTACAGCTTGTTCAACACGCTATTTATTATCCGCCAAGTACAACGTAAACGTAACCCCATAAACTAACACGAATTACCATCGATAATTATCAGCCATTTAAATCAACCGGTCGTAATCGTGTTCGTAGACAAGTGGATCTTAAAGAAAAGAAAAATGTCTCGTTTCATTTTCATTTGCTCCGTTTATGTTCAGCAGAGAACATTCAACGATTGCCCAACCGATGGTGCAAGTATACGATATAAAGGACGAGGGGGTTAAAGGGAGGGGAGAACGAAAGACACGTGAACGGCTTACCTTTCCATATTATTTATCTCTGGCCGCTTTATTAACGTCCTTCCTCCGCGGCTTATTAAATAAAGCAATTCCCTTCGCGGGTGACCTCTAGCCTCGGCCTGCAGATCCTGCAAAGATATCGGTTTCGTTTTCACCGTGATACGGTGGTACAAGTGCGCACACACCATGGCACACGACTCGGTGCACGTGGTACACCTTTTGTACGTATGCAACACGATTAATTCGTGTCGGTGGGTTCGTTACTCGTCCAAACGTACGGTGGATGATGATACGGTAACTCATGCTAGGAGTATAGTTACATTACGTGTAACTCTAAGGTGCGGATTTACGAGGCATGCTCGCGTCACGACTGCCACCATTTTCGGTACACGAACGCCATAATTTTCGGTACACGAACGCCACATTTTTCGATGCAAGAACGTCACCATTTTTAACGAACGTAGAGAGGCTCCTGAGACAATCTGCATTTGTTCATTCATCTGTTTGTCTATACCACGCTACAGACCGAAATTTTGGATTCTTTGACTTTAAATTTTTGACTCGTAAGACATCGTAAATGCTGTATAGATTTTGGTAGCAATCTGACGACAGGAACCTCTTTTCATCGACGTCGATCGTCGTCAAATCGATAAAAGACCGAGTTTTTGTATCGTTTTCGATCATTTCTAACACATAGAATCGACCAGAACTACGTTAAAGGTTTTGTAACTCATCGTCGACGACAATATTTTGTCGTCATTGACGTCAGTCGTTGACAAATAAAAAATAATCGTTTTTTGGTATCGTTTTCGATAATGTCAGACAGGTTTAATTGTTTGGAACGACTTTAAAATCTCTACATCAGATTTTTGTTATACTTATATATATACAACAGGTTTTCTGCATTTTAAATACACATTCGAATTCGCGTGAGGCGCCTAATTTGTAAACACACTAGTTGATACGAGAACGTCATTTTTCGTACAGGAACGTCACCATTTTAGGTTCAAAAACTTTAAGTTTTGATATAAATCTTCGACTATATTTTTGCATTATAAGGCTATTCTAAACTAGAATTATATTTACATTTCTCTTATGAAGAAAGCACAGGAAAATCAAAATTGTACAGTTTTTAAATTTTATAGCTTCAAAGATCTATAGTTCCGAAGTTCTAAATGTAAATTTTATTTATACATAATGCTATAATTGATTTGAGGTTTATGCGTTTTATGACTAAATATCGTGTTACACCTCCCACTACTAATAATAATGTAGGATGCGTGAAGTAAGAGTGTTTGAAGTGTCAATATGTAAAATATGAGTATGTGTAATACGAGTGTGTGAAGTGTAAATATGCGAAATATGAGTACGTGCAATGTGAGTGTATGAAATACGAGAATGTGAAGTACGGTTATGCGAAGTGCGAGTATTTAAAGTGCGAGAACGTGAAGTACGAGATTGTGAATTATGAGTATATGAGGTACGAATATGTGAAGTACAAATGTAAGAAGTATGAATGCATGAAATAAAAGTATATGAAGTATGAATGTTTAATACATGTGTATGTGTGTATGCGTGCTAGGGTTATGCGGACACTTACAGATGGCGAATAACAATAAAAAATAAAATTAGAAGTGCGTAGTTTTGCCCCGCGTACGCTACATATAATTCTAAAATCATTTTTCATAACAGTACGCTAAAGAAGATTAATCCAACTAATAATTTTGAGCACCGGTCAACAGTAAGTTAGAACGCACTTTGTGGGCCTTTGCGACAGATGTTAACCCAGTGAACTTACATTGCCATAATCTGGACACCTCGAAAGAAACAATAAGCGGCGAGTTTGAAACGGAGTTGAATTCCTATAGAACGAAGGATTCACGCGGAGGCGTGTAAAGAGAAAGAGAATAGTGCGTGCACGGGATGCACGTCTCTGCCGTATAGAAGATGTGATGCACCGAGTGCATCGACGTAACAGCCGACCCGCCTACTACAGCGGAATTTGTCGTTCTTAGTTCTCTTGGGTATGCGTGATAGCCGTACCCGATTGTTCTCGTGTCTGAAGTTAGGTGCACCATCTTAGGATGGAATTCCACATCTATGTACAGTCAGCAGCAAATCTGGCTTCCCTACGACAAATGTCGCAACTGGAAAGATGTCTACCAACCGTGCATTTTAAGAAATTTTTAGGAATTTGACACTTTGGAGGTTCTTAAGAATTTGGGGTTCTAAGAATTTGAGAGAAATTAATATTTGGGGATGTAACAATTTTTGTATGTAGGGGTGCTCGGAACAAGACATTTTTGCGAATAAGAATTTTTAAGTTAGAGATTTTGGGACATAAGTATTTTGAAACCTAGAAATCTTCTGGTCTAAGAATTTTTGGATCTAATCGTTTGGAGGTCTGTGGACTTAGCGATTTTGGAAATCGGGTATTTAGGAATTTGTGGATCTCGAGATTTAGGAATCTAAGGATTTGAGAATCTAGGAGTTTGGGGATTTAGGAATTCGAGGATCTAGGGATTCCAAGCTCTAAGGATTCAGGTATCTAGGGATTCAGTAATTTGGAAATTCAGCAATCTAGGTATTCAGCAATTTACAGATTTAGAGATCTAAAGATTGGTAAATGAAGGTATTCAGGAATCTAAGGATTCGAAGATATCCTTCACTGCATTTTTATAATCTTGAAGACAATATATTTTTGAACTTTCACAAACAACAATAATAGAAATAAAATAGCATAAAATTATTTTCAGTTTATAAAATTTGTTTAGAGGAGAAATATATAATATTACAAATCTTCAACATTTCGACAAAGTGAAATTGTGGCATTATACAATTTTTTTCTAACTAAAATATTTAAATCGAATGTATCCTCTGTTATTTTCTTATTATTATTACTCGCGAAAGTTCTAAATCGTTTTCGTTTTAATTAAATAAACCATGAAGCAAAGGGTTAATTTATAAAAGGGAGTGGTAACGATAAACAAGTCATCGATTAAGTGTTCGAGATAGCGTAAGAGTTACCTTTTTGTCTAACAAGAGCTTATAAACTGGTCAAAGTACAAGAAGGAACTAGTATAACAATTTGTAAATCATGAAGTGGATAAATTTCGTAAGAGTAATGTATCGTGTAGCGATATTTAGTTGAATTACTGTACACCGCATAAGACAGGCGCTGTTGCATAGCAATTAGAGGACAGGTTTCTGACTCTTACCTTTAGCAAAGAATGCTATAACCAAGACGGTTTATAAATTGAGCTTATATCCGTGCCTTTGGGTTTCGTACGAGACCACCTTTATCTTACATCGAGCCGTTGTGTGGACCGAACGACCTACCACGACCTCGCCCAACTCTGGGTATTGCGTCCCAAGAGTCGAAAGCTCGTCTCGGCAATACACCCACGTGACATGTTTCCCGCAAGGTTGTCCTCCTTGGAATGGAAAGAACGTTACACCTTCCCTGGTACATTCACTTCAATTTACAAAAATCTCTCGGATATGTATCCGTTCAACAAATTGAAGGTAATTATATGCTTTTGTGATTCCTCGCCGATTTCGATGACCTTGAAATGTGTTGTCAAGGTCATCATTTTGAACAACTTTTCTTTGTACATGTTATCGCCGCTTCGAGATATTCGCAAAAAACGTCAGTCAAGTTTTACGTTGAAATTACACTTCGTGCTGACAGAGGCCGTATATTCTAGTCTGACTTAACAAATATTATAATTAAAGTACTAAAATTAAAATGGTGCAAATATTGTGTTTGAAGTATGACATGACACTAGGTTTGTAAATAGTCTAACCTAGCCTGATCAGCTAATTTCATTATTTACTTAATGATTAATTAAGGGCAGGTTTCATTAATATTTTAAAGAGCGTGAAACACTGTTCACTGCTGAAATAGATACTATGATTAAATTATTACATGACTTTTGTAAATAGCCTAACCTAATATGATTTAATCGTATATTATCGATTAAGTTAGAATTGATTAGATAGGTATCCTAACTAGGGTGAAATCGCGTTTGTATGAAATTAAAGGGATGTAAGTACTGACAAATCGCTGGCGTGACTGAGAAGTCACTAAAGC
Source organism: Megachile ligniseca (assembly GCA_945859555.1). Taxonomy (NCBI): domain Eukaryota; kingdom Metazoa; phylum Arthropoda; class Insecta; order Hymenoptera; family Megachilidae; genus Megachile; species Megachile ligniseca. Next base: position 1,784,287 of record OX243778.1, read on the forward strand.
AAATAATTTCTTTTTTGTTACACAACTAGTACCGGAACACTCTATAGATTAGTTATTGCGTATAAAGCTGAAAGGGGGAAGTAAACAAAGTATAATTGTTAACTTATAAATACTATATACAAAAAATATTATTTTGTTCGAAAGTGACAAGGAGATACGTGATAGATAGTTTATAAAGCTCTAATTTCTCAATTTTTATATTTGTATATTTGTGAATATTTCAATTCCAAGATTTGGAAATTTCTCAGTTATTCAATTGTAAACTTACAAAATTGATATTCTTCTATATATGAAAATTTCTAAACTCAAAAATTGTTCAGTTTGAGAATTTCTAAATTCTAGGATTTCTCAATTTGAAAATTTAACAAGTTGTACATTTCTAAATCACTAAATTTAAAAATTTTTGAATTCGTACACGTTGAAATAAAAAAATTTCAATTATAACAAACAATTACAAAACTGTTGAAGAAAATACAGAAATTCGTACTTGGTTAACCCCATCATGGTTGGGAGTACGAAAAAAAAATTTATTGAACTCTACCTCCTTTCTAGTACTTTTCCTTATTATAAATAGAATCTTTTTGAGTTAAAATATTTTAACGAGAGGAGAAACAACTTTTCACTGCAGGTTATCGCAAATTTTAATTCTCTGAGTAACACGCAACACTTCCTGCAAGAAGTAAACGTATTCCATCGATTTCTCCGTGGAATTTCTTGCAAGCGATAAAACGTTTTCTTTCATCATAGTTTTGATATCAAAGTCACCTTCGTGTCGCTTCGAGGCAAATGTTCTTTCTGACACGATACCGGTGTACTTTCTAGTATTATCTACGGCTGCCTCTGCGTTCGGATTGAAAACGGAATAATAACTGCCATGTTATTGTCTATCCTGTATATGAGGTGCCATTACACGAAAACGTGTTTTCGACAGTAGCCTGAAGACACTGAAACAATAAGGAAAGTTTATAGTAAACAACGCGTATTCTATTTCTTCTTACTTTGGAGTCAACAATATTTATTCAAAAATCGTTCAACCTCTATGTGAGAAAAATATTTTATTTCTAATAAAATCAGTATGTAGTGTTTATAATTTATAACATGATACATTGGACTTGTCCCTGTTACATGAAATGACTTCATATGTAAGTGATTAACCCCTTGGCTTATAATAGCAAACACGTGGCGCACATTACAGTTAAAATGAGACAAACCTATAATGTATTTCTACGAGGATTGAGTTTTGAAATTAGTACCGATTACAATTTGAATATTTAAACATTGCTAGTCCAAAATCTAACATTTCAATTCTTTATTTATCTTAATATTGCAGTAGTAATTAGTTAACTCTGACGCAACTGCCGAAAAAGGGGTTAACGTTGTTCCTAAAATTAATTAAAGCACATGTCAGGTCCCTATGAAAATTCATATGAAATACAAGAAAAGAATTTGTGCAGTCTTTCTGTAAATTTCTATAAAACATGATCCTTAATACTATTTACAACTACATACTTTTACAATAATATTTTGCTCATTATAAATTAATTTTTACGAATTGTCGTAATACTTTTCCAACCATAAATTCAACTGCTATTTTATTTAAAAACTAACACCTTATTCAATCCTACAAAAGAAGTAAAATAATTCAGGCTATAAATGGAAACATTTGAAAATATTATTTCATAAAGAAACTAGATAAAAGAAATGATAATAAACCACCTTACATAGTTCGCTATTTGCTTGCAACAGAGGTAACATAATGTTAAACAAATTTTATTAGCTTTCAATAGAAATTTAAGGAATGAGATCATGTAGAAGATGTTGAATATTTCAATCTATACTAATTAACATAGTAGTTAAGATACGAAGGTAATTGTAATTAACTTATCTGCCCTACTTAATTCAATTAACAAACTAAATTTCAATTACTAGAAAGTAGTTACGACGAACTAACAATCAAACCGCGTTCTCAAACGGAAAATGAAAAAGTAAAAGCGAAGGGTGTAGAAGAGAAAAGCGAAAGTTTCATGAAAACGAATTAGACTCGTGGGCACCATGCTCATGGAAAGGTCAAGAAAGGGGACAGCAGAGAAGATGGGATGAGAGGAAGAGAGTCAGAATACTGTATATACTTACATACTGACTCATCAGATTCACTGACTCGAACGGGAACCCGTCAGGGAAGTGTGAAATAAAAGTTCAGAGAAAGTGTGTTTAAGGGAGCCTATAACCGAGTTTATTCGCATCAAAAATCATCGAAGTTTATGACCTATTTTCTTTGTAGACGACTCAAACAATTTTAGTATAACTCTACTAATGACGTTATATTGTGGAGTACTAAAATAATTGACACTGAGTACATTATTGGTTACGGATTAAATATTGGTTACTTTTAAAATATTGGGAACGTGTAAAGATGGAAAAACAATGGCTGCCAATTTTCATTCTAAATTTTTCTGCGGTCGAGAAAAAGTGTCGGAACGACTAGTTTGCAAAACTTTATTCAAACATCTTAAACGGAGATTTGTTGTAGACGTGTTTACTGAAATTAAGTTTAGTTTAGTTGTTTAGAATGTTACTGTCAGTTTCATTTAAAACTAGATTCTATTTGTTAGTACAGTTCTTGGTTTTATTATTTTTAAAAATAAAAATATCTTGTTTCCGTTGTGTTAAATGAATGCGTTTAATTCTTTCAAATCATCATGTTTCCCTAAATATTTCTTCTTACCAAAAGGAAGGCTTCGTTGTACCCAAGTGCGCATGTAATTAAATATTTTTATATTAAATATTAATTAAATCAAGAGTAGAGGTATGTGGTTTTATACATCCCCATGATAGTCCTGTCCCACAAGTAATTGAGTCTTCTACCCCATGTTTATATTTAATATTCTACAAATTCCGTATTAGCTCTCTCTCATACGTATTAGCTCTCCTAACGCTGCGATCACAAGAGCCTTCAAGAAGGTGTCCAACACGATGGATGTTTCTCGAAACATACAAATGTATGCTCGCATCAACAACGTATGAGAGTTAAACAGCTTCTTGACGTTGCTATTTTTCTGATATACATAGTACGTACACATCAGTAATCGGATGATCCATTATCTCGATTAGGATGTTGACGAAACGATGCTTCCAAGCAATCGCGAAAACTGGATCGTCTACGGATGACCTTTTTTACCGAACACAATTTATCTTCGACGGAAGATTGAACGATCTCTATTCATAAATCTATATTCCCGATGGTATTTAGAATTGAAAAAATAAAACCACTCCTCTCCGTGGATTCCCATTAATCTCCGATGGTCGGCTGATTGAAAATAGTTTGACGTTTGAATCACGAGCGGCGGAAAGGGCCTCGCGGATTATCGTTCCTTTAATGAGCAACCAAGTTTATTATCCCGTTTAACGATTAGAGACGCTTGATAAACCGATAGAAAATGCTCGCTGGTCAGCTAGAGATAAGGCGAACGAACGCTTGCTCAGTTTCCAAAGAGGGACCGGACCATCTCTTGCTCTTTGTGTGCCTTCGAGCAGAAAACCAGCAGGAACACGGCCAGTGTTGAACATGAACTTGTTGCAACTTCCGTATCCCTATATCTCCGATATACTGTGTGTACCCTTAAATACAATGTATAACAACGTAATACGTATAACAGTGCTTTTGCTCGGACGAACCTTCTCCAACAGCTTTAACGAGTGGTAGTTGCGAACTCTACAAAGGCTGCACAAAGATACCGTACAATTTATGTTTATAAGTGAATGTAACCTTCGGAAGCTTGATCCTTCTTGAAGGTTCTTTAGCAGTAAAAAATCGAAGTTACCCTTTCACATTTTATTCTCAAGTATGGTATTCAATTTTTATCCAATTCAAGGGTTTCCTCCTCATGCTTCTCGCCATGAACCATTGTACTTGAACTGTGACAAGTATTTAATTTAAGAATTTATAAATTTTAAAGGGCAGCTTGGCGAGAATGTAGGAAGTCCTAAAGAGATCATAGGTGAATAATAAGTGAATAATTTAGGAAAAGGCTAGGGACATTCTGATCTGAAATTTTCAATACCAAAAAAACAGATAAGGACGATTAAATACGTGATACGAAGTGTAAAAATACTGGGGTCGCTATGACCCAAAGGGAAACGAATATAGTGCGTAAGTGAGGAGAACAGCAAAATTAAAATTATTCGATAAGGCATTAAATTTGCTTAACGGAGGCGTAACGAGATATACGCACTAATTATGGCACAAGCGACCGCTTATTTATCGGCGTTTCGTCATTCGGACAGCAGTTTACGTTGAACTGGCGAATAATGGTTTAATTAAACACCACATGTACAACCGTAGCCGCCTTGTAAAGGCTCTGTCGATTGATTTACAGTGGCAATACTCCGTGGGCAGCTTCCAACGTGTACGTGCCGTAAAATAGCCCTGCGGAGAGGCCATTCTAGTAAGAACGCATATATTAGTCCACGTACTCGCAATTAACCGTTGACATTTACTCTACTTCACCACGTTCCCTTTTTCCATGCGTTCAGAGTCCTTCGATTCTTCTTCCTCCACCCTGTATCCCCTTCGACTATACGATAGTCACTATCGTTTCTCATACATTCTATGCTTTGGCTTATCACTTTTTTTCTTGTTGTATAGCTCCTTTTGTCGGTTAGCTAGAGAGTAAGCAGTTTCAGGTAATAAACTTTATGAACTTACTACAGAATGTATACAGCGATGTTTGAACATACAGGGTGTTCTAGTTTTATACAGTTTATCAACATTTGCCATACGCGAAAATAGGAAAGGGATGTTGTATCAACATAAGTTCAATCCATTAACTGCCAAATTTTTATTTTTATTTTAATTTTTAAATTTTAATAATTTTGAAAACTAAAATGTAAGGACACACATATTATACACATTTTATTTAATATAATCGCATTGCAAGTGCTAAAAATATAAATATTCAAATCTTCATTTGGGGATCATGGTACCGAATGGGTCACTTTATTAAAAAGTTATAACAAAATTACAAAAAGACGGCAGATAGCTTTATTTTTCGATGGCACATACATTCCAGTTTTATACGCAAAACTTAATCAGCTTGTTCTATAAATAAAAATTATAAAAAAGTGTTGTACAAACATAGACTCTTAAATATTTTATTGAAAAATTATAGAAAATAGACAAAATGATTATGGACGGTTTTCTTCTTCGATATTGCATACGAATAATTATTGAATTTTGTACATTTTTCAATAACTCTTAATAATTCATGCAGAAGTCCATGTTTATATAAACATTTGTCTTATTTGTAGAATGTGCTAGTAAAGTTATTTAGATAAAACTGGAAAACCTTATATGTGATATCGATCAACAAAACAGTTCGTTGTCATTTCGTATTTTTGTTATAACTTTTTAATAACGTGTTATAAAATCCTACGTTGATGTAACATTTTTGCTTTAATTTTACGAGTATAATATAATCAAGTTTGGTGGTAATAAACTGGGACCGTGCATGGCCATATATCCGAAAAAGTAAATTTTTGAGAATTATTGATATTTGACTGACTTCAATCACTTTTATAGTAACCACGCTTAAGTATTGAAATAAAATATTTAAGAAGTGTTTGTTTAATCTTCACATAAAATAAAGGCGTATGCTTTTCTTATACTGCTGTTGAAATAAAGCTACAATAGATACAAAGCAAATCAAATGAAGATTTTGATAATTTATTTCAATCGAAAATAATTTTATTACACATTATATTCATTGCTTATTCAATTTTTAGATTATATTCATTACTTTTACTTTCGTTTTTTTATTAGTAATTTTGTTTTACCTATTTTGTCTTGTAATTTTTATCTCGTTGTCTATTTCTATATTTATTTCATCTATTTTGTTGTAACAATTTACAATATTTCTTGAATACCATAATTTTTGTTTATTATCTACTCTTATTTTTATTTTTCCTATATTTACTGTTAGGATTAGTATTAGACGATTTAAACACAGCAAAACTTTAAATTATACCATTGATATTAACACCTGCCATTTTCTTAATAAACATCAATGACAATTGAAATTTAAAAATTATACAGTTTTAATTTTCATATTTTCAAACCATCACATTTAAACATTTCCAAATCTTCAAATTACTGATCCTAGAAATTAGAAAATTTTAAAGGCGAATAATTTAAAAATGTACAAATTTAAAAAATTTTTAACTTACATGTCTTTAAATTGGTAGATTTTCTAATTTGGATATTTCAAAATTTTTGAATTGAGAAATTTTGTAATACATAAACCTTTAAATTTCTATTTATCAAATTTTAAAGTATAAATTTATAAACTTTCAAACTAACAGATTTTCAAATTCTAAAATTGACAAAATTACAAATGTTTAAGTCATATCCCGTACATCTTTAATATTATTCTCTTTTTCAAATATCGTTCTTAATGAAACCTATCGTTCTTTAAAAAAAAGTTAAATATGTTAATAAAAAAATTAAATCTGATTAAAAAACAACAAAATTTTTCGCCCAATCTAATATATTCGTTGTCAGTTACACGGCCGCAGAAGGCCGTCGCGACGTAACTATTCGCAGCGACAGGTCAGAAGGAACGAGTCCGCGTGCTAGACACGGATTACCTGTTCCACGCAGTCACTGGAACTCCTTGAGAAGTACACTCAAGTTTTCTCATAACCAGCTGGTCGCAGAACGCTCGATTTACCCGGAAGACAACTTTTCCTTTCAGTCCGCGCGTTATCGTCATGGAAAATCTGCTCGTGTTCCCAACTGTTTGCGTTCCATTGCGCAAAATAGCGTTAACGTCGCGATTTATACGAGTCACCGGTCTCCTTATGTCTGCATAGCCAGCTTAAGGACAATGACGAGAGAAGCAGCAACAGCAGTAGTTGGCGTTCCTCGATAAGAAACGATAACTCGTGCACCGGCGACAGTGAATTACGGGTACACGGACCGTAACATAGTAATTCATACCGAGATGGCATGAACGTGGCACGATTAATCGCCGCGATTAACAGTAATTAATAGGACTGCTCTGGTGAACAACTGCTGCTCGCGTTGATTGTTCCTCTGCCACGCTCGACCTTTTCGCGACAGCTTGGAAAATCAGGGTAAATGCCCGGTTATTTAGCCGTATGACATGTAGTATACTCTCAGTATATCGTTGCGATGATGTTACTTTAATGCATTGTCACGAAACTGTGAGAACTGAAAAAGTTATTGCAATTGACATTACAATAAATTCATCCTTTGGTAATGTCTGTGAATAATTTTGCGTTCTACTAATACAGAGAGTCCCATTAGTACTTATAAGTGATAAGGTGAGATGAACTATTCAATCGGCAATATAGCAAGAGTTCCTTGCAGTTCTAGATGATTCAAAGATATAATACAATCGTATAATTTGAAATGTTAATAGTATCTATAAATTATTAAAGTTGGCTATCTTTAAAATTTAGAATACGTAAATGAAATTCTATGTGCTTTGCATTCTAATAGCGAATGAATTCCCTTGATTAGAAAGTTGTTAATTATGACATAAAAAGCAGTTTTAATCTCCATTTTGTTATTTAAAACAGCTAGGAAGGTACTATAAAGGAAAAGAAACAAAGATGAGACTTCATTCGCAATAATTTATTCATAATGTGTTATTATGCTAAAAACTATTAGAGAATAGATCATCTGATTACGACACATGATTCAGATCGAAGATTGGATCTCGACAAATTAAACGCCCTTTAGAACGATCTTATTACGGGGAGCAGCGATTCACCAACTAAACGATACGTGGCCTTAATTAAATTACGCGATATAATTCCCGTCGATCTTATTATAGCCTGTTCCGATAATGGACTACAGTAAATTATACCAGTTATCATCTACATAAATTATATATTCGCTGAGTGAATTTGCATTTCTCTAAAAGCACACAGCCGCAAACTGATTAAAACGTCAACATTCATTTGGTTCACAGTGAATTACCTAATAACATGACGGTTATACGTAAAATATTAATTTTTTCAGTATAAAAAATATTTGAATTGAACATACTAAATATTTTAAATGGTTCACTTTATTATCGACTGTAATTTATTTTTTTCAGATTAACATAATTTATTCGTAATTAATTTCGTAATTGAAATCTTCTGTATGCGCGGTTTAATTTCATTAGCGTAAGATTACCAATATTCACACTTCTATCCATATTATTTTGATAATTTGTTGTTGATTGCTGTTTTAATTAATTGCACGTAACAGTTTTCGCAGATATTTATTATTTAAATATGGACGTAAATAACTTTTTTTAAGATAATTAAATTAACGTTGAAATATTGTAAAACTAAGAATAATGATAATTTCATTATTATAAAATATTCTTTGAATCATTGTTTGATCGATTGATAATAACTAGGTAAAGAAAGGAGATAGATATTGCAATTTTTAATCTTTCCAATTTTTGTTCAAAGTAATTATTGATTAAAATATATGCTAAAATATATTTCAGACTTCCGCCTATATTGTAAATGAAAATGTGAGAAAATACACAAAATATGTTGGAAAATGTTTATTTAATAAAATTAAAATATGTCAACTTAGCCCGTCATAGAATGGCATTTATAGAAAGGTCGAGAACCGTGACTTATTAAAATATTATAACAGTAATAGTAACAAAAATGAAATAACTAATTATTTCTGTAAATTAATATTATTTATATAAATACTGATATATTCATAACAATATTATTTATTGACAGTATTCGAGAAATGTAACAGCAAAATTCTCATATGTAACTGTGTCTAATGCATTTCACATACTGCACATGTGTCGTTAAATGTGTGACACGTAAGCAAAACAGAAGCGTCAGTAAGTCTTCAAGCAAAAATGGCATAAGTTCATTTACAAACCCTTGAACCATATCCAAAGAAATTAAGCAAATGATAGCAAATCTTGAATTAAATGAATCGAACATCATTGTCATTTTAATCAATACTGTTTTCGTATAATTACTACACAACCTCTGCTTCGTTATTTTCTTACTGTAAGTGTTTTTTTTACATAATATAGATTGTACTGTCCCACGTTGCGAAATCCACGACTAATTGAATGCCGAGGAAAAACAAGCGTGGAAACGCGATTTCCCGTTCGCGGAAACAGAACACGAGTCGGTGACAATTATGGAAATTAGACAAGTTCGTTACGTCAGACGGGGACCAATAATCCCAGAATAACTAGCTGTTATAAGTGGCTGATATCGCGTTAAACGACACGGAACGATTGGAATAATTGTGTCGTTTATCGGTTCCGTTTGAAATGTCAGCTTCTCGTATGGGATAAAATCAGCTATCATATCGCGTGCACAACTGCCGATTACATTAGCTACGTCGTTACTTGAGAACTGTTGATCTTAATGATACATTAAGGGAGAAAAAAATATCACTCGTAAAACTGGATCATCCTTGAGGCTTATTACGATAACTTTAATGAACTTCATCTTCGCTATTTTGTTCTTTAAAATGAGAACAGGTGGATGAACTGAAATTAAAAAGTATCGTGATCGTGATATTCGTTTATAATTGTCACTGAAATATCGTTCAGTTCTCGCGGTTTTAAATTAAACTACTACCTATGTAATAATATTGAAATGTACAGAAAATAATTAAAAATTTTCTTTTGGTGGATTATACACATGAAAGCAAAACGAATCAAGGGTAATTTGATATTTGATGTTTTAATAGGAATCGATGCTTCATTTTTTTCATTTGTATTTTATTTAATTAAAAACTTTCTGAACATGTTTCAGTTTTGAGCATCTGTCAGAATCATTCACTAGGCCCTGGAGGATTTTTTATAAAATTTGCTATACTTGTTATTAAATCAATTACTAGTTGTTTTGTGAAAGATTCCAATTTTATTCTTCGCATTTACTTCAATAAAAATTTGTTAAAAAATCTTTCTTCTCCCAAATTTCTGTATTCCATGATTTTCTTATTCAAATCTTATTTAGATATTTGTTATTAACAATTGATAAAAGAATTGTTCACCCTGTATAAAAAAATGTTATCTTGAAAGTATTCAGTGTCAATATCAAAGATGGAAACTGTTACTATTTGTTTTTAATCGCAGGAAAGTCTAATGAAATTCCAGAAAAGATCCTAGGGAAATTTTTTAGAATATCTAAGAAAATTGTAGAAAGGACTCGGTAAGATTTCAAGGAGTGCCGCAAATGACTTCACATAAAATTAAATAAGAATGAAAAGTGTTTGATTTATTTATCACCAATTATTCAGCCACGTGCATTGTCGTAATAGAGCAATAAATGAACCAATATCTTATCTTGATTGTACGAGAAAATCGAGAAATCTGCTCGGATCAGTCATGCATTCGTTAATGGATAATCGTGCGGAAAACGCACGTTATGGCTCGCGTTGGCTGGATAACTCATGCTTACACCGTTAATGGTGAGATTTTATATCGGTGCCGACTTCGATGAGCTGTAATTACGGCTCCTCGAGTAGCGTAATTAATACCGTGTAACTTGGAGAAATGATGAGGTTGAATACACCGCATGATCCATTTCGATCTGTGAATGAGTGTTTCTCAACCATGGAATATAATGAAATTTAGGATATTAAGTATATAATTTTGAAACTCTCACTCTGATTAGAATTAATCGTCATCAGTTTTCATATTTTTATTGCATTTCGGGCATTTTCGGTTGTCCTGTTGGTGTACAATGAAACATTTATGTAAAAAAAACTAGTTAAAAATCTTTTTTCAAAATTTTCAAATAATCACAGAAATATTTAATATATGGACGCTACAATAACTACTTTATATTTGTTAATAAATAAGTAACTCATCATTTAGAAGTAATAATTAGTAATAATTTAAACTTGTCATAATATCAACAGAACCTAAAATAAATTTTATAATACACTTTTAAAATGTAAAACACAAATCATTATTCATTATAATATTTTAATCAAATTTAGATCAATCAAATAACTAAAAAATTTGAAATTTGAAATTTTTATATTTATTAATAAATAAGTAACTCATCATTTAAAAGCAATAAAAAAATAAAAAATTTCGAATTTTTGAGTTATTCGATTAACCTAAATTCGATTAAAAAGTTATAATAAATAATTGTTTCTGTTTTACATTTAAAAGTGTATTATAAAATTTTAGGTTATGTTGATATTATGACGAGTTTAAGAATAACTAATATTTTGTATAGTTATTATTAACGTAAATATACAGGATATAAAACATAATTGCTTTGGTATAATAATAAATTTGCTAAAACTGATTTGTTTAATAATTTGGTCTCACGCGAAACCACATCTGTGCCGATTGCGTTTAATGGTCTAATCAGTGTTATATTATTACATGTTAGTGGAAAAGCAATTCTTAATTTGAATATTTGAACAAAATTAAGAAGAAATAAGATTAATTTGAATTCTTTATTATTTAGTAAATTCAAAACAATTTTACTACTTAAAAAGTTATATAACATTAATTAATTAGAACTTTTATAAAAGTACTCCTATGACTTAAGTCATTATGAAACAATCTTAAAAACGTTGAATCTTTAAGTATTAAACAGTAATATGCTGGTTGATATAAGTATTAAATTACAGAAACTTATAATTACATCCGTATAAAGATAATACATTTTGCTATTACATTCTGATTAGTTTAAACATTTAAATTAAGCAGAAATGTTATTATTAACAAAATTCCAACTCAGCTTGATTATCAGAACTCGTTTGAACACCAAGACATTTACTTTACCATTGTCGAATCGAATTGAATCGAGTATTTCAAGAAAAGGGGTTTATCTCCACAGCTTTTATTCGCGACAAACCTCGCAGATCCGATAAAGCTGTATAGTCTTCTAATTCGATAAATTAAAAGCATTTATCGGTCCACAAGATCGGTAGTGCGCGGCACGCTTTATAATCCTTCGGGAGGCGGTCTTCTAACGAGGAATAATCGAAAATCGGTGTATATTCCCTATAATTTCCTGCGTCCTCGCGCCTCGTTCATGACTCATCCTCTATCCTGGTACCTATCGGCGTAAACCCTTGTAATTACAGCCTGCAGAATTCGCCAAGTAATTCACGTGGGATAGGCGATTCGACGACGATGTAAATAACCAATAACGATTACGACGGGCACCCCGGTACCAGACGAGGATATTCGTGTGCGAGTTCACGCACAGTTTGATCGTTTACGTGTGTCGCAGTACGTTTCCCGTTGGCGCACACATAATTTCTCATTATGCAAATCGGCCAAGACTTTTCGCGCGATCTGCCCTGCTGACTACTTGGCCGGTTGGCTTACTTAGGGATAGGTATATCTGTCGATGATCTCGGGAGGGACGTTTCGCGTTAGGACAGCAAATTCTATGGGTCGAGGGACGATTTTCTGGTTGTCGCATCGGCGGCTTCGATGACAACATCCTGATACAAAGATCGGAACGATTCGAGGAATTTTGCGGGGACCACGCCTCGTTTTTCGAACGGAGAAGCTGGAATGCGGCGCCGTAGGAAGGCGCACCATGGGAATACGATGAAAACTGCGTTCAATCATCGACTTACCTTTGCCCACCTTTGTTTTTCGGTTCTCTTGTCTTTGTAGGAGAGAAAATTTATTTATTGTTATGAAGCGAAAGACCATTTCAATATGCATATAGCGGTGCACAAAAGAAAATTTGAAAGTAAACGTAAAATCATTTACTTACTGAAGACAAACATCCCCATTACATTTAAGAATATAGTTGTTCAGAAATAGTAATTTTTTACGAATATATAATAATATTTGAAACATATGTGGATTATTATATATAATAAAGTAAACGTAAAATCATTTTCTTACTTAAAGCAAAATAATATTTAAATAAGATGTGGATTATTATGTTCAATAAAGTAAACGTAAAATCGTTTACTTACCAAAGGCAAACGTCCCCATACGTTTAAGAATATAGTTGTTCAGAAATAGTAATTTCTTACGAATATACAATAATATTTAAATAAGATGTGGATTATTGTGGTTAAGAAAGCCCTTAGCTTTTTTACTTGAATCAGTTTTGAAGTGTTACTTTACCATTTACAGGAAAATTATAGCAACAGTTATGATCAATCCGATGATTTCTGTATTGGTCGACTTGTACAGTCAACAGCTAATCTGGTTTCCTTAGCGAAAATATGACAACGGAGGGTGAAGAGATCTAGCACTGCATAATTTTTAGTGATTTTTGAGGATTTGATAATTTAGGAATGAATTAAGAATTTGGGGATCTAGAAATTTGGCGATGAAGAAATTTGAAGATTTAGGGATTCTGGAGCGCAGGAATAAAAGGACACAAAAATGTAGGGATCTTGGGATTTGAGAATATAGAGATTTGAGGGCCTAAAAATTTAGGGACATAGGAATTTAAGAACATAGGAATTTAAAAATCTAGGAATTTAGGAGCATAGGAATTAAGAGACGTAGGTATTTGAAGACCTTGGAATTTGTAGATCTAGAAATTTGAGGATATGGGGATTTAGAAATTTTGGAATTTAAAGAATTAAATCATTTTTAAATTAGAATAGTTACAAATTTGAAAACGTAAAAATTGAGAAACTTAAAAATTTGATAATTTATAAAGATTCAAAATTTTTTAATTCATAAACTTAGAGACTTTTCAATTTGTATGTTATTAAATTTATATGTTATAAGAAACATTTTTGAAAAATAAATATAGAAAGTCGTATATACATACATATATTTTCCCAATAAATAAATTGGAAAGAGTGAGGCCAAGCTCCCGGCGGCCAATGGACCAGATTTTTTCGCAGAAGGGATTGTGACCATATTTGGTATAAATTAAAGGTCTCGTAGCGCTGATCATGAATATATATGCCTCCTTGAGAACCTCGACCCCGTTCTCGAGAATATCGAGTCCAAAGGTCCGTTTCCGACAGGTAATCTCGTACTTCTGCACGTGCGAGTCTGGTGCGCGTACCGTCGGTTGTTGTAGTCATGTAATGACCATCTTCTAGTATTTGTCCTACAGACACAGCCTACCAGTTGTCATACCCAACCCCTCCTTTGCAACATTTCCGTTATTGCCAATACTCGATAAATGACTAATAAAAGCGACTTTGTTTGTTACTTCTTTGGTTTCTATTTTCGTTACCTGTTCTCAAATACCCAGGAGAAAGCAGGATTCTATTTTAGAATGGCTAGTTTCCGGTTAAATGTGAGTTGGACTTATCATTTGCGCATATCAAAAAGGGTCAAATTGACTATGCGCCACATGTTGGAAACATGTAAAATTGTGCCAATTTTTCGTATGTCACGGTAAAAGCAGTAACTCAGTAAATCTAGTTTACGAATTTAATTTACTACAGATTTACTAATTTGATAAATAAATATAGTAACAAGCTATGAAATTGAATCTCTTATTATCCACAGCATATATTATTGCAGCTAATATACTAAAAGTATATATACGGAGATAAAAATTCATAAATTTAAATAAACTTCTCTGCTATCAAACGTAAACACCAATCATAACCTATAAATCTGTACCGCTCTAGACTCGGAAGTACGTTGTACATTTATTTTTATGTTATAATATGTGAATAAAATAAGAAGTCAATTTAGAGTTAGATAACATGTAAGATTGGTGCATACACTAAATTCTATGTTACTTTAAAATGTGCAATAAAATTGTCGTGTATTACTTGCGGTACTTCCGTTATAAAGTCTTTCAAAACTCTATCTCTTAATCAGATTTTATTTTATGTGAAACTTAGTTCTAATCATTTAAAAATCCAAGCTTACGTTTTTTGATTACAGTCAGTAATATTCATGAAATCTAGGTATTTTACTATTAGACATTGTAACCAAATAGTCACAGCCTTATTTTCTTCAACGCTATTTAACTATTTTACTTTTGTAATGGTTTATCTACATAATGATTTAAACATAAATTACCTTAATCTTCTCGTTCCTATTACAACCGTGCAGCTACATATTTTAAATTACGAAGTGAAATATTGACGTGGAATAAAGAAATATTGGATTTTACGACGATGAGATTAAATTTCATGAACAGATTTCTGTCCATGAACAGATACTTTTACGCTATAATAACGGATATTAAAAATTCATTACGTCTTCTCGGAAATAAATTATGATAATTCTCCTATGCTAAGAGAATTTATTACGATGACCATTACATAAACTGCATTACATTGCTCGTTTTGTCTGCAGATTTCACGCACGAGATAACGTTGATTCACTTTGGCAAATCGTACGACGGAGTATATTCCGTTCACGCTTTCTAGAGAAAGTTGTCATGCAAATGAATATTTCACTGGAAATGAAACATTTCATACATTGAAACAGAGTTTCTATTATTACATGACTTATCTGCAAATCGATCCACCGATACGAGATTTCGCTGACACTTTACAAGTTTTCAAACGATATGTAACATATCGGAATCGAGTCTTTTTCATTTCAATCTTTCTCTTTAATTTTATGATTTACATGATTCAAATACAGTTTGCTATTTTTTTTTCAAAAGAGTAAACAAAAAAATGTTATACAAAAATTGGCTACAAATGTTTGGTTTCAAAAATATATTAATAACTATTGTAACAAGATTGTTGAAATTACTACTTTTTTGTAAATTTATTTCTTTAATTGAGTTTTCAAATTAAATTTTCTCGAAACTATAATTATGCATACAAAATGTTATAATTTGTTTTCGATGTATTTTGATTTAAGAAGAATCAATGATTTCGCGGTTGCATCATGGTTACTGAAATTGACGATTATATTATATTACTGAAACGCTCTGCACATTGATATTATTTGAGATTTAATTATAACCTATTTTTTATTATTTTAAAAACTGTAGGACTCCTTCATAATTTTTGTTGTCCTCAAAGTTGGAAAATCAAATATTTCTTACACAGAACACACAAATTTAATAGTTACATTACGAAGTGTCAATAAATATTTAATACATTATTTTCAAAAACCATCTCTAATTCTGCATATGTATACCGGAAATTTCACCAATTAAAATCTGTATTAAATACGCTTTTATTGCTTAAGATGTACGATAATAGACATATAAGATATATACTACATAATATAGTGTATATGGTATTAAAAATACTAAGTCAGTAAAAATTGCTGACTTGAAATTTCTTATTCCAAGCTATAGAATTCATTAAAGTACTTTTATTTAACGTGCCATGATTTATTGAAATAAAAAATGATTGTATATGCTAATTTATACATCAAACTTTATTAATAGCTCGCGGATATTCATGCAGTTATGACATACCTATATCGAAGTTTATAATATGTAAACAAATCATGTAATGTAGTGATTTATAACGTTTTTATTCATACATATCACCAGAACCAAAATTCAAGCATTCCAGTGCCATCTATTAAGCTAAATTTTATATATGGGTATTTAAAAAAATTATCTATTTAATTACATTACCGTTATACACTTTGTTTCTGACAGAAAAATTCTACCAAAAATAAGTAATTAACACAACACGATTAATAATGTAGTTTAATTTAACATGATCCTTTGACAGAAACTTTCTGTTCATTTACTTCCATTTTATTAAATACGAAACGTAAAAGTTCCAGCGTTTGTTTTACTTTGTATTTGTTAAAAGTAAAGTTGTATATAATAATATTGTTATACTGTACATTACACAAATTATCTGTATAACTATTTCTCAACCACAAGTTGAGAACAAGTGACATAATCCATAGACTACGGATCTCATAGATTACATGATTTATATGTACAATACTTTACAGACTACGATACATCTTAAATGCATAAACATCCGCAGTCTATTTATTAGTGTTAAAACCTAACGAAATTGAATGAAACTTCTATTTGGTAAATAGCCATAACCAGCTGCATGATATACGAACTATTCTATAGATTTTCTTCGAACGGACGAACGTGCGTAGACGTTATATTCGATTTAATGGAAATCCGAGAAACTATTCAAATGGCACACAATGAGAAATCCACGCTCGCGTATGTTATGTCCGTGGTGGACCGTCACGTAATGGCGATTACGCGACAACCGGAAATCAAGAGGATAACGTAACGGCCAATGTGACACGAAACCCACTAGATTACATAGGACATAATAATTAATCGTCTTCGTTTCTTACTAACAGTTTATTCTTCGCTAAAATAGATAATAATTGCTGGACAGCTTTGAATAATGTATTAATAATAAACCTTTTATTCTTTCTGTTGCAGGTGAGTAAATGTCTTGGCTTTGCTTCTTCTTTCAATGAAATGTCATCTCGTTGAGTAAGTATTTTAAGGTCAATTGCCAATTTTGATATATGTATTACAACAAGAATTACTTAATTAAGGGAAATATATATTTCTCGAAACCGATTGAAGATATTCTTGATGGAAAGTTATTTTTTATTAAATCATTTAACTGTGATAGAATTTTCTTTCACAGTGTCGTTGATAGTGTTCAATTTTAAGAATTTTTAATAAAACATTGTAAATTATCATAGTACTTTTGTTAAACCGTATGATTTTAGCTATTCTTTTATATAAACATAACTCATTTTTAGAATTAATTTTTGACAATCAGTTAAAAATTAATTAATTCTTCATAAAAAATATTTAACAACGTATATCGACATTATAAAAATCTAAAATGAAACTTTTATTGAAATGATAAGTTAATTTTTCCTGTGTTTAAAATTTAATTATGCAAAGAATATTGCAGGAATAGTAAAACGAACCGATTACTATACAATAATGTATTTACATAATTATATAATATTAAATTTTTAATAATTGGTAAATACAAGTTATTTTATAACAAAATGAAATTCATTTTGTTACAGTTTGTTTTCGAAAGTGATATACTTTTGACTATGAAATGAGTTAGACTTATACCCGCTATGCCGCTATACACTTATTTAACTTTGAAGTTAGATTAGTGTATCGTTGTCATTTAACCTTTTAAATGTTATGATTCATAATTAAAAGTACAGTACACACTAGCATGAATTTTTGTCATTATTGTATATAGGATGTCCATTTCGAAAACTATTATAAATCCCATTTTAAAAATATTCTAGCTGCAAATACCTCTGAAGATATTTTGACTATTTATTTTCACAGAAAATTCGGGTTGTAAAGATTTCAGATGATTTTATTGCAATAATCAAATTCAAAAATTGGGATACTGATAAATTTGATAATCAAGGCTGTCGTGATAAAAAATTGTTATTTTAGAGTACATAGTTTTTAATATAATACCGTAATATAAGTAAAACACCGCAACAGTATGAAATTAGTAAGAAACAATTAATTTTTCTGTCAGTCATTGGATACAAATTGTTGGAGGAAAGGACACTGTTCATAATGCATTTTTTCTAATTATATTTTATTAACACCTGTTCTTAAAATAAAATATTTTTCTCACAAAACAAAATCACCACTTCAAGTTTTAAGAATTTCGAGTTTTGAAATTTTATAAAGCTTCGGATTCGAGTTTCAGGAATTGAAAAATTCGGTTCGAACCCATCCCTACTTTATGCAAAGTGCATTCACGATACAACCACCTTAACCCTTTGCACTCGAAAGATGACTCACACTCACCATTCTGTTAAATACAACAATTAGTAATAGGTATTTTTAAATAAAATCTATGGTGTTGTATACATGATGGTGTAAACATAGTGAAACAGCCAATGGTAGCCATAAATAATAGGGAGTTTCAAAAGAATTTACCAAATTTTTCAACTAAAATGTTTTAGTGTTTATATCTGTCAACAGTAAAAATATCTTCGAGTGTAAAAGGTTTAATAAATATTTTTTGGGCAAGAAATTACGAAACATCTAAAGATCTTCGCAGGCAAAGTCTGATAGCGCTGATACGTGAAAAGAATATTCCATCAAGGACGAGAGGAAGGTAGCTAGAAGATTGCGAAGTAGGTCGCGTGTTGATCGTGCAAGTTTCGGTTTCTCATGTTTGACAGCTGTTCTTATTCCCTCAGTATACGTGGGCATCAACTTGTTGACCGGGCCCCCCTGTTGAAAGGAATGTCGTTCGTGAACGAGCGTGGGCCCACGAAATATATCGTGGTATATTTTTGCGTGTGCCCACGCTCTCGCGGCCACGGGAGCCTTTAATGTTAAACACGTTGCGAAATCTTGATCGTTTGTGCAATCCGCTTGCTCCTCGTTTCCCGAAACAAGCACCGGACGAGACCGATTGCGAAAACTCTTCAAATGCCAACCCGTTTCGTGTCAGCCTTGATCTCGTGTGAAAAGAAAGCGTTCGCGATCTACCGCCATTTGCTTTCGATTTTGCCCTTCGCGTGCGGACCCAGGAGGGTTCGTGTTTCGACGATGTATAGGTATTTCCTAGAGTCTCCCAACTTTTTCCGAATAAACGGAGACAGGTGAGTGGCAGGGTACCCTTTCCATATATCGCCACTTTTGCTATAGAATGTCAAGGTTTGAGTTATTTTTAAATTTGATTTAGATTTGAACCATTTAGGATTTGTATAAATGTCTTGATAACAGTAAAGATTTTGTGTTATACTAAAATGAGTTCAACTTCTATGATTTATGTAATTAAATCGATAAAATTAAAAAGCATAAGTAAGGTTATTTTATTTAACTGATGCAAGTAATTTGATAAAGAGAATATGCCACAACAGGTTGACGTTAAAGTGACTACAAATTTGAACACTGATTAAAGAGTTCTAACATCAACAACTTTTCTTGTATAAAAAAATATTATACACATCTTCTCTGTAATGCTTCATGCTCTTTCAATTGGCATAATCGATTCTCTTATGAAAGCAAAATTGAAAAAATTATTTATAAAAAAACTATAATTTTATTATTAATTTATTTAAGTTATTACTTTATAAATATTTAAGAAAACGTTTCACTGAAATTTACTCATAAAGAATTATGTCGAAGTCAAAATCATACTTTATTTCACTAGCATTGCCACTAATGCGTTTAGATATAATTTAATTCGAAATTATTAAAGGTCGTTGAAGATTATAAATGGAATGTGTAAAATGAGTATGCAGAATTATAGTGTTATAGTATACGATATTAAGTGTATATTTTATTATTAAAAATAATTTTCTGTCAATTAAATGATCAACCCCTCTGCTTCATTTGTTAAAAGAAAATAAAACGATATCTGGAACTATCAATTTCACAGCAAACGACATTTAGTACTTTACGAAGATCACCTTATTAGAAGTGGACATGGAAATGGATTTAAACAGCTAGTAATTCATATCGATAGCTTAATCTCGAATAAATAAGGGTTATTATTTACCTGGAAGAAGTAAATTCGTACTATTTCATTTAATAACCACAACGTTAAAAATCAGAATACCATAACGCAAATTGACAGAAAAGAAATGACAGATTAAATGTTGCGTTAATGCACCATTCCTTAATAGGACTAGTTAAATTGCATAACAATTGCATGTTACTCACTTCATTATATACCTAAAAAGGTAGAAAAAGGCAACTTTAAACTTGTTTTATTCTGAAATGAACACGTTTCAACATTCTGTTTCTGCCTCACCCATAATTACTTCTAAGATGCCATACTTCTAATGATTCTTCGAACTGACACAATGACACAGACAAGTTACATAATTGAATTGTTTTGTTTCCAAATAAAGCGGATATCGAACATCGGTTCTTAGAACGGTCGATTAGCTTGGTTCTATTAAATAGTAAGGTAGTTTGTCAAGGTTTGTAAAGTACAGATAGACTGATCTATGTGCACACAATAAGTTTTTAAAAAATCGGCAATTATATATCATTTTTGTGATTGTTTCATATAATAATCAATGACTGTAAATATTCTATATAATTATCCTTAACTGTAATATAAAATATATCTTCGTAGTTACTATACGATTGAAATATCTCGGTTGAATCATTGAATAAATATTACCCATTACTGTCTTGTATTAAAGTAAGTCTGTTTTTTATTATATACATCTATATTAACAATAATTATATAAAAACAATTCTGCTTTTTCTTAAATTCGTCATAATATCAACATAACCTAAAATTTGATAATAAGCTTTCAATCATTGTTGTTACATTACAAAGTCAGAAAAATTCTGCGGAATGCCGAAGGAAAAGAAAAAAAATTGCACACGAAAAGACGTTTGCGCAGCGGTAAAAACCTTTAAAACAGGTACTTGTATGTAGATTCTAATTATTTTATCCGAAAGCAGAAATTTTACTCTTTATCTAAACTGCTTCCTTAATCGTTTAACCACGGGGACATTTACCTTAGTCGTCTTAAATAAGAAATTACTCTTTCTGGGGGAAGAATGTTTTCACAAATTATCTGTGCTCTCGGAACGAGTGCCATAAATACTCATCGAGCGTCCGAACACAAAGACTACATCTCGCGTAGAATTCTCCCTTTTTCCTCTTTTGAAACGTTCAGCAGTATGGTCACGAGTATACGATACGAAGCGTAAGGATTATCGCGAAGTCAAGCATTAACGAGGCATGGCCGACATAAATTCACATCTGGGTTAAGAGCCACCTCTGACCGCGGCGCCTAGCCACAGGACCCTCGGACAATTAGGGATCGTTAGACGATGTTCGTGTGCTCGTCATTCATGGTTCACAGCGATTACCAGGGCAAATTGCGTAACCTATTGATTATGCAACGATCGATCATTATTATTGCGCCCCGAGCCGACCATTATGGTGTGCTGTATCCTACTTACGCCGCAGCCAGTTTTCCCGCATGCGTCGTTAGTAGCTCTCGGATTTCGCGATTTTCTTTATCGCTCGAAATTACACTGTTCCTTGCTTTATGTGACGCATGGAGTATCGTTGAGTCTTGAACGAACGTTGGAAAATTAATCAATTAACGTTTGATGTAGCATCGCATTGAGAATCTTTAGACTGAGATTGCATCGGATAGAAACAAACAAAATAAATCTTCGAATCAGGTTCTCCCACATCGATGATATTT
Organism: Megachile ligniseca; assembly: GCA_945859555.1. Classification (NCBI taxonomy): domain Eukaryota; kingdom Metazoa; phylum Arthropoda; class Insecta; order Hymenoptera; family Megachilidae; genus Megachile; species Megachile ligniseca. The sequence goes on from OX243778.1 coordinate 1,806,381, forward strand.
TTCGAAAATTTTCACACGTTAACTACAATCACAACCTCCAGACCTTTTCCTACAAAATTATTCCTTAAAATTTCATAAGTTACAATTTTCAATTCAATCTCTCTATTTTTTTAAAACATTTTATATACAAATTTGAGACATCTCACAACTAATTGATTTTTCTGAAATAGTTTTATAGTGCTAGTAGTATAATATCATATACTGATAGTACTATAATACAATATTACTGTAATGTAATTTCTATAATGTGATACTATAATATCATATCATGCAAAATGTTACTAAACTCCACTTCTACATAGAAATATAGTTCCATAAAAAAGAAAGACAAAGACTACTATGAAATCTCAGAAAATATCATTTGTTTCCAAGAATATAATTTCTCTAAGATATTTCTTGCTCTATTTTTACAAATAATAAGATAATTGAATATTGTTGAATAAACGTTAATGTCATCATATAATATGGTTTATGTACAAATTGTCTTCACTTATCTGAATATTTTCAGCCATCACCAATTAACATACAATTAAAGAACTGGCATACAATAAAACGGAGATTTTATAACGATTTCAGTGTTTCGCAATATCATGATTGCATTTCGAATTCTTTGCACGCTCCAATGTCATAATTCGAGGTTTCAAAGAGATCCCAAAAGGCAAGTTTGCCGATCGATTGGAGTACAACCTCGACCCATTTTAAAATTGCGATTAAAAGTATCCAACATCGCCAAAACAGGAAACAAAGAGCTGAACGTGTCCATTTTCGGTGAATTGAAAATAAAAGTCGTGTTCGTTCCAGCTTGGATCTGCTGACAGGTGAGCAGCCTCGCCTCAAGGCAAACCATTGCGAGTGAGAGTGAATTTGAAAGCGACAGCGAATGCTTGGCTTGCATTTTATCGTGGCCACGTCAATAAACGATGTCGTTAAAGTAGAAAGAGTTCGAAGATCACGATCCAGGAAGTTCATGTTCCAATAAACGATCATTTATCTTGAATCGATATGAACAGTATGTGTGAAATTTAAGGTTCATCGAGAGAAACAGTCAGCGAAATTTCCGTAGCTGCAAGTAGCTCTTACCTGAAATTTTCAAAATAAAATATGTATATTAAGTAGATTATGAAGACATGTGATTTGCTTTAAGGTAACTTGCTGCAGCCAGCAAACTTTTCAGTCTAAAGTAACATTTACTTAAAGTTTCGGATAATTTGTGAAAAGTAAATAAATTCTATTTATTATCATTATGTTAAATAGATTGCGAAGATCTGATTACCTTTGGGGTAAAATACTATTGTTAGTAAAATTTTCATAATTCCAAGTAGCATAAGTTTGAAGTTTTAGATAATTTGTGAAAAGTAAATAAATTTTATTATTTGTTGTAATACTAACAATAAGTAGATGACGAAGATATATGATTTGCTTTAAGATAATATATATTTATTTCAAACATTGATTTTAAAAATATGCAAGTTGAAAAAAGTGATATGCGAAAGTAGTTTAAAATTTTTTTAAACTAAATTAACGCAATGGTCAAATGACAGTTTTACAAATTTTTTAAGTTACAAACTTTGTCAAGGTTTGTTTGAAATCTGTATTGAATTTCATCATAAATTTCATGATAAAGAGTTATATTAATTTATGTTATATTATTTGTTTATTTATCTTTCAACTTCATTTTCAATTTTAAGGTAAATTTAGTGTAAGTATAATGAGTTATTGAAAGTATACAGCTAAAATCTTTTACTCCATCTTTATAAACTTTAATAAAATCGCGTAATTCCACCATTTTTCTTTCAAGTCACTTCAAGAATTCAACAAGTGAAATCGAAATGCGAATTCAGTATCCCGTTATCGCAATCGATAAGAATAAAAAGCTTAATTGCTGATAATAAAAAATATGCAAAGTTTATAGTGGTACTATAGTCCGTACATTTTAATTAATAAATGAGATACTCTACGAACAGAAAATAATTAAAAACATGAAGCTACAAAATACTCTAACAAAACCTTTATCACAAATTCATGCTTTGACCACATTAACCAAATTAAGCATCTGTTATGTATTTATAAACATTTACATGATTCACGTTATTACATATGTATTTGTGTAATGATTATTACAAAAGCAGAAAATGATTGTTCTGTACTGTATTGCTTTGCAAATTGCTAAAATGTAAGGAGGTAAATGTCAAATACTGTTGAAAAGTTCTAATGAGGTAATTTAGCAATTTGCAGAGAATCAGGATTAACCTTTTGCCCCGAAGATATTTTTACTGTTGACAGATAGCAATTCTAAAACTTTCTAGTTAAAAAGTTTGATGAATTCTTCTGACGTTGCAATTTCTTTATTATTCTGTATTATTAATTGCCTGTTTCACTAAAATTACACGGCACACACAGATAACTATATTTGTTATTATATAAGTATAGACATATATAAATATAAAATATTTTACTTAATTATTATTTATAAATATTGTTATATTGTTATATAGCATATGCATATATGTATACTATATACCTTAATCAAATTATTTTATAGAAGAATATAAATTATTTAATACCTATCATTTATTAGTTTATTTATTATTTGGTAATTTATTCAACATTATTGTATAATTAATTAAGTTATTATATTATATATTGTTATTTGTACAAAAATAACTGTTGAATAAAATTTCATTACGAAAAAAAATTGTATCTATTTTTAAATGAAAATTTTGTGAAATTTTTGAAATTTTTCAAAATACGTATTTTATTTTTGAATAAGATTTTTATGAGTGTCATTTTTATTTGCAAAAGTATCGTTAGTGTGTTAACAATTTTTAATATGTCAATATTAACAAATATATTCACATATAGATTAACTACATATTTAGTCAAGAAACACTTATTGCAAATTTTTGCATTAAACCAAATGGTGAATGTAAATCACCTTTCGAGTTGAGAGAGTTAAAAATGATCATTTTCTAGCTTTGGATCAACATTACTCTAACCTAGTCAAAGATTCCTAACTTCCGGTACTTGAATTTCCACATATTTTCATTTTAATATTATGTTCAGCTCCTTTACGACTTTTCACCCATCCAGAATAATTTCATTTGCAGCGCGAATCATAAAACGTGCAGCCTAAACATTCTCTTTATCCGTTTCATTGACTAGGTATCATCTGCCTCCGCATCAAGTGCGTGTGTATATGTGTGCGTATACCTGTGGTGTGAATGGAGCCCTAACTGTACCTGATTCTCGACCTACGACTACTTGATATACGATCTTTTTTCCTCGCACGCTCGATGTGTGTGCTCGGCGCCCAAGACCCTTGAGGCAGGTCAAGACAGGTAACAACGAGGAAGGTGTAAAATTCAATACCAATTACATTGAAAATGCACTACAACGTGCTTAAACTGTAACATTAATATTGATAAACTCGTACAAAAGATAGTTTACAGATTAGGTTAAAGAATATCTTTTCAACATTATGCACAAGTAATTTGCAACTGTTGGACTTTTCAGGAGATTTAATAGAATAAACGACTCTGTTGCATGGGTAATATTTATTATACATTAAATAGAAATTGACAAGAAACCAGTGATACTGTATACGGTTATTAGAAGATTGTAACTTTAATTATATAATCATAATATATTTTATTAGCGACTATATAACATGATCGTGCCAAGAGTAAGAATAAGTTTTTTTTATTTTACATCTTTCACAATCTGCTCCATCTCTTGATTAGTAGTGACGTGAGCCTCTGACGCAATATGTGTAACTATTCTTTTGTATATTTAACAGAAACAAAGGAATCTTACAAGACACCCTTTGATTACTTCCATTTTTATATATAGGTTAGGTTAGGTACTCATCTTTTGGCGCGATATTTGAAATTAAATTATTTTAAACTATACAAATAATAGATTGTACTATTTCGTTAATATGTATATTTAAATTCAGATAGGACATGAGAATAAAATATAATCCTTTATTTATTTGATTATTATTATTATAAATTATTAGGAAGGATCTGGTAGTAATCAGAAGGCAGTAAGGAATTTATTTGTTACTTTTATTTAAGAACACGGATATCTGAGGTTTCAAAAAGATTAATTTACACGATAAAAATCTCACCGCATTCCTTCTTGGCTTCTTGTTTATAGAGATATATCAGAGACAAGGTGTACAGCAAAAATCTTATATCTATTAATGATCTAAGTAAAGAAATTGGAAGAGAATGTAGCTAAATTCCAGTGCAAATGATTCGTAACGTTTTCAATTCCATCTGTCTGTATTATCAATAGTCTGAAGTCGAATGGTCATCGATTCGAACACCGGCAATAGCTTAACAGATTCCATATTTCTCTTTTTTAGTTTAAGTTACAAAATGTTATATCTAATAAACCTAGTTTAAAATCGTTTACAGTGCGTATACATTTGAAACATGCACTATGTACTCCTTTCATAGTCAACGAGTGTCTCAACGACTAATAGCAGTATCTATTAGTAGCAATATAACGAAAGCCAATTGTAAAACATACAGGGTGTCTTAGTTTTCTTTCACAAAACTTTATCAGCACATTCTAGGAGCAAAATTAAGGAAGCAATGTAGAAACATAGACTTTTTAATACTTCATTAAAAGTTTATAATTAAAATACAAAATAAACCAATTTTGTACACAAAATATTTCTAGAAAATTATTTCTACTCTGTATGTATACATATATAAAAAAAATCATCCCCGCGGAAGAAAAAACCATAATTATTTACGTAACGTTATTTCTCAAAATAATTGAGAATTATGTCCATTCTATATACTTGTATAGAAAAATCCTTTCGAAACAGGAAATCGTGTGACATTATTTTTCAAAGCTAACCTAAAAATTATTTCCATTCCATATACTGGATGATATAGAAAATAAAATAACTATCAAATTGAAAAATTATGACGATCTTAACTTTGTTCTTGAGCCATACTAAAAAATGTTCATTTAATAATTGTATCATTCGTTCACCAATGAAGTGAAACCCATACGGTATGGAGCACCCTGTATGCATGTGGATATGCGTGCAGACATCGGTGGCCGCCGATTGCTAACTTGTTATTAATCTTAATTGCCATCTAGAGGCTGCCAATTAACAACGCCTGTCATTTGTTTTTCTTCGGTAGGCACTATCTTGGCAGGGAGTCTTTGCGGTGCACTCACCACTCGGCGCTTATGCTCCCTATCAAACAGCCTCCCCCATAATATTTATCCCACCAGTGTACGTACTCTTCTTCTCTACCCTCTCCTCTTCAGCACTTCTTTCTTCTCCCTTCGTTTATCTACGTTTCGTTCTATTAACTTGCGGTATTTTGCAATTATCAGCGCCTATGGAAAATATAATTATTCGACATTCTCTGTGCAAGGTGATCAACACAAGGAAGGATACATTATCAGTGTTCTGGTAGTACTCAAGCTTAATAGTGGTCCATTACTGATGCAAAGGAAGAAGTTTGTCGTAGATAAGAGGAAAACGTATTTTCTTCGCTATCTAAAGCCACGAATACTTCAGTAAGGAATGAGAAAGGTATTGGGCTTTAAATACCACATGGTAGATTTTAATGTGCGAGAAATTTGGACACGATTTGATAACTTAAATATAAAATAGCATTTGTTTCTAGGGTACATGCATCGTTTGTGGCTAGCTTAAGAATTTTGATCACTTTACACGAGTTTATTTGCAAAATTATACAGTATGGAGTAGAGAAACTGTACGTTTTAATCAATTTTGTAGAAACACTAATCTCTAAACTTACCCTATTATTATTTACAAAGAACGTTTAATAATTATTATAGATAAGAATAGTAAATTCAATTTATACGGTTTGTGACGCTATTGAAATTTACGTTATTGAAAAACGTAGAAAAAAAGTAACAGTTGAAAGACAAGAAAAGTAAAATGTATTATTAGTAAAAAAAAAGTGAAGTAAGCATTAGCTGTTATTATTATTTTTGTTTAATAAATTTACACTGTTTATTAATAACAAACATTTGTAATTTATCGAAATCTTATTATGAACAAACCTTTCATCAAACAAACACAACTTTCTACAAACCATTCATATTACTAATTTCACAAGTGGTCACAAATGGTGCAAAATAGTCTACTATAATAATATAATTAAAACTATATCCAGAATATTGTTCAACTTACAATATTTTGATTTTTTGTTACATATATTGTTCGGTTATGTGTCAATAAATGGTACAAGAATCACTAAAGTGATCACAAATCGTACATATACGTTAAAAACCGTACAACACTAGATAGTCGGATAATGAATAGTACTCTTGCACCTGTGCCATTCCTCATTTTTTGTGAAACATGCATACAGTAAGAGATTTTTCTTTCTACATATACTTATTATTATGGATAGGAAGTCTAGCGAACATAATTTTTCTTCGATCCTTAATAATCCGCTATATATGATTCATGAACGATCGCAGAAATGAAACAGATGCAATCATGATCGTTCTGATGGTGACGTTGACGTTTATTTAACTATCGGTGAGCATTTATGCACATGTAAGATTTGCTGGTCGGAAATGGTTGAGAATCTAGCGAAACAAGCTAACAGGAAACTGGTATAAGAGCAAATCGATAAGTCGAAGACAGATTTCCTGCGTGGAGTGTTACACGCATGGAATCCCGACTCCGCTTTTTCCGTCGCGTCGTTTCAGAGCAGTTGAAACGTTGCTGTATAAAGTACTGCTGATAGGTATTGATAGTATAAATTAACTTAATTAATAACATAAAACGGTAGAAATGTCTGCGGATGAACTACGAGTGAAACGAGATTCTTGTTATGTTAGCTATCTACAAATTATGAAATATCTACAGGCTCTTAACTCATACAATTGCAGCGCGAAGTCAGCGTTGCCTTATACTTTCATTACACTGTGCTTCTTCTTCAATAAACGATATTTATTATAAACAAACCTAATTGGTACATAATTGCAAAAGAGCGGGAAAATTAATTTTTTTAAATATTACAAGAAAACTGTATTATTTATTTGCACACTTAATATGCTGTATATCTATGTATCACTCAGAACCTCTGAAAACTAAGTTATATTAATATTTCGACATTGAAGTGTATAAGAAATCGATCTTTGGTATCAGAAGATGAAGATCATAGAATCTATTTATGAATTAAAATTAATGTTCGAATTTATTCACTCATTTTATTTCTTGAGAGATATTGTTCTATCGTGAACAGGTCCATGAATGGTCAGACTTGATATCATAATTCAGCTGTTTTTTCTTGTCAATCGATCAAGAATGGAAACAAATTTCTGTATTGAAATTATTTCATCAAACGAACCGTAACATTGACGTGATTAATAGTGTTTCAAATCATTAACGTGTCTTTAGCAGTCAAATATACCGCGGGAAAAAAGTGATTTGAATGGTACCACCGGTACGAAAGATTTAATCCATTCGACCTCGTTTCGTTGAATATTTTTCAAAAGAACTCGTTTCCTTTATGGCTGCCTATGACATAACGTTTCGTGTTCAGTCCACGAGAATGCAGTTTTTATCACAACATAACCGTCACGTCGAACGAAACAGGATGTAGAATTTAGTTGCTCGATTTTGTTACACGAAATAGACCTAAAATCTTACACTTCCAAACTTTTTATACGGTTAATGTAATCAAGTAACAGAACTCACGTAAATCGCTGGCAGGGTAAAAGTATACAAAATATCGAAATACCTAGATCTCTTGCCAATTGCATGTGTTGATATTGATATTGTACGAAAATTATTAATTGTTCATTTAAATCGTGTGGGGATTGATGATTTCTTGAATTTTTTCCTAGAAAAATGGTGAAATAGTATTTACCTAGATAATATGTCAATGTAGTAGGAGAAATGGCGATGTAGGGAATATAAAGGATGCAGTGTATGCAATAGTAATTTTCTACAAGATTACAAATACAAAATGTATATGTATATACCACTTGAGAGGACGATAATAAAGGAGATAGCGATTATGTGGTTCTTAAAAGAAATGCGTAAAACTAAAAAGAAATACAACCGTGTCTTTAAATAATTCAATGTAAAGTCTAGATATGTTAAAACATTGAATGTTTGTTAGATTCTTATTCTGCAATAATATAGTTAAACTATAATTATAGTTAAAATAGTAAACCTACAAATTCTATTTGATCTCTTTCTACCCAAGCATGCAATACGTTCAGCAGTTAACATTCGAAAAGGAACACCATGTACAGACTTCATGTGTTCACGTTTTTACTCGAAACTTCAAAGTCTATCAAATAAATGGAGTGCCGTTTGAAGGAGAAGGCGAAACAGCCCGAGGTGGTCACCGAGCCGAGATTAAGAACGTCACGGTTGGCCAAACTGCACTGTCGACGAACGATCGTGAAAGCCGTTAATCGATAATACCAGCGAAATGAGGGATTTGCTGGAGTGAAATTTAAGGCCCCAGCATGAAAGTCGAGGAACAGGCGTGCAATCGTGCACATGGTAACCGGTCTATACCGATCGAGCAAGGCCGTTTTGCGATCGCTCGTGCACGTCGACCGCGTGCCCGCTTGTGCACACTTTTACCGATGGAAATTTAGTGCAAGTTACGTATCAGCGGTCCAAAATAAATTCCCCTGGTAAAATCAAAAGTCCCGGCGGTCTGGTGACCGTAACCATCTTGATTGTACATGCAATAGCGGTATTTTAGGTCATTTACAACGCACGTGCATATTCGTTTGACGAATGAACTGATTAAAAGTAGTAGTGCGTGAAATATATCAGCCCCTTATATTTTCAACGATATGGTAGGAATTTATGTTTAGTATTCTTTAAATACTAATTCGTAGTCTGTAAACAAATTGTGCAACAGAAAATTGACATATTAATTCAAATATTAATTTGCGTTACATAAAACGTATTATAAATATATCAATGTATGAAGGTTTTCAAGTGAAATGCCTCGAGTGAAAGAACTTTCAAAAAGAGGAAAAGCCATGATGAATGCTTTCCGCATTAGAAACAAAGATTACGGCTATATAGTAAAACAAAGTATACGTATAAATAAATAATATTACTTAAAAAATAAATAGTTATTTATAAAATAACATTCAGTTAAATTAAAAATGGAAGATCCATCAATGATATACGTACATAACACTGATATACAAAAAGACATTTCAAGTTCCCTGGAACTAGGCTCTCCTGATATTACCGATTGAGCGAGCACCCGTTCCCATATTACAGGAGTCCATTACAGTCAGTTGCGAAGAAGGTACAAACATCATCACACACCATTTAACATTCTGTTCACGCACCAGCAGTTATACAAACCACCTAATCGTTGAAAGCATCCGTAGTTCTCAATATCGAAGCTGAACAGGAAGTTAGAGCGTGCAAGGGACGGAAGAAAGGAGGAACGAAACGAGTGTCTGGGTAAAGGAAAGGCGTGGATCGTTACGAGGAACGTGGTTGTTGCCGCAGGCCTCGTAATTATAAATGCAGAAAAAATGGGTAGCTGTAAAGGCCCGATTACCGTGGTGCGCGAGAGAACGCGGATTCTAATTGACCACCTGCGATTGCACGGTGCCAGAACGCACGTCTTCATTCTGCGGAGTCTCTCGTTTGCCTTCTTGTACACGAGTGTTCAAGCAAAACGCGAGCCGAGCGTATACACGCGTAAAGGATCCCGGGCAACGGGGGGAGCCCGGTGTGCGAACGATGACGAGGACGAAGAAGTAAGAGGGGGTTGACGTGGAGAAAAGCCGCGGGGAGAGATGATCGCGGATCGGGCTTCAGATTCTGCGGATACCACACGTCATTTAACACTCTAAGGACTCTAAAGGCTGATCTATCCGCCGATAAATTCAACCCGCGGCACTCAGTTATGTGTCTTGGAGAAGATGTCAGCGAACGATCCGATCGCTGCGCCTAATCGCTCGATCGAAACGCTGCCACGGAGGAAATGAATGACCTTGAAATTTCAAGAGTACCGCAGTAACATTTCCTATGGAATGATTACTTAAATTGCGTGAACTTGGAGATGCTGCAAGCCTTAGGGTAGTCATGTTCATCGTAGTCTCAGGGTTTCTCTACTGTTCATTCTCCTTAAGCAGGATAAGAGGCTCAATTACTGACACTTTAAGAAATGACACTGGCATTATTTCGTAGGCTTTGTATTGCTTGACAAAGAGCATAGATTTCTACTTGTATTTATTGTTATATGAAAAAGTTTTTTGTAACCACTTGAAAATGTACCTTAGTTTGTAAATTTATTGGTTTCGAAGATATACTATGGAATGCACGGAGAGGAGTGGTTTTATTTTTTCAATTCTAAATACCATCAAGAATATAGATTTATAAATAGGGATCGTTCAATCATCCGTTGAAGATAAACTATGGTCAGGAAAAAAGGTCATCCGTAGACGATCCAGTTTTCGAGATTACTTCGAAGCATCGTTTCGTCAGTATCCTAATCGAGATAATGGATCATCCGATTACTGATATGTATACTGTGTATACCGGAAAGGTAGCAACGTTAAAAAACTGTTCAACTCTCGCATCGTTATCGATACATGTTATATACATTTAACAGTTTGAATCAACGTCCATCGTAATGGACGCTATCTTGAACGCTCGTATGACAGCATTCTTAGGAAAAGCTCAGGCGGTAAATTTTCAAATTTACAAATTTACAAATCTTCAAATGCCCAAATTACTGAATATTCAAATTTACAAATGCCCAAATTTTTAAATTCCTAATTTCCTAACTTATTAATTTCCCAAATTCTGGAATTCTTCATTTTTATATTCCTTAAATTCTAAAATTTCTAATTTACCAATTTCCCAAATTTCAAAATTCCCAATTTTCTAACTTTCTGAATTCCTAGTTTCCCAAAATCTTAAAATTCCAATTTCCCTAATGCCTAGTTTCCCAATTTCCCAAATTTCTAAATTCCATATACCTCAAGTTTCGAAATTCTACATTTCCAAAACTCTCAAGTTTTAAATTTCCATCTTCTCAACTTCCTAAATTCCCAAATTCATAAATTTCTAAATTGTTTAATTTTCCTATGAAAGTTAAATTTGGTCATGACTTTATAGGCTTTCTATCGTCTACATTCACTTTTTACCATAAACATACCCTTATCTATGAGGAAAAATCGATATCAGATCGAAGAACAAATCTTAGACTCAGTGACAACATCTATACAACCCAAAAAGAATCTAACATTATTGTCTCAAATTACTGAATGATATCAATTGTCTTGTATAATTTTTGCATTATTGAACCAACAGCAGGTTTTTATTTATATTTATTATTAACAAATTTGTTATTACCTTCTGAAAATCTATTTTTATAAATTCCCTACTTTTAAAAATACATTTCCGGAACTATTACTGCCACATGTGAAACTTGTTCAATTGAATTATAGACACCCTAATTACTACCACATAACGAAATATTGCCATTTCACATGCCATCATTTTTTTGTCTTAAGTTTAAAGTATTTTTATTTAATATGTTTTTATAAAATAAAAAGTTTTATATATCCTTCTTAGAATACTGATACCTTTTCCTTCTTGTACTCATTGCCTACAAAATAACATAAATCATCGATCATTGTTTGATCATTATTTTTCTGTTACTCAAAAATAATACAAAATAGGTATCAGAAACAGTATACATTCATACACATTTATACATTTATACACATTCATACCTTTATACATATTGATACACATGTATATAATACATATTTATACATTTGTACACTTATACATTCTTTAGCCAAAGTTGAAAAACGATTTGTGGTGTACAATTTTGATCATGACTCGCTGTATACATAAGTAAATGCAAGTGAATGAATTTGTACAAACCCTTATTCCCTTAATCAATTTTCTTGGCATTCCCCGCTTTCGAATAAAAGTGGCTCATTCATTGTCGGTGTTCGTTTACCGGTTTACAGGCTGAAAATTACCTGAGCTAAGCGATTAAAATCGGTAGACGTTTAAATCGGATGTTCTAAAGCGGATATCGTGGGTAGATACGTGTAAATTTTCCTGTAACGAGGGCCTGTAAGCAGGATTGAAATTAATCGGCGCGCCATATTCGAATACGTTCCATAGCTTCGCAACGTTAGCGTAATAAAATCATGGAATTCCAAGGAGAGATTACGAGCTCGCGATCGCGAATAATTATGCCGATTAATGGAAACTGATGGGAATCAAACGTATGCACGTATGTCCGAGGCTTTACGTAAGCGGCTGCTACCACGGAAGGTACATACTTGGCAAACTTCCGGTTCTAAGAATCATTCGACATAGCAGTTTTTGTCCCATTTCTGCGATACCTGGTTCGAGTAAACACCAACTTAAGCTGCATTTTATGCCCTCTATAAAATAAATCGTAACATAACCAATATAAGGATCGAATTATATGTTGGAGCAAAATTATTTTTCTCGAAAGGCTAGTTATACTATTAAATATTCCACATAGGTTACGCCAGGGGTACATAATTATTCGAAATTGCAGAATTTATGGAGAAATAACATTATCGTCGTTAAGTTCGAAGACAGTTCAATGATCAATTACAAAAATTCTACATTTATGGCAATTTATTTCAAAGTGATAAAAATACTTCTTTCGAATAAAGTTTTTTTTATGAAAACAGAGTGTTTAAATATTATGTATGATTATTTTTTCGTATTTCTTTAACAACACAGTGTATTAAGACTATATTTGATTAGTGCACACATATTAGATTTCTGATGACTTAAATTTCTTTCTGAAAAAAATTTAAACTATGAACTGTTATGCAAGTCTAAATAATGTATCGTCCAAACAAGGGCCTTTATTTGATGAAAAAAATTCAAAATTGCAAACATTTTATTTTACACAATATTTTAGAAGAAATGGAATTTTCTTTTAATCTAGTAAGTAGAACGTTTCCAACCAATTTTAGAAAAAACACTTCAATTCTTGTGATGTGAGTAACGTTTTGACCATCTGTTTTGGCCCCCTTTGTCATTTTGCTGGTATAATTCAAGTTTTTGAATGAAGGTTATTATAACTACAAAACTAAATTAAACATTATACATATGAACATTAAATATTTATAGATTTACCCATAATACGTTATAGGCAGATGAACAAAAACGTTCCGTTATAAAAATTTAGATAGATACATACAGAATTTCTATCAATTTTAATTATATATTATATACATTTGAAATTTGACTAAAAATAAATAGATTTTAATGATAAGTTAATATATTAAGTCAACTAAGCTGATGGTCGTAGTCATAATTGTGCATTCTTAATGTAGTGATAAAATGTTGGACCATACTTGTCTAAATCGTATAATTATATTTGTATTATTTGCATTCATTTTATTGTTATTTGTATGTAGTCTTAGTATTTAATATATATTTGTAATTATTTTCTTGCAATTTTTATTTATTTTTTATATATTTATTATATTTTTATTTCTATTTACTTTTAGTACTTGATGGTATTTATTTTTTACATTATTTGTACTTCCTGCCACCTGCGAACATATGGCTGACATTTTCATATCACACTCTTGAGGGTCGCAGCTTTGAACTTTAACCATTACACACTTGATCTTTAAATATCATTAAAATACTGATAATTCATCAATACAGCATCTCTAAGGAGAACATGTTTAAAAGAAAAACAGATATAAAAATATTATTTTAGTTGCAGGAAATCAACATCATCTACTTTCAAAATCATTGGGACATCTTATTTTTAATCTCAAAGTTTAAGTATAACTTTTAAGTATAACCGTAATATTTAACCTAAAATTTTTCATAAAAAATTGTAATCCAAAAATTATAAATTTAACATTTTTAATCTACAATTTACTCTAAAACGTGAATCCAAAAATTATAATTCTATAATTTATTTTAAATTTTTTATCAAAAAATTTATTCTACAATTTTAACCTTAAAATGACAAACCTAAAATTGTACGATAAAACAGCGTGTAACGAGCAAATCACTCGGAGCGAGAAAGTCAATGAAGCAATCGTCCGTAGGACAGTCTGTCCGAGTTTCTGCTAATGATTTCTTCGAAAAGAATGATTTAAAAGGAATAGAAGCAAGTGGTATACCGAGGGATAGTATCTTAAATACATGCGCACGTACCAGAAACTGCCTCCTGGCTAATTAAATCAATGAAATTATTTAAATTTCCTGGCATGTGCACGTGCGCGACTCTGAAGGTAACGCGGACATCCTTCAGCAGGAAATTAGTTCGCATTGCAAGAAGATAGATTCGAAGCAGCGGCTTGGTACTCTGCACGGGAACTCGAATCCCCAGGAAACTGATCGTTTCCGGTACGATCGCGTTGCTCTGGCTCCATTACCTTCGGTTCCCGCGCCCGTCTCGACTAATAACACGCCAATCGAAAAGAAATTGCTTTCGCGAAAGCAGCAGACGCTCCAGAAGCACACGCACACACACAGGCACACGCAACTTTCGTCTGTCTCTAACGAGAGCTACACGCGATTCAGATTAATAACGCCAGTCGGGGGCCCTGTTAAAGCAACCGGAAGTGCATTGCAGGTGAAACGAGCAGCGTGTTCGTAGGCAATTCGCCGCACTTCTCGATTAGATGAACGAGAATTACGCGACTTGTTGTGAAAATACATGTTGATGAGGAATCGGTGGTGCAAAAGGGTGTGAGAACGGATCGAAGAGTGTTCGCTTCTGGTGTTGCCTCGAAAAAGAAACTCCAGGAGAATTGATGGGATTTGCGAACAGTTAACACATTAACTTCAGCAGTGGAACATGCCTACTATCACGCAAAGGTAGCGCAGATTATTGAAAGGTTAGGCAAACTTGACCAGTTCGATAAGAATATCGATTATGGTAAATGTCCCAGTGATCAAACGATTGAGGAAGCAGTTAGTTTCTACTGTGTTTAGACAACATAAAATTATAAATTATAAAGGGTAAAATTTTTGTGTTCAAACGAAATAAGAATTTGTATTTGTAAATGAAAAAGTGTTAGATTAATTCAATTTTGAAAACGTTCATATGGCGCAACAATTAACCAATATTCATGTTATGTTCTATCAATTATTACTCTCCTGAATATGAAATATGTGTCAGTTTAATTTTCATCGTTTAATAAAAGAAAGGTGGTATTTTTAGAATGAAAATATTACATTTATAATAAATTCATTTAATCAGTTATAATGCGTTTTTCTCTTCATTCATTGGATGCGTAATTTTTTTCCTTCGGAATTTTGAAGAATTTTTGTGATTTTACAATGTAACAACAATGATAAGTGTACTATAATATTTTAGGTTATGTTGATACTATGACAAGTTTAAGTACAAGCAGAGTAATGTTTTTATGTAGTTATTATCCACATTAATGTATGGAATACAGAACAGACTTATTTCAAAACAATATTAACAGTGTAATAAAATCACTGAGGCTGATTCCATCCAGCTTTACGATATGTAATTATCATATTATACGATTATGATAATAAGAGTAGTTTTACACTGAGTGGCCGTTATTACACTCAAACAAAAGTTCCAGGTTTGACCACTTTGATTGAGCCACTTCTATTTATTATAATGTTACAATATAATATATTATTTTTTCAATATAACATATTATATATTTTGTTACAAATATATTATTTGTTCACAATAATACACCCAATTAAAAGTGAAAATACTTAAACATAAATCGACAAGAAAATACAATTATTTAATATTTTATCACTATGCCTGTTTTACAATCCTAAAAGCATAAGAATCCAATAACTACAAATATAACATTACTTAAATTTGATTAGTCAATTCAGGCCTTTGTTGAAGTTGATTTTCATTCAACTACTAACAGACGCCCGAAACAATCTTATAACCACACCCGTCTTTTATTCCAAAATATATGAAGTTTCAATAATACTGATAAACCAATTAAAATTGCTAATTAAAATTGCATATTTTTTTAAGAAATCTTTCGAGTATAATAGTGGTTGGCCACCCACTGCAAGTGTCAAATAGTAAAATCCGACAACATAGTTTCACTGCCCTATTCGTCGCTATCCATCCGTTTCCATCCTTCCCTTTGTCTTATTCTCCTGCTCCGCCTAACAATCGTGCAATTTACCGGTCGACAAAAGAAAACGGAGCGTAATATCGGCTTAAGTCGAGCATGAGGATAGTTTATTATAGGTGCGGTGACTGGTTCGATATACAGTGTGCTACTTATAACATATACAGTACCTATCAAAAGCAATTACCCATCTAGGCTTTTTCTTAGACTTCACTTATACTTCTTTTCCAAAATGAAACCGCATACAAGTATTATTCTTCATATTCATTCATTCTTTTTAAACAATCAGCTCTTATCTGGTTGTTCCATGATTATTAGGACACTCTGTATAATGTCAGGTGGCACCGGAAGTTTCCAGAATAAGAAAGGGCCGAACTTTACCGTTATTCCCCTCATGCTTTTGGCACATATTGTACAGACTATCTTTAGTTTCTTACTGCTAAACTTTATCAAGATATTCCATACGCAAAAAGAAGAGAAAGATATTATATTAACATAGAGTTTTAAACACTTTATTAAAAAATTATAATAGAAGTACAAAATAACTTCGGACTGCTTTGCCTTTCCATGTCACATACAGTGTGTCTCAGTTTTATACCTAAAACTTTATCAACATATTCTGTAAATAAAAATAATAAAAAATGCTGTATAAACATAAATTCTTAAATGTTTTATCGGAAGATTGCACGAAAAGTTAATATATGATATTCTCCTTCAACAGTACGTATGAATAATTGCCGACTTTCATTTTTTTTTTATACCATTTAATAATATTTCAACGTTTAATATTGAAACGTCAACATTGGAATGCAAAAGGAAACTTGTAGTGAACAATGACTTGGAGAGATAGTCTAGTTCACATTCGATTTACTCGAAAACGAAGCGTTAAACGAAAAAATGTTATTCCTTTCTTTCGACTTATTTTTACATGGAGAATCACCCCCTGCTCGGTTGTACCACCCGTCCGGCTACACCTTGTATAATTGTACACAATAGTACATTTACAGTACAGTTTATATCTCCGCACTGCATATTAACAGAAATACACTAATACTATATGCACTAATAAAATACCTAGACTAATAGACAAAAGAAGAAGAATGCAGGAATACATATATAAAAAATACGGAACAGGTTTTATAAGCACAATAATTGCTGGTCTATTCGCTTTGAATATCGATACAGTGATGCGTCTTTTACTTATAAGATAACATCCTGCTCGATAAGCTCTTCTTTACTGTATGTAAGCAAGGAATAAAAGTCAGTTTGATTAAAACTATAAAGCAGCCTTTAACGCGTGCCAACATGTTACTATAATTATCAACATCCACGAATATCTCTAAAGTATATAACTTCCGTCAAAAACGAATATGATATTCATATGCAGCGCATCAAAGCCAGTCACATAATGTATATCACGTTCTAATAGCTTGGAGGAGCAACAGTGTAATTCTACGTAAGGAAGCGGAAAAAAATTAAGAATTAATAACTGATGAAAAGATGGACCCTCTCAAGATGATATTTAAGTACCGCAGAAATTGTGTAGTCATAAGTGCAGCTCCTATATTGATATAAGGTTCTGTAATAACTTCTTTCCTCTCATCTTCTACAATCCAGTGCAACACAGACTTCCTTTAGCTAAGACGTAACCGTACTTGCATGCAGATTTTTAATTCTATATTGGAATGAATACAGTTTAAAATTCCCTTAGATAATAGAAAGTGTAGGGGTAGGATAGGAATTTTAAATGACCTAAGGACAAAATAAGAACTACATATCTTCAGATCATCATAATATACAGGGCAAGCATAAATGATTCATTCGTTTTGAAAAGGCTGTATCTTCAAAAGTATTACATGAAAGATGTGTGAAAAGAATCACGAACTCGCCAAGTTTATACACCCTCTACAAATGTCCAATATGTGCCTCTTTGTTAACACGACACATGTCCAGACCATAATCGAGCTCATTCCATACATTTTGTAGCATAGTCCTCTCAATTTTCTGTACTATAGCACTGATGCGTTTTTTGAGCTCGACTAAGGATTGCGGTAGTGGGGGTACGTAAACAAGGTCCTTAACGTACCCTGACAGGAAGAAGTCGCAGGGTGTTAAATCAGAGGATCTGAGAGGCCAGGGGAATAAAGCTATGTTCTAGGGAAACAACTTTGGCAAACCCATAAATTTGGAGATTTCGAATTTTGGAAACCTACAAATTTGTAGATCAAGTGATTACAGGGCATAGGAAGATTTGAGAATTTTCAAATTTGGAAATCTATAACTTTAGAGACGTTAAATGTTGATAATACAGGAATTTATGAATATAGAGATGTGGGGTATGAGAATTTAAGGATCCTAAAATTTAAGAATATGCAGATATGGGAATCTAGAGATTTGAGGATCTAAGACTTTGGAAATCTTGAAATTTGGTGATATAAGAATTTATGAATCTAGGGATTTGGAATCTTGTAAGTTGGGGCTTTGAGATATGGGAATCCAGGGATTTGCAGATGCAGGAATTTGAGTATCTAGAAATTGGGGGATTTAGGGGAATAGGAGATTTAAAATGTGGAAACTTTAGTAATCTGAGGATTTAGAAATGTACAAATTTAAAAAATTCAGAAATGAGAAAGTTGAAAAATTGGAAAATGTGGGAGTTAGAGATTTTGGAATTTGAAAATTAGGAAATTTAAATATTTGTAAATTTGCAAAGAAAAGTTGAAAATTTGAAAATTCAAAAGTTTAAACATTTAGAAATTTAAAAACTTATAATTTGTTAAATTTACATAGTGTCTAATATTGTTATTTATCAAATACAGATGTGTAATTATGAAAATTCAACCAGGTTGGTTAGGTGCTTTACAGTGATCAATAATATTTAATGTATCCCTAAAATTGTCAGAGCTACGACAAATTTGTATATCGATAACAACGAATAAATTCTAACTTGTATCCGATAATAAGTCAACCAAAAAAATGGTAAACAGATAGTCCTTATTTCTATAATGTATCTGTTAAGATCGATGTCAAAATCTTTCATATAAACAAATTTCATTCTCACTTCGAATATTACAATACCTATGCATGCACATCCAAAGTCTCGTCGTCGAATATAACGCGATTCTCTATTCCGTCGACTTTAGACTTCAGAATCAATTCACTATGAAAAGTTTGTATCGTACATCGAATGGGACCAGAAGAAAGATAGAGAACGGGGACGAAGGGTTTCTCTGAGGGTGGTAAAGAGGGTGCAGTTCGCTAGAGGAAATCCCCGAAGGAATGGATCTCTCCGCAGGTTTTATATGGGCCCTTTACGTGGATTTATCGCCGTACGATGGACGCACGATTGAACGAGAAAGAGAAAAAGAGAACTAGGCTGATGTCGAGAGAAAAAAAAGAGGAAGACACGCGCGTTCTACTCTCTACGTGGGATAAGATACTTCAGGAGACGTTAGCGTAGTACTGCCGCGCAGAAGTGATCAAGGTGAAAAGGGTTCGTGGCAATTGTCGACTGTTACACTCACTCGTAATAGACGTTCACCGAAAGCTTTTATTCCGTCGAATAGGCTCGCACGCTCTTTTGTCACCTGTATCGGCCATACGTAAATCACCTCGGTTCCCTTCGGCTTCTCTATCTTTAATGGTCTTCTCGACGCGACAGCCACGCTGGATCGACGCTTCTATCCCGGTGAAAGCTCCAAGTCGCTTTGTCGATTCCTTCGATGGATTTATTTAATTTGATTCGAGATTTTATGGATATACAGTAGTGTGAACAGTATTGTGAAACGGGCTTTTTTTGCGCATGCGCCACGAAAATAGCATCGGTGCAGCAAATGCAGGGATAAAAATGTGTACCCTGATCGTCGGTGCATAATTTTGCACAAGTTTTTGTGACTTAAGGATGGATGTACTATGTTTTACACTACAGGAACTCTACAACTCACTTAATTTTTCTGGAATTTGTCCGATTAAGACTTTCGCATCTTATCGACATGAAATAACGTGAACAGTTTATGAGACGGGC
Source organism: Megachile ligniseca (assembly GCA_945859555.1). Taxonomy (NCBI): domain Eukaryota; kingdom Metazoa; phylum Arthropoda; class Insecta; order Hymenoptera; family Megachilidae; genus Megachile; species Megachile ligniseca. The sequence goes on from OX243778.1 coordinate 1,826,542, forward strand.
TTTTTTGCGCATGCGCCACGAAAATAGCATCGATGAAGCAAATGTGTAAGGGTAAAAAGGTGTATCCCAGTCGTCGGTACATAATTTTGCCAAAGTTTTTGTGATTTAAGGAAGGATGTACTATACTGTAAAAATTGTACAACTCACTTAATTTGTCTGCTTAGTACTTTCACACTTATAACACTACCCTATTATTTTCACCGCATGATAAATATACCACTGCAATCGGCTATTATGGCCACGCATGCGCAAAAAGCGCCCGTTTTACAACACTGCGTGTGAATAATGATAGATTCAAACATATTTCAGTTTCCTTCTTTTTTTGAAAAGGTATAGGAAATTAAAGTGATCGAAAGTGCCTTTGAAACGATTTTATCTTGTAATATACCGTTCGATTGCTTCCTAAAAACTAACTTCGTATACTGAGTTTCAACCCTCTCAACTGGGAGAATTATTACGAGCAAAATTCGGATTCTCGAGTTTCGTCTTATTTTCGTATGTGGTGTTATGCGAAAATTCCGAAAAAATTCAGAGACATTGTAGATAAGACAAAATATCTTAAAGAATTTTTTGAAATTTTTTCGTTACATATCCTAGGTGCAAGATCATAGTTTTATTCTTACTTTGTTTCACTCTACAATTTTTATTATATTTTATTGTTATAATAAAATATTATCACATTAGTTTTGGATTACAAAATACTAGAACAGAAATAGATTCCTTAGTGTTTCACTTCTGCGTTATGCGTAATATGAAAATATACTTCAGTCTACAACTATTTATAGTAGCAAAGTCCCTGTGCTTAGCAATCATGTGACTACTCTGTAGATGACAGTCACTATCCCCATTCAACAAGTTCTCGGAATCAATGAACTACGTAGTTCAGTAACGAAGCAACTACGCCCACGAGGGTGCGGTGTATAGATGTGCAAGTGGAATGCACTTGCGAGCATTAATGGGCTGTGAGTTCCCCAACGTTGAAATTTCTTAATTGAAAAATCTAAAAATCAAAAGTTTTTGTATTTCTGAATTTCCAAATTATCAAATTTCTAAGTTTCAGAGTATTTTAAATTGTCAAATTTCTAGCTTTTCAAGTTTCCACATTATCAAACTTCTAAATTTCTTATAAAAATATGTAAATCTATAAAATTGGAGATCGTTAATTTGAAAATTTAGAAATAGTATTTTTACATTTCTAAATGTGTAAATTGCTCAGTTTACAAATTTCCGAATTATTAAATTGTCAAATTTGTAAATTTCTATGTTTCTAAATATCTATTAAAAATTTGCAAATTTGTAAATTTTTAAGTTTTTAACTTGAAAATTTGGAGAATTTGAAAATTATATATTTCTACATTTTTAAACTTCTATGTTTTCAAATTTCCAAATATCTCAATTTCTATATTTCTAAATTTCTTTTAAAAATTTGCAAATCTGTAAATTAAAAATTCCTTATCTTGAAAATTTTATATTTCTGTATTTTCAAATATCTAAATTTACACATTTCTAGATTACTAATTTACCGAATTTCTCAGTTTCAATATGTCTAAATGTACAAATATTATAACTTATAAATTTAAAATCCTCAATCTCATAAATGGGAAAAATAACTCGTTTATATAGAATTGGATAAACCAGCAGCTCATCGAGATCATCAACTGCAACCATTCACCATAACTGCTCGTCTTCAGTCCCTAATCGCGGTCAGTTAACGAGATCTTACTGTATACTTGGACCGGCTGAAGTTGCGCGATCGTAAATTAAAGTGTATACCCGATGCCATCATTGATATAACCACATCAATTGATGTAGCCACATTCAATGGCGTATCAGACTACAAGAGAGTTGCACCTTACACTTCAAACAATCAGAAAGGCGTGGCTATATTCACGCTTTAATTTATAACCGTAATATCAGTCAGACCTAGTAAAGGTAGATTATAAATGTTTAGATAGATATACAATAATTTTGTACTAGTTTTTCATAATATTCTACAATGTATTTTCAAAGTGAGGATCTAGCGTAAAATTGAACAACACATATAACTTTGAATTCAAAATGTCAATTAGCTTTTGAACAACGTAATGTTCAAAACGTACACTATCGAATATGTTAAGCTTTTGTTATGCTTTAAATTTTTTAATTTTATTATTCGCTATAATATTTGGAAATTATCAATATTTGGTTAATCGATCACTTTATACCATTAGATTATACATATATAAAACGTATTTCACATTTTTATAATAAAAAGCCACCTTCACATGAGACACCCCGTAAATACGGCAAAATATTTAGAATGATAAATATTTTGAATATTAAATATTAGCCAGAGGTGATATTGTCATATGGAGACTTTTCTGTATGCTATACGGTGCATTTCAGTAGTATAGATCGAAGTTTGGCGCATGTGTCAGAATTCAGCTCTCAGTCTTTCAGTTTTTTATCGATCAATCTTTTTAAGTTTTTAGGTACTAAATTAATTTTAATATAATTTCGATAAAATTCACTTCGTAAACATTTTTTATTGAATTTCTTAACACCAAATTTCTTTTTTTTTTTGAGTTTTTGAAATAGAAAATTAATAGTATCTAATATAAACAAACTTTTAATGTGTTGTTTCAAAAAGCGTTCAATTTAATATGAAATAAAGAAAATCAAAAATAAAGAAAGTATTTAAACTTTCTTTAAATAAATGTGAAAAGATTAATTATTTGACCAATTAAAATCCTTAATCATTGATGATGCACAAAACAAAAATATCTCCTTGACTGTACGAATTCTACAATTTCATTGGTGCTACAAAAATTAAAAATCTGTCAGTTTGTTCCAGTTTTTACGAATATTGAACTGTAGTTACAATCAGTACGAAAGAAGCTTATAACAACTTTATACATACATATGTACCAACGTTACCTGAAACTCTGTTATTGGACAGTTGACTTTTAATCAGACGTTTTATTATACTCTTTTAAAGATCCTCGTAAATATTTCTCAACAGCAAAGCTTCTTAAAACGTAAGTTGCATTAAATGGTTTAAGGCTTAACCCACGTACCTTGTCAAATCGTCCTTTATCGGCGAGGCAACTTTGTAAACTAGTAGTAGGTTGCAAAGTAGCTCGATAAAACCCGTGAAACGCGACAACGAAACACTTCTGATGCGGAAACATGAGATTAATAATCCCAGCATCTGCATATTCTGTCCGAGACTATGTTGCAAAGCATAAAATTTTATCAATACGATATACAAAAGTAAATAAAATATTTGTTTAGTTATTAAAATAAAAAATAATTAACGTTCAAAGTTTAAATTCAAATGTTTTTGTTTATTACCTTATATAATATAACTACATTGACTATAAAATTGTGAAACTCTGTTAAAAAGATTGTAGCGATTCTTTGAATAAATTAAAATAGAATAAAATGAAGCAAGTTTCGAATTAATAAATTGGTATAATTAGTATTTATAAATTAATACTAAACTAAATTAACATATATTTAGTATATTATAATATAGTATTACGAACGCTTTTTAATGAAGAATCAGAAGGAAAGCATTCTACGTTAAAAAGTCTAACAAAAGATTAATAATTCAACAGGAAATGCTACAGACTATATACTACCAAAAATTTACAATCATTGTGTCGGGAGACAAACTGACCAAACTCTCTACAATATATGTTTCTCATAAACATTCCACTAAACACTCGTAAAATCTTCAACCTGACGCCAGTCGTAAATCCCTGAACCCCGTCACCCCTTAAATTTCAGACGCACAATTCCAAAACGCGTCTCGCATGAATCATACCTACTGTATCTCGGTTTCAAGAATTCACAGAATTGTCGAAACGATCCTACAGTGAAATGCTTGACCAAGGTGGAGAAGCTCAAGAGTCCGAGAGATCTCCGCGCACCTGTGCCGCGTTCTCATTGCCACGATAGAGCCGAGCACTGTAGATAAATACACTACCGTCCATAAGTACTCACGAGTACAACGTAAGCTTCCCTTGACCACTTAACTGAGGAATTTAGTTTTAAAAATCCCTCACCGGATGCGTAATTGGAATAAAGCATTGACGAGTATACTCCACAACGCAAGATAAATGTTCCTCTTATAAATTTTGCGAAAAATGTAAAATGAGACGAGGAAGGATTACATTTTTATTCTATAAACAATTAGCGATTCGTTGTTGAAACTATTGCAATTAAGGACTTAAAAATTGTAAAAAAATAGTAAAATTCATAAACAAGAAGAATGAAAAAAAAATAATTTTAATGTTTATTATTTGAGGAGGTATATACACTTAATTTTTTTATTTGCAGAAGTATTAAATTACTTAATCCAGTTACAAAAATAATGAAGAGGTTTTCAAATTATTGTATCACTATTTTAAATCCGTTTTACGATTAATACATTTTTTCTGTTTTTAATATGAATATGAATAAACATATGAATAAACGAATCTTGTCGTTTAGTTAGTTACTTCTCTGTTTAAACAGTATGTACAAGATTAGATTTATTTAGATTTATGGGTGTCGATTACTGTGGTCATTAACTCCCACTAGTTATTCAAATAATTAAATCCATATGAGAATATTATTGTCACATATTAACCCTGATTGGTTTAGCCCGTTCCGTAACCTAGACAAATACGCATGTACCCCTATGATGATTATGACGTTAAGACCACTCTTATCTAGTAATCTTTTATTTAATATACATTTCAATATCATCACTCTTTTCCTATATTCATATGCTCCACCATGTATATGACTGATAGACGGAAAAGAAGTCATAAAGATAGTAACGCATATGATGGAGGAGTTTTTAGAGCTTATTCGAGCAACGCGAAACACCAATATTCGTTCATAACTTTAAATATAATCTTCAGAACATGGTATAAAGAGATATGTACATCATGTCTAATCCTATAAAATGTATAAATGTCTTATAAAAAAATTGAATTCTCATACAGTTTGCAAATATCAGATTTAAAATATAATTTACATCTCATGTATGTTAAATATTTATTTATTATGTTATAGGTTGTAAACGTATGTGCTAACGACGTGTAAAATACGAACAACTACTAAGAACTGTAGCAATTAATACTATAAGTCGTATTCAAATGTCTTGCAGGATGAAATATCGCATACTAAATAAATTAATACAGTTCCATTGTATCAAACCTCCATTGTATAAGAAAAAACGAAGAATCATTGCCTAGTTAGTACCTTCACTCGTGGAACATAGTATGCTTAATACTTCTGGACGATAGTGTACGCGAGCGAGAGGAGCACAGGGTGTAGATTCGCGTCAATACGACTGCAGATATAAAGGTGCCGCCACCATATGGTTGCTGCAGGCCGAAGCGAGCGTTGCATAATATCTTTCTCTCTTTCACTGGCCACGTTGTAACCGATGCATAGCCACGAGACGATAGGCAGACAGGCGTGTCACGCATCTGTCTGTCCTCATGCTCGTTGAGCTCTTACCCGCACAACGCGATGCCCGTCGAGCATACTTTATAGAAAATGCGTACGCATACTTAGCATCGGCTTGTGTTCCTTTGGCGGATTCATCGGATGCCTCCCTCAGGCTGGGCACTAAATGTTAGAATTCTTCTGTTAGAATCGCCACATGACAGTGTTAGAATTCTGCAATTAAAATCCTGCAACTGTGAACAAATATAGGGACCAAAATGTATTAGGTCCATTCACAAATTCATTCGTGCATACTTTACAAGAACTATTGTAACTTTGTACACTAAATTCAAATTTATCAATAATATTACCATAATATATGAATCTATAAATATATCAAATTTTCATGATTTTACGTAATGTTAAAATCATTCTGACATAGTAATTAATATTAATATCAAGCTATAAAGATATTCTACCCAGAATCACAAATATGTAATGCTTGGTGCGGAATAGCTCTTAGGACATCGTACATATGTGACACTTACAATTAGCAACGGAAGTATTCAAACTTTCTTTAAATACAAAAATCGAAAATTTGTTACTTTCTAAACATATCGCCACGATAAGGCTTTCGATTTAACTAGATACACGAAAAATGTTGAAAATACTGATTAGTCCTAATTTGATAGTTGAAGATTACAGTGCTGCTTGATAAGTTTCACAATTTATAGAAGCACTTGATCGATTTTCAAAAACGAAATATTTCGCAGTCTCGTATATTGAACATATTGCTCGTTACCAGCTACCTAAAGAAAATGCAGAACGAATGTTTTTCAATGGTAACCAGTCTGTTAGCCGACGACGTATGCCAATCTGGCGCAGTCCATATACGCCAAGCTCTCGGCTCTTAATCATGGTAAGTAACAGGGACAGATCGATGATTGTGCACTCGGGAATTCATGACCCGAGGTGGAATTAGGCTAAGGTCATTATCGCTGACCTCCGCGTGCCCTCGATCGACCAAGTCGTCCAAGAACGTCCTCCGCGGCTCCCAATATGGAGTTCACTTGCCCCAGTTGCATTTAACTTTATCCTTCGCATCAACCTTACAAAGAAACATTGCCGTATGCGTCCCCGCGCTATTTATACACTACGATGAATAAGTTCGCAAGAAAATGTGCCGGAATACCTTGAGAACTCCATGGACAAGTCTCGAAAAATTCTGATATCCTGTTAAAAACAAGTTCCTCATCTTTGCCCGTATCAAAAAGCGACACCGGATTCCTCGGTATTTTTTACACGATAAGAAAATGGCAATGTAATGCATCGATATTTCATCGATTTCTATAGTATTTCGATAAAGAAGTATTTACGGTAATCGAAAGTGTACTAAATTTTCATTAACAGAATTGAATTTTTGAAGGCTTCTCTCTTGAATTAGTTGATAATGAAACATTTCAAGTAATTAAAGTGTTGACTACCGATTACGTAGGATTTATGTAGCCTGGATTTTGCTGAGGACAATGATTCCCAAATTTTGTCTATTTCTAGCGCTCTTAACTTCTTGACATACGATTTATTTGTCAGATACGTCAGCGCTAACTATCAACCGTTATAAAATTTTATATGAATTTTTGTATACAACAACCGTTGACTGTGCAAATTATAACTCTAAACCTATGAAAAATTTATTACATAAGATTTATCACATTTTAAACTGTAAGGGCGTCACTCAGATTCGTCAAAATTTGAAGGTTATTGAAAGCCTACGTTAAATTTTCTTACAGTAGAAAGCAACTGATGAGAAAGTCCTTCCTCTACCCTTACCCTTAATTTGTTGATATAATTGTCTTAAATAGAAAGGTGAAAGAGTTAAGAAAGAGGTGTATCGATTTCTCGTACAAAATTGTACATGGCCATCTCGAAAAAGGTTTCTCAGCACATGGTAGTGTCACTACCAGGGAAAAGAAGTTCAAAGGGATGAATGAGTTCGCGATTAGACTTTTCCCTAAACATAGAAGGTGTAAACGCTGTGGGACCAATGATCGCCGCATTCCTCGGACTTTGCATGAACGGTCGGCATAGTCTGCCGCTGCCCTCTGAAGAGAAGTAGTAAATTATCACCATAATAACCCCATAGAAACGGATTGGATTTCTCACACAGTATCTCTCTCCTTCATTCTTATTCAACTGCCTCTATTTCTCCCTTGATCCCTCCTACGCATGCCAACAACGAAGGACCTTCTCTCACCGCCACCGTTTACGCTATTCATGGTGTTTACACGCGGCAGCGGTTTTATGGGAATGTTAATGGTTGACATTCCACCCTCTGGTCGTAGAGAAGCCAAAGCCAGACGGGACTGTCCCCTCTCGATGTCCGTCATTTCATAGCAGGTTTATTTCACGACCCGGTTATGAAAATCCTCCATGATCGCGGTCATGATACCACGGATCAAGTACTTTGTTATTACTATTCTTAAAGACAGACTTTCGTTCGAAGTGGCATTTTTGTAACTAAATATCGATTATATTTATTAATGACAAAGAAATGTACAACTTATTATTAGGAATTAATGTAACTGAATCATAAATAAACTTCATTATGGAATTTCTTTGAAATTCAATTGAGTGGAAACAGTATATATACCCTACTAAAATTTTTAAAGATTTAACCTCTTAGGCACGACGGTCCACTATAGTGGCTTTCGCGAATGTCATCGTAGATTACATAACGCCACTACAGTGGCTCACGCTACTGGTACCCTCACTCACCGTTTGAATTGAATGATTGTTTTCATGTTTTGATTCGCACTTATTTTGCCTTCAAAATATACCTAGATTACATCACCGTTAAGAAAACCTTCCATGTGTCAGTAAAAATATTACTCATTTAATTCAAACGTAATAAGAAACTTAATACAATAGTCATATTAACTATTATTTTGATAGTATGCATCTCAATAATTCGATTATAACCATTCTGTAATGATACAATGAAAATCTAAAAATATATTTTCCTTCTTTCGATAATTTGTTAGCCTTACCAAATGGAAATAACTCTCTGTCATATCAACAGACAGTGTCACTATCATATATCCGGACCTCACTGTATTCTTAGACCCCACAATAGTAGATAAGGGTTAAAGGAATAAATTGTCTGAAGAGCAACGTTGGCAATTTCATTTCTAATAAAATCTTACTCGCGTTCAAAAAAGTAGGTTCACAAATAGCAACAACGTTCATCGTGAATTAGCTTGGCACACCGCGCCAGGTGATAAACTTCAATTAGACGAAACTGCTCCTACCTCTCTTCTTCTCATACAAACGCAACAACCTGCACATAAGAACGTGTGCTCGAGGATGCAGAACCGATTTAAGGGGCGTTCGCAATTGGATATCGCGATGACTATGAAGCAATTATACGCTTCTATGAATCGTGCGCGAGATTGTCAACGACCTCGTAATTTCTCCGAGCTAACTATCCTTCTTTGAACATTTTCTCTCTTTGCTTAGGCGTACATTACTCCTTCCGCAAAATTACTCGCCTATCCTGTACAACAAGTGAATTCAATTTACTCAGCGAAGCTTCGTATCGTTAGACGTTCATAGAGCAGCAATGTGAGATACAATAAAAGTATAGCGAAGAACATCCTTCATCTTTCAGATTTATTAAAAATTTTATTTTGTCTTGTAAACTAATCGCATCTACAGTAGACTCTCGTTATATTGATCTAGGTAGAACTGTTACAAATATAAATGGATGTAAGGTTCTTGGAATTGGCAATATAGAAGAAACTCCTGTTTCGTGATAAGATATGTAGCATAGGAAGATTCGATATCTTTTTGTGAAATTGAAGCACTCGAGTGAAGAAATATATTTAACGGTAAAACGTTGAAAATATTTGTGAGAAATATGAGATAGATATTTCAAATGTTAGCCTAAAGGACAACCCTGACTTTTTAGGATCATTTATGTATTTGCATGAGAATTAAAAATTTAGTTAACGAAGAAATAGAATTATCAAAACTGAATATTTATATAAGGAACAAATTGAAAAATTACCAAAATCGAAAATTTACTAGCTAGAAATTTCGAGAAAGTATTTGGGGATCTTGAGATTTAAAAGCATAAGTGCGTGGAGACCTAAAATTGGGAGAAACAGCGGATATGGCAACCTAGGGGTTTGGCAATGTAGGAAGTTGGAAACAGAAATTTGCGAATCGCTGGATTGAAGGATCTTAGAATTTGAGAATTTACAAATTTAAGGCTTATGAATTTAGGGATTTAGGTATTCATAAATCTTGGAATTAAGGAATGTCGGAATATCTGGATCTAGAAATTTGGCAGTCTAGGAAATTGGATGCATACAAATTTGCAGATCTACGAAATTAGGAACATAGCATCTTGGAAATTTACAAACATAGGAATCAAAGATTTTGTCAGTCTTGAATTTAGCTATCTAGGAATTTTGAGACCTAGAAATTTGGAGATTGATAGATTTAGAAACTTGGATATTCAGAAATCTGGGAATTTTGTGGATTTCTTTGAAAAACTTGAATTTCTTTGAAACGTTGAAAAATTGAAGTTTCGAAATTTGAAAATGGAAACTTGAATATTTATAAAGGAAATATAAAAAAATGAAGAATTATTATGTTCTTGATCTTTCTCCAAAGGAAGTCTATGTCGCTGTCGCGCAAATTCTGTCATTGTTGTCAATTTCCTGGTCGGAAAAGAACTAAGACACGTGTCTCCCTCGCGAATAAGATTTCCCTTTCAGTATATAAGTAACGCGGCGTTTTATAACGATCTCAGAGGCAACGCTCGGTTGAAAAGGCACAGGATGCCACGTCTTTATTACGAACAATACCTCCGTAAGAGGTTTATTATCCTCGTTCGCCTGACGCGGCCGATACACGCGAAAGGACGTGCCTCGCAATGATTACTTTCGCAGAAAGTCGAGATAAGCGAATCAAGAGCAACAAAAGGTGAAACGCTGAGCCGGATCGATAATCATTCGATTTCAATGCGGTGAGATACGCCTTTATGCGGGGACCGCTATCAACGAGAGCTCGTCCAAGCACAACGAGAACAAAGAGCAACGTGTACTCAGGGACGAATTGTGCTCGAGTTGACGCGTTCAGTATGTTGGTCAAGTAAGAATTTCGATTCGTAATGATCTACCGTATACCAGAGCCTTTCGTTGTTGCACTCTCGAACGTCCGTGGACGATATAAATATTCATGCGTACACTTCAAGGACCTCCGTTCGCCATTCGACGAGATAACAAGGACGAACGGGACGGAAGGTCGTCAAAATCATGGTTAATCAACTTCTTGTAGGTTCCTTGTGAAAATGATATTGGCCAGACAGTGTTTCAGACTTTAATAACCGTGAATTTCATACAGACTGGAATAAATTGCATAGAGGAGAAGAAAGAAAAATGATGGAATATGACTGATTTGTAACCTCAGGTCAATGGAAGATTCTTGTGAATTATTCAACAGATTTTCAGTTCACAAGGAGGAAGCTGACGCGAAGATGAGTGCAGAGGGCAGCACCTTAACGGCATCCAGATTGCAGATTATTAATAACACGACGGTTATTGAATTGAACGATCATAAAATACATTTGGACACTGTACTTAATTAATTACTGCTGAATGTGTCCATTTACAGTTACGTTAAGAGAGTAATTGTTATAATAAAACACTTATTAATTACTTATGACAACTTTGCAACAACTTGTAGAAATATTCGAACACCTAATCTCAATAACCTACAAATTAAATATATGTTATTTTATAACATGCCATATAATTTCCATTGTTCAGAACGTTTTTAATTTAAATAATATTTTTTTAATTGTTACAATTATAGAAATAAGTGATGTGGTAATACCACCTACACAGACATAATTTATATTTTCATTCTCCATTTGACGGTTTTGATTTATAAATTTAAAATATAATAATTTATACTAGGACATTAAAATTGTTTCTTTTTAACACTACATTTTTTATGCTAAGTAAATAGATAAAATACAATTAAAATATCGGTGCCAAGATACAACCAATTATGGCGCCACGGACGACAAAATACTGCAGTCTCCTCATTGAAAGATTATATCAAATACTGGTAAACTTCGAAGTATTAATATTTATAAAACTAACCTAATGATTGTAATATCTTAAACACCACCTTTAAGATAATAGTACGTTTTATACCAGAGGAAATAAAAAACTAACTAATCCACTGAGAAAGCTGATGCAAAGCTAAATGCAAAAGACAGCACCACTGTATGAACCTCGAATATAGTGAAATTTGAGATTATCAATAGCATATATCGGTTATTGAAATCATTTTGAAGTTTGAAATTAAGATATGTTCTTATATGACACTACTCGCTTGAGCCCGCTAGAACTCTTCGCCCCCCAGACTTTCCGTTAGCCACTTTTCGGCGCTTTTGACAATTCTTCTAAGGTTTTTGACCCAATTTAAGAAAGTTTGAGTCTCCTACAAAAAGTTGTATTTAGTACGGTTTGACTTGTACATTTATATGCGTGAGTGAAAGGTCGGGATGGAATTTTATAGCATATGGATGAAACTGTGGCGATTCTATGATATACATATTTCATGCGTTTAATTCAAATAAAACTGGAAAGTATAGAAGAACTTCGAAATAATAAAATAATATTAATACTTATAGGAATAAGAAATCAACGATACAACTATTAATCTTAATGTAATCGAATCTATTATTTAACTAGCGATCAAAATATCTTTCTGATTTATTTGGTACAGAATATATATAAGACCTAATACAAAAGGAAGTATACAAAAAACATACAGCCTATCTTTTTATTTCATCTATTCAAATCAAATAATGCGACGTAAATCAAAGCATCCTCGGTACAAATACAACTATCATGGTCGATAAGTGCAATGCAAAAGTCGTTTTGAACGTTTGTAAAACATAACCAATATATCAGTGGCAAGGCACATACGATTATGGCGCCACAGGTGGTAATGTTGCAGTCAACTTCCTCATTAACCCCCGCTATATCGACGTTTCTAATCATTACAGATGCTGCTGTCGATTAGTTCGACTTGTGAATCGATTTGTTGACGTGTTTCAATTCGCTAAACAGCAGAAAGAGTAACGAGAACCTTGTTTAGAGAAAAAACCCGGGAAGCTCATAAAACTTCGATCCGTAACGTACAGTAAAATTACGACTTTCACCAAAAGCCGAAGGTATCAATTAATCCTTCCTAGGAGGAATGTAGATATAGAAGAACAGGGGGCTACATATCATCTGATTTATAATGGCGGGCGTAGTAAAAGGCATTCGCCCTAGGAAGCACGTTCTAATTGGAGGTATGTTTTTCCCGATCGGGGTCGTCCCATGTTTGTATCATGCACGCGTGCCTATGCACATATATACACGTGCACCGGAATTTATGCCCGGTTATGTCGTGTGTTTTAAGGGATCGTCGCTCGAGCGTAATAATTTACGAGCATTAAACCGGAAAAGATGGTATAACACGCGTGTAATGCCGATGTCAGCGGCGTCTGTCGATGCCTTCCTGATTAACTAGGTCGCTGAACCCTGCTACGAATACGCGCTCTATTCGAATTGCTCAAAGACTATAAACACTATTACTTCGAAACAATAATAATTTTATGTAGACTTATATGTAACAATAATAACAGTAAATAAATATTTTTTACTAAACACATTTATTTAAAGGACAGTAATATAATATTGCAAGTTTGCAACATTTTAAGAAGTAAGGTTAGAAATTATTTGGAAAATATCATATGACCCTAATTTTGAATAAAATTAAGATATTTGAGAATACAGAAAAAATTATTTATTCGAATTGATATTTATCTCGAATAAATACTTATTCAAATAATGAAAATAATGAAGAATTTATCTGATTTCAAATAAATTAAAAATATTAAGAATTTAGAAATTAAATTTTAAGTGAAATAATATGTTATTTTAAATAAAAATGTCTTTGAGTTAGTTTGGTTTAATTCTTGAAGTATTATCAATAAACAAAATTATTTGAGGATTTGTATTATTTGTATTATATATATGTGTTATTATTAAATTTTTTTATTTTTCATTAATTAGTTAGAAATTAATAAATATTCAACATGAATTCCTTCCTATTTCTACAAAATAAGTCTGCAATTCTACAAAACAATTACTTGTAAGGTCTCCTATGATTATTCTAACAATAACTCTAAATTGGTGTTCCAAAGATTATAAAATCTTTTTATAAGAATATCAAAATAATAAAGACAAAATGGCTACATCTAGATTTCCACTGTTAATAATCAAAATTCTAATACACTTTAAAACCAGTATCTCCACTGCGTCAATGAACATAATTATAATCGATAAATTAGTTCGTTGCAAAATGTGAGTAAAAGTATTCACGGCTATTAACGTGAACAGAATTTTCGGTAGCCTGTATAACGTCAGATCGAGTTGTTTCTTTTTCTCCGAACGATCAAGCTAGTCTATCCAGTTACCTTTTCCAATCGAGATGGAATTCGATCCTTGGTTATAAATAGGACCCCAAGAGTGAAGGTACACCAAGCACCAGAACCAGCACCGACACACCGGTGTACGCACCTTCGCCAACCTGCAAAGATAGCCGATACAACTCACACGCAGTGGTTTAACAACCGGGTCAGTGTTTTTCGCTCTAGTTGTGTTGATATGTATAATCTTGGTAATTATATACCACCACCACTATATAAAGATTTACCCAACGTCTCGGTAAGGCTCGCGAAGATAGGGGAACGAAGGTATCCACATTTTATTCCGCGCACCGATCACAGCTGATTGGCACTGACTGTTATTTGTCGGAGTCGAAAAAGAAAAAAGAATACGTTCATTCCGATAGGTTTACTCCTACGTGTCCGTGAACAACCAAACGGATATATTGTTAAGAGCGAAAATTACAGACGACTGGAACACGTCGAGGATTTACCGAAATAATTATTCGGCCAATCGAGATTATTGTGCTCGTTAAACGGACGGCGAGTATCATTATACGGAATTACCTTCAATCTTCACTGTATCTACTATTAAAATCGTTAATGATTTCGTTGTAAATAATTCTCGACAATCATAGCCTCGGGTTCATTAGGAAATTCGTGACTCGGATAATATAATATCACGGGAATAAATAATGAATGAAAACCGTCGGCCATTTTGGGAAGGTACTAGCTTCTTAAAATGGTTCACGGCAGTCATATTCGTATGCTATAACACTGATAAATGTGACAAATTTATCTTATTGAGTAAGATAAATTATCCCATTATTGGATGTATAATGTACATGATTAATAATAACCATTATTTAACAACATACACAAATTTTTCTAAAAAATAATGATTATTCAATGTCGGTTCGTATAAATTTCTAAGCAAATCAGTTTTTAACTGCAACAATGAATATTTATAAAAAACTGTCAATGATTAACTACAATTGGTTTGACGTGCCCTTTATCGACTACCACAATATTTCATACATAAATGAAAATTAACATATTTCTATTGTTATAGTGTTAATTATAATTGTTAATTTTAGTAAATTATCATATACATTCATGTATTTTTTAATTAAATTAATGACGTTAGAAATACATATTTGGTAACATATATTATTAAAATGTATAATTATAGTTCTTCATAAACACCTTAATAAACAAACCAACATTAAATTATTTTCTATAAAGAAACAGTAAATGCAAATATACAATATTTATGCACTAAATCATCAATACGAAACGAAAAGAAGTTTTAATTAATATTAATAATTTTGATAAAGTTTCATTACCTTATATTACCATATTTATTACATTTATGATAAAGATTAATTCGAGATTTGGTTATACAGCAAGCACCTATCACGTATAACGATGTAATTATGCTTTAATCACGCCATTACTTTTGTCCTTGCTTTCCCCAATAGTTTCCCTATACTTTTCTATGAATATTTGATTTAATAAAAATCTAAAATTTTAAATTACAAAGATAAAAATACGTCCATATTAAATATATAGCAAATCACATATAATTTAATCAATTTTTTCTCCGTAAATAATAACACTTACATAAATCAAAATGTCCAACCTTGTACAGTTTATTGATTCAAAATACAAAGCTACTAAATCATTTGCTTGTTGAATGAAATTGATAAATAATGACTATGAATTAGGCCCAGCTTATAATAAACAAATTACATAATTTCATTCGTCGGTTCATTGAACTTGCACGACCTCGTGTAAAACATGTCCTAGACTTGTCATTAAATCTTCTATTGTATGGTTGAAAAACCGGTCAACAAATAAAAGATAAAGCCTTAATTGGTGTTCATTCATCCAACATGACCGTCTGGTGGTCCTCCTTAATGCCTTCCTCGTTTATCCTTGACCATTATAATTCTTTTACGTAACATGTAACAATACAAACCAGAAATATTCACGGCTTCAAAAATTCTTTTCATAGGCAACATTTTATTCGTATTCTGAGAACATTCAGATTTAATACTGTGGATGTAACTGATTTTATGATCTAATTGATTTAGAATATTCAAATACTAGTTGCAGTATGGAACGTGGCTCAAAAAATATCATAAACAAATTATGATTTAAAATTCAGATGACTTTGTAGTTAAATTGATAAACAAAATTGTGCCAAAATATTTAAACAAGACATCAACTCAAAATATTAAAGTAGAATAAGTGAAATAAATAATATGTATACTATTAAACAGATCTAATAAGGGAACATATTGAACTGGGACATATGGGTTTTCTTCGGGTTCTGAAGAAAATATTTGACACATATTTTTTTATGTCGTCCATCGTTCACATTGAAGGGGTAATAGTAGCCCTCAAAGTTAAGGGCTGAAATCATAAGTGGTTCAACTCAGGAAATTTAATTATGTTTGGGATGTCCCTAAAAAAAGTGATCTCTGTTTATCAATTTGAATATTTGCAAATACGCACGAATATGTAAACAACTTATGGGAAACGCTAATCTACTCAATAACACCCCTTTGTTAATGTATCTTATTGACTTGTAAATATGTCAATGAACTCCATAATCAACATTAAAAACACTATGTGTAACAATCAATTAAAGTGTAAGCACATTTTTTTGAGAGGTCCTGTATTACGTATAGTAAAAAGACACGATAAAAACATAATGTGCTAGATATTTGCTTTGTCTTGATTCATAATAATTATAAATTATTATAATAATTATAATATACATATAATAATTATAAATAAGACATAGATATTATAAATAATTCCTGAATACGTAATTACCCTTTTTCATTTCTACATATTATTAATATAATTATAATTTACATTTATCTGTAAAGAAAATTTGTCTTTGTGTTTATAGGTATGTATCAACGACATGGTCATTTATGGTTAACTTGGACGAAGTTTTGCGACACGTGTTTACCTGACTTCGCAATTCTTCACTATTTTTTAAAACGGTATGATAAAATTTATTTACATTTTAACGCCCCACTTAACGATTAATGATCTAGATCTATAGAAACAGAAAATTTGTTTGCATGATAAAAAGAAAGATACTAATACATGATGTAATACCTTAGGTATTATTCTGTAGACGTTTTCATCAATGTCTATTCAACCAGTAACCTAGCCAATCAAAAATTGAAAGATTTAATGTCAACAATTTCTTTTAAAGACGATTTATGGAATTAATATTTTACTGATTTGTATCGATGTTTATTATGTTCAGAAGGTTGTCTTGGAGTGTGAAATTCCCGATTGTTTCATACATTGTGGAATTTCGTGTTTACCACATTAAATTCGTGCTTTTTCTTGAAAATATTTTTCGCAATTTTTTAGTAATAATACTATAAATTGAGATAGAATAAAGAACGTATGTTCTGTTTTGGTATCTGTACTATATTCCAGTATCTGCAAATTTCCAAGCCAATCGACTTAGTTATGGAAGCGTAATTAATGTACAAACATACAATTTGTTACTTTTATTATATTAGTATAATATAATTATAGAGTATCCCACTATCTCTGTTACAGACAATATTTCCGTTATTTTTAATAATACACGAAAATGGGAAAGGAATAAATAATTTATTTCGAAAGGACAAATATGACTAACAAGAACTTTTCCTTAAAGTCATGTTTTTTCAGATATCAAGTTAAGTGTTACCTCTTTTAAATAGTATTAAATACTTACATTATCATGACGTATAGTTGAAACAAAGTAACTTATGAAATACCATGATCGTCATGTTAGCTTAAATACAAAAATTTGAAAATATTTAATAATAGATACAAATGATGAAATAACTGCAATTACTATGGATTTATACTAATTGTTATCAAAACGTTGATAGTATTATTGAAAGCTCAGAATTTTGAGACTTTGGGACTTCGAAATTTTTTTAATTTCAGATCCTTAAGAGTTAAGGTCTTAAGATATGAAGATTTTGGGATTTTAGGATTTCAGGACCATAGGAGTATTGCACATTAGGACTTTAGGTCTATAGGTTTAAAATATTATAGGAGTTTAGAAGTTTAGAATTTTAGGACTTTAGGACTGCAAGAGCTTAAAACTATAGGACTTGAAAAACTAATAGGACTTTAGGACTATAGGACAATAGGCCTACAGAACTACAAAACTGCGGGAGTATAAAACTTTCGGATCTTAGGATTTTATGTTAGGACGTTAAGTCTTCATTATTTTAGCATATTAACATAATTTCTACCACGATTTTGTGTATACCTATTTCGACCAAAAGGTGTTTTTTGACACCTTTTCGTTTGTATGCAAAAATTGCCATTTTCAAAAATGGGTTTCCAACCACAAAAATTTGAAAAACCCTGATCTAGAATTTATTATTCACTACAACAATTTGAACTACCAGTGACAATCAGTATGCTATTAATATTTCGCCATGTGTAGTTGCAATGTCAAAAAAGAAGATTCACGCGAAAGCATGTTAGAAGGTGGGGGACCTCCTGAAGCGAGTGCAGAAAGATGTGTTATATAACTCGCGGACGCTCGTTAAGTCTGATTTTATATGACCGGTACTGCAAGTGAAAGTCGGGCGGGTTCGAAGAACCGAGGTGGATAAAAAGCAGAGCGATTTCACGTAACGTGAAAATCATACGCGTATAATTATCGCACAACGCGATATCTGAACAATTAGACAAAAAAGTAACATGATATGACAAACCACTAGGATATGAAGGCACGGTTTATAAATTCGCGTTTAAATCTGAATATAATATGGAGATTAATATTTCAATTTATTACCTTAATTTGTTACTTTTAATTCGTGATGATTTGGTATTTAGCGAACAATGTGATTATTATTAAGTATTCTTCTATATTCTTCTGTATTTTTCTGTATTTATTCATGTTTCCTAGTATCTTTTAACCTTCTTCAAATTACATTTCCGTACCCCTCCAACCACAAAGCCCAAAATCCTCCAATCTCAAAATCCCTAAATACTAACGTCCTTAAATATCTATATTCCTATGTTCTGACTCTCTTAAAATTCTGGATTCCCAAATTCCTGTGTCTCCAAATTTCTAGACTTCTAAATCTTTACATTCCCATATCTCCAAATGTCCAAATTTCAAAGCCTCTAAATCCAAAGTTCGTACAATGTACATGTCCTTAAATGCACAAACCCTCAAATTCCTGGACATTCAAATCTCTCAATCTCTAACATCCTATGTTCCCAAATTTTTTGGTGCGCGAATTCCTATTTCCCTAAATCCTTGAATTCCTATATCCGCATATTCCCAAATCCTTACATCTCCAAGTTTTTAACCCATCTTCAAATTTGCAAATCCTCAAAAATCCCTAAATGGCAGCAGAGACCAATTTTTTCTTGATCGCCATATTTTTCGTAGCGTTGGAAGATTTGCTCTTGACTGTACTATGAACGGCAAACACCATTCATTCATGCGATAGGTTAACAAAAGGAAGCATAAAAGGAAGAAAATACTTCCATCCTGTATGTAACAATATTCGAAGCAATTCCCTTCGTGTTTGAACGCTATTTCTCGTCGAAGACAATGTACCAGGATCCTCGTTCCGAATAAAGTCATCTTAGCACGCCTGTCTGCTTCATGTTACTGAGTAAACTTTGAGCCATCGCATCGGAACGAAACAACTATAATTTCCCGCGGCATTATTCTCACCATCATCGTCCGTACTCCAGCTGGAAGTGTGCCTAGTGCCTAAGGTTCGAGTCATCTCTGAAGTCGGACGTAATAAAGAAGGTCCACGATGCAGCCGCGAAGCACAAAAGGACGGGAGAATAAATCAAAACGCCCTCGGTAATGCGCGGCCTGGTCGACGCAAGAAAGCCTTTTGGTATTAGGGTTTTACACGGCATGAGAAATCGCTGATTTTCCCACGAAGTACTCGCCTCGCTACCGGGACCGCAACGGAGCCACAGTCGCGTTTGCGAACGCGCCTTAAGGCTCGGTACCTTCGCTTGCTCGTCGCGAAGCTGAACGTTTGCGCTCGTCCCTTCTATCGGAAATATAATTGGCTCTTTGCAAATCCATTAACTGGTACCGTGTGGCAGCTGGCGTTACCGTATTACCGCCTCTGGGCCCTCTCGCTAGTAATTCATAGTTTCATGCTTTCTACTGCTTAAGGACTTAATGAACGTTGTGCACGCATGTATCACAATCGGCTACATTGTGGGCCCGGAATCCCGATTTTGTGCCATAGTTTATCAAAATCAACTTGTGTAATTGTAAAAAAGAAGTATCTCAATCGATTTATAACGATGTCATTCTGTGAATGAATGTGAATGTGTGTGTGAGGTAAAGTTCGTGGCGCCACCTGTAGAGATAGAAAAGAAAGTTGAGAAGGAAGCGGGTTTGATGAGAGAATGAAAGGGAAAACGTGTGGCACAAATATGAAAGGAAATATGAAAATAAATTGAGATTCATTTTAGGTATGATAATTAAATGCAATCAAAATAGTGAACGATATTATTCTTAAATAAACTTGATAACAATTTAGAAATGATTAAGGAATATCTGTACAAAGATATTTTGGGGGCTGTCTTAAAAATATAAAGTTGATAAAATGTTTAAATAGAAATTTGTTTGGGTACATTCTTAAAACTACAAAGCTCTGTATACAATGAATGTTAATTAACACTAAAATTATCAGACGGATCATCTGACCCATTGTGACATACGATTATTTGAATATCCTAAGTATGTAAGTTCTGAAATATATATCAAACCCAACTCTGATATTACATAATTATTTAGCTGCAGGATAGTTTAAGTTATAAAGTATTACGAAATTTTGGTCTGTTGAAATCTTTCAAAAAACAACCAGTCAAGGCGGTTCATGTACCTTCGACCAGCGTACTTCCTCTTCCTAAGGGAAGTTACTTCGAGCCTAAGTACCCTACCAAAGGTCGTTGTAGAGAGAATGTCCTCAGGACACATATTGTGTTGTGAAGGACATTCCTGTACTGGCCATGAAGGAACGAAATAAAACAATTTTGTATTTTAAACGTGCCCATCAAACGTCATTCGGTGAAACCTCATCTATCATCGAACTGTTTAATTATCTTATAATAGTAACTCTTAATGCGGAATAACAGTAGTGTTACGTGAAAACATAGCCAAAGACGACAAAGGGCACAGCGCACTGATTGTAAGAGATCATGAAACCACGGGTTGAGTTAGATAGAGGATGCATTTGAAGCTACCATTAAGCCGGTGATTGATAATGCCCGCAGACCCGTTCTGCGCCATCGCGTCCATCCGATCAAGGTCTCTCTTGGTATACCGATCGCGCAAAAAACGAAAAGCGCGTGGCGGTTGTGGCGCGTAACAACGCGAAATCACTTGCAAAAAGCGAAAGAAAGCTGCATCGAGTGTACTGTCGCCGACATTCCTCTTACAACTCTATACCCGCCTCTATTCTAACGAGAAATGCTGATCAACCCCTTGTTCTACCCTTTTCTTTTATTCATTTTTTGCAATCATACCTACTGAATGAGGTATTTAAAAAGCCCACTTAAATAACTCGTTCGCTTTTCGATTCTCTTGTACATTAATTTAACAACTGTAGTTATATACAAGACTTCCATGATATAGCAATCATCGGGTCATCGAGTTTGATAAAACTTCTTGTGATGATTCTAGAAAAAAATGAGATTTTTTACAATTTTTGTCGATGCTCGATGCTTGGCAAGACATTTAATATTGAATACTTTACACTCGATAGGTGACACAATTGCAACGACAGGTTTAATACAAGAATTTGGAATAAGTTTTTCGACTAAATCTGTAAATGTGTTATACAGGTGATGTATAATAATAGAAAAATAATAATTACAAAAAAATTTATTAAACTT
This sequence comes from Megachile ligniseca, assembly GCA_945859555.1. NCBI lineage: Eukaryota > Metazoa > Arthropoda > Insecta > Hymenoptera > Megachilidae > Megachile > Megachile ligniseca. The sequence continues at coordinate 1,848,416 of OX243778.1, forward strand.
CTTGAGTGCCTTCGAGTGCAAAGGATTAATTCTTTAATTTCCAAAAAGGTACCACTTAGTTGCTAACGTAGGCTTCCTTTAAATAAGTAAACTTGACAATTTGTAATTTCTCAACATTTCAGATTTCCAAATTTCTAAATCTTCAAATTTCCAATTCCGACATTTTTATTCTTAAACTAGTATATTTTTAGATCTTAAAGTTTTGGTTTTCTAAATATCTAAATCTCCAGATTTCCACATTCCTAGGTCCCCAAATATCTATGTCCTCAAATTCCTGAGTTTTCAAATGCCAAAGATCCCAAATGCCTAGATCATCAATTATCTAGGTTCCCAAATCTCAGAGTCCCCAAATAGCTCTGTCCTAAACTTTCAAATTTCAGGGACCCCAAATTTCTGAATGACCCAAATCTATGTCCTGAAATTCCTAGATCTCCAAATTTCAGTTCTCAAGTCTCTAGATTTCCAGATTTCAGTCCTCAAATACCCGTATCCTTAAATTTCTAGACTCCCAATCCTTACATCCCGAAATTCCTATATCTCTAAATCTCAAAGTTTCAAAATATCTATGTCCTTAAATTTCTAAGCTCCCAAATTCTTAGAGTCCCATACTTCAAAGTTCCCGAATTCAAAAATTTTCAAATACGTATGTCTTTAAATTCTCAAGCTCTCAAAATTCTAAATTTCTAAATTCCTAGACCGCCAAATTCCTATATTTATACATCCCCAAAATCTGAAATCCTCAAATTCTTACATTCCCCAATTTTCAAATCTCCAATAAACCCTAAATATCAACTAGTGGCCACCTCTTGTCCCTTCGTGGTTATGTTTTCACTATGAGAGCCACATTTTCTCATAACTGTACATGAAAGGAAAAAATGTTCTGGATATAATGTGCACGTCACAAGAAGTTCACGAAAACATTTTGTATCTTAAATGCCGTTACAGTGTTGATCCTCTTCAAACAGCTGGTAGAACTTTTCGTTTAGGATGTCTGTTGAATGATGAAGGATAGCTTACGTCAAGAATAAGTCATCAGAAATTACGTGAGAGACATTATGACCGATGCCGCCAAGTTTCGTGTGGCACGCGAAAGATTACTTTCTAGAGCTCTTCGGCATACCCTCTAGTTGGAAGGTTTCCTACGGCTCTAGGAAACGTCCGGATATGATAATAAGCGATCCTCGCGCCAACGTTTTACGTCGAGCACGATTCGAACCCTCAGGCTTACGTACCGGGTTCACATCAACAGCTTGGAGAACCAATCCTCTTCCCTGAAGTCGCTGTCACGACCACCGGGAACGTCTCTGTTCCGTGGATCGTCTTTTAACCGGTTAACTGCGGAATTTAGTTTTAAAAATCCCTCGAGGGATGTGTAATTAAAATGAAGCAATTACGAGAATACACGTCGAACACAGAGCAGGTACTCTTACCATAAGTTTTGCGAAAAACGTAAAGTAAAACGGAGAAGGTTTACATTCCTACTCGATGAAAAGTGAACCATTCATTTGTGAAAAATTATTGTTGTTAAAGAGTTATGATTTGATACAAATTAATGAAATTTATAAACAAGGAGAATTAAACTCATAAATAATTCATAAATTAAACTCATTACAAACTTTTTTATAAAATAAATGTCAGAGTTATTATGTAAAGGAAACGTAGCATCAAATGACATTTTAATTACTTCCTACTAATATTTTCACGTATGCACGTCAACCTCACCGAAATAAAATTGTGGACTGATGAGTATAGAACGCAGTCAGTTCGTTAAATACCAAACTTGTTTCCAACGTTTTCACTCTTCATTCTGTATTTACATTATTTTACATTTTATATTTGGAACTATCCAAAGAATACTAATATTTACAAGATAACTGTGTACAATTGATCTCTCAAGTTACGACAATATAGAGGCAGCCTCATATTATGTCAAAAATCTCTAGCCATGATATACATGTATGTTGGTTACACATCAATCTAATTTCAAATGGAGCCTGCCTGTTGCTTTGATCATTACTAAATGAACCAATTCAATGTTCATTGTAAACTAGGCATATTATGACCTAAATATTTTGAACACAAGATTTGCATTAGATCAAGAAATGAGTCGTTTATGTAAAATAAAAGTATGTGTCTATTTTATAGTTAAGTATGTATACGATATAGTCCAAAAATTTAGCATTTAATTCTTTACCGCATTTTTATGAATTTTTGTCGCAACTTTTGGTCGTTGATTAGAATGAAACTTTAAGAGAATACAACATACCTCTTCCGTTTCTCAAATGGCTGGTCATATAAGGGAAATTATTCAAAAGCTTTAATTTTAAGTAAAAGTTGTTATACCAACTTATATTTATATTAAATATATTCTTGTCATATCATTGTTATTGTATTATTCTTACATTATTTATCACAAATGTTTGAATTATCAGAACAATGTACTTGATTTATATCATGACAGTACATTTATAAAATATATCTAAAAGTACCAAGAAAAAAAACGTAATTCTACATTTTCTACATTTCTACATTTTTACATTTTTACATTTCCAAATTTATAAACTGTTAAATTTATAAATTTATAAATAGACATTTATATATATATATATGTATATTATCCAAATTCCCAAATTACCAGATTTCTAAATTTACAAATTTGTATATTAGTACATTGAAAAATGTTATACTTTTATATTTCTAAATTTCTAAATTTCTAAATTTCTAAATTTTCAAATATTCAAATTACTCAATTACCATATTTTTAAATTCCTAAATTTGTAAAATTTCACTTGTTCAAATTTCCAAATTACCAAACACCTATATGTGTGAACTTGAATTCTTCGTATATCTTCAGCAATAGTGGATCTATCTATCACAATTACTACAACTATCTTAATCATTTAGGCAAGTAGTAATGTTCTAACAATGAAGACGCTGTTTACTAAATTGTAATGACTTCTAATCAGTGTCACGAAACAACAGTATCACTTTTGATTACTGCAGTTATTTTTTTCTTAAATACAAATTTTATAAAAGATTTGATATTTTTAAATAGAAAATTGCACGTAAAAAATACAGAGAGTAAACCAAATATTTTGATAATGAACAATGGCAATGCATAATATGCAATGAACAAAATTAATCAAAACTTATTTACGCAATTTGCATGTATTAAGTTAAAGTATATAGTTCTATCTCATATTTTACATACTAGTTTTTGACGTAAGTCCAGTACATCATATCAGGAATACACATACTCCTTTACTTTCCTGATATTATATCAATGACTTACCAGAATGCCAGTCTAAAGAATGCCGACAAGCAGTTGAAACCCGTACTTACTTAACGTTATTAATGCTAATATTAAAATTTAAGTCCGAGACTCTGAAATCCCGTTGGTCATTAAAAGGATAAATTGAAATGACCGCGACAAGTACTTTAAATAGAATTACATATATTCTGCCATTAGTTACATTAATTTCGATTCAAAAATTCACTCTTCGTGTCCACATTTAAAATACTAAACCTGCGCGTAACGATGCACGAATGAAAAGCCCGACAAACCGGTGTACTCGTATAATTATATTAAGAAAAAAAAAGAGATGGAAAGAATTGCGGTACAGTAGGGATGGTGGTCGCGAGAGCATCTTCACGTAGCTAATTCTCCGATTGCGCAAATATCTCGGAGCTTCGGTAGAAGAAATTAGCATAATGCCGGGAAGCATTAGGCTCGTGAGCGCAAATTGTGCGGTGGGCTTCGTCTCGAAGTAACACTGGGAAATAAGAAACAAGATAGAAGGTGGAACGAAAAGAAAAAGTATGTAGAGGACAGACCGAGAGTACATCGTTTATTTTTATGCATGAAAAGTCACCAGAGTAGTTGGCGAAACGAGGATAGGATTTGTCCGCTTGCGCATGATCTAAGTAAACTAATCGTTTAACGTCCATACGCGAAATTTGCCGTTTTCGCTTCGGATTCTCGTCTCGTTATCACGTTCGTGGTCAATTTATAAGCGAAACTTATATTCGTTGATTTCATCGAAGGAATTCATCCGATTCCAATTATTTCGTCCTGGGAATCGAACGGCTAGAACGTCCAGGCAATCGTGTTTATGGTAATAACCGTCGCAGAAAATTAGCCGATTGAAAGGAACACAGCAAACACAATTATTCTCCTTCGAGTGAAATCATCGAGTTGAGAATTATTTTGACCATCTTTGCGATATAGTGCTAAACGAAATTATAAATATACCTCCTTTTTGGCATTTTCTGTTACCTTTCACTCAAAATTCTTGTTCCTTTGTAGGATTATGTAAACATGGAGTACGTACATACAAACCAATATTTTATGTATGCATATATAAAAAATATATATAAATAATACTTTTATAATACATGAGGAATAATTAATTTTCTATTAATTCTTCCATGGATTAAAACATATCAATGTCAGGTCAGGCACATCATACATATCATTTATAAATTTTGTACACATAAAAAAATTCGCCACTATCTGAGATTCTTTTCAAAATCTACCATGATTTTCTATGAAATTTGCGTAAGTTCTGCCTTTACATCCTTATGCAATCTTCATCTAACCTTATCCAACCTTATCTGGGCTTTAACTTTACACAAATTTGTCTGTTATTAATTGGATCTTAAAAAGAATTTTCATCGAGAGTAACATCACCATTCTAATATTGATTGATGATACTGAGTACGAGTTTCACGAACTGTCGCGAAAACATCAAGCCGTCGATACCCAAATGTACAAAAAAAAAAACTGAAATGTTTAAAAAGAATTAAAAGAACATTTGCGAGAATAAACTTTTATCCGAGTACAATCGTAAAGTGGACAAACGCGGTAATTTTACACGACGTACGGTGTGCACAGTCTATCAAAGAATTTGTCCGGCGGTCAGGAGAGCCACGGGGAGATAAACCGTGTGCACGATATATCGCGCTAATTCAATGTCTTCCCCGGCGCATTTACTTTCGTTGCAGCTGGTCGGCTGGCATTCCAATTGCAAAGGGGTAACGAAACGAGAAAATAAAGGGACGAAAAAAAAAGAAACGGCGAACGAAATGCACGGGTCTCTGCGGTCGCCGCGGCGCAACTAATGTTTCTTCGAGACAGGTCAGTTACACCACGAAAACGTATACCTTCTGTGTTGATATTGGCTTCGAACCACAGGAATTGCTTTGAAAGACACGATATATTGCGTCACGGGAAAGGAAGGAGTACACACGTACACACACACACACGTGAGTGCGGTTGTCGATCGTGCTTGTAGGCCGGGGAACGGCCTTTAGGAAGTGCGAAGGAGAGCCGGCGGTGCTTCAACTACCTGTAACCACCTGTAACTACCAGTAATAACCTGCTTTTCTTGCAACACTTTCACGTTCAGATGGAATGGACTTTCGATGGATACTCGCGATGTGTCGTCATCCTGTAACGAGCTCGATTTCCACTCGCTCCCTTCCGATTGTACGGCGTATCGTCGATCAAGTATCATTATTAAGATGAGCGGCATCATTTTCACAACGTGAACGCACTATTCCAAGGGAACTATACCCACGCGATCAAAGAACTGATGAATCTTTAAATATGATAAGGTAAATGTCTCCGGTAGTTAAACGGTTCAAGAAGCAGTTAAGATAATTGCAATTTTTTTACTTAGATAATTTAAAATTCCAAGTAAATGGGTATATCCGAAAAGGCAAAATTTCCACTTTCAGAAAAAATAATAAGAATTTACATTTGAGTCGTTTATTTTGAAAGTGGGACAAGCCTATTTTGAAGAGAAATGAAGATAATGATAACAGTAGATAAAACTTTTATGTGTAAGCAATTTGTAGTGAAAATATTACGGTACAATTTGATAATACTGACAATACTGTTGAAAACGATAAATTATACAATCTTGGTGGTATAGGTAACCTTAATATGAGTGAAGACGTACTAGGTATAATTACTGATTTCTATTATCAACTTGCAAGTAAGTTGTAGTTCAGTTTCTAATAAATACTCGACAAAGCTGACACAGCTTTTCTTAACAATTTCACTGTTATATGAAAATTAATTACGAATTTTGCTTTATTTAAAATAGGAATACTTTTGTAGATAAAAACGCTACTGCAATAAAATCCTCATTTTTAAGGAATTTCATTATTTTTATTGTGCACCATATAAAATATTATACAAAATTTCAATATAACATATTGAATTTAAAATTCTTGATTCATTACCATAACAAGGAAGACCAAAAAATTAGATCAAGTACATCAGACAAATATGACATGATGGATTTATTATTTATGTATACCTCCCTTTCATCATTAATAGTTTAAAATGTTAAATCCTAAATAAAATTCAAAATATACATATAAAGTAATGAAAATTATTAACGAAAATGTGTAATTTAATTGAAATTCTTAATAAAAATGAATTTCTTTCTGCCACGTTATATTTTGTACTGTAATGTTTAAAAACCGTTTTCTTTGCTTTACTTTTACTTTTTATTAAATGAATTAATATTTATATAAAATTGCACACTATTTTGTTTTCAGTATGAAAAAAGGCTGCTAATTTTGATTAGTCGAAACGTTAAAAATGAATAGAAATGTTATTATTAACAAAATTTCCACTAATTTGTTACTTATAGAAACTCATTTTAGCACGCGAACATTTATCTTAGTTCAGTGAGTGGAGAGACTTAATAAAATTAATCAAGATCAAGTTGTGTAATTACAAAACACCAGTACGGTCTCTGTAACTGTCAGCACCCGTATGATTACTACTTTATTTATTTTATTTAATTGAAACAAAAACTCTAAAAAGTCCTGGAGAATGTTATGAATATTAAATTCATATTTTGTTTTGCATAAAACCTGCACATCGATATACATTTAATTACATGTAACGACAGGTACCAAAATTACACTCAAGTAAGAGCATAAATTTAATTTTTTCACTTATAACTATGGCTCAGAATGCATTTTCAAAGAATGTACGAGATTAACTTTTACATATCATAATGGTAATAACAGTATTTATTTTTAAATTATAATTACAATTATTATTAAGTTAATGTGTAGAGTATTATAATGTTCTTAAAATAATGTACTTAAAAAATTAATCTTACTGTTAACGTCATTTTTAATAAAGTTGATAGAATATTTTAATTCTATAATACCAAATTCATATTAAATCTTTATATCTACAAATAATATTACTTTTAAAAACCTTTTTTTATTGAAATTCGTTAAAAATCGCTCCTTATTGCTTGAACGAGTAAATCCTGTAGTAATAACCTTTCATTAGAGAAAGTAATATTCGAAACCAAAATACCAACGTCTAGCCGTTCTCTTGTTAGATAATCGTTTGAAAAGGATCGAAAATGAGATGAAACATTACGTAATAAAAATTGATTTATTTTTATTATTTACACTGGTATTAGCCATAAAAAATACCTTTCGAATCAGAGGTTAGGTGTTTTTATTTAAATAGTATGAGTGCTATGTTACAGTACTTTCATGTTTTCAAACCATGTCAGTCATTTAACATGAAACAACCTAATAAATTAACCTTTCAAAAAATTTTTAATGTGCGGAAGTTCAATCTAATTCTCGAGCAGCCGTTCGAGCTAATTCATTACTCGTTCGATATTCCCAGAATTAATCACAACTACTTCATTAATCATACACTAACGATAAGCGGGAACCGTTTCGAATTAACCTAAGCTGCACGAAGTAACCTGTCTCTAATCCAGGAACGCTTGCAGGAACACTTTCTCCCACGGCAAAAAGGAGCAATACGTAAATCCTGCAATCCTCGAACACTGATCAGACAGCGTAACGTTACATTTCCTTACGAAATAGTTGTCAAATACGAATAATTACCAATCGATGACTGACAAAGCAATTATGTTATTAAAATATTCACTGCGATAGCTTTTCTTCATCATTTATTTTCTATTTGGCCAAACGAGAAAAATGCATATCTGATCTGAGAAGCGTTTAAAAAAAACGGATAAATTAGCTTTGATCGTTTTTCACTACATTTTGTTATTTCATGCTCCAATAATTCTAACAAACATCGTATTGTAGGAAATCGCGTTATAGGAAATAAAAAAAGCAAGGTTCGAGTCTCAACAAGAAATTACATGTTTTTCAGTAAATATTTTTAATTAATCCAGCGTAAACAACATATTATAATTGTATAAATACAGTTCATATACTTGATGACAAAATTAAATAAATTCTAATATAAGATAAAAATTGAAAAATTTGATAATTAAAAATAAATTAAATAAATGAACTAAAATTTTAACTATTTATGATGTGTAATACTCTTTGCTACTAATTATTTTCTTTACACACGTGTATCCGTATATTATCATGTTATAGCATGATTCGTTTCAAGATATAAATTATATTGTGAAAGTACTCAGTTGCAAGAGAATTTCCGTATTTCGTGAAGCACTTTTTAGCGAAACCGCGTTGTAGAATTTCTACATTTTCTGAAACGTGGTGTAAAAGTGCCGTGGTTTATGTGCATTCTTGACATTTATTTTCAGCACACTTTAAACTACAGATTGATATAGAACAACTATTTATTTATCTATGTTACCAAATTAACACTTTCAAACCCAACTATGTAATATTACACATTCCAGAAAGGCGGCAATCTTTGAGAGGTAGTTGTTAGGAGATACAGCAGTAGATAAGATCTTGCATTTTCCATTCCTTCAGTCTTCACCGTGGCAATATAACAAGATATAATCCAAACGCAGAATACAACTAACATTTCTGTTGTGTTTAAGAAAGGCACACTGGCAAAGAACACGCGTTATAAAAATTAAAGATCAAACTGTGAGAACTCGTTCACATTATCATTCCTTCAGTTCGCCATCTTAATAATTCTGTGAAGTAAAAATGTTCTATTCGTACAAGAACCACGCATACCTTACTATACGTAATATAAGATAATTTTAACGTAAGAATCGATTGTTAGCTACAATAATTAAAACTTTATTTACTTTAACATAGCAGCAGTAAGTAAATAAACTCTGACTAACGCAGCTATTTGTTAAAGTAAATGAAGAAAGAAAAAGAACGATGAGTTGGGTTGATAGATAAACCTTAAAGTCTATGAGTTTAATATCTCTATGAATATTTATTTTTATATATATTCATGCCAAAAAAGCATGTACAATCTATGTTCTATTCGTGCCAACTGTCTTTTATTTTATTATCCGGCCGATTTTTCTCTTGTGCACCTGTTACTGTATTGTAGGATGTTACTCCATAGGCACCGAGTACTAGGTTTTTGCAGAATGTATAAATTACTATCCGAAAGTCATAGGTTAAGGGCTTGAATAATGTAAAAACATACAAAAATCATGAATACGTGGCGCCAGCCGTCAAAGTAGATTCGAATAGAAATTATTCTTCGAATCGACGATAAACAACGAATCACGATGAAAAGGCTGAAAATCGCTCGCAAGTATTACCAGCAAATCTGAATCTCATTGAACGATCGTTGGCGAACAGAGCACGGGGCGGAGGGGCAATTATGGAAGCATGAATATTTATGGAAACTCGTGTACCGTGTAATCTTTATGAGACAACGGCCGCAGGATGTCGCCCGGTACATCGCGATGGCTCACGGTTCACTTTGTCGGTGCGCACTCGCCGAACTCAATTACCCTGACGAGGGGGAGAGATCTCCAGGTGAAACTACGCGGTCGAAGAAGCGATCGATCCTCTGGTTAAGTGGCTACCTCGGCCCCGATATCTATTCGCTGACAAAAGGACGCGCGATCTACACACAGTCGGGGAAATACGATCTTCCCTACGGCTGAACGGAGGCGCGTGGCTTTTTACCATAATTAACGTGGACCTGAGATCCGAGGATCGCGTAGGATGTACGCTTCTGCATATAATGCTGCCATCTTAGAACGTGGATCTTTTAATGATAATTGAGATATCAGACCAGGTATAAAATAGACCATTCGTGGCATTGTTGTCTGCGCCACGCAATCTGAAATACCGGCATCCTTTAAAATCTCACTTTTGATACGTTGTTGGAATCTGGGTGAGAAACACGAGGACCGATTTGTACACTTACAAATACATTTCGGATACAATGAACTCTGCGAAAACAGACAGACTGCCACGCAAAAGGATCGAAATAATTCACTCTGACCTTTTCAACATTTTAATTTTTATACACTGGACCTCGTAAGTGGGGCTTATCTGTCACTTGGTACTTGATGACTAGTCCTAAATGATATATAAGTGTCTCTGCAAACTATCTTTGATTTTCGAACTTAGATAAGAAATGAGAAAACAAGACTAACCAACTCGTTTGGATACATCGATTCTGATACGCTTATCTGTGTTAAGAAATAATATTGTCGACTTGGGCTAAATAAGTTGCATAAAACCTAAGCGCCATCTCCTATAAAAGGAAATCAGTAAACTAACTGCCTACCTGTGTTAAGTTACTAGGTAGGTCCCACAACGTGTGAATTATCTCCATACTAGATTTTACAGATCACAACCATGCAAAACCACCGTAAATTGATAGAGGTTGATAGAAAACCGAGTTATAATATTAATCTCTATATATCATAGTCTATATTTAGGAACTTCTTGTTACATTCATAACTTTTCTTATACTAACGAGAAAAAACGCATTGGTGTTTCTTTGGCAATTCGAATTCTAAACCCTAATATACGAATCATATAGATTGTGATATCACCTAGTTTACACCTAACTTGTAAATTACTTATATCCTAGGGAATTTTGTCACTGATTGGCTAACATCATAGAGAAATGTTCTATTGTGGACTCGTTTCAGAACAGTGGTTGTAGAAACTACGTCAAAAAGAAAATAGAGGTTGTTCAAATAGTAAATGCGAGTAAACAACGCTGCAGACAAAATATAGAAGAAATCACTTAAGGATTTATTACACGATCTGAAATGCCGACATCGCATTAACTTTTCTGTTTGATGAGGTTAATCTCCTATATTCTAGCCGCCAATTTATGCACATATGACCATACTGATGTTATCACCAGATTGTCAAAGCCTGCTAATGTATTTGTGGGAAACCGAATTTTTTTAGTAACTCTCTTGAGGTTTTTAAATATAATATATTGAACAGTCTCTATATAGCGGTATAATTTACATGAAATTGTCTGAAAAAAAAAAACATAATTTGTACAACTTGATGGTACCCTCTTACGCAGGTAATTTTCAAATAAACTTTAACGTTTGCTTTGCAAACAAAGCCAAATATTTGGAGATCATTAAAAGCGAAAGGTACGAGTAGCAAATAGCACGGTAATGCCTATAAAATCGTGTTTGGCTAATTGTAAGTAAAGATATGAAGTAGTGAAGGTCAATGGCCGTTACTTTTCCTATTCCAAACATACGCCGTAACGTAATATCAGTTTTCCGTGGAAATAAAGCGTCACAGGTTATTGTTAACTGTAGTGTGTTCCATGTTCCTCAATTACTTAGCGAGATACAATTGCGACGCTATTGTTACGTCTGCTTATGCGCTAATTAGTACCGACGTAACACGATTCGTTTTACTAATTAACATACTTGTGTAAGGTTGATCGTCTGCTCATAGTCCCACTCAGTTTGCACCACTCGAAGTTAAACTAGTATTTCATTCGAATTTTGAAGATATTAATATTAGAATTAATTTAGAACAAATAATTCTTTATTATTAAATATTACATTTCTTGTGTAATACATTTGCATGGAAATACTGAAAAATAATAAATTTCGAAGATTATAATTTCGAGACATTACAACCTTGGAACATCCGAAACTTCAGATTTTGAAACGTTGGAATTTAATTTTACGAGGTTCTAGTATGCTCTTGGATTTCACTAGGATTTCCCTTAAATGTTACCTGAACTTTTCCCACGTTTCTCCTAAAATATCCTCAGATTCTACATAGAATTCCCCAAATTCTAACCAGAAAAATTTTCTTAGGTTATGACTAAAATCTCCTTAGACCCTCTTTTTTCCCTAGATTCTTACGCTCTCTCTAGACTTCTTCAAAGCTGAAGACGCGTGATGTATGGCTGTTCCCTCTATACTTATATTTTCTTAATCTACGTTTCATAAGAACGTACACTTGTCTTTGTTTAACCACAGTGTAAAGCAAGAAATATCCCATCTCCCGACGAGATTATCCACGTTCTAAGCTATGTTCTTTAGATTTTCCCTGTGATCTTCTAACAATAAGATCAAAGTGGTGGAAGGCTTAACCTTAATGAAGTGAAGCCTTGGTTGCACCCAAGTGTACGTATGCCGTCTCGTATTCGCATTTGTCGATTTTTATTGAAGTTCCAGCTCTTCATAAATACACAATTCTGATGCGTATATTGCAAAATTGTTTCCTGGAAATCTTCATGGGACACTCGAGCGAGCTTCGGCTTTAATATGCGTATCGTATACGTGAATGCTTCTACTCGTAAAATAAACTAGGACAACAATTTACCTGCGGTTACTGCGTGCACGTGTTTGCTGGATGCTAAAGATGTATGAAAGGCATTATTGCAAACTCGCCTCTTGCCATTGCGCCCAGTTCTTTCTCATTTTCTCGCTCGAGCCGATTTATGCTCTACTGCAGAGATTAACTGCTTGGAAAACTGCTGCGGAAATAAATGAACACGGAGAAATGAAAGTGAAGAAAAAAAATGCGTATAATACGAATGGTCATTTATAGTTTGTTGAATTTGTCTGAGTAAATTGAAAAACATTTTAATGAACATATAGCAGTGAATCATCAGTAGACACTCACGTAAATTTATGCGCTCATAAAATATTTTCACCTCAGGTGATTTAAAGTATTACTTTAATCCACATGTTGCTAATTGTACATAACTTCGGTTTCTCATATGTTTTCTTTGATTTATATATTTTTCATATGGTCTACAATATTGTAAATACATAACTGCTGGTTATGTTAGGTTAGATTTCAGGTTATGTAGAAATTTCAAGTTACGTAATTCCTTTTCATACCCGATTACAGTTACTTATACATAATGTTATTTATAATGTAAGTTAATTTATTCTACAAATTTTATAGAATAAGTTTATACAAAATATAAATAATTTTATGCCAAATCGTATAGAATAATAATTGTCAGCTACTCAAATCATCTTTCAAAAACAAATGCGAATGGACTTTAAAATTTACAAAAGAAAAATAAGTTGCAAATTACCTCATGATAGTACAAAATCTAGATATCACCATAAATTTATGTCTCCTAAACAAGTGAACGTTTAGGGCAAACAACAGTTCTCATGTTTGGAAACTATTATCGATTAAATGTGAATGATAATTCTGAATTATCCCCCTTTCGTTTCAAAAACCGTGTACCTTACACCTATCATCTCCATAGCTGCTCCGCGTCTACCTTCTATGCACAACGCGTTATTGTTCCCATGAATCGCACGTTGGGTGAGTATCGATACAGGATACGCTTCGTAGCCAATTATTATTGCCATTTAGATAAGGAACGCAGTCAGTTAAGCCTAGAGACCCTCTAACTATCATCGCTTGCATCTTTTTTCGCATGGATTATGCATCGATGCAAAGGTGCATCTTATTTTAAGGACTAGGACTAAAAATCAGTATTATATCACTATCGATGAAAAAATGTTATGCAAAATTTTAAGGAATTTATGATTATACAAGGTTTCAAATATTGTGATATTCAGATTTTGCAAAATATTTTATATAAAAAAGTTTTACTAAAAGAGACTGAGACTGATATAGGTACGTTAATATATCTTAATTTGTTAAAATATCGCATCATCGATGAAAACAAGAAAATGCCAGTATTCAAGCTGACTATTTATTTAACAAAATTTTAAATAATTTATAACTAATCTCTAAATTTTAAATTAGTTTTCTAATTCTTAAATGTCTGAATTTGTACATTTGTACATTCGTGCATTTGTGCATTTGTGCATTTGTGCATTTGTGCATTTGTGCATTTGTGTATTTCTGTATTTCTGTATTTGTGTATTGGTAAATTTCTACATTCCTGCATGTCTGTACTACCACATTTTTCCATTTACACATTTCCAAATTTGTAAATTTCTGCGTTTAAAAATTTGGAAATCAAAACATTTTTAATTTCTATACTTCACAAATTTGTAAATTTCTTCGTTTATAAAATTCCAAATTAATTAATAAATTTGAATATTTGTTAGAATCTCAGAAATGGAAAAGAGGCTACGATGTTGTTCCCGCAATCCCATACCTGATCGCATGCATGCAACGTGCATGTCGGTGCCCATAAGTTCATTGTCGGCCACTCGGTCCGCCATCACTGACTTATACCACTTTCATAATCACTGGTACATATGTATCAACTAATTCCGGTCTTCCTTACTCAAAGGATCTTCCGATAACAAGCGCTATTAAACGCAAAAGGAAACATTTCTTTCGCATTTTCAGTTACTTTACGGTGATCGAACGCGAGTATTCTTTTCGTCTGGTCTTTGTTTTCCGCGTCCTCGAAAATCGCAAACTCCGGGTGGCCAGTGACCGTAGCAAGACGTAGTAAGTCGTATCGTTCACAAGGATCTACGATGCTAGATGCAAATGGGCTTCGCGAGAGCAGCAAGCAACGAGTCGCCGCTTTGAATCTTAATAAGAATTCGCTTTCTGGTCTCGTTGATTACGGGATTAACCGAGAGTCCACTGGAGGAAAGTTTAGTGGTTTCTCACAGTTCGGTAGAAACCGTGATCCGAAAGCGCACGAGGCAATCTTGTGCACAACCTAATTCAATCTAATCGCCAACACCTCGTGGATGTTACGCCATCGAAAACATCGCTTCGAAAGATGAGTACTCGCTACCGAGCAGAGAAGTGGATCCCTTGACGAATACGTATAATCAAAGGAACTATTGCGCGATTTAACGATTACGTAACAGCATCTTCAAGAGTCTAATTCACATCTCTATAACTCTATAATGTCCAATGATTTTCAATCTAATGATGCACTTGGTTTGTACAAAATGGACCAATGCTGTGTTATTAACCTACTTAGTCGATTCGTAAATCGTGTCACGCAAAAGGATTACAATCATTGATGCTAGAAAGTATATGATTTCATTTAAAACAGTGAAACTGTACCTTCCCCCCACCCAAACAAAAATTTTGTTCACTACAAAATGGGCCGCGTGAAACTTTTGTCTGAAACATTTTTTCTTAACCTACAAATTTTTTAAATTATAAACGTACTTTATGTGATTGACTTTGTATAAAAGACAATGACAAATAGTTTTGATAAACGTTTAATGGCGCAGTAACATCTACAAAGTTTTGTTAACTAAAGTTGAAGATAATTTTTTATTGTTAACCTTTCAAATTTACTTTCAGGACTCTATCTAAAAAATAAGTAATCACTACAAACGAAAGACACGAAATTACATGAAATACAGAAATCGATATCGTTCGGGATACTTTGTCCACAACTGCAGGTGGACACGATGTTATGGTTATCTAAGAGCAGAATTTCCTGAAAAATGAAAATAAGTAATAAGTGAGTGGAAGATCAAACCTGATTAGTAAGAGCCTTCCTCCAGGTGCAAAAATTGCTGAACCAATTCCCGATACAATCTTAGAGCCAGCATCTCCCTTGGAAAAATGTCGCATTCAATCTTTTTCCACTAGTCATGAGCACGTGACGCTATCTTAGATCGCGAAACGGCACACAGCAGACTATGATATATCGTCAATTCGAGGAGAGCCAAATGAACATCCTCGAGCGACGCTCTGGATCACCCAGGCTGGCGTGCATGAATGAAACCCTTGTGAAAAGATATCATCTTAACGATTCGAATCCATCACCCGATGCCAATTCTAGAATTTTGCTACCAAGGTGATTTCGTATCTACGCAAAACCGTTTTAAAATAAACCTTATACCAAAAAGGTTACTTTCTGGATCAAACGACAGCTCTCCGTAGTAGCTCGAGCACTCCGCTCGATTTGCTTGAGTTTCCTCTTGGCTATATTCATAAGCGTTTTAATCAAGCGACAACATCGCGTCTCATCCACAGCAGCCGTCCACTCGTACGCGGAAAGTCGATTAAAGTAACACGAAGATGTAAAGGAAGACCTCCTTCGAGGTAGATCCCCTTAATTCTAAGCTGTACATACATTGGCAGAGGCGCGAATCATGTACACTCTTATCCATAAGTCAAATATTCTGCCTAGGTACTCTTTGGACTCACCCCAGACTTCTGTCTACGTATCTAGACTCTTTAAGTGTACTCCCTAGGTACCTAAATTTTTCATATGCACTCCGTAACATCCTAGACTCTCCATATGCGCACCCTAAGTTCCTAATCTCTGCTGACTCCCTAATTGCACTCCCTAGGTTCTTAGATTCTCTGAAAGTTCTCCTTGGATACGTCTTAAACACCCCTGAATTCTAAATTGTTTGATGCTGCTTAGACATTCTCCAAGTTCTCATTAAGCTCTCCATAGCGACTTAATTAGATGTTAACTTGGAATTCAATTCAACACTGTACAATATACTGTATTAACAATGAGCATTCTGGCACTCAGTTTGATATGAAATTGCTCGTTTAATGTTCCTTCTAAACGAATGTTCCTATTCTTACCGTACGTTCTTGCTCGTTTAGTCCAAACGCATACTCGATTATCTCTAGGTTCTCCCAAGATTGAAGGCAAACAGTGGTTCCTACACTTACCTTCTTCCAAGAGAAACGTACGTTGCACCAGAGTGTACAAACGTTCCGTACAACGCGTATATTGCTATCTCGATAATAGAATGATCTATCTGCAACGAGCGGCAACAATAAGCGAGCAAGATATTATTCCAGCACCGGACTGTATCTCGGACACGCGGGTACTTGATCTGGAAGCAAGCAAAGTACCTAACCTAACAAATAACAATACAATATTGCCCTCACGTAGCGTACAGGGTCTCTAGGATCAGCGTCATTATGCACTGGCAACGAGAGAGGTCCTTATACAACACTCTTGGACAACAACGGACAGATAGCTACGAACATAACCTCGATCCTCTTCTTCTTCTCCTCGACCATTCTCTGTTATCCCCTTTCGTCTTAACCTCGCTGTCTCACCGGATCCAGCACGTTTTCAATACTTAATGTAGCACGGATGAAGCCCCGTTCAATTACTCGCAACACGATACCACGGCTATTTATTGTGGTTTGCCAATGCTTGGATATCTCTGTTCCTCTCTTCTCTGTTGTTTCTTTCTTCCGTTGACTCGTCGCCTTCTTCTTCTAACTCTTCCTGTGTCTACACTTTCATTTCTACTTGACATTCTTCTTCAACGCCGCTATCTGTGTACACTGAAACCATTTTACCTATTGTTCTCCAGATCTCCTGGTTACCGGAACTCAGACATGTTTTCTTAGAACTGGAAAGTGTTTTGACAATTGCAAGTGATTTTGGAAGAATAGTTTTTGAGAGAATTTAAAAAAACTATTCTTCAAAATCTATCAAACTAATCTCAAAAACTATTCCTTTTGATTAAATCTCTAATGAAGTAAATTTTTACTGTTTTACTTTAATTTACAAAATTATACGAAATTTATAAAATTTACTAGTTTATAATGATTAAAACAAAAATTTACAAAATTTTCTTAAATTTATAAAATTTACTGTAAGAAAATCGTATTATATTAAAAATAAAAATCTTGTTTTATTAAAGTAAAACTCTAATATGCTATTTCTTAAAAAAAAAATAATTTTCACATGTTCACAGTACAGTACATTTTGTTAACCTCAAAAAACAATGAAATTATTCGTATGATTTATTTCAGAATTGTAGTTCTTTAGTCCCTCGCAATTTCGTAAAACGATAAAAAATATGAAATGTTTGATCCATAAAAACCAAAAAAGGGATATGATTTGAACGAACTTAGAACGAATTATAAAATCAAATTTACGATATAATATAAGCATTATAAAATCGGGTTGACCAAACATCGAATGTAACGAGTTATAGTCCACTTACTGTTGATAGAATCTCTTACAATGTTTGAACGTCAATCACGCAGTATGGTCCACTTTAACGTGATTTTCTTACGATACATCACCACCGATTTTCCGTGAACTTCCGGATCGGGTAAGAGAGGAAATCTTATTCATTGCGAAGAAAGATTACCGAGGGCAGATACCGAGAAAGGTTCGAAAGACCAACCATCCCTCCGCAGCAGCGGAACGGCGTGCAACATGGCGAACGTAATGGACGATCGTTCACGGATGGCTTTCACACGATAAACAATCGATACCGACGCTGTTGTTAATCCGGAATTATCGTCCCGAGGCAGCCAGGGTGGAGACTGTTATCGAGAAACCAGGAAGCAATTGGAAGCCCTTTCCTCGACGAGAGCTATTCTTGACGCGGATTGCTATCGTTCCGTAAACTATCTTTCATTTGCGAGATCACCCTCGTATCTTCTTAAACCCTTTGCCTGTTTACTAAAAGTCCGACACGTGCGGTATTAAATAACGCAGTCATCAAATTAATACCACGTATAAAGATTTCACTTTTTTAATTGCAATAGATAGTTTGATAATTTCTAGATTTTGGAGATTTACGGATGAACTTATCTGAGAAATTAATTTTTCTGGAAAAAATTGTTTTCGTCCATTGTTCAATTAGATAATTAGAATGCGGTATGTATAATATACTAAAACTGTAAATTCAGTGGTTAAACAATTTTCAATCATTGCAATAAACGATATTTGCAACCAGAACGTTTAAAAATTTTAATGTTTTCAACGATGCACATTTTTAGAATTTAAGGATTTAAAAAGTTGGGAATTTGGAATTTGAGGATTTAAGTATTTATGAATCTGAGAATCTAGGAATTTAGAAATCCATGTCTCTTACCTTAATGAACAAATGTGTGTCACTGACTTCTTTCACAAGAATGTGTAAGACATCTTATTTTTGCATCCCGATTTGAATTACTCCTCAACCGATCTCACGTCAATAGCTTTCTCTCGATGCTTGGATTATTGAAAAAAATCGTATCGATGAGTAAACGTGTCTCGTCGTTGAGTAAATAAACGATTTCGTTCCGCGTGATCGCTGAGGTGTCTCGTGGTGGCTGACGGTTACATCTATTCCGACGAGCGACCGCGACTCACGCCACTCTGTCTCAGCCGACATTGCAACGATCGCATCTAGATCCTCGACTAAGGTTACTGCTGTTCAGTGCCAGGAAGGTGGACGTTTCCAGTCGATCGGTAAGGCTACTCGAATAAACAGTACCGAACGTCAACGTGAGCGTTTCAAATTGGAACGTCCTCCTGTCGATTTTTCTACTTGCATCGGAAACAGTGCTGTATAGTCTTCGCCGCGATACAGCAAGGTCGTAAACCTCTGCGAAAATCAAACACAAGATGCATCGCCGAAGCAGCAGTTTAACACTTCCTCATATTGCAAAAATTAAACGAATTAATTTGCACTTATTTATTCTGGATTTGAACACTATTCGGATGTAGGCTATAATTAATGGGTTGTACTAGTTTGGTTTACATTAGTGTTAAGTCAAATTTGAGTTAGATTTTGAAAATCAGTTACATACATATAGTCAATATGTGTAGCTTCTTAAATTTTTTAAAATTTCACATGTTTATAAAAATTGTTATATAGCGTTTTTTATGAGCTGATTCTATTTTCTAATTCACCCTTCAAAAGAAGGACTGTCCCATTTTCTGTAAAATATGTTTAGTTAGTTTAGTTACTTACTCGAAAATACAGGAGATAATGCTGAAGCCTACAATCAGTGATTTTGCTCAACGAACTTTACCATCTTGCAAGTCGTAAGATTACAGAAGAGTCGCGTATAAAAATGTAAAAGAAACAATAAGGAAGTGATTGAAAGGGTAATACTCTTCCGGTAGGTGGGGCCGAAATGAATGCAGATTAAAAGCGAAAGGAAGAAGACGTAGTCGAGTCAGTGCGTGCCTCGCGGGGTTAGACGTCTCCTAACGTCTTTTTCAGTGTTCGGACAAGAAGAAGATACGCCGTGAAGAGCAGCGGATCGCCGTTGTCTTCTTTCTCTTGATCTTCCGAGGCACGATGATGATTTCTCACAGTCTGTTACACGGACGGCCGGTGGTGTATCGTTTATACACCGGGCCGATGTACATGCCGCAATAACAATAACAACGAAGAGCAGGCAACATCAACTTCTGAACTGCCGGAGAAGAGTTTTAAGCGGTTGCTACAGCGAGGTTGGGCGAGATAGATAAGGGGTTAAAAGGTTCAACCGTGAGATTGCGAGATTCTCGAAATAGTTGTACTATTAACGAATCCTCGCACGCCTCGTGCCTCAAACCGTGCGAAAACATCCGCTCGCCTCTTACCAGCGAGCTATCTAGCTGTTTTATAGTTCGTGACGCCCATTCGCGGACTGTTAGAAGTACTTTGATTAATTAACGCTCGCATGATCAAGGACGTTCACCTTTAGCTTGTCAAACTTTACGATTGCAATCATTTCCCTTCTGTTCGTGTGTATGATGTGACGTAGGGTACTTGTCCGTGTTAGTGAGCATTTATGTTTAAATGAACAGTAAAGATAAACTTATAAAAATAAATATAAATAGTACAGTTTTTAGTTAAAGGCTATTAGTGTTTATGTTCCGGTACAAACAATTTTACTGGAAAACGGTCTCGGAGCTGTACATGTTAAATTCCTTAACTTAGAATATAGACATAAATAAATTTAACTTAATATATAGATATAAATAAATTTAACCAAATTATAGACATAAGTGAATAATTTACAGAAGTAAATAAATTTGTTCCTACGATTTTAAATTTGTTCATACAATTTTAGTATGAAATATTTTACAGTGTCAGTTTCATAGATATTCGCAGAAATTGATTTGAATAAGACACTTTGCATTTATACGATTTAACCTAACTGAGCAATAATTTATTAATTTGACCTACTTTTGAAATCGGTCAATAACAAAAAGGGTTATAAAGTAGATTATAAGTTATTATCATTATTATTATTTTGTTGCATATTTATTAGTATTTAAGTGTTATACAAGCTTGTAAATTGAATTAAGAGAAACCTCACGTATTTACTATATGTATACTAGGGGCTATGAGCATTCACTAAATGAATGAAATCATGAATGAAAATTTTCACGATTGTATACTGGGAATTTAGAGATTTAAGAAACTAATATTTTTGATATTCAAAGATTTAGGAACTTGAGTATTTACGTATTTATGTATTTAGGTATTTAGGTATTTAGGTATTTAGGTATTTAGGAATTCAGGTATTTAGGTATTTAGGTATTTAGGTATTTAGGTATTTAGGAATTCAGGAATTTAGGTATTTAGGTATTTAGGTATTTAGGAATTCAGGAATTTAGGTATTTAGGTACTTAGGAATTCAGAAATTTAGGAATTTAGGAATTTAGTCATCAAGGAATCTAAAGATGTTGTACTCAGGAATTTTCAAGTTTAGAAATGTTCCAGTTTACTTATTAGATCTCTCAAAATTAAGTATAATTGTTAATAAGCTGTTTTCCCCACATTCGTCTTATCCAAAGGAAGCTTACGTTGCACCCAAGTGTGCGAAGTGATTCAACTTATCCGGCAGTCTCAAACCAGATCGTTCTACCCACGCGTATGGAAAGCAGAAGGTATCAATGAGAATACCTGGTTGCAATTCCCGGAACGATCAACGGCCGATAACTCTTAGCCCCGAAGACCTAAACAATGCCGGATATTCGTATCACTTGTAGGATAGTAGATAACCTTTCCGTCTTTGTTCTACATCTACTTTTCAGCTCTCATTTTCCTTCTTTCTTGCATCGCTTTCCTGTTGCCACGGGGAGTTGCCGACAAGGCGGTCGTCGATTGCAATTTGCCGATACGATTCTACCTGCCGCATTGAGCTCCGTGTTTCCTCCTTTTCACTCTTTCTTCTTATACTCTTCTCCTTGTCCATCTTACCTCACTCTTGCCACCCATTCCCTTTTTTTTTTATGTAATTATCTATATCTTGTTCTTTCCGTTCGAGTTCAGTCGGCTTAAAATCCGCGCGTCAAGGTTAGTCTAGCTGGTACCAGATGCATCTTTTCTCTAGTAACTAAGCCTGCACTTGTGCAACATCCTTCTAAACTCCGACGTGCTCAACCGGTATCGCAAAACTTGGTCCCAATGCTGATATGAATTAGATCTTGCAGTTAGATACAGTCCTCGCATCGATAGGAAACTCAGTTGATCAGCAATCTTTCGAATTAGTGCAGGCCGTTTCCGAAATGGCGACAAGACTAATAAGAGGGTGAATCTACATGAAAAATAAGTCAAAACTATAGAATAAAATTTTTTCTTATACAGCTTCATCTTGAAAAAAAACTGAATTTTAACATTTTTCAAGTATTTGTAAAAAAGTTTTTGTTTACATACGTAGAACATAATACAAACAATAATCTTAGTACATCAATAATCTTATGAAGACTCACTGACAACAAACTTTACTGGTGTTAATGATAAGATTTATTTGGTTCATAACATTCGCTAATTTTTAAATTAATAAAAACGTTACTGCATTTTTAATTTTTAGTGCTGTGAGCAATACAAATGCTTTAAAACTGTTTCAATTCAGTTTATCCGAAAATGTACTGCATACGAAAAAATTGTATCCTATACTTTCAGCTTATTTTTTCACGTGAAGTCATAAAAACAATATTTTCTGAAATATAATTATACTTTTCAGAAAGCAAATTTAAAACTTTCTGAATAAATTTTAATCATTTTCAGTTACACATTTTAATAATTTTAATATAATACATAGTATTTTGGTATGATATACATATAATTTTAATAATTTTCAAAAGTACATATCACTTTTTGAACTTTTCAGAATTACAAAGTACTTTTAAATCTCTTCGGAGTTGCAAATCAGTTTTTGATCAAAAATAGCTTTATCAAACGGTACACAAATACGTCACACTGACCTGAAAATTTTCTCCTGATATCGAGATAATGCTTATAAATCCTTATGCCCTACAGTGATGAGAGAAAGCCACTAGCCTACCTGGAAGATGATGTAAAGTGGCAATATAACAAGGGTCTACTGTGCTTGATGACAGGAGAATAAAAATTCTCTTGTTCGAGCTCGATCAGTTTGAGAAGTCCACTGTAATTTATCGTGCACGTTTTGTGCGTTTACAAAGCTTCCTTTGAGCAATAAAAATAGACAAAAGACTGTTCCCATCCCTAGATATTCGCAACGTATCGAGCGTGGATTAGGATGCAGCTTGTCACTGGGGAAATCACGCAGCGTGACGGTTCATAATGGATCGTTTTCTTGAGTGGACACAGCCCGATCGGAACTTTCGATTTTTTACAATTTCTTGATACTTGACGACGTAGGGTGACGAAGGAATTTGCCTCGATGTCTTAACAATTGCACCGTTTGTGCACGCTGCTCGCCTCGGGCATTGTGTACTCGCGCTCTTAAATTCGCGACAAGATACTACGCTACGAGAATTTCTTTTTTGTTCAAGAAAATAATATACCAAGACAATGAGGTTGACATAAACGACTCTAAAAATATCACTCCCTGAATAGCGTCACGTTTAACAAATCTTCGTTGCGTTTACTTCTGATGAAACAGATGAATATTCTTGTTAAACATGTAGTACAGCAGCCTCTTGTTTTACAATTGTTGTTTATACAGTGTCTCCCAGTTTTTTGCCACCAAACCTTATCAACATATTCCATATACAAAAATAAGAAAAACATGTTATGTTTATGTAGGTTTTAAACACTTTATTAAAAAGTTATAGCAGAAGTACAAAATGACCTTGGACCGATTTGTTTTTCCATGCAACATAATAGTGTGTTGCAGTTTTGTACATAAAACTTTTTTACTATGTTTTATAAATAAAAATAATAAAAAAGTGTTATATAAATGTAGGCTCTTAAATGTTTTATCGATAACCGAAGTAATGAACGATTTTCTCCTTCGATACTACATATGAACAATTGTCGATTTTCATATTTTTTTTTATAACTTTTAATAATACAGCCTATGTTCATATAAACATTTTTTCTTAGTTTTATTTATCGAATAGACTAGTAAAATAATACAGACAGAAGTGGAACAACTTGTGTATAATATTGGACAACAAAGAAGTTCGTTGTCATTTCGTATGTTTGTTATAATAAAGTTTTTTTATTTTTACGAATAGAGTATGTTAATAAACTTTGGCAGCAAAATGCTGGGACATCCTTATAGTAAATTCTGGTTATATTGTCACAAATAGCATGATTGACACTACCACCATTTGTATTTAATGGAAGATTTACGATGCCGTCTGGCGATCTTTAGCCAAACGTTATATTGCCATAAGAGAGATGAGCCTATAAATACCACGGTCCACATAACTAGTACTTTATTTATTTTACCTAATTGAAAGAAGCAGCCGAAAATATATATGAAAAAATGAAGAGTATTATATTTAAACTTTGTATAAAATCTGTGCATTAATATATTCATTAATAAATTAATGGAGTCATAAAAATTTGAGGGCATAGTAATTTGGAGATACAAGAATTTGGGAACGAAGGAACAACGGGATCTAGCGATTTAGAAGCATAGGAATTTGGAGATTTAGGAGTTTAGAGTCATAAAACTTTGAGGACATAAGAATTTGGGTATGTAAAGATTTGGGAAATTCAGGATATAGGAATTTGGGGATTTGAAAACTTTAGAATTTAGGCATTGAGCGATATTTGGGCTTAGAAATTTGGAGACCTAGGGATTTTTGTTACTTAGTAATTTGAGAATCTAGACATTTTTTGAATTCGTATATTTGGGGACCTACAAATTTAGAATTTAGGAACTTGGTAACCCAGAGATGTGAAAACCCCAAGGTTTGG
The DNA here is from genome assembly GCA_945859555.1 of Megachile ligniseca. Classification (NCBI taxonomy): domain Eukaryota; kingdom Metazoa; phylum Arthropoda; class Insecta; order Hymenoptera; family Megachilidae; genus Megachile; species Megachile ligniseca. The sequence continues at coordinate 1,873,393 of OX243778.1, forward strand.
AAATCTAGATATCTGAGATCTATAGATATGGGAATGTAGGGATTTGGTGGTCTAAAAATGTGAAGATTTGATCATAAATAAATTTGAGAAACTGGATACTTAGATATCTAAGAATTTGTAAATTTGAAAGTTTGACAAATTGATAATTTGAAAATTTGGAATTATAAGATTTTAGTAATCTATAAATTTAGAGATTTTAGAAATTAGAGGTTTGGGAATTCTGAAAATTTAAGAATTTAAAGAAATGTAAATTTGTGAATTTAAGAAACTTAAAAATGACAAAAGTATAAACATATGAAAATGTATAAATTCTAAAACTTGTACATTCAGAAATATGAACATTTGAAAATGAAAAATTCTGATATTGATATATGTATTCCTATCCAAAGAAGATCTTGATCGTACCCGAGTGTCCATGCTCTCGTAATACTCGTATATTGCCACTTCAAAGAAGTTCTGCAACATCTGTAGCAATGTAACAATATAACAAGAGTCCACTGTAGTGATTCGTTCACCAAACCAATGCTACCAATGTTTTTATCTGTATTTATACACCATGACATGGTAGAAATGACTCTTCGGCATATCCCCTCACAATCGTAAAGGGAATAAAAAAAAGGGGGAAAACTTGGATGGTTCATCTCCTCACAATAGAAAGCAATATAGGCATCCGGTAATGCGTGCAGAAATGCGGCGCGAGTGAACGACTCCGCCTTACAATATTAAAATGAGTATCCAAATGAGTCGACAGTATGTGTCGGGCATTGCCAATATTAATTTACCCGATGATGCGTCACAAATCGTTTTCGTGAGAGAAGACAAGGATACCCGGACAGAAGAAGTGTCATGCGAGTTTGCATATAGGTTGCAATCAGCAGCCGGTTATTCAGGCAGAGGAGGACGCTGGCGGAATCTCGTCACGACGAGAATAATTAATATTCATCGACATCGGCCAACTATCGACCAAGGCGGTTGTCTTATTCAAACTTTCATCGCTTCTGCTCTCCATTTTCTCCCGATTTCATTCCACTCCATTTTGTCCCGTTCTCGCTGACGCCCAACAAAATGGAGTATTCTTTACCTTCTCATTTTTGGTTCCACGGGCTCTGTGATAAGTTCTCACGACGGTCTTCGTGTAATCGCGATAGCGTGATAATTATGGCAGTTTGTTTGCTATTCAGTGTGTTATTTCGTCAATTATGAACATCGGTGGAAAAACAAACACAAGCGCGGGCAAAAATAATAGTTATTTGCGTAATATGCACAAGCGGGTGTACAGTATGTGACAAAAGTGAGTGAATACTACGATGTGTTATAATAGCAACGAATATTGTACTTAAAAGAGTACTTCTTATATTTAGAAGAGTGTTTGTAATTAGAAGAGTATTACTTATTGTTACAGAGTGCTTGTGGAATAAAAAAATTGCGCCGTGATTCTCTTAAATAATTATATTTAAATTAATTAACGCACATTAGTAAATACAGAAACATTAAATATGTCAACGTCAAACACCGGAAGAACAAATAATAAAAGCCAAAAGACCGGAATAACATTTTTAATCAATTTAAAAATGATTAAAATTTATGAGACTAGAATACCTCATAATACACCAATTTCTATATTTGTACTAATTTCAACACTTGTACTTATACTTAGGTAAGTATACTTAAAACAGTACTTCTTCAGAATATTGGGAAGCAAAATGTTTGGAAAAAGAAAGTTAGTACTGTCATCCAACCACTTGATGGTATATCTTAACAAATTTTAAGTTTCAACGTTTGCAACTATCTTTAACACTAGAACTACCAACCGAGCGACTTGAACTACCATAAAAATGACTGGTTTTAGTTTTCACATTTTATATTATAGTTGTTATTATGCTTTCGTCGAAATGTTTGTCATATTTTCTTAAAATGTAATAAGAAAAAATAATATATGATAAAAAATGGTTGTACAAAATTTTTAGTTGATACTTCAATATCTATTTATTTATTTATCCACTTTACTTTCAATTTAAAAGTAAATGTGCCACGTGCGCGTCACGAGTGCAGCTCGTCATTATAGTGCAAGACTTTAATCTTTTATCAAAATGCATGTTTACTTCTGTCAAAATAAAGAATATATAAACTAGTACATACTATACAAATTTTGTATAAACTAATTAAAGTATCATCCTTTATTTATTTTTCTACCTTAGTTACAATTTAAAAATACGTGGTCATCAAACGTCCGTCAATCTAATCCTCATAGTATTAATTAGTAAAGTAGAACTTACTTTATTTAGAATTAAACGATTACTTCACAGGCACCGTCATTCTACAATATCATTGACCGTTCACCTACATATTTTTGTTACGTGCTGTATGTATGTACACGAAGCGTGTAAAAGCGAACATGCGCTCGCGGAGCAGGGTGCCAACCCATCCGTGGGCGTTCCAGCCGATTCGCTCGAATAGTCTTGAAATGATCTTAAGAACTTCGACTTTCCCATGGTGTGTACTCCCCATTGACAGGTGGGCAAGTGTATCACAGAGGATTCTCTAAGTATTGTTATTCCAAAGAAAGTAAACCGCACACCACCACCCTCCCATCGGAGTGGGGACCTTCGATTATTAATGGCAGCGATGGTGGTCGCTCGTCCGTGCAACACGGGCGCAGAAGTGTGCATCCGGTTTTCTACCGGCACGCTCGTTCTTCTCTACAGCCCCCTAGAAACCTCGTGCTCGTGTTGCCACCATGCTGCAACACCGGAGCGGACGACCTTGCGCCGCCCGTAAGAACAAGAACCTTACAAACGCGCATCATGCTTGAAAGGATCCTATCCCTCGTTTCTTTCGCTCGCGGATTTTTGCCTTTTTTGCTTTTTTCAGTCGATCGCCAGTGTTTCGCCAAATCGACAGACAAAGTGTGAAATTGGTCCAGATGCATATCGGACCTGTATGTCCATCAGAAGTCGGATTAGCACTGTCGGCATTGTATCAGCCCACTGTTTGATTACGCGTTTTATTATTTTTCACTCATGCTGTAGTTACGGTGATGATTCTTTTCAAGGGATAACCTTTCGGGAGAGATTAAATCTTTCTACATTTTCATTTTTGGATTCCACTCATTCATCAAGTTCTTGCTTTCCTCTTTTTATTTGATAACTGCATACGGGCACTCGTGAACAGTTAATGACTAAACGTGGTCAACGACACGTTCGCACCCATGTGGGTATATTTATCCACCCCACGGCGAACCTTTCAATGAGGTCTGCACCGAGCTGTATCTGGTACTCCACAATTAAGGGTGTTAACCCCTTTCGCTGGTATGATTGCTGCGTAATTTTTACAAACAATTTTTTTTATATACATACATATGTAACATTAACACGTCAGAAACAAAAACTTTAATAACCCAGATAAAAAAAATATAACAGTATCAATTCACATAGCGAAGCTGTTTACATTTATGTATACACTTTTCTAAAATATTATACAATAAATAAATGATAATTTTATTTACATTTTGTTTCTTTAAAACGTAGAATCTTTTCATTTTCAACTATTCTTTAAAAAAAAATACATATTATTCCAAAAATTGATAGAATTAAAGTTTTTCCTGATTTACACAATTTTTCGACGTGCGTGAAAACTTTCGAAACGAATTAATCGACTTACTTAATAAATAATCTGCTTTGTTAACCAATTATATAATAAGCAATAGTAATTTCCTTTACTTAGATATGTAAAAAGTCGTAAATTTTCTTTCATGTGGCAAAAGTAATACGCGGTAGTACTAGCAAATACGTAGCACCATTTTGTTTTGTTCTACTTTCCTCCAGTCTATAATTTCCAGAGAAACGAGATACAAGATTCTTCGATTTAGCACTCGAAATTGCAAAGGACCAAATCATCCATCTGTACAAAAACCAATTTATTCAGCTAAGCCGATAATACGTCGTTTAAAATAATCGCCAGAAGGAAGAGGCTGAGTAGTTGTTCAGGCCCAATGTCTAAGAGCACGAATAAACATAAGGAAGAAGGATGCTTTTTCCGATCGTCATACTCGAAGACCGACCACATCCCGTTCTCTGTCTACGATATTCAAGATTGACGTTTCTTGTATCGCGTCTCGCAACTTTTTTCTCATTTTCTTTCGCCTTCCTACCTCGACTACTTGTTTTTGCAGGTTTGTTTGGCCAGCGGTTACGCGTGTGCTGCAAGTGAAGCGCACCAGCAGAAAAGACGACGGAATCGATACCCATTACGCGTGTGGCTCGTTTATTTTGCGGCTTTGCACGTTACAGATCTTACTATAATATTCCTTTGTACTTACAGCGGCGGGATTCCCTCTCATTATACTTTTTATCGCACCGATATTATATGGTGCGCTCTACTTTGTCCGAGTCTGGTTGCGGCAGTTTAAAAAAATTGATAATAGTGCAGTATCTTGAACAAAGATGAAACCTCTTTTATCCCCGCTCAAATATCACCGAAATTATAGGGTGACTAATTTTAATCACATCAAGACCTGTCCTAACCGTTAATTAGACATAAATAATAAAATAATCTAATTTTTTGTTTACGATTAAAATAAACTAAAAGTTGAATATAATTTCAATTTTGATTTTGGTTATATTTGTTCAATTTTAAAAATTCAATTTGATCGTTATTCGAAATAAGATTCTCTATAATTCCAAACCTTTTTTAAAGTCATATTTTATTGTTTAGCAGGTTATATTTTTAAGAATCTACATTTTTCTACTGTAATTAAGATGCTATAAATTTATCAGTTTTTTTATAAATATTTATAACTTTTAAATAAACAATTCAGCTTTTTAATGAAATCAATAACATCTTGCTCTCTACCGATGTCATTTCAGTTTGTCTTGCAGAGGGTATCCCTAGAGCCCCGGAAGCGGGATATTATCGAGCGGTTACTGCTGCAACTGAACTATTCCTGTTCTCCTTTGCTTCCTATTTCATTCTACGCTTTCATTACTTTTGATTCTCTTTAAACTCCTGCAGTTTTGTTTCCCGATACGCAGCCTGTATTCTCGCGGCTCACTATGCCAATTCCAAATAGAGCTGCACAACTGTGAGATCCAAACGCAAGGCAGATAGTTTCAATCTGCGTACATTCCATTTAAGATGAACAGTTTTTGCTGGTAGGGTCGATTTACGCCTCGTACATTGCTTGGAAAACGGTTAAAAAAAAAGAAGGTTCGACATAGATGCCGATCGGTTCGTTATAAAACGCTCGTGTTTCCTGGGAATCGGCGCCAACGGGCGGGAAGCTTAATTGGGAGAGTTTACGCGGCGATTTCGAGCACCACTTCGTTTGCTTGTTATCGATGATGAGAATCTTGTAGATGTTAATGTCGATTTTACTGTATCAGTTCGAAGCAGGAGAAACACAGTTACGCGTAAAGGCTAAACGATGTTTCTCGATGGTTGTTCGCTAGTTACCTCGTTTGCCACAGAGAAGTTTGGTAGTTAACATGGTCTTTTCTTTTGTGCGCATCTTCGCTAGATTCATTCTGGACGAATCACAACTTTTAACGTACAACGGCGAGCTGCTCATTATTCGTGATAATTGAAAGAGAAAGGAAATTTTATTAATTCAAGGATATTCTTATTTGGAATTATAATTTGGCAAAAAATTGTTAGAGATATTAGGAATATGCAGCCAGCTAATGATTCTATATTAAAAAAATAAGTTGAGAAATATAATAACATTTCTGTATATGAAGTTTCATTTTTGAAGGAATGTGAAAAATTCTTCAGCTTATTTGTAAGCATTTCGATTTTTTCGTCAATTTAATAATTAATGAATATTATTAATTATTAAATGTAAGTATTAAAACGGTGTAAATAAATAATCAATTATACTAAATATGAATGTGTGTCGTTAAATATGAACATTAAACCAAAACCAAAGCTAGTGAGTCTCCAAACCAAAATAGCGTTAAATTCATTGCATAAATCCTAAATCATCACAATCTCAAATCATATTGAGATCCAAATCTCAAATCATATAAATTGGCTAGCGAATGTGTACGTATCGAAAGACAGAAACGGGCAATGCTATCTAAGGTCAGAAAAGTGGAGAAAAGTGAAACATGTTAGTGGGTAGAACCGAGTGTGAGAAGAGAAACAATTCAAATTTATAGATTTCAACAACTACTTTAATGGACACGTATATGTCCGAAAATTAAACTAAAGCTTTGAAGTATACCTTTACGGTCAAATGTCGTTATACACGTTGCATCACATTACTATTCGGTAGGTCGAATGTTGCCGCAAAAATGACAAAAAAAAATTTCATTATTTATTTTGCAATTCGTTTTAATACATAATACCGCTTTATACAAAAAATATATTCGACCCAACGAAAAGAACACTTGAAAAAGTCCCCTACCAAAATCCCAAAGTGTTATTATGGCCCAACACGAACTGAATTTAACTGACAAGTGTTATTATTACCAGAAATAGAACACAAAGTGAATTTAACTGACAAGTGTTATTATTGCCCAAAATAGAATACAAATTGAACTAAACTGACAAGTGTTATTATTGCCCAAACTACAACACGAGCTTAACTGACAATCTTATTCAGACTCGTGGTGCTACATCTCGTTGTTAGCCGCGACAAACCCGTCGCACCATAATAGGTTTCCAGTTCCCGCCAAAAAGTGTTACTCGGCCGGACAAAGGCAGAGAAAATCTACGGGGTTAAAAGGGGTGTCGGTTGACGTCGTAAATTGCCTCTCCCCTGGATTTATGCGTAATCTACGCTGACCTACGGCGGACGGTTTAATGTTGCAGAGTTATGCGCCGAGGATGAACAGGCCTCGCGCGCTGGAGTGCACAGCTCTCCTGATATGACACACGCTGGAACACGTTCACGTGTATAGAAATGTATGCATGCAAAAGGCACGAGCGCGCGTTCACTATGAAAAGAGAAGGAGGAGGGGGGTACAAGAGTGTGTCACGAAGCGTCGATGCGTACAAGAGAGCAGCACGCGCGTACACGCAAGCCATGCAGATTCTGTTCCACGCATTGATACAAGCACGCGAAAATATACGCGTAAAGGTGGGAGTTTACGCTTATTCACGTACACGCGCGCACGTGCTAAGCCAAAGCCGACCACAACGTAAGCTCGAATGCAAATACACTACCGGTCAAAAGTATGCAAGTATGCAACTACCTGGCCATAAATATATTTCCAGGCCATAAAAATGACGTACTTGATACAGCTAATGAAATATGTCCAGAAATTATTTGTATTGTCTCCTAATAGCTTCGTTTCGTGTATTACAAAAAGTAATGGGTGTAGTTCGGAAAAACTGTAAGCCTTGATTACTCTGAAGTTTTGACAGAAGTTTGTCCTTGATTAAAGAAAGTCACTAAAGGAATTTTCAACAAGGCCTTGTTTATTCACTGCAAAGTTTCGAAAATTTTCCGTTTATCTTCGAAAATATTGATTTTAAAGAAAAATGTTTACAATAAAAAATAATGCTCTCAAAAAATTGTACCAAGAATGTTACACACTTTTTATACATAAATATTATTTTATGATCTATTATACCTCTTATAACTCAAAACCATAATGAGTCTTTAAAAATTGATGTTTTTCACATTGATTTTATTAAATACTGAAAATATTTTAAAACGTTTCAAACAAAAGTTGTAGATCTCTGAAAAATGCATATTTATATGACATGCATTTTTACTGCACAACTGATAGTTGACAAGAAAATCAAAGTTAAAAATATTATATATCTTGTTGCGCTGCAAATTGAGGTTTGTGTACGCAGAAGTTTACACATATTTATTATTCTTTATATTAGAACTTGTGCTTTATGTAAATACCGTAGACTCAATGAATTTTTAAAAAATATCAATTGTATTCATCTAAATCCTCTCTAGTGATCCTAAAAAGTCCAGAATTGGGTTCTACTCAAGTAGCGATTTAGTAAAAAATAACAAGAATAATATATGAACTAAGTTGAATATGTTTAAATTAAAAGGAAACCTTGTTAATATTTATTAAATTCGTAAATAAATATACAAAATAACAAAAAATTAATGAACAAACATAAAGTATGTTACATAATACACCATTAAAAATAATTATTTCTGAACATTCTTTACTCCAAATTTCGCTTCGATATCTTCAATGCATTGGAAGTTACCAAAATGTCACTAAATTTCTCGATACAGACCACTGTGCGCCGTGACGCGTCATCAGCACGCGTGTGCACGCGCCGAAGAACCGGACGGCATGATGCACTCTTAAGCACGTAACCGACCTAGCCCAATCTCGACAGCCCACGCGAATCCCTGCGAGGGAGTCACCACGCAGAACGCGTTCTCGATGAAGCTGAAGAGAAGAGGAGGTCTGCCAGAGCGGACAGGGGAAAAGAAGAATGAACCGAACGGGAAGGAAAATGGGAGAGAAGGAAGAAGAAGAAGAAGAACGGTGTAGAGCGGTGTTATAAGAGTTAGCAGGGCGGTGCGTGGGTCACAATAGCTGCGGGCCACAGAACCCCCTGCTCTTTCTTCTTCTTTTTCCTGCTCTTCCTCTTCTCTTGGTCATCGTCGTTGTCGTCCTCAGGCTCGTCGTCGTCGGTCCGTGCCACGACTCGTTATGGAAAGCATACGGGATATTGTTGCTCGTATATATGGAGAGTACGAGGGAAGCGCGCCGTGCTTGTACTATGCAGATGATTCCGCGATATGGGCTATTCATTGTGAGTCATTTAAGAGTTTATGCGGTGGGTACGAGCCGTGGCCGCGTACGCGCGATATGTTATTATATTGCGTATCGAAAGGTCCCCGGATAACGCATGCACCGCTGCCCGATCGTAGCTCGCGGTCCTTCGCACCAGGAATACGCCAAGCTCTCTGCCCAGTTCTTCTGGAATGCATAACCAGTGCAGGTGAATGGCTGGACGCCAGTGGCTCCTCCAGTTGTCCCGACAAACTGCTCAAGTTATGTTTTTAGGTTATGCTTCGGGTCAGTAGTTCTTAAACTATACTGTAAACCCTGGGGATCCGAGAATTAATAATTACTCGCTACTGAATTTTCAAGCTAAATTTTAATTATTGGGTGAATCGTCCTACTCGACGATACTGATATACTCAATATTTTATGACTAGTTAACTGATAAAAACATCGGTTCCATCCAACCACCGCTAAAGAATTAACAAAATATGGTGTGATTAATTTTGGGACTATAACCTCGACTTTTGAATTGTGATGTATTTGTACATTGGTAACTAATGCAAACAAATAAATTACGAAAGATTATCGTTTTCGGAGGTCGTGACCCTGATTTATGTTAGTCAAATGCATTTTAGATGTAGCATAGTGAACCTCCATAGACTGTGCGGCATAGAGGATTTTTTGTGGTGTATCGATGAATAAACAGGCAGAGTTACGATAAAACGCCCGAAGCTGTCCGTTCCAGGCGCGTTATGCATGCGAGAGAGCAAGGGTAAATGACGGAGGTGGCAGCGTTGATGATGGTGGTGATGCAAAACATGATAATAATAATGACGACGTAGACGTCGTCGAGAATGAAACGGACACGCGTCTACTTCACGTTTCTTTCAGGCTTCGTACGATCAGTCGACTCTTGCTTGCGATCTCAACTAGCGAAATGAAACGCCACTGAACCACGATGATCGTACCGTTTAAACTAATCCCAGAGTCCATCGTTGTCGTTATTTAATTTCTTGCCATTGGAGTTTGTCCAAGGTATCGATTGGATGGATGGCAAACAAAACCCAAACCCCTCCAGCTACCAATACTAGAATCAAGTTATACCACCCACGTAATTCATCTCCGATCCGATTACCTTGGCAATGGCTTCCATTCTCTGTTGCTCAGCTGGCTGTTACATCGACGATCTTAATGTTCGCGAACCGGACGATCTGTGTCTGATGAATCATTGTTAACTTCCATACGGTCATACAGTTCGCGTAGTTAGTTTCTTAAAAATCTAGAATTAAGAACATTCCGAACTAATTTTTAATTCTAGTATGATTGGTACTACACTTTTTCAAATTCCGAGTAATAATATTCGGAAAATTATAATTATCTATCGATGAAGCCTTGGAAAGTATTCAGAAATGATTTGCTGCCAAAATGACGCCATATTTCTGTTCATCAACAAAACAAAAAATGTTCTTCACAAACCACACTGAAGTTTACTCGAAATATGAGAGATGAGATTAATATAAAGAATGTTCGTATGACAAGATTAAAATGGGACACCTTGTATATACAATGCATGAATATATATTAATGTATACTTATATGCGAATTCTGTAATTAATGTATACTAATCCTGCCTTTTTTTATAAAGATTTAATGTAATTTTTCAACTAAACAAATACTAAAAATAACGGAGTATTAATATATTTAAAATTAAGTGTAAAACAGAGTTTCTTTAATAATCAATTATAAGAGGATTAAAAAAGGGGATAAGAAATTAAAAATGAAAGAAAGTAAAAGATGCAGAAAGACAGATGCGATCCCGCGACGAAAGAATTGCGAGTCCACAACGTCATCACCATGAAACATTCAGGTGTTACTTCTCCATTTTTCTATATAATTACGGGACTTCATAAAAATTTTAATAATAATATCGTATCAAATTTTAAAATATAATAATATCTTCAAAATGATGCGTTAATACAAACACTAAAACATGTAATTAATGTTTCTTAATATACTTTCACGTTCTGACATCTGATTAAAAAACGCCCCTCGTGTCTTCTCCCCGTAAGAACAATCTAGATCTAAGAAAAGCTTATGGAGAACCTATGGAAATGTAGAGACACCTTTTCCACTTCTAATTATCAGATGAATACAACGCCTGCGGGCTACTAGCCATCGGAGCACGCCACAGTTGTCTATCACCGTTGTAACTGACTGGTGACCTTTGTAGTTGGCATGCTTGTTAACGATGCTGACTTATAAGTTACAACTTGCGACGAATAAACAACTGTACGATATACTGTGGATGCATATGTTCGAGATACTTTGTAATATTATAAACGCGAATTCTGGGAAGCTGGTGCATATAGTTTTCATATATTTACAGGAGGAATACAGCCAACGTAGACGCTTATCCACTCCCAGCGGCAGTCCCAGTCCGTCCAGACCGACGAGGCTGTCAAGATCTACGGGTACACTCACTAGAGAAGAAGAATCCTTTCGCGAATCGAGCAACACCCTCACCAGAGAGAATCAAGGGCAGGAAGCTGAACGGAAGGGATGGTTCAAGTCTTTATCCAGGAAAAACAAACCGAGCATTAAAGTAAGTGCCAATTCCAACGTTACAATTTAAGTTGACTCTAAAATAAAATGTTAATGATCGGGTATACAATGTCAATAATTGAATTTGAAATTAACAATTTTGTGGACACAGAAAATTTCTTCAAATCTTTAGCCAAGATGAAGTTAAACAAGGTAGGGTTGTAAGTCCTTTTTGAAACAGATACATACATTAGTGATTGTTATAGTGAAATAGAGCTTGTGATAGTGGTTTGTTCAAAGACTAATTAAATAAAAAGATCACTTTGAATTAGAATATCTGTAGAAACTAATTAAGGAAACGATTCGAGGGTGGATGCATGAATGTGTAAACGAGGTGCAATCACTAGCACTGTTGAATACAGTACATTCTTGTTATATTGCAATGGATAAAGCTGTAAGAGTCGTATTCTTACAAGTGACGGTAGAAGAGGTTCTTCCAGGCAGAGTTCGAAAGTTTGTAAATTTGAGAATCGATGATTTAAAAAAATTAGAACGTGAGAAATTTTTAGGTACAGACAGTCATAAATTTGTACATTTTAGAATTAGACACCTTTTAAATTTAAGAATTTAAAAATGTGAATTTGGAAATTTAGAAATTCACAGTATTGAAAATTAAGGAACTTAAGAAAAAAACTTTGAAACTTTGAGACTTTCCAGCCTTGAGGCTCTCAGGCTTTTCAACCTTGAAGCTTTCAGATGTTGCGGTTTAGAAACTAAAAATTTGACAATTTAGAAATTTAGGGATATGACAATTTGGAAATCAAGAAATGCAAGAATTTGAAAACTCTGAAATTTGAGAATTTCAGATTTAAAAAGTTGAAGATTTAAAAATATCAGCTTTTAGAAACTTAAGAATTCAAGAATTCGGACTTTCAGAAATATGAAAATTTATAAATTTGAAAAACGTCACTATTATACATAAAAGATCATGTAAAAGGAAACTTACACTATCCTATATTCATATGGTTAGCAGAAGTAGAAAGTTCTTTCTGTCCAACACACCATTGAATGCACCATGGAATACTATGCCTGTGAGCTTTCTAGCATCCTTAATATGTTCACTGTTGGATTAAATCTCTACCAATTCAAAAAATCGAACACTGAATGCAAACATTCATTTCATAACTGCCATTAACCAAAAATTCGATTATTATAATAATACAACAATAACCTAACATTTTAAGAAACTTCCCTCGCATTATATAAAAATCGAAAGAAGGTGTCGTCAGCAGAAATACATGGACATGAAGGGATCACATATCAAAGAAAATATTCAAAGGGAAAAAAATAATTTACCGAACTTCTTCAGCAACTATCTGATACCATAAATCCGAGCACAAAAGGTGTATTTTGTTCGCGTGGAATAGAAAAATCCTGAGCATCCCCGGTTGTTTCGAACCGTGGCGCCTTCATGAGTCATGATCCTCCTCGGCCCATCGACTCTTCCGATAGATCATCGTCCACGGCAAGATTCACGCGCACGCAATCATCTCGAACGGCCCTGTATCGAAGAACGGCTACGATCAGAATCGAACTCTGACAGAGATTATTCCAGCTTGGACGATGGTTAAGCTAGGCAGCCTCCCTGATCGGCACTTAATCTCGCGATTAAATTAAACCACAGAGCGCGGAGTTAGTTAAGCATTTAATCAAACTGGTAATTGGAGGTTGTACTGGCCTAATGGCTCCGCTCTGTAGCGACCTGTGCTGACTGATGAATGCACTGGCTCACTCAACTCACCGCGAACCCGATAACCGGACCCACGATCCGCTCGTCCGCTCGTTATCGGATGCAACTTTCAAAAAATTCTGCTACGGCTCGAGTCCTGCTTGTTTTGTGGTCTGCGTGGAGCAACAGAGCTCAGCCACGAGCCATTCAACCAGAACACCAAAAAATTCTACGTTTTATTATCATCGCTTCTTTTGAGAGTTAGATCATACACGGAGTGTAAAGTCAGCGGGGTAGTAAGATCCGCGGTAAGGGGATGAGTAGTGATACATAGGGTGATTTCTCTTCGATGCTATTCGGGTAATGTCTGATAGTCAAAATCATAGACTATCGACTTCTAAGGCCAAAATGTAACCGAAAAGAATGACATGACAAATACAGGGTGTTGCATACCAATTCCCTCCGTTTTTATTAATCTGAGTTTTCAGCTGAAAATATTTTTTAAATACTAATTTGTATAGTGCAAACAACTTATTATATAAAAAGCATTTTAACATAAGTGTTCAGCTGATTCAAAAGCTAATTTTCAGGCGTTCCATAAATATCAGCTGTTAACAAAGTGCGAAAATGCTACGATGATTCTATAGATGGTACATTTTGCAATGTTTAACTTCGAATTTGGTGTTTATCTCGAGGAAACACTTTTAAAGGGCAACTTGAATGCTTCTTCTCACCATGATTACGCCTGTTACTAACATAATCGGCAATAGCACTTTTCGAACGACCTATTTGTTTCGCAATTTTAAACGTAACCTTTGCCTTCAGTGCGAAAAGCATCGATCATGATATTTCCTCTATCTCAATGTTCTTTTCCACGAAACATTTCACTTTCTAACCTTTAGCAACGAATCTTACGAATGTAAAATGAAACAGATGAAGATAATATAATGAATTTGTTTACTTATGAATCTTGATCGACGCTAAAATAAAAAGAATATACAAAGTTGGTATATTTATGAAACGCGTAAATATTAGATTATATCCCACCTTAATATGTACATCAATACGTCAATTTTCTTTTACACAATTTATTCTTTACATGCTAGCAATTAGTATTTAAGGAATATTGATCATAATTTTCTATCAAAAAGTCAGATTATTAAAAATATGAGGGGTTTGTATATTTATGCAACACACTATGGATGGGAGGTCAATATTTTAAATTATAAATAACTCGATAAAAATAAAGGACTTTTTAAGAAAAGAATACACGTTAAAAATTCTGTACATTCTGTAGTTTATACAATGTATTTAACAAAGTTAGCATAAAGTATTTTAGTATAGTATAAATTTTTTGTATAAGCTCGTATTTATATTGTTCAGATGCAGCAAGAAGATGTCATTATGCAATAAATCTATGTAATACGGACAACATGATATTATTTCGACGTTTTAACCCATCAAATGATCGATTGCTTATGCTGCTATGTAAGAGCTTGCATTATCATCATACAGGATGATTTTATTTTTTATATGTATTTGTTTCATGTCGATGCCTAACGATGACTGAATCTCACGATATGTTACATGCCGATCCATCTTTATCATTTCCTGCAGAGTATCGATGTTTTCTGAGACAACAACTAATGGACGACCTTCACGAAAATCATCACCGAGTAAAAAATCGTTACATGAAAAGTGTTTTCGATTTAAGTCAATTTATTCATCCTTCCCTCAATTTTAAGACGTTATGAAAACAATGCCTAATGTTTTTGTACTCTTCCGACGCCTTCTAATTTCAAAATTGACAACTTTTACAGTAATAACATTATCATTCGCATGACAAATGGAAATAGCAAATTCTCAAAATATTTGCAGCAATCTATCTATCAAGACGTATATCTGTGAATTTCTAAAATAATATATTACTCAATCTATAGATCCCTAGACGTCTAAATTCTTGAATTCTCAAGTTCTTCAAATTCGTATATACTTAAATTATTAAATGTATAAACCCTTACATCCCTAGATCCCTAGATCTCTTGATACTCTCTATGCTCAGATCTCCAGACACTTAAATCCCTAAAATCTTATATTCCCGGAGTCCTATATCTGTAGCTCCTCAAATCCCTCGATTCTCAGATATTTAGATCACCAGATTTCTAGATCCCAGATCCCTAAATCCCCGTATTCTTCAATCTTCAGACCTCTAAATTCCCAGATCCTTGCATCTTCAAATCTTTGAATCCCCGGATCCTTGAATCCACAAACTTCTAAATTCCTGGATCCCTAAATTCACAGAACCGTAAATCCCCAGATGTGTAAATTCTCAAATCCTCAAATCCCCAAATCCATAACTCCCAAAATTTCTAAATTCTTAAATTCCAAGATCCTTAAATCTTTAAATCCTAGAATTCCCATATACGCATCCTCATATGATTCCCTATATTGATATGTCTCCAGTTACAAATAAAGGAACATTGAAGTGAGTATATTATGTGTGTACTTATTCAAATACAATTGTTTTTCTAAATTTTTAAACATTTGAAAATGAAGTTCGTATTTTCCCAACTGCTGTATATAATTAATAATTAATTTCCAATGGAATTAATTGACAAAATGTTGGAGAAGGAAGATACCATTTATGGTGAAGAAAACTGCCTACCTGACTAACTACCTTGTGAGAGTTCTTTAATTTTCCTTACAAACGTGTATCACGTCACCATGGAGGCGTTTATCGTGGTATTATGCATGCAACATAATTTCAAAGTATAGAATCCATTCTCTACAAAAACATCGCCCACTTGTTACCAATTTTGGAGCGAGTCGAGTTTGTGGAATTTGATTGCTTTAAAGAAACCGTTTTGGATGAATGATGTCATAAACAAGAATATTTTATTATAGGTACCATATGTTTCGATTAACAATGATCACTGATTTTATCAAAATCGAGTTAATTCATCAAGGTTATTCAAATCTATGAAACTTTCAACTTCAAATTCAATTATTGAAATTTTATCCCGTTATAGTTTATCGAGTGTAGGCTCCAGTATAAACTATTTTTTATTTTATTTTTCAATCATATATTTGTATAATAGTTTTATTTTAAAAAATAAGTCTAAGATTTTAAATTCTTCAGTTCTTCAATTATTCAAATCCCAACTCTTAAAAATGATTCACTTTACAAATAATGGAACATAGCAGAATTATATACATATGCAACAAAATGCATTCAACCATTTGCAAACTAAGAAAATTCTTGAAAAGCAAGTACATATTTCTTCTCGATATGTAGTCTACCACATGTGTGAACGTTTCATATTTACAAACTTGAATATATGTAGATGCATTGAATCAAGTCGCGCGAACAAACTTGATTCTATTCGTTCACGAATAGAATTTCCCATAGAATTCCCATTTTTCCAGCACCACCAGTTATGCGACACCTTGCATTTCTACTATGAATGGTACTTGCAATACAAGTTTCGTTTCTTATCAATGCCGCTTGAACTGTTACCGTGTTGCGTGCACATTCATTTCTGCCGATTTTTCCATAAACCGTGGCAATCACTTACATCGTCAATCTTGATATTTCAGACGGTGGATAAGAAACCCAGGATACCGGAAAGCGAGATCTTAACGACCGGCACCGAAGACGAGGAAGCATCGTCTGCACCCGAACGAGTCTCCGTGCAGAAGAATCTACGTTTCTTCGGCGATACGGATCAAGAATCCGTTTCTTCTAACAGAGATCGCAGGTGAGTCGAGATCTACAATTGCAAACGAAACTTTCTAAACGATACCGTAAACTGGATAAACATTGGCAAATTTTTAGAACAATTGTTACAAAGAAAGTGCAGCATATTTAGAACACTAGTTTGTTTAAAAGGAACAACTCATTACGATTAACAATGGAAACAAAGATTCCAAAATCTGATAATTCTAAAGTTTCAAAGAGACCAAAGCCCTAAAATTCCAAATTCCACAACCTCACCGACCTTAAACAGCAAAAACGTCGGGACTTTGGAAAATGCATTACAAGAATTATTGTTTCCAAAAGTCTTAAACCAGAAAATATATGGCTTTTTTGTAATTATAACAAAATTATAGAAACGGAATTGTATATTAGTAACGGTATCGTTCCAAAATGTTTATTATCAACTTTGTGTTTCAACTGTGAGAAATTGTACGAAGCATGAAAAACGTAATAAAAAAACAGTAACAGAGATATCATTTTTCAGAAATAAACGAGCTGACGACCATGCCTGTTCAGGGCGTGATGTTACGAGTTCCAGCCGACATAATTTAGGCATTCTATCGCCACCACGGAAACCACCAAGGCTCGCTGAAAGCGCATTATCTTCCGGGGAGAGCACAACAGGAGACAGCAGTCAACAAAGTCAAAATTCCCAAAGATCACAGAGATCTGTTGTATATCTTCATGCTGCTACAGGTAAAGGACCTCACACACTTCATATAGGAAATGTATTTTCTGTAAAATTCGTTCATTTCTTGATATGTTGTCCTTCTTCTCGAGCTGATCAACAATTGTAGTAGACGCCAGTTTCCTAACGTTTATACATACATATAATTTATATGTATATGTAAGAAAGAAATAGGACAACATAAAAATTATTCTACTGTATTTTATTTTACTGTTATGCTGTAGTGCACAGGGGAGGTTCTTTTTAGCAAAGAACTAAACTTTTTACAATAAAATAACTTTTATTATCTTGTAAGGTTCAGAAACAGCACAAAGGTTCACTAATATGCGTAAAGATCCGAAAATTCATGTAACAAGCGTGGTGATCGAAAACTAATTGTATGCGATTGAACTCAGTTTATATATTAGTTGATGACATACAATTTGACGTTTACTGAAATACTGAGTGTATAAAGTAGTCTGCTGACTAGATGTATAAAGTGGACTGTTAATTTGGTATATTAAAGTAGGCTGATTAACACAACATATGAATCAGAAACTGATTTGTAAACGAACTATTCGACTGTTTACGTTTACGCATGTATAAATGACAGTAATGACTGACGAAAAAGTTTAAGTCCGACTGTATAACCTCCACTTAATAAAAACCGGATAATAAAATATATTTTGTATCATAATGGTATAAAATATATATCTTATATAATAATATCGTTGTAAGAATATTCTATGAAATCTGCTTGTTCTCATACATTTCACCAACTATATCTTCAAATTTTTAAGATTTTACAGTTTACCCCCATTACGATATTTGATCGGCTCAATAAGAACGACAATATGTTGAATGATGAACCAATTTAACAGGAATCGGATTTCCTATATGAAGTGTGTGGGGTCCTTTTTTCGAACTTCTATCACCTTTTAAGGTGATGTTTATCTGTGTCTATATTTATTTACATAAAGTGATATTTGCACCTTGAAAAGTGAAGTTTATCGGACTCCCGATTTATTTCTCAAAAGTTATAATTTAAAACAATTTATAAATTTATAAATATCTACTAATAGTTAACGCATTGATTAAAGTAATGAAGGATAATTTTTTTTAATTTGAATTATCATTCCACCTTTTTTTCTTCATATTATTCGATCTAAATTCAATTCATAACTACAATCATGAATGACCATTGCAACTGACGTATTAAATAAATTCTTATATTAACTTATAATTGACGTTGATATTGGACTACGAAGTTTTGAAAATAAATACAATTTTAATTTATTCGATTTAGTTAAATTATAAGATTAAATTACCAAATGTTAAAAGTAATTATGTGTTTTTAGTTGGTGAAATACCTGGCCCCAATGAACGACGCAAGGCAGCGAGCAGGGAGGAACTAAATCGACCCTTGCAATCTCATACGAGAACAGTATCGAGAAGCGTGAGCGTTCTCGCACCATGGAAACCCAGACATTATAGAGAACCTTACGAAATAAATTACGATCAACAACTACATACGAAACCGATGGCGACTATGAGGCGCAGGCAAAGAAGTCGCGAAACGCTAAGTCGTCGAGGAAAAGATCCACGAAGAAGCAAAGACAATCTCTCCAAAACAGGTAAAAAATTAGTAAATTTGTATGCTGAATACCGCAAGAATGAAGTAAAATTAAGTTTATACATATATAATCCAATGTAACATAGACATCTATTAGTTAAAAACAAGTGTAAGAGAAAAAGATTGTAGAATCTTTGAAAATTTCAGGATTTTCTTGAGAATATTACTAATTCTTTCTTCAGAAATCCTCTAATATTTTGTTAGATTCTTTCTTGAATATTTCTATGTTTTCATTAGGATTTCCTTAGATGGTCCCTAAAAAAATTTCTCCTAGATTTTGTGTGAATCTCACCAAAATCGAAGACAAGTGAAACTTCCTTCTTATATTTATTCTTAGCTAAAAGAACATTACATCCGAGCGTTCGTGAAAGGTTGATGAATAGTGGCTACTTTTTGCTGCAGTACTTGAACATAAATCATTAATAATTTTGATAGTAATATAAATTATGTTGCAGGCACGATCAATCGCAGCACGCTGAAATCGAAGGACAAGCAAAAAGTGGACAGAACCGTTTCCACGGAATCGTTGGCTACTAAATCAAGGAGTGTCAACTCGAAACCAGAACTAAGCAGGTCCACGTCGGTTCCACGCGATCCGAACAAGAGTGCGGGATGGTTCAAGCTAAAAAGCAAGAAATCTCGGGCTTGAAGAGGAGGCCATTGATCAATGCTAGTCTTCAGTTTCATATTAAGTAGTTTGTAATCATAAAGGATTAACGATACATACGCGCCGAGTACACCGCCATGTTCGCGGTGAATAATTCTAAATCAGCTATTTTATTACCGTTTTTTCTTTGTTTTTGTTTCTTCTAATGTACAATGAAATTCGTGCAATGCGAAAGAATTAATGAATTAATTAAAGAAATCTTAATTAACCAAGTACAAAAGCTTGGCAAACGTTTATGCATACTAATCGTAACCGAAAGAGTAATGTAAAATTTAAATCACGCCTATAAGTTTCTGAACCAGATTATGTTGTAATCTGTTATGTTATTAAACATTATCTTGATTGTATTTTTTCCTTCAATTAACACTATCCTTTTTTTTGTTATGTGATTGTAACAAACAAGTTTAAATTACCAAAAGAAAAAGAATCAATTCAAAGAAAAATACACGAGTGGTACATAAAAACACATTAATATGTTACCTTTTATATAACAGCGCCTTCTCTCTACCAAATTTAACAAATTAAATTTGTTGCGTGAGATGAGAATGCATTCAAAGATGTTGTACATAATATTCGTCTCATAACACACCTGTTACTCATTGTTCATGGAATTAATAACTGCATCGAATTATGGTGAAATTATTCTAAAAATTATGAATGTGAAGCGTGTGATTTATAAAAACAAAAAAAATAATTCAGTTCAATTCACCGTGAATCAGAGTGCCATTTCCATTTTCCTAAGTATGTACACATTGTTCCAAGTGAAATCAAAATTTCTCAACTTTCTGCGTAAAATATTCTAATCTGTTTAATGTAACAGGTAATACGTGTTAAGATAAGCGATAGTATAATAGTGCGAAGAGAGAAATAGTTGTGTCACAACGATTGCAACAAGTCGTACGAGAGGATTAACCAACAGTTAATGTATAATTATGAAATGTTTATTGTGCATAGATCAATGCGATCTTACTTACATACACTAATTGTAAATATTTGTAATAATAATCTTTGTTTCTAACTACCTTCATATTGCTTTATTGTGTCTCCACTTTTTCTATTTTTTTCAACTGGTGGTCATTAAAGATTACACTTTCTCTAAACTGATAATTGGTATCAGTCACTTCTATAAATATTATAAATTTTATGTGGTAATTGAACAAATTCATTTTTATCCGGTGCTCTTTATTATTTTATATGTACATATGAACAATTACGGTTCACATGTAAATATTACATTAACAATGCATCCGAATCAGTCGATAAGTTTATGCTATTCATTAACATAGTTATTAATTCTTTATAAATATAAGAAACAAATGTTAATTGTCTAAAAATTCAAATCTTAGAATGAATTATATTTTGTAATAAAGTTACTAATTCGAAATAAATAATTAAAAATAATACCAAATATTTTCAGTGATAATAAAAAGTCAGTATATGCCTAAGTGTAAAAAAATTTGTTCAATAGGTAAATTAAGAGTAATAGAAATAAATTTGTATAAATTTTTCTTTGAAAATTTTAACAAGATAATTCTTTTTGATATTTATTGTTCTGTCTCTTTTATGCAAATATTTCAAGAACTGAAGAATCCTATTTATTATTGAGCAAAATTAAAGAATGAATAGGAACATAAAGCACAATACCTAATATAAGTTCACACATTGGTTTATTAACAGTTGATGAAGTCCATTTTCACTTTTATACACTTAACACTTCTGGGCACTTAATTAACAATAAATCACTAAAATAATTCATAATTACTAAAGACAAAATAACTGTCATCAGTTACCTATGTTTTAGTTGATATTTAATCGATAATAATACATTTCATTCAAATTTGTTATCATGCATGCAAATTATATTTCAAATGCTAAAATACTAAATTTAAATGATCATAATGTACTGTCCATTTTATCCCAACAGCAAAGAACAGTTCCAACTAAAATTAATACCATCCCAATGTACATATCTGAAAAATAATACAAGATACATTGTTACATTACACTAATATTACTTTACGAATATGGAAGAATTATAGATAATGTACTAACTTCTGTGTATCTTTTCTTCACCTAAAAACCAGCCAGTTATTGCAGTTATTACAAAGGTAAGAGAATTAGTGACTGGAACAGCCAAAGATATATCAGCATTACCCAAAGTTAAAAAATATAATACAGAACCAAGTTGGTTGATTATAAATGGTACAATGTACTGTATAAATAAAAGTAATCATAAATAGTACAATATGTCTACACATTAAAAATATAATAGAACTCTAAAACAAAACCTTTAACTGTGTAACGAGAAATGCAAGTTCTTTAAAAAATTGACCAAATTTAGAAGAAGCTTTCACATTTTCCAATCCTTTGGCTCCTTTCTTAATAAATGGATTAGTTATGCCCCATAAAAGTGCTACAAAAGTAAGGTATACAATCGAATCTGCAAAATGCATAAAATTTAACATTAATTGTTTTAATTTTTACTATACACCATGTTCTAGATTTTTCCACACAAACTTCTATAGATAAAAGAAGACTAAAATATTGCGTAACAAAAAATCCTCAGATGTTTAACAAGATGAGCTGTGAAGGATACAATAATACTATTTTATTTAAGGATACTAGAAAACTCAATTTAGTTGAAAAAATCAAAATTGGGTTTCTTGTGTTTTCGATGTCTCAAATATTTTAATTCATCATTATTCCATCAAAGATAGGATGCAAATTTATGTAAATTCAATGTAATAATGAAAAATAGATTCTAACAGTATTCAAACGTTGATATCCAATCAGCTTGATGATTGATAACCGAAATCAGTATGCAACATTAAGCCAAATGCATTACAATGAGTAGATAACACATAAACATGGTAAAACTGCAGTGGCACCATCACACAGTGCACACTCGAGTTTTTAAAAGTTGTATTTTTTGGAGTACAGTTTTTTGTACTTTATGTTCCTTCCTCTCAAGTCTTACTGAACAGATTTCAATATTATTTTTTAAATTTGTTTAAAAATTTTTGTATTAAAAAATGTTTTCGAATTTTTTTAGTGTTCAGAAAAGGGGATTAAAAAAGAGATTTATAAGAAATCCTTGATTTCTCCATAAAATGATCATGGGTGTAAATGCCTAT
This sequence comes from Megachile ligniseca, assembly GCA_945859555.1. NCBI lineage: Eukaryota > Metazoa > Arthropoda > Insecta > Hymenoptera > Megachilidae > Megachile > Megachile ligniseca. Next base: position 1,896,235 of record OX243778.1, read on the forward strand.
GTTAAAATGCAGAGAAAAGTTGTGCTTAGAATCATTCAGATAAATGGTTCCGTAAAAAAAAGTACATGAATTTGTACATAAAAACTTAAGCTACCCAATGGCTTTAAAGTGTATTATTCAATATTCAAGATGTATCCCAAAAGTAATAAGAAGGATTTTAGAAAGTTCTTTTTTCTTAAACGCATACAGTTAGAATGATCACCTCAGAGTAAGTTTCTTGAGACAACACACAGTTAGTCTAAGGAACCTACCATTGTTTATAATATTGAAAGAAGTTTTCATATGACAGACTCTTCGAAGTTCCTGTCACAATTAATAAGATTTTGTAAATATAATATGTTCTTTTTTCAAATAAATTTTGATTCTGAGAAGCAAAAGAAACATCATAAAAAACCATAAGTCAGGCTTATAGAATATATAGGGAAGGATAGAGATGTTTTTCTGTGTCATAAACTTTATTACATCTAATCATGTCTGATTAATGTACAGCTGTTCTTAGTGTTTCCATCTTATCTATGAACAATCTAATATTTAATCATCGACCCTGGTTTAAACAGCCTTGTTAACCATGTTTATATTGATTCTAAACTCCAGAGGTTAGAATGACCTGTTTTTATACCTATGCTGATTTGTACCTGCGTAATTTTGAGCTAACTACAAAGCAGCTTTCTTATATGATGTCTTCAATATCTCTAATATTTCTCAAACTATTTTCCTAATTTTCTCACAAAATTTGACTGTATAATAATGCATGATGCTACTCTACATTTTTATTTGTAACAAAAATGAAAAATAAGAGTGCATTTCTGTGATATTCTTAATGCTTATAAAAGTCAGGCTCTGTTAAAAAAGATTCAGTCATATATGTGATATTCTCCTTAAATTATTTGGCCCTCATGAAAAATCATTCTTATTCTTTTTGTCATATACTTTCTTGGAAAACATATGTTTTTATAGATCATTCATTATAACTGCTATTTGTGTATTTTAATGCAAAATTAATTTCAGTTTTGCTTTAGACTGTCAAATAACAGCTCATGATCACTAAATTGTCTACAATATATTTAAATTTAAGCTATTGTTAGAAATGTTTTCCTAAATATAGAAATAGAACTCACATTGCATTACATTTATTAATCTTAATCTCGTAATAAACTATTTATGAATATTCTGTAACATAACATTTTAATCTTATTTTTACCTATTCGGAACAGAATAACGAAGTTTATACGGAAACATGGTGACTGTATACATAATGTTTATTTATATTACTTCAACATTGGTAAAAATAAGATAAATATATAAATCTATTCTTACCTGAAGTCATTGCAGACATTTCTTGATGAAATAAAGCTAGAAATGCCTAGATATATTCAACTCATAAATGTTTAATAATTAACACAAAAATATGATGAAATATAACTATAACCTAAACAATCGTAACTACTTTTATAACGTCAATACTGATACTTTCATACTTGATGACAGCTTTTGGCACAATGAACACTGTACACTCAGGTGCAAATCATCTTCACTGTGGAAATTATAGAAAAGGGGAACAAGTCTCTACTACTCATAATAACATCTACACATTGTCACACATTAAATATAATTTACAAGCATTTTTGAAATAGATAAGCAATAAAATATTCGAAAACATATGCTTATTTTTAAATGCAATATGTTTTATTACACACTTCACATTTTAAAGAGGCGATTCTAGGAAGTACATAAAAATACAACGTAACATTTTTTAAATTTATAACGGAAGTACCATAGCATTTTAATATTTAAAAAGGGTATAAAAGACAATAGTTTATTATAAAGTAATTAATTTATAGTGTTAGAATCGTTTTGGAAATCTCATTATTACCTGTATTTTAAAATTTAATTTTTCATACGCACTGTCTAGAAACTACCGCTATCATAATCTTGGAGCACCTGCTCGAGAGGTGCCTCTAGCGGCACAGAGTAGATACCAGAGGCGACACTCTCTGTCGGCACATTTGATCACTCGGAAACGCTGTCCCTTTAAATTGGTTGTGCAAAAGAGCGGGAAATTTAAATCAAGTAAATCTAATTTCATGTTAATTTGACTCCGCACTTTATTTCTCCAGATGAATATTTTTCAAATTTATTGCTTATAATGTCTTTTTAAACTATTTAATGTGGGTTTACAATTAATACCAAAAACGGGAATGCGCACTATTTAAATTGCATAGTAAAACTTTTATATAATTTGTTCGTACTAACTTGCGTGACTATCCTGCTGTACGTTCCACGAGAGAATGAACCTCGCCTACGTGCGGAAATGCACTTTCCGGCGGAATGATTGACCGGAAATAGGTGTCGCCGCATGTCTGTGGCGTTGTAGCGCCACTGCTTAAAGTTGCTCCTCTATGTACGTAGTAGTAAACGGTTCTCCACATGCCGGGAAAAGAAGTCCTTTTCCTATTTGGTCAATACGTCGCGTTGTACACATTGTGTGTTTAAGTTAAGTTTTAGTGCCTCGTGTAAGCGATGTTAGAGACTGAGTCTTTTCATGTGTGTTCTCACATCGCCGCGAGATATCGGCCCGAGCCTTGGTATATCCGACGCCCCGTTTATGCTCGCATGTGCAGTATGCGGGCATGGTTGTCATGTACCTCATGCGACCACGTGTTTCCGAACTTGTAAATAAATCTCATTGTTATGTTAACATCCGTGTAGTTATTCCAACCTGCTCCGTTTCCTAAGGGTAGACTCAATCAGGTTGGAACCGCGTATGCCGTCTTTAGTTTACCAAACGCGTCGTATGGTGAGATCAGTGGAACGCGTTGTCTTACCGACCGCTAACTTACCGACAGTGGAGTCCGACATACTTCCCGCGGCTGAGATCCATAGAAGGACCTAAATCACTCAAGTGCTTGGGTCATCTACATCGATCATCAACACTTACGACCACGTAGAGTGAAGAGTGAAGGTCTCGCGATCCTATTTGCTCAGTCGTGTCACCAATCAGTGTTTTTACCAAATTGCGGACTGACCCTGATTGGTTCTCTATGGTAGACACCTCGACTTCCCCCTCTCATGTTTTCAGGTCTTAAATTTTGAGCAACTCGGTCAGTGTTGATACGGATTTCTCGCGAATACCAATTCACTCGGCGATTCTTCGTCTTAAAGATTCGCGTGGTAACCATTTGCAGGGTCGTAAAGGACCGTACTGAGGAGCGAAGTCGCCAAGATCGGCCTGAACGAACGATTTACGATAGGGCCTCTCGGGGAAAGTGACGGAAAACAAACATCGTTGACGTCGTTGGGCTTGGGTAAAAATAGCCGTTAGTTTTTAAATATTGTTTAAGGGATGCGAGTGAGCAAGAGTGAGTGGGGAAAGTGTGCGTGGGGTGAATGTTAGGAAGAATGGATATAGCGAAGCGTGGTATAGAGTAGATAGTATAGATCTTGTAATTATTAAAATATAGACATAGATACATTTTTACGCATTACGTGTAGCGTCGTAGCTACACTTCCCTTCATATAATTCCCACACATTTATCACTGGACGCACTTCAAGACACGAGTATGCACCTTGGATTTGTGGGGTAAAGCCTTATAATCTTCGTCGACCTGATCGGCCATCGTGAGGGTCCCTCCATGACCTATTGCTCATAAACATTTTTGGTCCTTCGAACCGGATTCACGGACTTATTCAGTGTACGGACTCAGTGCAGTGCAACAAATAGGATTAAGTGTGAGTCGTAAATACCATAGAAACACAGTGAGCGACCTTTCAAGCATCTGCATCTATATGCACTATGTCGATTATTAGGTGCAGCAAGCTTTTAACAACGTACATCGTAATAAACCAATAAACGGTATATAGTTCAGCAACGACAAGGTAAGTTCGTTCAATTGTTTCGCCAATTCTTTTGATATTCCCCTACACGACTCTATGATATCAAACCCATCGGGTTCTAATCAGGTACAGTTCGCACTACGTGGACTTAACATTAGCGCCCTGTGACACAAACGTGGCAATATCATTGGACAGATTTCTTCCCTAATTCTTTTTTATAACTATGAAAATTCAGATCATCATGGCATCTTTCTTTTGCAAACGCAGTTGAATGATTTGATTGAAGTATGGAAGCGTTTCGACGAAATTCAATTTAATATCGAGGAACTCGACGATTCGGAAGAAACACGCAGATTCGAGATCCAAAACAATTATTACACTGTAGTAGCCCGTGCTAATCAGCTTATTCAAGGCGATCAGCAGGTCCCTTGACCCGTGCCGTCAACGCATCACCTGCTTCAACTGTACCTGCCCCAATGGCCATAAAATTGCCGGAAATGCGGTTACCCGTTAATGATGGTACCATCAAGAAATGGGCATCGTATTTCGATTTATTCTCTTCAATGATTGATCGCAATGAAGACTTGACTCCAGTCCAAAAATTGCAGTATCTGCGGTCAACTCTTACCAGAAAGACCGCCGTGTGCATCCAAGCTCTCAGTGCCACTGGCGCAAATTACGCCAGCACAATCGAACTACTAAAAGAAAAGTTTGATTGTACACGTCGAATTATTTTAGGTCGTTGTGACGCATTACTTGAAATCCCCAAACTTACGAAAGATTCCACATCACTTATTACAAAACGGTCCATCAGTTCAGACATTGCAAAAGTATATGATCCAAGTATATGAGTGGGTACAATACTATACACAGTTACCTCTGTTGAACAATATCATATTCGCAAGAAAAATAATTATCAATGACCCTAGCAAAATCGAACTGCATGGATTTTGCAATGCCAGTGAGCGTGCTTACGGAACGTGCATCTACCTTCCATGTAGTGATGTACACGGTTGCATCCAAGTAAAATTACCCGTAGCAAAATCCAAAGTAGCACCACTAAAGAGCCAAACAATTTCCCGATTGGAACTTTACGGAGCACTATTCCTTACAACATTGATCTCTATAGTTCAGAAGGCTTTACATCTACCAATTAAACGTACTGTTTTATGGACTGACTCGACAGTCGTACTACATTGGCTGATGACATCTCTTCACCTATTAAAAACTTTTGTGGCAAACCGGGTGGCTAAAATGCAAACAAATACAAGTGCATCAGACTGGCGACATGTACCGACCACGGATAATCTTGTGGATCTTCTCCCTAGAGGACAATCTCCAGAAGAATTCCTGCGTCCGTCCATCTGGCACCACGCACCAGAATGGCTTAAACATGAAGAGACGAATTCACCAGTTTGGGAAATTACACCAATCAATGCAATTCCTAAACAGAGGGTAACAATCTGTTTAACGACCGCACCTATCGATACAACCATCTTAGATAAATATTCGTCTTAGACAAAAATAATACGGGTCGTTGCACGCTGCTTACGATGAAAGCGGAACAATACTGAAAAGGGAGCACTTACAGTTTAAGAGTTCAGATATGCACATGACATCATAATCAAGCTACTACAACGCCTACATTTCTCAAATGAAATACAATGTCTTACCAAGGGTCAAATCCACAATTTAAAAGACAAAACACAACGATTGAACCCTTTATTAGACCACAATGGAATACTACGAGTTAAAGGTTGGCTGAAACACTAGTTGATGCCTTTTAGCCAAAAGCATCCGAAAATCCTCCCCAAAGAACGCACAACAGCACTTATCATTGAATACGAATATCGGACTTGACTACACACAAATATACAAACGACCCTTTACGCAGTAAGGTGCCAATATTGGCCTATTGACGGTCGAAGTCAGGTGTGGAAAGCGATCAAAACCTGTGTGCGCTGTTGTCCAGCTCAATCATCATCACAAATTATATGGAAAACTTACCTGCACCAAGGGTGTCCATGGTCCAAGTGGTCACGGAGTTCCGACCACTTAATAATGTTGGAGTTGACTACTGCGGAACAAATACATTAAAGAAAGAAAACATCGAAACCGTAATCGAATCAAAGTGTACGTTGCAGTTTTTGCGAAGCTTTCATTGTAGCTCTTCAGCACTTCATCGCTGGACAGGGGTTCTGCACGAACCTATATTCAGACAACGGCTCCAATTTCATTGGTGCAAATAATGAATTACTTAAACTGAGGAAGCCTATAATATCTAATGACTATCAAGACAAGGTGAAGACTTTTTTCGCGGAACTTCAATTGATCTGAATTTCATCCCTCCACTGAGTCCTCACTTTAAGAGTCTTTGAGAGTGGTCCAAGGGCACTCATCCTTGGATATAAGGGAAAGTACTATCGTTCTTTTGAGAGAAGACAATGTGCCATCATTACAATGGAATCTTGGTAACATCATTAAAGTGCATCTTGGATTAGATGACATTATCCGGACCGTTGATGACCGGCTGGCAGATGCACTTGTGCTCAATCAGCAGCCTTGCTCGTGCAGTATGCCTCACGGTCGAGACCCATAGAAAGATCCAAATCACCTATATCCATCACGAACACTTACGACCATATAAAGCGAGGGGTTAAGGTCACGCGATCCTATTCGTTCAGTCGCGTCACCAATCGATGTTTTTACCAAATTACGGCACTGATCCTGATCGGTCCTCTATGGTAGACACCTCCACGGCTCGACTTCTCCCTCCCATGCTCTCAGGTCTTCCTTTGTGAGCAACTCGGTCAGTCTTGATACCGACCTCTCGTGAATACCAATTTACTCGGCAAGCTTTCGTCTTAGAGATTTGCGTGGAACCATTTATCACTGGGTGAACTTCGTCGTCAAGATTCGAGTATATACTTTAGATTTGTGGGACGAAGTCTTACAACCTTCGTTGGCCTAATCGACCATCGTGAAGGACCCATCACAACCAAGTGCTCACCATCTATTTCCTATAAATTTCGAAGTCAATCTTATGCACATAACAACCTAACTATTATATAATCTGCACCATTTTAACGAATTGTGGAGACGCATTGGGGTTTTCGTGGGTTGAAGCTTTACAATCTTTGTCGACCTGAACGGCAATCGTGGGAGTCCCTCCTTGACTCATTGCTCATAAACAGTGGTCAGTCTACCCAGAGAACCCGTGTCCACCTCCCGAATCAAGAGACGAAAACCATACGGCTGCAATGGAGTGAGTAACCACTCTCTTTGTTGGACACCCCTGGCCGTAACAAATTGGTGACAGCGGTGGGATACGGTTCGATCCCCGTGGCAAACCATCTGTAAGTTTACGCATTCCAGAGCACCAGATTATTCAGAGGGAGTTTGCACGTGTTATGCCGACGGTCCCACGCTGCGGTGCATTCCAAAGATATCGTCAAGTGCGAGACAACGCCTTCCGGACCACCGACTCAGCTGCAGCTGCAAGATAAGCGCGCCGCATTCTTTAGCGCGCCAACTCCCACGCTAGCACTCCCCACCACTCGCTGCGGTTTTCGCGCGTATCGCAACAACTGACTCATTCAGTTGTGCTTCGTGCTAGAGTAAAGACGCACAGTGGAGTTAATAGAGTTTGTTTGTTGCAAATACAAACCTTTAAGCTTGGAATTGACAGTAGTGATTGATCGCCAATTCGGCTAACGATCTCTGCTGTTGTAGGACCGATTAAAGTTGCTGTCAAACATTTAGTGTAATTGTCGGATTTTTATTTACATGACTGCAAGCGCCGTCGTGGCAACATTTGTCCTGCGATTCGACTGGAATTTTGGCGCATAATTGCAGCCGATTGCAGCCGTTCCACAGGATGAAGGTAGGCGACCGAGGCATTTAGCTTCTTTTTCGGGTATTTTTATTTAAATAAATTCTAGACACAAAGCAAACAGCGCAAACACAAGCGCGGTTGCCGTTCCGGAAAGAAAGTGAGAGAACGAAAGCTACGGGCCATGGAACGAATACTCTTAGAACAGACATTCAGGCCCCCTGTCATCACGATAAATTTGGATGCAGAGGACGCGACGGCACAACCAGAGGTGAAACTACCCTATGACATCCTGAATACGGAAAAGGCGATCAGTCCGGAAAAAGAACTTCCATGTGCATAGTATGGTACGTGGAATGTTTTGCTACGAGATAAATGTAATGTCTTGTGACAAACTTTATTTCAAATATCTGATCACCATAGTAGATTCGCGTTAAAGTATGTGTACATGTCTATACGCGTCAGACTCTATCATCGGGTTCAAGACAGTGCCGTGTCCGTCTAACAAACAGGAAAAGAAATGCTAAGACTGCTTGTATGTGCGTCGCAGCGTCAGCGGTATTAAGTGACGATTAAACGACGCGTGGAATCAGTAGGTCCCCACTAAGTGAATATAAGTGGACTGTATCTAAGAAATGAATTTGACTTACGACTACAACACTGTAGTCGTACACAATTTTACTGTGTACTTGATGACTGTTTGTTCGAGAGAGTCTCTTCGCAGATAAAGTTGTTAAACACTTGTGCACTGAGGTCAAATCTTCTCACTGCAATGAACCTTTTTTGTAAATAGACATTAAAATTAAAATATCTCCTAAATTAATGATTTTTTTTACATAAATATATTAATAATGTTTTGTAAAGAATATGAAGGAGCAGCTGATGCAATAAAAAATATATGATTCCATTTAAAAAAACATTAATGACCTTCATATTTCCTTTACACGTCCACCTACAAAAGAACATATACCATCAGAATGTGCCCCTCTCAAAACCATTCAACTTCATCTGAAACATTGTTTGCTATGAGTAATAATAATGACGTAAATCTAGATGGCAAAATGTGGTGAACCACCCTGTATAACTATGTATTTATTGTCTTTAGTGTGTGGTGTCGTATGTAGGTGTGTAAATGTGTGTGTGCGAAGTATTAATTACAATCTCTATGCGTTGCCTGAACTAAGTAATTTTTATCTGCCTAATGTGGTTAACTATTTTGCTGATCTAACTGACTTTACCAACTAATCTGGTTGATGATTTTTGCTCCCCCAACAGTACCACGTCCTAGTGCTCGGACGCATCATATTGGGGAAATTGTGAGCCTCCGACATTCTGACCCGTGTTGCGATTCGCAGTTGATTAATGTTGTCGAGAAACAACCCCATCCGCTTTCTTCCCCGAACCCATTGTGGGCAGCAACTTGAATATTCCTGCCCTGTCCATCACCGTTCCAGGTCTGATGCGTGACCACCTCCTCAGCCTGAAACGGGATCAGGACAATTGCGAATCTCCCGTGAGTGATGTGTAGATTCCAATGAGTTACAAACGCCCTGACACGTGAGGAGGGAGTATTGTCCTCAAAACACCTGAGGAACAAATGGTGGACCCATCGGCTTCGCGCTAGTGCCGGTGGATGGGATACGGGAACACCATCAGTTGCCACTTTTCACGCGATGGGTTAAAGCTGACTCTCTCCAAATCCCCGACCGAGACTTCGCCCAGTACGTTTATACCCGCATTAACGCACTCCCTATGCTCATTTGAACATCGCGTGGAGTGCAGCGGTATAGACAGGCGACCCAATGCTGTGTCGGCTGTCAGTCCACCGAGACAGCCGCGCACGTTATTCAAGAGTGCTTTCACACCCATGGTGGGCGTATCCTTGGGCACAATGCAGTGTGTCACACATTGGCCTCAGGGTACTATAAGTCGGCTGGACGAGACTTCTAATTCGATCGCTACTTATGATACGGCCAAGTTGGTAGATGCAATCAAAAGTTGGCCAGGGGAAATGGATGGAATTGTGGAAATGTTGTGGACTAACAAAACATTTAATAGTTCATCGTTGGCGGTAATTTTAGAGATAATAGGGATAGCAAGGGATCAGATTGCTTTACGGGGGATAGGAGAGAGTCTTAGGAATAGTAATACAATAGAAGTGAGGACCAGGATAGGGTAGAAGCGAAAAAATTGGAGATAATAGGAAATGGGAGTGACGAAGAGGAACAATCTTTCACTCCCATAAGATCTAAAAGATAGAAACCAGGCAAAGATCTCAGAATAATCTCAGAAAGCGATACTTCGAGCTCGACGCCACCCCGTTCGAGTAAAAAGCCTGTTGCTGTCCCCCGACTCGGACGCCTGCGACCCGGACGGCTCCGCTGCGAGGGATCACTCACTGAGTGATCCCGGCAGAGCCGTCTTCTCTATTTGGGTGGGTGCCGCCGGTCCAAGTGCAAAGCCTTAGAGACCGGACGGACACCCACCCCCATCCCGTTAGGGGACAGTTCTAGCTGCGGCGGCCGGAATTACGCCTCCGAGCCGCCGCCCGTCCCGCTCTACCTCTGCGGCCGGGATCGCGATTCCGTTCGCGATCCCGTTCCGCGGCCTCCTTCTGCGACATAATACGTTCGCAGAAGGAGTCCATGAACTCTTGCTGGCGACTATCTCCCTGACCACCGTCGCCAGCGAGAGGTCCCACCCCGCGTGGCACCGTAGGGCCACTCTCGGCCCAGCCCACGCCGGACAATGTTCAAGCGTGTGCTGGCCCGAGTCTACTGCCTCATCAGAATGATGGCAGCGTGTCGCTGCCTCACGTCCGATTCGGCACAGGTACTCACCGAAACACCTGTGTCCGGTGAGCACCTGTGTCATCCGAAAGGTGAGCCTTCCGTGACCGCGGTCCTGCCACTCTCTCAAAACAGGCAGGACCGCCCCGACAGCGTGCTGACTTGCGGCGCCGCTCGATATTATCTCGCAGCGCCACTTCGTCAGCGCGAATGGCGATGCGTGGCCTAAGCACATTGAGGATAAAATTAAGGAGGTAAGTCGGATGATCCCCCTCAGGGGTTGTGGGCTTGCCCGCAGTACGGGATTTGGCGATGCCGAGGTATCCGAGCCCTAGCATACCGTAAGCCTGTGGTCATGTTTCGCAGAAACGGGTGTCTTGCCTTAACCGGCTAGGTCACGTGGAGTAAACCTCTATAAAAAATGCGCACTGTGGTTGAGGGGCAGAATTAAATCACGGTATCCCCTGCGTGTTAGATGAGGCAGTCGCCAAAAAGACGGAAGGATGCCTTAGACATCCTTGAGGAGTCGCTGAAGGGAGTGTTTAATACCTGCCTTCAGTGCGGAGAATTCCCCGCCGAGTGGAAGACCGGACGGATGGCCCTCTTAAAAAAGGATGGAAGACCCGCGAATTATTCCCCCGTGTACCGACCCATATGCCTGCTAAATAAGGCGCGAAAGCTCTTTGAGCGCATAATTGCTTCCTGCCTAAGCAGGCACCTGTCGACGGTTTGACCCGATCGGGCCGATTGCCAGTACGACTTCCGTGAGGGACGATCTACGATCGACGTGATTAAGCACGTCTAGTCCCTCGCGGAGGCAGCAGTAACCCGGGGGTGTGCGTAACGATGTCATTAAACATAGTCAAAGCTTTTAACACCCTGCCGTGGGCCGCTTTTGGAGAGGCACTAGTCGACCACGATGTGCCTCCCTATTTAAGGGCGGTGAGCGGGTCCTACCTGAAGGACAGGTGGATTGAGTATAGCGGACGGTACGGCACTGTGCGCGGGCAAGTTAATAATGACGTGCCCAAGGTGTCGGTGCTTGGACACGTTAATCCTTGCCGTTGCGGAGACAATGTAAAGGACCATCCGTCTTATCGAGGCGGAGGTTGCCGTCGTCGTCGCACACATCCTTGATCTGGGACTCAGGATAGATTCTCACAAGACCGGGGCAATGATCTTCCACAACCTGCCTCGGACGAGACGTGTATAGGTGATGCTTGGATCGAGGTCGAGTCCGAGATAAAGTACCTTGGACTCGTCCTCGACCACCACTGGCGCTTTGATCGACACTTCGATTGCTTGGTCCCCCGAGTTGAGCGGACAGCAGCCGCACTTGACCGCATAATGCCAAACATCGGAGGACCTGGCGAGAGGATTCGCTGCCTTTATGTGGGCTAGGTGCGGTCTATGCTCCTGTACGGTGCTGCCATATGGGCTGCTGCCCTATTGGTCAACCAGTGCAGTCTTAAACTGCTGCACCGGCTCCAGAGACCATCATGATGTTAACCATGAGGTTAACCATCATGATCATACGGGGATACCGTACCATCTTCTATCAGGCGGCGATAGATATGGCATGCTTTATTCCATTCGAGCTAATGGCGGCGGCGGACGCGCTCGCTTATGTGCGCATCCATGCCGTCCGCCGGCTCGACAGTGCTTCACTGGAGCCTGGAGTGGCCGAAGCGTTCAGAAGTCAGGCCCGACAACTGGTAAAGACCCTCTGACAGAGAGGTCAACAGCTCTTTACTGACAAGCAAACCTTCCTGCCACTTTTGGCACGTTAGCCGGAGAGAGGTCATGGTAGGCTCACTTACCGTATGACAGGTGTTCACCAGGCACGGATGCTTCAGTGAATACCTGCGTAGAATAGGGAAGGAGGCGACAGCGGCATGCCACCACTGTCCTGTCCTACGCCAAAAAATTGGCCCAGACCTCTCACTGCCAGCAGTATTTGGGGCAATGCTGGTTAGCGAGAGGAATTGGGGAGATGTGACCTCCTTCAGCGAGCAAGTAATAGCTACATTGCACTTACAGGTAAGAGGCGCCTCTAGCGGCGAACTCGTGATCCCACTCGGAAATACGCAATACGTACGAGAGAAAACAGCACCTCGTCCCGAGACCTAAATTCTAAAGCTGAGTACAGACAAACACGTCGCGGCTGTAACGCGGCTGCTATAATTCGCCACATACGCAGGCTTGCGCATCCCTACCAACGTATCGCGATCTTTAATTCGTTCATCTTCGCAAACCTAGCAATTTGCTAGCGAATCCCTAACATGAGCTTCGGCCTTTCTTGTTCTTCCTTTCGTTAACATGGTGATTTAAAATTAATATCGTAGTTTTTTTCTTAATTCATAGAAAACTACAAGCATGAAGTAAAAAATACTGTTTTGTAGACATATGTATAGTTGATTGTAAGGAAATAAAAGAATTCTTGAGGAATATGGATCTGTGAAAGATAGAATTTATTTCCAGGATTAGGAGTAGAACATGACTTTACACAGTACATACAATTTTTCTTTACGTGAAACTATTCAATCAGGCGTCCAGGAGTAACTCTGTTCTCTCCCGTTCGATTAACGTGCATGTATTATCCCCGAACTCTCCTGTATTTTAACATGGGCGTCCAGGAGATGCACTGTAATTCTCGACCGACATGCGCCTAGGAATATTCACCAAACTCTCCATGTCGGACGAGCACCCCACAACAAGCTCCCGTACTCTCCCGTATTCTAATTTTCTTAATAATAAGGAAAATACAAATTCGTAATAAATAAGTTTATTATATTTTTCATAGTTATAACAATCAAAATCACAAGAAGGTAGTTCGCAGTAAATGAGTCGAAAAATAAACGTGACTAGAATTAAAATAGTATACAATTGTATTAAGAAAATATTTTGAATACATGCTTGAACTAACATAATATACAATTTTATTATTTTCTACCTAATTTGTTTGTATTATAAATGTAAAACTTTTTATTTTCATACAACTTTATTAAAAGACTACAAAATTATGCTTTAACATTTTAATATTTACAGTACAATTTTACAAAAATATTTAAATAAACACAAATTTTAAGTAGTACATTTTATAAAATTTACATAAGTAGACAATGAATTTTTAAAATTGTAAATTACGGTTATTTAAAATTCTTATTACTACTTTATTACAAGAATTACTTCAAACATAGAATGAATTGTAGAACAATACACAATATTCATAAACGGAAAATATAAAAAATTAAGTTTTATACGTATATATATATATATCACAGAAAGATAAAACTTGTTATTTGTAAAAATTAGTTGCTGCTATGTTAGTTTTATTAGACATATACTTTTTATGCACTCTCAAACTTTGCTAACTTTCTCTTATTTTTATTATTTTCTGGTAATTTTGGTGATGTACTGGTTGCTGCGGCAACTACAGGAAAAAATATTACCAATTATAACGAATTTCATACTTCACTATATGTATGTATACTATGAATTGTCATCATAAAAATTGCAGATTCTTAGTGCCAAGATAAATCAAAAAGTCCTTACATAATTTGTGATTTTGTTTTCAGGATGTGAACAATTCAACCATTTAACCTAATGGTCTCTCTTCATGTTCATATCCAAGATGAAAATTAAATTTTCATTTTTAAATATATCTTCTTAATATTCAATGTATTTAAATTTTACATATGCTTTTTTAGCACTTTACATTTAAATTAGATTAAATGCCACAGACTGAAAACCTAAGCAAGAGGAATAGCAGAATTAAACTTTAGATAACTAAACGAAACTGACTGCATTGCTATTAATATCTATATTGACACAAACAACCTTCTGTATTATTCATGCCGACATTGGTTGCACTACAAAAGAAAACCAAGAATGAATTATTTCCAACTAAATACAGACTAAGTAGTACTTATTGTGTGTGTGTAAAAATCTTACTATATGGAATTCTATTCTTAAATAATTATTTTTTTATCTCTTCAACAATTTTTCATCTCTTATACTAGCAATAAAAAGACAAAGCTAATAATTGCAAAGTAAAAAAAGGGCTATGTGATTCATTTCGACACAGAAAATCTACAGTTTTTATGGTATATAACTTTTCAAGCCATCTTGGGTTTAACACATATTATAAATACCTTACCTCCTATACGCAAATTATTTAACCTATCTTCAAGTTCCTTAAAAGAACTTGGTTCTGCATCTGGTGCAGAAGGAAGAGCACTTTCATCGAGTTCAATTAATTCTGCTAATTCTTTTTCTAAATCAGTGTATGAATCATCACCTTTCATAGTTTCAGATAACATACACTCTATTTCTTTTTGTTCGTCTAATACCTAAAATTTGTTGTTACTGTAGTTGAACACTTTTTTGATACATAACATACTAACTACTTGAATTTTAAACATTACTTACTTCTGACAAATCATCCATAACATCCCTAACATCAGATTCTGATAAACAACTATCATTGAGTTTTTTCAATACATCAGATCCTGTTTTATAAGCTGACAATACAGCAGTATTTGTATGAGTATTTTGAATAGTTGATATAAGATTTTGAATATTTTCAAGGATTTGTGATCGTTTTTCAATAGTACTTTCGAATTTTCTTTTCTTTTTTAAATGTGTTTTTGCCATTTGCCGTAATCCTTTTGCTAGATATGACTTAGTTTCATTAATAATATTAATCTTTTCTTTCTCCATGAGTTCTATTTCTTTTATTAGTTCATTTTCTTGTTTAATTAATTTATATAATCCTTCTTCAATTTCTGTTATGCTATCCGATGAGTGTACAACAATCTTAATTAATAGTTCATTTTCAATTTCGCTATTTCTAAAAGTTATTTTTTTTTCTCGTCTTAACCATATTAAAATCAACATTAATGTATCATCTGATATGTTTTCATCTATTTTACATTTACAGTCTTTTAATATCTCAGAAAATGGCATAAGAACATTTTCCTTTTTTTCTTCCAAAATTACAAGTATATCCTTTCCTAACTCCTTGATAATTTGCAGATGTATATACCTAGCTTCCTTATTAACTTCATTGTTTACAATATAACTTTTAACCTTTACAAATGACCATGAAAGTGGTCTCTTTACAAATAAGTCAATTGACCATGATGTCCATGAATCACAAGGTTCTTTTAAAAATTCATTTTCTGCAATTATTTCATTATTCCTATAATATCAGACAAATGAACAAGCAATGATGAAATGTTTTTAACCAAAATAAGAACTATGTCAATGTAACAAGATGACTGAAATATAGATGGTTATTAGAAATTAATAATAACATTACCGATGAAGTTCTTCCACAACGGTTGTAAGGCAAAGTGGTGTACAACCTTTTCGTTTAAAAACATGATTTAAATCTGCAATAGAAAAACTACTTCTCATTGTGTATTTCAACCATTCGTATATTAAATTTTGCCAAAATTTATATTTTGATGTCCAATCTTGAGGATTAGCTAATTTACTTCGAAAAGGTGAAAATAATGCATTTATTCTTTCCTCATCATTCCAACATTTTGGCATTCTTTCAATTGGAAGTGGTAAGTTATTATCCATATCTGAAGTTTTTTAAGATACCTTCTAGTTAAAAATATATATAATTACATTTAATGCAAAGTTAGGTTACATTTTATGTTACATGTTAAGTATTCAAATTTTCGAATATTAATGTTTACCTTTCTATAGTAACAATAATAAAAACTCAATCGTAAATAATTAAAATATTTGGCAGATTTACAAATAAAATCTGACAAATAGAAATAAACCTTTTATTCTACATATACAACACAAACATTATTATGTCATTGTCACAGACAAATGGTGTTCGGGCAACTTCGAACTACTTCAGATTGATTTGCATCGATATAAATCGTAAATTTCAAAACAAATCGATACTACTTCGATATTTATCGTATTTATGTGAAAGTACATATTGATACTTGCAGAATAAAATTATGGCTGAAAAATTTAATTGGTAATGGCTTTAATTATTATTAACTATCTAATAATAAGTTTCAATTAGCGTATTAAATTTAAGTATTTCTTATTTTAAATATTATATCATTATTTGTTAATTTGTCTAATATTATAAAAGTAAATCCAAACAAGATACTTAAGAAATTTTTCATGGTTAGTTGATTGATTTTTAAAGGGGCCAGTTTTGTAATCACTCAATCTTAAAATTAATATTAAAAAACTATAAGACAAATAGGTAAAAATTTAATATACATAGTGATATACATGTATATAGTGAGATATTGATTTTATTATAGTATGGTTAAGGTACAAAAGAAAAGTAATTTTTGTTTATGTTTTTTTTAAAATGTATTCTACATTATATAATATATAAATGTTTCAGTATCTTGTATCATTTGCTAAGCATATTATATATAATATAGTGTAGTTTATATGTTACTTTATTCCTGCTATAAAAAAATCAGCCTTTAAGTTTTCATATTACAGTAGACTTAAAAATGCTTTGTTTTGAAGTTGTAGCCATTCAAGTTGAAGTATCAAACAAAATATTTTATACTAGATGAGATACAAACTTCATCACAATATATTGAAAAACATATTTGTTCCAAGATTTCTTGAATATTTTTTATGTATTTTGAATACTTTTATTCCATTGTTTCTTTTTGTTTTTTATGCAAACATGTTTGACTAGATTAGGTTCATATTTACATGTGTGATTTATCATTCAAACATTTCTTATAATAGAGATCTTTGAACACCTACAGCTTGAAAATATAGCATTTGTGCATCAATTCTTATATAATTGTTTTTCTTCTTCTTACAATCAGTAAGACATGTTCGCACCTTAATAACATATTACGAAAACATTCTGAATATAATAATGTGAATATGTAGGTCATATTTATATAATTTATCATTTTTATATTTTTCGTCAACATGGTGGAATTGGTTTATGTGTTTCTAACTTCTGAATGAGATCCTGAATCCATGATACATGTTCAGAAACTGCTGTATATAAAGTATATTCATGGCTGTTACAAGTTGTAGTTCCTCCTTGTTGTTTTGTACTAATGCTAACACTAACAATACCTCCCAAGTACCATACACCACCTCTTTTGAAAATTAATCCACTACCACTATCACCATCGCAAACTGACGTTCCTGTAATTTTCATGTCTTTAATACTTTTGAACAAAGTTAATTAAATAAGTTTATGCATAAATCTAAAGAAACAATATATATCAATAATATCTGATATATTGTTTACTTAATTTTTTACTAACCATTTGTATAACCTGCACAAAATTTATCAGATGTGATAAACTTTGTAGTATCATAAGTGGTACCTGCTGATCTACATTCAGATTTAGAAATATATGGAACTGTAATTGTTTGTAAGATGTAACTGCTTGTCCCTGAAGATGTTCTTCCAAATCCTGCTACTTTTCCATAATCTCCCACATCTAGTAAGAGCAGATCTTTAGTAATATCTAAACATATTGGTACTAATACTGATGAAAATGCAAATGGTTTCATAATCTCTATTAAAGCTATATCCTCAGCATAATTTCCTTCAAGTCCTCTATAATTGCATGGAACATATATATTCTTTACCTGCAATAAAAATGTTATTAATGTAATGCTCAATGTGGTTTTTAATCAACTAGAATAAAGTATATGGTGTCTCATTTTAATTCATCCATGCTATTAGTACATCATTTAAAAAGTATTTCAAACAAAACTTGTTTTGTTTTAAGGGGTATATTATACAATGACCTCGAAATTTATTTAGATAGAGACATTTTTGAGATCTTAAGACAACCTTTTTTTTTCAAATGAAACTATATACTTTTATATTGAATTATATTAATTATAGGTAACTAAGTTTATAGTTCATTTCAAGACATTAAAAAAATTGTTCACATAACATTTTTGGTTCAAATAAAGGAGATTGGAAACAATTTCCATGCATGTACTGAAGATAAAATTTGAATGGACTTGATTAGTCTTCAGAGGTGAATATAATACTTGAATTTAATGAAAGTTAATGAATTTGCTTTGGAGTGGGCTACAATCTTAGTTGAACCATACATATAGTTTGATTTTAAAAAACAAAGATTACTTTAAAATCTTAAACACAACTCTGCTTATCTGAAATATTTTCTTGAGTAATATATGTATAATTCACAAGATAATTGTATGTATGAATTAAAATGAGCTACTTTGTATATTTACTTTAGACTTCTTCACTATTGTTGAATGATGTAAGCTGGAGTCATAATCTCTATAGATATTGCCTGTTGCTACATAATATTTTGAGGGATTAGTATCATCAGCCACACAATGTGCTGCTGTAACGAGAAATTTTTGATGAATGATAGTTGTCCCACAAAGAAATTCTTTAGGTCCATTACGTGTAATTTGTTTGTAGAGTGTACCATGCCATGGAAATTCATTAATGTTCGCTTGAGTTCCATTTACAATAAGTGGGATATAGTTTGTATTTGATATACCACATTCTAAAACAGATTTAAATTATTGTTTAGATGTAGTAATGTATATATTAATATTAAAATTGTATTAGTAGGTAATGACTAAAGCTTTACTGAATTTACATTGTAAATATAAAACCTGTTATAATTGAAATCGCTTAAATATAAACTTACAAAGGTAATTCAAATTCATTTTTTAAATAAGAAATAGGATACATTTCACCTAATCATTCAAATTATATTTGAATTATCTTTAATAAATAAATATGTATATCAATTTTTCCGACAATTGTTTATATTATGTTTTTGATATTAAATTTACAATTTTTATTACTCTATGTTTACTTTCTGTATTCATTTTAATGTCAAGTTTGAGTTAACAATCATCTCATTTTTTATGTAAGTAACAATTTTATTTTCTCATCTTTTTATGTATATAGAACCATTGTTTTCTATGTCAAGTAGTAACAAGATAAGAGGATAAAAGTTTTCTTCAGAAAACATAATTCCTTCTACTTTAACATGCATGATCAAGGTCATGCTCTAGAATGATATTTAGAAATATTTAATTGTTATCTTATTACTTATTAAAAAGTTATAAAAGACAATAGATCTGTGGTATAATGTCTACACTCTAATGGTATACTCCAAAATATGTGGTATTGTTTAAAAAAAGGACAAACATGTTATATAGTGATAATACAGCACTGGAATATGTTGTATAATATTTTATACCATAATTAGTTAAGGTGTAGGTTGGGTTAACTACTACATTCATACTATACTGTAGGTTTGATTTTTCCTCTTTTTTAAACATTAATGGGAATTCCACTATTCACTATAATGTAACAATTGTATCATTGTTCTAACATTTTATAACAAATAATAAGTGATGGCTAAAACCTTCTGGATGTTACTCAGGGTCATGACATTAACAACATGTATAGAGATCGAGGTCATTAATATTTGATGTTTATTGTACACAAACCTGGAACACACTGTATTGGTTTTGGTTCCCATTGGCCAGTTTTATTACATCTAGTAACTTTTGATGTTGATAGCAATGTTGTATCTTGGCGATAGCTATTACGACATTTTAAACTTGCTTCTGTATCGGGCAGAACAGAAGTTTGACATGATATGTAGTCGCCCCTGTATTGACACGTAGCACTTCTTGAATTTGATTCTAAGGATTCACAACGTATTTCTGAAAGAGAAACACTAATTTAGGAATTTTTTTGATAATTACATCTCTAGCTTGCAATATACTGATTCCATACCTATACAATATGGAATATTTAATAATTCACCATCCCGAGTACAAAATACATGATCACTGCCTTTAAGCTTATAACCAGAATTGCAACTGTAAATTAAATATTCTCCTGGTGTTATCATAGCACCTTCAGGAACGTCACAATAATCACACGATCGATAACCATCTGTAGAACCACAACAGTGTGGTTTATATAATTTTCTGTATCCATTTTCTGGTCGGGCTGGTACAATACAAGTTGCGGAAGACCAAGTAGGTGGTGCAGAAGATAATGGTCCTTTTGAATAATTATGAAATAATAATGGATAAGGTGCTTTTGTTGTTGTGGTACTTCTACAGAGTACTGGATCTTCATCTGATCCATCTGCACAATTTCTGACACCATTACATTTTAAATTAGCAGAAATACAAGCACCATAGGAACAGTGAAAATCATTTCCTAAGCAGCTGTAAAAAGATGTAGATATTTATATGATAACAAATGTAAGAAAACTGCAATTCTGTATCCTTACTTGATATTTCCACATTGATGAAATATTTCATCTGAATTATCTAGACAATCAGTAACACCATCACACAAAGCACGTGCCGGAATGTATTGCCCGTCATTGCATTTAAATTCAATCTTTGAACATGGTGCAGATGCATTATATGAGTTACCTAGAACAATTTGATTTGTGTAATTTTCTATAATCATTTTCTGGTCACGGTGATACAGTACAGGGTGCAGAATTCGAAAGCGGTAATATAGCAGATGAAGTTCCTTCTGGAATAGTAAAAACTGGTAGAGATGGACGTGTTATCAATTTATTTCTACAGAGTGTAGGATTTTCATCTGAACCATCAGCACAATTTGTATCTCCATTACACCTCAAATTAGCAGAAATACAGGCACCATAGGAACAACGAAAATCAGTCTCTGAGCATCTGTAAAAAGATATACATATGCATACATATTTTACATAAAATATAGAATAGCTTGAATTACTTAATATGTTTTTAATAATTCACTATCCATGTTTTTAAATATTTTTTATTTTCATATAACTAAAAAAATTGCAATTCTGTATTCCTACCTGATATTTCCACATTGAAAAGATGTTTCATCTGAATTATCTGTACAATGAGACCTACCATCACATAAATTATGTTCTGGAATACAGTGTCCATCATTACATGTAAAATAGTACTTTGGGCAAAGTGTAGATGAATTATATGAGGCACACATTGATAATGTTTCATCACTATTGTCAACACAATCTTTTATTCCATTACAAATTGCATTTCTTTCTACACATGCACCATAGGAACATTGAAATTGAGAAGAAGAACACTCTTTTTTACTACATTCTACATAAGTTTCATCAGTCTCATCTTCACAGTCTGCTCGTCCATCGCATGTTAAATCATGTGCTACGCATTCACCATTTTTACACCGAAATGTCCGTGCGCTATTAAAATAAAGGTACAAGGAATTTATTATTTTTAATTATGAAGTAAAAAATTAGTTACTGTTTCATTTTCTTTTTTAACATTCTACATATAATAAATAAAAAAATATTATTAACTCACCCACATTTGTTGCTTTGTGGATATACATTTTCTGATGTACCTATGACACAAACAAAAAGAAAACAATATATATATTTTTTTCATACAATTACGCTAACAGAGGCTTTACGGTCATTAGGTCACCGATTTTGATAAAACTTTTAATGAAGAATCTAGAGCAAAAAATATGCCAAATTATGCCTGACCATTTCAGTCAATACTCATTATGTGGAAAAATATTTAACACTTGACCAAATTCGACAGGTATGATAGCAACAATGGTAAAATGGTAAGTTCTTAAATTAATCCATCCCGATTTCAGATCTCGTAATTTTCTGTTTTTATTTATTCTTTTTTTTTATGCATATATATGTATGCCTATTATTATTGTAATATTATTCCTTATCTTTTTATTAACTTTTTCTCATTTTTCATTTTTTTAAACTTTCTGTTATATTATTTACAATGTACAAGAAGGTACATGCGACGCAAATATTATTTCTACAATAATAGAAATATAGTTTGAATAAAATATGAGATATTATTGACATAGTTCGACTTCTTTTTTATAATTTGTTATAATTTTGTTATACCATTTACAATATACAGGGTAGTACATAAAACGTAATTACGCAGTATTTACCCCATACATTGTAAACAATATAACTTAATAATAGTAAATTAAAAGAATAAAAGATAAGAAAAAATTAATTAAAAAATTTAAAAAATATAAAGACATGTCTAAATATATTTGTAAAATGACAAATAAAAGAAGATAAATAATAGAGCCAGAAAAGGAGTAATTCAAGAACCTATCACACTATTTTCGCTGTAATTAAATAATAGTAAGTATTAACAAAATCGGCCGAATATGAGTTGGTGTATTTTTGCTCTAAATTTATCAGAGAAATGTGACAAAAATCAATAATCTAATGATTGCGGTCTCTCTTTGTAAACGAAAAGCTTCAATTTTTGTTATGAAACATGTATGTAACTTTCGCTTTCTTCTCTATTTTTTTATTTTTCTTTTTTTAATTTAAAAATGCGACAAAGTTACTAACCCTCATTCCGCGGTGCTATTATCAATAATTTGCCGCCATTGCTGCCACGGATTTTCGGTTGTTGGCCATTCAGGACTAAAATACCTAATATAAAAAATTCTTTTTAATTTAGAAATAAAAATGTATTACTTGTACTGTAGTATAGTTATTTTTTAATTTTAGTAATTATAGAAATGACGACGCTTTGAAGAAGAAGCTCTTTTTATTAAAACCAATCAACTTTAATCATTCCTAAAAAATTAAATGATATATCAGAAAAATCTTAAGTTACGTTACAGGATTTTCTTAAAATTTAAACAAAATCGAATGGTTAACTTCAAAGATTTTTTATTCATCACTTCAAAAGCATAGTTTCAAGAAAAGAGTAAAAGAAGTTTTTCGCTTGTCATTTATGCCAAATTCGCAAATAGTAGATACAGCTATAATTTGCGATCAATTTTGACCAGCATTCATATTTTATCGCATGTAAAATACTTTAGTACATCCATTAAACTTTACTACAGACACAGCGTATTCGCGGTAACTTTGAAGAATCTTTCATTACTTAACATACCGGAAATACACAACATTTTTTTCCTTGTACCGTGCAATTTTCACATATACAATATTTTGTATCTCTAATATGTGAACTTATCGTGGACACCCAGTGTATGCATTCCTTATTCTTAGTCAGGACAAGAAAGAATATTTTAAAATCCAAGGTCATTCCTAAACTGGTTTCTGACACTTGTTGATTATATTTTGTTTATAATATTTCTTTATCTTTTCGTATAAATATATGATTATGAAAAATTTATACTAATGCCACATTGTATAGCAAACAAGTGATGATGTTATTTATATTTTGAATTTTGCATATTATTTTAATTGCAATCAAGCTTATCTTTTAAATCATCTATCATTGCTTATGATTTTAAATATTAAATACCTATAATAAGTTTATTTACTAAAATATTCTAAATTAACTGTAATCAAGCTCATCTTTTAATACATTTATCATTGCTTACGATTTTAAATATTAAATATATATAATAAATTTATTTATTTTAAATTTGCGCTTTTCTTAATATTAAGTGAATTATCTGAAGTAGTTAGAAGTAGTATTTTTTAGTTAACTTTTTACTTTAACTTCTCGTTTTTTATTTGGTTTGCAAGCGTAATTATAATATAATAAAAATATATGTACTTACTATGAGCAATTATTACAATAATTGTAATTACGTTCTTCATAATAATGAGTTAAAGCAGAAAAGTAACATTCGATCAGCCTCTTCATGTGGTGAATCGTTTACTGATCCTGTATCAGTCGGGAATCACCTGGCCAAGCAGCATTGATTCAGTAACTATTCATATGCTTCTATATCTGTGTGTTTACAGGGCCGGTTTTGGTAGATGTGTAGTGGATAAATCCTTAGGGCGGCTGGCAGAGAATTTGAAAAGACAAAATTAAAATGTAATTTAATATTGTGTTATTGTTAATAAATAATATCGTATTTTTTTTAATTTATGCACATTTGGAAAGAAGAGAATAGTAACAGCTCACGGTGCTTTTTAGTTCGTCTTCTTTTAATAGCTTATTATTAGTACATTTTTTCATGGACCTTTTATAAAAACATACTAGTAAGCTCTTGTGGCCTTAGCTAGGTCAATGGCTTGTAAGCAACCTCTACCTAACTGCTCACTTGCGAACACCAGAAATTAAGTAATTTTCTAATTTGAAAATAAAAAATTTCTGAGTTTCTTAATTTCCAAATTCCCGAATTTTCAAATCACAATTCCCCAATTTTCAAATTTTCACATTCCGACATTCTTAAATTTTAAATTACCAAATTACCAAATCACTAGATTCTCATATTCTTAAATTCCTAAGTTCCTAAAGTTCTAAATTCCTAAATTTCTAAATTTTTAAATTACCAAAATATTAAATTTTCAAATTCTTAGATTCTTAAATTCCCAAATTTCTAAATTTCCTAATTTATTAATTTAATTTCCAAATTTTTAAATCCTGATATTACCAAATCATTAAATATTCAAATGCTGAAATTCTCAAATTCTTAAATGTCCTAATTTCCAAATAGCCATAATAATCTAACATCCTAAAATTTCGAAAATTCAAATTTTCAACACGTTTAATTTTTATTTTGAAAATTTGAACATGTTATTACTGTATTTGGTTACCTTATGAATCAGTTCACAATCTGTGTTAATAGGGACGGCCAAATGTTTAGCATAAAAATAATTAACAGCATAGTACCGGCCCTGTGTGTTTGCCAAAAAAATGCGTTCAAGAGAATAGGCGAAGATACTTTCTTCCGATAATTGAAAGATTTATATGAATAACTGTCCGAGTACAAATTAATTCTGAAGGCCTTATACGAGGAAACTCCGAATTTCCGATCAGGGATTGAAAATCTTCGTCTCTCCTGTATTTACAGAGGAGAGATAGGAACATCAGCCGTGTTGGTGTATGTATAAAAATGCGATTTCGTAGTTCAATGATTTTTAAGTGAAGAAGCAGTATTTCTTCATAATTTTTTTTATATTCTCTATTACAATTATATGGCAGCGTATAAATCCCGATTTTGCAATTTGACTTCTGAAACTTAATAAAATGTTATTATGTACTTTCATATTTTACAAAGTTCTAAAAGCCAAAGTTGAAAAATCAGGCCATTTAAAGAGGTGATTGGAAAATTTGTCACGTCGATTGTGTGAATATTGTATTTATAACGAATTATAGATTGGAAACATTTTTGTCAGCGATTTCCGATAGAATAACTCCTTCCAAGACAATACTAAACCTACCGGTGTGTAATGCACACTTAATTTGAAATAAAAAAAGTAAGATAATAAATAAATGATAAAACATAAATTAATATATACATTAACTCTTCATTTCCTTCACTCGTTATGGCAGTTTTATCTTCTGTCGAGCAACGTACATGCGTATTGTGCTTGTAAACAATATCTATACAGTATGTGAATGCTATTAGCTTGAAAATAAAATAGGAACAAAAGATTCATTTTGACAAAAAATGATTTCGACAAAAAATTCTATTCTATGTTTTTTGTGTATCTATCTTTGTGATGTCTACGTTTACATGTTATTCATATCAGGATTAATACATATGTTTCATGATATTGGTCACAGAAATCACCTGCCACAATGTAGCTGCAAGCAGTCAACAATTCGAGCACTATTTTCACGTATGCAGTGATATTCTGTGATTGATTTTCGATCGGTTTCCATTTTATCGGTAAGTATGAAAATTTAGCGATGTTTTCCACTTTAATATCAAGAAAATATTGCTTTTTCGTTTCAAAATCTTGCAACAACGAAATTACTACTGCCCTTGTTTCTTCTGTATAAAGTAATGCGGGTATAATACGGGTCGCAAACCCTTGCGTGCCGATTCTCAGTTTTGTCATATGAAACCAAAATCAATTCGAAAAATTATAAATGTATCAGGATGGGATTAAATCTAAAGTGCCTATATCACGTCGAGAGAATCAGCACTTTACTCTAATAATAGTTTGAATATTAAAAAAGAATAATTAGATATTATGAGATCAACAATAAATTATTATAATGGGTTTGTGATTAGTTAAAATGCTTTAAATATTGTAATAGTTCATGTGAGTCTCATCACGCAAAAAAATAAAATAAGAAATGGCGATGCGGTGTCGGAAATCCATTATTCATCAGTTTATTATTTCTTTTTTCGCGATTCAATAACTTAATTTCTTTCCTTATTCTAAAAATACTGTTTGAAATGAAGTTTTATCGAAAATAGAGAATAAATTAACGAAACAACGTGGTGGGAGGTTGAACCACTATACAGTGGGAATAAACGTAATCTTTTGAGCAATACGTTTATATTTTAATTCGTAATGAATTGTAACGCGGAAAAATAGCTCAAAAAAGTCAAGTGAATATGAGTATATTCATAATTAGTAACTTTAAAAATCCATGATTTTCACGAATGTACAACATATTGTTAACTTTTTCGCCATTCTGATTCCATCATTATGTAACAGATTAAAAAATGACACAGAAAGTCCTATACAAGTGGATTTTACCAATAATTCTTATACAAAGAAGTTCGAGCTTCAAAGATAAGTAACAATTTTTATGTCATATTTTATCAATTTGTGTAAGGTTTGATTATTTAAAAACTATTTTTCATAGTATGCTATTTAAACATTTCTTTTACTGTAGAACTTAAAACACTTACAGTTTAAAAATGTGGTATAAGAAGATTAATTTTCATAAGTCATTTCTTCAATGTTATATTCATCAAAGTATGTTCATGAGTTGCTAACATTTTTCTAATGTATCCAAAACATAATAGTCTAAAATGTTAAGTAATATTTGTACAAATTATTGTAAATAATTTTGATATTATTTGTTTTTTTTTTAAAGCATGATGAACAAAATTATTACTACAATGCTGAGCTTCTTTCATGGCAAACCCCTTTGACATATAGAAAATTATTATACAAATCAATTTAACATTCTAACAATAAGTTAGAATATAAAATTATTCTTCCATGTTATAGCTGCAATTACGTATCTTACTTTTATATTTGCATACAAATCAGAAACATGTGTTAAGTTAGAAATTGACAATTCACTTTTAGCTAAGATCCTTATTATAACAGTAGCAACTAGCAATACATAGTAGTACTAACAATAAACCAAGGTTAACATATGTACAATTATGTTAACATGGTTGAAACATGAACAAAAATAATTTTTAAGAAAGGTGAAACCAAAGATTAATCATTAATTAAACTAGTAAAATAGTAATACAAATTTTAAGTAAGTATGATATATAAGTCTAAAAGTTCATTATTTATTTATATAAATTTAAAAAATATGTATACTTAATTATTAAAAAATGTATCACATTGTATTTATATAATATACACAAGATTTAATATCTTCCATCTTTTATTAATGACATCATCTCAATACAGTATAGTTTATATGTTATTATTCCTTATACTATTTATAAAACAATCATCAAATGAATCATAACAATAGAACATGCTCTTTGATAACATAATTCAAAAACAACCTAAATATGTTTAGTTCAGCTTGATAGTATTTGTATAAACTGTCATGAATAGTTTAGACATCTTCTCTTCTTTAACATGGTGGAATTGGTTTATGTGTTTCTATCTTATGTATAATATCCTGGATCCATGACATGTATTCAGAAACTTTTGTATATAGGGATAATGTATTACTGTTGCAAACTATATCTCCATTCTCTAATGTTACATGAAGGCTAACGCTAACAATACCTGCCAAGTACCATACTCCATTTTTCATAAAAACTAATCCACCACCACTATCACCAACACAAATTGATGTTCCTGAAATTTTCATACATATTCTATATTTTGAAACAAGATAAATTAAACAAATATGTGCATAAGTCTAAAGAAATAAGGCAATTATTTGATAATCTAATTATTCAATTCTTCACTAACCGTTTGTGTAACCTGCACAAAATTTATCAGATGTAATAAACCTTGTAGTCTGATACTTAATGCCTTCTGATCTACAATCAGATATAGGAAGGTATGGAACTTTAATTGATTGTAAAGTAGAACTGCGTGTTTCTGTAGACGTTCTTCCAAAACCTGCTACTTTTCCATAATCTCCCACCTTTAACTGCAGGAAGTGTGTAGTAACGTCTAAACATATTGGTACTAATGTGGTTGAAAATACAAATGGTTCCGTAATCTCTAATACAGCTATGTCTTTAAAGAAATTTCCTTCTAATCCTAGATAGTTGCATGGAATATATATATTTTTGACCTGTAATAAGAATCATACTGATGCAATCACCAACCTTATCTCTAATTAATCAAATCAAAATGTATGTACCTCAGCCTTTTTCACTATTGTTGGGTCATGTAAGCTTGAGTCATAATCTCTAAAAATATTGCCTGTTGCTACATAATATTTTGATGAATTCTTATCACCCGCTACACAATGTGCTGCTGTGACTAAAAATTTCTTATGAATTATAGTTGCACCACAACGAAATTCTTTGGTTCCATTAGGTGTATTTTGTTTGTAAAGAGAAGCGTGCCATGGAAATTCATTAGTGTTAGGTTGATCTCCATTTATAATACGTGCTAATATTTGCATCGAAGGTGATACACCACATTCTAAAACATATTGAAATTATTTCTTCAATACAATTACATACACTGTTAAATATAGCTACATAAATTAATATATTGTAAATGAATTGATTATTTTACATTTTCATGATCATGTTCACTATTTAGTGATAATATTTCTATGTTTGCCTTCTACGTTCAATTAAATTAATTAAATATTAAATATTAAATATGAATTAAGAATTAATTAATGTTTGTCTGTTGATATTCTCAAATTAGAGTGTTCTCTTCTACAATTTCTACTACTGTAAATCTGTTAATATTTGTCTTAATCTGTAGCAAAATGGAAGTTTCATTTAACATCAAATCTCCAAACCCTCAAAATCTTGAACTTTCAAATTCCTTAATTTCCAAATATTTGAATTATAAATTTCTAAACTTTCCAGATTTCCAAAATTCTAAAACCCTAACTCCCAGATTTTCAAAACTTCATGTCCTTAAATTTTTAAACTTCCAGATTTGAAAATTTGGTAAACATCGATAAGTGAATAATCACTTTGTCTTCAGAAGCCAGATTTGCCTCTAATTGTACTTCACTACATTGAGAAAGCAAACATAGCATCAGGAAGAACGGTTATACATATAATTGGCTGCCCGATAAATACCCGTTTCCTAGAAGATATTGTCTTCAAAATTCGTAAAGTACGTACTTACAGAGTAGATGAAAACTGTGTATTTTACATTTTTAAGATGAAATTCTCAGTTTTAATTATTCCATATTATGTATATTCTTATTTTCTATATGTATTCAACTATCAATCTGTATTAATGTTTATCTATATTTGCACAACAATTTCTGATAATGTAGAACTATTATTTTCTTCATAAATTTGTAACAAGATAGTAATTTCGTCAACATAAGAAGGAGAAGGTGAAAAATCAACCTTAAACAGAAACACTTAACAAAATTACAAATTCATTTTTTTTACTTGTCGAGTGCCTGTTTAGAAAACATTTTTTTCAATTTATGTAATAAATTGTTAAATTGTTTTATCCTTTCCACGGCTAATTAAAACATTACTGATAACATAACAAACAATGAAAAGAAAACTTTTTCGAAGTATACATATATCTGAGTCGAAAAAGAATGTATTTACATTGTGATTGTTTTTCTGAATTTGTTGTCAGGAATATTTTTATTTAAAAATATTACAAAATAGTAGATTTATTTACTAACCCGGATATGTGTCATTGTTATCAAAGAATGGAGTAGCTGAAATAAAAAATTCATCTTAATGTATGTGCATTTTTATTTAAAAATGTTACAAAATGGTAGAGTTATTTACTAACCCTTATATCTGCCACCACCGCTAAATACTGAAGTACCTGAAATAAAAGATTCCTTTTAATGTACAAATAAGAATGCATTATCAAAAATGTAATGTAATTTTGTTACGTGCCAGGCTTTGAACAACGTGAATAATGGTTAAGCTCCGCAACTTTTCTTACTTTAAATCTTTAATGCAACCAAAATGGCTAAATTGTATTGTATTTAGTGGAATCGGTCACAAGGATGTTTCTGGTTTATATGTTAGGTAAAAGGCTGCTGTACGTTTCTAAGAAACACAGTGTGTACAAGTTCCGTCTTTTATAGTTGTTCTTCTCACGAAAATACTGTATGCAAGTATATTACATGTTGATGTGATGAATGTTCAGTTCTGACGCATTGACAATGCGGGGACTCAAAATACGGTTAATAATGCCAAATGCAGAATTATAGATTAGGCATATATGGTTTTTACTGATCGAAAAAGACTTCAACCCGATCTGACTTAAATAGTAATTCATGTTGTA
The DNA here is from genome assembly GCA_945859555.1 of Megachile ligniseca. Taxonomy (NCBI): domain Eukaryota; kingdom Metazoa; phylum Arthropoda; class Insecta; order Hymenoptera; family Megachilidae; genus Megachile; species Megachile ligniseca. The sequence goes on from OX243778.1 coordinate 1,927,078, forward strand.
CACTTAAATAGCTTAAACCATTTTTAATTTTACTTGCTGATTATAACAAATGTCATTGTAAAACTTAACGCACATAATTATTAGTAACAAAAATATATATGTCAAAAATGTTGACTAAAAGCATTTGAACTTCTCAATCGTAATCAACAATTTACTTTATTAAGTTGTATAAGGATAATAAAAACTCAATTCTTTATTAAAGCATGTAAAAATAATAAAAAATTAATGTTTTATTAAGACACGTATAAATAATAAAATATTAGTCCTCATTAACATTATTTGTTATATTATTCTAATTGTATATTTGTTCATGAATTAATATCAACAAACTGTAAGTTCACGTACAATCATTTTACTTCTATTGTTTGCACAAATGCAGCACAATATTTATGGCGAAGAAGAAAAGTAAATTAAAAAATTGACCACCAAAAATGACCTTCTCTGAATTTAAATATGATGGTATTTCATTATACAATGTAATAAATAGCGAATCAGACAAATAATTACATTTCGCATTTTCTGTAATTCAATATATGTATGTATATGTAGTATATGATTTGATTAATGTATTTACTTCATTAATTAATATCTAATTAAAGAATTGAAGATTATATGTAAAAATTTATATGTTTAGCATAGGGGTAGCTCGCGTAGGTAGGTGAAATGCAGGTCGCGATATAAAAGAGCTTGCGGAACACACGTAGGGCGCAGAACAATTTTCGAAATAGTACAAGTAAGATCTCGAGATCTCGAGAAGTATAGAAAGACAATTAAGAATAGTTTCTGCTGGAAAGAGCCGAAAAAACTCTTAGATCCATATTAAAATGGAAATTATATTATTTGATACAAAATAAATATATACTTTTTATATTTTCCAAAATAATTGTTAATTGTAATACTATTTCCCTTAATTAATTGAATAAATCTAACATTCGAAAGATATTGACCTATAGATTTCACTCCTTAAACTGCACAGCACACGAATCTCACATTCCTTTAGAAATGCCGTTCTTTACAGAGTAAACGTAACACCTGAGCTCAGTTCAGACCTTACACAAGTAAATATGTTTTGATTTACGCTGTGTTTAGTCTCATTTTAATTAGGAAAATGTCATCATGCCTATCATGGAAAAAATTATATAAAAACAGGATTCAAAATAAAAAGGTTAGCAACGCATTGGCATTGTAAACAATGCAATAGGCTTTTGATTTTTGCCAACTAGCCTAATCGCAGTGTCTCTTTCTGTTTCACTCGCCATTCTTCTCTGCATTCGAAACGTATTATCATCAATTAAACCAGTAAATATAGTCCAAATTATACCGTGTTTGGTCTCGTCTTAATCAGAAAAGTGTCAAAAATCTATTAATAATAAGTTTGGTAACAAAAAATCAAAAATAGAAAAGTTTTATATTTGCATTCGTATTGTCTCATGATATACTGGAATCCAAATCATATTACTTTTCGCGGTGAGCGAGTTTCTCTGCGTCTCAAGAGGTCTTCTTTCAGTGGTGGAGATAATTTTCTCGCACGTTCATGTAGTGTAGATCATTTTCGCTTATATCGAGACATCACTATATTTCACTATTGTACTATGTCATCATTCTGCTATTTCATTTTTCCAATTCATTACTGTTCTACTATTGTACTGTGTTACTATATTTTCACTCTACTATTACTCTACCACTATAATACCACTTTAATATTTTAATATTTTATAATTTACAGTATGCTTTTACGATTAGTTCAAAGTAACATCAATATGGATCAAGTGGAATTAATGCACTACATGTCCAGTAGTCTGCTAAATAGATAAGTACCTGCTACACCTCCAGAATTCAAATGAAAAAATCATTATACAATGTAATTACGAAAAAAAAACTTGAATACGCATTGGAGTAATCCGATTCAAAGTTCGGATATTCGATAATTGGTACTCGTATTCAGTTCTGTAGATAGATTCAACGAAAAATTGTACAGACCTTATAAAACACGAAACTGTCAATATCAGTTTTTAAAATTTCATAGCGAAAATTTTAATCTATAAAAATAAGAACGCTTTTGGCATTCTTAATCTAGGAACCAGAAACTACTAAAAAACGGAATAGGTCATTGAAAAAAACCGAAATTATGTCGGGAACTAAATTTATTTGTTTGTATACATATTTATTTACGCGATAAAGTTTATCGAAAAATAACATTTTTACCGATAGTCTATAGTATATTTCAAGGTAATTTTTATTTTAATTTCACGTTAAAATGTAACGCAAAATGGTTCAAAAGTATATAATATTTACTTACTGCAAGTAATTAATACAATAGCTGTAATCACGTTCTTCATAATAATGAAATAAATCGATGAACTAAAATGTCAGTTTCTTCGAATGGCACACCACTAACTGATCTTGTGGTACTGTGCAATGTATATTATACCCAGTCAAGCAGCATTGAGTCATGAATGGTTTACATTCGTTGCATGTATTCGTTTACCAGGAAAGTTTACGCGATATAATAGATAAAGATGTTTTTCGTTTCTATTTCCTTAAAGTCACATTAATTTAGCAGTTACCGACGGCTATAACTGGCTATCATGCACATAAGTAGATTACAAAGAACATATTATGTATAATACATGACTTATACTATTAGATTACTTATATAAAATAAGAATTCTTACGTACTTGACTTACTACACACATGACATAATTATTAACTTAATTTAAACTCAAATTTGTTTCAAAATTTAAAAAAAATTATATTTATATTCACAAATATTTTAATTGCTAATTATTTTAGTTATTGTAACGACTGGCAGCATGAATTCAAAGAAATATTTAGGAGTTTAAACGGTCAGCACAGTTGAAGTATATTTTATAGTTTTTTTAGCAACGGTTTCAATAACCATGTACGTTATGGTAAACGGGGGATTTCCAAAGGAAATAGCGACACCCCCCACCAAGGTGCATCATTAGCATTTTAAAAAACGTGTTTAAGGGTGCACCCATTAGTCTGAACTTTCGCATCGAGCTCTTCGCTTTTGATAAAGACTTTTAGACTCTAGTAATTGAGTTAAGTTTTTACTCGTTCTAACTAATACCTACAATTATATATTTTTCATTATTGAGACGCTGCATAATGGACCCTAACAACTTTCTTTTTTTTATGTCCGTAATAGTCGAACAGTTCTCTGTTATATTATAATTATAAAACCTGTACATCAGTTTTTTTGTTATTTAGTGATATGTCTTAAACTTAATTGTTCATATTTTTGGTTAACAAGTATTATGTACCTATTATTTTATAAATCATTTTATATTCAAAGTAATGTTTGTAGTTAAAAAATAGAGCAAAAGAATGTATATACTCAAAAAACAAAATTTGTAAGTACAATAAGAAGGAAAAAGATTGATTCAAGAATAGTGAAAGAAGAAATCAGTTCTCGAAAATTTCTGAAATCGGTTATAAATTATAAATATAATTGCATGATCTTTACTTGACACTGATAGTTGAAGTGAGACCTCTTCGATTACTAAGTAAATAACGATTTTAGTAAAATAAGGTGGATTATATCAAACACAAAAAATTTTTGTTATGCACTGTTCTTCGCTTTTTCGGACGAGGAAAGTACGTTTATTTACAAATATATTTTATATTCTTATGATATATAAATATTTCAATATCTTGTATCTGTTATTCAACATATTACTTATGAATAAACTGCGGATGTTTATGCATTAATAATTTATTAAACATGAATGCGTAAATCAAGTAATCTGTGACATCCGCAGTCTATATACAATATGTAGTTTACATGTTATTAATTCTTTATCCCAGTTATAAAAAATAACCAACCCTTAAAAAAATATTCTAGTGAGTATAACAATAAAATATTATGTACAAAAAATGGACTTCAAGATGCCTTGTTTCGAAATTGCAGTCACTCAAACTGACATTTCAAACAAAATATTCAAAGTATTATTTACTCTAAGTAAAATACAAACATTATAATGTCGTACTATTAGTTATCAAATACATTTCCTAATTGTTTTAATATTCCTTCAGTATTTTTAATAATCTCACTTTCATTCTTGCACGTTGTTTTTTATGCTAATGCGATTGACTAGATTAAATTTAAAGTTCATATATTTGATATACCATTCAAGCACTTCCTGTACTGAAAGACTTTAAATGCCAATAACTTGAAAATATAGCATTTATAGATCAATACTCACCTTCCTATCAGCAATTAGTAAAATTTATTCCTAATTGGATAACACGTTTCAAAAACATTTTGCATCTAACGATATAAATATGTCAGAATATATTTATATAAATTATCATGCACGTTTTGACATTAATATTTTGTTTAAAAACATAATGATGTGCTTAGTCGTCTATTAACAACATCCCGAATCCGTGTTACATGATCAGAAACTTTTGTATATAACGTGTATGTCTTAGTATTACAAATTGTACTTCCACCTTGCGATACTACACCAAGACTAACACTAACAATACCTCCTAAGTACCATACTCCATCTCTTTTAAAAACTAATCCTCCACCACTATCACCTTCACAAACTGATGTACCTGTAATTTTCATACTTTTAATATTTTGAAACAAAATAAATTATACAAATATATGCATAATTTAAAAAAAATAAAGCCACTGGTTGTATGATATTTTAATTATTCGATTCCTTACTAACCGTTTGTGTAACCTGCACAAAATTTATCAGGTGTAATAAGCTTTGTAGTCTGATGTTCTTTGCTTGCTGACTGACATTTAGATCTAGAAATATATGGAACTTCAATTGCTTGTAGGATAGCACTATTTTCTCCTGTAGATGTTCTTCCAAACCCTGCTACTTTTCCATAATCTCCTGCTTCTAACTGCAGCACGTTTTGAGTAACATCTAAGCATATTGGTACTAATGTTGCTGTAAGTATGAATGGTTCTGCAATTTCCAGCAAAGCAATATCTTCAGCGTAATTTCCATCAAATCCTATAAAATTGCATGAAATATATACGGTTTTAACCTGTAATAAGAATTATACTGATGTAATCATCGATCTTATCTTTAACCTGCCGAAATAAAATATTTACCATAGCCTTCTTCACTACTGATGGATCATGAAAAATGGAGTCGTAGTCTTTAAAAATATTGCCTGTTGCTACATAATATTGTGGAGAGTTAGTATCACCTGTTACACAATGTGCTGCTGTAACTAGAAATTTCTCATGAATAATAGTTGCACCACAAATAAATTCTTTAGTTTTATTGAGTAGAGTTTCTCTGTAAAGAGTTGCATGCCATGGAAGTTCAGAAATGTTAGGACGAATTCCATTTGAAATAAGGGGTATATAGTTTCCAGCTGGTACACCACATTCTAAAACATATTTAAGTTATTATTTAAATACAGTTGTTCGTAAATTAATATTACAATTATAACCATATAACTTTATCAGTAAATAATAACTAAAACTCTATTGAATTTACATTCTAAATGAAACATGTTCATTTACTAGAATAGAAATTACTTCAATACAAACTTAGATTAGATAACTGATATTTATTTCTTAAACAATGCTGTATAGAACTACATAGCAATTAATAAATATAAGGATTTCACTTAATACACACTAATTAGCAAATTTAAAATTTGAATTATGTTCATACAAATGAAATATACAATTTACGAATTTCATTCCTAAAATTTCATTCCTATAATGGTATTAGATTAAATTTTCATTATACCATATCAATATTTACATTTGTGCTTTTCTAATTTGTATTCATTTTAATATCAATATCTGGATTGTTCATCTGTTTATGCGTATAAATAATAATTCTATCTTTCAAAATTTCTATCAATATAGAATTACTATCTTTTATGTCACTTTGCAATAGGACAGAAGTTTCTTTAACATTAATATGTATTGTTGGCGGACCTGGAATGCACTGTATTGGCTTTGGTTCCCATTGACCATTTTCATTACATATAATTATGTCCGATGTTGATAGCACTGTTGTATCTTGACGATAGCTAGAAAGACACTTTAAGTTTGCTACTGTACCAGGCAAAACAGAAGCCTGACATGATGCATATATACCATGATATCGGCACATAGCACTTCTTGAACTGGAGTCTAAAGGTTCACAGTATATTTCTGTAAAATGGAAAATTATTTAACAATTTCTTTTTTATAATTACACTTCTGTATTTTGTATTGTAATAATTCCATACCTGTACAAACTGGAATTTGTGACCATTCACCATCATGAGTACAAAATGCCTGAGTAGGACCATTGGTGAGCTTATAACCATGATTGCAACCATAAACTAAATATTGTCCAGGTCTTAACTTAGCACCTTCAGAAATATCACAGTGATTACATGGCTGACCTCCTCCAGACTTACAACAATTTGGTTTGTATAACTTTCTATAACCATTTGCTGGTGATGGTGGTACAGTACAAGTTGCAAAAGTCCAAATGGTAGATGATTCAGTAGTACCTCTTGTTGGAATAGGGGGTGCAACTGTTGTGGTATTAGCTTTACAAAGTTTTGGATCTTCATCAGAATTATCAACACAATTTCTAACTCCATTGCATTTTAAATTAGCATCAATACATGCACCATATAAACAATGGAAAAAAAGCTCTGGGCAGCTGTAAAAATATACATACATATGTGGTAGGAGATATATAGTAACCATGTAATGTTTCGCTGCAATCTGTTATTCATGTTTGTAAATATTTTTAATTTCTGTATGAATAAGGAAACTATAACTCTTTATGCTTACATAATTGTTCCACATTTAATAAATGTTTCATCTGAACTATCTGCACAATCAGCAATACCATCACACAGACTAAGTTCTTTAATACATTGTCCATTGGTACATCTAAATTGATCCTTTGGACATGATGTCTGAGTTGAATTATTACAATTCGGTAATGTTTCATCACTATTATCAATACAATCTTTAATCCCATTACAAATTGCATCTCCATTTACACATGCACCATACGAACATCGAAATGCATAATCAGGGCATATCATGTCTGGTTTACTACATTCTACAAGAGTTTCGTCAGACTTATCTATACAATCTGGTCGTCCATCACATAGTAAATCATTTTCTATACACTGACCATTTGTACATCGAAATTTCCCTAAACTATTGAAAAAATAGGGATAATGAATTTATTATTTCTAATTACTACAAAATTAATTATTAATTTGCCTTTTAATAAAATATTTTAAATAAAATAAATAAAGAAATATCACTAACTCACCCACATTTATTATTTTGTGTATATCCATGGTCTATTAAACCTATGAAATAAATATGAATTTCTTAAATTTTCATTTTCATCTTATTTTATGTTTACAGTATTCATAATATAGAAAAAATACATATTAAATACTTTTATTTTATTTTAAACTTTAATGAATTGCATAAAATATTTTATTAATAATTCAATATAGATTTAAAACTTGATGTGTTATAACATGTAAATATATGTATGTATATCTGTGATTAAGATAAAAAGAAATCTGTTAAAGTTCAGGGTCAGCAGTAAACTGATTTTAGAAACTTGTTGAATATTTTTTATTAAATTGTATTGTAACTATTACAAATTATTTATATATACTTTTTAATTGTATAATAAAAATATATGTAGTACCATATAAGTACCACAATAAGAACAAATTATACAGAAAAGAAATATAATAGAAGTTATTTGTATTTTAAATTAAATTATGTGATCTTAATTTTAATCGAGCTAATATTTTAAATGGTTTATTGTAATTTTTAATATTATATAAAACTATGAAAAATAGAATCAACTTATTAATTTCAAATTTCCGGAACGATTAAATATAGCATCTGTCTCATTTCTAAATTCATATTTCAAATTTCGTTTAAAAATCTGGCCCAAAATGCTTTAAAAAAATATAATAAATATATAATTTACTTACTATAAATAAGAATTACAATAACTGTAATTGTATTCTTCATAATAGTGAATTAAAATAACAAAGTAATATACAAGCAGCTTCTTCATATGATGAATCGTTTACTGTTGCTGTACCAATCTGGTATTACCCGGTCAAGCAACGTTGACTCAATATCTATCCTCGTTGGATTGGTGTAGTGTATGTGTGTATTTTACAAGGAAAATATACGCAAAATAACGGATGATCAACCAATACACTATTTATTACATGTAGGAAAAAATGAGAAAGATTTCTGTTAAAAATGGAATACAGAAATCTATTTAAAACCTAATTTAATTAGCATTCGTTTAGATGAACATAAACAACAGAATAAAAATAAAATATGTGTTTGTATTATAACAAATGTCGGGGTTAAGTTAGGTCGATATAAGATTAGGGTGGGGTTAGGTTAAGTCAACACAAGGTATAGGCATATTGTAATTAGAACAAAGAGTAAGTATTTATTTACGCTTTGCCTAGAGTAATCAAACTGTACCAAAAGTTAGAAGAGAAAAACTTCTACAGTTCATTGTCATGTTTCTTTCGACCAACGTATAGGAAAGAAAAAGAAGGGATCGTTACATTGCGTATGAAACAAGGAAATAAATAGACGTAAATCCCCATACTGAAAATTGTCAGACGAAGACGGAATGACGAACCAAAGTATACTATCGTTCTGCCATTCAACGACTGTTTCGCTGAATATGTGATATAGGTATAATACGTCTATCACAAAAAGTTAGATATGATGAGTTAGTGTATAGCATGGTCGTCTATACCGATTTGGAAATTCCTGCGATGAAAATAATATTGTTATTGAAAAGTATGTGCTTCAGAAGATGACCACGAGTAACGGCGCTGCGAAATAAAAATCATTGACAGTCACAGTCAATGGTAACAACGAGTTTTTTTATTTTTAGTCACGGTCGTATACACCGAATGTTTATTATTATTTTCATTACCATTCATGATTATATTTAGTATGAATATCTCTTATAATTTAAATAGTATTTAAATGAGAGCTTTTAATTTTTAATTTTAATTTTTTTTTTAGTGATATTTTATGTTACAATAGATACACGCACGAGTACAAGTTGAAATTAAGAAAGTAGTTTACTTTAAGACATATACTTTAAAAGGGTAACTGTATAAGATTCTGTTCTTTTCATATACATATACAAGTTTATAAATTTACAATTTGTAAACATAATGTACATGTATGTATATTTGTATTTTAAATAAATAAACGTATAGATAAAAAAGAAATTGTTAGAATGGAAAAAAATATTAGTTTATCATAAACTTGGTAAATGTAATAGAATAAAAAACTAAGAAATAAGTGAGTATTTGTGGCATAAAATTTATTATAAATATATTTTATACGTCTTCGGCCTTGAAAGGGAATAAATACATACGCACTGATAACTTTTCCGTGTTATATAATTTAACTTACACATTTCATTCATATTGCTTTTTTCTTTTCTTGTTGTTCTCTTTTCGCTGTGATCTCCCTCTCTTAGTCTTCATCACACTGTTTGCATCCTTCTTTTAAATCTTCTAGCATTCCCTTTCTTCCTTCGTTCATTATCATCACTGTGTTTTTAAAATCTGTTCCTCTTTTTTTCATTACTATGTACAAACCTTGCTATTATCTTTTGGTTTCGTCCATTACACTCATTAATCATATATTTTAAACTATTCGCAGTGTATATTTCCCTCCGAACTGCGTGGTTTTCAATATACGAAGTTCTCATTTGATGCGACGTAAAGTTTAGTTGTGCTCCCTATATCATCGAATATATTATTATTTCGACTAAATATGCGCGTAAATAAAAATAACATGTCGAAAAACCATCACATCAATTCTCAACTGCCGCTGAAGTAGATAGTAACGTGAATCCTTCACAGTACGTATAAGTTTTGCATTATTTTAATATCATATGATATGTAAGAATCGACAAGATCGGCAAAGTTAAGATAATTGTGTAGAAGTAATTTTATGAAAGTTAGTGCTTTACTTAGTAATAGTGCGCTTTTAGTAAATTAGTAAGTTACTGTCCATTACACGTGATTTTTTTACATACGCAAGTGACTTCATCAAATACAGGGTGCCTGGAGCGATATTGAAAAAACTTTTTCTTCACCAAAATGTTCGTTAAGGCTTAGTTTTTTAATTATTAATAAAAAACACCGATCAGTAAAAGCGCGGAAGCTTAGCCACTGGAATGTTAGTTATGCACCGATGTTGGCCGTCGTCGAACAAGTAAAATATAAAATTTTCACTATTGACTTTTATTTTACGTTGACTTATAAAATTAACATCATCGGTAGATTTATGCTTATTAATAGTGCCGAATTTTATAATTATACATATTGTTACCGATGTGGCGCTAATTTATTTGATCATGAGTACGGTTAACATCGACATATAGCTAACACTCTCGTGATTGAACCCGCACATTGTGTGCTCTTATTGGCCGGTGCTTTTCATTAATAATTCGAAAATAGTCTCAACGAATATTTTGGTAAAGGAAAAACTTGTTCAGTATACCCCATCTGCCGCCCCCTATTATACTAATCTGTAGTCGAACATCCTTTATAATAGACTGGGCATTCCGTGACAATTGGAGCCAAACCTGAAAGAAAAGGACAGTATGAATATATAAAATATCTCTTTCTAAAACGGTACATTCGAGAATAAATCTGGCTTCCCTGGGAAAAATGGCAGTCAAGAAAAGCAGGTCTTTATCACCTACAATAATATCCGTGCATTGGCACGAATTATGCTTAATTTATAACAGGCATTTTCGAATCCGATAAATAATAAAATTGTTGCAAATACATATTTATTTTTAATAGTAAGCTGTTTGATTGCGCACTTCACGTTCCAGAAAGGCGATTTTAGAAACTATATTACAATGTAAGTAAACTTTTTTTTAAAACTGAATTTTACATTGAAATTTATAATCATAACAAAAGATGCAAAAGACATATAAAAGACAATAGTTTATTCAAAAGTAAGTAATTTGAAAAATTGAAAACATTTTAAAATCTTACATGTATTTTAAAATTTATACTTTCACGTGTACTGTCTGGAAACAGCACCGCTAACGTCATCTGCCGACTAAACGCGGATCTTAACAAAAAATCCATTCTTTTTTCGTAAGATAAGACACTTCTACGTTTTGTTGACATTCGAATATTGTTCTACAGGAACGATATAGTCAGAAAAACGACTTTATTGTGGGCTCCAAGTATTATATTTAAAAATTTGTTAAACTGCATTTTATGTACCATAGAATGCTTAACCATCTAACGGTAAGAGGTAGGTATTAATGAAATTAAACTTCAAACACAATTTTTGCACTTATTGATTATTCCAATTTGTTAATACTTTTAAAACATTCTAAAGCCAATTAGTGTTGCTTATCAAAGCAACTTGATGCATATTATCGTCTATCAAGCTGAAAAAAATCAATATTAATTTAATTCGAAAATGTAGCGGTTCACTCCTACTACCGCCCGTCGCCACTAGTCGGCACATAACGGCTTTCACGCAAGCGCCCGATGAGCCTCCTGTCCATCCTTAATAAATATTGAGTTTTTAACATTTTTTTCTATATAACAGTGCAACAATTTGAAAAATGATTATGGAAAAAACAAATACATTTAATATCCTTTATATGAATTGATACAGTAATATGTTTCACAGAATATATTCACAGACTGCAGGTACTTCTTTTACTCCAAACTTCTTTGGTGCATAAAAACTTGCAAGCCAATTGAACATACTAAATTAGTTTAATTAAGGTTAACATTTAAATTAAAATATTCCATGAGCAAATAACTATAAAGTAATGTATAAAAAAGGATACACATTTTCTGTTACTTCTGTATCTATTATACTTTTCAAAATATATTCTTTATAAAATTTTTCTACTTCTTCATCACACTCATTCCAATCTAGCGTTTCATGAATACCATCTTTTCCGTATCTTGCATCATAATATTTATAATGCACCTAAAATATTAAAAAGTCCACTGAACATAACAAATTTAATATAATTTTTAAGATTAATATAAAAAATTAGAATATCTTACAAAATGCAAACTTAATCCTAAACCTGGTGCAGTTGGTATACAATATTTTTCCACTGTAAATGCTTCCTTAAGAAAATCATTTGTGAGGATATTTCTAGAAATTGCTATTACTAAAGTCATCATTTTTCTGATTTGATGTAACATAAAACTTTGTCCCTTAATTTCTAGAACTGCAAATTCCAGATCGTTTGCAATAAATGTTTCAATGAAACGAAAATATACTATATAGCGTCGATTTCGTGGATCGAGTGCTTTTCTGCAAAAATAAATAAAATAAACAAAATCAAATATTTTTTAGTTATGTAATATCTTATTAATATATAAAATAACATACGTTCTTGAAGTAAAATTATGAAAATTATGTGTGCCTTCTAATAATTTTAGAGTTTCACTTAAATCATTAAGCATTTTTGTACTTAATCGAAATGTATTATATGGTTCTCCATTTATCGTAGAAAGTTGTTTACGTCGCGTTTCTTCATCTACTTCTTCATCATCTCCCAATTGTAAAAAATCTGGATGTTCTGGAGCCAAAGCAAATGTAGGAAGAACATATCTATATGTTCTAGCATCACATTGATTTTTGCTATTAAATCCTTTTGTCACTCTTTTTATGCCAAATACTCTAATATCTTTTGGAAGATGTTTATTTATATCTTCTTTATTTACATCAGGTGCTATAAACAATCATTTTTAAAAATATACAAAATATTTATTAAAAAATTTAAACATTTATAAAATGACATTAAATTACTCTCTGAAATGTATGGTGAAACTCAGTATGGTGTACCTTGTTTAAATACACATATAAAGAATCTAGCTGTATAAAGATGTAAATCATATAAATCAAGTTATATATAATGGTGGAATATAAGAATTTAAAAATATAGAGATCTAGAATCCAGAGGTCTTTCACTTCTGTGGTATAATTATTGAAAATGTGACAAAATGTTTTTTATAAAAGCAGTTTTATTTAACAACGAAAAATTCATAGAATAATTTTCTTTTCTTAATATCATTTAGAGATATTAATAGTGATGTAATTATTTTTGCTAAACAATTATAAGCTTGTAACTAGTTGTTTCAATTTAGCAGTTTCTTGTCTCATAGGCCACACATTATCAATAAAGAACATCAACTAGATTTGGTATTTTTCGCTAATATTTATATAGACACCAGATAAATTATTATTCAAATCTACTCATTACACACATTGCTGAATATGATTAAACAAAAAATTGAGATATAATATTAAGTTTCCCCCATCAAATTAAACAACTTTTACATCAAATATTTTTTCAGTTTCAATAATTAAGAAAATAATAATATTATGGAACTTTATCATTGATCAAATTACTTTACTCACATGACTATCAAGGCAAGATTATCACAACTGAGTTATAATTTAAATTAAGAACTTAATACACAACTTACGTAGTTTTAGAGAAACAATTTGTCTAACTGCCGAAACACCTTTATCTGTACGTGCAGCTCTTTGAAATCTTATTTCTCTTATATCTTCAAATTGGTCTTTTGTAATAAAATTAGCTTCCAACAAAGCAGTCAACAAACTTTCTTCTATAGTCTTTGTACCACGATTTATTTGCATACCCAAATAATTTCTGCCAAGATAACCCAGCATTATTGCAAAATTTTTCCTTTTAACTCTTTGCATTGCATCTTCAGTTGCTTCTACCTTCTGAGTTTTTGTTGCAACTTCATTATTTTCCTCAATTATTTGTCTTTTAATCGACTGATGAGACTTACATACATCTTCATCAAGGGCATCATGTTTGATCGACATATTTTTATTGCAAATGTTATCTAAAACCAAATTGGTACACTTAAAAAAATAATAAAATGATTATTATTAATAACGATATACTTAAGAAATGATTACTATACATTTAATTGCTACCTGATATATTTATATACTATAATTTATACTCTTAGAGCACAAGTATGTAAACTTTCAAATCATATTTTATAAGAATATATATATATATTATAATAGTATTAAAATTTACTACATATTAAATATAAATGTTATATTGTATTTAACCTAACAACCTCAAATAGTTGTTTTATCTGTGTTCACTTTTGCTTACTTTCTATTACACGTATGTATTAAAATAACTTACCTAATGGAAATTGTATACGACGGAACGGTATTAAATTATTTGAAACACCGTATGCTATGCCACGAAACATTTAAATACTTTTTATTTTTATAGTACTTAGTAGTACTCCTTGGCAATACTTTATAATTCGTTAGTACTATTACTTTTTTTAGGTTAGTAATACCTAACCTAACCTATAATATAACCAATAACAGTATATTTATCATACATAAGATATTAACTGTACTTTAAACCTGATATTTACAAATTATACAAAAATTCAATTTTTTTATAAGACATTTTTATTATACATTGTATAGGATTAGGCATGATACATCTTTTTTGTTAAAGTTATACCATGTTCTGAAGAGGGTCTAGTTTGGGGATAAAAAGTTTGTGCAAGGGGATACAGTAGTGAGTGAGTTTCCCTCAGTGTGACTTTAATGCCCTCATGCGGTTACTTGCAGAAGTTCTGTCGACCTTTGTCTATCTTATGTATGTTTGGTTAGGAGAGACAAGGATAGTAGATTAAAATTTGTCAAAAACACGACTAAGTCATTCCCAGATTTTGAAGACGAAAAACAATATTTTGTCATACTTCTTTTTAGAGATATTCTTCAGACGCTACTGAATAGTTATATTGAGTCGGATTTTGCGATTTCGCTCTAAAAACTGTAAAAAATATGTTAAAATATTTTTTTTGTTCGTTGTGCCCATAAATCTAAATATACATAATTCTGTTTCACCAGAGAAGAAACTAACTAGACGATAAGTTTCCGGTTTTTCTGTGCATGTAACGGAGTTTAGTTCTACACTATCTATAATCTATGGTAGCGCGCAAGCGTAGTTAAGATGATCATGATATCGAAAGTATATATACCGAGCGGACAAAAAGTTTCATAATTTTGAATGCTAGTTGAACCCAATCAATTTCGTTCATTATATGAAAAACATATTTTCAGTGTTCAGCAGACTTTAAATGAAAGTTAAATGACATTTATAATTTTTACGAGTAATAATTGACCAAGTATATGTCACCCTTTGAATGTGCGAAAGCAATTTTGACAAACAAAATACATACAAAACTCTTATAATTGGAAAGAGCTTATAATTTTAATTGAAAATTCTGATTTTATATAAATTATATTATTAATGTGTCATTGCATTCTATAAATATATTGATAAAATTGATTATAATATTGCATTGATCTTGTACATTTAACGCATCATCATTTATTCTTGCTACTCCCTTAGTTTTCCTCGCCATATATATGTCTATGGAGATAGAAACAGGCTGCAGAAAGATATCGTGTTTAGGAACCTTTTTAGATGCATTGCACTCAAAACGCCGCCTAGTTAGTTCTTCTCTTACTTAACAGAGGATATATATATATAATACATATAACATACATATATAATACATATTGTTAATCAGATATCATAGTACGTTTACCGTCTCTATCATTTGTGCAACGGAAAATCGTACTTATCATCCAACGAGTTTTTGGTCATTCTGCGCATGTCAACTTTGATTGGTTCAAGTATACTTCGTAACCAAGAGTAACGCGCAAGTACATTTACAGCATCCGTGACGCCAAACGTGCATACTCAGTGAGCAAGAATCTTGCATACTCCATACATCAGGCCTAGGTTATCATTGAGCTCTAGCTTGAATAGAGCGTGTATTAACGCTGGATTGCGCTGGATGAGGTAGATGTAACTGAGTTCGAAATGCGAAATTTCCTTCACTTCATTGTACTTCACCACTACACTAATAGATACTAATCGAAAAAACTCATTTACTTTAATTTTGACAAATTTCATTCTTAAGAAAAAGCAGACAAATTTTTTTTTAATGTGAAAATTATTTTTTAGAATACATACTTTTTTGTACGTTGAAATCACCGTAATTCTTGAAATGACAGTCACGTCAACTTTTTCAAAGTGCCAAAAAATTGTTATAAGTTCTAATGCTCCAATTCTAATTGTTTCAGTTTGCAATATTGTTAAAGTATTTGTCGAAAATGTTAAAAGATGTTACCTTGAATAGAGATATACAATGTGCATGCTTTATATGTACCACTATATTATTGTCTTTTCTTATTGATATATTTTGTACACCGTGTATGTAACAGACGATTTAGCAATCGGAAGGTAATGGAATAGCATTGAATGGTGGGGAGGCTACTGAAGTTAGTTGCGTTGCGCGAAATGAGTATGAATACTCACTGAACGAATAATAATTTTATATATATATGTACATTATTATTTCGAAAAGGGTTAGTTTCATATTCTTAAGTTATATATTTTTAAAAATGATCACAATTGGTAAACGGGTTAGGTTGGGTGTGCAAGTACATTTACAGCCAATTTCAGTACGAGTTCTTATACATGTAGAGATAGTTTGTAATATGATTTTTGTAACCATTGCCTTTAAAAAAATTGTCTATTGCAATAACAAAGTTATTGGTTGTGACATGTATTATGCTAATCTGTATATTCCTTATTTTAGCGTAGAACAGTTTTAAGTGTTAGTCGATTATAAAACGATCTTTCGGTAGGTCTAGTGTGCATGCGCTAGGTGTACTCGATCGAGAAAGTGGTGTTATTTTACCTGAGGCATATGACGGACGTTAGTAGTTTCTTTTTTAATTCAAGTACTAATTCGCAACAAGAATTAGTCAGATGAAGGTAATTTGTGCAGTAAGGTATTAGATATTTTATGTTTCGACACGTTCAAATGCCAAATGGTTTGTGGTCTTTAATATTCGTGTATTTTAGGGAGAACTTATAATTGCTTCCATGATGCTTTGTTTATTATTATAGTCAGTGCTTATTTTAATTTCCATGTTTTTATGTTCTGCATGTTTAATTATCAATTTTGTTGTCATTTCTTAATAATATACTTTATATATGTTCTCATGTATTGCGATTTTTCAAAAAGGTACTTACGTGGGTAGTGTTCCATTCTAAAAAAATAAAATAAAAAAAAACACGTGTTAACTGTCAACATTTTTTCCATACACATTTTTTCTTTTCTATTTTATTAATACAAAGGAATTTGTAGTAAAATAAGAAAATTACGGAAAAATTTTATAAGTTTTCTTTGTATATTTTTAATTCTTAAGATTACGTGATATTATATTTAGGTTTTAATTACTTTTGCAGAATAATGTCTTTCTAATTTATATGTAAAAATTGGTATTATACATCTAACTTATAATATGATGTACTATGATTTGGTGTTGTGTGTGCATCATAAAATTAGTAAAATATAATAAAATTAAATCATTCAAAAGTTAACAACAATATTGTTGATGAATACATTATAGATAATGTCAGACGATGATGCTGCATTGGATTCAATGGATACAGAAGAAGATATTTTTACTCCAAGGATTCGAAGCCTTGGTTCCAATGTTAGAAGAGTTAAAAATTTACGTACTTTACGATCAAATTCTACTTCTCATATATCTGTGAACAATTTAAGTGTACGTCGTAGTACACGTAATAGAATGCAAACATATGATAATCTTAATACTAGCTGGATTTTAGGTAAAAGTACTATTAAACTATATTATAAATAATGTTTGGCATACATAGACCAAATAATTAACATATCATTTTATATTATTTTAGATTATCATTAATGTATAACTCATGTCAGTTGTTCAATGTTACATAATACTTTTAACTAACACTTTTCTTATAAAATACAATAACAGTTGTTAAATAATGTTTATTTTTTAAACTATTTATAATGTGTTTTAGGAACACAAACTTTGAAAGGTTATCCTATGTTTCAACAACATGGTTCTTCATCTGATAAGGAGATGGTGGATGAAGTACCTGAAAGAAAACGTGATCTTAGAGACCGTATGCCCCTTAGGTCACGTGAAAATCATCCTCCTAATAAAAATTCAACAAGACATATTAGGGAAAGGACTGAACATGATCGACAAAGTAGTAGAGAACTTAGAGGTAGAGGTGATCGTGATATTAGAGAAAAAACAGAACCAGAAAAAGATATTAGACAGCTTAAAGACAGACAAGATAGAGAAAGGGACAGAACAGAAACAGAACATAAAGATAAAATAGAAACCAGAAGTAAATCAAATGAGGAGAAAGATATGAGGTAAATATTATTGATGTAATTTATAAATTTAAAATATGATTAGATTTATTTTTGAAAAATTTGTGTGCAGAGCACGAAAATCTGATAGTCCAAGTAGACTTAAGGAGGGACCTGTTACAAGACTCGGTGGCAGTTTAAGTGAAAAAGATATGAAACCTAAAGTAGAGCGTGATGAAGCAGATGAAGATAGCTTACCAGAAAGTGAAAAAGCAGAAAATAACGATAATTATGAAAATGAAGATGTAAATGGTTTTTTACAATTTTTTAAACATGAACAAATAGTTCGTTTTTTTTTTCTTTTCAGTAATACTTAATAATCTATAATACCACATAATGTTGGTCTTTACTTTTAATTGAAACGATGGAGTCATAAAATAAGATTCAAATGTGTAAATATAATTGAAACTATGGATAAAATAACAATAATATTACCAATTTGTAGGGTTATGAGGATATGTATACACGTATTAAACGAACTAGAAGGAAAGCACAGCGCCAATTACCAAGGGGTAAGAAACTTGCAGGTTCGATGTTTCATATTTAATAATGTACCTAATATATATGCTGAATCAAATATTTTCTTTTTAACTATACTATTTTTATCTTATTATTTTTACAGTGGTAGATAGTGATTTAAGTGAATCTTCTGATTCCCCTGGTCCTAGAAAATACAGTTTACGTCAAAAAAAACCTACTGTAGATAGATTTCAAGCTAACGTAGAACCAGTTAGACGATCTATAAAAGCACTTAGAAGTGTTCTTAGTAATTCAATGAGGAGACGTAAACATAGAAGTAAAAGTACAAGCTCTAGTGATTCCAGTGACTCGGAACCTCAGCGTTATGATAAGAAGAAAAGCAAAAAAGCGAGGTAATATTTCAATAAGCTGGAGAAAAATTGTATTGAATTTAGAATTATTAGGGACACATTTTATTTTATGAATAACATAACAAAAGTAATTTTATTTTATTTGAAACTTAAATAAATCATTCTTACATAATTAGTTGGATTATTTGAATAAAATAACAAACAATCTGACATAACAGACTATGATACGATTGCTTGTTATTTTATTTAAACAAAATTACCATAATGGTATTTTCAGAAATCGGTATTTTTAAAACAGCCGACAAGGTTAATATAAAAGGATTACAGAAAAATTACTTCATTTCATAACTAAATAGTGAAATAATCTAGACAAATATTATTTTCAAGTATAAGTATACTATTTAAATAATCAGCTTTCAAAAATATTATTTTAATATCAAAGACTGTAAATTATTATATCAATCTCGACACTATTAATTTTATAACAGGCAATCAGCAATACCTCAGGGTGGACCACCTGATCGTAAAGCAGATATAAATCCAATTACTTTAGATACTAATATTAGATTCAATGATGTCGGAGGCTTAGAATCACATATTCACTGCCTTAAAGAAATGGTTGTTTTTCCTATGATGTATCCAGATGTATTTGAACGTTTTCATATTACCCCACCAAAGGGCGTACTCTTTCATGGTCCACCAGGTATTATTCTGTTTAATATAAACATATGAAGATGTACATTTTCATGATTTCTATTTATATCAACTGTTTATTTAGGAACTGGTAAAACGTTAATAGCTAGAGCATTGGCAAATGAGTGTAGTCAGGGCAGTAGGAAAATGTCATTCTTTATGAGAAAAGGCGCAGATTGTCTATCTAAATGGGTCGGAGAATCAGAGCGCCAGTTGCGATTATTGTTTGAGCAGGCTCAACTAATGAAACCGTCCATAATATTTTTTGATGAAATTGATGGCCTTGCACCTGTTAGAAGTACGAAACAGGATCAAATTCATGCTAGCATTGTGTCTACTCTTTTAGCTCTTATGGATGGCCTCAGCGATAGGGGAGAGGTAAAATATTTCTGAATATTTTGTTTACTTTATATATACATGTGTATCTTGTAACTTTTTTTATCTTAACAGGTTATTGTTATTGGAGCAACAAACAGAATAGATGCTATTGATCCAGCATTACGCAGACCCGGTCGTTTCGATCGAGAATTATTTTTTCCCTTACCTGCTAAGAAAGAAAGATTAGAAATATTAAAAATTCATGTTAGTAAATGGAAAAATCCGCCATCAGATCAATTGTTAGAAACATTAGCTGAGAAAGCAACGGGTTATTGCGGCTCAGATTTGAGAGCTTTATGTACTGAAGCAGTTTTGCAAGGATTGAGAAGAACGTATCCCCAAATATACATGACTAGCAATAGGTTACTTTTAGATCCTGAACGTGTTGAAGTATGTGTTTATTAATACAAAGTATGAGATAGTTGATGAACATCATGCACGGTTATATAAACTTTTACAGGTTAAAAAGCGAGATTTTTTACAAGCCGGTTCTATTCTTGTACCATCTTCACAAAGAGTCTCACCTTGTGCTCGAAGAAAATTACAACCTTTTATAGAGCCTTTATTAGGGCCTCTGCTAGAAGAATTACTTTGTTCTATAAAAGGAATATTTCCTCAAGGAGTTAATCCTGCTATGGCAAAGTAATGAAAGTTTAAAGTTATATATGATACAACAGTTTCCGAAAATTGTATGGACAATAGATTTAAATCTATTTTTGAAAATGGTCATTTTTCGCAATCTACTCACTTCTAATGCACATTTTAAATGAGAAGAAGGATTAAATAAAAGATATAATTTTACTACTTCAACATATTTTATATTTTAATATTTTATGCGATCCATTAATGGTCCTATACTTTGGGAATCTTTGTGATATAACATTTAAGTTAATATTAATCATTCAATTATCATTTAGTACTTTATATATTGTATTAAATATTTCAGAGTGAAATCTACTAAAGGAATTCATCGCCCAAGGCTATTAATTTCTGGCGGAAATTTGTCGGAAGGTCAAGGGCCACACTTAGCACAGGCATTATTATATCACATGGAACATTTACCAGTTCAAACATTAGACGTTAGCATTCTTTTTGCAGAAAGTGGACGATCTCCAGAAGAAACCTGTGTACAGGTTTGTTAATTGCCATACTGAAAGAGAAAATGAAATGTTCAGGGGAATTCTACCTTGTATATAAATTGTTTGATAGACTAATTTCAAGTTTATTATGTTGTTTTATAGTATTTTTGTCTTTCTTTATGTCCCACAATGTAGAATCCCCTCTTAAGCAAATATATTATAATATAAAGTATGTTTTATTATTTCTAAAATGTAGGTATTTAATGAAGCTGCCAGAAATGTACCGTCCATAATTTATATTCGATCGATCGATCAGTGGTGGCCACTTGTACCTGAAACTGTAAAAGCAGTTTTCTTGTGTCGTATTGCAGCGCTTGATCCTTCATTACCCATCTTAATTTTAGCCACAAGTGATAGAACATATCAGGATCTTCCGATTCAGTTACGAGGCCTCTTCAGTGAATTACGCGGAGAAGTTTATTCTATGAAAACACCAACAGCGGAACAAAGATCGAAATTCTTCCGACCTATTTTTATGATTCAAAGTTTAAAGCCACCGAAGGTAAAAGATGACAAGATAGAAGTTTTGGAAGAACTTCCCCTAGCACCAGATCCTTTACCAAAGAAATTAACAGAAGAGGAAAGGAAAGTGATATATGAAAAAGAGGAAGTGTCGCTAAGAGAATTAAGAATTTTCTTGAGAGAAATTTGTGCAAAACTTGCAAGAAATAGACAGTAAATATATTTATATATTATTTATTACTATTTTAAATTATTAATCATATTTATTCAATAATTAATTTCTGTATTACAGATTTTTTATGTTTACAAAACCTGTAGACACGGAAGAGGTACCCGATTATAATATGATAATAAAACAACCAATGGATTTGGAAACAATGATGACGAAGATTGATATGCATTGTTATCTCTGTGCTCGAGATTTTCTTGATGATATCGATCTAATATGTAAAAATGCTTTGGAATACAATCCAGATAGGTTAGTGTATTAAAAATCCAACATTTATTGTTATTATATTTATTGGTTTATATGTTGGCAATTTGATATCATAATACACTATACAGTGGAGTCTCGTTATATGAGTTATAGACGAACTTGTAAGAGTGGAAACAATTTTGGGCTAAGCCATATAAACAGAACTTCCATGTAGTGTTTGATCGACAAAACTATACTCCCAACGATGTTGCTTAAAAATTCTAGATTTAAAAATTATGAAATAAAAATGGTATAATTTGAAATGTTAAAAATTTCTGAATTTCTCAAATTGAAGGATTAAAAATGCATAAAATTAGACATTTGTAGTTCTGAAAATTTAATGATTTGGGAATTTTTAAATTAATAAATTTAATCTATGTTTGAATATTTGGAAATTTGAAAAATTTAGTTATGAAGGGATTGGGGATTTTAGGGATTTTCGAAATTTAGAAATTTGTAAATGTGCAAATTTAAAAGTTTGGAAATTTAAAAATTTGAGGATTTCTAAATTATTCAATTTAAAAATACAAAAAATTGAGAATTTTTCAATCTCTAAATTCAAAGGTTTGAAAATTTCATACTACGTAAATTTGAAAATTGATATTCAACTGAGAATTTGCAATTGTATCTGTCGTTCAAGAAAAAATAACATGGTGCTTGCAAAGTTTGATGTTCTCTGTGGCTTTTAATCTGCTTTGATGGTGGGAACATGTGCAAGTATGCTTAATTGTCCGCATAAAATGGAACTCCTTAACGAGTCATACGAATGTGAGTTATATCGCGAGACTGCACTGTACACAAACAACATTGTTTACGTGCAAACATATAGGGAATTTGTAATATTCTGTTTCCATTATAATTATAAAGATGCATTACAATACATGTGAATATTATATGTTATTATTTTATATTTATTTATATCGATATCGCACATATAACATACATAAATATAAGTAATGGAGCTAAAGTTTATACTGACATTCATATTGTATGTTTTCATGTCAGCTTACGTGATAGGCCCTCCCTTGGAATATTAAAGAGGTAGTTCAGACATTCCTGTTTATCCGTTGCTGTTGTTGCTCCGTAGTGAAAGTGGCCTTCAATTTTTTCACGTATACTTAAATAACTATACATATATATTATAAATATTATTCATTGTTGAAGGCTACTCATATTAGTTCATGTTGCTTCTCACTAGTGATGTACTTATTTATAATCTTTGTATATATCATCTTGTATTCTTTCACAGGGACCCGGCAGACAAATTAATAAGGCATCGTGCATGCTCCCTTCGTGATAATGCGTATGCGTTAATAAAAGCAGAATTAGATTCCGATTTTGAAGATAAATGTCGTGAAATTTCGAAGAGTCGCAGGGTTATTGAAAGTTCTGTTAACAATGACACGGAAAGCAAAAGTCGACCAAAAGCGGAACAACTTGTATCTGCAACTGAACGAATGGAGAAAAAGGATATTGCAAGTTCTAGTCATCCTCTTGTTGTAAATGGAAAGAGGTATTCCAATCCTAGGAAACGTAGGATACCAGCTTGGGCAAGGGGCTACGTTAAAAAAGTACATAAAAAGAAAAAGATCGCATTCGATGAAAATGCAAGTACGATAACTAGCAAGGTCTGCTTAACCAATGAAACTACTAGCATCGATTTAGAGAAATTCCAAGAATTCGAAACCGAAGCAAATAATGTTTTAAATGGTCATATACGACTGTTTGATAATTCAGATTCTGATAATGATTCACAAACTGAACATTCGAAGTATGCACAAGCAACTCAAAGCAATAATGTTTCCGATCAACGCATTGATGAAATTGAAAATGTGGAGATATGTTTTATGGATGAAGATAAAATCATAGAAAATAGCGGATCTAATTCTTCATCCAGACGAGAAAGTATGGATGAATTATCGTTTGCTATCGAAAGTGATTCTAGTCCTGCCAGATTCGATGAAGATGACAAACTTCTTGTAGACAAAAATGAAATGGAAAGCGCATGGCAATATACTGTTGACAGTACACAAGATTATCCAGTCGAAGTATTATGTGACATTTATGTACAACTGAGTCGGTGTGTAGGGAAATATGCTCACAGTTATGATAGAAAATCACTGCCAAAGGTAAATATATTTTATTTAATAAAATTTTTTACGTACAGTAGAGTTTGGCTACATGACTCTAAACCTAATAAATTTCCTAATTTGAAAAATTTCTAAATTTGAAAATTGCGAACTTCTGAATTTCAGATTATAGAGTACAAAATTTTTATATTTCTAAATTACGCCATTATTTTGTAAATTTGATAATTTTTGAATTTTTGAATTTTTGAATTTTTGAATTTTTGAATTTCTGAATTTCTAAATTTCCGTAAATATCTAAGTGCTACGGTGGTGAGAAACTCACTCAATTAGTTTGGGCATACATAAAAGAGGGTCATATAACGAAACTACATTATATTTAGTTTATTCTTTTATACGTAGATATTGGCAACCGCGAACTTTATTTTTTAAGTTACTTTGTTTTTAAGTTTACTATTATTGTTTATTCTTAAACTGAAGTAGAATAAAACGTAGAGTATAATTTTTGTAATTACATGAAATACCATATAATTTATAATATGTATAGGATTTGCTCAAGGAGGTGAAAAGGTTTGAGGAATACAAGACAACGTACGAGAAAGTTCATGATGTTGCGAATCAAACTGAAATAGTATAACTTATCTGCAGTGTTTAATGCATTATAACAAAGTCCTTTTGTACGCGTACACTGAACGAAGATGATGAATTCGTGTTAAGTCACACGATAATTTAAATTATTTCTTATTCTTTTCAATTCTTACAGCTGCTCATGGTTAATAATAAAAGTGATTCTTATTATCGTGCACATATTTATGGCAAAACCGAAATAATGATATACTAAAATTTCGGCTTTCAAAGACATGGTGAAGTATAACTGTGTGTTCTTCTTACAAAGAAACAAAAGTATTATACATGAAACTAAAAAAAATACAAAAAAAAATTTCAACTATTTATCTTAGCATTCAAGTACGAAATTATAAATTATCATAACATATTGGCTTGCATTATCTAAAATAATAATTAGTGGCTGATATTATACCTCTCTCAGTAAAAAAGTTGGATATCAAATTTAAATACTTTATTCAATAACTATGTATTCTGTACTTATTCAATAATTATGTATTTTCAGTTGAACTTTTCATAAAATATTTGTATAAAAAATGCAATGAAATTAATTATTATAAAACTTCAAACAATTTACTTTTTATGCAAGTTACTTCCTAATGGGGTAACTTGCGTAAAAAGAACTTTTTTATTAATGTATAATACTTTGCATTTCAACAAAAAATATAATATTTCACCACAATACAGTTTTGCGAATAGTGGTCATACAAAGATGATGGTAATTTAATATAATGTGTACTTAACTATAGTTTTTTACAACGCATAACATAACATTCGATACTGTTATGTCGTACATTCGTACGGTAGTACCATGATAAATTATTATAAGATAAAATATAACATAAATTCTTGATATGCGCCAGTTATTACTTTGGATTTTTACAATTCTGTAGGTAATTTTTATACAAGATACTTTGAATGTAGACATATCTTCATATATAGGTTTTCAATACGAATGTATGAAATTACATGTCCTATTTTAACAAAAAATCAGCAAAGTAATACTCATTACAAAAATTCTAATTTTAAATTCAGTAAAATAAAATAATTTTATATGTTTGTTTTATTGATTTTATTGAAAATTACAGTTGTGTTTATTTTTACATCAATTTATGTTAATTGGTTCAACAATGAAAACTTCTAAACAGATTTAAAAAAGAAATTAATATGTACATACATTCCAAATCTTGTAAGCACTGTTATATGTTACATATAAAACATTTTTGGCTTTGTACATAATTTATTTTTAGTTGTTTTTATTAAATTTTGACACGAAACATTACGTTAATTTTTCAATTGATAATCTTTACTTAAAATGTATAAATGAAATGTCGGGTACTAAAGTAAATTTGTATAATATACTTGCTATATATAGAATAACATTTAACGCAATGACTTTTTATGAATGTATATAAAGATTATTCAAAAATAGTACAAATTTATCATTTTTATATACATTTATAAAAATTAAAAGTCATTGATACTGTTGCAATGTTATTCAAAACTAGTTTGCAATTGCAAGTAGTTAAATTATATTTAGGTGATTAAATGAATTTTACTTGTGGTAGATAATGCGTTACTAAAATACAGCGCACGCTTTTCAGTTTATTTTTACCAAAGGTATAAGTCATAAGTAAAATAATAACGAATAGGTTTTTGTTCTATCAATGTAAAAGTGGACATAATTAAAAAATCCATTATAAATATGAAATACTTCGGTAAAATCTTAAACATTTATGGACAAAACTGTCTGTATAAATACTAGTAAATATTTAGTATAAATTTAATTTTAGATGTGTATACTGGTTGTGATCCATACTATAACTGTGAAAGGGTAGTTACCAAACAACGTAGACAAGACGAAAATTCTGATGTATTAGAGACGGCAAATAAGGTTCTTCCTGTTATCTTCAATCATATAAAATAGTATTCATGTATACAAGTATATGTTAATGAATTTCTTTATTTAGTTTCAGTTGATTAGATTGGTACATAATAAGGTATACATATTGGAGAGCGTACTAAATTTAATAGGAACAGTAAGAACTAAATAATAATTCTGAACTCTTGTAAAACATATGGTGTGCCATTAGTGGCAAGGATATGTAACGCAATATAATGATACATTAACATTGTTCAAGTTCACTAATTGTTATTATTCATAATAGTGAAAATTTCCAAATCTAACAATTAGGTTCAATATTATAATGAATTTATCTTTTGCGTATAAATTTGTATTTAAAATTATGGCGGAATCTTTTTCTATCATTATTTAAAATTTGTTAGAATATAGGAGTGAAAAGACTGAATTTTAGAAATGCTCAGTACATAATATTTATTTTGCTGTACAGTTTGTGTTTAGATTGAATTAGTAAAGTAATTTCTGGTGTCCTATCACACGATCTTCAATAATGTAAATACTAAATTTCAAGATAAAATAATTTTGTATGTAACTTTACAAACAAAAATACACAACAGTCTATGTGTTTAAAGTTTTCATATATGTTTGATGTTTTAGAATAATATATTAGAATTATATTAATTAATTTGCAGTGAAACTAATTTATAGTAAAAGCACAAGCACACAGAAAGAATTAGTTTTGTTCTAATTACTGATTAATTATAATATTCTTGAAAAATCTGAATGGTATTATAAAGTAAGTGATTTAATATTGTATGTAAAATTGCTTCCATATGTAATTATAAGTTAGTCAAGAATATTTCGTACCATACATTTATACATATGTGTGGTATAAAATTGATTTTCGAAAAATCTCGTTTACAGAGGAAAAAGAAAGTATTTGTTGATAATTTTAAATTAGATAACTTTGATTAAAATTGCGTTGAACATATTTAAATAAACTGAAAAGGAGTTTTATGAAACTCAAATATTAGGTCAATTTTACTTTGTTAAATTAAATTTAATGAAAGTGATCAATGTTTTCTTTTACTCAGGTATTATTTTTTGCACAAGAAAAACGATTAATATTGTGCAATTTTAGTGCCACATTATGAAGAGTAAATAAGTATTTGTATGCATGGTAGATAAATAAAAATTATTAGGAGTAATGTTACCACCTCATAATATGATTTAAGATGTGTCGTATAATAAATTTGAACTATTGAAAGTGGACCATAACGTTGTTTCTACTTTCAAAAATGTTGATAAAAATTTTAGTTAAATTTATATATTAAGGTTAAAATTACTTTTTCTTTCAACTGATTTGTGTTAATCTAACAATATACACAATTTCAATAATGCAATGTTATTGATCCAAGGTATCATATTCATTAAACAGATATTGCTTATATTTGCCAAAGAATTCGTGTAAACACATATAAACAGTAAAAAATTCGAAGTATAAATCTCAATAAATAATAAATGATACAGAAAAATCACACAATATAAGTATTGTAAAACATTAATTGAATCATTGTGATTTTTCTGTTTCTGTTAATAGATTTTACATTCCACTTTATAGTGAAGATCCGAAATATGTAATTACTCCAAGAATAATTTCTGGTGCTATTTTTCTGATGTGCTATCATCTCTGTATTACCAAACAAAAAAAAAAAACAAAAAAAAATGTTATAAAAACTACTATGTAATTATATGATAAATATGTAAATTGTACTAATCGAGAGGTTCTCGTAACCACTGCCGTTTGAACTAATTATTATAATTACTTTGCTGAAGTACTCAGATAATAAACATTGTAATACTGTTGTCTGTAAAGAACGTGTTGTATTATATAATTCAATAGGAACCATTGAATTTGCTAAATTAATGTGATCTTTGACAGATGACAGTTTTAAGCATATGAAGCAGATGTGTAGAAGATACAAAGAACAAAACAAAGGAGCATACACTGCCTTATTTATTTTACCATACAATTAATACGTTTTATTGTCATTCATTGTAGCATAATAAATTGAATTTCATAACGTAGTGATTTGCATTGTGCTTGATTATTTCTAAAGAATTCCTTTATGAATTTAACGAAAGCATAGCTGAGTATTACATGTATATATTTTTATGTATTTACCAATTTTATCAAGTTATATTTAATAGCAGGGTAAAGGTAGGTAACAAATCATTTTTCAGGTAGAAAACAAACAGAAGTAATGGAAAATAACAGAACATAGAATAAAGAAATGATACATATATTTTGTTTTTTTTAACCTGCAATAGTTTTGAAAGTCATATTTTTATTATTTTACTTTTTACGTTGTAAAAAAAATGTGGAAAAAGTTTTTCCTGTGTTCTTCTTAAACTATTCTTGAGCCCCCCAAACCTGAAAGCGAATGATTAAGAACTTCTGCTTCTACACTTATCTTTAATCAAACGAAACTCACGGTGCACTCGAATATACGCGAAAAATTCCAATGTTTGAAATACAAATTTTTTCATTTCACACAAAAAAAAAGCAAATTGAAGTCACCTATTAAAAATGTCAACCATGCATCAGTTTAAAAGCACATGAACGTTGCTTCAAACTCGAAAGCGATCGAGGAATGATTCGTATGTTTCGTTAAAAAATCGTATCGACAGAACGTCATAAATAATGAAATTACATCGTAAATCGACTTGAATCAATCTGTCAACAAATCATCACGCAAAAATTCCAGTACAATCTACAGGAAATTTTCCAACGATGTACGTGTACATTGGTAGCACGGAGACTCGAAAATAAAAATTTCGACTGTCGGAAACTCGTAGGATAAATGTGAAATCGTGTAATATAAATGAGAGTACGGTTGACGGGCATGCAAAATAAAAGCGTGGATGTCAGCTTCGTGAAAGATGTCCGGCGTGAAGGATTTCTCTTGCATCGGAGGATTGGAGAAGCATATCAGGGTGGTGAAGGAAACAGTGCTGTTCCCGCTTATGTACGGTGACATTTATGCGAAGTTCAACCTAAAACCGCCTAGGGGCTTGCTGTTTTACGGGCCTCCTGGTAAAATAAAGCGTTCTATGGTTCGTAATAAAACATAATTTTGCAAGAGACAAACTTCTCCATTGACGAACGATTGTTTCACAGGCACAGGAAAGACTCTAGTGGCCAGTGCTTTGGCTACCGAGTGCAGCAACTGCGAACGTAAAGTTTCCTTCATATCTCGAAAAGGTTCTGATTGCCTGAGTAAATGGGTTGGCGAGAGTGAAAAAAAGCTTCAGAAAATTTTTACTTTGGTTACTATTCACTTTTTTAATCGTTCAAATTTCTGCGATTTGATACGTTATCTGTTTTTTACCCTTTAATACGTTGCGGAAATAAAAATCGTGAACTCTCTGTCGGTGTAGAGACACGATTGCAGGGTCGTTACGACTTTGGTAAGACTTTCTTTTCAAGTTTTTAGCACATAACGGTCTACTCATTTTGACGTGTGTATATAAACGTCATATGCATTTTTGATGAAAATGAATATATATATTTTAAAAGTCAATTTTTTATAAACCAATATTAATCCCGCGATCATTTTAAGTTTAACCTTTTCATGAATACTTGATAATACCGTTAGTTGAAAAATGCACTTCTTGATCTTTCAGGCTCAACAATCTAAACCTTGTATAATTTTTTTCGACGAAGTCGATGGATTAGCGCCCGTGAGAACTAGTCGACAAGACTTTGTGCACGCCAGCATTGTCTCTACTCTGTTGGCCTTGATGGACGGCTTGGAGAACAATTCAGAGATCATAGTAATCGGAGCCACGAATAGAGTCGATGCTATAGATCCAGCTTTAAGGAGACCCGGTCGATTTGACAGAGAGTTGTACTTTCCTTTGCCGTGTTTTAGCGCGAGGAAGGAGATACTTTCGGTATCATTGTTCGTGGAAAAGCGGTTCATTTCTAAGATCGACACGTTTAAACAATGATTTTCTGCGCAACGACAGGTACACATCAAAAACTGGAAACAAAGGCCACCGCAAAAGTTTTTGGCTTACCTGGCGTCGAAAACGGTCGGTTTTTGCGGCAGTGATCTGCAAGCTCTTTGCGCTGAGGCGGTTATGTGCTGCGTTCGAAGGTATTATCCGGAAATATACACGACCAAGTCGAAGCATCAGATCAACGACCGACATCTCAAGGTAACCTGGATTAGGTTCTTAAACCTAATTTTGAAGCTTTATATGTCCTAGGCACTAGACAGAGTGATGATTACTGTGAACCTTTGCTAGTAAAGTGATTCTTGTATGATACTTACACTTCTAAAACATTTAATGTACATGTTCCTATAACTACCAACGTCCGGATAATTACCATTTTATTTATTTTATTTAACTGAAAAAAGCAACATAAGAAATGAATATTGCCTTGTATAAAATTTATCTATTGATACAAGTTTCATCATATTTAGTATTTGAAAATAATTATTAAAATGTGAAAGTTTATTTTGAACGGTGTAAGTGCGGTCCTATAAACAATTGATATCAAAGTTACGCTTAAGGAATAGTAAGAGTACAGTGTAATTTAACTATTTTGCGTATAACTATTGGTCAAAATGCAGTTTTAAGAAATGTGCAATATTTCCTTGGTTATAATTATTATCGATGACAATAATATGGACAATAGAAGTTGACTCGTACATAATATTGTCATCAATGCTTGCGTTAAGAAATATTGTTATCGATACTTGCGCGCCTACTCGATGCGACCGTGACAATATTCACAAAATACAAAATTGCTAAATTTTCAAATTCCCAAATTTACAGTTTCTCAAATACCTCAGTTGCCAAATCCACAAAGTTCCAATATTCTAAATTTAAAAATTTCCAAACATAAAAAACTCAAAATTTTCTGATATCCAAATCCTGACAGTTTTGAATTCCTAAATTTACAAATCCTCAATTTTAAAATTTCTCAAATTCCTAAATCTCCAAAGTTCAGAGTCCCAAATTTTCAAATCCATTAAGTTGCAAATTCCTAAATTTCTAAATTTACAAATTCGCGAAGTCTCAAATACCTAAGTTCTAATATTCACTAATTCACAAATTAAAAAATTCCCAAGTTTAGAAATTCTCAAAGTCATAAATTGCAGTAATAATTGCAAATGATGTATTAATTAATAACGTAGATAATTTACCTACAAAAATTGAACTACAAACGAAACTGAAAGAAAAATGGCATTTTGTTCTTTCATAATATTTAAAAAAAATTATTTTTAATATGGCCAATCGATTATATTAGATTATTAAACAAAAAAGGTTTGCAACAAAATATTGTAGCTTTTCCTACATATATTACTTTTTTATTTTTCGTAAAATGTTCGGACATGAATGTGACGTGAAACTGTGATAGCATGTTTTTTAAATGTATTACACATCGAAGTGTAATAATTGAACAAAAAATTGTTTGCAGATTTTCAGTCTATAAGTGATTTATGCTTTTGTAAAGAAAGCAGTATGATACATAAATCATTGCTTCCTGTATACAATAACGAATACAGAAAGTATTGTAGTGTGCGAATAATAATGTGAGTAATTGCACATATTTTGAGGGGCTGGGCTTAAGTTTCACCTCCTCAGGTATGTTCGTGGACTTCGGTTCAAAGGACAGTTCACATCTGTCGCACAGATGTGAGTTTACGATATAATTGCAGTAATTTGTGAGTTGAATTGGATTCTAGTTATATTGCTTACTAACCGTCAATTATGTCCATGTCATAAACTCTGTGCCCTAAACAGATTCGGTTTTCCCCGTCATAACACGTGACAAAAGTTTTCGGGATATTGCAGAATTTTTTATAATTATTCATCTTTATTTAACGCGTTATTTATTAAGCGTTAAACATTTTTATTTTATATAATATGCCCTTTTGTACCCTACCAATTTGATCAGAAATATTTTTCAAGGTACTTTTATACTTCATGACAAATCACGCAAACTGTATATAAATATCTATACAATAATAGTCACACATGTTATTACGTATAATTATATTTATGAACCTGTCGTTATCGTACGTGTATAAGCAATTATACGTACGCATGTACGATGCGTATATACGTATATACATCGTACACACATAGTATGTGTATACATACTGTATACATATGTACATCGAGGGATATGACAGGCTTTCTTAGCTGCAATGGCGGCACAGAAAGCAGAGTCCTCATGTATATTTTCAGCAGATAAGCTTATCAATTTTTAGATTTATAATTTTGCCAATTTGCGAAGTTGTGAATTTATGATTATGGTATTTATTAGTTGGTTAACTCAGGATTGTTAATTAACCTGAATGCCAAAAGATTTAGACTTAGAAACTGGGTGTCACAGGAAATGTTAATAATAGGTCTCGTAACTAGATTTTGACGGTACACCTCAAGCAGCTAAGATACACTGACAAGTGGGTTTCTGGACTGTGATTATAATTAAATGAGGCGATATTTAAATATAAAATGAATAATTGAATATATTCTACAAAACCGGGTTTTACAAGCGTTAAGTGCATTTGTCGGTTCAGAGAGTTAATAAAACTTTAAGTAGAATTTAACTAGTTTCGATTCCGATGAAGTAAAAATCTAATCCTTCCCAATTTTAACAAAATCTGAGAAAATGGGTGCCCAAGAGAAACCGCAATAATGCCTAACAGTAAAATTACGTACTGTATGGTTAATAGTAGACTCGACAGGGACTCTAATCCGATCTGCTACAAAGATTCCTCGACTTGACGTTAGTGATTCGATTAAATTTTGTACACAGTTTCTTTTTATGTGACGTTTAAGAATTAATTGAACCCACGTTTTCTCCAGAATTCTTTCTATACCCGAAAAATGGGTGGAAAAAGAGTGGTGGTGGAAACGGTGGGAACAGATTAACAGGAAGTTTTCGTGAGGCGATTCTCTTTCGCGTTGGTCCTGAGTTGTCAGAAAATTCTAGCGCGATATAAATGGAGATCCAAATCGGTGGGAAAGTTAGACTAGACTCTTATTTCACGGAAGTCTTAAACTTCGCCCGAACATCCAGTTCCAAAATAGAAAAACGCACAGCATACGTAACAGAAAATATGAAAAATTTGAGAATTTGAGAATTTAAGAATTTAAGAATTCAAGAATTAAAAATTTTATTCTTAAATTGAGAATTTTAGAATTTTAGAATATAAGAATTTTAGAATTTTAGAATTTTAGAATTTTAGAATTTTAGAATTTTAGAATTTTAGAATTTTAGAATTTTAGAATTTTAGAATTTTAGAATTTTAGAATTTTAGAATTTTAGAATTTTAGAATTTTAGAATTTTAGAATTTTAGAATTTTAGAATTTTAGAATTTTAGAATTTTAGAATTTTAGAATTTTAGAATTTTAGAATTTTAGAATTTTAGAATTTTAGAATTTTAGAATTTTAGAATTTTAGAATTTTAGAATTTTAGAATTTTAGAATTTTAGAATTTTAGAATTTTAGAATTTTAGAATTTTAGAATTTTAGAATTTTAGAATTTTAGAATTTTAGAATTTTAGAATTTTAGAATTTTAGAATTTTAGAATTTTAGAATTTTAGAATTTTAGAATTTTAGAATTTTAGAATTTTAGAATTTTAGAAATTCAGATATTGAGATATTGAGATATTGAGAAATTGAGAAATTGAGAAATTGAGAAATTGAGAAATTGAGAAATTGAGAAATTGAGATATTGAGATATTGAGAGATTGAGAAATTGAGAAATTGAGAAATTGAAAATTTGAGAACTTGAGAATTTAAGAGATTCAAAAATCGGAGAATTTTGAAATAAAAAATATACAAATTAGAAAATATAGTAAACAACTTCGTATAACAACGATATAATTTAATATAACAATTATAGATATAATTTAATATAACACCGTGCACAATGTGATATAAATACGTAACTTTTTGTAAAAGATTCTAAAACCAAATTACTTTTTTCAAACACACATTGTATCCCTTTTCTATTATATAATATGATACTGTTGTGGACACAACTTCAACAACGTGTCACACGAAATAATTTATACTTATATAAAGCTTTGAAAGGACGGACCTCAGAGTCGGGTCAATGGTTGTCATATACTTCCGGTTAGGTTAAGTAAAATTCACATGTCGTGATCTAACTAATTACTGGAAAATTTTTCACTGATACTTGTTAGTATAATTAATTCGGAATTACTTATTAGTTTCTTCCGCTGTTCTAAATACAATTACATAACCATCTTATAAGTTCTGATTCAATATGTTTCAATGTTTTTATCTCTGTTAATTTTTTTTTTAATTTTGATTTTTGCACTTCTAATTTTTCTCATTAACGTCTATTATAGACGTTTGAAATACTTTTTAAATACAGCCGAACACTATTTACATCATACTGTGTATTTCATTAACATTTTTAAGAATATTTTTTTATACTTTCAATTCCTTCTGAATGACTGTATCTAGTTAAACAAAATACATACGTCCTTAATATATACGTTCTTCATTGAATGATTTAAATTTTATATTAATGGTACATCGTTCTATTATGTTTTTATACATTAAATATTAAAACTGTTCAGTATGTGTGTTGTACTTTAGTTAGCTAATAAGTGATTCTTTTAAATATTTATAAACTGGTTATTAATCGAAAACCCGTTGTTCTCCATCAGCATAAATTTCTGAAAAATTTAATTTTGAGAAAGAAAGTTAAACTTTCCATTTTTCATATTTGTTGTGCTTTAATCAGCAGGTCCTTAAGAAAATTATGTTCTTTTTTTTGGCGTATTAAAATACAACAGTTTTATTGCGAAGTTATCTACGTTCATCCCAATAAGCACTATTAATCCAACAATTTTTTATCGTGTAATAGAATCATAGATATCTTTTATGTAAATTTGCGATGATTGATTATTACCTTAAAAGTATTGTACACAAAGAGTACATTTCAAGTTGTTATCGCGTGGTTTATATCGAGATCAACGATACAAATTTTTTTATACTGTGGAACTCAGGATTTTCGATATTTAAGGATTTGGTAATTTAGAAATTTGGAAATTTGCAAATTTGGGTTTTAAGGATTGAAAATTTTGGGTATTGGAATCTGGAAAAGGGATTTTTAAATTTGCAGATTTACAAATTTTGGATTTTGGAAATTTGAAGATTTGATAGGTTGATGATTTTAAAAATGAAGTAAGTTAAAGATTTAGAGATTTGGAAATTTGAAAATATCGAAATTAGAAATCTTGTGTAGTAACTTGGAATTTAGGAATTTAGAAATTTGGGAATTTGGTAATTTAGAATTTAGAAATTTGCAAATTTTGGGATTTGAAAATTTGGTATCTTAAAAAGTGGTAAATAGATTTGAAAATTTGACAATTTTGAAGTCTCGAAATATATAAATTTAATAATTTTTAAATATTTCGAAATTTTGGAATATGGAAACAGATATTTGAGGATATGGAAATTTGAAAATTTAGAACTTTAGAAATTTGAGAATGTGATAATTCGGTCATTTGAAAATTAGGGAATTTAGAAAGTTTGGAAATTTGTATATTTGATCATTTAGAAATTTGGAGAACATGGACATTTGTAAATTGAGAAGTTAAAAAATTAAGAAATTGAAAAATCTAGAAATTCGAAAATTTAGGAATTTACATCTCTCCAAATTACTCAGTTTCCAAATCTCAAATTTCCAAATTTTTAAACGTATATGTTTTCAAATCTACATATCTTCAAATTTCTAAAATTCCAAATATCAATCCAGTCAGCTGCGAATAAGTAAAATCACAGATGTTGAATGCGGGCTGCAGGAGTATTTACATAGGACTATGGAAATGCAGGACTATACATACAACACGATTTCGACTAAGGTTCGATGTACAACTCTTAAACGGAAGAGTTAACTAAATTGAAGAGATAATGTAAAATAATCTGAAGGCAGAATACAAAATTTAGAAAATTAAAAGTAAACATAAATTTTCACCGTTTCAACAGCCGGTCACCCAAGAGTTGCATTAAACCTTTAGAAACCTAAATCAAGATATTTTCATTAGCATACGTTTACATACAACGTCATACGTGTATCAGTTGGGTCACTTGCCTGAGGTACCATATTTAATCTAACTGTCAAAGAAGCCGGCACTTAGAGTCAGTAACACTCAATCAAGTAATAAAACCAGGAATAGTTTATTGCAAAATACACTTTCTAACTGTTTATACAGTTCCAGTTGCATATAAAGCATTTCTGATCGGTGTAACTTTCTGCTAACAGTAATAACGTATTTTCAAAGCATTGTTTCATTCGTGTTACAAAAATGAAAAATTGAAGAATAAGAAGTTACATAAATTACTTAACGCGTTTCAAACTGTGCCACTGCTGTCCCATGTCTTTTACGCAGAATATAATTTTAATTAAGTAAGCAAGGTTATTTTTTACAAAGGATATAGAAAATAGAAATATCAAATTTTTTAGTTTACAAGTTTGTGGATTTGTAAATCTTTAAGCTCTAAATTTAGAAAATTTTACATTTTACTTTACAATGACGCTGTTAAAATTTAATTAGGCAGGGAGTTGAGTTGAACAAATTAAAATATTTTTAATGCAAATTTGATAGAATTCATTCAAATTTATAAAAATTTGTTTAAAGAAGGAAATTCAGTTTCCTTTTCTTTTTACAAAATTTTTGAATTACTTCACAGGTAGATAATTCATAAGTAATGTATAAATGTACAAGACATGAGCCGTTTATTTTGAAAGTGAAGCAAGTCTGTTTCTGAGAAAAATGAAATATAATAAATAAAAAAATGATTTTTATGTAAGAAATGATTTATGGAAAATTTTCTAGTGTTTTTTCCCTTTTTTGAGTTGTCAAGGCCTTACTTCACTGGCTGCGTCAGTAAAATTTCGATAGTTCAAGATTTGCGTCAATAAATCATTTTACGTACTTTTAATAATGTTAAATAAACACTTGTCCACTAATGGAAGCATTTCCCTTGATAAATAAAATAATATTAATTTATTTTAAATGTGAGATAAGGATTTTATTGTATTTTGATTAATTTCTTTTAATATTTAGATTTCATTGCCGCTTTTGCGCTATATTTTTACCTGCATTTTATTTTCAGCGTTGTCTTCATGAATATGAGATATTTTAATAAATTAATAACTGTTTAATTATATCCATTAAAAGAACGCATACATGGTTTCAGACATCTCTTCACCTTTTAAATTTATGAAATTGAACAGAGTAAGATCCATTAATTGCCAAATATTTTACGTAATTAGTATATAAATAATGATATTTTAATATGACCTAATAATTACTTAAATATCCCCGCTTTTATGTAGATATTTAATAACAATACATTAATTAGGTATATAATTACATTTAAAAGCTTACTGTTCTATATGCAATTTGGCTGATGGTTCGAATCAAATTTGACTTTTTTCTGACTTTTATTTTTTATTGAAGTTTTAAACATATAAGCTAACAAACAATTGTATAATATAGTAAGTTTTTGATAAGTGTTGCAGGACGTAAAATATTTTGAAAATCTCAAACAATAAAACAACACAAACTGCCCACACTTTGTTTACGAAATGTAACAAAACATGTTTTTCAATAGAAGATTAAGTGTATTTATAGAAATATGATTTGTAAGACTCTGAACAGTAAATGCAATATATCGAATTCTAAGGATTCTAATACCTGCTCCGAATATACTCAGAACCATGTCTTATACTTGTCCCTATCTAATTTTACCTGACCTGTAACTTCGGATACACACTTCTATTAATCGTGTTATTCTAATTCATAAAATATTGCGAACATTATTATGATAGGTTGAGAAACAAGATTTCCTGAGGGCTCGGCAGAACATAACACCAGCTTCCCATCGTGTTGCAGTCCCACCCGTGAAGTCTCTGTCGTATAAACTTCAGCCTTTGCTGCAAGACAATTTATCACGTATTTTGTCTCAACTTGAAATGCTTTGTCCAGCAGGAATGTTGATTTGCGACGTCATGTAAGCATCAAATTACTATATATCTAAAAGTGATTGACACTGCGTCGACCGCACATCTCGCGACATCTACAGGGTGTTTCATACAGCTGGGATAAGTTATAATTGCAAAATCAATTTGAGAACAAATATTTCTGAAGAGAAACGAAAATTTTAATAGTATTAGACTCTAGATTAATACATTTGTACATAGATAGCAGCATAACACTTCTTAAAATAAGTACAACTTAAAACATTTTTTTTCAGTAGCTATTTATAACAAACGCCATTATAAAATTTGTTTTATACAATATATTACTAGTAACAAAAATAAACATATCGAAAAAATTAACCGAAAGCACTTAATATTCTCCACCATTATCAAGTATTTACTTTATCGAAGCGCGTAAGAATGATAAAAAATCAATCTTTAGGCAAGCCAACATAGTAAAAAATCAAACTTAATCATCAGATATAACATTATTTATTTAAAATCACCTAAATACTTATGGTGAAAAAAATAGTACATTAATTTATCAGAAAATTACAACTAAAAATAACCTTCACTAAACTTGAATATAATGTTATTTCATTATAAAATATTATTAATAACAAATTGGACAAGTAATTCAATTTCATATTGTTTGTAAATCAAAATATAATGTTGTTAAGACCGAGGAAATAGACTCTCGGTTTTAATCTAAATTAAAAGAGTTCTAATAATTGTTGATGGTTAAAAATAGTTCTAATTGTAACCGAAACCTAAAAAGGTCAACCTTTGTATTACCATTGAAAAATATAGTAACAAAAGTTACAATGTTCTTCACTTCAAGTGTCGAAATATGACCTAAACGGTACGCATTTCGTATTCAGGTCATTGTTGACCTGAACGGTATGAAAAGCTTTGAGAAAATTCTTTTACAGCACTGGCAAAGCTGCATCGAGGTCAACTAGTTGTCCCAGGATGTTATTGTGCGGTGACGATGACTCTCATACTCGCCATCTGGGACCGGCGTTACTTCATACTCTGGAACATTTACCTTGCCACATGTTAGACGTGACCACTTTATTCGAGGAAACAGGAAGGGCAGTAGAGGAAGCCATTATTCAAGTAAACAAACGATAAATCATGACTCGTAATACAGTGGGTGACCAAATTATTATACTCAAACAAACCATTTCATTTTTTATGACATTAACCGATGGAATATATAATACAGGGGATCTTAAAATTATGTGCTCCTAGGACCTCATAAACATTTTTTTACGGACCCTATTCCAACCCTAGGCACTTTAAGTAGTTTTTGATTCTTAATTTCTGGCTCAATTATTGTATAGTTATGTTAATAACTAGTTAAGTAACAACAAATACAACAAGTTTTAACCACGTAGGATTTGAATAAAAGCGAAAAGTTGGGAATGTAAAATTAATGTCGAAATTGTTTCGCAGACCTTCGGTAATGTCTATAAGAGTCCGTGGATTATAGTTTAAGAACCTATGACATAATATATTGTGTTACGATCTACTATTTTTTGCAATATAATATATTGTATATTATGTTATAATTCACTATTTTTACAATGTAATATGTCGTATATTTTATGACGCTGTACTATTTTTTAACAATGATACATGTAATTAAAAGCAAAAATTAAACACTTAAATATAAGTTGAGTATTATATTATGCAAGAAGATACATAGACAATTTCGTCACTCCGTCTTTTTCATTTACAATCCTAAATACATAAAAATCCAGCACCTACCAATTATAATGTCACTTAAATTGAAGTCAAGGTTTTCGTTTATGCAGTAACAAACGGCCGGAACATAGGATACTTAACATAGACTCACATTCACATTTACTTTGTATTATAGAAATGAGATTTATGTGTTAACACATGAGTCACAGGTTTGTGATATATTGTAGTTTATCAACGACATTGTTAAATTAATTAGAGTTGTCGCATGTTTTCAAAAAGAAATTTCTTGAGTATAATAATTTGGTCACCCATTGTCTGTAGACGTCGCAAGGCTTTGTGGCTCGTAAAAAAATCGGTATTATTAAAAATATATAGTTGGAAACAAATAATCTTACCATTTGACTTTAAATTCTAATAAAATGATACGTTTGTAAATATATTAAATTAAATAATAATATACAGTATACTGGTCGGCGGAATATACTGTTGTTGAATGCGGTGTTGGGGAATTAGAAGATTAGATGGTTTGGAAATTTTTGGATTTGGTAATTTAGGAATTCAGAGATTTAGATATTTTCGAAACTGAAAATTTGAAAATTCGAAAAGTGGATTTAGAAATTCGGTAACTTAACTATTTCATATGTATGGACATTTGAGAATTTGAAAATCTAAGAATTTATAAATTTGAAATTTTTGAAGTTTGAAGATTTGGAAAATTGGAAATTCGAATATTTGGGAATTTGGAAATTTAGGAAATTAATACATATTTCATAATAAAATTTAAAACTTCTAAATTTAGGAATTTATTAAGAATTTAGGTATTCAGGAATTCAGCTACGTAGGAATTTAGGAATTTAGGAATTGAGGTATTTAAGAA
The DNA here is from genome assembly GCA_945859555.1 of Megachile ligniseca. Taxonomy (NCBI): domain Eukaryota; kingdom Metazoa; phylum Arthropoda; class Insecta; order Hymenoptera; family Megachilidae; genus Megachile; species Megachile ligniseca. Next base: position 1,968,630 of record OX243778.1, read on the forward strand.
TTTGGAAATTACAAAATTTTGGAATTGAAGAATTTAGATATTTGGTATATGAATATATAAAAGCTAAAAAATTTCGAATTTGCGAATTTAAAGATTTGGGAATTTTGGTATTGTATAATTTAGGAATTTACAAATTTCTTTATTTAGAAGTCTGCAGATTAGGAAAACTGGGAATCTCGTATTTAGAAATTTGAAGATTCGGGCTTCTGGAATTGACTGTTTCAATTGTATTACATACAGAATTTACTATAGCCTAGTACTAAAGTGCTTGATTCAGCACATTGAATACCTACTAAGCTGCAGCAAATGTACATTCAGTCTTGGGGTAACAGGTGCATCTCTGGTTTGTGTAAATCTACGTAAGAGGCGCGAGTATGTTAAGAAAACTTTTAAAGCAAGTTGTTTCTTATTTCAAAGAAGTATCCATTGCGAACTAGAAAGATTATAACTTTTAAGCAATATTTGTATCTCCTTAACACTAAATTTTCCAACCAGTTAAAACCAAGCTAGTTTCAGGCTTCGCATTATATTACACAATTTTATTGCTGTACTTTTGTCGAAATGTCTGTTGTATTTTGTTCGGATAAAGAATAGTTGTACATGTTAGTTAATTCTTTAGTACTTAGTTATTTATTTTTCCACTGTATTTTCAATTTTAAAGAAAGTGTGCATTGAACGCTGGTAGTTCTAGTGTTAATAATATCGACTTTTACCCCGGCCGCCGCAAATTTTAGCGTCGTCTCTATTTTAGAGGTATGCCCATAATTAATGAATAGAAACAAACATGGCTGTAAATGCCAAAACAAGGAATGCAATCTTATTTTTATTATGGTTTTATTTATTAAATATATTACAACTAGTCGCTTATAAAAATAATGAATATTAGAGCAGTTTATTTTGAAAGTGGCTTAAATCCATTTAAAAAAAAATCAAGTTGGTTATAATATTCACAATTGTACGTTACCTTTCTATTATTAAACAGTTTGGAGATAATGAACTCAAAGTTACTGAGATTCTGTGGACAGAAAATTAGTTGGTTAATTGTACGAGGGAAGTTTTGATTTTAAAAGTGACTCAAGTCTATCTTGAAAACTTTTAAACAGATATGCATACAGGGTGTCCCAGTTTCGTCCGTGTAATTTTACCAGCATATTCTATAAATAAAAATAAAAAATGTTTATATGAACATAGGTTCTTGAATGCATATTAAAAGTTATTAAAAAGAATTTGATAATCGACTATTATTCGTACGTAATTTCAAAGGAGGAAATTGTCCATTATCATTTTGTATATTCCTCATAATGTTTCGATGAAACATTTAAAAGCCTATGTTTATATAACATTTTTGCTCATTCTTATTTATGGAACATGCTGATAAAGTTTTACGTACAAAACTGAGTCACACTTATGTGGCACAGAAAAAACAACGCAGTCGAAGTCATTTTGTACTTTTGTTATAACTTTTTAATGAAGTGTTAAAAACTCTATGTTAATATACCGTCTTTTTCTTAGTTTTCGTATGATATGAATAGTTTCGTGGTAAAACGTTGTACACCCTGTACATATCCAAGAAATACGTCTTAAAAATATTTAACACTGGTAATATATCCTAAAATAAAATGGTAGCCCATATTTAGACGACTTCTCTACATATTCAATAAGTATTCCATAAGTATTTTAAAATATACGATTACATTTTAATCGACAAATTGATAGAAAATGAAGATGGCTCGGCGAAGTTTGCCATCGATGCTTTACGTTCCTGATATCTTGGCTTGGTGGGATTTGGTGGATGAGGCAGCACGTGCTGTTTTTACGTCTCTGATGCAAGGATTAGATCGATCGGTATATATGTTAATTTTGACCACGGCGAACTGTTCACGAAAAGATTTACCACCAGATGTAAGAGAGATTTCCATTATTGTACCCACTCGATAATTCTCTTTCATATAATAAACTGTGAGTAACGCGTCGTATTCATGCTAGGTGTTCATATAAATATGCATACAGTAGACTCCCGTAGAACACGTTTAATACGTTACGTAATATATGAATTCGCGTTGAAGGAATTCAGTATGTACGGGATTTGGGAACTGAGAAATTTGATAAATTGATATTTAAAAATTTGGAAGTAGGAAAATTTGATAAATTGAAATTTCTTTACTTGGAAGTTCAGGTATTTAAATATTCATAAGTTTTTCCATGTGGAAACTGAGGGATTTAAGGATTCGGAAACTTACGAATTTAAGAAATTTGAAAATGTGAAAATAGAAAATTCGAGAACTTGAATACTGTTAATTTTGAAATATGAGAAATTGGGAATTAAAAAATTAATTAATTTTAATTTTAATTAATTAATTCGGAATTAAGTGTATATCCTTGTCCAAAGAATGTGTATCTTGCACCCGAGTCAGCAATGAACAGATTTCGTTTAATGCATGCATTTTACAGTCCCGAAAGCGGGGAATTATCGAGCGGCTTACTGTATATTTGTTCTGTTACTGCCAATAAGACAATGTATTATTTGAGTGCGTTTAATTTTATTCAATTATTAGATCGCAAATTTATTCGACGAACACCAAGGCGAGTTACTAGAAGTAATATCTCCTGCAGAGCAACAGCGCGAATTATTTTTCAAACAGTTATTTGTTCATCCATCTGATGGAGAATCGAATCAATCTTCGCAAGGTACAATATATCATTTTGAATCTGCAATAATTATATAAATAAATCCTAAAATAATTTATAATATACCAAAACCGTGGTAATATCCGCATATGTGATCTTTGATGCATTTAAAAGCAAACTAAACGTCCACATATTCGTAAGTATCCTTGAAGGGGTTAAAAATGTATTTAACCCTCCACACGATTTCAAGGTCGTTCTGACTCAGAAACTGGAATAAAATCTGCAAAATACAGATTGTTTATTAATTTTTAACGGTCACACTTCGTCGAAGTAATAATCATGGCACACTAGGTCGTTCAAGACCCCAGCCACTAAAATTGTTTCTCACAAAGAAGCTACTATTTTAATTTGAAAAAATTATAAATAATCTTCGAAAGTTGTTTCAACATATTTCATAGCCGATTTCAGGAAAAATTTCAGAAACGTAAAATGATTTGAAACAATGACGGTTTTCACAGAGAAATTCAAATTTTTTTCGATTTTTATATAAAGAGCTAAAATTTTAGCTAAACACTCTTGAGGGAAAAAATATTAAAAATATCGGAGTTTCAAAAGAAGTATTTATTTAGATTTTCAGGATATAAAGTGGCTAAAATTAAAGCTAAATTGGCTGAGGTCGTTTCATACCCCAGTGTGATCGTCAAGGGCTAATAAAGGTCATGCAAAAATACAAAGTGATTAATAGTTAGAGCAAATAAAGCTTCATATTGGTGTATGTACTAACAGTATTATTATACAATATTTTTATCTTAAAAATTATATCAGATTTTTGTATCTTTTATTTGGTATTTTAAAATTGGACATTAATTTTCGTCAAATTGGTAATATTCACACAGAATAGAATATTTAAAATTTTCTACATTATGTAATTTTCATACTTACATATAATAGTTTGAAATATTGATAAAAGTCACTTTTAAATATTGATAAAATTCACTTTTTGAAATGGGTCAAAATGTACGTTTTTAGAGAGATAAATAATTAATACTAAAGTTTCAGGTGAATTTTCTAAGCTAGAATTACCAAAGTAAATTTTTATAATTTAAAAAAATATAACTTAAGTATTTTCTAAATAGGTAAGACCTGAAATATTATTATTTATTTTTATAATTAATTTAACATTTCTGAGTATCATTCGATCTACGTGATGAAATAGTGTGGTTATCGTAGTAGTTTAATATTAAAAGAAAAAATGCTTTCAGAAAACAAAATGTATTTAGAAATTTTTGTTGTTGAAACAGTGGATTTGCAACAATTTATCAGTCCAAAGAAAACTAGAGAATTAGGACGAAGGAGAAGAATGACAAATCGAGCCGACCCTGTTGATAATCCTGCGACACGTGAGTAATTAATCATTCGATTCACTGATAAATTAGATGCGAGATAATTAGGGAATATTTATGTAATATTATTACAACAAAAGAAGATGTGTCAACGTCTCGGAGGAACAAAATGGAGCCCAAAATGCGCAACAGGATTTGCACCGTCCGATCTTCTCATTTGGTGGCCTCGAAATCAAGTAATAATTTTTCAATTCTATGAAATTTTAATATTATTTATTTTAATTGTATCAGTTTAAACGAACTGTAAATTTGAGTTTATAATTTATATTTTGAATATGTATTTATTTTATTTTATTTTGTAGAATTAAATATTTAGTTTATTTTATATAACTAAATATTTGTAAATTTATTAAGCATAATACTATTAAGTTTTCACATTCAGTTTTTTAAGAATCCTTGCAAAATTATATTCGCGATAATATATTCTTACAAATTAAGTTATAGTAACTGGGAATAGCAGATATTTTCATATTTAGAGTAACTAGGAAACATTTATTAAATTAAATGTAAATTTACTTAAAACACTGACCTTGATAACATATATTAAAATTGTGAAATAAAGGAAAATGTAGTGATACAAGAAAAGCTTACATAAGAAAAATGGCGATTTAAAGTAGGGAATTTAAAAGTTGTAGAAGTTGGGATTTCAAATTTTTTAAATTTAGCGTTTGTGGTTTTGGAAGTTCTGAAAATTTGGAATTTGGAAATTTGAAAATCCTCGACTTTATATATATCAGTACTTAGAAATTGAGCGTTGTAAAGATTTCAAAACTTTTGAATTTGAGGATTTAGGACTTTAAAAGTTGGGAATTTAGGGATTTGAAAATTTAAAAACTTTGAAATTTGGGAGTATGAAAATTTGGCACTTTAAAAATTTGGGAATTCGAAATTTTGAAATCCAATGCACCGCTCTTATGAAATATGTTTTGAAACATAGATGGAACCAAAAGTGTAAAGAACTAAGGTGAGAACATTTATCGAAAATATTCGAGAATACTCCAAGATCTAGATTTAGATTAGTTTCGAATACATTTATACAATATTTAATTATTGATTTTGATATTCGTTTCAAATGTTAATGTTGATTTGACGTTACAATCAACTAATTCAGAATTTATCATTTTTTTTCATCGATTGTGATTTTTACATTGTATATTAATTTATATAAAATTGTAAAGAAAGCATTTCGCGAAAGTCCGTTTTTTTTTAAATATTTAATTTTATTAATGTGTAACACAGTCTATTATATACATATGTATAGGCACTGTTAATATCTATTACTACGTTTATCACTATGTGTTGGTTATACTTTAGGTCTTATTCAGATTTCATTATATGTATGTTGCATTTTCTTCGTTACATCACTAGGTTTTCATTTCATTAGCATCGCCAAGTATCTATGCAACACAAAATATCGTGTGATTTTTGGTATTTACTGTGTTTTTAAAAATTCGTTTAATTAGAGTAATAAATGTTTTTTGCCTTGAAGAGGTAAAAAATACGTAGTCAATTGCTGAACTAAAAAATAATAGTATATAGCTTATAAAAATATTGAAAAGAAAATAACTATTTTTTAAATTGTAATATATTTTGATATTCTTTTCTTTTCGAATTTTTTCTAATATTTTGATAAAAAAAATTACTTGTATAATTAAAGAAACATTGACATGCAATTGATGGAACCCCTTAATCCACGTCGCCATTTTTCGTAGAAAATCTATTGTACTCGATACCATACCTTATTATACGTTATTATTTAATAAACCCTGTTTTACCTCAAAATTAATGAACATTCCGTTTTGTCTAGATATTAATAGAACACTCTGTTTGTCTAGAAATTAACGTTAAAAGAAAAGTCAGCGCTTCAGGTGAAGGACCACCGGCGAAACGTTGGAAAAATAAATCCCCAACAAATTTGTCCGCGTCAAGCAGCGAAAAATTGACCGATTCTCAAACGGAAAAATTGCTACAGAAAATTACTACGATGACAGAAGGGTGGCCCTGTCACGATCTGGAAAGTCTGTTCGTCTCTCTAGAATTTACCTTGGAAAAAAACGAGGAAGATGTCCGCACAGCGGTGGAGAAATGTCTGCAACAGTTTACGGAATTGAGGAGAATAAAGGTACACGGGAAGAAAGAACAAGAAGAGGACGATTGAATTTCTGTTTCTGGTTAGCAAGTCAAAAAATTGTATTCTGTTTGTTGCAAGTGACATGTCCTTTCACTGATAACTTACAATTATGTTAGAACACAATGTTCTAATTAAAGTCAGTGTATTAATGATCTATAACAAATTGTCCAATTTCGTCCTTTGTTCGAGTGAATTTTTTGTGGTCTTACGTGTACGTGCTACATATGTTTCATGTATTGTATATATGTTATACATTGTTACTCTTTTTATTAAAACGGCTTATATCAGAAATACAGTAATTTTAATTTATCAAAATCATGACATAATACAAAATAATACGGATTGGGAACGATAAAGAAATCATTACCTTGTAGAGTTGTGTATTATTACATGGTTGAATCTGAAAGTGCATATTTACTGAAGTGTTGTGTAGAGAAAAGCATAATATGTAAAAATATATTTTTGAATTTTATTCTGCACGATTTGAGATTTTTTTATATATAGTTTATTTATTGACAGTTTTATTCGATAGATGTTATAAAAATTTTGGTATTCACTCTCGAATGGTTCTGGGGTAAGTGTCTGGGGTAATATTTGCGGGCGCGAGTAATTCTTTGGCGATATCCCTGGGTGGTTCGCTGTTTGCGATGTGTACAAGTAAAACCATCATCATAAACTCTTGGCCATCCAGGATAAAAATTGAACCAGTGTAAAAGCTCAGAAAGATCATACCCCTTCTCTTACACAAGCTCTAATATATGTATAAGTGGAAAACGGCAAGAAATTTTAGTCTATAGTTTTAGAAATTGTGTCTTCGTCACTCTGTGAGTCGGTTTGGTGAAGTCGTGTCTAAAAATGTAAATTAGACTAAAGTTATTTTTATCTCGATCCTATAACAACCAAAATGCATCTTCGTCTTTCCCACTCCGTGGACAGATACTTGAGGAACAATGATTCTATTCCTTTTGGCAACATCATGGCGGGTAGCATTGCCTTTCCAAATTTTCGGCAAATGGGCCTACGACATCCGGTTGCCATATGACTTCAAGTTACTGGTCATCGTCTGTCATCTCAATTGCCCGCTTACGACCATCCTCTTGTTCAGACCTCACACACTCCATCCCTATCGTAAATCGTGCGAAAGCAAAATAGTGGCGGACTAATTGCCTTTGACGACCCTCAAAAATACGTTAATACGATAATTTAACTCATTTGAATTACATGAACTACAGAGTCATCCATTTTAAAACGAACCTGTACGCGACACAGCAGGCGAAAATGGCAGCACCTAATATACACACAACTAACAATAACACATTCAAAAGATAGTAGTTGTGATAAAAGTGAGAAGCACTGCGATTGTGTTGTCCCTCTTTTATGACGAACGATGGGATTGTCGTGCTGCGGTGAACTTTTAGCTGACGCCGTCGTGAATTTTAAGTAGTACATTTAGCAAGTTATTTTCTTGCAAATCAATTTTTCAGTATCCCGGTCTGGTATAAAATAAATATTTTTACACAAAAATTATCGAAGAAGAAATTTTTATTTTCCTATAATCTAGAAAGAAATTTAACTTCTAATAATTTAGTTGTAAATGACACTGTTATAGTATTATTTTTATTGTGCGTATTTCTTTGTTATATATTATATCCGTCATATTTTTTATTGTTTTTGTGAAATAAAATTATTACATGCTTCTGAAGATGTACTTTTTAAATCTTTTGGAATATGCAGAGTAGGTTGGGAAACATTTTTTACAATTCGGTTTTTGGTCGTACTTTATAAAAATTAGTACTTAAAGTTTTCTAAAACCAAGTGTTGGTTTATGAATGTATTTCGTACATCACATGAAAAGATTTGTTTGTATATTTAAAAAAATGTTAGTTAAAGTTTGTATAGATGCGCACGGCGAGAGCAGGCCATGTGCGTTTTGTCAGGGTGCTTTCCTGGTTGCACGGGAAACTTTTACGAGGCTAAAGAATGAATATGTAGTCGTCAAGGGCCATGGTGACGTTGGTGTCCTCACGGCCAATGTTTTGCCGAAGAGGCATTATTGTGCTGACTGTGGAAACACGTCACAGAATAAACGAGATAGTTTACCGAGTAAAATCGTTGTATTAACTTTAATAATTTACCTTTCGGTTATTCCTGATTTTTTCTAAAAAAAAAATGATAAAAGCAAACGAATACAAACCAATTGAAATTCTTCACGAATATCGCATACAAAAACTCCTTAAAAAAGAACAAATACGCTGCTACATTTTTATATACACGATTGTAAATTTACGAAATCACTGGCAACATTTGAATATTTTAAATTTGGTGTCGATTTCAAAAAGTTGAGATCCAAAACGCAAACATTATATCCCTTGTAGTATTCAATGATAATTCTGCTTTAATTTTATAATTTTATTTCTCTTACTATTTGTTTTTGAAGGCGGTTTTATATTTTCCTACAAATTCTTTTTTTGTAGAAATTTTTTTATGATGAAAATTTACACGCCATAGATTTCTGAAGTAGCCAATTGTACACTGAAAGAATTAAAAATTCTGTGGACCTAAAATAGCGCATAGAAATTAACAGATTTGCGTATATCTTTGTCAAATTTTGTATACTATTAACTTTTCTATATTTAGCAATTTCAATTCGTCATTTAGGATCAGTTATTTTTAATATTTTAATTGTGATTAGAAATTTGCAATCAGCGATTTTAAAAATTGACAAGTGTACAATTTGACCTTAAATATAAAATCGGGGATATCGAAAAATCCTTTGTAATAATTTTCGCAAACATTACTCGTATTTTAATAATTTTAGTTAATTAAATTTAACAAACTTAAAATTAAATTCGCCATTTTAGATTCTCAGACTTTTTAAATTTTAGCTCCAAATTCCTAATTAGTGACCCGCAAAAAAACCCAGTACAAAGTTCCATAATAATCCACAGACAAGAAAGATATACGCTTCAAGGAATTAAATGCGAAAAGTTTTTCTAAAATAATTAATTATCCTCCTCAGTAACAAAATCTATGCACATTGTCACAGCGGTCATTTGTCGCTGTGAGACAATACATACCATCGTTTAGTGTAAGAAAAGAACAGCCTGATCACAGTGCGTCCCACTCTAAACACAACTACTATATCACCTTCGTTTCCTTCACACTTTGCATTACCTTCTGTTCAAATGCCTCTAGCCAAACGAGTATTTGAATGTAGTTATGTTTACGCTTCAGGCACTGCGCTGTTGCCATTTTAGGGTGCTGTCTTGAACATGGGCTTGGTTTTCTGTACATAACTCTTTTATAGCAGTCTATATTGTATATTCTATAGCAGTCTATATCTTCCATATTCTATATTCAACAGTCTCTATACTCTATAGTAGTTTATATCTTCTATACCTTAGACTCTATTGTCTGTATATTCTGTAATAGTTTATACCTCCTATATTCTATACTCCTTAGACTCTATACTCTATAGTACTTTATATCTTCTATATTTTGTACTCTGCAGTCTCTATACTTTATAATAGTGGAATCTATATTTGAAAGATAGAGTAAACTTCTTGAGGAAAGAGCCAGATTGAAATTTTCAGAAACATGAGGCTCGGATGAATAACATTATTGAAAATCTATTAGATTCTAACTAAAACTCCTTACCGAAGAATTGTTGTGCATTCACAACCAAATCATAAAATTGTATGGATGAAAATCTTTGGAGGACTGTAATTTAGTGACTGTCAGTATAAAGTATAAAGAATAGAGTCGTCTGCTTAAAACTAAGGTCATGTCCAAAATATGTAGCATATTCTACAGTATAGAAAATAAAGTACGTATTCTATATTGTATAGCATAGATTCTAAAATTGTAGTTTTTAAACTGTGTAGCCATTACCGGGCATCTGCGAAACAATTTTAACATTAACTTTACATCCCCCATGTTTTCGCTTTTATACATATAACTTATTTAATCAAAATTCTGCATGGTCAAGACTTTTTCTATTTGTTGTTACTTAACCAGTTATTAACATGAGTAAACAATAATTAGTAACAATTTAATTATTTTTATTAAACTGTAAATACGTAAAAAATAAATGAAACATTGCAAAAAAATTGCATTATTGCGACTATTCGGCGGTGCGGGCAGACGTAGTATATAGAAATTTGAAACTTTTTAAATTCTTTTTTAATTTTTTTTACTACTATTTTTATTCATTTTATGTTTTTATGCTATATCATAATAAAAATGTTTGTATAAATGCGTAAAACCATTTATTAAAATAATTAGCGATACATTTTTACCAATATTTATTGCAGCGTAGTGTCCTTGAAATTATTGAATCAAAAATTACAGAGTATACAGCTCATACTCTGTAGAAAGTATAAAGTACAGAGTATAAATTGTGACGAAATTTGCAACTTTGCCTTGTAGGCATTTTGAAAATTGAGAATTTGTAAATGTTTGTATCGCGTCAAACTTTCCGAGTATTCGGAAAGTCGAACTCCGGTGAGATTTAGGTAATTAGACTGAATATTGTTTATTAACTTGACCCGTTTATTAACTTGAATCGCAACAAATCGAAGTGACTGCCAAATGGCAAACCAAAGGTGATTACTAAATGACAAAACGAAGTTACTACGAAATCGTAAAACAGAAGTGAGCTCAAAAATGGCAAAACCAGAAGTGAGGGCCTCGAGGCTCTCCCGCATTTTATATTGAACATTCCCCTGCGACGTTTCCTAGCAACCACGCCGATTCCTCGAGGAACCGGCGGCGCGGGCGCTGCCGATCCTTGTTACGCCGCCATCCCTGTGCGGCCGAACCGCCGAACGCTACTATGCCACCCTCCCTCTGTGGCCGAGCCACCGCGCCGCCATGTTGGAATATACCTGTCAGGAGACGTCGCCAAAGAATGTCTTTCTTATTCGCCGAAGTGCGCACCAGGTTCGCCGACATCAGCGGCCGCATTAATACTTATTAATTTACGCTTTATTTGGAATCTCAGAGCATGTGTCACGTGTCACGTGCATCGTGCACGTGTACACTTCTTAGAAAATGAATTATTTATTGTTTTCGGGTGCTAGTGGTCCCGTAGACAGCCAACCGGACGCGGGCGAGCCAGCTCGCCCCTGCCCGGGTTCTTACCTCTCCCGAGCAGTGTGGCTCTCGGTGCTATAGTAAGCATCACCTCTCCCGGGCGGATTCTATACCCCCGCTGCTATGGTGATGTTCTTCATGCCGAAACACTCATTGTGCTCTACGAATACGGCCACAGGTTTACCTGTGCACGTAGGCTTCTAGGCATGGCTCCCATACCTGCTGCTTTTGATCAGTCGCACCTGAAAACCCCTCTAATTACACCCGATCGTCTGTATGTTTTTGGTTACTACTTCACGCTCTGAGATTTCCTCGTAAAGTCGATTCTATCCGTAATAATGTTGAATTTGGAAATTCAAGAATTTAGAAATTTAATGATTTGGAAAGTTGAAAAGTTTGAGACGATTTATGAAATTAGTGATTTTGAAATTTAGAAATGAAAAGTTTGGAAATTAGAAAATTTGAGAATTTGAGAACTAGGAAAATTTAGGAATTTAAGAAATCGGAGAAATTTTTTGAACTTAGACATTTGGAAAATTAAAAAATTGACGATTTAAAAATTTTACAATTTAGGGACCTGGGTATTTGAGAATTTGCGTATTTGGTGATATAAAAATTGTGGAATATTGAATTTGGGGATTTATTAATATATTTGATCAATATTAAAAATTTCGAGGATTTAGTATTCTGAAAATTTTTTAATTGGAGAGCTTGAGGATTTGAAAATTTGAGAATTTTGGAATTTTGGGATATAGGGATTCAAATATTTAAAGATTTGGAGATTGACAAATTTGCGGATTTAGAAATTTGGTGAATTGAAAATTTTGGAAAAATTCCTTACAAATATAAGGTTGCTGGCATGTCTAACTAACTATAAAAGATTGAATTTGTTCACTTTCTTTTTAAATAGCGTTTCTTGTATGAAATGCTCCGGTCGAAGAAATCTGTATTTACTCGACTTTTTCTCCATAGTTCGACAATCGTTCAATATTATGTGTTAGAATTGAATATATTACTGACCTTGTATTTTCAAAAGACTTCCAGAAGCTGTATAGTATGAGTTTTCCGAATGATTGGAAACAGGATCATTATTAAAACTTCGAAACTCGCGCGTCATACATGGGCCTATAAAAGCTCATGCGCGCGCAGCACTTTAATACTCGCTAGCAATGTAACAGAGGGGAAGATATGTATTTAATTAATTTTAACTTTTCTTAGTAACGTATGCATGTATTTAAAAGTTTCTTTCTTCAACGAACATACTTTTTTACGTATTTGATTTTTATGCTTTTTGAAATATCCTATTAGTATTATTAACCGAGATAAAAGCAACATAATAACATAAATACGTATCTATTTATAAAATTTTATATTTTTGACTACCAATCGAACAATTCTTGACTTTTATCATGAAAATGAATTTTGGTGACAAAAATTTAAAGTATCATTTTCGGAAACCGTCTAACTAGGCTTCAACTTTGAAAAAATGTATTCGTCTTTATCTAATTTATTCTAGTCTGATGTAGTTTTTATAATTATTGTTATTACTTTCTCAGTAGTACTGTTAGATGTCACTGGAACCATTTTGTTAGAAAGATTTTCTTTGAAACAAATAACGCGTCAATACATGTACGCGACGTGTACAGATGTCGCTAAAGTCGTATTATTAAAAGAGTTTACTAACAAAAAATAACAAATAAATAGTACATGTAATTGTGTAATTTTCTTAAACAATTGTCTTATTTACGAACCAGAAATTTATTGCACAAATGTATGATTTATATATGATTGAATTATTAAAGAAATATGTGTTCTAACAACTTAAGAAACGACGAGATTACAACTTCAAAATTGAGTAAAACACCAAATTATAACAATAAAGTATAATGCTTCAATAATTAATACAAGATAATTAAGTTTTTAATTCAATATAATACTAATAAAAAACAAAATAATGATCTTATTTAAAATATAAAATCTCAAATTTTTCTTCTTTCTTTTTTCATTATTTATATTTACAAATCAAGAAACTAAATTTTCCAGATACTATCTTCTATAGTATTCTCAGTAATTTTTGAGAAACAAGTATTAAAACAGAAGTAATTAAAACTGCTTACTTTTGGAATATTATTTTTTTACCTTTTTTGAATTGCAAAGTTTTATATTACACATTATAAATAAAAATTTTAAGATGACATTTATGTCTTGATAAGAAAGCATAATACCGAAAAACGGATTATTATATTGCACGCCCCATTTGATACTTTCGTTAAAATATTCATTGTTTTCGTTAAAAACATTTGTTCATACATCGTATGTTCTACGAGGCGCACATATGTGAAAAAATTCTGTGTAAGTACAATTACATGTAATATTAGTATAACAAGATGAGGGTGTAACAAGATCCGCTGATAATCGTATGTATTTACTATGTTAGCATTGGTTATAGTGTTAATGCACATTTTAAAAAATAAGTTATATGGTAAGGAGTAGGTATCCAGATGCAATCTGATATCGAAGCTTCCTGATTATGACCGAGACAAGTTTGATTTTTCGGTATTTCACAACAACAATAAAACAACGGTTACAAGAGTAAGTTCCATTGCGCAACAATGAAAGTTCAACAGTGTATCGTTTTAACGTAGATTTACTTTCTCCGATGCGAAAGTATCCCTTCCAAAATGAAACATTATTATTCTTTGCAAAATATATAGTGTGTTCCAAAAGAATGACAACAATCAAATGTCACATATGGAACGCTCCTGGCACAATCGAAAAGAATCTCCGGAAGTACCCAGGAAGATCCTAAGAAGACTCTAAGAAGAATTTAGGGAAATCCTAAAGAGATGCTAAGGAGAACTTAAGGTTAACCTAAAAAGAGTTTGAATTTTTCCGATAAAAAAATATTATTCTGTTACGATAAAGTCGAATTGAGTCCCATATCCTAAAGTCAAGTTTATCTCATGTGAAAAAAGACCTCCTAATATATGAACATGCAGAAAAAATAGTTGTTTTTAATTAAAAAAAAATTGACTTGCTCAGAAAATTTAAAAAAATGTTTAAATTTAAATTTAAAAAATTTTTAAATTTAACAAAATTTAATAAGCTTTTCTAATAATTTAGAAGATTTACAATTTCCTTGTTGATCATTCATTTCTAAAATGTGTCTTCCATCAAATATTTGACTATCATCACATTTTTTAAACATCCTGTATTGGTTATTATACGTAGTCAGGTAAGCTTTGTTACATACTGCACTGACAATAAAAGTAGATAAAATGATTTATTGAAACAAGTACTGTTATTATTAAAATATGTACGTTTGTATAATTTTCAACTAAGCTAAATATTAGTAGTAAGTACCATCAGCTTACAATTTGGCATGTAGATTTTTGACACAGAACGTAAGAACCGAATAACTGATATTACTGTGACTGTGTAACTGGTAAGTTTCTGAGTTTGCGTAATATGAAAGAGTTTACTTAACTACACACTATCCGTTTCTAGCTGGAGGGATAAACGTGAAAATTGATCACAGGTATGTAAAAGACTTATGCACTATCCTACATTTATTGATTACTGTCATTAGGTTCGTGCTCGCAGTTAAAACACTTTTCAATTAATTTTTTCCTAGGAATTATGAAAATGTACATTCCTCTTTTTAGATCTTCTCGTAATTTGACATTTTCTGCGACCTTTTACTATGTTAGTAAAAAGTGAACAATTTTTAACTTTTATCTCATAAGATAAAACTAGATTAACTTAAAATGAAAGTGCGTTGAGTTATTATATGAAATATTGGGGAGAGAGGGCCGAGCTCATTTTAATGCAGGTTAGTTTACTTCACTAAAATGACCACTTCCTTGCGTGGATTTGAGTAGATCTACTCAAGTAGGTTCAATTTGACAGTTTCTTAAAATAGAAAAAATATGAACCAAAAATTGCAGATAAATATTATTCTTTCAAATTCGTTTTATGTATTAATGATTTGCAACTATAATAATACAGTGAATTCGATAACTGAAAAAAAGAGGTCGAAAATGTATAACGAAATTTCTGCATGTCTAACTTTACTTTTGGAAAAATTGAGATTGAAATTTTTTAAAACTTTTTTATCAGGACCGCGTTTACAACTAAAAAATCATTACTTTATATTGAAAAATATTTATTATGAAGAACATTATTAATAAGTTTATACACATCCAACATAGGAAATAAAAATATGTAATTTTTTAAAATAACTTGATACCTCTTTATTTTCATCTCATATCTTTTCTGTAATCTCAATAGTAATATAAATTAACAGAATTTAAAAAATTGTAGTTTTTCAAACAAAGTCACACTCATTCTTCTTTCCATAAGAAAGTTCGAATTTTCATTTGTATGTCTAGGGCACAAGAAGTTCTACACGCGACCCTGCATTTACTTTTCACATAATTATATCCATCATACTATATGTATATTAATGTATCAAATAATAATACATTTAAATGACATTAATAACTGTTAAGTATGTAGTTTCAGTTTTAATTATCAACGTCTATTCGTTAAATTAGCGAAAAAGTAATTTAAAATGTTATTTTTGTTGTAAATTTTGTTGTTCTTACCAATATTTTAAACAATTTTCAAATTTAATTTTCTTGAAACTAGAACTATACATGACAAAACTTTGTACTATATTTTCTTTCTGCTTTTTCATGTAGAGTCACGCCTTTTCCGGTTGTACCGCCATTTATCAACATCTAACTAGTTCTATAGAGTATACTGACATACATAATTCCTCTATTTATACATTCATATCATAAAATGTTAAAAAATTTTCCACCATTTCCTTAAAAAAGAATTTGTAACGTAAACTTACCAGTACATAATTTTAGAATTTTTATTTGAGATCTGCCTGATTCTCTTACTTTGTTCTAAGAGTTAAGTGTCTAATATTAGTTAAATTTAACACAGTTTTTATTTATAACTTCACGTTACACGAATATCTTGTATGTTTTATATTTATAATAGACTGTTCTTATATTGTTACCTTTACACAAACTTTCACATATACGTGGAGCTGCCCTATCATCGTAAGTTTAGCATTATACCATAACTTGTAGTACAGCCAAAAGTTATATCGCCATACATTATCTTGCCACTCACTGCATAATCACGTATTAGATCGCGAATATACCGTGTGCGCGTTTGGCTGAAGAATGGATCGGTTCTAAGAAGAATCGCTGCAATGTCAAAGGAGAAAACGTTTTGGCCAGCGAACATATTTCAAGCCTCTTCTGCTCCGACAATTCTGAACATAACAATGCATCGAGAGTACACTGTACATTGTATACTGCATTTCAACTCAAATAACTTCTTCTATTCAGATAAGATTAGGGCCATTCAGTATTTGCAGGCGGAAGAATAGTCCCACTCTGAGTCCTATCTAATAGCAATGATCAGTACTAAAGTAGGATGACTTATCACCATTGTACATGTTCCATATTACTTTTTTAAAATGAACTGCTCTCAAAAAGAACTCCCATAACCTTCAAATCTTCGAAACTATTTCATAAATCTCTTGAAGGAGAAAGCATAATCCTCTTTGAACAAAGTTACTCGTAAGAAAATGACGAATAAAGTTCCAGCAATAAATGATCTATGACGATCAACTTCAGTTGTCTTGCAACTACGAAACAGCCTCTTTCTCTATATGCTAATTCACAACCAGCCGTAATTGTCTCGTCTCCCCGATGAGGGAAGACGGAAAGCAAGATCGAATCTCCTTGAAGAGAGGTGGAGAGAGTGAAGCAGTTCTCTAGGCTTATCAGTTTATGCCGAGCAGCCGTGCAATGCGTTGCCTCGTCTTGCAGTTTAATTGTGCCTTCGGTATTTACGCGTGACATACATACAACCCTTCACGGAATATATGTGGCGGCTTACTGACTTCCGCTGATCGAGCACCAACTGTCGGAAGCGGTCCCACTTTTGCGTCACCTCGGAGTCTTCGGTACGCCGTGCTTCACGCGACCGGAAGGAGCCACTTCACGAGAAGCCGGTAATCCACTGGACCACTCGCGCATGCCAAAACTTTAATAAAGATGTTGAATAATCGTTTATCCTTCATCGATTACGAGATCGCTCTTTGACATACTTTCCTAATCGTTCTTAGATAATATACAGGGTGTCCCGCTAACTTTATTATGTGGCGATATTTTTGTTATTTTTAATGAATTTCATTCGCGAAGACAAATATTATGGTAAACAAAAACCTTTTGTCAAGATTTCAAGTTAATCAGTGTGTTTTTAATCAGAATTATGTTTGTATTATCATGGTATAGTTGAGATCAAGACCAATTCAGTATCCTTCACGTGAATTTGAATACGAATGATTCAGAAGTGTTTAAATGACAAAGTTTATATCGCTCATTGCCACTAATTGTTATGTTAAAATAAAGCAGCATTAGTGAGTAATGCTGAAGGTGTTATATACGTTATCGGTAGTCTACTTTTGGTATTGTACGAAATCGTTTTGAAGAAATTTCAAATGAAAATGGATACATTTAATGATGTTGATACGTACCTGGTATTAGGTGAATGCCGACAAAATTTAGCAAGCTAAAATTACTAATGAACAAATAATATTGAATAAATTTACGAATAAGCTCTACACAATCAAATAACATTTAGAACTAAGAGAATCATCGTCGATGATATAGTCCTGTCAAGCTTCATACCAGAAAAAAATACTTTTGCAAGGAATGATAACAATTTTATCAATGTTCTGGTATCAATTACTGTAAATCGACAGTAATAGTAGTTACTTCATCATTTCCACTTATATCAAATATTTTCAAACTTTCCATATTTAAGGTCACATGAAGGTCATTGGATTGATCTTGGCCTTAGATATTATGTCATGACGATACAAGTATTTAATTAAAGAAAATAAGCTTTTGTGTACCATATTTATCCTACCGAACTAAACAATTTATCCTTTTGACACTTTTGTGTAACATTAAAGATAACAAAGATAACGTCTTGTAATAAAGTTAATGGGACACCTTGTATAAGGATTAAAAAGGTGCTTTATTGAGAATACAATTTACAAATTCTTAAAAAAAATTCTTCGTTCAAAATTTTGTTGTTGCAAGTTCATAACATTTATCCTACTATTAAACTGTTATTCGAAACATTTCTTTAACTCTTATGTTTTAACGCTTAAATGCATAGTGTTGTTACTTGACAATATACCAATACTTATTAATATAGTGCATACATAAACATGAAAGTATTTGCATTTAATGCGTGTAATATTGCTATATATAGAGGGTATTCTGTTTAAATTGATCCATTCAACTATCTTTAGAAATATTGATCACCAAAATATATTTGAAACAAAAGTTATATGATTTCAGACGTAGTGGTCTACGTGAACGAGATAAGAAGATGTTTATAAAAAATGATACATTTTTTAGAATGAAGGTCAACTGTGTTTTTTTAAATAAAATATGTTTTTTAGTGCATTATTCGATGCAACTCGTTATTCCCTATACAAAAGTCACTTATAGCATAATATCGTTAACGTAGAAAATATTTTTCTTTTAATATTGCGAAATATTAGCTATTTCAACATAGCTAATATGTGTCAAACCTAACATCTTGAGTTTCTGTAAATGCTTGAAAATAAACGTTTGGACGGAATGACGGTATCGAATTTTCGTTAAGATCACCAGATTTGATGTCCTCAGGTTTTTTTGTCATGGAGATATGTATTTCAAACATGTTTGTATGGAAGAAGGTACATCACTAAACAATCTGAAAGAGATGATTCTTGAGGCGTGCCAACAAATTTTCGTAAAATGGTTACAAAGAGTTGGAAAGTCATTTAGAAATCAAATAAATGTCTGAATTTGGACTGAAAATCATACTTTTGAGTACCAACTTCGGGAAAGTAAATGCTAAAACGTGTACATTAGTATTTATGCCGCCAGTATAAAAATGATATCTTCTAAACTAATAATTTTTCGCTATAAGTAACGTAATACAGTTATGTAGCGAATAACGAGTTACATGGAACAGTGTATTAAAAAATAGTTCTATTTAAAAAACAAAGTTGATTTTCATATCTCTCCTATATATCTATGTAAATGAAAGCTATTTTTAACTGATGATTTGCCCCCCACCCCCCACCCCACCCGTAATTACGTAACATTTGTCTAAAATATATTTTTGTATCGTCAATATTTTCAAAGTTCTTTGAGTGATTTGATTTGAATGGTATACTCTGTATATGATACCAAACAATGTGATATCAGTGAAGGACGAATAAATGGATGTTTTATTGACAATTAATTGTTATTCACGGTTCGTTTTATTATCAGTTTAAATTCATATATAAATTTCCCGAGTGCAAGGCAGTTTTACTCGTACATAATGCGAAACTTTAATGATTTATTTTATTTATTTACTGATTTTATATTGTACGTGTTTACATTTTGCAACAAACGTTCTCAAATAATAAACTGTAAAAATGCAAAACAAATTTTGTTATTCCTCTGTGGATTTTTAACATAAACTAAATAGTTTTATTTATTTCATTATTTTTTCAAGAAATATGCAAAGAGTTTGTATACTTTCGTAAAAGTTAAAAATTGTACGCGAAAAGAGATTTACAAAGTTTGCAAAAGTTAAGAATCATTCGCGAAAAAGTAGGAATGCCTATTTAAATTTTGAGGTTAGTTTTTACACCCTCAAAATGCGATTGGACGTGAATGAGTTATGTTCTTATTTCTCTCATAGATCACTTTGTGAATTCCTAATACCATAGTTAAAACGGTGGGAAGGTATTTGCGGGGATCCTGTGCAAATTGTCTTTGTCGCGATATAGTAAGGTCGTAAATTAATCCCTTGGCAAATGGCGACCAGTGAAGTAGAAATTTCTAGGACCGTATGTTAAGATGGGAAAAACCTTTTGTCGCGCGCTCCTGAATGAAATTTCAGGTCCTTATCTCTTTTAAACTGATGGTTCGGTGTTTAGATTTCATATATCTTGGTTATCCAAGAATTTTACGACCTTGCTATATTGAGACTTGACTATACGCTCCCATTGTATCGTAGTTGACTACATACCACTTTCCATTGGTAGATAAACCGTGCTCTTTGTGGATAATAATCATTCTCTTGATTTATGCAAGATCATTTGTATGTAATCGTGGAATAGGTTGTCATAAAATAAGAACATCAATCACTTTTGTAAAGAAAGGA
Organism: Megachile ligniseca; assembly: GCA_945859555.1. Classification (NCBI taxonomy): domain Eukaryota; kingdom Metazoa; phylum Arthropoda; class Insecta; order Hymenoptera; family Megachilidae; genus Megachile; species Megachile ligniseca. Next base: position 1,989,135 of record OX243778.1, read on the forward strand.
ACATTTATTATACAAAAGTACAAAAGAAACATTATTTACGTATACATTAAATAGGCAATGAAAAATCTAAGATATGTACATTTGAGTAGCTGCACCATAAATTAATTATAGCAAATAATAATATATTTAAAGCTCATTATATTGATGCGCATATTATGTAAATAAAATTTATATTTTGTACCTAAATGTAAATTAAATCTTGACTTGAAGCTACATAAAGACTATATTAAAAATTTAGCTACATATGTAGCATTTTGGCAACAATACTATATCTCGTTTATGTACTCTTTACAATATATAACAATACATATATATAGTATAAACATAATATTAACAACACTGAAATATTGCCGTCCGAGACTTTTTTTTAAACGTATCACAATATATATTTCGAAAGAAACATTGCAAATCCTTAATCGATATAAATAAAAGTTTACAAGCTGAAATTTATATTTTCAAAAAGTAACACAAATTCGTAACGCTTGCTATGTCAGCAAAGTTTCATTTGAAACGTTTGTCTCTATTTCTTATGCTTTAAAAATTGTACGCGAAAAATAAATGTATACTTGGGTTTTAATTGTATAGCGTGGTCGAAAATGTCTCAGATTATTAAGACCGCAATCGAGAATTTAATTTCAGATCTGCATCGTAAAGTCCTGAGACAGCCTCGAGATTATCTTCCGCAATTCGTATCACAGCACTTGAATTTTTTGTTTATCCACGCTTGATCGATTTTACGACCGTACTATATTCCCAAACCCAAATATAACCATTAATTTTGAGGTTAGTTTTCACTTTACACACTGTAAAAAGGCTCTTGTAAAGCGGAATTAAACACGTATACTTTACCGACCGACCCGAGTTACAACTACACTATATTTCAACGGAATATATATTCTGAGTTCTGAAGACTTTTACAATGTCGCTATATCGTAGCGTAGACCACACGGTTTTGAACGGGGTTCGAGTTTCTTGTCTTCCGAATCTCATGTTACGGATCTTGAATTTCATACTTTTGCACGCTCGGACGATTTTACGAACACACTGTATCGCATGAAACACGAGATCCTCATTTGTGACCTGAGCACGAAGGAAGTCTACAGTCTTTGCTACGACATAGCGAGATTATAAATTATGCTCGATTGTAGAATCGAGTTACGGTCGCACTACATTTCTGCGGAAATTGTACTTTGGCTTTTGTAGAATTTTACGATCACGCTATATCGTGGCGGAAAGTTACTCTTCTTATGAACAGTTCGTTCTATAAATCCATAAAATTGCAGTCAAATTGTAGAGTAAGAGTTTCACGTGTTCCTTTGTTTAACATAAACGTAGTTGTACTGAATTGACGCTTTCCAATTGCATTATTCTGGAAACGTATCCATCATTATCATCATTCTTTACAATCTGACAATGCTTTTACACATCTATGTATCACCATTCATTACAATATATTGTTTCTATTGTCGATTATTCATCGGTGTCATTGACTAGATCTATTACGATCGGTCTATTACCCCTGTTCTCCGTTGCATCAGAACACGGGGAGAGAAAATGGCGGACAGGTTCCTGAATGTTCTCCGTATTATTGTTGACCTCGAACGTGTCATTATAAAAATTAATACCGTAGCCACGCAACATTTCATCCATACTGTTCACGTTACCATTACAAGTCAGGTTCTCCTTCAAGACGTCTCCAACAACACTATTTTGTTTTTGCGCTTTCGTACTAAGTTTCTTCTTTTTTGAATCTTTTGTTTTGTGCTTGTCATTTGATTTGGGTGCTTTCTTTTTCTTTTTCGCGGGCTCGTTTTTGTCACCATTTTTAAGTACGCGTTTCCTTTTCTTCATGAACTTCTTCTCTAACAAGTGCCAACCTCGTTCCTCCATTTTTCGCATATCTTCTATGACGTCATGCAGCAACAGCTGCTCGTAACGGTTCGGTGATTCTTGGTTGATGTCTTTGCTGTTACTGCGTCCTCTAACAATGCGTAACACTTCTTGTATTTCATCATCAGGTTGTTGGTTAACGGGATTAGTTATTTGTTGCTGTAAAGGTGTTGACGGTCGCTGAGGTGACGGTTGCTGTTGAGAAGGCGTTAAGTGTAGTTCAGGCACAGATAGTTGTCTAGAAAGTACCGACTGTCGATTAGGTGGCGACTGCTCGAGAGGTATTGACTGTCTACGACCTCTTGAAGACAGTTGAGGAGGTGATAATTGTTTAGAAAATGTTGATCTTCGGTGGTGTCTTGGTGGTTCTTCGGATGATGTTGAATGTAGTTGAGATGTTGGTTGCTGAGGGGGCGCTGACTGACATTGAGTCGTTAAATGGTGCAATGGAATCACTGAATTTTCCATAGTCACCCTAATCGGGTTTTGTAAATTCTCTACAGAAGTATCTGTTAATATCTCATTTGCATTTATATCTCTTTGTTTACCATGTTCGTCTGTTGTTATTATAGCAGTATCGCTTTTCTCTTTGGAATTCAAGATTGTTGGTAAACAAGGTTCTATAAGGTCGAATTCCTTATTAGATATCGAGTAACTCGAAATTGTAAAAGTTTGAGTGAAATTGTTATTTTTATTTAAAGCTAGGTTTTTCTCGGACGCCATATCTTCCCAGTCTGTGAAAGCCTGACCTCTCACAATGTTGCTATCCACATATCGATCGGTATTTACTTCATGTAAAGTTGGGTTGCTACATTGAGAAGGACTAGTGCAGAATGACGGAGGATCGATATGAAGAACGCTACTTTCATAACCATCTTTATCCGTGATTATTTCGGAATTGTATAGTTCGGTTTGTGTACCAGTGTCAATCGCATTCCTTTTCAGGTGTTTTCGTTTCACCGAACGTTTCGATAAAACTTCTGGCCCTATTTTGAAAGTTATTTGTAACTCTTTTACTGATTTTTTTTTAACCGCATGCGGTGAAGAAGTATTTGAGTATATTTCATCGTTATACTCCTTACACTGAGTTTCTTCTGTTGAATAAGCATAATGTTTTTGTTGCATATGCACATTTATATCCGTTTTGCACTTATAAAGCCTGCCGCATATTTTACACTTCTCTCCCAGGATAACAACACTACAATCACGTAACATAACACCAGCAGGAATCATTGTTTCTGCCCTGCAGCTATCATCAATTGAAGATTTATGGTGAGATCTCTTTAGAAGACCCATGCAAAGAAAGAAATCTTCCTTTCCGTTTATTTTTGAAGTATCCACGTGAGGTAGTCTTGGGAAAATGTTTTCACTATGCTTGGTTGCCCTCAACGAGTATCTGCCAGGATCTCCAGTAGAGTGGTAGTCCCTTAGCATATGTGGCGCCATCTTCTAAACATCATTAAGTTCTGTAAATACATGTTTATGATCTGTTGTAATAACAATTGTTGATCTAAAATTAATATTGCAAATGAAAAAGTATTGAATAAAATTGCACAAATATTTTACAAAAAGTAGTAATGTGATATCATATAGAGAAATATAAAAAAAATTAGAAAAATTATATTTGATTGAAAGAATTAGTATAATATTAGTCGAAATCAATTTTTAATTTATTTAAAAATTAAGTTCGTATAAACAGAATTATTTTATTTATTTAAGAATTATTATTATGGTACTAATAGAATTTTTAATTTATTTAACGATTAAATTATTATTAATAGAACTTTTAATTTGTTTAAGTATTAAATTGATAATATTAAAAACTTTTTAATTTGATTAAATATTAAGTTGATGTTAATAAAATTTTTAATTTATTTAAGTATTAAGTTGGTATTAATAAGTATTTCAATTTATTTAAAAAGTATTAAATTGGCATCAGTAATTTTATTGATATGCTATAAATGAATAAAATATAAAAAAAGAATTTATTAAGTTATTTATAAGGTTTCAATATACTAAACTATATTTTTTCAAATTGTATTATATTTATAGAAAATTTTTTTTGTTTTTTAAAATTATAAAAATTTGCTGCTACTTATTATTATTATAAGTAATTTATTACTTTTCATCAGTATTAGTAATTTGTTATTTTTTATTAGTATTAGTAATATTATAACTTATTATTTTTGTTGGTATCTTTTTTCACATTCATAGAAAGCAACTATTAAGTTTCAATTTAATTTTGTTACTTAAATCCACATTTCCAACTTTTTGAGGAGGATAAACTTAAAAAAATATATGTTATTTTAATACTTTAAATTGTTAAATTACTTACGATAATGTAAATTGATTAGAATGCGTCCTTATGTTGATTAATCTTCTTCAACATTTCATCAGACGTCAAACAGGAAGATATCATTAGTCATCACCAAGGAATTACACACGGTTGTTTAGTGACTAAGAATTCTGCGCAGTTCAACCGAAGCGTTGCTGCAGCTGATGCAATCACAGTGTTGCCGAATGTTAATTCAACCCCCACTTCCGTGACTAAAACTATAATTTCCCGGGTATAGTTAAAGGAAAAATGTTGTCTCGATGATTACTTAAAATATAGAAATACGTATTGTGACCTTTGACGGTCAATTCAATTCGACGTTGCTGAGAAAACTGAAACTTTAGCTGATGCAACAACATTATGACGTGGCAACATAGCACACTTGTAGTCAAGCACCCCGATAAGACCCATGGAGCTCGACCAATAACGTGCGACCTTCCAAGTACCGCCACCAATCGACGTCGTCGAGTATCCAACGCTTTCTCACTAATACAACTGCGCAGTCGGCTGTGGAGCACGTTTCAGCACGTTCCAGCACGTTATCTCGCCTCCGATGTAGCTTGGTCTGGTCTTCTTCTAAAAAATACTAATATAATTTTGAATTATATTCAATATATAGATTAATGTATTACACAGAAGATCGTACGAACGATTGTAAAGAAACTTCTGTGCAAAATTCTTTCCTTTTTGCAAAGTATTTCATTTTGTTAAACAATAATTTTAGTCTACGACACAGTCATACTTGTTATTCATTATAGAATTATATTTGGTACAGGCAGCTATAGGAAAAATTAAATATTCCTGAAAAGAAAGAGAATCCTGTGCTGAACATCGTTTACTACATATTAATAAATATGTTATAATGTTTGATATTTGTTAATTAATTGATGTAACTAAAATTTGTACATGATGATATATCGTGACATTTAGTTAAATGTAATCTGTATTTATAAATTACTTTTAGTCTCTTTAGTACTAAGATTATTATAAACTGAAATTATTTTTCTGTTACATAATCCTATTTGAGCGATCAGAGCAGTTGCTAGAATTCGCGGAACACTGAGCAAATTTGACACTTTCTTCGAATGCTGTTCAAGGCTAACTTAGAATAGTGAAGGACACTGACGAGTACAGTCGACAATCATTATATTTAACTTTTACAAACAGCGCTGTCGTAATTGATAGTATAGATACAAATTTTTCTATATAACACTCGAAAATTTGCAAATTTACAGACAAGAAAGTTCGAAAATCTTCAAGTTTATCAATGTGAGAATTTGTAAAATAAAAAATTTCAGAATAGGTCAATTCTTAATTTAAGAAATTTTAATTTTGTAAGTTTGTGAACAAAAATTTGAAAATATGAAAATTAATAATTTGGGAAATTGTAATTTTGAAATTTTCTAGGTTTTTAATTTAAGAAATTTCTACATTTAAAATTTTGAATATTTGTAAATTTTTAGTTCGAGAATTTGTAATTTTGAAAATGAGTAATTTAAAAATTTCCCGTTTAAAATTTTTTAATTTTAATAATTTGTAGTCATAAATGTACACTTCCACAAATTAAAAAATTTGAAAGTTTGTAAATATGTAAATTTAAAATACTCAATTTTTATTGAAAATTATTAAATTTTTATTACAATTTAGAAAATTTTTGAACTTTTCAATTTGAGGATTTATGAGTTTGAAAATCTGATAATTTTTAAAATTGATTGTTAACGATTTTAAAAATTTGAAATTTCCAAATTTCTAGATTTATAAATCTTTTATTTGAAAGTTTTAATAATTATAAGGTGAACCTATCAATGTGTGACATTCTCATGGATTTTGACGTCTATTTTCAATTAATTCATGACACTAACGACCTTCAATAATGTAAAACGTATATCGCTTGAACATATTATCGCTACATTGACGTACTTTGCATCTCCAACCGGTTAGAAAGTAATATTATAGCTTTAATCAATATTGATACATCATATGTCATGCTTTGTGATTTACAATTCTAATTTTAATATATTAAACACATTAAAGTTTACTATTCTGCAGAAACTGTTACTTTCAACTATGGTATTTGGTCTGAGCTACTTGTGACACGGTCATTGAGTCAGCACAATGGTAATATTTATTATTTTATTACCCTTCTATTCAACTGCTCAAACGGTAGAAACTATTGTTGAAAATACTTGCCATTTAACACCACCGAATTTCCATATCATATAATGATTAAAAAAATTTCGGCTCAAATTTATAAAGGTGCCACGTGTTAGTAATGACCTAACAGTATTTTACTTTTTTAACAATTGTTGGGGTTCGATTTGTATTATTTTTTTCGTTGCGTACACGTCCTAACAAATTGATTAAAAAGAAGATTATCAAAAATCATAAGAACGTCGCACACCAATAGGCTGACCGATTGTAAATTTCACATTTCCAAATTTGACAATTTGTCACGTAGAAACAATGTAAATTTCAGAATGTAAAACAGACAGAAAGTGTCATTAGCAATATGTAGGCGAGTCATACACATCACTCACGACATTGTAAGATGTGTAAGTGAATATTTCGTGAAGATCGGTTTAATAATATTTTTGACCTTTAGAGTTCAGAGTCTATTTTTGGAATTCAAACAATAAAGTATGGTTAGTAAATGGCCTCATACACGTACCAGCTGAGCCGCCCGTTGACCTCTTGAGTAGTGATGGATTGCGATTGGTTATGATTACTGTTCAAACGATGTTGATGTCTATCGATAAAGTATTACTCACTTATAATACTATAACAGTTTGTGGCCAGGTTTTTGCTTCTGTAGTACCATAATCCAACGCAACCCATCACTACTCAAGAACTGACTTAAGCATGTGTGGCGTCCTATATACCCTCAATCAAAGGTGAATAAAATAGTGTTTAATGTGTACTTTCTATACAGTTACAATTTTATATTAATATTAATAATAGTTATTGTTACGAAAACAATAAATTTTGGAAAATGCAAATTCTCCTACATGATACTTTAAATATTTTAATTAGAATATTATGGATTGAGTAAGTTTGATATCTGAAACTGTATCAAGTTACATCATTTACATGTTTGGGTTGATAACCACTGATGATCGTGCGCTAGACTAAACAATCCTAACTATACACGGCTGCAACAAAGCATAAAAAATGTATGACTGTCATAAGTAGAAATATTTTCTATAACGCAATGTGGTATAAAAACGCGTCGATATTACATAAGCTTACTTTACAAAACACTTCAGTACATTTTACATTATTATTTACAAATGTACTTTGTCAATTTTGCATTGTTTCGTATTGTTACGTAATATTAAACTACAAAATAATAAAGGAAAATGATATAAAGAAGTATGCTGTTTATTACTGTTCGAATACTACTATTTTTTAAATTTGTATTTTTAAAATACACCATTAATATTAGTTATGAAAATTAAATTAAAATTGTATTAGTAATTTAAACATTATATGGTTGAAAATAAAACTCGTACTCAACACGGTCCTGTGGCGCAACGGATAACGCGTCTGACTACGGATCAGAAGATTCCAGGTTCGAATCCTGGCAGGATCGATGCAATTTTTTTTTTTAAAGATAAAAAATATATTATATATTTATTAGAAATATATTATTTGTCAAGTAACCATAAAAATCAATTAATTGTTTAAATAAATAAATAAAATATCAATTGATTTAAGTAGAAAGAATAGAATAACAATAAATATACTGTCCTTTGACAAAGAAATTTTAACGATCGTGTGGTTAAAATATAATTTAGATAAAATGGATATAAAAATTCGTTGAATAATGCAGTTTCACTGAACAATGTACATATGTACGAATAATAAACCTTGGCACACCTAACCAGAGAATAAAGTACACAAGCCACTGAACTATTCTAGAATGAACGTAACCTCTCATAATATATATTTTTAAGGATGTTTAACAGAGAGCTTTATATTCAGGGTGCGGCAGAAAATATGATTATCAACACTGATTGCTGAGTTAAGTTCGTCAAAAATTCCAATGGGCAATTTTATCGACGGTGGATCTAATTGATTAGATAAGCAGTGTTTACAGTGTTATTAGAATTATTTATTATTAAGTAAGTAAATAAACTGGTTTATTATCAAATAATAATAATTATGTTGCGTAAAAAATTATATCATTAATGTTTTTAAAATCTTTAATTTTCATAGATAAATGCTTTAAAACATTTTGTTTAATATTTTCTACAAAAATTGAATTATTATATTTTATATACTTCTTCGTATATAGTATATCCGGATAATTTGAGTATATTCAGATATTGGGAGAAATATGAGCGATATCAGGAAATATTTTCGACAAAAATTGCATGATATTAAGAGATACCTAATGTAATGTAAGGGATGTACATATAATATTTCGGAATGGTCAGGAATGTCTTGAACGTTCGAGGCGTGGAGCGGTGCAGCGATTGGGTTTCTCACGCGTATCGGTAGATCGGACATTACATATTTTTCTATTCATAGACTGATTATTTGACTTCTACTTGAAAAAGTATTAAGATATAACATAATAAAACACTACTTTCTGAAATGTTTTAAATGAAATGAGATATTTTATTCAAAATTTGAAACACCTTTCCAATTATTGTTTTTCTCTGACATTGTACTCTAATACCTTTTTACATAGAATGTTTCAAACAATCGATTTGTGTAATTGATTTGTACTTCAAATGCAAAAATTGGTGCACATGTATTTAAGAAAAAATGAAATTATTACATTTTTATTTGTTCTCATCAAATCTTTGGAACGTTTTGTGTAGAAAAGTATTGGAATACTGTTGACTTTTTTAGATTATACCTTAACAATTTTTTACTCAAAATATTCCAAAAAATTACTCCATGTAAAAATGCATATGTTATTTCATTTAATGTTTCAATATGTTTTTCACAGAGCGTTTCAAGGTCATTAGAATGTCAAGTAAATAAGAATATAGTATGTGTCCCTTGATATGCAATTTTAGTCTGAAACAGTTTTTTATATTATTCCTATTTTTCAATTCATGTCACGCAATTGATAAAAAGTTAAATAGTGCATAGAATATCTAATTTTCTATATTTTAATTTTTACATAAATGCAACAATATATCTGAAAAATGCAAGTGTATTTTTCTCTCTCACAAAACTGCATATTTTTTGCTAGTACGCCTCGTTGACACAAATCGCCGGAAATATACAATACTATTTTTATAAAATATATACATATTTACATTTTTCAGATACATCACTGCGTTCAAGGAAAAAAAGAAGTCATACGAAAATAAATATTACCGTATCGTATAAATACTTCTTCAACAGTTTTTTTTTCTATCTCTTAACAAAGTCAAGGTATAGCACGCTCCAGTTACGTGACGCATTCTGTACAAAATACAATAATATCAGATCATCCCTCACGACAGAAAAAGAATTAAAACGACGCTATTGGAAATTGATAAATCATCAACTCTTCTTCCGTGATTTGATAATTAATTTTTCTTTTTATGCAGATTAGAGGCCGCTGCCAGAATGCAATATGGAAAAAATATATAAATATTACACGAAAAGAAATTTCGCATTCTTTTTTACTGGTCGTACTTTCTCAAAAATTGTTATTAAAAATAATTTAAACCTCAAGTATCATTTTACATTGATTTGTAACAATTCTTTCTATGTATTTGTTATCATGTACATATCAGAATACTATTTCTTATAATTTATCAGGATATATTTTCTCATATCAGAAAATAATAAACAATATTTAGGACAAGTTATACTATTATCTGCTTGTGGACAGAGAAACGATTCTATGATTTACGAAAACAAAATTTTTATTCTTCGATTTAATTAAAAAATATTTTTTAAACTTTTAGAAGCTTTCTAGAAATTGTGTCTTTTCTTTAGAAATGATATTAGTAATATTTAACATTTAACATTTAATATGTAACATATAACATGTAACATTTAACTTCTATAATTTCTGGTAATTAAAACAGTAATTCAGTTTACCTGTCTTGTGAATTTGAAATTACATTTTAAAACATCTTCTCTTTACGAAACGAAAGTCAAATCAAAACTAAACAAGAGTTTTGGAGATTGTTATTGTATGTCTAAAATCTGCAAAGTTTAGTTTATGTACTTCGATTACTGTGCGCCCTCTGTTAATACTATGCTGCAATTACTGTTCTTTTTCTTTGAATATTCTGTTTCACCAACTGTGCGCAATAAAAATTTAATATTTAACATAAAATAATGCATTTTAGTAATAATAGTATTAATAACAACTGAATTTTTAAAAATAAACAAAATAAATGAATCGATTATAATTTAGTGTAGAGCTTCATAATTATTAAAAAGAGGTTATGTATATGGACGCATGTACGCAGTAATTAATGCATCTACTCAAATGATACTTCTTTCAAATTCGTTTACTAACTTTATTGAAACTAAGAGCAAACATTAAAATATTCACTATTATTATCGTTTTTTAATAATCATATTGCTTTTATATGTCTTAGCACGATTTATTTAATTGAATATTGACCTTTATTTGTTGAAAATTTGTTTAGAAAATTATACGAATTCATGTAACAAAAATTCGTTGATCTTTCGAATATTTTAAATGTTTCTGTGTTTTACATGTTTAGTTTTAATAAACGAATAACTAATTGCACTGAAATATACAAAAAAATGTAACATCGTTTACTCGATAAATATAAAATTTATTACGTTAGAACTTAGCTAAATGCACGATAATTGGCTATACCATAGTAATTGGCTCTTCTAACCTACGTTACTCTGTTGGGTGCGTCATGCAATGGCAATTATATCTGCAATGTAGTAAGAGATAGAAAAAAACTGTAGAGAAAAAAGTTAAATGGTATCATAATATCGCTTCTTCTACAACTTCATTTTCTTCATGAATGCAACGATATATTCAAAAAATGCAAATGCAGTTCTTTGAATGGAATTGCATATTCTTTCTTACTTGTATCAACTCTTCGGAACATTCTGCGTAAAACAGTCTTAACGTATAATGTTTAAAAAGTCAATATTTCGTGTGATATTTCACATTTTGGATAAATTGAACGATTCGAGGAAGATACGCATTTAAATCAAGTCGGTAATTATGTTAACTCCATATCGGCATTGTAAATTTTTCGGCATAGTATTGTTTTGTGTGTATATTTATTATTTTATAATTGAGAGGTAATGTAAATGTGAAGAACTATTAAAAATTCTTTTGTAAGTATTTATGCGAAATTTTACGACTTACTTTTAACGAATCGTTTAATTTTCCTTAATTTTGGATATTCATTTTAGTTACGTACATTGCGAAAAAAATTTGTAATCAGTCTTGGTTTATCGAGGAATGGGTAACAATTTGAGATAATCTTAGTTTAAAATAGTAAAATTTAATTTAAAAATTCAATAAGCATACATTCTAATTTCCATAAATGGTGAAGATTAAGGGCGGTTTTCAAAATAATGTAAGTAGTGACAGCAGTGACCATTCAGTATAATAGTGACAGTGAAAAATAAATTTACTTCATGTAGTTAGTACACTGATCGCAAAAGGTTAATATTAATATTCAGAAATTTCCTAGTCTATAGTAGACTCGTTAGCCGGTCCTCTTTATTTTTAAATTATGTTATATGTATTTTTGTGCTGATATACGATACATACATATATTTTGTGTTATGTTATATTGTATTTATTCTCTTCATCGTTTTTTCGACGTTAATTTTAATTTGTATTTTATTTACTCTAAGTGATTATAAAATTGTAAGACATGTTTAATTTTCGTCCCCTACACTATATTTCTTTTTGTATAAAATGAATTAGCATGTAGCAAATAAATAAATATAACATTATTTGTGCAGGATCCACTCAAAGCTGCGAATGTATTTCTCGGTATGGATACTCGTGCTTGTGCAGTTCACACATACGCGTAAGTTCTTTTTTACTTATTTTCGTTTGCTAGAAATAACTACAGCGATGTACACATGTATACGAGTAAAATACAAGAAACATATCAAGTAAAATAAAAGAAATATATTAAGTAAAATACAAGAAACAAACAAAGTGAAACATAGAAAACGTAAAAAATTACCAAAATATTGCAGAAAGTGATCATTGTATAAAAAACCGTAGTTAATTTCTTGAATTTTAATCATTTTAATCATATAACCAGTTTTTTCGAAAGTTAGTTTGTTTAAGCAATATTTTGAAAACTACCGCATTTTTACAAATTTGCAAATTATTAATCGTTTTACATGAAAATTTATATACATATATTAAATGCATGTTAAAGTATAAACAAAATGGTTGTTTTACCTCTGCTTTTGTGAGTAACGATATTAAGAGAGAATGGAGTAATAATGATTAGTAATTATTATAAAACGAACCATCTCAGTTGTTCTTTTAGGGCACATTTCAAAAGCTTATTTTTTTTTTAAAGTTTTTGGAGATAACATTTTAATTTTGTGAAATTTATTGAGAGTCAAAGAACACTAACTAGACGTAGTGCTCTCTCTTTCCTGTAAAATTATGTTTTTCGAGTTAACGTTGTCTGACTCCATTTTACCTGACTGGCGCCAGACAACATGACATTTAAGACGCTGATTCACAGTTCATAAATTACACGTTGCGGATTTTGATTACGGTTCTTAGAATCGGCCAGTAGTTGAATATCTATTGTTTATGTCGCATAACGATCAGAAGGACGGAAAATAATTTGTTGACGCAATAATTCCACGGAGAAATGATAATGGATTCCAGAAGAAACATACAATACGTAGCTTTAATATTTGGATACTACCGAATTTTTATTTCGATACATAATAATTTTGTTCATAACGAAGAACAAATACATGTGATCATGTATAATATTAAGGCTTTATTTAGTTAATTAAATAAAATTTATTAAATTTTTAATATCAGGTGATACAACTTGAGTAAAGTAATTCCCAATTTTAATTCTATATATGTATATAAAAAAATATATGTGTATAACAAATTATTTTTGAATAATTATGTTGGGTGTAAAAATTGCAACATAAAAGTTGCCACAGTAGGTTGATTCAATATAGCATTTAATATAATAATAGTTATAGTTATCATATATGTATAATATATTATCATACATTAGATAACGTATTATTTGTATATTATAATATATTAATCATAATGTATATATTATTAATAATGTAGATAGTAAATAAGTAACACTTGAACTTAATTCAAGGAAAGATCCAAATAGTATCATTTGTTTAAATATCTAACACCTAATTTTATTATATTTACTAATGCATGTTCAGCCAATGGTGGTCACCTAAATATAGCATTCTCGAAGTAGATATTCAGTTATCAAATATTAACGTACATACACTTTTACGTTGTCAGTGCAGTTAAATGCATTATTTCCTTAATTGCAAATTTTATCTGAAAAGAAATTCCAAAATGTTTAACTTGTTATTAAGATAGTAGTTTAAGTTCGTAAACTATCTCGTAATTTGTAAATTTAAGTGTTTTCTTCTTTGTAGTTTAGGTTTTTAGATGGTAGTCTGCAATAAATACTTGATTTCATGCTCTAGTTTTATTACAGCAATTGCTTAAGTGACTGTCATTATGTACCTGTTTTTCCCCAACCTATAAATATTATGCACGCGATGAGCGTGTTTCGCTTAAATTAGATGGTTGGAAAGAAAATAAAGTTTTATGGTACTTCAGGTAAATTATGCTACGTGTCATTAATAGCTTTTAGTCTAATAAAAAATTGTACGGGTATATTGTTGTGCTACAGAAATTCCCTTCATAAAAGGTGATATAATATAATTTTTTAATTTTATGCAGAATAGCTTGGGTCCGAGTGGTTGACGGTTAACAAAAAACTGCAATAAATAACACAATTCAGGGATGAATATTATTTTCAACGTACAAGTGACATTTAACATTAGAATTATGGACGTTTTATGACTACGTACAGTTAAATTGAAACTAAAGTAGAAAGATAAATAAATAGGGTTTGCATATGCGTTGCAGCATCGGCAATATTTAACATCAATTGAGTGGCGCAGGAAAATTCATACCGTTTAAAATCCTAAGATTTATAAGTTGAATAATTCTATAACAGCGATATTTGTTTTCTACTTAATTTTAATAATGTTCCAAATGGATCGACTACATTTCTATATGTATCCGATGTTATTCTGAAGTGAACAACCTCGTGACTATGTACATATGTTATGTAATGTTCCGAAGTGAACAACCTCCTGTCATATCAGAAACATAATAAAATAAAATAATGGTAAACAGTTCCATGTGAACTCTTCTTTTTAGAATATTTTTAAAGTATAAATTAAATATAAATAAATTATTGTAACTATTAAAAATTTCTTTCAACACAAATACATTAATCGATCATATCAAATTCGAGGTATAATCGAATCCACATTATCAAATAAATATGAAACTAAATTATTTATAATATTAATAACAAGTTGTCAAAATTAAAAAAAATAAATTAAATTAGAAATCTTGCAGACAAAAATTTATATGGAAAATGTATAGAAAAATTTCATTTATTCCAAATCAAATCCCAGAACTACTTCAACTTCAACTAGGCCAAAGGGTACACGATTTAATTCAATTAATATTCTCATCATGAATATTAAATCTAAAGGAAAATAAGTAAAAAGAATTTTAAATTATATTGTATCTTAAATAAATTTATTAAAAAAAATTTCTCAGTAAACATAAATATCAAAAATAGTCTAACTTCAAAGTGACAATTATTTTTCATTTCTTAGAATGTGTGGTGTCATACTGTGAAAGATCTTCACTTTACAAAATTCCAAATTTATAAATTTTCAGTTTCTCCAATTTACAATACAATTTCTTAAATTCGCAAATTCTCAAATCCCCAAATCCACAAAGTTTCACATTCTTAAATTTAAACATTCCTAAATCCACAAAGTTCTAAACTTTCGGAGTTCCGAATCACTAAATTTTTAAGTTCCTAAATTTACAATTTCTTAAATCCCCAAATCCACAAAGTTTCAAATTCTAAGTTTCCAGATTCCCAAATTCTCAGAATTCTGAATTCCTAAATTCTTTAATTTCCAAATTTACAATTTCTCAAATTCTCAAACTACCAAAATCCCAAATTCCACAAATTGCCAAATCCGCAATGTTCCAAATTCCTCAGTTTCCAAATTGATAAAGTTTCAAATATTCAAATTCTAAAATCTCTAAATTTCCTTTCTTAAAATTCATAAATTCCAGTAACAATAATCACGTAGCGATTAAAAAACTTCGAACGATGAAATAAAGTCGTGTCACAAAGTTAAATCAGCAGTTATAGACACATCTATCTTACGACTATACTATACACTTAAAGGTTTCAATTTGCAAGATGTATTTTCAACGCCGGTGTGTCCACAGCCTTAAGCTATTAAGCTGTAAACTACTCAAACGGCTGTGTCTAGATGTGAAGGACATCAGTGTCCCTTATAAGTGGATTGCAGATGGATCCACTTTAGAAAAACCTAAAACAGCCCATCCCCGATGGCATAAGTACTTGGAGACCCTTTGAGGCCGAATTTCTTCGTGTATGGGCCTACCTCAAGGCATGCCTTACGGTTCTTCGACGGTCACTTCAAGTTCGCGATAGGATCGGCTGTTAACTGGAGAACGAAACACTCAACACATAAAACCTTCTTTACTGCATAGGGTAAAAGGCTTTTAAAAGTTGTAAAGTTGCTGCTTTATATCGTAACTAACTTAATTTATTCAGCAAGGTATAATTGAATATGAATCTCATGTTCGTTACTGTACCTGGACACAGCTATACTAATATAGATATACTAATATAGCTGTGTCTATATTGTAAAATTAACGTTTTGGAATTCTTTATTCAAATAAAAGCTTCTAAAATATGCCATGAAGGAACACAGTCATATTCAGGAACATATTCATATAATAAATATTCGTTTGTGGAAAGAAGCAATAAAAGCAAAAGAAATGTTGAAGTACTTTTTGCTCTATTAAAAAGGAAAAAAATTGACAGGCATCTTTTCTGATATTAAATTATTGGTATCGTATTTCGATAACGCTATTCAATGTCTACAGTCGTGAAAATGAGAGCATCAGCATCATTCGATTGGAATGGGTGAAGTAGAAACTAATTGGCTCAGGTAACAATAGGGCATTTCTTTCTAACGATGTCATCGCGTATAGTAACTTGGCAGGTATGCAACTTTACTATGCTGGTTATTGTTGGCTCTACACAGTATCTACACCCTTACATGTGCTATGTAATCTACTGCATGTTTGTTTATTTTTTTAACGTAAACTTATTAGGTTGCTACATATCAAATGACAGACCTCAGAGTAGATAGGATTATGATAGGATGACTAGACTAAGAGTATGACAGGATTTTATGACATAAACATTTCACGTAGTTGTATTTGTGCCACATTTTAAAGCTTAAATATTGAAAAAAATAATTTAAATGCGTAAATTCTTTGTTAATATTCTTAATTCAAAATATTACTGGTTCAAAAAATACTTAAATCCCATATTTTTCATAAGAGATCTGTTGTTTTTAAAACAAGAGGTTGAAGCAGGGAGTTTTAACGTGTAATTTAAAAATAGTTTATTGTACTTGATTATATTTTTTTATTATGTTTATTTTGTACCAATATTATCGTACATTTCATTTTTAAATTTTATATTTCATCTTTTATATTTTAGTTTTAGATAGGTAAAATGCAGTACAAATAGCAGAAAAAGACTTTTGATGTGAAAAGTGATGGGTCTAAATGAAAGAATGGTACAGAAATAGTTCGAAGAGTTTTGATGAAGAATGTTCTGGCAGATTGAAGTCGCTAACGATTAAATTCCCAGACTAACTTAAAATAAAGTAGGTTATAATTACTGAAATGCTAAGAATATCCGAATCCAGAGTTGAAAACCATTTGCATCGATTTTACCTCTATTTTTTAAAAAGTCTGGCATTACTTATTGCAATAGGTCAATCCAATATATTACACAATATATAATGAGTATAAACTGTATTATATATATAATTGTTTGGGACTTCTGTATTATACATATAATTATTTTGGATCTAATATATTTCAAATTGGGTCTTTGTTTGCAGCAATCGACAATCAATCATTTTGTATGAAAAAAATGTATAAGTAAAATATCTGTCATAGTAGGTTATTAGGTTCTCTTCCAAGATGTAATTAATTTTGAGTCATCATGAGCTAAGACGAATGATGATTTAACTCTTAATAACACGTTATCTTCAAAAACCATTGAACAAACGAAATAATTTACATTATTTAAACAGATATTGCAATACTAATGGAAATAAAGTAAAATTCAGAAATACCAATAAAGTAAAACAAAATCGAAATACGAACGCAACGTCTCTTTATTCAATAACCGTTAAAAAGTTACATGATAATAATAAAGTATATGTAAAATTTATAGTGGATCTATGGCAATTCGCTGACTATAGATAGAAATGATTGATTTTATGATACTTATAAAACTGGAGCATCAACTTCCGTAGAACACGTTTTTACCGAAGAAGTGCACTTGTACAATGCACGAGATCCATGCGAGGGATACGAACGAGGCGAGGACGACCTTCAAACGTTCGATTTTATCAGCAAATTGAAACTGGATCTTCTGGAGGCCCATTACTCTGGTGTGACACGGGTCAGAGGTAGCAATCGCATGCAGACAGCCTACAGGTTGGAAAAAGACACCGACATCACTTTGCCAACAAAGTACGATTTCATGTTCTATTTTAAAACTGCATACAGTGGATGGCCAAATTATTATACTCCAGAAATTTCTTTTTTAAAATCTGCAACAGTCGTAACTAATTAGTTTAACGATGTTATTACTACCTGATATATTCTAGAATAAAAGGCGGATGTGGATATAAATGTATGTTAAGTATGAAAGTGGATGAAAACCTTGACTTCAGTTTAACCGCTAAATTTTTATTTTATTTTACCATTAGTCAAATATTTTTACAAGTAATATAAAAATGAAACGAAGGAAAATTTTGAAAAGTAAAATGTAAATGTTTATCGAATACACATTTTGTTTAACATAATCCTATTGCAAGTGATAATAAAATATGTACATATATGTATATACACATTCAAATCCCCATTTAGGGATCGCGCTATAAAATGGGTTAAGCATTATACTCGGTAGGTATTGGATTTTTATGTAGTGTATGTTTTAGAATTGCAAATACAAAAAGCGGAGTCACGAAATATTAAATTATTGTATTTTCTTGTATAATATAGTATTTGATTTATGTTTAAGTGTTCGATTTTTATATTTAATTAGGTGTATTATTGTTAAAAGATAATACATTGTAACAAAATATACGATATATTATATTGTAGAAATAATATACTGTAACGTTACAATAAAAATATCTGTTCTATTTCACCGGTTAAATTTATGAAATATGGAACTTTCGTTTCAGTATAACAATTTGGCTACTCATTGGACAGTGATGCAAAAACGTTGCACGTAAACCGCTCTCGTAAACGTTGCACAAATTATGTTATTTCGTTGTTTTTACGTAAAACTTTAGCAGAATGTTCTATAAACAAATGATATATAAACATACGCTCTTAAATGTTTCATTGAAAGATTATGGGGAATATATGAAATGATAATGGACGATTTTTTCCTTTGATATCACATACGAATTATTGTCGACTTTCATATCTTTTTAATAACTAAATAATGCATTCAAGATCCTATGTTCATATAAACATTTTTTCTTTATAGAATATTTATAGAATTTATAGTAATATTTATTTATATTTACATAATATACTAGTAAAGTTATACGAACAAAACTAGAACATCATGTATGCAATAACGAACAACAAAACAGTCCGTTGTCATTTCGTATTTTTTTATAAATATTTAATAAAATATTTAAAACCCTATGTTGATACAACATTTGTTTTTTAATTTTTACGAGTAGAATATATTAATGAAGTTTGGCGGTACTTGGATACCCAGTAGAATACCATAACGAACCAAAAGAAACAATAAAAATACGAAAATACGCAAGTCAAGAGAACATAATCAAGCCGGGATACAACTGTATTTAATTCTCAATTCTTTTTTCTTGAATTCACGCCAACGTTTTAGGTTTTTGCCGCATTGTAAGCAATGTCCAAAAGTTTCCTTATAATTTATTCGATGTTTGAATTGACTATACGAAACGTGTTTTTTTGTACTGTCCCCTAGAAATATACTTCCAAACGGATTGCCAGAGGAATTCAGTGCAGTCTGCACATTCAGAGCCAGGAAACTGCCTAAATATACTTGGCACATTATCAGGATTGTCGACATGGAAAACGAGCCCCAATTTTTAATCGCGGTGAACCCGAAAACTCAAACTGTGGATATTTCTACGAAGAATCAAACAGGAGAATTGCAGACTGTATCATTTTCGGCTGATCGTGTGAGTAAAATAAACTTTCTGTAGCTTTGAAACGCTCTTTACGATAGACGATATGGACATTTGGAAATTTAGGAATTTGGAAATTAGGGATAAACTGAAAATCTGAGTATTTGGGGATTTTAGAAGATCAGAATTTTGAGAGTTAGAAATTTGAAAATTTTTGTACTTTTTAAATTTGGGAATCTAAGAATTTGGAAACTTCGTGAAGTTTGCAAATTTAAAAAATTAATGATTTGCAAATTTGAAAACTTGTGATTTTAGGAATTAAATATACATTCATAGACCTTTTTTCTCGAGTTAAATGCTTATAGCTACTAGGCTTATTAAATTATTTAAAGCGGTCGCAAGTGGCATATGTAGTTTAATCGTGTTCGAACATCCGTAAGTGAAATGCATCTCAACCAATGTCGAGGACCGTCAGTTTAAAAGCTCGTTCGAAACGATGCAGCCCTTGAAAGTGTCATCAACGATCTCGTGATGATTAAAACTGCTTGCGAGCACGATCCATGATATTTCGAAACGAGACCCTGCCGTTGACGTATCAAAAGCTCGGCTCTTTGTCAAATATCAATCGAGGAACGTGGTGTGGGCGTGTAAATTACGCCCTGTTGTCACAGGACACGTGGAAATCGTGTCACCGGCTGTTGCGTAAGCATCGTGTGAAATAGTTTAAAGGTTTTTACAGGGCGTTCACTGCTGCCTGTGTACATACAAGATCGGAAAGACTGATGAGAATACCATTCTTCGCGACATTTGTAACGCTTCAAAGAGCTCGCGTCTCGACATTCTTAACCCCTTTAAACGTTATGGTTCATCACTGAAAGTGCAGTCCACAGTGGCATGTTTTCTTTGCTAGTGAGATAGAGTACAGTGGATGGGCAAATTATTATACTCAAACAAAAAGTTCCATATTATATAACTTTAACCAATGAAATAGTACAGATACTTCTATTATAACGTTACTATATATTATTCTTACAATATAATATATTGTCTATTTTATTACAATATATTATCTTTTAACAATAGTACATATAATTAAAAGTAAAGGTCAAACACTATACTATACACAAAAATACAATTATTTAATATTTCGTCAGTCGGCATTTTTTATTTACAATTCTATATACATAAAAATCCAGCATCTACCGAGTATAATATCGCTTAAATTGAAGCCACAGTTTTTGTCCAAACGCTAACAGAGGCTCGAAACATGGAGTATTTAACATGCACTTATTATATACACCCACCGTTTTAGAATATATCGAGTATTGATAATATTGTTAAACTAATTGAAGTCGCGACTGTCGTGTATTTTTAAAACGAAATCCTTTGAGTATAATAATTTGGCTACCTATTGTAAATACTTTTCTGGTAGTTCGACTAATCTTTGGCACTCGAAAGGTGATGCACTATTTGGTTTAATACAACAATTTGAAATAAATATTTTTGAACTAGATCAATAATGTTATGTACTTGTAATGTGTAAACACAGTGAAATGATAATGGCAATTAATAATAGAGAAATTATAATTTCAAAAGAATTCAGTAAACTTTTTAGTTAGAAAGTTGTAGAGTTACTATCTACAAACAGCAAAATATTTTCGAGTGCAGAAGATTCACACTTTGACCACCATATTAAATTCCTTACAACCCTAACGAATACTACCCTAATTAATTTTGTTTTCAACAACGACACTCAATTATTCTGAGGATATTCGACTACTTTTATTGTGTATACTTACAAGTATTTAATAAGATTATTTATCATTGTAGTCGCATAGAGTTAAATAAAACTTTTGATTTTTAACAGATGTTCGATAAAGGCTGGCATAAAATTAACATTGGTGTGTACAAGGATAAATTGGTAGTGTATATAGATTGCGAATACGCTGGTACTGAAGAGATAGAACCACGAGGACCAATTGACATCAATGGTGAAATCTCAATGTCGAAGATGTCCCATAGCAAACTCACTGTACCGGTAAGTTTGATTATTCATTCTTGAAATTTCGTATACTAAATACAGGAAATAGCAATAATATCAGTATTAATTAAAACAATAGTATGAGCAATATTATTAACCCTTTTAGTGCCACCCAAAAGTAGGAAAAATGAAAGAATAAGTTTTCTTTTATAAATAATATTTGCAAATAAGAAAAATCATTGTTTGCTCATAGTTCGATGTAGTATGAAGCATAAATACTACATTTTTAATTATTCATAACAAAATCACTAATATCAAACACAAAATGAGGTGCCATCGTATACAGAGGTTCTCAAACTTATGTAGTCCAGAACTCCTGTTGAACAACATTTCTTTTGCGTCCCCGTCTCAACCCTAGGCATTTTATGTCGTTCTTAAGACTTAATTTCTGGCTTAATAATCTCAAGGGCAGTACATTATAATAAATATTGGTAAAAATGTATCGCTGGTTATTTTAATAAATGATCTTGCGCATTTATGAAAGTGAAATGGTTAGGTATGTAATAGTTAATGTCAAAATGGTAATAGCTATGACCTTCCAGGCGTCTGCGGACCATGGCTTAGGAACTTATGGTATACACAATATATCGCCGTTTGACACCAAACCATTAACCTCTCCATTCTCTTCGAACCGACATGAATAAATTATATTTTTTACTTTGCACTTTATTGAAACTAAATTCCCTAGCTTTATCTGTCTTTCTACATATTATTGCTCATATAAATGTTCTTGTTTATCACATTTATCAGGAAGATATCCAATCATAATTTGTATAATTCACTATTTTCCTTAATTTTATTAATTTTTTAATTTTCATTTCTTACTATATTTGCTATATATTACTATATGTATATCCTTAATATATTATTTATTATTTTATAAATATAATAAAAAATATCAAATAAATGAAATATCTTGAACATACTACATAATTTTATAAACTTATACAACTTATATCTTATAACTTATTAATTTCTTAAACATACTACATTTTATATTAACTATTTTAGTACTTATTCTGGCTTCGGAATAAGTACGTATTACAAATGTACTTCATTAATATCTCATTAACTGTTAAGTTTAGGACATAACTAGATTAAAACGTTTTTATTCAGAATTTAATGTTCAATCAACTACAAAATAAAATATAGTAGTTCCATTTTAAAAAATAAAGATAACTTCGAAACTGAAGTTCAAAATTAGCTACATGATCAGTTAGATATTTTATTCGTATTTATTTAAAGAAATATTTAAGTATCATTTTGTACAACCGTGCGAACAAAACCGATTTTACACCTACTAAAAAATATTCAATTCAAGAACTTTTATTTAAGTAAAAACAGAAATTGATTTTAATCATGTAATACAAATAAAATGTACTTTAACTTAATCATAAAATATTATATATCAAATAATAAATACAAAAAAAATTGGATCAGCGTCAAAGGCTGTTGAAGCTTGACTCCTCCTTTGACACGTTGTTTTTCTTTTATACTGACAGGGCGTTGCAACTAGAATAAAAGGCATTGAAATGGGTCAGATTATACCTGGGGTTATTACACTATGCTGTAGAGGAATCATATGACCCCCAACATCCAGCTTACATTTAATATTTAAATGTAACTGCAAATTATCTCATACAGTAATGAAACAATAATTACTTTATTGTTGAATTATGATTAAAATCGTGAACAAAGTAGTAATCATATCAAATTGTTTATGATAAAAGTTACATAACATTACATTAGAATACTTGAGTAATTTGAAATTGTTTTTTTTGGAAAACACATAGAGTGCTAATATACACATCACGCCTTGCACGATATAATAATGAAATAATATCAAATAGCGATATGTACCTGGAAAACAACTGTTATAGATCATTATGAGATAATACTATTAATAGGGGCAGATTAGTCAGGAATCATTTTATCCCAAGGGATCAGTTTATACATACATATATTGATATGTGTATATTCCTTACCTTTTGATATAATATTTACCTAGTAAGTATTACCTATTACTTACTTGCGAGCAAACAATCATGCAATCAGAATGTGTAAATTTCTGAATCTCTTAATTTTCCAATTCCTGAATTCCCTTTTTGGATGTTTAGATCATGAATTCTTAATTTTCATATTCTCATGTTCTGATAATCTTCAAAGATTCCAAATCCCTACATTTTTACATGTTTATTTTTCTAAAATCCTAAATATTCAAATTACTAAATTGCTAAGTTACCAAATTACCAAATTACCAAATTACCAAATTACCAAATTACCAAATTACCAAATTACCAAATTACCAAATTACCAAATTACCAAATTACCAAATTACCAAATTACCAAATTACCAAATTACCAAATTACCAAATTACCAAATTACAAAATTACAAAATTACAAAATTACAAAATTACAAAATTACAAAATTACAAAATTACAAAATTACAAAATTACAGAATTACAAAATTACAAAATTACAAAATTACAAAATTACAAAATTACAAAATTACAAAATTACAAAATTACAAAATTACAAAATTACAAAATTACAAAATTACAAAATTACAAAATTACAAAATTACAAAATTACAAAATTACAAAATTACAAAATTACAAAATTACAAAATTACAAAATTACAAAATTACAAAATTACAAAATTACAAAATTACAAAATTACCAAATTACCAAATTACCAAATTACCTAATTACCAAATTACCAAATTACCAAATTACCAAATTACCAAATTACCAAATTACCAAATTACCAAATTACCAAATTACCAAATTACCAAATTACCAAATTACCAAATTACCAAATTACCAAATTACCAAATTACCAAATTACCAAATTACCAAATTACCAAATTACCAAATTACCAAATTACCAAATTACCAAATTACCAAATTACCAAATTACCAAATTACCAAATTACCAAATTACCAAATTACCAAATTACCAAATTACCAAATTACCAAATTACCAAATTACCAAATTACCAAATTACCAAATTACCAAATTACCAAATTACCAAATTACCAAATTACCAAATTACCAAATTACCAAATTACCAAATTACCAAATTACCAAATTACCAAATTATTAAATTACCAAATTACCAAATTCCAGAATTCCTAAATTTCTTAAGTTTCCAACTTTCTAAATTTCCTAATTTTCTAAATTCTAAAATTCTTTAAATTTCTAAATTCTAAAATTTCTAAATTAGTAAATTCCCAAATTTTTGTGTATAATTTCCTAATTTAATTTTCCCATGTGCAAATTCCTTTTAACACCATTTATCTTCCATGTCTTACATGTTTCATAAACTGTACCGTTTAGTAATTATTCGAGGTGATCCGGTTAACTAAAACACCCTGTATACAATACGTACCAGTGATTTTCACGAGTATGATAAATAGCATGGTTCAATTTGTAGCGACACACCATAAACATAAAATTTCTCCAAATAGATCTCATCAAGACCCTGTACATTCACATACGGTACATAGATAAACTGTTTATGCACACATTAATTGTAAGAAAAAACACAGGAAGTTAACATTAATACTTACACTATCTATACTATGCTATACTATGCAATACTAAACTATATTATAAACTGTCTACACTGTTCTATATTATAAATTATAGTTTAATATTTGAACTATAGTCAAATATTTTTCGATCTATTTTGTGTGTTAAAATTATTAATCTTTATTAAAACGACACAAATTTTCTGAGTTAGCTGACAATAGACACATTATACATTTTACATTCAATTATCTCAACACCTAGTACCTACTTAAGTATGTCTAATTAAATTAAATTTAATATTGTATCTCATTGAATTAACTTTAATATTACATCTTATTTTATTAAACTGAATATTGTGACTTATTAAATGAAATGCAAGATTATGCTTTATTAAATGAAATTAAATATTGTTATTCTTATGTTGTTATTATTATATTAATACAAATTATAGGCCACAACGTGAGTAGTCATATTTCAAAATTTCGATAAAACATTTACAATAAAACTGAAAATACAAATTTTTTAACGTCGCGTTTCGATTCATTCGCTACGCGGCGTGCAGACATAAAAGCGGAACGGTTAATGAGTGTTCTCGGAATGTGGAAACCTTTTTATTTCGATAAACTTAACGATGATCGGAAGGCGAGTGATCTCGATTAAAACGAGACGTGTAACAAGTTCGTGCACGCGAATTTCGCAGAAATTCACGGTGGATACCCGCGTTTGTTCTCGCGACAAACGTATCTCTTGCATGCGGCAATTAAGAAACGCTTAATTAATAAACACTTTATAATGAACGAGGCTAAGACGTAACTGGAGCGAGCTAGATTTAGTGCAACACTCGAAGTGTACGAGCGTAACACACACAATAGTGTGACAACGGATTTATTAGCCCAGTTTCACGAATAAAAGGCGAAAACGTGGTAATGAGATGGTTACCGTTTCTAAGCGTAACATTCCAATACACAGAATGAATCACTCGATATTGTTATAAATTAATATCTCCTTGACTGATCTGATTCACGTCACTAGAAGAAGTACTTTTTCAAGATACTATAGTATTTGATATACATATAACAGAACTCCGTTAAAATATAACCAGTAATTAAATTTACAATGTACATCAACTTCAAAGGAAAAATTATAAATAGAAGACCTCAGGAAAGTATTTCTATTTTTTTATTCAGAAAACAGTTACAAAATGCAATATAAATAATATTTTATCTGACGATTTCTTTTCGTTGGTAAGGTCATGAATTTCGATTATCAGTATTAACATTTAGAATTCTTGTTGCAATAAGAAGATATTATTATTATTATTACTGTATAAATAATATAAAAATTAATATTGTAATTAGTTATTGTTTATTATATTTTGGTTTATTATAGTTATATTTATTATTCAATTAAAAGATTTGCACATAAGTATATATTTATAAATATATTAATAATTTATAAATTGAAGTTTATATTTAATTATAATATAGAAATATTGATTATTAAATTATTTATGTAAAATTGTACAAATTTATTTTTGAAAGATAAAATGTAGTTTAACTTAAAAAGAACTTTCACTTAATTTTATCTTCTATTAATTACACAACAAAGAAATACTTCACATATAATGATAAAAATTTAGAACATTTTTCATAACTTCATAATTTTGTCCAATTACTTTTATTGAAAAATAATGTAGTAAGATGATAATACAATATTATAATATTGTATTATAAAGCTAATAATAAATTAATTTTTATTTTGTATTATTAAAATTTTATAAGAGAAGAAGGAAATTTTAAATAAAAATAATAAACTGAAATTATTATGAAAGTAAGCTATAGATTTTGTTTTATTACAATTTTGTAAGGGGATTTTAATTAAAATGTAATTTCATAAACTACATATTATATTATATTATTAAGTAAATAATTGGGTGGTTCTACTCTTTTTCCGGAGTGCTTTATTCAACCAGTTAACTGTGTTCAATGTGTATACACACATGTCAATCCAAAATTTTACTTCGGTACAGTTGACATTAACGAATTCTCAATTTTTTATCGAATAAAAATGTAATCTTTCTTTGTTTTGCTTGATTTTTTTCGTAAAATTTATAATAAAACCACTTGCCTTGCGTTTGACGTACATACTCGAAATTACTTGATTTTAATTATACATCACACGAGGAATTTTTAAAATTAAATTCCGTGATTAATTTGCTAAAATCGATACAAAACTACAGAAAATAATAGGAATGAAATAATCGAATTTGAGAAAAGCCACAAAACTTTACTAAACAAATTAATATTCGTGAAAAGGCTTCTCTGTTTTCGATGACTCAAATATATTATCAAAATCAACATCCTGAGCAATGAATATTTTAATTAGATGTTTCCGCTTATTAAAAAGTTAAGATAAAAAATTTAAGTAGACTTCGATAACATATAAAAAATTATGGACGTAACCTGATTTAATCATAAATTAATCTAACCTAATCTAATTTTGTTCTAACCTTAATTCACTATCACAATACATTAGTCTAACCTAAATGAAAGCTGACCAACACGTAATCTAACCTAAATCTGTTTGTATATGCTAATCTGATCCTAACCCGATCATAAATCACCCTAATCTAATCTAACTCTACACTCGCCTAACCTAACTCTAATATAACCATAAACTAATGTATCTTAACCGTGGTTTAACCCTATTCTGTTCTCAATCCAATGACAATTTATTCTAATCGAATACTAACGTAATTTTCAATTTTAATCTTCATACCATTACTTAGGATGGTAACATTAATGACATATTTGGAAACAATTGATGTGATCTAATTTCATGCTAAGCTAACCTAACCTCACACATTTTCACTTATTTTAACCTAACTTAAATTATCCTTATTGTAAGACGAAAAGTAAATAACAAGATTAAACTGCTAAATGATGACAGGATTTAATGATATCTTGTACAAGGGCGAGTTTTTTTCATGGTAGAATCGCGAAGGTGAATGACGGTTTATTTATAAAAAATAAATCTTAACAACTCACTCGGTTGCTGGATCAACGCTCGCAAAATAAAATGCTTACATTATCTATTATAAACTTCACCTATTCTTGTTTATCCTAATGTAAACTAACATCACTTATTCTAATCTAACCTAACCTATTTTAGTTAAAACCGCAAAAACACTACTCAGAGTGATGAAAATCATATCAAACAAACTGAACACATTGTGCATAAATCTAACTTACACATAAAAGTCGTTACATTAACACTCTACCACTAAGTGGATCGTGCTAAAAATGCACGATTTTGCGTAATTGAAGAAATCATGCAAGAAAGAGTTAACTAAAATTACAGCGAAATGTATTATTACTAGAATGACCATGTTACAAGAATAGCTAGCTTTTATTTTCTTCTATTAAGGGGAAAAATAATGATAGAATCTACATATTAGTGTTTTCTAATGGAAGCGCCCCATTAAGAGTTAATGTAATTTCTGTTGAACCCTTTGAACGCGTCTTTAGATCGATATACAGTGGATGGTCTTAAATTGCGATCCTACGAGACCAGAGAGGGAGACCTGTGAGGAACTACCGGTAAGCGTATATATTTTACATAACTTCACAATCCATTAAGATCCCACGCTTGTAATTATCGTAATTGCAGAAGAGCCTTAGCAGCCCTTTATTACCTCAGAGGAGGCCCGGCTGCGAAATTGTCTGTCCACAGGGGCTTCCCGGAATTAATGGCACAAATGTAAGTTATAATTTCCATCTAAGCAGTAATATATACTTCGATACGGTTAAAAACTTTTTATTTTTAAAATTGTTTCAATCCCTTTATTCTCGGAATCATTTCTTCTCTTGTACAATATTGATTTTTTAAGCCTTCTTATAATTGTGCATTGACGATGTTTCTAATTAATATTTTTATTTTTAACAAAATTTATCTAATATTTTTACGGTATTTTGTTGTATTTACTATGCTTTATTCTAAGTAGTTAATACCAGTATCTCTAATTAGGTAAATAAACAAATTTTTAATGGTAGAATCATGTGAAAATATTATATAAGCATCTCTCATCTATTTGTATAATAAGTTATGGAATTTATAAAAACTTGGAATTCAGGAAATTTGAAAATTCTGAGATTTGAAAATCTGAGAATTTTTTTATTTAAAGATTTAAGAATTTTATGAATTTGGAAATTTATGGAATTTGGGGATTTGGAAACTTTGCAATTTGAAGATTTGGGCATTTAAAAATTTTGAAATTTAATAATTAAAAAATTCTCATATATAAGAATTACAAAACTTTTTAATATGAATAATTAAATTTAAAATATTCCAAATTTGAAAATTCGAAGATTTGAATATGTGGAAATCTGAAAATTTTGACTTTCGGAAATTTGAAAATTTGTGAATTTGGAGGTTTGGAAATTTAAAGGTTTAGGAATTTAGATGTTTTAATTTCAAATTTTCAGCTTTTAAAATTTGCAAAATTTGAGGATTTGGATATTTAAGAATTTCAGAATTGGAGAATTTCTTAATTTTTTTTTTAATTTTGGGGATTCAAAAGTTTGGAAATTTGAGAGCTTGAGAATTAAATGATTTTTAAATTTGTACTCTATATAATGAATAATTCTGTAAGTACACTGTGAGATGTAGTGCAGGTTTCCTTTTAATAACAACACACATGCAAACTTGAAAATTCTCTAATTTTTAAATTTTCAAACCCTCAAATTTCTAAATTTCCAAATTTCCAAATTTTCAATATTAAATTTTTAAATTTCTTATATTTGCAAATTCCTAAATTTTCCCAATTCCCCAACTTCCGATTCTCCATGTTCCTTAATCTTAAAAATACTAAACTTCTACATTTTCTCTAGTTTCCAAATTCTGAAATCTTTAAATTTTGAAATTTTCAATTTCTTTAAATTTTCTAAAATTCCTTTCAAATTCCTATATTCTCAAGTTTCAAAATTTCCAAATGTTTAAATCTACGTTACCGAAATTTGAAATTTTTGCATTCTCAAATTTCTAGATTTTTAAATATTTAAATTTCCAAATTCCTAGATTTTTAAATATCTAAATTTCCAAATTCCTAGATTTCGCAATATCTAATTTCTCACATTCCTCTGTTCTCAAACTTCTAAATTTTCATATTCACAAATCTGAAATCTGGAAATTATTATCAATTTTCTGGAGAACAGAAACATCTGTTCTCACTTGGTTGCCATATTTGTTTATCTTTAACTATAATTCTGCGTCCCATTACTTCAATGGCGATGTGTTCTTTTTGGTATTATAAACCCGTATCATTTCACAGACATTAACAAATATCAAGTGAAATAGTAAAAATAGTTGAAAGGACTGGTAATAATAATTTTTACATAGTCAAAAAGTCATCTTTTAGGTGAATAATACTGTATTCAGAATCCGGTCGAATAATATGTAAAAGCGGACATCACATAATTTAATCGAAACATAAGAAAAAATGCAAAATTAAATTTTGTTATTTTCAGCTTAGTTTTCAAGAAATCAAGATTGAAAATTCACTGCATTCTTGTGCTATTATGGCAATATTTTCGTTCAAGCAACGTAAACGGGTATTGTGCTTGTGAACAATGTAATGCAGTTGGTGAATGCTATTGGGTTGAAAGCAAAGCACGAAAAACATTTTCATTGAAAAGAATTTTACTTTCTCAGTTGCTACATGGTTGAAATTGTCCTCGTTGTCGGATGCTATGCTTGTTTAATTACCGAAGCATGTACTCTCAATAACGTGATTTGATCTTTAAGTTCTTTAAATGTATAATTAATTGCTTGCACTAATTAATTTTCGATATCTTTATTGTATACTTTTCTTGAATGCATTCCCGTATTTACACGTTCATAAGTGTAAGATCTGTGGACTTTGGAAGTATATAAGAACACACTAGAAGGAGATACAATTATCATTTAAAAATCTTCTCACATTTTGGATAAAGTGTGGTGGATTATAATATACGTATACGTTGTTCGGCAGAAAATAACATTGCCATAATAGCACTGGAACACAGTGAATTTTCAAACTTGATTTTCTTTCAAAAACTAACGATAAATCAGAAATCAAATAATATTATGCTACAGTCCCCGGCCATCGAATTAGGACCACATACGAAAATTTCACTTTTATGGCTATAACATTATGTTATATATGGAAAATTATCTTAGGTCATGGAAATACGTTGATAATGATATACATAGCAATTTGTTACTATCGTGATAATAAATTGTGTGGGTGATGAGCGATTAAGGACCGTGCGGGGGTTTACGTTCGGTTCGAGTATCGATAGCGCGTAAGGTGAAATTTGGTGAATGCCATGGAAAATGTCTGGAGCCTTCTCAAAAGACTAGTTTACAACTCCCCAACCACATTATCTGAGTTGAAAAGAATTACAAATATTTGGGGAAATAATGAAGATATAAAGCATATGATCAATGTATACAGAGCATGCCGGATACAAGCTGTCACCAAAGAAAAGGGTGGATATACAAGACATCAACATGTGTTAATAATGATATATACAGTAGTAGTGTATCATTTTAATTTTACGGAAAACGTGAAAAATGCTAAAAATTAGTAGTGGTCCTAATTCAATGACCAGGAACTGTATATTTTTATTCTTATATTCTAATACGGAATTGGGTCATGTTTCTATGTGGTATTTTCTCGGTATACTTTAGCTGCATACTACAGATTACTTATTTTTGAAATGTAGGTTCTTGAAGTGTAATATAGTTTCGTTTGTTCAGGGCTTGCCTGGCCCGCCCGGACCATCTGGACCTCCCGGACCAATCGGAGAACCTGGTTTACCTGGGCGACCAGGGTTACCTGGATCCCCAGGGGAACAAGGGAAAACAGTATGTTTTCATAAACACGTGCAAACAATATAATGGAAGCTTTTTATTTGGTTTCAGCTGCATTGTTATTTTATAGGGTCCGCAAGGATTCATCGGTGCTCGAGGATTCCCTGGAAATTCAGGTCCAAAAGGATCTATTGGCCCAATTGGACCACCTGGAACAAAAGGAGAACGAGGAGAAAGGGTAAGTTTATTATTTTACCACTTTACTGTGTACTTATTTGATATGGTTATTTATATCGTTGTAAAATGCAGTAACCTCTTGATAATTAATTTTCGAGGCTTTAAAATTATCCATAGATATCGCATTGATATTTCGTTACACATAAATATCGTTAAAATATCGGTAATGCATGTTCAGAAAGAAATTGATGCATTTGATTGAAGCAAACTGCAACGCAAATTAGATTTATTATTTCATATGCATAGAATACCTCGTAACTAGTGGTACGTTTGAAAGAGGTAATCGAATTATAATCATTCATATGATACTACGAATAAAAATAAGATACAAATATGAAATAAGATTTTTCTATATATTGCTTCTATTTTCTAGAAAACTTATAACTTATTCAACATGTTTGTAATTAAATTTGTTTACAAGAAAGATAATTCAACAGTTAGAGAATGTTATAAATTAATAAATACAATTACTAATATTATTAGTCAGTTTTCATTTAAACATTTGATATTTGATATCTGACTTTATCAATTTCAGAACTTCTAAGTTTTTAATTAATAATATAACTTATTCATGTACTACATGAATATTAGTAATGCTAAATGTACTATATTTAGTAATTTAGGAATATAAGATAGAAGGTTTGACAAAATTTAAAAATATAAAAATATAGAGAGAAAATTCGAATATGGTTATGCAAACATTTTTGTAAATTCTGACTTGTTTAAACACTATAGTAACGGTAGTTAATACGAGATAGTTCTTGCGAAATGTTGATCTACTTTTATGAAACATTACAAAAAAAAACGGTTCATGGCCAAAATTACGAATACAAGTGCGACATTTGCAGATGAAGAGTATTTTAATAATAATATAAGTAAGTAATATTGTAATTTAATAGTAAAATAAGTAAGTAATATCTTTTTATAGTTCAGTGCTCATTAAGCTTTAAAATAAGGATTATTGTATAGATTTATCCACAATCAGAACTGAAGAAAACGGTCAAAATATTTATTAGCGTGTTTTATTTTAAATCTATTTGTCCGAACATCTCGTATACCAGTTTCGTGTACCAATGCGTGTTAATAATAGTTTATAAGCCCATAAAAATTGCAATCTCACTTTAGTAATACTAGCCATAAAATATCCCTAAATGAACGGCAAAGCTATTCAACTACGAACGAATAATGATTTCTCGATAACTACATTTTATAGTTTTATTTTATGACAAATCGTTTATGATGTGTTGTATTTGTATTTTTATTCTCTTTACGAGAGGGCGTTTAGGAGGTCTCCTCCTATTCGGCCCGCAATTATGATGTGTTTCAAGAACAGTTTAATAACAATGTGTGCTGATAATTATGTTTACTGTTCTTTCAGTTTATAGATATGAAAAAGTATCTCTCGTAGAAATTGGTTACTTTAAAAATAGTCAAAATAATTATATCAGTATTTAAGGGTCTAAATAATATAGTCTAATATAACATAGCTTTATTAAATAATATAAAACAATATATGTATATAATGTAATATAGCTCCATTAAATATATTATAATAATATAATATATATAATTAAATTTTATATAGTAACTAAATCTTAAAATGGATAATATTTCAAGAAACACATATATATTTTTAAAAATTGCAAATACTAAACCTTTGAGGAGAATAAAAAGGTGGTTTATCATGTTCAATATTATACGATTAATTTCTCAGTTTAAGAAATATTGTTATAACTTAGTTCCAGAAGTGATTTCTGAAATAAAAATTGCAACATTTCAAGGCTCATATTTTTTAAAGGAATTCCGAATCAGCAAAACGACGAGTTAAATCCTACCCAATTTCACGAATACTACATTATACTACGTGTTTAAAGAAAATCCTTGATATCCACGTTGAAAAATGATCAACATTGCCCGAAATTACCTCATAATTTTTTTTTTCATTTCTTACACTTATTGTTAGTACATTTTGTACATTTATTTTATATCTTTTTGCATTTATAATTTTTTTTTATTTTTAAAGTATGTTTTATAACATGAGTGTAGCATTGACGTTATAATATTTGTATGACAATTACGGTGTCATTATAAGCTTTTAATTATTCAGACTATGTACATATGTATATGTATCTTCCATTTGTTTTGTTGACTTCATATCCATTCAAAGTTAAAGATATACATATGAGGCAGTAATAATTCGTGCTTTTATCCATTATGAATTTCAAGTCAGAAATTAACAAAAATAACAAATTCAGTAAGATATATTTCTAGAGTTTGAAGAAAGTTCTATTAGTAAAAAAATATAAAAATGATTTTAATAATTTAAGAAAGGCACTGAATCATTGAATCTTTTAAAATTTGCACTTTTTAAGAAAAAAGATGTATTTCTTTATACGGCAATGTATGATCTCACATTGTTTTCTGATTTCCTGAAAAAGAACAAACGTTAAAAAATATAACGTTTTCTTCCTACCATCAGTCTCCTATAACAAAATTTCAAATAAGTACTCCAAATGGATCTTCAAAATTATATACCCTCAAAAGTTATAGAAATAAATGGCGATCAATTTGTCAAATAAAACCACATTATAAAAATAAATGGCGATCCCTTTGTCAAATAAGACTGTATTTCAAGAAAATTCACGTTACTAGAACTTCGACTATAAATCTGTACAAACTTTCTCCGGAAGCTAATGTGTTTCTGACTTTGAACAGGGAGATATGGGATTTCCCGGACTTAAAGGAGACCAAGGATTACCAGGACCACGAGGATACCCAGGTCTATCAGGTCCTCCTGGTCCACCAGGAAACATCAGCGATTACCGTGATGCTTTACCACGATTTGTAGGACCACCGGGTCCTCAAGGAAATCCGGGTGTTAAGGGCTCAAAGGGTGAAGAAGGAGAAAGAGGTGCTAAAGGAGAACGAGGACAAAAAGGTATCTATTTTTAAAGTCCAACCTTATAGGGCTTAATGCGGTCGTGTCAAATGTTAAACGTTAGTATTAAATGCGATTACGTTGATTCATCCGATAAGTAATCCCTGAAGTACTGCGTAAACTGATTTAATCTTGTTAGAAATGGCGCGGAGATGTGGGAGTGCGGTGATTCATCGTTAAACACATTATTGTTCTGCCAATAAACTGAGGATACGCTTTTCATTTCAATTTCACTTGCAAGCAATTTTAATTCTAATTTCACTTGTAAACATTTTCAATTTCACTAAACACTTTTAATTGCAGAATGATGTTTTTCTATTTTTATTCTTGTTTCAAGCATTTAGTTCTTGTCAGATAAGTGAGTGAAAATGACATTCGAACGGGGATGTCAAGTTAACGCGTTAAATGTAATGTTGCAAAAGGTCATTGACACTTTTGAAGAAATGATTCTACCCAATGAAGTGTGTCAACAGCCGCGTATTTAAAGGTCGTGCACAATCGTTTTAATGGCTTCAACTGTTTAACCAACATGTTTCCACTTATTCTGGCTTCCTTATACACATACATATAAAGAACAGATAATCTTAAAAATAAGGCTGGTAAAATAAAAAATCGACATTTTAATATTATTTACAATTTACAATCAAGTGTTCATATTTAGTTACAAACACTTGCATTTGTTGTATTTTATACCATTTTATTTTAAAACACTAAAATATTTCGAAAATGTGAATGATATAAAAAATGTTTTAAACAAAAATGGCATGATATCAGAGGGGACATAATATATTGTTTGTTTATTTATTTCACCTTGTAATGATCTTGAAACGTGCTGCGAAAGTCATCTAATGTTTTTAATTAAAATGACATCTTTTTTTATGTAGATTGCTTTTTCAGAACTTTTTGTTTAAGGTGTCAAAAGATGAATAATTCGTGAGATAGTATAAATTTCAAAATAAGATAATTCTTTTAAAAAGTTGAAGTTTTTAATGAATTGATTTATTTTATCATTTTAACGCACTTTCTGAAGATAATATTTTACATGGTTACCGATAGTATTTGCTAGTTATTTACTAAGATATTGTTTATTATATACTGATTTATTGTTTATTGACAACTTATTACTTATTGAGATACTTTATGTACTACTTACTCTTTATTGATACTTCTCATAATTTATTAAAATAATACATATATATAGTACTTATTATTTATAGATACTATGAATTATTT
Source organism: Megachile ligniseca (assembly GCA_945859555.1). Taxonomy (NCBI): domain Eukaryota; kingdom Metazoa; phylum Arthropoda; class Insecta; order Hymenoptera; family Megachilidae; genus Megachile; species Megachile ligniseca. Next base: position 2,025,708 of record OX243778.1, read on the forward strand.
TTCGAGATACCTTACATAAGCAACTGTAATCGAAAATGTATCTAGTCCGATGCAAAATAATGCACCAATCTCATTCATATATCTCATCAACTTTGACATAATATTTTTAGCGAGAATAAAGATTTTTAGTTAATCTGTATAATTAGCAAGTTCGTTTATATCATGCTACAGCTGTCTTACAAAAGAACAAATTCAATCTGAAAGGAAAAAAATGTAAAAAATGGCGAATAAGTTTCGGTGATTTCATACAGTAATATCAAACTCTTTAAGCAAACAATAACAGCAAACCTTTGTAAATTATGATACTACTAAATATCGGAAAAGTAAGAATGAAAGCTTTAAAAAGAATTTATCGTAACGAGCTAAACAGCAAATTGTGAGCAACGCATTAAAAAGTTACGAAGAAATATAGATACGGCATTTTTTATGGATCATTCAACACGCCCTTAAGTGTAATCCAATAAATCAGAAAATTATATTTATATCTACACTTTCAAAACTCCACAAAATTTAATACCCAAGTAAAAGTAGAATAGAGTAAATAGAATATGAAACAACGTGAGTTATTATTAAACATTTATACATCAAGAGGTAATTATACTTTTAAAATATTCTCTATTTAGTTGAAGTTACTTTTTTCTTGCAAGAAAAATTCAATTTGGTCGGTTCATATATACTTTTAAAATATACTTAAGTAAATTATAAATATATTTTTCTAAACATAATTTCACGTGGGGTCTCTACCAGAGACAAACTTAAATTAGTTTTTCCTATTTTAAAAATTGTATGGATTACACTGACATTCTAAAAATTCATTTTCTATCCTTTATTTATGCAAACAATCAAATTTCATGGATTCATCAGCAAAACAATGCCTCGGTGTATAAAAGCCGCGAAACCGCAGCATGGTTTAAAGTTTGAAACATTTAACATGAATTTATTGAAACTGCTTGCAAACTTTCCAGACCAAGATTCAATTGCAAATCTGTGGGGTATTATGGTACGGTATATTTGTGCAAATAAGTGGCACTTTTCAAATATTTTAGAACTAAAAGAAACTGTTGTTGAATCATGGAATCAAGTTAGTGAAGAAATTTTAACAAATGAAAAAAGAATTTGAAGTAATTAAAAGTATGCACAATCACATTTTTAAATTAAAGAATTATTATAATCCATATGTTCTGTTCATTATTATAATTACGCATTTTAATTGGTTGAATTGTTTTAATGTTTCATTAGGATTTAGTATTACTATATGTACATAATAAATACGTTGGTGCTATTAATATGCACCAGTGAAATATTTTGTTGATTGTATTTCATTTTAAATCAATATTTTTGCACTCTCTTCATAACATATAATTTCTTTCAACTTTTTTCACGTGACAGTAACATTTAGAAATCGCTACTATTTAAAAATTCATGAAAATTATAGAGGTGGTAGAGTTATGGCCTACATGTAAATTGTTTTTAAGGAACTAATATTTATAATATAAATAAATAATATATAACATTTATAATATGATATTTAATGATGAAAGTAAGGCAGGTACACTTGTAAAAAAATTTAATTTCCTATATTTTTTAGGTTTTTGTACTTTAAACAATTAAAAAATTGAACAAAACAAATTTTATTAAAAAATAGTCTTTCCCCACTTTCTAAACGGCTCACATACATTTTTTAATTCAATATTTTGTATTTGTTCAATAATTGTTGACATTTTATGATTTTTGGTTACTATTGTAAGCATGAAAGATATGATCCCAATCTTCCCTGATGGATGACGTGAAAACGATATGATGTTGAAAAGGCATCGACCTAAATACAACCATTCAAAGTGATTGTAAATCAATTCGTTGCAATCTGCTGCAATACTCGCAAACCCCATTCCTTTTATTAATCGTCAAATGTATGCCATTCTTGCGATAGAAACAACTAGCAGTTCTTAACTTATCTAATTGCAACCATTCAAATACTTTGTCATTAGACGAACTATTTTATTCTAAAGAAGAATTCAAATATAATTTAATTTTTGTAAAATTATGATCATAAATGAATTAATCCTTTGTTGCATCCTGTTGCAAATATGCAATATACAATTATTATTGGTATATAAATTATTAACGAAATTATTTTATATTTTATCAAACATACGCGATATTCAAAGTGAATGAAATTATAAAAAATACACATTTTGAAAATACTATAAGTTTGCAATATTATAGATTTGTTATAAAGGAAACATTTACTTATCATTTTCTTATTACTGCAACATAGTTATCAAAATTGTTGATAGGTTTCAATGACGATTAGCTATATTGTACTTTATTTAATAAACAATTTACAGTAGACAGCTAACGAAATTAGTTGGTTGCCTACATTATTCAAAAATATTACGAATTAGATTCAGATAGTTACAGACTTATGACAATAGCGTTAAAATTATAATTAAAACAGCGGAAATAATTATTATCTTTAACTTCATAAGTAGACAAACTCTAATCAAGTTCTGTCTCATAATAACACAAGCTGCGTCAGTTAAATTCCTAATATTTTCAATGCGTACTCTTAACAACAATTCCCATAACTAAAAGCAAATTGTACTTCTTGTTCCTATATGCATTTTTAACCAAGAAGAATCTATGTTGCATTCAAGTACACATGAGTAAAAAGTCTTCAGTATACTTCCACATTCAACATACATATGTATCGAACGATGCTTTATTCGATCACGTTCAACTACATCTCATAAAATTCTCTTTCACGTTCCACTGTTTCAGAGCTGCGTTATCCAATTTGATTGAATCACTCTTCGCAATTCAGTTTTAAAGATTTAAATTCAATTTAAGGTGAACTAGGCGACACAGGTTACCCTGGACCTCCCGGTTTGGACGGTAAACCAGGTCTCCCTGGGTTTCCTGGTCTTAAGGGAGCCACAGGATTTCCGGGAGTCCCAGGTTCTCAAGGGTTGCCAGGTCCACGTGGAGAAATCGGTGCTCCTGGATCGCCTGGAAGTCAAGGATTAAAGGGAGAGCCCGGCGAACCTGGACGTGATGGTACTGAAATCAAATACTAACCTGAGTTGCTGTGTGTTAATATACATAATTCTTTTATTTAGGTTTACCTGGATCAATTGTTGGTTCCGTTATTCCGGGACCACCTGGTGCTGAAGGGCCTCCTGGTATACCTGGAGAAGACGGACTTCCAGGATTAAAAGGAGAACCTGGTGCCGCTGGTCCTCCAGGTGTACCAGGACTACGAGGAGAAACAGGTTCTCCAGGTTCTCCAGGGTTACAGGTACATTTCAATGCGAGTGAAATACTAATTAACACTAAAACTACCAAAAAGGTCACATGACCCTTTTACAAGTTTTTTATTTTAACTTAAAAAATTTGTTAAAACAAGTTCTTTATAATCTTTGCTAATCTTCATGAAGATAAAGAATTAATGTGTATATTAATTTATGTTTTATCATTTGTTTATTTATTTTTCAACTTCATTTTTAATTTCAGAGTAAGTGTGCATTGCACACCGGTAGGTTTAGTGTTAAACAGTTTTACAGGGCTAGTTTTACAGACCTTTTGACCTGTATAGGGTCCACCTGGTTTAGCGGGAGAGCCAGGTCCGCCTGGACCTCGTGGATTCGAAGGCCTTACTGGAAAACCCGGACTATCTGGATTAGATGGTAAACCTGGACAAAAAGGTGACAAAGGTCAACAAGGAGAGCTAGGACCTATTGGACCGCGTGGTTTACCTGGAAGCACTGTAAGGTTTTTGAACTCTGTAAAATGATCACATCTAGCTAACTGTTCAAAATTTTCAGGGTTCCCCGGGTATACCTGGCATTGCTGGCATTCCAGGAATGGAGGGACGACCTGGATCTCCGGGTCCTCCAGGTCCTCCCGGACCACCAGGACCGGCAGGATCGGATGGCGATATGTTGACCACAAATGATGTTCTGGAAACTATTGGCAGCCCAGGCGTTAGTGGTCCTAGAGGTTTGCCAGGTACCCCAGGATTAGTAAGTGTCTTAAGTTTTAAAAGATTTTATTTATTATCTTCATTTTATTTGTCTTACTATTTGTTTACTAATTATTTTTGTAGTATTTGTTTTACTAGTTGTTTATTAACTATTTTTATTTTATTTATTTTAATATTTGCTTATTCATTATTTTGTTCCGTATTTATTTAATAATTTAAATTCGAACTGGTTACCATTTAAACTTAGCCAGGTGAAAGAGGCCCGCCTGGAGAACGAGGTCCAGAAGGTAAAATAGGACCTCCGGGAATGCCAGGAAAAGATGGCGCTCCAGGATTACAAGGACCACCTGGGGTTAGAGGACAAACTGGAATGCCAGGCCTCCAAGGATCACCAGGACGTAGCATTACCGATTCAGAAATCCGAGACATATGTGCCAGTGTGCTACGAGGTAAATATTTATTATATTTTAAAACGATCTAGAATACAAAATTATACAGTTAAGAAACTGATGGCTGGATTAGAAAAGGTGTGCAACATCCTTGTGCAATGTGACCAATTTATGGAATATTCTTTGCATTTGAAGAATAGAAAGATAATTATTCGTTTTATTGCCACGTACGTATACAGAACAGATGACCGAGATGGCAGCACTGATGCAAGGTCCACCTGGTCCACCTGGTCGAGGCCGTCCAGGTCGTCCTGGATCACCTGGTCCTCAAGGTCGCCCAGGTACACCCCAAGAAAAGGGTTACCAACCCCTGTTTGCCTGCATTTATTTCTAGAACTGTAGAATTCGATACGGTCACGGGTTTCTGGTATCTTTTCACGAGAAACTGGTAACGTTTCGCAATAATCGCTGCACAAGAATATACACAATGTTCCCGATAATCATACTGAATATCACGATGATCATCGTCGTCATTGTTCCGTCATGAGTTGCTTGAAATTTCATCTTCATCTTTAGTTAAACTCGGCATTCTTCAGTGACGTGATGCGCGCATCTGCTCGATTAACAATCGATCGATCAGGGATTAACATCTCACGTGGTTGTACACCGATAAAGACGATGGAATCCTGCATGTGTCACAGAGCAGCTGAAAGAACTAACAGAGGGTCTACGAGGGCCACCCGGGTTGCCAGGGCTGGCCCGACAGGGCCGTCCTGGTCGAGCCGGAACCCAAGGCATCCCAGGTACCTACTAGACAGAACATCCTAACATGTTTCTCCTTATATTTCCTTTACTTTCATTTAATAAATTTTACATTGTATTTAATCTTTTTCCTTCGTTTGCTTTTCTATTGAAACTAACTTTATGGGGTTAAGCCAGTGATGGGCAGATTAAGTTCCCACCGGTGTGCATGCTTAAGGAGAGTCTAGGGAGAATCCACAGTAAGTCTAAAGAGATCCTACAGCCTAGGGATATATTAGGAAGAATTCAAGGAGATTTCAGAGATAATTTAGAAAAATTCTAGAGGAAGTCCAAGAAAATGCCAGGGATAATTTAGGAAAGTCTTAGCTAGCCCTTCTGATGGAAGTAAGGTGATATTAGAAAGAATCTGGGGAGACTACAGGGAGAATCTAAAGAAAACCTAAATAGAGTAGAGGATACAAAGAATCTATAGAGATTTTAAGTATATTCGATGTGGATTGCAGACAGAACCTAGAAATGTTCTAGAAAGATTTTGCAATTGCTCATTACTGGTTTAAACAAGGCATCACCAAATGGTTTTGGTATAGAAGTCACGTTCACATATCATTTTTACATTTTTACATTTTCACTCTAATTCGGAAACATACGAAACCACGCGTCCACAATTTGATGAAACTGAAGATTTGTAGAACTACCAAAAGTGAAAGACTATTTTCTTGTATTTGTGGATATACAAGTATAAGATCTGGAATTATCCTGTAAAGTTTGATACTCCCGTCTGTCTTGAAAACTACTGACCCTTTGTTACAATCTTTTTTGAGATTTTTGAATTCTTATAAATAAAAATAATAGGAAAATTACAATGAATAAATATTTTCTACTTACAAGTTTTATTTTAAGAAAAATTACATAATGTTACAAAGCAACATTTTGAGAAGGTGCAACGAAAAATTGCAATTACAAAACATTACGAATATTTCCAACGATTAAAGATTAAAAATATTTTCATAATTATTATTTCATTAATTATGAATTCCTAATTTCTATATTCCGAAATTATCAAATTCTAAAATTCCCAAATTTAGAAATTTCTAAAATCCTATGTTTCTAAATTACTAGTTCCTAACTCTCCATATTTCAAATTTTTTAATTCGAACACTTCAATTTCCAAATCTCAATATTCTCCAATTTTGGATTTTCCAAATTTCCATATCCCTAATTGCCGATAGTTGTAAACCAATAATTTTCTAAATGTTTAACTTTCAGAAATTTTCTTATTGCCCAATTCCTAAATTCGTAAATTTCCAAAATTTAATATTTCCAAATTTTTAAAAATATAAATTTCTAAAATCCTCAGTTTTCAGTCTCAGTAATTTTAAATTCTTGAACTTCAAAATTCTTAAACTTCCAAACATTCAAATTTCTAAATTTCTAAATTCTCAAGTCTTCAGAATCTAACTTCCTTTTCCAAATATCTCATTTTCAATATTTAAAAACCGCGTAGACCGGCAATGTAACAGATGTCACTATAAGGAGACTCATATACAACATAATCACACGTTTATACGACAAGAATCACATATACCTACATATACAGTACAGCATAATGTTGCAAACTTTAAACTGATTTTTACCGTGGGTTAATTTGAAGGCAGACAACCATTTAGTTATGCCCAAATTGGACCACTTTTTTCGCTTCAAAAAATACAACACTTTTCGAAATCTGTTTCCAAGTAATTAAAACTGAAAAACTATAGTTGATTTGATATTTAGACAAGTATTTAACACTGCATGTTTTTAATATATAATGCATGTGCTAAAAATACGCCAAGAGTTAATAAATCTTCTAAATAAATGTTGAATCGATTAAATCATTACTACTTTATAGGTGACCCAGGGTCTCCAGGACTACCCGGTGAGCGTGGTTTCGTAGGATTACCTGGACCACAAGGTCCCATGGGTCCTCAAGGTCCTCCTGGAGATCAAGGAGAGAAAGGTGACAGAGGACCGGAAGGCGTTGGCGTGGAAGGTCCAATGGGGTCAAGGGGACTACCTGGTATTATAGACCAGTTCTCATTCATTATCACTTACTAAATTCATAATATTTTCTCACAAATGTATGTTAATAGGGCCACCTGGAAATGATGGTGTGGGTCTACCTGGCCGGCAAGGAGAACGGGGAGAACCGGGCAGACCAGGTAAAGAGAAAAAAGTTGTAAACACGTTTTTAAGATGCGGTTTTGATATTTTTAGTTTCGTTTATCGATAGGCGTACCTGGGATAAGAGGGCCAGCTGGACCGCCAGGATTACCAGGATTCTGCGAGTTTTGCAATTATCCAAGTGCAAACTATTTACAGTATACTCGCGGTAATGAAAAAGGTCCCTAAATTAAAACTGACTCTACTTACGCGGGAGTAAACAATGAAATTTTATGATATCAAGAGAACAAGTATGAATTTACGAATGATGGACTTTATGCTCAGTAATACATAGTTTTAAACAGTTTTTAAATCACTGCCATGTTACGATTTTTTAAACGCGAGTCCTCGAATTGTGGACACTGGGGTATTCAAGACCCAGCTTATTTTAATTCGTACGAATTTATTATTGGTACTTACAACCTAAATTTGTAAAACTGTATATAGTGGTGTGAAAACTCGAAACATTTTGTAGTGCAACAAGTAAAAAATAAATAGTATTAAAATTTTTAACCGGTTTATTTATATGTAATTCTGGTGACTACTATGTACTCAAGGTATTCTAGCATGATTGGTAATATAGTTTTTCGAATTTTCAAATATAAAATTAAGTAAATTGTGATTACCCATCAACAATGTATGTGTAACTTCTCTTTACGGTATAGTAAATAAAAAAATAAATATTTCCATTTATGAAGCGTTAATTTTTATTACGGTTTATTGAGGGAGTAATGATGTCGACTGCTTTAAAGATATTATGACTTGATTGCTATTTTAGTTTTTCAAATATAGAAGGATAATATTCAATAAATTATGGACACTCCTCTATGAAGCTTCGGAAAAGTCAAGTAAAGTTTTAAGAAGTCAAAAAGTATTTAAAAATGATTGCAGGCCATCATTTAAAATGTCGCCATATTGGCGAGTAACTCAGTTCCGTTCTAATTGCAATCTTGAAGATATTTTATGTTATATTAGTGTAAAGTAGTGGAACGATAATGTAAAAAATATTTGTAATTATAGAAAAAGCGAAATACAAGAGCAAGAGGAAATAATAAGTTTTGTAAAAAAATATAATCCTGATAAAAATATATATGTAAAAATATTTATTACAAGCAGGAGTATCGTTTATTTTATTATTTAGTGTATAATAAAAAATGATCCAAAAACTTTTTCACACCACTGTATGGATGTTAGCCCCACAAATGATTTTACTGAACTTACTTGAATATTCGGGAAGCCATGTATTAAAAATCACACGAATTAAAGTAATTGCCATAGTACTTCTTGTCAATAATGTAGATATTTAACTATAATATTTAATATTTGGTTCGTTACATGAAATTCGAAAGAAACGTTTATAAATCCTATCTATTTTTTAAGAAATAAAACGAATTTGTCCGTGATAAAAATCAAACTTGTGTATTTATTATGAATTTAAACTTGAAAATTTTATAGTTTAGGATTTCAAAAATTTTGGAATTTGGAAATTTCGTTAAAAAATCTGGAGATTTGCAAATTTTGAATATTTAAAAATTTGCAAATTTAGATATTGGGAAATGTTAAACTTTTGAAAATTTATAAATTATGGAACGTAACAATTTAGGAAATTAGTGATAGCAGAAATTTGGAAATTTGAAATTTGAAATTTTGGGTCTGGAAATTCGCAAATTTGTTAATTTGCTTGCATTTTTCATAAGAGTGCATAACACTCTAGCAGGTTCACGTCCATAGAAGTTCCACTTAAAAAACTGAATGATTATTTTAAAATAAATAGAGTAAAAAGAATTCTACAATACGCGTTTTTAAATATGTTTACTACTATCCCGCGCTCAATAGTCCTATTCCTCGTTCTTCTGTTCAAAGAAGCGATGGCGCCACCAACCATTGGTGCTCGTTGAAATCAGTGATGGCCGCGAGGCTCGCGATGCACATTACGTCTAGATTGCATTGAGTTTGTTTATCGCAACGTTCTCGTTCCAGGAGGATTTCTGCGACTTTAGTTCGAGGTAGTCCAAATTTCGCCGCGTTTTCAATTAACAAAATCGTTCGAATGAATCGTATTTATCATAACGGTTAATAAAAACGACGCGGTTACTGTTCTTGACAGTTCGGTCCTGTGTTCAGAGTAGCAGTAGCCACTCGAGTGCCACGAGAAGTGTCGTTTCGTCTCCACTTGGCAGACCTTTTCAGAACAGTAGCCGTACTAATGACATCGTGCATGTGATCGAACGATACGAAAAAAGTTTTTGTCGACACGGTGACGGTGACCCCACACCCGTCGGCACTTTTTTTTCTCTCATCCTTGCTGGAGACACGCGCATCAAAGGTGTCTAAGGTATGTATACCGGCAGAGCAGGTTAGGTGCACCGCCGTGTCTCGTGACGGCGTTATGGACGAATTCACATACGTATGTGCATACGTACACATTTTCGTATATTTTTAGCATGATGGAACAAGAACTTCTGTTTTTCTTGTTTATTTCCGTTTTACAGTACCCGATAAAACTTTATTACTCGAATGAATAATAAAGGTATCTCGTTATCAAAAAATATTGTTTTGAAAGAAGCGTTAAAATAATTTAAACCGATATATAATACAGGCTTCAGGCTTAGATTTTGCTTGCCTTGCAGAAATGACGTCCCCTTATTTATTTACCGTTATGATATATTATAACGGTAACGATAAGCTTCGACAAATAAGATTAACTTCATATGCGTCTAATGTAATATAACGGGCACTGTCCCGATGAGTTTACGTCCTATCTGGTAAAGGAAGTGTTAAACAGTGCCCCACTGACACACGTTGTTTCCTCTACTCGGCACCGGTCCAAAACATTATTCTCAATTGATTCATAGTGGTCGTGTACCGATTGTTAAAGTTATTTGACTCTACTGCAGTTCATCAATTTGTAATCCGATCATGTACCTTTCAAATTCGTGTGACGTCTTCCAACGATTGACATTTATCTGTGACATTGATGTACGATCAATGTGCAATATCCTTTGATTAGTTATTCTCGGCTATAGCGCTATCTGTGACAGCAGATTAGTGAGCTGTAAGTTTTAATATGTGTGACACGATCAATGGTTGCCCTTTGAGATTATTGATTATTGCACCGTTATTCAAATGTAGCAGAGATAGATTTCAATTGAAGTATCCAAAATTGACCGCGCCTTTTGGCCGTTCCATTTCGCGCGTTCCTCTGTACGCACCAAAACTGTCCCACATTCCTGGACGTTCCTCTGTCTCCTCGGGCGATCTTATACATCCCCACCTGGCCCACTTATTGTATTGATTCAAACTTAGGCATCTACACACATTCCTCATTCCTTTGCAACTTCCTGCTTGACGATCTTCTTCTGACGCTTCCGGTATGATCCTTCCGGCAATTTGCGCATCACAAAGGCGGTAATTCCATCGAGGAAAATGTATAGGTGAAAATGGCAAACCGATATGGTATATAGGTTATGGACTTTCAGGTTACCTGGGAAATCCTTTAGGGTACACAGTGCACCAGGAAATACAAAAATTATTTTAGAATGTCTTCTACGAAAAACAAATGATTTTACTCAGAAATAGATAAAGTACTTATATCAGAAATTTTTAGTTAATTAATTAATTCCTATATTACTGGCAGAGTTATTAATAAATATACATATATTTAACCTTTAACCAGCAAAGTGATGTCTATCAGACATCAGTAGTTCTTTATTTTTCTTATAAATGCAACTTATCTAATTTTTAAACAAAATAATGTGCATAATGAACGATACTGCCTTTTTCAAAATTATGTGAACCCGTTTTCGGTCATAATAAGAAAGTCTTATCTAGTAAGATACACGAGGAACTGCATTATTGAAGATAATAGAATTATTATTAATTTTAATTGTATTTCGAAATATCCAGTGTTTTTATGTTTTAAGTATTTATTCAAATTAATTTGTAGTATTCCGATAATGTGTAAATTTCTCAGCATTGTTTAGTATCAGATGCAGGTTATGTTTCGCCTCTTGTTTTATTTCGCATTAGATATTGATAAATTCAGAAAAGAACTAATAATTTTGAAAAGTTAAAAATTTCAACCTTTTATTACCGCAGGATTTTGCAATCAGATACCTTCTATTCATTAATAATAACACGAAATACCTACAATAAATAATGGTTTCAAAGTTCAGAAGGTTTCATAAGATTAATGGAACTGCATGTTTTCGCAGCTAGTGGTTTCGAATCTAATATCAGAATTTATGGAAAACAAAATTCCAGACAAAAATCAATTACATGTATGAAACTAGCTATTCAAATTTTGCAATTTGCTCATTTTGAACCTAATAAGAGAATTCAAAAATTTTAAATGGTGCATCTAACGTGGCGGATTAAAAATATAAGTGACGATAATTTTCTATGAAATTGAATTTTCAAGGGATTTCCGACTTAAGTCTTAAAATATTAATTTTGAACTTACTCTTAAAATTTCAAATAGTAAATCTAATATTGCGGGCGGAAAATATGACTTAAAAGATTTCTATAGAATTGGGTTTTCAAGAGGTTCTGAGACTTGTTAATTCTGAATTTAATATCAGAATTTCAAAATTTGAAATAATGGGTTCAATGTGGTGGACTGACAATATAAAAAGCAGATTTGAATGAAACTTGGTTTAGTTAGTTTCTTGACTTACTAATTCCGAATGTGATGTCAGAAATTGAAAATTCAAAATGGCAGATTCAATATGGCGGATAAAAATGTGCAAACCAATCACATTCCAATGTTTTCTGATCAGTTTTTACATTTTTTTTTTGCCACAGTTCCGCCGTTTTCAATTTTCCTTTTGTAACGATAACTTTTAAATGAAAAATCAATATCTTTTTTATTTTAAAGATATAAGACATGCAGTTAAGTAAATTTAAATGTTTTCTTTACAAATTTTTACAATACTTTTGTATATTGTTACAACTATTGTTACACTCTAAATATGTCATCTAAATTTTGACTAACGTACTTCAATAAATACTTAATTATCGATTATTTAAATTTGAAAAAAGCGAAATGAATATACTTTTTGTATGAATTATTGTAATAGTGATAATTTTATACGTTCAGTTTAAAATAATACATGTGTTCTAATGTCTAAATATTTAAAAGAAATAAGAAATGGTGGCAATCTAATTTCGCGATCACGTTACAAGGTGATTCGTTGATTGCTTCCTGGAATAATCAGGATAAGATCTTCCAGTAAATAAAATTTCACCAACGGCTCACGCGAACGTGTACTTACTTACCTTCTAGAGAGTATCATAAAATATCGATTAGCCACTACAGAAACCTACATATATAGTTTTTACTGCATTTATCATGACCGCCTATATATTTTCCAAGCATTCCATGTGCTCTTGGTAGCAGTGATATTAACCAGATCAGCGAAAAAGCTTTGTTCGCCGTATAAAACTTGCTTCTGCACAAAGCTTTACAAAACGGGCCTCAAGGGGATTACATAAGTTATCCCATAAGGATTTGCTTTTCCAGTTCCTATCTGATTTACTGTTGCACTTTATACTGCCTTGCGGAATATTTCTTGCTTTTGATGTATTTGAAAAGGCAGTCTTCAATTAACGATGAATGCCAATTGAAGTGGGAAATGAATTGATGAAATCGATAAAATACGAACGAGTTTTATTGAAAATATGAGGTCTGTTCATTTTTATCTGAATTTTACTGGCAGTGTAATTTTTAGGTACGGTTCGATACGCAATAGATTTTCCTTATATTGCTAATGGATAGGAACGTAGAAGTGGACATTTTTTAATATTGAAAGTGTTCCTATATTTGTATATTTGAAAATTGAAAAATGTGTAAGTATGAATGTAAATTAAAAAATCTACCGACTGGGAAATTAAAAAATTAGAAAAGTAGAAAATTAGATAATAGAATAATTTGTAAATAATTTGTATAATTTGAATGATTATGAATAATTTGCAAATAAGCTGTAAATTTAAAAACTTGCAAATTTCTAAATTTTTACGTTTTTTTAATTTGGAAAGTTAGAAATTTGTAGATTTAAAAATTAAGAAATTTTTAATTATTGAAGTTTGTAAAATATCAAATCAAATATCAGTTTTAAATTTGGATATTTGAAATTTTTTTTTGTATATTTAATAGTATATACACCAATTTCTAAATTTCAAAATTGGAAAGTAAGAACACATAAAAGCCTGTTACTGGATTATTCGTATTTTTAAATGAACTCAGTGATAACATTGCCACTTTTTATGATACTCATTATCATTCGTTTGAAAATTTCGATTCATTAATAATGCGTCTGGCTATTAATATTAAATTTAGGAGCCAGTATTTAGCTTATTATTTAGTTCCAGTATATTCTATATTTCAAAGGGCTTATTTCGTAAATAAATTGATTAAATATGCATAGACCTTTTGAATATAAAACGAATACAGATATAATATTCGCTATTACTTAAAATAACGTTGATATTCTTGTTTTAACGTTCAAATATCAGTTTAATATAAAAAAAAGAAAATAAAATTTTAAGAATACGAATTTACTTGACCGTCTTCGCCGTCACAACTGCTATAATAGTATTGTAAAATTAAATATATGTATATGATCATCATAAAATTAAACGTTAAATATTTTAATAAGTATTATAAGAAGCAATCGAATGTGTCTTTGTACTTTTACTTCAGAACCATCAAATAAAATTTTATTAAAATTGATATCCCGGTAGTAATAACAGTATTTATGAATGTTGTCGTAATTTCAAAATTAAGAAGCCCTATATAAAAATCTTAGTGATCGTCGAGTATAAAAATTATTATCCTTCATAGAGTATTCACTTATATGAGCCGTTTATATTTAGGGTTTACATTTCAATAAATTAAAAATATATTAGTAAGCACTAATAGACAATTTTTGTATATTATGTGGTTTTAGATAGTGTATGTTTATTATTAAATAGTGTCTTTTGCAGACTAAAAAGAAATAAAGGTTTTATTATACCCAAATTGCCTCACTAACAGAATTAATGAATTATTGTAATCGTTAATTAAACACATAATATTTCATTTATTCATTTATTCTTTTTCTTAATTTCACCGCGATTCTTCTTTTATCACCAATTCTCTTGGGTCCTATTTCTCTAAACATAATAAAAATAATAACATTCTTTGAAAATGAGGATTTTACTAAAGTGACGTTATTACCCAGAAAAGTATTTTTATTTTGTTATTAACACATACCAGTTTCACTTTTAGTTGCATCATGATTATAATTATTGAAATCATTCTGAGTCATATTTTTTATATAATAACTATATTATTTATATTAAATAACAGTGAAGTTGTTAAGAGGATTTGTGCACCGATATTGAATCAAGAACCGTGTCGACTTTGTCGGGTATTTATTAGAAACTGAACTAGAACTTGCTTGCAAGCTCATAACAGAAATCAGCAATCTGGACAGACCTACAGATCTTTATTCATATTGAGGTTATGCCAGCAATAATATACAATTTGTAGTTTTTCACAGTATTGTCAGTATTAATAAAAACCGGAGTTAAATTGTACCATAATATATTCAACTAAAAATCATTTCAACCTAAGGTGAAATTGCACCACTTTCAAAATGAACGGCTCATATATAATTAATTCACAGGATTTACGCTAATAGCCATTTATGCAGTTAATGCAGCGTTACAAATTTCTATAAAAAAAGGGACCAGCAATAATTGAAGTCTGTTAATAAACTTTAGATCGATAATGAGGTAAATTTAAATTATTGTAATGGGGACCTCAAACGATCAATATATATTTTCAATATTTCAGAACATTCACTATTAATACATTACTAATGAAGTATCGTCATGAAATTGACACCAAATATTGAGGTCTAGAAACTACAAAATTCACAGCTTTCGAAGATATTAGTCATCTGAATTTATTAATTTTTAAATTTGAAATTCAAAAGTTTGAGGGCTTCTATATTTCCAAATTTTTCAACTTAAAATTTTTAACTTACAAATATTCCCACATTTTCAAAGAATAATTTTCAAATCGCAATATTCCCATATCCACCACTCACAATTTCTGAAATTTCTAAACTTCTGAATTTTTAAATCTGAAAAATTCTGTTACTTTTAAACTACAAATTTCTCGATTTCTAAGGTTCTAAGTTTCTAAATATTCCAATCTCCAAATTTCAGTATTCCCAAAACTCCAAATTCTCCATCTTGTAAAATTTTTAAACTTCGAAATTTACAAACCTTGAAATTCCCAAATTTTCAATTTCTAAATTTAAAAATTTATGCATCCGCAAATTCCTAAATTTCCAGATTAAATCCCAAAATTCATAACTTTTCCTAAAATTTTTAAACTTCCAAACCTCAAAATTCCCAAATTTTCATATTCCAAATCCCCATATTTAGAAATGTACAAATCCATAAATTCTTAAAGTACCAAACTAAATCCCAAAATTATTAAATCCTCCATATTCCCAAAATTTCTGAACTTCTATATCTCCTAATCTCCAAGTTTACATATATCTAAATTTTCAATCCTCAATTTCAGATTGCCAAATGTTGAAATTCTCAAATTTTCCGGTTCACTCTCAATACATTATTAATAAATACGAACATTGAAATATTTATCACACAAACACTGAAATATTGAAAATATAATATTGATCGTCTGTCTCCATAACGAACACCGTGAACCACCGATGCCTCACGTAACGGGGACGTGTTCGATAGGTGTTATAGCAGCAAACGGAGCAGTATTCTTCGCTACAGAGTAAAAACAATTCTCCGATGAACCTTCGAAACGACTGGTATCGGTTTCGAGTACCAACACTCGATCTCCATTCGCTATTTGCTTTTGATTATTGGAAACGAACGAGGATGTATACGATGGTTTCGATTCTAGCAGCTCCTCAGCTGATTGTTCGCAGTCATTAAAACTCGTTATGCAAACTCGGTTTGAAGGGCGAACCAGCATCGATGGTGCTCGTATTGTTCGCCACTTCGCTCTTTAATTACGCGGCCTAATGAACTTTGTAAATGCTTTCCAGTCCGACGTTACCGATGGATATTCGATACTCCTGGTCCTGCAAATTTTCAAGCAATTCGATCAGTGCACTGCGATGCCTATAAAAAAAGTGCACAACTGCTGACACGCTGATTCAATTCATATAATCATAGAATTATACCGGAAGACTACGATAAATTATAGAACTAATTATAAATTGCAGAAATAATTCTGTGTAATTATAGATTAGTCATAGATTTATTAAGGATCCTACAAGTAATAATTCTGTGCACGTTAGGCTGATATCTGGAGTTCAATTTTAAATATATTGGTTAGATATCTTAAAATCTTGTTCTGTCTGCTGAGAAATGAGTCCGGTTAAATTTTATTATATTTCATGATATTAGAGGGTCAATGATTTAAAAAATATCCCTGTTAATATCTTAAAAAATCTTTATTAGCCTAATGACATTATTTGTAAAATGGACTTTCATAAATGTAAAGTGACTATTCGTAAAAATTATTCTCAAATTTACCGTGTAATGATTTTCCACTGTCAAATAAATATGTTTTGAAGTAATAATATACTAACAAAAATTGCATTCTTTCTATTGCAGAATACAAAATTTAATAACTGGTAGCAATGCCTAATATTTAATTGAAAATATAACGAATATTACTCATAAGGGTGAATACATTAATAGGGCGTCTCATAAAAAAAATTGCAAATAAATATCACCTTAGTGCACCTCTTTAAAATAAGAAAGAAATTTTTATACAAACTTCTTGAACAACTATTTAACTACTTTTGAATTAAATTTAATATAACATTTACTCAGGAAGATGTTACTTATGCTCCATACACATTCTCAGTTGAAAAATTAAAAAATTGTCAAATTTACAAAATTTTAAGTTTTCAAATTTAGTAATTTTGCAGCTTTCAAATTTAAATATTTTCAAATGTAAGAATTCTGAAATTTAAAATTTGTTAAATTTACACATACAAAGTTTTTAATTTACAAATTTTTCAATATCAAAACTCAGAAATTTAACCTTTTTCAAATTTACACATGTAAACTGTCTCAAGTTTAACACTATTTCTACCACGATTTTGTGTATACCTATTTGGACCAAAAGGTGTTTTTTGACACCTTTTCGTTTGAATGCAAATAATTGCCAAAACTGTTGGGATTTCAAATTATCAGTTAAATGTAGATAATTTGTGGAATATATTTATTGATACATTGATGTGTTTTTATTGCAAAATATAAATATAACCGTGTACACTAAAATACAACGTGGCGGAAAATAAGCGAATATCAAAGTTATACTGCAACTCTTGTATTTTCCGTTACAACTGAAATCGCGATTCTCTAATCTGATTATAATTGATATCATGCTGCACAATGGTGTTGATATTTATATGTAAAATGGTTTAGAATTAGACACTGTCATCTTTAAGGTGTCAGAAGACACCTCATGGTAGAAACAAGTATACCATATGCACATTTTTAGATCTAGGATGAGCTGGAAGAAAATGATATGGCTGAATTAATTTAACAACTATTGTATGAAAAGTACAAAAATTAATTGTGGAGAAATGATTCAAATTAGAGAATAATTTTAAGTTAAAATTTGAAAGGTGTCTTTTGACACCTCTTGGTAGAAATAGTGTTAAACACTCTCAAATATACAAATTCCTGAAATTTTCAAACTTGCAATGTTATGTCTATAAATCATAGCAACCCCTACTATTTAATTGAAAAATATTTACAAAATACCAAGTTACTTATAAGGGTGAACACATTAATAGATTGCACAATCAGAAATAAAAAGACAAATTCTTTGCCGAAATAAACCTTTCTATACTAACAAGCGTAGTAAAATGGCAAAGTTTTACAATTTCATGGTGTGAAGTGATTAATTGATTCTAATCGAACTGTAGAGAGAAGTTGAGTATGTATGTGTTATAAACGGCCGCAAATAAACTCCAATTATTTCGTAGCCGTACATTTCCAGTAATTAGTAGTGAAAAAGTCAATAGCTTCAAGTGCCTATTTGGAGCATTCGCCGGTTCGAAGAATTGTCAAAGAGCTATTTTCGCTTGCCTGAGAAACGTCGACGGTTTTGTTGCTTTTAAAAGTGCATTCCATCGAGAGTACATTCACATACAACGGACGATTTCTTTGGATAAGGACAAATTTAGGCGGAGGAGTATGTACTGCATCACTTGCTTTCGTTCTGGGAGAATTGAGTACGTATATAAACTTAAAATTTCTACATTGGCGAATTCTTAAACTCCGAAATTCTATAATTCTGAAATTTTCAAATACTGAAATTTCAAAATTTTCAAACTTCCACGTTTGCTGATTTTCAAATTTTCAAATTTAAAAATTCCTAAATCGAGTTCCAAAAATTTGGAATAAACAATTCTTAAAGTTTCAAATTTTCATATTTCCATGTTTCCAAAAATCCAAATTTTCAAATTTTAATATTCCCAAATTAAAAATTCACAAGTTGCAAATACTCACATTTTCAAATCTCCAAATTTTCAAATTTCAATATTCTGAAATTAAAAATTCACAAGTCGCAAATACCCACATTTTCAAATTTCCATATTTTCAAATCTCCAAATTTTCAAATTTCCATATTTTCAAATTCCAAAATTCTCAGATTCCTGTCACCAAATTAAAAGTTTCTAAATCAAATTTCCCCATATTCTCAAGTTAGAAATTTCTAAATCAACTTTTCAAATTTCTATATTTCCAAATCTCTGAATTTCAAAAATTCAAATTTTTAAATTCTAAAACTTTCGAACTTCAGTCACCAGATCCTCAAATTAAAAATTCCTACATCAAAAAATTTCCGAGAATTAAGACACGAATTAATTATACAATCTATATGCAGTTTTGTAATGCATTTAAATATATAAAAAACGAGTACTATTTAAAAAAATATTTTATTGACGTTATTTGTGAAATATCAGCATTTTGAATTTTCAATTCTTATTTGAATCAAATAAAAAATATATCACAATCAGTTGTATAAAAAAATCGAGTAACAATATAATAAACACTCTTTCGTTATATGACCAATACAAAAATCAAAGTAACTAACTCCACGTTTTCATGTTATTTTACAGTTGTAGCGTTGAGGTATTTAATTAGGAGTGAAACACTTAGTAAAAAAAATAAGAAGCACTTTTATTTTGTAGAGTGATTTGTAAATGAACGGCTCATATGTTGTAGACACAGCCTAATAAACGACTGTACGGTATCTGATGTATTTTTAGCTTTGCTGAGGCAATTATTTGCGTAAACACATTCCAGACCGAAGAATTTTAACGAATGAAGATAAGAAATAAGGTTTGAATACCGTAACTGAAAATTATATTGGCTGAACTGAGAATTAAAAATGTCTCATTATTGTTATCCTTATTTCGAAATAAATCTGCCAAAATAAATCATCAGAAGAAAACAGTGTTTATGTGTTAATTAAAACAGCAGCGAGGTCGTATTTTGATTACATTATGCAATTAGCAAGATTCGTTTCACTCTTTATTAACTTGTTGTTAATCGAAACTAACGTCGTGCAAATTAATGTACAGTGGATTCTCGTTATATTGCCACCCACAGAGATTTACGAAGAATGTTACAATATGAAATTTCGAAATGTAGAAATAGCAGTTGGAAATTTTGTGAGTTTGAGAGCTAGAAAATATGTGATTTTAAAACTATGGAATTTGGGAATTTAGAAATTATGGAATTTTAAGAATTTAGTGATTTGGAAATTTGCGAGTTTAAAAATTTGAGAATGTGGAAGTTTTGGAATTTAGGAATTTGGAAGTTGGCTAATTTGAGTGTTTAGGATTTTGAAATTATGGAATTTATGAAATTGTAGAATTTACGTGCTAGAAAAATTGGAATTTGGAAATGTATAAATAGTAAATGGAAATTTTTGAAATTGTAAAATTTGAGACTTTCAAGTTTTTGGCAAACTTGGAAAGTGAGAAATCGGGACATCTGGAACTTTTTAAATTTAGCAAATGCAAAATGTGGAAATTTAATTATTTTCAAATTTTTAAATTCGAGGATTTAAGAATGAGGGAATGTGGAAATTTGGAGATATAGAAATTAAAGAATTTGGAAATTGGGGTATTTAAAATTTGGAAATACGAAAATTTGTAATTTTGGAGTAGGCGCATTTGAAATTTTGTACATATGTAGATCTCAAGCTTGAAAATAGACATTTGAAAATTTAATAATTGTGAAATGTAAAAATTTACAAATGTGGATATTTATATACTTTCTAATTTGAAAATTTGCGAGTTTTGGAAGTTGGCAATTTATTAACTTGAAACTATGAAAACTTGTTTGCACATTTTACAGTACTCAGATCTGCCGATTCGCCATTACGCTCCATAGAAGTTTCCCTTCATTGTTTTCAAAGAATCAAATTCTTTTAGTCGTTTAGTTAGACGTTACTCCTTAATTAAGATCACACGAAAAAGAATATAATCGTTATTCGCAGCTAATAATAAAATATGTGAATCGTAATAGTTAACTCACTCAAATATTACTTAGCAATGTTATAAAAAAACAAATAAAGATAAATTTATTTCCCAATGCAAATTTCAAGAAAAGCATTTCAGTAGATTTTGTAATTCAAAAAAAGAAACTTGTGAATGACTCAATCCTGTAATTTTAGTTAAATAAATCATTATGCACGGAATCTATGAGCAACCAGAATGAATCGTAACAATAGTGGTTTGGTTCTCATAGCTCTCGTAACTCCATAAAATCGTGTCATCGCGATGGCCCGTTTTCTGCTGTTGCAAAACACGGTTCCTGTGCATTGTTCGAAGTTACCGAAAGGCATCGACGGCAAAGTTCATCACTTGTACTGGCATAAATACGCTTATAAACTTCGATCGTCACGAAGCATCATCGTGCATCGAAACTACTAATAAAAATGCAATTTTAAAGGTGCATGACAGTTACGTGGCATCGTTACGTATAGGTTATATAACAGACGGTAGTAAACAAGATATTTTGCATTGGTCGTTCTATCTGCTACGACTGTAGAAAGTATTCGTATATTTTCTCTTAATTGATTTAAAAATTTTCAATATGTACAGTTTTCACTTATTTGAATTTTCAGTTTTAACTAATTTAGGATTTTGGTAAACTAACCTTTTTTTAAGGAGAGCAGAAATTATTATGTTTTTTTACAGACAGTACTGTTATTTTCAAATTTTCCTTATTAAATACTGTAGAAAGATAAAAAAAGTGTAATATTATTAATACATTATGTTACTTATGAAAAGACTGATGATACAAATTTGATATGCAAAATAGTACAAAAAATATGCAAAATGTAATATGATAGAAGAATTATACAATATTTCCCATTAGGAATGTAAAATACATATTCTAGAAAACTATTAAGTATACAATAAAAATATACAATGAAAGAATTGAAAGAAAAATAAATGTAACAAGAAAGTAGTTTTCTACTTTATAGTTGTTGCAGGTGATTTCAACTGATACATTTCGTAGATATCATATTTAATTATTTTGAATTAATTATTTTAAAAATTGTTTAATATGCAAGTAAGAAATTTTGTTATGCGCAAATAATAATATCGATGAAATATTATTACATTCGTTACATAAGTGTCATGTTCATGCAGTGGATTTTTCAGTCGAAATGAAAAAATGACTCGTGGTGTACGATTTCAACTAACAGCAACTACATTTTAGACAGAAACCGAATTGTTACGCAATATTTCGGTGAAAACAATACTTTTCGAATGTGCTGTATTTCGCTATACTTGCGAATCCATTGAGAGAGAGTAATACGTGAAAACGCGCGAGCAGAGGCATTAGTCTTCATGCGCAGCAACACTCTTAAGCCTCTTCTTTTGCCCGATTTCCCTTTCTTCCAACTCTTTTCATCCTTAATGCACCTGACTCTGTAACATTTTGGCGAAATGCAACCAGCGAAGCATTCCTCTTATCGATTTCTCGTTTCGTTGCACCGAGGAATCGATTCCCCGAGTAACACGACGCAAACAGTGTCGACGATTATGCCAGAAATAAAAACTTTTTATATGGGGGAGCGTGGAGATAAAAGTAACATTTTTCACGTTTGATCTGCAGTAAAGAGGTGCTTAAAGAAAGAAATCGACAGACGGACTTCACAAAATAATTTTAACATATAAAACACGGTACATGCACGAAGCGAATACGGACACTCGAAAGTCAAATTTTGCAAGAGTACATTTTCAAACATTTAGGTTAGGACGCACGTTTTTCGACCTTTGAATGCACCTTTCATAAACATTTCACTATTTTGCGCAGTGTAAAGAACCCAGCATATGAAATTTAGAAAATAATTTTAATATGTAAAATATGTGCGTGTTTATACACGATTACATATAGATGACGGAAAGTACAATGAGTAATAGTTAACATAGTAAAAATATAGATGGCATACTACTGCTGCATTTTCGATCCATCAAGACGAAAGTAACATTGATGGTTTTGTAGAGAATTATGTAAAAATACTATTTCTAACGTAGAATGGGATTTTTATTATAAGAAACAAATAAACATATTATATTTTAAGTAACGATAAAAACAATACTCGTACATTTGAATAAAAAAAAATAGAATGCGTAACTACCTTCAAGCACTTCTTTTGCATTGTGTATGTAGGTTATTTAATAGAAGCTTTGTAACCTATAAACTGTGCACAACTTATTGAAATTAGCTATAGAAACTTATAAATATATCTAAACACGCTCTAATAAATGATTGGTTTAATACGAATAGTTTAACTATGTTTAAACGGTAGAAATTTATTTGAACGATCTGCAATACTAATTCAGTTTAATCGCATTTGTTTATTTGTAATTATTTCATTAACCTCTGCAGTATCCAGTCCATTAAAAGCTGTACATTAAATTATTTTCTATTAGTTTTGGTGCGTTTAAGCATCTACTTGAAAGTAAGCGATATTGAATGCAATAAAAATTAATGAAGAGAAAATACAAATTTCATAGTTTTTGCTCTGTATAAAAGTTCTCGAACGAACTGTAAAGAGCGGAACTCTCGATGAACGGCGTTTATGCCAAGATATTTTCTTCCACTTCGATCAGCTCGTTAGTTTCGTCCCGATTCTAATTTACCAGCAAGCTATTAATTGCTTCGATTCGACGACCATTTCCGGCTACTTCGGTATCTTGATTTTGTCTCAAACGAACCATGAATTATGAAACAGTTACTTCTGCTCGTCGAGTGGCTTCCACGTTCCATTGACTTAACGATTGAACCCTGCTTCATCGGCGAACTTCGATAAAAGTAATTGTCGTCCTCGACGAAGCTCTTGTTTCTATGATTTCTTTGTTCACCTGGACGAGAGTTGATATGTTGTCGTCGATCATTGACCACTTGCACGAGCGCTTCCGTTCCAATATTGAAACATTGGATCGAACTACACTCCCGGTCAAAATGGTAGCAGATTATGAAATTTGAACTGAGACTTTAAGAACAGTTTAGCTCTACGTTCTCATAAAATTTTGTACAAAACCTAAGCTAATCAGCAAATTATAGATTCTTCTATATTTTTAATATTATAATCTTACGATGACAAACCAAATTACATTTTTATAGATTAATATACGTATGGTGGTTAATATTCCTTAGCTAAAGTTTAAACAAAATTATTTTATGAAATGTACACCAGGTAGACGGTTTTGTAGTGCAGTTTATAATAACAAACAAAATGATCATAAAATTGAATTTTAATAAATTAGAAAAGCACATTAATTTTTATATAGTTCTTGATTAAAAATAAACTAAAATTCTTTAAAAAATTTAGGCATTCGACATTTCAATAATATATTTTAAAATTATTACAAAATTAGTATTTTATAAATTAGAAAGATACGTTACCTTTTTTATATTTCTTGATTAGCATTTAAACTAAAAGTTTGTAAAAAATATTATTTTAAAAACATACAACTTTTTATTAAAAGATTGTTTGAAAAATTACAATTTAAATTTTAATCAAGCAGTATAATAAAGTTAATATTTTTGTAATTTATAAAAATTCGATTTTGTGATTATTTTGTTTTTATAAAACTGTATTATAAAGAAAAGTAAAACAATGACTTGTGGAAAGATTTTACAATTTTTATATACAAACTGCGTCATAAGCTGACGTTTTCGTTAATGATGCACCAAAAATATCAAAGGGATGAATTGTTGATTTTGAACAAACAAATACTATGGTAAACAATAACGTTTTCTCAATGAATCATTACTCCTTTTATGCAAAATGTTATTTGCAAGTTGGACAAAATTATAAGTTCACTTATAAGAAAAGACTATTTATTTAATAATTAATTATAACAGAAATTGTTTATAATAATCAGTGTATCAATAATTATTTCCTCCCACACTCTAACAGCAACAGGTTTTAGTTTTTGAGTTATCGAATATTTTTGTTCTCTATATATATTCAGCTTTGCAGTATTTCCCATACATTTTCAGAGATATTTATATCTCGAGAACGTGTCAACTATTTTAGAATTTGAATATTGTAATCCTTAAGCCATGTTATGTGCTTGCACTGCGGTGAATAGCAGCATTAAGGTTGTCGCCCACTTAACTGCACAGCACTTGAACAGTATCGGATATAACTTCAATACATTCTTACAACTATATATATTTTTCAAATATATGACAATATAGCATTGATACGTACATTAATTATACAAACATGTTGATGTCGATTTAAAATGTGTTAAATCTGAGGGTAGTTCATTATTCAAATACTAAAATGTGAAAATAGTTCTTTTAAATACTAAAATCTGAGAATAGTTCATCATTTAAATAATAAAATCTGAGGATAGTTCATTATTCAGATACCAAAATGTGGGGATAGTTCATTATTCAGATACCAAAATGTGGGGATAGTTCATTATTCAGATACCAAAATGTGAGGATATTTCATTATTCAAGTGCTAAAAATAAAAAGGTAGTAAATGCAAATAGGTGGTAAATGTAATTACAAAATTCTTTGATGTTTTTGACTAGTCCTGTCTTTCACATGCTCTAAAAACTCCAATCATTTTATATGCAACAATTTAATTAAATCCTTAGAGTTTCAGAGAAAATTAATATAAATTCGATTCAATACGCTGTTATGAGCATTTATACCGATTTTTATCAGTTATTTAATTATAATAGAGCAGTGATTCATTATAAAATAAAGTTTTGTTGTAATTAATTGATGAAACCAATAAATAAATGGTTTAGTATCACGAACTTGTACCTTTTTCCAACCTGCAAATATGCATATTTTCCATAAAAAGAGCAACAATACATACTATATTTAAAAATGTAAAATTTTTCCTCAGAGTATTATTCCATAGCAGTAAACTAGATAAAAACAACGCGCTCTTATAATTTTGATCAGCAGCTGGAAATGAAATTGCCTGTTCGTGCTCTTAACTAGAGATGGATTTTCAAAACGTAGAAACTTCGAAATACTAGAAAGTTTTGAATTTAAAAAATTCGAAACTGCACTTTTTCTTTATTTGAAATTCTCGAAACTCAAAATAAGAAAATGTATATAATCAGTGAATAAAGAACTGTTTGCGGTGTCTTGAGAATATTTGAGCCAATCATTTTGAAAGACTTAGTCCATTTTTTTAAAAATGAAGATAATAATAGATAAAAGTTAATAGGATATTCTTATCTGTAAACAATCTGTTTAGACTTGTATATTTTAGAAAACCGTTGCATAATAAACCTACACGCGCACCACAGAAAACAGTAACGAATAATTTATTGCAGTTTGGCGAGGAACAGTGTTTAAAAATTAAATGGTTTTAGTGGTGCCATAAATCTAGCCATGTGCAATCAATAAAGTTGGGTCATGGGGTGCTTGACTCAGGGTTAAGAGTTTTGGGACTTTTCAGTCACGTCACTCGTACTCTACCTGAGGGTGACCAGGAGGCGTGAATTTGTCAAATGAATGGCAGAACAGATGACCGCCTTCTTGCTCAACAAAAACGCAAGAATAAACCAATCACGGAAGTCACTCCCATTGAAAGTCCTCAAACTAAGTTGTTTAAACAAGTATTTTTTCGGAAAGGAGATCGGTTTTTGTAACCACGTCGTACGAACTTACGACATAAGATTTTTTGAAAAAACGTCATTCGAACTTGCGACATAATATTTTCCTGGCGTACTCCTGTGAACCTTTGAACTTGTGCGAGCGAACTTTCGTACAAATAATAACTAATTATTCAATCATCACGTAGACTTATTTGTATTTTCAATTTCACAATTTTTACTTAAAATTACCAGTACTTTTTACACAGTGCACTTGTGTTATTTATTTCAAATTTCCTGGTGCATAAACACAATCTATAGTGAAAATTATTTAAATTCCCTAATTTGGGCGATAAAATTGTAGATGAATAACGGTATTGGAAAGATGTTTATTTTTAAAGTGGTGCAAGTCTACCTTAGGTTAAAATTATTTTTAGCCGAATATATTATGATATAATTTAGCTCCGGTAAATTTTATTAATACTGACAATACTGTGAAAAATTAAAAATTATATAATATTGAGGACACAGGTAACTTCTATATAAATAAGGACGTGTTATAGGTTTGTCTAGGTATTATTGCTTATTTCTATTATCAACTTGCAAGTAAGTTCTAATTCAGTTTCTAATGAATACCCGACAAAATCGACACGAATCTTGTTTCAATATCGGTTATTTTATTTAAAAAAATATGGCTCAGAATGGTTTCAATGATTATAATTATGATGCAACTAAAAGTGAAGCTGGCATGTGTTAATAACAAAATAAAAATACTTTTCTGGATAATAACACTACTCCAAAATCTTTGGAATCGAATTGCAAAGCGGGTGCATATGATGTGTGTGAGCTTAAAAAATTTTGTTAACGTCGTTTCTTAAAATAAGATATATTTTACAAAACAAAATCACCACTTCAAGTTGCGAGAGTTTCGAAATATAAAGCTTCGTATTCGAGTTTCGGGAATTGAAAAATTCGGTTCGAACCCATCCCTACTTTCAGCCTCGGCGGTTAAAATGCGGAAGTTATCGTCCTAGGGTCGAAGGTGCACGTTCTCTCAGGCTGTAATGAACGCGATTCTTGATCTTAATAGCATCGAATTAATAGTGCGATGCTGGGTTCATCACAATGGACTGAAACTAATCAAGGAAGCGCGTCGTGACAATAGTGCTTGCTGCATTCTGCGGATGCTTCGAATAGTTCTGCAACTCCTAAAGCCGGATTCATAGTGGACAAAATACACTCTGTGCGTTAAATGTGGAATTACCACAAGTATTCGTCCACATATCCTCCTCGGAATATGTAATATGATGTACCCATTAACGACTACGTATCTATTAATCACTAACTGTTTCATTAAAAATAAGAAATAAAACGATTTGTTGTTTGAAACTTACAAATATTGAAATTGAAAGTATTTTATTTACTATTTCGAAATTTGTTCTTTTAGTAAGGTACTTGTTTGTACGTATAATTACAGATTTTAATGAGATAAGTTACTAAATACTAAAAAATATTAAAAAATGTATAAACTCGTATAATAATTTGCTTAAATTAACCAATAGTTTGTATTTAGTATTATTGATTAATAATTAATAGTAAATATCTAATCGATTCACTTAGATGAACTTAGAAATTTATAATCAATTATTTTTAAACTGATCGTATTCTTTTTGTATGTTCATTAATTGATTAATTAACAAGTCTCATATGTCCAATAATGGATATCATTTACCTTATCGGTAAATAAAAATAAATACAAATATTTAAAATAATATAAAAAAATATGCGTCAGTAAATAAAAATAGGTACTATTTGAATTCAAGATATGAAAGTAAAGTTTAATTAATATACAATAAAGTAATATTTGCAAAAATTCATAATTGTAGCGTAACAGAAAAGATTAAACAAAATATTACAATATACCGCACAAGTATTCGTCCACTTATAAATGAATTAAACTGTTATTGCATTAAATTGACCTTCATAGTATAATAAAATGGCTTTTAAATATAATTATCTTTTAATCGCTTCGACATTAATTTTATTCGTTTTTCTGTAAAATCTAATGAAACTCATTTTTGGTATGGTATCAAGCACTATTTTAATTATACTGTAATTTTTAAAGCGTGCTCTTTGAACTTTTCTTTTCATTTCTGCTCACAAATTTTTTGTTAAATTTATGTTTGGGGTCTGAAGATGCCAATATTCGTTTTGTGACGATTAAAGTTGTATATTTCGGATCGTTGTCTTTCCGAAATATGGAATTATTCAGACGAGAATTATCAAGCAAAATCTACATAATTCTTCATAATTCTGGATACAATTTCTGATTGTTAAAAACAATATAAAGCAAACTTGGGATAACGTAGACATATCAAATCTATAGGCTATAATTAAAAGTACAGACAATAGAATCTTTTCAGTGGTTAGTAAAAATATTGGAAATACGTGTTATTAATGATGATTTATGTAATAAAGATTTAAGCTGCGTATTGTAGATAGAGCATTATCTTTAGTAGAGCTATTTATTGGAATTTCACATATCGTTTTCTTTAAATTGCATATTTTAAAAGTTAGAATAGACATATATTTCTCTTCATTATATCAAACTTTTGAAATACATACAGTTCCTGGCCATCGAATTAGGACCACTATAAATTTTCAGATTTTTCACGTTTTCCGTAAAATTAAAAGGCCTGTTCAAATTGTAATGATATAATTTATTAGCTACTAACATGATACGCTACTATTGTACATAATATTATTAACACATGTTAATATCTTGTATTTCCACCCTTTGCCTTGGTGACAGCTTATATCTGGCATGCTCTGTATACATTGATCATATGCTTTATATCTTCGTTATTTTCCCAAATATCTGAAATTCTTTTTAACTTAGATGTGGTTGGAGAGTTGTAAACTAGTCCTTTGAGTAGGCTCTAGACATTTTCTATGGCATTCACCAAATTTCACCACACGCGTTATCACGATAGTAACAAATTGCTATGTATATATCGTTATCAACGTATTTAGTAATAATTTTACATGACCTAAGACAATTTTCCATATATGACATAATGTTATAGCCATAAAAGTGAAATTTTCGTACGTGGTCCAAATTCAATGGCCAGGGAGATTCATATTTCATCTTGTAAATAATTAGAGGTTTTTGTAATCTATTTAATGTTACAACAGTAAATAGAATTTGTTTATTTTTTACAAATTATTCGAAATTTCAAATAAATACTTGTTTAGGCCTAGCTTTAAAATATAGTTTTATAGTTTTAGAATATAGTCCCATAGCGAGGGATTATACCTTCGGTTAAGTTATTTACCTGTATCAACAATAACCCAAGGAGTCGTTGCATTCTATCGAGTATTTTATTTTATTACTTTTTACATCTGATTGCCAGAGACCTTAATTTTAGCAGTAGAGTCCGTTATTTCCAGTTTCTATTCATGTCGAGGTACTGCTTGGTTTTATTACTTGCTATGGTCATTTTTTGGGAAAAACCCATGCCCATCATACGTCACTCGAGCTTCCATCTCCATTCCATTTTGTGTAGCCAATAGAAATTTAGAATTGTTTCCCTCACCCTTATTTTGTAAAAACTGTACGCGTATACCGCGCTTTCATTTTTGTAAAAAATAGACATTCGACTCTTAACATTAGCAACAGCAACATCTCGTATTAGTTTTGTATAGTCTCCAAGTTTGGAGTGGTCCTTCGAGTAAGGAAATAGTTACAGACAGTATAGTTAGAACAAATTTAGTCGACACACCACGTGCAATATTCAACAAAGCTCGAACGAATTTATTTTCAATCACGAGCATTAACAATACTAATGGAATTATAAACTATGACTGACTTCATTTCTTCAACTGAAATACAAGAAAATGTATGGACGTCAGAAAACAAGAAACCTTCATACAGTCCACGTAATGATTGGTAATTTTCTTTTCACTACTTCGTGTTTGGTTTCTTTCGTCCCTTTTTTGAAAGTGCATTACCAGTGCATAATTCACATTCAGTAATAAAAGGTAATTGTTTCTGAGAATGCTTTGACATAGAAAGGTACTATTGTGTGCATTTCAACCTCTTATCTTGATTTATTACGTTAATGCATTGTTTCTTAAGATTAGATCTTAAGCCATTTCTATAAATTATACGTCGAATTGTATCGGCACTTAATATGTATACTTACCTAAATCTTACACACTAAGAATGAATACTTACTTCATCAAAAAATAATGGGGAAAATGAAACAAAATTGATGGTAATCGACTATTTTTTAAAGGGACCACCATTTTGCAAACATTAAAATCTGGTAAACTATAAAAACTGTTAAGAAAATGTTTCATATCTTCATATGGATGAAACTTTTGTCTGTATTTATTGAATGAACCTTTGCCTATAATTTAGAATTCAACGCTTCAAAATTTAAATTTACCACTAGAATTTAACCAACCCGATCAAATGACAGATTTACACGTTTCTAATTTTAAATTAAAATTTATTAAGATGTTCTCCTTGAAATCTGTATTAATTTTTACGTAATTACAGAACTAATGTGTACATTCAATTATGTTTCATCGTTTGTTCATTTATTCTTCTACTTTATTTTTAATTTTGAAGTATGTATTATACGCTTGTATAATTAATTTTAAAACTATAAAGAAGATATGAAAATTATAATTGTGGAATTTTTTACATCTATATTAAATTTGCTAGAAAAATACACACAAGTTTAGAAAGATATTTGTAAAGAAGAAATGGTAAATATATTGATGAGAAAATTACATTTTTGATAATAAAAGTAGCAATAACAAAAACTCTATCTTTGTTATCGCAAAATCTGTAGGTACTCTTCTGGCAAATTTAATATTAATATTAAAAATTTCAACGTTTTTTATTTCGGATCATTTTTACGGTTTCCACCGTGAACGTTTGAATCAAGTACTATTCAAGCTTCTACGTCGCCATTTTGCATGCTTTTCTACATCATTAAATTCTGCGTTATAGACAAAAATTCACTTAATAGGAGAAAGTTGCTAAATGCGTACTAGTGTTCTAAATAGTAGTTTACGATTATGATTTAACATTTTCCATCTTCGGAAGTATGTTTCGAAATTTAGTTTATCGACTCAATATAACCCACATTTTATTAAAAAAAAAACGCGTTTTTGTTTCCCTGATTAGCTTTTAAGAGTCAAATAAGTTTAGTGTGATATTTTATCAATTATCAATTGTATTTTCTATATTAATACAATCTTAGGTGGATGGTATTGCTTTTGCATTTTTAATAAAATACCGTAAGATTCATTTTGAGGAAAGTTAAATATTTTGTAAGACGTTGAAAAGTTTTCTAAATCATACTATAATGTCGAAAAGAAAACAAAACGAGTGATTATAAAATTATTTTAAATAATGCATTAACAAGTGCATTTTCGAATACATTTGAATCGATAAAAAGACTGGTTTTATGTGATGAAGTCTGTGTTGAAAAAAATTGTTCAGTATTTTGCAAAATATAGATACACGAAGATTGAAGAAAATTATTAAACTATAATACAGTTCATTGCTCGAAATGTAACTTTTTATAAATATATTATGTTCTTAATAATTGCGTATTATTATTCTGTTAACAAATTTTATTAGTACGATTTAGTTACTATTAGCACGATATAACATTTATATAACAAATCTTTTATATTATAAAATTAAAATGCTCAAACAGGGTGTCACTTCGTTAAATAAATATACCAATGTTCCATATAATCAAAAATTCCTTCAGTAGTATTTTTGTAACATTGCTTTAAACTACATGTAAAAACATTTTTCTTATCTTTCTATAGTTTCCCAGGACCTATTAAGAACTGACCTGTATTAGTTCTTAATTATAATAAACGGTTTAATTTAAACAAACAATAAAAAATAGTTAATTTCTTCTTGCGGGAACATCTTCTTTTTCATATGTAGAAAATACAATTTGAAATTAACTCCTGCAAATCGTACCATACCCATTTAAATTACTTTACGATTTATTACTATAATCTTCATCCTTTATTTAATCGTTATTTATTCGTTATCTGAATTTAAATAATCACTAGTATATTTATTTAGTCATTATCACTATAATCATTTAAATATTCATAAATGTGCCTATCTATTTAAAGAATCTACAAAACAAAAACTATTTATGCAAAGCTTGTATATCCACATTTTACATTGCGTTGTACCATATTTTCCTCTCTACTCTCTGTGCACATTCTACAATATCAGCTTTCATTTTCACCGTCTACCTTTTCCTTTTCTTTTTCCGTTTGTGGCTCAGTTTTACCACTATCTCAGTGGTATTATGAGATTTAATGTCAGGTACTATTGATTCATCAACCTCTTTCACAAATTCAAACTTACACATGGTGGTACGAAATAGGAACATAGGTCAAGCCGGATTCAAATTTATCGTGCTAAAATTTAGGGCATTGATCGTTGGTGTAGAACCAAGAAATAAAATTGAGAATAGACATAAATATTCGTTTTACCAATTTCTCAAAAATAGAGAGCCAGGCCGAGACAAGTTTATACATTTTTAAGTTCTTAATTTTGGCAATTTTTATTTAAATTCAATAAAAAATATGGTCAAATATATTTTGCATTTTTTTTATACATTTATCCTACATTGTATTTCTTAGTTTAAAAAAAAATGTATTTTTGAACTGATACAAATAGGGGAGATTGAGACAAATGTTTTGCAGATTTTTATTTTTACAATGTTTGTTAGAATTAATTAGTCAATAATAAATATGCTAAAATATATTCAAGACTTTCCACTATATATATTACAAATAAAAATGTAAAAGATCACACACAAAATAAATTAGGGAATTAGATGGAATCAGAATGTTTCAACTTACTGCACACTGTGACAAGTTACACTGGAAAAATAATTGAAAAATTGTAGAATGAAAATTAATAACAAATATTGAACATAACACACTATGCAATAAATTTGATACAAAACTAATATAATAAATGTATAACATATACTAATTATAATTAATAAATAAATATTAACTCATAAACCCAATACATAGAACCATGTTTAGGAAATTATATTGCAACTAATAAATAGCACATACTTGTAATAAATGGAATTGTCTTATAGTTTATTGTATACTCACTGTACTAGAGAATGTACGAGAGAATTCTATCAACTAGTTTGCAGTATAATCATTAATAAAAGGCTAATGAGTCACTTGTAAAAATCTTTGAGCTCCAAGTTGATGTAGTGTAACCGTCATTTTGAGGTACTTCTATCAAGTCGTGTCAGACTTTCAGCGTTTCGAAATTAGCTATTTATCATACGTCAACCTAATATAATTGCTAGTCAAGTTAACGAGCTTGGATAACTAATCGACTAATCTACGAATGGCCTTCATTTCACTATACCTCTTTGCGTACGCGCTACGGTTACAAAGTAGTCTCACACTGAGTCAAAGAAATTTATAAAACTGGTAAACAAATGAGTCGTGTTATCGAGGAATGTGATTGTAAGATCTAACAATGTGTTGTCAAGGACGTCGTCCTGAATGCTGCAGTGACGGTTCAGTTATGTGTCATCGTTATTGTTAATCCTTTGTTGCATGATTTTTTCAATTTCTTAAAAAATTACGAGTTACACTTCTTGGAGCACCATTTCTTCTTTTGCATAATGTAATAGTATTCAATATAGACGAAATATAATGACTCCGCATGTCGGAATCCATTGAGTCAAAAGTTTCATGTTAAAGTTTGATAGTCTTGCAGTACTGTAGAACTTACTGTAATGTGGTAACTATGTGAATTTTCTTACTTAGTAAAACACATATTGAGTTCGGGGCGCGTCCATTGAAAATGTCATTAGGTCAATATTATTTCGGCGATAAAATTTTCGCCATAAATATTCGCACGGTCGAAGTGCAAATTCATTGTCGTGAAAACGTTCTTTTCCTCTCATCCAGTCTTTTGCAGGACGCCAAGATGATTCCATTTTTTGAGTGTGCGTACCTTCGTTAGCGGATATTTATTAAATTCCATTTAGTTCAAGTTTCATCGAAATTTGTCCGTAATCTAACTAAAATTCAAAATAAATTATACTTGCCTACGAACTCTTTACTTATATATGTACCCTTCTGCATCGAGTTCTGTGCAACTTTTTAAACAGTTCGTGTGAATTTCACAAATGATATTGATGTGTTCCTTTATAACTGGTAATATACAGTTCCTGGCAATCGAATTAGGACCATGTCCTAATATGCATTAAATACCATCATTCTGTGTTCACAGATAAAATGGCGGAGGATGGCGCAGGAGGATCAGGAAATGGTAGCACAGGAGAGGCAAGTCGATTGCAGCTCCTGCAAGAAATGCGACAGCAAAATTTCGACAGTATTCGGTTTGCATCCTATCGCACAGCTTGCAAGCTGAGATTCATTCAAAAGAAAGTTCATCGTAAGTATAGAACTTGTTTAACAACACAATTAAACAGGCATTGTTTCGTAAGAAATGGGTTTAATTGTACGAAGAATGCAATGTTTTCTGTAATTTGTTAACTCAGAACTTTAACTGTAACTGAATGAATTCTAACTTAAATATGTTATAACACAAACATTTCGGATCAGTCAAATTAGATTAAATTTTATACGTTCAATGTAGTCTAAATTGAGTTCTGTAAATTTCAAATATTCGATTCGTATCCTACAAATCCTATGAAACAAACTTTTCAGCTTTATCCCTCGAATAATTGAGCCGTTTATTTTGAAAGTAGCCTAAGTCCATTTATTAGTTGTTTGTTGTTAACTATAGTAACATGTACCACTTAATATTACCTATCATAAAAAACATTTTGCAGTCAAGTATATTTAGAGTATACGATAATTTTGGATATAAAAATTTTTGTCATTATTTTAATAGTTGAAAAATTCATTTTGAAAGTGACCTAAGGTCAATCGATTACTAATAATGTCAGAAACTGCGAATTTTCAAATATCCAAAAGGCAGTGATGATGGTAATTGCAGTTAATTATTTATTAGTTAATATAATAATTAATTAGTATTAATACAATATGTACCACTAAAGCACCATGACTTCTTCAAAGCAATAATATTCCTGGAAATGAAAGAATTAAATATTAAATATGTTCTGAAATAACAAACATTGACAAAAACATCCAGTCACGTTATTTTTGTTGTACATTCACTAGAAAGCTTTTATCAAAACGGATGATGGAACGGATATAATGTCTCCGTGTGAAATATAGTATACAGTATACAAATAGTGTACATTGGATACAGTTACTCTAAACGTTGTATATTTTATTTTATAGGAAATTGGAAATTGTGTTTTTTAGAATTAGGAAGATAGATATGGGTTTTTCGGAATTAGAAACATTAAAATTTGGAAGATTTTGAAGATAGGGAGTTTGAAGATTTAGGAAGATAGGAATTTGGGATTTGAAGATTTAGGAAGATAGGAATTTGGGATTTGGAGATTTAAGAATTTACAAGTTTGGAAATTTGGGAATGTCATTTCGGGAAATTTGAGAATTTTTAAATTTGAGAGTTTGGACATTTTGAAATGTAGGGATTTAGACATTTGAGAGATTGGAAAGGGAATATAGGGAATTTAAAAATGTACGGGTTTTTAAATTTAATGACTTAGAAATGTATGAAGTTGAGGATATGCAAGTTCGAGAATTTGTACAATTGTATCATCCGTTCATCAGGTAACAAGAAATACAAAAGAAAAAATCTGTACTTGATAGCTACCCTAACTCGAGTCCATCTTTCTCATTTTCCATTCAGACTATCTTTATACAAAAAACGTGTAAGAGATTTTGCTCTTCTGTTTTGAAAAATGTGTAAGTCTGGCTCTCAGGTACAGAAATATCCTACTAGTTAGAATGTAAATATACTGATAAGTAATCAAACAAAATAATAATATAAATTTTGTAATCCTTACAGAAATTCATATTTATTATCTTTATTTTGTATATATTTCGCACACGTTTTGCGCATTTGCTACATAACATAGTTGCATAAACTTCCGCATTCTATTCATGACGTGATTTGTTGTATGTAGTACATAATGTCGACATATGGAATGTAATCGAGGCGTTTCGAGAAAACGGTTTGAACACACTGGAACCATCAAGCACATTGGGAGTCTCGAGGCTCGAAACTTTATTGTCTTCCTTATTTCACGCTCTTAATAAACGAGTGCCTGTTTCGCAACAAGCCAAAGTCGATGCTACAACCGCCCTGCTGATGAACTGGTTACTTGCCGCCTACACTACGGGGTATGAATAAATACTGAATGTTGTATATTACATTCAAATGACCACTGAGTAAATACGGTGGGTGAGCAAATTATTATACTCGCACAGAAAGATTCATATTATATAACTTTAACCAATGGAATAGTACAGATATCTTTATTGTAACGTTACTATATATTATTCCTGCAATATAATATTGTATATTGTCCATTTTATTACAATATATTATCTTTTAACAATAATACACATAATTAAAAGTAAAGGTCGAACACCATATTACACACAAAAATACAATTATTTAATATTTCGTCAGTCCGCATTTTTTATTTACAATTCTATATACATAAAAATCCAGCATCTACCGAGTATAATATCGCTTAAATTGAAGTCACAGTTTTTGTCCAAACGCTAACAGAGGCCCGAAACATGGAGTACTTAACATGCACTTATTATATACACCCACCGTTTTAGAATATATCGAGTATTGATAATATTGTTAAACTAATTGAAGTCGCGACTGTTGTGTATATTCAAAACGAAATCTTTTGAGTATAATAATTTGGCTAGCTATTGTAAATACTTTTCTGGTAGTTCGACTAATCTTTGGCACTCGAAAGGTGATGCACTATTTGGTTTAATACAACAATTTGAAATAAATATTTTTTAACTAGAACAATAGTGTTATACTTTTAATGTGTAAACATAGTGCAATAGATGATAATGGCAATTGATAATAGAGAAATAATAACTTTAAAAGAATTCAGCAAATTTTTTAGCTAGAAAGTTGTAGAGGTATTACCTACAAACAGCAAAATATTTTCGAGTGCAGAAGATTCACACTTTGGCCGCCATATTAAATTCCTTATAACATTAACGAATACTAGCCCTAATTAATTTTGTTTTCAACAAAGTCACTTAACTATTCTGAGGATATTCGACTACTTCTATTATGTACACTTATAAGTATTTAATAAGATTATTTATCATTGGATAAGTAAAAATGAGTGTCATGGTCAAGTGTAAATTTCTGTGTTATCCAAATATAGCATGACATGGTGATCAATATGTTAAATAAATTTTAACTTCAAATATAATTGGTAACATTTCTTTATATTGTTAAAATTAATTTGAGACAAGATATTGGTAAAATTCCTGCAATACTTATTACGAGGAGCAAAATTGGGACAATCAAAATGTTCTTTTGAAAAGTATAATTTATTTATGTTACAATAGAAATTGAGAAATACATGTTACGTGAATTAGTTTATATTTATTTCATTTTAACAAACGTATAACAACTTTATTGTAATTTACAGTAAAGTCTCGTTATATGGCCCACAATGGAGTGAGCAGTGAAAAAAATTGTGGAAAGCATCAATTACTAAAACTTCACCGTCATTTTAATTTTTCTCAAATTGAAAATTTCTAAATTCTTACTTTTCCAATTCGAAAATTTCTAAATTCTTAATTCCCCAGTTAAAAAGATGAAAATTCGTAAGTTCTTAAATTAATGATTTAACATTTTTTTTTCTTTAATAATATCTGAATTCAAATATTTCAAAATTTTTATCAACGGTTTTACAACTCAAAATTTCAAAATTTTTGAACTTTTAAAATTTAAAGTATGGAAGTTCATAAATTATAGAATATCAATGTTTTTGAAAGTCAAAAGTTGAGAATTACGCAACTTTTAAATTTGAAAGTTCATAAATTTCTAAATTTAACAATTTCAAGTTTGCATATTTCATACTTTGAAAGTTTATAAATTTTCAAATTTGTATATTTAATAACTTAAAAATTTCACAATCCTTAGATTTCTACATTTCAAAAACTTTTCAGCAATTTTGTAAATTTGTGAATTCATTAATTTGTTAATTTGTTAACTTTTAAGTTTGTACACATAAAAGATGATGATCCCGCTGAACGGGCCATATAAGTGGAAGCTATATACCGAGACTGTACTACTTTACTGCATTAGTCATTTAATTTGAATTTTAACTTAATTTTGCACCATGCTATGTTTAAATAGGTATTATAAAATAATACCTATTTTGCTTCTAACTGTATATTGACCAATATTCTAATCTTTTATTAATCATATGATAAAATAAAAATCAATTTTCCATAGGGAAAACAATAAAATATCCGTATTCTCGGTGAAAGTAGCTTTGGCTACATTATGTGCAGGGAAGCTGATGGACAAATTTCGATGTAAGTTTCTGTTTATTATTTTATTCAGCAAAATATTATTAACTGTAAGTAATTCATTGAAATTATTTATTGAACAGATATATATTCCCAAATATCCGATAGTAACGGTCACATGATACATTGGAGATTCGCCGAATATTTGAAAGAAGTTTTAGCGTTAACGGCCGCAGTTTACGAATCACCATCTTTCGGCTACTCCGAGGGTCTCGCCAATTCAATATTTCCTCAAGTAAGTTCGTTAAAATGAACTCCCACAGATATTTCCTCGATAACTAGCGAACTTCATCGGACGAAGTGCGACTGGGAAATGAGTATCGTTGGTGTCACGCCGTGTTTCAGAACTCGAAAGTCACGGTTAACGATTTTTTGGATACGCTTATGTCTGATCCAGGACCACACTGTTTGATCTGGCTTCCTCTGTACCATAGAATGGCTGCTGTTGAAACAGGTGATTTTCCATATTCCATGACATTTAAAATAGGATTCTTAATGTGGTTGTATCACAAACAAATATTATTAAATCAAATCATTTGATATTATCATTAATTCTTTAAAAGTTAACTGGATGCAAGATAATAACGATGTCTTGATACTAGTGAAATTTCGAAATTTTACAAAACAGAGACAATTACGTTCAAAATAACATCTAACATGTACAGTTTTATCAACATCTTAAGTTAACACTTCAGTATGCCTTCTTGTAAAATTATTTGTATCTACTTTTGAATCTGAATGTTGCGATACAACCACCTTAATATATTGCTCAAAATCATTAAAGGACTTAAAAGGTGCTTTAAAGTAGTATATGAAGTACCTACTGAAGAAAGTTTTTATGAAAAGAAATTTTAAGAAAATTTTTATTTTTCTAAAAGATAGATATGTTACCTTCATAAATTAACGTTTATGAACGTTATTAAACGATGCTTAATAACTCAAATGGATGGGTTTGAGCGAAATCACTTATAGAATTCACTTCTAGCCTAATACCAAAAGACCGTTATCGAATTTTTAGTTAGTACAACATTAATAACTGCCAAGATATTTAAATCTTGTTCAAAGTCCTCTAATCATTTTGGGCTAAGTATCATTAAAGAGTCAGTGGATAATTGGGTTGTTCATCCATGTGTGATCTTTCAGTGGCCCATCCTGTTATGTGTGACGCGTGTCACAAAGAGAACTTCACTGGCTTCCGATATAGATGTCAGAAATGTCACTCATATCAGCTTTGTCAGGACTGTTTTTGGCGTGGTAAAGTTTCTGGGACACACAATAACGATCACGAGACGAGGGAGTACAGTAGTTTCGTACGTATTCTGGAGCCGAAGTTTCAAAGTCGTCCACGAAATGATTTTATTGACCCATTAAGGACCAAACCGTGAAATAATGCAGTTTTTACACACATTATGCTTCGTTCCTTATAACATAAAATTTACTATAACAAAATTTTATACGGTAATTTATCGTAAGTTCAATTTCAGTTTCTTTAGGTTTTACGATATCTTAAGATACCTTTAAAACTCCCTTTTATAACCGTAGTGTTAGAAAACAGAAGTGTAAATTGCAAATGTCAGATCAATGTAACATTGGTCCTTAAAGGTTTAATCTACGTTACGTTTCGCATGTTCATTTATATTTCTTGTATAGAAATCACCTAGCAAACAAATTGGTCATTCCTTGAGGAAGAGCTTTAGATGTGTACCTGAAAAGGGGAAGAACAGTTTACCGCGATTTCCGGAACAACCGGAGAAAACGTTAGATTTATCGCACATAGTGTAAGTTTCATGATCATGATATTCGATATCCGTACAACAATAACGACGTAATTCTTCAGTTCAAATAAATTTCCTATATTGCAGCCCACCCTCACCTTTACCATCTCACAACGGATTTCCAGACCCAGGTTTTATGGCTCCTTTCGATTCTGGATCGATGGATAGCCGTTCTACCTTGAGG
Source organism: Megachile ligniseca (assembly GCA_945859555.1). Lineage (NCBI taxonomy): Eukaryota > Metazoa > Arthropoda > Insecta > Hymenoptera > Megachilidae > Megachile > Megachile ligniseca. Next base: position 2,066,685 of record OX243778.1, read on the forward strand.
AGGTGAGCGAGAAACGGTCGAGCGATGCACTCTTTATTTGTGTTAAATGCGCATAAAAAGTCACACTTTATTTATTTTTTTTTTTACATTTGTTATATGCACGTTATACAGTATGGATAGTTCAAGACTGGATGATGAACATAAATTAATAGCACGATACGCACAAAGGTTGGCTCAGGAAGCTAGGACTATGGTAAGATATTGATTTTTATACCTAAATTTACTTAGTGTCCCTTATGATGTTATATGACATACGTATGTTACTATAAATACAGTTTTGTAAAGTTCAAGCGTTAAACTTACAAGGGAATTCTCATGTCAACCGGTATTACAAAATTTTAATACTTATTATACGTGAAAGTTTCACTCGGACTTTTCCAAAGTAGTAAGGTACGCTTTTTAGAAGAACTCGAGAAAACCGATTTCAAAAAAAATTCTGAACTGCGTTATATAGGTTTGATAGAAAAAGTTTGATAACAGTCCTTGTAACTCTCCGCGCAGAGCTCCAGACTTGTAATTGAAGGGCTGCTGGTTCAAGTCTCGTTTCTGACATAATTTTTTGGTTCATTTAGAAACTTACCATCTGTTATAAACAAATTTGACTAAATCTATAGCAATTAACTAGCATTTAATCGCTATTTACAACTAAAAATGTTCATTTTGTTGTTAATTAGCTAAGTATACTTTTAGACAGATACTGCATTGGTATTCTATTGTTCTACTATTTTGATTATTTTGTCATTTTACCGTTGCAAATTTTTAAATAAACATATTTGTTTAAAAAAGTGAGTTTTGGCGAAATAGAATTTAAATCGAACTTTGTATCTTCATAATGTAGGTATAAATAAGAATTGTTCTATTTTATTTTGAATAGAGCCGATACCCTTTCTTGTTCAAAAGTGGACCTAAGGGTTCCTTTGTTAGTTGAACACTTGAAACTGTAATTTCATTTTGTTCGAATACTGAAAATAATGTCCGTGTTCGGTAACAAACGTATGAAACTTCAAACGAAATGCCTTGGTGTCTGTAAATTAGAGCTGCAAACTCAATTAAGCTTAGTACTGAATCGTGACTTTATGGTACTAATTTCAATTTCATAACTACACAGCCCCGCGCCGCATCCAGAATGTCGCAAGCTGATCAAGCAGTAAGTATGCAAAGCATTGTTTTAAGTATGCCAGATTATTCGTGTTTTCATCTACAATATGATTTTTACGTTCTAGGGTAGGGCTCCGTCTGATGCAAATTTGGCATCATTAGATGCTTCAAGAGCGCAACGTGAACTTATATCGCAGTTAGAAGCGAAGAACAAGGAGATAATGCGCGAGATTGCAAGGTTAAGGTATACCTGTGTCGTTTATTTCCTTTATATCAAGCCTAAACCTCGAGATCATCCTGTCGAACCATCCTAGGATCATGCATGTTAAGAGAACATTCTGTTTCGCTTTGTCACCTTGGTTGCATATAGAGCGTATGTTACAGTAAAAGCAGTAATAAGGTTTAACAAACGTATATATTTTTTAGTTATTGTACACTTTTACACAAAATTTTAGCAAAAATATATGCTAAATATAAAAATATTTATTATTCCTAGTAAATGTATTTATTTGATACAAAATGCAGATATTTATTGTATGTTAACAATAATATATACCACATTAGTAAAACCATAATAAAAATTAAATACAAAACCTCGCTTAAAATGTTAACTGCCAACTATAAATTAACTTATGTCTGATTCATATTTAATTATTGAATAACTAAAAGAAAAAAGAAAAATTAAGACAATTTCTATTTTGTACTAAAATTAAAATAGTTATGAAAGGTAGAAAGTGAAAAGCTCAATTTAAGAAATAAAATAATTCTAGCACGCTTTATATATAGAAATATTATTTATATGGTCTTACTGCACATTGATTTACTGTTGTAATCAATGTATCAATAAATCTACACATATTTAGCTACATAAAATGAAATATACATCTTTTTAATATTAAAGACTAAAGTTAAATGTGACAGTACATTTCTGAGCCTGAAATAATTCTGTGAGCAAAAATTAAAATTTCATTGCTTGCAGGTACATTTAATTATCAAATTGATGAGTTCATATGTTGATTAGTAAATGTATACATTTACTGAATTAATGCTTTTACTGTGACACAATAGAGCTGAAGACATCACAACAATACTAACATTAATACAACTTCTGTCCCTTTTATATAACTACATTTACATTTTATATATTTAATATTACATGTAACTTAGAATTTAGGAAAATTAAATCTAAAACTATTACTAACATTGATAGTTTCCTGCCTGTAACCAATAGTCTTTTCATTATTTAAAAATTTTATATTATTACAAGTACTTTTATGTGGTCAAGTTTTATTCTTTGTTTAATTTTGTATGTTTTTGACATATAAAATTATCCGTAATAGATATCAAATTTTATGAATCCATTTCATTCATCATCCATAAGATGATATACTCATAAAGTTTAATTACTTATTGCATTTACATTTCAAACAATTAGGTTTGTGATGTACTATAATAATGAAATTATTACTAAGTTACGTTAGAAGTTTTATTTAATTTCTACAATTGATAGACTCATTAGATTCACATACAAACACCATATTAATAATTCGCGCTTCAGCTTGTAGTTAGTGGAATATAATACCCAGTTCAAAAGGGTATTCCACAGTTCTTAATTCCAAGTAACTGAAAGTTTATTAAATTAACGTTAAATCCAACTATAGGAGACAGCAAGAAATAGAAGCAGCTGGTTTAGAAAATCCTGCACTAATGTCTGAGCTGAGAGCCTTGAGGCAGCGAAAAGATGAATTAGAAACACACTTAGCAACGTTACAAGACTCCAGAAGACAATTAATGGTGCAGCTAGAAGGTTTAATGAAAATGTTAAAGGTAATATTATCTTCAATAAAAGTTAGATATTCTTTTTATAATAATTACTTTTTTTTGTATTGCAACATTTAAAACTTTAAAATTATATAGAATCATCAAGCATCCCCAAGATCAACACCAAATAGTTCACCACGAAGTACAAAATCACCACCTTTACCACCTGGTGCTGTACCAAGTAGTAGATCAGCACCTCCAACTCCAGGAGGTCCACTTTCTACGACACCTCAACAGCAGCAACAACAATCACAAAGCCAACAACAAATGTCTCAAAGCTATCAGAGTTCTGTACCAACGACTTCGGTGGCGAGTGTAACCAATAATACCATGCTGGGAACAATACAAAATCCTATTCCAGATAACTTATCATGTGTTGGAGGTGATGTAAGGTAGGCAGGCATATGAACAATCTATATTGAAAATTTATAAAAAATAATAGTCAGAGGCAAATACTATAAAGCAAAGCAACAGCGTCAATTACAATCTTTGTATAAAATATATTATTGAATTATTAGAGAAATAAATTAATTACTGATAAAATTAGGAACACTATTATGTTAATTTTTCAACTCAATGAAAAATTATATTTAGAAACATCTGCAGAAGCATGACGAATTCTGAACATGCAATATTTATGAAGATAAGGAAATATTTCTTCCGTGTTTTTATAAATACTTTTCCTTTCCAATTCTTAGCAGTACATTTATGGGTACTTTTTGTAAGAATGATTTGTACAAAGATTTGTAATGTATCTAATGAACTGAATGATAATCTCATAAAAGTTAACATTATTGACATTTATATAATATACAAAATTTGACGCGGTATGTACAGTTAGTGTGTACTGTGCGCCATATTTGAAATAGTCATTAATACATAAATTTAATATAATTATCGAAACATTTAAGTTATTAATACACATTTAAGTTATAAGAAGAAATCAAATACAGTCCTATTTTATAGTCATATTTATAAATTAAGAAGAATTGCTGCTGTTGACTACATTTATTGTATTGCATATGTATATATAAGTTTAAAGTTGATTTCTTCTGAACACGTAGTGCTAGATATGATAGTTTTTGTAGCTTTGCACCATAAAAGAACAGCACAGTAATTATATTTTTGGTTGTTGCATGCGAATGTTAATGAAAATATATTTTTGTTCAACTAGTAACAAGAATACATTCGTACTAGTTGGGTAATAAAGAACTTCCAGTTTGCAACATTCCTACATTGAGTGTTACAAGTTTTGATTTATTTTTATTCAACGAAACATCAATATATTTAAGCTCATGTTGCTTTCGCTATTGTATGACGCTTTTAGACTGTATTGAATTATTATACTTTTATGTTATCGAACATATAATAATTTTCCTCGGTTGCATTTGATTATTTTTATGGATTATTGTAGACATGTTTATTGTATAGAATGAGAGCTTAATATCTGTGCATTTATTAAGACAGCATGTCGATATATTTTATTGTATATATATTACAAAAATATTATTATATTTTTTTCATACAAAATTGTACAATGACCGTGCACACTGTTTTCTTTTTAAATAAATTAAAGTAGTATAACTTATTTCTTATTTTTAATATTCCTTACTCACTTACTTATTACCTTCAGGACATTTTTATAAAGTTTCTCAACCATATGAAACATGTTTTAGTCTTATAGTAACAGTATTCATATTGTTAATAAATACAAAATAAATTGCAATTTTATACATTATGTATTATGAAAATGTATAATTTAGAAAAACTCATATTACTCATCAGAAATTTTGATTATTATTGTAAAGAACAAATATATATATAAACATAGATAATGTTATGTGAAAAAATTGCGTAATTTTCACAACTGCTTCTTTTTAATGTTGCATGTTTGCAGTAGTGTATTATTATTCCAGTTTGCAAATATTTATTTATCCTATAAAGTAGTTTTATATTACTGCACAATGAATTTTGAAATATTAAATGCTTGCACAATAACGTCAACCACTATGCGTGGCATGTTACAATTTTAATTTAGTTTTTATTTGGAAATCGCTTTATGCAAAGAAAATAGAGATTTTCGATATCAGGTCTGCGTTCAGGACAAACAGCTTGCCAGGAAGTGGTTCCAGCAGTGCGAATAATAGCTTGGGTCGATCACTAAGAAATGACTTGTTGGTAGCTGCTGACAGTGTTACTAATGCCATGTCAACACTCGTGAGGGAATTAAATTCGGGTATGTTGAATTACAGATCTTAATTTAATTTGCATCAGAAATGAATGCAAAACATTTTTGTAGTTTAAAACGGCACAACAATTTGTATTTAGCTATTTTCTTTAATACAGGCCTTCAATAATAATTGTATATTTGGAATAGGTACAAAACATAGAAGTTTTTACTTTAACTTTAAGAAATTAGTATTTCATCAATGTAAAAATCTAATTATTATTTTACAAATGCATTAATGGCTATATATTTGCTAACAGAAGTTGAAAAATTACTATCAATGTATACATACAAGCCTACTTCTATTTTCTTTCTAACACTTTGAGTAATCAATTTATTAAAGAAAAAAGTATGCATATAATGTATATAAGAATACGTTTCAAACAAATGTTTTTTATATTTACTTTTATTAATAACATTATTCATACATATTAGTGTAAGCAGGCATGTTTTGCAGTATTTTTATTCTATCACGTCATTAGATCTTTATGGCATGTAACAATGCATTCCCTCCCTTATATTTAGTGAACAAAATTTTACAAATTTTTCTGAAATTAAGTCGTGGGTACAAGATGAATTTTGATGTGCATACATAATTATATTATGCATAAAAAATCTATGCATATACATAAAGGTAATATTTATCTTTTTGGACTCTTTTTTTAAACAGATTGTTTATAAGATTAAATAGTCATATTAATTTTATAAGAATAAGATATCTATTATCCTTTATAAAATATAACAAGAAAGTTTGTTAATTTATTTTTGGTTACATTAACAATAATTTCTGAAGATGTATGTAATTATCAAAATAGTTTTATATCCTATTATTGTTTTCAACGTATCTATATATCTGCATTATTGGTAAACATTTACAGATGTAAATACATAATCTTCTCCCCCTTTCATACAGTTTGCTTGTGTAATTTCTACTTTTGTTTTTCATTTAGTATAGATTTAGCAAAATTTAGCCTAGAAATAGCACAGACTACACTACACGTGAAACAGCAAGTGCTTTGTTTAAAAGAAATTTATAATTCACTTGACAATTATAAATGCTTTAAAGATGATTTCAATCATAATTGAATTTTTCAAATCCTCTATAAAATCAACAACATTTTTAATGTCACATTCGTGATATATGTATATAAATCATAAATGTTTTACTCAAGCAAAAGAATTAAAATATAGAAGAAAATTGATTCAATTTTTATTAATGTTTAAAGAAGTACCATTTATTATTTGGTCTAAAATATTATAAGTGGTACTGAATAATAAGGATATTATAAAAATTATACTCTATCAAGGAACATCTAATTTAAACTTTAAAATGTAAATTTATGTAAAATACGTCATTTATATTCAAATTCCAAAGAACAAATGGATATTCCCATATACAAATGACACTTTAGACGTGTTGTGGAATGTGTGTGATGCACCCCTTGTGAATGTTTCCTGGTGCCTTGCAGACTCAGACCAGGAGGATCATTCTCACAACTCTGGACGAATTAACATCAGAAAACCGTTAGGTAAGAGTTTGTTACAATTTAAACACGTTATTACAATTCTTTCATACCTTCACAAGCATTTGCCAAATGTTACATCACTTGCTTCTTTTACATAAGTATAATCACTAACAATAGATAGTTATTACAACAGATATTTTGTTATTTCAGAAAGTAAATAACAAACACTAAATTATGAACATAATTCTCAGGTATAATTTTCTAGTAATTAAAATTATATTCCTTAGTTTTCTTTAGTAGTAGTTAATGAACCTTGCAACTTTTATTCAAATGTATTTGTAATGTATGTTCACATTTACAAACTTATAAGCATATTTATGTTAGTTTAACACATTGTAAATAACAGACGTAGACAATTGACTTAAATACTTTAATTAAATAGATATACATATATATATAATGAATTTTGTAGCAGTCAGTAAATATTTTTTTTACAAAATAGTACAAAAGGATTACTAAAATGTAACAAGTTTATCAGTAACAAATGAATTTGTCATTTTCTTAAATATATTGTTGTATATTTTATAAATTACTTTGTTATCCTTAGATTTCGAGGCTGGTGAGGATGGAGATGATAGTAGTGGTGGTGGTAATTCATGGAGAGAAGAACTTCAGCGTCGTTATCAACAAGAAAATGATTTCTTGGCTGAATTGCGTGCACGCAATGTTAACATGTCACAGACACCATCTGCTACACCATCCAGTGAACAAGAACAGGAAAGGGGAGAAAGAGAAGAAGCAGATGGAGAAAAGGAGGATGAAAATGAATCTAACTGGACAGAACCAGTGAAAAGATGGGTTAATCGATAAGTTTGTTATATGACATCTTCATGTATTCTAATGGCTTAGGAACTGCTACTAAATGAAATGCAAATAAGTTATTATAGCTCCACTGGTTATTTATGATGGGAATATATCTGGGTGTTAGTGTGAAATATAATCAGTACGACATTAGAGTTTGGACGGTATTTAAAAATCTTACATTTTTAAAATGATACTTTTAATTTTAAAAGTTGTTATTTCAACAAACAAAAGTCATAAGATATGATCTTATATAAATTTTAACAATAATATTAAATTAATATTACTACCTTTAGAATGACTGTATTACTTATTTTAATATTGATTACTTATTTATAGCATTTGCAAAATTTTAATATTTGAAGGACTATAATAGTGTTGTTTTTCTCAGTTTAATGTAGTATTTTAAATATTTATATAGTTTAATGAACATTGTGTCTTTCCTTCTTTTTTTTTCAAGATTTTTGTTTCTTTTTACGATTGTAATTAAATAAATTAAATATAATACTGTAAGTAATTAAAATCAAAGGATATAACTTATGGTGTTTATGGGCCTAAAAATACGAGTTGATCTTTAAATCAGGCTAAATATGAAAACTAAACATTTTTTGTTTAAATATTTATTAATCCAACAAAGAGAATATCATACGTATGCAGTTTTAACATAAAGGTTTGAAAAACATATTAAACTAAACGCTCAATAGTAAATAATATTTAGTCTACATTATGTAGATGATAAAATGAAATAAATTTTTGCACAAGTCTCTTTGACCAACTTTATACAGCAAGGTAAGTAAATATAATTAAAAAACTTTTTTAAATTCATAATAAAAGAATTGTTAATGGATGCTTAGTTACAGAATCTCGAATTTTTTTGTACATTCATACAAATTACATGCGACATTCAACATTAATACTTGAAAATATTAAAAATTTTAAATGAATACAGTATTTTAAATATATCTCATTACATTAGATGCTTGACTGTAGTAATACAGAACATACTAAAACATCATAGAAATTTCTGTAACGTATCATCCTCTTCGTTCATAATATACACCTCGGAGCTAATGATTCATAAATAAAATTCTTTTATTGTATAATTTTTCTCTGTATTGACTAACAATTTTATTATTATAGACAATGTTACATAATATCTATATGTATACCATCATTATTATAAATTTAATGAAATTTATAGCACTCCAAATATTCATTACAATCGAATAACAAGTTCCTATTGTTAACATATTTTAAGTAGTTTAATATATAATCATATTATTTATAAAGTTTAGAAAAAATTACATGTTTATGATCCAATGGCTTTGAGGTATTATATTAAATTATAATAATAATGTACATAAATCTCATTGTTAATAATCTATCGAGCATAAAATACTGGCATTTTTAGATAATGCTTATGAAATGTATTGCTTAGGCATTTTAAACGGGCATATTCAATTTTTGTTTTGCCAACCTCACTAGTGTTAAAACAAATCACATTTGAATGCCTAAGTTTTACAATAACTATAATCACGTCACATATATGACTGTATCATTTATAATGTAAGAATTAGGACTGATTATGTTTTATGTAATATAAGTATTTAACCTTTAGTTCCTAGTTTAAATGCTGTTTCAATAAATGGTTTAATTGTAATTAATCTAAAACAGTACCTTTTGTAATATTTACATGTCATATGGTATTTAAAATGTTATGTGTATATATTTGTATGATTTCATAATCTTTTTTGTCTATACTGACACGAGAATTGTGTAGCAACTACATAAATACGAGTATTAAATAAAAAAATGAAATAATAACGTGTAACGTAAAATAATAAAATTTTACAAATTAATACATTCCATTTTCATTTTAGAACTGTATACAGGAATTGTTAATTAACGTTTACACAAGTATTATATAAATAATTTTAATTTTAATTAAAGCACAATTTTATACATACATACATATGTATGTAAATTTTTGTTTGAAAGTAAACATTATATGCTATCAGATAAAAAAAATGAAACTCGAAATATTTGCAATTAAAAATAAAAATTTATTGCGAATAATAATAATGAATAATTTTATAAATACCAATGGTAATAAATCTGAAATAAGTTAGTTACAATTATTTGTAATAAATAAATTTTTTTCACAGGAAAGAAAAATAACAACAAACGTGAATTGTATTTATTTTATTCTACAATTACATATTTTGAAAAGTTGTTATTTACAAAGCAAAATATTCAAACATTAGTAATAATCGGTCAACGAAACATTGCTTTCTTGAGTGCAGTTGCGGAATTAATTCAATTACAAGAACTGTGGATTGTTGAATGTGGTATTAAGGTAATAATATAAGATGGATTTAATGAATGAGTTATTATAAAATTACGTTTATTTAGGATATACCAGTTTTCAAAGAGAACTGTTCATTAAGAAAACTTTACTTATATTCTAATGAACTGCCTTGTATACCAAATCTGAAAGCTTGCTCTAATTTAACTACTTTATTTTTATCAGGGAACAGTATACGTGATCTTAAGGTATAATTTAGTTTTATTGGTTTCTTAATATGTGTATACATTAAACAATTAATAGCAATTTTATCATATAATGTGTACTTAATTTGAACAGAATATTGATAAGCTAATTTCACTACAAGAGCTTAATTTGGCTGACAATAAATTGGAAAGAATAAATAAAATTTCATGGAAAAAATGTGAATTACATTATTTGAATTTGGCAGGAAATCATTTATATACTATAAGGGTATGTAATAATTGAGTAAATTATATTTGTACAGTTTTACGAAATAATACTGCTTTTTTAATTGCAAGGACATACAAAATTTGTCACAATTTCAAAAATTGAATTCATTAGTATTTGCTGATCCATTATATGGAGATTGTCCTCTAGTAACACTTTGCAATTATCGTGTACATGTTATTCATAATATTCCACGTATTAAAAAATTAGATCATTACAATATATGTGAGAAAGAAAAACACTATATTAATCATTTGTTCAAGTACTTATAATATCAGTTTTATTTACATATAGTATAATTTTATAAGAAATAATCAGTCATTTTTTATAGGAAACAGTTAACTTATTATAATGTATTATTTCATAAGCAGTTAAATAAACACTTAAGTTTATTAAAACATGAATATGAGAAATATGAAAAGGAAATGCTTGATTTGAAAGATCAAATTTACATAAACAAAATAAATGGGGTATATAACCTTTTTACATAATTAGCTTTTATTTAATGCATCATTACATTATATGATGTTAAATGTAATTACTGTAATTATTTTTAATATTTTGCATTTTTCGTAAATATAATTTTTTGTTGTGCCTTCTCAAAATGTTACAAATTTGCAACAAAGGATTGATATAACTTTTGTTAATCACTTTTTATTTATTGCATAGGAGAATGAGGAAATGTTTAATGAATTAGAGCATATAATGCTGAAAGTTGAATTGAATACAAAGAAACTTACACAAATGAGAGAAATGACAAACATGCAACTTAGAGTATGTTTTCCAATGTTATTTTTAAATAATTATATATTACATATAATCTCATTTATTGATTTATTTATTAGATTTTGCAACAGCAATTGATAACTAATATGAAATACTGTGGAAATTTAAATTTCGTTGAGTACAATGCATTTTCTGAAAACACAGTTACTCAATTATGCAAACAATTTTTGGAAGAATCATTATGTTCAATTATAAAAGAGTATAGAACATTATATTAACGAAGTATTATTTCAATAACAAAATTTTATTGACTTTTCTTTATTTATAGTGGTATAGGTATAACAGGTTTAAAATTACATAAAGTAATAAAAGTGTGCAATAAAGAAATTGATCAAATGAACTTTTGGAAGAATAAGAGTTTACAGTCAAATGAGTGCAATACCATTCTAAAAATTTTAGTATCTCCTGGAGTAACTAATATCCAAAAATGGCCTTTTAATTTCTTTATAACTGATTTATTTATTAAAGTATCTTATTATCCTTTTTTTCGAGAAATATAATTTTGTAACATATATCATACAATATCTTTTATTTAATAGGACGAATTAATAGTAACCAATTGTTTGGCTGTAGCAGATTCTGATTGGTTGAATAAAATATTTTCAGCTAAGAAAAATGGAAATGTATTAAATGTATGCAATATTTGTGAAAAACGACGCATTTGTATACTCATGCAGACACCAATTCTCAGTCCTAAAAAGTAATAATAATATCAGTTTTAATAATTTTCAAATGAAAAATATAGTATCTCTACACAGAACAGATATTGCTAATGACCGTTTACATACAAAGTATGCAAATTATCGGAATGATACAAGTGAAATTTGTCAGATATTTAAATTAACAAGTGCAAACATCAGAAATCCCATGTTTGTAATAGAATATGAATACATATTGCATGAATTAAGAAATGTAATAAAATTTATTATCACAACTTAACTATAAATAAATTCATATATAATAACAATTTTATAATTGATTTATAGGAAGACAAATATGAAAATTCTACTGTACCATCTACAATAAATGACGTGCTATATGAATGTTTGTGTAATTCTAACATTATACAATATCTTAACATCAATGAAGCAGTGAAATTACATAATCTTGTAAAAATATGTATTTCTGGGCAAAAGATCAATTCAATTGATATAAATTTGAATTTACCTAATTTAAGAGAATTTGATATTTCATATAATCAACTAAGCGAATTTCCAAATTCAAACTTTATGGTGAATGTAAAAATATTGAACATTAGTTTTAACAATATACAAGCATTACATATTAAACAAATTTTACCCATTTTACAAGAGTTAGACATCTCGTGGAATTGTTTAATAGATTGCTTTCAAAGCATCCAAGTTTTTACAGCGCTTATACCCAACATTCATAAACTGAAGATATGTAACAATCCTTTTAAAGATATCATGGATCCAGAAGTAGCTGAATATTTAATATGCACATATATGCCAAAGTTACAGTTTATTAATAATTTTAAATGTGATGATCTTGATTTATCTAAATATTATTTTCCATGTACTTTTGGTATGTGTAAACTGAGTAGTAAACGACATAATAAAATAATTTATTTAAAGAAAAACATAAGAGAACAAGCAAAAGCATTACAAAAGAAAACTATTAATCAAGCCAAATATGTTCATGTATCAAAAGATTCTGCTACAGTATATAATATTTTACAAAAAGCATTAAATGTTCAAGAGCTTTGTGCTACTTGTTGTTTATTGTTCACATTTCCTGTAATGAAGTCTTTGAGACATTTAGTTAAGTTAAATCTTGGAAATAATTTTATTTCTGCCTTGAATGGCTTTACTCAAGAAAATTTTCCAGTGTTAAAATATCTAGATTTGACTAATAATTTAATTATGAGTTTGGAACCAATGGGATCATTTTCTACATTGCAAGAGTTTTATTGTGGAAATAACAGAATAGAAAACTTAACACAAATAGACAATGTTAAGTCTTGGAAAATATTAAATGTCATTGATCTTTGCAACAATCCAATAAATGAAGATACGTTACATAAAATGTTTATCGTATTTCACTTAAGCAATATTGAAGTAAGTAAAAAATTTTAAGCTCCATTTCATTTTATATAAGTTTTGTGAGTTATTTTTTTTAGTAGTATATTTCTGGAGAATATATACAAGATTCAGATATTTCTGAAGCAAGATGCATATTTGGCAATAAATTAGATAAATATGTGCTAAATGGAATATATAAAACTGATCGATTAACCAATATTACACAACTGAGTTTAATTGATTGTTCTTTATCAAAGGTATACTGTTCATTATAAAATTATACAAATTACCTATTATATAAGTTTTATAATCTCTTAATAGGTGGACCTATCTGCTGAATTTTTGCCATGTTTAGAAAGTTTAGATTTGAGTAAAAATCAAATAACTTGTTTATGGGGTCTACATTCTTTTCAATATTTGCATACATTATGTTTGAGCTACAATTGTCTTGAATCATTTAATGGCACTGACTGCAAAAAAGATAATTATACATTTCCAAAGTTATATACTTTATTCTTAGATCATAATTGCATCAAAACATTGATGAATATTACTAAACAAAAATTACCAGTAATCAAACATTTATTTTTAAACAATAATTATCTACAAAATATCAATGGTAATGTTCCATAGACTAAGTAATATATTATTTATATTGTAATTATTAATACATTTATATAAATATTTAGAAATAAATAATTGCTCTTCATTGGAGTCTTTGATTTTGGATCACAATGAAATTGAAATACTAAATGTTAAAGATTTTATTGAGAATAATAATTTAAAGCTTCTGTCACTTGAAAATAATAAAATAAAATCATTAGAATTTACAAAACAATTAAAAAAGTTAGAGAAACTTTATGTTGCTCATAACTGTTTAACAGTAAGTAAACAATAATACATATTATTTAATAGAATTATTAATATATAATGCTATCTATCTTTTAGAATGAAGCTGAAATACAGCATTTACTGTTACTGAAAAATTTAGAAGAAATAACATTCGAAGGAAATCCTTTATGTGTAAAAACAAATCAAGATAAAATTATTCAAAATTTTGAATTAAAGGAAGTTAAAGAAATTTAACTGTGATGATGATTATTTATAAATATTGTCTTCGCTTTTTCTCATGAAGTATTAAATAAACATAATGAAACACGATGTTGATAGCTTTTAAAAAGTATTATATACATAAATATATTTTAAACTCTTTTTTCAATTTATACTCGAGCGCAAATCTGGTTTTTCTACGAGATATGACGTCTTAGGCATTTAGACAATTTCGAAATGGAAAATTAATAAAATTTTGACAAGTACTTACACGTTAAGTTTTAAAAACAAGTTGCTTTATTGCACACTAGTTCCATGCTTGGCCGCTTCACGGCACTAGCGGTACTGTGTTTTGGACAGAGCATATGAAAATGAAAATTTCAAAATACAGGTAAGAGTGAAGTTTCAAAATTGATTCCAATTGCTGGAATTAATTAGTTCACAATAAACTATTGCCATTCATATCTTCTTTACTTATTAAACTACCGCAGTATTTCCGATATGTCGACTTACATTTTAATGTAATGCTGTTAAAAGCAAGTATTTGCTTGCAAAAATTTTATTGTTTTCCTGTTTCAAAAATGTCTATTGTGAATTAAGTTTAATGCATGCCAATACGCAGATAGTATCGCCTATGTTCGGGGCTTGTTCCTGTTAGCTGCCATTTTTCCTGGGAAGATTGATTTACACTTGAGTGTACATAATATTCAAATATAGATAATACTCCTGAGGAACAACATAAATTAGCATAATACGGATGTACATATGTAGAATGTCCGTAAACACACATTATAAGAAACATTATGTCTAGAAACACACCCCCTTACCTTACAATATCCTTTAGCAATTGTAAAATTTGATGCTTAAGAGCTGAGTATAGGCAAAAACAAATGTGAGGATTGATTTTTGGTAAACTAATTCGAAATAGCGTATCGCATAAAATATAAAATATTTATAATTTAGCACGTAGCCATGTATACACTGCGCGTTCTTCGGAAGAGATAACGCTTCGCGTCAAATATAAGAGGAAGAGAATCATTTCATAGTAGGACACGAAATAATTAATTATATGAGAAATATGTAGAAGAGAAAAAAATATTTATAAATAAAGCGTATGAATAATAAAAATACTTTTTTAATAAAATGTACTTTTTGTAATGATTGAAATAACTTTAAATACTTTTTAACGTAAATATAGATATAATGATAGGAAAATGTTACACACCTACAAAAATAATTTATGTAATTATTGTATTGCTATTCCTGTAAAAGAAAAATATTAAAAATGCGAACTATAAAAAATAAAATCCGTATAGACGTTAACTGTGTTCATTTCGCTAAATGACACATCCAGGCAAGGGTCCGGCGGATGACAATGTTTTACCACATGGCCTGCCCTTTTCAAAAGCAATGTTCCAATCTTGGGGTTGACGGAGAACTTTAATAAGGAGAAAGTCTATTGTCAAAAGTGTACGTGTTCGACTGAATATTTCTTTCTTTCGAGTTTTCTAACGGTCCATTTTTTATGTTCGAATATCTACGTATATATTTTACAAGAAAATAAGGAGTAACAAAAGTAAACAATCATTATATATTTTGTTCTATCTAATATCCATTTTTGAAGTGATACTTGCTTATTATATTAATTATTCGCTATATTTTATTGAAACAAATTATAAAACATAACATCACAGAATATTACAAATTTTTTATGATTAATTTAAAATGTTACATGTAAATGTTAATGTAAAACCCCCAGCGGATTTTCGTGGCCGACTGTTTCACTTGGGAATATAGCTAAAGAAATACAAAAAAAAAGGTCTTGTGATAACAGGATTATTATTAAAGATTATATGGTATGAAATAAAAAAGAACAACTGTTACAAAGAAATATATGATTTATTTTATATATATGTAGGATTGGGTCTGAGGGAATTGTCGGAATAAAGGCTTGTCACACGTTGGTTTTATAATCGGAATAATTAGGGATAATAACGAATAATTACAGGAACGCGTCGAAGCAGGTCTACGCACGTCGTCGATCGCTTTTTGACTGATTGTTCGAGATCTAGTTTTCTTTTGTCTTTTGCCGTTTTCCCGCATTCCTTCGCACGCACACACGCACTCACCTACACTCTTTCGTACTCTCTCTCTCACCTACGTTCATGCATGCTCTCTTACATTCTCCCATTTGCACATTCACACATCCTCGCATTCCCTCATATATTGTTCATAAATTACAGAGGAAACTGTCATGATCAGGTACAATATAGTTTTTACTTGTCATATTTTGAAATACGCGCTAGATGGTTATATTGATGCAGGCTAAGGTTCAGCGATCTTCATTTTCTAAAAAGTGTGTGGGGGTAAAGAAGCGACTTTTCGCACGCTTTTGTCTGCAGTCTTCTAGTTACAGTGTAGACATCATTCAGAGCAGATACTGACATGGCAGGTTGGCCTGTTTATTATGGTAAGTTTTCTTCATTATAAACATAATTGATTACAAAACATACGATATTAAATAATAATAGTACATATTTTAATAATGTTAACCCATTCGCGACCGCTGAATTCACGTCATTTTAAATTCTATTCCTGGTTGCCGCTGACATAAATTC
This sequence comes from Megachile ligniseca, assembly GCA_945859555.1. Classification (NCBI taxonomy): domain Eukaryota; kingdom Metazoa; phylum Arthropoda; class Insecta; order Hymenoptera; family Megachilidae; genus Megachile; species Megachile ligniseca. The sequence goes on from OX243778.1 coordinate 2,083,430, forward strand.
ACGTCTTGTAATTTTTGTAAAAAAAAAATAATTAATAAACAGGAAGAATAATATATTATTTTTATTATTATTTTAATTATAATGTATTTTGTATTTATTATTATGTATTTATACACAGCACCTTACGGCAGATACATGACTCTGCAGTTGCCACCGGAGCAGCAACACCAACAACAACGGCAGCAACCCCAACCACAGCAACAGCAACCCCGACTACAGCAGCAGAAACAACAACAGCAACCTCAGCAACCCCAACAACTGCAACCTCAACAACAACTCCAACAACTGCAACGTCAACAAGAACTCCAACAACTGCAATGTCAACAACAACCCCAACAACAGCAATCTCAGCAATCCCAACAACCCCAACAACTGCAACCTCAGCAACAACCCCAACAACTGCAACCTCAACAACAACCCCAACAACAGCAGCAGGTACAACAACAGCCCCAACAACAGCAGCAGGTACAACAACAACAGCAACAGCTACGACAAGGCGAGGAAACGTGCGTGACGAGTGTAAGTGTATTATTCAATTATATCTATAATAGATCTGTTAAAGAGTATGTTATTTTTTATCATTTCGTCATGATATTTTGTGAATACTAGATATATTTTTTTTCTATTCCAGGTACAAAGACGCCAACGGCGACGCCACCGACGACGCCGCGAGAGCCTTAAAACATTGTTACAGCAGGTGAAAAAACTGAGGGAAAGGTGGGCAAGTGTAAATCGCGAACGAGGCCGCGGACGTTGGTGTGCGCTGGGCCAAGGATGGGGTAACGGGTGGAGTTCCGGATGGGCCACAGGATGGGGCGCGGGATGGGGCCCGCAATTGGGCACGGGATGGAGTTCATTCCCTACATGTTACCAAAAAGTTCCTGTAAGATATTTTCTCAGATAAATTTTAATTACTAATAAAATAAATATATTTAAATCATTGAAGTAATTTATTTATCGTTTATTACCTTATATAAAATAATTATTAGTTATGTAGAAATGTAGGATTATTTCGGTTTATTAAACAGTGATAATTCAAAAGAAAAAAAAAACGCGTACATTCGTCTCTTTGCCCTTACTCTTTGCTCTGCACACTTATAATAATACGTCCTCGCTCGATTGTCTATTTATACATATAAAGCCGCCGGTTACATGCATACGTACATACTCTCACCCTCTCAGTCTTACCCTCTCGAACTTGCGCTCCGTCGGTTATTTCGTACCGTTTGTTCAGCATCGCGCATTTTTTGGGTTCCCCGTTCGAAATTCGGTAAGGTTTGCTGGTTGACAATAACAATACTTTCGGAGGAGACTATAATCGACGATAAACCGACGGTTAAATTTTAACGGATCGACCCTCCTACAGAAATATTATGTAGCTTTAGTTGTATAGTTATGTAGGGAATGTATTTCTTGACGACGTTGATATATGTACAATGTATTTTGATATACATTCAGTGCTTCTCAATACGATTCCTTTTTGCATTAAAGGCATACGGAATTATGTTGAAACTAAGCGTCGTCTTCGAAAAACTGAACGTCGCGTCGACCATCGTCGTTGTAACGTAAACATACTTAACTTACAAGGGAACATATCGAACCGGAACGCACCGATTTCAATGAAACGTATGTGAGAGATAGTTCTCAAGAAAATATTTGACACATATTTTTTTATATCGGCCATCGTTCACATTAAACGGGTGATAATTGCGCTCAAAGTTAAGGGTTGAAATTATATTTTTGGGAATATCTCCGGAATTAAAGGAGATAATTGGAAGCTTTTTTTTTGAATTGTGAGTCTTTAAATAGGAAATCTTTCTGCATAAATAAATATTAATAAACTTTATTTTTTTAAATAATATTTTGAAAATTTATAGTTTTTGTTTAAATTTTTTTACTAAATGTTAACTATTATACTTTCTTGCAACTTTGTGTACGTGAACTATGGATTCTACGTACGTAACTACTTGCTTAATATTTAAAGTGTTGTCGCACATGGAATTATTATTAAGAATTATGCAATACGAAGTAAAAAAGGACAAATGTTACAAAGCAATATATGATTTATTGTTTATGCATTGCTTATGTGTTACAGAGGAAAATGTCATGGTTAGGTATAATAAAATTTTCAATCGATATATTTTTAAATACGCACTATGTAGATGAAGCAGGCTAAGCGACTTCGGCTCTTTTCCAGGCTGTTTAGAGACACGTGTTGCACCTTTTCACTTTTCAAACAATGCGCCAGGTGTGACTTCTCGAGGGCCCAAAGCTAACGGTACACGTTCGCTGTAAAATAAATACAAAACTTTTTGAACTGAGCAGTATTATAGTACTTTTACAATTAGAGGACCAACCGTTAATACTAACCAGTATTCCAGAATAAACCACCCGTCTGTACACCTGTGTAGCTGCAAATTTACCTGAATACCTGTAACAAATATTTTCTACTATGCTGCTTGCACAGATGTATTATTATTCTGTGAAACTGTATTATGAAATTATAAAAAATAAAACATTCAATATTTATCTATTACATAATATAACGAAAAAGTGCAAATAAGTTAATTGAATGTTCGCGCGAACGAGGAAAGGACGAGTGTAATTGGCAGATTGCGTACAAAAGAGAGAAAAAGAATGCGCGCGAAAGAGTGGGAAAAAGTGTATTATGCGTTAACGTTCGGAGAACAAGCAGGCCTTCGTCTGTTTATAGGGGCACCTATGGACCCTTAAGTTCTTTTTTTTAATAAATTAGTATAAAAAATGCAATATAATACAATTGCCAGATATATTATGCATAGAAATCAGTCGTACACCGACCGGAAGGTATAAAATGTAAGTATAACTCCAACGTTAGTAATATGTTTTTCACAAGAGAAATTAAAAATTCCAATTTATCCGTATTTTGTCTTTGGACCCATAGTTTACGTATGTGAAATTTGATCACAATAGTTCAACGTTTTATTAAAAAATTTGCAAAATAATATTAATTTTTAACATATTGTTTAAACAAACTAATTTTTCAAAAATCCAATTACGCCATATTATTGGTCTTCTAAAACAGAAAATTTTGCATTTTTAATTTTTTGTCTAGGTCTATTAGTTCCCGAGATATTTGCGAAAATAGCTTTTTCAACCACAACTTTAAGGGCCATTTTCACCACCTCAAAGTGGATGTTTGCCGATAAAAAAAAATACGTGTCAAATATTTTTTCGACTTTTATTACGGTAAAATTTTTGCAAGCAAATACTTACTTTTAACAACATTACATTAAAATGTAAGTCGACATATCGGAAATACTGCGGTAGTTTAATAAGTAAAGAAGATATGAATGGCAATAGTTTATTGTGAACCAATTAATATTCCAGCAATTGGAAGCAATTTTGAAACTTCACTCTTACGTGTATTTTAAAATTTTCATTTTCGCGTGTTCTGTCCAAAAAACAGTATCGCTAGTGCCATGAAGCGGCCAAGCATGGAACTAGTGTGCAATAAATCTTGTTTTTAAAACTAAACGTGTAAGTACTTGCCAAAATTTTATTAATTTTCCATTTCAAAATTGTCTAAACGTCTAGGACGTCACGTCTCGTAGAAAAACCAGATTTGAATATAAATGGTAAAAAGAGAGTTTAAAACATATTTATGTATTTAGTACATTTTAAAATCCGGCTCTATACGACTCTTACGTAGAATTTACAGAATATCTCTAAGAAAAAGTATGACAAAATATTGCGTTTTAGCTTAAAAATTTGTGAAGTACGAAGTTGTGTTTGCCACATTTTTGGCAACTAGATATCTGCTGTCCTTGTCTCTCCTAACCGAAAACAGCGTAAGATAGATAAAGGTCGACAGAACTTTTGCAAGTCACCGCATGAGGGCATTAAACTCACACTTGGGTTTCTTTGTCACTATACTTTTAAGTTTAGGCAACATACAAGAAATTCAAGTTTTTTCGCGAATCTATAGGAATAATGTAGCTCAGAAAGATGCATTTCCGAACAAAGCGTTATCACAGAGTAGATATACTCTGTGACATTATTTTGACACTACTATATGTATTACCTATCATGTAGGTAAAATCAGCTGGAATATAGCAAAATGTATTATAGTACTTTTTTGTATAATGATTGTATCTAACCTTAGTTACAAGTGATTCAAAACAAAAACAAATGGAACTGGAAACAGTACTTCGAAAATGTGCTGTAGCAAATAAATGTAAGTTAATATTTGTTAATGACAATTAATACTCAACAAGTTAATATTTGTTAATGACAATTAATACTCAACAAGTTAATATTTGTTAATAATAATTAGTGATTATTAAGTGTATATTTCATTATCATTAAATATAAATATATATTACAATAATTTTGCAGCAGAAGAACAAGTGGAAGAACATGAAAAAAAAGAAGACGAATATTTTCAAAAAATATATGAACAGTGGAAGGGTGCCAAAGCTAAAGATAAAGACTTAACTTATAAAGTGATTCCTAAGTTTTATTTCAAGGTACTGCGTGTAAATTAAAAATCTGTAGAGAAGTATTTAAAAATATTATTCTCTAATATATTCTTTTTACCTTAGCTACCAAAAGAAGATGAGATTTTGCCACAAAAATTACGAGAAGAAACGCGAGCTTTATTTCTGCAGAGGCGTTCACGACAATTATTGGATAACAATGAACTGAAAGCATTATGGGTACTTTTGGACAAACATCATAGTCCACCTTTATCGGGGGAAGAACAGCTAATAAATTATGAGGATTTTAAGAAAGTGGGTAAATTAGCTGGCACAAAATGCAATCCATATTTCACTGCTGTTGTATTTGCTAAATTACAGCAGGGTGATCCTCATGGTAGAATTAGTATAATGGCATTGTTTAATTATGTTATGAGAAAAGTTTGGTTACATCAAACAAGAATTGGTCTTTCTTTATATGATGTTACTGGCCAAGGATATCTCAGAGAATCAGTAAGTTTTTTTAGTATATGTTAATTTATTCCAAATGAAAGAATCAAATACATCATTCTTATTTTTTACAGGATTTAGAAAATTATATTTTGGAATTAATACCAACTTTGCCTCAACTTGAAGGACTTGAAAAATCTTTTCATTCATTTTATGTTTGTACCGCAGTAAGAAAATTTTTATTTTTTCTTGACCCCCTCAGAACTGGTAGAGTTAGAATACAAGATATTTTGGCATGTAGTTTCTTAGATGATTTATTAGAATTAAGAGATGAAGATTTACCTAAAGACCTTCAAGAAGCAAACTGGTTCTCAGCTCCTTCAGCTCTTAAAGTTTATGGGCAGTACCTTAATCTTGACAGAGATCATAATGGAATGCTTAACAAAGAAGAACTTGCAGGGTAGTTTACGTCCATTTATAAAATTTATGAAATGTTGACACAAATATATTAATTTTATAATAATTTTTTAATAGATATGGTACAGGAACATTAACTGGAGTATTCCTAGAAAGAGTATTTCAAGAATGTTTAACTTATGAGGGAGAAATGGATTATAAAACATATTTGGATTTCGTTTTAGCATTAGAAAATCGACATGAACCACAAAGTTTACATTATTTGTTTAGAATCCTCGATATTAATAATCGTGGTTATCTTGATACATTTTGCCTTAATTACTTTTTTCGGGTATGTAATACAATATTTATACAGCTTTTTTATATTTTAAAGTGTTATATTATTAATTTTTATATACATAGGCTATACAAGAACAAATGACTATGCATGGTCAAGAACCAGTAAGATTTGAAGATGTGAAAGATGAAATATTTGATATGGTGAAACCTGCAGATCCTTGTAAAATTACATTGCAAGATTTATTATCATGGTAAATAATTGTTCGATTTTCCGAAAATTAAAAAAAAATGAACAAATAAGATTCTCCTATGTATACTGTGCAATTTATATTTTTCAGTGGTCAGGGTGATACAATGGTCAGTATTTTAATAGAATTCCATGGTTTCTGGGCATATGAAAATAGGGAAGCTATGGCAGCTGATACAGGTGATGAATCATCCCATGTTTGAAAGAGAAACGTTTACAAAATATGTATGGCACATTCCAGCAAGATTTTATACAAATAACCATATATACTTATAATCTTTTACAAGTATTATTTAACTTTAACAATTTGTATAATTTTGTATCAAGACGTTTAGTAATATTCACAAAAGAATTTGTATTATATATTCTTTGTAATAAAAATATTTTTCTAAAACTACTAACTATTATTACATTTACGGTAATTTTAGTATTTAGGACAAACTATATACTTAAAATAGAGTTAAAGAAAGGCTGTAGAGGAAAAATTTGAACGATATAAAACGATTTATATTTCTACGATTAAAATTTTTATGTGTAACGAGCAAAGAAAGCGGAGCGCTTTATTTTCGATTTTTATCTGCATTTTTTTCTACATAAATTTTTATCCGGTTTTGATGAATACTTTTTAATTCTTTTTACTTATCAAGAGAATATTATATTGAATTATATATTGAAGAGTAATAAGTGAAAACTTACAGCTTTTACATTTATAAGAGGTTTTTGAATGAAAAGAAGCATGTGCTTCCTTAAGCGTATTTAAAAATGAATGTCAATGAACATAATTACAAGCTCGTTCTGCTTAATTCAGTAATAAACAACCCGAGATTTCGAGCCAACTGACAAACTGGAAGAAACTGTTATTTTACGAGTGCAATGAGTCCAGGTTTTCAGATGATATTGTAGACTATATTTTATGTAAATAGATATTCAAAGCATGGCAAATTTTCTTAGAAATATTTTGAAGAATTTCGAAATTCAATTTTCTCAGAGAGAAAGACGAGTAATATGAAAAAATGACTTGATCCTTAACCACGATTTTTCGGACATCCTGTATATATACGCGTAACAAAAATTTCTTATTTCATTGACCAATGAGAGTGTTTCATTTGAAATGGTCCTATGCGAACGTACACTACCCCCCTCCAACAACAGATTTAATGACGTTTACAGCATCGTAGTTGCTCCAATCCTACGAAGAGCTTCGGTTGGTTTTTGTGCGACGCTTCCTATGATGTTTGAATTGTAGGTAAGTTTTTTCATGTATTGTTTTAATTTTATCGCGTGAAAGTATTATTATTTTATTGAGAAGTATTCAGTGTGAACTTGTAGTGTTTATTGCATGATTAATAGTGACGTAACATATGCAGAAATAAGAACTGTCACTTTTAGTTTCAAACGCGGTTGATTACTATGGCGGTTGCGTTCAAATTCAACGGTCGAAAATAACTTCCTCCTTTAAAATTGGAGTGTTACAATTGTCCAAAAATTCAATAATATCGATATATTTAGGAAAAGTGAATACAAATTCAAGGTTTAAAATTTTCTCTTTAGGTTTTCTTAGAGCGTTGGGATTAGGAGAATACCGTTTTCCATACAATGGACCCTTTCACTCAGGTAGGTCTCATTCATTCTATTGCAGTATGCAGATATTACGTAGCGGTAGTTAATGTTCCCATCTACCTGACAATTTTTACCTCTGATGACTAACATAGTAATTACTTTTCTCAAACCTTTGTTAACATAATACAGTAACATTCCTTCTTATACATAATGTAAACAATTGATTTGTTAGTATCTTAATTTGATATGTTTATCAAGTATATGATATATACAAACATAAAAGTTAAAAATACACGTGATTTCAATCAGAATTCAAAATTGTTATTAGCAAAGAGTATGAATCCAAAGTAAACTTATAATCAGTAATAAATTTCTTGGTTTTTGCAGACTGTTATTTTTAATGAATTGTATTTTCATTGACTACTTTTGATAACGTAATAAAAGTGTGTATGGAATCTCAATGAAATACCAAGAAAAAAGGTTAATTGATCTTTGAAAATGATAATGTATATATAAATGCTATTTGATTCCACCTAAATATTCTCTAAAATCGGGGTATAATATGAACTGCTCCCTTTCTTGTGTTTAATTTATATAGGAATGCTGGTATCTAAGGATGTAGGATTTTAGATTTTTCAGGATCTATGAATTTTAGGCTTTAGAGATATTAGGATCTAGGTTATAAGAACGTAGGTGTATAGGGATATAAGAAACTAGGGGTATAAAAATATGGGGATATAAATATCTAAAAATTTAGGAATATGTATGTCGATATAAGGCACATTTTGTGTTTTATACTATAGATATAACATTATACATTTACTTTTCTATATTTACATTTACTTTTTCTTTTACAAACTATTTTTATCATCTTGCATAACTAATGAAGTTTCAATGATTAAAAGAAATTAATTATTAAAGACTGTTATTGATTTAATTAACTGATGGGGCTAATCATTAATCACCAACTAAAAACATTAATAGTTAATAATAAATTGTTGAATTAAATTAGGGGCTAATTTTAATTGAAAATTGATATAAAAAATTATATGTGACTAATGCTTCACATATATTACATGGATAAAAATTATTTTCAATGTATTCATTTCAATTAATTTTTAAACTGTAATGAAGAAACAGTAAAAATAAATTTCAGTAGAAACATATTTATTTACAACAATTTATTGTTTACATATATCCAATAATTTCTTATTACTTTATATTCATTTTAAGTATTATCTTTTTTTTTTCCAAAATTAGCATAAAATTATCCCTGAAAATTTGGTAAATTTGTTATTGTGGCAAAAGTAATCAATTCTGTTAGAGCTTGTGAAAGATAAATTTATAATAAATATAATAAAATTTTAGTAAACAATTATTAAATAAAATATTTCAGTTGTAATCAATAATTGTTAATTACATTCAACCTTGTCAAATAATGTTGAATAGTATATTACTCACTTTTTTATTTTTATTAATTTTGAAATAATAATAATAATAATAAATTAACTTGAATAAATAGAGAATGTTGGAGCGTGCAAGGGCAAGGAGAGAAAAATTAGATACTCAATTATCAAATGCTGGTCATGATGTTAAAAAAAGACGAAGTCCTTTAAAGGATGCAAATGCAATTTTGGCTCAGGCTACAGGTATTAGTATATAATTTTGAATATTTACTGTTTGTTATATAATAATGATTCATGTATAATAAAGTAAAATGTTGATGAATGATAATTTTAATGTATCACAAAATGCTAACAAAATTTATATTTGTTTTTTTATAACTTCAAAGTTACTAAGTCTAAAACTCCAACAAAATCTCCTGCTAAAGTATCAACAGAAAGTGTGTCTCCAGTGAAGTCACCCCGGAAATCTCTAGTTAAGAATAATAGTAATGAAAACAAGGAAGATATAAATAAAGAGAATGGAAAGGTTGGAGTTTACAATGTGAGATCAAAGTTACAGAGGCTTGGCAAACTGTATTCTGGTAAGCTATATTGCATGGTACACCTACACAGATTGGTTAAAACTGGTTTCTTACACTACTCTACTTTGATACATGTATGTATCTTATTCTTTGCAGTTTATGTGTGAATGATAAATACAATTATTTCAAAATGGTTGGTCCAGTTTGATATTATTCAGTTAGTAAAAAATTCTATAATTGCTATATTATTATTATAAGAAAATTTATCTTGTAGATGACAGCAGTAGAGAACTCAGTTCACCTATTCATAGAACAGAAGAAAGGTTCAATGCAGAAGAAGAGGTCACTGAACAGAAACCACAAAAAAGAGGTGCTAGACTGGATAGATTAGCAGCTCTTGCTTCAACTATTAATAATTGGGAAGATGATCTCTCACATCCAACCTTGGTATATTAATTACAAGTACTTTAATATTATTATTATATTTTAAAGAACTATGTAACATTAGATATTTTTACAGACTAAATCAGTAGAAACTAAAGCAGACAAAATACAAGCTAAATTAAATGAACAAGTGAGAAATGCATCAGAACCCCAGCCAAGCACAAGCGGTTACAACAAAGAAAATAGAAATAGTAAAGGCAGTAGTTCCAAGAAAGAAGAAGTAATTCATACAAAGCAACTAAAGTGGGATAAGTCTACATTGGAATCATTAGTAAGTAGTTCTAATGTATTTAATAATGTAATAATATTATTTTTTCAACATATATGACTAAAGCTTTTAACAAATTCTCTGTGAATTAAAATAACTGCAACTGTTATAATTTATTTTTTCTTACTTTCTTTTATACGTACTGATAGTAATGAATATGGAGAGGGATATATATTACAAATGATTAAAGCTGTTAGACAAAAATGCTATTTACAGGAATCTCAAGGCTTTAGTCGTACGAAAAGCAATACTCGCCTTGTATATGACTATAAGGCTTGTTCTCAGGAAAAAAACTCGGAAGTTTCGGGTTCATCTCCACAACATGGGCGCAGTCAGGAATCTACTGCGACGTTTTACGAAAGAGCAGAAAATTCTCCAAGAAATGTTAGTAGCAGAAATTGTAACACTCCAGAGAAAACAAAAAATGCAATGCCTAGCACAAGCGGCACCCGATTGACACCTAGATATGGATTTAATGGCTCTCCTAAAAGTCCAGTTCAGTCTAGTCCAGGTTCAGTGTTGAGCAAAGCTTCGTTATTTGAATCTAAAAATTCTGAAACAAAAGCTAAAGATCCTACACAAATGACGCTTTCTGAGAGGATGGCACTTTTTGAGAAAAATAAAGGGGAGCCACCTCTGCTGCCGAAGGCACCACTTACAATGTCAATACCGCCAAAAAAGTTGCAAGAGAAAGATAAGAATAATTCATCGTCAGGAGGTACTTCCAATTTTTAATTAACTATTAAGAGAAATTAGATATATAAGAACATAGAAATTAAAATATTTAGGTATGATTTAATTGTTTAGTACTAATTATTGAAGGGGAAATATAATCTTGTTGTAGCAAAGGAATGGTGTAAAGCTGATATTCCTAACAATGCTGTTAATGCTCGACGAGAAAAATTTGAACAAGGCTTAAACAAGCAAGAAATGGAAAATGATATTTTACGTACCACTTATTTGGAAAGACAACGGGAATTGGATATGTTACGTTCGCGTTTCAATAGAAATAAGGAAATGGCAAAAGCAGCTGCCGGTTCCTGTATTAGGACAAGTGAAAGCAGCGAAGGAAAATCTAATTCACCCAAAAATTCTCCAGTTTGTCCTGTAAAACCGACACCTGCACCTGTAAATAAGGTTTCAACTATTAATTAAATAATAAGTAATGAGAATAAATTTATGTGTCTCTTTTATAGGATCATGGTGTTCCACCTCCTCCGCCACCACTTCCACAGGTTCATGCATCCGAGGACAATCGAAAATCTATCCAAAACAAAAGTTCACCAGCTAAAAGACAAGGTACATGTTATGAACATTATTTTTTTTACAATAATTTGTCATGTTTACACTTTTATGTTTCACAGTTGTAGGCAGTCCACCTAAAACACAGCAAACGAAAGTAACATCTGACATTAAACGCATTCGCGTTGCTCCACCTAAACCTGGACATATCTATCCTAATCTTTCTGATATTGATAATACAACGGAAACGGAAACAGATACAGAATATACTATCAATAGCACAGAAGCAGAAACTGCGACTTTAGACGAAAAAACTGATACTGATACAGGGACTGAAGCCGAATACTATTTACAAGTAAAATAATTCTATAAAACTATTTTGTAATGAAAAGAATCGTTAAATAGAAAAGGATTATGTTTAATATAATTTTAATAATCGACTGCGCTTACTTAAATATAGGATAATGGAACTGAAGATGACAGCGATGAAGAAAGCGGAGAACTAAATACCAGTCTTGGTAGAAGTATTTTACAGGCAGTAAATGAACATACTTATTTAAATAAAAAGGTATTTGTAAATAACAGTAGATTGGAACTTAGTTTATACGATACTAAGTAACGTACTGATTACACAATTTTAGAGATCAATTGACCCAGATCCAGACAGTACAACTTCCGATATTTCGGTATTGGATGAAATGGATGAATATTTGGATGAATGCCTTGCACTGCAAGAAGCAAATAATATAAATGCACATATAGAAGAGGGACCAACACCACCAAAACTAAATAAAGGTGGGAAAAGTCCGTCCACTGCATCAACGAGTTTTAAATATAATGAAGGGTAAGATTTAAAAATAATAGCAACAGTGACGTAAATACATATAAATTAAATTATATATCACATTTTAAGGTCATCGTATCGTTCACCTATAAAGAAAGTTTCTCCTGAGACTCCTAAACAAGGTGAACCTTATATAGTAGATGGTGACAATTGTGTGCCACTATTGCATAGCGTTAGTTTTTACAGACGACAACAATCTCAGGTATGTTAATCGAATATTGTAACCTATACTATAAAAGCAAAACATATTTTATATTATAATGTATATTTTTAAATTACTAAATCGATACATCGTAAAATCTTTATATCCAAAAATTCCTATGTCTCTAGATCCTTATATCACTAGATGTACATATAATACAATTGAAAACTAATTCTCGAACTTATTTCAGACGCCCAAAACACCAGTACGTATAATATCGAGAACACAAGAAGTTGCTACCGCTCCTGATGAAACACAGCCTGACTCTAAAAACGAAGTTACCTTAGTACAAGACAAAGTAAAACGATTGCTGGATGAAATATGTAAACAGCAAACAATTATTGGTCAGGCTAGTCAGGCACTAAATTTATGTAGTTCCACTGTGGAGTTCAATGATTCAAGGGAGCAAGTTGAAGGAGAAAGATTGCTTCTCGTTGCTAGTAATTCTTATACATTTTTTATTTGTTATATGTTATTTGAATAACGCGATACATATAAATGTCTTCATTGTAGCACATAGACGGCAAGCTGCATTGAATGAAGTACAACGGTTGAAAATAGAAGGTACACTCAGACCTGTTGCTCCAGGATCACCAGAAGTACAAGAAAGTGGTGCTTTGACAGTTTCTGCTATCACTTTACCTCTTAAACGAGATTATTTTCGCAACGCGGGCAGAAGTAAGAAACAAATTCAGATTTAAAATACTACAAAGAGGACAATAAATTATTTTTCATTTAATTGTATATTGCAGATACATGTAATCATTTTGTCTGTTTAATGCGACATTTGGAAAACGTAGTTGCAACTCCAGTAGTCGTAGCAGAACCTGGCGATTCGTGTGTTCGATTTCCATCAACATTAAAACTGAATGATTTGTATAATGATTTTAAAATTACCATTGAGATATACTCACTTCAGACACAACCTGAAATTTTACCACATGAAATTAAATATCACATTCATAATAATAATGGATGTAGCGGTAGTAACACTGCTTGTAACAAAAAGGTAAGTTATTATATTATTTGTACTGATATATACATACATTCAGTTTTTATAGTAATCGCTTAAATGTTTTATAGTCAGCGAATAAAACTCCAAAGAAATATTTAAAACAAGAAAGTCGCTTAGTGATGCCAAGTGTACAAAGCCCAGCAGGACCATCTGCTGTTAGATCTCCCGCTTTTCAGTTGTCTGGCTATGTTATTTTCAGTTTGAAAGAAATACATCGGCAACAATTTACATTAAACAAGGTAAATAGAAAAATTTGATCAAGCAGCCAGATATTGAAACTGCATTGTAATACTTTCTAATAATCATTTATTGAATCTATGGTAATTGTATTTTTTATATAATTTCTAGGTACCATCGCAATCTCCTTTAGAAGGTCGATTGCAGATGCATGTTTCGTGCGAACTTTCAGTATCAGTCGAACACAGAGGATTTCTTACAATGTTCGAAGATGTTTCTGGATTTGGTGCTTGGCACCGTAGATGGTGTTTGCTTAAAGGTTCCACTCTATCATACTGGAAATATCCTGATGATGAACGAAAAAAGACTCCTATCGGAAGTTTAGACTTACAATGTAAGTGCATGTAATTTTATCATAATACTGTTCAAAACATTAATATACATTTATTTATTTTAATATTTATAGGTGTTTCCACAACTAACGTAGAATTAGTTTCTCGAGATATTTGTGCGCGTCCTAATACTTTTTTACTTGAAACAACAAGGGCTGCGGAACCTGAAGATACTGATAGTTTAATTATGATTAGGAATGGATCTACAACAACAATTAGGTAAATACCGAACGCAAATATTTCATAAATATCATTAATTTCTTATTTAAATCTTGTTACTACGTGTACTTCACAGGCATCTTTTGTCAGCCGATACAAAGGAAGATAGGTTGGAATGGTGTTCGAAACTTAATAAAACATTGAACATAATACATTCCTGGGGTGGAACATCGGTATTATCGTAACATAATTTAGACTACACGTAGATTACAAAGTATAGCGTATACGAGTACGCTTAGATATTATTTTTATGCATATAAATATACTATACACAGTATTGTGTATATTAAATAATGTAATTATATATCTAATATGTATATCTAGTATATCTGATATGAATAATGTATATTCATACATTGAGACAAATTCTTTTTCTAAAAGTTGATATAACGTACGAAAGTTAGTAGATAATAGAATATTTAATTATTTTGTATTTTAAACGTAATACAATATCATTCGTATAAAAATTAAAGACTATTTAAATCATAAATTTTAGTTACATAATGAAAATGCTTTGATAGCAGTTAGTATGCATATTATATTTAAATGAATTGCATTTCTTTGCCATGTAGTGGAATAAAAATGCTTTATTTTTTAACTTGAACAATTTCTTCTATAGTATAGTAAAATTATTCGAATCAAGTTTACTCAATTATTTCTCATATTTAGATAAAAGCAACTTTATAATGAATTCAATGGTATTTTTTTAAATACAAAAGATGAATTGATACGTATTAAAATCTTTAAAAATGTTGTTCACTATGAACTAAACATTCAATGCATTAGAAGTATATCTTATTTTAATTATAATATTATTAGATCATGTAATATAATATACTGTAAATAACAGAATTATTATAATCTATTAGAATAGCTGCTAACAAATATATAATTAAATATACATAAGTGTCATTAATTATGTATTTGCTATGAAAGCTAAGAATTCTGTCGCATTTTTCTACTTTTTTATCGTAAAAATTATCTTGTACTATCAATTAATATTCAAAATAAAATATTAACAAAAACCCTGTTGGTCGACTTCTCTGCGCTATATTTAAACTTATTATCATGAATATTTCTGTTAATATAGGAAGGTTTGAAATTTATAACACATGTTTATTTTATGTATATATTTATTGCGCGATTGGTTTCTTACTATGCATATATAAGGGTATATGTATAAAAACGTTACTCATTTCCACGCGAGTTTTTAGGCGTGTAAATGAGTGCTACGTCGTCGCCTCTCTAAAAACTGATCATGAATAGTCTCTCGTTCAAAATGTTTAACAGTAGTTTCTTGAAACTATATAGTATAACTTATCGTACACAGTGGCACGCGTTTCACAATCAAACATGAAATGCATACTATCATAGCTATGTAATATAAGTGAACATTGATGACTTTTTTATTACTTATATTTAAAGCGTATCATGCATAATTTTGAACATGTTTACTTACATAATTTTTAAAAGAGTCTTTATTGTGGAAAATTTAAATTTAATACTTTCTTTGCCCCACATTGGTTGTTACATTTATATATTTTTGTTTTGAATATTGATAGCACTTATTAAAATGTATATTTATTTATCTTAGTAATATAAATTTTATAAGGAAACATTTTGAAATAAGAATAAAAATTTTTGAAATAGCATTTGATGTATTTCACATACTTTAGCAGATAGTTTATACGTAATTAAAATCTGTCAAATACAGTAGCAAGTTATTAAACCAATTCATTTTCAAGTTATCCTCAAGTGTAACAACTACTTCAGAACAAATTTTATACCCTAAATGTAACAATTAATTTAGGATAGGGAAGTATTTATCTTTCTCGACTGCATGATTGAAAAATTGTTCTTTTTATCTGAACGTAGGGCAGCGATCATCTATTTTAAATCCAATACTCCCATTAAAAAGAAAGAACGGTTAAAGGTGATTAGCTTGTAATGTGTGAATGAGAGCAAGTAAAATTTGGAATTGATGATCAATATTCTAACAGTGAATCGCGTGCCTTACAATTATTTCAAGGTACGTATAAGATATTCTAATGTATTTATATCGATGGTCGCAAAATCCTAGTGCTTATGATGCAGAACATTAGTTCTGATGTTTTACTTTGAAACAAGGTTTATGGTAGGATGAAATCCGTCCTTGTCGGCCGTGTAATCAACCCTTTAATAAAACAATTATTTTCATAAATGTAACAGGACTTTTATAATCTGTTTATTCTGCATGATTTGTAGTGCTTACCTATAAGTGTGACCGTCTGGTGCTGTGAAGGAAAAACTACCAGTGACATCGATTGATTCGTCATCGGTACCCTCATTTTTCAGTTCCCCAGTTTCCTCCCTCTTTTGGCCATCGCTTTGTTCGTAACTAAAGTGATATCCACCTACTCCAATATTGTTTGATTCTTCTTGCTTTACGATTGTAATATCATTTGGATTGCCTTGGGGTGCTGCGAGAGCTCCCACTATCACTGCCACGAAGATAAGAATCTAAACAAACAGAGATTATATAAATACTCATTATTTAAAGCTACAAATTTTCAAACTTGGGTCTCAACCAACAAACTGATTTTGGATGGCTTATGTTAACCCTTATCTAGATGGACTTTTCATGTAACGTAAATGGGCAGTCAGAATCCGACGCAATATATTAGTATGAATACATGATTTTAATAAATGGTAGGAACAGCTTATTTTTAGATTTTTTTAAAAATTGTTAGTACCGTGTAAAAAATTATCTACTAAATTATATCCATGATTAAATGAATAAGAATTAGATTTGTGAGTCCATTTGACCCACCTTGATCAGATAACGGTTATACCGAAAATATAAAAATTTTGTATGCTAGTAAAGTATTGTTTTTATGTATTATGTAATAGTAAAGTAATGTCAATCTCACCCTCTCGTTTTTAAATTTGCTTTGCAGTCGAGTCGATACAATTTGGACTGTTCTGTTTTATATTACGAATTGAAAGACTGAACTTTTCATTAGAGTTTGATGTATGCATTATTTACATAATGTTTGTTAAATTTAATTCATACTGTTTATTATTGTTGAGAATAAAATGGTTTTGTTGTAATAAGGGGAGCGAATGATTGTCAATTTATCAATTTAACTCAGATCGAGTACAGTTATGCAAAAACCTAAAATAAATAATTTTGCAAACTCTTGAAAATATTGGAGAAATTCACATTTAAAGCCTTTGTAATTTTATTTAACAATTTAAATAGAAGGGAAACTTGTAATTTATGTCCTTTTTCGTACTATTTTAATTTTCGATACAATTGATTAATTAAACAATTAGTTTTTTTAGCACAAAGTTCTACTGAATTAAAAAGAAATTATCATTATTTTATATATAACGATAATTATTAAAATAATTTGTTTTTTAAACTTTGTGTTTCTTAGTAAGTTTTAAAAATATATTTAATAAATTTTACGGTAAAACAAATGTAAAGAAATGTACAATGAAAGAAGTGTTTAAACTTGTAGTTTTTTGTTTTAAAAGAGAATTACGTTACCATTGAGCTATGTTAAAATTTTCCAACTATCTCATTCAGATTTTATTCAAATCTTCGACGTTTAAAAAGCTTTGAACATAAATTATTTCCTTCTTATTTACAAATTAGCTTATGATTGTGCGCCTTGCTTGTAAAAATATTACTTACATAAGACAGTTTATTTGAATGATGTACTATTTCATTTGACTAGATGCTATTTGGAATAATTTTCCATGAGTACGTTTAAACATGAAAATGAATTTATCTACATTCTTTTATTATTTGTCTATGAAATGCAATAATTTTCTATTCTGTATTTCAATAAGTTTGTATTCAAGCAAATTTTATCTAGTTCGTTTATGTCAATATTGTCAATTGTGTTGGAAATACAGATTTCTGAAAATATTAAAATATTATGTCAGTACATAAATTCGTGCGGATTTTTGAGAAATTTAGAAATAATTGTAATATATTTTCTTTTATTATCGTTGCAATTTAACAGGTATCTTTTTATTGCACAAATTCAATTTGTGCAAAAACGTGTCTATCTTTAATATAAAAAGAAACGAAAATTTATTTATAATAATGTGCATGAATTTATAGACTGACAACGAATAGTAAGTTTATTTTGATCTGAGTAAATTCAGCAAATACCAATGATTTTAAATAAAATAACAGATAATCTTACCAAAATTCTTACGTGAGATTATTTGTTATTTTATCTAAATAATCTAATTATCTAAAATAGAAGCTAACAATCGAAATGGTTTATTTAAATTCTTAAATAGAAATAATTTAATTTTTATCCAAAATAGAATTTATTTTATTTTAACGATGTAATACCAATTTTAAGAGAACAAAATTTATTTAACAGTAAATTTATATTGCAAAATAAAATTTGTTAATATTCTTACCGTGCGAAATTTTAATACTTTATTTATAATTTTGTTAAATAAAATGGATTATTTAATCACACGTATTATCGGTGCAAGGTTTCAGGATCCACCTCTAATTGGCGGGTCCAACTCGACGGCTATATTACATAAGTAACACGTAATCTGCCGATTGGAATGTCCGATCGTGACTTGAACTCGGACCTTTCAAGCAGTTGACTGTTTTACTGTCTGAATTATCCAAGTAAGCGACAAATTTAAATTCTAACAAGTACAAAAGATTGTCAATTTACGTGGAGAGCACCGATAGGAATAGTAAGACAATAAGATAAGTTAAATACTCTTCCTTTAAATAGAATAAAAAGTTCAGTTAATCTTTTGGAGGACTAGAAAATTTATAAAAATATGTATAGTTAGCAAATTACAGAGAAACAAGAATAATTCTAAAACAATAATCCAAAATAAAAGAAAGCAAAGAAATAAATTAAGAAACATAAACAGAATTCAAAAAAATAAAAATATAAAAATTAAAGAAAATTTCGGATATTTTCGTATTCACTAATATTTTGTTTACAATAGCGATTCAACCATTGAAAATTTTCGGAGTTTGACTTCACAATCAGTATGAAAAGTATTATAAGCAATGCATTTTTCCAAATGCATATCTTCCAAACTATGGGAATTAAAGAAAAAATTATGAAATAAAAATTGCACGTTAAGAATAGAATATGGCGTGTACAGTATTAATATGGCGTTAACAGTTTTTTCCAAACGAAGACGCTTCGATTAATTTTTTCTTTAACCCCCATAGTTAAGAGGCTATTGATTTTTATCGACTCACCCTATAGGTTTTTAAAATAAACTTACAATTTATATACCATAACATTTCCCAGCCCTCCAAAGGTTAAATAAAGCAGAGTTAGTAAGATGAGCTTCTGTTTAACACTAAATATACCGTTATATAATGTCCGCATTTTAAATTGAAAATAAAGTAAAGACAAACAAATAAAGAGCGAGAATGATGTATACATAAATTGTTCGTCTGGATAAAAATCAGAAAAGCATCTTAACAAATTTCGTAATTTAAAATAAGAAACCTGAGACTTTAGTGTTAAACGGGAAACGTAAGATTTGAAAGATCTGTGCGTAACAACGAGGAAAAGATGTTCGTTTGCGAGGCGCGTGGAATACGCAGAAGCATCACGTAAGCTCAAATTTCGTGAGAAAAATGGCAGTTTTATTTAATCTCAGCCGCGACGGAATCTCGAAACGGACGTTTTGTCGTCGTCCGTCTGAATTATGATTAATCGTCGGTGCGTGGTAACGTCCCGCACGCACAAATGTCACAGTCCTCTTCACTTTCACTGTTACGTAAAAATTTCGGATTCTGGCTCCCAAAACGTGTTCCCAAAGAAACGATCGCGTGACGATCGCGAGACGATTTCTTAAGTCTCCGGAACCCACCGTTTTCATAGCGAGGAATCTTCGTGCAAACGATTCCTGTCCCTTTGTCCTTTAACGACGACCGATACTGATACCAAGGATACACGGTGCATCTGCCTTTATATAGTCGGAAAATCGCGGGTGTTGCATCCCCACCTGCATTGGACTCTGCTGAGATTCGCGGATCGGTCTCTCCCCTAGCGCTACTAGGATGCATCCAAGATGTGCAATGGTGCAAGTGTCTCTCGTAGAGATACGTCTGCATTCTTTGCTCAGCGTTGTTTATTCGCCGTTGTAAATATTAGCAGGGCTTCGTGTACAGCGAGCGGAACAAGTACGCTCTCGAACGGAATAACTTTCTGAATTTTTGAAAATTGCAGCGAACACGAGGGTTTTTCGGAAGATGGAGAGATTGGTTTGAAGGAGGAGGCACTTTTGGAGTTTTGAGAAAATTGCGGTTGGTTGGAATCGCGTTGAAGACAGCGAAGGTCAGAAGATGATGCAACTCTTCTCGAGTGCGGAAATCGGGAATTTTTTAATTTAAGGGTTAGGAAGCTTGGAATTTGTAGAATTTGGGAATTTTTAAGTTTTGGAAATTTTTGAACCTGACAATTAGATGATTTTGAAGTTTATGAAATTTAAAAATTTGAAGATTTTTCAATTTTTGAACCTATGGAAATTTGGGAATCTGAAAATTAAATAATTTTCAAGTTCGTGAAATTTTGGAATTTGGGGATTTTTAAATTTTAATTTATAATATCAAATTATTAATTTATCCCTTAACGATCACACTTCATAAGAATAACGTACTTGGCATACTAGGAAGTTTAAGACCTAAAACAGGTCCCTAAAAAATGTTCCTTAGAACGAAGTTTACTCATTATTTCAATTAAAAAAAAATGATAAATAATTGTTTAAAGTTGTTTTAGTATCTGTTACAGTTGATAGTAGTAAACTTAAACGTTGAATATTAAAAAAAATTCAACAACGTGAAATAATTAAAAGAATTACAATTTTCACAGAAAAATTCAAAATTTTCTCGATTTTAATATAAAGAGCTAAATTTTAACTGAACACTCTTGAGATGTAACAGTTTGAAAAAAAAAAAATAGTAAAAATATCGTGGTTTCAAAAAAGGTATTTATTCAGATTTTCAGCATATAAAGTTACTAAAATTGAAGCTAAATTAAATAATTAATTAAAATGAATAAATAATGTGGTCGTATCATACCCCAGTGTGACTGTTAAGGGTTATCGAAAAAATTATTGAAATTACCATTTTTCGTATCGTAAACTTTGCTTACAAGTATATTGAAGAATTTTCAAATTAACTTTTCAGAATTAATTTTCTGAAATAAAGCCGAATATGAAAAGTATTATTCTTTTTTTTGACTTATTTTCTGAATACAGAAACAGACCGTTTGTATCACGATTGCTACACCCTGTGTACAATACCGAAACGCGTGTTTTCCTTCAAGACTTTTACTTTTCTCCTTCAATAGAAACGTGTTTGATATACGACTTAATTGACTATGCACATCGTAAATCAACAGACTACTCGATCGTTCAGCAGCTCCTAAATCGGAGGACCTCTCTAAAGCAGACGAGTAAACAGCAATTCTTAAATTTACACGAATAACGTTTATAAATTATCCCTGTCGTTAGATCTGATCGGTTATTTCGCAAATGTCACACCGCCTCGTTTAACGTCCAGAGAATCGCTCGATCGATTAAAGATTATGCTAACAGCTTTTCGAACGTGTCCCTGAAATACACGCGAGAGACGCTTTAATGGAATTGGCTGCATCGTCGTTCGACTCGAAAGTATTCTCGGTCAAAATGGCATTTGTGCACTCGCCATTCGTGCCATTCAGATATTACAATGAAACGTATCTTTCAGGTGGACTTTGCCGTAAGAACTTCGTCAGCAATGCCAAGGACCTTTCATCTCGGTAAAGAGACGATTGTTCCTGTTCGCATAGCATGTTAGTCTAGTCACGTCAAGTTCATCTATGTTTAGATCACAATAACACAATACACACACATACACCGTGATTCTTGCAAATTAAGTCCTGTTAAATACCATTTCTTGCATTCGGAAACCGTAAAGTAAACATATCAGAGACTACGTTTCTTCTACGTTATTTGGGGGTTCCCTCTAAAATCCCGCCAATCTAAAATCTCGACAGACAAAATCACAATAGTCTAAAATTCTGACTAACCTTACTTAAGCTGGTAACTGCGTTTGACGAATATATCCGCCATTTGAAACTCCGTCTGCGGTGAGTTCGACGAGTGTCCTCGGAATTTTAGCTGTCAAGATTTTCAGTGCCATCCATTAATAAATTACTTTTTTTTACGATAGTTCGATTGTGATGTATTTGATGTGTGCGATTATCAATGTGTGATGCCTTCATAAATTTTTATGAATCTTTTTTTAAATAATTAAAAAAATAACGGGAGAAATAATCTAAGGATTTTCAGAAAAATAAAATATGTACATTCGGGTGTAATGTAGGTTTCATTTCGATAGAAAAAATATATGTGTATGTAAACTTGAAAGTATTATAGTATACAATTTTTTAATTTTCAAATTTTCTAGTTTTCATGTTTTTAAGTTTACAAATTTTCAAATTTTTATATTTTATAGCTTTGGAACTTATAAATCTTCAAATTTTCAATTTTTTCAAATTTTGATGTTTCACAATTTTGTGAGCTACTCAAATATTTTAAACTTAAAAATTTAGAAGTTTTCAAATTTACAAATTTAGGAGTTTGGAAATTTGGAAATGTTGCAATGTATCAATTTTGACATTTTTGAAAGTTCGAATTTTCTGATTTACAAATTTACTGATTTTCTAATTTACAAATGTACAGGTTTTCTAATTTAGAAACTTACAGTTTCCAATTGACAAATTTACAAATTTTTTTATTTACTAATTCACAGATATTATACTTTACCAATTTGAAAATCTACAGATATTGCAATTTACAAATTGAAGAACTTTGAAACTCAAATTTTGAAATTTACACAATTTTTAAGTTTTTAAAATTTTCAATTTTTTAAACTGTCAAATTAAAAAATTCTCGTTTTGAAATTTTCCAAAATTTAAACCACACATTGCTTAGCTGTTCGTTGTATGGTCATGAAGTATAGCCAAGCATGCTTCAATTATCATACAATACCAAGATTATCACGCTTTATGTACATATATGATCATACGTGAAATCTCCACCAGATATAGCCACACATTATATGGCCAAACGTTAGATTACCATACATTATGTAATCACATGTTGTATAACTACACTTACAAATTGCATGAATTTACAGTTGATAAGTTCTCTCCAGCGTATTGTATTTATGGTGGAAAGTGACCTGAGAAATCTTAAGGTCAACTGTAATTAGGTCGTGAAGATGGATTAATGACTGTGGATTTATAACAGGTTCATTACTTAATGAGTTTACAGATGTTGAAAATACGAATTTAGATCTCAGAGATATAGTATTGCTACGGGTTCACCATGAAAGTGTATTATTATAGTTTTACTACAGTAAACATGTTTTTACTCTAGGTATATTGCAGTAAAAGAATTTTACTCTAGGTATATTACAGAAAAGTGTTTTACTATAGTTTTACTATGGTGAAACTGTTTTATTATAGTTTCACCATAGCTTTACCACAATAAAAATATTTTATTATAATTTTATCATGAAAAAAATGTTTTATCATACTTTTATCATTGTAAATGTGTTTTATTATGGTTTTCCATACTTTTATCATAGAAACATGGTTTTATCATAGTTTTACTACAGCAAAAACACTTTATCATAGTTTTATAATAGTAAAAATTGTAGCTTTACCATAGTAAAGTTTTTCTACAGTTATATCATAACACAAATGTTTATTCATGTTTTCACCATAGTAAAACTCTTTTAGCATAATTTCATCATAGACGGAGTATTTTTCTATATTTCTACTATAATAAAAGTATTTTATTATAGTTTTTCTGTAATAAAAATGTCTTATTCTGGTTAAATCACAGAACAAGTGTTTTATCATATTTCTTTCGTAGTAAAAGTGCTTCATTATAATTTTACTTTCAGAATGTAAAAGTATTTCACTACAGTTACATTGTACCAAAAACATTTGACTGGAATCATATAATAAAAAAATATTTTATTGTACAATTTTAAATAATATATAAGGTGCTACAAGTTCCAGGTCATAAATACACGAAGCTTGAATAGAAATGTCTTCCAAAATTTAAGAATATCTCATTTGCAATTTAATTCTTCTGTTCACTATTAATATAGAGTACTTTTTTAGATTAATTGAATGAAATTTATAGCCCCGATTATCAGCGAGAGTCAAACACGAGGACAGCTTCAAACTCGTTTTTCAAGTGTTGACGTTTTATCCAATTCTTCGCTGCCTTCATCACTTATTCAATAACCAGTGTTCATCAAATCGTGTGTTCGAAAAAACCTGTTATACAAAACCTACATCAAAAGTAGACGGGTCCTGTAACGATTACTTTTTTTTTTATCTAGGCAAGAGCAGACACGAAACAGTCACTTACAAGTTATTAGTGATTTCGTAATTCGGATGATCCACCTGAGCAGCGACAGAGTATGGCAACGGTGTGGAAACAGCAGCTACCTGTAGCTAGTGTAGGATTATAAATTGCTTCGAATGTAATGTATGTATATTTATGAAGAATATTTACAATAATCTCGAAGTTTATTCGAACAGCCCTGAGAGAATATTCGAAAATAAAACGATACTGTGATTGAATGCCGCAAAAATTATCATTGACGCTAAATTTTGTGTATACGTTTTTCCTTGACCTATTACGATTTTATACCTTTGAAAATTATTGCTATTTAACCCTTTACATTCCTATGCCGACTGTGGCTCAACATCACATTTCCTTTGGATCTCATAAATAATTCAGATAAATAGATTCACTGAATATGTATATTATCATTTATTTACTACTTGTAAGAAAAATGTATTTGTCACATACTCCGCCCTGTTGGAACACATTTCATTGAGAACCCCTTTCTTCATCTATTTTTGTAAATTAAGAAGTCGGTAGGTGAAAGAAATTGAGGAGTGCAAAGGGTCAAAGAAGTATAACGTCATTATTATTAATATGCTCGTTTTTGTTTCAGTGACATCATATCAAAAGTTTATTATTCGACTTTGTATTCGTCAGTAATAAAAATTGTTAAAACTCGTGTTTGCCCTTTGCATTACTTATTTGAATTGTTAAAACTCGTAGTATAACATATTTCAAAAACTTTCTTCATTTTCAGTGTTTGCTTTATTAAAAAAAATATTACTTCTCTCGATATTTAGATTTTTATAACAATTTTAGTGTCACAATCTAGCCATGCTGGATCGTGATGATGAAACATTTTTCAATGAATTATACAGCAGATACTGTACTATATAAAATATATAATATTATATACATAAATTAAATATATCACAGTTTGTTTAAATTGTTTCACTTTCGTATCCAGTTACGAAATAATAGCCGGTGACTCAAGATAGTTTCTTGTATAAATTTGCCGATCAGCAATGTGTTATATTTTATTGAAATTTTCGTTTTATTTAAATTTTATTGACCAGATCGAAAGCTTTTTTTATAAGAATCAGATTTATTTTTGGTTTTGAAAGATTCTGAAGTAGAGAAGACTAGAGAAGACCTAGAATTAGGAAAATTCTAGTGAATTTTCTAAAAAGACATAGGAAAATACGTAAGGAAAATGTGGAATTTTAGGAAAAACCTAATGGTTATAAAAAAGCTTAAATATAGGGAAAATCTAGTTCTAAGCAAAGACTTAAAGAAACCTTAGTTTTATCAAAACAAACACAGGAAAAATCTAAATCTATGAAAAACCTGTATGTAGACAAAAATTAACTCTAGTAATTTTAAGAATACCTCGACCTATACAAGAAATTAATTCTGAATCTGGAGATACCTAAATTTAGAAGAAGTAAGATATAAGGAAACTTAATTAAAGAGGAACCTAAATCTAAGGAAAACCTAAAACCTAAGGAAAAACTAAATGTAGAAAAAAGCTAAGTCTAGGGAAAACCCAGAAATAAAAAGAAATTAGGACTATGAAAAAAGCTAGGTCTATAGAAAAAACTATTTCTATGGAAAACTAGTTTAAGGAATGCCCTATACACAGAAGAAGAAACTCCGTTTTCCTTTTTTGTTTAGAAATCTGCCTTCATTCTTGCCCTTAGAAAACCTACGTTGCACCTAAGTGTACATCAAACGGACAACCTTACGTTAACAAAATTATGATTAAACTGTTTCAATATCCTGTTTTCGAAAAAAAGTTTCTTTAATTTCAGAGTGGCAGGTGCAGAAATCGGTCAGCTCTTTGGAATGCGTAATATTATACTCTTGAGTCTGAAAGTATAAACGGTTGAAAGGTCTCCGCTGTCTGAACATCACACTTATGCTATAAAAAATGAAAGGCCATTCTGGAGGGTCATATAAAGAATTTAATTTACATTTCGACTTGTTTATCATATACATTTATTGTTCAGGATAAGATCTTGTTATATTACGTTGTCTTTTAGCCAATGTTCGGTTTGTGAATATCGTAAAGTGTCAGAAGTTAGTAGTTAACAATTTCAAGGACTTTAGAGTATATAATAAAAGTGAAATTCAAGTTTGGCTAATTAACTGGATGCGTGTGATTCTTATTTTTAAATAGTTATCCTGAAAATATTAACATAATGCAAAGAATAAACGTTCTAGAGGAAAAAGTATGCGGAATCCTGTACTCGAAGATTTACTATTAACACGTAGAAAATGAAATTAATAAAAGAAAGACTACTTCAGCGATTAACAATATGGTAAGATGACAATTTTGGTGGAAAAAAGTGAAAGAATCGTGGAGTATGTTAACAATTTATTTTCTAGCCAATTTTCTTGTTAACACATACAATATTTTGTTGTATTTATTATTCATACTTGCTAGTAGTTAATACGAGATTGATTAATTATTAACTGATTTTCAATTAGGTAAAGGAACAAATCCTGTAAGGTTTAGGGAAATGGCGGACTTGGAATTGACTTTGGGGTCCTCATGTGGCGAAACTAAAAAGTTCTGAGCAATTCTTGTTCATTTTACGTTATTTGTACAGCAGAGATAAAAACAGCAGACATTTTGACATTAAAAAATATTACTTCGTTGTTTCAAGTATTTGAGGTAAAGAAGCATCTTCACGTGCTTCCTTTTTCTTGTTCAATCAAATTGTTATTTTTAAGTTATTTATGTGCAATCATGTTATATATTGCATATTGCAGAGAAAAATGTAAGGGGGTTAATGAAGAAAACCGTTCTTTGAAAAGGGGTTGATGCAAAAGAGGTTGTGCCTGTTTGTGGCTAGACACACTTTAATATAAATTATTAAGAATAAGGGTGCTTTCAATTTTATCTTTTAATCTACTATATATCATTATCTCAATATAAAGAACTCTTAAAAGTTTCTTTCATTTGTTTTTCTCGTAAATAATTAATTTAACTGAATTTACAGCGTTGGTCACATATAATTACCATGGTTGCCAAAGTGTTAACAGAAATGCAGTTACTTACATTAGTATTCGAACCCTGTAGTACTTCTGTATTTGTTATTGTATACAGGAAGGGATGATTTATATATCAGACTGCTTTACCACAACATGAATCATTTACTCTGGCTTGAATATATACAATAAACAATTTCTTTTCAATTATAACATTTCGATGTGTAATATATTTTAAGCAACAAGCTATCATATTGTGACATTTTATGAAAAATAAAGAATTTATATATAAAATGTAGAAAATCCTACGATTTTAATATATTGTTTCAAACCCTTTTTATTTAATAAACTCATGTAGTCATTAGGGTATATTAAAAATAATTTTGTTGGAATATTCTGAAAAATTCTGAAGAAATAGAATACCATTATTCTTTCAGTCTGATTTGTAATTCAATGTTTGAATTTATTCATATTTTCCTAATTCTTTGATGTAATTGATCCCATAGTTTCTCTATAGGATTTATATCTGGAGATTGTGGAGGTGGATATGACACTTTTGGACAATTATAATAACAAATATTTCTGCATTACTTGAATTTTGTGCTTTGTATAATAATACTAATAAAATTTGAAGTTAAACTGAAGGTACACTGATAAACTTTGTATTTCATATTATTTTCACTTCTTAGTAAACTTTGTTTAAAAGGTCCAAAAATTTATTATCTAAAATATCGTCAATGAAAACCAGTTCACCGGCGCTTGCACTGGAAATGCACCCTCACACAATATAAAAACCTTCTTTGCGTTTTAAAGTAGGTTTTAGACTTTTGGCTTTAGAGTTTTATTTACTCTTCACCACATTATACTTTTTTTATCTGAACCAAAAATACAATATTTATTAAATATTTACCAATCTTGAGACTCAACAAATTCTCTGACGAGATCAGTCTATTTTCCCCATTATGTCATTAATTTATAGTTTTTTTCTTGCTTTTCGAGGCATTATATCCATTGTTCCTCCTTATTCTACGCAAAGTTTCAGCACCGATTTTCTTTTCCACTTTCATGACGAGCCTCTGAAGCTAATTGCATAGCACTGCAATGCGGATTTTTGTTAACTCTTCGTATTCAGTTTTTCTTCTCTTTCATTTAAAATTTAAGGTTGTCTCTTTTGTTTCTTATATTCGATGTAATTTTTTTTTTTATATCTTCTAATATCTGGTACTATATTCTTCTTTGCTAATAACTGCTATTTCTTGCTATTCCTTGAGAAATTTTATCTTTCTGTCTATGATAAATTACAAGTTGTCTCTTACCAAAACTAGTATTCTTTCCTTTTTGTTGCATGTTAAATTCTACTTATTTTCACTTCAAAATACAACTTTATACCAAAGTAGAATTATATTCCAGACATTTGTATGCAAAACAAAGCTATTCATTTCAAATGGCTTCTATGCTAGCTGGTAGAAAGTGTACGAATATTAACGAGGCGTGCAAATACGAGATTTTCTTCACAATGATACGTTCAACTAAATAACATGGCGCAAAGAAGTTGCGGATGTATATTTAATCTACAATGTTATCTTTCTGTAAAATAAGTAATACAATATATAAATTAACTCCTCGAATGCAAAACAACAAATGCAGTAGTGCTGTGTCCGGATATTAATGCCAGTAGCAACATGGCCTACTGTACGTTCAAATTGCTTGGAAACTTGAGGGAATTTGGAATCTCCATCGCTGTTCATGTAGCCGTATCGAATGTGAAAGCCGAAACCGAGGAACGTTGGATTCTTACCCTCGTCGTTTGGTCTCCGGTGCCTGGAGGCAATCGAGCACGCGGTTGAGCGTCCTTGGTAATTGTGACATTTAGTTTTCTCGGTGTGTTATACGCGTTAAGAGGAGTCGAGGAAAGTTGGTGACGTAACTACCGGTGACCTTGCCATTTCAGAAGATGCGCCGCGAACGAAGAAGACACCGAGGATGCCTCCGGCTACCGCGTTTCCACAGGTAGCGATAGGCATTTGATACTCTCTCTTTATTGCAAAGGACGGAGTTAAAAATAGGCAAAAATTCTTTCGCAGAGTCATTCTATACGTTCTGAAAAATCGTACAGAGGGATCTTTTTCTACCCTACTGAAATTTTGTCTACCCTAACTTTTAAACTCTTTTACCCTAATTGTTTGCGGTTGAGTAATTAAAAAATATTTATGATACTGAAGTTTAATTATTAAAAAAGAAATAATTTTGTTTTGAATAATTGTAACTGTATAATTATATAATTATATAATTATATACAATTGTAATATTATTATTATATATTTTACGTAATTATATATAATTGTATTTATTATATAATTATGCATAATTATAACATTATAATTACATACAATTAAAATTATAACGTTTGTTGTTCCACATTTTTGTTCTGATAGCTATAGTGTTAATACTTGCGATTAAAAATAATCGACTATCAAAAATAGTGGTTAATTTAATCGACATTTAACATATTTACTACTATCTCTCAATTGAAGATTCATCCATCGTGAATTGCTCTCTTTGTTATAAATAATGTGCAATAAAGTAATAAAATTTAATGTAATTTTAAATCAAATATAATCGGTTCACATTTATAGCACTTTTAAAGTTATGCAACAGAATTTTATTTGTATTTGCTCTAAAACTATTTTACATTTTTTAGAAATTTAGGAATTTAGGACTTTGAGGATTTGAAAATTTGGCAGTTTGGAAATATACAAATTTTCAAATTCAGGAAACTTATAAATATATACTTGAAAATTTAGGTATTTAGAAATTTGTACGTTTTGAAATTAAGAAGTTAACAAATTTTGAAATCTAGGAATTTAGAAATTCAGAGACTGTAACACTTCGCAAAATTGGGTATTTCGAAATTTAGAAGTTCGTTGATTTAGAAATTTAGAATCAGCAATTGATCTTTCAAAATCAAGTGTTTTCATTATATGAAGTTCTAAAATGACTATAAAAGTTTTTTTAAGTTGACTTTGCAAAGTCAATCGACTTTGATTTCTTTTCGAGAAAGCATCGAAAAGTAGATACTCATATGTTAAACACGCGACACTAGAAGATTCTTGTTCATTTGTGATTCTTGCACAATTATTGCGGATTCTTCGTTTACGTCATTCTAGTTGTAATCCTGACACGCATTCTGCTTTCGCACAAGTGTCATAAAACAAGTGGTGGGGTATGAGAAATTACCGATTTCGGCGTTTCTTTGTCACCTTAGTACGAAAGAATAAAATTGGATAAATAAAGTAAGATATCCGTAATTAGTTACTAATAACAATAAACAATATGTATTTTTCGATACTGACGAAAGAAAGTTTTCCAAGTTTAATAACCGATTTTAACGAAAGTAACGGCAGTAAGTAAATTTCGAAAAAATATTTCACCAATATATTTTTCATCGGCAATGCATTTTCAAGTGGTGAACACCCCCAAAGTTGGGGATGAAAAATATTTTTTTCTAAATATCTTGAAAACTTTTTGTAATACAAAAAAATGTATTTTCGTATTTAAAAATTTTAGCTTTAAATTTTATGTTAGCACTGAAATCGTTTACTGTTTGAGGCTTCTGAAGGCTCTTTGCGTTGAATGTTATGGAGTCAATGATTTTTAAGCGTCAGGAGTCGAACTTCTGAAAATACTGGATCGATTTTAGGACGATTGCAACAGATATTCTAAATATGTAGTTGAAAGTAAGCTTTCATATTTGTTGTCGATTCGTTTCGTTTCAACACCATACCGTTTAAGGGATTCGAATGCATAATAAGATGCGTTTAATAGTGAAACTATCGCAAAGGGTACGTTTAAATGTCAGTGCAAGCATAACTTAAACGTATTTCCGTGTAAACGTTGTTGAACGAGCATTTTATTGCAGACTTGGTGATATAAAGATTTAATTATTTATCTTAAAATTGTTTTTCAGTTTGGAGTTAATTAAACTTGTATAATAATCAGGGAGAACTGTTAATTGATTTTACATAGCTTAAAAATGAGGAATGTAGAAAATATCCTGCAGAGCACTATGTATAAGAAGTTTATAGTAAATTTAATATGAAATTATGTGTAGATGACATTTATGCTAAAGAATATTTAAACTCATATAAATTCCTACAGGATTATCTGCATTTCTTTTAAAACTATAAATATCATATTTATTATTTAACGAATTATAGTCAAATTAGTGTTTTATTAAGTAAACAAATTTTGCTTCTAAGTAATATTGTATTTATAAATTTCTAACATATTCACATATTTCACATATGAGGTATTTGCTTATTAAATGATACAATGCTGTTATTTCACCCATGTACATTGAATATTTTAATTTATTATGTACATTCAAATTTCTATGTATATTTATACTTCATCATATTTTAGTATATAATTACTAAACTATTAACGATGTTAATAGAACTAATTAACTATGTTAATAGAACATTTCTTTCTCATTTCCTTTTACTTTTATCGAATATGTTTGTAAAGTTTGGCAGTAAAAAGTTGCAAGAAAACTGTAAAAATCCTGTACGTATAAATATTTAGGAGAATGTGTTGAATGCTAAGAAGGAATATAATTATCCTCTTGAGAATTTACTTTTTTATTAATGTAGTCCTAAAACTTCATAAACTGGTTATGTACTTCCTACTTGAGCGAGGTCATCGTCGCTAAAAAATCGTTACTTAACATAATGACACTAGCGGAAACTACATTTTGTTCTTCCTGATCTCATTGCAGTTTGCATCACGGATTAACTTTGAAATTTACGTAATTCTTAAATATATTCCGTTGCGTGTTACAACTCGAATAGGCATCAATTACATTGTATTCTTTATCTCTCTGTTAAGTTTAATTTTCCACGAGATAATTGTTTCGTATGCAAACGAACTTCAAGTACGACTAACCTAAACGTTGAAACGTCGTTTTTAATGTCTTTCATCAAATGGACAGCCATAACTGTTGATATGTAATTTCAGTTGTGCAACGTTCAAACAAGCTACATGCATTTTGCACGTGAAATTATCGATTATGGCACCTGTGTGCAATTACCCTTCCTTTTAAGAAGGAAAGGGTAATTCCTTTTAAGAAGGGAGGGGTAAAATAAAAGGACATGATTAAATTAGGACCTTCTTCTGATCTCCCTAGGATCTTAGGGTTAAGGATTCTTCTTAAATTCTGTCTGATATTTTTTTAGGTTCTTGTAAGAGTCCCGCTAGATTTTTGTTAGAATCTCTCTGAAACCTCTTAAGTAACCTTTTAGAATCTTCTTGGATTCTTCCTGAATTCCTTCTAAAATCTCCATAGGTCCTCGTAAGTTTCGTACTAGATTTCCCTACAATTTTCTTGGAACCTCCCTAGGATTTGCCTAGAATCTTCTTGACTGCTTTTTAGATTCGTTCTGAAATAAAATTTTATCTACTAAAATAACGTGACTTGTTGATATTGTTCCACTCCCATTATAAATTGAATAATACAAACACAACAAATTTTTTAAATAAAACATTGACATATTTCGCTATAAGAATTACAGAAAAATTTTTACTAAAATATTCAATGTAGAAATTAATTTTGATCGACAGAAATAAAAGGAGAATTAATGAAAGATATAATAGTGAGTTATATATAAAAATATGAAATCAAAAGTAAACTTCATATTAACCTTATGTTAAAATAAATTTTTAAAACAAAAATTTTCGCTAGTAATAAAAAGTTATAATCTAATAAAAATAACATAATTTTCACGAAAATTAATCGGCAAATTGTTTGCAAAATAGCTAACAATAAAATATACAAAAATATTAAAATATTAAAGGAAGTTATAATTTAATATATAAATATAAATTATAATCTCATATAACTTAATTTATATTTTTGTGTTAAACATAATCAAAGCTAACAAGTGTTCTTTAACTTCTGAGGGATAGTGTAAATAAAGGTTTAGAGTTAGGCAACGTCCATTCCAAAAACATAATTTTACAGGCGAGAGAACATTATGTCTAGTTAGCGTTCTTTGATTCTCAATTTCACAAAATCAAAATTTTATTTCCAAAAACTTGTAAACAATTCTTTCATAATAACATTTTTGTAGATGAAACATACAACTTTTGTGATCGTAAATCTGTCATTAACACAAAAAGTGAATTTTCGGACTTAACGTTGTCTGATTTTAAACACTCGAAATGACCGTATTTTGAACGCTAAAGCAAAAATCATTTATCGTCATTCTTATAATAGATTCTGCATTAGACAAAAAAGATCGATTAAATGATTGAAAATATTAATAAACGTTCTTAGATACGTTTACCTCTAATCGATTAATCATAGTCATTTTTGATGTGACAATCAGCAAATGTGCGATTACCTTCGCATATGTTCATCAAAGGCTGAACAAATGTATTCTCACACCTTAATGGATGTACGTTTATTAACTAATATTACAGCTTCGATGCTATTGAAAATAATCATTTTTTTATTGTCATTCACTGATTGGTCATTGAGAAATGTTTTCTTAAAGCATGAAAATATAAACGATATACACCGTGACATTCACACAAATAGAACAATTTAAGGTGACGA
Organism: Megachile ligniseca; assembly: GCA_945859555.1. Taxonomy (NCBI): domain Eukaryota; kingdom Metazoa; phylum Arthropoda; class Insecta; order Hymenoptera; family Megachilidae; genus Megachile; species Megachile ligniseca. Next base: position 2,117,593 of record OX243778.1, read on the forward strand.
AACAAGAATAATTAAAGAAAAAAGATCCGAGATATTTGCATCATTTATTTCATGAATCATACATGAATCAATAATATTTGAAAAAAATACTACGTAGTTTCTGTTGTAATGATCAATTACAATACGTGTTTCTCTAACAAGATTTAAAAACAATCCCCGATTTAATAAATTTAAATCGAATCTTTTGCCGAATAAAATTATCGCAGGAAGTGATATTTTAAAATTATTTCCTGATAGCAGGAAAGTTTCTTAAGAGGATAAAGTAGTTTATATTTTTATGGTTTGATGCAGTTTTTTCAGTAAACTTGAAAAAATATATAATTTATTTAATGAATATTTAATGAAATACGTTGATGTTAAGGTTACATAATCACTTAACGGTGCTTGTTTTTAACAATCATAAAATATTGTATCATCATCATTTCTTCGAAACTGAATAATCTTTTTTGTCACGACTGTCACGATTTGAAATGATGTCGTTTAACAAAGTGATAGTTTAGATATTTAGGAACTTAGAAATTTAGAAATATACAAATCTGTTCACTCAAACAAACTTAGCAATTTGTTTATTCCCCTATTTACAAATATTTCAAATTTAGAATTTGTTAAATTGAAAATTGAAAGTTTGATAATTTAGAAATTTAGAAATTAAGAAAGATGGCAATTGCGAAGCTTGAAAATTTAGAAACTAAGAAACTTGGCAATGTAGAAATTACAAAACTTGATAATCTGGAAATTTAAAAATTTGGAAACTTACAGATTACAAATTCTCAAATACACAAATTGGGAAATTTGGCAATTTGGAAATTTGGAAAATTGGGAATTTGGGAATTTGGGAATTTGGGAATTTGGAAATTTGGGTATTTGGGAATTTGGAAATTTGGGAATATGGGAATTTGGAAATTTGGGTATTTGGGAATTTGGAAATTTGGGAATTTGGAAATTTGGAAATTTGGAAATTTGGAAATTTGGAAATTTGGAAATTTGGGAATATGGGAATTTGGGAATATGGGAATTTGGGAATTTGGGAATTTAGAAAGTTGGAAATTGGGAAATTTGGCAATTTAGAAATTTGGAAATTTGGGAATTTGGAAATTTGGAAATTTGGAAATTTGGAAATTTGGAAATTTGGAAATTTGGAAATTTGGAAATTTGGAAATTTGGGAATTTGGGAATTTGGAAATTTGGGTATTTGGGAATTTGGAAATTTGGGAATATGGGAATTTGGGAATATGGGAATTTGGGAATTTGGGAATTTGGAAAGTTGGAAATTGGGAAATTTGGCAATTTAAAAATTTGGGAATTTGGAAATTTGGAAATTTGGAAATTTGGAAATTTGGAAATTTGGAAAATTGGGAATTTGGGAATTTGGAAATTTGAAAATTTGGAAATTTGGAAATTTGGAAATTTGGATATTTGGAGATTTGGAGATTTGTCAATTAAAAGAACAAAAAGCTAGAACGATAATCTAGAAGTCCAGAAATTTTGGAACTTAAATATTCTTAAATATAAGTCTATTATGAATTATTCAGTTGCACATTATACTACCAATAGATAAACGATGAATTTCATAAAATGATTACACATTTGTTAAAATTATACACATATGTATTATGGAAATTATACGAAGTCAATAATAATTATGTAAAATATAAACAGTGCTAAGTGACAGTAATTGGCTAGTGACTATTTTCAAACCATTACAGTGAAGATGCTATAATTGGTTGTTGATATTCACGGGATAATTATTTTTTACTGAAGAATATACTTATTCATAAATAAGTAAGAAAAATAAATGAAATAATATACACTCAATCTGAGATAACGAGTGATAAGTGAGTAATAAATGTGTGTCTGAGTCAGAAAGTAGTCTGTAAAATACATATGTTATAACTGAATAAGTGAGTTGTTCACTTTGAACGTGGTCTAAGTTCATGTATGTTTAAATTGAGATATTTATTAAGTGTTTGCGTTTCAATGAAGTAAAAAATATACGTATAGCATACCAATGTATCACCTGAAATGGCTCTAAGAGAGTTAAATTTACATCTTTTAAAATAATAGCAATTATTAAATGAAGAATACGTGTCTTCTTATCAAAAATGGACTTAAACCACTTTCAAAATTAACAACTAGATTTGTCATCAAATTTGAAACAATCCAAATCCATTCGATATATTTTAAAATGCTTTAAACTGAGAAAGAAATAATCAATTTGTTGATATTTTATTACAACAGCTGGAAAACGCCATTTATGCAATTCAAGAAATTTAATATTTTGTGGGATGTGAAGAAGTCATAATTTGATAATATCATATCAATGCTAATTAATTATTATATTAACTAATTAATAATTCATTGCAACTATCATCGTCACTGTCTGGACATTTAAAAATCCGTAGTTTCTGATATTATCAATAACAGATTGGACTTAGCTCACTTTTAAAATAAACAGCTGAAATAATCAGTTATTATAAGTGTTAAAGAGTTCTTTCTGTTATCGTAATTCCATTTTCGTTTCGAGAACATAAATAACAAAAGTCATAATTTTTATTAGACAATTTTAATCCTACTTTTTTCATTAAGAGATGTCTAACAAGTAAGACAGTTCATAGACGATTAGCACAGATTAATACATCAAAGTTCGCAATATTTATTCACAGTATATTACCACTGTACATTGACCATTTTGGAAATTTTAAGGTTGGAAGATTTAGGTATATGAAAATTTGGAAATTTCGAAGTACAAGTTTTGGAAATTTAGAAATTTCCGAATTGGAGGGTATACAACAATTTGACAATTGTGATAATGTATGGTTTCGAGAACTGAATAATTCAATAATCGAATGATCGAATAATGGAATAACCGAATAATTGAATATTTGGAAATTTAAAAAATTGAAAACTTGAAAATTTAGAAAATTGGAAAATTAAAAAATTGAAAACTTGAAAATTTAGAAAATTGGAAAATTAAAAAATTGAAAATTTGACAATTTGACAACTCCAAAATTTGAGAATTTAGAAACTGAGAATTAAGAAATTTAGATATTTGAAAAATTGAAAATTTTTTTATTTAGTTAGTCGCTGCTACATTTCTTTCAGTATTTTATGAGAGTTCATACAGCTAGAAAACAGTGCAAACTATACATATAATATAACAAATATATGTATATGAAGTCTGGAGCATATTTCTTTTATTTAAATAATCGCAACTACATTTATTAAAATATTTTATCAGAACTCATCTTGCGGCAAGCGAACGGTACACAGAAAATATGTACAAATTTCGTAATACATATTTTCATTTCATCAAACGCAGGTGCATTTCTTTCAGTATTCCCTCAGAGTTCATCTTGCAGTAAGCGACCGTTACAAAGAATAACCGAGGACTTAATTTCGCTACACGGTCTTCGTAACCGGGTGACGTGGCCGATAATTGCACAGTTAATTTGCGTAGCCGTAAATTGCCGCGAAAGAATCGCGTGAAAATGCAGAAATGTCAACGAGAAAGTCACCTTTCCTTTCGTCTTCTCGTTCTTCTCAACTTGTACGACATCAACACACGTCGACAATATGCTCGTGACAGATGTACAATTACATCACTGTAATTTTTGTATACCGACGGTAACACGAAGAACGTGAGGAGACGTCCAGGATCACCTCTTCATCGGCCTCCTCGTGTTCGCGAAGTGGTTTAGAGAACGTAATAGAATATTTAGATAAACTGAAGAATCAGATAGTGTTTAGCTAAATGTGATAGAACAGCTGGATAAGTCGAGGGAACAGAGATGATGTTGATTTGTGAAAATGATAAAATATCTTCATAAATTATAAAATTAAATGAAGAGGTCTCTTTTGATGGAATATTTCTCAATCGCAGAAAGGTTCTTCTGAAGTTTATCCTTTTAGTTTTTTAAACATTTCAGTTTGGAATATTCATTTTCAACTATTCATGAATGAATTTTTTATAAGGGGAATATTCTTAACAGGATAATATTGGTTATTCCGTAAAGATATGTTAATGAAAACGCATAAATTGATTTTATGATGGTAGTCTGAAGAAGACAATGTGTTACAACATTTGGAATAACTTACCGTTATTTTACTAATTCATAACTGATTTAAATATAATTTTACGTTTGGTAATATTCTATATTCTACAGAGCTGTAATATGTTTTATTATTAAGTCATATATGGGACTTTCGTCCAGATATATTACAAGTGAAAATGTGAAAAAATTCGTGCAAAGTAATTTAATGAATATTTATTTGATGGAATGAAACTGTATTAGTTTGCTTGACGATGGGGCAAGTTGATACTTCGTAAAATATTTCTTGGTAACTTTTAATTATTATTAAACTATCTCGAAAAAACTATGTCGAAACCCTAGATTCTTAAATTTTTCAAATTCGAAAGTTTGTAATTATTTAAATTCACAAATTTCTGGATTACTTAAATTTTCTATTTTTAAATTCAAATTTTCAGATGTAAAAATTTTCAAAATCTCTAGTTTTGCAAATTTAAAAGTTTTCAGATTTCGAAACATTCAAATTTCTAGATTTCCGAATACCCAAGTTTCTAAATTTCTTCATTCCAAAATCCCTAGATCCCCTAATTTCTAAAACCTCAGATCTGAATTTTCAAGTTTGCAAATTTCTTCGCACTAAAATCCCTATGTTCTCAAATTCTCAAATTTTTAAATCTTCAAATCTTTAGATTTTCAAATTGTCAGATTTCTAAATTCCTAAATCCTCAAATTCCCATATACCCAACTTCTTAAATCCATTAATCCCTAGATTTCTTAATATCCAACTTCCCAAATTTCCTCATCTCAAAATTTCTATGTCCTCGAATCTCTTCTTCCCCAAATTTCTAAAACCCCAAACCCCTAGATTTCTGAATAATTGAGATTCCCAAATTTCTCCATTCCAAAATCTCTAGATCTCCAAATTTCGAAAGATACAAATGCTTATATCACTGAGTATTCAGATTTCCAAATATCTTCATACTAAAAACTCTACGTTCCCAAATTTCAGGATCTCAAATCCCTACACCCTCGAATTCTTAGATCTCCAAATCCCTAAATCCTCAAATTCCTATATTCTTAAATTTCTAAATCTCCAAATCTCTAGATTCCCATAACCGTACATCCCCAAATTACAAGGTTTCCGAATCTTCAACCCATCCCTTTTTTAAATCTCCAACAATCCCTAAAAATCACAAATTATGATTCTTCTTCATCCTTTGTTGCCATCGTGACCGGTCGAATAATACAATTCAAATATCTAGCTCACATTGAGCTACATGCAGGATGATCTAGATTTATATTGCCAAATTTTATTAACATCTTCCATTCGTAACAATAAAAAAATGTTATACGAACATAGAGTTTCAAGCACCATATAAAAAATTTATAACAAAAATACGAAGTGATAACAAGATGCTTTGTTATTCGATTTCACATACAGGGTATTTCAGTTTTTCCCGTACAACTTTACTAGTATATTCTGTAAATAAAAATAAGAAAAAATGTTTACACAAACATAGGTATTTGAATGCGTTATTAAAAGTATTAAAAAAAAATATCGTCAGCATTTTTTCACATATTTTTCGTAATCTTTCGATAAAACATTTAAAAGCACATGTTGATGTAACACTTTTCTATGATTTATAATCATAAATAATCATTTATAAGCATTTATAATCATACTGGTAAAGTTTTACGTATAAAAGTGGGACACACTGTATGTAGCGTTGCAAAATGAAGCAGTCCGAAGTCATTTCATATTCTTATAATAACTTCTTAATAAAGTGATCAAAACTCCATATTAATATGTCATCCTCTGCTTATTTCTGCATATCGAATATGTTGATAAAGTTTGACGGTAAAAAACTGCGACACTGTACACACAGTGTCCAGAAAATATTATATAAATTAACTTCGTTTTCACTGTATATTTTATTGTGTCACCCTATATATCACATTTACAAGGCGCAATAAGGGGTTAAATACAAATAATCTCGTAGCTACATTAAGTTAATCAATCAAACCAAATAAAAGATTCTAATCGTTTAATATATCATTTTGTTCACAATCTCTGTACATGACCTCATCACATAGGGAGGAAAATTGCTTTCTTGAACTTAAACACCTATATCGAAATAGGAACAAAAAAATGCAGTTGAAGTAATTCGGTCAAGGTAAAATGATCTGGTGTCATAAAAACTACCATTACCGTATTCTTTCAAGCAAGGATCTTCCTTTTCATCTTGTGTTCTCATGCTCATTCGTGTTTTCGATCGAACAGATCAATTTCTCACGGTCGAGTTTTTACAGACGGGGGTGGCAACCGCGAATGTCTGTTACGGAAATGCAATTTTGTCTGAGAGCGGCATTTCGGTACGAAACTCTCTTGACCGATCGTGACTCGCGTTGTCTCGCTATTGCGACAGAACGGCTCCTCGTTACCTCTCATGTAGATGCGGTTGTACGACCTTTGCCGTTGCAAAGTTAGACGGTTAAAGAAGAAAAAGAAAAGAAGAAGAATGATGGTGAAAAGGGAGAAACACTTGGCCTGCTCGTTCAAGCAGCCATCTTATCGGACTAAATTCAGAAACCTTCCACTGATGAAAATGTTAAGGTGTGTTGGTAAATGTGTTATTCAATTGCGTGATTTTATCTTGAATTATACGTTTTGCAGGAGACGTGGAGTACCAATGATTGGGGACCCCCTAATCAGAGTCACGGAATGACGGTATTCATTTTGCCGCCATTTTTCTGTGAAATTCATACTACGAAATTTAATTTGTAAATAATAGCGTATTTCAATCGAGAGATGTTAAATTTTCATTTCAATTAAATTAACAAAAATAAATGTATGCATTGAAAAGTCGATAATCGAATTCATGCGTCGATCAATTACTTGTGAGATACCGCTCGATTTTTATCAGACTTTCGTGTGTTATAAAAAAATAAAATCTATATATTTCTTTGTCGTTGTCTTCCTGTTAATAATTTTTCACACGTATAAAAATATATTGCGTTATTTAGATGTTCATAAGTCAAGTTTAATTAAGATATTTTAAAGAGGTCTTTCCAAGTCCTTTTTCGTAAATAATAAATTCATTTAGTCTTTTTGAAGTTACTGTGTTTTTGTTTTATTTTAAACATTATAACCTTCCCATATTCCATCAAGAGATTCAAGTTATCTCATACCAAATGCTAATGATATTACATTATTTTATGTATTAGTTAAGGACTTGGAGGTTTGGGGGATTTGGAAATTCAGAAATTAAGTGTGTGGATATTTTGGAATTTCGGGATTTGAGGATTTGAGGATTTGGGGATTTGAGAATTTGGGGATTTGAGAATTTGAGAATTTGAGGATTTGGGGATTTGAGAATTTGGGAATTTGAGAATTTGGGGATTTGAGGATTTGGGAATTTGAGAATTTGAGAATTTGCGAATTTGAGGATTTGAGGATTTGAGGATTTGAGGATTTGAGGATTTGAGGATTTGAGGATTTGAGGATTTGAGGATTTGAGGATTTGAGGATTTGAGGATTTGAGGATTTGAGGATTTGAGGATTTGAGGATTTGAGGATTTGAGGATTTGAGAACTTGAGGATTTGAGGATTTGAGGATTTGAGGATTTGAGGATTTGAGGATTTGAGGATTTGAGGATTTGAGGATTTGAGGATTTGAGGATTTGAGGATTTGAGGATTTGAGGATTTGAGGATTTGAGGATTTGAGGATTTGAGGATTTGAGGATTTGAGGATTTGAGGATTTGAGGATTTGAGGATTTGAGGATTTGAGGATTTGAGGATTTGAGGATTTGAGGATTTGAGGATTTGAGGATTTGAGGATTTGAGGATTTGAGGATTTGAGGATTTGAGGATTTGAGGATTTGAGGATTTGAGGATTTGAGGATTTGAGAACTTGAGGATTTGAGGATTTGAGGATTTGAGGATTTGAGGATTTGAGGATTTGAGGATTTGAGGATTTGAGGATTTGAGGATTTGAGGATTTGAGGATTTGAGGATTTGAGGATTTGAGGATTTGAGGATTTGAGGATTTGAGGATTTGAGGATTTGAGGATTTGAGGATTTAAGGATTTGATGATTTGGGGATTTGAGAACTTGAGGATTTGAGGATTTGAGGATTTGAGGATTTGAGGATTTGAGGATTTGGGAATTAAAAACTTTAGGTTTCAAGAAAATTGAGGAATTTTCAAATTATAGAATATGGATTTTTTTAGAAATATAGAAATTTGTGAATTTGAATATTTGGGAATTTTGTGAACGTTTACAATTTGTAGAATCTTGAAAATTTTGAAAATATTTAAGATTTTACGAATTTTAAGAAATTTGAAAATTTTATGAATGTTAAGAATTCTGAGAATTTTTAAAGTTTGGATCTATAGATTTAAAAATTAAAAACTTTTAAATTAAAATAATTAAATCTTACAGTTCTAACAATTCTTAAATTATGTAGCATAAAAATAATGCAAAACGTAGTACAAAAGTCACATGTCAACTAACAAATAAAATTTTCGGCTATTTTCATATGATAATCAATGTGTTAATAGTAGAAAGAATTATGTTTTTAGTAGCTGGAAGTTTTCAGCAAACGAGTGAAAGCAAGGCTGGAATTTTTTACTCTTAAGTACACATCTATTGCATTTATTATTATCTATATTGCCATTTACTACCGTAATCCTCAAATGAGGATATGAATATATATATTTTTTTATCACTTGCAATAGGATTATATTAAATAAAATGTGTATTAGGTGAACACCTACATTCTAGTTTTCAAAATTACTTTTGTTTTAATCTTGCCCAACTTATCAAAATGTTGTACATATAAATTTACAATGCACACGTAAAATTGAAGTAAAAATTTGCGCAGTTAATGGGTTAAGTACACATTAATGATTGCAGTCATTTTAAGATGTGCGTGACATTGAAATTTCTACGTTAGTGAAGTTAGGATTTCCGTAACGGATCGATTTTCAAGTTCGAACGTGATTTACATGTTGCCGTTCGAACAGAACAACTTGTCGATAAGAAAAATCTTTTAAATGACTGCTGAATTTGCTGCACTAACCGGTTTATGCAAGGATGGTGTACTGAGCTTAATAAAGCAATACATTGGTAAGAACATACATTACTCATATTTCGTTTAATGAAGTCTTTAGAGAAGATATAGTGTACCCGATCCTTGTTAATCAGATGTTTTCGATAAGCCTAATGATATTCTTCTTTAGACTCCTGTGTTGTTTATAAGCATCGTGATAATTTGCTACACCTATCGTAATAACTTCTCATAACTTTACACTGATTTATTAACTATGCTTATATATAGAAATATATATGTTAAAATTTAATCTTCAATCGAAGATAATTTAATTACTAATTTCAATTCAAGTTTAGTACCTCTGAAACGGAAACAAATTAAAGAATATTTGATAGATCTTTTATTAGACATCATATGAGAACATGAACAACAGTATTATGTGTATATTTTATTAATTTTTAATTCTAAACCGCTCGAAATAATCAGATTGATAAATATAACTATTCTTTCAGGTAGTAGTTTAAATATTAATATAAACAATTGTATATTGTTACTGTATTTAAGCTACATTTATTAGATATTTATTGGTATTTTTCTTTTTTGATAATTCGATTTTTAGTGTTCAAGAGATTTAATTGCTTTCAATATTATGATTTTAAGAAAAGAATATGTACGTGTATGTAAAAAAAGTCTTTTTACTAATACACGAAACACAAAATATTATTTATTGCTTGGAGAATGTGACATTAAATATATACATAAAAAATCAGAATTGTTTATGATTAATACATTGATTGTCGCGATAATCATCAATGATATTTCGTTAGTTTATAAAGAAGGATATAAACGGATATTTGAAAATAATATTTATTTTCTATCATAAAATTGACAATGTGACAGAATAAAATTTAGTATTTCATATTAAATCCATATAAATATGTCTTCTGCTATTTTATCATAAAGATCACACCATTTTAACGATAAATATCTTCATAGATTTGAATTTTATCAGCAAACATATTCACAGATTTGAATTTTATTACCAAACATATTCAGAGATTTGAATTTTACTGCCACCTGGGATCACATTCGGGATCAATATGACGGACTCATTCCTATGAGCCCCTTGAGGATTAATATTTTTCCAAAAATCGATATAATTATATAAAATTTATCAGTAATTATCGTTTCATCCACCATCGCTGCAAAAAATAAAAATTCCCCTAACCCTCAGATATTTTTGAAGAAGGATTCACAAATGATGCAATGCAAAGTATTTTTATAACACTTACGTTGGTAAAGTACTAATTCATGTAACAAAGATATAAATGCTCTATTTTATCGTTCGGAAAATGTTACACATATAGATAAACATTTCGAGCAAATAAAAATAAACGGATCACATGAACCCACTTGAACGTCCATATTCAAAATGGCAACTTCACATGCAGCAATCCAATAACGATCCAAGAGCGTAGCACTAATCTCTTTAGGTCGAATAAAATCGTTTTACATTTTGCATTCGTGGATCCAGAAAAACGTTGAAGATAGTTACATCCTGTTCGTATAATTATCTTACCGAGAAACATCGTTTCTATGGCGATGAAGAGGTGCCTGATGAGTTACGAGGATCATAATGTAGCGGTGCGTATGCATTTGCAGCACACAGGTGGTTCGACCTCGTCACCTTGCCACGGCATGACTGTTTTATCGCCGACGACGGTGAAATAAATCAATCGAAACCGTGATCGTGCACGCAGACCCGAAGAAGGATACTCGAAGGACTGCTCGATAGAACGTCGAAACGAAAAGTTCACGTCTGTAAACTTTACACCGCATTACCGACAAGATATCACTTAAGGGGTTTCCCAGTTTCGCAAACAAAAAAACTGAGCAATCTTTATGATGCTGTATATTTGAAAACAAAAAGAAAAGTTTATAAGGTTTTATACGTTTTGCTTTTAAGGCTTTATAGCAAAAAAATTTTTTACTAAAAGCAAAATAAATAAATGCAAAAAGTAAACAAGAGCAATAGAATAATTAAAAAATAAAAAATGTAATGAAATAATAAAAATAAAGAAAAAAGTAAAATAATAAAAATAATGAAAATAATAAAACAAAGAAAGTAATAAAATAATGAAAGTGATAAAAATAATAAAATAGTAAAAACGAAGAAAATAACAAAGGAACAAAACGACAAAGTAAGAAAGTAACAAAGTAACAAACTAATAAAAATATAGAAAATAACAAAAGTAAAGAGAATAATAAAATAATGAAATCGAAGAAAAGAATAAAATAATAGAATAATACAAATAAAGAAAATAATAAAATAATAAAAACGGAAAAAATAGTAAAAACAAGGAAGACAATACAATAGTAAAAATAATTAAAATATTAAAATAGTAAAATGATAAAAAATATAATAGATTTAAAAAAAAATTTAAGAATTCCGTTTCTTATAATGAAATATTACAATATTCCATATTAGGCGCTGTTACATATTAGGTGCAGTTACCATATTAAGAATATATAGTACATTACATAATACCTAAAGTTTATGTACTTATTTCCAGTAGATCTCAAGCTTCAAGTTGATGTGCTACAAGCGATATTTTATGATGCTTCTATGTCATGAAATAACTTCATACTTTTGACATACAGTGCCTTTACAAATAATTTAAATTACAGCTTTATCTGTCATCATATTTGTTCGATGTTTGTTTCTGATTGATTAATCTTTCAAAACATTCTACATAAAAAAAGGGAGAAAACTAGAAATAAAACATTTTCTTCGCAATAATCCTCTTTCATGATCAAGGTTTGAAATAATTAATTAATCTTTTAACTAACCATGAATGATAAATCTCACAATTAGGTAGTAAATTGTAACCGTTTTCTGGTTGAAAATTATGGTCTAACTTTCGACTCACCCTGTATGATATATCAGACAAACAGTGAAACAGAAAGAAAGTCGACCATTAGGAAGTAGGAAGTGATCCATCGATTTTTTCTTTGTATTCAATACGCGTTGTATTGTGGTATTGCTTATACAATTATCAAGTTCGTGCGTTCGCTTTAAACCATTTCATGTCGATCGAAATCTCGCACTCTTTCTTTAAAACAAGAAGCCCATTGTGTTCAAGAAACTGGTAGACTTTACAGTATTGTTCGAATGTTTGCCCTCGCGGCAGTCTTCTTATCGCTTGTGACAACGTTGTATAACAGAATGTGAAATGGTTAGATTCACCATCTGTTACATGGCAATACAACGCGTGACAAGATAACGCTCCGTCGTATTATGCGTAACATACAAACATGGCGATTTAACGTGTTGCAGTTTAACACTTAGGTGTTTAACGTTTAGAAGTCTTGCTAATGTACCGCATTACCATACAATGCAATTTAAATATACCTAAATTTGAAAACTTAAGCTTAGTAAATTTGGCAATTTCAGCATTTCTGCATTTTATAATTTGTAATTTTCAATATTTCTACATTTTATAATTTGTAACTTTAAATATTTCTACATTTTATAATTTGTAATTTTAAATATTTGTAAGTTCGGAAATTTCAATTTAGTAAATTTAAAAATTTCTAAATCTTTAAATTTGAAAACTTTTGAATTTTTCAATTTGAAAAATTTCAGTTTGTAGATTTGAAAATATGAGAATTTCTAAATTTCTGAAATTCTGAATTTCTCAATATGTAAAGAAAATTTAAGAGTTTTCAGATTTCGTAATCTAACAAATGGAACATTTCTCAATTAAAAAATTTGGTTACTTCACAATTTCATAGTATGTATATTTTTAACCTAAAAAATTTGACTATTCGAGTATTTCACAATTAGAAATTGGAATATTTCACAGTGTAGTAGCATATATATTCCTAAATTTGAAAATTTGAATATTTCATCAGTAAGAGATTCTTATATTTCATAATTCGAAAATTTGAAATTTGGTAAATTTAATAATTTCCGAAATTTAAAAATTTGGAAATATAGAAATTAAAAAACTTCTCAATCTGCTAATGTGTACATTTCTGTATTTTTTTATATAAAAACTTGAAAATGAGAGAATTTCTGAATTTTTCAATTTGTAAATTATTAAATTTGAGAAGTTCTAAGTTTGTAAATCTGAAAATTGTAACATTTCAGAATTAAAAAATTTGAATATTTTACAACTTGATAATATGTATATTTTCAAATAAAATAAAAAAATTTAATAATTGGATATTTCATAATTAATAAATTGGAATACTTCACAGTTTGATAGCATCTACATTCCTAAATTTCAATATGTTACCATTCAACAATTTTTTACATTTCATAATTTGAACATTTTTCATTTGGGAAATTTAATAATTTGCAACTCTGAAAGTTATTAAATTTTTAAATTAAAAAATTTCTCAATTTATAAATTTGAAAATTTGAGAATTTCTGAATTTCTCTCATGTGTGAACATATGAGAAAACGTGAATATTTTGATATTTTACCATTAAAGAATTTTAATATCTCACTTCATCTGAAATTTAAAAATTAATTTTTCAAATTAAATATTCTTAAATATGAAGTTACATTTTTACCTAACTTTTTGACATAAATTCTCATAAATCCTGCTCTTTCTTGTTGTACCTTCAGATCAGAAGCACATCGTCGGTCTACAGTTTCAAAATCGTTAAGTAATATATTAACTCAGTAACATTTTATCTCTTTCCTCTTAAAATCGACGGTACCGAATGGAAATACCCTCTTAAGGCTAATTAAAATTCCAGTACGCCAGTATGAACGATTACTAAGACATTCTTAACATTTCTGCACAGTTCCATCTGATGATTTAAAGTGTAAATTCCTCGATAAATAAAACAATGGCAAGAAAAGGAAGATGAGAAAGATCATTGAAGGGACTTCATTGAAACGAAATAAGGTAATACCCGTTGGCATTTGAATCGTGCGGTGAATTACATAATACAATAACTGGAAGAAGGTCTAAAGAGAGAAAGCGTATTAAGAAGTCGGTTACAAAGCCGATGCGTTTTAGTGCTAATTGAATACCAACGAAATTCTTTCTACCACATTTTTACGGGATATGAACTCTTCCGGTGTTAAAGGTCAAGTCTAGTGATCGAATACTCCGAGTATTATTTCTGTAGATTTCTGGGACCTCTGGTGGAAAATTGATGAGCTCGGTGATCCTTGTTTATGTTATGTTGTAATGATCAGGAGTGACAAGGACAGTAGATATTCGGTTTCCAAAAAGTGACTTAGTAATTCCAGGATCTTCAAGCCAAAAAGTAATATTTCGTTATACTTTTTTCAGAGATGTACTTTATACTATAGTTAAGAATCGAAAAGAGTTAGATTTTACAATTTCGCTTTACAAATTTAAAAAAAAATGTTTCTATGCGCTTTCGTACCTTATGAAGTTCTAAAAACGAAATTGCAAAATGCGGCTACATTCGACCCTTAAATACAGTAGATATTCATAAAATTCAGTAATTGTCGGTTTCGATAACTTTTTAACATTAAACCTACCGTCATATAATGTGTACTTAATTTAAAATTAAAAAAGAAGTGAAAAATAAATAAAAAAACGACAAAACATAAATTGGAACACACATTAATTCTTTATCTCGATGAAAATCAAAGCAGATTTCAAGAAAAGCACTTTAACAAATTGTGTAATTTATAATGAGGAATTTGTGAAGAGTTCATTGGACCAGTTTGGTAATTCGTTTGGTAATTAACGTGTTGATACGTTATCTAGATCATTACCATGAGGGTTAAAGAGAGCGTGGAAAGAGATCGGTCTCACAGTAAATAAATGTAATATTGTTTATACAAATATTGAAAACGAAATCGACACTGTAATATGAACATGCAGGAAGAGAATGAATGAATGATTGACAAAGAAGTTGTCATAGATTGATTGACAGCACTGGAAAATGATATTAATTGTTGGTATTATATTTGTAATACGTGTATGCGAACAGAGGATCGCTGCCCATCGTTCAGTTGTTTAATGCATGATTTTTTAAGAGGTTAGGTTATGTTAGGTTAGGTTACGTGATTTGTATTATTATTAATCATTCTCGTATTCGTGTAGTTCTTTTTTGTTATCCACTGAAAACGGTAAAAGCTTCGTTAATACCGGCATTTTCCTATATTGATCCGAATTACGGATCAAATTATATTTTCAATTTTCTGCCATGAGTAATACTGTGAAGCTTTTAACTGGACATTGACGTTTACTTAAAATTTATTGTCAAGAATAGTTTTCCTACCAGTACATATTTTCCCATTATTTGAATTTAATGGACTGCACTTAACCCCAAATCTTATTTTAATTGAATCTAAAATAAAGTTAGGTTAGATTATATTTTTCGAGATGAAGCTTTGGGAGGAGCAAACATGGCCGAATCCTAATTGATCCATAACTAACCTAAGCCTTAATTAATAAAAGGTATGCAATTAACAATATAACAACAGGAATATTAAATATTTACTGTATATACAAATTTTAATTTCACAAAAAGTAGATATACAATATTGGTGCATAAATTATAAGCTAAAGATATTCTCTGTATGCCATTTTTGAATTTTTTCATAATAGCTCTTTTAGAAAAATAACAGGTTGATATACATTAAAAGGTTAACTAAAATTATTTTAACTTAAATCACATAAGGTAAATGTACCCATTTTATTTATAACTTAACGATTATTTGTTTATTAAGGTGTTTGTTAATTAGTACAATTACATATTTTAATAATGTAAGTTACTAAATACATATGTATTTCTAAAGTTATCATTTTCAAAATGAAAATGTATGAATTTTACAACTTATTAGAATTTGAAAAAAAAACATGTAATTAATAGAATAATAAACAGAATACACCGATTTTCATTTAGGAAATTATAAAATATTACGGTAATCAATAAAAAGGACATTAGACTAAATATAATTTTCACTAACAATAGTTATTTATTCTAAATGTTTATTTATTTGAAAACTGATTTGCGTAGAAACTTAAAGGAGCCAACATTGAATGATAGTTATTTCATTTCGAAAAGTATGTAATGTTAATAAAACGTGACTATTTTTGAACGATCACAATTTTATGTGTCGAATAATAGTGTTATTTATTGTATGCTTCACATTATTCTAGGAAGATGTTTCTATTGTCATGACTTCGCATGGGATATGTTGATACGTTTTCTTTGGAGCATGTTGATGCAATGTATTGATCTACACGCACTACTTTTAATTTGATTCGTTTTTTAATTAATGTCAGGAATTATTAGGAAAATAAATCATGATGAAATACACTTTAAAAGATGCAAGTACGTATAAAATAGATAAAACGACGTTGTTAAGGTACATTAATAAAAAATGTAGGGAACCCGATGTAAAAATAGATAGTTTAAAACATTGGAAAATTTTTAATGTTTATTTAGATCATAAGCTGCAGGAATACATTCTGCACTCTTCAAAAATGTAACATGGCTTTATGTTCAAAGATACAGAAATAGAAATAAATATTAAAAGTTACAATAAGATATTTTACAAATGTATCAGTATGCGTCAGTGTAATATCAATTGGGCCACGGTGAGATAAGTTAATAAATTTTGCTTTTATGAAATAAACATTTTCTAATTTATTTTGCGTGTATTAACATTTCATTTACAATATATTTACATGAAAATCCAAAGTATATTTTAGCATGTTTATTGTTAAACAATTAATCTGAACAAAAATTGTAAAAACTAAAAATTACTTGTGATAGTTAAAAATTGTTTTCAAAATTAAAAATCATACACCGAAGGATTAAATAGGGTTTTATAATCGCATAACTAAAAAAAGTTAAAGAAATTGTTTATATGACGCTAAAGTTGGAAATATGTTTTAGCATTTTCTTTATTACATAATTAATCTGAGCAAAAATTGCAAAAATTATAACCTGTAAAATGTGTTAACCTTACAGTTAAGTAAATTTGCAAATTATCAACTCTGTTAACTTTTTTTCCTTTGTCGTAAATGAGTAGGTCGCCCACACACGAAGTATTCTACTGTTTTTGACACGTTCATCGTTGAAAAACTGTATACGTGTGTATCACGTAACATCGTATTCGAAAAAATGTCATTTCTTATAAAATTGTTAACACAATTAATTTTTTATTGAATACTTTCAACGAATAAATGTGCCACTCATTTCATTCATCCTGCAGCACTAAAACAGTAAAAAATATGCAAACGCTTCTATTATCTATTAATAAGATAATATGTAAACGCTTCTGATCTGCGTTCAGAAAGGGAATGTGTGTTCCTTATAAAAAGAAATGATGACTGAATTTAAGGAGCTCACATTTGGTTTTTTCTTTAAAGACTGTTTCCATCGATTAATACTAAATGTCGAAGCTTGATTTTAAATATTTTATGAGCAGTGTAATCTGATATCTAAATATATGGAATTTATTTACATTAAAAATTCTTTTAATTATATACATTTATGCAAACAGTAACAAAGTTGACTTTATAAGTCGATTTTATAAATATGCGATTTATTTTATTGCAAAATTATATTATATAATATGTGTGCAACTCATATTAGAATTAAAACAATTTCAATAATTAAAGTTATTTTCATAGAAATTGTTAATAATGAACTGAATATTTTATAATTATTAATTAACTCGAACAATGCATGATTTTTTATAAAACATGTATGTATTACTATATTTTAAGAGAATTTGAAATATAAAATATTTAAAAAATATATCATATAAGAATTTAATATATTTCATGAGTCATTGATATTATTTACTAATTTTATATACATTTACAATTTTATATGAATTAGAAAGTAATGGATATGAAAATAATTACACATGTATTGTATTATAAAAGCCGCCGATTTTGGTTAAAATTTTACAAAATAGTAATAGTAAACGTGCGTACAGGTTCAATCACTTTCACTATGACGACAGGTTCAGGAACCTAATCTATTGTGATTCATCTAAATAAAAATCATCTGCACAGCTAACATATTGTATTTGATGATACTACATGTACAATCTTTTGAGATAAGGTAGTGTGAAACTAAAAAAGATTAATATAACCATTTATAAAACATGAATCATCTTTGACATTTTTTGGTCTGATCACATAACCTCAAATCTTACCTCATATTAATTGATTCGCGAAAGTTGATGCTATGCTAACGACACTTAAATAAAGTTGCATCATTGTCCATCAATTTTTGAAATCATCCTCCAAGCCGCAGAAATTATTAATCTTCGAAGTTTACGAGAAGAATAATGGTATATCATCATTGTATCAGCCCGTACAGTCAACAGCAAATATGGCTTCCTTAGAGAACATGTAGAAACTGAAGGAGTAAGATCTTTCACTTGTTAATATTTAGTTGATACGATTTTTTCGAACTTTAGAATTTTTATGATTATGCAACTTTACCATTTAGAATTCTGGGAATTTAGGGAACTGGAAGCTTGGAAATTAAAGAAATAAAGGAAATTTTCCTTCAGAATTCGGAAAATCTGAGACAATAAAAATCTAAGGTTTTGGAAACTTTTTAATCCAGGAAATTTGAGAATTTAAAAATTTGAACATTTAGAAACTTGAAAACGAGAAGATATAGAAATTTAGAAATCCAGAAATTTAAAAAATTTTGAGATTAAGAATTTGAATAATTCAAATTATAGAAACTTGAAAATTTACTAATTTAAAAATGTTAGCGTATGAAAATTTGGCAATTTATGAAATTCGTATCTTTCAAAATATAAAAATTTTAATTTTTAAAAGTTGGAAAATGTAAAAATTTATAGATTATGGATTTAAATGTTTTGAAATGTGGAAACTTAAAAATTGAAATATTGGGTTTTATGAAAATATAGAAATTTAGAAACCTGGAAATTTAGAAATTAGATTCTTAAGAAATCTGAGAATTTCGAAATTGAAGTATTGTATGAAAATTGAAGAATTTGAGCTTTGAAAAATTTGGAAATTTCAAGATCCAAATCTCAAATTATTAAGTTCATAAAGTTAATAAGTTGTAAAGTTTACTTATGCATTCATGTTTAAAGTTCGCCTACGTTACATCTGAGTGTACAGTCAGAAACAAATCTGGATTACATAGGAAAATTAAAAAATTTGAGAATTTAGGAAATTGGGAAGTTGCAGATTTAGAATTTTAAAATTTGAAGAATATGAAATTTAGGAACTTGGGAATTTGAGAAGTTTTGGAGTTAGGTAATTTGGGAAATTTAGGAATTTGGGAATTTGGGAATTTGGGAATTTAGGAATTTAAGAATTCAGGAAATTGGGAAATTGAGAGTTTAGAAATATAGAAATTTGGAAAATAGGGAAATTGGGGAATTCAAAATTTGATAATTTGGAAAATAGAGAAATTGAGTAATTAGAAATTTTAGAATTTAGGGATTTAGGAATTTGGAAATTTGGGAATTTGGGAATTTGGGAATTTGGGAATTTAGGAATTTAAGAATTCAGGAAATTGGGAAATTGAGAATTTGGGATATGGAAATTTGGACAATAGGGAAATGGGGAAATTGGGAATTCAAAATTTGATAATTTGGAAAATAGAGAAATTGGGTAATTAGAAATTTGAGAATTTAGGGATTTGGGAATTTAGGAATTTGGAAATTCGAAAATTTCAGAATTTGAAAATTTAGAAAGTTGGGAAATTGGAGATATATAATTAAAAAATTTGAGAAATATGGAATTTGGTAACCTGAGAAATTCGAAAAACTGAGAATTTAGGAGATTGGTAAATCGAGAAATTGGAAATTAAAAAATTTGTAAATTTATAATCTTCTAAGTTTGTAAATTTGTAAATTCATGCTTTTGAGATCTTGATAATTTAGAGATTTGCAAATGGCCAAGACGAAAATTAGAAATTTTGTAAATGACCAAGTCTACATAAATATTTCTCCTTATCCAAAGGTCTCCTACGTTGCATCCGAGTGTACAACCTCAACCTCCATCTTATTACCGATCCACCTGTAAATAATGATTTTGTAGTTATCGATAAAGGTGTACGTGCAGACGCGAATTATTTGCTTGTGTCGGTGCTGGTTCATCTGCCGACAACGTGGTGGCATTTAACCGATCCGTGCCATCGTGTTCGCCGATTTCCTTACGCAAGAAGCGCCTTTAACCAGCGGCGACGACAACGACGTCGGCGACGAAGAGGACGATGACTACGTCGAGATCTCGACGCGGTCCAGCATGGATTCTTGCGAAATTCTTCGCTTATATGCGAGTTCCTCGTTGAAAAGTCTTCTTTCTTTCTTTGGCACTTTGTTGCTTTCAATGGAACCCGCTTGTTAATTTAATGATAGCTGCTTTAAATTTATAAGGGACTTCGCGCACAAAGGGATCGTGTTTCTCTTTCGGCATACCAAGGTGGATCTTTTCACCATGATCCCTTTGTTTTTCCCTCTGTTACATTACTTTTTGTTATATCTATACTTGAAGCTGTGATTTCTATCAGAAATTGTATGTATAGCTAATGGACAGATTATGAGGCACTATAAAGTTTGTAATAATACTATTAGAAATAGTGAAACTAATGAACACAATATTCGACGCTATAAAGTTAGTGACAACATTATTAGAAATTGTGAAGCTCTTGAGAATATTACTAGATATTCTGAAGATAATGAAAATACTGGGAAACCGTAGTTACTTGAAGTACTTACCCGAGGAACAAGTCGGCTGCCATAGAGAAAAAGGAGAAAATCTGCAAATTTTATTATTGTTTGTAGGATAAGTTATACTAATTCTTGACATACACAATTTTAATAAGATTTCATAAAAATTATGTTCTGAATAATATTTTTTTCAATATATATATATTTCTTTATGTGGTATTTTTATAGATTAAATCTAGTAATAAATTATGAAACATTTGTTCTAAATTGTATCTGAAAATTTTTTTTTAAATTTTGCTAAATTGTGATATGTAGTTCTATCAATTTATTGAGTTAACATAATAATAAATACAATATATGCAGTGTAACAATTACGGAAAACGATAATAACACAACTTAATTAAATAAAAATACAATATAATTAAAAATAGTCTGCTTCAATACAATATATGTAGTATTTACTCTTTGAACTGTCAATGCAATCTGCTGTCATTCGTTTCCTTGTTAGTCAAACTTTCAAAACGACCTTGTCCATTTGTTACACATTCATATTTTGTCACATTCATATCTTTCTATATTCACTCTTTTAATCACGTTCTTACATTTATTTTTAGAAATGTATTTCTTTCATCTCTGTCCTTGCATCATTTTATAGGTCATAGTCATACCCATATATGAATTTATCTTGACACACTTTCATACAGCACTAAAAAGTGCATAGCATTTCATTTAAAAAATTGAAGGATCATTTCTCGAAAAATACTGCAAATATAAGAAGTCATCGTATTGCTAGTAAAATATGGTACATCTTTTTGAAACCCTTAGTGTATGCGAAAAAAATACTTTTTCAAACTAAAATCAGTTCAAACTACCACATACACCTTGTACATACTCGTTGTTTTAAATTTTAAATATATTCTTCTCAAACTTGTCTCCAATTAGATGAAGGTTAAGTTGTAACCCTATTATTCTGCCAAATTTCGTTGAAATTGAGAAGGATTACATCAGTGGCTCTTCTCTTTGTTATCTGCACCCGATCAGACTTTCGTGAACAAAGGGATCCTTGCAGGACCTTGGTGTGGAAAGGGTTAACGTCGAAGGCTCGTTACTGTATACCTGGAGTTCGATTACTGGATTCGTCGAAGGTTCACGGTTCCAAGAGCTAGTGAAATTTTCTGGGAACCGAAACGAACGATCGTGCACGTGGTTTTTTGAAACAGGCTTGCGTATGAACCTGTTGTCACGGAGATTGTTTCGACTCGGTGGGTGTCAAAATTATCTTTTACTGATCGACTTAAAAGGTTGTTGATGTAGCTTTCTCTTGAGTGATATTTAAAGAAGTACACTGTTTAGGGTTTTAGAGCATTAAGGAGTGTTACGATAAGCCGATACTTCGACGAATAGTTGAACAGTAAAATTCAAATCCCAGTTTCGGATAACTGAGCTATTTAGATAATTCTAATACTTCAGTATCTAATTTATTCAGCAAGTATCTGAGAGATATCATTTCATGCTTAGGAAAACATGCCGTATGTATGGACTTTATCAAATAACAATGTTGTAATATAAGTATCAATATAAGATTCTTAAAGTATAAGTATCAAAGGAAAATTTGCCATTACTGTACAACCAGTGTCCTCACAAATAAAAATTACCAAAATTAAAAAATATCTAGAGTTCCTGACATATTAATGATCGTAACACATTGAAAATTGCTACAAGATTTCCTTATAAATACGCGGAACTGAGAGAAGACATAAATTCTCCAATTAATATGATTTATAATACTTGACAGTAATTTAGATTTCTGAATCTGAATTATTATGCAATTAATTTTGAATCGAATCAAATTACATTGTAAAAACGGGAGATATACGGTTACGATGTCATCCTTTTTTTGTCTGCATTATTAAAAAGTTTTATTTGAACTGTCAGTTCAGTGACTTGATAATGTTCATTTCACGTTTCTATTTATAGGACCAAAAAATTGTGGATGTTTTTGTATTATTACAAAAAAGTAATATGATATTCCGTTTGACGTAACAATACCGTGTTACATAACCTCATGCTATTCGAAGTACGAATAATTAAAAAGCACTAATTCGTAAAAATTATTTACGATAGACGTCGATTTGACGTTAAATTACGAACGAATTCGCAACAGTCGATGAATTACGATCTAAAAACTTTCTAAGACTGACTTTCTAAAGACGCGTCTGCTTTTCAGGAAACGAATTTCTGAATGACAAGGCCACAAGAATTCTTCTTTTGAGTTTCCATCGAACACGTCGCGCCTTAACAAAGGTTGCTTAAAAATGGCGTCGGAACGCAGCATTTGTCTTCACCTTTGTGTCTCCGCCATTTTAAATGATAATAGCTTCGAAAACTCTCATAACAATATTTATGTGACCATGCATTTCCAGAAACTGAAAAAGGAGTAAAAAATTCAGACAACTGAAAATCTTAAGAGCATTTAAACAATGTTTAAGGCTTTCAGAAAGGCTATATACGCGTATGTGTTCATGCAAGTGTCAAGGTCAAGTGGCATACTTCTAGTGCATTATTGATGGCCATAAAGTAACTGTAGCTAATATGGAGCACTGCAGTAAAATAACGTATAACATATCAAATATTTTGTCCTAAATAAAATAAAAATTATATCAATATCTGAACTTCAGCTAAATGTTGAATTATTGTGTTTCAGAGTACTTGAAAGTTTCTAATAAACAAATTAAATAGTCAAATTTTGTGGAGAAGGTAAGATATGTTACTTTTGTGTGAGTTATCATTAAACATGTTTGTTTCCGTGTTTAAAAACAATTTACCATTAACTTTATTTTCTTTTAAGGGTAATTATATTTATATGATATCTATGTCCGACGATGGTGTTGTTTGCCTTATTATATTAAAAATTTATTATCTAAATGTGTGTCGCGTATTGGTATAAAAAATTGTTATAAATAAAATATCTACAAATGTATCGAAACACATACATGATGCGAAAACCGTAATAGGGTTAATTGCTTATTTTAATTTATACAGTTTTTAGATCTTTCAATTTTCTAATTTTCTACGTTTCTAGTTATCAAATTTTTTACCTTTCTAATTATATAACTTTTCAATTTTCTAATTTTCGAAGTTTTTGATTATCAAATTTTCTACCTTTCTAGTTATATAACTTTTCAATGTTCTAATTTCCTAATTTTTAAGTTTTCAAATTCTGTAACTTTTTAGTTTTTTAATTTTCAAATGTCCTAATTTTATAATATTCTAGTTTTCATATTTTCAAATTACTAAGTTACTAAATTTCTGTACTTGAAATTTCTACATTTCTAATTATCCAAATTTATAAGTTTTTAATTTTATAAATTTGATATTTCTAAGTTTCTAAATTTCTAAATTTCTAAATTTCTAAATAACTAAATTTCTAAATTTCTAGATTTCTGTACATCTAAATATATAAACATATAAATATCTAAATTTGTAAATTTGTAAAGTTCTAACTTTCTAAATTCTCAACTTATCAAATATCTAAATTGCCAAATGTCTAAATAATGTTCCTAAATTTAAGAGTGTGAAATCTTCATGTATATTCAACACTTTACAGCTACACATGTAGTATTCTTCGAAATTCAAAATTGAATTATAAACAGAAGAGAAAGAATGATAAATTTCCAAAATGAAGGAAAAACCAGTACTCGATCGCTCGGTGAAAAGGCACCGTAAGAAGATGAATCGTCGAATCAGAATAGGTCGCATGATCTAACCTGTAAAGAAGACAACATCGTTTCGTCTTCGGATGAAAGTAAGTTATTCGGTATACCAGATGCTGACATGGACGAAACTTTCCTTCTAATCCGATGACTACCTAATCCTAGACCAGACGAAGCAGGAAGACGACAAGTTTGATCGTCATAGTTTAATGCTGATACCCATCGCGACAATCAGCTCGTTAAAAATATTTACATAAGCAAACGTAACATCTGTTGCAGGAACCGCAAGATCATTAGCAAAGATATCGCTGATGGATTCAAATTAGCATGAGATTCAACAAAATAATTGATTGCGTGTATTTTAGCACTGGTTTGGTACATCCTTTCTTATCAAAATTTAATAAGCATAACTTTATTTCTAATTTCGAAGGAATTTAAGGACTTAGAAAGTCTAGGGAGGACCTATGGAAATTTCACACAGAACGGAAGAAGAACCTAGGGTAAACCTAGGGAGATCCTAAGGTCGACGTAGGGAAAACACAGGAAGAATCTATTGTAAGGAGAACTTAGAGAGAGCCTAGAAGAGCATATATTATAAACATTTAAATATAATGATAATACAATAACATATAATATAATACATTTTAACATGCTATATTTAATATAATATAATATAGGTATTATCATATTTAAATAATTATAATACTTGTTATTTAGGAGAATTCATAAAACAATTAACTATGAAAAACTACTAAAGAACCTTTAACATTTTTAAGACAATACACGTTTGAAAATAAAAATTTGTATTTCTTTCCATAACCATACTGTTCCAGAGTTAATTTTTAATTTGATTCAACGCTTAAAAATCTGAACGTTATACAATTTAAATGAAAGCATCGAATGTTATATATAATTTATTGCACGAGTGTACGGCTGTTTAGACATCTTTATTACCACTACGTTCAATATTTTACTAACTGTTCGAAGTTTTTGCCCTCTAATCGAAAGAGGATCCTCCTCCGCTTCGTGCACAATCGATTATACAATAACGTCGCGCCTCACGATGAACCTGGTAAAAAAGGAAAAGTCACGACCCGTGGCTGATGCACGAGCTTGTACAAACTCAAATGGTTATCTAATGTCGTGCCACCTATATTTACGGTGAGCAGAAGATACCGTGAGTTGGGGAAGCCCCAAACGAAACCTGATCAACGGAAATTTCACTGAAAGTATGCACGATCGGAATTGATGAGGATAGAAATCGATCGTGATTGATTTCGGTATCGATTTCGAAGCGGAATTTTTTTGCCAAAGAAACATCTGTGTATACAGGGTGAAGGACTTGAAACAGATCCATTAAATACTTCGAGTGGTATTGGTGATGGGAAAATATGTGCAAGGATTAAATTTGTTTAGAATGAGAAGTCAGTACAGTGAGGAGCAAATCTGGCTTTTGTGGGAAAGTTTATTTATTCGGAAATTCGGAATTTAAGAAACTGGAACACTTGAGAATTTGGAAATGAAGGAATTTGGGCGTTTTTGAATTTGAAAATTTGGTAATTTACCAATCGGGGAATTGATCGATTGTAAATTTAGTAATTTGGGAATTGGTTGTTTGCGAATTTGGAAATTTAGAAATTTGAACTTTTGAAAGTTTAGAAATTTAGAAATTTAGAAATTGGATGATTTGAGAATTTAGAAAATTTATGAATTGGACAATTTGAAATCTTGGACATTCAAGGTATAAAATTTGAAAATTTAGCAATGTGGCAATTTAGAGATCTGGAAAGTTGACGATTTAAGAATTTAGAAAATTTCTGAAATCAACAAATTGAAATATTCGAAATTAAGAGGTATGCAAATATAAAAATTTAGAAATCTGTACGCTTGAAATCTTGAAAATTTAGAGACTTGTAAATTCGACAACATGGAAATTAAAAATTTTCACAATTATTAAGTTTAGATGAATATTCATTTTATTCAAAAGAAGTTTACGTTGGACCTGAGTGTACACTCAAGTTCAAATTTAACTTCTTTCATGGAAAGTTACGATATTTAGAATTTTTAATATTAACACATTTGGAAATTTAGGATTGGAAGATTTTGGGATTTTGGGGTTTGAAAACATGGAAATTTGGGGCTTTGAGAACTTGAAAATTTGAGAATATGGGAATTTGAAAATTTAAAAATATGAAGCTTTGAGAATTTAAGGTTTCAAAAATTTGGGGAATTAGATAATTTGAGGATTATAGAATTGGGTATTTAGAAATTTGAAAATTTGAGTATATGGAAATATGAAGTATTTCGAACTTAAGAATTTAGGAATATGGAAATTTGGGGTTTTTGGAATTTCAAAATTTAAGAACTTGGGGATTGGAGTATTTGGAAATTTGGGGAATTTGAAAATTTACAAATTTAGATTTTTCTCAATTTAAAAACATAGGAATTTAAGAATTTGATAAATTGTTAATTTAAGTACTTAGACATTTTAAGATTTGAAAATATGAAATTTATTGGCTTTGAGAATTTGAGGATTTGAGATTATCAGGCTTTGAGAATCTGAGGTTTTAAGAATTTGTAAATTTGAAATTTTGGGTATTTCATTTTTACATTGGGAAATCTAGAAATTTGTAAATTTAAGAATTTTAGGAAATGAAAATTTCCTTGGCAGTTTTTGGGATTTGAAAATTTGGACATATTGAAATTTGGGGCATTTATGAATTTGAAAATATATTTGGAGTTTGAGAATTTGGGAATTGAAGAAAATGCAGCTCTAAAGTATTAATAATGTTACAAAAAGGACAAATCTTACATTATAATACTTACCCATGTAAGTAACCTAATGTAAGTAATCTTTGATCTTTATAGAAGAAAATGAACGTATCACTTTTTTAAAATTATCGAACTCTTTAATATGTTAAAATTCATTTATAGTTTTACTGTTTTAAGACTGCGAATATATATTTTTATCACACATAACCTAGTAGGACATTTTATGGTGCATACAATGACGTATAAGATTTAAGGTCGTCAAGGATCAACTCTGATGGAAAATAGTTTATTTTGACGAAATGATTGGACATTTTGGTGATTTACTTACTTTTACATAATGCGTTTTCAAAATTCAAGCCACATTCAAATGAATCAAACGATAGTATATCTGAAACTAATAATATATGGTGTCCATGGATATAAATCAATATAACATATACAACATGACAGATTGCTTGTTTAAATTCTTCAAAAGTGACATTATCAACAATTAGATAGGACAGTAAAAGTGTTCGATCGTTCGCATAAATTAAATTATTTTCTACTGTAGTTGACTTTCAACACCTGGAATGACCTTGGATCATTATACTTGTCTTAAGACGCTCAACTTGATTATTCATAAAAAGAATATGTCATTCCATTAAAAAAGAACCAACGTTTTAATATTTAGTAATTAAAATCTTATAGAGTCCCAAAGTTCCAAAATTCAAAAATTCCAAAAACCCGAAATCGCAACACCAAAAATTTCTAAAGTATCAAGAAACTTTCGAAAACAATAATTTTGTATTCACTTGCTTATAGTATATATTTTTAAAAAAATCTGAAGAAAAATAAATATCATCCTATTTCTATTAAATTTACTATATTTTAAAATGTAAACCGAAGCAGTTGCTCAGGACCTTCATTTTAGAAATTTTTATTGCGAAATTTTGTCCGGATATCCTGTAATTTTTCCTTCTCTACTTTTCACGTGTAACTAATGATTGAAAGTGAAATTAGAAAATAAATATTATTTTTTTAGGTTAGAAAGTGGATGAAAGTGAAATCAATATAAAGAGGCGACCGCAGAAGATATCGAATAATATTAAACGTAAACTGATTACATAATTCTCTTTGAAGAGTCTCTCCCTCGTATTATACGATAACTTTACGACTCCTGTGCGTATCATTTAATGGACTCCGTTTCGAGCATCGTTGACCCAATACTTGGTTCTTTCGGCTACAAAAGCGTAACCGATATAAATTATATAAGATCTTGTACAAATTTGGGTAAATTAAACAGTAATCGTTCATTCTCGAAGGAATTACGGTATCTCATCGAATGGATTAAGGAACTTTTACGAACATGAGCGTTTTTCGAAATATAATGATGATTCGATATAAGCAAATCTTGTGCGTCTGAACTTTCGCGCATATCGTACAGATCCTACATTGATTGATGTTTCGAACGTAGAAAAGTTTAGTAGACAAAACAATATGTCTGCTGCTTGCTTATATCGTATAGGAAATGTTTACTTATATTGAATGATTACTGTATGCTTCTTTTTTTGCTATTGCATTTTTAAAATCTATGGATCTGATTGCACGTGTTTATGAACACTTCTATTATCTATCAATTATCTATCTATTATCTATATATTATCTATGTATTATCTATATATTATCTACATATTATCTACATATTATCTACATATTATCTACATATTATCTATATATTATCTGTATATTATCTATATATTATCTATCAATTATCTATCAATTATCTATATATTATCTATCAATTATCTATCAATTATCTATCAATTATCTATCAATTATCTATCTATTATCTATCTATCTATCTGCTGCCACTTCCTTCTGTTTCTGAACTTCTGATTTGCACAATTTTAACCCTCTTGTTTATATTGTGTCACACTTATGACGCAATCTACAATTCAAACATGACAAAATTATGTACCTATGCACAGTTGAATTTTCTGCTTAATTCTAGTTGTAGTTTACATAGCCTAAGATTCTTACTTGCAATGCATACATAAGATTTCGACTTTCTTTGTTTGTTTTAACATTGCAGCAGTGGATAGTTAGCTAGCACTGACGTAACCTGTTGAGAAAATCATAAAGAGGTTAAGTTTCTTTAATATGAGTCGTTTATTTTGAAAGTAGGGCAAGTTCATTTTTTGTTACTTTGGATAAATTTCAAAATATTGGTAAGCATTAATAAACAAATTTTTTGTATTTTGTGGTGTTAGATAATGTATGTTTATTATCCAAATCAAATTGCTTCACTTTCAAAATTAAACGGATATTTCAGTTGCTGAGTTATTCTTTTTTTTAATTTCTTTGAAACATTTCCTGTATCAATTTTGTCGGGTATTTATTAGAAAGTGAACTAGAACTTATTTGCAAGCTGATAATAGAAATCAGCAATGATACCTAGATAGATCTATAA
The DNA here is from genome assembly GCA_945859555.1 of Megachile ligniseca. Lineage (NCBI taxonomy): Eukaryota > Metazoa > Arthropoda > Insecta > Hymenoptera > Megachilidae > Megachile > Megachile ligniseca. The sequence goes on from OX243778.1 coordinate 2,147,294, forward strand.
ATCCTCATTCATACCAGAGCTAAATACAGTAATATGTATATTGGGCTAAAATATGAGATGATACGATTTTTTGTTATTTTACTTGAATAACTTTAATAGAATTTGAGCGAATTAACTACGGTATTATCTGTATTTCTAATACGATTTACAATGTTGACATATTGTGATATGCAGTCCTTTCAATTTGTATTACCAACATACTAAGAAATACAATATTACAGAATGTTCAATCTATTTTTTTAATTTCTATCCTTGTACGGCCTTGAAGGTCATAGCTATAAATGAATTCACCTTACCACACGCTTTCATAAATTAAAAAATACATAGCATTCCATTCAAACAACAGAGGGTCACCCAATTTCTGAAACAATAATAGAAATATAAAAAGTTGATACAGGTCATCGTGTTGCTGATAAAATATAATACTATATTGTATAATGTACTAATACCGTTGAATTTTCATTTCAATTACATTAGCAAAAATAAATGTATGTATTGAAAAGTCGATAATCGAGTTCGTGCATCAATCGATTACTTGCGAGATACCGCACGATCTGGATCAGACTTTCGTGTGTTTAAAAAAATAAAATCTATATACTTCTTCGTTATTGTTTTCCTGTTAATAATTTTTCACACGTATAAAAATATATTGGGTTATTTATAATTGTTGTTTTAATGTTCATAAATCAAGTTTAATTAATATATTTTAAAAAAGTCCTTCCAAGTCGTTTTTCTTAAATAATAAATTGATTTAGACTTTTTAAAGTTACTGTGTTCTTGTTTTATTTTAAATATTATAACCTCCCCATATTTCATCAAATACACTACATATATACATAAAAAAGAGTATTTTATAAAAGCAGCATTGTTAGGTTAATTTTTTACGTCACTATATCTGAATTTGCAAGATATTCACATATTCACGGTTCATAATAATACTGCTTGTCAATTAGCCGTACGTACGTTTGATTACGCCGATCGTTCTTCAGCTTTCGATCAATTACATGGACATAAAAAGCGAAGAAAAAATCATTAGCACACAGGACACAGACAGCATACATTTCTTCTCATCCGAGACTCGTCTTCTTCCCTCTCTACTTCTTCTCTGCATCGATACTCGTTCTTTCGAGTATTAGCATAAGCGGCCAACTTACTTATGTAACACCGAACACTTTCTTTTCGAACTTCTGCACCTACTTCTTTCCCGCCTTTCATTCTACAATGGCGCCATTTTCGATGCTCCTCCAGGAAGAACAACTCGGAGGAACGACAAGGTCGCCTTGACGCAATCTTCGCTCATCCCGGTGAGCTTTATTTTTAACTGTTGCCACTATGAATATATTTGCAAGATTTATACATTTATTGTCGGCAGAGTCTGCAAAACGCGATGTTTTGACGCTTTGATACGAGGACTTCATGAGGCAATTAATGATTATGCCATTCGACGAAGAGGAAGAAGATGAAAAGGATGAAAAACAGTTTGGGAATTTGATTTGTCGACAGCTTACATCAATCTATACATATTTTTTCATATAAATGAATAAATTGTGAGTAAGTTTTGCATACATTAGCAGGGATGGAAAATTGTTGGAGGAAAAATAAGAATAGCTAACATGTTGTTTTCATTTTTCTGGTACGATACAACCTTGATGAAAGCAAGTACCCATTTACAAGCTCGCGGTAATTAACATGCACGACGCGTGCGGCGACGAGCTGATGAAAATTTACGGAGATTGCAAATTCTTAGATTTATCAGTTTATAGAATGTTGGACATTTGGAAATTATCACCAATGGCAATTTGGTGATTTAGGAACTTTTAGAACTGTTGAAGAGTTTAGAAATTGAGGAATGCGAGCCTGGAAATTGAAGATTTGAAAATCTGAAAATGTAGGAGTTTGGCCTTTTGAGGGTTTGGAAAGGCACTTTGAGAATATAGGCACATGAAAGTTTCGAAATTTGGTATTATGAGAGTGGATTTGGGAAATTGAATATTTGGGAATCTAAAAATTTGGAATTTTTGAGATTTTTAAAGATGATGAAATGTGGAAATTTGTAAATTTAGGGATTTGGACATTTGGAAATTTAGGAATTTGAGAATTTTGGGATTTGGAAATTCGGGACTTTGGGAAATTGGGAATTTGGGAATTGGGGAACTTGGAAATTTGTGAATTTGTGAATTTGGGAACTTGGGAATGTAGGAATTTGAGAATTTTTAAATTTGGGAATTCGGGATTTTGGAAAATTGGGAATTTGGAAAATTAGGAATTTGGGAATTTGCGAACTTGGGAACTTGGGAATGTAGGAATTTGCGAATTTATAAATTTGGGAATGTAGGAATTTGCGAATTTATAAATTTGGGAATTTAAGAATTTGAGAATTTGGAAATTTGGAAATGGAGGGGTTTGTAAATTTGAATATTTGAGAAATTGGTAATTCAAAGATTTGTAAATTTGTAAATTGTGGGATTTAAAAATTGGAGAATTTGGAAATTATAGCTTTTGAAAATTTTGGAATTGATAATTTGAATATTCAAAAATTCGGAAATTTGGAATCTTAGAAATTTGAGAATTTAAGAATATAGGGATAGTGAACATGAATATTTAGGAATTTTGGAATATGGTGATAATAAATTTGAATATTTGTGACTTTGAAAATTTTGGGATTTGAGAACTGGAGTATTTGGAAATTTGATCTCTTGAAAGTTTGGCAATTGAGGATTTAAAAATTTAGAAATCTAGGAATTTTCAATCAAACAATTTTTAAACTCAAATGAATTTAATTGAACGCGTGTATTTTTAAATATTATAAAATATAAAGCCCATAGAAAGCATTTACTATCAATTATAAAACAACAATAATTTCATGAATCAGTATAATTGATTTTGATTTGTAGTTATACGACATTATGTACGTCAAATTATAAAGTCATTACATTAATTTTTAAACTACTTGCAATAACATTTTACAGTAATTAATTTTCCATTAGTTTTAGTACTTTCAAGGTATCAATTTGACAAATATTATTTCTACATTTTTGACACGTGCACCTAAGAAAGTTAGTCACGCTTGTTCCAGGTTCTTTTTAAACTGTCTTCAGACTTCATAAAATTTCTCTAAAATTTCCCTAAAATCTTACTGTAAAAACTAATAACTAAACTAAATGAATTTAAAAACTTGATAAAAACTAAGGTTAAGCGAGGTTTAAACTGTTATAGAAAAATGAGCCTTTAGTTGAAACATCATTGTACTTTGTAAATCTAGGTCGCAATGAACTAAGCTTCATCGTCCAAAGATTATTAATTTATTACTGTTGCTTGTCATACATTAAGACTCATCTTTTGAAAAGCTGAATACTAATTTACATGACCTTCGAATGTTACATACGATTTTGATGGATGATCAATAAATATAAAATGTAAACGACAGTGAATGGCAAAGATTCTTGTGTTGTAACGCAGGGATAAATCCAATTTGTATTGAGTTATGTTGATCCATTGGAGAACTCTTACCTAGCTTTACTAGTAACACCTTTGACGAGATTTTTGATTGTGCAACGTGAAATAAATCTCTCCAAATATTGACAAGCATTTTTTTAAATTTAGGGTCTAAATACTGAACTTCAATTATTTTTAGTTTTATGTTCTTGACATACATTTTTAAAACGTATAATATACAATTTAAGATAAAATTCGTTTTCTAAAATACTAACATTTTTTATCATTAAGTATAGTAATCTTTTCCATTAATTTCTGTATAAAACATTTTTGTATATCAAATTGAAAATTTGTATTTTATGTTAATATTCTTGTTTTACTGATTTTATTATTTCATTGTAGTATTTCCTAGTACTTTCATTTTGATATTTTGGTATTTAAAATACTAAATATTACTTAATCAAATGTTAAATACAATTATAAATTTTTATTTTAGCAGTACTATTTATTTTACAATTTCATTTTAACATTAAAATTATTTTATTGTTAAGTCATCGAATAAGTAACATCAATTAAACTTTCTTTCATTTCAATAATGATGAAAAAAAATAATAGTTAGAGGACCAGATACTAGTATGTAATAAATTAAAAATTAATTATTAATAAAAATTAAAAATAATGGGTGTGATAAATTTACAAATGTAATCACTAATATCAGTAAAATGTATTATCAGATAATGTATCATCATTGTCCTCTATGATACCATTAATATTAGTATTAGTACTATTAATACTATTATTCTTCATGATACTATTAGGTAAAATATGCTTAATTAAGTCATAATTATAATATACACATAAATATACACATAAGTTACATCATAAAGGGCTAATATGTATAATAATTCTATCGGTATCAGTAATTACATGTATAAACTCATAACATTCATTAACTGCTGAATAAACTACAAAAATGTTAAAATTATCATCTCTCTTGCAATAAACAAACTTTCTTATAAATATTTTAACTAACTGTCAATTTCAATTTTTCGAAATTATGTTAACAAATTGTGTCCTATATTTCCAATCTATTTTTTCACGTAGAATCATTCCATACTCCCTTTTATCACCTTACACGGCACCCTATAATCACCTCTCTGAATCATGAATCGAAATACTCGTTCCATGATTATTAAGGAGTACAATAAAAAATCCCATGTTACGTAGTTGCCCTACATCCAATATGAAGCTACCTCTTCTTGAACTTAATTTCCTGTATCAGTATATCAAACCTACGCTCTGCATTTAATAAGAATATTCTGACATCAACTGCACACATTGTCCAAACCAAGTTTGGTCAGACCCTCGTAAATCCGACGAAACAGGGCTGTGGTGAAACCAGAAGATTTTCGCTGCTCTTCCTCGAATTTCTACCTGACATTCACTGTCTCTTCCTTCATCGGTCATCGTTCTACCATCACCAAGTGGCCAATGCCATTCGACGATTACAACATCTTCTCTGAAGAATTTTGGGTCTGCACGATGGAAGGGGTAAAATTCATATCGAAATCCGACTATATAATCGTCCCGGACCACCATGGAACCAGTATTGTGATCTAGCTCATCTCGAGTTAACATCTGCTACATTTTCTCAAAGGAGATACTCCAAAAGAAAAACTACATCAATCATGAAGCTGGTGCGTGTTGTCTTCATTAACTCTTAACCGGATATTAAGTGCACACAGGGTGTTTTGTAATTAATCAGTGCTCGATCGTCATACAAATTGCAAAAATATTTTTCTTCTTGGAAATAACTCGGTTACAATTTTTGAAAACATTTATTTATCGATTTGAAACTTGTTCGCCATAGACCATTTTAATTTGTTACAAATTAGCATATTTGAAAATAAAATTTTCAAAAACGAGAAACTTAGAATGTTTCAAAATAAAAAATTTCAGAATTGAATTATTCAAAACAGTTCAAAATAATAATACAAAATTGCAAACTAAAATGTTCTGAAATAGAATATTTCAAACCAGAAAATTCAAAAATATAAATTTCATTTTATTATTATACAATACTATAACTTTATCCAAAACTGTAAAAGTGACTTTGTCTCTTAGAAATGAAGATATGGTATTTTTTTAACGAAACCCGGTGGATTAACCTAACCTAACTTTTCAAAAGGACAATATTATTTATGGGGCAATTTGTATCCATGTCTTTGATTCGGAAAATATGTTTTTTTCTGTTTATCCTGGAAATTCAAACCGTTTACGTTTACGAGATCGTCGACGATTAGCAGAACGGTTACGAACGTGTAATTAACGTGCGCGCACATGATCGTTATGTACCATTAACAGTATAATACACCTGGCAATTATACGAACTATCAGCATCATTGTTCTTCTACCCTATTCGAATATAAACACGGTTGTAGACTTATATTTAAGTAAATCGCTTTTAACGGATCTTCGTTCGTTTTATGTAACGCGTTATCCTGGAAAATTAGTTCTCGCGATCGAGAAGACAGTGACGAATCGGAGCAATTAACGCGTTAACTACCACAGTGAAAATGAACGCCTACTAACGTTACTATTATAGTTTGAAACGTCAAAAAACATCTGATACAATTTGATGACATAAAAGTATTATAAAATACTACTTGTGATATGTCAAATTAAAGCTTAAAGTTTTTTGAGAATGCCTGCTTCATCTTTTCATACACTTTTTTAATACAAAGTGAGTGTCAAGAAATTACTCTATGCACTGTATCATAATGCAGGATAATACACTATATAATAATACAATGTCTACATAACAATACAGTATAAAAATTATTTAACAGTGCACAGTTTCATATTAAGAATATTAACAAAATTGTATTGTCGTTTTTAACAAATATTAAATTGATGAAATATAACTGTCATTTTGTGACAGTTTTATGTCATCAAATTGTGTTACAGTGTAGAGGTTACGAAATCGATCATTATTTGTTATTACAGACAACTAGTCAATTTGTATTCAAAATATTAGCAAAAAACTATACAGTCATTTTCATTCGGCTTTAAACTTTAAATTGATATACCATATGTGATATTTTGCAGTACTTCTGTGTCATCAAATACTATTTGATTTCCTATCTTTGAACTCAGCTACTTAATGGGCAATAACCTTATATTAGTGCTGTATAAAATTCACCGTTTATTTTCCTTTTATTAGTTATTCAAAATTTGAGGCATGGATCAACGGGGACTAATAGCCAATTTATTAAAAAATAACGTGTTTGTTAGTATAATTAGTATACAAAGTGCCTCACTATGTGATTTCAAGATGTTTTGCTGTCTCTAATAGCAGTAAAAATAATTTAGACGTTAGCACTGATATTTTCAGTTATCAAAATTTCAATAACTTATTTAAAATATAATAAGTAATAGCTTCCAATGCTTCCAATTTTTAATCCCATTTTATTTGCAAATTTTTACAATCTCTAATTTTAAAATTGCAATAAAATTGTCGGTTGTGAGATATCAAAATTTGTTATTAAAAAATATTTTAACAGTTTTAAAAAAATTATCGAAGTCCTTAGTTACGAGCCTTTAGACATCTTCAAAGTGAAAATGTAATAAGATTAAGAATCATGATTTTCTTTAAAATTTATAATCTTTTATTTTTATTTTTTAATGCAGTCGATTTTCACTATATTATATAAATTTCACTTACACTATTGACATTTGTTCACTATTATAATTTCGTCTGCGATATAAAACGACTCTATCGTATTCTCAAACTTCAGTGTGCATTTTACAGAAATAACCATACTTCTTTACTACGTTAGGTCTTCAAAGTCGAAACGTGCAAAAATTAGAAACTACACTAATTTTGTTCACAATCACCCATCTAAAATTCCAATAGGTAAAATAATAAAAGTACCCGGTACAAAACGAGTATGATACTCAGTAAAAAGTTTTCAGTTTTACCAGCGTCTTTGAAAGTTGTATATTTTACGAATTAACAAGCGATGCAGAGAGACAGTTTCATGTGTTTGCGTTGCATTTTTTGATGGAGGTGCTAAGTGTTCTCCTTTCTTTGCAGATCGCTGTCTTCGCTGTCGTTGTCGCTGTGGCCTATGCTGCCCCTCAAGGTCAACCCCAGGATGTTGTCCTCGTTAAGGAAACACTTTCTGACAACATTGGACTCGGCGGTTACAATTACGGCTACGAACTCTCGAACGGTCAAGCTCATCAAGAAAGCGCGGAATTGCTGAATCAAGGAACCGATAATGAAGCATTGGCTGTTCGTGGTAGCTTCACCTGGGTAGACCCTCAGACCAATGTGAGGTACACCGTCAACTACATCGCTGACGAAAATGGCTTCCAACCGCAAGGCGAACACATCCCCGCTTAAACTGTACAGACCTTAGCTTTAAATAAATTTTGCACCGAAGTATCTGATTCTCTAATTGTTAACCACCTTTCCTTTCTTGTTTATCATTTTTACCCACATTTGCAGTACGATATAGTGGGGTTTTTAATTAAACCTCCAGAGAGATCGTAAAGTAAACGGCCAACTAGTGAAATTGATACGTGATCGAATGAAACTGGTGAAATTTTCGATCAGTTATAAAATAATCGTAATTTGGTCTTCTTTTCTGTAAAAAGGAAACTGTTATAAAATGAACTGAAACCTTTATTTCATGCATTACTATATGTATAGAAATTATCGTTTTTGTATACATATACTAGACTGCAATTTTAATTGCATACAAATATTTATATACTGCTTCTGAATCAGTACTAGAACTTTACATTGTTTTCGTTATATGAGATTGTATGAAGTGGATCTGTAGTGTTTTGAAATTTGTTTCCAGTGATCTAAGGACAAATATGAATGAAAATATACTAGTGCAAAAATCATGTATTAGTATAGAAATAGTATTGAAGGTATAGAATCTACATATTAGCACAGAAATAGTATGGAAAGTATAAAAACTACATACTACAAAAATACTATAGAGAGTAAGTATAGTATATATAATTATGCTATAAGTATAGTGTCAAGAAATATACTATAAGAATCGTATATAAAAACTATAGACTAGTATAAAAAATTCAGAAATATACTAGTAACAAAAATGGGGCCTCAGAGAATTTGTGTCTGGAGAAAAAATCGTATTTTAAATAAATATTAATATAATTGCTTGAATATAAAATAATATTCAACATAAGCATACAACTTCAAAAATCAAGGTTACAACAAACAAATTTCTATTTATGCTTCACGGAATAATTACATTGTCGATAATCGCCTAATCGGCAAATCTATTTTGTTTAAAAGAAAGTGCAAAATTTAAAAAATATTACTTCGACAGAATATAGCTTTTTAAAATTAAAAACAAACAAAATAACATCTACAAAACTTGTTTTCAAAGAAGACAATCTTTAAAAGTTAAGAAAAAACAAAATAAAATTTTCACAAATTACTTCGCTGAGCATACAGGTATTTTGTAACAAAATAATTCGTTTTGTGTAATTTAAAAAAAAAGTAGCAATGAGGTTGGAGAACTGTTCCCGCCAAAACGTCATTGACATTTACTTAACGATTTTTCTCAAACTCAAGTGATAATGTTGCACATAAAAGCATGTGTGGTCCCTGTGTAAAGCATTTTGGTCCATTAATATCGGTAAAACAGGATAAATTTTTGCAACTAAAAGAATGATATTTAAATTGTAATAATTCAAATCCCCTTCATTTATACTTTTCAAAATTAAATGATATTGGTTCTTTACTTAGAAACATCTTTCTGGCAATTTTGAAACATTTTAATCTATTAAAATCACAAGGAATATCGAAAAGGACTTATCTACTTCTGTTATTATATTCCCTTTAAAATTGAATGAATACAGATAATAGTTTTTGGGCAAAATGAGACTGTGTCTCAATAACCATCTTTGTAATAAAGAAAACCAGTAAATTAAACTAAAATTTAAATTAAAATTGAACTTAAAAAATAAAAATAAAAATTGAACAGTATCAATGCTTCATGTAGAGACATCTTTGAGCTCAGTTTGAAACACTTTCTATTAAGACTAAAGATGCAAGGCAAAACAGACGTCGATATACATACATATAAACATTTTCACGTATAATATCATTTTTATAACACTACAAAGCTTCAAAACATTCAGTTTTATAAAAAAGAAAAAACGAAAAATCAAATTTTAATCGATGTGAGTTAAGGTTGTAATACAAATTTGAATATGGAAGTTTTCACAGCTCTAATTAGGTATTTTCCTCTATGTTACGAATGCTAACTGTATCAGCGTATAAAAAATTAAAAAATGAATTCAAACGTAACTAAACAAATAATAAATATGAGTAAATTTATAAACTGATTTCTTATCTCGATTAAAATCGACATACATTTAGAGAAAAGTATTTTAGCAAATTTTGTAATTTAAAATAAGAAACATGTGAATTGATCATTTGCCCAATTTGGCAATTTTAGTGTTAATATGTATATATTATAAGCAGAAAGACAACAAATTCACTAATATTATATTATAATGTTTTGTAATTTGTTTAGAATGTTTGTGAATTATGTATAACGTTTATAAATTGTTTATAATAAAGAACACAAATATTTATTGAAATTATCCTTATAAAATTCATGTTCCAAGAATTACTAACAATGAGTTACTATCCTCAGCAATTACGTTCGATCTCCTTGATAACGTCGATATTGACGGTATTTGTTTCAACACAATCTTACCAATAATCGATAAGGAAGATTGTAGATGACTTTTGTTTTAAAGATATGGGAAATTGCTGATTAATGCACAATTTCAAAAGTTATATACGATTTAGAGTCAGACAACGTTAACCTCTTGCACTATTTTAACGAATCTGATTCATGATGCACTTGTACGTCAGTTGTGATCAATCTTACTCGAATTTTTAATACGCTTCAATTTGGAGTTTAAGTCCAATTATAATTTGCATAATCAACGGTTGCATAATATCAAATTGATATAACACTTCAACTTTCTTTGTTTGTTTTAATATTGTAGCTGTGATTAGTTCTGACATGCATCTGACAAATAAATCGTAGTGCAAGGGGTTAACTTCATAAATCCATTTTTGTGATAATGATAGATTTATAATCACAAAAATGTTATTATGAGAGTACTACACAGAGTAGTACAAAAATGTTATTATGAGAATATGAATAGTTTTTGAAAATAAGGTTTTTATTTTGTGGAATTTATTGAGAAGTAAAGAACGCTAACTAGACATAATATTGTCTGACTCCAACTTATTGCTTTTGGAATTAACGTTGTCTAACTCTAAACCCTAAAAAACGTAAAAATAATAATCACAAAATATTAAAAAATATAAGATAATTTGCTCGTCCAATTAAGTGATGAAAAAATCAACTGTAAAGTTCAGTTTAGTGATCCTTCCAAAAATGTGATAGGAAACCGTATGCGCGATTCTGATTGGGTACCCATACTGATATAAACCAAATATATGTATAATAAAATAAAAACGATCCGAAGGTGTTACTCGTTGCATGATGCTACTGTGTCCATTTAATTAATATTTCCATGAAATTGTCCATTTCCTAAAGCATACATCTGGAGAAATGTTAGCTTACATGTAGGCGGACTAAGCAAATATTTTCTTAGAAACGATGGTTTCCAGGCCTTGAAGCCGAATATTGTAGTCAAGATAAAAATTAAAATCAATAGTAATCTTGTAGGGTAACGTTGCCTAATATGAAGAGCTTTCCCAACATGAAACTTCAGTTTATTTTCGTTGCAAATTTAAAAAAATTTTAAGTATCTCTTTATTTTGGTTTATTTAGTATTTTATCGTATAGTAGCTTTATGTGTATATATTGCATTAAACAAGTATTTGATGTGCATATTAGCTTTAAAATCGTTTAAACAACTTAAATAAATATATTTGCTTAATTTTCATTTTTGTTTCCTTATGAACGAATCGAATCTTTTTATTGTATTTTTTAACAGATGTATATACATATCTCATTTTTAAAAAGTGTATCGAGCTTTAGTAAAAGTGTTCTTAATGGAGAATTGTGATTTTTTTAAAGAGATGGGTTTCATGTTAGACGACATTTCTCTATCTATCTTTTCACTCAATTTCAAATTCCAAATTGAATTAAGCATCTTGAAACAATCCCAATAGATGCTAACGACTTTCTAAATCTGTAAAATGATGTAGTTTTTCTAAATGAATCTTTTATTTTAAATTTTCTCTAGATCCCTCTTCGTACACTTGCAGTTTCACTACACAAATTGAGTTAATTTTTAATTATAACATTTCATCGTGAATAGTGCTATTTCCATTTTGCTTCGGTTGTCCGAAAGAATCTAGAAAGACAGCAATGAATAAGTGATCCCATGAATAAAAGTACTTTTTACATTTTCTTTGACAAAACTCAACCTTGTCTTTTCTTTTGTTGATATAATGAAATCACTGACATAGTTTTGAATTATAAAGTTTTCTTTGTGAAACCTAAAAAGTTGTCCATTATGTACGTCGTCCATCTTTATCTTATGTATAAAATAGTCCCTTATAGCATTTAACTTTGTTATGTTACATGCTCCAATTTTATTAATATTTATTTAACAACACATGTTACAATTTTCACAAAGTTAAAATTTTTGGGAACAATGCTAAAGGAACACATTATTTCTTTTTGGAAATTCAATATTAATTTAAAAAGAAAAGGAACGTGGACGCCATTTTTAGAGCATACTTATATTTAAGAAAAAATAGTATTTAATAAATATTTTGTAAAAATGTAGACGCACTTTCACTGCCTAGCAATTAATTCTCAGAAATACTTAGTTTTCAAGGAAATTGATTACCTAATCCACAAAAATATTTAATTTTCAAAGAATTTAACTTTCTAAATCCTTAAATGTATTACAAAAGTTGTTGACATTGTCATAAACAACTATATATAAACAAATCAACTTGTTTATATACATATAAGCAAATAAACTTGCTTATATTGTTATAAACAAATATGTTACAACAAAAATATTTCGCATACCACAGTGTAAGAGTATTAGGATAAGTCATTAATAACTTTCTCGTTATTCTCACAATGAATTATTACCTCTCTTGAAAATTAACCTTGTATAAAACTGATTTAAATTCACATAAAATATCGAAAACTTCAATTTCAACACACGCAAGATGAAGGACGGACAATCAGAGATTGTGTATCTAATATACCGGGGAAAGGTGAAAGGTGACGTTAATATGAAACCGTGTAAATTTTGGCAGGAGGAGAGTTACTATAAAATTGCAGAAGATTCCTGGTTTCTACACAGTGTGCCATACAACACAGACCAAATACATTCACTTTCAAAATGAAAACCGTACGTATCAAAACGTCTATGGTAGTTAAAATCTCATCGCTAATTGTGAATTTCAATTACCAAAAGTTTTCAAAATTGTTTCGCTTTCGATACAAATTACAATTTATTTTTTTCTATTGAGCATTGTTATACAACTTTTTCCATATCGAAGATTAATAAATATTAGTAATTAATATAATTAATTATAACACTATTATAATATTCATATGTATTTATAATAAATATTTGCACTTATAAATAGTTATTATTAAATGTTTGAAATTATTAAATTTCAAAATATTCAAACTTAAAAATTTTTAAATTACTAAATTTCTAAATTGTTAAATTGTGAAGTGACTACATTTTCATACTTTCCAACCTTTTCAAGTTTCAAATTTAGAAAATCTTTAAATTTTTAAGTTTCAAATTAACAAATCTACAAAGTATCAAATCTTCAATTGATTAAATTTCCAAATTTCTAAATTATCAAACCTACAAACTACCAAATCTTCAATTTAACAAATCTACAAATTATCCATTTTTCAAATCTCCAAACCCCTAAATTATCAACTTTCCAAATTACCAAATCTTCATATAACTAAATCCCTAAATCACCAAATCACCAAATCTTCATATTACTAAATCCCTAAATCACCAAATTACCAAATCTTCATATTAAAAAATCCCTAAATCACCAAACTAACAAATCCCTATATTGCCTAATCCTCAAGTTACCAATTTACTAAATCTCTAAATCTCTAAATTACAAAATTTTCAAATTACCAAATCTCTATATTCCTAAATTCCTAAATTTCCAACTCCGAAATTGCAAATCTTCCAAAAACCCAAATCTCTAATCTCTTGAATTCATAAATCTCAATTAGCTAATTCAAAACACACATATCAGGTAATTGAAATAATGAACTATAGAAGTAACAGTATATTGTGAAAATATTAAATAAGATCGTTCAGCAATTTAAATTTATCCTGACTTAAACTAATTGAATGTTACCGATATTTTTTCAGATCGCAGTTTTTGTTGCCTTCGTCGCCGTTGCTCTCGCAGCACCACCAGTTGAGCCTCAAGCAGTGCTCGTTAAAGAAACTCCCTCTGACAATGTCGGTCTTGGCTCTTACAATTATGGATATCAACTTTCTGACGGACAAACAAAACAGGAATCTGCGGAAGTGGTAGAAGGTGGAACTGAAGGCCCATTCTTGAAGGTTCACGGCAGCTTTTCCTTCGTTGATCCACTGACGAATGTTGCATACACTGTCAATTATGTCGCTGACGAAAATGGCTTCCACCCTCAAGGAGAACATTTACCCAGCGTCTAACTGTTCCACTGACCGTTCATGAAATCTGACTGCCATAAACTTACTATTTAATTCAAAGTACAAAGTAAAACGTCATTAATCTGTAAAAATTCATGTAAATGAAATAAATTTATAGATAGTGATATTTTATTAAATATGTCGCCTTATAAATTTTTAGTGATAAGAACCTTGATACCCCCTTTTCATTTTGAAATTTGTAATTTTAACTTAAAATGAGAAATATAAAGAAGATGTGTTTTAGATAAAAGAAACAATTAACAAATAATATTTTATACGAACGAAATTGCATTAGAATTGAACTTATATTATAACGTGACACACATAACTATATTTTATTATACATGATTAAAATTTAGGAATCTTAAATTTTCAAAAATTACAAATTTTCAAATTTAAAAAGGATCTTGCACCAAAAATATAGATTAATGATTTCAAATCAAAATATCTAGTGTTCGGTTATTTTGTAATTTATGTCCTTTAGATTAAGAAAGCTAATGGGCAATAATTAAACAGACGGATGGTTCTCCGACGATTTAATGTGTACAATAAAAGTAAAAGATAATAGTTTATAGTAAAGTAATTAATTTAAGAAGTTGTAAGCATTTTCGAAGTTTCATTCTTACATGTATTTTAAAATTTGTTTTTGCGCGGTCTATCTGAAAACAGTAGAGTGTATTTTTAATTAACAATTTTATTTAGAAAAATTTATCTTCTTTTTATAATTTAAATTAGTTAAATTAACTTTTCAAACACTTAAATATTAAACTTTAAATTCTAATTATAGATTCATTACTTAATGGATTAGTTAGATAACAAATATTTTAAATGCTTTCACAATGACGTCTCGTTTCTAACTATTTACAAAAAAATATCCTATTTAACAGCAAAAGAATTCGGGTATGAAGTTATAAAATTAATTGCAAATTGACTTTATCTACAGATATAAAACAGGGATTGACATTATCTATACATTAGCTACAAAACTATGGGGTGTACTTTAATTACTAATATTTATCTTGTTTTTATAATTTATAGTAATTAAATTAAATTAAACTTAGGAAGATTTTGCAAATAAGCTCTTTCATACAAAAGAAGATATCTGTGAGAATGGTTTTTGGCGACTCGAAAGAAAATTTTTGCCATTCTTATGCCATTCCCTATATCATCGACGAGATACAATATAGTGTGCGAATTGTTCTGTGCTGTACTTCCGAAAACCGGGCCCGGGATAAGACCACACTGCCCGGGCCATAAAACCACTTCGCATGGTGTTGCGTGATCCCAGGAATCTGGGTAAAACAAAACCGCTTGTGGTAGAAACGTGTGGGAGAGCTGAGAGGAGCGTATTGGGCGCCATCTCGGCTCGACTCCCAGGGTTTGCGTGACTGGGCCGTCGTTTGAGGTGTCGGGCTTGACCTAGTATCCGAGACGAGTTCCAGGAGACCACGCACCGCTTACCCTAAAAAGCTGTCCATGTAACTACCCAATCCCAGAACTCTGGGTAACAGACGCCATGGCTGCAGATCTGCGTGGTAGAGGTGTCACGATGAGTGCCCTCGGCGGTGCCCCTTCAAACGTTGGAAGAGGAGTCTTCCTAACAAGGGTTGTGCGGAGGGTAAATGCACGGCCGTCGCTGAGGTGTCGGAATGATGGACCCAGTCATTCTAGTATCCGAGATGAGTCCGTGATCGCAGACAACACGACTTTTACCCTTAAAACTGTTCGCTACGGAGCTACCCAATCTCAGATTTCTGAGTAACAGATGCCACCGACAGTAATGATGTGTTGTAGAGGAAACCCGCCCTTCGGGGCCACGCCCTCGGCGGTGACCTGTCTAACGTTGCTTGAGGTTCATTCTCGCTATCACAGGTACTAAGGGTGGCATTGAAAGCCCCACCGGGATGTGGACCGGTGTTATGCCAATTTGGGATGGACTCTTAGGGGTAGTGAACTCGGGGTCTAGAAAAGGGGTGCTCGTTGTGTATACCCGGTCTGGGTGAGGTAACACGTTCGCGCCCTGTTACGCAGGGCCGGACACAGAATAAATCTGTACTTCCGAAAACCTCCATGCTCCAAATTGGCTGAAATTTTGGGTATAGGTTTATTTTTAATAAAAATGATGCTTCTGAGAAGGATTTTTGGCGATTCGAGAAAAAATTTTGTGTCATTTGGGTGTCACTTCCTACTTCACCGACGCAATTATTACCGGCAAGAATACTGGAGGCAGATTTGAAGGCGATTCTGATGCTATGAAATCTGCTATTATCAATTCTTTTTAAAAGGTATCAATGTATCAAGAGTAGTACTATATGTATAATTAGGTTAGGTTAAGTGGGGTCCATTGTAGAAAGCGTACATAACAGTTGTTGCAAATACTACGCCGTTGAAATAGGGAGTGACATGCAAATGATAAAAAATTTTTTCTCAAGTCGCCAAGAATCCTTCTCGGAATCATTATTTTTATTAAAAAGAAACCCATTCCCCAAATTTCAGCCAATTTGGAGCATGGAGGTTTTAGGAAGTTTAGTCAAAAATTGTTTTTACAGATGTTTTCTTTCTTATAAAGGAGCTTATTTGCAAAATTTGACGTGATTTAGAGCATGCTGGTTTTCCGAAGAACATCCCAGATAAGATACAGATTACATATATGATCTTATGCAATTTCCTGTTCTGTACGCTGAATTATCGATCGTGCAAAAATCAGTGATCTGACGAGTAGTCAATGTTTTAATGCACAATTCCTGGAATCCAGAGTCGTGCGTTAAGCAAGCACATAGGTCTTCGTACCAAGAAATAGACTTTACTGTAAAAGAAAGTGTTGTAAAATAAAAAACCTTTTACTTAAACAGGAATCGCAGCTCTTAGCTCGCTATCGCTTTCTAAAGATTATCTATCGAAAATCTTTAAAAAACGATTTCAATTACCATGTCACACCACGTGGAGGTAGCTACGACAGCGACCCGCCCTATCTCCAAATCCCAACCACCCACCAAATACAACTACCTCATTTATCAGATGGATAAACGAGTTCTAATTCTACCTAGCCCGTAGGCTCGCAAAAATATACAAGAAATTAACATATAAAATTTAGCTTTATAAAATTAACATATAACACACACACACACACTTATTAACATACTTATTCTAAACGCCGCACATGCACTTCTTATTGTAAGATTGCACTCGTATGATCTATAACGATGTAAAAAAACAAGAGGAGAGGGAAGAAAGTTAGAAGAACTTTCACTAGATGGTTGATCAGTATTTCCTGTCAAGTGGATCTTGCACTCCTGGACCAAAGGGTGGTTGAATCGTGACATACACGGAACGTAAGGCAGAATCAGACTAAGAACATTGACCAGTACGAGTCAGATACGTCCGCGAAAGGTTTCTTGTTCTCCCTGCCCTTGAAAAGAGGTTTGACCGAAAAGGATATTTCTGCCATAAGGCGATGGAGTTGGCCGGAGTGTAACATCAGTTCAATTCTACCTCGTATGACATATCTCAGGCACTGATCAGTATTTTTAACCCTCATCTGCCCCATGGTTATTGCATTATGCAACCCCTTTTGAGCCATTTGGGCTCGGACCAATTAAAACAAAATGACAGGATGGTGCTACAGTCTAACTCTCAAATAGCTCACCAATTGTCGTAAACATGAGTACTGATTAGAATAAAAGACACTTATTTTACACTTAATCTTACTTTATTTAAAATGAAACACATGATTAGGCATTTCTTTGTCTCCTATCGGCTCAGGATGCAGATGTTAAAGGTTTGACAGTTTTCCTGGGGTTTCCAGGTGATTTTAGGGGGGGGGGGGGAGGGGGTCGATTCTTTGGGAAAATGTTGTATGTCGCACCGTTTGGTTTGTGAATTTGTACAACGTGAGTCTATATAAATAGACTGTGCATATTTATGCATTTATGTAATATCCAGTTCTAAACAGAATGAATAACTCTTGTTTTCTATTAGATCAGCAGTGTAAAGATTAGAATTTACCTTTACTATACTATGTACATCATGAATACATAAAACATTTGCAATTTAATTATAAATCAGTAAAATAAGAAATCAAAAGAAAAATATAAAATTGCGTAGTTTTAAATGTCGCGAAACTCAACATAAAATCGTACAAGAATTAAAAAAGTTCAAAACTCGAAATACAATTGTGAATCGATGATCGTAAGCTCGTCAAAATACGGACAAAACGCGTTTGACGATATCTTTTGCATAGTTTAAAATAAAATATGTAAAGACAGAAAAATAATTGCAAGTATAGTAACAAAATGATTTTCCATTCTAAGATGGACAGACATTAATAGTTCCCCTCTTCTGTAGTAAATTTTGCCGGGATTTTTCGGCATATTTCTTCTTTTTTCAATACAAAGACTCACAAAAATCACTTGCGAAATTTTACGACTGCTCAGATATTCTTAACCTTTTATATTAATTACATAAACTTTCAGATTCGCTAAAAATTAATTTCAACAAACAGATAACAGACAATATTTATAACATATACATTTCACTTTCTTATCAACTAAATGAAACTCAACTAGACAGCCTTTTTAAACAACTATAAAAACCGTTCATAATAAGAGGAGATTTCAATTGCCACTGCATCTTATGGGGATCAGAGAAAACAGGCACTAGAGAAAGAATCTTAGAAAAAGCAATATTAAATCATGAAACAATACTCCTCAATGAATCTAAGCCCACCCATTTCAGTGTAGCGAACGGAACGTTTAGCACTATTGATTTCACCATGTCCAATTTCAATATAACACACGACTGTGAACGCACAGCAAAACAAAATACAAAAAAGCACAATAGTACAACAAAAATAAAAATGAACCACTATTCATTTACTCCGATCACCAGCAACGAAATTGAAATTTTATACAATATATATCACAAAATTCTTGTGAGAGAAGAATTCTCCAAACTGGAAGGTATACGAGCAGCGCAGCGATTCTTGGAATGCGCTGTCCGTAAAAATATTTCCGAGCAGAATATATTTATTTAAATTCACTATACTTCATCTCACTGCACTGCACTGCTGTACTTCATTTTTGCAATCGGGTTTAATACCACGACTATGACTTGCAAATTAAAAGGCATGGCCTAACGTACGATCGAAGTAAAAAGAATATTAATACAACTAATACGTAGTTAGATTTTCTCTTCTCCATTTTTCGTCTTTAACACTCCAGGTGTAAGCGTCTCACGTGCTTTTTTTTACCAAAAAGAGAGAAACATGAAAGCTTGCTTTGGTCCTACCTACTTAAAATTCAATCAATCACACCAGAAGTATGTTATCTGCCTGTCTAACGCTATATTTAAAAAATTGGCAAAGAATTCTCACAAAGACATGCTTTACATGGGTGCAAAGCAGTCTACATCTAGGGAGTACAACTCGGGTCGTCTCCATCACCATCTCCATCAACATTCATACTCTAATTATTAGAGTCTAATAAATCCAGTGGCGGCTCGCGTATAGGCATTATGGATCTGCAACACCCCTATTTCCCCTTGATACTATCAAAAACATAGTAAGTAAGTAAAAAATATTTGATTTTGTTTTTCCAGGATTTCATGAAGTTTCTGAATAAATTTTCTTTTTATACATGTTTGTTTCCTTTTATACAATTTTAAAACAAAGGCTCAAAATTTTGTAGAGAGCACCCCATTAATTTTAGCTACAAGCCACCACTGAATAAATCATACCTTTTTTGCTGAAATTAACCAACAACCAACAGTGAGAATTGTTTCAACATTAACATATTTCATTTTCGTATTCTTTCGAATAGGTAATGTAATATGTATTTATTATAAGCGTGCAATCTAATTTTTTTTATATGTATCTTTTAATATGTGTTTTATAATTTTTGGATATCGTTACAGTACATTAATGTATGATCAACATGATTTAACCAACACAAGTCGCACGCACGCACTCACACACATGTGTAATGTGCGTCAAACATGATTTATTATCAAAGTCCTGAGCTAACAAAGAACTATGACCACTAACATACTAATAAAGCATTCTTTCCAGAAACTTAATATTGTAAAATGGAAAATGGAAGAATACTTCAACAAAAATATCTAGATATATCATTGTTCCATTTTAGATAGATTTTTAATATCAAAGAAAATTTACTAAATAACCAAAAATATTCATGATAATTAACTTTGATATCGAAATCTCCTCCTTGCGAAACTTTCTTGTACATATACATTAAAAAGCGTTTACGATAAGCGTACAGAAAGATTAAAAGTGAATCGATAATTAAACTACCATGAAATTGGAGGGTCAGCCGACTTCTATGTAGTCTTAATTCGTTATGGCGATTCGTAACAAGATTGAAACGGTATGTACAAGAAAACCCTAGCGTAATCTAATAAATGAAGTACACAAAGAGATAATTTATACAAATATTATTGCACGATGGTACATTCGTGGTCATTATCCTCGCTTCAAAATATAAAAATACAACCAGTTCCTGTGTTGTTTTGAACCATTCGTCATACGACGTTATGGGAAGGAGAGGAACCGTAGAGCATGTGACTCACCAATCGTTGACTTATACTACTGGAACCATCTTACAGTCAAGGCATCTTGGAGACAACGCGTCTCAGAGATTGACTCATTCAGAAGTGCGATCAGAAGTAGGTAGTTTGTCCATCAAATTAGAAAAGAAGTGACATTTGGAAAACATTTGGAGTTGATATTTTTTATAACTATCATGCATTGGAATTATGTAATCGTTTAACTTACAATTTATTTTCTTATAATTATTAATCTTTGAATGATTTATTTGTTGAATCATCGTACTTTTTATTAGAACCTGTTGTTTCTATAATTTATAACTTTCCTACAGGTATATGGTACACAATTGTTAACATATTGAAATTTATTTTGTTATAATTTTTAACGTTTCAATCATTCATTTATGAAATTATAGTTATAACTAACAAAGTTTATCACTCGTATTAACTTTTATGCGTGGATTGATTGCAAATTCTTATTTAATTATTTCATTTTAATATAATATTAAGAGATAATTGTAAATTATAAGTTCAATATAAATATTTTTTAAAGAAATATTCATTAAATTATAATTGTTACTTTTTTATTGTTTCAAATAGCGAAAGAATCCAACATGTACGTCGGTAATTGTCGATAATTATTGCTGGATCGTCGATAAGTACGATTTCCTAAAAGATTCAAAAACAATCCACGGAAACATAAAATTTAAAGAACATGTGATAACGAAGATTTCAAGTTACTTTCAAATGTATTAAATTAATTACTTTATAATACATTATTGTTTATGTTTTGTTACAAAATGAGTCAGCTTGCTTATAAAAGTAAGCATTTATTTAGGAAAATTTAGTTTGGGGTAGTTCTTGGCGGGGGTGACAATATTGAATACTGTTAATGTATATACTGTCTACATGGAAATGCTGTTAGCAATGTGTATTCCGTAGGTTCAGAGGTGTGAATTATGTGTTCGGAACAGCCCGTTCATTATACTGCGTTCTGTTCGTAAGGTAGAGAATGACATCAAAATGGTAGAAAGTTTCTTTCGAGATGAAAAACCGTTTTCAGGATAAGGATCTTACTTACAAAATGTGACATGATTCAGTGCAAGACGGTTCTCTGAAGAACAACCGATTTAAAAAATTGCATTTTATAAATCGCAGAGTGCTTAGCCATTTAACGGTAGGTGGTAGGAACTAATGAAACTAAATTTAAAATATCGACTTTTTTTACTTATTATATTACAATTCAGGAGGTAGCTTGAGCCGGAAAATGATTTATTACAAAAACTGAGTTCGTGATTTAGTCAGTGACTACAGATATTACAAGTACACTTTTTATTTAGAGAACATGAGTATGTGGCTCGCGAACAAATGCTATTTGCTTCTGCTTAGAATAAAATTATGAAATACTTCGTATCGCAGTAGTATAACACATTTCAAGGGTAACAGTAGATTGCTTTGATATCGACTATAACGTCATTTAAATTGACAAACTAAAGCGATGAGATATCATTAAAGTATCCATATAGGAGATCATGTCTTACAAGCAATTCGGTATTTTGCAACGTCTTGCGGAAAAGTGAAGACAAATCAGTAAATCGTATTATTGGTAAAAATGAAACAGGAAAGCTGATAATGCTGTAGATATTGTTGCTTTCTACTACTTACTTCAGTTCGGAGGACAATCCCCTCGAGAATATAGACATGCAACGTCTTATTATATTTGTAGTCACTGACACACGAAAAGGTATACATTTCAAAATATATCTGAGGACGAGCCTTCCAAAATATTTTAAAATTTTTAAATTAAGTACTATAGGATAAACTGTTGACTTTTATATCTTCTTTGCACATTAAACAATTGCGGTACTTTCGTCATGAATGTAAACATCGAGATAAAATTCAATTTTAAGAAAACTGGTTCTAATGTAGTTCCTCCAGTCACCTTTATGAAATATAAATTGTGCAAGAAAACAGGTTGCTTTTAACAGTAAACATGTACTTTTGATTTTATTATTTATCAGTCTCCCAAATTCTGTCATTTTCCCCAGGGAAACCAGATTTGCACTTGAGTATGTTCACTAATAATGTCCCTAAGAATGTGTGATGATAATTTTTAGTGGTATTAGTAATTAAATTATTTTTCCTAAAATATACTGAAAATCTTATATCTACCATTTTCTATGCCGTGAACAAATTATTTAAATGCCTAAAATTCAGTTTTTCAAACTATTCAAATTCGGTTTTCTCAAAACTAATGCAGCATAAGAAGAAATTTTATTTTATATTTACAATATATAATATATATTTTAATATATTTTATAATATATTTTCAATTTATTTTTTCATGTACCCCTTTTTTGGTTGTATCATCAGAACCATGTATTAATATTACTGCCTGTCGGTGCAGTCGCTCACGTGCGAAGAAAATGGCGCCTGCAGGGTGGTGCCATCTGTTCAGAGCAATTGATTCGAGAAATTGTCAGCGGGCAGGCGCTGGACCACTTTCGGAGGCTGCGTGCGGGATGAAGAGCGAAAGACAGAGAAGAACCGAGATTCAAACTCGAAATCTAACGAGAAACTCTCAGAGCCACGCGAGTGGCCGTGCGATACGGCACGATACGGGTGTTTGAAAACGGCCGATAACAGTGTGTTACGCGCCATGTGTGCCGAGAAAAGTGCGAATCTGATTCGGCTCTTTTGTGCCATATCTCTTCTCTATGGATTTCTTCTGTCATTCGGTGAGTAAACGATTCCTATTCATTGAAGTTTCATTGTCATTCGGTGGTTGTCACTGGACAATTGTGCCCTACATCAGCGATACAAACGGTGATCGTCCGATGACAGATGTTCTTTTTTCTGCAATTCACTCCAATCGTGAACTATAACGATTAAATTCACGAAACTCGTTAGAAATCAAATTCTTTTGTAAGGATAAGATATGTACATCTAGGACAGTAAAATATTTTATATGGAATACACTATATTTATGGGAAATATGTATGTTTTTTTTATGTCAAACTGAAGCGATTTAGTCGTAGGAAAATGACACATAAGAATTTTTTAACGCGCCAAATTTGAAATTTTGTGATGTCGATGAAATAATGCGAGATATTATTTCGCGATACTTTCTTTTAAATAAAGATGATAATTAAATAAACAATTTTTAGTCGTCACCTCATTTATAATTTATGACATTAAATATTTTTTTTTATCTTTCCATTCTCTTTGAAATGCATATGAATAATTTCCTGTAACGATGCAATAACAATTTTATTTAAAGATATTTTCACTAGTGATTATATACCTAAAAAAATAGAATAATGCACATGAAATACGTGTTTATTGAAAATATATATTTATCATACGTGACGTTGATGCATTTTAAAAACATTTAAAGGTATACATGTGAGAATTCTTTTAACACACCAAATTTGAATCGTACCGATAATTATGATAATTGAATGTGTTGCTCTACAAGGTTTATTTCTTTCTAACATAAAAACAGCAAAAGATTTACTGTTTTTACAATAAACAATTTTTACTATTTATTCTAGTCTGTATATAAAAATTAAAATTGACAAATTTTAGGAGATGTTGTTTATATAAAATTCAAGAGGATTAGAAAATAAGAAAACAAATCCTTAAACCGTGATAATTAAATAAATCAGACAACGGCAACTAAATAAATTATAAATTTTTATGTATTATTAAAAATAACACAAAACAAACTTAAAATTATACGAAGTGATATATTTGAAAATAATTTGAAACTTGAAAATAATTCTTCATTTTTATACAAAATAGTTAGACAATATTAAAATTGAATTTCAATAAATGACATTATGATTAATAAATTGAAATATTCTGAAACAAAATTCTGTTTTAATTTATATTACAGATAGGTAATCTTGCACTTTGTTCAACTTAATTTATTTAATACTTTATCTATCCACTTTATCAAAAACTTGAAGTTAGGGTCAATAAAGAAATCAAAATACAAATTAAATAGCTTTATTAACTTGAAAGTATTTACCCTCTTTATTCAAAACAAATATGAAAGTTAGTTTTTCAATCGCTTTCTTAAATATATTTATTGAAAACATTGATTACTGCCAATGAGTAATAGGCACAAATACCAAATATAAATAAAAATTTTAATAAACAATAAATGTAAATGCTGTGAAACCAATTTAATGAATTTTTAGGAATTTAGTAATTTACCTTCAAAAGAAAAATTCTACTTCGCATTAATATTTCTTTAATACGAACGTACATATACAGGCATAGAAGAGAAGACAAAAGACTTAAAAGAACGGAAGTGTTTATAATTAATTTTTTCCTTTGAAGATTAATTTTTAAAATTCTTTTTCATACTCGAACGCAATACTTTTCTCTTTGCGAATAAAGTGAGGAAGAAGAATGAAAATCGCGAAACCACGGTGTGTCTGTCAATTAAAGCAACGACAAAGGTCTCATTCAATTATGAAATAATATCGTGTTCCTTCTTTTCGGTCGAAACGGTACGTTTTACCGCGTCAAACATCGTTTCCCTTTCAAGAGTCGAACGATTTCGTCTTTGAAGGCGAAGTGCTGTTCGAATTTCCATCGGTCGTTGAAAATAAGTCGAATATCGTGGTGGAAATACGAACAAGCTTTCCATTTTATTGAAAGCGAAATTAATGACACCAGATCGAACTACTAGGATTAACGTACAGTTTTTCACGTTTCAAAGTCAATTATTGATTCGTTGTTGTTTAAAACACTGACGGATAGAATAATTGCTCGTCGAATACCTCTCGAACAGTAACACGCACGATGTGTGTTGCAATGCAATCCACAAAAATTTCGTATTTAGAAATTCAGAAATTCAAAAATATGGTGATCTGAAAATATAGAATTGTTTAATTTACAAATTTTTTTTTATTTTCACTTTTGTTGATTTAAATATAAGGAAGTATACCATTTTCATATTTTGGATGTTTTAGTAGTAGGAAATTTAAAATTAACACATTTTCAAGTTTTCGATTGTTCAGATTTTTTAACGTAATGTTTTATTAATTTGGATGTTTAGAAATAGAATAGATATAGAATGTAGATATATACATATAAAAATCAAGCTTTTAAATCTACAAATTGTGATTTAATGTATTATAAATACAGTCCAAAGAAATTTACCATTTTTTACTTTAAAAATCTAGAATTATAGTTGTTTAGAAATGTAGGAATTTGAGAAAATAAGAAGATGGAAATATCGGAGTTTCAGAATGTAGAAACTTAGGTATTTAAAAAGATAGAAATATCGGAATTTGGTATTTGGGAATTTAAGGATTTGTAAGAATAAATATTTCAAAATTAATTTTTAATTCTTTACCTTTTAAAGATCTAAATATTTTTTGTATTTGGAAATATAGAAATATCAAACTTTTGAATCTGTAAATTTAGAATTAAGTTTTGTGAAGTCTGAAGTTTAAAAATACATGACATTGAAATTTTTCAGATTCCGAAATTTCAAATTTGTAACTTCTCAAGTGTTCAATTTTCAAATCTTTTAACCTCCATATTATTTATCAAATTTAGAAATTTTACAGATGTATCAAAGTTTCGAACTTACAAATTTAAAATTGAAGAAATTTGTAATTTATTAGATTTGTATTTAACAAATGACAAATGCATTGGACTTCTTTATTTGATATCGTGAAAAATTTCAACTAAATCCACGCCCTTTTGTATCACCTGACGATTTAAAGGAGAGTATCAAAATGCACTGTTCGAATGTCCATGCAAATAAACTAAAGCGTGTAATGAAAACTGTGAAAAAACGAATTGGAAAATGTATAGATTGCAATGGAACACTCGAACGCTTGTAATAAAGTACGTTTCTCACAAAATGTCGAATATCTCGTGAAGTATTGACATTTCGATAATCTTGGATTAGTACATTTATACCCAGGACTATAAAAGGGATCGATTGGTTTAACGAAACAATTGAGTTGCATTAAAGAATAAAGTACAATATCCGTTACAATCATCTCTTATCATCTTTACAAGGTATAAGATCTTATCATCTTAAAAATACAAGATCTTTATCAAAAATAAAGTCATAGGAAGTTACGACGTACTGTAATACATAGGTTCTTAAACTGTGGCCGGCGGACCTTTGTGGCTCAGCATAGCCATTACAAGGGGTTCGCGAAACAATTTTGATGTTAACATTACATTCACCAACTTTTCGCTTTTATAAGAGCTCAAGACCTTTTGTTAAAATAACCAGCGATACAATTTTACGAATATTTATTAAAACGAAGTTTATGAGATTATTGCGCCAGAAATTAAGTCTCTAGAACGACGTAAAATGCCTAGGGTTGAAATGGGGTGCACAAAAAAATGTTCAAGAGAGTCCTCGGACTACATAAGTTTAAGAACCCTTGCTCTGGCATATTAATTTCTCCTCTGTCATTTCTTTCTGTTCTTATTTAAAAGGGGGCAGTAACCTATCTCAGTTCCTAAAATCGTTCTGTATATCTGCAGAGATTTAGTTGTTCAAATTTTTAATTTAAAATTGTGGGCAATATTTAAAATGGATAAGAAGTATACAGATTACTTGTTTCATAAATACACAATCTGTTTAAAATGAAGCATGGGCATCAAAACTTTATGTTGAAACCTGATTACCTGGAACTTCATCCAAGAAGAACGAAGAAGAAAGTTTACTTTAAGAAGCATTATAATTAAATTTTCAATAATCTTTCGGCTTGCACGGTTCGCGGTTGAAAATCGTATAAAGAAAAGAGTATCTTAAACGTAAGAAAATATCAAGCGTAATTGCGACGATGATTTTTTATGAAACTTTTTTTTGGATAAAAATTTTGGTATTATAACGTCATCAATAAATAACTACTACAGACAAGTTTACAACAGTTTTGTAAATACGTATTAGTGAAGCCAAAATTCAAGAATTCGTAAGTATAGTATTCGTTGTGTACAAAAAAAGAGGTTATGCATTTGGTTACCTCTTTTATTATTATTTATACTTACTTTCATTATTTGTTATTTATTTTTACTCTGTTCCTCATAAAATAACTTCAATATTAAGTATGTTTAAAAATTCAAAGCCTGAAAGATTTGAAAATTTGAAAATTTAGAACACAGAAAATCTTAATTTCTGTCCTAAAATTTTAACTTCTCAAAATTCATAAATTTGCAACTTCATTAATTCGAAAATTCAATATTTCTATAATTCTATGTTTGTAGATTCAAAAGTTTGATATTATATATTTATCAGTATTTTTATATTCCTAAACATCAGTATTATCAAAATCGTATATTAAAAAATATGAACAATTGTAAATTCTGAAATATACCGAATTGAAACTATAATTTTAGATTTCCAAATATCTTCGCTTTCAAATTAGTCAGCTTGAAAATGGTATACTTCCATATATTTAAATCTACAAAAGTGAAAATAAAAAAATTTGTAAATTAAACAATTCTATATTTTCAGATCACCATATTTTTGAATTTCTGAATTTCTAAATACGACATTTTTGTGGATTGCATTGCAACACACATCGTGCGTGTTACTGTTCGAGAGGTATTCGACGAGCAATTATTCTGTCCGTCAGTGTTTTAAACAACAACGAATCAATAATTGACTTTGAAACGTGAAAAACTGTACGTTAATCCTAGTAGTTCGATCTGGTGTCATTAATTTCGCTTTCAATAAAATGGAAAGCTTGTTCGTATTTCCACCACGATATTCGACTTATTTTCAACGACCGATGGAAATTCGAACAGCACTTCGCCTTCAAAGACGAAATCGTTCGACTCTTGAAAGGGAAACGATGTTTGACGCGGTAAAACGTACCGTTTCAACCGAAAAGAAGGAACACGATATTATTTCATAATTGAATGAGACCTTTGTCGTTGCTTTAATTGACAGACACACCGTGGTTTCGTGATTTTCATTCTTCTTCCTCACTTTATTCGCAAAGAGAAAAGTATTGCGTTCGAGAATGAAAAAGAATTTAAAAAATTAATCCTCATAGGAAAAAATTAATTATAAACACTTCTGTGGTTTCAAGTCACTTCTTTTCTATCCGGTGTCTATCTATGTTCGTATTTGAGAAATATCAATGCGAAGTAGAATTTTTCTTTTGAAGGTGAGTTACTGAATTCTTAAAAATTCGTAAAATAGTTTATTATGCATTTGTAGTCATTGTTTGTTAATATTTGTCATTTATATTTATTAATTATTAACATTTGCAATTTGTGTCTATTACCTATTGACAGTAATCCGTGTTTTTATTAAATATATTTGCGTTTATAGAAGCGTTAGCAAAAGTAATTTGTGTATTTACATAAAAGAAAGATGCTAAACACTTGGAAATTAATGATGCCGTTTAATTTTGTTTCATTTAGATATATTTATTGAGAATAATTTCAAGTTTCTGAAAACAGAAACATATGAAACGTTAGATAAATTAAGTTGAGTAAAGAGAAAGATAACAATAATATTTGAAGACAAATATTTATAACATAAATTGAAATAAATTGTTATTTTAGGATATTTCAGTTCATTATCCAGAATGTCTATAATTGAAATAGAAATACAATTTTATTATTAACTTTTGCATAAAAATGTATAATTATTTTTAATTAAAAATATATAATTATTCATGCTTAATATATATCATTTTGTACAATATTCAATTTTGTTTATAAAATATCTTATGTTAAGTAAAAATTCATAATCAGATAATTCGCCCTTGATTACTCTATTTATAATGTATGTATAAATTATTCATGTACCATTTCACTTTATTTCATTCTATTGAAAATTTATGTAATCATCAACAACTTTATGCCATTTGTGTATTAATTAATTTACGTGATAAAATTCGTCGTGAAGTCTTTTGAAAATGATCTGATGTATACAAATTGCTGATAAGCATGGATTTTCAAATTAATTCGCACTTAACTCCATTTTAAAACTTTATAAGCCGCTTACAGGTATATATACGTCAGTTTAATTTAATGTTCCAAGTTCTGGATAATTTTACATGGTTATTTATTTAATCCTATACCGTGTTGTAGCGAGTAACCTGTACCTCTTATTTAATCGACGACCCATATGAATCGTTATCATCGGCCGGTACTTAAAACTCTATTTAACAGTTATTTAAGACTGTTCAATTATAAAAACTTAAAATATGATTGTCTCAAAATTGATAATAGCTTACAAAAAGACATGTTTGTTAACAATTTCCAAATATACTTCAATATTTCCAAATATCGATTCGTCGCGTTCGATATGATAACAAAAACGTACTATAAAATGGCATTTACAATACATTGATTTTATTGCAATTAAAATTTTATTTATTACAATTTCATTATAAATACAATTTCATTTATTACAATTTTATTATAATTACAATTGTATTACAATTAATTTATCACAATTTTAAAACAAACAGGTTGACTATAAGAAAAATATTTTATCGTGCATTGCGGAGTAATAAATATAATAATTTTTTGACATTCAGCTATTTGGTACTAAAAAAATTAACAAAATGTTTATATTTTACTTTTTTACCAACTTTATATTGACATATAATAATGCAAATTGTATTTTTTATCAAAATGGTATTTTGTGTTTAAAATTCGACAGTTCCTATATAACACAACTATATTGTCTTCCATAAGTAGACATTAGCTGTTTTATGTTACATCAGTGTTCGGTTTATGCTGTAATTATCGTTAAGCCTCAAACTTTAATTTGATATATCACAAGTGTTATTTTGCAATACCGTCATGTTATCAAAGCATATAAGTTTTCACTGTTATAAAAACATGACAGACTAAAAACTCAACTACTAACTGTGACTCAGCATCACTCTGCTATGTCACTACATGTTTTCGAGGGTGAAATTACATTTTCCTACTTCGTGGACACTTTAAAATCATAGCTAAAGTAGGTCAGGGAAGATGAATTATCCAAGTAAAGTGTCATAGTGTCACAACACACCAAAAATCATAAATTATAATGTCATGCGAAAATATACGGAAAACCTAGGTTAACTTTTCTAATTTTTCAAAACATTGTATTGGTATTTACTTGACCTGCTGTGAGTTTAATAATTTGTATATTTACTTAGCTATACAAGCTCAATTTTTAGACTTGATTTAACTCTTCTTATTTTGTGTTTTTCATCCAGTTGCATTTCAAAATACCACATCAGATATCATTAAAGCTTGTTGTTAGATAAAATTGTTATAGATCTAAATATTCGTTGAAAATAACGAATACACGTTACAAAATAATAGATTATTACAATAACGATGAATAAACTACAACAAATTTTATCAACTTATTAAAGAACAGTTAAACCATTATTAATCACAACGTCAAACTCCGTTCCAAATTGAAACATATTAAAATAAATAACAAGGTGAGTTTAAACTTCAAACTACAAAAACTGAGTTAAAACCAAGTTCAAACCATTACTGAAAACCGTAAATTTACGGTGAAGCCTCATTTATCTTACAATACGGTGGTTAGAGGGAGTTATTCAAGCAGCCCCATTAGTTAACTATCCCAGGTGTCTCCTACCCTTAGAAAACGCACCCTACCCGTGAGAATAACTGATTGGTGGACGTGATTGCGACCCTTCGATTAGATTCCATGCAAAATTCCTCCCTAAACACGCGACTCGGCGATATTTTCTGGAGGGAGGTCCAACTTGTGCAGGGATGCATGCCAAAACTGCATAAAATAGCCGTTCCCCGTATTTTCCGCCGTTCAGGGGACGATAAAATATTCTCCGGAGTACACTTTACGCGGAATTTCATTCGTCCGAGAACAGCTACGTATTACGTAGGTAATATACCAAAGGGAGTCGTTGTTGCATCCGACAGGCAGGCAGCTAGGCTGGCCGAGCTTCGAGAAGGTCATACAAACCTCCATGGAATTCGCACTAGAGTGTCGCGAACGCGACAAACAGCCTGAACAGAGTTGAACGGCTTGACAAGATGATTGTCGTACAATTTGCGACATTTCAATGGAAGGTTACGGTTGCGATCAACCGTTCTACCGATCGCTGCTGCACGCTCGGAATAAGGCCTCCCTTGGGGGACACCGTGATGTAATTATTCGCCGAACGGAACGCCCGATGAGCAGGTGTGAACGTTCGATTTTATGAGCTTTGATTGATTTTAGATGCAGAGCATAGATTTTGATCGAGTCATTCGAGATTCTGCAATTTCAGGATTTTCTAAGTTTAATACAGTTTTAACGCTGGATATTTGGAAGTTGGAAAATAAATAGACAAACGATGAAATGTAAATTAACACTATTTCCACCAAGAGGTGTAAAAATACAATTTTCAAATTTTAACTTAAAAGTATTCTCTAAGTTGAATCATTTAAGTCAATGCAGATTTCAAGAAAACCTTAACAAACTTTGTAGCTTAAAGTAAAATTCAAATACGATTTCATGACATAAAAGTATTAGAAAATAATACTTGTCATATATCAAATTAAAGAGTAAATACTAACAAAAATGATTGTATAAATGCCCCGTTGATGCATGCAACAGAAAATGAATGGTCGTTAGTTGTA
The DNA here is from genome assembly GCA_945859555.1 of Megachile ligniseca. Classification (NCBI taxonomy): domain Eukaryota; kingdom Metazoa; phylum Arthropoda; class Insecta; order Hymenoptera; family Megachilidae; genus Megachile; species Megachile ligniseca. The sequence continues at coordinate 2,179,637 of OX243778.1, forward strand.
ATGAATAATGTTGATATGTCATTAACTGTTTAGCTTCAGAATATTAAATTCAGACACAGTTTCATGACATAAAAGTATTACTAACTATAACTTACTGTATAACAAATTGAAGCTTAAATATAAGTAAAAAATGACTGCATAAATCCTTTGTTGATATATACAACATATAATAAATGACCGCTAGTTATATTAAACAGAATTTATTATAATTCAATAGTATTATGTACGAATGATGGAATTCTTCAAAGTAAAAATTCTAAGAATATTTCATGATCTAAAAATGCTGCAATATCTCGTATGGTATATCAATCGGAAGAAGTTTTTTGTATAAACGTGTCATTAATATTCCTAACACAAACTGAATGTTGACCAGCTATCACAAACAATGTATTACATCACAATTGTTTAATTTCAAAATGTTAAATTCCAGAATAATTTCATGACACAATATCTCAAAATAAGACTTCAGATATGATAATTTAAAGCTTAGCGTTTAACAGAAATGTTCGGATAAGCAGCACATTTAATATAAAATGACTGCTGACCAGTTGTAGCGAGTGATGTCATTATATTATGTATAATCTGTTTAATTTCGAAGCTCAACATTCAGAAATGATTTCGTGATATAAAAGCACCGCAAAATACCATTTATGGTATGTCAATTTAAAGCTAAACGATTAACGGAAGTGGCTATATAATCCATCTATTGATGTTCCTGCTACAAAATGACTGGTGATTTGTTGTAGTAAATAATGCTGCTTTATTATGTGCCAGCTTTCGAACTTCGAAACGTAAAATTCGAAAACAGTTTTGTAACATAAAAGTATTACAAAATAAACTTTGTGATATACCAAATTAAAGCTTAAGAATTCAAAAAATGACTGCATAAATGCTTTTATTAATATATGCAACAGAAAATTAATATCAATTTGGGAAGTACCATGAAATATCAATTGTTTATTCACAAAATAAAAAATTCAGAAATGATTTCATGACATAAAAGTATTACAAAATGTGTGATATATCAAATTAAAGCTTAAAGATTAACGACAATGACGACATGAATTCTTCATTAATATAATTAACATAAAATGTCTAATATTTGGTTATAACTATGTTTATACATTATATATCAACTGTTCAATCTCAGAATGTGAAGTTCAAACACGATTTCAGGACAAAAAAGTATCACTAAATAGTACTTATTATATATTAAATTGAAGCCTGTAAGTTAACAAAAATGACTACATAAATGCACCATTGATTCAATATGAAATTGTTGATAGAGAATTATAACAAATAATATTGTATATCGAAGTTGCTCAACTTTGAAACCATAAATTATAAAGTGACAAAAATGGATCATGAAATATCACTTATCATATATCAATATAGAGCTTAAAATTTTTTATTACTGATTGAATTGAATTTACTGAATTTACTAAATTTACTGAATTTACTGATTACTACGTAATATACAGTGGGGCAACTATTTGGCAATTAGCAATCATAAAATGTTTACGTAGACACTTTTTACAAACTTGAAGATTTAAATTGAGTGCCATTTTGTAATACATATTTTTGTCTATTACAATTATATAAAATTTTCTATGCAATATGTGCTATAATCTTCACGTGTTTTCATATTTGTTTAAAACCAGAAATAGAAATATAGTATTTACAATGAAATATTTATCTAATTATTTTCATCAGTCAAGCTTCAAATCCATGTACCATAACTGCCATTTTATGAGATTAAATCGTGTCAGATTTTCAATGTTTCGCAATCAGCCGTTTAATATGCAAAAACTTAATAGTTCTCACCTGATCAAGAATTAATTGGAAAGTAATTTCCATGAAAATAGTATGAGGATCTAATTGGAATGGAACTTCTGGCCTGAATAACGTTGACCTAATTGTTTCTAAACGACCTCATGCACCAAGTTTTTCTTCTATCATAGAATTCTGCGGGTAATCGAATATCTTGATCGAGTAATTAAATTAGTTCTCATTTAGAAGTAATAGCTGTTAAGTATTGGTCATTTTTTTATTTGTACCTCGTTCTTTTGCGGTGTTAATGCTTTGAATGTCGTCCTCAAGTTATGGGAAATGTTTTCAATTCATAATTTAATTCCCCACAAATTTAGTAAATCATTTTTATTATACTCAATCGTTTTGTATTATACAGTTTATGAGATTTACATTATACAATTTATGAAATTTACATTGCAGAATTAACAAAATTTACATTGTACAATTTACAAAATTTGAATTGTACAATTTACAAAATTTGCATGGTACAATTTATAAAATTTGCTTTGCACATTTACAAGTTTACATGATACAATTTATAAAATTTACATTACATAATTCATCAAAATTATTTATATTAAAGTGAAATGGTTTCAGTAACACAAGTAACATGTTTATACAGAAATTCGTCTCTCAAAAATAGGAAACTCAAAGTGTTGATTATTTCCAGAATTATGAAACATTTCATCTGTTAGAATAAAATTTCCGTATCTCCGAAAGAAGTACTTAAAAAAAAAAGATAGCAGAAGTCGTAGTAAATAAAAGTAAAATTTTTTTATTCATACGTTGAGTCAGAGTATCAATTTAGTTATCAGGAAGTTAGTTTCAAATACTTGGTATATTTTGAAATTTTTACTTTCACAGTGATCTCGCTAAGTTTGTAAGTGCGGAGAAGCTTGCAAAGATTCTGCATTCCAGAAGAACCGCAATAATTAGAACTATCTCCGAACGCGCATTACAGCAAACCCCGTCTCGTGTAACTTCGTAAACTTTGAAAACTTGCAGACACAAAGTTTCAAATTTCACGGAACTTTCACGCAGTCTGATAAAATTTCCAACCAGCTTCTGAAACCGGTGCAAAATTTCATGGTTACTGTAGAAAATATGACGGGAAACATCGTTTCATCGACGTTTTCCAATAATCGAATTTTTTCCCTTGAATTTTTGACGTTGCTGCTATACAATTTCCGCTACTACGCGTCCAATTTTGTCGAAATTTTGTGACGATATTTTATATAAAATATTTCACCTCGTTGCAAACGATTTTTTTGATATGTCAATTGTCCGACTTTGTAGAAACGTATAAAATTATTCTTTTTTATGGATAAAAAACTTTGTCCGCTTCAAATTCCAACCGTTTTTGTAATCATGAAAATATTTTTACAAAATTTTATGCTACATCGTAGATAATAAATTTTTATTTATGAAACAAAAGGAATTTTTTACTTCAGATGTTTTAATTCTGCTAGTGGGCGAGAAACCATTCGAAAAAAGTTATGAATAATTTAAATATTCCTATTTTCGAAAATTTGAAACACAAATGTGTACATTTTTCGAAGAAATCGATATATTTTATTTAAAAATTATATACAAAAGAATTTTGAAGAATTTAGTTTAATTAGGGGGTTAGAATAGAAACTTGCCAATAACTCCGCCATTTCGTAACAGTCTTATTTCCTAAAAATTGAAATGTAAATTTGCAAGTTGCAAATATGATTTTTAAAAATGTTGATACGTTTGATGTAATAATTACCTACACAAATAATTTTAGAAATTTTTAAAATTTACTTGTTAGAAGTTAAAATAAAAATTTTCAAATTCAATGTTCCCACATTCAAAAATTATCAGATTCCTAAATCTCTAAATTTGCAAATTAGAAAATTAGAAAATTTTTAAATTTCTGAATTTCTAAATTTATGGAAGCTAAAATTTTCACATTCTACAAATTCCTGAATTACAAGATTAATAATTGTTAAGTTCATGAACTCAGAAATTTCGAAATTTAACAATTTCCAAACCTATGAGTACCTGAATACTCATATTTTTTGGAATATTTTCTATTTTTAGATATTTTCTATTTTTTAGAATTACCTAAGTCTTAAAATTCCCATATTCAAAAATCTAAAATTCTCAAATTTCCAAATTGCCAAATTCTCAAGTGTCGAAATCTCAAAGTTTCCGAAAGTGACAATTTTTAAATTCCCCAATTTCTAAAAGGTCGGTTTTTAAAATTCCCAAAATTATACATCTTACAACTTTTCCATATTCTGAAATCTCTATATTTTCAAATCATTGAATCACTAAATTCTCAAACTTCTAAATCATTAAATTTCAAAATTCTTCAAATTTTCAAATTATAAACTATCCAGAATTTCAAGTTTATTCTCAAGTAACTCTCCAAGTTACAAAATAACTAAATTATCCCATCTCCGTCCTTCTAATTTTCTAAATGTTTACAAATATTAATTTTCAAATTCTCAAATTCCCAAATTCCGAAATCTTCAAATCTCCAAATTTCATAATTTCCAAATTCCCGAATTCTCAAATTTCCCAAATGTCCAATTTAAAAATTTCCAACTCTACTTTTCAAACTACCCAAATTTCCAAATCTCCGTTTCCCAAAAACGAACAAAAAAATGTCCAAATTCCTATAGTAAACACAAAAGTAACAGTAATACAAAAATTTCACTTTTCTCGTCTGCTGTGCGGATTTATAAGAAAAATACAAGATTTCAGATCACGTTTGCAAGTACCAGACGTGTTCAAATTCAAGACCAGCGCCGTACACCTCGATTCCATCACACATCACGTGGGTGTAATTTACTTTGTCAGGAACTTCTAAGGGACGATGATGCAGCGTCTCATTATGGTCGTCAATCGACGTCAGCTTGATACCTCTCGAAAATCTGCGTTCATTATCCATCGTCTCGTTAATACTTGGCGAGTCACAGGAGTAGTTACTCCCATAAGTGGAACCGACAAGTCAGGATCAGACGGATCGTAACCCACCTGGGATTGTCTGCTAGAAGTGGGCTAGCTGATCGCAAATAGGACGATAAGAGAGATCAAGTGGTTAGATCTTACCGTTTTAGATAACGAGAATTCACATCTTGATTACACTCGGATTTCGAACAGAACGAGAGACTTCTTGATAATCTTTAAAAGAAAATAGTTTGTGTGAACCTGACTATTCGCTTATATTTTTAAATCTTATTGCACACAATTACACAATTGATGGTCAACCACTGTCTACAATGAACATTATAAGAGATTACCTTCTGGTCTAATTTATGTTTTACAACACAGTACAGAAATATTATTTTTCATAGCTTTAAACCTCAAAGTGTTTTCAGATTACTTCTTTTCTTGTTGAAAAGGTTGATTTCAAAATAAGAAGGTGTTTTTGACATATCAATTTGGAGATTAAGTTAAAATTATATACACCTTTCAGTAGACTCGCTTTACAAACTCGTATTATATCACCTCGCGTTGTGTAGTCTCATTAAATAGGCTGTATCTTCAAAATTATTAAATGAGCACACATGAAACATAGAAAAGAACCACAAACTCACCAAGTTTATACACCCTATACAAATATTCAATATGTGCCCCTTTGGTGATACGATACACGTCCAAACGATAATCGAGCTCATTCCATATGTATTTTGTAGCATAGTCATGTCAATTGTCTGAATGAATCATTTATGCTAAACGGATGGTTGCTAGTTACAGAAAACAATGACTGATTTCGAAGCATATGACATACATCGATGATATAAAAGTATCCCGAAATATCACTTATGGTATTAATAGTAGTATCAATGTGAAGCAGGAGTCAAAAATGAATTTAATAAAAAGAACAGTGTAATTAGTCATTAACATGTTCTACAAAAGTGACTTGTTGTTAACAAAGGTCGCATTGTGTATTAGATTAAATTCTAATATATCAAATTCATGATTTTTAAACATTGAGAGTGACAGGATTTGAATACATAAAAGTAACATAAAATAACACTCATGTTATATTAATTTGGAGCTTAAGATTCAAAGAAAATGTGTTGAATAATAGTTTTGATGCAACGAAATAAACGTTTTAGTAGTACTTTAAATACAAAATGGTTGATCCTCATTTGTAGCAAATAATGATCATTTTCAGAACATCTAAAATCTGACACAATTTGTTAACATAAAACTATCGCAAAGTAACAGTTGTGTCACATCAATTTAAAGCTTGACGTTTGTAGAAAATGACCATGTAAATCTTCCATTAATGTATTTAGTCTAAAATTATTAATCGTTAGATAACCATCTTACTACGCATTGTACAGAATAATCAATGAGATGATTTTCCAATTTATATTACGAAAGATTAGGAAAAATTCACGTAACCGTGTTTAGCAATTTTTAAGCTTTAAATTGAAGTATTTTAATCCAAGACATTTATGAAAAATTTACGTTATCATTTTCAGTAAACTTTAAATTTCAAATTAATATATCATAAGTACTGCTTTGTAGTACTTGTGTTAACAAATAGAACACTGCCACTCTCAGAGCGCTATACTGCCAAGTAATTAGATCTAGTTTAGAATGCGGAAGTATAATCTGGTCCGCGCACTATGACTCTCATGTTAATGATATTGAATGCGTCCAACACAAATTTTGAAAGCTTGCTACAAAGCATAGTGGTTGTCCCATGTCCTTTAATACTTACAACTAATTTAAATCTTAATAATCCAAACCTCCAAATACTACACAATAGAAGAAAAATACTCGACGTTATATTCTTTTGCAAAATAATTAAAGATATCTTGTCTGATAATAATCCAACTTTTTCCTATGAATTCATCCTCAACTTGTCTACAAAAGTACAATTTAATTCGTACTGAACAACATCGCACTAATTACGATTATTTCAATTGCATAAATCGAATCGCAAATTATGTAAATTTAATTTATCGTAATATTGATATATTCAGAAGCTTCATATCATTCTTAAAACACTCGTTAGCTGACCTTCTTTAATTCTTAATTGTATTATATTTTCGTGTTGATATGCGCCAAACGTGACTTAGAATTTAAAATGTATAATGAAATTTACTCTAACTAGTAGTTCTAACATTAAAATATGCATAACAAGAATTGAAAGGATCGGCAATATATTCTGAAATAAAAGAGATTATATTTTACACTTTTTGCAACGATGTAACACGTATCTGATCAAAATGATACGCAACGATGTTATGAATCATTCGTTTAATACAACCCAGCTTTAAGTCAGTCAACATATTTGTCACTGGAAGTATGGAGGGACAGCGAAGATAAATGGAACACCCTGTGTATAGCTTAACACACGTCAAATATATCGAAAGTGGCAAGAAAACGCTATCCTTTCGTTCCGCCAACTCGGTGTATCAATCCACTCGGCTTTATTGACCATTTTATTAATGGCATAGTCAGGCGAGCAACGAGTAAGATGGCAGGCTGAAGGGAGCGGAAGACAGAGTCATTTAGGCAATTGAAAACGGCAATATACACAGTTTGTCTAACTTCCTGATCCGTTTGCTGGTATAAATAACAAACACTGAATTTTGGATAATTTTATGTATAGGATAATTTAATAATTTTCGGCAAATCTTTTGTTGTATTCTATTGCAAATATTGTATCGTATTATATACTTTATAATCTAATTTCTTTGTAAATTTAATAATTTGTGGTAATTTAATCTTCAGTTGTATTGTACTGAAAAGTTATTAAATTCTTATATTTCTGTAAATATAAATAAAAACAAATTTCATAATTAATAAAATTATTGAAGATATTTTTTATTATTGATAGTTATAATTTTTTGTGTTTTTTAAAAAATGTATCAAATTAGTAATGTATTATTTTTCTCTTGATACATTTGTTTAGTACATTTGGCAATAAATTAACATTTATTAATAAATTTGTTTATTTTTATTTTCTTGTTAATTTGGTTTGTAGGAATTCAAAGCAAATTTTCTTTTTTAAAATTATTTTAAAATGTCATGCAACGAGGGTCAATGTTGTTGCACTATGTTTAATATTACTAATGTTATGCAATAAATTAAAAGATAAACAACTGCAATTTTAATATAATTAAATATCATAATTTACATATTTTTAAGTACAATCCTCCAACCCTTTACTCACTTCTTTACCCTAGTAACAATTAATTAACCCTTTGAGCGCTATGAACCCATATATGCGTTCTCACACAACCATTCGATTTTGGCGATGAACCCATATATGCGTTCTCGCATAACCATTCGATTTAGGTTATGAACGCATATGTGGGTTTTCACAAAACCATTCAATCTAGGAAAAAGAATTCTATGAACAGATATATGTGGCTGGTGTTTGTAAGCCTATATAGATATAAAAGGACAATAAGCGTTTAAATGTGCTTTTGTGTAATCGTTTATCAGTATTGAAAGAAAAAACATAAAAAAACATAAAAAACATTCTCCACGACGCAGATGCGCTGTTTGCACTAAAAATAATCGCAGAACTGACTCGCGTTACGAATACAAAAAAATGTAACATTGGCTTATGTATTGAACCCTGCTTTGAGATTTATCACACAATACGAAATTATTAAATTTTCAATTTAAAAGATATAATTTACTACTGTTATATTGTTCATGTTATTGTTGTTTAATGAAATAAATGGTTATTATGGCTTTTGAGGTCAGCACACAATTTATTTCAGTTTCAATCAATATACTTTGCAATGAAAATTCAGTCTGCTCAACTTGCGCTTTTTCGTACGGAGTGAGCAGTCCACGGGCAACTCACTGCTCAAAGGGTTAAATATCTTGCTATTTGTGCCAATTTTGCAGATTGGTTTTTACTTTAAATTTAACTTAAAAATTAATCGAATTTTTTTGTTTACAATTTTCAACAATATTTTCTACCGCAACTTACCTGAACTTAAAAATTTATAAATAAACTTGAAAATTTTCTCTTTATGAATTGTTATATGTGAAAATTTTTGACTTCTATGTTTCTAAACTTGAACACATGTGAATGTAAAATTTTCAAACGGTTATACTTGTAAATTCGAAATTTCTAAATCTGTAAACTAAAAATTGTTAAGTATGAAAATTTGAGAATATCGAAATTTTTAAATTGTTAAATCTGTAAATTAAAAGTTAAATTGAAAACATTCAAATCCATAAATTACAAATTTTTAAAGCTCTACCTTTTTAGAGCTTACATTGTTTAATAAATAAATACTCCTCTAACATTCACTTAAAAAACTGCATTAATTGATCATTTCTACGATGATTTTCCATAGTCAGAGATGTAGAACATGTACAGAAAAGCGACTAATCTTCGGGTATCGGCTATTAAAGCTTCCCTTTCATGTTAGCTTCGCTCTCATCCATTTGTAATCAAAGCTTATACTTCATCCCCATATTCCTAATTCAATGGCAACATGTGTTCGACTATTTTTGAACTGATCCATCCATTTTGAATAATTCACACGCTTCATACAACTTGTATCGCATTGATTAAACATTTATGAAAAAAAAATTCTTGATACTTTCAAAAACAGGTAATTTCATAACAGAAATTGTGTTTTCAAAATGTATTTCTGGAGATTTGTTATTATTGAGACGTTTAAGATTCTAAAAATGTCATTGAATATCATTGAAGTCACTAAAAATGTTTCTTACAAAGAAGCTGCTCATTATTTTAACTTGAAAAAAATTATAAATAATCGTTGAAAATTGTCTTAACAATATTTCACAGCTGATTTCAGTAAATTTTAACGTTCAATATGAAAAAAAATTCAGAAACGTGAAACAATTGAAAAAATGACGGTTTTCACGGCAAAATTCAAAATTTTGTTCGATTTTAATATAATAAGAATTTTAGCTGAACACTTTTGAGATATAACAGTTTGAGAAAAAAAAATAGTAAAAATACCGGGTTTCAAAAAAATATTTATTCCGCTTTTCAGGACAAATTGGCTGGGGTCGTTTCATATCTCAGTGTGACCATAATGATTAAATGTGCGATAAAGGTTATGTTCATTGCAACAATTAATAAACGATTAAGGTTAATAACAGGAATTCCAACGATTCTAAACGTACCATATTTTCTGTTTTAATATTATTTGAACTACAATTGTTGCTTTCTTAAATATTAAACAATACCTGTATGTAAATTTTTCTTTGGTTGCATATTATCTTAATCGAGTAGTAATCGAACGTAACTTTTGAATAATTGAGTTTGAAAATCTTCGAATGTATTTCTGTTTTAATGAAAGATGATCATTCTCGTATTCGAAGATATATATTATAATTATAAAATGATATATTATATAATATTATAATATATATTATAATAATTATACATCCCATTCTGTTATCAGAGTACAGAAAGCACAGTAACTACCAATATTATAAAAAGAGAACCAATATTAATTCTAAATTATCGAGTGTCAGTATTGTTCAAGAACTTTTAACCGTTCACCTTAAATCGTGCTGTTTCCCATAATTCTTTTACCTTCCACCATCTCGTCTTCTGTTTATTTCTTCCTTCTTTCCGTCGTTTTATTCGTAAATCCTTTCTCTTCTTCATTGCTGTCTGTATTCGAGGAAATCGATGTTCCTCACGATTGAATAAGCAGCTCGAGTCTCGTCAGGATTTGTCTGAAAAGATACATACGGGGATACGTGACGGAATCGTTCAGGCAAAATGCGTTTCCGGTGGATTCGTGCGTTACGAGGGAAGTAGATGAGTCGTATTATACTTCATACGATTCGTTGAATTATATTTTCTGCCAGAGATTTTCCGTTGTTATTCGTTTGATGCGGTTGTGTACTGCGAGAATTTCTATACGTTTTATCCGTCGAGGATGAAAATCCACTTGAAATATTTCGAAATTATCAGCTTGAATTTCAATTTGCTACCAATATTTAAATACATTTTAAACGTTTTGGAAATATGGGGTTTAATTTAAATTTACTTGTACTATTTCACTGCATTTGAAATTATCTAGTTAAATTATAATACTTGCAATGTTTGAATGCGTTTTAAATATTTCGAAATTATCGAGTTTTAATTTAAAATACTTAGATACTATCGATTAGTACGGAAAACTTGTACGAAACAGATAAACTTCCATGTTTATACAAAACAATTTTACAATTGTAAATGTAAAATTAAAATTAGAATATTACAATCAATGAATTCAAATATCCTAGAAATGTATTCCAATTTATGTAACAAATAATTATTATCACCAATCTTTTTATTCAATTTAATTTCCTATATTTCTATAATCGAAAATTTCAAATATCTTTCAAAAGCAAAAACCTTAAAATATTTCATCGAATGAAATTTGAATTTTCTTGCTATACTTACATCCTATTCATGATACCGAGAACCTAAAAATTCTACAACGTACATTCATCATTTCGTTCAACAGAGAAAATGTTCCTTTTATCATAAGGTTTCGGTTCGACACACATCCAATCTTTCTTTATTCTACGTGTGTTACAAATAAATCACTGAAAAGAATCCATACTTTTCGAACATTCATGTGTCTGTACTTTGTTTCAACCCGAGGAAGTTTAAAATTCCGAACGAATTCCATTTTCATTCAAAATGAATGAAGATACTTCCAATTCAAAACGTGCTTTTGTTTCCATACAAAACCCGCCGTTCCTCAAAGGAATATCAGAACAATTGTAGCTTGATATAGAATTTATATTACCGATACGACGAATTTTCGGTTGATATCTGTTCCGATGAGAGAGGGGATAGTCCACAATGAGGGCCGACTTCGTCGAGAAAAGCTAACTTCATCATCAATTCAAATGCCCTATTCTTCCTTCGACAAAATGTTATTTATCTTGGAACACGAGGTGGAATACACGAAGAACCCTCGATTTATTAGAAACAACCCCTGAACTTACAAATTCAGAAACCTTCGGATGCATAGTTTAGGGGAGACTAGAGACAAACGTAGCACGGGACAAATGTAACGACGGTTGTAAAATAAATACCAATCAATCTATTGTCATCTCCCTCTGTTTATATAGGGTGTTTTAACATTTATCTCTCTTTCGCATAAATGGTAAGGGATTCGACAAAATGGAAGAAGGGAAAATTACAATATACATTTCTTGTAACATAAATGGCTCACTTATACACACAAAGGTGGCCCTTAAATCTCGACACTTCTTTTAATTTTTCATGGTCGCCCTAAAATTATGACACTTGGTGAAAAAATGATAATTGCAAAGTTTCAGCATGATTGGATAACAGGAACCGCAATCGAGTTTTCAAATTTATACGATTTCAGATTAACGTCGAATATATTCGTGGTTTTTTATTTTGAAAGTATCAGTGAATATTTTGTAATAAAAATATAATTCTTTATACGTGTAACACCAACATTTGCATTTGGCTTTTAACAATGTACATAAAATTATTCAATTTTAGCTGTATACAATTTGTTCAAAAGTTGATAAATTTTCTAAAAATCTTGATTCTATTATAAATGAATTTTTTTTAATAGTTATAAACAAAATATTCTTCATTGAAATTTAAGTTATATCTTATATACTGAAAAAACTAACCTATTATTAAATTGTACGTTTTTAATGTATATTCCGTGTAGATTTGCTTAAATTAAGATAAAGTCTTTTATAATTCTCTACTATTTGTAAAATGTATTGTGTTTCTTCCTCTTTTTCGATCTAGAAATAAAAGCTACCTTTTCACGCAAAATACATAATCGGATTTTGACTTTTTCATGACGCACGTTACCTAAAAATCTGAAAAATTATAGAATAACAGATATGCTAATATGTTATACGTGGTAATATATTATCACAGTAATATAAAGGTGCTTCTACAGTTTCTATAAAAAATTGCATTTCTTTCGATTTTCTTGTGGTTTTTCATTTTCTGCAACTATAATTTGCGATTGAAAAAATCTGAAACAATTTGTAATATACACCTAATGTTTCAGAATTTTTGTACGACATTAAATAGAAAGAATAGGTAAAAAATTGATCACCCTATTTGGCCATATGCTTTCGTTTCTTTTTCACATATAATGTTGTTACGTTGTATAATTTTTAGCCAACATTAGAAAAACTATTTGTGGTGTACAATTTTGACTGAGACTGTATACTGTCCGAATTTACATCTCAAAGTTAACTCTCGCAACTTACATATTCCTTCAGTGTGTAATAACGTGTCTACAACATAGCTACTCACCAGGTTTTATCGACAGTAATCTTTCATGCTTATAAATATATTACAACACTTCAGAGAGTGATGCGTTCGCTCTTTAGAGTACCTCTGAGAATTTTTATCAAGACGTTCTCTTTTTCTTTAAAAGACACTTTAGAAGCTTTACAGTTACCGATGAATTTTATCTTGAGAACTTTCTTGTAACACTTTAACCCCGAAGCTCGATAAAATAAAAATGTAAATGCAAGTAATTGTTAACATTACTTTTACACAAATGTTAACATTATTTTTGTTAAAGAAATGCAAAAGAGTTCCGCGAATTGAAAATATTTTAGAGTTTTAAGACATTTTTAGTTAATTAATAATAACAATGTTAAATTTTAGATTTTATAGAAATAAAAAGGTTGCTTTCTTTTTGAGTTTTGTTAGTATTTATATTTGTGATTAAATTTTAGATTATGAACGTACAATTTGTTGATAGAATGAAATATTGCGAATTTGGAAGTATTAAAATATTGAAATTTGGAACTTATCAAATTTAGAAATTCAACTTCATAACGAACGAAAGTGCATAGAAACATTTTTTGAAAAGTTTCTGAAGCGAAATTGCAAAATCTGGCTACATACGACTGTTAAGTATAGTTTAAAGAATATCATTGAAGAAAGATTATGACAAAATACTGCTTTTTGGTTTCAAAACACTAGAATTACGAAGTTGCATTTTCGCACATTTGTGGAAACCGAATATCTGTCCTTGTGTCTTCTGACACAAGAAAATAATACTCGGAGTATTCGATCACTAGACTTGACCTTTAACACCGAAAGTGTTAATATCCCGCAAAAATGTAGTAGAAAGAATTTCGTTGGCATTCAATTAGCACTAAAACGCATCGACTTTGTAACCGACTTTTTAATACGCTTTCTCTCTTTAGACCTTCTTCAAGTTATTGTATTATGTAATTCGCACGATTCAAATGCCGACGAGTATTACCTCATTTTGTTTCAACGAAGTCCCTTCAATGATCTTTCTGATCTTCCTTTTCTTGCAATTGTTTTATTTATCTAGGAATTTACACTTTAAATCATCAGATGGAACAGTGCAGAAATGTGAAGAATGTCTTAGTCCCAGAAATCCTCAAGAATCATACTTGGAGTAATCGGTGCTCATTCTTGACCCTTAAATAGTTTTGATACTCTTTCACTCGAGATAATCATCCAAGTGGTAAATTCTTGTTATCAGTGAGAGGAAAAAGTAGTTTGTCAAAGTTGCAATTCATGTCCAGGTCAGAAAAGCTTGTTTTCATCTTCGTGCCAGGCGAATTTTGGTTTGCCGCCTCGAACCACGAGTGACTTGACGCGAACTGTTAATTTTCACGGAACACTGCAAACCGAGAGGCAACAATGAAACGCTAAACTCTCTAGTTTGTCTCGACATCTTTCTATGCTACACATAATTAGTTTTGCTGTTCAGTGTACTGAATGATTTATGAATTAGCGTTAACTAAATCTTAACTTCGTGACCTTTGAAAGTGAGTGACACATATTCATTCAAGTAATAGTTTGTGTAATATATACTTTTGATTAACTGACAGCTTATTGTTCTTTTTGTTTGTATTAAAAATACGTAATGAGTATTGAAATTAAGTAAAACAGTAGTATTTGTTAGAATACAGTAAAATTAGTAAAATATGTTTAGTATTAATAAAAATCAATTAGTATAATCATTAGTATAATCAATTAGTTAAAGATATTATAAATCAGTATTAAATTTGAAGTAATAACATAAATAGCATAAATTAGTATTAAACATAAATAGGAATAGGTATAGATAAGTATTTAAAGTATGTAAAAGTACGTGTATACATGTAAATATTAAGAATGAATATAAATACGTATAAGTAAGTATTGAACGAAAATAATTGTATGTACAAATAAGTATCAAAAATAAGTAAAAGAAGTATGAGGAAATACGTTTAAATAATAATTAAAAATACGTATAAATAAGCATACGGAAAAATGAATCTAAAAAATAATTAAAAATTGGTAAAAATAATTATCAAATATTATAAAAATATGTAAAAGTAATTATCAAAAATAATTAAAATTACGAAGAAATAAGCATTAAGAGAAGTAAAAATTCATATAAATAAAATAAATAAATATTAAAAATTATTCTTGAAATTTCCAAAAGTGTCTACTAGTTTATCGATTGAAGTTCTGTCGTGAACTTAAATTATTTATATAATAATACTGAATTCAGTACTTATGTCTTTAACCAAATACTAAAGTAATCAAGTAAGTTTGTTCGTAGAGGTTCCAATTAAAAAAATCAGAAAAATCCTGTTCATTAAGGTGTGACCTATAATTTTAATCAACCGTAAAGACGAGATGCAGGTAATTGGTAGAAAAAGAAAGTAAAAAAAAATCACGTACGTGCTTCACTGTTTAATAGCGAGAATCAAATGAATTCTTGTCGCGTCCACTTGAAAAAACACTATTGACCCGAGTACCTCACAAATAGAGCGTGTTCGATTTTATCGTCTAGTTCTTGGTATCGTTCGCTATATATAAGCCCTGCGAGCTACGCCAAAAATTTGTGGATCGACGAAAGAAGTTTTGGTTCTTTTGCAAAGGATACCATTGTAACGATAGTGTTGGTAAAATGAGAAAACTTACGACTCCATTTTCTCTCTTGTTCCAAAATAGTTTAAAAGATTTTATCGATCAGGTTTCACATTTTTGTTATCGTACGTTGCTTCAAGGCATCGTGGTGGCATTATACTTAATGGATCTACAAAAATAGTCACCTTGAATGTCTTCTATATTACACAAACTGGAAACAAATTGCTACATAAAAGTTGCAACGTCGATTTTTCGAAATGAACGAATTTTATGTACATGAATTATTAAGGTGCAGTATGAAACGAAGAATTTTATATTCGAAAATAAATTGCTTCATATAGTAAGTTTGAAATATTTCATGAGTTACTTTGTTCAAAAGGTACTTTAATATATTTTTATATAGAATGCTTCGAAAAATTGAACCATGAGGATCGAAATATACACCATTATTAGAAACAACGAAAATAAGCTTCACAATCCGAAATAATTCTACTTATATGAAAATTGTTAATGTAATATGGTGCTTCTCCTTTTGCGGATCAATTTTTATTTAACTTTTCTTCTAATATACTAAGATATATTAGAATGATATTATATGTACATTAGATTATATTAAAAAATATAACGTGGTCGTAAATACCAACAACCTGTACATTAAACATCTAAAATATTTTGTAAAAATTAAATTCCTCGGAAGCTGTTGTGAGCAATTAGTAGAAAGAGAAGTGCAATTGCTATGATATACTGAGATAGTAATTTAAATTAGCGAAAAGTGACAGCGAATGGTGTACTGAAGATCACGTTTCTGAAGGATCACATATGTTGAGAATCACATACGTTGTGGATCACATACTGTGTTGTTTTTGTTTCAATATGATATACTGAGGGTCACATATTTTAAGGATCACGTAAGTTGAGGATATTATACGTTAAGGATCACATATTGTGTCGTTTTTTATTCAATATACCCTATAAACTATACTGTATATTTGAATTTCTAAATGATTTTATGACTTCGCTGTATCGCGATGGAGACTATAGTCTGATGAATAAATTCAGTTATCAACATGACGTCTAGTTTATTACATCGACGAGATTTACGGCCACGTTAAATTTCTGCAGCTACCTGTTTCGATTATACAGTTGTATAGTTGTACAGTTCGATTGTATTGTTTATATAAAAGAATGATGTATAATGACTGTACTTACATTACGAGAAGTCGATTGAATTTATATACAGTGAGGAGCAAAACTGAACACACATACGATATTTTTACAAAAATTAATTTTTATTTAATGTTTGCATATAGAATACCAAGAAACAAAATTGTATAGTATTAAGTACAACATTTTAGGTTTTCAATCAAATTTAAACAATCATGATATTATTATTATTTTGACAAAGACACATTTTTTCCGTGTGTTCGGTTTTGCACCACAATTCATTTTCAAGGAAACATGTCATTTTTTTATACATTTAATGTTTTGTCCACGAGCCTTTGGCCATCATAGTGGCTTGCATGCGTTTAGGCATATTTGAAATTATATTTTCGCAGTATTCTGGAGTAATGGAATACCACTGTTGCTGCACTCTTTGCCACAAATCATTTATTTGTTGCTGGTGGAGCGCTGTACTCATTCGCTAGTTTCATTTTTAAATATGCACAGACATTTTAGATCGGTTTTAAGTCTGGACTTTGAACAGGTCACACCATCGTTTGAAATTGTTGAGCCTCGAACCGATTTTTGACCCTTTTTGTAGAATATACAACGATTTTGGGGGTGCTTCTGAGGGCGTTATCGTATTGGAAAACAACATCACATTCTCGTACCAGCATATTATCAACAACATTCAATAAATTTTGTTCTAAAATCTGTCCGTAAGTGTACTAGTCACCGTAATCTCAATTGTTCAGTTTTGCGCGTTTTTGTGTGTTCAGTTTTGCTCCTCACTGAACATACTATATTTCTGAAATTATTGAATACATTTCGATTATAATGTACTTATAGTGTACGATAATAATGTACAATTAATACTCATGTTACCAAAAATGAAGCTATTACACACATCTCAATTCTGTATTAGATATATGAGAATATGATTTAATGGCTATATTTATGTTGCAAGAAATTTACGAGGTTTACAACTATACTATTTGTCTAAAGCTATTATACACATTTAAATTATATATTTGATGTATCAGAATGAAGTATAACAACATTTACGTTGCAGGAAATTTCTGTTTACGACTGTGCTATATTTCTCCGGCACTTGTATTACGATTAAATTATTTATATTTTATAATTATGTATAGAGACTATTTAAGTTGCAAGGTGCTGAGATTTACAATTGTGCTATATTTCTACGATTACTGTACACGTGTCGTATACTAAATGATATACATTCTACATCTGTGTACAGTTGATATTTTATGTTGCAGGAAATCGTTAAGATTTACAAGCCCACTCTATTTCTATGGTTACTATACACTTGTATACTAAATTACACACGTTTCACAACTGAATAATTAACATATAACAATGACATATCATAACTACATAACTTGTGTTGCAATAAACCGTTGACAATCACGCTATATTTCAGACACTGCCACAAACTCTTCAATCATCCTGACATTCTCATATGTCAAGATGACATATTTTATATAAGAATGATGACACTCGTGTTGACTTAATAACTTCTCTATTAAAAAATGAATAAAAAACATTCGAACAATAAAACCTTTCATTCAAAACAGAAGCTCAAATCCTTTCAGAATTTATAACATGTGAAAACAGTCGTTCTGAAACTTTGTACGATTTTCTTTCAAAACTATCATCTTCATTGTTCGTTACTTATCTTTAATCTCTCAATTTCACCCTAACCAAAGTACGGGACAAGAATTCCCTTTCTGGAGAGGTCGTAGCAACCGGTTAAACCCGTATAACCCCAGAATTACCGATAAACTCGAGGACGTATTTAAGGGAAGGTAACTCGGCCCGCAACGTTTTAGCTCAGGCAAAAGAGCAATTTTTCCGAGAATCGTTTCTATGGTTGATGATATCCTCAGCCTACGCGAGAATTTATCTCTTGCTTGTAACAATACCTCGGCAGACAACGTAATGGAATTTTTTCATCAAGCAGCTTTGCCGGTGACACGGTCGCCCAAAGCTTCCTTCATACCCGTTATCAGGACTTAGCTCGACGTTGCTGACGTCCAGGAGCTACGATTTTCAGCGGTATTGCACCGTCGGGAGAAGAAATTTCATTTCGCGCGACGAGGGAAAGATGAGAGGAGAAAAAAAGGGGAGTTTCTCATTCGTGAAGGAATCGGAATAATCGAATAGCCGGCGGCATTTTGTCGATGTGTACGGAACAGTCGCGGGAGAAAATGATCGATAAGGAAAAATGACGGCCGAACTAATAATGTCATTCTCATCGGCCTTGCTAGAATGCGTTTAATGAAACGAAGAAAAGATGGGATAATCGATTTAGCAATTTTACGGTTAATACCCTGTAAGTTTATTTCGTCTTCGGATAACTTACTGTTATGTACAGTATTATCGCGTTTTACCTTGGAAAAGCGCAAGACAAACTGTTACGAGCAAAGATTTTGTAATTTTTATGTACGCAGATTATTGCCTTTTTGTACAAAATATTTATAAGTTGGCTGACGGTATTTCACTTATAAAAGAAGATATTTATTTAATAATTCGATAGTTATAATTTATTTTTTAGTTAGTTATTTATTAGTTGATTACTCATAGAAGAGAAATTATTTCTGATAATCAAGTACTACTTCAGATTAATCAATTGGAAAATTTGTCTTCGTGTTGTTTAATTTGCAATTAAATTTTTATTAATATCGTCTTACATTCCAACAATAATTGTTTTAATCAATTAATATTTATAATCACACATTAAAGAGTACATGGTTTCAAAATTATTTTATGTACACTAAATAGTCCTAAAATTATACAAACTATTTTTTTTAATGAACAATAAATAATCATTGTTATATAATCATACGTTCTGTTGTATTTTCTATAATTTCATTTGAGTATTTCCTTTGTTTTTCGTTTATATTTGCGTATTCTGTTAAATAAAGAAGTGGTATTCCAAAATCACGTTATAAGGACGACAACACATGGCAAGGTCAAAGTCATCGAAGGTGGGTCGATATTTACCCAAAATAAAGTTCGATGATGGAGGACAATGTTTGAGAACCCTGCGCAGGTAGAGCAGAAACGTCTGATAAAGTTATGAATTATGGTACATTGGCCTTCGAAGCCCGTCGAGGTCGTTCAACATGGAATAGGTCAGTCGTTGGCTCTAAGTCATTCTAAGCGTGCTTGTACCGCAACCACCATCGACTTTACGTGAACCGGAAATATAATGGCACTGTTCTGATTCAAATTCCGGGGACCTAACGTGTGGAATGTTACGAAGCTGCTCATGAAGTGGATGAATCCAAGCAGACGTGGAACTTGTTTCTCATGCATTATGGAACGGAAGTTGATGAAAGAAAAGAGATGAAAACCCGAATAACGCGTTTAACGTTCCTCGAGTGCAGGCTGGACAAGGAGACTCCTGTTCATCGTCGTAATTCACTTTTCGGTCGTGTCTTTATGGTAGAGGTACTTCACTTTATATTATGGGCTCACGATTTTAATAACAGATAAAGGTCGTATCTTTATAAAAATTGGTATCTCCTGTTTTTTGTGGAAATGCAATTCTGACTACGAAGATTTGTGATTCTTATACATTTATGATACATATAATATTTATATATACCTTTATATATCCTTTGTCAAGATTATTTTTGGTTAACCAAAGTAAATTTTGTAGTAGAGGTTTTAGACTCAAAAGTACTTGAAAATTTTTAAGGTTTTTTATTTAAACTAGTATTAATTTGATACAAACAGTTAATTACAAGTTTTTAACAGTACATCTAGTATAAAGTATAAGGTATAAAGTATAAAGTGTATGAAAAATCGTTATTGTTTTTCTTACAGATTTCTAACAAGGAAAAGAATGAAACATTTGTTTAACTGAATTTTAGTTTTTATTTATGTGAATTTCTATAAAGTTTAGAGCTTTATCAGAATACAGTTGCAAACATAAACAAAATTTATAAGTAAATTAACAACTATTCTACATAATATAATAGATTATGTACAGAACATTTTATGACAAAAAATCGTTTTATTAAAAAAATCTAAGCAGAGAGAAATAGTTATTATTAAATAATAAGAGATAGAAATTGTCAATCTAATTATAATTATAAATAACTGTAATTGTAATTATAATTATAAGTATAAATAATCGCAATTGTTATTGTAAATAATAACAGAGAAAAATTGTTATTATTAAATTATTATTAAATAGCTATACACACATATATCTTAATAACTTCTGAATCAATTGTAATATCTGTTTCTTGAAATTAAACAAGTTGATTTTCAAACTACTTCGTCTCAGGTGTCTTTTCATTAAAAAGTTAAAAATATTTTATGACAATTAATTTTCAAGTCACCGTGAACAACGTTGTTTCTAAAATTAAAAAATTGGTGTATTGTAAAATATACAAGTATGTTTCAACATACTGAAACTTTCTACGATCGAGTAAATATTAAATTAAATAGAGTGTAAAATTGAATTGAAATTGTTACCTCAGTGGCCCAGCGTTAATTAAATTGCAAATTTGAGTGAAACAACTAATTTACCTCGGCGTTTGTTCTCTCGTATAAAATTTGTTTGACCTTTTTTATTCTATGCACAAGAGATTTATTTACAAACAGCAACATCGTGTTTGTACAGTATTATGTTTCGTGCGTTTGAAGCAAGTTATTCATTAACTGAAAAAATATTCCAGCATATTTACCGGACGAAATTAAAAAACATGAACGACTACGTAGTTCGGTAACGAATATTTTTGTAATTAACGGTATTACGTGAACTCGACGAATATTTCCAGCCGCAAAATATTTAAAACTAGTACAGACGAATAAGAGGTCGAATGAATCAATTATCTCGGACATGAAATAGCACGGAAATCACATTGTACCTTTTAATTCGATGGAAAAGTTTGTGAATCATTGAAAAGCATTGATTGTAGCTTTAACCACAAACCTCACAGAATTTATTCCAGACAAATCGAAAGCACTAAAAAGTGAATTCATTCATTTTTCATCGTGGAAAGGAACATTTGTCTACTAAAAAAAAGGTTGCATGCGTAGTTTTCACACGTGTTACAATTGGAACGCTTTATATTTGCTCTGGAAAGAAATTTGATGGAAATTAAATAGAAAGGCTTTTGAAAATTTGAAACATTGCAGATTTGGGAATGTAGTGAGTTGGAAGGTGTGGAATTTGAGGATTAGGTAATTGGGAAATGTCACAATTCGGGAATTTTAGGAGTTGGAGATTTGAAAATGTGCGAAGTTGGAATTTGAAAATTTGGGGATTTAGAAAATTTAGAAATTTGAAAATTTTTAGACTAGTGCATTTGGAAGTTTGGGAATTTCAGAACATGGGGATTTTAAAGTTTAGGAAGTTAGGAATTTAGGGAGACCAGGATTTGGAAGTTAGGGAACTTAGGAATTTAGGAATTTAAGGATTTATAAATTAAGGAATTTAGAAATTTAGGAATTTAGGAATTTAGGAATTTAGGAATTTAGGAATTTAGAAATTTAGGAATTTAGGGATTAAGGGATTTAGAAATTTAGAAATTCAAAAATTTAGGAATTTGGGAATTTGGGAATTTAAAAATTTAGGAATTTAGGAATTCAGGAATTTAGGAATTTAGGAATTTAGGAATTTAGGAATTTAGGAATTTAGGAATTTAGGAATTTAGGAATTTAGGAATTTGGGAATTTGAAAATTTAAGAATTTAGGAATTTAGGAATTTAGGAATTTAGGAATTTGGGAATTTGAAAATTTAAGAATTTAGGAATTTGGGAATTTGAAAATTTAAGAATTTAGGAATTTAGGAATTCAGGAATTTAGGAATTTAGGAATTTAGGAATTTAGGAATTTAGGAATTTAGGAATTTAGGAATTTAGGAATTTAGGAATTTAAGAATTTGGGAATTTGAAAATTTAGGAATTTAGAAATTTAGGAATTTAGGAATTTACTTCATGATTTGTTTTACCCCAAAACCTATCTAGATTCAATCCTCGATTCTCCCCCTTCCGTACATGAGTTTTTCTCAAATTTTCTCACGATAACCCCTAAATTCTCCCTAGGTTCTTCGTAAACCACAGACCTTCCTAAAAATTAAACAAAAATTATAAAATTCTCTTCCTCCTACACTAACAATTCCTGCACTACATCCAAAATTGTATACCTTCAAGTGCTGTTATATATTTTTTATTTTTCTCTTGACAAATATACGCATAATTTTATAAAAATAAGAGATGGGTTTCTTGAAACGTCGAAACTTCAAAAGCTCTGGAGACGCAACAAAGTTTCAGGTTTCGAGAAATCGAAATTTTGCCGTTTCTTCGTAATTCGAAACTCTCGAAACTTTTGTTAGGAAACGTATAAAGTCAACGAATAAGGAAGAATTGTTCGTAGCGTACCTCGAGAATATTTCATTCGTGCATCGTATACCCCGAATATTTGATGCGCGAAGCTTTGCGAATGCTCGGTTTAGTTCTCGTTTCCGAGGATATAAGCAGATCGACACTCGATCGTGATCGTAGAACTGCAGAGCGGGTGTGTGTGATGTATGCGAGCTTGAAAAATGTTGACATCGGTTCGCAAAATAAGATATTCTTCTCGCAAAACAAAATCACCGTTTCAAGTTTCGAATTGTTGTGTTGCTTGCGATTCAAGTTAATGAAAACGCAAGCTCATTTAATGTGTGAACACCATTCAGACGAAAAATGAACTAACTGTTTCAAGATAAACTGTTCAATTTATTTATAAGTGACAGTTTGCTTGTTGCAGTTTAAAAGAACACTCCGTAGCTACAGACTCTAAAATCGTACTTGACTCGTTGAGAGCTGAAGAGAGAATCTGAACAATCTAAAAAGAATATTTTCAGCAAAAATTGAAATGTGGAGTGGGACATGCTGCGGGAAGTGGATAACCGACTTGGTTAAAATGAACTATTGGATTGGTTAAAAAAATATTAAGAGAAGGGGCAAGGCCTTACAAAATGTTCGTACTGAGGTCAAGTTTGCCCTGAGGTAAAGACTACGTCGTCCCTCGTCGCCTAACGGTTCGACAGTAATAAAACTATAAAGTTTGCTGGGTCTTGACAAAATATGTTAAATAGAGAAATGGAAATACACATTATCCGTAAACACCTACAAGGCACGGTTGTATGTTCAAAAATATTCCAAAAGATAAAGATAAACTTGATGGTCCTACTTTGAGAGTTTCGAAAGACGAAGCTTCGGATTCGAGTTTCGAGAATTGTAAAATTCGGTTCGAACACATCCCTAATAAGAATGTGTGGCGAATAATCCTTGTAATACAATTGTTTCGTCTTGTATAGCTGAATTTCGAGTTAAAACACAGTAAATTAGTCAGCGAGAGTTCTCGAGAATATCGCGAGGATAATTCTTGCGCGAAGAAGGAGAAAAGTAATTACGTATGAATTAAACGCGTAAACGTTTCCTTAGTTCCTCGAGGTGGATTTACTTAATGCAGCGTCTGAGCTCAGGGTATGAAACTTTAAATCGCGGTCGTCGTACGCGTTGACCTGAAAGTTCTATAAACGACGCTTTGTCAATGCATGTTTATATAAACCGGTGATCTCAGATAAATTTCTCGATGTATTACGAAACACCGTTACGTCCCATTGCACCAGTCATACTGACACATATTTTTCGTTTGATGTATTAGGAATGCCGAACGTATTGTTTTCAGTGAGGGACAATTGAGGAGTTAACACACTTGCTGCTAACGTGAGAGTGCGAGTAAACAAAACTGTCTTTTGATGTTCTTTTAGCAGATCCCTTCAGAAAGCAGTGAGATAATTGTTTCTGTTAAATAAATTCACGGTAACAGAAAAGGTAATTATGTTTGTTTAAGTTTTTTAGGTAAAGTATTTCGGGGAAAAATTTAGTGCGGGGATATTATAGTCGACTATCAAATATGAGTATCACGAAAGGTACGTGCCTGTTGTAATAAAATCAATTTACCAATTTATCAATTCACCAATTTACCAATTTACCAATTTAACAATTTACTAATTTACCAATTTATGAATTCACAAATTCGTAAAACCCCAAATTCTTAAACTCCCGAATTACTAAATTCTCAAATTCTCATATTCATAAATTCCTATGGTAAGTTTCGAAATTGTTAAATTTCTAAATATCTGAGTCTATATTTCGAAATTTCGAAATTCCTAAGTTTCCGAATTCCCAAATTCCTAAATTTTCCAGTTTCTGAATTTTCATAAAGATTTCCAAATTCCAAGAACCTTAAAAGTAGAATATATACTATTAAATTAAAAAATGATTGAAAACACTAATGGATAAATATGTTATGTAATATTTTCTCATAAACTAGTTTTTTGAAGAAATATTATACCATTTTGTTATAGTTATTCGGTTTTATTGTTATGGCATCGTTTAATTTGCAAAAGATAATAAAGTAATAAGACTATATTATATTGTATTGTATTACGTTAGTATCACATTATGATTTTATCTTATAATTCCTTTTATATTCTTTAAATTAGCGTTAACATTTAATTCAGCTTTTATTTTATAACAGATACAAAATTTTCTTTTAAAACAGATTGAGTTATTTTTACTGTTTATAATGATATAATTTTATAACCGTATAATAATCATTAATTAATTACAGAAATAGAGTGCGTAAAAGCTTCATTCAAAAGTCTTTAATCACATTTACTCTATATAACTTTACAGTAAATATCAACCACGAGTTTATTTTCAACTAATAATTTGTCAAAACCAGGACAATAATATAAAGCCACGAGTAGGGAATATCGATTACAGACATCAGAGATAACAAAACCTCATTGAGCTCATATTTGGGATATACACTCGGATCACAGGGGTTAATATGATTTAAATTTTGAACTGGGACAATGTATAATTAACGCCATTTAATATAGTAAAGTTGAACGATGATAAAACAGTGGTTACAGGATAATTAATTCTATTACCTTGGCCGTGAATATAATGAACATATATGTATCATATCGTTTCTAGTGTCTCTTAAAAAAGAATCTTAAACAAATAACTTAACACAAAGGACGAGAAATAATCATTTTTCTTTAAAAATCAGAAATTAAGAAATTAACAAAAAGAAGAGAGAAAATAAAAATTTTCTATAGGAACATTATTCTTTAAAAATTATAAATTAAATAAATTAATCGAGTGGATTAACAAAAAGAACAAACAATGGAAATTTCCTGTAACATTTGATGCCTCTACCAATTAAATGTTTAATATAGTACCTGAAATAACAATTCTTTTTTCCAAGCAATTTAGCAAATATTTGTACATTATATTCTAAATAGGAGCTAGTTATCACTAAATATCCGACAAATTTAAAAAATCTATAATTCAATATTTTTAATAATATTTTTGTAAGATTCATATTGAGAATGAAGATTAATATTTATTGATAATTAATATTTTAATTTATAAAATTAGTACTCTCTTAATTTTAACTCTAGTAACTATAAAATCGTCACACTTCAGAATTCATAGATTTCCAAATTTTCAAATATCTAAATAACAAAATTTCAAAATTTCCCACGAGTTCAATAACTTTAATATTTCCAGGTTTTCCAATTTTTTACTGCATTTTAACATAAACTTATATCCACACCCTCTTTTATTGTAAAATATATCAAATATCAATAACATCGTTAAACTAATTAAAAATACCCGTGTAGCATATTTCTAAAGAAATAATCTCTTGAGTACAATAATTTAGCCAGCCAGTATCCTCATATTTTCCCTGATTAAAAATATGAGATGACATTGCAACACCAGTGTACGTGTGTTAGTAATACATGCGCGAGAGCGGTGTTTAATAACGGTTATTTATCAAGCGAACACTTATCGCACGAGCACTATATCATATCACACTTAACCATTTTCACGTCACGTGTTTTAATCCACTCTATCTTCCACTTTTACTGCGTTAGTAAACACATCATTCACAAATCCATTAAAATAAGTACACAACGAAACCGTAAAGATCTATTCATAGAAAATCGAACTCCATTAAAGTGTAACCGCTTTCGAACGAATCTTTTGAACATTTAATATCTGGCAGAGAAAACGGAGAAGAACCGAGACATTTTCCAACCCTTCTCTCGTGCTTATCCTTTTCTCTCGTTTCCTCTTGAAGCTTCAGATTAACTTCCAGGGTCGCGAACTAGACAAAGAAACGTATACTTCCATGCTTTACTTAGAAGCGAGTTCAGAGTACTTAAAACCAGTGAAAATGCCGAGACAAGACTTTCCATTCCATCCTGCTTTTTCATCTTTTCGCCGGCTTATCTGAGCGGGTAATTAAGACGTTGTGCTGGTACGAACACGAGAAAACCCTGAATACAAAAATTTATTCTTCCTTGTTGAGCGACGAAGTTTGACGTTTTAAAATACACCCCGCCATCGTTCTGTTGGTACAGTGAAAAATTCCATGGATGAACACTACCCACGAGAAAGGGGTCAACCTGGGTCGAGTTACGTTTAAGCTCTTCCACCATGGTTATTTTAGCAAATTGTTCTGGGTAACAAACTATCCGCTGAACGTCGCTCGTGGAAAATATTTAGTGAAATTTGAGGCGAATTTCAGTAGCGTTCGGTAAAGTTTAGCGATGAAAGTTGGTACCGTTTGAGGGAAACTGGTAGTTAATTAATTTGAGTGATCGATGATGTTGGGATTATAATTTCATTGGTCAGGGAGATTTACTGTTGTTAAAGCGCAGTGCAGTATATTTAAGTTTATTAATATGTAATATAGTGAGTGGTATAAAACTGTAAACTAAATTACAGTTCCGAACAATAAAATAAAGTAAATTCCACATAATATCAGCAACCATGCGGTTTCACATTCTTTCACTCTCTTGTTTTCTTGTACACATGACGCTCATCATTCAACTGTCATCTCGCACGCCCTCACATTTTCGCATCATCATATGAATCATAACCATTTCAGTTCTTTTTTAAGAAATACGACTTCAAATTTTATATGAAACATTATTCAAATTTGAAGTTTATACGTTTGACAATTTTCAAAGTCCTAAACCATATAATTTCCATTTTTTTTTAAATTTAAATAGTTACACATTTTCAAACTTTTAAATGTTCAAATTCAAATTTCCAAAATTAAATTTTTAATCTTTAGAAATTTCAAAATAATTTGTTGCAATATATTGTAGCTTATAAAGTATCAATAATATAAATTAATTAAAGTCCCGACTAAAACATATTTTTAAGAAGAAATCTCTCGAGTATAATAATTTGGCTACCCACTGTAATGTAAAAAACATTGAACTAATCTTAACTCACTAAATTTTAATATATCGCCTCCACTTTTCAATGAAGTTCTCAAATTCATCCTCTCGGAGCTGTTCAGACGCTTGCAGTAAAAAATGGGGCAGAGAAAATCCAGGCCATTTATCCACGAAGAAAATGATTATCGGGCTCGATGGATTTACGAATTCTTTCAATAAAAAACTCTTGGAAAACTCGTGAAGACCTCGATCGTTCATTCTCTGATAGAAGATGCAGAGGCTAAATTCTGGCTCCTTCACGGGTTAATTTCATGGTAGGGTGTGGATCTGTCAGGGGGTGGTAGTTCTTCGCTTAAGTTGAAAGTGGTTTCCAAGTATCTGTCGGTCGAAAGTACGGACTTACCTTATCCGCAACACTTGCCAAGGTTTACTTGACTTAAGAACCGACTTCGTTACCCAAACATGTAATTAAGGCCGAACTCGAAATACTTTCGTGCCACGAAATCGTTGGAGATGTAACTAATAAGTAACACTACCAATCTGCTTCACAGAATCTGATGTAACTTTGCATACTCGTTAAATTGTTAAAAATATTAAACACTCTTTTGATACTGGTGAATATACGTATTAGGGTACAAATGTAAGACCAATTATTAGATTTATTAGAATTATTAGAAATTATTAGAAATCCTTAAGGTGTCAAAAGACACCTCATGGTGGAAATAAGTATACCATATACACATTTTTAGATCTATGAGCTGGAAAAAAATGATATCACTGAATTAATTTAACAACTATTGTATGAAAAGTCAAAAAATTAATTGTGGAAAAATGATTTAATTTAGAGGGTAATTTTAAGTTAAAATTTGAAAGATGCCTTTTGACACCTCTTGGTAGAAATAGAGTTAACCGTTCGAGCCGATCACAGTTTTCAACGCTTGCAAATTACAAATGTTTAATACAAGTGTCTTCACACAGGACTTCAAACATAGATGTCTTTAAACAGATCTTCAAACGACTTACAATGTTATATGGACAATGACAAGTCCTCTCTTATCTCACTTCCAAATTTAGCAAAAGTAAAGAGGAGCGTGTGTTTAATATTTTTGTATTTAACAAGTGTCTGAAGTTTCCACGGAAACGGTGAGTGGCAAACTTCCAGATTTCATGAAATGTTTGGACGGCGATTGGTTTTTGTAACTTTGAGGAAGATTCTTTGGCAGATTGGAAAATAATTATTCTACCCATCTGATGCTCCTTCGTTGAGATTTTTTGTTTTGTTCGGCGAAGAAACTGGAAAAATAATAGTCAAACTTGAAGACTTATCATTTTCTTCTTATTTCGATTTGATGGAGATAAAATGTGGCGATACGATGGTTTGATTGTAGCGATTCTTTATTAATTGAAAGTCGATGGTACATTGTGTTGTTACTTTGAAATTATTTGAATTGTAGGATGAGAGTAGAAAAATATAGAAAACTGAGAAGAGTATAAGACAGAATTAATAATAATAATAATAATAATGAGATAACTTTTGATACTTTGAATATTGGTATTTTGTATTACAACAAAATATACAATAAAATATAAAATAAATTGAATATTTTTTTTTTCAATTTGTAGCATTTTAAATTGTATTGAATGGGCTTGGGCTGATTTAAATTTTGTAACAAATCTAGTTGAATTTCAAAATTTCTAAATTCTCCAACACCTAAACTCCCAAATTTCCAATATTCCAAAGCACTGAAACTCAAATTTCGAAAAGTTGAATGTTTCCAAATTTTATAACTTATAAACTGAACATTTTATAATTATAAAACATTGAAAGTTAGTAATTTTGAAAATATTATATTCTCATATTTTTACGTGATCATTCTTCCAACATTCCAATTTTCCTTTCTAAATTAAAGTTGCACGAAAACTAATTTTTCTTTCGTTACTTTGCTAAAGTTGACTGATGATACAAATAAAATCACCCTTTTCCTGAAAGGTGATTCACTTACCATTAGATTGAATATAACAGTTTGAAATCAATATTTTAAAAACTATAATATTATACATGTGATGTACAAACAAAATGAAACAAACAGTTGTGTCAATTAATGATAGAAAAACATTTACCTGAAAAGAATTGACCACATTTTTCAACTAGAAATGTTTACAGTTTAGCTAGAAAGTTACAGTTTAGGGATTTAGAGTCAGACAACGTTAATTCCAAAAATTTACTGTTTGTGTTTCTGACAGATTTACGATCACAAAAGTCGTACGTTTCGATCACAAAAATGTTATTAAGAAAATATGAGTAGTTAAAAGTTTTTGGAGATAAAATTTTAATTTTGTGAAATTTACTCACAAGAATCAAAGAACGCATAGACATAGCGTTGTCTGACTCCAACTTATTGTTTTTGAAGTTAACATTATCTGACTCTAAATTTCCTGCCAACAGCAAAAATACCTTCGAGTGAAAAAGTTTAGCGTTCGATTTAGATGTGGCACATGTCTTTCCTGCACAGTACCCCCAATTTCCAAATTGATTACCTGAATTTCCAAAGGGACAAAAGAAAGAGACGTTTATCTGAAACGATTCTATTTGTCGAATTTGATAATTCGCTTAAGGGTGAGTTCAGCATTGCTCGACCGACAGATGGTTTCGGTGGACGAAACGTGGCCAGAAAGAGAAGCAGCAGAAGGCATTTGAACGAAGGAAAGAATCGGTTGGGATGAAAACGATTAAAGCGTCGAACAAAGCCACGCCAAAGGCGATAGAGAGTAATTCGTTCGTTTCACCATTGTAAACGGCTACGGCAGGGTGGTGAATCCGTAGCGAAAGTTTAATTAAACCATGACAAGAAGGAGCAGACGTGGCTGGTTCTTCGTCAACGTACGTGTGTACGACTTTACGATACTTTTTATGATTCGAAATGGTCAATGTCAGAGATAGCAATTCGACGTGAAAGATAAATCTAGGGCGAGAGGGCGGAACGTGCAGTTCAACGCTGAATCAGCAATAGGAACTACTATTAGATTACTGATATTCATATCGATATATTTTTATCGAAAATTTTATTATATTATTTAAGTGAACTGAATGTTTTTTGTATGCAGGTTTCTTTAGAAAGATAAACGTTATTCTTATATGGGGATGTATTATTTTAATCTTTCACTGGTTTCATAGCTATCTATCTTATAATTTTAATGGTGTTGTTTTACTAGTATATTATTTTAGCATTTTAGCATTTTACTAGTTTACTATTTTATCTGCTTATCATTTTACTGTTCAACTATTTTACTAATTTGCTCTACTATTTTACTATTTTATTATTTTGCTATTTTGCTATTTTACAATTATGTTATTATGCCACTTTTCTATGTTGCTATTCCAATATTTAAGTATTTTAGTATTTTAGTATTTTAGTATTTTAGTATTTTAGTATTTTAGTATTTTAGTATTTTAGTATTTTAGTATTTTAGTATTTTAGTATTTTAGTATTTTAGTATTTTAGTATTTTAGTATTTTAGTATTTTAGTATTTTAGTATTTTAGTATTTTAGTATTTTAGTATTTTAGTATTTTAGTATTTTAGTATTTTAGTATTTTAGTATTTTAGTATTTTAGTATTTTAGTATTTTAGTATTTTAGTATTTTAGTATTTTAGTATTTTAGTATTTTAGTATTTTAGTATTTTAGTATTTTAGTATTTTAGTATTTTAGTATTTTAGTATTTTAGTATTTTAGTATTTTAGTATTTTAGTATTTTAGTATTTTAGTATTTTAGTATTTTAGTATTTTAGTATTTTAGTATTTTAGTATTTTAGTATTTTAGTATTTTAGTATTTTAGTATTTTAGTATTTTAGTATTTTAGTATTTTATCATTTTATAATTTCACTATCTTATCGTTCCACTAATTTATCATTTCATTATTTTGTTATAATACTATTTGACTATTTCACTATTTTTATATTTTAATATCAGGTATTGTACTCTTTCATTACTTTATTGTTCTACCATTTCATCATTCCACTATTTCAACATTTATTGTTTTACTGCACCATTATTCCGAATTCTACAATTTTAGCATCTAATTTTATTTTATTATTACAATTATACCAATTTACTGTTTTACTACTTTAATAGTCCGTCGTAGCATCAATTTATTATTTTACCATTTCACTGTTTTACTATTTTAGTTGCAATTATGTTCGACTGTTTGTACAATTTTACGATTTCACCGTTTATGGGGGATGAAGTAATTAGTGAACTAAAGAAGTGTATCACATCACCTGAAAATTATATTACACTAAAACTACCAAACAAGTCATTTGACCAATTAACAAATCTTTTTTTAAATTGAAAAATCTATAAGGATGTTTTTCTTGAAATCTGTATTAATTTTTATCGAAATAAAAACTTAACGTGCATATTAATTTACGTTTCATTATTTGTTCATTTATTTTCATGTGTGCATTATACGCTGCTCGGTTCAGTGTTAAAAATGTATATTTTTTCATCCATAACACAATACAAATTTAATCTATGCAACTCCAACATTATAGGTACTTTTTACTTTTTCTAAGAGTTAACAACTTTCATTATTCCATCGCGTAGGTTCACTGTTAAAATCGGCTATTTGAAATGTGTGTTTTCTGTTCATGCCAGCCCTGTGTGTGAAAAGGAACTAATGATTCATAGGGGTAATTAACAACCCCTTTTTCCAATTTTTTGCTGTTCATTGCAGTTTCTCGTTTCCAGTCGTCGATCGTGATCTGTTTACTGCTACTTTGAAACAACCCTTAAAAGATCCACCGACGAGAAGTTTCAGTTAAGCGTGAACGAACGTGCAGGTCAGCCAGGGGCGTAATTAACCTCTTTCCCTCGTTGGTCAGACAACGAAAGAAATTACGAAATTAGTTTAACTTTTTTCCCCTATGCCGCAGAAGAGGCGGCGTAATGGTCATCTGGGAAAATCCAAAGTTTCCTTTCGACTCGTTAACGCTTCCTACCAAACTGAAAGATTGAAACGGGAGTGGAATTCATGTCTTCGATGAAATATGAAGGCTTGCTGATAAGCGTTTCTTTTACACGATGTAAAATTTCACGGTATCGAGGAAGCAATAATATTGCTATATTGCCCATTCTGATTTTCGAATCAAATTTTGAACTATTTTAACATATTGATTTTTGCAATTAAAATGAAAATTTGTTAAAATATATTGGCTAGGAGAGATGAAATATTTGGTATACTTTTACAAATGTATTTAAAATGTTAACAGTTAAAAATTTTTAATTCCTGTTGTCGTTTTATTGTAACACGCTAGTGATAATTCAAACTCCTATGTTTTTTATTTTTACTTTTATGAATTCCTAAATTCGTCAATTTATGAACTTGTGCATCTGTGGATTTCTCTTGTGAATTCTGAATTTCTCAATTTCAGAATTTGTGAATATGTGAATTTGTGAATTTGTGAATTTGTGAATTTGTGAATTTGTGAATTTGTGAATTTGTGAATTTGTGAATTTGTGAATTTGTGAATTTGTGAATTTGTGAATTTGTGAATTTGTGAATTTGTGAATTTGTGAATTTGTGAATTTGTGAATTTGTGAATTTGTGAATTTGTGAATTTGTGAATTTGTGAATTTGTGAATTTGTGAATTTGTGAATTTGTGAATTTGTGAATTTGTGAATTTGTGAATTTGTGAATTTGTGAATTTGTGAATTTGTGAATTTGTGAATTTGTGAATTTGTGAATTTGTGAATTTGTGAATTTGTGAATTTGTGAATTTGTGAATTTATGAATCGAAAAATTTGAAAGTACAAAATGTAATTAACTTGAAATATTAAAATTCCTATAATTCTTCATAAATTCAAAAATTCCATTAATAACGTTAATTAAAAATATTTTTAATTTTCCACTTTCATTGATGGTTTTAGAAAAATCTTCTCAAAGGGTGAAGAAATAATGAGACCGTAACAATTTACCTTAGACTCCACGTAATAGTCGAGTAATTCACTTACAAAGAAAGCCGTTTATTCTCCCCGTTCATTTTCCATTATTTCACAGCTACAAATTAAGAAAGTATAACAATTATCCTCGAAGCAATTTCATTTCCAACGAGCTCGTTACACTTCACAGGTTCCTTCTGTTTCTTTCTTTTCTTTTCAATTATCCTCGCGAACGTTTTCTCGAACGATCTTTCTAATGGTCGAAGAAGAAAAAAGGTGAAGCTGTATAAGCAAATTTCATCGGTGCAACGATCTTCGCGAGCATCATCGCGCGTGCAACGACTATTGCGCTTTGTTTCCGTTCGCTCCTCTGCACAGCGCCATAAAAAGTTCAATATCGAGCTGAAAAGCTGGTACGAGCCGAGTGGTGTGGAAACCATACACGTATATACGTATAAACTGACTGCAAAGTCGACGGGGTAGTAAGAATCGTGGTAAGGGGACGAGTAGTGATAAATCGGGCAACTCCATCTCTATTCGGTGCTATTCGGATAATCAGGTGATACGTCTGATCGTCAAAATCATAAAATTATACGGCTGGAATTTCAGAGTACGATCGAGAAGGACGATAGAAGTTATTGCGAGAAAAATATACGAATTTAAATCCATTGAAGTTTGACGTCTTAATAAATGATTGAATAAAAATAAAAATAAAAAGTGGCTTGAGAAACAGAATGTACAAAAGCATTTATTGTACTGCGTTGATGAACAATTTGTAATACAATGTTTGTGAAAAATATTTATTATAGAATGTTTCTCCGTTTAAGATTCTTCGAGATAATATGAGCTTTGAAATACAAATTGTCCTTCTTTCTGCGCATGTTGATTCCAATTGGTTTACAAACATGGGTAACGCGCATGTGCTATAAAAGTGCAACGCGCATGCGCAACATAAATGTAAAGTGTACCAACCGCATATAGATAACGATTAAAAAGTTTCGTACATTCATTATGTTTCTACTTCTAAATATCATTGTAAGCTCTAAATAAGACGTTTACTGTGTAGGAATAACAATTTTTATTAAAAAAGAAACTTATATTTCATCGCTTAAGCTTTTGAACTTCATATAATTCTAAAATATAAGATAAATTTTTTTAAACATGAAGGTGTCCTACTGTAATAATATGCAGATGAAAAAATTTGTCTTAATCTAAATTATACTAACTGTTGAAAGAATGAATTTAATGAAGTGTGATTGAGAAACAGATATAATTTCATTTTTATACATTTGTGGAATATCTTGTATATTTCCCATTATGTAGAAAGTATATTCGTGTTATACTCTTTATATATTTTTGTATGTATGCTTATATTTTATCTACAGTGTGTATGAACAGAGAATAATTAAAGCAGGACGAATAAATTTATAAGATTACATGTAATACATAAACTGCTACATATCTATATCTATAATGCCTACATACAAAATATAGTAGTATTATTCATATTTTCTTTTTCTAATTATTTATAGTTTTTGTTCTTTTTACTATGTACACAACCAAGTACGATGCAAAAACTCACGTTTTCAATTTCGTCTTCAAAAAAATATTTTCTCCAAT
Organism: Megachile ligniseca; assembly: GCA_945859555.1. Taxonomy (NCBI): domain Eukaryota; kingdom Metazoa; phylum Arthropoda; class Insecta; order Hymenoptera; family Megachilidae; genus Megachile; species Megachile ligniseca. The sequence goes on from OX243778.1 coordinate 2,215,336, forward strand.
TTAAAAAAATTTTCTCCTCAACAGTTTATATAGAAAGAACTCCTGTGACGTTCATTGTCGCTTTTCACGATATTTAGTCGACATAAAACGAACATATCCGAAACTTCCCGATTTACCACTACTGAACTTCTGCCGCTTCTCTCTAATCTTAACGGTTTCTTCGCCTAAAGCAGTACTTTATGTTCGGTGTATATAAGTCTGTGGTGGCAACGGGCCCACCTATGTGCAACTACTTTTGCCCGTGCATCGCAAAGTGCCCCGGCTTCTATTGACTTCCGGCCGGAGTTCGAGCAGAACCGAAATGCGCCTTCAAGATCTGGAACTGCGAAAACTTTCCTCCTCGGCCAGCTTGAAACTTCCTACAGTGCGGAAATGGAAACTACTGGTGCCTCTGTTTCACGGCGTGGCCGACCCTTATTTCCGCCACTCCTGTTCTCTTTTATTTTTGTGTAATAAATAATGCCAGAGAGATTGGCCTTGTTAGGAATATAATGATATGAAAATTCAAGACGATGCAACTCTACGTGTTTTAACTCGGTGCGATTCATTTCGATGCAATTCAACTTATGACGTTGTAATTTGAAGTTTTAATTCCACGCGTTTCAATTTCACTCCATTCAATCTGACGCATTTTAATTCGATGTGTTTCAATTCTGCGCGTTTCAACTTGACGCAAATCAAGTCGACGCATTTCAATCTAACGCTATTTAGTTAGACACGATACAATTTTGTGTGATTTAACTGTGTGTGATTCAATTCGATAAGGTTCAGTTTTATGAGCTTTAATCTGATCCATTTCAATTCGACGCATTTTAATGGATTTCCATTTTAGACTGTTTAATCCAATGGGTTTTAATCGGGTATAATTCAATTCGACGCGTTTAAATTCGTTGCAATTTAATTCGACGTAATTCAATCCGTTATAATTTAATTCAACGAAACTTAATTTAATGCAATTCAATCTTAAGCGAATTTGAATGCGATACGATTTAATTCGATGCATTTCAATTTGGCAGAATTGAGTATGGTGCAATTCAGTTCGACCTATTTTACACCGACGCGATTCTACCTGACGTGTTTCAATATCACGTGATTCAGTTTGATGTGTTTGCATTCGATGGCATTTCGTTCATTGTAATTCAATCAGGTGTAATTCAATTCGACATAATTCAGTTTGACGTGATTCGATTCTACATAGTGTTATTTGATGCAATTTAATTCGATACAATGTAATTTGATGTAATTCAATTCGACAAAATGTAATTCAGTTCGATGCGACTCAAGACAGTTTAATTCAATTGGACTAGTTTCAATTCGATATGATTCAATTTAACGCGTCTCGATTCGACGTAATTCAATTTGGTGCAATACAATTAGACACAATCTGGTTCGGTGTAACTTAAAATTCGGGGTAATTCAAATCGGCGTAATTCAATGTTATTAATTCAATTCAATGCAACTCAAGTCGAAGTGATTCAGTGCGATAAATTTCAATCCGTCACGATTCACTTTAACGCGTTTCAATTTGTTGCGATTGAGTTTGATGCGATTTAATCCCATGCAATTGAATGCGATGCAATTTAATCCGACGTAATTTAATTTGTTAATTCCCAAATTTCTAAATCTCAAATTTCCAAACTTGTAAGTTTCCAGATTAATAAATTTCGAAACCTTCAAATTTTGTAATTTCAAAATTCCGAAATTTTCGAATTCAAATTCGAAGCTTCCAAATTTAGAAAATTTCGAATCTGCATTCTCAAATTTCCCAGTTTCTAAGTTTTTAAATCCCAAAACTCTCAAATTTCCAAGTTCATAACGTTTTCAAAATCCCGAGTTTTAAAGTCTCTAGTTTCTAAATTTCAAAATATTCAAGTCCTCAAATTTCATATTCTACAATTCCAAAATTTTCAAGTTACTAAATTGTCAATCAATATACAATGTCAACACAATATTGTCAATAAATATTAAGAAATCTGAAATTTTTATATGTATTGATCATTTAAGATTTGCAGTATTATGAATTCCTATTACGTACTATATCACTATTTCCACTACGATTTTGTGCATACCTATTTCGACTAAAAGATGCCTTTTCACCTCTTGGTAGAAATAGTGTTAACTAATGGTATCCTGACTGATTCAACAAAGAAGGAGCGAAACTCTTTCTCATGATTTACCTCATAACTTTACCTATAATTTATGTACATTTGAATATCGTACAGTTTAGACTTTAAACCAATTTTACAATCTTCAAGAACTTGCACTCCGTGTGAGAACTTGTCTTGAATGCGACCATCGAATATAATTAACAAGGGAACATATCCAACCCAGACATGCCGATTTCGATGAAACTTATGTGAGATGTAATTTTCAAAAAAATATTTGACATGTATTCTTTTATCAGCAATCGTGCATTTTAAAGGGATGATAACACACTGTAAAATGTGGGGTTGAAAGTACGTTTTTTGGAATATCTTGATGACGAGGTGTAGAACCATAATTTTTTTAATTGCGTGTTTTTAAATGACGAATCCAGATGTAAGGGAAACTTGGAAATAATTTATTTAAATCATATTTAAAAAATTCTATTTTTTTAAACAGTTCTTTCTGTGAAACGTTAATTTACGTTGAAGTATATCGACACACGTGAACTATAGACGATTCAAAAGTATTTCGTGTCATATTCGTTATAAATCTTTCTCAAATGTCACTCTGAATACTGAATAAACATGAAATGTTTTTTGTATTTGCAGGACACTGTCAGAACGCGGAACCGCGTTATCAATACGACGCCAGAAAAATAGGTGATTTACGAGACGATTTACAGGCTGATGATACAGATCAGTCGTATGTGTAAGTATTTCTTATAACGCGAATATAAATTATTGTCAAGGTTTCGAACTACAATAGACTCTATTGCCACTTTCCGAACTTATACTTGTGACTCTCCCCTTATCAATGTGTACGTATAGTTTACTCGCCACAAAATGAGCTTTGGCAAGATACTAATTTAAAATTTACCAATGATTGCAATCGGTTAAATAGAAAAGCGTTTACCTCGTTTTTCACGTGTTTTGGCTACACAGTAATTGATTACAGCAGTCACACATGTTATTCACATTGAAAAACAGAGAATATAGACTTGCCATTTTCAATTTCTAAAATTCATCTGAAAATCAATACAATTAAAATATAATTGAAACTATATTGTAGATAGTTGTAATGTTATTACTACGAAAGTATATGTTGTAAAAGTTTTGTTAATTTAACAATAAATGCAATTCAATAAAAAGAAAGTGTTTGAATCATTGAACGTAGTTGAAATGCAAACGATTAATGTAATATGATTTATCTGATGAGATTTTTTATTATTCTTACGTACCTTAAACGACTGATCTTTTATCACTTTTATAAAAATGTTATCTCTCATATTGTATTTTATTTTATTTCTTTTAAATTTTATGAAAATTTTTGTTTTTTAAGTGCTGTTTAGTAGCTTCTGTGTATATTTTTATTACAACTAATTATGTGAGCCAAACTGTATGACAGTGTTCGTTATAATTAGCTGAAAATATCAAATGTAAAACGTAATATTTTCAGTTGAAATTGAAACTGTTTTAAGCCATATTCCTTTTTTCAAGACACTCTTGAAGAATTTCGTTTTTCCAGAAATTTTACACTGTTGTTTACGAATCTATTAATCTAAAGTAAACATTACTTTTCTACATAAGCTAATTATAAAAGATCATTTGACATCTCATATTGATACCTTAAATGCAAATACAACAGGAAGATTGCAATTCTAAATTCTTGATTGAAGTTCTATTTTTCAATACGTAATTTAATAAACATTTCATTGAACTCGAAGATTCCACTATTTTGGCGGAGTACCATACGTCTTTGTCTTTAACTACTATACGTACTTCAATATTAATTGTAATTAAATACTATACGTACTTAAATACAGGGTTTGGCCAAATGTAAAAGCTACCACATAATTCCTTACGTAAAAATAGAGACCAAATATAGAATACAATTTTTTGATTTCGAGCTTCAAGAATATCAGATTTCAAAATCCGCTATGATTCTTCGCTCTTATGACAATATTTTCTGTCCACCGACGTAAACGAGTATTGTGCTTGCAAACAATGTCTGCACAGCACGTGAGTGCTATTGGCTCGGAAGAAAAACACGGAAAAGATTTTCAACGGAAAGAATTTTACTTTTTCAGTTACAAAATTGCTGAAATTGTTGTCCCAGTTGTCGGATGCACAGATATGCTGTGTCGAATTAACGAAGCATGCACTCTCGGTAACGTGTTTTAACTTTTCAATTCCTTAAATGCGTAATTAATTGCTTGCGCTAATTGCTCCACACTTTCGACATCTTTACTGTATACTTTTTCTCTAATGTATTCCCATAAATAAAAGTCCAAGTGCGTGAGATCTGTGGACCTTGCAGGCCAATCGATCGTTCCTCCACGCCCCATCCAATAATCATAATTATCATTTAAAAATCTTCTAACATTTCTACTTAGGTATGATGAAGCACAACAATCGTTTACATTGCTTGACAGAAAATGTTGCCATAAAAGCACAGAAACGCAGTGGATTTTCAAACTTGATTTCTTCGAAAACCAAGCCGAAAGTCAAACAATTCTATCGTATATCTTTTCCAATTTTCGTGTAAGGAATTTCGTCGTCTTTACATGTTATTCGGTCGGACACTGTATGATGTCTTGCAAGTTTGATATACATTCTATTAGGTCCAACGATTCCGAAGCACCACCTATCGTATCGTTAATCCATGATCATCCCTATCAGTTTCTAGAGGTCACGAGTTCAATTCTCGCTTTTATTCTACTCTGAAATCAAACTTGATTTTCTTGAAAACTAAGCTGAAAATCAAACAATTTTATTGGATATTTTTCTCTTATTTTTCCGTGAAAATTACGTGATATCCGCTGTTACATTATTCGGTCGGATCCTGTATGTATAACGAATTTTAACAACTTTTTTGTGGCAATACGAGAGTCTATTGTAGAAACGAAATTGGTAATAGAATACGATGTAATGTATAAGTAATTCAAACTATTCGAGCGATAATGGTGGATAATTTGTGAAGATATTTAGGAAGTAATGCATTTGTAAATTGAAGTTTCTATTACACTTATGAGTTGCCCCAGTCTCCCTTAGGAATGTGTAACTGGTGTCTACGAGAGTAGAGATAATAAGCGAACTGTCTCGTTAATTGCCAAGGCCGGCTGTTATATTTGTGGAACGATGTCAATTGTTTCAAGTAAGCCTACTTTTATACCGATCTCGAAATAACAGCGATTATAAAAGCATTTTTCATTGTTAATCGCCTTGTTGTAATATGAAGTTATCTTTCACTTGTTGTATCGTGTGTATACTCTTTATTTATATACAGTAATGTAAAATTAGTCGTTTCAAGTGATTTTACTTCGATATTGACATGCATATTAGATTTGTTTATAAACAGCTAAGGATTCAAATGTACTTTCTTTACAACTTTAGTTATTTTACCCAAGCCAAATAATTTTGTTATTGTTCGCGATATTTGTGTACTGAAATTAAATATATTTTCGGATAATCGATTGTTAAGAAATGATTACTTTGAAGGAATAGAAATTCGAATAATCAAATTTTTTGATCGCTTTCCTTTTGTCGAACTATTAAATCGAATTTAGTATCACATACAATGTTAATATTTGTAAAAATATGTATGGAAAGACAAGAACATCACAAGATTTACAGTTACTTTTTTCTAAAAATGTTACTTTGTTAAATATATGTAGATATTAAATTACAGTTATCGAAATGAGAAATTAAAACCGGAGAAAATTACAGAATTTCTATTTATAATCGTGTAATTATGAAAATTTAAGGAAATGAAGAACATTGACAATTTTCTTAAAATATTCTATTCTTTCAAGATGCTACCTGAGAATATCGAAAAACTTTGGATTATAATGTTACCGAAAACGTGAGAAAATCGCAGAATTTCTGATTATATCATACTAACTTTATTAAAATATTAACGAAAATGCTAACAAGTTGCAAAAATTTTCATTTAATTTTCTTGAAGATCTTCTAATTATAATATGAATGCAGATGCGAGCATGTCGCAAAATTTTATATTAATTTTTCTGTCAGACTTCTAATTATGAGTTGAACGAAACTGGAAGCGGAGAAAATTTTAAAATTTTCATTTCATAGAAAAATTTTTATAATTTAATAAATCGTAACTATTTGCAACGCTAATGAAACTATTAATTGAAAACTAATAAAATTCCTTATTATAAAAAGTTCGAAATTGCGTGGGAAAAATATTATTTCTAAAAAATTATAAATTATAATTATTAATAATCAAAAGTCGAATAAATCGAAAAACTAATAATGATAATCTAAAGGTATCTAAACATACAAACAAATTAAATAGTGAAATTTTCATTTAATTTCCGTAAACCACTTTTGGAAAAAAATAATAAACTGCAGTTATTAATCAGAATAAACAGATTTATGAAAAAAAAGTAAGTAAAATTTTTAATTTCGACACGATTGAAAGTGCAACCAAATAAGATTGCGACTATCTCAATTTCATTCCCTTTAATTGTACACTCTGACAGTTGACAGACTCTGATTTTAAATAATACACTTCAGTTATTAACAATTCTATTAAAAATACGAAACAGTTGCAAAACTCTTACTGGAAGTACGAATTAAAATACGGACAAATGCAATTACGGAATTTTCACTCAATTTAAAAAAAATTCTATTTCTAGAATATAATAAATTGAAATTATAAATAAAATGAAAATTCAAAGAAATCACAAAATTTCTAATTATTATAAGATTGCTGATATGGAAAAATGAAATCTCAAACTTCTACTTGATTTTCTTGAAGAATTTTGTTTTTAACAAATAATAAATTGTAATTATTGATAATTACGATAAAAATTGGAATAAATCATAAAACTCGTAATTATGATACTAATAAAATGCAAAAGAATGAAACGCCAAATTACCATTCAATTTTTTCTGAAAAATTATAATAATAAATTGCAATTATCAACAATACAAATAAACAAATGTTGGAACAATAAATGTTTTTAATTATGATAAAATAAAAAATTAAAGTAAATTTAATTGGAAAATTTCTATTTAACTTCCTTAATTCAATTCCACTTTTAAATGATAGTAATTATTAACAATTCAAATAAGAAATCGAAACAGTCACAAAAATTCTAATTAAAATGTGATTTCAAATACAAACAAATGAAATTGTGGGATTTCAGTTTCATTTGTTTTGAAAAATACTATTTCTAACAAATTATAAATTGTAATTGTTTACGATATGGATGAACGTTTGAGAAAATGACAAAGTTTATAATAATAATAAAATGTAAAATTTATGTAAATGTAATCGTAAAAGTTCTATTTAACTTCCTTAACAAAATACTGTCATGAAATAATACTAAATTATAATTAATACAAATAAAAATTGGGAAAGGTCGCTTCCCATTACAATATAATTAAAACGTACGCGAAAACCGGAAAACTTTCCTTTTACTTTCCTCAAATCCTGTTTACAAACAACAAGAACAATTAACAAATAAAGTTGAAACAAAAGCCCGAAACAATCGCAGGAGTCTTAATTAAAATACGAACGGAATTTCCATAAAATTTCCTGTAGAAATCTCAAGATCGTAATTATTCAAGATACAACTAAAAATCGTGGAAATTCTGCGAATTTCTAATTAGGGCAGGGCACTTAAAAGTTTTGCGCCGATCAGGCTAATCGAGGCAAGCGATGGTTTGGTTAAGGAAGCCCGTTCCCCGTCGAAAGTTAGCAGGGGCTGCTTTTCACGGTTGAAATTTTAAAAAGGGCAACTTGAAGAGTTACACGGAGTTATGCATGCTGAAGGGAGAGTTGCTGGGTGCTCGAACTATAGTCTTTCCACTTTGTCGCGAGCGAAAAAGAAAGAAAGAAAAAAAGAAAGAACGGTTGGCTGTGTTATCCATTAGCTGGGATGCGTCTCTCGAGGGTAAAAAGGCGCTCGATGAGAGCGGCAGCTCTCTCTCATCTCAAAACGCAGCAGAGGTGCCGGAGACGGAAGCGGAAACGTCGCCTCGGGCAAACGGAAATAGGGACAAGGCCCTCGTTCCACCAGAAGGTGCTTCCAACTCGTCCCTTTGGTCGGCTTTGAATGTCAGTGAGTAAAAATGTTTGCTTTTCAAATCAGACCGAAAGTGTCCTTCACTTTGCTCCTGTTAATTTTTCCTGATAAACACGCTCTTTTTTTCACGGTATTCAATACCGGTATATCATGGTTGAACTTCGTTTAGGGACAGCATACATTAATCCTTTTGCATGATCTGATAGCATTCATTAAATATAGATGAAATAGTATGATTTTGAATTTCGAAACGTTGCTTCAAAAGTATCGGCAGTTTTGAAATAATATTCCACGTAAGAATACTTTATTTCAAATTCGTCAAATAATGCACCTTACAAAAGTTTTTGTGATGCTTCTACTTCTATTTTAGTTTAATATGGTTTAATTAATTTATTGAATTTGATGGAATAAAACTATCAGTCGACTAATTATATATTTACTCTTTATTTATATACAAATTCGTATAAGATTTGATTTGATATTGGAAAGGACTAGATTTTTGAACAACCAGTCCGACATAAATTTTCTTTAATTTGCTATTGGTTTTTATTGTTTCCATCAAAGGAACTTTTAATGAAATCCGTCAGCAGTAGTTTCAATTTCACGGTATACGTCTTTTATTAACTTTTCTCTTTTCGTTTTAGAGTACCTAACCTTTATTAAATTCTTTATAAAGGGAAAATATCTACCTGTACTTAAAACAATGAGGAAAATGTTATTAAGAATTTTATTAAAAGTTTTACGTGTCTACGGAAGATATGTGAAACGAATCAGGTTGTTTAAATATATTTCTGCAAATAGCATAATTTTGAGCAATCTTTTAAATCTTTAAGCTGATTATTCATCATTGAAAATGCACTAATTTTTCACTGTTATAAACTTTGCATGACATCATATTTCGAATACTGTTCTTTAGTTGAAACTATAGGAATTGAGAAAACGTTTAATTTATTTAAATTTAATTTGTTACAATCGTAGAAATACAGAATAATTTATGCTATCATATATTTTAATGTATTAATTAATATCGATTAATAATTTATTTAATATAAGTGGAGTACTAGATATAGAGTAATTTATTTACAGAAAAATGAATTAGTACATTTCTCAGTATCTTTGTAAAAAGATTTGTTGATTGTTAGAAATATTACAATTTCAATTATTTCATTAATTTAATAATTAATGTTATAAATTAATAAATATGTTAAGGTGCATGATAAAAATAGTAATTAAAATCGTGAATTCCAAAAGGATTGATCAAGTAGTAATTTATTTACTAAAATTCTGAGAAGCACAAAAGCGTATCTTAATTTCAATATAAAGTTGACACAACTGGATAAAGATTATCGTACAACAGTTTCTTGAATATTAAATTTTTGTTATAAGAATACGAATGAAGTAGTATTACATCACTCTATTTATTTTTGAAATATTATTTATTCATTCTTATATAACTTTGTAACATAATATTATTTATAAAAATATTATTTTTGTTTTGTATCCTTTTATTGTTATGACAACTTTTAATTTTCAATAGACAATATTTCTGTTTTTGAAAATTCAGACAAACATTAATTTGAATTTTATTTTAAACAAGAAATTGTGTTCTTGTTATTATTACCGCCTCTAACAGTATAAAATCATCTCTGTTCGATTATTAATGTTATTTTCATACTAATTGCAGAAATAGAAAGTAGTTAGAAATTATAGATAGAAACCTTAAATTAATTTTCATTTAAATATTTAAAATGTTTTAATAATGTCTCAAACTGTTTAAATATTTAAAAAGATAGAAACCTTAAATTAATTCTGATTTAAATATTTAAAATGTCAATTGGTAAAATAACAATTTAAGTAATAAAATCTTGAAATAGAAAGTATAATTCATACCGTAATTTCTGGAATATTTGATATGGTAACGATTTCAACAAAATATAACGTTTTAAACGTTAAACATATTTAAACTAAAAATATGACTAATATAAAAAATAAATCAATAAAAAAGTAATGTATTCAAGTAAGGTAATATACATATTTAAAGTGATCGTATCGTACGGTTATACGATAATATTCGTGATTACTAGCTTGTTTTAAATTATCACAACATAATTAATTAGCCCATAACTAATCCTCCAATCACTTGAATCTACTTGACTTACGATATGATAGTAATTAGAAGAATCATAAGCATGCGACTTACCAATCATTGACTTACACTACTGTACTCGTGACGTATTTTCAACATTGATCCACGATTGATTGATGCTGCTATATGTATAGTAATACATTATATTTGCAAAGAAGAAAATATATTCATCCACTTGAGTTATCTCCTCTTTGAGGTTGGTTAAAGTTATATATACAGAGCAGAGATAACCACGCTATACAACATAGCAAAGCATTTGTAAAAATATGTCAAAACATAAAAGATAATGATATTATAAAACAGAGTAAAACATTTATAATAATATGCCAACACACAAAAATAATTACACCATAAAATGTTATAAAACGTTTTGTAAATGTTTCAAATTATGTGTTAAAATACAAAATGTATCAAAACGTATAGGCAGCCATACCATAAAACACCACATTTGTAAAAATATATCAAAAGATATAAATAATTATATTATAAAACAAATTAGTAAACATATGCAGAGTAATAGCATAGAACTTAATATCATATACAGGTGTATGTGTACACCTGATCAATCACATAAGCCATAAGCAAACACATCAGAGTGAGCATGAACACGTGTTTATTCGAGTGTATGACCATGTTAGGAAACGCACTAATAGACGGTGTTCCCAGAATAGTGGTGCAATCGGAAAGAGGGTGAATTTACATGAAAAAGTAAATGGAAAATGTAAAATAACATTGTTCACTACGCAGCTTCATTTAAGAAAAAATTGAATTTCAAAATTTTTCAAGTATTTGTGAAAAGGTTGTTTACAGCGTAGAAAATGACAAAGTCAGTAAATTGTTTGTTAATTCTATCCTAACATTAAAAAACAACAAATATATAATAAATATTATAAATTAGTACATGTAATTACTAATGTCACTAAAGTACATTAATACCCACATCTGTAATGTTATAAAGAACAACTGAACGAACTGTACTATTAATGATAAGATTTATTTATTTCATAACATTTATTAGTTCTTAAATTAATGAAGAATTTATATTTATCATTTTATGAAGAAACTTTTCTACAAACACTTCAAAACAGTTCAAAACGAAACTGCATATTGGGTTTATTTTTTCACAAAGATTTATCCTTCTTTCGATTTTAACCAGTAATTCCCTATGGTAATAATACAAAAAATACACTATAAACGCACATAATAGGATATTTAAAATTACACGCAAAGTAATAACTTATGAGCTGTTTATTTTGAAAGTGGGGCAAGTCGATTTCTTGTTTTCGCGAGATATTAAGGGTTTGCATTTCAATAAATTTTAAAATATTGATAAGCACAAATAAACAAATTTCTTATATTTGTAGTGTTGGATTACATGTGTTTATCGTCTAGTAGTGTTTAAAGTGCTGGCTAAAAAAGTTAAGCCTTATTATATCTAAATGACCTAGCCTCAATTTTAAAATTATTTTCTGTAATCATTAATTAAACGGATAATATTTCAGTTGTTCACTTATTCTTTTTTTTTAATTTCTTTGAACCATTTCGATCCGAATTGTCGTCATATTCAGATCCTGACTCGAAGATTCTTCTTTTATTACCAATTCTCGCGGGTCTTACTTCTATGAAAATACTAGAAATAATAAAATTCCTTGGAAATGAGGATTTTATTGAAGTGACGTTATTACCTAGAAAAGAATTTTTATTTTCTTATTATTACGTACCAGCTTCACTTCCAGGTACGTCACAGTTATATGTTCCGATTAAATTATTTCGAGCCATATCTTTTTGTTATAAAATAAACCACGATTCGTAGTAAATTTTCAAATAACAGTGCAATTGATGGAGTTATCGTCGACATGTCACTGACCATAGTCGCCTTCGACAGCTTCTTTATAAACTCAGGCTGAAAATGAAAGTGGAGTGTCGCAGCCAGGATGGTAACGAGACCATATGGAGCCTGGTCATCCTGACCCTGGCAGACAACGTGTCGTTGGGTTTTTTCCAACAAGTGAGGATTCGTTCCCTATAAAAACCATCGGGAAAGCAGGGGCACATTACATTGCGATTTGTTGTTTTCATTTGGTAACTAGATCTACAGATCCTCACACATATTGAGGTTATGTCACCAATATTATACAATTTGTAGCATTTCACAGTATGGCCCGTGTTACAAAAATTTACCGGAGGTAAATTGTACCGTAATATATTCGGCTAAAAGTAATTTCAACCTAAGATGGACTTACACCACTTTTAAAATAGCAGCTCTATTATAAACAAGTGATTGACGGGTAAATGACGGTTACCGTATAATTAATTAAAATTTGATCCTGCTCAGATTTGAAATGTTACGAGAGCAACAGAAGCAAGAAATTCTATTGCATATTATGTTCCCTCGATCGATATATCAAAGTTACTTGTATTTTAGAACGAGTTAATTTTACTAAAACATGCTTCATGACAGCTTTTGTTTTCATAGTAAAATAATATACAAATATAGTAATTATAATGTTTGATATTAAATAATAATCATATGCTATAATTGATATATAATTATTAGAATTTTTATATATTGTAAGATATTAATTATACATTATAAACAATATCTAAATCATACATTATAAACGTTCTCTTAATTTTATTTGTTTCTGTATCATAGTTATTTTTTAACTCCATTTATTTATGTATACATTATAAATGAATGGTTATATATTATTTCAGAATAATTGTATATTGCAAATGTTTTTCAATTTTTAAATTAATTATTTATTAATTACTTATGCGCCGACTAGTGGCAATGAACATAGGAGTGAAACCGCCACAGTAATATAATATTTATTGAAAATTACATTACTTTATAACTTTCTCATATATTTTGGTAATTTTTATGTATATGTATGTTAATACTATTTTATTAATTATTGTTGTTACATTTTATTTTCTTACAGTCTCTAATTTTATAGTCATTTATTAATTACATTATTGTATTAACTGAAATTTTTATCTTCTGTTACAACTTGTATATTTAGATACATATTGCAAAGATATTAGTTATTATGGATAAACTTAATTTTATGACAATTTTTTATTTTATTTGATTTTTGTAACTTTCATGCTTTCATATATTGCATATATTTTTATATAAGTCAATATTATTGCCGCAATACATTTTTTCATACAGTATATTAATTTAAAAATCAAATTTATTACATAGTAATCATAATATAATACATTTTCTGAGTTGTGTTATTTCTTGTACTGTACTTCTGCAGAATATATTAAAGTACTAATTAGAGCACTTTAGCATTAATTATTACTAAAGTATTTCAGTATTAATTAAAATGCATTACACACAGGGAGCCTCAGTTTTTTCCCAAATTTTATCGACATATTCTGTACGCAAAGATAAGAAAAGGAAGTATTATATTAGCACAGCATTTTAAACACTATTAAAAAGTTGTAACAAAAATACAAGATGTCAACTGCTTTATCGTTCAATATTACATACACGGTGTCCTAGTATTACCAAAAAAATTTTATCATTACATACCATAGTAAAAGTAAGAAAATATTATATAAACACCGATTTAAAAAGTGTCTAATAAAAATTATAACAAAAACACAGAAGTAGATAATTTGTTAATCATTAAAGTTAATAACTGTATAATAAAATCGTCTATTGTCAGTTCGTATATTTATCATAAATTTTCAATAAAGCATTCAGCAGTTTATGTTCATATAGGGTGTTTCATTTGTTATGGATCCATCAATGTCTTCGTTATTTTTGTCGATACACAAAACTGTTAGAATAAATGTTCCGGTTTGAAATCACGAACGATTTTCAATACGTTACATCTTCTTCACACTTTCATGTACAGATTGACGAATAAAAACTGGGACATCCTGTGTATGTATCTCGTGTATTATGCAGCTATAAAGAATATACCACATATATCATTTCACCGCAAAATTGCTTTGCTTCTGCATACCAACAGTAGCTAACTTACGACTTCATTTAACCCAGCTTATCCCAAGCAAGCTAGCAACGTGCTAATCAGTGCATGACAGAGATATCATTGATCGTTTTCCAAGCTGACAGATGTAGAAATCAACGATAATAACCTCACAATTCACAGAAACAATTACCTTTACCCTATTCATTTTCCAAATGGTCTCACGCGACATACAATTTATATTTGCAGTGTTACTAAAGTAAGATTATCAGTTTTTAACCTGTCAGTTTTTTTTCTGTTCTACCCCTGTGTTCTGTTCGGGTCCGATTGACCCAAAATGGAAATTTGATATTTAATAATTTCTTAAACTAGTGATTACTGTCTTGTATGTCGGACACGTAGGGGTTTAGTTTTTAAATGAAGGAGTCAATCATGATTGTATAGTTCATACATGCTTATTATAATACATTTACTATTCCATTCGCACATAATTTATTAATTTTTAATAAAATTGTCGCAAAGATATATTTATCCAGTCAAATTATTCACACTTTTTCTGATATACAGAGTGATTCACAAACCAACATATTTTTCCTTGTTAAAAAAGATAAATCTAAGGATTATGTACTCAATATAATATTTCTTTTGCAAGTATTATAGTGCACGTGCATTTTGTTGTTACACAATCTTATTAGTTATATTATACACTGTAATTTATTAATTGTGTATTAATTGCATAATGCTTATATATTAATATTAAGAATGTATTCTTATATACATATATATTGTATATTTTATATATAAGTAAAAGAAGAACAAAATGATGAAATAATAATCAACACAGATTTAAAGAAAACAATCTTAACTTTATCTCAAAAGGACTTGTTAAACATTTCGACCACTTTGGCAAGTTCACTGTTAACTCTGTAACAATGACATAAATCCTAAAAGAATTTATAAATATAGACACTGATAAAATCGACATGACATTCGTTCCAACATAAAACGTCTACATATGTATATCCTGAATACATATGTATATTAAAACATTCTTTCCCTTCACCCAGAAAGCCTTGTTGCAACAAGGTTAGACCCTGTTACAAGTTTAGACCTTGTTACAAGAAGGTTACACCTCGTTATAATCGCACATATCAACCCGTATAAAAACCAAACGATAATAGTAACAAAATTGTTTCAGCATCCTCGTCCCCGACTCGTCCTAAGGGGGGCGTCTACAGGTCACGTAAGAAGTTCCGCAAAAGCAAGGAATCGAAAAATTTGGTCACGAATCGTCAACGCGAGGCCACCGAGGACGTTCGCGAGAATGAGATCAGAGGCAAGAGAGGTGGATCCCCGAAGAAGTCGAAAGATTCACCAGCTCGAAGATATCGTGCCGAGCGACGAAGAAGGAGGAAGAATCGCGAGCGAAAACGCGGCAGGAAAAGAGGCAGACCGAACGGTGATCGGGATGGTCGAAGAAATTCCAAGTTCAAGAGAAGAATGAACGATGCACCTGCTGCCCTAATGCTGGGCAAGATCGAGGGCAACATTTCCGGCTACAATTCGTCGGACGTGAGCTGGAGGGAGCAATTTTCGAACGGGTCCTCGGTGGATGCTGCTAACACAACCTCGTCGAACCTGCAGGATCAACTGACCACCGAATCCACGAGGCGATCTACACAGACCACCTCGCGTTACAGGGGTCACGAGGACACGGTCGAGAGGGAATTCTCGAAGCAGCTAGAGAAGGAGATCTCCCGCACTCAAATGGAGGATCCAGCCAGTTTGGAGAATCGTATCCTGGGCAGCTCGGTGTCGAGAGGATACAAGGAAACCGAACGTAAACAGGAGAGTTATGCCGGAGAGGCAAAGTTCGGCAGTTCCAGATACGATGCCGATAAAATGTTGGGTTACTCGAAGACCGAGGAGGATCTGCCTATTCTGGATCTGGAGAACGAGGTGCTGGCGAGAACCCTGAAGGATTACAACGCTTATATGACATCGAGCTTGAAGTTATCGATGTTGCCCCGACGAGAAGTCGACCAACGAAAAGCTGGGGGATCGCGTTTTTATGGGAAACCCATAATCGAGCAAGCTGAGGTCGACAGGCTGAAAAAGAAGAGCACGGAAACGGCGAGCACCACCGAAGCGAACGACGATGATACGAAGGGAGATTTATCGTGCATAAATGGAACGTTCGTGCCGGCACCCCTCACGAGGCATGCGCTGATCAAATATGTAAAGTAAGTGGTTTTTGATATGAATTATTCAACTCATTTTGGATAGTTGCTAACGGGAGTTTAAACGAAGATTTCGTTTATGATGTCGGGCTGTTGCGTTGTTTCCGTGTAACGGCCGGATAAAAGCTTTTAGAAGTTTTATGGACTGTGACGCACTTTCGTAAATGTATCTCGTTTTTATGATATTGGTTGTAATTTATTGCCTTACGAAATTGTGTACTGAATAGTAATATTCTGGTGAATAAGATATTCAAGTTTTAGAAATTTTCAAGCGTCGAAGTATGAATATTGGGAACTCTTGAGGTTTCAAAATTTGATAGTTTCAGATTTAAGAAATTTGAAAATTTTCATATTTTAGAACTCTAGGATTCTAGACTTCGAAGTTTCGATGTTCTGAAATAACAAAGTTATAAAGTTACTGAATTTTGGAATTAAAAAGTCTTAAGTTTGAAAAATTAAAAAATTTTAGTTTTAGGACTTTAATGTCTCAAAGCATCAAAGACATGGAATTAAAAAAATTAGAAATAATTGAATTTCAGGATTAAAAATCTCAAATTTCAGAAATGTAAAAGTTTCCCAATTTTTAAGTTCTAGGATTTAAATATATCAATGTTTCGAAATTCTGAAATTACAAAGCACCAAAATCACGGACTGTCAAAAACAAAAGATAAAAAATTTCAAAAATTACATGAATTAAAAATTTCAAAACTTTAGAACTTCAATATTCGAAAATATCAGACTTTCAAAATTACACAGTCCCAAAAATGAAAAAAGCTACAAAATCTCGAGTTTAAGTATTTCAAATATTTATTATTTTATAATTTCGAAATTTAAGAATTCTAAAATTCAAACATTCGAACGTACTTGAATTTCAAATTTCCAAAATATTTGAAACTCAGAATTTCAGTGTTTAAAAATTACAATTTTCCAAAATTCAAAAATGTCTGAATCTTAAAATTTCGAAATCGACAGTGAATTCCTATAAAAATTCTAAACATTTGAAATAATGCACTCTGAAAATGATTTTTAATTACAAATTGATTTATTACAACTATTATTATACTACTAAAAAACACGTTCAACAGTTACAAAATATTTGTTAGTTATACAATTTTATTCAGTTCTGTCAATTATTCATATCATATCAGTTCTTTTTCACAGAATTTATTCATTATAATTATTATACATATTCATACATTAATCGAATCAGAATTTCATAGAAATTTATATTTCACACATTCATTAAATTTTAATTAAATTAAAGTGTAAATGGCTCTTGTACTTCGTTATATTGGTCATATAAAATTATTCAATTAATAAATTAATTAAAAATTCATAGAAATTCCATTCATTAATTTAATTGATAATTAAATTTATGCCAATATTTCATAATTCCAAATATTACAAAAATGTCTCAAATAACGTTTATCGCAGTTCAGAATTAAAAATTAAATTAATACACGGTTGAGAAGTGTATATTAGTTTGATGAAATTTTTTACTTCAATTTAATAATGTTACTAATGTTATATAGTTTTTTAATTTTCAAGGTAAAGTTGTCTAATATGCGATCAATTTTCGTAAAAACTCTCGATTGAGAACACTTTCATTATAATTCGACCTTTACGCAATTAGACCTTTTCAAATATACAGTACATACCTTTTAAAAATAAGATGTGTAATTTTTTGCAGTTTACTAGAAAGTACAATTTTACAATAAACTTGAAATTTCATATCAAAGATTTTATATGTAATTTCATATGTATATACATTAGCATGTGTTAATTTGTAAATATGGTAATTCTACTTACAGTATCTTTTCAAACTGTACTACAAGAAAATGAAGTTTCTTTGACATCTTTAAAAATAACCATTCAATACATAAAATATCAATTTAACATCATGTATCATGTTATACAAAAACGAAAATATTCACAATATTAAATCCTATCAGTTAATATAAATTGCATACAATTTAAAGATAAGAAAATACAGCAGTAGTGACCAAAACTGATAAAGTTGGCATGACTGAAACATGTACCTTATAAATTCATATTGTTTTACAAACGACTGGAATGTAATAAAAGAATGTTACTAGAATTTAATACAGTAAGAAAAAGTTTGACTCCTTCATAGTCAAATAAAAAATAACATCACATAATAAGCTATAATCTCTTATCAGAAGAGATTACCACATTAGGTAACTTTACCCTAACACAATTAAGCTAATAAATTAAACCAACATTTTTAGAAACCTTTGTTCTACGCATTAACTTAAATTGCAATTAAAGTCGAACACATTCCGCAATATTCTTCATTCATTCATCACAAACATTCTAAAGATTCTGAATAATACGTATTGAAAATGTATCTTGAATGAAAAATCGGTTAAACGTAGCGTATTTCCCGAGAAACATATTTCACAATTTTCAAATGTCCATTCTCCAATTCTGCGAGCTTTTCATAAAACCGTTTGCTCTGCGTCATAAAACTTGTTCTCCTTCGAGAAATGAAACGTTTATAATAGCCGTTCGCGTTGTTCATTTACTTGGAACTTTTTCATGAACAGGGGCAAAAGGTTATTCGAAAAGCCTTCTCTTAGTCTGTTCTTTAATCGAGCGCATGGCCGCGTTGCAATGAACGTGTCACCCCATTGCCGGCTGTAAAATTTCTCCCTTTTCGTTAGGAAACTGAATTACTGGGACAAGTTCGTAGCTGGGACTGCAGGGCCACCAGAAAACTTTCAGATCGAAAAGCTAGAACTTTTCAATGCTTCGACGTGCAGGAATTACTTCGCTCAGCTATAAAATATAGAAAGATGGAGGAAGTAAGCGGAGAAGCGAGTGTAAATGGCAAATAAATCTTGACCCGGAGCAAATATTGAATCAAGGGGTGAAAGAACAGTCTACGAAAATACTTTTGCGTGAGAAGGATATCGCGAAGGAGATTAAGAAAGAAAAGATTAAATCTGGCCGAAAGAGCTGACTCGTGATCCGCAAATGTTACCTCATTTTTATAATACTAGAGTGAATTTCATTCGACAGATCTATAAATTGATTGAATATATCAAAATATCTTATAAATTTCGAATTTGGGTATATTACACATAAAGTGACTGATTTTGGAAATAGAGTACGACGGGAAGCTTAAAGTTCAACAAAAATTACTACCTAAATGTTTGACTGATATTTTAGATGCAAAATGGCTGGTCGTCGCTTATAGCAAACGATCGACTTCGGAACATTTAAAATATGAAACAATTTGATGACATAAATTATCGCAAGGTAGCACTTATATTGCATCAAATTGCAGCTTAAAATTTACTGAAAATTACCATGCAAACATTTCCTTAATGAAGTTTGTATAAAATTGTTAATCGTTGCATAACCATCTTACTTTAACCATTATACAAAGTACTCGATGTGACGATATACTGAGAACCACTTAATTCATATAGAAAAAGATTAGGAAATGTTTATATAATTATTTTTAGCAATTTTTAAGCTTTAAATTGGTGTATCACAAGTACTGAATTTTAGCACTTTTATGCCTATATTTAATGTTTATAGTAGTGATATCAAATCATTTCAGAATTTATATGTTCCGAAATCTGTTTTCAACAATTTAATGCTACTTTTCAAGTATTATATCTGAACATTTGTTGTTCCCTCAATTAATGGTTAGAGATAAACGAATTGAAGTTAAGTAAAGTTAGACATCACAACTATCATAAGACGAATTTAAAAAATTGCAATATAAGAGTTTATAATTTTAATTACATGATTTTGGTTATAAATGAACATTATTAATGTGTACACAATTTATACAATTTCCCTAAATTCTTTCTTGCTATTTTTATTTTTTGAGTAATAAAAAATCACTTCTTAAATTATTAATTTATTTCCAGAGTTGGATAAAATTTAAGCTATATTATGTATCTGAAACTGTCACTAATAGCTATTTAGGAAAGATGTACAACACTTTAAAAGTTAACCTGGTGGTGTTAAGTTCAGCTACTTTATAAGCTACGAATTTAAATTCTCATTTTTTTTCTAGAAAATACTGTTCCTAAACGAATATTCTCAGGGTAAAAGAAGAGTTTGTATGTCATTTAGCAATAAACCATAATGTTATAATACCTGTTGCACTTTTAAAATGTTGATAGTATCATTGATTATTACCTGTCTGTCGTTTAAATAAAAAAAAATTCGTTTCATTCAATTATCGCTATAATTGAAAATAAATGATGCTGTAATTATTTTATTTACAATTATTTTATATAAGATGAGTGGTAATGTCACTCATGGAAATAACTAATATATTGTATGCACAAATTAACAAACAGCAATTTAAAACAAAATGTAACATGTATATTGCAGTTCAAAATTCGCAATTATTTTCAATGACTTTGTATCCAGAATAGCTGGCGATTTTTAGAGGGTAAAGACAGTACCTGAAAGATCACGAGGAAACGATTTCATAAAAGATTTTCTCGAGAATGCTAAATTTATTATAGTTACGATCAAATTTACGATAAGACACTGATGCGTGTAATAGTTTCGAAGTATTTTGGGAATTTTATTTTCAGTACGTTTATAAATTCAATGGCAGAAAATCATAAATCTTTCCTTCGGACCTACATTATCTTGATGGGAAAGTATCGATCAGATATCTTTCGTCCGCCACCTGCGCAAGTTCTTGGAGTGTGAGCAGTAAACCCATCAACAAATTAATTCCTACGATCGACCATACGTTTTTTCTACTTCAAAACCACTATGTATGGCTTCGATAAAAGCGAGAAAAATAGTTTAGTGCAAGATTTAGATGATCAGATAAGAATAGTAATATTGTAAAATAATATCTTTATGTTAAAAACATAAAAATAGTTTATATTGCTTATAGAAATATTTTGTAAGACAAGACATCTCATGATCATACATTTACAATAACGTATTTTAAACTATATTTGTAATAAAACACATTTCGACATAGGATACTTCTATTTAAATATTTTCAAAATAGAATATCTCAAACTGCAATATTATAAAAGATTTTCTGAAGTTAAGAATCTTGAAATAACGTCTTTCATATTAAAGACATTTTCAAGATAGCATATTTCAAATTAAAATAATGATACATTTCAAAACAAAATATTTCAGGACAAAACATTTTGAATTATAATAATGGTACGTTCCAAAATAGTATTTCAATATACACTATGAAACAAAAAATGTTTGAAATACGCGTATTTCAAAATAGAGTGAATGATATTAAAATATTTTCAAAATAGAACAATCTAAATTTGTTTTTGATTAAAAATAGCAGATGCTGAATTAAAGCATTCTTAAACAAAATATTTCACAGTATAATGTTATAAAGTAGGATATTTTAAAATATATGAATTTGCAAATAAAATATAAAAATGAAATATTCTAAAATGTATAATGTATTTCAATATAGAATATTCCAAACTAAAATGCTAAAAGCTTAACAGATTAGCAGATTAGCAGAAATTATTAGTGTTTATGCACTGGGAAGTATTAAATAAGTAATTCAAAGTGTACCGTATAAAAAAAGTTTAACGTAGAAACTGAAGTGAAATTCAAAGTGTACAACAATATGAATGATAACACAATAATAATATAATATATGAGTATACGCTCGTCAAAGTCCAAGATTACAGGATTTCGCAGTCTTTCACTTCACATCACAGGATTTCGCTTTCTCGACTTTGAAAATTTAGCCTTTCAACGGAAAGAAACTTTTTTTAAAAGTCGTGTTTGGAGGAGTAACGATGGAAATGAATTCCGTGATTGGTTATACTCTTATTTTGGCGAACAGCACTGCCATTTGTTAGATAAATACACGCCTCCGAAGTAGCGGTCAGGTAATGTTTGGGAAATTAACAAAGTCCTGACCTCGACTCGCACACCCACGATGCTCTTTTATTGGTTAACCCCTTGCCGCACAATTTTTTTTGTCAGATTCGTCAGTCAAGACAAATTATGGTAAATATTTAGAATAAGGGAGTCACCTCCGATTTCGATCACCCTGAAATATGTTGCCAAGGTCATCCTGAACAACTTATTCCTATACATATGATGATCGGACTCTTTTAGTCTTCGAGATATTCGAAAGAAATAACGCGCTTTACTGCCAATATGTTCAAGAGTGAATAAATCGCAACTAGGATTTCCTGTATTATTTTGGGGGATTTCACCTCCCGAAACCTTTCACCCCCACGATAACAATAACCCCAAATCCCTTTGGGATGGACTTGTTTAGGTGCTTCGAAAACACATGTCGGGATTAATGAACGAACAGTATGTAGGTATGAGCTGAATACAATCAAATGCTAAATGGAGCACATATTAGTCATGTTTTCATTTAGACTTTCATTCAAGGGACACATAATTGAAATTATTTTGAACAACGCATCTTGACAAAATATTTCTAAATATTAATACATAACACAACATAACATAAGACAACATAATTCTAAATATTCTAAATATTTATCCTAATTATTCATAACTATAATATTGAAAGAAACAAAGAAACTAAAAATGATGTATTTCATATTCAGCAATCCTTGGCTACACGAATTATAATTCGACATAAACTTCAAAGTAACGAGTACTATAAATTTCAGTAAGAGTTGTCGCATTTGAGCTGTGAGTGCTTCACAAGTCAGACTTGTCAAAGTAAAGCAAGGAGTTAAGCATGCTAAATTTCTGGGTTTCAAAGCTGAAAATCAGTGGCTGTAGCTAAAATTAGTGGAAATGCTCTGCCTTTGTTTTAAAATTGTGTAAAAGGGAACAAATGTATAAAAAGAAAATTTATTCAGAAACTTGATAAAAGAACAAAATCAGACATTATTTACTTACTACGTTATCGATAATATTAAATGGAAATAGGGGATGCTGCATATTTACAGTGCCTATACGCAAGCCGCTACTGTTGGAAATGCTAAATCAAAGAAAGCAATATTCTTTAGAAATGTTCGAACAAAATTTCTTCAGACCATTAAATAGATTTGTAATATTGAATATGTTGACGCTGCTCTACGATGCATCGCAATAAGCTGAAACTACAGCAACCTGTTCCTGTATTGCTTGTTCACGTTATTACGTATTAATTGTATTTCATACAAGTCCAAACAATTAGAACAAATCGATTGCCTGTAGCTTGAACCGGCCACGCAGTACAGAAACGCAACAGTTATTACAATTTCATGTAGTTTCATTTCGAAACGTTTGAACAGTTGCAATTGATGTTTGTTCAAGGTCCTCGATACCTGGCCACGAGTATTTGGAAGCCGACTATGAATGCGCCCCGGGATTCTACATGGCGAGCACAACAAGCAGGTTGCTTTGCAGAAATCGTCAATGGATAGGAGAGCCGCCAAAGTGTAAGGTCAAGGAGAATTTCGAAGGCGTGTGTGCCGAAGCTTTCTGTGATCATGTCTGTAAGGAAATCGACGG
Organism: Megachile ligniseca; assembly: GCA_945859555.1. NCBI lineage: Eukaryota > Metazoa > Arthropoda > Insecta > Hymenoptera > Megachilidae > Megachile > Megachile ligniseca. The sequence continues at coordinate 2,239,354 of OX243778.1, forward strand.
TAGACCGGTGTGTTCCTGTTATAAAGGTTTCCGCCTGGAAGGCGATAAATGCGTAGGTAAGCAACATTCATCTTACCTAATCTAGAAGGATCCACTTCAAACATCTCATCGCTTAATTGATGGCTTGTTTTAGACCTTTGATTACGTCGAAATCATTTAGCTATAAATAGAAATTAAATTTTGGATAACTTTGATTAAATTTTGGTACTTTGTATAAGACATTATTTGTAACAATATTATACTTAGTAATATTATATATGATTTATTATATATTATAGTATAATATTATAAAGTAATAAAACATGCTTCATCATTTATTACAATATTCTAATAAATAGTAATACATATATTTCATTATTTATTATAATATTATAGTCAGTAATAATATGTAGAATTTATTATTTATCATAATATGAAGTAATAACATATATAATTTATTGTCTGTAACAATATTATAACAAATAATAATATCTGCAATTATGTATAATAATTTTATAATAAATATTGATATGTGTAATTAGAAGAATTTAATTTAATTTTTGGATTGAGCGATATCAAAATCAGTGGATACTAACAAACCATACATACATATGCTGCAGTGTATGTATGAGTATACTGAATCCACGGATATGTCTCCTGTATTTAACATGTTTCTAACATGTTAATCAATATATAGATGATATCATTGAATAATGTCAATTAAGTCAATTAAGCGATGAATATAATAAAAATTAATTTACATATTAACATTATTTTTTCCTTAATCTTTTAGTAATCTTCACGTATTATATAATTTACTTCTTTTTTATATATCATTTTTCTTTTAAACTTTTTCGTTGAATTACATATCGTTGCAAGGATAATTAATAAAATATCTCTCAATGTCCTAACTTTGACACAATTAAAATTACAGATTAAAAAATAATTTCAATTTGAAATCGTATAAGATGTACGTAGAATAATTTCAATTTCGAAAGTACTGACAGGAAATGGATGGATACGAAAAGTTTCATCAATTCAAAACTTCATTGCAATGAACTAGTATTCAATTCGGGCTTCTTGTTCTTTCCGTCTATTCAGAGCAACTTTACCCTCTATTTGTCATATATATATATTTCCTGGAATAAAATGGAAGTTCACTTCACTGGACTTTTCGATTAAACCGGCTTTTCAGCTAATTCGTATTACCTGTCCTTCCAATCTGTTTGGATTATCGAGAGTTTATTGCATTTCTATATCGTCCACTCTCACCCTAACGGAATTTAATTGAATTTTTCATTATCATTTGATTCCGACTACTTTACGACTTGATCGAATTAACGAAGCTCGAAAATTAATAATCATGCGAGAAATATCGAGGAAACTGGAGATGTACGAATGTTTTTCTCTGGAACGCGGTTCGAATCGTTCCTTTAAACGTCGAGACATCGAAAAAGGAAAAGATGGAATAAAAATCTCAAGTACCCTTTGCTCCCTTTCCTTTTTTCGTTGAAAAACACGCGAGCGAACTTCGAAATAAACTTTTCTGTTCGATTTTTATGGAAAACGGGAGACCATGTAGTCGAAATCGAAGCAACGGAGAAGGGAAAAATGTCTGAAACGAAATCGTTGATGTTTTAATACGAACAGGAAGAACTTGTCGATCGCAGAACACGGAAGCTGTCGATATCTCAACGACTGTCCTGTCGATATTTCATCTCGAGAAATTTCTTTTCTATCCATCTGACAGGTCTCCTTCCATCGGAGAAATGTTTCTACGTTTCAGTATTCATTTCGACGGGGAGAAAGAAAGTGTTCGAGTCAGAAAAAATTTAATAGTGCGAACTATTAAAAGATTCGATCGATATCGATCGGTTGTATACCAAATGTGAAAAGTTCGGGACGAATTCATCGCGTAAATGTATTGCCAAATCCTATGGCATATTATTTTGAAGCTCAACATTTGATCAAAATTACCGTGTAAATGTTTACTTAATGTCCTTGATGCAAAATTGCTGCTTGTCAATTACAGAAAATAATAAATTCGTATTAATTATTAATTGATTTATTATATATCAGTTATTTATTGATTTATTAATTGGTGCATATGATGTCAGTTTTAACAAATAATGCTCACGGTGTATTATTTTGAAGTTTAAAATTTTATGAAAATTATTATGTAAATATGTAATGAATATTCTTGATATAAAACAAGAACTTATTCATTAAACAAAAATTTATTCATTATAAATTATTTATCTATTTATTGGTGTATACAAAATCAGTTATGATTCCGTTAGATAAAAGTATTGCAAAATAATATTTATGGCAAATAATTCTGAAATTCAATTTTACATGAAAACGATTGTGTAATGGTTTTATTTTAAATTAGTATTTTCCAAATTAGGATATAACATCTTTACAACAGAATATTTTCCGAATTTAGTATCTCAAATTAGCGTATTCTAAAATAGGACACCTCAGTATAGAATGTACAAAATCCCAGAATTGAATATTTCAATGTACAATATCCCGGTATTGAATATTTCAAATTGTAACACCTTCAAAATAGAATATTTTGAATTAGAATATTCCACAATGGAACTTTCCAAATTGGAATACATCAAATTGGAATATTTTGAAATAGAATGTTCCAAAACTGGATATCTTAAAACCAAATATTGCAAACTAAAATAATTCGAAAATAAAATATTCCAAGATAAGATGTTTCAATATAAAATAAAATAGTTTTTTAAAATAAATGATTGACTTTTCATTTAACCAATCAATTCAAAATTTAATATTGTCTATTAGCAATGCAACAATTAAACAAATTCAAAAAGGAAGATTCTTAAACATTTAGATCTCTAAATGTTAAAGGAATATTTTCACTATTAAGTATCAATACTTTCTGAGTTATACGATATTTGTTTGAAATAGCTAATAGAAGTTCGAAATATTTTTTGCAATATAAGCAATTGAGTGATCGATACTGTTTGATCAGGAAATATTTACCTTGGGCCATTGTTTGCCGTTACTGATAGTGAGGCATATTGTATTGGGAATATTGATGAAGTGTTTATGCATGTAGTAATTTGCATCAAACTTTAACCTTCAAATTGACGTATCATAAGTGTTACTTTGTGATACGTCGTCGATATTTCAGTCCACAATCAATTTGTATACATTAATGGAACTTTTAAAGTCTTGTACATTTTTCCTAAATAGTTATTAGTGACAGATATATAAAATAGCTTAAACTTTTATCTAACACTCGAAATAAATTAATAATTTAAGAAGTGATATTTTATTACTCAAAAAATAAATAGAGCAAGAAAGATTTTAGGGAAATTGTATAAATCGTGTACACATTAATAAAGTTCTTTTATAATCAAAGTCATGTAACTAAAAATATCAACTCTTATACTGCAATTTTTTAAATTTGTCTGATGGCAGTTGTGATGTCTAACTTTACTTAACTTGAATTCGTTTATCTCTCATCATTAATTGAGGGAACAACAAATGTTCAGATATAATACTTGAAAAATTAGCATTAAATTGTTGAAAACAGATTTCGGAACATATAAATTAATATAAATTAAGGATATTATCGAGTTTATATAGTTTCTTTTATTATGATTTACGGTTCAAACTCATGTGCCAGAAGTGTCATAGTTCGATACTTTCCTGCCTGACCTTATATTTTTGAAATTGGCCGTTTTATGTGTTAGTAATGTAATCATTTTTATCGGACTGGGCGACTGGTAAACTTCTAGCCATCTAATCAGTAAAATAAATTATCTCTCTTGTATAGTACATTATTTTTTGCATAGTAAACTATTATTCTCGGTATTTTACAGAATGTATAACAATGTAGTTCAAGCGCAAAGGACAGTGTGAACTTCATGACATTTCAATTTGAAAATCAAACACAGCGTTATGAGTGGTTTTCAAACATTTCATGTATTTCTCTTCTAACCAATATTCGAAATACTGTTTCCAATATCAAATCATGTTAACAAATTATACGTCACATAACTTCAAACTTCACGCAATTTCAAATTTCGAACTTTACGTATCTTTAAATTTCAATCTTTACACAACTTCAAATAGAAAACTTCACGTAACTTCGTGTATCAAATTCCGTCAATCTCGAACAGTTTTCCTAAATCGATGAAACCTGATAGGAATTGAAAAATGGTAGCGAGGGGTATAATATCAATGACCAATTTTGAGTACTATTCACGAAGTGGTGTACGTGATAGTAACGGAGCGAGAGATGTTAGGAAGTTAGCAAAATTCCGTGAATTACACGTACTCATTGAAATCCAGATGTGAACGAATGCAAGGATAACAAGGGAGGTTGCCAGTTTAAATGTGTGAACACACCAGGATCCTTTCGTTGTGAGTGTCCGAAGGGGATGAAACTAAACGAGGACAGATCCACATGCAGGGGTGAGTGATTTCGGTTCGAATGTACAGATATACTTCATCGCGCAAACAATTTTCTCTGTTTCTCTTGCAAAAAGCAACAAATGTAAATACAACGGTGAATCTGCAGTTTCATCAATATAACTATTTTTGGAATTGTGACGTGGAATATATATTTACGACTTTATTGCAAGTTTCATTTATATATTGTTTTTACGTATTATTTATATATTGTTTATTCCAATTATGTATATGTTTAAATATTGCTTATTCGTATTATTTATATATCGTTTGGGAATAATTTTTGTTATTTATTTTCCTTTCTTTTAGTTAGAATTTAGACGAGATTTGCAGTTTGATGAAAAATGGGGAAAACGAGGTTTTGATAACTGTTTAAAGGTAGACGATGACCTGGTAGTTTCATTAAGGGTCACTTTAACCCATAACAATGTCATTATTCTTGATTTAATGTAACTTAAGTACGTATATTGCAGAATGTTATTATCCCAGAATCCTAAAGCCTTAAAATTACAGAATGTTAAAATTTTACGTTCCTAAAGTCCTGAAGTTCCAAATTTCAAAGTCAAACTCAAAAATATTTGAAAATTTTTAAAGTTTCAAAGTCCTAAAGTTAAAAAATTCTAAAATATCTCAATATTTCGAAATTTCAAATTTTCAAAATGTCGCTTCGAAATTTCGAATGTCTGTAAATCGTAATATTTCAGAGTTTTAAAGTTTCAAAATTTCAGATTACCAAAGTTCTTAAGTCTCAAAGTTCAAAAACTAAAAAATTAAAAAATCCGGAAGTTTAGAAACTCAAAAATTCTACAGCTCCGAATTCCAAAGTGCAAAAGTCATAAAATTTTCAGAATACTAAAGTCTTAAATTCTCAAAATTTTAAAATATTCCAAAGTTTAAAAATTCCATAATTCAGTCATATTCGATATTCTCCAATTTCTCAAATTTCGAACCGCCAAAATTCTCTATTTCCAAAATTCCTGAGATCAAAGATTTCAGAACTCCAGTCTACCAATTAAAAATTTGCAAATTTTCATTAAATACGTAAATCAATAAAATCAATAATTAAAATTGAAAATTCGAATTCATTGAACCATTTTTCATCAAACTGAATAATTCGATGAATTTAAAATGAGCGAAAACGTGAAATCATTATCCAACATTTGCCGATGATTCAGACATCAACGAGTGTCTGTTAAACAACGGACACGGCCCTTGTCAGGATACGTGTCGGAACACCATAGGCGGCTACGAATGTTCCTGTGATGGTCTACAGGACTCCATTCTGTCAGCTGACAACCACACGTGTCAGGATTCAGGTCCATGTAGCATCAACAACGCAGGGTGCTCCCATACCTGTCTGTCGACCAAGGGTCGAGTATTTTGTCTCTGTCCTGACGGGTTCATCTTGAAGGACGATTGGAAAACGTGTCAAGGTAATTGAATTCTTCCACGTTTACCTTTTTTCCAACACCGTGCAAGAATTTTGATAATTAATCCTTTACACTCGAAGCTTTTGCTGGTGGCAGGTAGAAATTGTAAAAGTTTATAGTTAAAAAGTGTGGTAAATTCTTTTGAAGTTATTATTCATATTAATTGGCACGATTATGTCAATATGTGTACATTATGTGTGCGACACTATTTAGTTAAGAAATAGTTGTTTCAAATTATTATACTAAATCGAATCATTGTCGCAAAAAATGCTGCATGAAGTAGTTCTATTCCTGAACCAGTTACATTAATTTTATCACATCGTTATATATAAAAAAAGAAAATTTTAATTCTTTATAATAACTATTCGTTTATTGTAAAGGTGACTCACTTCCACTTAAGTAAATTAATTTTTGTATTTTATATCTGAAATCCATGTATCTCTCTGTTTCTATATTTCCAATCCTAATATTCCATACGTTGTGAATTCCTACATTCCGAATCTCTACATCCCAAATTCTTATATTCCGAAATCATACATCACAAATTTCTATGTTCCAAGTTTCTATGTCCCGAATCCCTATATCCCGAATCCCTATATCCCGAATCCCTATATCCCGAATCCCTATATCCCGAATCCCTATATCCCGAATCCCTATATCCCGAATCCCTATATCCCGAATCCCTATATCCCGAATCCCTATATCCCGAATCCCTATATCCCGAATCCCTATATCCCGAATCCCTATATCCCGAATCCCTATATCCCGAATCCCTATATCCCGAATCCCTATATCCCGAATCCCTATATCCCGAATCCCTATATCCCGAATCCCTATATCCCGAATCCCTATATCCCGAATCCCTATATCCCGAATCCCTATATCCCGAATCCCTATATCCCGAATCCCTATATCCCGAATCCCTATATCCCGAATCCCTATATCCCGAATCCCTATATCCCGAATCCCTATATCCCGAATCCCTATATCCCGAATCCCTATATCCCGAATCCCTATATCCCGAATCCCTATATCCCGAATCCCTATATCCCGAATCCCTATATCCCGAATCCCTATATCCCGAATCCCTATATCCCGAATCCCTATATCCCGAATCCCTATATCCCGAATCCCTAGACCTGTAGAGTCTTATGCGCCTAGGTCTCTATCTTGAAAACCATATATCCCGAAATTTCTACATTCCCATATTTCTATACCCTTTCATCTTTATTATATTCTTATGTTCTTACGTCCTTATATTGTTACATCCTTGTATCTTCATATCCTCATATTCTTATATTCTTATATCTTTATACTCTTATACCCACATGTCCTTATATCCTTACGTTCTTATATGCTTACATCTTTGTATCCTTCTATCTTTAAATCGGACTATCTCTATATCGCCATAGTTTTATACTTTCCTAGATCACCTCATCTTTATACCTTCAGATATTTATGTATCTAACTGCCTACATAAGAGTACACCTATAACCACATATGCTCATATCGTCAGGTCTTATAGACCGTAGTCTATCATAAGTAGGTGCTATTTCATGGTATTTTTATGGTATCATATTGCATCAGATATTTCGTATTTGATATTCAGTAACGTAATAAAAACTTAACATTTTTGTTCCAGACGTGGACGAATGTGTTCAGCCAGACTTACAAATGGAAATGTGTCGTTACGGTTGCATCAACACGCCAGGTTCTTATCGATGCGCCGAACCCATGGAGTTGAAGGATCAACCGATACTAGACACTTTGTCCATCACCTGCCTACCCGGCTACGAAGCTACCCCTGATGGAACTTGTATCGGTAAGTGGTTTAATCCGTATGAGCGATTTAACGGCAAGTTGGATTTGATGGTTAAGCCTCGAGGCGGATGCTTCTTGCTACGTGTATACACTGCATATGCGCCGTAGCGGCGGTAATACTTAATGACGATTAAACAACGCGAGGAACTTTAATCGTTTGAAGTTCTAATATTTATAAGTGAACTGTAGCTTGAATAATTGTTTAACACCGACATGTGGTTTCTATTTATTTTTAATGATGTTCTAAACTGAACGACAACATGTCTACATCCGTTATTGTTCCGAAGTGGATCAAACTCGTGTCTATGTATCCGATATTATTTCGAATATTCGAAAAACGAGCATATTTAACAATAAATCACATAAACGTAATATTTTCTTAACTTAACTAAAAATTGTTTAATCTTCACTAGAAATTTTCAGTATATGACTCACCTCCCAAACATTTTTATACGCTTTGAAATATCGATCAACCTCGCATTTAACAATCGACTTTCTTGAAATATGTTTCTCCCACAAAAGGAGAAATAATTTATTGCATATGTAAAAATTTCAAAATCTCTTATTATAGCATGATATAGTAATAATGTAGTCTTATTATGATGATTTTGCAAAGGGAAAAAGTAATAGCTAAAAAAGGTAAAAGATAATATAATTCATAAGTGCAATAAGTTAAAAATGAAGAGAGCTCACAATTTCCTCCAACTAATAAACAGGTAATTTGGAATTTATGTGTTTGTTCATTTTTTCATGGAAAGATACCATTTTGTTGCAGTTTACCGTTCGATTTATCGAATATTTCGTGCAATATTTATGCAGAGGTACGTCGTAATAGGTGTCCCTCATTTAATTACCAGTTAACCCATATTTGTGGCCGGCAGCTTGAATAAATATAAAATTCGTCGCTGTTGCAGCATGTAATGACGTGTATACATAATTCATCCTGTTTACCGATATCAAATATATCGGACCAGCCATGGAAATTAATCGTGTGTATATTTTGATACGTTTGATCAATCTGGTCATACAATGTGTATGATTCGTTGGCTGGAAAATTGAACAAGGGACATTAATTTCGGTGAATCAAGCATTAAATGTAACGCCAATAACATATTTCGTTGCAAAACAATATTTATGTAGGGATCGATTTCGAAAAGAATATACGTACTTCATATGGAATTTTTGATAATTAATATGACGGTAACTTAAACAAATTAATTCCTCTTTGTTTTCTATTTATTATTTCAACAAAGCATTTTAAATATTAGTATATTTCAGATCTTGAAAAGAATATTAGGATAATTAAAATAAATGAATTCTGTGCTAATTAATTAATTTTCTATTTATTGTTTCAATGCAGAATATTAAATATTTGCATATTGTTGATTTTGAAAAGAATATGCTTCGTATGCTTTTGACACTTGATATTAAGTTAATCGAAATAAATTAATTTGTAGCTGTTTTCTATTCGTCATTTAAATGCAGAATATTCAATATTAGCATATTGCAGAGATAAATATTACAAAATAATGTATTCATGAATAGAATAATCGATAATCAAACGCGTTTTAAATTAGAATGTTGTCAAGTAAAATATTTAAAAACATTCATAAATAAATTATTTGAAAATAAAATATTACAAAATAGTGTATTTCTTAATAAATTATCTTTAATTAGGATTTTTTCAAAATAGAATATTTCAAAGTAGAACATTCTAAAATAATATATTTTACATCAGAATATTTCAAATTAAAATTATTCAAGATAAAATATTTCAGAACAGAAACAAATTCTAAATTTCGAAATAACAAAATTTCCAAATTTTAAAGTTGCAAAAACCGAAATTGTGAAATGTACTTAAATGTATATTTAATAATAATACAACAAAATGATCAACAAACTACAATCATAATTTACCTACCACACATTTACTATCAGATTTCAATCGCAATATTAAAAACAGTAATATCAAATAATGTACTATTATCCATCATCATTAAATCATTTATACAGAAAAATTATTTCCAAATAAACTAAAGTAATAAAGGAAATAAATTCGTTCTAAATACGTATTAACTAAATAACAAAGTAAGAAATGAATTTGAATGTGATAATGAAACTATGGAAATAAATTGGTTGGCATGAAAGGACAAAAATCAACGAGATCCTTAGTTTCCCAGGCGGAAGCATAGCTTCTCGAAGGTACGCCGTGTTTCGTTGAAAAACGAAGCTAACCCGGACGTAGATACCAAAAAATGAACTATTTCTCGAGAACGATAAGAAAAGCCACGATAAAAGACTTCCATGAAACTAATTCAGAATTTCTTGCCTGAGAGTCGAGACTTTACGATGTCTCCCACGTATTCTGCTTTTGCCCTCTTCCAGAAACTAGCTAACTGAAAGAACCAGCACGATCCATTTTTTTTCTCTTCTCTTCCTTCTTACTCATTCGCAAAACACTTTCGAACTTAATCCTCGTTGATGAAAGTTCTCCGCTGAAACTTTTAGCAAACCAACATCGCAGTTCAACCGAACGAGGGACGATCCTCGAACTTTGAATCGTTTAGTACGGTTCTGTTCAAATCAGTTGCCTCTACGAGCTACATTTTTACGCTTTAGTTTTCTACGATGGGAGAAGAATTTGTGAGGAATTTCAATTTCGTGTTACGTTCCGGACACATGACCGTGACCATATACTGGACAGGTGGTTTTGCAAGAATTGATGAATGTTATATTGATTAAATTATTTTTTTAGTTTAGTTTCTATTAAATATTGCTCGATGAAAGTATTATAACATTTAAATCGAATCAAATTTTTTATTAAAATTCCCTCATAAATTTTAATAAAATTATTAAAACGTGGTTAAATTATATAAAATTTAAATATTTTCAAATTACTTATTTAAACTTCCCCTTACCCCATAAAATTTTACTTAATAAGTACATAAAAAATTTTTTAAATACTTTTCTTTTTATGAATAAAATATTTGAACATGTCAATCGAATAAAATTTTATCACTATAACATAATTTATTGAAATTTCCTCACAAATTGTAAATTTGAAGGGTGGAAATACAAGATATTAACAGGTGTTAATAATGTTATGTACAGTGGTAGGGTATCATGTTAGAACAAGGATTTTAATTTTACGGAAAACGTGAAAAATGTTGAAAATTTATAGTGGTCCTAATTCGATGGCCAGGGACTGTAGTTAGGAAATTTCCTAAATTGCATAAATGGTGTTTTTCAAGTGTTGTAATGAAATATAAAATAAATTGAATATTGCTTTTTCAATTTGAAGCAGTTTAAATTGTATCGAATGGACTTGTGCTGTTTCAAATTTTATGACAAATCTAGTTATTAATTTTGAAAATGGCTTAAATCCATTCTTGGTAAGAAAACATATTATTCACTTACTAATTGCTGTTATTTTGATAGAAATTGTAAATTTAACTCTCTTTGATACACTTCAGAAGTGTGATACATTGATACATATATTTTTAATTTCATAAAAATGTAAGCTCTTAAATATCTCAGTTTAAGCTTAAACGCATTCAGACCACTTTCACAATAAACGGTTCGCATAACAATTTTCAGTTGAATTGCAGTAGATAATAATTTCCTGTATAAACCGTCCACGGGAACACTAATCATCTCACAATGCATCAGTATTGATTGAAGAAACCAATTTCCTTGTATAACTTGATTGCCCGTACTAATCACTTTCGAAGGTGTTACGAAGACCAGCAATAGCGGAAATAGAGTCTTGTTAGTACGCTCGCCTTACTGTGAAAGCACTAATCACGAAATAACAGTCTCTAATAACCGAAAGCAATACAGTGCTCCAAACAGTGATTGAAGATGCTCAAATCCATGCAAAGATATTAAATAGATTAGTTGTTTGATCGGTTTTATATTAATAAGCTCATAAGGGCAATTTCTTGATGTAAAAAGTAGACATCAGAAATTTCTACAATTTTTAAGTTCCTGAATTTGTAAATTTCTGAATTTTTAAATCTCCAAATTTTTACATTTTTAAATTTACAAATTAGTAATTTAAAAAGTATATGGTTTTTACATTTCCAATTTTCAAATTAGTAAATTAAAGAAATCTATGAATTTTACATTTTTACATTCTGTAAATTGTACTTAAGCCTAAGAATACTAATACAGTAAATGCATTATCACCAATGAAGTTCATTATAGCAATAATGAAATAGGTCAAAGACGTATACTGTAATATTATTGGATTGCTTTAGAATATATTATTTAGTACAAAATATCTGAAAAACACATTTTAAGACGAAGTACAAAAATTATACAAAGTGTCCTCATTTTTTACGACCAAACTTTACCAACATATTCCATATACAAAATGAGAAAAAGATTTTATATTAATATACAGTTTTAAACACTTTATTAAAAGGTTATAACAAAGGTTATAACTTTATATTTATATAACATTCTTTCTTTACTTTCACGAATAGAATATGTATGTAACGCTTGATGGTAAAAGACTAGGACATACTGTTACATAATACTAGGACATACTGGGTTGCATAATCAGTAACCTCTATGATATTGCTACTTACATCGTATATTTGTTATAACTTTCTAATAAAGTGTTTAAAATCCTATATTGACATAACATTTTTTTTTATGTTTGTAAATATAATATATAAGTAACGTTTGCAGATAAAAAACTGAGACACCCTATACAATCATCCGTCCTCGTTCGCGTAAAGAATTCCATTGAACGAATCGTGCAAAGTACCCTTCATTGTTTCATTTCATAAAATCGCATTTTGTTCCATTCTTTCCTCGACTCCACTTGTTCTAAAACGATTCACCGGAATACCAGGAATTTGCAAAATTCTATCGGGATCGTAAGAACACTCGTAGAAATTGCAGGGAAGATTCGATCCCGCGGTCGTAAGCAAACATCATCGTGTTCGGTTTGGCAGGAGTGCTGAAACTAATGGAAAAGATATCGAACCCAGCCACGATGCTATTAGTTCGGACAGTTTTCCGAACACTGATGATCCAGAATCTTGATCCTATATTGCGGTGGAGAAGCCTATCGACCGGATTCGCGTGCAAGCTAATTCGATTACCTACTAGGATCGTCTAAAGCCCTGTTATGGAGCACGACCAGGACCAGCAGCTTGAATCTCGTTAGGTCGCTCATCTCCCTATGGGGAATTGTTATCCTACCACCCATCGAATCGACGTTTTCGAATTTCGACCTGTAAAATGAACGACAAATGCGATTACGCTGCTCGAAGAAAAATATCCTTGTTAGTATCTCCACGCCTAATGTCGAGTCTTTTTGATAATTACGTGACACACACGTGATGCACACTACGGTTGGATTGTGATAAACCAGACTCATATTTTCACTGCAATTGAATTTTGGGTTCAATTATAATCTGTATCATCAAGGATTGCTGAAAGCAGAACGTGTCCAACATTTTAACATTCTTTAGTTGTCTTAATGTTGTAACAATAATTAGGTTGCTGTAAATGACGCTACTGACTAGAAAATTATAGGTTAAGGGGTTAACTCCACACCTAATGTCCAGTCTTTTTGATAACTAGTACAACTATGTGCCACATACGTGACACACACTGCAGTTGGAATGTGATAAACCAGACTCGTATTTTCATTGCAATTGAATTTTGGGTTCAATTATAATCTGTATCATCAAGGATTGCTGAAAGCAAAACGTGCCTAACATTTTAACATACTTTTGTTGTCTTAACGTTGTAGCAATAATTAGGTAAATGTGAATCACGCAACTTCCTAGAAAATTATAGGTTAAGGGGTTAACTCCACAGCTACTGTCGAGTCTTTATAACTTGAAAATTGTTATTATCTTCATATCTACTATTGGGTATCATATTATTGGGTATCAACAGTACTAGTAATAAAATAGCTGTTATTGATAAAACATACTGAAAATGACCTGCTACGAGTTTCACGTAAAATAATATCAGTTGATGAATTTAATGACTGCAGTTAAGTCTGTAGTAGAAAAAAAATAATTCGAGGCGTACGAAAGGAAGTGCCAAGGGGAAAAATCAGACATCTCGTATCGATCCTGTGCGAAATCGCCATCGAGAGCCAGACTACACGAAAAAGGATGTCCCTCCGGTCTGGCTACATTCTATTCGAGTGTCATTATCACGCGTTGTATGGCATATCGCGTCTGTAGGTCGTGAAAGCGACGGAAGTCGAGCACTCTTGGCGGTCATTGAAAGTGCTCGAGGCAATCGCAATCTGGCCGACCCTTGTACGTCTATTTCGGTCAATTTAACGCCATCGCGTGGACAATTGACCGGTCACTCGACTGTGTTCGCCAAAAGAATGCAGGATCGTTCACGAGAAGTCGTTACACGAGAATGAAAGAGGCCACCATCGTTTTTGACCTGACCACGAACGGAGGTCAGACGTTATCTGGCTGCGCGTGGCCGTCAGACCAACTTGAACTTCGAGCACCGGTTTCGAACTGTGATCGATTCCACCCTCGAAAAAAGAAGCAAATATCGCTTGTTACGAGCGAGGGGGCAACAGTGATATCCGATATGGCAGGAAATCACTTTTCCAATTTCGTAGACAGTGTATTTGGAGTTTCGGGTTTCTACAAGTATGAAAACTGGGCAATTTGGAAACTTATAGAGGTGTAGTTTAGAAATTTGGGAATATGAACATTTAGAAACTTAGAAATATGAGAACTTGTAAATTTAGGAATATGGAAATTTTGAGAAATGGATATTAGTTATTTTGGGAATTTGGAAACTGATATTAAATCGATTTTACCCTAAAAAAAAAAAAAAAGCAAATATTGCTTGTTATGAGCGAGTGGAGGCCACAATGATATTCGATATAAGAGGAAATTATAATACTTTTAAAATTTCTTAGGCGGTGTATTTTGAATTTGGGTTTCTATTAATATGAACATTTCGGAGACTAGGAATTTCTCAATTTCAAAATTTGACGATATAGAAATGTAGAAATTTAAAAATATAGGAATTTAGGAACTTAGAAAATAAAAATTTAGAAATTTAGTAATTTAGAAATTTGGAAATTTGAAAACTTAGAAATTTGGGTATTTAGAAATTTGAAAATTTAGGAATTTGGGAATTTGGAAATTTGGAAATTTGGAAATTTGGAAATTAGGAAATTAGGAAATTAGGAAATTAGGAAATTAGGAAATTAGGAAATTAGGAAATTAGGAAATTTAGAAATTTAGAAATTTCGGTATTTTGAAATTTAGAAATTTAGGAACTTAGGAATTTAGGAATCTAGAAATTTAGGAATTTGGGAATTTGGGAATTTGGAAACTTGGAAACTTGGAAATTTAGAAATTAAAAAATTCAGAAATTCAGAAATTCAGAAATTCAGAAATTCAGGAATTCTGGAATTTAGAAATTACAAAGTTTAAGAACACAGACTTTATAATATGAGGATTTATAAAATTGAAAATAGAAAATTTGTGAATTTGGAAATTTGGAAACCTTACATCAGACCTATATCATCCTCAAAAAGGGATGAAATCTGCCTCATTATGAGGAAATAATGGACGTACCGGAGATATCCGATATTGCTGCAAATCCCATTTCTAATTTCGTGAACAATGCAACGTAGTATGATCTAAAAGTTCCGTCCAACGTACATCATATCTGACGTTAATTTACGTCTACGGAAATCATACGAGGTAACTAGACACTGAGTGCAGTGTACATCGTTAAATGTACCTTGAAATAGTACTGTTATTCATTTACATTTAGGTATTTGTATGTATAATCTGTATACAAATTTCAGATTTCCATATTGTTAAATGTCTGATTTTATAAATTTGAAAA
The DNA here is from genome assembly GCA_945859555.1 of Megachile ligniseca. Taxonomy (NCBI): domain Eukaryota; kingdom Metazoa; phylum Arthropoda; class Insecta; order Hymenoptera; family Megachilidae; genus Megachile; species Megachile ligniseca. The sequence continues at coordinate 2,254,902 of OX243778.1, forward strand.
TTTTCTTGACTTGTAAAGTAAACTTAACAACTTGAAAATTTTACAGTTGCAAGTTTCGAAATTAGCAAATTAAAAAGCTGTCTATATTTGGAATGTCTAGATCCATAAATTTGAAATTTTGTCAATTTTTAAATTTGTAAATATAGTAACTTGTAAAAATATAGTAATTTGAGTAATTTTTGAATATTTGCAAATTAAAAAATTCCCCATGTACAAGATTTCTATATTCATAAATCTAAAATTTTATTAATTAACAAACCTGTCAAGATATAAAATTAAAAATCTTAAAATAAAAGTTTTGCAATTTGCAAATTAACAGTTATGTATATGTAAAATATAATTTACAATTTATTATTTTAAAAATACATACATTTGAAAATATAAAACTTTTCAAATTTGATAGTTTTAAATCTCTACTCAGTCAATGTGTGTATTATGTATGTATATGTATTGTATATATGTATATAAAATAGAGGTACTCAATCAACGAATCACGTAAAAGATAGTCGCATTTTATTATCAGTTAAAATATGATCCTGTTCATAGCCAAAACGTGGTTTGTCGGAGATTTAAAAATAGCAATATCTGAAGCACGTAAACCATTTTCTAGCCGTTGTTTCCGGTATGAAGTCTCTCTCATGAATGGTATACGTGTTTCGATTAGCTTCATACACGATAAAACTTTAATTAAACGTATTTGGAATATGACCAGTTATTTTAAGAGTCGGCTCTTCGGGCGGCAAATTGATACACTCCGGTGGTTCTTGTTCACGTTATAGCATATTATTCAGAAGAGACGAGAATAGTAGATATTCGATTTCCAAAAATGTGCAAAATGCAATTTTGCTTTGCCAATATCCTGATGCCAAGAAACAATATTTTGTTATGATTAATCCTTATACACAATATCCTTTGTACACTACAGAGCCCAGTATATCGATAGAATAAACTCAAGAGCCATCTTTTTAACGAAGATAACCAATAAACTAAACTAACCTATATATTATAAATACATAAACCATAACCTACTAATTACTATTTGGAACCAGACCTTATTCAAATTTTCTCATTTTCGTTTAAAAAGTAATCGCAATCGTGCTCTTTTCGTTTTGGCTACAATTTATAATTCCTGTAAAAAAATGTGGCTAAACTTTACTTTGGGACATACAAAACTATTGACCTTCTTTTTACCATGTAATATATTAGGAATTAAGTTAAAAAGTTATGCATATGTAAAGTTGAGCATTCTTAGTTTTCTCGACATGTCAGTGTGACGATACATTGGCTTTTACCTATAATTTGATTGGGCTACGTTTATGAGAAAATGAATTTATAATGTCGTTTAGTAAAAAAAACTAACATCTGTTTACAACTAGTGATGGAAACATGTTTTACCATTTTAATTGCATTCTCTAACCGATCAACGGGGTATGGGTAAAAGCTAATATGGCGTCGCAGTAACCAGTCAAACACGCCAAAAGCGCTCAAATTGACGTATAACTTTTTAACCGCTAGATTATTAAACCAAAATGGATGATTACTAAACCGCTTAATATTAAAACTTGATTTTCGCATTGTCGGCATCAAAAACTATTAGATGCTAAAGAAAAATCAACAAATTTCTGAGCTTCAAAGTAAAGTTTAGCTAACAAGATTAAACAAACCTACAAAAAGTACAAGTTTCAAATCATTGCAAATACAAAATCGATACATAACTTATTCAACGTTTTCTTTTCTCGAATGCTCACAAAAGAAAAACAGTAGAAACTCGTACGACCGTATAATTCAAATTCTTTTTCTCGGTCGGTCGTTGTTAATTCAGGCACGGCGTTCCAGAAAATTGTATAAATCGTCGTCGTTGAAAGGAGCATCCTCCCGGGTATTTAACGTCCCTTGGCTGTTTCTTATGCACAGAAGTAATTCCGCGTGTTTCATCTGTGTGCAGATATCAATGAGTGCACAGTTGACAACGGTGGATGCACGGAGGTCTGCGAGAACACGGATGGCAGCTTCTTCTGCGCCTGCGACGGTGATGAAAAAGCTTTGTCATCAGACGGCAAGTCCTGCGTGGGTAAGTTCTCCTTGACAAGGATAACGTTTTCAACCCTTGCACGTTCCTTCAGGATCATACATCATTCGCGCGTCCTCCAGAGTAATATGTCTGAGCGTCGGTCTACGGCATGTGGCAATTTCTGAAGTACAGTCGCGTGCAATATAACATTCTTTTGGTCGAAGGTGGAGGGGAGAGCATCGTGACGTTCCTTTTATATTTTTGGAGAACTGGGGAAAAACGTATATGATTAATAGAATCGTATTTTCAACGAATTTTTGGTAAATATTGAGAAAAATAGACAGCTTCAATGACTTTTACTTTAATTTGACTGCCTCACATTATTCATTAAAATATGAATATAATTTAATATAAATATGATATAATGTAATTTAATTTGTATAAAGCATAAATATAATTTATGCTTATAATAGTAGAGTAATTTATACTTATACACTGCTTAGTGGAATTTTATACTTATACACTAATTTGTAGTGTGTAAATAACAAATTGTATAAAATATAATATGAAAATCAACTTAATGATCATAGTAGAATAACATACCTGGCACACTGGGATGTTTAAGACCCAGCCACTTGAACTGATTCTTAAAAACAAGCTACTCATTACTTTAACTTAAAAGAAATTATAAATAATCTTTAAAAGTTGTTTTAACATATAATACTTCACAGCTGATTTCAGTAAATTTGAACATTGAATATGAAAAAAAAATTAGAAACCTGAAAAAATTGAAAAATGACGGCTTTCACATAAAAATTCAAAACTTTTTTCGATTTTAATATAAAGAACTAAAATTTTAGCTGAACTTTCTTGAAATATAACAGTTTGAGAGAAAAAAAGTAGTAAAATAACAGGGTTGCAGAATAAAGTATTTATTGAGATTTTCAGGATATAAAGCGGCTTAAATTGGCTGAGGTCGTCTTATACCCCAGTGAGACCTTTAAGCGTTAATATTTAAGTTAATACGTCAATTTTCTTTTACACAATTTTTACACGCTACAAATAAGTATTTAAGGAACACTGACCACAATTTCTCATCACAAGCTTAAATCGTTAAAAATATAAGCGGTGATATGTCGTGTAATACATTGTACACCAAAATTTAGTATTTACATTATTTCATTTGTACTAAACTTATAACAAGAAATTAAAATGATTTACAAGTGTACAAAATACCAGCTATGAATCGTTGATGTGCAAGCTCTGGCACGCGTTCCATAAACTCGTCATCGCGTGAAGGAAGTCAGGAAAATTATGATGAACCTAACCTAGAAAGCGGATGATGAAAGACTTATGTCTCTACAATTTCCTTTAACTCGGTGAAGCTTATTGTAAGCTGCACGCGACTGTACATTGCAATAATATTATCATTCTGAATGCTCAGTTGTACGCCAGCTTTCAGTTTTTTGCGATTAATACTTGCACAGTTGAGTAATGTGTCCCCTTTATTACACCGTATTCACGGGACAACGATAAATTTCCCCGTGTTTCTTACATTTGGATTAATTTACCGCCAGGATGGTTTTGCATCCAGCGGAATTCAACATTTTCAATTATTTCACTTCGTTGAAAGATTTATGGTTTCGTTACTTCTGCTGATTGTTGTGGAGTCCATGAATAAGAGCATTAATACGCTGCTCGAGCCTTTTGATATTTAACAGAATTGAGAGGCATTCGAATAAAAGTTGTAAATAATTATTTGTTATGAACGAGTAATGCGTTATATTTTATTATCATTTTCGAAGAATATTTTATTCGGTAGGTATCTGTGAGTACCAAGTAAATTGCAAATTGAAATTGGAAATGGAATGAAATTGTTTATTATCTACGAAATAGCAACCATTATTGTTTATTTCGATAAGTTTTGAAGAATATTTTATTCATCAGAAATAAAACGAAGTTACTTGTTATTCACGGATGATTTATTCTTCCATATTTGTTATGGTATAGAATAAATTATTATTTAACATGTTATTCGAATTCTGTAATGTTACAAATCATTATTTGTTTTTTGCCAATCTTTTATAAATTGTGTTGAAATTATGTGGATAGGATATCCAAATTTCTAAATTAAAAAATTTAAACAATATGTAGTCTACTATTATGAACCAATTACAAAAATTTCTCAAATATAATCTCGAAAATTTGTTTACATATTGCTTCATTTCAAACTGAACACATTTATAATTTTATTATGAATAATTGCCTACTTTTGTCATTTATTATTTTTCCTTATAATTCTACTCATTACAATATTCACTCTTAAAATTTGTAATCTGATTCAATTTTTAATTTAATTTCAAATAAAATTGTTACATATTCATATGGTTATGATATCGATCGAATATCCACGTTCGTTGCAATCAAGATTCAGCTGATATGCAAAAACGCAAGGTCGCAATATTGGTTCACGTGGATTGCATTTGTACCGGTGCATTTGGAATTTAACCGGCAGATATTATTCCCATTTTATTTCTCGGTTGTTCGAATTTTTGTTGGACGAGTTTGCTCTCGTTTGCATAAACTTATCGGGCAATAAGGAAGACACAAGAAGTTCCAGCGCGGAATTTGCATTGCTCCGGAACACGCTAACGTTTTACAAGTTTCTCGGCGAATATGAAATCAAGTGACCCAGATTGCGATTGTTTGCACAGTTATGTCGATTCAAAACCCAAGTATACATTTCGCGACGAACCGATAATTGCCGAATTCCATTAAATTATCGAGAACGATGGTGTTCAATACGAGCTCGCGGGAACAAAGTGTGATGGTGAATATTTATGACGGTGAATGTTTGTACCCAATAAATTCATACTTTACGTTTACTCAAAAGTAAATTGCGTGAAATACCTTGTTATATGCACGATTTGGTAAATAAATAATTTCGCACGACCACTTATATTTAAATTGAAACTAAACTATAAAAATAAATAAACTAAACATAATGATTTATATCGAGAGTTAACATACATTTTAATAGAAGCTTCTTAATTTTCACATTTCACATCAGATTTACAGAACCTGTAAAAATGACGGATCTTGGACTTCTTTTAAATTACAGAAATTATTACGAAGCTTTTGTGAAATGTTAACTTTTATCAAAGTAAAGAATTGTATAACCTAATTACTATCCCTTTATTATTTATTTTTCCACTTCAATTTCAATTTAAATACCAATCAAACTTTCGTTTTAATATTAAAACCAGAAATCTAAAATCCGTCATTTCAACAAGTCTCGTTTTAGTATTAATAACCATTTATATTTAAATTGAAATTAAACTTTAAAAATAAATAATGAATAATACGTAAACTAGTTTGTACACTTTATCTCGAGGAGGGTTATCATACCTTCCGGCAAAAGCTTAATTGTCGAATTTAAAATAAGAAATCTACGATCCGCCATCTTGACGTGTCACGTAAATCTAGGTAGAAATGCCGAAATTGTATAGTACAAAAAATGACGTGTTTATAAATTAATAAATTAACAGTAAGATTCTTCAACCGACTCAAAATATGATTGCAATATATTTTATAATGGAGGAAGGCAAAAGATACAAACGATACCAAAACCGTCAAAATCGAAACAAACAGTTGAGTAGGAAAGAAAATAGGAGATTCGAAATCTGTATTATTCGATACCAACCGATTACGTAGGATATCCGTGGATACAGAGGACTCTAGACCAGAGATCAGTATTCCAATCACGCGAACACGATAGATACGCGGAATACAATCGAGAGTTGAACTCGTGACCTCTAGAAACTCGATAGGGATGATCATGGATTAACACGATACGATAGGTGGTGCTTCGGAATCGTTGGACCTAATAGAATGTATATCAAGCTTGCAAGACATCATACAGTGTCCGACCGAGTAACATGTAAAGACCACGAAATTCCTTACACGAAAATTGGAAAAGATATACGATAGAATTGTTTGACTTTCGGCTTGGTTTTCGAGAAAATCAAGTTTGAAAATCCACTGCGTTTCTGTGCTTTTATGGCAACATTTTCTGTCAAGCAATGTAAACGATTGTTGTGCTTCATCATACTTAAGTAGAAATGTTAGAAGATTTTTAAATGATAATTATGATTATTGGATGGGGCGTGGAGGAACGATCGATTGGTCTGCAAGGTCCACAGATCTGTCGCACTTGGACTTTTATTTATGGGAATACATTAGAGAAAAAGTATACAGTAAAGATGTCGAAAGTGAAGAGCAATTAGTGCAAGCAATTAATTACGCATTTAAGGAATGGAAAAGTCGAAACACGTTACCGAGAGTGCATGCTTCGTTAATTCGACACAGCATATCTGTGCAACCGACAACTGGGACAATTTCAGCAATTTTGTAACTGAAAAAGTAAAATTCTTTCTGCTGAAAATATTTTTCGTGTTTTTCTTCCGAGCCAATAGCATTCATGTGATGTGTAGACGTTGTTTGAAAGCATAATACGCGTGTATGTTGTTCTACAGAAAATATTGTCATAACAGCAAAGAACCGCAGGGGATTTTCAAATCGGATTTTCGCGAAAACTAAGACGAAAATCGAAAAATTTTATTCCATATTATTTTGTTATTTTTGTATAAAGAATTGTGTGATGTCCACTTATAAATGTCATTCGACTGGACTGTGCGTATGAAACTTGGTATATGGTATTGCTTTCAGTAATGGTATTCAGATACGATATTGCATTCAGTAAATAACCTATATTTTATGTAATAATCCATATTTTATCGCAAAGATACTAACTGCCCTATATCCAGTAACGATCCGCATACTATATCACAGCTGTCAGTGATTTTTGGTTTCGTGTTCCACGATCCCGTTATCATCGGTTTCGTGCGTTACCAGTATGCGATGATCTTTATCGAGTTCTACCAACAGAGATTATCTCTAGCGTGTCCTTTGAGTTTCAACTCCAGCTGATTCGTATCAGATTCTACGTGTTAGTATGTTTCATATGAAGGGTTTACGGAAGTTTCAGTTTGAAATGAGATATTGGCATAGGTATACTAATGTTGCTTATCTAGAGATATCAGTATATTGGCTATATTTCAAGATGAAGTTATCAGATATTATTGAAACAATTTTAAATCAATGAAACAGAATATGCACAATTTTTTTTATCTATGGTTAAGTATTCAATAATAGTAAAAAATTGCTTTTATCTACAGTAACGTTTTTGGCAGTACTTGGAAATTTATTTTGTCTACAATGAAGTGCTCAGCAGTATTTAAAAACTTACTTTGTCTGTAGTCAATGGTATTTCAAAATTGATTTTATTTATAATATAGTTTTTGACAGTGTTTGAAAATTTATTTTATCTACTGTAATATTCATTACTATCTTGTATCAATTTATATAAGAAGATTATTATCGACTAAAGCAGTGGTGCACAATCAATCATCTTTTAATATTTCTGAATATTATTCGTTAATTTTATATTGTCAGTACCATACTGTTAATTTCATCTGTAGCATAGAACTTTTAATTTTGAATCGCACTTTGTGCAGTTTATAGCTTGGAGAAATGATTTGAGTAGGATTTAAACATTTTCAGTTGGGTTAATTACTAAATTTCTAAAATTTTAATTTTCTAAATTGTTAAATTCTTAAATGTTTAAATTTCTAAGTTTCTAAGTCCCTAAATTTCCAAATTTCCAAATTTATTTTTAAAATATCCATTTATCAAGGACGAATTTCTAGTTGCAGTTATAACACAGAAAGTTAATTTTATTTCAATTTATCTTTGTTCAATAATGAAAGTTCAATATGCAAAAATAAATTTCACAATTCAGAATTTTAAAAAATAACTGCAAATAAAAAAATGTGGACGTTTACTATTCATACAAAACCCAATATTTTCTTGGAAAATTGTGTAACAATTAGTTTTACACCCTAGTAATTGTAACACTTAAAATTACGAGTTACTTTGCGCAAGATAAAAAACAGCGTCAATGCTTAAATTGTCCTTTCGGACAATTACATATATAAATATACTTTTACTCCTTTTTTACTGCCCTCATGGCAATTGGGATTTATTTTCTGGTTAGACAATTTAGGGAAGCTAGCACATTTATTTTTGTAACGGTTTCGGAAACGAATACAATTTTATATAGGACGTAAACTAACTGTCCACATTTGTGACCAAGGGCATGAAGAGGTCAAATACAATTCTTGCTTACAAAAAGTGATCTGAGTAGTATTTAAAAATTTCCAATGGTGTTCGAATTGGGTAAATTACCTGACCATGGGACCTCAGTTGATCTTGTAGTAATAAATCAATAGCAATGAATAACAACGTATCACGCCATAGTAATAAATCAATTAGTACGTATACATGGTTGCCTGCACATTTAGCAATAATTTAGGCAACCAAGGACAATTTATTATTCATGATTTAATACCTATCGTAGTTATAGAAGTAAAATGTACGTATGCGTTTCTAATCGGTCACTGTCACTGTGTTTGTATATTTTTTCTACTAAATAATGACATAATATGATTTGTGACCACAATTAAAACAGATGGAAATAAATTTCTTCTATTTCGGAGAAAGTGGGAAATTCATTTCTTTGTAAAGAAGTACTTTTATTTACTTTTTTTTGGAAAACGGATGTGTATGTGAAGATAATCATTATGAGTTATAATTATTCGTAGCTTTTATACGCAATAAGTTTCCATGCTATACTTCTTTATTTTGGTCAATTTCATTGAAATTTTCTTGAAAAATTAATATTTCCAAAACGACTTGTAGAGAGATGATTCTGGTATCAATTTGTTCGTTAAACTTTAAACTACAATTATCTGCTTTACAGTGTAAACCTGGTTACAGTAATTTCTGTGATAGTAGTATGTAAAGAAGAAATAAATTACACAAATTTTTATTTGTTGAAAAGTAATAGTTTTCAATCACTTTCCCTATTAAATTTTTTTCTAAAATTACCAAACGTATTTCACCCATTTGAGTTATTCACCCAAGTCATTTCACTCATTCACAAGTTTTTTTTTTAAATTACTAAATTTATTAAGATACTATTCAATGATATTTAATAAATGTTAACCTAGGGACCGTTTGTATACTCAAAATATAAAATCATACTAGAGTCTAGCAACTACGCCGTCGCTTGTCACCTAACGGTTCGACAGTAATAAAACTATGTTAAATAGAAAAATTTGGAAATATATATTGTTCCTAATAAACAGCTGCAAAAGGCAACGATCCTTTGTTCAGGAATATTCAAAAAAATAAAGATAAACTTGATGGTTTTTACGATTTTAACACATTGAAGACGGTATGTGATTGAAAACACAGTGTAACATTTATTAAGTATAATACATTATTAAAAATTTATGAGCATATACGAGAGGAAGTCAAAATGTAAAGGGACATTTGAGAAAAGGGACATTTATTCTAATGACGGTCTGCTACACTCCAACGCGGGAATAAGAGTTACACATTGTATAGAAGTGTTGGCGACTACACTCATTCAGCGCTGTATATGAGCAGTGTTACCAAACTCTGAAAAGAAAAATTTAAAAAATCCCTTTACTTTTTGACTTCCCCTCGTATAATGCTACTTAACAATTCTTCGTTGTAATGTTTTATAATTGCAGTTTATTATTGCATTTTACTTATAATTTCATACGATGTTGCTTGAAATTCCAAATAACGTGAATTCACGGCATCCATCTTCAATGTGTTAAGAGTGCGCCGTAACATCATCGAAAAGATGAATTTGTAATACGATCCCTTCGTCCTACTCGTGTCTTCCATTAAAAATCGAAATAACATTTTCAAATAACGTAATATAGTAATATGATATAATTTTAAATTACTTCCTGAGAAGTATCCAGGACTGTGTTAAAAGTACTGGAGCATTAGAGGCGAGCAAATAGGGATTGGGTTGGGTGTCGCGTCGCGCCGGGACACGTCGATATCTGTGGCGTCATGCAGAACCGTCACAGGGCTGATTCTCACGGATGCGATAGCATCGTTACGCGTCTCCGTGTCGTCATTAGCATCTGTGATTCATATATTACGCAGACATCATGGATAATGCGAGTCAGCATCACGAGCGACAATAGTGTTTGGTCGACGCCGTGGATTCAGATTACGCTCGAGCGTATCGACGCCTCGATTGTGACGATTAACGGTAACAGAAGTATACTCGGGTTTCAGAATGTATCTCGGATCAACGAGAATCTGGGTAATTGTAATCCGATTAAAGGATTTGCGAGATCGCGTCGATGATCGATAACTACGGTGATTGCAATCGCTTTTGTAAGAATCGAAAACTGCATTGAAATTGGTAGTGGTAGATGTTCGAATACTACGGTGTTAAATTGTTGCATATGAAATGGCCTATTTCGACACTTCAAAAGTCTGATATATTGTTTGTATTTATTTTGTTTGTGGGATAAGTCCCTTTATACAGAAAGAAATATGAGATAGGAGGGAAATTTAATATGCTTTATAACTTTACAATAACTTGGAGCAAATAAAGTACAAATTCACGTTTAAATAAAAAAAGGAAGAGTAGAAATAAAATAAGTGAGAAAGAAGTGTAGAGAAGAAATACAGTGTGACGTAATATAAAACATACATATCGTGTATTGACAGAAAATATAATATAATTAAGAATTAAAAGTCAGTTAACCCGTATTTTATGGATGTTATGGGGTGTCTGAATGTATCAATATTAAAATGAACAGAGTTAACATAATTTCTGATTCGATTTTTACAATCGAAATAACCGTAATTAATGCGATGTTCATTGCAAATTAAATTGTAGTTTTTTAGACAAATTGAGGGTGTACAAAAGAATATAACGTCGGTTATTTTTCTTCCATTGTGCAGTATTTGGAGGTTTAGGTTATTAAGAATTACATCGTAGTTGTGAGAATTAAATGGCATGGACAGCCACTATGCTTTGTAGCGAGCCTTCAAAATTTGTGTTGGCGCATTCAATATCATTAACATGAGAGTCATAGTACGGAGACCAGATTATACTTCCGCATTCTAAACTAGGTTCAATTAGTTGACAGTGTAGCGTTCTGAGAGTGTCATTGTTCTATTTGTTAACACAGGAATACTACAAAACAGTACATATGATATATCAATTTGAAATTTAAAGTTTACTGAAAATGATTACATAAACTTTTTATAAATTGATTGGATTGAAATACTTCAATTTAAAGCTTAAAATTTGCTGAAAACGGTTATATTAATTTTTCATAATCTTTTGTAGCACGAATTGATTGGTTGTCAGAAAATCGTCTCGATTTTTGTCTAGTAACATCTAATAATTTTTAACAATTTTATGCTAAATACATTAACGAAAGGTTTGAGCGAATCATTTTGTACAAACATCAAGCTTTAAATTGATGTAATATAAGCGCTACTTGGCGATACTTTTATATCAATAAATTCTGCCAGATTTTGGATATTCTGAAATTGATCATTGTTTGCTATAAGTGAGAACCAGCCATTTTGTATTTCGAATATTACTAAAACGTTCACGTAGTCATTTTCATTGAACCTTAAGGTTTAAATTGATATAACATACTTGTTAGTTTATAATACTTTTATGTCATCAAATCCTGCCAGACCTTTGATGTTTCAAAATCGTCCATTTAATATGCCACAACCTAATTAGACGACAGAACTTCTTTTAGCAACTAATCAATTTTTATGAAACTTCATTCAATTTATTTTGATCCTTCCTTTAAATTAATATAGTATAAGTACTTTATTTAGGTACTTTTATGTCACAAATTTGTTTCTATGTTTTTAAATCGGTCGTTATTACCCGTAATTAGCAACCAGCCATTTCATATTATGGAGGTTAATGGAAGGTGTATATTCATTGTCATTACATTTCAAACTGCAAATTGATATGCCATAAATGCCGTTTTGTTTTGAAATCATAACCAGTATCAACCAGAACTAAAATAATCTATAATTTGATATTATTTGATTCTATTGTAAAAGGGTATGAAAATAACAATTCCCAGTTTAATAATGATCGACGGTTTCCCGATGGTTTGAACTATTTCCGGTTATATTGCTTAAAAATACAAGAGATTTACCGGAGATATCTCAAACTTCGATCGTAAAGAGTTAATAATAAGAATTTCACATTTTTACTTAAAAAAACTCAAAAAGGATTTGAATTATTCGTTATTTTAGATATCAACAATGTATCCTGTCCACCATTGAATCCCGAGGGCCGAGGCTATTTAATGTGTTCCCGTATGACAACACCGAAACCATGGAGAGGTAGACGAAGAGTGACCAATCGACCAGGTACCAAGTGTTTCTTGAAGTGTCCCCACGGGTATCAACTTCGTGGGGAATACGAATTGAGTTGTCGATCGGATGGCTCTTGGGACGGTCCGAAACAAGGAGAGTGTGTCAGTAAGTGGAATTCCTCTCACTGTTAATTACACTACTTCGATTAACCACTGATAATTGCTGGTTCAAAAAATTTTAATTTTTAAAATTAACGAGAAGAATTTATTAGTTCTATAAAATTATTTAAAAATTTCGTTCTACGACGTATCTTTAAAATATGTTTGTGATAATTTGTTACAACGTATGCTATTTAATTAAGTTGCCTTTTAAGAGAAATAAAAATAGCTTTAATAAATTGATTAAGCCAAATTCAAAAAAAGCAAGATATAATTTTAAACAAAATATTAGTTTTGCTAAATTAATTCAAATCTTTTACGATAACTTTTGTTTGTCAATCAATATTTTCTTGTTAATCAACGAAGTTACTAATGAAGTAGCTAAAAAGAAAAATTGAGATAAGAAATAAAAATTAAATTAAAAAATTATGAAGTAGTTAAAAGAGTTAAAAGCAGTTAATACATCTGAACTCCTAAATCGATCTTCCGAATATACGCATCATGTATATTAGTTATAACACATATCAATATCCGTACATCAATTACAATGATCACAGTTTGCTGTAGGCATAACAGTAATCGTGTAATCAAATATACCATCATCCACACTAACAAAATGAACAGTCAGTTTGCTGTAGACGTAACAATAAACGTGTAATCAGAGTATATCGTCATCTAGATTATCAAAGTGAACAATCACAGTTTCCTGTAGGCGTAATAATAAAACATGTGGTCAGAGTACATCGTCATTCACACTAACAAAGTGAGCAATCGGGTTTGCTGTAGTTACAACAATATACGCGCAATCAGAACACATCACCATTTATATTAACAAAGCGAACAGTTTGTTTGCTATAAGTGTAACAATAAACATGTGATCAAGGCATATTATCATCCACATTAACAATTTTGAACAATCACAGTTTGCTATAGATGTAGCAAGAATTATGTGACCACAATATATCACAATCCACATTAATAAGGTGAACAATCACAGTTTGTTGTAGTTGCAATAATAAACATGTGATCGCAGTATATCATCACTTATACTAACAAAGTGAACAAGTCAGTTTGCTATAAATATAACAATAAACATGTGATCACCATCCACGTTAATCCCTTAGCCTACAAGTTTTTCGTCAGTCAGAGTTGCCTAATTATTACTGCAGCGTTAAAGTAAATAAAGAATGTTAAAATGTTAGGTATATTTTGGATTTATCGATCTTTATACAAACTGTAATTGGTATCATACCCAAAACTCGATCTTTGTGCAAATACGATTTAGTTTTGTCACATTTGAACTGTAACGTGCGTCACGAGTCTGACTCGATGTTATAGGCTAAGGGGTTAACAAGGTGAAGAACCACAGTTGGCTGAACTTGCAACAATAAACATGTGATTACGGCATATCACCATCCACATTAACAAAGTGAACAATCACAGTGTGCTGTAAACGTAACAATAAGCGTATAATCAGAATATACCACAATCCACGCTAACAAAGTGAACAATCACAGTCTGCTGTAGACGTAACAATAAATATAAACCCAGCGCAGATGTGGATGTAATCAGAGTTGCAAACGTATTCTGTTACAGGATACAGCAAGCCCCGTTTAGAATGTCCAAAAGACGTGATAGCAGAATTATCACCAGGTCGAGACGAAGCATTCGTCACGTTCGATCAGCCATCGACGGATCTTGATTGGTTCCGATATGTTCGATCGAAACCATCCTGGGGTACCAGATTGGAGGCAAATCTGACTCCCGGTGTCCACGAGATCACGTTCTACGCGAGACACCCTGTATCGAAGAAACAAACCAGCTGCGTATTACGCATCATCGTCAAAGGTGATTAATTAGTGCACGTGCATGAAATCAATGCATGACATGTAAACTTCGAAATGATAATCACTATTGATCATCAAACATCGCTATTAATCAACGGGTAAGCCCCGGTCTGTGAGCTGTCTTATCGGATGACAAGATCGTGAACGATTAATTTTCTCGGGTTTAAGGGACTGCTACGAGTAACTTCCTTACAGTGTTTGCTTTTCTCAAGATTGTTCTTGTTTCGAATGTTGCTCTTATTCTTGGTTCTTTGTTAGTATTAAACTGACGAGAAGAGATTTTACGAGAGTAACGGTATCAATTACCGCATGAAAGGAACTGGTAATGCGAATGGCGGTAATATAACGAGACTCTACTGTACTCTACAGTAGGCTCTCATTATAGTTTTGCAATTTATATTGATGAGGTAAATGTATGTGTTAACGACTGTCTTTGGTATTAATGTAAATTTTTATTGACTGGAACTTCAAAACACTGATGATAAAATTTTACTTAATATTTTAAGGAGTAAAACAATTACACAAATATTTTTATATTAATGTGTCCATTAATAAAATTTTGATAAAATTTTCTAAAATATTTGAGAAATTAGTTTTAATTGTGGCACTATGTATATTACCAACTGAAGACTCATAGACAACAATATGACGACACACTTACACGAAACAACCCGTCCATCCACACTTTTCGCATACTTTAATGTGTCATTATGATGTTTTTAGGAAACTTTTCTCCCAAAGTGATCATTATCGTGCCTATTTAAGACACCAAATAGTACGTCCATTAAAAGACATTTCAAGTCCCATTCTCACGTTGTGCAGTGTTTTGAAACAGCCATCTAATCTGAATGAGCGAACTATATAGTAGATTTTCGTTATGTTGCCACTCAAATGAGGTTTTCTTTACATAAACGTTTATACACACTTGCAATGCATCCTTTCCCATTGCGGCATATAAGAAACAACGATCGTGATCATTAGTTTTGCATGTGTTGAATGTTGAGCTTTGGTGAGATGTGCGTTGTATGGCCACGCGTCGAATTACTCGCGTTGAATTATCACGCGTGGAATTACCTCACGTTGAATTACCAAGTGTCAAATTACCACGTGTCGAATTATCTCGCGTCGAATTACCACGAGTCGAATTACCACCCGACGAATTATCACTTGTTGGATCACCAAGCGTTAGATCAATACGCGTTAGATCACCACGCGTTAAATCGCTACGTGTTAGATCACCACGCGCTGAATTACCGCGTGTCAAATTGCTAGATGTTGTATGGTAAAGCGATATACTACCACGAATTAAAATATAACGCACTGCATTACCACGCGGCAAATTATCCAGCGTTGAATTACCGAGTGTTAAACTACCACGTGTCGAATTACCACGTGTTGAGTTACCGCGCGTCGAATTATCAGGCGTCGGATTACCACGAGTTGAATCACCACGCGCTGAATCACAACGCGTTGAATCACCACGTATTGGATCACCAATCGTTGGATCACCACGCATTAAATCACTACTCGTTGGATCACCAAGTGTTGGATTATAACGCGCCGAATTACTACCCATAGTACAGCCATACACTGTATTGCCACGCAATGTATTGCAACATTTTATGTTACTAAGCCTTACATCATCACACGTTGTATTACTGCGCATTGTGTCGTCATGTGTTGTATTGTCACGCATCGAATTATCAGACATTGTATTATGGCGTGTTGTATCGTCCCGCATTGAATCACCATGCGTTATATTGACATATGTTGAATAGCCACGCGTTGTACCAGCGCACATTAAATCATAGCATATTGAATTACCATGAGCTAAATCTATTTCAACTGTATATTTCACACGATTGTACAGAATCCTTCAGTAGACGTGATATACAGAGTTGAAAAAAGAAGTGAATATTGTAAGAGTAGATAGGGGTCATAAAATAGTATAAAGAGCTCTAATAAACATGGATCAAAGAACCTACACATATAAAGTAACAAGCAATTTTGTATTTAAGTTATACTGTTCGCGGCAATTGTGGTACTTAATCTTGATAAATTATATGCTATTATATACATAGATATCTTACTATTTTTACTATTGATATTTGTAATATTTATCCACTTAGGCTTCACATTTTATAAGAGAATTTCAAACGTTTTCAAAAATCTGATTTTCTTCACATGCTTCACAAGCATCGTCTATTCTTTTACGTAATTCATTTATGTCGTTAATCAATGAAGAGTATACCATATTTCTTAGAAATATCTATAAAAAATGTAGAAGATTAAAATCAAGCAATGCAAAACCGTATAAATAGTACACCACGTACAATCCATTTTCCTCGGAAATTTTGGTTTAATATTGCTGGAGGATTCAGAGCAAAATGAGTTGATCCACCATTATGCATAAATCACAGTTGCGGTCTATCACGAAGAGGAATGTCATGCAAAAACTGTTGCAGCATGTGTAGTCAGGAAATTATGATACGCAACACCTGTTGGTAAAATAAAAGTAGTTGATCGGCTATTATGTTCATCGATTATGTTGATGAAAACAGATGTTGGCCATTTATCTGAATAATCACGCGAGATTTTCTTCAGCCCACATGTGGTTGATATGAAAATTTGTGATGCTGCCTCTTGTTAACGCAGATTCATCGGTAAATAAAATGTGCGAAATAAATTGTGGATTTAGCGCATGTTTAACACTCAGGGGCAATGTAGACTGTACAGTAGAAACAGTTATGTGATGTTGGTAATTTTCAAAATTTCAAATTTTTATACTAACAAATTTGAAAGATTTAGAATTTTTAAGATTAAAAATTTTCAAATTTCTAAATTTATAAAAATTGTAGTTTTATAAATTTGTAAGTCTCTTTTCCAACATTTGAAATTGTTAAATTCATCAATTTTCTAAACTTTCAAGTTGTCAAATTTTCAAATTTTCAAGTCTTCAATTTCTAAAAATTACAGACTTAAATATAACCAATTGCAACACTGTTAAATTTTCAAATTACCAATTACTATATTATTATATTTCCAAATTTTTAAATAAACATTTACTAGATTGTTGTATTCCCAAATTTTTAAATTTGCATATCACTTTTTCCCGATTATTAAATTTGCTAATGATCGATTTCCAAATTTCAAAATTAGCAAAGTACCAATTCTCAAATTTTTAAATTCCCAAATGACTCACGCGCAAATTACTAAATTTGCAAGTAATCAATTCCTAGATTTCCACATTTATAAATGACTAATTTTCAAATTGGAAAATGAAATGTTTCCAAGCTACCAAATTTGCAAATAACTAATTTCCAAACTTCTCAATTCCCAGATTATTAAATTCATAAATTTGCATATTTGCAAATTACCAATTTCCAAGTTACTAAATTTCCAAATGACTAATTTCCAAACTTGCAAATGACCAATTACCAAATTATCAAATTTTCAATCTTTCAAATTTGCAAACGACCAATTTCCAAATTACTAAATTTACAAGTTTGAAAATCCACAAATGGCCATTTCTAGGTTACTAAACTTCCAAATGACTAATTTCTCAACTTGCAAAATTGCAAATGACCAATTACCAAATTATCAAATTTCCATTCTTTCAAATTTGCAAATGTCCAATTTCCAATTTCCTTAAATTTCTTGATTATCAATTTCTCAACTTTCCCAGTTTATGAAATATCCAACTTTCTAACAATAAATTTCTAAATTTCCAAATTTCTAAACTTTCACCATCCTAACTTAAAAAATTTCGTATCTACCGTCAAAATAACACACTACATAAGAAACTAGCAATGAATCGGGTTCGTATCGATGAGGCTGTATATCGTACTAAATTGTTCGCTATAATTGTTGGAATTATTTCAAATTCCACAGTGTGTAACACGGCGCCAGGGGACTGGGATAAAATACGAGTCTCTCGAAGGCAGAACGGATCGTCTTATGGGAATTTCGCATCGTGGTTCAAAGAAGTTCTCTTCGTCTTCCGGAATCCCAGCCGACGCTTTAATTAAATGCGTTTCCGGGATAAAGCTCGCCACAATGCCGTATAATCTACGGATCGCTGGTCTTCGCCCTGCGAATTAGATTAGCTGATGAATCCTACAGAATGCTTCGCTGATTCTTGCCAGCGATCACTGAACCACTCGCGGTTAAATTACGGTTGTTTGTTTGTGCTTCCCCGTTGTTCTTTTATGTAGCACAAGATTGGGATCCATGTGTGGATTGCATTGTTTTAAACGTGAAATTGGGTAAATTCAGAGGAGAGTAGGGGTTGTGAAGAGGAAGTTAATTAAAGGACTGTATTCAAATGAGGCACCTTGTACGGAGAGGGTGTCAGGACGTTGGAGTTGTTTAAACCCATTTGTTCGGTTCGATGTATTCTGTGGGTCATTAGGGGATGACTTACAATTTAAAATGCTCTTTGAGTGTTCAAATTAGGAGAGAATTGTTTAAATTCACTTAAAATACTTTCACGTTTTAATGTCAATTTCACAGTAAATTATTCCAGGTGTTGATGAATGTTTAAGGCACTTATTATGAGATAGTTACACTCTTTGAAGAATATATTTGTTCTTACTATTTTTATAATTTCATGAAAACATTGTACATTTACAAATGGAAATAAATGAATAAATCTGTGCAAAAGTATACTAACAGTAAAATAAACTAAACATTTAAACGAGAAAATTCAATATGTAAAACGAGAAATATAACACATAATGTTAACAAACATTTATTTGTTTTTACTCATTAATATAAATATTTGTTATTTTTTAATACAAATATGTATTCGTATTAATACAATTAATTCATATTATATTTAAAGTAAATGCGGAAAAAATATTACGCAAAGAATAAGAATTATTAAGTAGAATATTTATTTTGAAGTATTATTTACTACTTTATTGTAGAATAATGCCCGAGAGGTTTGAGGCCGCATGCAAATCGTTCATGTGAAAATTGAGAAGAAGGGTTATTGATAAATTGAGCGGAAACGTATTGAAGAGTTGTATTTGTTTAATTGAATTAACTCATTCAAAAATGGATAATTTCCTACCTGCACATAATCACACACTTGATTTCACCTTCATCTCATCGAGTAATTAATTAACATCGGTTTCCACGTATTACACATAAATATTTGTGGTAATTATCCGCTTGGGAATTCTGGTGTAATAATATTCCACTTCTGCAACAGAAGTTTACGTTGCGCCCGTGTGCATTCCATATGCGAATCTGGAAATTGCATTTTGCTAGCACTCTCGATTTTCGAGGAACATGATTTTGAAAAGAAAAATATAAATACTCAACGTTGAAAGTCCCCTAAACTTATGCAACAATAATTACTATACTATATTACATTAGATTGTTATACGAAGTCATTCAAATAAAATGATACAGATTATTAATGAACCTAAATATATTTAAATTGCGACTGAAATAAAAATTATATCCGAAACGCATCGTCTCTTGCGGATAATTTTTAATTTATTTAAAAAATTAAAGGTTCAAGGAAAATCCAATTATACCACTTATTTTAAAAGAGAAACAACATAAAAAGCAACTCAGGTAATTGCATCAAATATGGAATACTTGAATTTAAACATTTACCGAAAGTGTGGTAATACTCTTTTTTTTAATAAAGCAGACGTGAAAGCATGTAAAAATCAATAAATATTCACATGCTATTAGTCAAACATGCGAAAGTTTGAGTATATGTATAGAAAGCATACGTGTTATCGGCGAATAAATAAAAATTATACTAAAAGTAAAATTAATCTATCCGTAAACCTGTTTGAAATATTCAAAAACAAACATATTTAACACTAAATCATGCAAACGTAATATTT
The DNA here is from genome assembly GCA_945859555.1 of Megachile ligniseca. NCBI lineage: Eukaryota > Metazoa > Arthropoda > Insecta > Hymenoptera > Megachilidae > Megachile > Megachile ligniseca. Next base: position 2,275,102 of record OX243778.1, read on the forward strand.
TCTTAACTTAACTAAAAATTGTTTAGTCTTCACTAGAAATTTTCAGTATATGACTCACCTCTCAAACAGTTTTATACGCTTTGAAATATCGATCAACCTCGCATTTAACAATCGACTTTCAACCGATGCACAGATGTGAACATAATCGTGTTCCATTATTCTTGAAATATTTTACGTCGTGAGATATTTGCCGATACATTTTATGGATCAGTAGCCAAGATGTTACGGTGTTCCATATTAGGTGCAGTTAACCTACTCATGTTCATACTTCTGCTAAAGCTGGAATAAAACTGCGAAGATCTCAGGCGAGCGATTATGGCCCAATGGACATTTTAAATAGTCATAAATGATGCTGATATACGTTCAGTTTTTAGCAAATTGCGATGGAACATTTTATAGATGAGCAAGATAGTACTATAGGTAAACGGAAACTTTCGTGTATGTGCGTCGCAGCGTCGGCAATATTTAGTGACCATTAAACGATGCCAAGTGGACTGTAGCTTGAATAATTGTATAACACCGATATGTGCTTTCTACTTATTTTTAACGATGTTCAAAACTGAACTATTGCGTGTCTATATGTATCTGATGTTATTTCGAAGTGAACAATCTCGTGTCTGTTTCGTGTCTATCAGTTCGATTGCTAATTTCACAAGATGAAGTCTCGGTGTGGGCCTACAATTTTTACGAACAGGTCTGAGGAAAACAGTTCTTAATTTTTATTGGATACACAAATTCGAGTGGAAATGGGAATCCAAGTGACGTACCCAATGGGTTTGGTTATTCTCCAAAAAGTGACCGTAGCAAGTAATAAAACCAAGCAATATCTCGACATGAATAGGAAACTGCAAATAAAGGACTCTATTATTAAGATTAAGGGTTCTGGCAACCAGATTTGAATAATAATAGACTAAAAATACTCATTAGGATGTAACGACTACTTGTGTGTTATTGCTGCTACAGTAACCTTTTGTTTTGAACCTGAACAAAGTGTCTGGAGAAACTAAAAGCGGTATATTATTGTATCGATAGAAACTTGGACCGATGTCTAATCCTCTTGCAATGATATTCTAAAATCTAATATTTGACTTTTGTTTTTGTTCTTTACGTTGCAGGTGGTGAAGCGCCAAAAGTGAAAGACTGTCCAAACGACATAGAGGTCACCGGAAAAAATGGGACAGCGATCACATGGAATGAACCAATTTTCACGGATAATGTAAAGGTGACCCGGATTAGAAGTAACGAGGTCAGTGTTAATTATAAACCACTTAATTTCTTAACGATGTTCGATCATACTGCGATCGTCAGATGTGTGTCACGTTCCTATAACGCGTTGATAGACTTTGAACTGTATCATACGTAAGAACGTTTTTGCATGGTGCAGTTCTATTCATAGTAAATGTATGGTTATATGTGTTATTCGACAGTCGAAAAAATATAATACATAGAGGACGTTATAGAATTATGTTCGTTGACAGTGTAAATTTAATTTGGGCGAATAATTCGGAAATTATTGGAAATAATATAAATATTGTGTGTACGATGATATGTCGGAGAAGGAATTTTTCAAATTGCAGAAATATTTTAATTTAGAGGATTGTGAAATTGCAAATTTGGAAATTTGAATATTTGGAAATATGGGGATCCGAGAATTAGAAATTTGGAGATTTTTAAATGTGGTAATTTGGGTCTTTAAGAGGTTCGAGTTTTGGATCTTAAGTTTGGAATTTTGAGGATTTAGGAAGTTTAGGATCCAGAATTTTGGTGATTTTAGAATCTGCAAAATTAGAAATTGGAAAATTTCAGAATTAGATTAAGTGAACATTGCTACACTTTTAAATTTAAAAATTTGGAAATATCGGAATTTTAGTAAATGGAATTTGAAGATTTGAAGATTTGGGAATCTCGAAAATTAAGTATTTAGATATTTGGAAATTGGAGGGTTTAGAAATTTAGTAATTGGAAAACTTAGAAATATAGGAATTTGAGAACATTTAGATTTTGAAACTTCAAAATTTGAAAATTTGAAATATTTTAAGGTATAGGAATATAGGTATCCTGGGATCTGGAAACTTAAAAATTTGAAAACTTGAGAATTGTGTCTCACGTAAATTCGAACGTGTATTTAAAATTTAGAGTACCTACTATAATTTAGGTAGAACAAGAATGAGACGAAGAGATTCTGAAATTGTTCCAAACGATTAAACGTGTCTGAAACTATCGAAAATAATGCCAAACATGATTATTGTTGATTTCATAACGACTGATGTTAACCTCTTAGGCACGGCTGAACTTTACGCAGCGTTCTCTGTACAACAGAGTTCGACGCGAATTACGCACGATATAGCACTACAATACAGCAGTACATTGTGACGGACAATGCTATTCTCGACGCGAGTACATTGGAATGAAGCTTTTGATGATTAAATTACAATTTTTCCCAAAGATATGATACATATACCTTAACTTTGATAATTTACTTTTCTAAAAAATTCGCAAAATATGTAATTTTCAAATGTTTCCAATATCGTGTATTAGTGCAAAGAGGTGCTCCGCCCATAGTGCCTAAACTACATGCCGTTACCTTTTATTTACATGTAATGTACTTTTGTGGGATTTGTTAATACTCTTATAAAACGTGGTAAAGGCTAAAATGTGCAAATCAAAACATATGAATAGGACCATTCAATTGGAACGGTGAGAGAGGGAGCCAGAAGAGTGAGCCACTATAGTGGCGCTATGTAATCTACGATGACATTCGCTAAAGTCACTATACAGTGACTATACACTGTAGTGGACCGTCGTACAGAGAGATGGTATCCGTAAAAGCCACTATAGTGGACGTTGTGCTTAAGAGGTTAATGTGTGTCAACAATTATCGTAAACGGTACCAAAATACAGTTTTCTATCGATTCAACGACGATCGATGTCGATGACATAGTTCCTGTCATCAAATCACTGCCTAAAATCTATACAGCAAATTTAGGGTGTCGCCCGAGTCTACCCTCAAAATTTCAAATCAAAAGATCCAAAATTGCGGCCTGTAATGCAACACAGACAAATCGATAAACATATAAATGCAGATCGAGTGGTCCCGGGAGTTTCACTATCGGCAACTAATCCACTAGCGCTAGAATCACTTTGCATTTCGCATGATCTACCACGTCACAATTATATGAACGTTTCAACCCTGCTATTAATCATTTCGGCACCCGTTGTTTAAACGTTTCAGAGTCCGGGACGGCGTTTCGACATCGGTGGACACAGAATAGAGTACGAGGCCAGTGACGAAGCTGGTTGGTCGAGCAAGTGTGTGTTCACCGTAGTTCTTCGTCAAGAATGAATCGTGTCAGGAGCTATCAGGTAAGCGCGAGAAGGGGAAACAAGAAGAGGGAATAAACGACGATGAAGAAGGAATCCAGGTAAACGCGAAGGAGAGAGAGGTTAAGGTAGCGGCCCAGAAGAATGACGATAAGGTAATATAAATGGAAATGCTTTGGAGTCGCGTGTAATGGATCCCGTTTTATCTGGAAGGTTAAGCGAGACGAGACACGGGTGCACAGGTGGATGCGCGCACTTGTGTGTAAATATCGTTTGCACTTGTTTAGCAACGAGAGGGTTGCTTCAGGATCATCCATGTACAATATCAACGTTGTTAAACAACATCGCGTTAATTCTTCTTTGAGTTGATTATAACAATAATAACCTATCGGGAAGTTTGTTTTCATACTTGGAATTTTGCATAACTTTAAACGATGACTGCATAATTTTAATAACTTTGAGTGATGGTCAGGTTTCAAGGTGAATGTACCCGTTAGCGATCAATCATGTATTTTATTTTATTCAGAGCGATAGATAAAGTCGAATTCTTGCCCAATTGCTTTTTAACTTGCTCAGATCCAGCTGTGTAATATTACACATTTCACAGAGGCGACGGTATCTGGATTTGATAGCGTGGAATCGAACGTGTTGAGGCTGAGAGACTAACTGGGAACTAACCTGGAAGTTTGGAATTTAACTCTTGAGATGTAGAAGTTGAGATTCCTGAAAGTAAAATGTTTCGAATAAAAGTTTAACGGTGTATAAATACCATGGACTTGTATTAACAACATTTTCATAAAATTCTGTTTTAAATTTCTTTCTCAAGATTTTGTTAATGCAAAGCACTTGTTAAATTATTAAACTTCTATCGGAAGTTTACTTTTCAGTTTCTCGTATTTTAAGAGTTATACAAACTCTCAATTTGATTTCGAAGTTAGTTTTCACGATCTTAAAGAAAGATTGGGCACGAATCGTACCATACATACAGCATTGTAATAGAGTTTATATAGTTCCATAAACCCAAGAATTTTTAAACTTTATTTATTGAAATCGTGTAAATAGTCAGAATTGTAAATAAACAATTAATTGTTTGCAAATATTGAATCAGTAGCGGGTGCTACATGTTATGCAACGTCCCGCATGAATAACGCGACAAATGGTCAACAAGCACCCGTATTTTCGTCGTTTTTCTTTTTTTACGAAAAACAGCTGTTTGCAATATAAAACAATATATACCGTTTGATTCATAAGCATCAACGATAAAAATAAAAATTGATGATCTTTGTCGCACTACTTCTCTCTCCACCGTATGATAACGTGTTCAGACTTGGGCATATATTTCATTCGAAACGGAATAAAAAATAATAAATTATTTCAATTCATTTGTAATGTAGAAAAGATAACTTTACTTTGGGCGAAATTCAAATAATTTTGTGTTTAAATTAATCAAATATGTGTCCTATGTAATTATAAACGGTTTTTTTATTGTATTCATCAACTTGGTTAATTTTGCGTTATTTATTAATTTACAACTCTTTGATAATATTAGTTTACATTAATTAATAATATTTTGATTTGCAGCCATGTACGATGGTATGATTTCTAAATTCATATTTTATTTGTTTTATTATTTCACTTTAGTATTTCACTTTGGTTCAATTCTATTTATTTAATTCTATTTAATTCTATTTATTATTTTGTATGCAAATTCGTTTAAAATTATTTTTATTCATAGATGTGAATTATTACCATTATTATGATTATGATGACCTTTGAATAACACGGGCTATTTCAGCTAGTGCTATACATTTGAACAGTTGTATAATGTATTAAATCGTTATATATTCCAGTTAAAATCCAACAAATAATGGTGGATAGATATAATAAATACTCGGTTTATGAATTTTTTAACTGTGGCACATTTTACCGAAAAATCTGAAAAAATTCGAGAACAATAATTACACTAATACGTTACTGCCATAATAATTTAAAAGCGGTACTTCTACATCTTCAATAAAAAATTCTATTTGTTCCAATTATTTTGCAGCGCTTCATTTTTTACGGCCACAGTGTGCGATCAAAGGATCTGCAAAAATTCTGTAATATGCGCTACTGGGTTTGTAATGTTTCAGAATTTTTGTACATTGAATAGGAAAAATAGGGCAAAAATTGAAATTTCGATTTTTTCCTCTTACTACTCCACCGGTTAGGGGGTTGAAACTTGAAATTTTTTTTTGGTACATTATCGAATGACGTATTGCAACTTTTATTTGGCTTAAGAACACATTTGCCTATCCTATTCCGCTATACCGTTTCGTATTATAATATTTGAATAATGTCCAAGTCTGAACGTGTCCAGCAAACCATGTAGGCGCACACAATGCGTATTCCCGGTCTCGTCGATCTTCCACAGGCTGATTTTTCGCGGCTCCAACGACCTACAAGTATCCCCATCGCGCTCTCGCGTTATCCGCCTCGTATTTCTTCACCGTTCCACCGTATCGTTGCCCACACACGGTGTATGTACCTCGCAGAGAAACATACAGATTTATCCTAGGCTCGATCCATCGCCGCATCGCGATCGACGCGGTACAGCAGAGATGCAGAAACTTCCGGAAAATATGCTCGAAATCCGTTTTCTGAAATTACGAGTTGCGTTCACGATACGAAACGGAAGTAAAACCGAACGACATATCGAACAGTCTATTACTTAACCAATAACAACGTTTATGATACGTTATTCGGATATTTTATCTGTTTATAAATTGAAACAATTATGTAATATTGAAAAATTGCCAAATTATTGTATTGTAGTCGAAATATAACTAATTTTATGTCTTATATATTTAAACGTCAAATTTCGTGTTTTATTTGAATATAAGAATTATTTGTCTATATAGGATATTCCAAAAATCCAGATATACGTGAAGATAATGAAGTCGAAAGAAAGAAATAAAGTTTGTTCATATCCTTCTTAATTAAACAGTTTATTACTTAACTAACGACAAAAATAAAAATATTTATGATACATGCTTCTCATAATTTTTTATTTATCTATAAATTAAAATAATTATGTAATTTTAAATAATTTCTAAATTATTTTTTATTGTAGCCGAAATATAATTAATTTTATGTGTTTATCATATTATCTCTTACATTTGAATGTAAAAATTATTTGTCTATATAGGGTGTTTGAAAAGTCATCGTACAAGTGACCAGATGGTGAGTCTATACACAAAATTAAGTCGAAAAGAATATTTTTTCAAGTTAGTATATTATTTTACAATTGTATTTGTAACAAAATACAACGAAGAGTCACCATATATTTCCTGTTATCATATCATTGTTTAATTGTACCAAAATATAAATAAATACATAACACTACTATTAATTATCTTTACAAAAAGTTATTAAGGATCTTCCATACAGTATAAAAAAATGAAGTATCAATCGAAACTAATTAATATTTTAATCAAGTTATTGAAAAGCTATTTCCTCATCGATTTCACTGACCTTGAAATATCTTGTCAAGGTCGCTATTCTAAATAAATTTTCTAATAAATATAATATGTTCTCTGATTCACTTTTCAAGTTTGACACGAAAGTACGCTCACTATTATACCTTGCGTGTAGCTATACATTACTTCTTCATTAAACCTCATATATTTTAACAAGCCTCTTCTTAATATCTTCATAGTAACATATCATAAGTAAAAAATTAACGTCACCATTGAATTTCAAACTTTAAAATTTTCGTACATCAGAGTTTACATAACCTACAAAAATTTCAGTTTTGAGTTGAAATAATTAAAATAATCAAGTTGTTTTGACAACTGTTGCCAACGGAACAACTGAAAATTTTTCGTAAAAATTAATTCGGCCGTGAAATTGTTAATTTCGTGAATCAGCGTAGATTGAGCGGAAATCTGTCCGGAGTTGGATGCAAATTTCCGAATCGGCAAGTTGTATTAACCGTCGAACGAGCTTCGACGATTACCTTGTACTACATGTAAAAAAACGAGCATACCATTTGCATGTATTCGATGGGTGGATGAAGCTCGATGTTCGATCGAGTTCAGTCTAGGACTGCTGCTATCGTTTAAAATCGAAAATATCGAAATATTGAGGCGTTACATATGTACACGCGAATGCAATACAGGGATCCTTTAGATGAGTTCACATATGAACATTTGGGGATATTTATGAACAAATGTATTATTAACTTCTTGGATTTACGGGTCTTAAAATTTTTGAATTTTTAAATTTTTTAATTCTTACATTTGCTAAATTTTCAGGACTCCAAATCTCTACATCTGCAGATTTTTTTATATTCCAATTGTCACATTTTCAGATTTTTTTAATCTATTAATTTTCGAAGCACAAAATTCTTCAATTTTTCAACTTTTCATATTTGTAATATTTTAAAGTTTTCGATTTTTAGGTTATTGAATTATTTTCTAGATTTTATTGTTATCAAGCTTTCAAATTTGAAATATTTAATTCTCCAAATTCTTGCTTTCAAAGATGCAAACTCACAAATTATTCGAAGTTTCAAATTCCTAAATTACCAAGATAAATTAGCTTAAATGAAATGAAACTTAAATTACCATTCCTAAATTACAATATAAATCCTCAAATCCCAAATTCCTAACTGTTCAAACTCAAAATTTGTTAATTTTCAGGTTTTCACGTCATAAATCATTATATCATACCTTGTATATTTCACAGGTAACATTGATTTAAATTTTGCATATTTCAATATGTCATAAATCCAAGTGCCATCTTTATAACGAAGCAAACCAATAAACTAAACTAACGTATATGTCATAAATGTATAAACCAGATCTTATCAGAATTTTCCTATTTTCATTCAAAAAGTAATCGCAACCTTGCATTACTCGGTTTGATTGCAACTTGTAATCCCTGTAAAAAGTGGATTAGCAAAATATTGAATTCTATATAATAATTTATTCAGCTACGTTTATTAATATTAAAGTGATTATATAATGTCGTTTTGTAAAAAAAAAACTAACATCTGTCTACAACCAGTAATTGGAAAAACATGTTTTACCATTTTAATGGCATTCTACCAAATTGATATACGTATGACTTAATCGCTAGATTCCTAACATTAAAACTTGAATTTTTGTATTCTAGGCGTCAAAAACTATTAGATGGTAAATAATTTTGTGTACACCCAAAAAAAGTTTAGCCAAACTTAACAGTATCAGTACCATGTTAAGAACCACTAAAGTATTGATAATACATCGAAAATCGATAGCAGCAGCACGAGTCGAATCTCATCGATCGACAGTTAAAATTTTCGTCGTCGAAAGCGAGGACGTACACCGTGACGGGCTAACGAAACTGGCTACGATTAATTTCGAAGCTGGACGCATCAACGAGCGAGGTTTGCAACCGACAGCCAGAACAAGCGATAGTTTTAATTCTCCACGGAACCGTGTTAAAGACCGGTGAATCGGAAACGGAACGGATTTCCGGAAATTACAAAGTTCACGATAGGGCAACAAAAAGAGAAAAAGAGAACGAGAACACTCGGTTCGAACGCGTTCGATGATTCTGCGTTCCATTGATTAAGGTGTCTTTTAATCGTTCGATCGTTTGATTTCAAACCCTTCAGTCTTCCATCTAGTTTGGGAATATGTGAACTCAAGTATTTTATTGCTTTTTATTCGATAAAACGAGTTTTGTTCGAAATTGCGAATTATACTTCATTCTTTGGAAAAGATTTCAGACTTTTTTTTGTAATCTTGTGTATTATGCAATATGTAGTTTTATTGCTTTCCATTGGACAAATTGGGTTTTGCCTAAAATTGCAAATTATGATTCACTCGTTTACTAGCAAATTTTACAGATTTAATTTTTCTAAGCGTATGTATTATGCATATATGTAATTTTGTATGAACTAAACTTGTCTTTAAGTTGCTGTTAAGCTTATTTTTAGGTTATAAACACGTAAACTGTCATGGCGGTAGCTTGATGACGCTCAGAATTTCGTATAATTAAATAGTTAATGAAAACAGAAGAGGAAAATACTTTAAATAGCGTTAACAATGCAAAGTTTTGTAAAATAGTGTTAACAATGCAATGGTCTAACAATGTAAACCATTAATATGAGAACAGTGTTGGATAGAAACTATTTATTATAGCGAAATTGATTTATTCATTATCCATGAGTAATTAATAAATTGTCATTCCTGAATAACAAATAAATAATCAGTTATCTTCATCCGGAACTTTCGTATAGAAAAAGAAAATTAATTTGTTTTTTAATATATGTAATCAAAACAGTTGAAGAAATAAAAAATAATTAACAAGTAACAGATTAACAGTTTTCACATATATAATTAGTAACAAATTATTTTTGTTCAAATAAATTCCTCTTCGAGCAATTCTCAACACTGCCTGAAAATATGAATTTAATGAAATTAAAAATGAAGTTGAAAAATAAATAAACAGACCTTAATGTACACATTAGATCTTTAATTTGGCAAAAATGAACACAGATTTCAGAAAAGTAAGAACAAATTTTACAATTTAACACTACTAAAATAAAATTTATTTTAGAATAGTAAATTACTACTCTTGAAATAAAGTAAGAAACTTGTAAAACATTCATTTGACCATGCTGATAGTTTCAGTATTAATTGTTGGCGCTAAGTTTACGTCTAACGTGTCCCGTTGCACAAGGCTATTTTCACAATGACAGTTAACGTGTTGCACTTTTGTCCGAACGTAATATTCAGTTGTTCATAAATTGAGTTTTACTACCTGTTTGCAGGAGTAATCTTCAATTAAGTTTACCCTCAGTTTGTAAATACGTCCTTTGTGAATTGAGTTAGTAAACAGAATTATGTTTGTGTCAAGTTCGTAACAGTTACTCGTGATGCTGTATTCCGTTGCTCTCTTCGAATACTTTGTATCACTACTTGATATTTATCGACAAAAATATTTGGAAAACTCTTCGACTTTTTTTCTACTTACTTTTTGTAACATTTTTAACGCGGTGCTACGTTTTTCATAAAAGTATATCTAAATAATTAAATAGAAAGTGTTTGTCGAAACTCTGATGTTTTATACAACTATAATTTTCCATTTATTGTAAAATATTCATAATTAAAAATGTCTATAAATAGACATTTCATGTTCTCGCTATTTAACCTTTAAATGGCGGATTCGTTGAGACAGCGACGATACAGTAGACTTTCGTTATATTGCCACCTTCATGGACTTGTACGTAGTTTTGTCATGGAACTTTAAATCTAACAGATCTGATTTGAAAGTTCAAGATTAAAAATTTTAATTTGAAATCTCAAATCTGAAGATTCAAAAATGAACAATTCTTATTTCATAACTTTGATTCAGAAATTCGAAATTGGAAATTTACATTTGAAAATTCAAACTTAAAAATAATTATTTGGAAATTTTAATTAGAAGATTCAGATTTGAAGATTTAAATTTAGAAGTCAACTTAAATTTCTCGCTATTACCGCACCGTTCGTTGCAATATAACGAGAGTCAACTGCAAATTTAATTTTGTACTCGATTCTATTCCCTTTAAATACTAATTTCCAATGTATAGAACTGTTTCGCTAGAAAATGCACGTTCCTAACTTTATTCCAAATACCACTATATATATTCCATAATTCTGGGTCACGATTGACCCATGTTCCGTCGTTTGAAGGTGAAATATTCCTTCTCGCAAACTGCACTATTTCTCAATTTCTTCCAACTATCTATAATAAAACAAACATAAATTAATGGCCTATAAATTTGTATTTATATAGAAACTGATTATTTTGTATCAACTATTGTAATTACTTTTTTACGCAAATTATTAATAGTTCACAGTTTAATTAATAACGAATGAACTTTTGTTAATTAACGGTCGATTGAATCACTTCTTAATAAATATAGGGACAATATAATATAGTAAACGTAATTAGAGGTCATCAAAAGTTTGTGATACCTTCGATTATACCGATAAGCGTTGTTCACGATCATTTTTAGAGAAACAATGCGAGCAAAGAAAGTTTTATTCATTTCTATCGTGCAAACGTGTCGACAATTGCGGAGCTTCAGGTTCTCGGATGAGCAAGTTTCGATATAAGATCCGTTTTCGAGTTTGCTCGAAGCATAGGCGATATAAGTGGTTTGCTGTTATATAACACGATGCTTCTGTCATCTGCAGATCCTTGCTTTGTGGAATAACATTGTTGAGAAGCTATCACGAAGGCGTTTAACATCAACGGTTCGAGATAATGGACTATTAACACTTTGACTACCATGTTAAATTCATCTAATATATCTCGGGGCTACCTTGCACCACTGTACTGATATTATTACTAATAATATTACTGATTTTAACTTGTGACTTCTCATTATTGCGCGTCTATTTGTGCAACAGAACTCTAATTACACAATTTGCAATTATTAAAATGCAATTTATAAAAAATTATTTTATTTTTGTTTGTGACATATATGTACTTTTTCCTGCTGACATAATTTTAAAATGTCAGCGAAATTATTTAACTTTCGATATAAATTTTGTTTCTATATCTAGTTCCGTTCAGTAAATATATTTTTAAATAGCTACTATTTTTTTTGAAAATTGTTTAAGTAATATTCGAATGAAAATTTAAATAATATTTGAATTTTGAATACGACAATTATTTGGAAATGTTGAATAACTTTTTATAGTCCTTATAGTCAAATTATCTATTATTATATTTAAATGTTATCATAACTGTATTTTTAGAAACCCAAATTCCCGACACAGTAACCTAACATAAAAGTTTGTTGAAATTACAAAGTGTTTTAGAAATTATTTAAACAAAAATGTAGTAGAATACAAAATAAAAAAAATTTTTTTTCATATACAATTAATGAAATAATCTAACGAAAATTCTCGTGTAAAATGATACTACACAATTATTTTACATAGCCAAATAATTAAAGAATTTAATTATCTCAAATATCTACGAAAATGAGAAAATATATTATTCAAATCATAATTTTCCAAATACATCATTTAAACAATAATCAAAAACAATAATATTGCAAGCAATAATATAAAAAGCAAGAAAAATAAAAATATGTTAAATTAAAATTCTGAGACATAGCAAGTTTCGAAGTTTTCAATTTTCAGAATAAAAAATAATATTGTAAGCAATAATTTAAAATGCGAGGAAAATAAAAAATGTTAAATAAAAATTTTAAAACATAGCAGAATACGAGTACTTGTATAGTACATATCTATGTATACGTACTTCATTTTTCCCAATTGTATTAGAAACAAAATACGTATCTATAACACATAATTGTATTATAAACAAAATACACAATTATAATACATAATTGTATTATAAACGAAAAACACAATTATAACACGTATGTATAATACATAACTACGTTATAAATAAAATTTTTGCGAGTGAGAGCTCGCATTATGATGCGTCGTTATGGTAATCAGAATGTTAAAAAATTCTCTTTTTATCGATACAAAAACGAACCACACTGTATCGTCGCAACGAAATCGATATACAAACGAGACCTCGATGCAAAAATCGCGATTGTGCTTTGCATCGGCAGCGACGTGTATGCACCTTTTTATGCTCCCGAAACGAGAACTCGATAGCTCCGTGATCGACGGCACTGACGGGACAAAAGTGGCAGTAACAATAAGAGAACACATAGTTTTAAGGAACGTAAAGGATAAGAAACAAAGACCTTTATAGCGTAAGCGAAGTTTCGTTTATTATTTATTGATACCCCTCCACGCCACTCGCATATCATTGTTAAAAAATAACGTTCGATTACCATCGTAACGGTATTACAATAAATGTATAAAATTTATGTATCAAATACATGTATGTATATATATGTATATTACAAAGAACAAGAAAGATACAAAAAAGAAGAAAAAAAAAGGGAAGGAAGAAAAAGAATACCTGAATTCCTCTTCTGCGAGCTCCTCTGTTTCGAAGTTGCTCGAAAGGCAGTATTGAATGGCAGTTTGTTGTAATGGCAGTTTTAATAAAGTACATACTAAGAATTTACAGTCTGACGTATTTTTTTAATACATAAACACCAGCAAAATGCAAACAAACGTTCTTCTGTCAAAATATCAGATTATCGCATAAATAATTCAATTTTTAGGTTATCTGTCGGATAATTAGTATTTTATTTTGTTTAATAAGAATGTGGAAAATGTTTATACGTGTTTATCTGAATACGATAAACACTTTCGTGGTATAACGTCGTAGGAAAACGCTTTCAAGCTCAATTGTGTAACATTACACGTTTTGGATAGCAGGCGAAGTGTAATATTACACAGTTGGATTTCAAGGTGAGTTTAGATTGCAGTTTGTAATTTACATTAATCCGTATGAATTACGTTTGCACTTTGCAGGAAATTCATCTCAACACTTTCAGATTTAGCTGTGTAATATCACGATGCAATATAATAAGATTTAACTGTGTCTTAATAGTCATGTGTATACAAATTTTATTTAATGAAACTAAAAATTAAAATGTTATTTATAAAATGTTAGTTATTAAAATTGAAAATCTAAATTCTATTTAGTAAAATTAAAAATCTACATTTTATTTAATAAAATAGAAAATCCAAATTTTATTTAATAAAATTGAAAATCTAAACTCTATTTAACAAAATTGAAAATCTACATTTTATTTAGTAAAATTAAAAATCTACATTTTATTTAATAAAGTTGAGAATATAAATTCTATTTAATAAAATTGAGAATCTAAGTTCTATTTAATAAAATGAAGTATTTAAATTTTATTTAATAGTATCCTGTTCTTTCAGATTAAAAATTCAAACTTAAATATGTAATTTTGCACATCAGGTGGTAATGTGTAATATTACACAAGTGCATTTCATGTAAATGCGATATCTTTAGAATGTATGGTATTTCACTTAAATACGGTCTCTTTAGAAAGTGCAACATTATAAAACTGGACCTCATCAGGATGAATAATATTACAGATGGATGGGGAGCATAAAGACTGCAATTTGCAAGCCACAGCAATCTGCAAAAGAGATTTACCTCTGCACTTTGCAAAAAATTCATCTTTTAACACCTTCACATTCAAATGTGTAATACTAGCCATACTAGATAGGCAACGTATAATATTGCACATCTGCATGAACAATTACTATTAAATTTTATTCGGCGATACTCTGCTCTTCACACCATCTTGCACAGAGATAATTTAGTATGTTCAGATCCAGGTAAGCAATTTTACACACCTTAAACGACAATGTGTAATATTACGCAGCTGGGTTTTATTTGAATCCCGTATCTTCAACGTGTATAATATATAATTGAATCTTATTTGCACATATCGCTTTAGAATGTCTAGCATTATATAATTGGATCTCATCAGGATATGTAATATTACACAGATTAATCTTAAAGGGTATGTAATACTACACACGTTAATCTTACAAGGTATGTAATGTTCGACATATTAATTTTGCAGGGTGTGTAATATTACATAGATTAATTTGACATAATATGTAATATTACACATTCAAGTTGATACCATCTCTCTATAGCGTGTAATATTACACAATTAAATTTTACTTGGATTCAACCTTTTTAGAACATGTAATATTACCCAGGTGGCTCGTATGATATTACACAGTTGGCACTGAAAGTGCTAAGACCGCTGTATGTGTCTTCATCTTGCACAGTATTCATTCTTAACATTTTCTAATCCAACCAAATAACGTTATACATCTTCGACGATGATGTGTAATATTACACAGTTGGATCTCACGGGTACCGTTCCTCTCCAGAAAGTATAATACACAGTTAGGTCTGAAAGTGTTCAAACAGTGCATTTCAAACTCGAAGTTTCTCAATCCTCCATGGGCAATCTGTGTCGGTTCGAGCGAAATTTGACTTCTCGATCTTTATTTATATCAAGAACAGTTTGAACAAAATGATCGTTAATATATAATCGCGGTCTCCAAATTGAGAAAGTTCAAGCAGTGAAATAACAAGGATGACCCAGATCGTCAACGGAGGTTTAAGTTCAGGAAGACAAGGGAAATGTAAAAGAAGAAAGGAACACCGTTCATCACCAATTAACCCGATAACCCTAATCAATTTCGCAAAACAACAGTCCACCGTTGTCGCCATCATTCATTGCCAAAGCTCGATCGTTCCGTGTGAAGGGTCAAAAGTCAAAGATCACTTGTCAGCTGTTGAGCCGAGCGTTCAAAGAAGGAAACTCGTATCGTCGGATCTTGGAACAGAGTCCCGCGAAATCGATCGGCTTTAATTAGACTTAATTAAAGCGAGGAACGAACTGGCAGCTCCCCTATCGACGGAGGAACTACTCTCTTGACATAATTTATGCTCGCAGCCGCAGAACCGGCCTTTCTTCGCCGGTTAAATTACTTTCGGTTATTGCGGCTCGTCTGGGAACAACCTGGTCCCGATCCTTTACGCGCAACATCTACGCCGTGGCAATATTCTGGTCTCGACACGACCCCTGCCGTAATGAGTCGACGGAGAAGCTATGTGGTCGGTCCTCGAGAAGCGTTGCTGTTGTTGTTGTTGGTACTGACGTGGGTGCCGATCTGTGAACAGATTGGTAAATTAATGAGAAATAGTTCTTGATAAGCGGGGGCAGCGAGCAACATTTTGACCGTTTATTTTGAAAGCGGTGTAAGAAAAATGAGATATTACGCAATTTGTGCTTAATTTAGTGTAAACTTTTTATTTATAATTAATTAGTATTTAATATCTTAAATGATTTCAATGCTTTGCTCAATTTAAAATTGGCCGACAAAAGATATTACGTAGCCACTGATTATGAAAGAGGTGTAAGTGCAACTTCCATAGACATAGGTCGCGTGGTTACACATTTTTTATTTCACATCGTAGGATTACTATAATGTTAAAAAAGAATGTAGACGGAATAATAAATTTATTTTACACGAAATGAAACGGGAGAATTTTATTAAGCCCGCCAATTTGAAAGAATCGCGCATGCGCCCTTTGTATAATGATGCCATACCTAACACAGAAGAAATATAAGGATATGGAGCAGTTATTATCTTATACACCTCCGATGCATCATGAATATTTCAAAACACAGCCACATAAAGAGCGAAAATAAATAATAGAATCTTATATTAAGTTTAACAATATACAAATATAATTAACGTTCAAAATAAAAAATACTACTCTTATTTTATTTCTTGTTATTTATAAACAAAATTGTATTAATACGAAATATGTTTGAAATAATTGAAATTAAACGATTTTTACAATTGATTAATTATGAAAGTGCAAGTCCATTTACAACCCATAAATATATATTATTACAGTTAAATTCGCCTAAAAGAAATTTATATAGTCAAATTACATATTGATAAATTAGTAGAAACATTGCCAGACTCCACATAATTAATCTGTATTTTTTGACTGATTAATATGCTAAATTTTCTCGGAACATGAGAAAATGGACGTACACCGCTTTCAAAATAAATGGTCCATTTTTTACATTTTGTCTATTTGCCAATCACCTTATAAGAATACAACAAAAATTTGTAGAAAGTTACTTTAAAATATTCAAACACATGTATTAGTTATTTTGCAAAAAGGTGAACCATTCATTGTAGATTAAAAATACATCAACAACTTCTTTTTGCTTTAATATTTACTTGAACAAATCATTTTAAATGAAATGTAATTTCGTGCCTCATTAATATTCGGAAACTTTCTACAAACTAGCAATACTTTGAAGCTATTTGAACAGCGAAATAGGTTTGTTTTGTATACAAACATCTGGAATATAATTCTACTTCAGTATAAAGTTTCGAAGTATGAGCAACTAAAATTTAACATATTATGAAAAGAAAAGAATACCAATTTTTATAAGAAACAATTTGTAATTTATCATAGAAAGAAAGGTAAAACTTGTGGCGAAATAACCTAATTATTAGTAACGAAAAAGAGTGCAGTAGCAGACACCGTTAAAAAGTATAAAGTAGAAGAACTGATTTAAGAAACAAAAGGTATAATCTCTAATTTTGAATGGATGAAAAGAAAGAAAATTAATACGAAGAGTTAACAAAATTTTGAATTGTAGTACCGTACAATTAGCTTTAGAGATTTAGCATGAAAATGGAAAGAAATTCAGTGTTAAAACTGTGCTTTGAAGAATGAGAAACAATGGGTATAAAATTGAATAGCAAGAAAAAAAAGACTAATCTTCGCCAGAGAATTTGTTGAATAGTCTCAAAATTGACGGGAAGATGTTATTTTTGCTGACGAGAGTAAATATCGTATCTATGGGTTGGATAGCAAGAGTATTGTGTGGCGAAGAGTAAATGAAGTTTTAAGGCCAAAATGTAGGGCTAGTCCAGCTTTGAAACGAAAAAATGTAGCTTCAAATCTAAAAAATCTTTTAAAACATGGAGAAGGTTCTGCGATTGTATAGGGGTGCATTTCCAGTGGGGTCGTTAATGAATTGATGTACGTCGACAATATTTTAGGTAAGCATAAATATTTGGACCTTTAAAAAAAGTTTGTTAAAAAGTGCAAATAATACGGGACTATAAAGTACTTCAAATTGTATCAGGATAATGACGCAAAATGCAGAGCTCGCATAGTACAAGAATATTTGTTGTATAATAGTCCAAAAGTTTCATAATCCCCAGACATAAATCCCATAGTGAATCTATAAGATGAATTAGACCAAAGAATTAGAAACACCAATAAATTCAAGAGTTGCATTACAAACGAAACTGGAAGAGGAATGTTATACTGATTCAGCAGAATATTTGAAAAAAAATTATTTTTAATATATCCGAACGATTGTGGCTTCTATTAAAATAGTGAGGGACAAAGTATCAAAATAATAATTTTTACTACATTATACATGTAAATTCTATATTTTTCGTAAGATGTCCAAACATTAATGTGACGTGAAAATTTGCTAGCCTATTATTTAAAATTACACATATAAATATTATAGTTGAAAAGAAATTGTTTATATTTTTTTAATACGCTTCATGCTAAGCCGTTTTAGCCGAAAATGATCTCCAGGTCAAAATGATTTTCAGCGAATTAAATAAATATGTCTGCTTGTACCATTTATGGTATACACGTGGTCTGCAGATCAAGTTTAACGTGTACCACAAATGGTACATATGACACGGAACGTGTTAATATACAATAAATGATTCATATTTCTATAAAATAACTATTCTGATATATAAATCAGCATTTCTTACATAAAATGACAAATACAGAAAAGGCATGTTACTTTCGTTCCGTCATTACTTTCGTCGTTCTCCTATATGACTGATTCGATTCAAATTGAGTAGATTTATGGGCATTGCAGGTTTTTGAAAGAATGTTACATCACTATTAAATTTCGCTTTCTCGAAATCGCATTTTCTTTGCGACGTTCGTTGAGGGTAGTAGAAACGCACTTAACGAATGCAGTGGGTAAAAGTATTACTAATGCAAAAAACCTGTATTTTGACGTCACATGCCAGGTATTCTTGCGTTATATAATCTCGCATTGCACCGTCACGTGTTTTATAGTGTCGCATTATATCATCACGCGTTGTATAGTTTCATTAAAACTATTAAAATTGTCTTGCTAGATATAGGAGTTTTATTCAAATTTTATTAAACCCTTAACCTACCAATTTTTCTTTAGGGCTACCTAATTATTACTGCAGTATTAATATAAATAAAGAACGTTGAAATGTTACATATATTTTAGATTTAGCAATCTGTAATTATACAAATTAAAGTGGTATAGTACTCAAAATTCGATCTTTATGCAAATACGATTTAGGTTTGTCCCATTTGAACTGTAACATGCGTCACGAGTCTGACTCGATGTTATAAACCAAGGGGTTAAATCACAACGTGTTGAATAGACTCGCTTTACAGACTCGTATTATATCACCTCATCTTGTGTAGTCTCATTAAATATTCGAATAGTCTTTTCAAAATACAGGGCTAGCATAAATGATTAATTCGTTTTGAAAAGGCTATATCTTCAAAAGTATTACACGTACACACATGAAACATATATGAAAAGAACCATAGACTCACCAAGTTTATATCCCTCTATAAATATTTAATATGTGCCCCTTCAGTGACACGACACACGTCTAGATAATAGAGTTCATTCCATACATTTTGTAGCATAGTCCTGTCAATTGCCTGCACTGCAGCACTGATGCGTTATCCCCCTAGAACCTAACTTTGTTCTCCTGACCTCCCAGATCCCTTGATCTAACGCCCTGCGACTTCTTCCTGTGGAGGTACGTTAAGGAGCTCAAAGAACACATCAGTGCTGCAGTGCAGACAATTGACAGGACTATGCTACAAAATGTACGGAATGAGTTCAATTATTGTCTGAACGTGTGTCGTGTCACCAAAGGGGCACATATTGAACATTTATATTGAGGTATAGACTTGGTGAGTTTTGTGGTTCTTTTCATATACCTTTCATGTGTGTACGTGTAATACTTTTGTAGATATACCCTTTCAAAACGAATTAATCATTTATGCTAGTCAGTTTGTTAATTTTAATGCCTGCCATGTGGTTCACAACACTTTGACCTACGACTCGATTTAAACCCTGGTCCCACCCATAGACCGTCGGTCATGTCATAAACCTGGGTCCCTAATACGTTCTTAACAATTGTCTCATTAAATGTTATGGTGGTTTTATTAAAATTTTATTAAATTACAGCGTATTGAATAGGCTCGCTTTGTACAATCTCATGTTATATTATCAAGCACTGTATAAATTTTACGTTGTGTCATCATGCATTGTATAGTTCAGAGTTGTATAGCATAGCGTAATAACCTTGCATTAAAGGAATTCAAAATATTGTATATGGTATCGCATTGTGTAATACTGTGTTATAAAGTTCAGCGTTATATGGCCTTTAGCACCAGAACAATAAGGTAAGTTACATAGATCTATTCAAGTTTATGTAGATTTAACTTAATTCCATTTTACACTCGTACAATAGGTTTTCCTACAGAAAAGAACGAGTTAAGAGAGAGAGATCTTTCCAGCCATGTTATTAATAATTGGAAAATTTTCAAATTTACAATCTACCGAATATAGTATTTAAAAGATTTCGAATTCTGGAGATATTAAAATTGGGGAAATATGGGAAATATGGTTCAGAAATTGAACAGTTCGATAGTTTGAAGTATTGAAAACTTTCATGTTTAAATATTTAATCTTCTAAAATATAAAGTAAGTCGTCTGAAACTCTTCCCTTATTCGAAGGAAGTTCACGTTACATCCAGCGATGCAATTAATCATTTATTACATGATGTCAAAATTAACTAACATTAATCATTCAACCTACATCGCTAATTTAACAATTTGAAAATCATAAGATTCAAAGAATTCATTTATATTAAATCAACTTAAATTCCTTACTACAATTAGCACTGTTTCCAGCATGCAGTTAATTCCAAAATAAATTATTAACAATATTGAACATTCAAATCGTAAAATTCATAATTTAGATTTTCATATATAATAAAATGAAACCAATTTGTAATATTTTTAAAAGATCGATTGTTTTATCGATCGATAGACTATCAATATGATAACCTATCGTGGCAATGAGTGATCTGTATGGTCAATTGATACATTAGTAGGAAGTGGATATTGTTTCATCAAACTCTATCGATAGATATTCAAGTATTCGTTTAAGCAGAATCGCGTGTGTGTGTCATGACTGTAAACGAGTAGAATGGAATGTCACATTTATCATCACGAAACAAGTTACTGAAACACTTTCCTAGATGATTTAATGCGTGTCACCCAGTGGATTGAATAACACTGTCACACCGTGTACGACATGATAAATCATGCTACAAATCATTAAGCTTCTGAATGTCTTTGCAAGATTTCGATTAGTATAACGATAGTAGCGATTACATGTAACGTTGCTACAATTTGATATGTTACTATAAATCATATTTAATACGATACCATAATTGTGACGTTAGAAAATATTATTTGATTTGCTGCTATATATACTTTTTAATGTAATTCTACAATTGTAACGTTAATAAATATTATTTAATACGTTACTGTATACGATTCTTAATGTATTACTGTAACAGGGCCAATACAAATTACTTGATAGGTTACTATAAATCGTTTGTAATTTCGTACTCTAATTATTGTATTATTGTATATTATTTAATATGTTCAATAAAATTATAATTTTCATTGAATAAGAATTATACTTTCATCAAATTGTAATTATCAATTTGATAATTGGTAGTTAATTGATCTGTCGCTATTGTTATTTATGGCATGATAAGTTTATTTAGATCCTGTAATTACAAGATCTGTATTTCGTTTTAATTAAAAAGGATTAATTACTAATTATAGCGATACTATAAATTGATACTTTGTTATTATTTACTGTAATATGAGTTTCTGATGAATTTCTGATACATTACTCTATTTCTTAATGTGTCACGATATTATTACAATAACTGGATTTATAAAAATTCCATAATTTGACATTATTGGTGACATTAATTTAAAAAAATAAGAAGAAAATTAATGATATTAATTATATGTATTATAAATTATTTATATTAGTTATATAAGTTTATTACAATTATCAAATTTACTTGTTTTGTTAATGCAATGTAATTACTACAATTTTTAATAATATTCATTTTTTTTTAAATCTAATAAAATTTCACAGAGAATACTAATTTTTATTATTTATTACAGTCCTTTCATTGTTAATAAAAACATTCAGAAACCATCACAGCAGCTTGCTATCCAAAATCTAATTCTCTATTAAGGTTTTACAGTCGATTGAAATTATCGATCTTGAATTACAGAATCATACAATAAGTATAATTTACAGGAATGTCCAATTACAATTAAACATTTATATTTAATATTTTATGTAAATGACATTACGTATATGACATTACAATTATATAAATGACAAAAAATATGTAAAAAGAATAATAAGATAATTCAATTAATTACTCAACTTAAAACTAACTCCTCAATAGTCATTAAACTATTTAAGAAAATTAAACTAATTGGAAATGTATAATATATCATTAGACTAAACTACAAGCAAAAGATTGCTACAAATATAAATTAACCAGTATGTGTAACATGCAATGTTTGTAACATGAAGTAAACTATAACATATAACATACTATAATGTAAAATTAATTGTACCAAAAAATATGATGTAAAATAAATTGTAACGTAAAATGGATTGTAACATAAAGTGTATTAAAACATATAACGTATTGTAATGTGAAATAAATTTGAACGTAGAATATATTGCAACGTGTAATATATGTACTGTAGAATGTATTATAACATAAAATATATTGTAACTTATAATTTGTTGCAACGTAAACTGAATTGTAACACAAAATGTAACGCAAAATAAACCGTATCACGAAACATATTGTAACCTAAAATGTATTGTAACATGAAATGTTACACGTGACAACGTATCAATGTGTGTCTGTTACTGTCCAGCAAGCTGGTGTGAAATTACAGACAGTAGGCAGTAAAATAAAATAATTCACAATACATGTTTTACAAACTGAAGCGTTATTTTAAAATTGCCACGATGAAAAAATCACGTCTTTGTAGATTTAGGAGACGCTCCAGAATGTTAAACATGAAATATTTGTCACGCAGCTATAAATCCTATCGAACTTCCAATTAAGTCAAATTTAAAAACCATCCTCCTGATTCAAACCTTGAACGTCGAAGATAAATTGGACTCGACGATTTTTGTATATAATAAAGACTTATTTTCTATTACATAAAACAAACAGACATTAAGTAAATAAATTAAGAAGAAATGATCCTGAATTAATTGCTCCTGAACGTCAATATTCTTTTTCAATACCGAACGAACAGCAATTTATTAACAATCCTGTCACGAACATAGGAGTATAGCAACATTTATTAAAAATCAGTGTTGAGTCACGGTAGAACACGGAAACACAGATGAAAAGATATGTGAATGTTTCATGACTCGCTTTTTTTCTGAACATAAATCATGGGACATCGATCGTTACCCGATTAAACGTTGGCATCCGTAATTCAAACAGTTAAAATTCTTGATAGCACTGATTTATTCTCTCGCGATATCGCCACGAGTGTTTCAAACCTCTTTCTCCTTTTTTATTAATTTGTGACGTGCGTTCGTGTGGTTCGTAAATAAAGTGAAACACCAGCGAAAACTAAGAATTACGCGTACAGTGATTTACGTTCGTATACGTTAATAAATTACACAATACATTCGAAGAAATTTCTATGTCCATTATCGTTACCTACGATCTCTATTTCATTTGTTCAATGACTTTTGTTTGAAATATTTTCACCCGTAAATTGTAGAGTTTTCGATAACAAGTCTGTAAATAATTATAAGTAAAGGGTAAAGGAAGTGTAGCAAATTCAGAATACTATCAGTAATTTGGAATAACAAAGTATCTGAGAATGTATTAACATTATTTAGTTTGTAATACTATAAATAAGAACGATTAACCAGTTAAATAATGACAATCGTCAACTCTTCGATTTTTAAGTATTTTTGTGGATTTGAAAATTTGAAGACCATGGGGGTTGAGAGTCTATGGATATGGAAATTTAAGGATATTGCATTCGAATTTAGAAATTTAGGGTTTTGGAAACCTAGAAATTTAGGGACCTTGGAATTTGGGGATTTAGGGACATGGCAATTTAGAAATTTAAAGATCTAGAAATTTTAGAATTTAGGGATTTAGGAACCTTGGGAGTTGGGATCTATGGGTTTGGGGATTTGGGGATTTGGGGATTTGGGGATTTGGAGATTTACAAATTTGGGGATTTGGGGATTTGGGGATTTGGGGATTTGGGGATTTGGGGATTTGGAAATTTAGGAATTTGAGGTTATAGGAAACTTATGAACTTGGGGATCTAGGGATATGGCAAATTCAGGGATATCCCAATTTAAGAATTTAAAGATCTAGAAATTTGGGAACCTTGGGAGTTGTGATCTAGGGATTTGGGGATTTGGGGATTTTGAAATTTAGGAATTTGAGGATATAGGAAACTTATGAACTTGGGGATCTAGGGATATGGCAAATTCAGGGATATCCCAATTTAAGAATTTAAAGATCTAGAAATTTGGGGACATTGGGAATTGGGATCTAGGGATTTGGCGATTTGGGGATTTGGAAATTTAGGAATTTGAGGATATAGGAAACTTAGGAACTTGGGGATCTAGGGACATGACAATTTAGGGATATGACAATGTAGGAATTTAAAAATCTAGAAACTTGAGAATCTAGGAATTTGAGGACCTTGAGAGTTAGAACCTAGGGATTTGGGGATTTGGGGATTTGGAAATTTAGGAATTTGAGGATACAGGAAACTTAGGAACTTAGGGATCTAGGGACATGACAATTTAGGGATATGACAATGTAGGAATTTAAAAATCTAGAAACTTGAGAATCTAGGAATTTGAGGACCTTGAGAGTTGGAATCTAGAGATTTAGCAATTTGGGGATTTGGAAATTTAGGAGTTTAAAGGATATAGGAAACTTAAGAATTTGGAGATCTTGGTATCTGGGGATTGAGGATACGGAAATACGAAAATTTAGCGGTCTGGGAATTTGAATATCTAGAAACTTGGAAACCTAGAAATTTGGGGACATAGGTATTTGAGGTTTTTTCCATTTCGGGATATAAAATTATGAAAATTGTAGGATTGGTGTTTAATAATTTGGAAATCTAAAAATTTAGTGAACTAACAATCTGAAAATAGGAAAATTAGGATATTTAGAAATACATTAATTTAGGAATTTGAAGGTTTCGAAGTTTAGACATTGGAGAGGTTGTAGAATTTGGAAAATTAAGAATGTCAATATCTCAAAATTTTGAAATTTGGACACTTCAAAATTTACCTCACTGATTTTTTTGACCTTCAAATATGTTGTCAAGGTCACTATTCTGAACAACTTTTCCCTATACACGTTACCGCCACTCGGCCTTTGTTTAGAAAATATAACAAACCAAAGTTTGGGTACAATTCCGAGTTCCACCGCCACTAAAATAGAACAATATTGTATTCTGAAATGTCTCGACGAGTCCTATCGAATGAGCTTAGCCTCAAGTTGTGCAAATGGACAGATACGATTGGGTTACATCTTTTGGGGCGAGGGTTCAGGGGTCCACCCTAAAATACATACTGTAATATATTTTTACGTATATCTTGGAAACTAAGGCCGAGTGATGGTAACATGTACAGGGAAAAGTTGTTCAGAGTAGTAACTTTGACAACATATTTCAAGGTCATCGAAATCGGTGAGGTCGTCAATCATCTATTGTATAATTACCAATTAGCTGTTTAGGAATATTGAAAGTTTAGCAATTTAGATATTCGAAAATTTGCAAATTTGAATATTTAAAAACTTGACAATCTAAGAACTTGAATATTTGAAAATTCAAAACTTAACCCCTTGCAGTATGACTTATTTGTCAGGTGCGTCAGTCAGAACTAACTAAACACGGCTACAATATTAAAACAGACAAAGAATGTTAAAATGTTATGACAACATGGTATTATGCAATCGTTGACTATGCAAATTATAATTGGACTTGAACTCCAAATTGAAGGATATTCAAAATTCGAGTAAAATTGATTCCAACTGAAGTACCAGTGCGTCACGAGTCAGACTCATCAAAATAGTGCAAGGGGTTAAAATTACGAATTTTTTTTATGAGTATAATAAGTTGGCCACGCACTGTAAATATTTGAATGGCAGACGGAAAATAACGTTGTATTATCCACTAGGTCAACAGCATCCATTTATCCATTTATCTTTGTTATCGTTATTCCTCTTATTGGAGTTTGAGGTTTTGATATTACAGTTGTTATTGTTATTATTACTCGTATACGTACTTAACGGGATAAGCTCTTTGTAGTATGAAAACTACAATAACAGAATCCATAATCTTCGCTTAACGAAGTACTGAAATACATTGATGATAACATAACAGAACGTAATTTCCGCTTAGGAGAATAGTGAGAGTCATAGAAAATATCAATACCACTACTATAGTTGTTTAAGCACACGAGCAGTTTAAGCTTACGATATTAATTTAACCAGTTTGGAATTTTATTTATTTATTTGTTTATCGAAAACTGTATAATCCAAAGATTATCTTGTTTTAAATTATATTATTAATTTTTCTCGATCGTAGTTCGCCCGTTCAAAAATGTTCATGTATAATCAATAAATATTTTAGTTTTTGATTTGTGTACTTATGCAGGGCGTTTCACGTAATTTTGTTAAAATATAGAAAATTCGGACAAGAGTGTTGGTTTTCTGTAATGTGTTTTCTCAGTTCATATAGAATTTATAGTAACACGATTTTTAAATTTACGTTCATATGCGTATTATCTCATTGTTTGAATATTTAAAGGGAAGGTAGCGATTCTATATAAAAAAATAAGTGGAACATATGAAATTTTCTCAAATAATGCTTGATTTCTGAAAAAAATTGATTCGAGAATTCGTTAAATTATTTGTAACAAAATTTGTTTACAGCAAGAAAGATGATGACTTCTACTAATTTTTGTCAATTTAACAATGAATGTGTGCAAGTCGGTACAATGACTATGTCCAGGTATAATATTTCAGTTAATTGTAATAATATATAATCAAAAATTGTTATATACAAAAGATATATGATATAGAAAGAGATATTAGTGCAGTACAAATTTTTGTTTTGATGAAAACATTGGATGATGTGCAAATTAATTTGTTTTGAGCAATTGAATACTTTTTCTGACATTAATCGATCGTACAGGATATTTTCCTTAAAAATTCAGGCCTAAAGTAAGGAGAATCAATAGTTCATCAGTTATTTTACATTTAAATGTAATATTTTGGGCAAAAATTAAAAATTTTTCTTGAATTTCTATTTATTTGAATTGCATTCTAACATTTCTTTTCTGCAAAAAAAGAGAACACTTTTTTCTATAAAAAAGAGAATATAATACATTCTGAAAAATGAATTCCTTCTTTTTTAGCGGAATTTCATATTTTTTATAGAAATCGATTGTTCGAAATGGATATTTTTCATGTAAAAAATGTTAGAATGCAATTTAAGTAAATAAAAGGTTCGCGAGATATTTCGGACCGTCGTATAAAATATCATACTTTAAAATATAAAATATCTCTCCAGTTATTGACTTTTTTACTTTACACCTTAATACTTTATACGTAAAACATTCCGTAGGATCGATTGGAGTAACGAAAATGCGCTGTTCCATTTGGAAAAACAAAGTTGACCTTCATATTTCCTCTGCACCACCATTTACGCAAAAAATATTTACATCATACTAGTATGTTTCCCTTAATATTTTGATGTACAATATCCTACACTATTGTAAATATCTAAAATGTTCATGGTAGCTATTGATTCTCCCTGCATATAAATTGAAAAATGCTATTGCTTTTATTCTTGCAAACCATCAATAGTAAAACTTGCATAGAACTTACGAAAAATTGACATAATAATTATATTATAATTATATTATAATAAGTGTCACAGACAATAAAAATACAATTATATATTTAATTTATTTTAAAGAAGAAAAAGTAGGTTTGTAAAATTTATAATTCATTTCTTATGTGGTAGTCACGCTCAAGTAATTTTTAAAACTCAATTTTTTCTGAATTATAGTACTTCAAAACATTACAAATTAATAGATAAGTGTTACGTTACAAAATACAACTAGTAAGTGTTATATTACTACTCTAAAATACAGTTTATTACAGTTTACTTCTTCGATAAAAATTTACATTTTTGCAATAAATTAGTAATGTTATAATATAATTAATGAAGGATGAAAGTACCAAATTAAACTAAAAATTGAAAAATAATAATTTTTAAAGAAAAAGGACTAAAATTAAAGCAAAATTATCGATTAATATTGTAAATGCGTTCATTTTAACGTTTTCCTTTTCTTTTTATTTTCAAGACGAATTTAATCTTCCGTTTTAAATTTTTCTCCTGTTAAGCATTAAACCTTTTCTTTACAAGGATCATGCGAATAGACGATTAATTACTAGAAATGAATGAGTAATTAACGAATATGTAAATAAATGAGATAATAATTGATCGTATATTTATTATTTAAAATCATTAATTTTATTAATATAAATAATTATGTAAATTTAAAAAAACTATAAACTAGAATTATATTAACATTAAGTATAATTTAATCACATAAATTGAATTATTAATTAATGAAACGAAATAATTTATACTAATTAAGTGAATTTAAATGGTTGAACGATTGAACAAATGCAAATAGGTGAACCATTAAATAAATATAAGTATGTTATCGATTGAATAAATTTAAATACCTTACTCATTAAATATAAAATCACTGCAATTAATAGATATATAAATTACATGAACTTTTCAACTTTATAAAGTAATTCGATAATTCACGTTAAAAACAAATAAAGTAATCAATTGCTTTATTATTATTTCAATAAAGATAAAGATAAAAACTTGTATAGCTTTTATTTTTATTAAATAATCCATCATGAAACTGCAGTTTATCTAATAACAAATAAATATAATCTACAACAATTAATCTACCAATTTGATAACTCAATCGATCGAATGTTTGAAAGATCGAACCGATCACGACAACGACAATGATGATGACCGTCCTTTCCTTTCCAATAAAAGTCATCGACAAATTACCCGTCATAGGAAATCGATAACCGTGATCCCCACTAGGATACGAATTAGTTCCCAGCGTAATTGATACAGCTGACCGATGACTATTAGGAGTGTGGCTCTAGTGGCGCGAGATTCAAATGACGTTGATTAATAATCGCAGCCACGCTCGGAAGACATGAAACAGCTGATTTATATTCCTGCGACCGGATACAGTGCGCAATTCCGTTTCAGACGGGCAAAGCCATTAACGATATTCGCGTCACGAGATTTCTTGTCGTTCCTCTCGACAGTGTAATTTTGACCGTTGAGCGTGCAACCGCTCCCTTTTTATCGATTACCAATTCTCCTTACCGCACTGACGGAAATTATCGAACGAGCACGGATTAATATTAACTACGACGTGATGTAAACTACTTAGAACTTTGAGTTGTTGTTAGCCGATGCCTGTTCAAGCGATTAATTTTGCTAAACAAATCACGATTAGGGCTTGCTGAATTCCTTGTCGCAGTAGAGGAACAGTTTCGACGTGGTAATAAACGTCATTGAGGGTCCTAACAACAGATTGTTAGGTTTTAGAATACAATACCACAGCGAGAGAGTCAGACCCCGATCCAAGTTTCTGTCGATACAATAATATACCGTTTTCAGTTTCTCCGGACACTTTGTACAGGTTCAAATCAATAGGTTCCCGTAGCATCAATAACATCCAAGGAGTCGTTACATCCTATCGAGTATGTTTAGTTTATTAGTATTCAAATCTGGTTGCC
Source organism: Megachile ligniseca (assembly GCA_945859555.1). Classification (NCBI taxonomy): domain Eukaryota; kingdom Metazoa; phylum Arthropoda; class Insecta; order Hymenoptera; family Megachilidae; genus Megachile; species Megachile ligniseca. The sequence continues at coordinate 2,305,006 of OX243778.1, forward strand.
AAAACCCTTAATCTTAATAATAGAGTCCTTTATTTGCAGTTTCCTATTCATGTCGAGATATTGCTTGGTTTTATTACTTGCTACGGTCACTTTTTGGAGAATAACCAGACCCATTGGGTACGTCACTTGAATTCCCATTTCCACTCGAATTTGTGTATCCAATAAAAATTAAGAACTGTTTTCCTCAGCCTTGTTCGTAAAAATTGTAGGCCTACACCGAGACTTCATCTTGTGAAATTAGCAATCGAACTGATAGACACGAAACAGACACGAGATTGTTCACTTCGAGACAACATCGGATACATATAGACACGCAATAGTTCAGTTTTGAACATCGTTAAAAATAAGTAGAAAGCACATATCGGTGTTATACAATTATTCAAGCTACAGTCCACTTGGCATCGTTGAATGGTCACTAAATATTGCCGACGGTGCGACGCACATACAATGTTGCATCGCAATTTGCTAAAAACTGAACGTATATCAGCATCATTTATGACTATTTAAAATGTCCATTGAGCCATAATCGCTCACCTGAAACTCCGCAGTTTTACTCCAGCTTTAGCAGAAGTATGAACATGAGTAGATTAACTGCACCTAATATGGAACACCGTAACATCTCGCCAACTGAGCCATAAAATGTATTGGCAAATATCTCACGATGTAAAATATTTCAAGAATAATGGAACACGATTATGTTCACATCTGTGCATCGGTTGAAAGTCGATTGTTAAATGCGAGGTTGATCGATATTTCAAAGCGTATAAAAATGTTTGAGAGGTGAGTCATATACTGAAAATTTCTAGTGAAGATTAAACAATTTTTAGTTCAGTTAAGAAAGTATTACGTTTACGCGATTTATTGTTAAATATGTTCGTTTTTGAATATTCAAAATAACATCGGATACATAGACACAAGTTTGATGCTCTTCGGAACAACATCGGCGACCTATAGACACGCAATCGTTCAGTTTTGAACATCGTTAAAAACAAGTAGAAAGCACATATCGGTGTTACACAATCATTCAACTTGCAGTCCACTTGTAAATATAAAGACTCCAAACAATTGAAGTACTTCGCGTCGTTTAATCGTCGCTGAATATTGCCGACAGAGGTTATTGTATAAAATCGTCTATTGAGTAATTTTGTATGAGTATAATTAATTGTCGGTACGTTTTGGATAAATAATAAATTGTTAGAAGTATATTTAACCGCGTAACCGACTGGAAAGTTGTAATCGAGTTTGCCTCTTATCGCAGTGAATAGATGTTGTGTTATAAACTCGTGTTGTGAAGTTATGAATTAAATAGTTATGTATTGTGGAGCCTCACGTTATATCACCACGAGTTATATAACTTAGTACTATTTAGCCTCGCGTTGTGGAGTTAACCGTTCTGCAGCGTCATGTTAAATTACATGTTGCTTTGTGGAGGAACCGGTGTAGTGGGGGAAGTACTTACTCCAATTTCCTCTGATTTTAGGAGGTCAAATATGTAGACTTCATATTATTAAATATATGAATATATAAATCCCTATATTTTCAAAGTAGATTAAATAATTTTCAAATACTCATATTTCTAAATTTTTTAATTTTCAAATTTGTAAAATCTGAATTTAGACATTTGTGAAACTCCAAATTGCAAAATTAACAGGCTTCCCTAAATTGTCGAATTTCCAAATATTCCAGATTGTGAATTAATAAATTCTCACATTCTCGAGTCATTACATATCCAAATTTTTAAAGTTTTAAATCACTAAATCCCTAAATGACCTAAATTCAAAAATTTTGAAATTTACAAATTTCTCCAATTTCTGACTAGTTAAATTCTTAAATCTTCAAATTTGATTTATTGGTATAACTTTCGTTTCAAACATTTTTGAATATCTTCCATCGTTTACGATTTATAAGCAGTTATATAAAAGTGTTGGTTTTTCTCTTAAAGTAAAAAATGGCCACCAAAAAATTACATTCTTATATAGGTCTAAGATTCTGCAAAATTTCATAGAAATCGTCGTGTATCAGTCACAGGGTTCTCCTGTCAGTAGATATTTCAACGTATTTCTCCCTCTTCAAAATTACATGGTAAAGTTCGTTACGTAAATGACACTGTGGACACGAACGCCCCGTAGCGGAAGAAAACAAATAAACTGAACTAAATAAATCCCTTTTCGAGTAAACTTCACGAATCCGTGAGCGACTCGAAGAAATCGGTGGTGGGGATGACTTCCTGGCACCCAGAGGAAACGTTGTACCTTACATTCGGGAACCACTGTAAATAATTCATTTCCAGCTGGTCCGTTCAGAATAAAATTTACGAGGTACTCGGAAGAAGATCAGCTCGAAGCCGTGGGAATCGAGCGAAGAAAATCATAGAGGAAGAGAGGCTGACTGTTAACAACCGTGTCGTAAACCTCGAACAAGATTGCAGACTGTATCGAGACACAGAGTATCTTCGAGTTCTTTCTTCGTGCTCTGCAAGTGGGTGTCGTCATCCCGGGGAAAATTGTTCTTACCGTGTGCCAGTAACAAGTACACGAAGTGGAGTAAAATCGCGACGACCACATCGACGACGACGTCGGGAGGATAGTTTACGTTCCGTCGACGACGTCCTCCTTTCTCGTTATGCATTATTAATAGCAGTGTCGTCGACACGGTGACCGTCCACGCCATGGATCGCATAAATCACTAAAAGAATCGTCGGGATCGTTTAACGAGTCTCGCACGCTTAATTGATCGAGAACCAGGTCGTGCACTTGAAACAGACGGAAATTGATCGGCAAGAACGATGGAAAATTTTAGGACGAACCTTGGAAGAAATCCTGGTCACGTTTTAAATGACGTTGTTTAAAATCTTACTTCAAATGATATATTACATAAATTTAATATAATCATTTTACTTGAGTATTTTAATCTTTTGAATAAGTTTAACATAATCATTTTGTTTGAGTATTTTAATGTTTTGAATAATTTTTATATAATCATTTTATTTGAGTATTTCAATCGTTTAGATTTGAAGTTATTTTTTATGTTTAGTTGAAGAGTTTGGTGAAATCTTTTGAAGGTTTCTCCATTGTTAAAGTTGTTAATTCTATTTTTTCTATAATTAATTACCATCATAACCTATTTCTCTATATTCAGACGTCTCAGGTGTAATACTATAGATTTAGTTAAAGAATACTTACGATTAGTTCTAATTGTCGTATTGAATCAAATTGTGAGATTGAGTCACCTTTTGAGTGCAAATTATAATTTAAATATTTTAATGTATTATATTATTCGATAAAATATTTTAATAAAATAAATTAATTCTAATACGCCAAAATATTAAAATATTTTTCATATGCTAAAAATTTATGTTAAAAATTTATTTTTGAAATACAATTGCGTTATTTTATTGTAACTTTTGCTAAACTGAATTTTGTTGAACAGCTGAACAATTTTTATTTCTCAATTATTAAAAATAGAAATCTGCAATGATATTTACATATATATTTTATGTAATTTTGTATTCATCAAACCCGTTATGAAAAAATATATTTATTGTAGCTTTGTTGAAATGCATATATCAAGGGCTTATGGTCCGTTTATTTTTTTTTTAGATTAAACTATGTCGCATGGACGAAATATTGTGTCTGGAAAAGTAATTAATTTATTTGCAACATTAAGATATTATTAACTTTAAGTCAAGTATTATAAAATCATATTCTTTTCATAGGAATAAAAGTATGATCAGCGGAAGAAATGAAACAGCTAACAGATGTAGTGTAATTAAAACGTAATTAAGCAAGCTCGTCGAGTATGAAATAAGTAAGAAAAACGGGGTTAGAATAAAATTTAAAAAATTCGTTTAGCCATTTTTGTGTTTAATTTTTTGTTTTAATTTTTGAATTATGAATTTAAAAAAGATGTATTATAAATTTAATGTACATGTTATATATACATATGTTTATATGTTATATATATATGAATTATAATTAATTAATAATATTAATATTATATTATAGAATTTCAAAATGTGTATTTTGTTGTACATTTAAGATATACAACAATACAAGTATATAAGATAATACATTAAATACATTAAATCTATTATATAATAAATAACAAACTTTGTTTTAAATAAAATAAAATATATTATTCTATAAATTCAAACAATGGATTATATTATAAATGTCACAAATATAATTTTGTTTCTAAAAAACTTTTGTAGCAAAGAAGACACATCAGTTTCTCTATAAAAGAAAATAGAAGTTTATAATATAAATTTGACTAATAAATGAACAACCAGTACTTCAGTACAGAAATCTCTTTACTTCGATATAAATAAATAAAAATTTATAACATAAATTTGGTAAAGAAATCTTTCATTACCTCAAAAATATAAACATGGTTATTCAGTAATTAATATTAAACAAAATATTTTTAAACTTCTCGAATTTAAAAAAAAATACATTTTGCGGTTAAAAATTAAAAAAAAAATTCACAAACACGTATGGCATAGAGCTAACTGTCTTTGATTTTTTTCAAAATTTTCCATGTGGTACAACAAAAGATATAAAGTTTAAACTTTAAATTGCACCCTGTAACTAACCTTTCAATAACGGTAGCAGCTTGATATTGGGCAAATTATTTTCTTTGAACAGTCTACTAACTGATACATTCATTAATTAATTTGGTGCAAAGGGTCTTTCGACCTGCTTATTCGACTATGCCCTTTGACAAAGAAATCGACAACTTTGACAAAGGAAATAAATATCGAGTTCTTCAGTTCAAAAATCTTTTTTCTTCAATGTAAATAAACTGAAAACTATAATATTATTTGAGAAATAAATAAACATCCAGTGTATCAGTAGAAAAGTCTTTTTACTTCAATATAAATACAAAAGAGTAATTATTTTGTACAAAGTAGGAACAATGTAAATTCACTTTCAAAGTCGTGATATATCACAAAGAACTATAAAGTCATAACGCGATAATATTATCGCAGTATATAACATGGCGACTATCCGAGTGACTTAATTAAATCGGTAACAGGTGCGTTATCTGTTCAACCCCTCCTTTTCCTTTCCAACCGAACTTCGCAGCGCAGAATTTTAAATCTTACGATCATAATGCTTACCGTGACGAACAGAGACACAGAAATTTAATAAATCACAATCAAAGGGAGCATCTCTGGAAACTCAATTTCACAACAAAACTTGGACGAACTTTCATCCTTAACTTTATCGAACGCTGTCGGTGTTTCAATGGCGAATTGGACACAGTAGACCAAAAGTCATGAAACAATTTGAAATTGTAATAACTTTTTTATTCGGCGATTATTTTTATTGAATTTTTCATGCAAGAAAGATTGGTAGTTCACTGCATCTTCTACTTCAAATTTATAAAGTTGGCAGTGTACAACACTGAATTCGTGATTTTCTTTTTAGATAATACGTTTAGTAGAAGTACATTGTAATTTTATGAATTATTTTACGCCGGCATATTTTGTATAAATTGTAACATAGAATTATTCAACAGCATATTTTCAGTAACATTAAAATATGAGAATGGTAATATACCTAACCTAACATTGAATTCGTTTCTTTTTCTCTTGTTTTTAAAGTCCTTAGTATAAAGTCCATTGTACTTTTAAAAATTATTTTATATCGGCAAATTGTACATAAATTTTAAAGATTTTTAGCAAATTCTTGTATTTTATAAAACTTAAATGAATAATAAGTGTCTGAAAGAAAATGTGTACTGTTTGTTGTACTTCTTCAAAATGCTGCAAATTTGAAATACACTTTTTTTTCCAATAAATCTTTCTAATAGAAAATGTTTATGTTTGTGATATGTTCTTATTAATATTAGTTATATAAAAATATATATTTTTTTTAATTATAAAAATCATGCAATAGTGTTAAATTTGCGATTCTCACATTTTTTTACCGAATTATTGATTAAAATATCGATGCACATTTTAAAGTAGCGATATGCAATGAGAATTTGAAATTCCTATCCTAAATTTTTTAATTTTTATATTTCTTAATCCCTGAATTCTAGATTTACAAATTTCTAAATTTCTAAATTTCTAAATTCTAAAACCTTAAATTTCAAAACCATAGAAATTCTCCAACACTAAAATTTTAAAAACATTAAATATTCAAATATCAATATGAAATATCAAATCTTCAAATTCCCAAATACTCAAATTTACAAATGTACAACTTTAATAAATAAAAATACGTTTAAAATTTAATAATAAAAAATACGTTTATATACATAATGTATTTAGTCAAAAGAAAGATATTAATAAACCATGCTAACTTTTTCCCTGACATTGAATAACATTCCGTACCTTACAGAAGTTTATAATAAAGAAACCTAATATGTTTGAAGAAGTTTAAAAGGAAATATATCATTGTTAATTTAGGTTATTCATTCATAAAGTCTATTTAAATAACAAAATTAAAATTTCATATAATTCATGACAAAATATAAAAGTTGCTTCCATAAGCAATTTCAAATTTAGATAGGACGCTGGATTATATGTATAATTATATATCAAGGTCATTGAAATCTGCAAGATAAGTTCTTCTCTACATCTACAACTTTTAACAATTGTCACTCTCCGCCTATGTTTGCACAACATGAACAATTCATTTTTTATTTAATATATCTTTGCATAATAATACTCTATAAAAACCTCGTAAAAATAATTGCTAAACAAAAAGATATGATATCAAACTCTTTCGTGACTTTGATCTACCTTAATTCCCACTATCTCAAAACAGAATGTATATTACCGTAAAAAATTTCACAAATCAGCACATGCGCATATTATATGAATATGATACATATGTGTTTTAAAATCTATAACACACTCTCAAAGACTCTCAAATCTTTCTGCAACAAATCAGACTTTTTCTCCGCCATGTTCAGCAACTTCTGAACTTGCTGAATCTCGACAGTCGACAGTGTGGACTCTATGTCCGGTAAAATGGCGTCCGTCAAACTCAAAGACGCCAATTTCCCTATATTAGTATCATCGCGATCCGAAAGTACTCGTTTCAATTTTTTTATATACTTTTTTAATCCAGCTTGCATGGCTATGCCAGCTTTGGAATCGCGACGAGGCAGCTTCAATCCATCTGGGACAATTTCTTTCAAACCTAACCTGACCCCGCTTTTTTCATTTCTGGAATTCTTCAGAATCTTCCTATCGCCCCATGGAGGCTTGCTGGACCTTATTCCCGACGACCTTGAAATATTCACGTTGTTATTCAACATGGTGCTCTCTTTAGACCCCGACATTTTCTGCTGCAAACTTCTCGAAGCGGCGGACATCTTTTTTCCAGAAGAATGACTCTTTGTTGTCGTCGTAGATCCAAAGTTTTTAACTGCTGTACTTCTACTATTGTCTTCCGGAGTCTGAACGACTGTCTTCTCTTCCTTATTCTTCGAATATAAATCCACTTTCGTTCTCCGATTTTGCCTAACGTCCTCCTTGAAGTTTCTGCCGCTCTCAGCCGCCATTTTGTCCAAGTTTGGATCCATAGGGACGCTTTCAAGCATCTGGTCCTTTAATCTGGGACTCACTTTAGTCACCGTAGGACCAACTGTTCTGGATCTTAGTTGTTTATATAGTTTCGAAGACCGTTCCGAGTGACTCTTGAAGGACTTGGCCGAACAATGATCCTTCTCCGCCTCTTTCGTTAACTTAGGTTCTTCAGAAAATCGTTGAGGAGATTCAGCAAAATTGTCGATCGGCTTTCGACCCGTAGATTCAGCTTTGTTATAGATTTTCGTCGACGGAGACCGATCCACCTTCGATGATTCTTCCGTTTCGCTTTTGATCGCTTGCAATTTGACTGGCTGATTGCTCTTCGCCCTTATATCGTTCTTACCGGAAACTCTATCCACTGAAGGATGATCGATAGAAATCTGGACCGTGTGCTGCGAAGTATTTGATCTCTTCATGACCGAACTTCTTCTGGAAGTTTCCAAGTTCCTGGATAAGGTCTTCATCCCCTGTCCGTACTTCTTGTTGAAGGACATTCGAGCATTTCCGGTTATCCAAGGTTGAATTTCAGGTTTGTCCGCGTGGCGACGCTTCGAGGTGACGGAAGAATCGCGGGAATGACAAGAATGATCGTCGCGAAGCTTGCTGGACTCGCTTCGGATGCTCTCGGAGTCGATCGAGCTGATCGTGGTGCAATTAATCGATTCTCGTTCCCCTCCGTCGACGGAGGAGATTTCGCGTCTGCCGTCTCGCTTATGCGAACTGGAAGGAGAGTCTCGCTTCGAGCTGGCTGAATCCGTGCTCGAAGTTGTTCTCGAGAATTTTGTCGCGCTTTTCTTCCCAGAGAATCGAGCGAACGTGGACCTCTTCGAAGATGTGGAATCAGCGCCTGCACTGGATGGCCTCGGATTCAATGATCTTAGGCTCTTCTTCATGATCGAGTCTGCAATACGCGTCAAGACTCGTCGGTTAGTGCGAGGCCGTCGATTGAAGTTATATCGATTTTGGTTGCCGAAGAACCCCTGTTCTAAATTTATTTTATCCCGGTATCTAAACTGACTATGAAAACGTTGATGTTACTGAACAATATTTTCCGTAAAAGACGAACTGCTTCGAACCGTAATTTGATACGAGTATAACGTTCGATATACCACGAAGAGGTATACAATGTGCAGTATACTATACGCACGTAACATTTTCCGGGTCAACGATGCTTCTTCGCGGTTTTATTGTTAGATGCTTATACTGGGTGAACCATATAACATCATCGTTTTAAATTACTCTGCTATTGATGGACCATTCGTACAAATTATTTTCAGGGAATGGATCAGTTGAACGAGTTACTGTCAAATAATAGTGAACCAAATGGAAAAATTATTTTCAGGTAGTAGTGGATCAAATGCATAAACTACTTTCAAATAACAGTGAACCAAATGCATAAACTACTTTCAAATAATACTGGACCAAATGGACAAATTTCTTTCAGATAATAATAGACAAATTGAACAAGTTATTGTCAGATAATAGTGGATTAAACAGACAAATTACTTTGAGGTAATAATGGACCAACTGAACAAGTTATTGTAAAATAATAATGAATCAAATAGACAAATTGCTTTCAAATAATAATAGACAAAATGGACAAATTAGTTTCAAATAATAATGTTCAGTGAAGTGTTCGAGATAATTACATTCAAATTTTGTTGGGTGTATTTATTTATCAAATTTTTGTGTTAATCTTTTATCTTTTATTATTTTAAAATTTCTTTATTTACTTATTTGTCACTGATAAGTTTAACAATTATCATGAAAATACTTTTTTCCATTGCAGAATTTTGTTAATCTTAAAAATTATATAAACAAGAAACTAAATAATATATATTGTCATTATACTAAAATCTTTACTCATAACACTTTAATTAAAATTCAATAAATAAAAATTTTTTAAATATTTATTCTTTTAATTCGAAAATAAATCAATATTTAAATCGAATTAAATTTCTATATTCTTACAGAAGTTAAATTCTGCCCCCATAAAATTTTAATTAAAATTTCCCAAATTAAATTTTTAAATTTCCTGGTTTCAAAAATTTGATACTAAATATATAAAAAATTTCCCCTCAATTATTAAAAATAATGAATAAAAAAAATGTGATCATTTTACGTCTTTCACCCTGTATGTCGTTTCAACGCTGTGAAAAAGTATCGCGCTGAAATTAGCTTCCGATCCGATGGTCCTTATTTGAGGACAAATATTGATTATTGGGTAATAGTAATTTATTTTTCAGGGTCAATTCTCATGTGCTGTCACGACCAGAGTGGATACGAAATATAGAATTCCATTAAAACTACAACTGAACTTATTTTGAGTTCTTAATATTAGAATACTGCAAATTGTAGAGTGGTGAAATAGTTTAATATAAATAGCAAATTTCTAAATATCTACCTTCCTAAATTTTCAAATTCTCAAATTCTCAAATTTTCAAATTCTCAAATTTTCAAATTCTCAAATTCTCAAATTCTCAAATTCTCAAATTCCTAACTTCCTAAATTCCCACATTCCCCAATTTCCAAATTCCCTAATTACCAAATTCCCAAATTCCCAAATACCTAAATTCTCAAATTCTTAAATTTTCCAACTTTCAATTTACCAAATTTTTAAACTTAAAAATTCGAAAGTTTCAAGAATAAAAATGTGTATTATTGAAGTCTTGACACTGCAGTTTGACGAACTAGTAACCTCGAGAAATTTCAAAATTTCTTGTTCCTATAGTTTTAAAGTTCGAAATTCGAAAATTATCAAATTTCACGATTTGATTATGTGGAAATTTGAAAATAGAAAACCTTATAAATTTACAACTTTTCACATTTGGATATTAAGAAATTTAGAACATAAACATTTAAAATTTCTATATTTCAAAATTTTCAAATCACTCAATTTAAAAGTTTGCAATCATGGTGGTTCAAAAATTTTGAATATCTTTATTTCAAAATTTCCAAACTTGAAAATTAATAAATTATTAAATGCATAAATTTAAAAATTTTAATTTGAAAATGAAACAATTTATATTTGTAAATTTTTTAATTCAGAAAAGTAATATTTTTGTATTTGTGAATTTCAGGATTTGATAATTTTAAGTTTGAAAATTTATAAATTTAGAAGTATAAAATTTCTATATTTCTGGATACGTATCTTGTTACATTTGAAAATTTACAAATTGCAAAATTTGATATTCCTACATTTTCGTGTTTGTAAATTGCCAAGTTACCACATTATCACATTCTTAATCTTGAAAAATAGGAAGAACGATGATGTAGAAATTGGAGATATTGAAAATTTGAAATTTCCATATACATAAGTTTCCAAACTCTCCTCTTCTGAAATCTGCATATTTATAAGCTCAGAAGTTTGATACCTACATATTTCTAAATCACTCAATTTTAAAATTACTGAATCTATAAATCTTTATAATAAAAAATTTAGGTGCTCAAAGATTTGGAAATGTGGAAATTTAACGTTCTAATATTTCTTAGTATTAAAATATTAAAATTATACATGTTAAATTTCCAAAGACAATTTTTAAACTTTCATTTTCCTGATTTTTAAATTTCAATATTTCTAAACTTCTATGTTTAGAATTTCTAAATTTTTAAGTTTTTAAACTTTCATATTTTCAAATTTCTACATTTCAGAATTTTGAAGTTTCCATGTTTATAAATTTCTGAATTACTAAGTTCCGGAATGTTTAAACTTCTATGTTTATAAATTTTGAAATATTGAATCTTTTAAACTTCATGTTTATAAATTTTGAAATTTCCATATTTTTAAATTTCTGAATAACTAAGTTTTGGAATTTTTAAACTTCTATACTTTAAAATTTTGAATTATCGAAACTTTTAAACATCCATCTTTCTAAATTTAGAAACGTTAAATATCGTGAATAGTGAAACGTGAAATAGTGATATCAAATTTTTCTATCTCAATTTTGAATTTAAAATACCTTACGATACTTATACCATCATACTCAAGTGTTATTTTATTCAGAATGTATCCTGTAGAATTTATGTAAATTATAGGAAATAAATTCCTACAACTATCCTCACTCCCCATTCATAATAGCTATTTCCTCTTAAATTTACAATTACAAAATTATAGAAAATAAATTCCTAAAATTATCTACATGCTACATTCACAATAATTACTCTCATCCTACATGTATGATTACAGAAACATAGAAAATAAATTCATAAAATTATTTTCACACCCCATTCACGACAGTAACTCTCACATCCTAGTCTTATAATTACAAAATTATAGAAAATTATTTCTTAGAATTTTCCAGACGTCCCATTTACGCTAGTAATTTTCATACTCTGCACCTGCAATAACAAAATCATCAATTTCTAAAATAATTCACACGCTTCTTTCAAAGTAGCAACTCTTACATTCTTCAGCTACAACTATAGAAAATAAGTTGTTAGAATTATCCACTCATCCCATTCACATGTATCAACTCTCACACCCTAAATTCATAATTAAAAAATCATAAGAAATAAATTTCTAGAATCTTCACGGCCGATTCACGATAGTGAACCTGACATCCTATACCTACAATAACAAAATCACACTTACTCACATACCTACACCTACAATAACAAAATCACACATACTCACATATCTACACCTACAACAACAAAATTATAGAAAGTACGTTGCCAGAATTATCCTCACGCATACCGAATATCGAAGCACTTAAGTTTACCTCTCTTCAACATTGATCCGTTGTTGGCATCATCGTAAAATGAGATCCTCGGCGACTTCTCATCCTGGCCAACGGCGTCAACCATTTCCACGCGTTTCGTTTCCGTCTCTCTCTCCACGGTTTCCGGTTTCTGTGTGCCCTTCACCAGGAAATGATCCAATGGATGCATGTACTCCGTCTCTTTCCTGCTCATCCCTTTAGTGGCATCGTAGTACTCCTCCACGAAGTCGAAGAGACTATGATGATAGCGATCGTTCAGGCGTATAGCGATCGTGGAATCGTTGTCGTTCAGATGAATCGAATTCAGGACGACGTCGCCAGGTGGTTGATAGTCGTCGTATTGCCTCCTCAGGGCTGCCTCCATGAGTTTGTAACGATAAGCGTCATAATCGAACGCCGATATGTCGATGATGGGTAGCTCCGAATTTGTGGCAACGTACGAGGACGATTGCTTCAGTGGCATTTCCTTCGTCTTCGTCGAATTTCTTCTCGCTTCATCTTCGGGGTAGTTTTGGTTTTGTTTGTTATTTCGACGAGTGTCCGCGTTGTCGCCACTCGCTTGCAGGATCGGCGTTGAAATTGTTTTCCGAGCGGAATCCAGATGAAGTTTTATGCTAGAACTTGAGGCAGACTCCGGGAACACTGATGCAGGATAATGCGTCACCACAGGGTGACAACGTTCCTTTTGCTGGATATTTTTGTGCACTGTCATCGAACCGTCCTATATTCAAGAATAGTATGTTTAAGGAGTGTGTGGAATTGCGGGAAAGTTAGGTTTCTTTTAGTTAAAGAGAGTGTAGAGGAAGAAGTAACCTACTCACATTATTTAACTGTTTTTTTTTTTTTTTTAGTAGAATGATAAGGGACTTTTACTATTCTAGTTTTTTGATTCTAGTCCTTTGATACTTTTCTCACATTTTCCCTAATTTTCTCAGATTCGTTTTAGGCAATTTCTAGATTCGCTCTGTTTAGGCTCTCTTGAGTTTTTTTCTATGTACTCCCCAAATTCTCCTTAGACGTTTCATAGGTACTAGGTTATTCTTAGATTTTTCCTAGGTACTACCTAGGAACTACTTAATTTTTTTCTAGACACTTTAGAAATCCTTCTTAGATTTTTTCTAGGTAGTTATTAGGCTCTCCTTAAATTTATTCTAGACACTTTTTAAATTCTTCTTATTGTTAGATGTTTCCCACATATTTCTAAAACCTTATTAAATTTTTCCCAGATAATACCTAGGCTCTACTTCGAAATGTCCTAGATATTTTCTAACCCTACTTGAATTTTTGCTATGTACTTCCTAGGATCTACTTATATTTTTCGTAGATACTTTCCAGGCTCTCCTAGAATTTTCTTAAGAACATTCCTTCTCAAACATTTTCTAGCTTCCTTCTGTATTTTTCTTATATTTTTATTAAACTGATTTAAACCTTATGTAAAAAGCCATGTACCCAAATACCCTTCAATAATCTTAATTTTCTACAATAATATCCCAATACCATCTCGAATATTATCGACAAAGATTGCAAAATATTTAGGGTTTCAAAAATTTGTGCAGAATCTTTTAAGTAATTAATCTTTATTCTTATCATTTTGGTCGTCTACATAAAGGTCATGACTATTTTTAGATATACTTAATATTGTCCAAAACTCTCCGAAATATTTCCTAGATTTATATCTATATTTACAATATAAATATACTTGTATTTCATGTTTTTCACCTATAATATAAATGTATAATATACAATTTATCAGAGTATAACAATGAATTGAGAAATATCTTAACGATGTTATTAACAGGTACATTTTTTGTTAAATGTCGACAAGGTACCTGCACGATATCGATAATCGATAATCACATTTACTTTTTGTCCCTACACTTTCCTTTAATCAAAAGAAGCCTACGTTACCCTCACCTGTACAAATAGTGATATTCGGTGTTGCCGAATGTAATTTTTCGACAGTGGGGGAACATTTTTTATCGGGACGTTGTGATTGGATATTTTGGATCAAGAAATAGAGGATAAAATGTGTAAACAAGCATTGATTGGGAGGTACTTGTTTGAAGTATAATTTCGTCTCTGATTTCGATTCCTTGGAAATGTATCATCCTTAACCGCTACATTACGGTCATATTTGCCGGAAACTATTCTTATACATCTGTATATTACGTCATCTTACTCAATATTCGAACGTAAATAAAATGACTGCTTAATTTATTTTATAAAATAAAATATAAATATATAAATAATTTTGTCTTGTAAGACAAAACTTTATTTGCAATGAAATATTGTTTAACGTAAAATTTTTGTTTCCACTCACAAAACGAAATATTTTTATTGCATATCATGCTTCAAAATATAAAATAGTTATTTTGATTATTATATTACTTTTATCGTATTACTGTATTTGCTTATAGCAATCGACAATAATTTCATATCTGATGTAATTTCGTGAACCACAATGTAGAGATTAAGTTGTGTATTATAATATATAATGAATAAGATAACTTAAATATTACAATAAATACAGTCGTAAATTAGTAAAAAAAGTTAAAGGGATAATTATGATAATTAACCCTTTGCGCTCGCAGGCACTTTTACTCTTGTCAGATGGCAACTTTAACTCTTAATTTAACCTGTTAACTGCTAAATTTTTATTTTACTTTTATCGCATGGATTGTAAATTTATATGTCAAATACTTTTATAAGTTAAGTAACATTGAAACAAAAAATAATTTTGAAAACTAGAATGTAATTGCTTACCGAAAACATTTTATTTAATATATTGATAAAAAAATCCCCATCATGGTAGCAAATGGTTTAATCAAAATGATAAATCATAGATTTCTTATTTTAAATTATGAAACTTATTAAGTTTCTGTCAAAATATAAATTATCTTTTAAATTATATTTTAATTTAAATATAAATGATCATTAAACGTCCGTGCATCTATGGTTAAAAATTTAGTTGAAAAGCTTGATGAATTCTTTTGCAGTTATAATTTGTTTATTATTAATTGCTATTATTGTCTGTTTTGCAGATTGATTTTTGAAATACCAATTTCAAATTGATATATTTAACACAATGATGAGCACGAGTCACCTCCCCCGTACGAAGGGTTAATAAATTACTAACAGTAACAGTTATAGCATAATTCCTTGCAGCTTTAATAACAATATTTAAATGAAAAAGAAATACGTAACTAATATTTGAATCGTAGATCCATCAATGTATATCAATCAAACCTAGTAGCTGTACGTATTAATGTACACTTAAAAATTTAAAGATTACCTACACCGTTCAAACAACCTTTTAAACAATTTAAAAATCTTGATCAACTAAAACCCCGTCTGTCCCTAAACTGAGTAATACAAACCAGTTAATAAAGTTTCATAAACAAGTAACACTTGGGTAACCCTCGTAAGTGATCGCAAAACACGTGAAAATCTTCCCCGCATGCTGTATCTCTTTTTGTCCCGTAAATAAATAAAAAACAAATTCGTCATTTCGATTCACTCACGCAAAGTGCGGTGCGCCTATCAGCTTCATCAATTTCCAAGGAATCCAACCTCGAGACTCCATCGAACTTCAACGAGACGGTTGAAAAGAGGAGAAAAAGGCGAAGGAAGCTTTCATACTAAGAAACGTTGAATGTGAAGGATCAAAGGTACAGCCAGTAGCACAGCCAAAGCCAAAGCGAGAATGCTCTCGACGACGAATGGTGGGATCGATTGCAAGGTTAGAACAAGCTTTCCAGGCACCACGACGTTCAGCATAACGTAGCCTTTCTTCGGAAGTGCTTGGTCGATTTCCGGTAGACGTGGTACCCGTTCGATCGCGCCTCATGTTAGAATCTCGATCATCGAATGGAGGCTCGACCGATCGATGTTCGCAGCCCGCACATTGTCCTCGGAAACGTCTTCCATAATTGAACAATCGCTGATGGCACCGATTCCGCTCGTCGCTTTTTTCCTTCGTTTGTCTTCGACCGCGTTGCAAAATGCCCCATCAAGAAGCTTTCAATCAGCGAACTTTACCACGATGCGATGGAAACTAACCCCATTGATCGATGAAAATGTGATCCGTGATAGCGCAAATTTCTTGCGGGTTTTAGTTCACCCTTTTATCTTGTTCGAGGTCTTTGTTTGGTAGTATGTAAAATGTTGCAGAATTTGTTTGGTAATTAGGTTTTGAATATAATAGATTCACTTGAAAGTTGGCATTAATGGACATAATTCGAATTTTGGTGTAATATATTGTTATATAGGGGAGGATTCCTTTTTTCGCATGGAAGTAATCGACAGCTTAAGTTTAAATTATAGGGTGAATACGTTACAAAGCAATGTTGAGTATATTATATTTAGAGGATTAAATATAGTTACTAAAAAAATTGTTGGTAATCATATTTAATAGTGTACGTGATGTAGTGATAAAGTATTGGAGATTAATTAGTTATTAAATCTTCAATTTTAGGAGAACAGAAATTTGTTGCTTGGAAATTTGACAATTTAAATAAATGATAATTTCCACATTTAGAATTGTTAATATCTGATAATTCGATAATTTGATAATTTTGTAAATTTGATAATTCATAAATTGATAATTTGATATTTTGACAATTTGACAATTTGACAATTTGAGAATTTGACAATTTGACAATTTGATAATTTGATAATTTGATAATTCGATAATTTGATAGCTTGATAATTCGATAATTTGATAGCTTGGTAACTTAATAACTTGCTAACTTGATAACCTGGTAGTTTGCTAACTTGGTAATTTAATTGTTTCATCATTTGGAAATCTGGTGACTTGATAATTTGGCAATATAAAATTTGACAATATAAACTGATAATTTAGAATTCGAAAATTTCTAAATTCGAAAATGTAGAAATTTGGAAATACAGAAATGTACAAAATTAAAAATTTGAAAATGTAGGTTCGTGGTAATTTATAAACGTAGAAACGTTAATATCATACATTCTGTACCATTATAACTAAATTTTTTATTAGGTTCATTAATTTGGTCTATTACTTCGTTATTAACTTAATTTACATCAATTAAATATTTTTACTTGCAACACATTTAATTTAATTATTTTTTAGCTTTCATTATTTTTTAGTATTTTATTCTTATTCACCTTATAAATTCACATTGTTTCATTTCTGTTTATCCTTTTGTATAAATTTATCTAAAATTTTCCAGATAAGTAAATGTACTTTATAGATATTAATAATGCATATAAACCAACGATAACGCATAAATTATTGAGACAATAAAATGATTCTATTATCACTCTATATCTCAAAAATGAATGAATCAAATATCTGAATAAATGGAAGATAAATTATAAGTAAGAATGTATTTTATATTTTAAAATATGATAATATGATCCATTAAGAGTAATTAATATGCTCTCCACCACATAAACGAAAAACGACATTCGGCTTCTAAAATGAAAATATTTTCAACCGAGTTTAAATAATCCCTGACTGAAAATAATTCACCAATAATCGAGAGATATTCGATGATGAAATTTCAATAAAATCACTGCTAGGTTATTAAACAATTAAACGTTTCGAGGTAAAATAATAAGTGTACTTGTTCGAATGTTATCGTCGAATGGTTGAATGTTTAATTGAAATACGATCACCTGGATAAGTATTACAATTTCTCTCCCGTGATAATTTTCATTTCGTTTTCATCACATTACGAGAACAGGAATTGAACGAAAGATAATACGACTTTGACGAAACAATTGATATTATAATAATAATCTGATGCCGCGATTTATCCCCGATTCATTATTGAAACGAGCATCGCAAAGGGTGATCAACGAACCGTAATTCGTACGAATTGGAAATAATATTTTGAGTAAACGCAACCTATGACTGAGTTAATGAAAACCGAATTAAATTACTTCTTTCACGATACAGGGTGTTTTCGAAATGGCGGTACAACCGGAAAGGCGGCGAATTTACTTGAACAAATAAGGCAAAAATATATGTACTACAAATAATTGTGGTACAACAGAAAAGAGGGTGAATTTACATGATAAAAATAAGAGAAAAATATTACATACAATTTTTCCATTCGTTACTTCATTTACGAAAAAACTGAGTTTCAACAGTTTCGAAGTATTTATAAACAAAAATTGTTCAGGGCACATAAAATGATAAATGCAATAATTTTTCACTACTTTGAGAAGTAACGAATGTTATTAAATAAATCTAATCATTCTTCGGAACATTATTGATGTCGATACTAATTTTTTTATATTTTTATATTTAAAATGTTCAAGGCTGCATGTTTTCAACATAATTTATTCGAATATTCTGTAATTCCTCCAATTCTTGTTTTATAGCATCAAGGACAGAGTAAAATATCACCTCTTATAAATAGTATTCGAATTTCGCAAAATGAAACTTGACGAGATAATTTATAACGTATCATATCACTCAGCATATGCAATATCATATATTTTTAATTCGTGACAGTTACTGTTTCAAAGTTTATGACATTATGAAATGTTACATATTATATACAGGGTGTTTTCGAAATGGTGGTACAACTGAAAAGAGGGCGAATTTATATAAAAAATTAGGGCAAAAATATAGAATACAATTTATTCATAAACAATTAAGAAACAATTTATTAATTTTATCATTTTCTACACTGTAAATAAACTTTTTTACAAATACTTAGAAAATGTTCAAACTCAATTTTCTTGAAAATAAAGTCATGTACGAAACAATTTTATCACATACTTGTTACTTATTTTTCCTTATTAATTCCATTTTACGAGTGTGCTACTATTTCTAAAACACCCTGTATAATTGTTTGTGGTTGAATAAGCTGGGGATAGGGTTGAAGCACCCTCGAAACTTTATGAATTTCCTCCAACGCATTAACGACAAAAATCCATAGTAATTATGACGCTGATTTGAGTGAAAATGTACCCTCGAGTGCAACGTAGAGTCTCTTTGAATGACAATGCATATTTTGATAAATTCGACCATTCCTAAATTCACGAATCTTTTATATTTTTAAATTTCTGTACGATCACGTTATCAGATTTTTGAATAGTCAACTGTACAAGTTTTGAGTTTTCGAATTTTCGAAATCTATTGTAAATTTAGCAAATACGTTAATTCATAAATTTCTATATTTTTAAATTTTCTAGTTTTCAGATCATTAGGTTTCTAGGTTTCAAATCAGTTGTATTCTCAAATTTTTAAGTTTTAAGATTTCTATATTCCTAATTTCTTAATTTCTGTATATTCCCCAACTTTTAAGATTTTCAATTTTTATATTGCTTAATTTCCAAGTTTTTAAATCTTGATATTACTAAATTTTCCAATTCTAATATTTTAAAATTTGTAAAATTAAAAAATTTCTGAATTTCCCAAATCTCTAAGTTTCTAAATGACTAAATTCTTAAATTTTCAAGTTTTTCAGCTTTCAAATTTTCCACCCTTCAAGTTTCCAAATTTCCAAATTTTGAAATTCCTCGTTCCTAGATTACTAAATATCCACATTTTCCTACGGTACGCATAGTGATGTTACAGTTTTGATTTACATTTATTGTCCCTTCTAATTTTATCAAAGACCTACACACATCGTTATAATTATTACAATATTATTTTTTCAATGACTTTTATATTTTACCGCACTGTAGCTTAAGCAACAACTGATTTCTGATCGTTTCACGAAATCAGACTACTCTCAATGAATTAGCAGTGTACAAGAATTAAGAAAAATTATATTTAAACTGTACTTAAATTTCTGTTATACTAATGCAGATATTAGAGGAGGCAAAAAATTGTAAATCTAGCATAAAATATATACAATTACAATATTTTTATCTATTAGTGATAGTTACAGTATTTTTCATATTAAGTGTGGATATATTATAGTTATTATTTTGTGGTACGCTTGCATCATCAAATTATTGTATATTCCATTATTGACGTAACTATATTTGCCATTTGACAAGCAAGAAGATAATATTTGGCTAAACTTTGTTTTGCTGCACTATTTGTTTAACTTCTTCGTATAATCAGATAGTATTCAGTAAATTTAGACGAAATACGATATTGAATATCGGAATCTATTTGAAGGAGGCTTAAAGTCTGGTTCTCCAATTGTTGTTCAAGTACATACATAATTTAGGTAGAGAAAAACATGGACAGTATTGGTTAGGCTAAATATTCAGTCGTACCGATAATGTTTCACAGATCAATTTATATTTTTACACGACGTTAAAGATCGACAAAGCGAAATTTGGTAAAAGAAAATACAGTCTTATCACAAAAGCTACCTTTGAATAGTTGTTTAGTGCGACTACATCCGTGGAATTGTCGTCCTCTCAGGATTTTAAATATTTGAAGTTTTTGGATTTTGTCAGAACATTTTGATGCTACTCTTTGGAACACCATTTTCTTTTAACTTCTTTTGCATATTCAGATGGTATTCGATAAGTTTCGATAAAATACAGCGATTTTAAGAGTTGAGATTTATTAGGAGGAGTCTTAGTGTCTGCTTCTCGAATCGTTGTTCAAGTATATAATTACAGTGTAGAAAAATACGAGTAGTATTGGTTAGACTGAATATTCAATCGTACTGAGAATATTTAATAAATCGGTTGATATTTTTACACGATGTAGAAGATCAACAAAGCAAAATTTAGTCAAAAGAAATACAGTCGTGACAGAAAAGTAGACTGTCATTGGGTGTTGGAAATGGTCGATACTAACACAAGCGACTGTGGTTTGATTGCAATCGATAATCATGAAACGTTAACTACACTACTAATTATGCAGGAATACGTTAATATTGCTAGTGAAATTCACACGTACTGTTTCAAAAGTTACGCAGGACTCAATGCAGAAGGCTATACTATATTCTTTGATAAACCGTGTTGACGTAGTGTAAAATGACGTCGGTATTTCACGATAAACCTTCAAAAATCGAGACGCAAGTAATTAACTGTGTTTGCAATAATTGATTGTTTATGACGAATATTACAAGTGTAATTATCATTTAATCTAGATAATACCTAGGGTAATAAACCATTTTCTGGACAGTTATTAAAAACTTAATTGATTCATCACAAGAGATTAAAATAGAATATTCCTCTCGAGAGATAACAGTGGACAATACGTATTTTGTTTCACAAGATTAAATTTTGACTTTCATGCACTAATTAGTGAAATTCAATGTTTTGAAGGCAGAAAATTCTCTACTTTAACAATTTTTTTTACTAGAAATGTTACAGAGGAAATGATCTTATAAAGTACAAATAAAATATTCTTCGAACATTATAAACATTTAAATATCTCAAAATCTTCCAAGACTAACAAAATGCCAATGGTTTTGTCTAATAAAAGACTAATAAAATTCCAAGTCTAATAAAATGAATTTGTCTTTACATTTATCTTTAATTGCCCATTAATTTATATAATATATATGTTACAATTTTCTTCAAATCATTTATAACTGGAGATTAAAGCAGAACGTTCCTTTGAAGAGATAAGAGTATACAATACATGTTTTGTCTCACGACGTCGACTGTGACTTTGGTAGACTTTGATGCCCTAATTACAGAAATTTCATGTTTTAAAGAAACATAATTCTCTACTTCAAGAATTTCTTGTTCTATTACTAGAAATGTTACAGAGGAAATGATCCTATAAAGTACAAATAAAATGATATACTATGTATACATAAGAGTATTAATCAGAGCACAATATGATCAAATGCACAATATCTATTTTAATAAATAATAAAATTCACCTAGTTACCACTAAATTTATTTACCAGTAAATTATACAGTATTCCAAAACTACCAAACTTTTTATTTACCGAATATTATCATATTATGCAAAGAAGATTTTAAAAAATTGTTGCTTGAAGTTTAATCAAATATTTGATAGATTGTATATTTTAAACAGCGTACCGTTCTACCGAAGTAAAGTTTGTTTACAAAATTAAGGAGTAGTACACGCTCTTTAATTCCATCAATTCCCAGCTGAGTAAAATGAATTTTAGAAAGTACAAACTATGCAGTTACGCGATTGAACCGTTGAAAAGAAGCACTCTAACGATACAGAAAATGTGTTTGTAAATAGTTGCGGACGTACCGGCAACGAAATTGCATTCTGAAGAACTTCACGAAACGACTGGGGCAGATAGTTAAGCGTAGAATTTGTAAACTTTTCATGGCTGATTACACCGATGTTGCCAACCCATTCAAGCAATCAACTTTAAATTTGTAATAGCGTTTCAACTCGCCGGAACTGATACGGTTCTTCCGTCTGTAATGGCGCGCTTTTTTGTAAGAATACGAGAATGTAGGCAGTTTGAGATTTGAAAACTTGGAAAGTTGCAAATAGGACAATTTAGTGATTTGGCAATTTGGCAATAGGTCAATTTAAAAATTTGGAATTTGGTAATCGGTTAATTTTGAGATTTGGAAATTCGAAAATATGGATATTTAGTAATTGGGTAATTTCAGAATTTGGATAGTGTGGGATTTGGGAACTTAGAAATTCGAGGGATTAAAAGTTTAAACCTTTGGAACGTTGGAAATTGTAAAATTTGGAGGTTTCAAAATTTGGGAGTTTGAAAATTTGACCTTTTGAAACGTTGGATATTGTAAAATTGAGAGATTTTGAAATTTGGGAGTTTGTAAATTTGGCGTTTTGAAACTTTGGATATTGTAAAATTGAGAGATTTTGAAATTTGGGAGTTTGTAAATTTGGCGTTTTGAAACTTTGGAAATTGTATTTGAGGATTTAAATATTTGAGGGTTTGAAAATTTGATCCTTTGGGTATGTAGAAAATTGTAAATGTGTAGATTTGTAGATTTGTCGACCTGTAGATTTGTCGATCTGTAGATTTGTCGATCTGTAGATTTGTAGATTTGTAGATTTGTAGATTTGTAGATTTGTAGATTTGTAGATTTGTAGCTTCGTAGCTTTGTAGATTTATAGCTTTGTAGCTTTGTAGATTCGTAAATTAGTAGATTTGTAGATTCATAGATTTGTAGAATTGTAGATTCGTAGATTTGCAGCTCCCTAAAGTAGACTTGCAGACTTATAAATTTGTAACAAATGTTTAAGTCTATAAATTCAGAAACATGGACACTTGAAAACTTGCTTGCACTTCCAACGCCATAAATCTGTCGAAGTGTAACCACAAATAAGAGTTCGTAAAATTACAAGCTGTGAAGTTATTGGCAACAATTTTGGATTACACTGAATTATCATATTCAACGGCATCAATTACGTAACGACGTGATATACCAATGTAACAAGGTATCTTCTTGGTACATAAAATATCGTGAACTTTGTTCATGAGATCACTTATTATATCCTAAACCTGCTGTGCCTCGTGCAGCTGGTTACGACGAGCGGTCATTAATTGAAAGCTTACGAATACTTTTGCAACTCACTGTATGCACATACAGTCACGCAAAATGAACGGTGAATAAACGAGAAACAGGCGACGCAGGCTGGATAATCCTTAACCTCGTTACGAGACTATTTCGTCGCAGTTTATGCAGAGTCGACGGTCGTTCGTTCGTTCGGCTGGGTTGCCTTTAATGAAATTGCAAGATTAACGTTGATGCACCGCGTCTTTAACGTGGCTGTCACGCTCGTTCATCTTGAAGAAATGATTTCTGATCGAGCTATCCATCAAGTACATAAGCAGGCTTTTCAAACGAATTTTCATATGAAGAGAAAAGTTCTCGTACGTAGAGAAAAACGTAACGTTCAGATATACAGAGTGTTTTAGAGAGAAAAGTTAATACTTTAGAAAATAGCAATGTTGCGTCTTATGATGGAAGACTTGTTTATGTTGCGTCTTAGGACAGGAAAATTTTTGAACTGTTTATGCAAAGTCTTACGATGGCAGAACCCCAAATCTGTTTTAGGGCACCGTGTTTATGATCCGGATTATGTTAACATGATTATCATAAAGAGAGCGACTACATTATGTCGGTAAGGTTAGTTAGTCAGTAAGGTTATAAAGTAAGGCCATGCTATGTTATAGAGGTGTCAGTAGCTTTGCTAGTAGGTAGTCGAATTTTTGTGTTCCTTGTCTTGCATGTACTAAGTCGTTGGAAAGAGAATTTTTTTTCCAAAATCCCTTAATCCCAACATACTCAAATCACCAGACTTTCAAATCGCTAAATTCGCAGGTTTCCAAATTCATAAATCTTGTAATCCCTTCATCCCTACATTTCTACATCCACAAATATCTTGACTCCCAAATCGCTAAATTCCCAAATCCCTAAATCCTGCGATCTCTCCATTCCCCAATCTCCACAGTCCCAAATCGCTACATCCTCAAATCTCTAGATTCCCAAATAGCTACATCCCAAATCCACAGTTTCCCAAATTCTTAAATTTTGAATTTCCTACATTCCGTAATCTCCACATTCTTAAAAGCGCCACAACCCCAAATCGCTACATCCCAGATTCTTAAATTTTGAATTCCCTACATCCCCAAATATCTACATTCCCAAATTTCCACATTTCCAAATCTCCACATCCCCAAATCTCCACATCCCCAAATCTCCACATCCCCAAATCTCCGCATCCCCAAATCTTTACATTTTCAAATCTGTAGATCCCCAAATCCCCAAGTTCCCAAATTCCTAAATCCTGCAATCCCTACATTCCCCGATCCCTACATTCCCAAATCTCTACGTCCCCAAGTCCCTACATCCCCAAATCTCTACATCCTTAAATTTCTAGATCCCCAAATCCTTAAATCCTGAAATTCCTACATTTTCAAATCCCTACATTACTAAATGTCTAGATTTCCAAATTCCTAAATCGAAAAATCCCCAAATTTCCAAAACCTCAAATTTTAGGACCTTCAAATCGCTGGATTGTCAAATTCATAAATTCCCAAAAGGTATTTCCACATCTCCAAATCTGAAATTCTCAAAAATCCCTGAAAGAAAATGCTTTCTTTCTTTTCTTGCCTTCTTTTTCTGCGCCTGGCACAGGAAAAGCAATAAACACAAAAAATTCAGTACCTACTGACAAGGTGACTAACGCGAGTTACTGACATAATGTAGCCGCTCCCTTATTCTACCAGCATATTCTGAACAATTGCTTTGAACTTACCTGAAAGGGTGAAACGTTAACCCAGCTCTCCCTCTAATTCGACATCTAACTATACGGATTGACTACAATCACCGCTCCGTTAAAGTTATTTACCCGTACTATACGAAGACGTAGAAATGTCAGAAACGCTTCAGTAGAAAAACAAGTAATGTCTAAAACCAAATACAAGTCAACGCTGAATAAATTAAATTAGCAATTCACCTAACTCGTGTAGTTAAGTAACCGGTCAACCTATAATCGATTTCACCCGCGAACATTGGGTGGAAACTGTTGTGTTGCCTTCGAGGGAAAACGAGATCACGATATAATTCAATAACGAGCAATATAATTAAGACAGTTAAACATAAAACGTATTGTTACGGGTACTAATGTATAATGTAATGAATTTAGTTGATAAGACTTACATTTGACAATTTACATTCCTGTTACAAACACTCTATGCAATGCGGTACTTATAAATAATATATGGGGCACTTACAGGGTCCTATTACAGTTGATTACAGTTGATAAGGACACACATAAGTTATGATATATTATAATGAATTCAGATTAATGTAGTATTATACAGTGCATTTCATAAATGTACCAACCTACTTTGATTTCATTAATCGGATTTTTTGGATGAAAATTATGGTCAGTATTTTTTAAATACTAATTCGTAATGTGCAAACAATAAATTACATAAAATAGGTTGGAAGAATAGATATTGTAGAAAATACCAGTATAGTTTAATCAGTTAAACATAAAAATCATTGTAATAGGTACTAGCGTATAATGTGGTAAATTTAGCCGATGGTATAAAACACACATAAATTACAATATGTATTACAAGAAATGAAGATTTCTTTGAAATGATGTTATTTTCAAGAATGTCACAGGGATCTACACAATTCCACAATGATCTACATTGCTATTACCACTAGTTACTTATTACACATGCCAAAATTTATTACCTAAAACTGCCAAACTGTTCATTTGACCTATTCAGAATTTTCTTTATTTTAAATTGTAAAATTTATCAAGAGATCTGTGTTAATTGTTATCGAGATAATGTACATATTAATTTATACTACATCGTTCGTTTAGTTATTTTTCTATTTTAATTTTAATTTCAAATTAAGTGTGCATTATACACTGGTTTCTCATTTAATTTCTTATTTTATTTTTAACGTTTGATCAGCCGTATATGTTAACAGTGACCACGTTATTATTTAAAAATACGTTATTTCTAAGATATATTTTGAACGGCTTTGTATGAATATAAATGTTTTTCATTATTACTTTAATCTTGCCTTACGTTTTTACTAGTTCTCCTGTATGAACCGCAGCATTACCATGCTGGAATATAAGATTATCTCCAGCAATTTCCGCGGCGTGCACATACATTCAAGGCCAATTCTGGTAAGAGCGCCATGCGTGCATGCACGCAGGTAGCAAAATCCCTAGGGGGACCAATAATGCACGTTAAAGAACAAAATTGCAATATACGAAACTTAATTTTCTGACGTTGTTAATAGATAATAATGTACTTCCTGAAGTTTGGATGCATTCGAGAAGAGAAAAAGTAGGTTGGATGCAGTTTATAATTCTTTCCAGGTTGATTCTTTTGTTTTTAATAAGTTATTTTAGTGGTTTTATTTGTCGATCTTTCTAACCCACAATTTATAAAATTAAAATGTTCCAAATTTTCATATTTCATAATTTACTAAGCAATTTTTCAAATTTGCAAATTGCCAAATTCTCTAATTTCTATATTTGCAAAGATCTAAATTGTCAATTTCCCAAATTCCAAATTTCCCAAATTTCTAAATTTAGAATGGTCTTTTTACATATATTTAAATTTTCAAATCTACAAATTCTCAAATTCCTAAGAAGAAAGTTTAAATTTTTAAATTACCAAACAAATAAATGTCTAAATTTTTAAATATCCAAATTCGCAAATTTGTAATGGTCTAAGTGTCCTAACTTCCAAAAAAACAAATGAATAAATTTTCAAATTATTAACTTCCCGAACTCCCAAATTCCCCAATTCCTAAATTCCCAAATTCCCAAATTCCCAAATTCCCAAATTCCCCAATTCCCCAATTCCCCAATTCCCCAATTCCCCAATTCCCCAATTCCCCAATTCCCAAATACCTAAGTTCACTAGTTCCCAAATTCCCCAATTCCCAAATTCCCCAATTCCCCAATTCCCCAATTCCCCAATTCCCCAATTGCCCAATTCCCCAATTCCCCAATTCCCCAATTCCCCAATTCCCCAATTCCCCAATTCCCCAATTCCCCAATTCCACAATTCCCCAATTCCCCAATTCCCCAATTCCCCAATTCCCAAATTCCCAAATACCTAAGTTCCCTAGTTCCCAAATTCCCCAATTCCCAAATTCCCAAATTCTCCAATTCCCAAATTCCCAAATTCCCAAATACCTAAGTTCCCTAGTTCCCAAATTCCCAAATTCCCAAATACCTAAGTTCCCTAGTTCCCAAATTCCCAAATTCCCAAAATCACAAATTCCCAAATTCCTAAATTTCAAAATACGCAAATTCTGAAACAAATAAATACCTAAAATTCCAAATTACTAAACTACAAAGTCTAAATTCTCAAATTCCAAAAGATTCACCCTTCCAAATGAAAAATTTCCAAAATTTCCAATGTCAAACTGCCTATCAGCATTAGGTTACAAATCTACTCGCGGTTCGCATTAACACGTAATCGCTCAACACAATTCTAGCACAACACTAACAACGGAAAACCTGTATACATTTATTCGTCCATAAAATATTACGCATTTATTCGTGCATAAAATCCTATACATTTACTACCGTCAATTTAAGAACACATTTTCGCAATTTAAATATAACAAAATACGACAAAAATTCAGGTGAGCTATAATTTTTATCCCTGACTGTATTTCGGTTAATAAACACCTCATAATATTTCTTCCCAAAAAGTATCGTGGGCGTCCAACTATTAATTAAGAAATTATGAATACTTATGCGGCGCACTGTACGTGTGTGTGCACGTATCGTGACTTGCGCAAAAGCAAAATAAAATTTCGGCGACTTTAATTACCGTTTCGAATAGCCAGCACTCCCGGTTTCTCGTTCGTCGACCCCGTTTGCTCGTTTATTCCTTCCCTCTGCGCCCTGCTCAACCACCCCCTTCCTTGACGCGTTTATGACGAAATTATGCGCGGATCCATGGAAATTCTTTTGTACTTCAACCGCGAATAATAAACGAGATTTTGTTGTTAACGCGTACGGAGTTCTGTTTCTTTTGCGAATGTTAAATTACATAACCTCATATTTATCACTTTTGAAATGCTTCGAGTCTTGTTGGTACACTTGTTAGAACTTCCTTATTTTAACCCCTCATTTAGTGGCTGCGGAAATTATTATACACACACATCAAATTCTGCATTTGTCGAGTTCCACAGATGGAATAAAATAGATATTTTCATTGTAAGTTTCATTTAATTACGATAGCATTATTTAATAGTAACACGTATAGTTACGTTAACTTGTGGAACAATCTGAAGGTTCGCTTTAAAGAATGAGTTGAAAATATACAATAAAATTTTTTGTGTAAGGCTTGGTATCCGAGAAAATTAAATTTGAAAATTTGTGAAAATATTCATAAGAAAATTTGTGTACGGAGAAAAAGATTTCAAGTTTTTCGTTAATTTAATAATTAATGGATGTTATAAATCAGTACATAATTATTAATATCGATTAAATTATTATTATATGTTACTTATGGTATTGTTAATTACATAATTTAAGGTATATTTATTATACTTTCGATTAAATTCATTATGCTATTAAACTAGTATACATATATAATAATATCAACCATGAAGAACTATCACTAGTAACACATTAAAGCACTTAATAATTTCATCCATTACATTACAACATCCGTTACTTGTTAAATTCATGAAAAATGTGTGGAAATTGTCATCTTTGTAAACAAATTTTGTTACAGATTTCAGTGAATTCTCGAATCAATTTTTTTCGGAAACCAAGCATTGTTTGAGAAAATTTTATATTCTCGACATATTTTTTGATGTAGAATCGTTATCTTTCCCCTAAATATTCAAACAATGAGATAATACGCATATAAACGTAAATTTAAAAATCGTGTTACTACAAATTCTATATGAAGTGAGAAACTACATTATAAAAAACCAACACTCTTGTCCGAATTTTCTATATTTTAATAGAATTACGTGAAACGCCCTGTATAAGTACACAAATCAAAAACTTAAATATTTATTAATTATACATGCAAATTTTTGAATGAGTGAACTAAGATCGAAAAAAATTAATAATATTATTTAAAACAAGATGATCTTTGGATTATACAGTTTTCGATGAATAAATAAATAAATAAAATCCCGAAATGGTTCAATTAATATCGCAAGCTTCGGAACGTTTGTTTTATTACTAGGATGCTCGTGTGCTAGAGTATACCACTGGTATTGATGTTTTCTATGACTCTCACAATTCTCCCAAACGGAAATTATGTTCCATTATGTCGTCATCAATGCATCGCAGTACTTCGTTAAGCGGAGATTATGTATTCTGTTACTGTAATTTTCATATTTCAAAGGGCTTATATAGATATAACAATAATAATAACAGCTGTAATATCAAAAACTCAAATTTCATTAAGAGGAATAATGATAACAAAAATGAATGATAAATGGATGGTGTTGACCTAATTGATAGTACAGCGTTATTTTCTGTCTGCCCCTCAAATATGTACAGTGAGTAGTCAAATTATTATACTCATAGAAAAAGTTCGTAATTTTTAAGTTTCTGAATTTCTGAATTTTCAGATGTTCAAGTTCTCAAATTGTCAAATTTTTAAATATTCACAGTTGAAAATTTTCAAATACTTATATTTCTAAATTTTATAAATCCTTAAACACCTAATTTTCCAAATGCCCGAATTTCGAGATTATTACATTTCTGTATTAATAAATTTTTTAGTTTATTAATTTCCAAATTTTTAGATATTGATTCTTAATTTTTCAAATTTTACAAACTCTCAAATTTTCAAACGAAATGTTGAAATTCCTAGATTTCTATATATTTACATTTACAAATTTTCCTATTCTCAAATTGCTAGTTTCCGATATTTTCACACCCCCAAATTATTCGACCCTCAAATCTTACAATTCTCATATTTCTATATCCCGAAATCGAAAGGTCCTCAAATACCTATGTCCCCAAATTAGATACTGAAATTCCTAGATCTACAAATTTCCAGACCGGTAAATTTTCGTATTTCCATACTCCTCGATCTTCAAGTTCCTAAGTTTCCAAGTACCCACATCGCAATTTCCAAACTGTTGAACCGTCAATTTCCTGGATCACAACTCTCAATGTCTCCATATTCCTAGATCTCTAAATTTTCAAATTTCATGGTTCTCACATTCCTAAACTTCTAAATCGCTTTTCCAAATTCTCGAACAGCCATATCCTTAAATTTCCATATCCATAAAGTGTCAAACCCCATAGTCTTCAAATTTTCAAATCCTCAGAAAAACTTAAAAATCGACAAGTACAAGATCGTTATATTTATAGGAAAGACAGATTTACTCGTAATTATACATACGTAGGAATTTACAAAGATTAGGCACTCAAATTTTTGGCTAATAATATCACGTCAGATTCGTGACGCACACTGCAGTTCAAATATGACAAACCTAAATCATATTTGCACAAGGATTGAATTTTGAATTAAATACTAGTTATAAGTACAACTAAACATCGCTACATCTGAAATATACCTAACACTTCAACTTTCAATATTTGTCTTAACATTGAAGTTATAATTAGTTTGCTTCGACTGACGCACCTGCCCAAAAACACATACGTTTAGGAATTGATTACATTACTGTCATACATTTTTCTCTCGTTTCTAGTTGAATAATTGCAAATGAACAGATGAAATGATTTACTTTATAGTTTTGTCCATGATCGTAATGATTGAATATCTGTTACAAAACTTTTACAAACTCACGTGTTACTCCCCTGTAGATTGAAACAAAAATATCAAAATTGTATCTCACTCACAAATGTCATTGTTTCACAAGTTATAGTTCTTATTTACAGTATTACAATCTGAACAAAGTAATAGATTCTTAAATACTTTGTTATTATAAATTAACTGAATTTTCTGAATTTTTTGCACTTTCTTTACCGTTTACTTATAACTGTTTATATATTTGCAAACGAACACAATTTAAGGGCAGAAATATTTTAAACATGAAGCATCGAACAATTAAATAAAGAACGTACGTAACGATAATGGACGTTGAAATTTATTCAAAAGACTGTATTTATAGACAAAAGACAAGATTTATAAATAAGTACAAATTATTGAATACGAAAATCTTAATTTTCGCTGGGTAGTTTCGATTAAGCGGTCAACTACAGTCCCTGGCCATCAAATTAGGACCACATACGAACATTTCACTTTTATGGCTATAACAATTTAAACAAGCCTTTTAATTATACGGAAAACGTGTAAAACGCTGAAAATTTATAGTTGTCCCAATTCAATGGCCAGGGACTACAGAAAATGAAAGAACAATGATAGCAATTATTATTTCCTCTGCTTTTAATATTACTATATTATAACGATCGAATAAAGGCGAGGAGACAAATTCTCCAATTTTATGAATATCTTCATAGTGTTGAATCAAGGATTTCGAACAATCGGGCTCAGCGATGCCTTAAACGAATTGCATTCTCCTAATGCTTCCCCTGTTTCGCGCCTCTATAGCTGTTCACGAGCAATTCAAGCAATTTAAATAATTCAACTTACCGACGTTATTCAAATATCCAAAATTATGTAATGGATGGAATTAAGTTTCTCTGTCGCCTACCACCACAGAAATCCTGGTTTTCGAAGTGATTTCGAGAATTTTAGTTTAGAAACTAGTTTAATGTCTTGTTTGTAATTTTAACTTAAAAATTACAATTGAGAGTAAATTGTTACGTTGTTGTTGAATGACTGATTTATTCCAAAGACACTCAGCTGTAGTTGCGGACAAATTTTAAAGTCGAAACTGTTTCTTCATCTTCATTTTCATAAAATTGGTTTTTTAATTATTGCGAGTTGAGTTTTTTACGTTGTACTAGTAAATTTGCTGTGTTAAATTCCTTGATGTTTTACTAATAATTTCTTTGTGTTTAATGACTTTGTGGTAATAATTTCTATATATAAATTTTTTAACAGTCCAATAATGTTTTCAGTGTATTAAATTTCTTGACATTATATTAATAATTTCGATGTATTAAATTGTTCGACAATATACAAAAATGTAAATAAAACAACTTCGTTTGTTAAATGTTAGTTATTAAGAAGTGTACATATTAACGTTATATTACCACTTTTATATGAAGTTTTACAAAAATCCAGTATTCTATATCGCCAACTGCAATAATTTCCTGCTGTTATAGCCGAAAGAACGAGAAATCTATCGTATACTTTACCATGTGTTTGCTACGCTCTGCAATGTACCAGTATGGTTGTTCTTAATAACGAAAAGATTATGGAAATAATTTTGGTATGCATACAAAATAAAAAATGCCTTCTTAAGATGAATTTATTCTATATTGAAATCAGTATATTTCGAAATTTCACTTTGAGAATCATAAAAAGTTCCATCCATACAGAATTTCATTTTAGAATCTGTCAAAATTCTGCTTTACACTACTTCAGACTTTCGTTCCACGTACCATCAAGATCTTACACCATAATATTCTAATATTCCGTTCTACCATCTTCCACGTACTCGTTCTACCATGTTCCAGCTACGGTGTTATAAAATTCCGTTTTGGCGTTCTGCCTTTTTACAATCCTTTAAAAATTTTATGCAATTTTACGCTACAAGTATGGAACCCATTTTGTAATTTCGTTAGCTTAATTGCTAAAGCTAAATAATGTTGGGTAGACAAATTTTAGTAAGACAGCGAACCATTAAAACCGGAAACCTAATTAGTAAAAGAAAAAAAGTGACAGAATCTTGTTCGCAATTTAATTTGAAGATATTAATCATATAATGTAAAGAAAATCTTTCAAGAAATTGTATGATTCAAAACATTTTGATTTTTAAGCATTATAGTTTAATCTTAGTAAATTAATACAAGAATTATAGTTATAAATATATTATAAGAAAAAAATTTATTAAAGAAGAAGTAATAATTAAATTAAAATAGTTTTTTATTAAATATATAGTTGTAAATTAGATAATTTCATGTCATTCAAATTTTAGTGATTATTATAATAAATAAAAATTAGAATTATTTATTATAATTGTTTCATAAAAAAGAATCATTTAATTTAATAGAAAATATCATGGAGATAGTATTCTATGTTAAATAATGAACATTACATATAAATAATTCAAATTTGTATAGTTGAATATATTAATTAATGGAATATTATTATTGAATTTAAATTTATTTATAATTTTAATGTTAATGAATTTTTATTTGATTATTAATGAATTAATTAAATATATTAAAAGATAAATTACAAATATTTGTGAATTTAAATATAGATAAATATGATGTATGATTTATTGATGAATAAGCTATAATTTTTTTTATGATAATTCCTTTACTGCTAAAATTGATGATATTATTGACATTAGTTATAGTTGCTAATAAATAACTTGGGGTTACTTTGCGAATTGTTGAAAATATATAAATATTTATTCAAGATATCAAAGGAAATAAATAAATTATTTATAATTGAGAAGGGAATATGTCTAATTTTAATATTAATATTATTTGAATTATAATTGTTATAGGTTTAACAATATTGATATAATTTAACATAATTAAATTTCGATAATTTATAAATATAATAATATTAAAGAATATAATTAATCTCGAGTTTGAAGAAATAAGAAAATAAATGAGTCTTGCAGTTCTCAATGATTGAAGACACATGTTTTAGTAACACAACAAATCACACCCATTAAAAGCAGTAACTCAAAGTAATAGTTATTTCAAAAATTTGTATGACAAATATTAGTGACAGGAACGCGTCTATTATTTAAGTTGACGATATTAATTACAAAATATAAAGAAAATTTGCAAAAAAATGCATGATACAAAATATTTCGATTTTAAACGTTTTGATTACAAATAACGATTATCAGTGGCTGAAAATTGTTTTCGTTGCGGTTAACCATTATTGATAAGAGAAATTTTATTTAGGTCGCTTATAATAAGTCTTGAGGAAAATTTATTGCGGTTGCTCGCAACAGTTATCGGAGATAATACAATTCTCATTTTTCACCCTCTTAATATGAATGTGACAGTTAAACGAATAAATTTACAGATTCGTATTTGGCACACAAAAATCTATAGCGACTGCTTATTCGAAGTTACAATATCGAAATCGTTAACGATTTATCGAACAATTTTGGAGATATACAAATACAAATATGAGCCAACTTTCATAGATGTCGATAAAATCATTTATATTGCCTAAAATACGGTTTTCTCTTTACATGAAAGTAAAGAGATGTACTGAAGAAATATTGTAATATCTGTTAGAAAGTCACACGTTCTTACAATTTTCAGCCAAAATTGGAAAGATGAGATGTAGTATACGAACATGACTGTTAGTAATTGTATATCATAAGTTTTGAACAAATATTAACATATATAGGGTGCAATAAATAAAACATGTACGTGCATGATATTTGATTGTTTTCCTATATACATGCCAAGTTTCGTAACAATCGATTGTGTAGTTGTCTAGTTATTGTCACAGTTACCTGCGAGCTGCAGCTTTGACTGTTTTAACCTTAAGAAACCAGCATCTGAAATAGCGGAGAGGCTTCAAATTGCTTTCGGCGATAAAAGTCGCTAGCAGATTTTTTTCTCTTTTCTCACCTCAAACGAGCACTGAAAGAGCGACGTTTCGATACTTGAGAGGACGTCATTAAAAAATCGCAGGAAGGGTTGAAGCGGAATTCGAAATCGGCTTACCAGGAAGCATTTGCAATTTAAAAGCAAAGATTTAATAAATGCATACACGTAGCAGCAAAATATTTTCGAGAAAATATTGTAAATACCATTAAACTTTCGAATAAACGATATACAGGGTGTCACATTTAAGTTGACATTGTAAACAATCTCGAAGGCGTTCAGTATTGAACTTACAACAAAATGTATCAAACAAAAGTCCTGCATTTTTAAAAATATGGGTTTATGATAAAAAAAAAATACAAGATGACCTTGAAAACACTTCACGAAGATGCCCATGCACTAAAAAATTAGTGATGTCAATTGACTCCCCACTCGAAATACTAAAGGACACGTATCAGTTTGTTTTTTTTAAATTACACGTCTTCGAAATTTTTTACAATGTCAACTTAAATGGGACACATATCAGAAGCCCGCGAACTTTTTGAACAGACTTTGTACTTTTGTTTAACTGCCCCATTCCATTAAAGAGGATAACAAATGACAGCAGTATTCTCACCGATAACTGTTGTGAGCAACTGTATTAAATCTCCCTCATTAAGATTTATAAGTGACCTAAATACAATATCGCTTATTAATAATGGCTAACCGCAACGAAAACAATTTTCGACCATTGATAATCGTTATAATCAAAACATTTAAAAATTGAAATATTTCGTATCATGCAATTTCTTTTAAAATTTTCAGGTATAAATTCGACAAAAATCGGAAATCATAACTACGAGATGTATTTCTGTGATAACGGAACCTGTAAACTTCCTACATTATAAAATTGTTGTAATTCGAAAGGGTTGTATGGTAAAATAAATGACAAATAACGAAAACCTTAACCAATTACAATTAGAAAGGAAAGATTGATCTCACTTGTGGGGTTAGCTATTCCCCGTGTTGCTAGCGAAATTGTTGTTCAAGTGGCGGTGGAGAGCGGACAGCAATTTCGGGTGAAACCTCCGCGGGCTAATTTAACGACGTCTCGCGCGTTAACTCGTAATTACTGTTCAAATTACAAGCGGAGTATCGCGTTGGGGATCTTATTAACAAAGTGGCAGAAGCACGTTGCTCTGCCGAGGACGGATAAGATCTCCAGGATGCGACGAGCCACGATTTAACCAGATCTTTTTTCTTTTTCTTTTTTACGAAATTTCGTCTTTTTTTTCTCGATCACGCCGGCTTCTGGAATTCGATCGTGTTACTATATGTATATTTCTATATTGATATTCGAAACACGCCTCGGGGATTGCGTTCGACTGCGCGGACGAGAAAACGTGATTTGTCCTTTCAGGCTGAATATAAATTACAAATATTTTCCTGTAGACGATTAAAGTGTTACATATTGATTTTGAATCACGAGAACGTGTTAAAAAAAACTAAAACAGTATTACAATATGTTTATCTATAGTACAGGAAAGCGAAAATGTGAGATAGAATTTTTTTCAACTTGAATGTTCATACGGTAAATTTAAGCAAATGTGTAATTTATACTTTGCTCTTTCGTATATTTAAATGAGGTAAAAATCAGATACATTTTTCAAGTAGTTATGCCTTTTATTTCAAGAGTTTTCTTTGTGTGTAATTTTTGCTTTTTGAACGCAATTTACAAATTTATGTTACAGTTATATTTTTGTTATATTACGGAGTTAGAAAATATTAACTACGTTAATACTTAAGTAAATAAATAACAAAATGGGTATGGAATTCAAGTTTCATTTATGAACTGCAGGTGACTCTAAAATAAAATAATGTTAATAACAGTATGGTGTTTTTAAAATATTGTAATCAAATAAAACATGAAAAGGGAAATGGTACCATTTACCATTTTATTTCTGCAGAAAGAGATATTTTATTTCTACAGAAATCGGACATTGTAATTGGCAATCACTTATTTTATATTAAAAATATTGTCGAGTTTATGTAGTCTTTTTTATTATATTTTAAATTTCAAACTGATACGCCTCAAGTGCTATTTTACGGTCATCAAATCCACTTTCGAAATCGATCACTTCGTACACAGTAACCTAATACGTCGAACTGTCGAGAATTTATTTCACCTGATAAAGCGACTTTTAATTAAATTTGTAAACGGTTTCGTCTTTCAACAAGGACGTTATTTTTAACGAAGATGTATCCAAAGTTTCTCCGGAATCGATAGAAGAACCCGAGCCGTGCAACGTCTATTTAACGACAGAAGCGAGTGTTTTCTGCGACGAATCTCACCCCCAATCTGCGTCACGGTAACAGTCTATTTTTCCGCGTGAAAGCAGCCTCGAAAATCCGACAAAAGCGTCGACCAACACACGGTCAGTCGACTGCGAAATGAAAGAGTGTGAGGGCATTGTACATCGAGTGGTTCCACGTTGCACTTCGCAACGATACGCGCGAAACCATCGCATCGCAATCGGTACAATTCGCGTGTACCACGGCCACTTTCGCAACCCCATTTACGCTTTTGCCGCCCCTTTCAACGTATTCGCGACCTAACACCGATTTTTCACCACTTTTCGCCTCAACGGAGGCTTCTTCCGTGCGAACTCCTTGAAAAACGAGTTAACACGGATTTTCAGCCTCTACCGCAGTCTCATATTGTGGTTCGCGATACAAAAATCGAAGAAATCGACTTCGTCCAAAAATCAAAGTCGTTCAAAAGTCGAACTCGATGTCGCTCAAATAATTAAAGAGCGTAAAATCGAATTTGCCCGAAAATTTAAAAACTCGAAATCGAATTTCTATGAACCTCATGCATGTAAATAAAAATTAAGATGAAATAATCCATAAACATTATCGAACTAAAATACTTAATTATTTATTTAAAACATATTATAAAATTGAAAATAATTAACCTTGGTCAATTACTCGATATTACAATAAAAATATTTCAACGTTTCAATCTTTGAATAAAAGTTTCATCTTCGTGTTTCAGTATATGTCACAGAAGAATAAACGACGAAGATATTTAAGGCGTCGTTTAGATTTAGTCGGGAGATTTGATTCCGTAAAAAACGTGGAAAATAAAGGGAGGAAAATCCAGGAATCAGAATAGGGACGCATTTTCTACACATGGTACGTAGACAGGAGCGTTCGTAGGAAGAAAGATTTGCAATTCCATTGAATCAATGGGGAAACAAGATTAAGCTTACTTCGTGAGAACTCGCCTACAGTTACTGGCAAAGGGATCAAAAGAACGATGAAACGAGCGAGGCGTTTGACTGAGGAAAAGGAACAGGATACGTTTGATTAAAATTACTCGTTCAACCCTCGATAACGTTTCATTTCGTGATAGGAAGATTAATTCTATTGCAGGGTGTTCAGACATCTAAAGTATTCGGCGAGTGAACTTTAGAACGGTTGTAACGAGGCATGTAATATTTATTATAATTATATCATTCCAAATATGAACATACTGTACAGAACTTCAATTTTCTTATATGAAGAGCCCCATTTTTTTTTAATTGAAACGGTTGTTGACTGAACGTTATTATTCCCTCTGGATATTGTTTCCACAGATACCACAGATAAACACCAAAACACAAATACAAAAGCAATAATCTTTTGGTAAATGCATTATTATGTTTTTCGTTCTCGGATGATGGATCAATTTATCTTTCGAGTTAAAAGATAACAAGGCTCTTTCTTGCAGAATCTCACCACACTATAACAGTGTGTACAGTGAGAAAGGTCCCGGTCACTGGAAGATTTATCCGAGAAAAAAGTTCTCCGACAAAAGGTTAAAAATGCGTTCAAAGTAAAAGAAATATCGTTGAAACGAACCGCGAGAAACAAAGGTTAGATCGAGGCGAGATAAATGCTTTTTTGAAGCTAGAAACAGAGTTTCGCGTGAAATAACACGTTTTTGTATCGAGTCGAGCAACCTTGTCCCCTGAGTACGTTTCAACGATCTGCATTTTTCAACCACGAACTGGGACAAGATGGTGGCGGAATAAAAAAAAAAGAGAGGAATCGTATTTCTAAAAATTCTATAAAAATAAACGAAATAATTTTCCCTCCAGTAACGTCGTTGTTTGGCTTGAAACTGTTTTAAACGCCGTGTAAAAAAGAAATGAATGGAGAAACGGGAGTTCGTTAAAGAGAGAGATATTCTGGGAAAAAATGTCGAAATTGTTGGCCCATCAAATCCCTGTGATACAATGAGCGATGCTTCATTTGAAATTCCAATGGGGCCATTACTTTGTGACCTGTATTCCCTCCGGGACACGTTTGCAAGTAAAAAAGCTTCACTATCGCGTCTATATGAAGATTCTGTAATACCTTATCTTATTACTGAAGAATGTTCTTAGAGATTTTCAGGTATTACATTGGGTCAATGTTAGATTAGGTTGTAAAAATAATTTTTTATTTGCATATTGAATAATGTTTTATTTAATATGCAATGACCATTTCTTAGCAGATCATTTGTCATTCAAGAAAGTTTGTTCGTTTATTACTTTTGTTTCTGAATGTTTTTAAAGACTTTTAGTTATTACCTTGCGTCTCTGTCAGGCTAGGTTTATCGAATAATTTTTACTTGGATGCTGAATAAAATTTTGCTTATTATGCAATGTTCATTACTTAGTAGATTATTCATCATTCAAAGAGGAAGTTTGTTTATTTATTATTTATGTAGAATGTATTTGAAGATTTTTAAATATTACTTCGTGTCGATGTTAGGTTAAGTTGTAAGAATAATTTCTTACTTAAATACTGAACAAAATTTTACTTATTATGTAACGTCCATTTCTTAGTAGATGTCACTGGAAAAGGAAGTTTGTTTACTTATTTTTAGTTGGAGGGTATTCTTGAACATTTCTAGGTATTATCTTGCGTCAATGTTAGGTTGGGTTGTAAGAATAATCTTTTACTTAAATATTGAATAAGATTTTACTTATTATGCAATGTCAATTTCTTACTAAACCATTCAAAAAGGAAATTTGTTTACTTATTATCTACGTTTAAGAATATTCTTGGAAGATTGTTAGTTATTTGACATCAATGTCTGATTACAATATCCAGGGACATTTTTACTCGAATACCGAATAAAATTTAATTCCCTATTTAATTATTTGAAACTCGTTATTTTATTCGTTAATTAACTTATCTGTTATTTTAGTTTGAGGACATTTTTGAAGATTTTTAGTTCGTTCTTTTATACGTTAGGTTAGGTTGTTCAATGAAATTCTAATATAATACTGAATAAAATTTTATTCCTTGATGAGTGTTTATTACCTGTTATTTCATTTGTTCTTCGATGAAATAATTAACTGATTCATTAATTTCGTTTAAGGATTTCCTTCAAGATTTTTGGTTCTCTTGTATGAATATTATATAGGTTTGGTTATACAATAAAATTTTTACTCGAATATCAAATTTTATTCATTATTCAGACTTTACTATTTGTTACTTGATAAGATTACTTATTTCTTCATTATTGTGGTTCAAATATATTTTTGAAAATTTTTAGTTCTTTCTTTATGTCATTGTTACATTAAGTTAAAATTAAAATTCAATGAAATATTCTTGCAAATCGTAAAAAGACCAAAAAGTAATATCTTCTGAAAATTCCGTTATAACAATAAAAAGGAATAAAAATAGTATCACTTTATACCATTTACTTGTGTTTTTATTAGTTTATTACCTGTCTCTATTACTTGTGTTCAAACATGTTTCTTGTTTTTAATAACACAGACTTCGTACCTAAATATTACAAAAATATTGCAAACAAATTACAAAACATTGGTGACTTTTTACAGAACGCTGCAATGAAATAGTCAATTGAGCAATTCAAACTAATTGCTTGAAACATAGAGACTAATACCAGAATCCCAAGCAGTCCCGTAGGACTCGTAGGATTTCTGGTTTTTTTAGTTAAATCCTAAATGACACTAATTTTTCTGCGATCGATCGTAAACAGCGGCCATTGCAGTATCACTTTGTATCCTCGAGTGGACAAAACGAAATATTTCAACGATAACAATCGGAAAATAATCTGTTTGAAACGTAACCTGCATACAATTCATCATGAAGTAATTTTCGCGTAAATCGGAATTTTAAAATTAATCAATCGTACATGTTCTCGTGTATCTTCTCTGTGGAAAATATCATATCAAACTGACAAATTGAACGAAACGAATTAATTCTGCTGAAATTCTCCCGTAGCTCGCGGTGTTTACGCTTATCACATATTTTTAAACGAAATGTTCGAAACCATTTAATAAAACGAAGGATTTGCACCCAACAGAAGAGGATTTTTATTATCAATTTTCTCCTATTTCTCTGACACGAATCGATTCGCGAATAAAACAACCAACAAATGATATCTGATTGAACGGTTATTTTTATTACATATTCTGATCATAAATTATGATATAGATGTAAAGCGTTTAATGTTTTATTCTCTTTTTTTGAATAACGATGTTGATAACAGTTCGATTACACGAAGTGTATTATAAACAGAATTAATATTATTTATTAAATAATTTAATAAATTTACTAAGTTATTAAATTTAAATTACACAAATTTGTATCTTGTGTTATTAGTATAACTAATATAAACAAAGATATAATTTAGAATGGAAAAACAATATTTAATCAATGGATTAGTAATGTGATATATTTAATTGCCATTACAATTAAAAATTCCTACTTGTCAAGTAAGAAAAGTTGTTGAAAAAACATTATTGTTTATTAATATAATTTCTAGACATTTACAGGAATACTAAAAATATTTGTTGTACCATACACAATTACATTGATCTTGAAATATGCAAGTCTTGCTGGATTTCTAAAAATATTCAATTTCAAAATTTTACGTTTCTAAAATTTTTAGTTTTACATTTTTAAGATTCCGGATGATAATTTCAATAAAACCTCAGATTTACATATATTGCATATCTCCAAACAGAAATTAAATAATTAAATTTTCTTTGTCGAAAATAATTGATTTATCTCGCAAATTTGTGCACGAAGTTCAAGTGTTTCAACATTTGAATGACTTTACGATCGCACTATATCTCTAAATCCAATTTCGTTGAAATGTATAAGCCAGAACGTATTAAAATGCAAATTTGCAAATCACAATCTATTGGTTCGAACCTGTATTGGTGATTGTACAGCAACAGGGTAAGCAATGCTAGGTATTAGAGTTTAGAAACGGGCAGTAACTTACAGTCTCCAATGGGATACGATCTAGGTAGTTGAGGATGACCTTGGCTCCCATGAATGGGATGAACTTCGCGATAAGCCGCATTCGCTTCCTGATAACCATTCTGTCTCTGTCCTCGATAGTTCTGAGCTGCATACGCTCCGGAGAAGATTCTCGTGTACCTCAGATAGCAACCGTTCGGTATCTGCCACTGAAAATCGAATTAGGGTATACAGTTCTTGACTGTGCCTTCGCCATGTACTGTGACCACTGAAATATAGCGAGGGTCGTAAATAACAGCGATCCGCAAACTGATACAACTAAAATTTCATTTAAACACAATCTAATTGTACTTTTCTGCTTCACAAATTTTTATGTTCGTATTATTATTAAGGAAGCTATTATTAATAAAGTTGTTAATGTACATATTATCTATGTTTACAAAAGGCTAATAACAGAAGCGGCTTTTGTTCGTGTATCATTTAGTTGTAAAAAGTTATTGCAAGAAAACTAGGTGAACGAACACTTTTTGGACCCATTGTATTTTGAATGATTTAGGCAGTTTTAGGTAAACGTGAAAATTTATAACTTTGTTCTTTTGAGTAATATTATTGGGTCCATAGAAAAGTTCTGTGTACTTCTTAAGTAAAATAATGCATGTATTAATTTTTATTGAATATTAGAATTTACTAATGACATTTCGCGACGGTAAGTACATTTTATTTCTGTACGTGATTCATCATTGGAGCAAAAACTCAATCAGTAATACTAACTGTAAGAACTCTTTAGCCTATTACAAAAAATTCTGGATTAATATTTGAGATCGATTTACTACTCATTAAAAAATTTCTAATAAAAGTTTAACAGATATGTACATAATGTACAGTTAAAGGAAAGGTAATCTTGTTGTACTTTTTGTTCTGAAATAGAAAAAATATGTTTAAGAATTTCAGCAAGATTGGCAAAAAATTATATCAATTGTATTATAAAATGAATTTATTAATCTCTATAAAATTGTACTTATATTGTTTGTCGCAATAGTTAATGAAAAAGAGGATTATGTGAAAATTGTTAACCTTGCAAAACTACTGATCTTGAAACGTTATGCTATACTGTTATACTTTGTTAAGTACTTGTATATGCATATATTTGAATAACAAATGTCTGATGATACTTGTATTTATATGTGTCATTAGTATACATCAACTAAATGTTGTGGATGAATACACATATATACATTATAGTCGTTCACGGGCAACATTATTAGGTCAGCAATTGCAATTAATTACGCTAAGCTCCAATTGAATATTCTGTTTTCGTACTGTAGTCATTTACATAAATATTTAACTTCTTACAATAAATTTATATAGTGATAGAAGCCATTCCTATTACTTTTAAATCTGCTGTTTTTTAAGTAATTTTTATCTGGTTGGAATAAATGTGTAAGGAGTACTTTGTTATTAAAAGTAAACGATTAATAAAATAGTAAAATAGTAAAATAGTAAAATAGTAAAATAGTAAAATAGTAAAATAGTAAAATAGTAAAATAGTAAAATAGTAAAATAGTAAAATAGTAAAATAGTAAAATAGTAAAATAGTAAAATAGTAAAATAGTAAAATAGTAAAATAGTAAAATAGTAAAATAGTAAAATAGTAAAATAGTAAAATAGTAAAATAGTAAAATAGTAAAATAGTAAAATAGTAAAATAGTAAAATAGTAAAATAGTAAAATAGTAAAATAGTAAAATAGTAAAATAGTAAAATAGTAAAATAGTAAAATAGTAAAATAGTAAAATAGTAAAATAGTAAAATAGTAAAATAGTAAAATAGTAAAATAGTAAAATAGTAAAATAGTAAAATAGTAAAAGAGTAAAATAGTAAAACATCAAATAGTAGAATACTAAAATAACAAAGTAAGAAAATAGTGAAACAGTGAAACGCTAGAAATAATGATTAAATAGTAGAATAAAGTAAACAGTATAGCAATATAATAATAGGTGTTGAATCTGTCAGTGTTACTGATACTATCATAAAAGGAATAATGATATGTACAAAAATAAATACAAAATGGGAACCAACATAATTTTTACAACTGGCTTTGTTTCCCAAAAATTTTAATTTTGAACTTCTCAATATATTTCTAAACAAATGTATGTATGGCAAGGAAGACCACAATTTTAATAAATTCGTCAATTACTCAATACTCATTAAATATAAACTAATAACTGTACTTAT
Source organism: Megachile ligniseca (assembly GCA_945859555.1). Classification (NCBI taxonomy): domain Eukaryota; kingdom Metazoa; phylum Arthropoda; class Insecta; order Hymenoptera; family Megachilidae; genus Megachile; species Megachile ligniseca. The sequence continues at coordinate 2,349,801 of OX243778.1, forward strand.
TAATATCATTAACACGCTTTATTAATAAATTTATTCCTCATGACATTGTCAGTTACTTATAAAAATATGATAGTTACGATTAAATCTGTTGTCTTACAGTTACATATAAGTATACAAAATAGTCATAAAAATAATGAACAATAAGTCTTAACAATATTAATAATTAAACTTACGTATTTATAACAACCACTAGTCGTTATATTAACAAAATACTTGTTCAAAAGGTCATTTTTTGTATCGTAAAAATATGAATACTAAACAAATTTTCAACATGAATTCCGTCAAACCCGAAGTCGCACACTTCTCCAAAAAATTTCGTTCAAAGGAAAGTATTTTATATTCCATTTTTATTTGAAAGTATTTTGTCGATTGAATATGACAGTAGACATCGCACAGCACTGAAAAAACGTGTCCATTATCAGCGATTCTCAATCCTCGAATTGAACAAACGTGAACGAAACACATGTCGTTGGAGATCGATGCGATTTACGGCCACGCTGTATTTCTGTGGTTACTGCTAGGAATGGGTTTCTCGAAACGTTGAAACTTCGAAGCCCCTCGAAACGCATGAAAGTTTCGAGTTTCGGAAATTCGAAACTTTGCCTTCTCTTTGTGATTCGAAACTCACGAAACTCACATAAGAAAACGTATAAAATCAAGAAATGAAGCATCGTTCGCAGCATGCCTCGAGAATATTTGATTCGTGTTTCATATATTCCGAATATTCGATGCGCGATGCTTTGTGAATACTCGGTTTAGTTTTTATTTTCGAGGATATAAGCAAATCGACACTCGATCGTGATCGTAGAATTGCACAGCGAATGCGTGTGTTGTGCGCGAGCTTGAAAAATGTTGTCGACTTCGGTTCTCAATATAAGATATTCCTTTCGCAAAACAAAATCACCGTTTTAAATTTCGAGAGTTTCGAAACTTGATGAAGCTTCGGATTCGAGTTTCGAGAATTGAAAAATTCGGTTTCAACCCATCCGTAGTTACTACACATAGATAGGCTGTAACGACGAGGGAGGAAGTTCACTTACCCCATAAGCGGTCGATGGTATCGGTTGGGGTGGTCTACCGGGACACATCAGCATCCTTCTCCTGTAGTATCGGGGCTAATTGATGAAACAAGTGTAAATACAGCTTTTACATTGAATTTTAAAGATTTTGTACAGATTATTGTGATTACGATTTTGATTTACGTTGATTACTCAAATTAATAATTTTACATTGACAGTTCAGATCTATTAAATTGCATGATAACTGTGGATGTTTACTTATGTTGTTAAAAAGTTATAACTGTTAAAGAGGTATTCTAGTTTGGGTCTTCTTTTTGACATTTTCAGAAAACGTAGCACACATTTCAAAAATTTCAAAAATTTTCAAATACCTATATTCCTAAATTCCCCAATTTCCAAATTTTCAAATTGACAAATTCCTAAATGTTCAAATTATCAAATTCCTTAATTACTAAATTCCTAAATTCCTAAATTCCTAAATTCCTAAATTCCCAAATTCCTAAATTCCCAAATTCCCAAATTCCCAAATTCCCAAATTCCCAAATTCCCAAATTCCCAAATTCCTAAAATCCCAAATTCCCAAATTCCCAAATTTCTAAATTCCTAAGTTTACAAATCACACAACTCTAAAGTTTTATTGCAAATTCTCAATTTTTTAATTTTCCAAATTAGCAAATGTTCAAATACCCAAATTCTGTTTCGATCTCTTTTGCACACGCAGGAAACGAAAAAATAGGAAGAATTAATTTTCGAACTATACAGTGCAACAATTTAAAAAATTTGTTTAATTTGTTCGGTTCTTCTGTGGAGTATAATCACTTTCATACTAATTAAGGGTCCTTTTAATTACACGACAAGAAGAATGATAGGAATCGTTTCAGACAGTAAAATATATCTTTTTTAGTGAATCTTGTTAAATTCATTTAGTGAATCTTGTAATTTAATTAATTTTCATTATCGTCACTTTTAAACCGTTATTTCTACTTAAACTGATTAGTCGTCACTTCTAAATTTATTGACATTAAAAAAATGATGAATAATGTTTGTCAATAATTTTATCAATTGTTACAAACTGTAACGTTAAATAAATTTTATGTGACGTCTAGAAATTTCAAATATTATACTCTTTTTTCTGCAGACATTCACTGAACTATGGTAAATATAGCACAATCACTTTGTATGCTATACAACATTTTTGAAACTCTCTCAAATTTCAGAAGCCACGATTTAAACTTTAGAAACTCCGCTCTTTATGCTTTAAATCAATAATTACTTGTATTCATCAAAAGGTATTTTTGTATAAACCCATACAACAGGTATATTTGAAAAAAACAAATTTAGCTAATTAAGTAAATAAAATTAAAAAGAATGGTAAAACCCGTAATTAAATAAGTAAACGTAAAAAGAATTGTAGATACTCTTCACATATAGTGTGAGTAATAAATCTCCAACAGCTTTAATCCACAATAAAAAAAATAATGCAAAGATATTTCAAAATTCAATTAAAAGATGACAAATGCGACAAAAAAAGAAATTTGACTGATGAGATTTTCAACAAGTTTGCTTTCAGAAATAACACAGATTGCTACATCAATCAGTACTGCTACAAGGTTCGATGGTTCAGCATCACTCAATGCCGTTTCTTGCAAATTTTTCTCAATCGCGCACAATCAAAAAGAAACATACTGTACAACACTCAGATCAATCACAGACAGAACGGCACGAAGAACTGATGCATTTCGATCAATTACATACACAGACACGTTCGTTATTCTTCAATTTGTAATCAATAACTTTGGAAACATATAACGTCATTGTATTACTTCGGAAATTTTATGCATTAAATTTTGTACGTCTCACGCCAAACATTTTTAAATACAGTCTCTGGTCATTGAATTAGAACTACTATTTTTCAGCATTTTTCACGGTACAAAAATTGATATCAAATCATGCGAATTCTTCACAATGAAAATATAAAAAGTACAAAATGGCATTCAAGTATAAAATACTTCTGCAATCGGTAGAATTTATTAATATGATATTCATTATCGTGATGATTTATAGCTTCTAGCTTTCATTATCTTAATAGCTTATAAATTATCAAGTTTTACTTTCCATTCATTTATGCAGAGGAACACTTTCAATAAAATTATGTACGGTATCCGAGCTTTTTTCCGTGAAAATTCATTAACATGTTCCATTCGTAAAAGTATGAATGAATGTTACATCAGGGTTTCGTTTTGATAAAGAGTTATAAGGGAAATATGAAATGATAACGGACTCCTTTGTTGAATGATATCACATACAGGGTGTTCCAATTTTGTCCATACTATCTAACTAGCATATTCTATAAATAAAAATAAGAAAATGTTTTTATGAACATGAGCTCCTGAATGCATTATTAAAAGTTATGAAAAAAATATGAAAGTCGACAATTAATCATATAAAGTATTGAAGGAGGAAAATCATTCATTACTAATTCTATTCCTCTTTCGATAAAACATTAAGAGTCCATATCTATATAACATTCTTTCATCCTTTTTATTTGTGGAACAATTTGAAAAAATTTGTTACAACTTTTTAATAAATTGTTTAAAATCCTATGTTAACATCTCTTTAAAATTTTTGCACCATCTTTTGTAACAGCTTTTTCTTACGTTTACATATTGAATATGTTGATATTTGTAAGAAATATAATAGTTGATAAAATTGATAAAAATTTAGAACACCCTATACATACCAGCACCATTTTGTGACTGGTAGTGAAGTAACCTTTTGGCGCAATATTTCAAATTATTCTTTTGCATATATTTAACATAAAATATGTTACATATATTACATTTTAAGCCACTTTTTATCAAACAGTGCAATAGTTTTCTACAATGTACCACACTTTTAAACATATTTGTTTAGAAATAGTAATACCAAATTTTGTACTCTTATTATAACTTTTTATAAGGCGTTTTAAATCTTATGTTAGTATAACATCTTTTTCTTATTTTTGCGTATGAAATATGTTGGTAGAACTGTAACAACCCCGTATAAACATTAATTGTACAAAGACAATATATTGCAGGGAGATACGTAAGGAAAGAAGACCCATTCGGCTGTCGATCTCGGCGTTAATTAACGTCAGTCGTTGAAAGGATTAACACGATTTACCAATTCGATGATACGCCAATTATGCCAGATAACGGGACAGTTATTATGCATGCAGATGATCGGAAGTTTAATTAATGGGTATTGGAATAATCGACGACTGGGTTAATTGACTCTCAATTAACGCAGATGCCGTTGCATTAATGAATCGATCACGATGCTGTTAGAACAACTAATCTCTCAAACTCATTCGTCAAAAATACATATTCAGTTGGTCATAAAAGTATATTCACTCTTCTTCAATTTTATGCAATCGATACGTTTTATGATAACAATTATGGTGATTTTGTAGTCAATGTTAACAATGCAATTATTATTTATGCATTGAGAGTCTTTCTATCTTCATGACAGAATTTACAGATTAACTTGTTTAAATTAATATATCTATAAGGTTCAAATTAATATACTTTACCAGTAAGAGCAATTTGTATGGGACTAGTTTTACTAGTTTTAATACGAACAATTGTATTATTTTTATTTATTAGTAGGAATGATTTTTGTAAAAGCTGTAAACAACTAATTTTTATTTACATGAATTTTGTTGGAAATAAAAATTATATTTGTAGGAAATATTTGTATATTTGTAAGCAATAATACTTATTATTGAATTAGTGGTATAAAAGTTCAGTAAGCTAAAGGGATTTGGAAAAATTCTACAAATTCAAAATCCTGAGGGTTTATAAATTTTCGAATTCATGTAAGTTGAAATTGTCAAAACTGCAAAATGTCACAAACACATTTTATAAAAATTGAAGAAACCAATGAAACAACCTGTGTTTATAGCACGAAGGAAATATTTATTGATCTTATTTTCTACGTTGCAAATAAATATTTTATATGTACATACTCAGAAATGTCTGACTTTAAGTTTCATGAAAGCGTAGAAAGGAAAGATTGGATTTCTTTTTCTCATGCAAATTATCTGTTCGGTTGTACTACCATTTTGGAAGCACTCTGCACAATCAATATACATTTGAGGATATTCCTTTGAAAAGAATATAAATCGTAACAAGTCAACAATTGACATACTACGAATACTTTCGTGAATTGCTGAAGATTTCTTGTTTGAGAAGAAAAGGATGTTCGAAGGTAGGTACCTATGCAACTGTAACGCAGAAAAGAAAACGTGGAATTTGCGGGTAGACGGGATACCACGAGTTTCCTCGCTTTTACAACCGGGAACAGCTATTTCCATTACAAGAAGCTATCGCTTTCCCGGAGAGAAAACGTCGAGGAACCGCTATAAAGTTGTCTGTCAGCCCGTGCTGAAATCCCTTCTCGTAAATCGCGTGATAAACTAAGTAAACGCAGCCAGCGTTTTCAAATTTTCTCCACTGCATCCTCTGACCATATCAGAATTTCTCTTTACCGAAACCCAAGCTCAAAATACCGTATACTGTTCGTTTCCTGTCAAATTGTATAATCTTGAAAAATATTTTAAAGTTATATTTGTAAAATGTACAAGATATTTTTAGAAATTAATGCGAAATTTTGTTAAAATTAAAATAAATGCTCACTTAATAGATTATGGAAATTTATGCAAATATGTTTAAGTAAAATTCATCTGTAAGTAACGCTATTTCAATATTCGAATTCAGAACCCGTACTCAAAGTTATTCGAATTATTCGAATATTTCAATTTTGACAGCTCTATAAGAGACCCAATAATTGGACATTTAAGGTACAGAAAAAATTTTAAATAATTTTTATAATTACATGAATGAAATTATATGAAATAATTTTGCAATTATATGATATTTTGTAGGAAGAATTTATATGTAGTTTTTGTTAGGAACATTCATGTGAAACTTTGTTAAAATTGAACTTAATGTATATTTAATATATTGCAATAATTTATGCAAATAGGTTGTTAAAATGAAATTAATTTGTAAATAGTGGCACAAGCTAGAAACTAGGTCTGTAGACCAAATTCGATTAGTGGAATATTCGAATATTTAAAGTATTCGAAGTTATACAAATTATTTTAATATTACAATTTTTACACCTCTATACGAGGCTCAATATTTGGACATTTAAATACAGAAGGCATATCAGAAAATTTGTTTGTTACATAAACCATGTTGTATCGAATAATTTTATAATTACGTGATAAATTGTAGGATGTTTGAAGAAGGAATGTATGAAGTGGTACATGCATGTGCGTATATACTAAAGTTGAGTTATTATTGATTTTTTCAGAGTATACTGAGTTCTGACAAGGATCAAACCGTATAATAAAAGCGAAAGAGTTAAAGTATTAGTTTTCTGTGTGTTGTGTTTGAATTAATTAAAAAGCTATTTAAAATTGCAATTATTATATTAAAATTAATGTTTGAGTTAATATTTAAATAAATACTGTTATTTTAATTCCCACAAATTGGGACCCGTTCTTTTCGAAATTAGTTTGTACAAAATAAAGGAAAAAATGAACATAATTTTTTAATGCTGATCAAAACTTCTATTGTGCTTGAAAAATATTCAAAAGATTTCAATTTTGTTTTATTTTAATGTTAGTATACTATATTAGCTTGTAAATTTCAACATCTTTTTATTTATTATTTAAAACGTTATGGACATGAAAATATACATGATAAATCGTGTTTATTTCGCGATTAAAGCTTGGATAAAGCAATTGAATTTAATAATTGTGTAAAACGTCAAAAATTAATAATCTTTACAATGTCCCAGGCTTGAACAGTTTAATCAATGCAGCGTCCCGATTTTGCTACATTAAATGAACTCAGAATGAAACGTTAATGTTTCATTGTTATTTTCTTTTGGGAGAATAAATTAAAACACCGTGTTTGAAAAAGCAAAATTAAACTGCATTCATGTACTGATATTAAACGTTTTAATAATCATATTAAATAATAACCGTGTATAAAATTCGCCATGTTTTTTTAAATTTATAACGTAATATTGAATATAATTAATGTAACGTTACTTGACAAAAATATTCGATTATTCTATTTTATTAGTACCTTTTTTCGGTAAACTTTTTAATAAACTTTTAGAGTTTAATTTTTTGGTTTCTATCATAACTTTCTTCAGTACGTTTTCTTCAGCTTGTTCTTATTGAGCTTCTGTTAATATCTCATTCTTTTTCTGTAATGTTTTTAACACATTCTGCGTTTACAATCAATCTATAAAAATAAGCAAATAAAATTAAACGAAAATATTCTATTATTGAATGAATAATTTTAAGGTTATATTTATATGAAGTACTGTAACGTACATTTTACACATGAAGTAAAGATTGCAATTAAAATAACACGAAGAAGGTAAAACAATATTTGCATAAAAATAAATAAGTGTAGTACAAAATGATAATTAGAATGGTGTTATTTATTTAATTTTATTACGACCATTCAGCAGACAATAAGCATCATATACTACACAGACGACCAAGTTTTTGGACATTTTAATATTTCTCTGTACCAATATAAGGCCACGTAAATATACAAAAAAATTAAACAAACTTTAATTTTAATCTTGCAAGATATTATTCATAATATTTATTGCTAATGTTAGTGCCAATATTCTTTTAATTCTTAATATATAATTTTTTAAAGATACATGCATTACACAAAAATACTAAATGTTATTAATAACATTCGCTCAGAAAGAAGGTGACATTTTCTTGCGAATGAAATAAGAACAATATTTAAATGATATGAATTGAAGAATTGAGTAAATAACTTTTTTTTATACTACAAATTTATGAAGAAAGAAAGAAGACACTTTATTAAGTATATCAATAACGGAATTAAATAGTTCGTTTATGAATAAAGCGAATACTAAATGTCATTTAGTAAGCACAATAATAATTATTTGCATATTCAACAACTGTGACATCTCAAATCAGCGTCACGAAATAATGGTATTAATTTTAATTGGTGTCGCTATATTTCAGCAAAAACCACATTGCCGAATTTCATTTGTAAAATTAATATCTTTTTTGATAAACAACGCAAGTTTCATAAATATTGTAATAAATTTTAATAATAATACACTATGTCACTGAACATTTAATATATCTAATATATTAAATTTCCAATTAATATATTTTGATAAATAGAACACATATTCTGACAACATAAAAAACGAATATAGCTCATAAAGAATACCCACGTGAATATTAAAATAAAATTAAAACAATTACAAAAACTTATTACTGTTTTTAATTTCTAATTTAACCGGAAAAATTTTCAAGTGAATTACTGCTTTGAAATTTGAGGTTGCCTGTAAAAACAGTCAAAGAAAATGCTTTAAATTTTTTGCTTTAAAATGGTGTCGTTGATCTAACTTTGTTGTTTATTTCGGGGCTCTAATTAGATTTTGGGCTCTAAACTTTAAAGGGTCTTCAGTCGGTGCAATATGGCGCAGTGAGATGTATGAGAGCATGGGACCATCGTGTATGTTACAGTATTAACTAAATAATACAATACAAAATCTCCTGTGTTTTCTATTTATTCCTACTAGGTCTGAAACTCGTGTTTAAAAATTATAATATATGTTTAAAACATACAATATTTAAAAATAAAGATATATATTTCAAATATTTATTAAGTAAATAAAATATATATTTAAAAATTAGAATGCATATTTTTGTGGTAATGAGTTAAATAAGTCGGTGATTCTTCATTGCAGAAAATAAGTTCAATGACTATAATTATCAATCTATAACTTTATAGAAATATTATAAATTAATGACGGTTTTATGTGAATAAAATTGTGAAAAATTAAAACAAATTGTGTATGACCCAAATTGTATGTGATTAAGGTGAAATATTGTTTATTTCTAGTAATTTAAACAATTATTCGTAAATTTGTAGTGAATATGTCTTAAGTTTTTTCTTCGTTTATGTTTATTTACTTATTTATATCCTATCAAAGAATACTGTAATTATTCAAGTTAACTAAACTTCATCAAAAATTAATTTCTTGAAATTTATAGTTATAGTAGTTTCTATCATTCTTTACGACTTTATAATTACACTAAAAATAACATTTAAAAAGAGAATTGTAAATTGTATGATGCTATTTGGCATCAATTAATATAAACAAGGGTTTCATTTTACAAAAATAGAGAAACAGATTCAGTCGAAATAAGCACGCAAATGGACACATTAATCTTTTTTTAATGTAACGTTAACCTTTCCATATTTAAAAGCATACATTTATTTTCTTCAAATTCAAAACACGTGAAATTTCTGAACATTCATTTTTCATCATTATAAACAGCTATAAATAACAGTTATAACTAAAACACCAAATAATGCCACGGTAATAAATGTATTGCCACACCATTTTCCGGATAACGAAGAATTAAACTAATTTTAAAACTAATTTTATACTAATCAATTCATAATTAGGGATTTGAAAGAATTCGAACTTAAAAATTTGAAAATCTTGAAGTTAAAAAATTCGTAAATTTGTAAAAAAATAAATATTTGAATTTTTAATAATTAGAGAATGTAGACGTTTAGGAATTTGCAAATTTGTGAATTTAAAAATCTGGAAATTAGGAAGTTTGGAATTAAAAAATTTAAAAATGTTAAAGATTGAAAGTTGAAAATTTTACAAATTAGGTATTTAAAAATTTGAGTTTTTGTTAATTAGAAATGTGGAAAATTGAGAATTTAAAAATTTAGAAATTGGAAAATTTCGGAAATCTAGAATTTCAAAATTTTAAGGGTTAAATATTTGAACATTTGAGAATTTAAGAATTTATGTATTGAGATTTCTGAAAATTCATGAATTTATACTTACATTACCTCCTTCAATTATTGTACATATTAATGAATTACAAAGAATCAAAACACCTAATAAAGTGAAAATCTAATAAAACAAATTTGCTTGCCTCGTATAAAATAATTTTTATTATTTATTTCAAACATATCGAACATGTTTAACCCAATATACGTCATTTGAAGACTAACACGTTAATAAAAGAAAAATAATAAAGAAAATAAAATTATCTGAATTCTTTTCAACTTACCTCGGAATCTCGACGGTGGTCCGATTCTGAAAACGTACGAGACACCAGATAAGTTCGATTAATCGTCTTCTATCGCGGCCAATCGATGCTATCGGAACGAAATTCCACCGAGCCCGACGAAAGTATAATTCTTCTCTTATCGGAACGATTAGGAGCCTCGATCGGAGAATCACCTTCATTGAATCCATTAAATCGACGTAATTAGTCGAAGTCGATTAAAAACCGAGCCATCGTGTGTTACCGTGCACTTCCCTTCTATCCGTTAATATGAAAAGAAAATTTGATATATGGACCAGGAAATATATTGTTCAATAATAGACTGCATTTCCGCTCAATTAACAATTATTCCGGCTCAACAGTACATTTAATTCAATATATCAAATGTATAATAGATACTGATAATTAGTTTGACTGTGCAAGTCTTTATCGTATATAAATACATGAACAAATATGTGATCAAATAAATTATTAAAATATTTGTGAAATGAACAAAGTGACGATTTATGGTAATACATAAAATACTAAAACTACTGCTATTGAATGCACGATTAATTTCTTCTGAAAATGCAGCAGTAATGTAAATAAATAAAAGATAACAAATACGGAGAAATGAACAAAGAATTTAGTTTTCATTTCACGCGTCACTGTGTTAGACGTTGGCGATATAATGGGAGGCAATATAACACGTTGTAAATTAAACGTGTTGGAAATTGAATGCATGGATATTTAATATGAAGCGGTTTAACGCGTGACAATATGGCGCGAGGTGACATAACGCGAGGCAATATAACGCATTAGAAATTAAACGCGTTAGAAATTAAATGCGTGGCTATGTAATATGAAGCGATCTAACGCATGGCAATATAGCGCGTGGTGATATAACGCGAGGCAATATAACGCATTGGAAATTAAACGCGTTAGAAATTGAGTGCGTGAGTGTGTAATATGAAGCGATCTAACGCATGGCAATATAGCGCGTGGTGATATAACGCGAGGCAATATAACGCATTGGAAATTAAACGCGTTAGAAATTGAGTGAGTGAGTATGTAATGTGGAGCGATCTAACGCGTGGCAATATAGCGCGTGGCGAAATAACGCGAGGCAATATAACGCATTGGAAATTAAAGGTGCTAGAAATTGAATGGGTAGTTATTTAATGTGAAGCGATCCAGTGCGTCCTAAAATAATACGTGGCGATTTAATGCGTTGGAGATTGAACACATGTCTATTTACTGCGAGGCGATCTACTGTATGGCAATATAACGCAAGAAAACTTATGACGTTGTTAATGTAATGTATTCAAATTCTAACGCGTGGTGATCAGTCGTGTTCGAAATTCTTCGCGTGGCAATCTAACACGTGGCAATATAACGCGTGATAATCTAATGCATAACAATCTAATTTTTTAAAGACCCAACGCAAAGAAAATTCTACCATGACAATTTAATAAGCATCAACCCGTTGGTGACGTAACACGTGTTTAATTTATGTTCATTTAACGAAAGACTATGCTATACATGTATTCTTGTATATGGCATTATAATACGAGCTGTTTTAACGAGGGTTCCTCATCGATAAGTTCCTTTCAAAGATGAAAATATTCGGTGGACATCGTCGTTGCTCGATAGCATCGAATGCTTCCCTCGCATTACATAAATTTACCTCGTACGTGTATCGAGAAATGGCATTCGGCTCGATTTCCGGCTGCATCAGAAGCGATGTAGCGCACGTTGTGAATGCCAGGGTACATCAGCTGTCCGGGTTCCTGTGCGGGAATTTACGCGAGTTAACTTTCGATGGCTTCGTAGCGAATCTCCTTTGAGATTGAAATACAAATGCCACGGATTATTATTCAAAGCGGTGAACTAGAGTTGAGTTTCGTTTATCGTTTGATAAGTTTCGATTGCTTCGACCGCGACCGGTTCCTTCGATAGAATTCTGAACGATCCTTATGATCCTTTTCGTCGATTCAAAGGTTAATCCGATTGGAGAAGTTTCGAAATATGGACGTTGTTGAAATGCTTTGAATTAAATTGAATATTCTCCTATTTAGTTTATCATACTGGAATTATGGGTACTTGGAAACATAGAGGTATCAGGGTTTTGGTGGAAATTCGGAAATTTTTAGATTTTGAGAAATCTGAAAAATCTAAGGAGCTGGAGAAACTTCATTAATTTGAGAAATTTAAGAAGCTTGAAAAATTTTAGAAACTGGAAATTTGTGGATATAGGAAATTTCGGAGTTTTTAATTTTGGGAAATTTGAGAAATTTAAGATTTAAGAATTTGAAGAATTTGAGAAGTTGAACGATTTTGGGATTTGAGGATTTAAAAATTCGAAAATTCAGGAATTTGAGAAAATTTTAACCGTTCGGGAAAGTTGTAAAATTTAAAAAATTTGTAAATTAAGCAATTGAAAAATTTAACAATTTAAAAAACTGAAAGTTTGAGAATTGTGACAATTTTAGTACTTTTGAAAAATTTAATTTCCAATATCCAAATTTTTTAAAGTTTGGTAATTTAGACGATAAGATAAATAACCACTTTAAACTATTATACTATCCTTAAGCTTAATGTTTCCAATGATCGAAAGCTTGACATACTGATACTATTTCAATAACTGTAATAAAATTAACGATATCGATAACTTCAATAATTGGAGTTACTGTGACTTTCCAAATACATATAAACGCATTCAATTAATCTGCATCTACATTCAACATTTTGCCGATGCAAATCTGCAATTTTGACACCACAGTAATCGATACGATTCAATAATCCGGACGATTCACGTACCTCGTTTATCAAACGTGTGGGAGAAATTTCACTAATTACGACTCAACAATTATCTATCACCTGTTCAATCAATTCGCAGGTTACTGCGTTTCAGTAATGATCGTGGTAGTTGTTCAACCGTCATACCCGATCGAAAATAAGTGACTGCCAATTGTAATAGACCCTCGTTACGTTATAGGATGGGATTACAGGAATGAGGAGTTCTCAAAATTGGCAATATACAAAGAGAAAGTGTGTCGAAATAATGTACGGTATAATCGTATATTTAATATAGTTAGTATACTAGTATATTTAGAATATTTTAATAATATTTTAGTATACAGTATTTAATAAATTCTTCTTACTTCGTGGTATGTAATTATAATAGATAATCCGCCTATCAGATTCATCAAGAACCTGCTGCATGAATTAATTAATAAACGTGTAACACCTTCGGAAATAATATGAAATATAATCAAATTTTAAACCAGCCCATTTTCGCCATAAAGGATAAAGTATTAAGCCTTTTAGTACCGATCGAAGGAGTTGTATCTAAACAATGAATACTGAACTTAAAAAGAACTAGAATAGCTTAGTAAAATTTTAGAAGAAATTGAAAAATAAATAGTAAGAATAATTACAAAATTCAAAAGAAAAATGAAATTTGAAAAAGTTAAACATTGAAAAATTCAAATATTACGAAACAAAGGGAAAACAAATGAATGTCAATTGTATTTTGTGAATGACGCTTAAATTTTCATACGAATCTATCACCATATTATTAAAAATTTATTTACCTCATTGGAAATACTCGTATTAATTACTTAGAACTATAAATAACAAATATAATAAAACATCGTGAAAATATTTAATAAGATTTGCTAAAAATAAAAATACTACCTAATAAAATTTTCAGCTGCTTCAGTGTGGCAGTCAACATATTAAAAGTTGAATTTAAAGCATGACCCTACAATGTATCCTTCAACAAAACTAGCTATACCTCGCGGCACTAACACGAAAAAAGGGAAAAGTTTAAGGAAGTGAAAGGAAGTTGATCATTAGCTTCACTTGTTTCTCTTTGCCAGCACTGAGTGTTCAAGACACAGTAGGATAATTAATGGTGGTCAGAGATAACCGCTAAATTGGTAAGTTTGATCGTTAGAGGGAAAGTTTTAATAAATCGGTTGCAAGAGGAAGCGTGGGAAGAGGTGGCTAACCCTCGCGATAAGGGATTAAATTATGAATGGAGCACAGTTGTGTTTCTATGCTGAAATAAAGCACTTTAACGAAATTTGTATTAATATGCAAATAAGCAAACGAAACTTATGTAACGAAGAAAACTTTTCGTAAACATTCATTTCAATCGAGTTCTTACGTTTACAAAAATAATTTGTACCAGTACGACTCTCGTTATATTGGCACTATTTTTCTTACATGGCAATATAACAATCCACTGCATGTATTGTTTAGTAATACTTTCAGTATATTTAAATTCAATTTTAATACTAAACCTAACAGCAACTTATTCTGAAATTAAAAATGATAAATAAATGAATGGATGATGAAATCATTGTGCATATTAATTCATCTTGATGAAAATTAAAAAAAATTTACAAAAACACCTTAACAAACTTTTTAACTTAAAATAAAAAAACTGTAAAACTGACTGCTTTGGTAGTTTGTTAGTAACAGTTTAAGATTGTTAAAAATGTTTAATGAGGACTTAAGGTAATTACGATTCAAATATTGCACGGATGATACAATCGTTTTGCCACCACTAAGAAATAATATTGAATCGTACCAGACAGAGTAATTCTGCTGGTAATAATTAAATATGTCATTAACATGTAAAACTATACTATGAAAATAGTATTATATGTATAGTTGATAGTATGATTGGTATATGGTTGATAGCATGATTAATATTCTCGAAACATTACTAGTTCTCCGTTAAAATAATTTTCCATTCGCAACATATGTAATATATGAAAAAAATTTAATTTCTTAAATATGTCAATACCACGTCTATTACAATACCAAAATTGAAATATTTAAGTAAACGTTTCGGTTTTAAGTTTCTCAAGTTTCTACATATGATTTTCCAATAATATTACAAAATGTACTCAATACCTCTGTTAACATATGTTCCATATACTAAACATAACATACAATGGTCTTAACATACGTTTATAAACAGCACAAAAGTTGAATAAATATAACCAGGAATGTAGATAATCATTAAACGTCCAAATACTTTTGCTACATCAAAATTTTCTAATATACTTGTATAATATAATGTATCTGTTAAAACTAATTAGTTTAACTAAATAAAATTTGTAGTATCATAAGAAAACCACGTTAATTTAATTACGTATAACTATACAAAATAATAATTGTAAATGTACTATAACGTTCGAATATTAATTAAGCCATCGTAGAGACAGCAATCACATTACGAGACGAAACAAAAAATGATGTACTTTTACAGTTTCGCGCTGTTTTATTCCCATGTGTGTCGTAACCGCGTTTGGACAAACGTTGATTATTTCGCAGGGCATAACGATTGTAGCAGGAGACGAGGGAGGATGAAAAGGGAGTGAACGAAAGCTAGGATTAAGCTGAAATTCGATGTCGTCTGCTCACCCTCGTTTTGTAGACCCGCTCGACGGCGACATTGTCGGTGAACGTTGGTTCCTGCCAGAATATTAAGCGATTCCGTTCACCAGGGCTTAGCCGCACTTCAAAGGACGTCGGGCATGTCGAAACTTTTGGATTTTCCGTGTCTGCGAATGTAATATAATCAGCCCTGAGTATATGGCAAACATATTACTCGTTTTTGTGGGCTTAACGCGACGATTAAACCATTGCATCAAAGGCATTTAATCCGACGAGTGTTGGGAGGAATGTCGTGTGTGGACGAATGAGTTTAGCTCGAATAAAAGATAGAAATTAATATATATATTTGTAGTGCTTCATCGTAATTATTTCGGTGAAAGAAATTAAATTAAATAGTTGCAATGATAAAATTCGTTAGAGTACGATACTCAGTAAATGAAAGTATTTAATATCGATATTTTATTATAAAATTTATTCAAATATGATATTTAATTAATATTATAAAATTTCAAATGTAATATTTCATAAGTAAGGTTATTTAATAGGTACACATTTTATTATTCTATTTAAGGAAACAATATTTAATAAATAAATCATGATTCTTTAAAAGTATCCCAGTAGAATAATTTTAATATTAAAATATAACGAAAAACAATATTTATTAATTTAATCAACATTCATTTCAGTTTGTCAAAGTTGTTTGATATCTTAAGTACAAGATTTCAACTTTTCTGTCGTTTTTCCCTTATTTTTCTTTTGTGTCTGTAAATATGGTCCACATTTTTCTTTGTTTTCGTTCCTGCTGGTGTTTAAAGGACAGCCAAGGAAATTCGAGGAAGATGAAGATGAGATTGTACTCGGTTTATCGTGAGGACGAAGGTTTTTTTCTGCTGGAAGGTTTTCAGTTACCGTTTCTTCGTATTTTAAATTGCGTTCGTGGAAGACGAGCTGTGTTTTATGTTTCTCAGGGGAGATTGCAATACTTTGTGCTCATTATAAGAATCTTATGGACTTAATATACAATCTGCAGATCAAAAAATGTAGGTATGAATACTTCCACTCTGTGTTCACTTGGAAAACGTTCAATTTAAGAAAACAGCTGTATAAAAATAATTAATTTCATTACTATCTTCTCTTTGCGGAAATAAACACCACTTTTCATGTACACAAATTTTTATAAATGCGGATGATTTACGCCAGCAACAAACAATTAATAGGTTGATTCTTAAAAGCTGATATTTAAAAAATTTGTAAATACGAATATTCAAATTTTTCATTTCATTAATTTTGTAATCACATTCCTACATTTTCAAATATTCAATTTCCAAGGTGCAAGATTCTTTATTTTCGAAATTTCTAAAATTATAGACTTCATTTTTTGAAATTTAAAGTATTTTAGATTCACAATTCTCAAATTTCCAATGTAGTAAATTTTCAAATTTCAAATAACAATAGTCCTAAATTTTCAAATTGATAAATCTTTGGTTTTTGATTTTCCAATTTTCCAACTTTCTGAATTTTTAAATTTTCAAATCTGTAAATTTACAAATTTTCATGCAAATATGTAACTATGTAAATCTGTAAATACATAAATTTATTAAATCTACATCTATCTAAATTTTCACATTTTTAAATTTATGAATTAATAAATTTCAAAATTTCAAAATTAGGTTTACTATCAATGGCGGCAATATAACAGTAGTCTACTATATGACTGATCTACAATTTGCCCTGTGTAATACCGAATCTATAAATCTGTAAATCTATAACTGAAAATGTATAAATATGTAAATCTGTAAATATATAAATTTATTAAATCTACAAATTTCCAAATTAGGTTTGCCATCTCTGTCGACAATGTAGCGATAGTATTATATCATTGATCTACAATTTCCTCCGTGTAATAACGAAGGTCAGTATTCATTGAACATGACCTACTAGTGTGAAAGAAAACTTCGTGGTGTTAACGAAATTAATGTCATCGTTCACGAGAACCGGTCACGTAAGTTCTCACGACACTCGGAACAAATTACCTTCGTGATTTGATCGTGTCAGATCGTTATCTAACCTATTCGATAGCAATTACCGATCATTCTTGCTTGTACGTGGCTCACGACTGGCCAGCTTACAGTTTTATGATCGCTAATTTAACCGGAAGCTAGTATACCGGGAAATAGCGTTACGAAACTCTTCACTAAGGCGGTCTGACACAATTAAAAGTTTCTGAGATGCGATTTAACAGTTCGTCCGGGTCTTCGATGCTACAGGAAAGCTTCAACAACGGACACCGACGAATTTATCGCGATAAATTACGCTGGAATTGTTCTTTCTGCACGGTTTTGTTTTCGATTAAAACTTTCGCATTTTATCACCGTGAAATTTTATCTATCGATCTCGAGTGTAACGCTGAGCCAGAGAATAATGTGGACGCGCCATTTGTGGTCATTTGCGGCTTTTCAAAAATTGAGTAAAGTATCCCGTTATTGAAACTTTAACCCATTTGCAACCACGATCCCCAAATGGGGTTTGAATACACAGGGTGTTTTCGAAATGGTGATATAACAGAAAAGAGGGTGAATTTACATTACAAAATAAGATAAAATATAGAATACAATTTTTTCATATGTCACTTCATTTTCGAAGAAACTGAGCTTGAACAATTTCGAAGTACATATTTATAAACAAAATTTGTTCAAGTAAAATAATAAATGCAACTTTTCATTACTTTGAAAATTAAATAGTGTTATAAAACAAATATATCTAATGATTAATACTACTAAGCTTCATTATCAGTCATTTTTCGTATCATTATTGATGTAGATACTAATGTTTCATGCGATGTATTTAATCGATGATAATAACACACATAAGTAACAAACCTAATAAAGTAATATAAAGTAATAAACCTATTTTAGCGATATTAATAATTATATTGATTGATAATATTCGTTTAGAGTTAAGAAACAATTTGTTGATTTCATCACTTTTTATATTGTGAACAAATTTTTTTATAAATAATTAAAAAAATGTTCAAAATCAATTTTCTTGAAAATAAAGCATATACGAACAAATTTTATTTTTACTTACTTTTCCATGTCAATTCATTCATTTTGCGATTATACTGCTATTTTGAAAACATTCTGTATATTTTCTTGTATCACTTGCAATAGGATTACATTAAATTAACTGTTGTACATATTATTTATACAATATTTCTTTATAAATAAAGAAAATAAATTTTGGTAATTTAGAGACATGATTCATTTGGAATATCGAGTGTTTGGAAAGTCCAGAATTTTATAACTTAGGAATTTCAGGATTTGGAAAGGTGGGAGCTTGAGAATTTGAAAGTTTGAGACTTTGAGAGTTTGAGAATTTGAGAATTTGAGAATTTGAGAATTTGAAGATTTTAGAATTTGAGAATTTGAAAATTTGAGAATTTGAGAATTTGAGAATTTGAGAATTTGAGAATTTGAGAATTTGAGAATTTGAGAATTTGAGAATTTGAGAATTTGAAAATTTGAGAATTTGGAAAATTTATACTTGAAAAATTTGAATTTCAAGAATTTGAAAATCGGGAATTCGAAAAATCGAAAAATTGAAGAATGAGCGAATGGAAGAATGGAAGATTCGAAGAATCGAAGAATACCAGGATTAAGTCAATAAAAAATTCAAAAAATTTGAAAGCTTGATGATCCAGACATTAAAAAATCCAAAAGTTTGAAAGGATAGCATTCTCATAACGGAAAGGTTAGATACAATACGTTTCCATTTGATAATTGACAAATCTGAAATCCACAGATTTAAAAATATAGAAATACAATTTTTAATTCAGAAATCTAAAAATTTGCTACTTTGTAAAAGTGGTATCTAAAATGTCCTTCGAATTTCACTCTCATTTAAGCTTCCCACATATTTCACATAATTTTTTCGGCCCCAGAATGAACTGGGGACCATTATAAAATTTCAATAAATCAAAAACAGGAATTAAATCGCTGCAGCATTCTAGCCCCCAGTAAATCCACGAACTTTAACGACAGAATAAAAAGAACTTCTTTCACCCAGAAACAAACTTCCGAATTCGTACGATTAATTCCATCTCTTCCCTTCCGGTACTCACAGAAAATCGTTCCATGTTTCCAGAGGAAGTTTGCCGATAACAAAACTCTGGATGAAAACTACAAGGTGGTGGTCGATGATGAAAGGGTTTCCTCGGTGCAGAAACGGATGTCCAAAGACAAACAAAAACGTTCGCGATTTACCAGAAATCTCGATCGAACGGCATTAACGAGCGTGCTGAATAGAATATGAGGTCGCGAAACAGTAGACGCTTGTTATATTATCACCACTTAACCAACCTCCTGATAACTTCATCTCTCTCGAGATGAACTTTCTCCGAAAAACGAAAAATTATCGAATTCTAAATAATTTAATATTAATATTCTAAAATGTTTTTAGAGATATACGCACGAGAATAATTTGTAAAAAGGATCTAGGCTTTTGAAAATTTATGATTTAAAAAATTAAAAAATTTAGCGATTTTCAGCTATTCAATTTAGATATTTGCAACATTGAAAAAAGAATTTGTAATTTTCAACAATTTCAGCATGTGAAAATTTTGGGATTTCGGTATATAGTAATAAATAAATTTCAAAATGTAGAAGTTTGGAAATTTCAGGATTTGGAAATGTGAGGGTTTAAGAATTTGAAAATATAGAAATTTGGTGCTTAAGGTATTTATGGATTTGAGGATTTGTAAATTTCTGAATATCCTAATCCCCAAGTTTCGACATTCTGTTAAATAGATTATGGTTAAGTTAGGTTTAAGTTAGGTTAGTTTAGGACTAGATTAGTATGCTCCCGCCCCGTATAACAAAGGTTTCGTAGATAAACAAAGGAACGGTAAAGTAATCGCGCATGCTATTATCACTCGATAATTCAACTTCTCCGGCATCTAAAACGGGAAATCATCTCACGATTACCGTTCGCTGCCAATTTCCACAATTTTCCGTTCCTAAACTCTTATCCGCGGCAATATTACAGGGGTCTGCTGGCGAAGCAAAAGAAACAAGAACGAGAAAATGGCGGTGAGTGGATCGTCGAAGGAGCAGCAAACGGAAATGGATAAAAAAGACGGTTTGTGACGATCGAACACGCAATAAAAGGTTCGAAAGTTTTTCGAAAGCTACCAAAACGATGAACGAAATCGTTCTCGAATCGAAACCTCGATACTGGGAACTTCAGTTTCGTTGGTGAAGTGCACTTAACTGCGTCCCGCTTAATTACTCATTCCTGAAGTTCGTGAAACTCCGTTGAAGCGAGTTCCTTCCGGTGGACAGGGCGATATGCAATTACAGGAAACAGACTGTTGATCCAGACAGACGCAAAGGCTTCCGTGGTAATTCTTAATTGCTCGATCTACGACTTTAGCTTTTACCAGTTTCTCTCGCTGGACTAATTACGGCGATTAAAATGGCGTTAACTGCAACTGGAAGCTGTTGTTTGATCACGGTAACAGTTAAAAAAAGTAGATCGAATATGAAAAATGTGGAAAACTAGTATGGTTATCACACGAATAGGTTGCGTAATAAGAACTACTATACTATAAGAATATACTATAAGAATAAAATATTAGAATATAAATCGTAATTTTAAATTGGAAAATATTTTAAAAAATCAATTACAATTGAGAGAAACTTAAGAAGATTGCAGAATTGAAAATGGAAGCAGATTGAAGTAATTATATTCTGTGAAAAGTGTAGTAATTATATACATTACTACATTATTACATTAATAACATTTAATCATGTTCTATCATTCATGTTTAGTGTATTATCAAACTTTGTCATTACGCAATTAAATCATAATATACGTACTATATTACAGCAATAATATACGTACAAACATTTCGAAATAACAATAACATCATGCAAATAATTAAATGCTAAAAATTACATTAAATATTACACGCGTTAAATTTCTGTATGTGGACTCAATTTTACTCCACATTGCACTCCATCCTTAATTATTCAAACGAACGCAGTCATATTAATCGAACGTGTATTTATTTCATGAACAATGTCGTTTAATCGTGATTCGTCAAATTGTTTTCCAGGTAATTTCTCCCGATGCTGAAGTGTTTCCCTGCAGGAACAGTCAGAGTGGTCGATTTGCAATCACGAAGGGTAAAACGGAAGTTTGCCGATGACAGGGTCGGGCAAAGATTTGACTCCACTATCGACAATTCGAATATCACGAAGAACGAAGCGAACGAACAGAAATGTTGACCCGAGTTGATAAAGGCGCAATCGAACAATTGTGGGCTACTACATAGACCTTGTAATTTGACGACCTTTTAGTATAAACCAAACATCACCCTGTAATTAATTTTATTGACAAAATAATATCCAGATTTATTTTACTTTATTTTTACAAGGGTAGTTAGCCAAGCCTTGGATAAATTTTATAAAAATCATTCGAATTTGTAAAGGGAAATCAATTATCATGGACATTCAAATTTTTAGCAGAAATATTATTTACAAAACTCCCATTCCATTGATAATTACCAAGACATTTGAGCACTCATTTACCTCGTATCTAAATATTTCATCTGATCGTCGTCACAGTTTATTATATAAAAAAATTATTAAAAGTTATATAGAAGATATATTGTATATGTTGTGTTATGTGATAAATTTCAATTAGATATGTACAAATAAAGTGTATTGAAGTTTGTTCAAACTGTTTCACTTTCATATTCACAAAATAGTAGCCGATGACATGGCATAGCTTTACAATTTGCTAGTCAACAATGTATTAACCTCTTAACCTACAATTTTCTAGGCAGCTGCGTCACTCGTACCTAATTAATTACTGCTACAATGTTAAGCCAAATAGAGAAAGTTCAAATGTTGGATACATTTTGCATTTATCACTCCTTGATAATAATTAGAATTGAACACAAAATTCAATTACGGCGAAAGGACGAGTCTAGTTCGTCGATTTAATTAGTGGGAAAATAGAAAGATGAAGAGTAGTTTTTGTTAAAGTCACAAGATATGTAAAAAATAGTGAACAGTTCTTACTATTTAGTTTATCCTTTCTCCGGGATTATACTTGTTAAGTACCTATGGATATATATCCTCAGTTACAATAATAAAAAATGAAACAATGCAAAGTTGTTATATTTTCCAAGACCACGTGATGCAAGAGAAAATCGCAGAAAGACAGAGATTGTCGATAATATCTCGAGTCACAAGCAAGTCCGAACGACCCAGGGCAATGCTAGATAGCTGACATTAATAACAGAGACGTTATATTGAGCGATCAAGATGAAGAATTATGGGACACGTTACTTGCACCCTGTTGCGGTACACTCGGGTGCAACGCATATTTCCTTTGAATAAGGATAAATATTTAAACATAAAAAGTACATATCAAATTTTTTAATTTACAAATTTTCAAATCTTTAAATTTTCTAGTTCCTACATTTGTACACTTTTGAATCACTAAATTTTAAAGTCCTTACATTATGAAACTCAAAATATGAAAATATTTGGATTTGAAAACCCCCAATTTTATCGTTCACGAATTTGCATTCCCAAATTTCTAAATTTCTATATTTTCATATTTGCAATTTTTTAATTTTCAAGTCCCTAATTTTCTTATATTTCCAAATTCTAAATTCTGAAGTTTAAAAATTTTTTTAATTTTCTAAATTTTTAATGAAAAAATTTACAAGTTCCATTCTATATTTTCAGACTTTCAATTTTTAAATCTTCAAAGTTCTAAATTTTTATATTCCCACGTTCCCACACTCGCAAATTCAAAAATTCCCAAATTTTCAAAATTCGTAAATGTACCTTAACTAAAAATCAAATATTAAGAGACTCTCCAATAGCGAATATCCCAAATCATTTCTTCAATAATAATCAATTAATCTTTTACTAACCCATCCTCGTACTTCGGTCTAATTATTTAATCTCTTACAGAACACAGAATCCAAAATGACATACTCCAAGTTAGTCACTAGACGTATTTACTGGAATCCGTGTATTCTATTTAATCCTTAACGATCACTTGGGTATGAAACGAGCCTATATAGCTTCAATTTTAGCCACTTCATATCCTGAAAATCTGAATAAGTACGTTTTGTAAAACCCCGGTATTTTTACTACTTTTCCCCTTAAACTGTTACATGTCAAAATTGTTCAGTTAAAATTTTATCTCTTTATATTAAGATCGAAAAAAAATTTGAACATTTCTGTGAAAACTGTTACTTTTTCAATTTCTTCACGTTTCTGAATTTTTCTTCATATTCAACTTTTAAATGTACTGAAATTAACTGTGAAATATGTTCAAATAACTTCCAAAAATTATTTACAATTTTTTAAAATCAAAATAATGAGTAGCTTCTTTGTAAAAAACATTTTTAGTGACTGGTGTCTTAAACGTTACAGTATACTAGGTATGTTATTCTAGTGAAGTGTGAACATTAAGGTTAATGTAATAAAGTATCAAGTTTGACAGAATACAACACTTCAGTAGATTTAAATTAGATTTGCTCTCGACTGTACGCACCCGCAGCGAAAAATACAAAAACAAAGGAAAGCACGTGAGAAAGCATGTTTGCTTGGTTGCTCGCGGAATGATATGTGATAGCAAACTGCGATTCTTTTCTCTTTTGGTATCATGGAAACCCTTCCTTTAGGCGATGACATTATTATCTAGCGGTTAAACAGCATGATCGTAAATCACGCGTAAGCGAGATCAAACAATACCGCGAAATAACGTTTCTATTCGAACTGTCTGCGATCGTGACCATTAATTCTATCGTGCGTTGCGATAGCGGCCTTTGCATAGTTGTTTAGTGCGATTACTTCCGTGGAATTGTCGTGATTTCAGGATTTTATATATTTGAAGTTTATAGATTTCGTCAGAACATTTTTATGCTAATCTTTGGAACACCATTTTCTTTTAACTTCTTTTGCATATTCAGATGGTATTCGATAAATTTCGATAAAATACAGCGATTTTGAGAGTTGAAATTTATTAGGAGGAGTCTTAGTGTCTGCTTCTCGAATCGTTGTTCAAGTATATAATTACAGTGCAGAAAAATACGAGTAGTATTGGTTAGATTGAATATTCAATCGTACTGAGAATATTTCATAAAGCGGTTGATATTTTTACACGATGTAGAAGATCAACAAAGCAAAATTTAGTCAAAAGAAATACAGTCGTGACAGAAAAGTAGACGGTCATTGGGTGTTGGAAATGGTCGATACTAACACAAGCGACTGTAGTATGATTGTAATCGATAATCGTGAAACGTTCGCTATACTACTAATTATAAAGGAACACGTTAATATTGCTAGTGACATTCACACGAACTGTTTCAAAAGTTACAGAGGACTCAATGCAGAAAGGCTATATACATAGGAGAATTAATCACAGCAAAGTGTTTGTAGGCAAGTATAATTTGCTTTGAATTTCAGTTAGATTACAGTCAAATTTCAATTAAACTTTAACTAAATAAAATTTAATAAATGTTAGCTAGCAATGGTACACATACTCAAAAAATAGAATCATCCTGGAGTCCTGCAAAAGACTGGATGAGAGAAAGAGGACATTTTCAGGACAATGAATTTGCACTTCGATTTTGCGAATATTTATGTCCACAATTTTGTCGCGGAAAAAATATTAACTTAATGGCATTTTTAATGGATGCGACCCGAGTATAATATGTTTTACTAAATAGTAAAATCCTGCTATTGCATTAAAGTAAGATATAGCACTCATAAACTATCAAATTTTAGCAATATAATGAACTAATGTACTCCGACATTCAAAATGATATTTTGTGTTACTTTCTGTTAGGGTGTTTTTTCTGGGAAAAAAAGTTAGAATTAACTTCTGAATGCTTATTTTTATATTACTCATTGTGCTTCTATTCTATATCAAAAATAAATAACTAATAATACAAATTCTGTTTCGAGTCTCTCTTTTCTGCACAGCATTATGTGGTGACTATGGCACCACATACACCGTTACTGTTTCTGCTTTCTATATTTTTTCTATTTTCCAAAGTCCCTTTTTCTGTTTTCTATCCTCTCTAATTCTACGTTCTCTAATTTTTCTCGCTTCCTGCAGGGTCTCGCCGCAACCTGGTTAGTGTCAGCCCTTAAGCCTTTACGAACTTCTTCACTTTCTTTTTATTACTTTTTTACGCTGTCTGCCCCTTTTCGAATTTTTCAACGGGTTTCTAGGTCTTTCCCACTTTCTCAATTATCTCTTTCTATCTATACTCCTTTCCTTTTTCTAACGAGTTTTCAGGGATGACGTTTGACAAACGCTGGGGCAATCGGTTATAAGCTTTTACGATATCAGCATCGCGCTTTCGAACACATTTAAAATACACCTTCCTTTCCACAATTCTATAAGCGTTTCTAATTCCATTATGCGAAAGAATTCTCCCATGCGCAGGTACCTTCTATCTTCCCTTTTACGGTATCTATTTCATACGAATTTAAATATGTATGTTTATTCTTCCTCAAAATCTCTATCATCGATAAGCACTCTTCATCACTTTATCATACGTTATTTTAAAAGGAAAATAAAAACAGATTCAACTCGAACATAATGCGTTGAAGCTTTTGAATATACTATCGCCATTTTACCTAAAGAAGTGTATTATACTCCATATTGTGTGTACACAATATTTTTGAAAATACGTAGATAGTGCTGCGAATAAATTGTTTATCCACTAAAGCTGTTGCCTGTTTTCCACGTTATTGTGGTGCTCCATCTTACTAGGACACTTACTCTCTTAAAAGATAGATTCATCTTCTAACTATAGAGATAATTTATTTTTATAAAATCTCTTTAATAGCTTGCTGTAAATCGTCAGCATTCAATATCTGATCCAATAAAAAATTATTTACCACTTTGGTTTATACGTTCACCAAAAAATCGATGCTGAAAGTCATTTCTCACTATTTTATTTCTGTTTTTATTTTCCCAATAATAATCCTTTGCTTTGATGTTATTCACTCAATTCTCACAACTGTTATTTAATTTTCAATAATCCAAACATTTAAAATTTATAAAATAAAAGGAAATGCTGGACGTTATATTCTTTCGGAATATAATTGAAAGTATGTCTTGCCCGATGAAAATCCAGCTTTTCTCTTTGGAAATCCTCATTTTGCTTGAGAACACTTTAATTTGTACTGAACATTATACTAATTACAGTTATTTTAGTTTCATAAATCGAATTGGAAATTATGCTAACTTGGTTTATCAAAATATTGATTAAAACACTAAAACACTCGTTAACTAATCGTCTTTAATTCTCAATTATTATCATTACATTTTCGCATTCATATGTAACATATATGTATGTTTTATATAATACAGTTTACTGTACTGTATTATGTTCCTTCTTTTCATAGTTTTTATCTTTATTAAACTGTAATCTGTGCCTTATTTGAATTAAATGATTATAAAAATTAAAAACATTAAATCTTCCTGCACATTGCATTTTTTTGCATAAAGGGGTTTAAATAAAGTAAAATAGTAATAAAAGTGAATGCATCAAATGAAATAAGTGAAATAGATAAAAAATAGATAAAAAATAGATAGAAAATAGATAAAATAGATAAAATAGATAAAATAGATAAATTAGATTAATTAGATAAATTAGACAAATTAAGTAAATTAAGTAAATGATGTGAATTATGTAAATTGAATAAATTGTGTAAATTATGTAAAATAAATAAATAAATTGTAAACAGAAATTAAGCACAATTTTAACACAAAATTGTAATAAAGGAAACAAATTCTGATTTAAAAACTTGTTTGCAGTAAAATTACAAAAATATTAATTATAATCGAAGATCGTCCAACTAGGACAGAGTAATATTTCTGATATTTAATAATAATAAGTAATATTTCATAAATAGATATTTAAGTAGACATTAATAAGTAATATCTCGACAGAGTGATATTTAATTTAAGCAATATTTTCATAATATTCCATGTAAAAATCAAATATCAAACAGCTCGAGTTTCATTTTCCATTCATTTTTCCGGTACCATTGTTCCTTTGTTTTCAGTATCTACAATTTTCCTTTATTATCGTCGTTATTTTTTTTTTATTCGTTCATTGCTTGGGCACAATTCATCCTATTAGCAATCAGATAAAAGAACTTCGTACCAACTTCTTGTTAACAATGCTCGCAGAAACTTCTTGTTAACAAACGAGGAACGAACTTTCGTGCTGCTTTCATTCGATATACACTCAGCGAAACATTACAATAGTTTACAGAATAAAGAACGATTGATCGTAGAAAATTTCTTGAAGGAGATATTACGTATTCCACATTCAACATTTTAAAACACAAATTATTAGACGTACAAAAGCAAACCTAGCTTCCCTATGGAAAATATGGCAACCAAGGAGAAACGGTCAACTAGCACATTAATCTTTAGGGACGTTTATAGACACGAATTTGATAATGAATTAAATATATACGGCTATAACAAATTAGGTACTTTCAGATCTTAGATTGTATAAAAATATAAGAATCTAAGGATTTGGGAAGATTGAAATTTCAGAACATAAATATTTGACAATATCGTGATTTAGGGACCTAGGAATATGGAAATTTGGAAATTGGAACATCAAGGATTTTGAGGACCTAGAAATTTGGAAAACTAGGAATTTAGGAACAACAACATTTAGTGACGGTAAAATATGAAAATCTAGGAGTGTGGAAATCTAGAGATTTGAGAATTTAGAATTTTGTAGACTTCAGAATTTGGAGAGCAAGGAATTTGAGACTTAAAACAATTGAGTATATAATTATGTATTTGGGAATATTGAGATCTCGAAATTTGAGGAAATGAGAGTCTAAAAATCCAGGAGTCTAAGAATATGAAAATCCACGAATTTCGAACTGAGGAGATTTGAAAATTTAGAAACGTATATTTAAATAAAGAATCTATAGAAATGTAGAAAATGTAGAAATTTGCAAATTGTGAAATTTGAAAATGTGCAAATTTGAAGAACAAAGAATTTCGAAATTTGAAAACAGAAATTTATTAATCTGAAAATTTCAGTATTTGAAAAATTACTGTAAATATGGTCTATAAGTATAAAAATATAGAAGAGAATAAGAATTTTATAAATTTGTTCAATATTCATTTGTTCCTAGCACGCGAATCATACGAAATATCGAAATTATCTAGAGTCTATTGATCAAACATTTAAATACATGCATGGTCGATTGACTTTAGCTACTCACCTCGAACACGTATCACTATCCTACACGTGCTGGTGTAATTCGATACAGGCGACCAAGCTGTAAAGGTGACAACCGTTGTACCAGCTGGTAAATCCGCTTGTAATTGCTTGGCCCATGGCGGTGAAGCATCCACGTACCTGTACACAAAACAACCAAGTCATTCGTTAACCTAAGGTAAAATCTAGCATGACGATGATGCATCAGATTTTATCACCGACGCAATTTCAGTGAGTTGCTAAATTATACTCAAACAAGAAGTTCCATATTTTTAAACTTTAATCGATTAAATAGGATGGATATTTTTATTCTATTAAGCATATTATTTTTACACTACAATAAATTGCATATGTTGCATGTACAGTCCCTGGCCATTGAACTAGGACCATTTCAAATTTTCAGCTATTTACACTTTTTCCGTTAACTTATTTTCAAAATATGGACTGTTCCCTTGGGTAAGATGAATACTTACTAATCTTGATAATTTGCAAAATTTTGAATTCCCAAGTTACAACATTTGCAAATCTGTAAATTTCCAACATTTCGCATGTTCAAACTTCGCAATTTCCAAACTTTAAAACTAACGAATTTCCAAATTTCAACACTCAAATTTTCAAATTTCCAAATTTCCATATAACTAATTGCAAGATTACTAAATTTCAAATTTTCGAACTTGCGAGTGTCCAATTTTCAAATTCTCAAATTTCGTCATTTACGAATTTTCAAGTTTTAAAATTTCTTAAATCCCTAAACTTTCAAATTTGCAAATTTCTAAATTTTCAATATTTCAAATTGTCAATTTTCCAAACCCTTCATGTCCTAAATCTCCAAATTCCTAAATCATATACCTTGCAAACTTCAAAACTTGTAAATTTCCAAATTTGAAAATATCCAATTACCAAATTCCAAATTTGCAAGTGCCTAATTTTCAGATCCCCAAGTTTCTTTATTTAAAAATTCTCCAATTTTAAAGCCCCCAAATTACCAAATAATGAAACCTAGCACTGGAAGCCAGATTTGTTCCCAACTGTACATCCTTGTCAGCTATATGATTGACATTTGTACGGATTGCAGAGTGATGTCTCTATCTGGTCGCGTAAAATCGTGCACAAACGACATTCGGTCGAATAAATGGATACACGAGAGCACAGATACATGTCCAAAGACGAGTATACATCCTTCGAGGGAACCTAACCTCTAAGCTCGTTTGGAATTCCTATTGTACGCCAGGAAAGGCTTGCGAGTAGTCCTCGTTGCGGAGCAAACTAAACCATTCCATTATGAGAATATATCGTAGCCTGTACACAGAACATTGCAGAAAAGAAATTAATTTCGAAGCTTTGATGTTCCGTATAATGGATGAACACGATTCGCCGTTGGGATTCATATCTTAATTAATTTGTACCGAGTAATTTCTCGAATGGAGATTATGGAATACTTCGACACGAAGTAATAAGAGATTTATAAAATGGTATACATTGCGAATTTTTTTTAACGTAAACTTGTAAATTTTTGAATTCTTGATATTTATAAAATTTGTTAGTTACTAAATTTCTAAGTTTATATGTTTTCAAGTTTTTAAACTTCTAAATTTGCAAATTCGTAAATTTTGTAAATTTCGTAAATTGCTAAATAACAAAATGCAGAAAATTCCAGGATTCTATGTATAATTCGATAATTCGATAATTCTATAACTCAAAAATTCCATAATATCAATACCCCAAAATTATAAACTTCCATAATTATGAAAATAAAATGTTCCAAATTTACAATATATCAAGATTCCAAAATTCCAAATTTTTACAGTTCCAAAATTCGAAAATTGCCAATTGTCTGACAAAATTGTGAGTTTCTGAATTTAAATGTTCTTTCATTTCTGAATGTCTATATTGTTTTAATTGCTGAAAGTACTAAGCTTTCAAATTGTTAATGTCCTAATTCTAAATAGATATTGTAGCAGCGCGACAATAACACATTTTCATTTAATATGAATATACGTTTAGAAATAATCTTTTTCAACACATGATTTTTACTATAGGGTAAATTTTACCACATCTTTACCGTGGAATAAAATAGGAGTATGAATTCTGAATGCAATCTATTTATCATTCGTCTTTTCATTCCTTTCCCAATCATACTTTCAAAACCACTACGCCCGCTTGTAATACATTCATACTTTCCTATTCACTCTTTCAATGAATTCTTACATTCACTCTCACAATATTAACCTTAAAACCCGAAAATCTTTACAAAACCTTATTGAAGCAAAATTTACTGATTCCTATTGTAGAACGTAATGGTGCTCCTGGGACGACTCGATCTGCATCTCTTTGTTTACTTGTTTGTTTGTTTGTACCATGCTACGCGCAGCAATTTTGAGTTTATTGACAATTTGAGTTTATTGACAATTTCAAATGAAATTTTGAGGGTAGACTCGTGAGACACGCTAAATTTGTTCTGTACATAGATATTGGCGGCCATCTGATAATAGGAACCTGTCGTCATTGACATCGATCATCGTCGAATCGATAAAAACACCGTATTATTGTTGACGACAGTATTTGGTTATTGACGTCAGTCGTTGTTAAATCAACAGTAATCGTGTTTTGCATCGTTTTCGATAGTTTCAGACACTTTTAATCTTTTGCAACGATTTTAAGATCTCCACATATATCTTATTTTTGTTCTACCATTTTTGTTCTACTATATGTTTACTCGAAATTTTAACCTCTTCCTGCACAGCAGAGTTCGACGCGAATTACACGTAAACGATACAACACTACAATGTGTGACAAGAAATGCTGTTCTCTACGCGAGTACATTGGAATGAAGTTTTTGATGATTAAAATATAATTTTTCCCAAAGATATGATACATATACTTTAACTTTGATAATTTACTTTTCTAGAAAATTCACAAAATATGTCATTTTCAAATGTTTCCAATATCGTGTATTAGTGCAAAGACGTGCTCCCATGGTGCCTAAATATCTTGGTACCTTTTATTTACATGTAATGTACTTTTGTGGGATTTGTTAATACTCTTATAAAACGTGGTGAATGCAAAAAAGTGCGAATCAAAACATATGAAAACGATCATTTAATTGAAACGGTGAGCGAGTGAAAGTAGAGTGAGCCACTATAGTGGCGCCATGTAATCTACGATGGCATTCGCGAAAGCCACTATAGTAGCGCGTCGTTCCTAAGAGGTTAAATACACATTCGAATTCGGGTAACCTGATCTGTAGACCCACTAGTCATTATTAACACACAAAAAGCGTACTGATTTTCATCGCTTGATACTTATCAAAATCAGATTTCATTTTACCTGAAGGAAACCATTACATGAATACTGTATTATTTTTAATGTCAGTAAATGTGCTAGTGTTCGAAGGAGTTTTTAGGAGATTTTACGTCAGACTGACATGAATATAATATTATTATAATATAGACGCCAAAAAGAATGTTAAATATTCTATATTTAGATCAGGAGTCTAATAACTTTATTTAGTTTATTCATAAATTTTATTTAATTTATAATAAATTCAATAAATTTTATTGGGAGGGTAAAATTTATTAATTTGACGTGTATATTATAATATAATATAATAATTCTTTCTGACACGTCTTCACGTCAATTATTAAACGAATGAGTCCTAGTGAATTTATTGCACTGTATTTATTGTATTAAAGTATGTTTTGCATTTTATTAATTTATGTTAATAAATTCTAAATAAAGACACATAAATTCTTCATAATGCTAAAAGAAGCGAAAAAGAATAAAGATTACACAAAAAGATGTTTGTGTAGTAAAAGCCATTAAAACAAGCACTTTGTTCCAAGTTGCCAGTAAAACGATTTATGTGCCAACATTAATTCAGGAGAAAAAATCCATTATAACAGGTTAAATAAATTTATTATAAATAAAATACGTTCATTTCAAAAAATATGTACCATCTTGATTTTTTGTATTAAATGATAGAAATAATTAAATTAATACATATTTAATATTTAGGACAGTAATAATTAATGATTAAAACATGCCATAAATATTGTTTAACTACTGATTCATATGAACATTTTCAGATTTTAATTAATTTAAAACTTTTTCTTTCACAAAAGTAGATTCTTATTATTTTATCTGGAAGTAGAAATTTTACTATTTTGGGCAAACATATTTAGTTATAATTTTATTATTGTTTAAATTATACGACGTATAAATTAATTATACACGTATAATTTAGATGCATTAGTGAATGCCGAACCCAACCCAAGACAAACAATATTATGACTTCTTCATTATCGGATGTGAAAAATCAAAGAATTCAAGTTTTCAAATTTCTAAGTGGACAATTCTAAGATTACTGCATTTTAAATTTTTTAATTTGCAAACAATCAATTTCCAAATTTTCAAGTTCTACTGTTTCCTAAATCGGCAAACTTCCAAATTCGCAAATTTATAAATTTACAGTTCCAAATTTCCAAATTTCCAAATTCCCAAGTTCACAAATTACTATATTTCTAAACTTCAAAATATCAAAATTTTCTAATTTTCTACTTTGCAAATGTCCAATTAACAAATTCCAGTCATTTTGAATTTTCTTATTTTAGAGTCTAGATAGCAGATTATTATTTTACACTAAAGATTCTTATTACTTTATCTGAAGGTATAAATTCTTCCCTTTTGGATAAACGTACTTATTTACAATTTCACATCGTCTAAATATAAAAGAGACTGCAATCATCTTAACTGCATCCTTACCACGTCGACTGTCACACTGAAGTAGTTGAAAATTTGTTTAAGTAGTACTTTTATTTTTAACAAATCTTACCAAATATTTGTACAATACTATTTTATATACATTACTCATAGTTCCAAGTAGTAAAGAGGAATATTTTCAATTAGACTAGCAAGTGAATTTTTAATAACATAAGTGATAGGTTTGTGCGAAAATTTAGATGCCACATATGAATGACGTGGCAGTAAAAGTGTTAATCCTTCGACCACTGTGACATTTACCATCTTTAACCACAGATCGCAACGTATTTCTGAATTAATAAATATATATTTATAAATACCTCCACCAATTCATGTTGGATTTAGGCTGCGGAAACGAGACGCGTATCGTGTTCTGCCTTGCGGGTAGCTCCACGTCCATGTCCCTCGGACACCTCACGAACGGTCGTGGCATGTCTGAAGCAACAAAGCCTGCTATTAAACACGCGGTTTTCCATGAAATGTCTAACGGAATTATAGTTGTAGGAAAATAGGCACGAGGCAAACACCGGGCTATGACGGATTCTAGCCTTCGGAATTATCGCGTTCCTCGGAACTGTCTCCACGCTCGTAATCAAATTATCGACTGCTCGCTAAATTGCTGCAGGGCTCAATTACCATGGTGTCCCATATCGCGTATATAACTGTACCGTTATCGTTCAAACGTGTGTCGACCTTCTTAGATACGTAATCGTATGTTCCATAATTATTTCACAATATAAGATATGTGCCAACGGCAGTTTTGAGAATGTACCACATGTGGGCGGCATTTCATTAACACGATGACTGTTTTGCAGATCACTGCTGACGGATATTACTTTGATAGCAGGTTATTAAATACGTGCATGGGGAAAATTGATGCCGATACAAGTTG
Source organism: Megachile ligniseca (assembly GCA_945859555.1). NCBI lineage: Eukaryota > Metazoa > Arthropoda > Insecta > Hymenoptera > Megachilidae > Megachile > Megachile ligniseca. Next base: position 2,384,321 of record OX243778.1, read on the forward strand.
ATGGAGTGATATTTTTTAGACACTGTAACACTATCAAGGCGAAATATTTGAACTAAATAAAAATTTTGCTGTATTGCGATAGAACGTAAGGTGAGTGTACCATTAATGCCCACATGCACCTTACTGACCAAATGTTTATTTCATTTTATTAAGGATGGTAAGTAAAGCTGTCTATTGATTCAAATCTTGAAATATTTTATTTATTATCTTAGAGATTGGTTTCTTATTAAGGTGTCTGTTAACAACAGGTCTTAATAAGGTCAGTTACTGAATACATCAAAGTACTACAAAATCCCATCCTGACTCACTTACGTATACAAATACAGGCCAAACCGTGGTAATTACTACTTTTTGTCAGAAAATCAAACTTTCTTAAAATGAGCCAAAATTCCCAGAAAAATTGTAGTGTCAAAAGGTGACTAGGGGAGTCTGGAAGGGGAAAGTCCTCTTAAATTGAAATAAATGTACTCATCAGAGACCACGTCCCCATTAGTGACCAATTGTTCAATTAATTTTGTTAAAAATAATAAATAAACCTATTTATTGATATAAATCTTAAAATACTTAAATTGCAAATATTTCATTTACTATTTGAAAGACTAATCTTCTATTAAGGTTTGTTAACAGGTATACTTACAGCATAAGATGTTAAATAAGATAAATGTAACCATTACCAACCACGTCTCCATGAAGGACCAACTGTTTATTTTAATAGTTGTCATGAATTTTCTGTAGGAATAATTTATGGTATAATTACTGCAGAAATATAGCGTAATCGTAAATGTCAATGATCTGTTGCTAAATACTAATACAGTTTTATTTATAATTATTTGAAAAGAATGTGACAAAATGAAAGATGAATATTGATCTATTAGTTAATTAATAGTTTGCAATATTTTTAAAACAAATTTTTTTGTTTCACATTTTCTTTATTATAAAAGTTGTACTTAACAGATGCTATACATTTTCTGTGGAGTTAATTTCCGGAATAATAACCGCAGAAATATAGCGTAGTCGTAAATATCAGTGAACTGTTAGCTGATACATGTTTCACGACACTGGAACAGTGACGGCTTTGATTGATGAATCAACGCACAGTGCCGTACATAAATCTATACTTACGGGGTTCCAAACGAGAATAAACAGAAAACTATCGATTAATCATTATTAACTTTAGTACAGTATAATTATTAATTCTATTTAATATAATATTTGGAATATTTGAGAAAATTATTACTTTGCACAGAAGATAAAAATTTACGATCACATTGTATTTATGCAATATATTAATATTATTATATTGTTATATTATATTTACAATGTATTAATATTGACTACTGATAACTACATTTTAACAATATTAATATTGATCGATTTATTGCAGTCATCAATTATTAAATTATTGGATAATTATTGAAGTAATGATTGATTAGGCAATCAATTTAATCGATATAGATAATATATTTATTTATTATCCTATTATTATTCATAACTCTTAATCGGTTACGTGCTTATGTTATGTGGAACATGAATAGATTGCAAATTTCATTATTAATGAATTTGTTGAGGACATTTGTTATCGTTCGTGATTACAATTTTCTATGTTTTCATAAAAAATTGCAAATTTGCAGTATTATATAATTGTTCCTTAAACAAATTTTGCAAATATTTGAAAATATAATAAATAAATATTTGAATATGTTTGTAAAAAAATATTAAAAAATATTTGATAGCAAAAAATAAATATTTGAATATATTTGAAACCATAAGAAATAAATATTTCAAAATATTTGAACATATAACAGATAAGTATTTAAGAATATTTGTTTAGACCTACTTTATTATTATTATCACCTAAGAAAATTAAAAATTGAAATATATGATGTAATTATAAAAACTGTCACGTTTTGTCTCGAAACCAAAATTGCAGATATTTTGAAGAATATTTAAACTCAACTGCTTTTAATACAAACCACATGTTCTCTATCAATCAATCACCGACATTTATATGATTGTAAAATCACGCTGTATTTCTGCAGTTACAATTCACGTGTTGAATATTGATCAATAATATATTTTAACGGTATTAATATTATATTTATCGATTGACCACAACTATTAATAACTGACATAGTGTAAAATCGAATTAATAATAGATTTATTAACTTGCCGATAATGAAATTATTATGACTACCACTTTTCCTATGCACAAAATTACACACTTATAAATTACACTAAATACAAATTAATGAAAATATGTTATAATTTCAACAAATTATAATTTACAAATATATTGAACAATTCTCAAATCTAAGGTTTCTCAACACGAAATCGTGTTCTGCATTAATCAACGACAATTTACGATCATGTTATACTTACACAGAGTATTTCTAAAATTATAGCTACTTTACTCCTAGGCCAGCCTCGCAGACACAAGATGGTGGCAACAATTTGACTGTAGATGGTCATTTGAACGTCATTTTCAATTTCTTAAAATAGATTCACCCATTTTTTATTGCATATTCTTGTACTCGTCAAGGTGTTTTCAGAACAACACCTATATTTGTCTTTTGTGCAAGTCATTTTCAAGATATGAAACTTTAAAGTTGACACATTGGCAGCATTGACATTTACAAGTTGTATCGCTCGAAGATTCCACGATCCCATTTATGCTACGTATGTGTCGACTTTGAAGTTTCATATCTTGAGAATGTCTTGCACAAAAACAAACATAGGTAATGTTTAGAAAACGACGACGAAGGCTACAAGAATGTGCAATAAAAGATGGGGAGTTCCGTTTAAGAAACTGAAGCTTGACGTACATGTGACCTTCAAACGACCATTCAAGGTCAAAGTGTTGTCACCTCATGGTACCAATGAGGGTTTGGATTTCAGAGATATCCTGTATAACTCTTATACACACAAAGGGTTTGTGATTAATTAAACATTTGAATAATATTAATATCACATTTATCAGTTTATGACGTCTGTTAATTGCTAAAATAATTAATAATTGATCCATTATTCTGAACAAGAAAAACGTTAGAACTATCTTTTTTCATATGAACAACAATTATATCTCAGATATCTTAAATATTTAAATTCATCTTTCTTTTAATACAAAACTCGTTTTTGTTCCAATCAACGATATTTACGACTACGCTATATTTTCCGATATTTCCGCGATTAGCCCTTTGATACGCAACAATTATGGTTACAGCGTCAATACTTTTTCTTTTTAGAATCTAAACACAGGAAAATTTCCATGCCGTTAAGCGGAAAAAAAATGAAGAAGGTTGAACGAAAAATGAAATGTAAAAGAAAGGTAAGAGCTGGTCCCTGTAAGCTCGTTAAGGCGTGGTGTTAACGTATAGCGTCGTTAGCAACCGGTCTTTACGCCGGAACTTCCTATTATTAAAAGCTGTTTAGAGCAGCCGTGTGACTAATTAAACGCGCCAGAGGATTTTCGTTGGTAAATAATTGCAGCTGCCGGCGATCTTTCTTCTCGATCGCTTGCAGAAACCAACCACCGCCTTGGTTTCCCAAGTTTCGTTCAATTGAAACGGTACCCACGATTTCTATATAGCGGTTGTAAATTCGCTCGTTGTTCAACGGGATTATATGCTGCGATAAGGGACACAAGGGCAAGTTGACACATTCTGCAATACTCGTTTGAATTAACTGATAAATGAAAAATATGTTAAAGTACATTTTTAGACTTCCCTTTGTATATATTTTGTAAATGACGATGCAATAAAAATACATACAAAATAAATTAGGTGATGTTTATTTAATGAAAGCAGAGTGTATATTCATCTAATTGTGGGAAAAGAGAAATAAACCATTAAATTTTTTAATGTTTTAAGTCATTCAATTGCAAGAAAAAAAAAATTTTCTTTTAGGGATTTTTGAGAATTTCAATTGAGATTTGGGGGTCTAGGGATTTGAGGATTTAGGGATTTGGGAATTTAGCGATTTGGGTGTATAGAGATTTGGGGGTGTAGAGATATGGGGATCTAGGGATTTGGGGATGTGAGGATTTAGGGACGTAGGGATTTGGAGATATAGGGATTTGGGGATGTAGGGATTTGGGGATGTAGGGATTTGGAGATGTAGAAATATGGGGATCTAGGGATTTGGGGATGCAAGGGTTTATTGACCTAGGGATTTGGGTATGTAGGGATGTGGAAATGTAAGGATTTGGGCATGCAGGTATGTGGAGATGTAAGTATTTGGGCATGTAGGGATTTCGGGATGTAGGAAATTGGGGATGTAGTGATTTAGGGATGTAGACATTTAGGGATGTAGAAATTTGCTAATCCCACGATGTGAGGATTTAACGATTTGTAGATCTAAGGATTCGAGTGTTGGAGGATTTGGACATATGGGGATATCAAGATTTAGGAATTTAGGAATCTAGGCATTTGGGAATGTAAGGATTTCAGGATTTAGGAATTTGGGGACCTACAGATTTGAAAATTCAGCAATTTGCAGGTATAGAGATTTAGGGATGTAGGAATTTGGGAATGTAGAAATTTGAGTATCTAAGAATTTGAGGATGTACGAATTTGCGGATGTCGGAATTTCGGGATTTCGAAAGAAAATGGTTTCTTTCCTTCTCTTTTCAATACTAGACCTAATACATGCAAAGCAAGACACGTAAAAATTCAACTACTTACTGGGAAGTAGTATTATAGTACTATTGTTACTAGCATAATGTGGATATCTTAGGTCAAGTTTAATCTGATGTTAGAAATACGCGATCGCTTGTCCACCTAAAGGTTCGACATTAATCAAGTATTAAAGCTTACTTGATCTCAAAAAACATGGTAAATTGAAGCAATTGATAGCAAACAGGTACAATTGTTGCTTGTTCAAGAATTTTTTATGAATTAAAACTACACCCGATGGCTTTATCATTTTATTAATGCGCCGCAACACTCCTGAAACGATCTGTACAACTCGTATATCAGAAGGTGAATTTTAGTGAGGAAGTTCGAAACTGGTTTAACGCGATAGAGAATCGTCGTGGAAGTTAAAAGGTCGAAGAAAGAGCTCACCTGAATGGTAACGGGAATCGGTCACGATCGATTCTTGAATACAAGTCGGTTCGTTCCCGTTCCAACGGTCGCCGGCCATGCAGTACCTCGTGTGGGGTCCTTCTAGCCTGAAACCCCTTCGACATCGTATATGACATCTGGCTCCAACGGGATAATCCACTGCACCGGAAGAATGACCGGGACATCTGATCTACAATGAGAAGAATACGGGAAATAGAATACCAATGCACATCTAGAAATTATTTTTCATCCTTCCGCTTTTTATTCGAACGAATACAGGGTGATTCACCAAACTTGCACATTTTAATTAATTTGTAAGAAGTTTTTTATTCACAAGTTCCATAATGTAGAAGAGTGAATTATGTAATAGACGGTGAAATGAGATATTCAACTTTTTTTTAAAAAGAAACTTTAATTCGCACGCCTACAGATCCGCAGATAAAATAAGCAACTTAAGGAACACAGCTACATCCTCTTGACTCGAGTCTTCAACATTAGAGAAAATATACTACTCGATAATTTTTTAAGAAGACAATCAATTTGTGTTAAATAAATCTAACATGTACTGTATATACTTTTCTTATAGATGCTGATTTATACAGTTATTACTGAGATTTCAAAATCACTTGCCTTATAATATCGTGTCCCACATGTGATGCACATAACTATTGGCATGTGATAAATCTTACTATTTTCATTATGAATGAATTTCGAGTTAAATTTAATTACAACCTGTGCACTCAGTGATCGCCATATCCAAAATATCCCTAACATTTGAACATTCTTTGTCTGTGTTCATTTCAACAATTCAACAGGTTCAACAATTTCAACATTCCAACAGTAATTAATTCGCTATGTCTAAAGTATTTACTGAAAAAGTCATATATTCTGGAAATTATGTTCTGGAACAAAGGAAATTACTAATTAACATGTTGAGTACCATGCGAATTTAGAAGAGAATCCCCGTCAGGTCACGCAATAAAATAAAATCCATTAAAATTTTTTTGAATACATTAATAACACAATACTATATTAAATAAAAATTAAGTAAATTTTAAATAAATTTTAGGTAATTACTTAAAAAAATACGTAAATTTTTTAGCTTTATAACGTATTTTACTATCAGACTCCAGTGACTGACGCGGCTTGAACGGAAAATTCAGTGTCAGTCACCGATGACTGACATTCACTCAACGTTTTAATTATTAGGTTTAGAGCTAATAAAGGTATATTCATTTTTTACAATATTTACAATATTTACATATTTTTGCGTGGAAAATATAGAAATCTATTTAAAATAACAAAGTTGATCATGAAATTTCTAAAAGTTGTTGGAGATTTACAAGTTAGGTGAATCACCCTGTATATAGAGTATTCCATTCTGTCAGTCCACAATATATTACTTTGATATCTGTAAAGGTGCAAACAAATATTTTAACAAAAAGTTTTCCATTTTTCAGATTTGTTTGCACTGTATACCGAAACTTTGTTTTGGAGAAATGAAAAAAAAAATTGAAATCATTCGTTTTTCGTTCTAAGGTTTTAGAGCATAATTTGAGTAACATGGTTCGTTATTTTGTATATATTATGAATTATACTATTTTAGTGCAAAATTAATCTAGTAAATAATATACTTTGCTCCACTGCAATATTAATATTATAAATTCCTCTTTTCAAATGAAAGATGTGCAAGGGGAGATATAACTAATAAGCACGTATATGTAACCCAAGCTCCCTAAATTTTTAAATTTCCAAAATTTCGAAACTTTCAAAGTTCCGAATTTCCAAATTTCCAAATTTCTAAATTCTCAAATTTTCCAATTGTCAAAGTCTCAAGTACTCAAATTCCCAAATTTCCATATTTCCAAATTTGCAGATTTTCAATTTCCCAAACTCTCAATCCCCCACATTTCCAAATTCCCAAACTTTTAAACCTTCAAATTTCCAAATTTGCAGAATTTCAAATTCGCAAACTCTCAATCCCCCAAATTTCCAAATTTCCAAATTCCCAAACCTTTAAACCTTCAAATTCCCAAATTCCCAAATTCCCAAATTTCCAAATTTTCAGATTTCCAAATTCCCAAACTCTCAATTCCCCAACTTCTAAACCCTCAAATTCCCATATTCCCATATTCCCATATTCCCAAATTTCCCAATTTCCCAATTTCCCAATTTCCAAATTTCCAAATTGCCAAATTCCCAAATTTCCAAATTTCCAAATTTCCCAATTGCCAAATTCCTAAATTCCCAAACTTCCAATTCCCCAAACTCCCAAATTCTCGAATTCCCAAATCCGTATATTTTTAAACCACTAAAATTTTCAACTCACCAATGTTCTAATTCTCAAAATCCCTATATCCCTAAATATACCCCGTCTCGTCAAAATGCAAATACTGGTATAACATTTGTTCACCGAATCCGCGATAGAATACACGAGTCTACCACACATCATAAAATCCTCGAGATTACTGATCTCGTGTAAAATCCAATTAAAACAAAAGAGCACGCTAGAGTTATCAGAGAAGAAAACATTTTTCATTGTTTCTAGTAACAATTTTAAAGTTTCAGCGGAATATTCATTGCTGCTCGCGGCGAACTTGCAGCGACGATTAAAAAACCAATAACAAGTTCACATGGAGGCTTGTTAAACCCGGAATAACTTTTACAGCACTTTTCCAAGAATTCGCATTTACTCGCTCGTTAAACTTGCAACATCAATTTAAAGAAACCTGTTGAAACTTGTAAAGACCGAAATAACTTTCAAAAGCTTTCTATTAAAATTGATCAGTGCTCAAACGCTGAATACATAATTCAAAGGATATTATGTAAAATGAAATTTTCTATGGGGATAAACCGTATCCGTTGGAAGTTCTATACAATATTAATAGCAGTTGCGAGCATTTTGCGTAATAAATTGTTTACACACTTCGGCGTGGAGCGGTGGTTCCATGGCACGGCATCTCAATTCCGTTGAAATGCAAGTTCTCTCGTCGGAAGCCAACAACGAATCACCGCTGCACGTACAGTAGTAACTTCCGGCAGTGTTAACGCATTCACCGTTGCAGCCACCGTTACGATTCAAGCACTCGTTTATGTCTTGGCACTGGCTTCTGTTTCTGGGAACAAAAGTCAGAATTTGTTTGAGGAAATCTCGGCGAAGTAACCACGACCGAATAAATTAAAGTCTGACACGCTTTCGTCTAGACCTTGTACAGTTATTAATATTCAGACACTATAATATTCTACCAATTATTTTTCAATATATTTCTACATAATTAAATTAACATATTATTTATTGTCATAAAACGTGCAATGCAAATTTTATTGATTTGAACTAATTTGTCGTGCAACAAATAATATATTGGGAAATGTATTATTCTTACGTCACAAATATATTTTAACACTTAAAATTTGTCTATATTTCAACCCTTAATTTTGAAAGCCAAGTCCATTGGGAATAATAAAACATTTTTTGCCCAGAATTTTCGTAATTGATAAAATTATAGTGTTTGTATATATACATATACATAAATAGGTTTAGTGTTAGTATTTGAAGTTTGATGAAAATTATTACGTAAATATTTCATTAGCGCTGACTTTGATTTTCTTACCTCTGACTCGAGATGTAGCCAGGACGACAAGCACACACGTACGAGCCTATTGTATTGATACAATCTTGCTCGCATCTGCCGTTGTTCCACTCACATTCGTTTACATCTGATGAAAATAAAGGGTGATAATGCATAAAAAATCTTCACCGTCGATAATTTATAATTTTCATTACTATATATTCAGTTGCATTGTGTGAAAATTATTCAATAAAATAAATGTGGTAGCTGTAATTATTCCTGACGTGTGTAACGATTATAAATAATAACTGTTTAGTATGAAAATTATAATAATCTTTTGATGAGTAAATTTATCATTGTGTTCACCATTGTACTTTCCTGTATTTATGTAAATAATAAAAGTAAAATGATCATATATGAAGTTACAATTTATTGACGATAATTTGTAAATTATATGTATTATCATTCTCATTAAAGAATCTTCTTATTCTTTAATAATGTAAATAAAGTAAAATTGTTGTTAACACTGAATTCTGAAATATTGTTATAGATTAATTAATGTTATAATAGAGTTAATTCAATGTAACATTATCTAACGGTTAGTACTGATTTTTATTATTCTTGTATTCGTTAATAAAAGACTAATTTTGCATTGCTCTTTCATGCCTTAATAAAGTAAATGATTGATTATAATAGAGAACGTTGAATAAATGATTGATAACGACACAGAACGGTGAGTAAATAATTGATTATGATAAAGAAATTTGCGTACTGTTAATCAACATCTCAGATATGTATATTTTGTTTACTATTAATAGAAGCCATATTTTATAACAGCACATACACATTATACTCATCAATTTTATGAATAATAAAAAAACGCTGAAGCAGTTAAAAATGTTATTAGATAGTATTATTATTTCTAACAAATCTTATAAAATATTTTCACAATAGTTTGTTACATTTATCCATAATTCCAAATGAAATTAATTAATACGAATATTTTCAATCCGGTCAGTGATGAAATTCTTAATAAGTGACAGATTCATGCAAAAACTTAATCGTCACCCATAAAGGAGTGATACAGCAGTCAAAGTGTTAATATGATCAGAAAAAAACCAGTCTGAAGCTTTTGAAAGGACAGTGCATTTCTAATTAAATAATCCATAACAGGTTAACTACCCTGAAGGACAGTACACCACGCTATAACCTGGCTTAACTTGGTTCATAACTGGGTTAGGAAGCAGTTAGAATCTCTGGTATACACGTTCGACAATGCTTTGAAACATCATCGCCAACTATACTTGCCTACGCAATCATTTCCACGCGATCTAAATCCTGGCGAGCAAGTGCATCGATAAGAGCCAGGCGTGTTGATGCATCTCTCTTTGCAAGGCGCATCCTCGTTGCATTCGTCGATGTCTGTGCGAAGCAAGCTTACACATAATGGCGACGCAACGAATCCACAGCTTGAGAAAATATTTTACACGTACCTACACAATTGTCGCCGTCCAATCGATATCCTGTGTCGCACTCGCAACGATAGCTACCGTAAGTATTGATGCATTTGGTCTTCTTGCATGGCTTACTCGAGCACTCGTCGATGTCTGAAAATAACTGCCGTTAATGACTGCGCAAACATAATATTCTATAACATTAAAACGTTTTCTGATATGAGAACCCAGTTTATCTTTGTTAGAGAGCTTTTAAAAGTTGCATGGAGTTTTATTTTGTAATTTGTCGGACGTGTTTGTTTTATCTGAATAGTGGAAATCAAATGAACTTGAACAGTCACGTATTTGTGAAACATGATGGAGAAAGTTTTCATGTGGCTCGATTGAATTATGAATACCTCAATAATTTTGAGTACATAATTATTTTCATAGATATTATAGAAGGTGATTCTACGGTTACTGGTTCTTTTTTTCTTTTTAAACTTCTTATAACTATTTTCGTACGGATGTGTCGATGCTGCAATTGCACTTTATTCTTTAATGCAACACAATTGTTTTGTTAAACCAATCAATCTCTTTTATTATCCTCCGTATAAATGTACTAATCCAAGATTATCGAAATGCCAATACTGCACGAGATATTTGACATTCTATTTTATGTTCATTTTTTTACACCACTCTAATAACAAATATTTAATATTTAGTACTGAATTTCGTATGTTCGATCTTTCATAATTATTTGAGTACTTAATTCCTATTGCTGGCAGAATTGCAATTCGAAAGTGCTATTATAGTAATAAATCTACCAACTTCCAAACTACAATTGACAATTACTCTGCTAGACAGCAATAGACCATAGGGAAGTGAACTATACAAAATCATAAATTCATGAAGCCCACCGTTGGTATGTAAAATATTTCTCGTGGTCAACTTTTAATGAAACGTTCCGTAATTTATTTATCCTTATTACACACGATAGTTTGAAAACTTCTAAACCAATTTCCATCGTGCGTGTATGATGAACACGAACCTCGAAATACATTGCAGATGCTTAATCTCCTCTGACCTAAATTTCCACTTCAACGTGTTAAGCAACTTGGTGTACACAATTGGAAAGGGAAACGAGATTCTGTCTTAATCTATTGTATGCACAAAATATTAAACTTTCTAGCGACTATGTACATTGCACGTACATATATAATCGAAGTTGAAACGAGAATGATGGTGGATAAAATCTGATTAAAAGATTATACAGCTACTCTATCTCTTCATTTTCGAAGAATTAATATTTGGACAAATAGAATCGAATTGAGTTCAATTATAATGTTGATATTGAATTTGGATAATTCTAAAATGTTTAATTCTAATTGTGAAAACAAAAACACTCACCGACGCAAGTAGAATTCCGCATTTCGAAGCCTTCTTTGCATTCGCACTCGAAGGACCCAATAGTGTTCACGCACAGTTGATCGCAGCCATGTTGATCAGCACATTCGTCAACATCTTTACATTTCGATCGATCAGTTTCGTCGTGGATGTAACCTTCCTTGCACGTACAAACGACCAGTCCGTCATCCACGTTACAAATCTGTTCACATCCTCCATTGTTGTCAGCACAAGGATGCAGAAGATGGCAGGATTTATTTCTTAACTCGTGGCCCGCTGGACAGTCACACTGATAAGACCCTAACTCGTTGATGCAGACGTGAGAGCAGCCACCATTATTATCCTCGCACTCGTTCACATCCGTACAGGTCTTCTGATCCTCCAATTTAAAGCCGTCTGGACATTCGCAGCGGTAACTGCCCTCCACATTGACACAAGCATCGCTGCATCCTCCATTCTCCATTTCACACTCGTCAACGTCTCGACAAGTTTTTGAATCCAGCTCCAAGTGAAAACCAGTGGAGCAACGGCAGACAAAGCTGCCTTCCAAGTTTACACAGACGTCCGAGCAGCCGCCATTTTCCATCAGACACTCGTTCACGTCGACACAAGTCTTGCCGTCGTCGTCCAAGTGCAGACCAACCGGACAACTGCACCTGACGCCGCCAGCGACGTTGAAGCAGGCATGAGAGCAGCCGCCATTGTTCATTTTGCATTCATCGACGTCGACGCAGCTCTTGGAATCGTTTGCCAACACGTGGCCATCTGGACAGCTGCATCTCCAGGATCCGGGCGTGTTGGTGCACTCGTGAAAGCACTCGGCTACACCCGTTTCGCACTCGTCCACGTCGACGCAGGTCCTCTCATCCTGCGAGAGCTCGTATCCTGAAGGACAGGAGCAGAAGTAACCGCCGATAGTGTTTGTACACTCGTGTGAACAGTCGCCATTCCTCTCGAGACATTCGTCGATGTCCAAACAGCTGGACTTGTCCGAGTGCAGATAGTGTCCCTCGTAGCAGGTGCACACGTAGCTGCCCAACAGGTTCAGACAGTCGTAGCTGCAGTTGTGCTGGCTGTTCAGACACTCGTTCACGTCTATGCAGTTCTTCTTATCTTCTGGGAGAAGCATATACCCTGAAGGACACTCGCAGTAGTAACCGCCTTCAGTGTTGACGCACATGTGCGAGCAGCCAAGGTCCACATCGTTCTCGAACTCCTCGCATTCGTCGATATCCTCGCAGGTCCTCTGATCCTCTTTCAAGCGGAAACCCAAAGGACAAGAACAATGAGCCTTTTCGGTGCCTTCTTCGGGGTGACAGTGATGGGAACAGTTGCCATTATTCTGTTTGCAACCGTCGGTTAGTCTGCAAGTTTTGGTGTCGTTCTCGAGAACGTAGCCTGAAGGACAGGAACAGCGAAATGATCCAACTAAGTTCAGACAGGTGTGCGAACAGCCTCCGTTAGAATCCTCGCACTCGTCGACGTCGTCACAGAACGCTGGCTCAATGGAGTTTATCTTGAATCCTTCGTTACAGGTACATTCGAAACCGCCCTCTGTATTCGCGCATTTGTGAGTGCAGTTGTCTTTCAGCTGCAGGCATTCGTCAATGTCAACGCAGGTGGAATTATCTTCGTGTGACAGCTGGAATCCGGAAGGACACTCGCAGCTGATGGACCCGTTAACGAAGGCGCATATGTCCGAGCAACCGCCGTTGTTGACGAAGCACTTGTTCTCGTGAATGCAAAGAAGTTTATCATCCGCGAGAATCATTCCAGGCGGACAAGAGCAGAAAACCTCGCCATCCTCGTACAGACAGTCATGGGAACATCCACCATTGTCCAGGAGACACTTGTTCCGTTCTAGACACACGGTTCCGTTTTCCTGAAGAATCATTTCTGGAGGACAAGAGCAAAATACCTGTCCATCCTCTGAATTACAGAAATGGGAACATCCTCCGTTCTCCACGTAACATTTGTTCTCCTGGACACAAGTGGCGTTGTCATCCTCCAAAATCATTCCCGGCGGACAGAAACAGGATGCTGTGCCGTTCTCGTAGTGACACAGATGTGAACATCCACCGTTGTCGATCAAACATTCGTCTATCTCCACACACGTCTTTCCGTCATCTTCGAGTAGCCTGTAATTATCGGGACAAGCACACTCGACGCCTCCTTCGGTGTTTGCGCACAAGTGAGAGCAACCGCCGTTGTCCTGGATGCACTCGTTGACGTCCTCGCAGCTCCTTCGATCCTCGCTCAGTCGATAACCGTTTGGACAACTACACTCGAAGCTACCCTCCGTGTTGACGCAGGAATGGGAACAGTTGTTTACCTCTTCGCACTCGTTCCTATCCTGACAGTTCTTAGCGTCGCTGGACAAAACATAGCCGGCTGGACAACGACACAGGAAACTGTCCTGGACGCTAACGCACTCGTGGGAGCAACCGTGTTGACCGTCGCAAAAATCAATTTCCTCGCACGTCCGACCGTCGGAGCTTAATTTCGAGCCGGCAGGACACTCGCATTTGTAACCACCGTGTTCCTTCACACACGCGTGGCTGCAATTGTGTGGTTGGCCGCACTGGTCCGCGTCAGCACAGCTCTTATTGTTCTGTTCAAGAACCAAACCTTCCGGGCACGTACAGATATAGCTACCGTCCACGTTCTCACAGTTATGGGAGCAATCGTGAAGGTCCATGACGCATTCGTCGATGTCCTGACAAGTTTCCTCGTCATCGTCCAATTCGTATCCTTCAGGACAGGTGCAATTAAAGCTGCCTTCGATATTCAGGCAAGTGTGAGAACATTCCCCGTTATTTTGCAGGCATTCGTTGATGTCCTCGCAAGTTCGATCGTCTTTTAAACTGAAACCTGAAGGACAATCGCAGTAATAGGATCCTTCCGTGTTTATGCAAATGTGGCTGCAAGAATGATGCTCGACGCACTCGTTCACGTCACTGCAAGTCCTCTCGTCGCTTCCAAGTTGAAATCCTTCGGGACAACCGCAACGAATCTCCTCTCCGTCTTGCTCGTACGTGTGAGAACAGTTGCGACAGGTCCTTAAATCCTCTTCAAGCTTCCATCCTGTTGGACAGCTGCAATTGTACCCACCTACAGTGTTCACACACTCGTGGGAACAATTGTGTCTATGAGCGAAATCCTGACACTCGTCGATGTCCTCACAGACACGAGCTCCTTTCGAAAATTGATGTCCTATGGGACACGAACATGTGTATGTTCCTTCAAGGTTGATGCAGTCAGAAGGACAGTCGTGGTTACCCTCGACGCATTCGTCGATATCGACGCAACTTTGATCGTCCTTGAGTTTAAATCCTGCGGGACACTCGCAGATGTACGATCCTTCCGTGTTCTTACAGGAAAAGCTGCAGTTGCTGGAATTGTCGCGACACTCGTCAACGTCCTCGCAAGTCAAGCTGTCCCTACCGATCCTGTATCCTGGAGGACATTCGCACTTGTGGTCCGAACCATCAACCACGCAGAAATGGGAACATGATGAATTCAAACAGGGGTCACTATCAAGGATAACACACGTAACAGTATCCTCAGATAAGGTCCATCCTGCCGGACAGGAGCAACGGTAGGAACCATGAACATTATTGCACGAATGTGAACACTCGTGAGTCTCTTCTTCACACTCGTCTACATCCTGACATTGGCCTGTGTCGTCCTGTCGAAGACCTTCAGGACATAAGGGATCCTCACAGGTCAATCCATCTTGCAATAACTTCAAACCTTCAGGACAAACGCATTTGTAACTTCCTGGTGTGTTAACGCAGTCGTGGGAGCAGTCATGTTCGTCCTCCAGACACTCGTCGAAGTCCTTGCACGTTTTATCGTCCTCCTCTAAAACGAATCCCTCGGGACAACCGCATTTGTAGGTGTCCTGTTCCTTCTGACAAATGTGGGAGCAGTTTGCAAAGCTGCATACGTCGATCGTGAGACACAATCTTTTATCGTCTGCTATGGACATTCCAACAGGACATGAACACTCGTAGGATCCTTGAACATTGAGGCACTCGTGAGAACATTGATGGGTGCCATCCAGGCACTCGTTCACATCCTCACAGGATTTAGTGTCGTTTGCTAACGCGAAACCTACAGGACACCTGCAGATATATCCCCCATCTTGATTAATGCATTCATGAGAACATTCGTGTTTGTTTACGAGACATTCATCCACATCCTTGCAGGTGAATCCATCAGACAGCTCATATCCTTCGTAGCACTCACACTTGTAACTGCCTGGGACGTTCACACACGCCTGAGCACACTGATGCTCGCTGTTTGAACACTCGTCCACGTCCGAACATGTTCTTTTGTCCTCGTTTAGAACGAA
Source organism: Megachile ligniseca (assembly GCA_945859555.1). Taxonomy (NCBI): domain Eukaryota; kingdom Metazoa; phylum Arthropoda; class Insecta; order Hymenoptera; family Megachilidae; genus Megachile; species Megachile ligniseca. The sequence goes on from OX243778.1 coordinate 2,400,147, forward strand.
TCCAGGTGGACATGTACAAAGGTAGCTCCCGTGAAGGTTCGTGCACCCGTGTTGACAGCCGTGAAGCTCTCTCGAGCATTCGTCAATGTCCGTGCAGTTAAATTTATCGTGTTCCAGCGTTTCCAAACCTTCGGGGCAGACGCAGAGAAAACTGCCCTCCAAATTCACGCAAGAGTGAGAGCATAAGTGTAGAACACACTCGTCGATATCGAAACAGCTGGCTTCATCCTCCAGAAGCTGATACCCTGTAGGACATACGCAGACAGGTCCGTCCTTTGATTCCTGACACTCGTGAGAGCACGGTGTTATCAGAGTCTGACAGGTTCTCGTTGGAACGCAGCTAACGTTATCCTCTTTCAAGCTAAATCCCGAGGGACACGTGCACGCGTACGAGCCTTCTGTGTTGTTGCAACCGTGGGAACAAGATGGCGTTCGCTTACACTCGTCAACGTCGTTACAGGATACACCGTCTTCGTGCAGCTCGTAGCCAGAATGACAGACGCAGTAATAACCGCCTGGTTCATTTATGCACTGATGTTGGCAACCGTGAGGCTCACCTCCGTCTCCTTCCACGCATTCGTCGATGTCTGAAAGAAAAAGAAGCGGAATCGAGATTAGGATTTTAAAGAGATTTAGGATGTTTATTAAACCAGACGTAAATTAAAACTAACTAACGAATGATTTGACCACAATATTTCGTTTTTAAATTTTCAAACCAGAATTAAGAATTAAATTTCACTTTTCAATTAAAAACTCATTCAATTGACAATTATTGTTCAATTCTTAATTGAGAAGTATTTAATCTATTATAATTAAATTGACTAATTCTTAATGCTGTAGACAGCACTTTAACTTAGAGTAAAATACAATAACTTAAAGTAACAATTATGTTAAAAATTTATTTGAAGTAAATCAATGACAGACTCTCCTTTATTATTTAAGTTGTGGATGCTAGTTATACAATTAAAATAAGATTTTTCAAAATAGACATAATTAAAAACATTTGGATTTTTTAACCTTTTGGTTACAAATAACAATTATTAAAATAAAAATTTACGAACCGATACATTCGCCGTTGTTATCTTTCTTGAAACCTTCGTCGCACTTGCCAAATTCTGGAATTTCTGTGACACCTTCTTCGTCGTATTCGTCCTCTTCATCGTCGTCATCTTCAGCATCGTAGTCCTCGTCTTGAAGAACCTTTGTCATCTTTTGAGGCTTATTGACACATTTGAATGACCCAATTGTGTTCTCGCAATCGGTGTTGTTCGGGCAAACTTTTGATGCATTTTCGCATTCATTCACATCTAATAACATATCAAATTTAAATGAGTAATCTATTAGTATCATTTTACATTTTGAAATTTCTAAACTTTAATACGATGGAAATTTTCGAAATTTCGGTACATTGGATATTTGGGACTTTTCAATTTTTCTACACATGAAATTTGAAATAGCTGGAAGGTTCTAATTTTTAAACTCTCATATATTGGGGCTGTATCCCTTTTTTTTCAATATTTGCCAACCTCGTTTTAGCTCTGTTGTGAGTTGGGTCTCCAGACCCTCCGTTGTGTGGCCTTCGGCTACTCAATTAACTAAACTGATAAATTCGCAAATTACTAAATACTAAACTGATATCCACGCCGTCACAACCAGGGGTCTACACTGCGTCCAAAGACTAATACCTATCGGCTATCAAATGCGCTTTACTCTCTAGGGGGTTTGCCCCCACCCCTTCCCCTCTCCTGCATTATTGGATTATTGAGGACTTTGACAATATTTCGGAGCCAAGTCGGTGGTTGCGGATCCGAATTTTGCACTGTCAAGGTTATCTCTTACCAATTAGGATGTGTCTGAAGAAGGTATGAATAAAACTCAAGGGACACTTCAAATTCAATAATGATATATGGATAAGTAGAAATTACACACAGAAATGGGTCCGCACACGTAGCATATCGCCTTTAAATCCAATCTCTTGCGTCTTTTGTCCATTGACCCGCATCTTTGCCGTTCCTCATGCATTCCATTCACACATATATGCGCTCATACACATTGCTTGCACTCGCTCATACGCATGCTCACGCATACTCGTTTATATTATTTCATATGAGTGAAGGTGGGAGGGAGTGAATGATTAAATGAATGAGTGAGTGTGTCAGTCGGTGAATTAGTAAGTGAATAAGTGAGGGAGTGAGAGAGTAAACGAGTAAACGAGTGAGGGAGTGAATGATTGGATGAATGAGTGAGTTAGTAAGTGAATAAGTGAGTGAATAAATTAGAGTGTGAGTGAGTGAGTGACTGATTGAATGAATGAATGAATGATTTAATGAGAAAGTGAGTGAGTTAGTAAGTGAATAAGTAAGGGAATGGGAGAGTCAGTAAGTGAGTTAGTAAGTAAATGAGTAAGTGAATGAGTGAACGAGTAAATGAGTAAGAGAGTGAGTGAGTGAATGCGTGATTGAGTGAGTTAGCAAGTAAATAAGTGAGTGAGTGAATGATTGAGTGGTTGAATGAGTGAGTGAGTGAGTCAGTCAGTGAGTTAGTAAGTGAATAAGTGAGGGAGTGAGAGAGTGGACGAATAAATGAGTGAAAGAGTGAGTGAGTGAGAAGTGAATGAGTCAGTAAATGAAAAGGTGAGTGAGTAAGTGAGTGAGTTAGTAAGCGAATAAGTAAGGGAATGGGAGAGTCAGTGAGTGAGTGAGTGAGTAAGTGAATAAGTGAGTGAGGGAGCGAGTAAGTGAATAGTCAGAATGGGACTTTACATTATTTTAATTATTTATTCAACAATTACCTTGACACGTTTTCCAATCGTCCGTCAAATAAAAGCCGTCTGGACAAAGGCAGAAGACGCTTCCAGGGGTGTTCAAGCAAACGTGAGAGCAGCCGCCGTTGTTCGTCGAACACTCGTCGATATCCTCGCAGGTGTGATTATCCAAGGCCAATTTGTGACCCGGAATATCGGAACAGCTACACTCGTAGCTCCCTTCAAGATTGATGCAAGTACCTTGGCACGGACCGTGGCCGTTATTCACCAGACACTCGTTAACGTCTGAACGAGAACAAGCAACCTTGTGAATTGCTTTGGCAATTGGAAAAGGAACAAGGGGCCACCTAAATTCCTTATTTATTTCGCCATTAATTGGCTATCGAGAGAAATCGTGAAATAAGGAATTTAAAGCTCCTCTGTATACGATCAGATACTCAGCTCGACTATTTGTAAACTGTTTGCTGTAGCAGAAAATGCTTCCAACAGTAAACGTACAATGAATTGACTTCCGTCTCTTGACTTTCATTATTTTATCGATAAGCGTTAACGTCGCTTGTTAAGGTCAAACGTTATTATCTTTCAACACCGAAGTAGTGAATTTAATAGATTTTCATGTACTGATTACAAATCTACTAGATGCTATTTTTATCACTCTCAGTTCTCACTCAATTTTGAAAACAAATGAAATCTTCACCTTAAAAATTGATGTCTCTTTTAAGTACAAAAATTGTGCAAGATCGATTTGCAGATAATTTCTCGGTAGACTCTGATCAATGCAATACATATTTTCGGAGAAAAATGTGGAACGCTTCACGATTTTACGTGTCATCCTTTCGCAGTGCTATGCTAATCTTCTCTGTATCGTTCCAATTTTAGTATATTGGGTGTCCCATTTAAATTGACATTGTAAAAAATCTCGAAGACGTGTGATTTAAGAAAAACAAACTTACACGTGTCCTTTAGTATTTCGAGTGGAGAGTCAAATAGCATTACTAATTTTTTAGTGCATTTAAATGGGACACCCTGTATGTACTGCCGAAGCAAGTACGATACATATTTTTATATTGTTATAAATACTTAAATATTTGAATACTATAAATACTTAAATAATGTTTAGACGATACTAATCACGCGTGAATTTTGGGGATATTTTTTCGTTTACTTTAAAAGTTACCGGTTCAGGCGATATCTAGTTATACTACACGATGCAGTAAGTCGTTTACCTGAGAAAGCCATTTAAGACAGCGACAGCAAAGAATTCGTTTTCAATTGAGAAAATAAAGTAGTTCGAGACATAAAATACTGTCGGTGATCGGTAGAACTAAGGAGTACACTTTTCTTAAGCTGGCACGACTAAGCCAGCAGAATCATATTGACTTTACAATTAGTAGAATATTCAGTACTTATTTTGTGTTAATTTGTATCACGTGCTATTTTCAAAAAAATTGTGACGCTATTAGCTTAATGTTGAGCTAGCAGAACCAAACGTCAAAATTAATAAAAATGAATTAAAAAAAAAGAGATGGTGCTAAATTTGTACTAATTTGTACTACTTAAATTAATTCTGTTCTGTTCCATTTTACCGACAATAGCACGTGGTACAAAATTACTGTTTGTGGTGCCCAATTATACATTCATTTTATGCATATTGCACTTACAAACATATTATCATGAGATATTTTATAAATTTATATCTATCGTTAACTTCCTAATAATCCCTTAGCAATCATAATTCATCTGTCACTTATTTCATTTTCCCGTTATCTATATTTAAAATAAAAATAAACCATCAAATAAAATTATTTCCGTGTCCACAGTGTGGCGCTACAATTTCTGCTAAAGTGATATTGCACATTTAAGAACTTTGCGATTGATTTAAAACGAAAATTAAGGGGTTATACAGATCAAAGGAAAAGAGAATTAATCAGTGATTACGCGTATTTATAATAGCTGCTTGATTGTTTAAACGCCTGTTAAGTGCGCTTTCAATTATCCAAGCACTGATGCAATTTAGCTTCAATCAAACTATCTCGTAAAATCAATAAACGTATATCTGATTTTACTTGTCGACATTTTGGAACAGCGATGGCTTAAATTCACGCATCAATACGAGCATTCAGAATCAGACGTTAATTCCAAAAACGATAAGTTAGTCAAACAACGCTATGTCCAGTTAGCGTTCATTGACTATCAATCAATTTCACAAAATTAAAACGTTATCTTAACAAATTTTTAAATTATTCATTTTTTCATAATAACATTTTTGTAGTCGAATCATACGTCTTTTGTGGTCGTAAATCAGTCATTAATTTAAAATGTGAAATTTTGAAATTAACATTGTCTGATTCCAAACCCTTGATTTATTTTTATCTACGAATATTGGTGATCTAAGTAATCAGCAGTTTTACAAAAAAATAACAAAATTAGCATCTTTTTATACAAATTTTAAAAAACCAAACCACGTTTGGTTGTCAAACGATCAATGTGTTATTAACATTTCACGGTTCTCAATATTTATTGTAAATATACGTGTATATCGATCATGAAATTACAAAACTGTGGATTTGTAAATTCAAGAATTATTAATTAAGTATATATTAGTATATCAACGATGCTATGCAGAATATCAATTGATAATTAATGTTATTTATTCAATAGTTACAAAAAAATTGAATTTCCAATTTCGATGATATAACTCTGTACATTTTTTCTTAAAACTTGAAGAGTATTAAGCGATGATGAACCACCCTGTGTAATTCAAAGATTTCACACATCAAGAACCACCCGAGACGATTAAACGTATCAGATTTTTTCCGTTTCGTTAATTCGACGTTAACGTGATTACACATGAAACATCGTTCGAAAAGCTTCACGTTCGCAAAGTTAATTGAGAATTCAAATACCCTCACAAATTCGAGATGCAAAATGTTTTATTTCAACGTTAATGAGTTTGAATTACCAAGAGTACACGGTAAAACGCGTCTAAATACACGAATCGTATCGCTTAATTTGATAACCGAAGGCTGTTTACCATTTTGCTTTGGTTCGCAAACGAATCGAGACAACTTCAACATTTTTATTTTCGTTTGCATTTTTCCGTATAAAAATAAGGATGAAATAACGATGTTATAACTAGGCAGCGGATGTTTGTGCATTTATAATATGACCCGTTATTTTTTAAAGTTATATAAGCTCTTTTTTTCAGATATCGAGATATTTAAGGGTTTGCGTTTGAATCAATTTAAAAATATTGGCAATCAATCCAGATGATGTTTTTAATACTATAAACCTGTCAAATTTTATTATGCAATAATAATTATAGAAATTGGCTTTACAGACATTTGTTTAATGTAACAAATAATAATGAAATCAAGACACGTAAGTACACGAATAATCAAGTTTATTAAAAATTAATTTCACTTATATTAACCCTTAACGTTTATACTTCACGAGAATACCTGGCACACTGTGACATTTAAGACCCAAGCCACTAAAAATGTTTCTTACAAAGAAGCTACTTATTATTTTAACTAGAAAAAAAATATAAATAATCTTTGAAAGTTGTATTTACATATTTTACAGTTGATTTCGATAAATTTAAGCGTTGAATATGAAACAAAATTAGGAAACGTGAAAAAATTTAAAAGATAGTAAAACTTAGTAAAAATGGTAAAAAATAGTAAAAATAGTAAAAATACCAGGGATTCAAAAAAGGTGTTTATTCAGATTTTCAGGATATGGAGTGGCTAATATTGCAGCTGAATTGGCTTGGGTCCTTTCATTCCCCAGTGTGACCGTTAAGGGTTGATATTTACGTTAATACGTCAATTTTCTTTTACGCAATTTACTTTTTACTACGAATTAGTATTTAAAGAACACTGAACATAATTTTTTACTAAAAGTTCAGATCATTAAAAATATGAGGGGTGGTATGTTCATTCAACGCAATGTACAACACAATTTAGTATTCATATTACTTCATTTATATTAAACTTATGTTCTAACAAGAAATTTAAATAATTTACAAGTGTACAAAATATCAGATTAAATCTAAATTTCTGAATGTTTAATTTCCTCAATTTAGCAGTTCATAAATTACGAAGTTTCTCAATTTGTAAAATGGACTTGAAAGTTTGTAAATTTTTAATTTTCTAAAGTTTTCAATTTAAACATTTCTCAAAAGTTCCCAAACTTATTTCTACCTACTGATTTCCTAAATTCCAAATTTGCGTACATTGCATTTTCGCTCCTCAGTGGCGAAAACTTGTTAACTGTTTTCAATCAAGAAAATAGAAGATGTTGCACGTCTACATAGAAACGTTTTGCCTTTCAAATCGTCGTATTACGGAGAAAGAATACGACTGGGAGATGGTCAGGAAAGTTTGGAAGCGACGAGCATATAGTGTAATTCACGTTAGTAGAGCAAATGCTATGGCATACTAGAGCGTAAATAACATGGCTGCATGTACTCCGCCATTCCATTTTTGACTGAAGGCCGTTTGTACGCAAGCTGTATACAGGGTGTTCAAAAAAGACCATTCAATATTATGTGGTATATAGAAGACAATATACTGAGTAAAAAAGCCTTAGTAAACGTAGGCTTAAAGGTCAGCCGTTTCTGAGATATAAAGATTTTTATTTGTTAGCGCCAGTATTGACATACTACTGGATTTTTGGTATTTACGGAAGATTTTCCACGTGTACTCATTTTCACATTGTAACTAGCCACTGTAAAAATTGTAGTTTTGCCTGATAGCTCAGTAGAAAAAGAACGTACACTAGTTGGATATGGTATGGATAGTGTAACTGCTTATGAAGCGTTCACCAGACTGACGACACCCAAAATCCTGACACTCATAACCCCAACAGCTAAAATCCCGACCGCCAAAGTCCTGGCAATCTAAAATCCTGCCAGCCCAAAATCCCGACAGCCAAAATCCCAATAACCTAAAATTGTGACTGCCAAAACCCCAGCAACCTAAAATCACAACAATCTAAAATCCCAATAACCTAAAATCACGACAATCTAAAATCCCAACAAACTAAAATCCCTACAGCCAGAGTTGCAATACTCATAATCCCGAGAGCTGAAATTCCGACAGCAAGAATCCCGGCGACCGAAAATCCTAACAGCCATAGTTCCGGCACCCATAAATCCGACAAATAAATTCCCAACCGGCTAAATCCAACAGCCAAAAATCTTGACAACCTAAAATCCCGACATCTAAAATCCTGACAACCAAAGTCCTGACAGATATAATTCCAGGTATACTCCTCGACCGCAGTATACTGCAGTATATCACAAACAGTTTTTTAAATGGCAAGTATATTCATCACACGCAGTTAACAGGTTAGGTTAAGTTTGGTTAACTGAGATTTTGGATGCCGGGAATGTAGCTGTCGGGATTTTGACTGTCGCTATTATCAATTATTATTAACTAGTTAAAATCTTGACTGTCGCGATTATAGGGATTTTGGAATGAACCCTTTCCAGACAAGAATAATACCAATTCCTGCCCTATCGAACATTCTTCTTGCGCTACTTCAAGAATTGTCTTCTGCAAATCCTAAAATACGATTCTCCGTACAGGGCGTCGATATAGGTTTGACAGAATTTCAATGGCAAGTAAATGAGTCTAATTTACAAAGACGTCGATGAAGTTTTTGAAACAGCGTATGTGAGGGAACCCTTCGTAAAAACGTCGTGATGCTAAAGCACTTCCATTAGTACGATCATACATAAAATGCATATCTGCCATTTCTCGTTAGAGTAATAGGCTGACATTTTCAGCACGATATTTTGCATCTGTGTAATACTAATATGATCTACAACCGTCGATACATAACTGACTTATTCTGGATGAAATCTATTGTCGGCACTTGAATGAGGATATTTTACATGGTTTGTAAACACTGAAATACGCGTCATGAAGTAAGTTAATCATGATGCTAACAGACAGAAATGTTTATATCTCAGAAATGGTTGTCCTTTCGACCTACATTTATGAAGACTCTTTTACTCGGTACAGTGTGTACTATGTACCATATAAACATTAAATGGTTTTTTTAACACCCTATAGAAACGGGGAATAGTACAGGAATGAACGTGGTACAATAAACACCAATTGGTGCACTGTTGTAAACAAAATTTAATAAATGGACTATTTTCAGAGGAATGATGCGATTTTCATCCTTTTTCAAAGTCCAACGCGGTATTTAAACGAAAATGCTGTGGTTTTATGGAAGAAGGTAACAAAAAAATATTGACAAGTTTAGAAATATTTTTAGAAAATAATAATTGAAAAATGAAAAAATAAATGTAAGATACAATAGCATTTAGAAACATACAAATCAGTTTTATGGCATTTGGTTGTTGAACAGAAGGGTGCGCAAAAACTGCTCCTTTTTCCGCTCTCGATTTTAAAATTGACTCGTATGTCAAACGATAGCATATCATAAGATATTATTAAAAAAAAGTTTTACGTCTGGTTTCTACGATATGGGGCGTCAAAATTGAAATCATCCATTAAGAAAATGTGACATTATTATTACACTGTGACGCTAAACTTCAGCTGTATGAGAATTAATCTGCCCAGGACTTCTTGAGTCGCCAAGATACCTGCAGATTTCCTTCATGAAAGTAATATGAGTTATTCAATCATCCTGAAATTCGACTTTCAACTCCAAAGCCCACCCCTTTTCAAAATCGGTACTAACTTTAGCATTCGAGTGTCAACCCTCACGAGACTATTTCGCAAACAGAAATGCATCTGAGCAATATATAGGAACGTGATCTGAGTTTGCTGATCAGTCTCAGACTGGACTTTCAACTTCAAAAAACCGCTCATAATCGATAAAAGCACCAAATGTCAGTTATACGGCAGTAACCTTTCTGAGATTTTTTAAACGCAAAAATGCGCTCAGACGTTCTGCAGTTAGGTTATCCAAATTAGTTGACTATTCTGAGAATATACTTCCATCCCCTAAAAACCATCCCTCGTCGTTATAGGAACCCAGTTCCAGAACTAAGGGTAACAAACGTAAATGATATTTTTCACACGCAATAATGCACCAATTCATTCCCCAGAAGGCTTATCTAAGTTATTCATATTACACTCTGACCTCCAGCAAACTACCCCTTATCGATGTAGAAACCTCGTTCTAGATAGAGTTAGCAAACACTCTTTAAACGCAAATACACTCAAACATTTCTCAGTAAGGTTATCTGAGTTAGCTGACTATTCTCAGATTATGCTCTCTCCAAAAAACCATCCCTCGTCGGTAGAGGAATTCAGTTGCAGATATAAGAGTAATAAACCTCATCACATTTTTCACACGCAATAATGCATCTACTCATTCTCTAGGAAGCTTATCCAAGTTGTTCATATTACACTCTGACCCCCAGCAAACTACCCCTTATCAATGTAGAAACCCTGTTCTAGCTACAGTTAGCAAACACTGTTTTGAAGTGGAATAATGCATTTATACATTCTTCAGAAAGGATATCTGAGTAGGCTGACCACCCTCAGACTAGATGTCCAACTCATAAAAACTACCCTCCACCGATAGATCCAACTTCCAGTTAGATACGTAACACACCTCTCAAAATCTGTTGGGGCGTGAACATACATCTAAATATTCTTCAGAATGGTTATTTAAGAATTTCGTTGAGACTGTAACAGGATCGTGATAGGTACTTTTCACCTTGTATCTCAGAAACCAGACGTATGCTCAACGTGAAACTTCTTTTTTAATAATGTTTCATCACAAGCTATCATTTGACATAAGAATCGATTCCAAAAGCAAGGACCGAAAAGAGACAAAAGTCGACTTATTTTGCGGACCTTGAGTTTAAAATAATTTAATTAAATTTTATGATATGGGTAATTGTAAAAGGTATTCAACTATCTATATGGATAAATTCTGTAAACTGTATGTACTAGTGAATGGCAATATCAGTTTTTGATACAGTTTGAACGTTTAAGTTGTTTTTAAAGGATCGTTGAAGCTGAAGAATTATTGAAACTAATTTGATTACGTAATTAAGAGTGTAGCGTAAAATTAAGCCATATTGCTCTTACTTTTTAAGAGTAATTAAATTGCTCTTAAAAACTCTCCACTTTTAATGACTGTTTAAAAGTACTTGAATATTTAAAATGCAATAATTAATATGGAAATATTCGGGACAGTTTTCAGAAACGTCCCACGATAAAAAAAGTTGAATGTTTTATTGCAGAATTTATTTAAACGTACAAAATTTAAATATAAATTCTAGCAGAGATCACAGAATTTGTTTGATACTAGAAACCATATATTTTATATTAAAATCGAGTTTTATACAAACTGAAAAGCTAGAAAAATGTCAATAATTTTGGAATTTATTTGGATTATTTTTAATAATTCAAATTCAGTGCAACTATTATTCCCAATAATTTGTTATTATTATCCTGTGAAATTAATTTTTAAATCTTCGAAAGTTTGATTGCGATTTCTTTTATTCGTTCTAAATGAAATTTTAAAAAAGAGAAGTATTATTTCAATGAAGATTTTAATGAAATCTTCATAATTAAATTAACAATAGCTGTGCTTTATGGTTCGGAATGCTGGATCACATAAAAATGAGAAAATGTAAAATATCATAGAGAGGAAAATATTAATACGAATCAATAGGTATTGCTATAGGTAGCTGCAGTGAAAAATTGAAAAATGTAGGATGCATAAAAAAATATTGGCATGTTTTGCTTATAATATCACTACATGTAAAAAAGCATATATCATATTGCATTACATTTATTATAATTGCATTAGATACGCTGCTTATTAAGACAATACTAAATGTATATTGTAATAACATTTAAATTAACTTATCACTATTAAACTCGGTACGTCATTAGTTTGTTGACCTACTGTGGTTTTAAAGTCAAATCGATTAATCAGAAACAAACTACAAGAATAGATCGAGACCTACACCAAGTATTAATATGTTATTTGAACAGAAAGATACAGGTACAATTGTATTCAACTTAGGCTTTCTTTAATTAAAGACATAAGTAAATTTGACAATTTTCTGAACTAAAATAATTATTTCAATTTTCCACTTCAAATTTTCTAATTTTCTATTTTCCTAATTTCCTAATTTTCTATTTTCCTAATTTCCTAATTTTCCAATTTTTCAATTTTTCAATTTTTCAATTTTTCAATTTTTCAATTTTTCAATTTTTCAATTTTTCCATTTTTCAATTATTCAATTATTCAATTTCTCAATTTCTCAATTTCTCAATTTCTCAATTTCTCAATTTCTCAATTTCTCAATTTCTCAATTTCTCAATTTCTCAATTTCTCAATTTCTCAATTTCTCAATTTCTCAATTTCTCAATTTCTCAATTTCTCAATTTCTCAATTTCTCAATTTCTCAATTTCTCAATTTCTCAATTTCTCAATTTCTCAATTTCTCAATTTCTCAATTTCTCAATTTCTCAATTTCTCAATTATTCAATTATTCAATTATTCAATTTTGGAATTTTCCTATCTTTCAATCGTTCAATCTTCCAATTTTCCCATTTCTAAATCCACAAATACCACAGTTGTCAAGTTTTGAGATCTAGATTTTCTGTACTCCTATATTCCTAAATCCGAAGGTTCCCCAGTATCTATGTTCCCAAATTCCCAGACTCTTAATTTGAAAATTTAGATATCTCGAAATTCCTATATCGCTAAATCCCTAAATTCCCACACGTGTAGATCCTAGAGATCCTAGATCTCTAAATACATTTCAAGATCTAGATGTCCAAAATCCTAAATTTTCTAAATCTCAAGTTTCCCAGCTTCTTCTATCTCTAACTCTTAATGAATTACCCATATTTTTAAGTATCTGAAAATCTCTCAAAATCATCCCCTAAGTGAAACATATGATTAATATTATATGTGATTACCTGATTATTGTGATAAAATTTCAGTATCATTCCACAAAGGAAATTATTGATAGCAATCGACGTCCACAATAAAAACAAGATATATGTAGTTTTATGACTCACCAAGACACGATTTACCATCGGAGCCCAATTGATAGCCAGAAAGACATTCACAGCGAAAAGAACCAAGATCGTTATGACAAATTTCTGCACACCCAGCTAATCCCTCAGCACATTCGTCTATGTCTGTAACACATCACAGATAAATCTCTAAAAAATTTCAGTCTTTATTTCTTCAAAGCAGTGAATACAGGCAGTCCAACCGGATAACATAAATAACATAAAAAAATAAGAACAAATATAGAATACGTTTTTTTTCGATTTTCGACTTAGTTTTCGAGAGAATCAAGTTTGAAGGTTCGCTGCATTCTTTGTTGTTATGGCAATGTTATTTTCTGTCGAGCAACGTAAACGCGCATTGTGCTTGCAAACAATGTCTACACATCACGGGAACGCTATTGGCTCGAAAGGAAAACACGACAAATATTTTCAACGAAAAGAATGTTACTTTTTCAGTTGCAAAATTGCTGAAATTGTTGTCCCAGTTGTCGGATATACAACTATACCTGTCTAATTACCAAAGCATGCAAACTCAGTAACATCTTTTGACTTCTCAGTTTCTCAAATGAGTAATTGCTTGCACCGATTGCTCCACACTTTCGACATCTTTACTGTATACTTGTTCTTTAATATATTCCCATAAATAAAAGTCCAAGGGTGGAAAATCTGTGGACCTTGGAGGCGAGGCTCATTCCTTCGTGTCCCATTTAACACTATTTTTCCCAAGAGTGGTCAAAAGACACCTTTCAAATTGTAACTTAAAATTATTCTGCATTTACGTTGCACCACAGAAAATATAGCCATTAAATTCATGCAATCAATTTTCAGATTTGACTTGCTTGAAAACTATGAAAATCAACAAATTCTGTTGTACATTATTTTCTTACTTTTCTATTTCTTACTATTGCCTATATTACAGAAAATTTTTTCGCTTAATTGGAAATACTCGTGTTAACTGCTTGCAATCGTGGATAATAAAAATAAAATAATATTATGAAATATTCAGGAAGATTTGTTAAAAATAAAAATCCTATGTAACCAAATTTTCAGGTGCTTCAATATGGCAGTCAACGTGTTAAACGATGTTATATTAGTATGTTGGACCCTAGAATCAAATACATCTGATGACTGCAAATACAAAATAACTCATTTAAAACGTTTCTTGATACAATTAATGTATTACGAATTAAATAATAATTCTTACTCATTCACTCTGTTTACATTTTAAAGAATTTGTTTAGAGGCATCGAGATTTCGCGATTTATAAGATATCCGTTCAGAGGTTGCACCCTCTTTTCCTCGCATGTTATACGCTTCCCTAGCTTTAGATCCTCACCCTCGTTCAGATTTCCACGAACTCGGTGGAAAGAAGTATGGGGAAGGCTCCGTGGAGCATAGATTTTAAGGGTAGAAAATCGTAAACCTCCGTCACGTTACCCTTATCCCGAGCGACAACCATAAACCATGTCTCGATTTTAGATCAACACAAAAATTTCCGGAAAATGTATCAATAGCTCTACTATTATATTTTTAAGTTTTTCATACTGAAATGTGCCAATTTTATTTCGAGAAGATTAATAAATTTTTTAGGGTAAAATATAACTGATTATATTAAATATATTATACTAACTGTACAGTCGAATATTATTTGATTACTTTATGCTTATTGCTTATTGTGATTATTTTGATACTTCAAATTTTTGATAATAATAACTAGCTAACAACATTACACAATGAGTGAAAAACTAACATTATTACATTCATATGATTATAAATACTTATTTGTGACAATCATTATTCACTTTTGTATTCACACAATTTATATTTGTCACAATTTGTACACTTAATATGATGTTCAATTTCCGACTTTATAAATTTCTGCATTTTGGAAATTCAAATTTTTCAAATATTGACATTTTTACATTTCGAAGTTTCTAAATTTCTAAATCATAATTTGAAATTCTTAATTTTATAAGTTTCCAATTTCCTAAACTCCCATTTCTCTTATTTTTTAATGTTCAACTTCAAATGTTACAAAATTTTGCAATATCCTAATTTATAGACTTCTTTTTCAAAACTTTTAATTCTTAATTTTCTGAACTTCCAAATTTCTAGATCTTCAGAATTCCAAATGCCTAAATTTACATGTGTACAAATTGACAAATTTACAAGCTTACAATTTACAACTTTATTTGTATACATATACATGTAATATATATATATATATAATATATAATATATATACAAATTTGCAAATTTACAAATTTTTTTTCAAATTCCTTAAATCTCAATTTTCAAAATTTCTGCATATCCTAATCTACAAATTAATAATTTTCAATTTACATACATTTAAGTCTTTAACTTTTCATGTTTCAAAATTCTATAATTTTCTAATGCACAAATTTCTTGTCCAAATTCCTAATGTCCCGAATTTTTAAATTTCTAAATGTACAAATCCCTAAATTTTCTTATCTCATCGATTCTTCAAATTTATTTTGTCTACTATTCTTTATACTGGCTCGTATAAGTGAAACAAATACTATTAACTTTTGTTACAAATAAATCTTTGCATCGTGGAAACACCACTCTTCTAACTCGTTTTTATAAAATTCCATGCATACGTTTCTCGCCGAATACCAAACAATGTTCGCGATTACACCGTTCGAAATGAAACATAAATCACCTGTGCAGGAAGATCCATTGGCGCGGAATCCGTCGAAACACGAACATTTCACACCTGTCTGAGTATCTTCGCACACATGTTCGCAACCACCCTTGTCCTGATTGCAACGTTTCAGACTATTCAGCGTCGTTTCTGGAACAGAAGACAATGAATTTTTCGCAGTGCAGACAGTTACCGCAACCGACATTCCCACTCGACGAAAGATAACTTCACTGTAAAAACCTAGAGAATTTAATTCCCGAAACGTTTTAAGTATGCGCTTGTTTACTTCGTTCTTTTGTACCGTAGACGGTGTTTCGTGTAAATCATGTTTACCGATATTGAAAATTAAGAAAAATTTTCATAAATTCATTCCTTTTCACTTACCATAATGATTCATTTGGAAGGTGTGACCTTGAGAAATATTTCTTAAGCATTATAATATTGGTCTCTTGAAACAAAATGGAGTTCACTTTGACATTTTTCAGTGATATGAAAAATAAGCAATGTATTCAATTAGGTTGGGACACTGTATTTTATTTCAGTATAGAGTTAACTATTATATTGTAAGCACGTGAGTGAAATTGATATTTAGTAAATAGTTAGACAAGAGTTTAGTGAATAGTTAGATATTTAAACAATTAGGAAATAGTTTAGTTAAAGTACGTTTTGATGTTTTTTTAAACTTAATTTTGTTTATTTATATGGTTATTTTTATTCATATTTTATATATTTATTTTTTGTTCAAGGTATATATAACTACATTTATATTTATTCATTTGTAATTATTTATTTATAGTTATTTATATTTATATTATATATACTGATATTCCCAAATCAAAATTGGAGAATTCAAAATTAAAATATGAAAAATTAAAAAAGACAATATTAAAAATTAATTTAACATGAAACAGACCAAAATTAAAATAATAAAAATTATAATATTGAAAATTATTTCATTAAAAACTAGAGAAATCAAAATTGGAATATTTAAAATGAAATTGAACCTTAAAGCATTCAGAATTAAAAGCAGTGCGAATGAATTTTCCAAAAATTGCAGTATTCAAAGGTCGAGCTCTCAAAAGCAACATATTGAAAATTGCAGCATTCGAAACTGGATCGCTTGAAATTGGAGTATGCAAAGTTGCAGCGTTCAGAACTAGAACAGTCGAAGTTGACATATTGAAAACGGTAATGTTCCAAATTGTAGCATTGAAAGTATCAGAATTTTGAGTTTCTACAATTTTCAATTTTTTTTATTGGAAGTTTATTAACCCTCCGTTAGGCGCATGAGTATTTATCAAATAAATAAATTTTTCTTCAATTCATATTTTTATTATTTTACTATATGAAAATTTTTATGATTATTTTTCTCTTCTTCTGATGCAGCAGCTTTAGCAAAGTCAACAATTTTATATTAATTTTTAAACGTGTTTCTTATGTGTTCAATTTTTATACGTTTAACGACAAAATTAAGGTTCAAAGGTACATTATTTATTCAAAATAGTTTGCAAACTTATGAAATGAATCGGATGAATCACCGGCTCTGATTTCTACATTAAAACATTGATTACAAATCGCATTTGCATGTGATTTTAAACATAGACGGAACAAAGTACGAATCCAGCGCTTGGGCAATTCTATGGTGGCTAGGAGTTGTTGAAGTGAAATCTGCCGATTGCACTTCTAGGAAGCGCTTCGGAAAATATCTGCCGAGAACTACTATAAATCTCCATTTCCTAGAATTATGAAATTTGAAATTATTTTACGAGAAGTCATCCATGTATCTTGTAGATATAAGCACAACTAACGGCGGGTTAAAGTATATTAAGCTAGAAGTGACTTTGCATGAATGTTTGATCTATTAAAAAAACTAGTGATGGTACCATTCCTGTTTTTCTGTGGCCACAGAAAGAAAAGTATGTATTTATCTTTCACTATTTAATCGTGGTTCGAATTAATTATTTTTGTTAGTCAATATCAGAGGTTCTTAAACTATGGTTCGCAGACCCCTAGGAGTCCGCGAAACAATTTTGATATTAACTTTACATCCCCCAACTGTTTGCTTTTATTCAAATAACTGATTTAATTAAAATCGGACATGGTACAGATTTTTCGTATTTGTAACTTAACTAGTTATTAACATAACTAAACAATAATTAGTACAAATTTTATTATGGAATGGGGTTTTTAAACAAGATGTTCAGGAGGGGGTCCTCGAATTACATAAGTTTAAGAACCTCTAGTCTACATATATCATCTTTGTTCCTTAAAATAAATAAATAAGTAACATTCGAAGAAAACTGTTATGATGCAGCATTTTTGGTTACATATTTAAAAGTATCTTACCACCCTCTTTAACGCAACGCGGAAGACTGCCTAACCAAGTGCCATTACTGCAGAAAAGTCGATCAGCCATCGAGTCCTCGAAAACGTATCCCTCCGTACATTTGTACATTGCTACGACATATCGATTGAAGGGCGGTAATACATTCTTCCTTCTGGAAAAACATTTAAGGAAATTTAATGTTTTAGTAGTTTAATAATAACCATATCAAAATTTATTAAAAATGTATTAATGTATATATTATCGTTTCTCTGTTTGTTTCATATTTTTTATATACACTATTGCCCAGTTTGTTTGTATATTTTATATATATAAAAATATCTTACTGTACATATTACTATATTGCTATACAATAAAATATAAAACAAATAAACAAACAATTAACCATAATTGAATATAAACATGAATTCTGTATCTCCAAATAAACACAGATTTCAAGAAAAAATATTTAAAAATTTTGTTTAATTCAAAATATATATTAATATTTTAACCATTTACACTCGAAATATGATACACTCACTATTCGATTCAATACCACAATTTGAAATATGTATTATTTAATTAAATCCATTGTATATGCGATGTATGAAGATAGTAAAATAGAAAACAGTGGCAATTAAGTAATAGAGAAATAACAACAAAAGTATAAAAACAGTATGAAACAATGATAACAGAATTCAGAAAATCTTTCAAATAGAAATTTTTAGAGTTCATACCTGACAACAGCAAAATATCTTCAACAAAAACATATCACTATCTTTTGATCAATAAGAGTAAATTTTTCTCACAACTTTATTTAACTCTAGAGAAATAAAGTATTTTTAAACTTCGTATGTAACGAGTTTAATAACGTCGTATGTGACAACAATAATCATACAAAATATCACGTGTAATTCAATTCACGATAAAATATTAGTTTATTAGTTCAATGTACTAATTGAAAAAACTGACGAACAATTTGCAAAATTTAAAATTTAAAAATGCAAGGTGTTTAGAATTTTAAATTTAAATAGTTGTTTAATGAAAAAAATATAGAAATTTGTAAAATTTTGAAAACATGCATTTTTCAATAAATAAGATAAATAATATATACAGTATTATTTATATATAAAACAATAAAAACTATTTGATCATATTTTATGTATAATTTAAACTGCAAAGTAGCTGATATTACCACAATACATAGAAATTAAAAAGACTTTTAATTTCGAAAAATTTCTTATTTAATTTTGTATACTTTATTGTTATGAAACATTTTATAAGATTTAAATTTACTTGTGAAATCTAATTAGAACCCTTAAAGAGCGTACCATGAGGTCCTCTTGTTTTCGCAGTTTTAATCGAGTTAACCCCTTCACTTTCGAAGATTTTTATAACTGACGTTAAATATGTAGATTTTGTCTGGGTTGAAGTTCGGTATAAAGTGTTTCCATAAGATTAATTCAGTATCCACCATATAAGCTTGACACGAATCAAGATTGATATAATAGAATAATAGAAAATCGAGATACAGAAGATATTCAGTAAAACTACTATTAAAATTCATTCAAAATTAAACTGAAAAGTTAAATGAATTTTTCCATAAATTTTATAGGGAAATAGAAAAGCTTCCTTATGAAAAATATGACAACTATGCAAAAAGATATCGTCCATTTTCAACCTATAGATTCCAAATTTTCAAACTGAGAACTTCAGAAATTAAAAAATTTGAAAATTTGGAAGTTTGGAAGTTTGGAAGTTTGGAAGTTTGGAAGTTTGGAAGTTTGGAAATTCGGAAATTTGGAAATTCGGAAATTTGAAAATTTAAAAATTTAGTTAAATTTTATATTAAATTATTTATTTTCCTTAAAATATTTGTTCACTGTGTAAAAAGTATATTTTCAAAATCTTCTAGTAATTGTTATATGCAAAAACACGTTCCTGAAAGATAATTTACGTTTATTATGAGTAAATGAGTTAAACGCGAACAAAACCTGTGCTAATATATTTGCAGATAAATAAGATTTATGACCGCGTTATAGCTTCCAAATTTGTGAAAATGAATATGTATATTAGGAGCACCAAATGTGAACAAAATGATCGTGCTTTCAAATACTCTGTCTACAATATGAATGATCGCTTGTGTTCGTTCATGTACGCGTCACAATTCTACTGTGTCTGACTATACGTTTACTTATTTCACTGTGATCGTAGAAAAAGATATTCACGAGTATAAAACACTACTCTAGAAAAACAGGTGACATAGGGGAAACAAGTTATTCTACTCGGCGATTTTTGGTTGTGAAATCTACAAATTTAGACGCTAAGGAATTTGCAATTTTGGAATTATTGTCATTTGGAAATTTGGGAATCCGAGAATTTAGAAATTTGGGATTTTGGAAATATGAAATTTGAAATAATTGGGAAATTAGAAAATTGATGAATTGGGAAAATAGGAAATTGGAAAATTTAGAAATTTGGGAATTTGGAAATTCGAGAATTTAAAAATTTGGGATTTTGAAAATATGAAATATTGGAAATTTGTTATTTGGGAAATTAGAAGAATTGATGAATTGAGAAAATAGGAAATATAGAGAAATTTAGAAATTTTCGATTTTGGAAATATGAAATTTGGGAATTTGAGAAATTGGGAAACTGGAAAATTGACGAATTGGAAAAAGAAGAAATTGGGAAATTTATAAATTTAGGAATTTGAGAATATGAAATTTTGGATATTTAAAAATGTAGAAATTCGGGAATAAACAACTATAAACAAAAAAATAATAAAATAAGTATGAATAAAAAAGATTGTGAAATAAGAGCAAATACAAAAATTGTAAAAAATAAAAGAATACACATATTTTCTCTTAGTACAGCCAACTAATCCCTACTTTTTCTACATTTTCCAAAGCAAAATTGTTAAATTACTCGAAAAAATCCATCACGAATTCCAAATAAAATCGTACATCATTAGATTTAAACCCGGTCCAGTTGTAAGAAACCGTAAGCTAAGAAGAAAATGTGCATCAAGAAAAACAAGATAAAACCGTCTACCTGTTCTTTTTCCTCTCTTTGTAATGTCTCCGGGTTAAAAGATACAAACCTGGCGTACTTGGCGGGATATGCATTTTCAAGCGGAGGAGCTTTCGCAAGTCCTTTCTTGCGGGCTTTCATGAAGCAGCTCAAATCCAACCTCGACATTATTGTTTCATTGAGGCCCGAGACCGTTGACGCCAGAGGCGAGCCGGCCAAAGACTTCTCGACGACTTGCTTCTGCCTCTGTTTCCTTTCTTTTGCCTTTCTTCGTTTCTTCAACTCGCCGATTCTCTTGCGCGCCTTCAGTCTCTCTCTCGCCGCTTTTTCCTCGACCGGTGTCGTCGAAATTGGATCATCGCCGAGATAAAGATCGTTGCGAAAGTGTCGGAATCTGTTGTCTGAACAGAAGAATTGCGGTTTGAAACGGGACCAATTAGATGGACAATTCCACGAATAATCCGATGCAATTTCGAGAACGATCCATTCAGCTCGTTACCGAGAGATTATTCGGGAGAGAATACATGCTCGAACACTGTTAGTTTGCACAGGAGATGTGGTTATTTAGCTGCAATAATATGATCACAAGGTACACGAGTGTCTTTCATTATTTCATCTAATTCTTGGAATCTTAATACACTTCTATTTAAAAATCATAAAATATCATATGGAGGTTCACAAATTCGTGTACTTCCAGATTTATAGATCTTCATATTAATATTTTTCAACATTTCTAGGTCCTCAAATCCCTATATTGCCAAATCTTTTAGTCCTCAAATTCCTATATAACCAGATTTTCTAGGTCCTCAAATTACTATATTATCAATTTTTCTACGTCCCAAGATTCCTATGTTCCCAAAATTTCTGGGTAATAAAATTTCTATATTCCCAAATTTTTAAGTCCTGAAATTCCAATATACCGAGATTTTCTAGGTCCACAAATTACATTATTCTCAAATTTTCTGGGTCCTAAGATTCTTATTTTACCAAAATTTCTGAGTAATCAAATTTCTATATTCCAAAATATCTACGTCCTCAATTTCCTACATTCTCAAATTTCCACGTTCTCAATTTGATATGTTCTCAAATTTCTAGGTTCAGAAATACCTATGTTCCTGAACTTCTATGGCTCCATATTCCTGATGCTCCACGTTCTACCCATAAATATCTACGTCCACTAAATGCATACAAGCTAATGTTATTTTATCCACAAATTTGTATGCCCACCAAATTCCTAGTCTAATGTTCTTTTATCCTTAAATGACAGAAATCCACAAATACTGACTGCCTTAAACTTGTAACTCCCTAAATTCCTATACTCACAAACTTCTACGTCTACAAATTTCTAAATTTCCATATTCTTCTATTCGGAATATTTGCAAATAGAAATATGTCTCCAGATCCCTAAATTTTTATATTATTTTGTTACAAAATTTCTATGTCTTCCAATTTTTTACAGTTTCATGTTCTTCTAACCTTACATCCCAAAATACTGAAAACCTTAAATTTTTAGACCCCTAAATTCCTGAATCCTTAGATTCTTATATTTCCAAGTGTTTACGTTTCCAAACTCCAAATAGGCGTCATTAGACTCCTAATATTCCATGTTTTATTCACAAATTTCTATATCTACTAAGTCGCTAGTCTCATATTTTTCTGTCTCAAAATGTCTATGTTCGTGTTTGTCGATGCTAGTTGGTACATTTTTAAATTAACAATGGATTTACGGATGCTCGATGAGTACTTACTTTTGGATTAAAAATAAAGTACAGCAGTATGTAAATAAGGAATGCAGCGTAAATTAATTTATACAAGTATTCATCACGTCGACTAGAATTAAGATACATGTCGGCAAAGGCATCTTAACAATTTCGGTAATTTAAAATGAGGAATGTGAGATGCGTCATTCTGACGCGTTCCGTGAATCTTGTGTTAACGAAGTTTCAGGAGGTATTTGACAATTTAGAAATTTCAGAAACTTGATGTTAAAAAATAGGGTAATTCGATAGATTGGAGATTGAAAATATTGGAATTCAAGAAATTTACTAATATACAAATTTAGAGATAATATAGGTTGAAATTTAGAAAATTTGGAATAAAATGATTTTAAAGAAACTTGGAAATGTAGGAATTTAGAAACTTACAAATTGTGAAACTTGATAATTTACAAAATTTAAAAACTAGTTTACAAATATGATGATCTGAGAATTTGTGAAATTTAGAATTTGACAAACGAAGAAATTTAGTAAATTAATTTTTAGAAGTTTAGAAAATTTGTACATTTGAATATTGAATACCTAAGAATTAAAGAATTTGAAAATTTGAAAAATTGGTCATTTTATAAACTTGAAGATTTGAAAATATAGTGTTTGAGAAATTAAAAATTTGGGAACATGAAAATTTGAAAATTTATAAATGTCAAAACTTAGTTATTTAAACACTTAAAGAATAAAGAATTGGTTAGTAGAAAATAGAAAAAGACCAAATTTGATAAATGTGATAAGTGGAGATTTGAATGTTTAAAGATCTAAAAATTACATTAACTTGAAATCTAGTGATCTGAAAATTCCAAAAATTAACTGATTCAAAAACAGCGCAATTTGAACAAATATAACTGCCAGTACAGTAACGTAGGTATTCAGCAAAATAGGTGACTTAACGTTGACATGTGGGTGCGACGCCACATTAACTTCAATCTATAATTTGATTGAATTACGTCTAAAAAAAAAACAGCTAACATCTGTTTACAACTAATGACAGGAAAAACATGTTTCACCATTTTAATGACATTCTCTACTTAATTGACCAATGGAGCATGGGTAAAAGCCAATATACACATAACTTTTTAATTACTGAATTCCTAACATTAAAACTTGCATTTTTGTCTTCTAGACATCGAAACCCGTTAAATGTTAAAAAAAACATGTCAACAATTTTGTCTGCCCCAAAGTAAAGTTTAACCCTAACATATAATACGCATCAACACGTTAATATTGTTTATTGTAAGACCGAAACTAACTAATTTGTCGTTGCGGTTGCATGCGGCTGCATTTCAGTGTCCTCTTACGCTTCAAGTGTACGCTTTCGACGCGGTGAAGTTCACTTTAACACACGGATATCCGGGATAACCGAGCACAACAGCAACTTTGTCGTTGCATAAGTGGCGTACAGACGAAATCCAACGATACGTTCCATTTCCTAGCGAGCGAGCTCACAATAATAACGCGGTAAACTTGTACGCCAATTCCACGCACGAGTTTCCTTCGTCAAAGAAGAAGAACCTATCTTATTGTTGCTGTGTCTGCTGTGTAATAGTTGCAAAATGATTGATAAAACTTGAATAACTTACTAATGTATTGACATAAAGAAGCCAATTACTGTATTGGTCAAATTATTGTGGTAGTAAATTTTGAAGTACGAGTCGCTTTATGTTTGTTGTATGAAAGAGATTACATTTTTATTTTGTTTCAATTGAATTTATTATTTATTAATGGACGTTAAACATGCTTATAATGTTATTCTATGATTTCATGATTGCTGTTCAATTTTATAATTACTGTTCAGTAATGAAGAAATAAAGTAGCTGTTATCTAATAAAATTTTACAACATAATATACTACATATTAGTTTGAAAGTTCTAAAAGCAAATTTAAAAAATAAAAATTCTACAATTTTATTTATTAAAATTTTTAAATAGACACTTTTATCATCGTAACAAACAGCTGATTTTCTGTTTATAAAATTTGAATAATTTTGAATATATTAGCTGTAAATTGTATAAAAATAAAAATATAATATAGAATTCTAAATATAGTAATTAGAAAACTTACTTTTTTTAATTTTTAACGGTTTTGAATAATGTGATTAAATCAATTTCAAAATTGAAACGTTCATATATAAATTTATTTCCTTTGCTGCCATTTCCATCAAGAAATTTTGTGGAATCGCACAGTTCAGTAGAATTATTATAATAGACCCTCATTATATCCAATCGTATATTCCAGTAGAATTAATATAACAGACTATCGTTACATCTAATCGCATATTTCAGTAGAATTAATGGAACAGACTCCTGTTATATTATCACAGATAAGACCATGATGGTGAACGCATAAATAATTATTTTCAAATATAAACTAGTCGGTCTAGCCGCTTCGCAGTATCAAAGATAAATAACGCTCGCAAAATTCAATAAGAGAATTAGACCTTCATGAAATTCGCGTGTTTTATTCTTGAAGAAGAGATAATATAAATAATCAAATTTACTTTTTGTAATGATTGGAATACTAAAAAGACTGTTGTCCAGATTAGAATATTAGAAGTGGTGAAATTTCACAGCCAATTATTTCATGAAGACTGGCTTGTTGAATATCTTACAACTATCGCAGAGCTCTTTGATAAAGTATATTCTTCATGCGTTTGTCATAACAGAATGTGTTACCCGTCTGGTAAACCAACTCTAAACAGTACGACATAAAGTTGTTCATGTGAAAATATATCTGACCTGACATCTAAATCTGCCCAGATGAACGTTTCACTCTGAGACTTGTTTATCGTAATTGCAAACAATAGCTGCAAAGGAAACTATAACCACTTTGTTTTAACGTTGTTATTTCCGCCAAAATGCACGTGAAATTGTAAGTAAGGTGACTTTTGTGGTACTTCTTCAATTTTCATCACCACAAAATCTGTTCTAAAATCATCTACAGTATCAGATCTACCTCTGTACAAAATTTCATGAAAAAATATTCAGCAGTTTTTCCGTGATGACAGACATACATAGAATTGAACTGAGAGTGATGTACAATAAATAGATAGCTATATCTGTGCGTGATAAATAAGTTGTACTTTTAAAAAGTCGCTAAACGAACAAGAAAGCGGAAACTGTTGGGGTTACTGTCGATTCTCGATCGATTCGGCGGTCTACCCTCGAAATAGTCTATGACCGTGGAGAACTCTGGAACGTTCCTGGAGTGGTTTGGAAATTTGTCGAGCAGTGGTTAAGGAACGTGCCATTGTGTACCCCACTGTTCCATTCAGCGTGCTTCAGGGGCACGAAATTCAGGGGTATAGCATAGCTCGAATTCGTTGCGATCAAGATAATCTCGTGAATATCATGTTTTGCCGTGGAACTATGCGTCTTCGCGTGGATACCAAGGTAACTCTGAAAGTTTTAAGAATCCCAACCGGAAGGACGACATAGTTATTGTCACACAATATAATATACAGAGTGTTTTCGAAATGGCGGTACAACCAGAAAACGGG
Source organism: Megachile ligniseca (assembly GCA_945859555.1). Taxonomy (NCBI): domain Eukaryota; kingdom Metazoa; phylum Arthropoda; class Insecta; order Hymenoptera; family Megachilidae; genus Megachile; species Megachile ligniseca. The sequence goes on from OX243778.1 coordinate 2,426,231, forward strand.
CAAATCGACATAGAAAAATAAATATGCAGTACAATTTTTTCGTTTATGACTTTATTTTCAAGAAAATTGAATTTGAACATTTTTTTAAGTATCTGTAAAAAAGTTTGTTCATAATATAGAAAATGAACAATGAACATGAAAATCAATTGCTTGTTAATAACCCACAGTCAAAACATCGCTAATAACTCAACAGTTGACACGTTTCGTTAAACCGTCTTAAAATATTAAACGAACATCAACATTTTTCACATTTTGTTACACTATGAAGCTTCATCTATTTTTCAATATTAATTCTACCTTCTCACTTAACAGTAAATAATTATATCATGTATCAAGAAATATATGACATTGCCAATAATCTTGTGTTTACAATGTAGATACCTCTTTTGTTAAACCGTCTTAAAACATTAAATGAATATCTACATTTGTTACACTATGAGGCTTCATCTATTTTTTAATATTAATTCTACGTTCTCACTTAACAGTGAATAATTATTATAACATTCATAAATAACTGTATATCATCGTGATTACCATACAGATTCCTCTTTTGTTGAAACATCCGTCAAAAGCGTGAAAAGGTGTGTCTAAATAGACCCAGTGACTTTGAGGGTTAATCGATAGTATGCTAGCGTAGTTGAAATTGCCGGAGACCGGTGATCCCGATTTTCAGCCACGATGATTTCGAAAGTTCCTTCATTTCGAGCACAATCGTCCTGTTATCGAGTTTTACAGGCTCAACGAACGCTTTGTCATCATGGACCGCGATTAATCGAGCGAGGTTTGCGACGAATCGTCTCTGTGGAAACATGCCCTGCTAGATTGAAGTCGACTTTTCTCATTAGGATTACGAGAATACTCCGCGTTTCATTGTACATGGAACAATCTGCCGTGGATAATTGCTCTAACCATGTTGATACACGCGGAGACACGAAATTTCTCGTATGTCAGAACGCACACCATACATTGGACTCGATTATGGAGAATTAAATGAAGAACTTACTCGTAGCGAACAATTTACCTTTCAGTTAGCATTAACTTCTTTCGTGGAAACGTTTCTCTCTATTACATTCTCCTTCATGGTTTTATATTGAATGTAAATGTGGGCGTATGAAATTTTATGGTAATTTTACAGAATTACTGATTCTGTAGGAAAAAATATGACAAAAATATAAAATACAATTTGTTCATAACTATTCAATCATTTGTAGTTTGTGTCCATTATGTAATAATTTTCTTGAATTACTAAATTATTATATTTTCACCATTTTATGTTAGATTAAAGAGGAATGCCATTTCTCAGACGAAATAGTTTTAATTTTTGTTCACAAACGCTTTTCTCGATTATGTTTCCGGTCATAGTTGAATATTTAATGTGAACGTGGACGCATGAAATCGTATTTTAATTCCACTGTAGGAAAAAAATAAGACAAAAATGTAGAATATAATTTGCTGATAACTGTTAAATCATTTGCAATTTTTCATAATTATTTAATACTTTGTTCGAGTTAAATTTTAATACTTATTTCATTTTATGTTAGATTAAAGAGAAATGTCATTTCTGAATTAATCAATCGTCAGATCTCAATAACATATTTTTATTCATGGAGAAAAATAGGTCTTTGAGTTATAAATTTTTCAGCTTTTCAATTATAAGTTTCATCAAGGCCACATTGATATAGAGAACATTAGTATAATCTAATCACTTCAAGAACAAAGAAATTGAATCTACACAATCAGTATGACGTTCTGTTTTTACTAGGATATAGAAAGGAAAACGAAACTAGAATTTCAGTGATCTCGTCGACATGAAATCATAATTTCCATAAAACACATACTTACATAATTATGTATCATGTCACGTGAAATCACGTGTTATGAAGAGCACTACAAGTAGATTAAATATACATGTGTTCTATTATACAAATAATACATAAATTCATAAACGTTTAACTACTTTTTAATTTCCAAGTTTCCAAATTTTTAAATCTTTAACTCTCCAGGAACCAATCTTTCAAATTTCCGAATTTCCAAATTTTTTAATCGAATTCCAAAATGTCTACATTTTCAGTTCCTGAAATTCACAAATTCAAAAATTTCAAATCTTTGAACATCACAGATTTTTCAAATTCATAGATTCACAAATTCTCAGATCGTCAATTGTATAAACTAAATTATCAAGTTTCACAATTTCCAAATTTCCAAGTTTTTAAATATTCGAATTTTCAAATCGTTCAATTTCCTAAATTCCCACATTCGTAAATGTTCACATTTTACCAGACCTTCGACTGTATTGTATTTCTAAATTCTCAAAATTCCAAAATTCTAATATTTCAAATTTCTAAATTTTTGCACGTAGTATAAATACACGTACATCCTAATATTCCGCTATACCTCACTTTTTGCGAATGTTACATATTGATAATATTAAATTATCCAATTTCACGTGACATGGCCTTAATCTACCTCTGTCTAAGGTTTCGTTTAGGAATCTGATATTTAGTATTAAAAGGCTATCTGAGTTACTCTAGTTCGTTTATCGCGTTGAAAAAAAAAATAGTCATTTTAATTGTCTCGTCTATATATAGACAGGCGGTCATGAGACTGGATCCTGACCACACGCATAATGCAACCGTGCTTCCTGTCCAGGGTTGGGCCCGGCAATCGCCAACGCACCTAATTTACACGTGCATGCACACGATTACAATAATTCTACTGTCGTAGAAACCGATTACACTAGCTTTCTTTACTTCTGCTATAACTCTTTCATTGACTGACACTACACGCTATTAGTAATGTGACTGATAGCATATCGATACCATCGATACCGGTTTTCGAACTTCGATCTGCTATCGACACATATCGAAGGTAAAGGTGTCGAAAAGAATTGGTAGATTCTTGATATCTATATACAGAAATATATTGATATCTGTTTAATACCTAGTCGAAGATATTGATGTCTGCTTGATACTTGTAGATATCGATACCGGTTTGACATCGACTGCAAATATCGACGAGGTGAATGTCCCAGCGGTTAAATGATTAAGGAAGCAGTTAATTGCAATTTATTTTATGTTAGGCAATTTGAAAGTATAATTAAATACGTTTATCAGAAAGGGTAACATTTCTACTTTTAGACAAAATATGTTCATTTAACGTTTCGGCTAAAATTTGAGACCCTCCCAAAAATAATAAAAGTTGTATACTTAATGTATTAATAATTCTAAAATAAATTTTCCAAGCTTGTAAAAAGTTACATTTTTGTATTGTTATTTAAAATAATGAATATATATGCAGATTATTTAAATTTCCACATCTAAAGTAATATCTATAAAAAAGAAATAAATAAAATAACAATAATAATAATTTTGCTGATATATGTATTGAATTATGAAAACTTAAAATTATATCTACGTAAAGCTAGTACATTTTTCTATCTTTACAATTTGAATAATTTAAAAGTTCAAAATAAGCAGAAATATTAACAAAACTTCCACTGAATTGTTTATTACCTATGATTCCTTTGAGCACTAGGACATTTATGTATTTTACGTCGAAGTTGGTAAAAATTGCAGAAGATCCTATTTGTTGGCTGTTCTCGTTCAAAGATATCTCTGCGCATAATAATGTCCTTGGAAAGGAACTCAAACTGTAATACCATTTTAGATAAGATTACCATATGGTAATGGTTACCATAACGCGTCGAAGGCGTTTCAAGGATAGCAGATCGAACATTTTCATGATAAATCCCGTATCACTCATCGTAAATCAAGTAAGTGATACTTTTGCAATGATAAGAAGCGAGTTAGTCTATCAACGCACACACATTGGTGCGTATTTCTAAAATGGTGGATAAAATTGACTTTTCCTTATAAAAACTTGATTTATAGTAAAAAAATTAACTACACTAGCATACTATCATCTCATAGAAATATTTTTCAATGTTCTTAGAAATTTATTTTTGCATAGAAATATTTCTTAGGAGTAAATTCTTTTTCAATATTCTTAAAAATTAATTTATTTTTAACCTATGACAATGAATTATTTTTAATCAATCATGAACATCAGAAATGTAGGTCTTTCAGAGAATGTCTAAATTCGAAAACCAGGGAAATTAGTATTTCATTGATTAAGGAATTTGGCAAGTTTTAATATTAATAATTTCAAACACTTGTGAAATCTTTTTGAGATTTCACTTGAGACTTGTGAAATTGAGATTTCAAACTTTGGGTATTTTCAGAAATATTTTTCAATATTACTAGAAACAGTTTATTATCCGTCGTGGAAATACGAAAATTTCTTTCGAAAAATGTATCAATATGAAAATTTGAAAAACTTCACTCATTAAGAAAGGCAACTTTCAAAATTAAAGATTTGAAACGTTCGTGAAAATAAATTTGGTAATTATAAAATTTTGACAAATATCTTTCACCGTTATCAGAAAATAAATATTTGTAACCCACATTGTTCTTATATGTCTCATAACAGAATATTTTCACTTGCTCCCTTTCCGAACTAATCAAAAACAAATTTGATTGTCAAAATCCCAGCAAAGAAGCGATCCTTCGCAAATCAATAGTCTGACAATCAGAGTATCTCAAGCTGATGTTCAAAATCGACCCACAGACGGTAACAATACCTTGTATCGAAGCTGAACATCCAGAAAGAATAAACCTAGTTCGATGCTGTACACGTCGAACACGGGTTCAGAATTTTTCTGACGATGACGTTGCACGAAATCAGTGGCCCCTTTGTCGTTCAATTTTTTCAAGTCACGAGCTCCTCGAACTCGATGAAGTCATCCTTTCCAAGTATTATATGAACCGTTTATTTTGAAAGTGGAGCAAGTTCATTTTAGACAAAAATTAAGATAATGAACAATAAATAAAACTTATGAGTATATTATCAGATAAAACTATTAGTATGATAATATCCTTATGAAATATGGAAATTTGAGAATTAAAAGATTAGAAAATTTTGACATTTGAAAAATTGGATATCTAGTTTGGTTACTTGAAAGTTCTATATTTTGGGAATTTTACTGTTGGATTTTAGAAATTTTTAAATTTGGTATGGTGGAATTTTAATGTTTACAATTTTGGGAGTTTAATGTTGAAAGTTGAGTATAGGGAAATTGGGGAAGTTCAGGATTAAAAAATTAAAAAATTTGGAAATTCAAAAGATTAGGAGTATAGAGATTTGATTATTTGAAAGTTTTGAAATTTAGAAATTTTACAATATTAAATTTAAAAAATTTAAATATTGGAGATGTTAAGCATTTTCAAATTTTCAAATTTTTAAATACGAAAATTTAGAATTCAAAAAATGTAGGAGTTAGAAATTAAAAAATTTCAGAAATATGAAAATTCGAAGATTCATAAATTTATAGATTTAAAAATTCGAAGTATTTAATTTTAATTTTAAACCAATTTGTACTTAATTTGTAATGTACACAAAATGCAGAGTAATCACGAAAAATCACAAATTTAGTTATCAACACAACGTCAAATCTGCAGGATTAAATAAAACCCCTAAATTGTTTTAAAAAAAAAGACAAAAATGTTCCCATTTTTTCAGAGAACTCGCAACAGAATTACTTCGATTAGACACAGAAACGAAGAACATGAGCAAAAATGAAAACTGCGCTATTCCTCGATTGTTCAGCCCTGTCTCGATTCTCTCATATCGATTCGCAATCTCACGACTGACCAGGAAGTGTGACTCTGATCTCGCCCAGAAGATTTAATGGTCACACGGGAAAATGCTAGAATTAAAATCCTCCCTGGGTGGTGGATTCGTCCTGGTAACAGGATCGGCTGTTAATTTTACTTGGATCGCGGAGTTAATTGGGTTTTCGAGGGACGAGTCGGTGTTTCTCGTTACGCGATTTCAATGTGAAAAGCATGAAACGTTGACTTTTAACATTTAACAGGTAACGCTTTTTCGAGCTGCAACTTTTCTTTCAGCAAAAAGGACGTTAGAGAAAAACAGTTTAAGTAAAAAGGTGCTACACGGACGTGTATAAAATGTTTTATAAGCTTCTAAACATGGTGCTTATTTCGTTATTTAATATTGATTTATTATATTAATTTATCTTATATTACTATATGCATATTTTATATTATATTAATATTTTTATATTAATAAAAATTACTGCATTATATTTCATTAATAAGATTTATTATTACTATTATTATTCCTTCTGATTACCAAAATAATATTCGTAAGTGTTTCAGATATTTGATTTTGATTGATTCTATTAAATATTAATTATGGGCACAATAACTAACCATTTTCACCAAATTCTACTTTCAAATTATTTGCATTATTTGTGTTTATTTTCATTCAATCTTTTCGATTAATTTTATATACAGAATATTCTAATTATTATTATTAACGTTTTTCGTAATTGTCTTAATAATATTCATAACTGTAGAACATGTGTATTCACTTTTGATTAATATAATAAATCATGAATCATATTTATTAGTTAATTAAACAGTTAAACGCCACTTATTTTTAATGTATTTTATTTTTACGTAATTGATATGCCAATAATTTATACTAATTATTTTTCATTTATCTTTCTTATACTAAATAATTATTTATATAATATTTTATTTGTTATTATTATACACAAACATTGTGTTGAATTTTGAAAATATTTCGACTATTAATTTAAACGATTATCAGGTTCATTGAATTATGTTGCAAAATACATTATACTGGATATAAAGCGCACGACTCATTTGCTGGGCTATAAATTTTGAATAGCGTCGATTCTCTGGAGTATTGATACGAAGGTTAATAACTTTTTGGGATTTGAAAATTTTGTTACGTTTTCGTGATGCTGATTTGGTATGCGATATTCGCAGTAAACATTAACGAAATGGTACTGGACCAGAGAAAAATGGGATGTAAATCGAGCGATTTTACCGGCGGAAATTAAAACGGAAACTCGAGCGTACATTCGGCACGATTCGTCCGGCAGCATTTTATTTTAATTCGAACTTTTGCCGCAGTCACGTTCAGAGCACGATTTTAATGGGGCACTGCTTAAAACTCGGTTAACAATTCTACTATTGTTGCCGAATAGAAATAGACAAGTCGGAGGTGTAAATAAAAACACGTGTTAAATAGAATTTGCAAAGGTGATAGTCGAGTTTTTATTAATATTTTTATTGCAATTACAGGTTCTGCGTAAAATAAGAGTTATTATTGTGAAATGTATTTATTGAATTTAAGTAGGATTGTTGAATACATTTAAGTGGAATGAGATGCTTAAAGACAATTACAATTTTAAATATAATTACTGTATTTAATTGAGATTGTAAAATAAAACGACTGCATTTGATTTACTTGTAAGGAACATTATTGAATAATAAATGAATATTTATAACGAACAGTAATGAATTTTTCAGTAACTGCCTTCATCTTTTTACAATTCAACGAAACTTTCATCAACAGGAATTATTAATGAATATTCAAAAACGGATATTCATACACGTCACCCGAAAATAAAGTATTAACCAAGTCTTCAATTTTTCGTAATTTAAAATTGCGAGTGCAAGAATTCCGACTTTTTCGCGAAATAATTTCGAAACAATTGCGCAGCATGAGAAATGCTCGACGTGCGAAGAAGCTCAGGAAGGAACCTAGCCATAGCAACCGCCATTAACCGATGTGCTTTGTCTTTTAACAAAGGGAGACAACCGTGTTCCTGGTATCTTGTAGTCTTTTTGAGCGATCCTTTCCCGGCATTTCACAAAATTTCGGCACGATAATACGGAGGATAATTCCTTTAAAATACAAGAAAGTTGAAGGAAGAAAATGTTTCGGGATAAAAGCCGAGGAAGAAGGGATTTCACGAACCCGAAGACAACTTTTCATCGAAACTTGAGGAATAGTTTCCCGAAGAACAAGACTGACGAAACTCAAACACGGGAAGATCAAATCTGAGTGAAAATATTCCAAATTGAGGCAACTGGGACGTGAAAAATGGCTGACCTATTAGAAAGTTTTCCTTAGGGATGTTCTAACGAGGAAAATCCCAAACCCAGAAATTTAAGAAGCTATGAAACTGCGGGAATGTGCAAAAATGTTCACCATTGCTACACAATTTTTCTACTGCGAGCTTTCAGTCTACAGCGATGAAAAACGACCATAAAATTTTTAGCCATTCTTCGCTTTTCTTTGAAACCGTTGAAGGTGCTGGAAAACTTTATAAAGATAAGTCGATGGTCTTGCTGTATAATGCTTTGTGGCGTTAAAATAAAAATTTAGGAGGGTAAATAATATTTTTAGATATAGTAGTGAGTTTCCTGAGTGCTTCGCCCTTTTAGACTGATAATGGGAAGCTAAATTAATTTCTTGTAAATTAGAATGTTTACGTGTTTACGTATTCATAATATTACATTTTCTGAACTTTCTTTCTTGAAATTCTCTTCTGCACGTTTCTGTAGGAAAAGCTTGATAATATGTTTTACCGATGAAATAAACTGAGTCATTAATAATGAAAATGTAAAAATCGCATTTTTTTTTTAATTCAATTTCCTATACTTTGTATGTTCTTTCGTCATATTCATTATAAAAGATGTAACTAAGATGTAACTTCACATTTTGTGAAAGTGAAATGAAATATTCTATCTGAATATTTAAATTTAAATGTCGCTCTTAAATATTTTAAATAGTAAGTTATGTTTTATTGAAAATATTAATGGGAAAGTAATGAAAAACTTCAATTGCAAAATCTATGATATTGCAATTTAAATTTTGGATATAAAACTGTAATTAACATTTTTTTAAATGATACATATTTGATATAGATTTAAATTGTTAATTAAAAATTCATTAATTAAATTTATATATTTCAATTCTATTTAACATAATTTAAATTGTACTATAAACAGTAAGTCATGTTTAAATAATACTGATACAGATTAATACCTAAATTTCTAATTAATCTAACAGTTTTTTACTTCAAAAAGTAAAATGAGTATTCGATATTAGAACCACCAGCTCTATATCTCGCAAAACCGTTCAAATTTGTTTTAACAAGCTCTTCCAACTGTATAGCTTCATTTACTAGAATTTTGAAATACCGTTCGAGTACCTTGTTCTAATTTGAGTGTTTCGCACGTTCGTTCGACAATATTGAATGGTTTACGAAGGTCATGTCATTTCCAAAATTTAACGAACGCGTGTATATAAATTTTACCACCCTTTCGAAATAGATCCAATGTTGTACTTTTTAATTTAAAAAAAAAAAGTAATAAAAGTAGTACTACTGCAGTAATAATTTTCGAGAACAAGTTAGGTTAGGTCGATAGAAATAGGACGTAGAATCATAAAAGGAATGGAAACGTAAAATTTAATCAAATTTATCTAGTAGAGGACAAATGAAATGGAGTTAGAACGAAAGCGCAATGTTCCGGTAGACGAAAATCGTTCAAAGGTTGAAAAGATTTCAAAGGGAGCAACGTGCCGTACAATTTTTCAGAGAAAGTTTGCCCGTCATAACAATTTTTAATTTTCGACTACGAACGCAATAACACGCTGTTTCGCGTGTTTACAAATATAAACGCGCAAATCTGTGCTTTCGATTTTTTAGCGAGAAAGAAAAAATAGTAAAACAGCGCCGGTGAAAGAGGAAAAAATATTTTGCAGAACTGAAAAACACTCTTTAGAATGCTGTGTTTAAAGGGAGAAGCTTTTAAACCGATTCGAAGTTAAGCTCCAGCCTTTGAGACTTGATCCAGTACTGTACCCTTTAATTATTTTTAATTGAAAGCTTTTGATACGATACTGTCGAAGTTGAAATGTACAACATGTACCTTTGAATGACATTAAGGTTTTACTGAAGTTTATTTCTTAGGTTTGTAATTACCTACAAATTTTATTATCGTTGTTTCTGTTATGACATTTGCTAATTAAAGTGCAATTGTTGGGGAAAATTTTTGAAAAGTTGTAAGAGAGTTTTGTAATGAGCGATCAATTTTTTATTGAAATTAAGAGGTCTAATAATGTAATGTAAATATTGTTTCGAATATTTTATTATGAGATTCTTATGATATATTACAGTTGGAACATTTAGAATGTTTTAGTATTAGACATTTTGTATATTTAGAATATTTAAAATCCTGCATTGTAATATTAGAAAATTTGGGAAATTCTGAATGTTCAAAATGTTATAGTGTTAGAATAATTATATGTAATTATATGTAAAATTGTGTATTGTAATATTAAACTATATAGAATATTAATAATATTATATTGTAATACTTAGAATATTTAAAATATTTTAATATTTACATACTTGAAACTCTTAAAATATTTAACATTGCAATATTATCATTCTAGAATATTTAATATATTTTATTGTAATATTGCAATATACAGAATATTTGAGTATTTTAAATATTGTACTGCAACATCGGAATTTTGTAAATATTTAGAATAGTTAGAATATGGTAATAATTAAATACATATGTAAACATTAACATTATTTCCAAAATAAAATTTATTATATCACATTACTCAACAATTATTTTTTCCCAATTTTATAACTCGTCAAATATCTCAATCCCTTAAAGTAAAATTCTTTAGATTTTCACACGTTTATAATAATAAATCAAAATGTCCAGCAAGACACAAACATATCTATGTATTTCAATATTTCTGGTCCAAGGTTTCGATTACTCTGAACCTATATGTAAATCGACGAAACATGATTATCGAAATTCAAAAGGATTGAATGGCTACAAATCCTTTGTTAAACGACAAGTCTGCTACGAGTTCATCTTGTCAAAGATCTCGACATGATTTGTAACTTGACAGATGACATATCTTTTTTATCAATCGGTGGCAGTGTATCAAAGTAAACAGACACCAGAATTTAATTTCAGGACTGACGTGGTACATATCGATATCTGTTAGACCAGTGGTTCCCAAAATGGCCGTCGCCAGCATTCCGAAAAATGATATTCTAATTAATTCACATTAAAAATTGAAATTAATAGTTATTTAACATTATACAGAAATAGTTCGAATACTCATAATAAAAATCGTAAACAAAAATTTGTTTTTTATTTAACTTGAAGATGTGAATCATAAAATATAAAGAAAATTTTCTGAAAAATTGCGTCATTGAAAACATTTCGACATTTAAACATTTGAAGCACAAATACTTTAATAAATATTTAATATTATATAAGTATTTCAATATTAATTATCAATGACCGAAAACTGTTTTCAGTACTGATAGCAATTACTGATTAGAGAAATTCTATTTAGAATTAAGCAATAAATACGATCAACGTGTATCTGTAAATCAAATCACTGAACAAGTTGTATTCAAATCATGTCGAACCATCCATTTATCGAAATCATGTATCTATTTGACCTATCTGAATTGCAAAAGCAATTATACACTAATTACTAATTAGTACTATCTACCGGTCATTATAGTCTATCAGTAAATATCCACAAGGTTTGAAATAAAATTTATTTTCAAATTTAACTCGATACGTATCGTCTAACAAAACTTTTATTTGGTCAATTTCTTCTACTTTTTTTTGTATCGCCCTTTAATCAATATCGTCCGCATATTTCTCTCGTTTTTATTTGCATCGGTTATCGAAAATCAACAGTAGAAAAATATTCGCTATACATTTTTATTTATGTTATTGCAGTTGCAAGGGGAACGCATTGTTCAACGAATTGTAAGAAACAATTATCGGGGAAAACACAAAACATTAACTTAACGACTTCAAGTTTTCACGAGCGATCCTTAAGTTTTCTTTGTACGCTCTACGAAACACGGAAACGGTTTTACGTTGTTACATTCTCTTTATAGGTACATCAAACTGTTGCACACCAAATGGCGAATCTCGAGATATCAAAACTGTGATATAACTTGGTGATATGAAAGTCCTAAAAGACAACACTGATATTATTTCAATTACGTTTAATGGTCAAGGCCATTAAAACTAACACGGGAAAAATATACCGGTTTTACTGATCACCTAACCTAACCAACCATTTTTTATTGGGTTCATTAATGATACATTTATGCATGTAGTTATTTGCATCTTTTATCTCTCAAATTAAAATGTCGTAAATGTTATTTTATGACACTTCTATGACATTAACTGTCATTAAATTGTAATCATGTCATTAAATTATGACATTCGAAAAAGTACAATAGACAGTCAAACTTTCAGTTTTAAATTGATATACCATAAGTGTTATTTTGTAATATTTTTATTTATATAAAGACAAATTTATTTTTCTTAATTTTATTTTATTTTTATTTTTACACACTTTAGGCTTTAAATTGATATGCCATAAATTCCTTTTCATTTTGAATTCGTTATTGTTTCAACAAAAAATTAAGTAATTTACAATCTAAGTTTATTTTATCATATCATGAAAATGTTAATTGCATGAAAATAATACATTCCTTAATTATTTTCATAATGGTGAAAATATTATCAATGTCGTTATTTCTTGTAACTGGAAACCAGCCATTTTGTATGAGATTTAAGATTTCTGTAAGCTCATTACTATACTTTATTGTATACTTTTATATCACCAAAGACTTTCTATTTTCGAATCTGGCTATTTCATGCATAACCACCTGTTGTCTCAAGATTTCACTAAGTTATTTTGAAACGTGATCAACTGTTCGTACAATTTTTCAAAATCCTCAAGTAATAATAGTTCGTAAATTGTCCCCAAATGCAATGAAACCTCTCCAAACAAAATAAATATAATTGAAACATAACCAAATATTTACAAAAATTTTCAACATCCTCAGGTAATAATGGTTCAGAAATTATCTCCACACATCATAAAACGTCTCCAAATGGAATTAAACCTCTCCAATCGAAATGAATATAATTGAAATATAACCCAATATGCACAAAAATTGTCAACATCCTCAGGTAATAATGGTTCATAAATTATCTCCACACATAACGAAATATCTCCATCTGGAATTAAACCTCTCCAATCGAAATGAAAATAATTCAAACATAACGAAATATTCGTACAAATTTTCAAAATACTCAAGTGATAATAGTTCCCAAATACCTAAAATCGGCGTCTACAAACGAGAATACTCGACTAATTTTTCCATTATGACCCAAGATTAAAATAGCAGAGGAGAAAAAGTTTTAACCCGTCGATTTCATCATCCGAACTGTCGTAGATGTAATCCCGGTAGTTCTCCAATCGTGCGCATCCGACTTTAACGTTAGCCAATGTCTTCTCTTGTACAAATTGCGAATCGTCTGTCCCATCGCACCTTTGACCTCGAACAGGACAGAACGAGAGGTCAGACAGGAAGAAAAGAAAAAGAATGGCAGAGGACTGCGGTTCCAGGAGACTTCCGTGGGGGAACCACTCTCTCGGACGAGATTCTTTCGTGGTTATTCTACGACGTCCTCTGTTCTTGAGGCTTTCATGACCTGGTTTCGCTCCTGTAGGAACTTATTATTAGCATAGGCTTCCGGGTATATGTATAATGTGCTTAGCGAAATAAAAGAACCATTTTGTTTTTGGACGAATTTCAGAAACGACACAAGAGATATTTCTTGACATTACTTTGCAATATAGTATAATCTTAAACCCCCGCTATTCACTTAATGATTTGATATGAATTGATTAAATATTAACATTACTTTTTACTCCTATAGAAAATTATTAGCAGAGATTTTTGAGTGTATAATGTGCTTAGCGAAATAAAAGAAACATTTAGTTTCTGGACGAATTTTAGAAACGACACAAGAGATATTTCTTGACATTACTTTGCAATGTAGTATAATCTTAAGCACCCACTATTCAATTGATGACTTGGTATGAATTGATTAAATATTAACATTACTTTTTATTCTTGTAACTTTTTAATCTTTTCACCCTTATAATGCAATGATAGCAAACTTTTCACTTAATGCTTTGATATGGATTGCTTAAATATTCATATTACTTTTCATTCATATGGAAACTTGTTAGCATACGTTTTCACGTGTATAACATGCTTAATGAAATAAAAGAATTATTTTTGTTTATTTACAATTTTAGAAGTGATAGAAAAATTTCTTGATATATCTCAGCAATTTAACATAATTGTAGCAAACCTTCACTTTGCACATAAAAATTTGATATGAATTGATTAAATATTAACGTTATATTTTACTTTTATAGAAATTTATTATTAGCATAGGTTTCGGAGTATAATTTGCTTAGCGAAATAAAAGAATGATATTTTTTTGTGAATAATTTCGGAAAGAGCAAATAAATACAAAAATTTTTTATATTCCTTTATAACGTAGTGCAATCGTAGCAAACCGTTATTATTTTTTGTATTCGCTTGAAAATTTGATATTGATTGATTAAATATTAACATTACTGAAATAATATTCACTTTTTATTTAATCCCGTCTGTAAAACGTATATTGCATTTTGAGTAAATAGGAATTCAATCGTACGTGTTTTTGCAACGTTTTATGACCATGCGTTCTGATACTCCTCTTTTTATTATGCAATAAATTGAACATCACTGTAAATATTTTGTTCACATGTTTCTTTTCATATTTTATAATATTTTAGTGACATTTTATCAATACTTTATAATATTTTATTAACTATATTTTATTAATTGTATAATATTTTATTAACATTTCATTAATTTTTATGATATAAAAATAATATAAACAAAAACAATTTCATCATAAAAAATAAAAGTAAGAAAAACACGCTGAAAAACATGATTTGTAGAACGACTAATTGCATAGACAGAATACAAGCGTAATACATATTTTACAGAATGGATTAAATAAAAATAATTTCTTTCGTTGTTAACCTTTCGTGAATATTACTGAAAATTACATATGTAATAAATAAGAAGAAAATTATTCTTTCAATTTCGTTCTCTTGGGTTATTATCGACTGATTTATTGCTTTTTCTTTTATTATTAATTTCTCATATTATTCTTTGCACCTTAAAATTTAATATGTATATTGTGGTAGGTTAGCTTAGGTTAGGTTTAGGTTTATATGTATAATGCACTATATTATACATATTATATATTATATATATTACACTATTATTCTTTACTATAATTAGAATGATTTTAACCACTTTTTTAATTTCATTAAATTATATTCAACATATTGGCGCAATTGATACTTATTCTTCTACCTGCAATCCTATAAAGAAATTAATAAATTCTACTACTACTACTGCTATTACTCTGAATATATTTTTATTAATTCATATTTCATTCTACTCGTTATATTATATTTATAACAGGCGAGCTCTGAAGCATTGGACATTTTTGTTCACTTTTACTTTTTTTTTGTATCGAGGAATTTTGTTCGTGTTCATATTTGAAATGAACAAATAAATGAATTAAAAAAAAAAAAGAACCAACAGGAGTCAGTGTTTCAATTATTGACTGAAACGTGCTTTTCGTAGAAATTTTATTGTAACTAATTTAAATATAAAATAAAAGAATATACAGAATTCCATACATATTTTGGCAGTTTTATTGAAAAATAGAACGAATAACAGGTATTGTCATAAAGTTCTTATCGATAATAGTATCATATGTATTTTTACTTATTATTCATTATTATATCTGAAGTCATTAACAATTTATTATTAATGAACAATATGACATTAATATCTGTTCGCAATTTTGGAAATTTCAGAATTTATGAATATGGAGATTTTGGAATTTAAGTTTAGAAATTTAGAAATTTGGAGTTTCAAGAGTTTCATAAACTAGCAAAGGAGATTTAAGACTTCCGGGAACTTGCAAATCAAACATTTGGGAAATTTAGAAATCTTAGGGACTAGAAAATTTGAGAATTTCAAGATTTAAGTCTTTTCATACGTAAGAATTTAGAAATTTCTATATTCGATGGTTTTTCAATTTTGTAATTTGATCTTTTGTAAAAACTTAAAAATATGAAAACCTGGAGGATACTTTCAACAAAAAATAATACAATCCAAATTGAAATACCAATAACTTACAATTAATAAATAATTGATATCGTTTCTACCTTTGTATAAGCATATACTATATTTATTGTATATATATAATAAATGTAATACCTATAAAAGGGGATCCTAATTGTATTCAATATGTTGAGTCAAATTCTTCTATCCCTCTAAAACACCATTTTTAAAAAACGAAACGATGAAACGAGCAGAAAAGGGAAAAATGTTTGGCGCATTTCTCGATCGATGCAACATCACCAACAAACAGAAACGAACAAAAAAGAATCGAGTTTTCCACGCTTTTGACGGTTTTTATAAATCATACCTTTAAAACATTGTCGGAATTCTACTGCTCCAATATTGTGTGTTGTTTTATCAGCGGCAGATAGCCAGCATGAACGTGACGCGTTCAAAACTACACGTTCGCCTCAATTAATGCGGAAATAAAATTCCATTAAGGCAAGCGGCGTGGTTTAATCGAGATCCGCTTTAAAAACGGAATCGGATTAAAGCCGTCGAAATTCGTTATCCAACGTTCGTTATTTGACGCAGGATTCTTCAGCATTTACGCTGCTTGATGCTTCGAATTATACCGTCGAGCGTTAAACCTTTTCTAGACAGCGATGGGTCACTTTTCATCTGAACTTACAGTGTGTAATTTCCACGATCTGGCGGAACAGGATTATCCTATCAAAGGAATACTAATTTTCGTTGAATTTATCGGATTTTCTACCAATAAACAGGATATTCTTTTTAAAGCCATTAATTCATTTCAATTTTCTGGAAGATCTTTTACACAGCAATTTCCAGTAAATATACCAGTTATGTTGCAAATATTTTTATAATTATTTAGTATGTTCATATTATATCTGACACGTTGCATAAATACACCATTCCCCCCCTGTTATTACTTGTCTATTTATTCTTTGAATGCTAATTCGTGGTGTGTCAGCTATTGGAACTTTTAATCGATAAATAAATATTAATTAATAAATCAATTTCCTATGGAATTAACGTCAGTGAAAAGTGCAGGCCAATCAAATAACCGAATGTTATTTTCGGCAAATCGTCTTAATGTACGTGCAGATTCATGAATCGATGCATTATTCTGCATGAAAATTAAATTTTCGTTGTGGTATTCAGTCCAATCATTTTCTGATGTATGGGTATAATCATTACTGTTCATTATTCCATGAAACTTGTCGAAACCATAACCGCGGCACCACCGAAATTGCGTTTCAAAAAATATTTCACATCTGTTCGTATATCGTGCCAATACGAATTGAAAACATCTGGTTAATCTATATTGAATTTTTTCTCGTCACTAAAATTAACCTACAAAAACAAACTGTAACTACAAAACATTCTTTTCTCATAAAATAAATATTTTTACTAATATTTTCCCAATCTGTACTCATGTTTGCTTTAGCGAATGAAAGTCTCGTGGATTTATCTTCGTTTTTCAGCGTGATGCCGATATTATTTTCGTCTTAACAATGTGCGAGATGCTACAACGGTGCTACGGATAATACTTTTTGCAACATTTAATTTGCAATCACCTCGCGGTTGAAGCAGTAACATTGCCGAGTTAGAAGCTAATCGTAGAATTTTACGTTTATCTCGAGGGAGCACTTCTGGAGGATAATCTGAACGCTTCACCTCACCACGGTTACGTCTTTTACTAACATAATCGGCTATAGCACTTTTTGAACGACCTATTTGTTTCGCGATATAACCGTAACCTTTGCCTTCAATGCGGAACGCATCGATCATGGCTTTTTCTCTCTCTGAAGGTTCTTCTCTACGAGGTATTTCACATTTTAACCTTTATAAACGAATCCTATGATGTAAAATGTAACAAATGAAGGTAATATAATAAATTTGTCTATTCATGAAGCTCGATTGACGCCAACATAAAGAGAACATAAAGTTGGTATATTTATGAAATGTCTGAAAGTCAGATTTTATGTAACCAAGCTTTTATACGTCAATTTTTGTACAATTGATTGTTTACATACTACAAAATGTATAATGTTTCTAAACTTAATATTGCGTGTAATATGTTACATTTTTGATAAGTTGAACGTTTCGTGGAAGATATAAACTAGCACACAATGCGCGCATTGTAACCAATTACCTACGACAAACTTATTGCAACAGATGGTTTGGAACACCGTGGTTACCATGTTCTCCTAACCTCAATTTTCTAGATTTCTTTTTATGGGGTTACCTCAAAGATGAAGCGCGTTTGCGTCTATTTGTTTCTGTAAAAGACATGAAAGAATTGAATTACATTATTCGAACATAAGCAATGATCATATTAATTTTCTTATGAAAAATATGAAGAAATACCGTATGAAAGATATAAACAAATTTTGTGTAAAAAATATAAAGAAATTCTGTAAGAAAAAAAAAGGAATTGTGTTCACAATGCGGAAACGCAACGTTTGAACGTCTTTAACGAAATACACGACTTATATAATTTATGAGACACCACATAATAAATTAAAAATAATTCTGAATTTATAGTCAATCTTGTCTAATTCTTGTTATTTTACTTACAATAGTTAAATTGGATTTATAATAAAAAATGAGTTGACTATTCAATACCCACTTCTATGATTATAAAGTGGCGAAATTTAATCACTGTTCTTTCAGTGCCAATTAATAGTCCATCACAGACAACTCACGTGTGAACAGTTATTGCAAACTTGCAATGTTTTGACGATTGACGAACTGCGTACACAAGCCAGTATACACAGTGAAATATTTTTGATGGTTGTCGTTGGTCGATTTTTATCACTTGCTTGTAAAGGATTGCTGTTTTTTAATTGACGACTCGTGGATGCTTTTTTTATTTCCTACGATGGACAAAATTGGTACGTGTTGTTTGACAATCAAACGAGATAAACAAAATTTGTACCGTTTTCTCTGAATGAAACGCTACAATTGATTTGAAAAATTGCTATGCTGTAGGAACAACGTGCAGGCGACAAAATTTATTATAAAATTGATTACGAAAAATAGCATTCTCATTTTTACAAATAAATCACTTCTGTTTTTGTAATTGTTTTTAATTAATGAAAGGGAATATACCAAAATTAGTGAAGGTTACTAACTTACATACATATTACAAATTTCTTAATTTACATATTATAAATTTCTTAATTTTTCAATTCTTAAATTTCAGAATTTCCGAATTTTATAATTTATAAATTTACAAAACATATTTAACATTTTTAAATCCTAGGATATGCATTTTGTGATTTCAAAAGTATTTAAAATTTGAAATTTGTGAATTAAAGAATATATAAATCCACGAATTTTATAGTTCTCAGTTTGACAAATTTACTAATTGCTAAGTTTAAGAATCTTCAATCTCCAAAGTTTCAAATTTCCACACTCGATTTAGGAGTGCAAAGAGTTAATAACTGGAGAACGAAAATAAAAAATGCTGTAAAAACCATTCTTCAAAAACTTGTATTTTCTTTATGAAAACAGTGAAAGTGCCCCTTACTATACAATTACCTAATCGAGAAATTATTAAATATTCTATACTTGATATTTATAATTCGCATCCAAATTACTATTTATTTCCTAATCCGATATCTTCAAACACTGAAATGTTTAGTAACTGAACTGCAAATATAAAGTGCTGTAAATAATATTTTTTTAAAACTTGTCTTGTTTATAGAAACAATATTCAATAAATTTAAAGCAATCTGTTTTCTGCTATATAATTATCAATCAAAATCGGAACCCTCCGCTTCCTAAATAATTACCAGGACAATTTCTCAGCGAGTTTTACGAGCAACAAAACAAAACTGGCTGATCCTTCGCTGTTGAGGGACAGGGAGATAAGGCGGACCACATTTTCTGCTTTCACGCGAGCAAATTCTACGGTTTCGTGGTCTCAGTCGGTCATGTTGACAAACGAAAGAGCCAAGCCGCTCTACCTAAGCCAGCACGTCGCTGATATCTCTGTTCCTTTGATGGCCAACCGCCGTCCAGAGATTCGATGTCTACGTGTACGTGTGCTCTTCAAGGTTTAAGTGGGGTACCGTGACCCCTCGACCTTCTTGAACCAGTGACTCGATGAGTGTCTGCTGTGTACAACCGATTCGCTGAGCATATCGAGTTGCGAACACTTTTGCTAGTCACTCGATGAGAACGCGTCTCTTCGGACATCGAGAAAAACGTTGATAGATGACACAAAAATATGGTTTTCGGGATACTGTTACACACATTGTTATTCGGACACTGCAGTACTCCTGCATTTTTATTATTATATACGGGAGGAAATGATTTATAAGAAATCAGGAAAGAGGACCAATAGGGTCTGATATTAATACGATTGAACTAAATACTCTGGTTTTGGATGACACACGTTATTTTGTCTAAGCTAAATGCATTACATTCTAGCTAGTTTTTAAAATTATGGGAAGATACAACAACTTTGGAACAGAAAAATTAACAAAAAAGTGGCATTTTTTAATATATTATTTAAACAAATGCGAATTTTTTAAATCCGGATTCCTCATTAAAAAACACAAAACTTTGCAATTTAAACCATCCCTCTAGCTCTACTGGTTCTTGAGATATTCAACAAAATATGATTCACACCCCCCACTTTGGGGGCTATTTTCACCCCCTTAACATGAATGTCGGCAGCTAAAACAAAATACGTGTCGAATATTTTTCCGAGAACTATATTATACATAAGTTTCATCAAAATCGGACATTATCAACTCGGGATGGTCCCTTGTTAGTCCATTTATTCACTAATTGGGAATCTACTGATTCCACGCGTTGTTTAATCTGATGCTGCGACACATATACGTTAATCATCCTAGCCACGAATTCCAAAAATACATTATTCGTAAAACACATTAGTCGTAAGGGCTCAAGTCATACTCCTCCGCTAAAATAAAAATTATACTTCCTGAGGGCATGGCCCAGCCATAAAGAAATCCCTAATCCATCAAGTCAAGATTTTACATCGTTGCATTACACCCTTGTTCGAAATTGTAATTAGTTAAGTTTCAGAGTGATCTAAGATTGCATTTAACCCCTTAATCTATAAGATTTTCGACAGTTGCGTCAATCGAAGCTACCTAATTATTACTACAGTGTTAAATAAAGAACATTGAAATGTTCGGTATATTTTGGATTTAGCGATCTTCAATAATACAAATAACAATTGGTATCGAACTCAAAACTCGGTTTTTATACAAATACGATTTGTCACAAATATGGTTTGTCACATTTGAACTGTAACACGTGTCACAAGTCTGTCTTGATGTTATAAACCAAAGGGTTAATAAAAATTTCGTTCTCGGAAACAGTCAATCTCTTCACCCGGACCCCAACACTATTTATTTTGTGGCGTGTTTCCACGTCCACAATCAGGACAAGAATGTCCTCTCGGCAAAACGTTGGTCGCGAGGATATCAACGTCACTATGGCCCTTGACGACTATTCATTGCCCTTTTGGCCTCGAAAAACTTTCCCTTGGGACCAGGAAAGTGTTCTGGCAAAACGCACATGGCCCGCTTTGACTTTTTGCATTTATGTAAACTTTAACTTTTCTAACTTTCAAATGAATATTACAGCAGAAAGAAGTTGTTGATAGTTTTTAAGGATAAATTTCCAAAAAGCCCCCACACTCGATCACCTTTATTTTGACATATGTTATCAAGATAATGATATATCTTTGAATAACACTTACAAGGCTAAAGTCGTGACTATTATTCACTAAGAAGTTATTATATATAAGCGAATATCAAAGTTATGCCGCAACTCCTGTATTTTCCGTTACAACTGAAATTGGGATTCTCTAATCTGATTATAATTGATATGATACTGCAAAATGGTGTTGATATTTATATGAAAAAATAAAAATTAGGCACTGTCATGAAATCCTTAAGGTGTCAAAAGACCTCGTGGTAGAAATAAGTATGCCATATGCACATTTTTAGATCTAGGATGAGCTGGAAGAAAATGATATCGCTGAATTAATTTAACAACTATTATATGAAAAGTCAAGAAATTAATTGTGGAGAAATGATCAACTTAGAGAATAATTTTAAGTTAAAATTTGAATGGTGTCTTTTGACATCTCTTGGTAGAAATAGTGTTAACGCGACTAACTGTAAAAGCGATCAAGTAATTTGCACTGGTGTTATCTGAAGTTTTTGGGTTTCGTTCTGACACCGAGGTAATTGGATAAGTCTTGTTGATGATGCCGGTTACCACAGCTCAGCTACGTTCTCATAATCTGAATTTTCAAACTTTTTCTTTTCTCAAGCTTGCGTACCGACTGTTCTTAATCGCGTGTTTTTCTTCGGGAGTGAAATGTCATATGTCTGTTAGAGTGAGCGAAATTACGAACGTTTACATCCCTCGCTTTTTATGTTTCTAAAATGTTATGAAAGTGTCTTGTACAACGTGTGCGATGATAAATCTCAGGCAATTTACAAATCTACGTAATAATACTTAATATACATGTGATTGGAAGTGTTAACTTTAGTTTACATATTTTGCATGTTTTATAGATTCTGAGCGATGTCAGAACAAACGCTATATTTAATATATTTCCAACTGTGAGTACTATAAATATAAATATAGAAAATTCAATAGTTGACGATTTTAAATTTTTATTAACCCATAGTCACGCTGGGGTATAAAACAATCCAACCAATTTAACTTTGATTTTTGTCATTTTATATCTTAAATATCTGAATAAATACCTTTTTTGAAACATCGATATCTTTAATATTTTCTCTTCAAAGTATTGCATCTCAGGAGTATTCATTTAAAATTTTAGCTCTTTATACCAAAATCAAAAAAAGTTTTGAATTTTTCTATGAAAACCAACATTTTTCAATTTTGTTCACATTTCTGAATTTTTCTTCATATTAAATTGAACTCAGCTGTGAAATATGTTGAAACAACTTTCAAAGATTATTTATAATTTTTTTTCAATTAAAATAATAAGAAGCTTCTTTGAAAAAAACATTTTTACTTGGCTAAGGTCTTAAACGTCTTAGTGTGGCAGGTATGTTCATTAAGGGTACATACACAACTCAAAATCATTCCCAAATTAAAGACATAAAATATTTAATAACACACTACGTTTGTAACAGAGGTTAATTGGAAAAATTATTGTCCAATTTTCTAACGCGTTGCGACGACGGGCAGTGCGCAATAAATCCCGTTCATTTATGGTCTTTCATAATTCACACGATTTCTAGCTTCCCTCTATTAACACGAACTACGTACACGATCGTAGAAACTCAATAAAGTCGTCCCATTGAAAAAAATGTTTCATGAATTAAAAATCAGACGAAATTAGCATTTCTATTGAAAAGGTCAGACGAATCGATAGGAAGGGTTAAACGATTGAAGTTCCGGTTTCGACGAAAACAGCGCGTCCATTCAAACTCATAAGCTGAATCTGTATAAAAGTCAGAGTGGCAGGAGGTGGCTTTATATCCACGATAGAAGTGGAAACGCCATAGAATTGCTATTAAGTAAGCAGAAGAGACCACTTGTACTTTTTCAGACTCTCTCGTGTGCTCTGAACAAGTTCACCTTTCCGAATTAGGAACATCTGGTGGAGAAACTGAGAAGCACCGGTGATGCTTGTTTCTCCCGCGAAAAAAACGAGGATAGCAGCAATTTTGACGATGCAAGATTTCATAAATCCCCAAATTTTTCAATCTTCAAATTATGAAACTACCAAATTTGTAAATTTTTCAATTTGTAAATTGTCAAATTCACAAGTTCCCAAAGTTACAAACTCTCATTACTGAATTTTCGAGTTTCGAAATTTCCAAATTTATGAAGCCCCAAATTTACAAGTGTATAAAATCTGAAAGTTCTGAAAATTTTTAATTTTCAAATTACCAAACCCCAAATTTAAAAATTTAAAAATATGTAAATTGTCAAATTGTCAAATTGATAAATTGACAAATCTTCAATCTCCAAATTTTCAAATTTAAAAATTTATGAAGTTTCCTTTCAAGTTTATAAATCCTGAAATTTTTCAATCCTTAAATTATCAAACTTCTAATTTTTTTAATTTTCAGATTTCTAAATTCCTAAATTATCATATCACCAATTTTCGCATGTAAAAATTTGTAAATTCGTAAAATTTTAAATCTCCATTTTCCAAATTCCCAAATTCCCAAATTCTAAAATTGTCAAATTTACAATTTCCAAATTCCCATATTCCTAAATTCTAAAATTGTCAAATCCCCAATTCCTAAATTCTAAAATTGTCAAATTCCCAATTTCCAAAGTTCCCAATTCCTAAATTCTAAAATGGTCAAATCTCCAGTTTCTAAATGTACAACTTCCTACATTTTCGATCAGTACGTGTGGTCAATACAATATTGTCTACAAATATTGAAAACAGTAAAATATTAGCAATTCGATATTTGAATGTTGAACATCTCAGGTTTCCATTAAAATATCAAAAAATTGTAGTATATTAAAATTAACGACCATTTCATACAATAACAAGGAAGACATAAGTTACTTTCTAATGATTTATTTAACAACTTTTTTGAATGATTCGTTGTATTTGAATAATTTAGATCAATTATGTCACCCTATTATAAATACACGTATTACCACCAATAAATGAGCCCTTCATTGCACAAATCGATTTACTGCATAAAACAAAAAACGGAGAAAAGCGATGAAATAATGTGCATTGGTTTTTGAAATTCTTTTTATAATATAAATTCAAATTTTTGTAAAATGAATACAGATGTAGCTTTCATCTAAAAGATATTAAATTAGAAGAAAGAATAACCAAATATTTATCGTCAAAGATGTAAAAATAAATGTACTTTATTATTGAGTGGCCTAAAGAATATTTTAGTCTTTTAATGGTGTTAACCATTTATGTTTGGGAAAATTTGTGTAAATATAAAAAGTTATGATTATATCAAGTGCTTTTACTCTTAGATTTAAAATTTTTTATAAAGTGGTGTTAATCGATTTGTGCAGTGAACGGCTCAAATTCGTCGCTGATTTTAACAAAACTAATTAATTATACAGTCATTGACAAATTTTAATCTTAGAATTGTTATTGAATAATACTAATTTATCATATTTTTCATGTTGACAATCCTAATATATTTCCGATGTTCCAAAATCGGACAGTTGATACCTCAACTTAACGTAAAACTTAAGAATTTTCAAATCCGGAAAAATATCTCCAATAATTTATTAATTGATGAGACTATTTAATCATTTGCCGAAGAAAGATGAAGTTTTATGCTCAAAATCATACAATTTCGATAACAACTGTACTGAAATTAACGAATTAGGGATCTCTGGTGGAGAAACTGAGAAGCTTTGACCATCCTTATCTCTCTAAAAAAGGAAAGCAACAATTTCGACGATGCAAGATTTTTAAATGAAAAAAATTTTCAAGGAAAGAATTACTGTATTTAAAAAATGTACAATTGAACAGATATTGAAAATTTCAAGAAATTACATATTTCATAACAGAATTTGATATAATTCACGAACTGATCTTTTTTCTGAATGAATGTTAAGACTGGTTTATGTACAATATTTAAAAAATTTGTCCTATGTAAAAACATGCAGTTCAGTGAGAAAAGAACTGTAAATTATTGTAACAATTAATACGATAAAAATGTTACTAATTTGGTCTAAATGTTAGATATGAATTGAAGGAGTTATGAAATTACGAATATTTTTTCCGTGGAATAACACAGTGTATGAGAAGAAGTACCTCACACATTTTCTATGTTTCTCCAGTTTCTAATTATTATTCAAGTTGTGGAATGGGTTACATTGGGGGAATGGGTTACAAGGGTGCAGGGCAAAGGTCCAATGCTAATGAAGCTGTTATTTCTTCTTGAATGTCGGCAATGCGGTGTAGAAGGCATTTATTTGAGTTTTAGGAGTTTCGGTAGAAAAATAGTCGATAAATTAGACTACCGAACTGAGTTCTAGAAGAACATTTCTAGAACTAGAACATTTCGTTTACAAAACAATTACTTTACTATGGGTTTCCATTTAAATTTACTGTAACACAGTTGTACGTTTACATGTTAAACGTTGACAAATAAAATACAGGCGTTCTATAATAATACTACAACTAAAATATTATTAAAATGAAATTAATTATAAACTAAATTTTCGTTACATGACTTTTAATTTTTTTTTATTGAAAATAAGTACAATTTACTTACTGCAAATATAAAAATAAGTATATTTGATAACAAGAAAATTTAATAAATAAATAATAAACAAATTTTACTAATTTTAGAAAATAGACAAACAAGTGATATGATATTGAAAAGAAGAAGAGAAAAAATGAAGAATGACATTATATGTGTTCATGTAAAAAAAGGAAAATGTTATTAAGGACAAATATTTTCGATAATTTTATTGGAAAAAGTCGTCTAAATATGTACTATTTTTACTCTAAAAACATTGAAAATTCTTTAAATTTGAAATTGTTCTAGCAAGGTGGTTGACCAGAACACGATTCAAAAGTAACCATACAATATTTAAAAAATAAATATGGCAATAAACTCATTAGGACACGTATCTTGTCTTGAACATGTGGATTTATATGACCTTATTTCATCTAGTTAATTTCAGTAACACATGATATAAGTTCGGTCCTAACTTTTTTGGACAACCTTATGCCGGATGGCTCACGCAACTGTATCAGATTACAACTCTGTTACCAGTCGCAATACAGAAAACTAAAAAAGGAAAAAGATGAATGATCCAAAGAGTACTATATTCAGGGGACCAAATTTTTAAAAATGCAGCAGAACATATGCATTCAACAACTGAATTATTTTTTTTTAATGGAAATGTAATCTTTTTACACAGTTGGACTTCTTTCGTTACTTTACGTAAAAATGTATCGGGGAATGAAAATAAAAAAATTATTATTTTTCTAGGTATTGTAAAAAAATGTTATTGAAAAAGATGCTGAAACACTTCATGGCAACTAAATTTGGAATTTGATTTAAATCCCCTTGAATTTTTCTATGTGGTTATTTAAAAAATGAGATTTATTCAAATCCTATAAAATCGAGGATCTAAAAAAATAGGTAAAGCAATATGCAATAATAAACAGATCGCCTTAACTCAGTTATGAAAACAATTACAAAATGTCTAAAATGTCTACAGTGTAATACAGAAGCGTTTTAACATGTTTAATAAAGATATTTTCCTAAAATACCTCGATAACAAATCATTCCTTCACTAGTGTACCCCAAACCTTTTTTACGTCGAATAGCGAGATGAATTCACCTGCGTAAAAAAATTATACATTTCCAGTTAAAAAAACAATACAATCGTTGAATGCACATGCATCACTGCGCTTCCAAAAAAAACTTGGTCCCACGAATATAGTACTCTTTGAACCATTCATCTTTCTGACATTTTTCTGTATCCGCACTGATAACGGAGTTATAATCTGATACAGTTATGTGAACCACTCCTATATAAACAACAGATAAATGAAAAATAAAAAATTATATGAAAATGTTAAATTTATCTGATTTAATATTACGGGATCATTTGCGCTGTAAAAGTTACTTTATCTTATGAGGAATTTTGATCTAGGTAAATTTGCAACATGATACAACAAAGAGTTAGAAATGTTCATATGGATAAAATAAAATAAGAAATTGACCAATATTGATTTCTTTATATAAATAATTAATGCAATACGAATCTTACTGAATGTTATTTGTTTTCATGAATATTTTGACCTTCGAAAATCATTTTATATCGTCAGAAAATTTATGTACAAGATACCATGTTTATTTATTATAAACTTTTTTCATCTTTTCAAAGATTTCGAAAAAAATTCCATTGAGTTTTACACGTAATTAGCTGGTATTATATATTTATCGTTGCTCAATGTTTCTCATTTCCATTTTAGTGGCACGCTGTCACTTACTCGCTAATTACTCTTTACCAACTAAAGCAATTAACACTTTGACAGCTATATCCGTTTTCTTTCATCTGTATGTAACTGAAAGTGATATATCGGTATTAAGAAAACCTGTTTTATATTTGGTCAGTGATTGGAACCGTACGTTTATTATACTAAAATTATCGTTTCTAAATAGGTAAAAATAAATACTTATATATTTTCTTATAGTATACTTTATATCGTAATAATATACCTTCACCGTCATTATGTATAATATCTCGCAGAATGATAAAATAAAAAAGTTTAATAACTGTAACGAAGACTGAAATATATTTTAGGAAGATGGACATGAAAAACCAGCCATCCGAGAAATGAAGAAACAGACTCCCCTTCTATTATCTCTATGTCAAAGTTTGTATTACTGTATGATTTCCAATAATGAAATAAATTTTATATTATATTTAGACATTTTTTAATTTCGAAACTTGGAAACTTGAAAATTTAGGAATTTCAGGAGTTGAGGAGATAGGAATTTGAGAATTTCACTACTTAGAATTATTCGGAATTTGGAAATTTGAGGTTTAGGGATTTGAGAATTCAGGAAATTCAGAATTTCTAAAATTATGATTTTCAGAATTTTCGAATTTCGAATTAGAAAATTTGAGAATTTTGAAATTTGGGGATTTGGTTATTCGAAAATTCTGTAATTTGGTGATTCGGAAATTTGAATATTTCGAAATTTAGAAACTTAGAAATTTAGAAAGTTAGAAATTTAGAAACTTAGAAATTTAGAAATTTAGAAATTTAGAAATTTAGAAATTTAGAAATTTAGAAATTTAGAAATTTAGAAATTTAGAAATTTAGAAATTTAGAAATTTAGAAATTTAGAAATTTAGAAATTTAGAAATTTAGAAATTTAGAAATTTAGAAATTTAGAAATTTAGAAATTTAGAAATTTAGAAATTTAGAAATTTAGAAATTTAGAAATCTACAAATTTTAAATTTGGGGACGAATTGCTATGAGTTTGGGGATTAGAGATTTTGAAAATTGTGTAAGTTGGAAATTTGAATATTTGAGACTTCTGTGATTCGAAAATTTGAGAGTTCAGCACTTTGAGAATATGGCAATTTACTAATTTGGTTATTTGAAAATTTTGAAATTTAGGGATTTCTAAATTCAAAATTTCGATGTTTTAGAATTTGAAAACTTCAATATTTGAAATATTGTCGATTCGAAAATTGTAGAGTTTAGAAATTTGACAATTTGGAAATTTACTAATTTGGTGATTCGGAAATTTGAAGATTTGGAACTTTAGGAATATGGAAATCTACAAATCTTAAGATTTGCTCATTTTAGAAAGTAAAAATTATGTAATTTCGTAATTACAAAATTTGAGTACTTGAATATTTAAGAATTTTGGGATTCAAAAACTTGAAAATTTTGAAATTTTCTAATTTGACTATTCAGAGTTGAAAATTGAAAATTTGAAAATTTAGAAATGTAAAAATCTACGTATTTTGAAACTTCAGTGGACAATTTGTTAATTTGAATATTTGAAAATTGGGAAATTTATAAATTTTGATACTTGATGATTTTGAAATTTGATACTTCAATCACTTAAAAATTTCAACATTTGTGGATTCGGTAATTTGGTTCCTTGAAAATTTCACAATTTGGGAATTTTTAAGCTTACTAATTTGTATTATAAATCGATGACGAGTGTTCTCCATATACTCTCTGAGTGACCTTCATACATATACAACATGTAAGTCTTAGACTAAATTTATTGATAAATAAAAATTTTTAAAATTTACATTTAAAAAACGAAACTTCACTATCATATCTTTTACATCAATCAACCTAACCTAACCTAACATTAAAACATTTTCATCTTCGTCAAAATATACATCCCACTTTATCCTGCAATTTCCATATAAACAATTTTTGGTGTCATCAATAGTTCTTGAAATATCGCACTACATTTCTTTTTCCGCATATTTATTTACACCGTGCCTTGTATCTCATTTGCTCAAAAAGATTATAAAACTGTAAAACATGTTAAATTCTCTCCTGCAAAATTATATCAGCCTCCGTATAAAACGGTATGCCACAAATAAATGAAATAAAAGAAGTCACCGACGATCAAATACGACGTTACATGACCCGGTATGAACGGGAATAGCAGCAAGTGTAAGTGTAAGCTACCATTTCCGAGGACAAGAAAATGTACGCGTGTTCACAGCATACGTCGCGTCCGTTCAAATGGAAAAGAAAGATGTCGTCTTGCTTCTCGAATGCAACGCGCGAGGCTGCGGCAATAAATCAAAGCGAAATCCCGTTGCTTTCGATTCCGAAGCAAAGGGGTGCTTTTCAGGTCCACGGCTCTTGGGAGGTGTCGTGCTACGAAAAAGCTATTCGTCATCCATGCCCACCATACCTTTCTTCTCCCTTTTGCCTTTCTTTTCCGACCGAACACCTCCACGCCCAAATGTCTTCGAAACCACCCACCCATCCCGAGACCGTTTGCTCTTCTCCTCCGCTTCCGTCTTCTTCCGCGTCCTTTTTTATTTCTTTCACTCTTCGCGTCGTACTGAGATCTCTCTTGATCCGTGAATCCGCTTGTCGGTTTATCTTGGCAAGGAAATAGAGAGACTCTGGTTTAATGGACCTCGAGGATTACCCCGGCTGAGAACCGTTGCCCGAATTGGTCAACGACAGGGAAAGATTATGTTATTACCGACGGATACTTTGTGGATGCCGGTGCATCGAAAGTGCAGATGATTGTTTGTCGATTCTGGTGAGATATCTTTATCTCTGCAACTTTCACTTGCATTTCTTCAGTTTTGAACAAGAATGTGCGTTTCCGACGGGTACTTTGTAAATAGGGGTACATCGAAAATGCAGATCATTTTTACTCACTTTTGGTTAGGTACTTTATCTCTATAACTTTCTTTCGCATTTTTTCAGTTTTGAGAAAAATTATGTTATTACCGACGGATATTTTGTAAATGGAGGTACATCGCAAGTGCTGATAATTTTCGTTTAATGGATTTTAGTAAGATACTTTATCTGCAACTTTCTGTTAAATTTGTTCAATGTTGAAAAAGGTTATTTTATTATCGACGGATATTTGGTAGATAGAGGTACAACGAAAATGCAGATGATTTCCTTTAATTTTAGTGAAGTACCTTATCTGCAACTTTCTCTTGCATTTCTTCAGTTTTGAGAAAAATTATGTTATTACCAACAGATACTTGGTAAATAGAGGTACATCGAAAGTGCAGATGATTTTCATGGATTGTTATGAGATACTCTATCTGCACCTTTCTTTGCATTTCTTCCGTTTTGAGAAAAACTATAATTATTGACAAAAATTTTGTGGACGATGAAGTGTCTAAAGTGTAGATGATTTCCATTCGAATTGGAAGAGATACTTTATCTGCAACTTTCTGTTACATTTTTTCAATATTGAAAAAAATTACGTTATTACCGACAGATATTTGGTGAACAAAGATGCAGCGAAAGATTTACATTTCATTTTGGTGAACTACTGTATTCCTGTAACTTGTGGTTGCATTTCTTCAATTATGAAACAAATGTGTTACGAAAGTTCTACCCATTTTTGAATTAAATGAAAATATTAGTTTGCCACAGTGAAAACTGATGTATGTGATCAGACACTACAGTGCGTAATCATGGTTATTATTCCTTAAATACTGATTCGTAGTATATAAACAATAAATTGGATAATTACGTATTAACGTAAATAATAAACTTAATTATTTAAAACCTGACTTTCAGACGTTTTATAAATATACCAACCTTATGTTCTCTTTATGTTGGCGTCAAGCGAGCTTAATAAACAAACAAATTCAATATATTACCTTCATTTGTTACATTTTACATCATAGGATTCGTTTATAAAGGTTAGAATGTGAAATACCTCGTAGAGAAGAACCTTCAGAGAGAGAAAAAGCCATGATCGATGCGTTCCGCATTGAAGGCAAAGGTTACGGTTATATCGCGAAACAAATAGGTCGTTCAAAAAGTGCTATAGCCGATTATGTTAGTAAAAGACGTAACCGTGGTGAGGTGAAGCGTTCAGATTATCCTCCAGAAGTGCTCCCTCGAGATAAACGTAAAATTCTATGATTAGCTTCTAACTCGGCAATGTTACTGCTTCCACCGCGAGATGATTGCAAATTAAATGTTGCAAAAAGTATTATCCGTAGCACCGTTGTAGCACCTCGCACATTGTTAAGACGAAAATAATATCGGCATCACGCTGAAAAACGAAGATAAATCAACGAGACTTTCATTCGCTAAAGCAAACATGAGTACAGATTGGGAAAATATTAGTAAAAATATTTATTTTATGAGAAAAGAATGTTTTGTAGTTACAGTTTGTTTTTGTAAGTTATTTTTAGTGACGGGAAAAAATTCAATATAGATTAACCAGATGGTTTCAATTCGTATTGGCACGATATACGAAAAGATGTGAAATATTTTTTGAAACGCAATTTCGGTGGTGCCTCGGTTATGATTTGAACATATTTATGGATTCATGGAAAAAGCTCCCTAGTATTTATTTTCCATCGAATGAACAGTAATAATTATATCGATATACTAACAATTTATTTAAAACCCTACTGGACAAAACACTGCGATAAAAATTTAATTTTCACGGAGGATAATACATGGATTCATAAATCACATATTTTACGGTGGTTTGCTGAAAATAACATTCGATTATTAGATTGTCCTGCACCTTCTCCTGACGTTAATCCCGTGGCAAATTTACGAGGAATATTGGCACGAGCGATTTTTTCAAATAATCGTATATATCCAAATGTAGGTGAATTAAAACTTGCAATGTCGGTCTCATGAAGCAACGTGAAGGAAAGTGTAGTAAACAATATAATTGGAGGTATGCTAATTCGAATTTCAGATATAATTCATGGCGGTAGGAACACGATTTATTAAGTTTCGTATTTTTTTACACAAAACAGGACAAAACAGTTTTTTGTAAACGGTTAAGAAAACTTAATTTTCTTAGTTTATCTATGAAACGTCTGAGAATTAGTATTTATGGAAATCAGAACAATATTTATATTCATTTTATACAATTTATTATTTACACACTACGAATTATTGTGAAAATAATATTGGTCATAATTTTGAACAGAAAACTCAGATTAATAAAAATAAGGAGAGTTGGTATAATTATTAAGAACGAGGGTACTTAATTCTTTAATTTCACGTTTTAATGTATTAGTGTATCATTGTTCCAACATCGAGAGCCCTCGAATGTTGCTTTTATTTGCTTTTAGTTTGCTTTTAGTTGATTTAATTGAATTTGCAGTGGTAGTCATCGTTGACCACCATGGCAATCGACGGGTTAATATTTACTGAACAGTACCGGGTGATTCCGAAATGGTGGTACAATAGGAAAGAGGGCGAATCATGAATAAATAAATGAAAAAAGAGAATAAAATTTTATTTTAAGCAACATTTTTTTAATCTCCAAATTTCAAAATCCACATTCCAAAAATTTTAACTTCTAATTCTCAAACTTCTAACTTATAAAAATTTTAAAATTTCTTAATTTTCTTAAACTTCCAAATCTTCAGATTTACCAATTTCAAATTCCCAAATCCCTAAGGTCCCCAATTTTCATATTCCCAAATCCCCAATTTCCTCAATGTCCAAATTTCCAAATCCCCAATTTCCTCAATGTTGAAAATAAACTTATAAATTTTCAAATTAGCAAATAACAAGGCCCACAAATTTCTAACTTCTCAAATGTCTTAAATTAAAAAATAGTCTTAATGTTTTTTAAAGGGAACCATATACGTTCTTATGCAGGTTTTTTCTTTTGCATGAAAAAGAATAAACCTTACTCTTTTGCTGAAAAAGAATGTTAAAATCACATTTATAAAATAGTTGATAACGAATAAGATATTTTAAATTAGAAAGTGAAATGGAAAAAGTTTGAAATATCCCAGGAATATTTATTTTTAATTACGTTTGTTTCGCGTATAATCTCGTAAGCTCATATCACGAATGCTCCGTACAATGGTTAATATTACGATTTCCATTCAAATCGCGTGAAATAGTAAATGTGAAATGCGGTGGAACTATGTTTGATCTGATGGGCTTTCAGAATTATAAATTGTGTACAGAGCAAGTGGAAATTTCATGTGTTAGAGTTTGTAATTAAGATTAGAGCAGTCTATAATCTCATAAACTTGTAGCACGAATGCTTTCAGCTATAACCGAATAATAATAATTAATGGTACGATTTCGTTTAAACCGTATTAAATGGCAACAGTATAATATGATAAAGGTTTATTTACTTTCATCCGCTTTCACGGTTGTAAATAATACGTGTTGTACATTAATAAAGATCAAAATTCAAAATGGAACATCGGAGTGACACAAAATGTACATTTATTCAAAAAATTTGTTTAATTAATCCTGTCAGTAATTTATTGAGAGAAATTAGGCCTTGCTATGTAAACATGTATCTCTCGTATCTAATGGGTTTTTTCGTGAGTAAATAGTCTACAAAATAAAACATTATAAAATTTATATACAGGGTGTCACATCTAACTTGTTCATCTTGAACATCTTGCTTATTTTTTGTGATAAAAGAAAATATTAGAGGAAAACATTATGTTAATCAAACGGGCAAATATTATAGTGGTAAAAAATTTTTTGTCAAGGTCATTTCTTCCGAGATTTCAAGCTTCTGATAAGTAGACAAATGACTATAACATTTTTTCGTAATTACTGTCATTGTTACTTTCGTCCTGATCAATCAGGGCCTTTACATTTCTAAATTTTCTTATTTTTATATTTTATAACTTCTTAAATTCTAAAATTTTTAAACTCATAGATTCTTAGATTTCCTCCTAGTTCTCAAATTTGGAAATCTTCAGCCGACTTTCTTCAGTTAACATTCAAAATTAATTAATTAATCAAAAATGTAATTCTCAAAATTGTAAATTTCAGAATTACCAATCACCTATGTCATCAAATCACCTACTTCCCAAATTTCTAAATTATCAGCCGACTTTGTTTAATCAGTAAAAATTAATAAAAAAGAATAACATAATTATTCTGTTGATATGCAACACATGTTTCATATTATATTACATTACTTCTCTACATCGCTAATTTAAACTTCAATTTATATTGTCACTTGTTAAAATTGTGAAACATATGTAATTTCCTTCCTCCACATTATATTTCTTTGTACGATTTAAATTTCCAAAGATTGTAATCTAAAATGAGATTTAAATCGTGAACCGCAAGTAAATAAATGACATTCGACAAATATATGTAGACTTTTGTGACTGACTGTAAATGAAGAATTATGATTCGCAGGAAGGAAACATAACATGGAATCAAAAGTGGATATAACCTCGAAATGTAACGCCTTAAAGCACCGAAGCACGTCGTGGAAAAGTGAGTATAAAAAATTATGCTTCCTTCTGAACGATATCATCACGAGTCAAGTGGACCGTTTGCCATATTATTACGTCGACGTCTGGCAGGATACTCGGATCGAGATACATGTCGTGACATTATAGCAAAGTACAGCAACACCTTGAATACTGTAATGCCAAACAATTCTTCCGACAGCCTATGGATCGAGTTTATA
Organism: Megachile ligniseca; assembly: GCA_945859555.1. Classification (NCBI taxonomy): domain Eukaryota; kingdom Metazoa; phylum Arthropoda; class Insecta; order Hymenoptera; family Megachilidae; genus Megachile; species Megachile ligniseca. Next base: position 2,461,851 of record OX243778.1, read on the forward strand.
CTGTATTAAAACTGATATTCAATTCGAAGAAATCAATTTGATTTTGCACGATTCACATGTATCAATGCGTTGAGAAAAATACTCGTAATAAATAAAAATAATTTATTTTATTTTTCATAAATAACAAATTTTTTTTGTAAAAAAATAAAATACATAAATGAGAACACGTTCCGAACTTTGAACATAATAAGTTACTAATTTTACAAATAAATGAAATAATAAATGATAAAAATGTCGAGATTGTTATAATTAGAAGCATTAATAATTAATAATTTGACGAGTGAATAGTTTAACATAATTAACGCACTAAGAAGTTTTAAAAATGAACTATTGTTAATTTTGTTGAAAAAGATATAAAGAAAAACTTAATAAGTTGGATAAAACAGATGGTTAAATTTAAGGTTGACATTTAATTACCATGAATCAGAGATGTAATATTCAAATTTTAAATAAACAACTTTAGAAATTTTCATGTAAGGAAATTTTAAATCATTAATTTAGAAAATTGGAATTTTAAAAATTAAAACAGTTGGAAAATTTGGAAACAAGAAAATGAGATAATTGGAAAATTGGAAAATTAGAACAATTGAAGCAATTGAAAAATAGAGAAATCAGAAAACTGAACGATTAGGGAATTTAAAAATAATAGAAAAATTGAAAAAATGAAGAATTGAAGAATCGGAAGAATCGAAGAATCGAAGAATCGAAGAATCGAAGAATCGAAGAATCGAAGAATCGAAGAATCGAAGAATCGAAGAATCGAACAAATGAGGAATTGAAGAATTGAGGAATTGAAGAATTGAAGAATTGAAATATTGAAGAATTGAAATATTGAAAAATTGAAATATTGAAATATTGAAAAATTGAAATATTGAAAAATTGAAATATTGAAAAATTGAAATATTGAAAAATTGAAATATTGAAAAATTGAAATATTGAAAAATTGAAATATTGAAAAATTGAAAAATTGAAAAATTGAAAAATTGAAAAATTGAAAAATTGAAAAATTTTGAAAACTGGGAAATTGTTTACCTATCAGTTACTTATCATTTTTATATAACATTACAAGTTTTATATTAGATTAATTAAATACAAAGATCAATTTTCGTTACTTATTCATCGCTATAGATGTGTACATTTAAAAATGTTTTAAATCGAAAGAATTCCATTCGGGAAAAGGATAGTCTGAAAAAAATGGATCTGACAAGGTAATTGAGATACTCAATCACGATACAGACTTCAGATTACTACATTTACGAATCAATTTATGTCACCTAATATTTACGGCTCTTCCATCATCATAAATATGTCTGAGAACTTCGAAAAGCAAAAAAGTCACGTTACGAAAAAATAACATCAAATGAAATTAATTAACAAGTATAAATATGAAGTTACTGCAGATGCATGCCATATTTTTAAATTCAGAAGTTATATTTTTCTCCACTGTGCTATTAAATATTAAAATACTTACAAATGTACGTAAATATAAATTAAACATGTATATTTAAACATAAATACTTGTACCATACATGCATTTACTAAATACATATATTTAAATATAAATACTCATCCAGTAATTAATTACGAAAACAAAATATTAATAATTCATTTATCGAAAAAACTTCATTTCTTTGCTAATATTATTTTCCTAACACAGCAAAAAGATCATTTTCCAGAATATTAAAATTCTCCGCACAGTAGAAGCTATTAAATTAAATTGACAAATTTATGAATAAAGATGCTAAAGCAAAATCTCTTGCACAAGAACTTTGTATTAAATCTAAATAAACCCGAAAGACTAACCGTTCTCCGGTTCATTTCAAGACGAAAATAAAAGCAGGAGTTTATGGGGACATATTTAGCCAGCCTTCGAGCAAGAAGCGTGTAAATTAAAGTGCTCCACCTCGCTTACCGTAAGGGACGCATTTCGGGATGGGATGATTCCAACCGTTGGCTGTGCAAGTCAGTATTTTATGACCCTTCAATCTACGGCCCGGTTCGCATGAGTACACGGTTTGCAGAGTGCCATCTTTAAGAACTCGTTCCCTCACGGTGCCCCATTGAGGTGCTTGTACCAGCGGACAGTTGCCGAAGACTCCTGCAAATTAAACGAAATAAGCTGCGGTAGCATGAAATCGTAAAAGAATTACAGTATCATGTACGTGTTCCAAATTTTGTACCATAACATTACACTGACATTTGTAATACTTTGTAACTACAGAAAGACTAACCAGTCTACCCGATTCGCAGAATTAAAAATAAATATCGTTTGCAAGATTCAATAAGAAAATAAGATATTTATGAAATTTTTGAAGAAGAGATAATATCAATAATTAGATTTACGTTTTGTATTGATAGGAATATTTAAAAGACTGTTATCTAAATTAGAATATTAGAAGTGATGAAATTTCACAGACATTAATTCTTGAAGTTTAGCTCGTTGAATAATTTGTAACTATCGTAGAGCTCTTTGATAAACAGAGAATGTACTACCTGTCCGGTGAACCAACTCTAGACAGTGCGACATAAAGTTGTCCATGTGAAAATATATCTGACCTGACATATAACCTGCCCAGATGAAAGTTTGATTCTGAGACTTGTTTATCGTCATTGCAAACGATACCTGCAGAGGAAACTACAGTCCCTGGCCATCGAATTAGGACCACTAAAATTGAATTAAAAGTGAAATTTTTGTACGTGATCCTAATTCGATGGCCAGGGACTGTATAACTGCTTTATTTGTTTTGTCGTCATTTTTCCGCCAAAATGCACGTGATATTGTGGGTAAGGTGACTTTTATGGTACTTCTTCAATTTTGATCACCGCAGAACCTGCCCTAAAATCATTTACATTATCAGATCTACCTCTGTGCAAAATTTCATGAGAAAATATTTAGCAATTTTTGCGTGATGACACGATATGCATAAAACTGCACTCAGATTTATATGTGTACATAAAGATTCCTTGAGGAAAATGGTAATTTTGCGAAAGGAGGTCTTATCGTTCGCACTGTAAGATTTACTTTAAACTTTAATAGTTGCTTTTTATCGAGGTAAAGAATTAACTATATTTCATCCTTTGTTTATTCATATTTAATTTGTATTTGTGTGTGCATTATATGCAGGTGGGTTGAGTGTTGAACTTTTATAATCTGTCACCTATATTATCAAGAATTTGTTCACTTATCTAATTGCAAATACTTGTGTTAACTGCATGGAACTCTGAATAATAAATTTAACAAAATATTGTAGAAATATGTAATAAGATTTGTTAAAAATAAAAATGCTATGTTATCAAATTTTCAATATTTGTGCTAACATGTGTATTTCAATATTTGTGTTAGTATGTGTTAATATATTTTATTTACGGAGAATATTCTTTAACTGCTGGTAGAATCGAATGAGAACTGATTCAACATGACAAGATAAATCGACAATATAAAACAGAAATTTTTTATTTGAAATTTCAGTGGATTTCAGGGTAAATCGTTTATTCATATTCATTTATTTATTTACTACACGAGTAAATCATTTAATAAATACAAGAAATGAACGATTTAATATATAAAGAACAGAATTTCTAACGTTATCCAAATTACTGTCAATAAAGTTGAGAAAAAGTATTCTAAAATTCCAAAGTACAAACATTATTTTTTAATCGAATCTGACGACATACTTTTAGTGTTACCATACCTTAAATATCTCTGTCATTAGCACCAACAATAAACTAATATTATATGCATTCGAATCATTTAATAATTTTATTTTGTCAATTAAATCAATATGCTATTTATGAGGTTTTGTAACTACGGTTTACTATTTTTATAACAGTAATAATATGACATGTATAAGGTTTTCTAAATGAGATTTTTACTTGTATAAACATTTACAATTGCAGTGAAACATGTTGGTTTATTAATATAATCTTCAATTTGAATTACCGAATAGAAGAAGTTACGACTAAAAGTTGAAATCAGTTTTTATTTGTACAAGATTCAATTAAACAGTAAATTTTAATCTTTCATTAATCGTGATTAAATAAAATAATAAATATTAGACTCACATTAGTCGTGATTAAATTGAAAATTGAATTTTTAGTTGTTAATTAGAAGACATTTCAAGAACTGATTAAAAATATAATCGTTACATGAAGGAACCCATAATTAAAGGTAGCACCGACAAGTTTGAATTAAAAATTACCTTTCATTATCTGTTCAAAAGTGTACAATTAACAATTACAATTTACGTCTGAATTAAAGGAAATTTCATCAAGATTTAAAGGTTGGGTGTGAATTAGCGATTAATTAAACTGATAACTTAATTGAACGTTTAAATCCTTCAGTACTGTGTGCTTCGCTGGGTTGTGTACACTCAGGTGCAACGCAAGCTTCCGTTGAATACAAACGTATACAATAAACTTAACCATTTATAAATTTCCAAATTCTCACATTTCCAAATTGGATATTTCAAAATTTTCAAATTTTCAAATTCACAAATTTTTAATTGCCCAGATCCTCGAACTTCTAGATCTATATTTCCAAATATTCCAGTTTCCCCATTTCCAAACTCTCAAATTCTTACATTTCTAAGTATATAAATTCCTAAATTTCTAATTCTCCATATTCTCAAATTTCTGAATAATCAAATCTTTATATTTTCAAATTTTTCAGGTCTCAAATTCTTAGATTTCTAAATGTCCATATTTCCACTGCAAATCTCAAAGTTTCCAAACTCCTACATTTCTGAATATGCAAATTTCCAAATGTTTTCAACTTCAAATCTCAAAGTCTTCAAACCCCAATGTCGACAAATCTCTAAAATTCTAAATATCCAAATTTCCATATTTTCCCAACACGAAATCTCGAAATCCTCAAATCCGTAAAATTCTAAATATCTTTCTAAATTTCTAAATTTTCCCAAGACCAAAGTTTAAATTCCTCAAATCCCTAAAATTCTAAATATCCGAATTTCTAAATTTTCCCAAGACCTAATTTCAAATTCCTCAAATCCCTAAATTCTAAATATCCGAATTTCTAAATTTTCCCAGGACTGAATTTTAAATTCCTCAAATCCCAAGGACCCTAAATTTCATAAACCGCTAAAAGTCAACAAAGGACAGCATTTCCCCCATTAATGGCCATAATATTTTTCCTGAGGAGGTGAAATTTGCTCGAGACTGTACAATCCTATTCTACTGGAATTAGTGGAATTGCAACTGTACACCGAGCACAACAAATTCATCAATGCATTCAGCAATGCGATAGCCCTATTCAGTTCGATATCGCGTCTACATCAGACTGAGGTACATAGTTTCAGTCAAAAGGCCAGTGTATCGTTCACAGAAGGTCTGTCGTTTAATTAATACCCGAACGTTTACGCTGCTTGATTAATATGAAGGCGGCATGGATGCGCAGGTCAATTCTCTATTCGCGTAGCTCGATGTTTCTCAAAGGGAGAAACCTGACCAACAAAGCTCCGCTAATTAAATTGATCGAACAAGCTATGGCTGAAAACGGATAAAACGAGTGAAAGCAGAACAAAATGTTCCTCATGGGGTATTTCGATCATGCTCCTCTTTCTTTCGAAGTTAATTATTGAAAGCGATTAATCTGACGCTGTAATTGAAGAGTGCATTATCATCGAAATGTAAATGAAAATTGTACTATTGTTTATCGTTTGGACTACGAACTGATAACAATCAAATAATTGTACTAATTGTAATAAGTGTAATAATTGTAATAATTGTAATAATTGTACTAATCGTAATAACTGTAATAGTTAAAATGAATCAAGATAGAACTAATGCCTATATAAATGTGAAAAACATTAAATGAAGAAAAGTTGCACAATTAAACACGTTTTCATAAAAAGTTATTCTATTTATTTCATAAACAGTTCTGTGTACTACAAGCTTTTTTAGTCTGTAAATCTCAATATCGTAAAAGTTTTTATTTTTCAAGTTCCCGATTTTAAAACTTTGAAATCTTCAAACTTCAACCATTTCCAAATTATAAAGTTCTCAAATTCGAAATTTCAGTATCACCAAACTTTACAAATTTCCAAATTCTAAAAATCCTAAATTCACCTTCCAAATTTCAGTTTCACAAAATGGAAGAATACCTTAATAATAATATAGTAAAAAAAAATAAACTATTAAAATTGTAAAATGATGGAACAATAAAACTGTAACATATTAATACAATGTAACAACAGAATAATGGAATTAGTAGACAGTAAAGTGATAAAAATGCTAGAACAGTGGAATAATAAATTGTTAAAACAATGAAATAGTAATTGAATAATGTAGTAACATGATAAAAACGCAACATAATAAAACAGTGAAATGACAAAAATGGTATAATAGTATATTAGTAAAATGGTCAAATAATAAAACAAAATATAAACTATTGTAAATAACAACTTATTCTTACATTCTGATTACCATACACAATTTTTGTACAAGTAAGATCCTTCAAAAATTTACTGAGAATTAAAGGAATGAGAGTATGATCCAGTACTTCCACTTTGATCTTCAATGTTAATTATAATACTCTTACTTTGTTACGTTATTAATTAATACGAACATATTTTATCTCGACCATTCGTAAATAAAAGAAAGATAAAATTCAGTGCCGTATAGTAACAGTTATTTGTAAAATTCTGAAAAACTACTTTACATTTTTAACCTCCCTTAACCTCTTAGGCACGACGATCCACTATAGTGGCTTTCGCGAATGTCATTATAGATTAGTGCCACTATAGTGGCTCACTCTACTGGCTCACTCACTCACCGTGTCAATTAAATAATCGTTTTCATATGTTTTGATTCGCACATTTGTTGCCATCACCACGTTTTATAAGAGTATTAACAAATCCCACAAAAGTACATAACATGTAAATAAAAGGTACCAAGACATTTAGGCACCATTGGAGCACCTCTTTGCAGTAATACACGATATTGGAAACATTTAAAAATTACATATTTTGTGAATTTTCTAAAAAAGTAAATTATCAATGTTAAAGTACACGTACCATATCTTTGGGAAAAATTATAATTTAATCATGAAAAACTTCATTCCAATGTACTCGCGTAGCGAACAGCATTGTCACACATTGTAGTGCTGTTTCCGCGTAATTCGCGTCGAACTGCCGTACAAAGAAACAGCGCCCTGTAAAGTTAATGTCCGTTTTCATAATAGAATAAATCTATCTTTAAAAAACGCAGTAAAATAGCTGAAATTGAAAAACCCGTCGCATAATTGCCAGGATCAAAAGATCATAAATTATGTAATAAAATCTGATTGGTTTAGAAGAGCGTGAGATGAAGGCACACTTTACGGCAACTGATATAGTAGAACGGAACAACACGGTTTTCGGAAGAGAAATCGTGGGTGACATTAATTAGAGAGTCAGTACCGGCAAGCTGCATTAAGTAAATGGGCCCCAGTTCGCGCAGATTGCTTCCATAAAAGACTCGTGATCGTTTGTTTTCCCGTGAAGCTTGCTGCACGATATTTGGCCACGAAAATTTGCAGGGTGAAGAAATTACTTTAAGCGGCCCGGCGCGGCGCCACTGTTTTCCTTTGTTCTCTTTACCAGCTTTACGCCGACCTACCGTTAGATTCTGTTGATTTTTGGAGCGAGAAATTTTTTCATCCTCGTGAAAAAACACACAGGAACAAGCTTTCGACGGACCGCAAAAAAAAACTACTAGAATCAACTTGCTTGTTACAGAAAGTTATAGAATGAAGTAAACAGAAGCGTTTCTATCAAAAAAGGTTCTTATAACAATTTCGTTTCTCACGCTTCAAAACCTATTCGGTTATTTTTCCAATAGGTAAACGAATATCGTTTCGATTTTATAACGTGAATACTTTCTAGTTCCGCAAACAAAACTATTTATTGGCGAATGGTCAAAATAATGATCAATCAAATGTTTTAATAATCTGAGTGATTTTGCGGATTCTGATTTTATTAGGAACATTATGAAGAAAAACATTGATAAATTGAATAAAAAAATATTGTTAAATGTGAAGGTAATTTTTAACCTCCATGATTCAGAGACATAATCAGAGATTCATAATATAATATGTATATGATGCATTTTATATTAGTTTATAATAGTATCAGTGGTATTAATTTGCATTTTTTGTTTGTATATATTTATTAAAGAATACCAAATAGTTTTCTGAATAATATATATTATTGTGTAATTTGAGTAGAAAAAATATAAATTTAAAAATAACAGTCATATTTAATTTTATTGTGAAATTTGAGGGTTACAAAATATTATAAGTTATTGATTGACAAGATAAGAATAAAGGAATTAAAGGTTATAAAGTTTTGAATTACGTGTTCATAGAGCTTTATATATTGAATCTATTTATCTCTTTATTTCATTAATCCAACATTAGTCACATTTTTTAATAACCTGACCCCACTCCATTAATCATGGATCAATCCTCCGAACAATAAATGTCTTATATATTTTTACGATGGGTGATGAATTTTATTTTAAAACTGAACTTTCTTAAAATATTGCAATCCGAGAACTTATATTAACTTGTTACATTATTAAATATACTTTGAAAACCTGGCATAAAAATACTCAAAAATAGCTCTTGTGATAAATGAATTTAGAGCATGAAGATCTATAAAAATGTCTACATAAATATCTCATTAATGTTTCTAATAAAAAATGGCTGCTGATCATTTATAATGACTACATAAACGTATTGCCAACATTTTTTTTTATAAAATGGTTGATTCTTAATTAAAACATATAATGGATTAATGTTTGGTACCTTAATGAATCATGAAGTATTATACCACATATTAACAAAAAATTGTAGATTCTCATTGACGAGATAAATAACAAAACTTCCTTTTGTTTTTATAAATTTTTCTGGAATTTGAGAGGCTTAAATTTAGCGCCTCATTCATTAATTTACTACTTAAATTCCAGACACGATATTTCAAAAGTTCGTTTTATAATCACGAGTAAAGGCCATTAGAGTGATCAAATAATTCGATAGGCATATAATAACGCATCAAAAGGTCCATTCAGAATCAAAGGGTACTACAAAACTCGTTGTAGCACGTTGTCTGACCGAAATTCTAACCAGACGTTATCGTCAAGCATAAATTTCGTGGTTAATGTACCTTTGGTCGTCTTTGGGGCACGCCCAACCACTTCTTTGATACAATGGCGCCATACGGTCGCCTAATTACTTCAATTCGATTATCTGTATTGAGATCCGGTGTCTCGAAAATCGCCTTAATTCCATGTCCGCTAGTGAATTTATCTGTCGAAACATTTGTATCGGAAGCAATTATCACGTTCATAATGCGTATAACGTATGAGAAAAATAAAATACAGATTTATAGAACGTCTACAAACAGAAAATAACATTACAGTAACAGCAAGTGTCTTCAAACTTGATTTTCTCGAAAACTAAATCAAAAATCAGCAAATTCTATTGCACATTTTTTCTTATTCTTTGGTATAGAACCACGTGATGTCTGCTTTTATGTTATTCACTCTGTATACAGTCCCTGGCCATCGAATTAAGACCACGTACGAAAATTTCACTTTTACGGCTATAACGTTATGTCATATATGGAAAAATGTCATAGCTCATGCAAAATTAAAATTAAAATATAAATTTGTGGATGATGAGCGATTAAGCGGTGTATATAACGGGGAGAATCGATATTTCCATCGTACTACACGCATTAATTCTACGCATTCGCAACTCTTCTGCAATTGACAATATCACATTACAAGGTTGATTTCCTCAGGCGAAATTTCTGCTGTTAAAATCACCCCATCTGGCATCGAAAGAAATCGCATAGCTCGTTCTGTCATGCTAAAACTGTTCTCATCCCTCGGAAACTCTTCCCGATTTACCAGCCGCGTAGTCCATTTTCCTCAAGACTCGTGTCGGTACTTTTCCTCGAAAGATGTTCAAACGATCTTTGACGATTTAGTCGCACTCAAGGAAATGGAGTGGCGAGGTTTCGAGGCTGAGATCTAAAACGCTTCTCCGGTTTCGCTTTAACAAATCGGTTGGATCTTGCTGAAGAATGGATCGAAGTGTACGAGAACGAGGAACGTGTCGAACAACAATGCGTACTTCTCCCACACGTGTACAAACGATCGCTGAGGATATAAATCATGTTCTTCGGGGGTGGCATTTTTATGAAACACTCTCGTACAATTATGAACGCGATAACGCGCGAAAGTGTACCGTAACGTCACGAAGAATGGATAAATCTTTTTTCCGTATCGCAGGGACATTTTTTTCTTAATACGTTCACTATGCGATAGCTTATGAAATATAATTGTGTTTAGTAATCTTGTTTTTAAATCTTGTCGATTATTTTCACTCGTATTTTTTATTCATCATCAACTCTGAGAAACGATAATAATAACAATAATAATAGTAAATAAATGTTTTGCTATATTACAAATTTATTGCAAAGTTACTAATGAATGATGCAAATTTTCATTATTATGTAAATATGACACAAAAAATTGTAATTGAAAAAGTGAGAAACGAATCTCATAATTTTAATCATAATGTAATATGAATGGTACATTATTTTATGTTCAATATTTGCAACACAAAGCAACGAATGTTAACAATGTTAACTTTTAACATATATAAAGTTAATGATGTTAACATTTAACATTGACTTTTGTAAAAGTACTTCATTCATAATTCATTCTTAAATAGGATCTATCAATTAATGTACAATTTCGAATATTTTATTTGAAGATCAAAATTATTTGGATTTTGACAATTATCGAATATCAAAATACATAAACAATTAAACCTGACTATTTTTAGACAAGAAAACAATAATCAAACATATAATTTCGTTTAATGTTACAGCCATATTTTTCGTTTTTTTTTTTTTAAATCAAATTATGTTGTAATTTAAAGGCATTTGGTATTATAAGCTAAGCCGAAGGAAATCAATAAAGTCCATTCGAATACCATTTCAACCCTTTCAATTTAACCCTCGTTTCATTGAAAGAGAAGTACATAAATTCAGCATTCAATTCGTTTATTAAAATGATCCTTATTATGTTAATGTGAAATAAATTCAACATACTTTCAGATAATCTAATTGATTATTTGAATAATAATATTTCTACCAATAATACATTGATTTTGTGATTTTAAAAATTAGTTATAATTTCTAACAAAAAAAAATAGTTTATCTTAAAACAAACTGTATTCAGTTTGTATGACAAAATAATCTCGGAAATAATAATGACTGTTTTAAATTAAATTCAAGTGTCAGTTCTAATGAAATGACTCAAAAATAATAATTTCAAAAGAAACTACAATCTTTAAATTTTATAAATTATTTGAATTCATAAGAACATCATATTCAAATTTCTGATTCGTATGAAAATAAAAAATAGATGTTTTTTGTTGTCGTTTGAAAGATTTTTATAATCTTAATTAATGAAACCCCTTTTTTATAAATAAGTCCAGGGGAAAACAATTCTTTCTTTTCTTCGTAAAAATGAAGATATTACTATTACGTGTTGGAACTTACATAACAAAAAGTTGCATCAATAATACATCAAGCAGGAAAATTTGTAGCAATATAGAAAAATTCAGAATCACAGAATTCTGAGATAAAGGAAAAACGATAAATATTATATTCTTCCCAATTCAGAAATTTAGAAATTCATTTAGTTAAATTTAGTAATACATTTATACATAAACATGTTCTTAAATACACTTAGAAACTGTTTTCAGAGAAAAACATGTAAAAATCCAGAAAAATTTATTATCTTGTATTTCGTATATTTGCAGCGGAATTAGAAAAATTTATTTTACGAGTATTGAATATTTTACTGTATATTTTCTTCTTTCCAGTCAAATGATCTGAATCGAAACAATTAAATTAATGTAGCAATCGGTATACCGTAGTTCACGTTTAACTAATTCATATCTAACCCAACAATGGAACTTATCGATTCTATTTCGCTCTTGAATAGCTTCTACGTGCCCATAGTTTACAAATTTCCACAAATCAGCGCTGAAATTGGAGGGCATTCAATTTTAATCCCAGTAGTGAATAGACAGCTAACGATACGAATTCATAAATTTTATATTTCGTTGTTTCTTCGACACGTATAAATGGGTTATCGATTTCATCTTCCTTGTAAACTGCTGAAAAATGTATCGATGGCCACATCCATTACGGAACTCATTCACAATGATAATAATCGATCGATCATCTTACAACATGTAAGATGATACGCTACACGCACGATATGTAATAAATATAAATGAACGATGAAAAGTTTTACCATAAATGTTCTGATAGTGTAATTTAATGAAACGGTAAGTACCGTTAATAATAAGTACAGCGTGTCGAGATTTCTTATTATCTGAGGTGCTTTGAATTTTATAGAATGTCTGAACTATCTTAAACTATATTTAAATTTATAGAGAAAAATGTTAGAGTGAAACATTATTTTATTCGAAAATATGATGGTTAAATAATTTTTCTCAAGGTCATTTTTTATGATATTTCAAGGTCGACGAAATTTTTTTAAATGGAGCAACATATTTTTATCATCAAGACATGAAGTCCAGACAAATTCATCGACCTACAATAATATGATCTTCACTTGACCTTGAGTACAGAAAATTTGTATACAAGGTACAAAACTTGTCTCTATAAACGCATATAGTGGAATAATAATATATTTTTCACTTATGAAACTAATAAAGTGTCAGATAAATCATTTACATCAAATATTAGATAACTGTCGTTATTAAATCTCATTCAAGTGTTACAGTTGAACAAAAAACATGGAAAATTTTGAAAATATTAAATAGCTCTAATTCCTATGATATAAATATTAAATAATCCCAAAGACTATAATAATATTATTTTTTCTAGTTATGAATTCGTGTAGTCCAAATGTATTCTACAAGAGAAAATGTTGAAAATATGAAATAGTCCTAATTCGTACAATACAAATATTAAATAATTCGAATGTCTATAGTACAATTATTAAATAGTCCCAAAAATATTCATTTAAAAACTATTTATTTATATATATTCATTTACAAACTACTTATTTATATATTTTTTAGTTATGAATTTGACTAGTTGATCCGAATCTACGATACAAGAGTGAACGTTGTTTTGAAGGTTTTAAAAAGTACTCTGTCCACTTTGTTTGCTCTGTTCAGTTAGCATACCTACATACGTATACATTGTCATCCAAAACGTTGGTTCCAAGTGCTTGTGCATACGTTTGCATAAGGCGAGAACCTGCTGAAGTATGTGTGCACACGAAAAGCCGCAAGAACTTCCTCTTTTCCTCTTCCGGTCTCTCGAGTTCCGCATTATTACTTTTTATATTCCCCGTGGACTTTATGTTTTCGAATCCTGGACGATTCTTCTACGAATGTTATTTGCATGTATTTATTTACCTTCTTTTGCTATAGTTTTGTTGCACAATGGACTACTGCTGTCGGTACTGCTTTTAAAGACGAGCAAATGAAGCACTTTCCCTGGGTCCTGCGTTCAGGGGTGCCCACAATTGAAGTTTCAAATTTTTAAATATTCATATAATATTTTTTGTCATTTTTGTTCATGAAACATGCTGGTAAAATTTTACGTACAACACTGAAGCACTGCATTGTAAAGACTGTAGTTTGTACTTTTATTACAAGTTTTTATTAAAGAGTTTAAAACCCTGTATTAACATTTTTTCCTACTTTTTGCAACATCATTTTATAAAGTTTTCTTTCTTTTAAACAAGAACAAGAACACCCTATATATACCAGCTCCATTTTGTGACTGGTAGTGAAGTAACCTTTTGGCGCTATATTTGAAATTATTCTTGTGCACATATTTAACATAAATATAGACCTTCTGAAGTCAAAAGATGATATCGTTGTTTTAACATATGTAGTTACATTTTGTATCACTTTTCCAGTACAATACTTTTCTGCAATGTAACACACTCTTGATCAAATTTGTCCGGGAAGTATATTTCTTCGAATAACAATTCTAGACAAACGCTGAAGATACGGAATATTCTTAGATCGAAGAAATAAAGTGAAATATTTGCAGAGTAAAAAGATCACAATGGATTCGACTGTCAGTTAAAACACAAGGTTGTCTGCAGATGGCTGTAAATACTTTAACACGAATCGTGGCGAACGCGAGGAAGTGACGAATGAAATCGTTCGCCTTAAGTGACACACATAAGCGCATGCACCGCAACGGTTGGTTACGGTGTGCGTTTCCAATTTCCAATTTCGAAACTTTAAACCGTTCCGTGGCGACGTCTGAAATTCCTCGACTTTCTTTCGATTTTTCCGCCGTATGCAAATACTTTGACCCGCTCTCGATTTGCTGCTACTTTCGCGCCGATATTCCGCACGAATTCCAATAAGCGCTTCTCCCGACACATACACACATACGGACACGGAATTTTGTACTAGATGTGTTCCAGCGTTGATCTGGTCGATATTGTAAAATGACAAAACCATGAATTATAGATCAGTTATTAAATATTCTAGTATGTTGATGATTTATAGATTGCAAATAATATTTGCTCAATCATATAACAGAAGGGAACATTACACTTCTGAAGTAAAGGTGTAAAAATCGAAGTCAGTTATCGTGTTTGGTATCGTTTTCAATAGTTTCAGACACGTTTAACCCTTCAACCTACAATTTTCTAAACAGTTGCGTCATTCACAGTTCACTACAACATGAAAACAAATAAAGAAAATTTCCTTGATTTTCCAAAATTTCTAAAATTCTCGATCTTGAAGATTGAAATTAGAATTGAATCCAAAATTCAATTGCAATGAAAATATGAGTCTGTTTTGTCACGTATGAACTGTAAGGTGCGTCACTTGTGTCACACGATATTGTAGTGCAAAGAGTCAATCGTTTAAAACGACTTTAAAATCGCTTTATCCTATTCTTGTTTCGCCTGTATATTCACAGTAGGTACTTCACATTTTAAATACACATTCGAATTCACGAGAAGCACCTGGTCCGGAGACACTAATTTGGTTGGAGAAAAATATCGAAGTAAAACGTACATCCACAGCAATAGGTACATTTAACCAGCTTGAGAAAGTACGATAAAAAGGGTCGCTTCTTCAGCAATTAAATAAGAACGAAAATTATACATATAAATACACAGGTAAAAGATAGATATAAGGCTAAAAATATATAAGAAAATTTAGTCTTCAAATATAAGACTAAATTTGTTTCCAAAATTGATTTCTTCCGTATTTTATATAAGACGTATTTCTTCGTCATCGATAATAATGAACTACATTTCTGAGATACAACGTCAAATGTTATTCTGAGAATTTGCAAATTACATTGAAAATTTGAAATTTTTACTTCTAATATTTCTAAACTCATAAACTATCGAACATATATATTCTGAAATTTATAAATTTAAAAATGCCGAAATTATAAAACTTTTTAAATATTTTAATTTTCCAAATATCGACTTAAGAAATTTAGAAATTTGTGAACTTCTAAATACCTTCATTTATTAATTTACACGAACCTAAATTCCTATGTCTCTAAATTCCATTTTCAATTTTACAATTTTACAAATTTCTAAATCCCAAATATTCCAATTTCCAAATTTCTAAATTCTCAAATTCCCTAAATTCCCTACATTCCCTAAATTCCCTAAATTCCCAAATTCCTAAATTCGCAAATTCACATATTCCCAAATTCCCAAATTCTCAGATTTCCAAATTTCTTAATATTCAAATTCCCAAATCCTTAAACTCTCAAATCCCCAAATTTCAAAAACCTTAAATTCTCCAAATTTCCAAATTTCCAAATCTTTAAATTCTCAAATCTCTAAATTCCCAAATACATATTTGCAAATCCCAAAATTCACATATTCCTAAATCCCTAAATCCCTAAATCCCTAAATCCCTAAATTCCCAAATTCCCAAATTTCCAAATATTAAAATTAAAATTAAATTAAAATTAAAATATTAAAATTCCCAAATCCTTAAACTCTCAAATCCCCTTTCAAAAACCTTAAGTTCTCCAAACTCTAAATTTCCAAATAATCAAATTCGAATATCCAAATTCCTAAACTGCCTTTTAGGTTTGAACTCTCCATGCATCTTCAACAAGTCACCTCAAAGCCCCTATGATTTGCGCAACAACAAGTCGAAGGCGATCATTTTCAACCTTCAAGATAAAGTCACGCCAATCCGACCAGAATTACCCCAACCTCCAATACGTTAAAAGTTACTGTGTTTTTGAGAATTTATGTACATGTTTTTTTTCTGCTGCGAGAAGGTCGCCGTGCTTTGTGGCACACAATTGCCGCATTGACGGCCATCTACAAAGAGGAAGTCTAACGAGCCGTGGCAGCAGTAGTGCACGTTCTGCTCATTGTTGTCAGTAAATCGACGTTCGAATCAATTCTAATATTTCTCGCTGGAATCGATTGTTATCGGGCCGGGTGCAGCGGTTTGCCGGCGGCGTCGCTTCATAATAATAGATCTCCATGATAATGAACCGGAAAAGCGTTTCGCGATGCGACTGCTATGGTAATTCACCGGTCTGCAGAGAGGAATGGTTTCTAATGTTGATGCATTAGAAACGACCCTAGCTGTTGTTCTATCGACCGTACTAGTTATACCTTTTGTAATTTACACCAGGGGACAAGAAATCACTAGCAAGGAGAGTGCAATACGTTCTGATCACCGATATAGCTGAAACTGTGTAATTTGTAGGTTTAGAAATTTTAGGATGTGGGGATTTGAAGATGAACAAATTTTGGGACGTTAGAACTTGGGCATCTGGGGATTTGAAAACGGACGAATTTTAGGATCGTACAATTTAGAGATCTAGGGACTTGCGGGAGGGTATGTAGAATTTAGGAATTTAGGGACTTGTAAACGGAGAAATTTCGGGAATGTAGAATTTAGGGATCTAGGGACTTGTAAACGGAAAAATTGCGGGAATGTAGAATTTACGGATCTAGGGACTTTTAAACGGAAAAATTTTGGGAATATAGAATTTAGGAATCTAGGGACTTGAAAATGGAGAAATTTGGCAAATATAGAATTTAGGGATCTAGGGACTTTTAAACGGAAAAATTTCGGGAATATAGAATTTAGGAATCTAGGGACTTTTAAACGGAAAAATTTCGGAAATATAGAATTTAGGAATCTAGGGACTTGAAAATGGAGAAATTTGGCAAATATAGAATTTTGGAATTTAGGGACTTGAAAACAGAGAAACTTCGGGAATGTAGAATTTAGGGATCTAGGGACTTGTAAACGGAAAAATTCTGGGAATGTAGAATTTAGGGATCTAGGGACTTGCGGACGGGTATGTAGAATTTAGGAATTTAGGAACTCGAAGACGGCGAAATTTGGGAATATAGAATTTAGAGATCTAGGGACTTGTAAACGGAGAAATTTCGAAAATGTAGAATTTAGGGATCTAGGGACTTGTGAATAGAGAAATTTTGAGTAATTTGAAGATACAACAACTTCAGGACCTTGGAAATTTGGATCTAAGTATTTAAAAACAAAGAAATTTCGGGATCTTAGAGTTTTGGAATCCAGAGATTTGAGGATAAAGAAATGTTAAGACTTTGGAATTGACGGATTTAGTGACTTGAAGATGCAAATTTTTGGAACGATCGATTTTAGAGATCTAGGGATTTAAAAATTTCGAAGTGTGGGAATTTGAGAATTTAGGAAATATGAGAATGATAAACAATATTAACCTCTTCAAAGGTGAATTTTTTGAGATTACAAAAAGAAATGATTTAATTTTTTGGTGTATTTGTATTTTACACGTTCCAAATAAAAGAATGTATAATGTTCAAAAACTATGATCATATGCACATATATAATCTTTGGCTTATAATGTTAATATCAATTAATCCTCCGTTAATTAAATCTGGAAAAGATATAAATAAAGAGACAGAAAGTCTGAGAAATTCTAATTCTTAACCCATCACCAAATTTTGAAATCCCAAAATTCCCTAAAAATTAATATTCAAATTTTAATTCAAATAACAAATGTAAAATTAAACAGTTAAATTATCATTTAAATAATCTTATTTTAAACCATGTTTTAAATTGAGCCTTAAATCAGAAACTAGTGTAAGAAATATCGAACAGAATTCGAACCTTATTCTCAATTGCAAATTATGAGAACTATGTTTAGACTACAATAGAATAGCCTTTAATAAATTAAATCTCAGTTTCATAAAAATCTGCCTTGTTACTTTAGTAAGAAAATTCATCTTCGGGTAAATATATTTGTATCTTACCGCCAACTCAGGTCACGTCCGTCTTTGATCAATATGGTGGACATTTTCCTGTCACTCCCTTGTGGGTCGCTAAAAAATCATAGCACCATATTCCACGAAACACGGAACAACACGCAAGAGAGTTACATGAAAAATAAATAAAAATTTAGTTTCAACTTACAAGAGGTTAAACTGTAAATGTACGTGAAATAATAATCAGAAATTATTAGAAGCATCAAAATAAGTTCGTTCCAAATAACAGTTTTAGAATCCAGCTCACATATATTAATCAAACTTTTCAAACTGACATGGGTTACATCGACCGCGACGTAAATTTTTAATCTGTTATTATTGTATAATATTCTCTGTCGGCTACGGAAAAAGCATCTGCGAAAAGAAGTCTCTAACAGCATGGAGTATTCAATATCGAATGAAAGGAAGGTCTAAAACCTTTCTCTTCCATTGAATTTCAATATTTTCCGAGATCAGTTGGCAGTATTCCCTTAACACGCGCAACTGCGCTTCGCACGTTGCATTATAATTCACATGCAAATCTCGTGGATTCTTTCAAGACCTGGTGACCTGGTTCTCAACCCGAGGAACCCACCGAAAAAAGTGGATGCGCATAAATGATGCAAAATGAGATGAGGGAAACCAAAGACAGCAATGTTCGAAAAGGAAGGGAGAAATGTAGATTTATTATGTCGCATTGATTTTTATGAAAATTTCATGCATGACGCATGTGGCGTGATCGACTATTTCAAGCCGATTTAGAATGTAAAATAGAAATAGAATTGTTCTATAAAACAATCTTTTAGGAAATTTATAAATTTAATTATTATTAAACTTTCACAACTGTAAATTTTATGTGTATTCTCATATGGGTTCGAGGATTGTAAATTAAAAAAAAATTGTATGTGTATCGATAGGATCAAAATTCTAAAGGAGACGTCCAAGTGACACAAGATATTGCTAAAAAATTGTAACAATTAATTATAATAGTCTTCTTTATTTATAGTGAAAAGTGAACTCTTATTGTATAAACAGTAACAGAGTCTTTCGTATCCAATGGAATTTTCAATGGGTAGATAGTTCGTAAAAGAAAATGGTAAAAAATTCATATATAAATATTCTAAAATATAATAGTAATAATAATTCTTCAAATATTCTGAATTAAGTGAGTCATAAAAGTTTTGTCAAATAATTTGTTCAAATATATACTATGCCGTAAAAAGTACAATTAAATTAAAATTCAAACTTTAAACTTCAATAAAAGAATACTGAAGATTATTATGACATGTATGACATGTTTTTTGTCCGTCTAGAAACATGTTACTTTTGTCCCCAACCACGTTTTCCAAAACAGAAGTCTCATAACCTACAAACTTATTGAAATTAAACTTATTGAACTATAGAAACTTGTAAAAATATCTAAGAACGCTCTAACAATTGGTTTCATCTGAATAGTTTAACTTGTTAAACTATGTAACCTGTTAATAGTTTAATATGAATATTAACAAGAAAGTCGAAATGGTAGACATTTACTTGAGTGATCTGAATTAGCAATTTAGTTTAATCAACGCATGAGATTCATGTTATGGCTCTGTTTCAATCAGCGGAACAAAACAGATATTATGCAATTGTAAAAAGCAAAATTATTTAAAAACATTTGTGAGTGAGAAAAAATACATTATTGTTGTTCCCTATATGTTTGCAATATGTTGATCGAATTCAATAAAATCTTAACAGAATTGACTTTACAATTTAGTCCATTTGACCCTATTTAATCTGGTTTAGCCGAGTGTCAACATTTGTAATTTGAATTTTCTGGAAAACAAAGACGAACTTACAAATGCATAGTTCCACGTTTTGCATTTATTTTTCCATAAGCAATCCATTCACATTTCACTTCTGAAATGTTTATCGATCCTTTTGCCATCTACACATAGGTTTAGGTTAGTTGACCGTCGATCCAATAATAGGATACAAGGTGTTAATACCCTTGCGCATATCGGGTCACACATGTCACAAACCAAAGCTTAACACATTGACTGCCACACAAAAGCAATTCAAAATTGCATTAGGTAATACTTTCACTTTTAACAAAATCTCACCACATATTTTTAACTGAGTACTTTCAGTTAAAAAAGTAAACAAATCTTTAGTAATATAGATGTTAGATGTGTATAGTAATTTGTGTCACCCATATATGTATGTCAAAGTGTTAAGATATGTTGCAATTTTCCTTAATAAACAAACTAAACAACGTGAATAATTTTTGAAATTATTCAGTCACTTTCTTATTATTTATAAATCTTTTTAACCTTATTAGTTTTTATTTTTAATTTATTCTACAATTAGAATATTTTTTTCAAGAAACGCAATCTAATAGTCTGGTAATGAAATAAATTATTAGCTGAATAAAATAAATCTAATATACGTCATTTTGACGTGTTCCATAAACATACTGTTAAAAAAGGGCAAGAACCTGACGCAGTGTTAGAATTACCCTGCATATTAAAAAAAAAAATATTATTTGAATATAATATTTTTAATGTCAAGTATTGTGTTATTTGAAGCTTTTTCATAACGTTCTTGCAAAAACAAGGAAAGCCTGTCATTACAGGACATATTGTCAACTACTATTGAATATATGAATATTTAAAATTGTAAAGAAGGCAGTAACGTGGAAAACAAGATTTTCGTCGGAAGTCTGGAATGGAAAGTCAAATCTGTATGTACGGAGTATGGCTGAAACAGAACTCGAATTTTCCATTCAAACGAAACAAGATTGACTGTGAAAGTTGGCATTGTTGGAGAAAGGAAAAGAATACGATCTCGAGTTCGGGAAAAGGGTCACGGACCTGAGCTGTGACACGTATACATAGAGGGAGTTTCCGAAATGGTGGTATAATCGAAGGTAGGTTGAATTTACATGAAAAAATTAGGCAAAAATGTAGAATAATATTTTTTTATGCGGATTATAAATTTGAAAGTTCACAGACTAGAGAGGTTAAGAAGACTGGAGAGGTTAAAGGTCTGAAAATTGAATAATGTAGAGACCTTGTAAGTTGGAAGTTTTAGGAATTTAGAATTTTAGAATTTTAGAATTTTAGAATTTTGAAATACTTATTTTTTATAATTTGAATCGCACATAACTCAATTAAAAATTGAGATAATTTAAAAAAAAAAGATATAATATCAAATTAATAAACATGTTCAAAATATCAGTCCTCCCCATCATATTTGTCCAGACACCTCCTTCAAATTACTTTTTGTATAATATCCTTCGACTGTTTTTTTTATATTTTCCCATCATTAATATATTCTAAAATCATACATTTTCGCATCCGATTATATTTAGAATAAATTTCGTTCTTTAAAAACCGTTTCTTTTTCTTGACACCAGACAAGATAAATATACCCGTCTCATATATAGTAATCAAACAAAACCCACGAAAAATGAAACACGAACAGGCGATGCAAACTTTAAACGCGCTGTAAAATTAAAAACGAACCGCGATCAAGTTGTTGCTGATTCCCCTTCGTATAAATTAAGCACAAACTGCGAGCAAGTTTTCCCGTTGCTTTTCCTCTTACTGTTCCTCGTCTTCCGTTGATTAACGTAAACGAGGATGCCTCGTGCCTGAAAAATGTTCACCAGCCACGTCTCAAGTTTATCTGCTCCTTGCCCCTTGTTATCGCGTTCCTGGCCACCATGGAAGCTGCACGCGGAATTGTTTTTCGCAGATTCGAATCTTTGTGGCGGTTCGTGAGCACCTTGGACCGAGGAGGATGAAACTTTTCAACGCCCATCGAGGGTGTCCGTAATTAAATCACGATCATGCTGCGAAACCACGAGAATCTCCCTTTCCGATCGTAATTCTTGCACGTTCCTCATGTACTAGAATTAAAATTCCTTTTTCGAGCGTAGAAAGGAAGTTTTAAATATCGCAAAGATTACGACGATTAATTAAGAACGGTAAATTGAAATGGTAGAAGGAATTTACTCTTCATTTGGAA
The DNA here is from genome assembly GCA_945859555.1 of Megachile ligniseca. Classification (NCBI taxonomy): domain Eukaryota; kingdom Metazoa; phylum Arthropoda; class Insecta; order Hymenoptera; family Megachilidae; genus Megachile; species Megachile ligniseca. Next base: position 2,484,195 of record OX243778.1, read on the forward strand.
CTATAGTTGTAAATTTCTTAGAACCCAGGGAAGTTTTAGGAAAAGTCTAAAGAGAATCTAAGGAGAATCCAGAAAGAAGTTGAAGCTAGATCGCAGAGAACTTCTAGAGAGATCATAGGGTAAATTTAGTAATTTACTCTTCACTTGGAGATATAGTTGCAAATTTCTTAAAATCCAAGGAAGTTTTAGGAATATCCTAGAGCAGAGGTTCTTAAACTTATATAGTCCGAAGAACTCCTTTTGAATATTTTTGTTGCGGACCTACCCCATAATTAAATTTCACTAATCATTGTTTAGTTATGTTAATAATTAATTAAATAGCAAATACAAAAAGTCTTGACTATGTAAAATTTGTATTCCATCAGTTATAAAAGCGAAAACTAGAGGGATGTAAAGTTAATGCCAAAATTGTTTCACGGACCATCAGGGTATCACAATTGAAGAACCTATGTCCTAGGGAGATCTTGCAGAAATCGTAAAAACACAGAATAATGTTAAAAAGTACACAAAAAGTCTAAAATTAATGAAAAATCTAAGATCACATGTAACATCAAAGGGGTTAATCGAATGAATACACTTATTAAAATGTTCTTGTATTTCCAAAACATTCTTGAGTTTTTCAAAATGTTCTCAAAATTTAACCCAAAAACGAATTGCGCGAAGCATTGACCAGAATAGCCTGTTAATACTCGCACATTTCAATGTATTCCAGCGGGTCGTTTACGCAACACAAATGGACTATCCGGCTAAGAGTTAGGTTAGATTAATTGAGATCGTTGTCGAGTAGAACGGTTAAACACGGAACGAAAGATGAAGAAATTCGTTGGCTTTCTTACGGACAATTCGTGAAACACGATTAACGGGTGAAGTTCTTCGTTTCGTTCAAGCTCGCTGCCAGCAATGGCGGAGCGTTAATGAACCATAGTTCGCTGATTCGACGATGAGCATTCGAGAGTTAATCGTCCGGGCCACGAAAGCAATTTTGCCAACTCGACTTGTTTCGCTCGATAAGGTCTCTCTCGAGATGATTCTGCCTTTGCATGTACACGTATGTACAGACAAAAGCAAATTTGACATCTCTACGAATAATGTGACGAACAAGAAAGAAAAATACCACATACATGCTAGTTATTTTTGTATGAGCCTGAACTCATTTTGAACGAGGCAAGTCCGAGTACAACGAAACAGAAAGCAGAATTAAAATTGATCTCAAACAAATTTCTCGTCGGAAACAGAATTGAAAAATATTTGAAACATATTTCAATTTTATTTTCAACGTGTATTAATTTGATATTCGTAGTTGTCAGATGTATTTCAAATAAATTTAAATTTTATTTTCAATCTAAATTAACTTGGTACATGATTTATAGTCGTTAGATCTCGAATAAATTTTATATCGAAAACGGAATTGAATTTTATTGGAAATAATTTTCAATTTCATTTTCAAACTGAGTTTGTTTTATATTAAATTTGCATTTGTTAGTTTTATTTCAACTAAGTTTCATATCGAAAACGAAATTGAAATTTGATTCAGTTAAAATACAATAACAAAGGAGAGTGATTTCGAACGGCAATTGAATATGTATTCCTTTTTTTTAGAGCCAAAACGATTCAACTTGGTTTCGAACGCAGTGTTCGGATTAATCATGGGATTTTGGGTTTTTTTACGAAGACTCGAAAAAATCGATGGATCACCGTTGCTAGAATTTCCTTTTACGAGCTGTCGTAACCTTTTATAGAAACGCAAACTGGGCATGATCGAGCGGATACTATCGACTCGTTTCGTTTTATCACTTTTGCTGATCCTCGGGGTTGGTAATACCGCTTTGACGATGATTTTCTCCTTGTTTTATCCTCAAATATAAAACCATATATCTTAAAACCCGCAAAGATTACTGCTTCGAGATAATATTTCAGAAATTCTCAAGTTTGTTTACTTTCATACATAAAAAATAAGGGAACCACTTCTTATTTCAAAAATCTTTATATTATCACGAATTTAATTCTGAACTTTTTTCTATATACAGTGGAGTACAAAAGTATTCGTACACTTGAAATATAGAAATAAAAAGAACAATATTTTCTATATTATTAAGTATATTTAATCATATGTAGCTGTATATTAAATATTACACTTACAGCAACAAATGACCCAAAACCGAAGGCAATGACATCATGTAGTAACTTGATATGGGAAGATACGATAGGGTTAAAAATTCCTCACAGAATTTGGCGAACATAGTATATAGTTATTTATTTTTTATTTATCCATTTATTCGTTGTAAATTGTACGTTTCAATTAATTACAAACATTTATTACTAAAAAATAATACGACTTTATTGTACCGACGCAATTTATCTGTTAATATCTATTTTCTCCGTTAAGCTAGCAACAAATTTTACTTTTCCTGCGTTTTACTTGTTGCGTCCTTCTAATTTATGGCTTTAATCTTTCTATTTTCTCCTGTTATTCTCCAACTATTCCATTCTCTTTTTCTCTTTATTTCCAATAATTTTCAACATCGAAATTGCCTTTGTAATATTTTTTATCTGCTTTCAATTATTTTCTACGACAATGAAATAAAGAATCTATTTTAGTGAAAAACTTATTGACTTCTACATATAAGTTTCATCTTTCTATAAAAACGTGTTTTCCTATTTTTCTAAATAATCTTTAAAAATCATGAATGATGTAATATTTTATAAATTATAAAATTATATTTCGAAAAGTTTTAATTAAATTTCATACCGCACTAATATAATCTTAGATATTCTTGTATTGTTTTTTTCCAATCAAGATTCATTTTGAAGATAAATTAATCATTTTGTAAGGCGCTGAATGGTTTCCTAAATCATACTACCACGACAAGGAAGGAAGCACAACAAATATTGCAAAATTATCTGAAATCGTACATCAACAAGTGCATTTTCGTACAAATTTGTATCAATAAACAGAAGCATGTTCTATATTTTATACGATGTAGTCAACCTCGAAAATATGATTTAATGCTTTGGGTGCAAAATGTAGGTACACGAAACTTGCCGAGGAGTATTATACTATGTCGACACAATTTATTACTACCATAAATATATTATGTTCCCAACAATCGCGTATTATTATTTTCAAATCAAATTCTATCGAAACGAGTTAAAACATCGTTATAAAATTATTTTCAAGGTATAGAACATACGAGTCGTTTATTTTGAAAGTGTAGTATTTTTTTAACCTCTAAATACTATTAGATAATTAACATACACTACCCACACTGCAAAATACAACAAATTTGTCCATTAGTGCTTTTCAATATTTTAAAATTTATTCTAATGCAAAACCCTTAAATATCTTGCAATTACAAAAATTTACTTATTAATAGAATTAAACACTTACATTGTACACTTTGAGATTTTAAAAACATTTACATTCTGAGGCATTATTGTATTGAAAGATTAAAATAAAATGTCGCTCCATCACTGGGCAAAAATATATAAATAAGCATAATAGTTTCAAGTATCGTGATTTTTCAACTTCGATATGCAGAATGGTCTAATAAAAATATATTTTTGCAACCCGTTACATGTTCACGAGGTACTCTATACCGTTACTTGCAGAAAAGCTAAAACAAAGGAGCTCTTTCCGTCCCTTGGAAATTTATCATTTATTTGCAAGCGGAATGTAAAGATACATTTTTCTTCGCGTCGCGTGAGATAAAATTTTCTTCGGGCCGTGTACTCTGCCGTGAAACATCGTCCGGAATGTGTTATGAGACCCTTAACTGCGGACAATTTATTTCTTCCGTTCTGCCACAAAATAGGGTACGTATCGCACGTGGATACCCGCTTTTATAACGGCTCGCGAACGAGCACGACATTATTAAACGAGAACGTAGCCTTTAGCAAAGACAAAATAGTGCAAGACATTAACAAGCGAGACGCTGCGCGATCTTTTATATCAGTTTTTACCTTTCTTCAAGTTTTTATTTCGCCGGTATCATTTGGTTCGTATATTTCATGAAATACGCTGGCAAACAATGTTTCACTCGGTGGTTACATTCTTCGGATATTTTTCGTTTCAATCAATAGATTTTTTTACGGATAGAACTTTTTGTTGGAAAATTGTTTTATATTGAACTACCATTTTGGTTCCATTTTAACGTGCACGAAAGTCAATCGAGAGGTGCTCTATATAATTGGGTATTAAATTAAACAAGCAATAAAAAATATATAGAAAATAAAATTATTGTAAAGTGTAATATTATTTTTAGAGTAACGCGTAAAGGGAGATTTTGCTTGGAAATCGCACGAGTTACATTGCGATTGAATATCTATCAGAAATGGAAGGTTATCAACTTAGATATTGAATTGAACAAGATGCTATTTAAATGCAATAAATAATTTTGTTGAAAAATATGTGAAGATTGACAATTTAGTTAACACTATAGTAATATAAATATGTTTGCACAAAGTTTTACGAACCTCAAATTGTAATCAATTAAATTACAGATTGTACGTTCAGTTTAATTTTTCTTTTAAACTGTGGAGTAATTTCTTTCAATACTATACTTCTAAAAAAATTGATGAAGTTTTTAGATTTGTCTACTTTACAAAATTATTAAATAATATATTAGCAGGAAAATAAATTGTTTAAATAATATACTATCAAAAAAATAAATGAATTTGAGGATTTGACCACTATGAATTTAACTACTGAATATTAAGTGTTATGTTAACGATGGTATAAATTATTTGAGTATAGTACTACTAACAAATTAATACATTGTATAGTGTACATTGTATGTACATCTACTACTATAAACTACTATAAAAGAGACTATAATAGAAATAAATAATTTAAGTACTGTACTACCAATAAAATTGATAAACTTCATAGATTTGTCATCTACCTTAAAAGAACTAATTATGAATATCAAATAATATATTAGAAGTATAATAAATTGTAGAATAAATAATTTGGGTACTGTACTAAAATATTGATAAATTTTATAAAATCTACAACATAAAAATTAGATTAGCTACCCAGTTACAACGCAAATCTATTAGATAATAAAAATAAAAATTACAAATCGAATGTGATTCGTTACTGATTTACGGTGACACCGTTTCCAATCATCCTTTCGGCGGTTAGTATATATAGCACTCCCTGTATTGCAAACGTTTCAAAGCACATGATCGTTCCGTGAACAGTCGGTGATCTCGAAAACCGATTCGACCGAGCAACTAGACACCAAGCAACATCTATCCACACGATGCATCTTGTTAACGTTCTATTCATACCGACACCAGCGTGCATCCCCCGTTGCACACCGGAACACCGATAAAGGATTTTTTCCCCCGGTGCAACATCCTCGCCGATTGTGTTCGAGAGGCATGACGAGCCGGACACTGGGTGGGATAAGTGTGTATCGTTAAAGAGGACACGCCGAATCCGTGATTTCGATCGAGAGAGGCTTAAATGGACGCGCGTGACTAACCGATTCCTAATGCGGCTCGTTGTCAAAGCGCTCCAGGGTCCACGTTAATCCTTTGCAGACTAAGCACATTTAATCTCGACATTGTGTGTACACTCGAATGCAATATAGCCTCCCTTCGGGTAATACTGAGTGTGGGAGGAATCGGTAACTTGCCTTCGATTTTGGGAGAACCCAGGGAGAAGCTAACGGGGATTTCGCGAAAGCCTAGGGAGAATCCGAGAGCAATTTGTCGTACAATTTGGAGAGAATCGGAGGTCAGAGACGAAATATAGGGAGATCCGGGTGGGACCCCAGATTATTTTGTAACTTTCACGTTTATAATTGATAAGATTTTTAAATTACGTGTAGGCATTCAATTTTGTAGTACATCCACGATTTCTAATTGTGTTCGTTTTTGTAACTATGAAGTTTCAAAGCTTTTTGATTCCAAACTTTTTAATAGGTGAAGTTATAAATTCACAAATTATGAAATTTGTCAATTTTTCAGTTCGCAAATTCTCAAATTCTCCAAGTCTCTAATTCTTCAATTCTCCAATTTTCCAACTCTCAAATTCTACAATCCATCATCATATACTACAATATAGCCACACACGAATCATCAGCTGCAAAAGATAATGGTTATTTGTTCAAGAATATTCAAAAAAATAAAAATAAACTTGATGATTTTACGATTTTAAGAGTGCGCTGCAAGTATTATTACTAAAAAGTGATGTTTTTTAGAATGTTGTTGTTTCTCGTTTAAGAAACCAGGGTTCTAGATTCAACAGTTTGGTTTTCTGATTAGATATCGCAAAAGCTGGTGACACTTCAAGAGATGTATAATAATGTGCATTTTGAAGCAAGTTATATTGTTTCATTTTCGAAGTGACGCCAGAATTTCCATCGTTTCCGCGCACTGTGCGTCGAATTCAAAAACGTTGAATTTCAATTCATCTGAAAATATTACTTATTCCAGAATACATTATCTTTACTAAGAAATTCTTTGACGAACTTTAATCTCTTCTCCTTAATAATATCACTAATGTACGGCTTCTTGCTGGGAACCCTGGCATGATAATCATTTTCACGAAGCATTCTTCTGCATAATTCTGAATGCAAATTTTGTTGAAGTTCTCTTTAACTATCGTTGCAAGTTTTGTAGCAGAAATCTTCTATATTTCACGAAGCACTTTCTTCTCTTTCCATTAGTCTTTTTGGTCAGCCTGAACGGTATTTATTTTGTACAGTTCCTTTAATAATATAATGTATTGTAGAGCTATTTATATTTAATAATTTATTTATTTCACCACACGTCTTTCTTTCTTTACGTCATTCGACAATTTTCTCTCACTTTCAGGAATTGATGATTTACGACACATCAATCAATGTGATTTAGGATGAATGTAATACGTGGCCATGAATACTAGACTGTGACAGACAAATTTGTATACGATGATGATTAACAATAATTAATGTTTATATTCAGTGCCCAGAAAACTGTGTCTCTCTCAACATCTCTATATGTTGAAATACTTTTGTACCTACAGTATAATCTAGAAAGTTGTACCTCTTTACAGTGTTAATAATATTTCGGTAACTATTGTATAATATTATAGTTAATCAAGTATTTCATGTTAAGTGTTCAAATACTTTCGTTGAGTCACTCTATATTACATAAGTATTATATATTTTCATTATTATAGCATACTAGCTCAAATCGAATCCAATAACTTTAATACTATGTTCTTCACTTAATTTTAAATATAAAAAATTTATAAAAACTGGACAACTGAGAGACAGAGTAAAATAATTAATAGAAAAATTAAGAGAGTTGCGATCCTTTAATGAGTCTAATACATGACATACTCACAGTTTAAACATGACAAATTTTACTCGAATTTTTTATACGCTTCAATTTGAAGTTCAAGTCCAATTTGCATAGTCTAGGATCGCTGAGTACAAAATTGACATGACATTACAACTTTCTTTATTCGTTTTAATATTGCTGTGATTAACTAGTTCTAACTGACGCACCTGACAAATAAATCATAGGTCAAGGAGTTAATGAACAAATCTAGAGTTTCTTATACTTTGTTCATTAATATTAGCATGAGAAATTTTAATATGTTCTTTCAGATTTTACGATGTTGTAGGAATGTCGTTATAAACTACTTTTTTAATCTCACCGCAGAGATAAAAATCTGAAGGTGTAGGATCTGACGAACGTGCATCATTTCGAACACTTGTTACAGGAGAAAAGTGGGCGCAAGAACTGCCGTTTTTCAGCCCTCGATTCTAAACTTTATTCATATATCACATGATAGCATATGACAATACATTATTAAACAAAAAGTTTCATATTGAGTGTACGTCTGGTTTCTGAGACGTAGGGTGCCAAAATTGGAACCATTAAAAAAATGTGGCATTATCACAGTGTAACGCTAAATTCTAACTGTATAAGAAGCAATCTACTCAGGATTTCTTGAGTCGCCAAAATACATACAGATTAACTTCATGAAAGCAATATTAGTTAGCCAACCATTCTCTGGTTCGATTTTAATCTCTAAAGCCCACTCATGATTAAAACAAGCTTCCTAGTATTCGAGTGTCAACCCTCATAAGATTTTTTTGGAAACAAAAATGCATATGGGCATTGTACAGGAATCTGAGTTTGCTGATCACCCTCACACTGGACTTCCAACCGCAAAAACCGCTTGTAATCGATAGAAGCACCAAGTTCCTGTTCTATGTGTAGTAACCTTTCTGAGATTTTTTAAACGCAAAAATGCACTCAGACATTTTTTTGTTAGGTTATCCAAATTAGTTAACTATTCTCAGAATATACTTCCATCCCCTAAAAACCATCCCTCGTCGTTATAGGAACCCAGTTCCAGAACTAAGGGTAACAAACGTAAATGATATTTTTCACACGCAATAATGCACCTATTCATTCCCCAGAAGGCTTATCTAAGTTATTCATATTACACTCTGACCCCCAGCAAACTACCCCTTATCGATGTAGAAACCTCGTTCTACATAGAGTTAGCAAACACTCTTTAAACGCAAATACACTCAAACATTTCTCAGTAAGGTTATCTGAGTTAGCTGACTATTCTCAGATTATGCTCTCCCCAAAAACCATCCCTCGTCGGTAGAGGAATTCAGTTGCAGATATAAGAGTAATAAACCTCATCACATTTTTCACACGCAATAATGCACCTACTCATTCTCTAGGAAGCTTATCCAAGTTGTTCATATTCCACTCTGACCCCCCAGCAAACTACCCCTTATCAATGTAGAAACTCTGTTCTAGCTACAGTTAGCAAACACTGTTTTGAAGTGGAATAATGCATTTATAAATTCTTCAGAAAGGATATCTGAGTAGGCTGACCACTCTGAGATTAGATGTCCAACTCATAAAAACTACCCTCCACCGATAGATCCAACTTCCAGTTAGATACGTAACACGCCTCCCAAAAATTGTTGGAGCCTGACAATACATCTAAATATTCTTCAGAATGGTTATTTAAGAATTTCGTTGAGACTGTAACAGGATCGTGATAGGTACTTTTCACCTTGTATCTCAGAAACCAGACGTATGCTCACCGTGAAACTTCTTTTTTAATAATTTCTCATCATAAGCTATCATTTGACCTAAGAATCGATTCCAAAAGCAAGGACCGAAAAACGGGCAGAGAATCCACTTATTTTGCATCTTCTTTCCTCCGTTAATCTTTCTATTAGTTATTTCACTGCGTTGCCTTATTTAATGAATTTTTTGTACTCAAGTTTACGTGAAGGTCATACTATCATAAATTGACCTCTACTATTATGTCATGCCAATAAAAATATGTTGACCTATTTAAAAATATCTAAATAACCTTGAAATCTCAAAAAATAGAACCTTAAGAGGAATTTCTCAGTCATTATAATATTTGCCCCTTCCAACAGAATAATATTTCCCTTCGACATTTATCATTATTGTAAATATTGAACAAGCTATTCAAGGTGATGAAGTTAGATGGGACACCCTGTATAGAGCTTTGTCATGTGGACAGCTATGATAAACGTCAGTTTGAAGCATTGGAACCAAATTCGAGGAAAATCCATTTCCGCCAAAATCCAATGTGATATTTATATTTATCATGTCCGGACTATTAAAATGATGTATGGGCCGTTGTTTTTGAAAGTGGTATAAATCCATTTATTTGTACATTGCGATATTTAAGGGTTTGTGGTTGAGTTAAGTTAAAAATATTGGCAACCATTAATCAATTCGAGTAATGCTTTTAAAACAATAAATTTGAATTTTATTGCATAATAATTAATGCAAATTTTAAAGGAAATTACGATTTTTAAAAATATTATGAAACGTGTAAACAATACAATTTTTAATTTGACTGCCGTGTCACATATGTGGATGACGCTTGACTTTTTGTACAAGTCTATCATTTATATGAATTGAAAATTTATTCTTTTGTTTAACTGGAAATACTTGTATTAACTACTTGGAGCTACGAATAATAAATATAACAAAATATTGTGAAGATATTTGGTCAAATTTTGTAAAAATAAAAATGCTACCTAATAAAATTTTCAGCTACAACAGTGTGGCAATGAACGTGTTAAGGCTTTCCTGAAACGCACTTTTTGATATAAAAAATAATAGTTGAAACAAGTAAATGAGTTTATTAAAAAATAATTTAAATTATATTGTAAGGAATTTATTAATAAAAAAAGTACGAAAAGTATATTTCTTCGAACTTCATATTGAATCTTAATTTTCGTTTATACTTAGCATAGTGAAGTATTTATGATGAACAGGAGGTAAGACAATAAACTCCATTATGTCTCTATATTTCTCTCTTATTATATTTCTTGAAGTTGTACAGAGTACCATAGTAATTTTACTCAAATTTGCGGATATCCTCCATTTCCCAAATAAGCCAAGGACTTCAAATTGTGTATTTTCTTCCACAGAAATTTTGTAGAAAGTTTTATGCGGATCACTCTTTTTAAGCCTCATCCAGCATATCTTCTGCTCATGTATAATTCCTCCATCCATATTTTTTATCTGTTTAATATTTCCTCTTCTAGGGATTTGATTGAGATACAATTTCCTCGCTTCGTGTAGATTTATAAGCGGACTTATTCCACTTTGAACGAAAACATTTCTACGATAAGTTCTACGTCCTTTTACTAATTTATGACGATGTACACCGTTGCATGAAAAGAGGATATCTATATCTGATTAAAACTACAATTAATTCATGTTTTACAGAAATGGACTAGTTGCGTCCAACAAGAGTGAAAAATATTTTCATGGACTACATGTATGTTAATAATACCAATCAACATACCAATATCAAAACAGAACCTAATGTGGGAATATATTCCCACATATGTACTATACAATAAAGACAAAGAATCAAATATAAATAAAAAGTACAGTATACACCATATGTAAGGTGGTAGTAAAAGAATATTATTATAAGTCATTTTATAAAACTTCAATCTCCAACAGTGTGTATCGCTGGAAAATGATATAGCCATCATAAATCTTATCAAATATCATAAAACGACTAAAGCCTTATACACGTTGCTCAGAGTAGTGACCTTGACAACACATATCAAGGTCATCAGACCTCCCCTAAACGTAATTTTTACCAACGGACCACTTTCAAAAAAATGCCTCATATAACGTACAAACGTACGAAGGTAAATTTCAACCTCGATCTCCAACTGGGTTAAAGCTGTTTCTACCTTGATAGACAATCCAGCGAATCGGTAGAGAAATGAAGGATTACTTGCAGAAATGTAGTGCTCGTTCGGCTGGTTATAAACCCTATTTTCTCTTCTACGTCGGTGATCCTAAAGAAAGAGAGAGACCAGTGGAAAAGCTTGAGGTCAGCAATAATCGAGCCGACTCGAGCGTACACCAACAGACAGAACAAAGGAGTTTCGTTTACTCTGGGGCAGAAACTTTTTGGCCGCGTAATTATTTCTAGTGTTCTTTTATTAGGATTACTTTTTTATGAGGGACTTCAAACTTTCTGGTCAGGAACGACCAACACTGGCAGAGGACCTTAATAGATGTACATGCCTTCTTCTCTGAAAGTAATTGCGGGAGATTTAGGGAATACTTGTTGGCTTAAGAATACGCCACTCTGGCCAGGAAAATATTCTCAGGTAAAAGAGAACTCGCGTTGAGCAATTCACGGTGGAACGTATAATTTGTATACTACGGTTTCTGACTACGTTTAATTTAGAAGACTCACTCGTTGCTTTTGTGCACGCTGATTTTATTTACGTGAATCGCGGCCAACTATGGAATAGGGGATACCATCGTGTTAGCCTCGCGTTTGAACGTGTTGCGAAATAGAGATGCTTTTTTTAAATTAACTGGAGCTTTTCCTTCCACGAAATGAGGAACAGTTGATGAGGTACTCTTTTTGAGAAGAATTGTATTGTATAACAGGGCAGCCATAATGCAACCTTTTATACAGCTACATTACTTGTCTCTGTGCTAATAGTAAATTTACATTGTTACGAAACAGTTGGCATGTTGTAAAAAATTATGAAGTTTGAAGATTTCAGAAATGGAGAACTTAAAAAATACCTGTATTTGGAGATCGTGGAGTTTGGGAATTAGAGAAGTGAAGAATTTTCAATTTAGGGATTTGGAGATTATAAAACTTAAATAATTTTTAGTTATGAAAATTTGAATATTCGGTGACTTTTAGAATATGGGAAAATTTGTAAGACATTTCAGAATTTAGAAATTCAGACATTTGGATATTATACATATATATACAATATATTTAGAAATTCAGAAATTGAAAAATTTGGAGATTTGAAGATTTGAAGATTTGAAGATTTGGAGATTTGGAGATTTGGAGATTTAGGGATTTACAGATTTAGAAATACGAAAATGGAAAAATTTTTATAATTTGAAGTATTTATAAAATTGTGGTATTTATAGTATTTGTGATATCCATGGAATATGGTCCTTTATACATTTTCATATTAAAAAAATTGCAAATATTTAAAAGGATTTGGCCATATGAAAATTTAGATATTTGTGTTTTTAAAAATTTAATTAAAAACTCTAAAGGCTTACAAATTTGATAATTGTAAAATGCGTGAATTCGTGGAAATGGAATTTAAAAATTAAAAAATTAAAAATTTGACTTTTGCAATTTATTAAACTTTTACTAGCGATCGAATATCATATTAATATCTTTTGAATTTGCCATACGTTTCACACATGTAGATCATGTGAAGATTCCTTTTAGATACATATTTTACGGTTATTAATTTTTTAATTCCTTTATCCGATTAATTCACATATTTCATTCTCCGTAAAATAAGAGAATTATAAGTTTAATGGACTTCAATTAATTATTAGCTAATGAATATAAAATTACATCACTATTCAGAATGGTAAATGTATCCCTTTAAAATTTTACATGAAAGATAAAAAGAAATGTTAAGTATCCGGTTTTTATTTTTATACAAATTCGTATGGAAATATCTTGAAAGTAATTAAAAACATAACCAATGTTACTATGGTTAATAAAAATTATTTACGTTTCTGTAAACAATTGAAATGTACAGGCGTGGTTGCACAAAAGTACCCATTTTTCGTTTCACACGATACGGATGAATAAAAATAAAGCAAGCTTTTTATCTCGTTAATTTTTATGCTTCCTAGTCAAAGCGTTTTTTTTTTTAAACAAAGCTAACACAGGGCACTGAAACCCACTGTAAAGCTTTATAAAATTCAAACAGAAATTCATTTGATACTAAAAACGTGTTGCCGCATGTACAATTTCGTTTCAATCAGATACTGGCAATTTATTGAATTACAATGAATATTTTTATTTCACTTAGTATTATAAAACAAGACTTTAGGGAATATTGTCTATGATTGCATATTAAGTTGTTTATTTTCTAACGTACCAAGTGTGATATAATTTCGTAACATAAAGGTAGTGTAAAATAACAATTGTTATATAGCAAATTGTAGCTTGAAATTTAATGAAGATTTCAGTAAATTTAAACGTTGAATATGAAACAAAATTAAGAATCGTGAAAAAGTTGAAAAAATATCGGTTTCCACAGAAAAATTCGAAATTCCTTTAGATTTTAATATAAATAACTAGAATTTTGACTGAATCCTCTAGATACAACAAATTGAGGATAATAATAGTAAAAATACTGTGGTTCCAAAAAACGTATTTATTCAAATTTTCATAATATAAACTGGCTAAAATTGAAGCTAAATTGACTGGAGTCGTTTCATACAACAGTGTGGTAGTCAAGAATTAATCGAGAGTTATGACTTTTTCAAAAAATGGCCTCAGATTATACTTTGCGCTGGTATTCCATATTTGATCAGTTTACTGTATATTACTCATCGACGTAGCTTACTGGCATAGCTTATTGACATAGCTTATTAATACAGCCTATTGACATAGTTTATTGAAACAACTTATTGACATAGCTTATTGAGACAGCATATTGATATAGCTTAATACAGCTAAGTCCTAATATAATAACTGTTATTTTGTACTAAGTATTTGTCACGCGTTTGATGTTTCAAAATTAGCCCTCTAATATGCAATAAAGCTAACAAGAACACAACTTGAAACGAGCATCATGTGTACATTTACCGAGCTCGCGTGCTTCTACAAATACTTGATACCGGTTGACTACTGACAACATGTGGGTGGAAGTCTACGTTTAATGTTCACCGCCCATGTTACACTTCTGAGCCCCAAGCAGCGTTGAAAATGCATAGGCTATCGGCAGTATGCAAATCGAGCGAGCACTTATGAGCCGTCGAGTGTAGCTGATGTGAAAATTACAAAGTCACTGCTCAAAAGCCATTAAGCTAATCGGCACATCGCATCGGCTGTATGCAATGCTCAATCTTATATGGCGTACGCGCGTTCTTGTACGATGTGCGAATTGCGGTGGTTACACGTGTAAGATTGTGGAGGTACAATGATGCGGAAAAGTTTTCGGAACATTTTCCGCTTTGCAATAAGTAGAGGAATAATTTTTTCAGGATTTTGATGAAATAGAATTTTAAATATAGAATAATAATTCTGTAAGGACAGTATGACGCTAACGACTTTATTACGAAAGTAATATATGAACTTTGTTTTATTAACATTTTGTGAGATTTTAGTAAAATAAAATTTTAAACATATACTTAAGTATATACATATAATCCAGACAATTTCGGGTAATCAAGTTGTTTAAGAACAATTTAAAAATAAAAATAAATTTACTAAAAACCTGAATATGTACTATTTATACCTTTATTTGTTGTGCTGCAAAGAGAAGGTTCGAATATTTCTTGACACTACTGTATAATTTACTCGAAATATTAATAAATATCAGTAACTATTAATAAACATCAAAAATTATGAATGGCTATCAGCAACTATCAACAACTATAAGCAACTAGCTATAACTGTCAACAACCACCAATAAATATTAGTCACTTTCAATAACTATCAATAACTATGTACTAATGCTTACCAATGTGTATCAATAACTGTTAATAAATATCAGTAACTATCAATTACTACCCATGACTACCAATAACTGTCAATAAATATCAATAACTATCAATGGATACCCAGGACTATCAATTGCTATTAGTAACTGTCAATAACTACCAATAACTACCCATAACTACCCATAACTACCCATAACTACCAATAACTACCAATAACTACCAATAACTACCAATAACTACGAATAGCTACGAATAGCTACCAATAGCTACCAATAGCTATCAATGACTAACAATGACTATCAATAACTATCAATAAGTAATAATGTCTATCAGTAATTACTAATAGCTATCAATGAGTAATAATGTCTATCAATAATTACCAATAACTATCAATGGCTATCAATAACTATCAATAACTATCAATGACTAACAATAATTACCAGTAACTCACAATGACTAGAAATGACTATCAATAACTATCACTGATTATCAATAAATATCATCAAATATAATCAAATTAATTGCAAACAAGGAAAGAATAGTCTCTCATTGATTTTAAAATGTACAGTGCCTACCGAAAAAATAAATTATCATAACATAAAAATACTACAAAGTAGCGTGCAGCATATCAATTAGAAGTAAATATCAATTACTTGTTTCGTTTATGAATTGACAAATCTTTAATTCTAAATAGTATTGTTGAACTTTTAAGCGATAAATATACGAGTTAAAAAGAAACAATTAGTGTCTATAATTTTATTGCAATTTATTTCAATTATACACCAACTACCTTGTTTTTGTCGAGTATACTCGTCATCGTTTAAAAATAATTAAGCACACATGTGCACATCAACGAAATTAAATAAAAGACTTAAAGTATTCAGGAGAATTCCAGGGATACATGAATCAGTTATGCAAAAATAAGTTTATCTCTTACTTGAAAATGTAGAGAAAGCAGATTGAATAAAATAACACTGGTAAACTGAATTTTGGTTTCGAGAAAAACAATGTCACTTTTGATCAATTATAATACACTACCAAGCATGTTGATTAATTATCATATCAAGTTTCTAAGATATTTTAATGTAAATGTGCGTAAAGGAGTATTTTGGTCGCTTTCACGAACCTGTAAAATTTATATAAATTTTTTCAGCTTTAACAGTGATATCACAATGAAGTGCTATTGTTACTCTCTCCAATGTATATTCGTTAGCCATGGTGACTTTTTTCGTTAAAATAGAGCAAATTGAACTTTTATATTAAACGGTACTTTATAGGTATACTCTCTCGCGCTGAAAAATCAGAAAATTCAATTTGTTCTATTTCGGCGAAAAAAGGCTGATTATGGCTAACGTCTATGCGTTGGGAAGAGTAATCTCTTTATTGTGATATTAGCGCGAATGATAAAAGAAGATTAATAAAAATTATAGAGATCATTTTAGAGGTCTGTTTTACACGTATAAAATATGTTAGCTGCCACAAAAATTTAACGAATAACTAGATTTATTTATTTATTTCGAGAAAATTAGATTTTCGAATTTCTAAATTTTTGTATCTCTAAATATGTATTTCTACATTCACGAATCTCAAAATATCAAGTTTTTATATATTTATATCACTAAATATTAAAATTTTTTAATTTATGTAATTCGAAATTTCTATGTTTCTGTATTTCTCTAATTCACTAATTTTTTAATTTTTAAATTCTGGAATTCTAGAATTCTACAGGATTTAGAATTTAATGATTTCAATGTTCAAGCGCGAAGCTTGAACACAAGTCTCAAGCAAAATTCCAAATTTATCAGTTACTAACAATGATCCTGCTAATCATTTCCGAATATTCAATTTAGTAAATTGCAGTGATCAAATCTCTCGTTAGTAATACATACGTTAGCAATATACACATATTAAGAGAAAATGTTCAAATAAAATGATCAATAACTATTTTCCACTGTGAAATACTTACACACTCATCGACAGTACTCTAAAAATGATTGCGAAAATAACAAGATAAACACTAAATAAGAAATTATTATTATTTTACATTACCGCGACTATTACAGTGTACATTTTATTTAACACTAAATCTACCGACATATATTACACGTTTACTTTGAAATTAAAAATGAAGTTACAAAATATATAAACAAACGATAAAACACAATTTCATTATTCACATTAATTGCTTATCTTGATGAAAATCAACACAGATTTCAAGAAAACCACCTTGAAATACTTTCTAACTTAAAATAAACTTGTTAAATGGTAGCTTATGGTTTAGTGCTAAATCGTTAACAACTACTTTTTAAATTTGTGATATCTACTAATATCTGTTAGCTCTTAGAATACAATACCATAGCGGAGGTTAGATCTCGATTCAAGTTTCTATTGATACTATAACATACCGTTTTTAGATTCTCCGGACACTTTGTACAGGTTCAAATCAATAGGTTTCCGTATCATCAAAAACACACAAGAAGTCGTTACATTACATCGTTATTTACATCTGGTTAACAGAACCCTAAATCTTGGCAGTAGAGTTTTATTTGCAGTTATTCGTGTCGACATATTACCTGTAAATTTAGTAATTTCTTAGGAATTTTATTACTTGCTACTGTCACTTTTTGAGAAATATCGTAATCGTATACGTCACTCGGATTTTCGTTTCCACCCAAATTTATAATCCAATAGAAATCAGGAACTGTCTCAGCCTTCTTCGTATAAATTGTACACCTACACCGAGCCTTCATCTCGTGAAATAAGCAGTCAAATAGATAGACACGAGATTGTTCACTTCGGAACAACATTGAATTCATATCAACATGCAGTCGTTCAGTTTGGAACATCATTAAGAATAAATAAAAACATATCGGTGTATTCAACCTACATTTATAAATATTAGGATTTCAAACAATGTGAAGTTTTCCATGTAGATCAATCGTCGGTAATTATTGCCGACAAACATACAATCGCAATCCAATGAATTTTTGTCAAATAGATGAAGTGCTAAATTGAGAACGGTGATGAGATAAAAGGTACTGCACTATTCAGTGCCGGTGCAACCGGACTAAAGCCAAAAGTTCTTTCTTTGCGTGGTGACAACCCAGATTCGACCGGTGATATCTCACTCTGCGGCTAAAAAAGTCCATATTCTCGACAAAAAATCGCACGCGACGAGCTGGCGCTAATGAGTTCATTACAATCAGCGGTGATCGTCGACCGGTTCCATTGGCATCACGGAACGAGCTGCTCACTCGATGGGATATGTACACGCGTGCACACACGTGCTTGTAGGGGTGCCCGTATGGAGAGCAGATCGATAACCAAGGCGCCAATCAAATGATAACGAGCAAGCAAAACGCTGCTACCATTTCGTGCATCGAACGATACTTCTGAAACGACTCTAACAACGATTTAACACTCTGTCTACCAATGGCAGATCGGCTGAATAATATAATACAGCACTCTGCTGTATAATCAGCTGCGATGTACGTTTCCTATAGGTAAATCGAAAAGAGCAAACGCGATTGATAAGAGGTTTATTTCAATATCGGTAGCCTTAGGTAGCATATGTTGTACTTTACACGTACAATTTAGACAATTTGTTAGATAAGTTGAATATCTCGTTATTTGCCTTTGACTTTGGTGAATTAAATAGGAAAACTTGATAATTATATTTTCAATTTTCAAAAGAACAATTTTTACACTCCGCAAATTTGTAAATCTTTCATTTCTTTTTATGCACTTCTCCAATTTTTAAGTTTTCAAATTTTTAGATTTACTAATTGGCATAGATACGCATGTATAGATTTTCAAATTTTTACATTCTCCAACGTGCACGGTTTTATAATATATCTAAATTTTCAAATTCTCCAGTTTGTACGGTTTCATATATTTAAATTTTCAAATTATCATGTACCTAAATTCATATACCTAAATTTTCAAATTACCGTAGTTTCATATGTACATATGTATATCTAAATTTTCAAATCACCAGTTTCATATATCTGAATTTTCAAATTTTCAAATCCACGAATTCTTTATATTTCAATATTCACATTTAATCACATTTCCAAATTTAAAGTTTATAAATATCAAAATTTACAAACCAAAAGCCGTGAGGTAACTATCTATCTTTCCCTATATAACTATTTTCGCTAAAAAAAAATCTACCGCATTCACTACTGCACATTCTATTCTGTACAGTTCTGTATATTTCTGAAAGTTCAGATGACAGAACGCGAGGTCATACAATGTGAGCGTCTGACTAAATGTGTGGCCCCTGTCACCAGTGATGTGCCAGTATTGTTAATAATTCATATTTTCATGTAGTATGCATAGCTGCTTCTACAGTGACTGTCCATATTACTCCACTGATCCAAAATAGAAAATTGAAACGTTAGATTGAGAAATTCATTCTGAATCTCTCCAATAATTCATAATACTGCGTTAGACACTATATATAGTTAGTTAACTGTTGTGTGTTAAATGGAGAATTGCGAGGCATATGAAGTGTTACAAAATGTGATGATATAAAAATATCGCAACGCTTATGATACGTCAATTTAAAGCTTAAGTTTTAAGGACAAAAATTAACGCGAATATATTATGAATAATTTGAATACAAAATGACTGGTTCTGTGTTGACATATGATATCAAGATCATTACTCTGACTGTGAGTAATGTTATAAATGATGTACTTGGCGACTGTTATTTGTTAAAAAGTTATAAGCAAAAAAGTTTTACAAAGTATATATATCATGTACAATACATGAGCCGTTTATATTAAAAGTGGCCTAAGTCTACTTATGTTTAAATTAAGATATTTAAGAGTTAACGTTTCAATGAAATTAAAAGTATACGTATAGCATAACAATGTATCACACACTTGAAGAGCATCTAAGAGAGTTAAATTTACAATTCCTATTGAAATCATAACATTTATTAAGTGAATAATATGTGTTTTATTAGTAAGAATAGACTTAAGCCACTTTCAAAATTAACAACTTGATTTGTCATAAAATTTTGAAAAAGTCCATGTTCATTCGAAAAAAAACAATATTCAATTTACTTTATATTTTATTATAACACTTGAAAAACACCATTTATGCAACTTAGGAAATCTAATTATATAAAGGACATAACAATTTACTGATCTCATGATGCTTCAGTGGTATATGTATATAGTATTAATACTAATTAATTATTATATTAGTTAATTGATAATTAATTGTAATTATCGTCCTTACTGCCTTCGAAAATTTGCAAATCCGCATTTTCTGACGTGATCAATAATAAATTAAACTTAGAAGATTTTCAAAACAGACAGCTCGTTAAATTAAAATATTAAAATAAAAAATGATAAAATTATTATCGATCGATGCAAGAAATGTGTACCCCTTTAATGAAAATTTGATCGGCTGTCTATAAAACTCACGTGATTAATTGATCGATAAGTATTGAAATTAAGTGATCAGTGATCTGTTTGCCTTAAGAAGCTTTCGAATCTACACGCATCATTTGCACGCATGAACGTCTAGGTCGATTGGTTCATAACCGTGACCGATCGAGGCGCCAATCAAATGATCATAAGAAAGCAAAACGACGAAAAGGAAACGTCGACGATGAAATTCGTTACAGCGTCGAAAGAAAAAGAAGAAATTGACCGCTTGAATAGCGAGACGGATTAAATACCGAGAATATGAGACGCTTATGGTAGCGAATGCTTCAATGCACTTCTGTACTTCTGTTACAACAGAAAATAAAGTTCAATGAATGAACTACGCGATGAAGAAATTGCTACAACCGTAAAATAAGATAACACGCGATGATACTACTTAATAATACTTATTTCGACATTTATTTATTTATTTAATTGAGAGATTTATTTGTTTAGAGTTAAGTAGGAGAACTAATTAGGGGAACTATTTATTTGTTTATTTTGATTCAATTGGGAGAACTATTTATTTATTTAGAATTAGGTAGGAGAACTAGTTAGAAAAACTATTTATTTATTTATATTAATTAATATTTATTTGTGACCATGTACAGAGTGTCTTAATTTCTTATCGACAAATTCTATTACCATATTTTACTCGTAAAAATGAAAAAGGGATTTTATAACAACATAGGATTTCAAACACTGTACTACAAGGTAATAACAAAAATTTTGTTAGCTAGAATTTTTATTTTTAACAAATCTTACCAAATATTTTCACAATACTTTGTTACATTTGTTATTCCTACGATCTTGTTAAAAAATTGAAAAATTAAAAGCTCTTACTTGAAATAAATAATTGTATAAGGAAACTAAAATTTTTATTTATAGAACATGCTGCTAAGGTTTTATGTACAAAACTGGAACACACTGTATGTGACATCAGAAGGAGAGTACTTCAAAGTCATTTTATACTTTTACTCTAACTTTTCAATAAAGTATTTACAATTTTATGTTAATATAACATCTTTTTTCTTATATTTTCATATGGAATATCCCGATAAAGTCTGACTGTAAAAAACTGAAAATACGTAGTTCAAGAGTTAGCAATAATATTTATTGCTTAATTTTACAAAAATTTATATTTTATAATACTATAAACAAAAAATTGTCGATAATCGGTATTATCAAACGCCGTATTAGAAATGGTCGTTTGTACCGAGACAGTGAACGTGTTAACTCGTGAGTTCGTGATGCATCCTTTAATTTTAATTGGCGCGCAACGAATCGAGGCGACAATCGGACGATAACGAAGAGACAGAAAGAGGACCGTCAATAAAACGTCCGCCACAGATTCGTCGAGGAAAAAAAAAGACAATTCTAATTACGAGGAACTTTCTAAATTTCAACCAACAGCAATTAGCGAGCCAAAATTGACCTTACGTCACCGTACACTAAACCAATCATTAACGCCGATCGAATCTTCGCATTGATCGCCACAAATAAATCGTCACTTGCTCGCAAGTTTTTAATTAAACCGTGTATAATAAATAAAATGAAGAATAGTATCTAAGCTGGATTATTAGGGATATTTCCAAAAATGATTTACTATTTTATTGAAATAATGTTTATTAGTATAAAATAATATGAAATAATTGATTTTACTGAACGAAAAATGTGATATGACAAAAACTATCCCTTCGTCATATTTCCTTGTTTATTTCTCAGCTCATAAATTAGTGAAATGTACAAATACATTTACAGTGTTAAACTAACTGTAGTAATTTCAAAGAATTTACATGGAAAGGCGGTGAAATAAACTACAAAAATTTTCATTGATTTAAAAAAATAGTTCCCGTCGTCTTTTTCTCTACATCTTTTTTTAAATACAATCATTCCCTAATTTATACTGAAGATAGGTTCCCCAAAGCATTGTGTAAATCAACATTATCATTAATTCACACTAGATTTACGGTCGTTCGATGAGTAGTTACTTTCAGATAAAAAATAAAGTATAATAATAAGTAAATAAGAGATAAAACATAAGATTATTTATACAACTGTTCTTTATTTCGACACAAACATCTTAATTTAATATAAAGAATGTAAGATGAGTCATTTTAATTCTTTGCGTAAATCTAGTATTAAACCATTAAATATACAATTTAACTGTGTTTGGTTTCATTTTAATAAAAAAAAAATGTCAAAAGTCTATTATAAATATAAAAATTTCATAACAAGAAACAATATAAAATAAATGATTTCTTTTATGAAATAAATTAAAATAATTTTATAAACAACGTAAAATATCTATCTTTGCATTGGTATTCTCAAAATCTCCACTTTTACCGCCATTTTCCTGCTATTTTCGAAAACGTATAAAAGCGAAACCGTGTAAATAGAATAGCGTGCAAATCGGAGGATAAATCTATCTCATACAACGCAGAAAATAATTAAAAAAAAGACCGCATACAGCACTTTTCAGGGTGGTATGCTTAAATCTATTGAACTATACTGCACGAAACGTTTCGAACATTTTTTCCAACCCCTGTACCTGTAATCCATGAAAAGTTTCGCGTATGAAAAACTGCAACATATTTCCAAAGGGAATCAATCGCTGCCCAGTCGTAGAATGATCACAGAGACATTGCGTATGGACAAGGACGTTTCATTATCCATCAGAGCCGGTCGCTAAATGAAAACCGTAAAACGACGGCTTCCGAAGATCAGTCGCATCGAGTGAAAACATGCAGCAACCAGCACGATCCTCTCCGATGTTCTATTTATTCGCACACGTCCATTTCTCTATAGCAAGTAGTTGATGGCCGAGCGAATCCTCCGCAACACGGACAACGGTTTCCCATTTGGCAGCGTGAAACTGATCCAACGTGGCTGGCGTTTTCTCTTGAATTTTTCACCCGATAAATCCGTCGCCGGCGCCGAGTTTCGCAAGAACAGCGAATAAGTAATGGCGTTCGCGAAACAAAAAGACGCGACCGACGAACCGTATCCCTCTGCCTCGATCGAGACGCCTCGCTCTTTGGGAAATGAAAAGTTTAATTACATTAACGTTAATAGCGGCACCAGCCCCGCTCAATCGATGCCCGAGTAATAAGAATCTCCCAGGAACACCCTGGAAGAAGGGGTAAATTGAAACGAACTTGATTGCCCTTCGACTTCTTTCGATTTGCAGAACCTGCAGAAGGAACGTGTGTTACGCCAGCTCGTTTCTGGAATTACGTTTGAGAGCTTACATCGAATCGATATATTGTTACGTTCACCTGGATTCGAGAGACTCCGCTGTTTTGCGAGAAAATAGAATGGCAAAATTAGGGGAAATATAGGTTTGTCAAATTTTTCGAGATTAAATGGGAAGAGTTTTGGAGTGATTGGCTCAAAACTTTGGAGTTTTGAGTAAGGCTTATTCAAAAGAGGGAGGTTCAATAGCTGCTCATGGTTCAAGTTTGTGTTAATCCTTTGAACACAACAGGTGATTTTGCGTAGGTAAACTTTTGCATAGAGTGGTAAATTTATCGACTTAGGTGAAATATTGGTTTGCAGGATCAAACTTTTCGACCTTAATCCCTTGTTCTACAATAACGCGTCACACACGTGACGCACAGTACAGTTCGAATGTAATAAACTAGATTCGTATTTTCACTGCAATTGAAATTATGGTTCAATTTTGATTGTGATCTGCGTAATCAAAAATCACTGAATGTATAATGTATCTAACATTTTAACTTTCTTCAGTTGTCTTCACAATGTAGGAATAATTAGCTAGCTGTGAATGACGCAACTGTGCAGAAAATTGTAGGTTAATTAAATAGTTTTGGAGTGTTACGAGGCTCTTTCGAAAGAAGAATCAACAGCGTGCTGCTGATGGCTCAACAATATTTTGTTAACACTTTACACGAATGGTGACACACATTCACCACATGGTTCATCACAATAATTTGAAATAAAAACTTTTTAATTAAATCTATAGTTTTATATGTGATGTATAAAGTGAAGCAATGTGGACTAGTAATAGATAAAAACTTCAAAAGAATTCGTCAAATTTTTCAAATTATAAAGTTTCACAGCTGCCGTCAGTAAAATACCTTCGAGTGCAAAGGATTAATATTCAGTAATACGAGTGCTACAAAGATGAGCAAAAATCGATACAACATTGAATTTCGAGTATTTTTATATGATAAGATTGTTTTGTGGCCAATACCAGCTTGCAGATATATTTAGCTGTAGAAGAAGCTTCAATTTGCCTTGATTTGAATGAGAAATGAAGGTAAAAAATTTGGCCTATACCCTCATTGCTTGTCGCATCTTTTTACGATATCATCGATAAAACAGTGCAAAATGTGTGGCAGGCGACATTGGACAGTTCCAAATGAGCTGAATAGAATAATTGCTAGCGTAAAACCGGTATTGTCAAATTGAAATATAGATTCGATCACAGTATATATGTTTACTAATTTCGAAAGAAAAATTTAAGAATAAAAAGTTCACTGCTAACCTCGATCAAATCTTTATTGATTTCTAAATAGCTTCTTTAACAAAGGTTTTTCTAATTCTGTTGTTGCTCGCCAAAATTCTGACTCTCTGATCCCTGGACTCTCTCTCCTTGATGTACGAGAAAGGTGGGTCCTCAAATGATGTTTTCTAATTTTCTTAAAATTTATGGCGACCAATCCCGTATCGTCCCCTTCAGTGCGCCTATAACGCGGTACATCCCTGGAGCGAGGGTGACGAAGTTTGTTGCTATGGTGGACAGATTCTTGGCAATATCAAGGAAATTCCGTCAGGTCAAGTTCCTGCGGACACTTATTTCTGAAATCCTAAGAGACTCTCTAGAAAACGATTTCATGTTATCCGGGCTGAAGCGAAAAAATAGACAATAGCTGACTTCTGAAATGAATCCTTATGTGTCACATATTAGCTGCGGACCAATCTGCTAATGGAAACGCCAATCTCACGAAAGGAAAAAACTAATGGTTTTTAAATGAGTCTACGAATATTTTATCGTATTATAAAGTTCTTATTGATTAATTATTTTCGCCCCGTGTCGATCAATGCGCCCTCAATGTTTTTCTGTAATTATTCTTTTATTTTTGCTTCACAGTTGGCGTTGGTATTAACAAAGGTGTATGATTAAAATGTTATACACGTGCTTTTATTTAAAATCAAAAATACTAAAGTTACTATTTTAGTTTATGTCGTTTTTAAACGTAACAAAATGTAGGATTTTAGAATTTAGAATTTTTTGGGTGAACTTGCGTCCAAAAAAGTACCTAATGATTTTTAATCATTTTCTGACGATGCCGTTGTGTGATAAAATATCATACTTCAATATATGTATACGCAACAAGACACATTAATGAATTTTATTTCTTCATGCACCATTTGTGTTAATGTGAATGTTATTTAATACTACTTATACAAGAATTATTAATATACAGAAAAAAATTATAAATATACAGGGAAAGGAATCATGCAAATTCGAAATAGAAGTTACTTTTTCAAGTGAAATATTTAATTTTTGAT
The DNA here is from genome assembly GCA_945859555.1 of Megachile ligniseca. Classification (NCBI taxonomy): domain Eukaryota; kingdom Metazoa; phylum Arthropoda; class Insecta; order Hymenoptera; family Megachilidae; genus Megachile; species Megachile ligniseca. Next base: position 2,510,174 of record OX243778.1, read on the forward strand.
TTTTTACAACTACAGTTTGCGATAAAAAATCTGAAAAAATTCTGTAACATGTGCTACTGGGTACCCAATGTTTCAGAATACTTTTACTTCATTAAAAACTGAAATTTAAATTTTTCCCTGTTACTACATTTCCAGTTGAAATAGGTGGTTGAAACTTTATACGAGATGTTTTATCTTTGAATGTTTTATCAAAGAATGTATTGCAAGTTTTATTTGATTCAAGAGTATTATTCGGTTATAGTACTCTTTGATAATTTTGAAGCCTAGAAATTTAGAAGTTTGGAGATTCGAAAATCTAGAAATCCAAATTGGAAGAAATCTAGAAATTGGAAATATGAAATTTGGTAATTTAGAAAATAGAAAACCCAGATACTGAAAAATTTAGAAATTTGAAAGTTTAGAAATTTATAAATGTAGAAATTTAGAAATTTAAAAGTTTAGAAATTTAGAAATTTAGAAATTTAGAAATTTAGAAATTTAGAAATTTAGAAATTTAGAAATTTAGAAATTTAGAAATTTAGAAATTTAGAAATTTAGAAATTTAGAAATTTAGAAATTTAGAAATTTAGAAATTTAGAAATTTAGAAATTTAGAAATTTAGAAATTTAGAAATTTAGAAATTTAGAAATTTAGAAATTTAGAAATTTAGAAATTTAGAAATTTAGAAATTTAGAAATTTAGAAATCAAAAATATCCGAATGAAAGTTCAATTACCAATCATTACATGTCATATTGTAGATCCTTCTTCTTACCAATGGATAATACTTTGTTAAATATGAATAATAACATGAAATAATTGTTCGTAATAAAGTGAGTAATGGGTGTCCTGCAATTACATTATCTGTTAATCGCATTGATAAAATTCATAGTTGAATTATAGTCCTAATTAATTCAATCAAAGTATAAAGTTCATTAATATCGACGGTATATTTAGTAAAACCAAATGAGCTATTAAATTAATAAGTTTATTAATTATTGTATATATTATTAATTCATAAAGGTAAAGCTAATGATGTATTTAACACTATATTGACGGACGTTTAATGACCACTTATATTTACATTGAAACTAAACTATAAAAATAATGACTAATATGTAGCTTATACAATGATTCTTTATCTCGATGAAGGGTTTAAAATACTTTTTAACAAAATCTCCTTAATTTTCATATTCAAAATAATAATTCAAATAAGTCTATGATCCGCCATTTTTATGAGTTTCATAAATCAAGAAAAAATATTTCAGAAATCAATTAAAAATATATATTTTGTAGAAGTAGAAATGAATAAGAAAAATAATCTTGTAATAGTAAAAATAATAATCATAATTAATAAATTGGAAAATATAATAATATTAAGGTTATACTTATTTGTAGTTAATATTTTTAATTTATCAATATTAAATGAATAAGTAGAAATTGTTTTGAAGTAATTTATATGAAGAATGGTACAAAATATATGCAATATCTTAAACGTACATTTACTTATTTACTTATCCGTTTTTTAACAAGAGGCAACGTCTTCAATTACTTTAAAAGCGTTCAATCTTTTCTTAAATACATGCTAATCCACGTAGTGGTTGAAAACTTTCAACAGTGTATGTCGTTAAGAAGCAGTTGAATCAAGTCTGTCACCGACAATTGAATCCATTTAGCCGGTTCTACAGTAAACATACTGCCGAGGATTTCAATTTCCTGAGAAATTAAACTTCAAGATGAAATTTTTCAAATAGAATAGCTACGCGTTTCGTAGTTATTCTCAAGCTTGACGTTAAAAATGAATGAAATCAAGAACATTCGTAGTTTGTCTTTCCCTGTACAGAATATTAAGTTTTAAATATGAACGTATTTCAAATATATTTATATATTAATAAATATGTGTAAACTAATTAAATTTTTATAACATTTTATAAGGGCGGGAATCATTTGGTTAATATATAATATGATAAGGGAATTATAACATAAAATATGGATTTATAAAATAAATAGTCATTTAATTTAATTATTAATTAATTGTATATTTAATAAACTGTCATTAGGAAGAAAACAACTTGAAAAAAATATTTACTTTAAATTTCTATAAAATTGAACAAAATTTTGAAATTTTGTAAATCAAAAGTCAAAATTTTGTATTTTATCAGTAATTAAATAAAAAAAAAAAATTGTTTAAACTTGAAATTATGCTTTTCCAAATATCAAATTTTTTAAGTAAAAAATTTCAATATCTCGACATCACAAAATTCGCAGTTTTCAAATCTTCAGATTTTCAAATTTTCAAATATATGCATTTACAAATCTTCAACTCCTAAATTTTCCAATTTTTCAAATTTCTAAACTATTAATTTTTCAGTTTTTAAACCTTAAAATTTTTTAATTTTTAGATTTAGAAGTTTTTAGATTCTCAAATTTCTAGATTTAGAAAGCCTTAATCTCCAGATTTTCAGGTTTCTAAATTTCAACATTTATGAAATCTCAAACTTCAAAATTTATAAATCCTGATACTTTATAATCTTCAAATAACCAAACTTCCAAATTTTTTATTCAAATTTCCAAATTCTCAAATTATTAAATCTCCAATTTCCAAATATACAAATTCATAAATTCTTAAATCGTCAAATGTCCAATTTCCAAATATTCAAATTTATAAATTCTTAAATCGTCAAATGTCGAATTTCGAGATGTACAAATTCATGAATTCTTAAATCGTCAAATGTCCAATTTCTAAATTTACAACTTCCCAAATTTTCAATGGACATGTTTTGTCAATACAATATTACAGTGCGATTTTGCAATTTGCCCTTTAAAACGTTATGAAAATATATATTCATTTTTAATAAAATTCTAAGACTCGAGTTACAAAATCGAGCTCTGCACCGAACTGCTTAATCACACAAAGAATATTTAAAAAGAAAAACAGGAAAAAATATTACTTCGTTGTTTGAAAATCGTGGATCAACGAAATTGTTTTTGTCTTGCCTAAAGAGCAATGCAAGAAAGACGAGGACCGCTGGAGTTTCTGGCCATCGAATTAAGACCACGTATGAAAATTACACTTTTATGGCTGTAACATTATGTCATATATGGAAAATTGTTTTAGATCATGCAAAATTATTACTCAATACGTTGATAACGATATATACATAGCAATTTGTTACTATCGTAATAATAAATTGTGTGGGTGATGAGCGATTAAGGGCCGTGCGAGCGTTTACGTCAGGCTCGAGTATCGATAGCGCGTGAGGTGAAATTTGAATGCCATGGAAAATGTCTGCCTACTCAAAAGACTAGTTTACAACTCTCCAACCACATTATCTGAGTTGAAAAGAATTACAGATATTTGGGAAAATAATGAAGATATAAAGCATATGATCAATGTATACAGAGCATGCCGAAAGCTGTGACCAAAGCAAAGGAAATACAAGATATTAACATGTGTTAATAATGTTATGTACAGTAGTAGTGTATCATGTAGCTAATAAATTATATCATTACAATTTGAACAGGCTTTTTAATTTTACAGAAAATGTGAAAAATTCTGAAAATTTATAGTGGTTCTAATTCGATGTCCAGGGACTGTATTTCGCCGCCCAAGGTCTTCAAAGTCGATTCAGAATTGGTCCATCGCTTCAGTAGATCATTAAGCTGTGACTATTGGCGAAAGTCCACGAGAACCTCTAAGAGGATAAGCAACTCGAGCTGTTATTTTCTTGTTGTCTTTTTACAATAGAGCGAAATGGACGGATCGTAATACAAGACAAGCGGATTGGTACGCTCTTCGTTCGATGCTCTAGAATCCATTTTGATCCGACAACGGCGATCGGTTCAATGAAATTTTGCCCTTTGAATTTCGTGTCGAGTTTATTCTTGCACGATCGATCACGGTTTGTCGGTGTGAACGCTTTTGAAGATATATTGATCGACGAAATATCGATTACATGCGTTTGTAACCTTTGATATATTAGGTGCATGTAGTGCAATCAAAAACAAGTTAGGGGTATGACTATTTATTTGTAGTTTTCATAATTTGTCATTTTTGTCATTTTCGTGATAAATAATTTTGGATATTTGCAATTTTCTTAATTTGTAATTTTATTTGTATTAAGTCGTTCATCAATGATATTGTTAAGATGAATAGAAAGAGTTCTTGATTTTAAACAAAGTGCAATGCGTATTCAATTCATCATTACACATACATATATTGTAAATATTATATGATAATTTACCGACAACATTCCTGCATATATACAATGACATTCTATATATTATCGATATTTATCGAGAACGATACCGATAGTCACACCTCTACAATAAATGCGTAGGCGAAGGTATTATCAAAGTTTAAGGGGAATAATATTTAGAAAGAATGTAATTTAGCCTATTTTAAGGCACTATTAATGTCTGAAGTACTTATTGTTGTAAATCTTACAATAAACCGTGAAATGAGTTGATACATAGGTTCATTTGAATTATCAGTGAAGGAAGTACTAAACCGTATAATCTGCATTACGAATATTATATACTATTAGAGTATTGTTAGAGTTCAGCACTTATCGTACGAATAATAAGACAAAGTACTAGTCGTGTAATAAAGAATTGTGCGTATCAAATGTTTTATTTGTGAAACTTAAATGCTTTGTTGCAAATAATTCGTTGCAAATAGTTATTCGAAATAAACAATTATCAATTATGCAACATATTCGTTCAAATAGTATTATCAGTGATAATTTATCACACATTGAAGAATTCGAGTGTTAATATTTATTAATTCAGAATAATAGCGAAATATTCTTTAAACATTATAGCTAAAGAATAAATACGTTCTTATTTATATATTCTAAACAATATAATACATTTTTCTAAAAATACACACATTTTTCAAAAATAAAAAGTGATTTATTATTAAAAAGTTATATTATGTAAAAATGTGATTTACTAATAAGTTCATTTACTAAGAATTGCCAATTCAAATTTCATAGGATTAGCAATTTGTATGGAAATGTATAAATATTTTAAAAAATATGGATGAAAATATATTTCGGAAGAAAATTCTGGGTTATATTTCATTTTTAACTAAATCACGTCTAGTCGAAGGGTCAAATTTATTTTCAGATTATATTTCATACAAGTCAAAATTATTTTTAATTCCCAACTGTAATTTATCTAAATTGATAATTTGAATTAAACTTAATTTATGCATAAACTTTATATTCTCGTCTGAAGTGAAAATTTAGCTTTTTAATTATAATTAAGAGTTTATAAACTGAATTTTAGTTGCCAATATGAAATTTTTATAGACCAGTATCGTTTATCTTGTCATTTGTGTCACTGTGTCTTAACTACCTATTTTTAACACTGCTGTGTTTTTTTATTAACATGAATTCTTTTATTACGAATTCGCATGGATCTTACTTCTATAAACATAATCAAAATAATAAAATTCCTTGGAAATTAGGATTTTATTGAAATGGCGTTACTACTCAGAAAAATATTTTTACCATATTTCTTTTTTAATAAAATAAATCACAATTCGTAGTTAATTTTCAAATAACTATGAAATTGTTAACGGGTTTTGGCACCGGTACTAAAACGAAAACCGTGTCGACTTTGTTGAATATTTATTAGAAACTGAAGTAGAACTTATTTGCAGGCTGACAATAGAAATCAGCAGTGATATCTAGACAGACCTACAGATCCTCACTCATATTTAGGTTATGCCACCAATATTAGACAGTTTGTAGTTTTCCAGAGCTAAATACCGTAATATCTTCGGCTAAAATAATCTCAACCTAAAATGGAGTAGCACCTCTTTAAAAATAAACATCTTTCCAATAACGTTAATCATATAAACTTCCATCACATAAATATTAGGGAATTTCAGTTATTTTCACTATAGACTGCTTACAGATAAAAATATCATATTAAATTTTATCTATTTTTATCAGTATCCTCATTTTTTCGAATATGGACTTACCCTACGTTCAAAATAAACCGTTCACATTGAATAAGAAAAGAGGATATGCAAATTCAAAATAGAAATTATTTCATGCGAAATAATTGTTTTTTTTTTAACTATGGTATAACTTAATGAAAAATCTGAAAAAATTCGAGAGTAAGAGTTATGCTTATATGTTATTACCACGATAATATAAAAGTGGTGCTTTTACATCTTCGATGAAAAATAACACTTTTTTCATTTCGTTGCTGTTTTCATCATCTATAATTACAGTTTGCGATAAAAAATTCTGTAATGTGTACTATTACGTCCACAATGTTCCAGAATATTTTCATGTTTGTAAGTCATTAAGTAGAGAAAATAGGGCAAAAACTGGAATATCATCTTTTCTCTCTTGCTACCCTCCCAGTTGAGATAAGTTGAAACTTGGCGTCGGATGTTCTTTTTAAACATGCTATCGAAACCACAAATTTCATTTGGCTCAAGGGCACATTTGACTATCTTATTCGACTATATCTTTTAGAACAGGGGTTCTTAAACTTATATAGTCCAAAGACCCTACCTTGAAAATTTTTTGTGCAGACCCCAGTTTTTATAATTATGTTAATAAGTAGTGAAGTAACAACAAATACAAAATGTCTTGACCATGTAGATGAGTTATTTGAATAAATGCGAAAAGTTAGGGGATGTAAAGTTCAACAACCCCCAGGAGTCCTTGCACCACAGTTTAAGAATATTATACAGACTGTTCCACAAGAGCGTGGACGCGATATAAATGAAATTTGATACCCAATACAGCAAAGATTGCGTTAGTCCAAACATACAATGTCTTCTCTAATACGCAATAGCCCTTTAATTCTCTTATCATTTCTGTCACTGAAAAGTTCAAGTCATTTCGAGATGAGTATACGGTAAACGATTCGAAGCAGTATTCTTGTGCCAACACCCAAAAGGGCCAAAAATGAGTGTTAGAAATGCAGCAAAATATCTGCACAAGTCTCGCGAATTTGTAAATAAGTGTGTGCAACGTTATAAAGAGACAAATTGCGTCGATGATATCCCTGATCGAGGTTCGAAGCGAGCTACGGAACTTAATGCGACGGGGTTTCGGAACTTTATGCGTTTTTCCGGATAATTTAAATGCTCAGAAGATGATTAAACTGTACCAAAGGGATCTCTTAGTATCGGTGAAACATTGGTTTAAAAGAACCAGAGACCATTGGATACTTCAAGAGGACAACGTCTCCAAACACCGAAGCAGCCTTTGTACGGAATGGAAAACAGCGAATGGTGCCAACGTGTTGGATTGACCATCTCAGTCCCTCGATGCCAATCCAATCGAAAATGTTTGGTCTCTCATGAAATACAAACTCCGAGGAAAGCGTATTTTAAAATTGAAGACGCTAGTTTGCCGTATTCGAGAAATATGCAGATCTCTTCCTGTCTCATACGCTGCAAAGCTGGATGAAAGTATGTCCAGGAATAATCGCTAATGGTGGTGATTGGACACATTATTAAGCAAATACGTATTAGTTCTTTAAATATACTTTCGACCTATACAACCTTTTTACAGAAAAGATTTACTTGCACTCAGATATCGTGTCCACACTCTTGTGGAACAGACTGTAGAATGAAATGTAGTACATTCTACGTGCCATATAGAATGTTCCAGTAAACAGTAGCACGGCATTTCGCTTCTGTGCCCGACATTTCGCTTCCATGGCCGATATTTTCCAGCTCGAATCAGTAATACGAATCCCTGGATCGCGGGTAGAAGCATCAACGGCAATGACTCGTTCCGGCATTCGACGTGACGAAGGTTTTCCAAGCCGCACGAACTTTTGCCTCACGGTATAGCCATTGGCACAGTTCTATCGTATTACAGTGACCACGAAAGACCACTCACGGCCCACACCACGAAGAGGAGCAACGAAGATCGCGATCAGCTTAGAAAACCGACTGCGTATTACGTTGCACCGCTTATTATAACGGATATCTGTGGTGTCCTCTTCATCCTCTGCCTCCAGTGTTCGCGACTCCTCGATACGGCTTAAATGTTTTACCATGTTAAATTATTAACGACACGCCGAAGACTGCACCGATGACAAGGTTGGTTAAGTGTTTGACCAGTCTGTCGATTGCTTTTGGCTTCTAACACGTGGCAATGCTGTAGAGCGCGGTAATTAAGCGACGGTAATTAAAGCCGTGGCGTTGAGGCGTGTCTTAGCGATCAAGTATTATGCCAGCGTTGGAAGATTGAAAAATAACAGGCCAATAAGTGAAAGGGCCGTTAAGAACATAGTTAAGCGACGGACCAACACTGAACCGACTTTCGGGACCTCATGGGGCGAAATACGAGAAACTACAGCGATTATTGTCTCTTGCAGAGCTCTTTAGTGGAGAGATAAGGACAGCAACGATTTCACCAACGCACGATTTTTAAGCAACGAAGCAATATTTTCTAATAATTTTTTTTTTTAATATTCTTTATGTAATTATGCAACTCGATACAGAGCTCGATTTGGCAACTCGATTCTTAGAATTTAAAAAAGCGTGAATATTGCTTCTTTTTCTCTTTTTTCTTTTCTCAGACGTCCTTGTTCTCTTTTGCAGGAGAGACAAGGATCGCTGGAGCTTCTCAATTTCGTCACCAGATGTCCATAATTTGCTATGCTACACCATTGGTACTAGTTTTTGGTCATTTCAGAATAGTGATAAGCTCAAGATTTAGTTTTAGAAGAACCGAATTGAACGAATAAAGATATTTTCAATACCAACTTAAAAATATTTGTAATGTATTCATCCGAATAAAAATTTGTATTTAATACAAAGTCAATGAAATTTGAATTTAATATAAATTCTATAAGATTTAGATTTAATACAAATTTAATGAAATTTGGATTTAGTACGCATTAAACTGTGAAATTTGAATTTGATACAAATTTATTTAACACAAATTCGGTGAAATTCATTAGATGACTTTATTTGAAAATTTTAAATACAGAGATCTTTATTTTTTATTATATTCTTGAATTGTATTATACATGTTTATAGCAATCTCTTTACGAACATAAATTGTGTAATCTATGGACAATTATTATTGCGATTATGCAAAATTATTGTACAATAATGACGTTTATTATTAAGATATGATATTAACTTATGATGATTATTGTTATTAATTAATGAACGGTATTCACTGTCAAAGCAATGACTTTCTTTATAGTATTATTCATCATTAAAAAAGTATTATTCATTACTGAAAAAATGGCAAAATATTTTGCTATTATTATGAAATACAAAAGAAGAAAATAGCATTTAGAATGCAATAGAATCTTTTGAACATCCCGGATGATATAATGTTAATATCATGTCAAATTTTCTATTAATTTTCGATTAAAAATAGAATCGATTATTATAAGTTTGATGTGTCCATCATCAGCTGACAAAACAACGAACATGTTTACTTTTGTCTAAATAGCTAAATTTAGTTCTATAAATGATTTTCTGAGAACACTATGTAAAATGTAGAATTATTTTCCTGAATTTGTCACTGCAGATTGAGTGAAAGTCTGAAGAGCAATGAAAATTGTTGAATAATTATATCAATAGTTGTAAATGCATTCTAAGCTTCAAATAATTATCAGAACATTACTGATCCCATTATCTGAGAAAAAGGTAATTAAACAGTTGGAAATAAAAATCAGGAAACTTGAATATTAAATAATAGAGAAATTAAAAACTAACTAAAAGAAAAATAAAAGACTAAATAGTAGGAAAATTGGAAACTAATTATAGGAAAACTGAAAATTGAATAATAGGGAACCTGAAATTATATTGCAGGAAAACTGGATACTACATTATTGAAAAACTGCAAAAAACATAATTAAAAAATTGAAGACTAAATATTAAAAAGACTGATAATAAATCACAGATAAACTGAAAATTAAATAACAAAAAAATTCAAAACAAAAAATGAATAAACCTTAAAACTGAATAATAGAAGAAAGTGCAAAGAAAAGTAAAAGGAAACTGGAAATTAAATAATAACAAAACTATAAACTAAATGAAATTGAAAACTGAAACTAATAAATTAATAAACTAATAAACTAAAAAAATTGAATAGAAAATTTAAGAGTAGACAGAAAAATTGAAAATTAAACAACAGAAAAATTAAATAGTAAATCATAGAGCTAAAAAATAAATAATAACGAAATTGAATACTAAATTGAAGAAGAATTGAAGAATAAATAAACAAAATAGACCTCAATAAAAACGACGGAAAAGTTAAAATCAGTAAGAAAAGTGAAAATTAAGTGAAATTTTCTGCTGCACGTCAAACGTGATAAAATAATCTTCTTTTAGTTAATCTGCAAATGTACGGATTTAAAGCTAAGCTTCTTCCTGTATAGTCAAAATAATTTCGTTTACATTTTGTTAACGAAACAATTCTATCAGTTAAACCGTAAAAAGCGTAAAAAGAGAGATAACAGTCGAGGCGGAAACGCATTTATTTCAGAACAAAAGTTGCACAATACCGTTACTGATAATGTTGTATAGAGATTTCGAAAGAATTTTATATCATTTCGAAAGCACTTTCTCGTGACACTTTCACGACGGAAATGATAATGAATACGTGTTATTTTACTAATATATTATGTCAACAAATCTTATCAAACTTCGCATGCTTTGAAAACAATGTAATTATTGTTTACTGTAACTGGAAATTATTCATTTAATGTTTAAAAATATAAATAAATGTTTTATTCATTATTAGCTTTAAATTAATATTTTATTAAATCTTATGTTAATCGGTTTAAATAATTGTCTTTTTCATGAAATTTAATTTTAATCCAAGCAAAAGAATGTATTTTTCTTTTAATTTTACAAGAACTGTTATTTCTGTTATTTCTTCATTATTTTGCACGTATTTAATATTCTGGTTGTTCTTTTCCCATGATGTCAACATAAGAGTAACAAACTGGGGCAAAATTATCTCGCCCCACCTTATTGTATCAACAACTCATACAACAATTATAATTTTTCAAATTCTAACTGATATTGCTAATTAAATAGTTCACGTTAAAATTGTACCATATAAGCCAATAATTTGAAAAATATTTAATGTATTGTACGAAATACTGAATCTATATCCTTGTTTTTCTTCAAAATAGTAAAAGCAGACATTGCATTATTTATGCAGTAAGCCATCAATATGTAAATGTAGCATAATAACATTACTCGCTGCACTTTACAATCACTCATTTTGTATTGAGAATATTGATGAGGTCTTTAGGAAACCGTTTTCAGTAATCTTTAAGATTCAAGTTGATATAATATGAGTTATTAGTTTTGCTATTTTCATGTTATCAAATTTAATTAAACTTGATGTGTTGCACAATCATTCCTTGCTTGGTATAATTATTAATCAACCACTTTGTATTCTGGATATTAATAGAACATTTGTACCTTCATTTTACATTCAGGATATTAATAAAATAGTTGTACAACTATTTTCAGAAAATTCAATGCACTAAACTGACATGATATTAAATGTTATTTTATATCATCAAATTTTGTTAGACTTTATATGTTGCAAAATTGTCCATTACTTGGTATAATTATTAACCAACAATTTTGTATTCAGGATATCACTACAATGTTTGCACCTTTGTATGCAGAAGACTTGAAACATTAAACTTGTGTAATATAAATGACTTTATACTACTTTTATATCATCAAATTCCATTAAATATGTTACAAAATCCCTCATTGCTTGACATAATTGTAAACCAGTCATTTTGTATTAAGAACATCTCAAACTCAGAAAACCTAAATCTTGTATAATACAAATATTATTTTAATCTACTTTTTCAAATTCTATGAAACTATGTTACAAAACAGTCAATTGCCTGATATAATTATTAACACGCCATTTTGTCTTAAGAATATTAATGCAACGTCAATACTGTTCTATAAAACTTGAAGCATTAAATTGATAAAATACAAATGATACTTTATGACGTCGCCAAATCCTGTCAGAGTTGATATTTCAAAATCGAGCATATGCATATATGTCAACTTAATAAATTCCTAACGATAAGATTTCATTAAAGAAAATATTTTCTGCGAAAGCAGAAGGGAAACGGAACGAACAAGATCGTACGAGGGTTTGGCCTCGGTAATTCCGTTCGTTCTCCGCTCGACATTTTCGTTTATACTTAACTCTGAATTTTATATAGTCGTATGCGTGTGCAGAATTCGCACACACCCTCGCGTACGTTCACATGTACATTCGGAAAAGACCGTAGAGAGAGTTCAAAGCCGCGACCAAAGTTCTTCAACGCTATAAAACTTTGCAGCAATGTGGCGATAGAGCCACGCCATGGTAACAGTTTGACACCCACAATGAAACCAAGATAAAGTTGTAACCCAGCGTGAACCCTTCCGACCCGCCATACTTCTTGAACAATAACACGACGATTCGAGCGTTGCAATTGTGAGTTGAGGTCGTAACCTTAACTCGATTCTCAGAACGAGGCTTTCTAAACGCGAGCGAAACTCTGCGTTTGTGTCCTCCATTTCTCTCTTGTCTCTTGATTTTGGTCACCGTTATTTGCAGCACCTTTCAACAATATCATTGTTATTTTCACTTAATATTTCATGGTTAATTGCATTCTCATTATTTGATACTTTGTGTGTAACGACTCGTGACAATAATATGCACCTAAGGTCCAGGTGCTATTTGTACTAATTTGACTTCCATACCATTCACTGATACATAACTGAAAGTAAACTTTGCTCACCGTAATTTTCTGCATGTTTAAATAGAATCATTGTTATTTTCTCTTGATATTTACTAGTTAATTGCATTCGCTCGTGTGTTTGAAAATTTGGGTTTCACGACTCGACTGTGACAATAGCATGCAGCTAAGGTCCAGATGCTATTTGTACTAATTTAAAGGACTTCCATAGTATTCACTGGTACATAACTGAAAATAATCTTAACTTTGGTCACCATAATTTTCTGCATGTTTAAACAGAATTATTGTAGCTTTCTCTTGATATTTGCTAGTTAATTGCATTTGCTTGAGTGTTTAAAAATTTGTGTTCAACGACTCGTAACAATAATATGCAGCGAAGACCCAGATGCTATTTGTATTCATTTGAAGGACTACCATACCACTCACTGATATACATATAATCAAAAATAATCTTGACTTTGGTCACCGTAATTTTCTGCATGTTTAAATAGAATCATTGTTATTTTCTCTCGATATTTGTTAGTTAATTGCATTCGCTCGAGTGTGTGAAAATTTGGGTTTAACGACTCGACTGTGACAACAGTATGCAGCTAAGGTCCAGGAGCTGTTTGTAGTAGATTGAAGGACTTCCATACCGTTCGCATAATTGAAAATAAAATACACAATACACTAACTACACCGTGAGTGTAGTTCAATGACGGCGAAATTACGGTACGCGTGCTAGAGGCACAACACGAAAATTTTGTTGTCTCGCTGACGATTTTATGTAGATATAAATTGACAAAGTTCTGTTTTAATTGCTACATTATGCACCATATGTTATAAATTGCTAAAACTTCTGTTTTAATTGTTACATAAACAGTAAACATGGAGGGCCGTTACGTAGCTGGAACGAGCTGTATTTTGAATTTGGTAAAAGGGGAAAAAACGTAAAGAAAAAAGTTAAATCATATGATAATGTCCATTTGTCTACAACTTAATTCTCTTCGTAAATGGACGATGCATGCCAGAAATGCAGATGCCCTTTTTTTAAATGAAGTTGCACAATTTTTCTTACTAGTATCAACTCTCCGGAACACTCTGAGTACAGAAGTATTAAGGTACAATAATTAAAAAAAAAATATATTTTATGTGATATTTGGTATTTACTTAATAGTAAAACAGTAAAACAGTAAAACAGTAAAACAGTAAAACAGTAAAACAGTAAAACAGTAAAACAGTAAAACAGTAAAACAGTAAAACAGCAAAATAGTAAAATAGTAAAATAGTAAAATAGTAAAATAGTAAAATAGTAAAATAGTAAAATAGTAAAATAGTAAAATAGTAAAATAGTAAAATAGTAAAATAGTAAAATAGTAAAGTAATAAAATAGTAAAATAGTAGAATAGTAAAATAGTACAATAATAACAAAATTATTTAAAATGACAATACACTGTCTTGTAAGACCATTTTACATCATCTATAACCATAAATAAAATGACGTTATATTTTACTTTCCCTGTTTCTTATTTCTTTCTCATAATTTTATAAATCGAACCATTTGCTAGCCCTTTCCACTGTTATAATTTCGTTTTTTTTTGACTTGCATATTCTTTATCCATTTATTCCATGCAATTACACCAAGCAAACATTAATTATGCAATTACTTAAACTAGTGAACCATAAATCAATTTCCATAAAAAGATAATTCAATTATTCTTGACTGCCAGCGCATACGTGTTAAATTATAATACGACAGATTAGATTTTATAGGGACATTAAATGATTTCAAATACAGTGTTCGTTGAAGCACATTACAAGATCTAAATGTCGTTTTGCGATTATTGCCTGTGAATTCTCCGCATCTTCATTCCTATCTTTGATAAGGCTTTTTCCGTCTCCTGCCTCCGGCAGTTTGCACGGTCTTCTTACAAGTTTACGACTCAACTCGATGCCATTAAAATTACATTAACAATGATTAACGATAATTAACGCGTCAGGATGATTAATACGCGCTGTAATTCGAGTAAATTAACAGCGCCGACATTCTAATAAACTGTTCGGCTCTCTTTATTGTACTTATCAACACCAGCAACGTTTAACATATCTTCTTCTTATCGCTTACTCCTTCACTCACATAAGACATTTATTCAGAGATTTAACACTAGAATGACACCAACTGAAATGACTGGTTTTATACCATATGGACGATGCAATATATTGCAATATGTATAGAGAAAAAGTAAACTGATGCTCGTTAGAATTTAAAAATTTACGTTTATGCTGATACTCCAATTACCCGTTGTCGATCTTATTACATATTATGTGGGTCATAATCTTTTTGGAGTCTACTCCTATTGTGTGTGTGACAAATTGCTCTCGTTATTACAGCAGATGCAAATCTCTTCTCTGTACGGCCTCTTGACTAACTTGTTTGAGACTCGCGTAGTTCATACGTTTTGTGATTTTTATTAATCATCAAAATACTTATTACAATTCGTGAAATTTTCCTGTAATTTAAATTTGAGTTTAGGTATTTTGGAAAGTTTCAAAAAGGAACTAAGTCTTTAAAAATACTAAACAAAACAAAATTCTTCAAAAATATTAAAGAAGATTATGATGAGACTAATAACAGATATATGTACATATTGATAGAGAAATTAGTAATTTAATTAAAAAATTAAAAAGTTAAAACTTTAAGCATTTTAGAAAGTTTGAGAAAAGTCGATAATCTTCAAAAATTCAAAATTAGACGAAAATCTTTGAAAATGTTAAAGTAAGATTATAATGAGATTCATAACATATAAAATATGTAAACAGAGAAATGGGTAATTTAATTGTTAACTTATTTGACGTGTTAAATATGATATTTTTACACGTAAAAATATGTATACGTTTCATACTGTTTTTATTTTTTATTGCTTATGTTTGCTGAACATCATTGTATCATAAATTCGACAAACAAAATGTCTCCGCTTTTACGTTGCTTACTGTCGACACTTTGGCGCCACAATCGCTCACTTAGCTGTCACGTGCTATTGCGTCATGGTTCGCGTTATCATATTTCAACTTCATAATCTATTACCTGTCTAATTATAATGATTTACTGACTCATATAGGGCCTATAACACTTCTGGGATAATAAGGAAGCAAACACTGAAGACTTCATGAAAATTGGGCAAGTAGTTTCTAAGATTATCAAATACAAATAATCAGACTGATACTCTTCATTTAATAGTATTAACGATAATGATATGATGATAACAATGTAAATACCATATACATATTTCTCGAGAAAATATCAAAGACACAACTTTGATGTATTTAACAGTAAATCCTATATCATTTGATAATATTACGACATGGATTTAAATAGTTCAAGTCGAAACCATAAAAACATAGTGCTGTTACCATAATAATATTACATGCGAAATAGATTTCAATAAATGTGGTGTTTATTTTTAAAAATGATTGGTCCACAAATTTACTTCGTAATAACATTGCAACGTTAAATAAACATGTTTAAAATTGTATTATGTCTAAAAGAAAATTATAACATATGTATAAACTATAAATATAATTTATAATATGCAATATACAGTACAAGAATGTGTAATGATAAATTTCATATACCTTGCATTTTATTTCAGAAAAAGTACAAAAACAAATATTCTTTTTTACAAATCAAGCATCATAATTTTGGTTTATAAAAGTATCTCTGTAATGTATGTCTTTATCCAAAGAAGCCTGCGTTATGCACAAATATACACGACGATTTCTTTTTAGTTTTTCACTATTCAGCGAAACCTCTTGCTCGTTTGTTACCCCGACTTCTTGAGTACCGATATAAAAGGCTTAAAGGTCTTTGCCGCCAGGAATAATAAACGCTCTTGGCCTTTGGTGAGCCGGTGAAGAGGTACAAAATGAACTTGCTTTGAAGGATTCTCCTTAAATTCTTTTGTTCTTGATCTCATCCACGTTTCAATTGCACTTGTTGCGGTTAATGAATCTTTTCGATCAATCGGATTGGTTCGAGATCTATTGCTCAAATCAAATATTTCTTAAATACAATCAATATTATGTAATTGCTCGCCTGGATAATATATAAATCTTGTTATGAATTTGTCAATTATTAATTAATTCCGTTAGAATGCATGTACTAATACGGCCCGTGTTTCGTATATCATCACTCGTTATATTTCACAATAAAAGGACTAAAAGCTGGTTATGAACTGAATTAGTATCTTAAACATTAACTGACATTATCCACCTTTCAGACATTGGACATAATTATTTCCCAGATTTTAGGACACTTTAGGGATTAAAATGACTTTATACACTGTAGGGAAATTGGGAAATTTAGGGATTCAAAGATTTTGAAATTTTTGAAGTTCGAGGATTTAGAAATTTAAAATTCAGAGATTCAGAAATTCAGAAATTTGAGAATGTTGTGATTCAAGAATTTTGAAATTTGAGAATTTAAGAATTCAAGGATTTAAAAATTTGAGAACGTATAGATTCAATAATTTAGAAATTTGAGAATTTCGAGATTGAAAGATTTAAAAATTTGAGAATATAGAAATTCAAGGATCTCAAATTTTTAGAATTTGAGAATTTTAAAATTTGAGTATCTGAAGATTTGCGAATTTGTAAATTTTAGGATTTGCAAATTTTGCAATTCAAATATTTGGAAATCTGAAAACTTCAAGATTAGAAAACTAACAAATTCCGAAATTCGTAGATGTAAAAATCTATAAAAGAGATCTGAAGATTTAATAATTATCTTGTACTTTTCGCACCATTCCAATGTGACGCGTCGAGCGACAACGCCACGTTCATAGAAATTCCATTCGAAAAAGAAGAGTATTAAATCTTATGAATCAACATAACTCACAAAATGAAATTTCATCGATACCTCGTCTGACACGGATAAAACACGGTGCACTATAAAAGCATGACGCTTCTTGGCAGAAACGTGAAATCCCTACTTAATCATAACGTTAGTCGGGTGTCGTGAAGTTGATCGAGTACGAGGCGTTGATCCGGGATAAAGTAATTAATATCTGTCCCAAGCGATATTCAGCGAGCAACAAGAAACGAGATAACCGTGTCGGAGGCAGCAATTACCGAATTCACCGGATGATTGCTGGCCGATCAGCTATCCAACAATCATCACAGTGAAACCCCTTCATCATCCGCTCAGACGTAGATAATTAAGAAGCAGGATCGCACGCCATACAAATTACCGATTCAATTAATGTAAGATCCCGTTTCGAGACCACCTCTTTCACGCCCATCGTCCCTTCCTTCGTGTCTTTGCTTCTTCTTTCGCGAGAGAATCGGCTCCCGTTTAATTTCGGCCACTTCGACGAATCCCGAAGAAAGAATTACGAGCCACCTTGGCACCATTTGCCCTCGCCTTCATCGATCTTTCGATAAATTGAGCGCTTGATCTGTAGCCTTTGTCGATCGGGACACAGC
This sequence comes from Megachile ligniseca, assembly GCA_945859555.1. Lineage (NCBI taxonomy): Eukaryota > Metazoa > Arthropoda > Insecta > Hymenoptera > Megachilidae > Megachile > Megachile ligniseca. The sequence continues at coordinate 2,528,349 of OX243778.1, forward strand.
GAATAAAATAATCATGTCGAAGTGAATCGACGACGATGTATATCGATTCTTGTTACTTGGGTGGTTTTTCAGACAAATTAGATATACGCTACAAATATCTGCATGTTTTATTAAACGTCCTCGAATAAAACGCTGTAGTTTTCTGGTTATTCTTTTTTAGTTTCATGAAGTAGACAAAAATTACGTAATGTACTGCATGTACTTTTTTCATAGATGGAAGTATTTCGAAAATTTCAAGGTTAACTTTGTTATTTTATATTAAATGCTATATTTTACACCGTAGATAATGTGTACTTATCAAATTTCAATAAAATCCATTATACTACACGTATATCTATATCATGAATAATAATTGATAATTGACGGTATTCATTTATTCATTAGTTACATAAAAGTTATTGAAATTTTCATTTTCGGTGTCGTAACCATGTATACATTTTATTAAAACTTCCGGAAAGTTATGCGCATATGATTTGAATATCATTCCAGTCAAATGTCGCCCATCACTAACAACACAAACTTTAATACATTTTATCACTTTTAATATCGCTGAATTTAATGTCGGGTGAGGTGCCGGCAATAAATCGACTATTATTTTTTGTTTAATATTTTAATAAATACGTTCGTCCTCTAACACAACTCAATTCAACTAATATTCATTATTCAATTAACAAAACACAGCTAATACAAAAATTTCAAATAAAAATGACATTTATTTGATATCGCTTAATGACACCACACCGTACATAATTCATACCTTTAACTCAAAATGAATTCTCAACAAATTTCATATATATTTATAATTTCCAAATTAAAAAAAAATCGATTTGAAAGGAATATTCATCGCAGAAATTTCGATTAGGAACTAATGCTTCCGCCTCCGATCTCTGTTTGCGCTAGCAATTCAATTAATAACACCACAAGCCTAGGTTCAAAGATTATTCAATACCCGAAAACGTGATTAGACTTGCTGTATACTAATCTGCTTAAAAGCTCCTAAATGATATTTACATATACCGACGGCTAATCAAACCATCCTATAATTATCCTTCAAAATTAGATCATACAAGTTAAATTCTTATTAGCTCCTGTCGAATAAGTTCAAATAGACATATCTATCCCTTCGTAATATCACTTCTGCCACTCGAAAAACTCATAAGTAATTGATATCGAAATTTGAACACACAATATTCAATACACAAATAAGTTCTACTTTTAGACTTTTGACTTTGACCACTTTCGTAATCTCTCAGACATTAATCGTCAGATAAAAAATGTTCGTAATAAATCTTTTACGTCTGACTACCACCGAATGTACAGTCCCTGGCCATCGAATTAGGACCACGTACGAAAATTTCACTTTTATGGCTGTAACATTATGTCATATGGAAAATTGTTTTAGATCATGCAAAATTATTACTAAATACGTTGATAACGATATATACATAGCAATTTGTTACTATCGTAATAATAAATTGTGTGGGTGATGAGCGATTAAGGGTCGTGCGAGCATTTACGTTAGGCTCGAGTATCGATAGCGCATCAGGTGAAATTTGAATGCCATGGAAAATGTCTGCCTACTCAAAAGACTAGTTTACAACTCTCCAACCACATTATCTGAGTTGAAAAGATTTACAGATATTTCGGAAAATAATGAAGATATAGAGCATATGATCAATGTATACAGTGCATGCCGAAAGCTGTGACCAAAGCAAAGGAAATACAAGATATTAACATGTGTTAATAATGTTATATACAGTAGTAGTGTATCATGTAGCTAATAAATTATATCATTACAATTTGAACAGGCCTTTTAATTTTACGGAAAACGTGAAAAATGCTGAAAATTTATAGTAGTTCTAATTCGATCGCCAGGGACTGTACATTTGGTTGTTTTCAGAAATAGGTGAAACGTGTTCTGGCACCACAGTACACCGTTCGTTTCTCGATCCGCCCCTGATCCCAATGAATTCTATTGTTCCAGAACGTCAACGAGCAAGTACAGTACCGTGCAACGGGGTAGAAAAAAAGAGGAGCCAAAGGTTGGTTTAATCGACGAGTTAAAAGCTTGATCGCGTTGAGTTAGTCAGCCGAATTTAATTGATCGAATGATTCGCCCTCTGTTCGTGCAACGGCCTCGATTTACCGGCGCGTTCGATTGCGAACGTTTTAATACTTTTCCTTGTACATGACACGAACGGTCGATAAAAATCGTGGCTGCGTTTAAAACGAACCCTGAAGCAACCTTTGCCTCCAGAGGCGGTCCTATCGACGCGATGATGTAACACGCATTTGCATTCGCATGGTTTGGCATGCTTTTGGCAGCACTGAAATTGATTCGAACTGTATGAAACTCGATTGCAATAAGTCATAAAGAATGTTATAAAATAAATAATATAAAAATAGTCTTGCTTCTTCGGCGTTGATACCACACAAAATATCATTATTAATTAAATATTTAGGCCATACAATTTTAAAGTAATTATTTCAATGGCAATCATGATCAAAACAACCCATGATCATTATGAGTACATCATCAAATTGTGATCAATACATCATAAAATCATGATTAAGGAATCATAAAATTATGATCAATATGTGGTAAGGTTATGTTCAATACATTACAAAATTATGGTAATACATTATACAATGATGATCAATACATCACAAAATTATAATCGATACATGATAAAATCATGATCATTATATCATAAAATGATGATCAATAAATCATAAAATAATGATCAATACATTACAAAATTGTGATAAATATATTATGAAATTATGATCAGTACATCATTAAATCATAATTGATACACCATAAAATCATATTATATCATAATCATATTAATATTAATTGTATAGATAATATGATATCAATCTGACAATTTTGAATATGAGAATTTGAAAATTTAGGAATTTTGACATTTTAAGATTTGAAAATTAGATAATTTATAAATTTGTAAATTTGTAAATTTGTAAATTTGTAAATTTGTAGATTTGTAAATTTATAACTTTTTAAATTTTGAAATGCAGCAATTTGGTAATTTGACAATTTAGAAATTCTAACATTTCATAAATTGAAAATTTGAAAATTTACGAATTTGGAAAATTGAGCAACTGGAAGTGTGGAAATTGGAGAATACAGAAATTAAAAAATTTACGATTTTAAGAATTCAGGAATTTAAAAATCTAAAAATTCCTCAAATGAGAATTTATAAGTTTCGGAATATAGAAATTCAGAAATTTATAAATTAAAAACTAAAAATTCGCAGAACTATAAATTCAATAATTTGAAAATTTTTAAATTATGAAATTATAGTATAATTTACGTCGCTGGAATATTCCAGAACACATTATGTTACTGCGAAACAAACGAAAATCGTTCAACGATGAATTATGTGTTTTTGTCAATAAATATCCTTACGATGTTAAAGCAATTAGTTTTCTTTTCTTTATGCTCGGAGCCTGACCTACTACAAAATTAAGAATTTAAAAATTAGAAAGTTAAAAAATTAAAAAAATTAAAGAATTTAAAATTTGAGAAGTTGAAGAATTAAAAATTTGAAAATCTAAGAAATGGGAATTTATAAATTTGATAACGTGGAAACTTACAAACTTCGAAATTAAAGATTTAAGTACACACAAATTTTAAAATTCAGAAATTTAGCAACTTGATACTTTAAATATTTAGAAATTTAGGAATGTAAAAATTCCGCATAGCTTAGGTTAAATTGTACAAGGTTTCAAAAGCTCTAGGACCTGTTCTGCTCCCGTCGTGAATCAAAGGTATCGCGTCACAAGTATAGCCTTTTATTAAAAGGCTGTCGATTAGAGTTTCGCTACCCTTAAATCCCCGAGCGCTCGGAATCGAATTAAATTCGTGCGATCTTCGTGCAGCTTTTACTCATAAGGAAAATGGACGAAAGAATTTGACGAAAAAGAAACAAGAAATTCTCTCTTTCATTAACGATTATTTTTCTTCTTATCGCAGTTAGTATTCCCTTTCATCCTTCCCCTTTTCCCGGGAATCTCTTTGAGATTCTGTATAATTTTACACGTTTCAGAAGTACAGAATGTCAGGAATCCATTCTCATAGATCTAATCTCACTAAACTTCTAAATCACTAACTGAAAGAAGGAATTTCAACCTTTCTGAAATTAGTTCCCTCGATTTTTGAAACATTAGTGAAAATTACGTTGAATGTTGTGAGTATAAAATTAAAAAGAAGAAAGCCCTTCATATTTTTGACGTAGAAAATAACAGAATAATTTTAAACAGCGAAATTAAACGCAGAATTTTAGGGAATTTTGTACAAAGGTTGCTCGATAATCGTAAATATTGTGCACCTTGCAGATCTTTTGATCTTTTTACATTTTCTACCTCAAGCAGTCTGATAAGTAGAAAGTCGAGTAAAAATAGGAAAAAATGTTACTTTTAATAAGAATAACTTACAAAACTGCATTGGAGCATCAATAAAAAAAGTTTTAATGACGTATGTAACTGTTAAAGATAGAATCTCTTTGAATATCTCTGAAATCGATTTAGTTCTTCAACAGTCACGAACGAAGGTTTCGAAATGGCTAATTACTCCATTAGAAGTTAATCAACTAAAAGGCAGTCGGTAATTAAATACTGAATAGTAACTGTGACTTGCATGATTTTCTAATTGCAAATGAAGATTAATTTTTAGTTTGCATCTACCAACCTGAGAACGAACTGTTAATTTTTATTGAAGATTCTCTCAATTAGTGATTAACTTTTAATTGTTCATTAAAACGTCTTCCAATTAAGAAGCAACTTTTAATTTTTAACTAAATCGCGTCTAGTTAGAGGTTGAAATGCATTTTTCAATTACATTTCATGAAAGTAAACTTAAAAAAAAAGAAAAGAATATAGAATAAAATTTATTATGATGCATTTTCAAAAAAATTAAATTGAAACATTTTTCAAGTATTTGTATAAATGATTGTTTACAACGTGCAAAATGAAAAAATCAACAAATTGTTAATCCTACAGTCAGCAAGTATTATACGTTAGTAAATGTAATTATTAATATCATTAAAATATATTTACCTTCATTACTTATACTGTAGTTAATCACTTATGTGTGTTCTTATTATCAAGTAAACTTACAATTAGTATCTACATCAAAAAAGTCATGAAAAATGATTGATAATAAACGTTAGAAGTATTAATGATTACATATTTTCGTTTAATAACATTCATTAATTCTTAAATTAACGAAAAAGTTGTTACATTTTTCATTTTACGTGCCGTGGGCAAATTTTTTAACAAATATTTCAGAACTGTTCAACTTCAGTTTTTTTAAAAATGCAGCTACATACGAAAAAATTTTATTGTATATTTTCGGTTTATCTCTTCATGTACTTTCACCCACTTTTTGGTTGTATCGAAATATTGGAGAAATTCTATATAAAATTTCGCGGTCAAATACATATGGGGTGTACCAGCCTTTTTACCGTCAAACTTTGCCGACATATTCACACAAAAATAAGAAAAAGATATTATATCAACATAGGGTTTTATACGCTTTACTAAAAATGACTTTAGTATCATCTTTTAATTCCACATACAGTCTATCTCAGTTCTGTACGTAAAACCTTACCAACATGTTGTATAAATAAAAATTTTAGTTTCCTTATACAATTATTTATTCCTACAGTAAAAGTAAAATTTCTTAATTTTTCAATTTTTTAACAAATTCGTAGCAATAACAAATGTAACAAAATATTGTGAAAATATTTGATAAGATTTGTTGAAAATAAAATGTCGAGCTAATAAAATGTTATTACTTTGCAGTAAAGCGTTTGAAATCCTATGTTGTTATAACATCCCTGTTTCATTTTTACGAGTAAAATATGGTAATAAAATTTGTCGATAAGAAACTAGGACACTCTGTATATGGTTACAAATAAATGTTATTGTAAAGTAATATTCATATTCCAAGAACAATATTCATTTCTCTGTAACCGTAAATCATACCGAAATAATTCAATTATTTCGCTCAGATAAGTTAGAAATACATTACAACATTATTCCACATTAATCGATGCTCTATATTCTCTGATAAAATTCTCATGGTGGTTATTATCATTAATAATGCGTAACTATGTAAGTACGTTATTTTCCAGCGGAATGGAGACGTGAAATATGCAGAAATTTATTTGAAATAGAATAATCTCCATTGATCCAATAAATACGGGTGGAAATTTATTTCGGGCGATGGAAAAATTGCCTAAATTCCATTAACCTTTTAATTCTATGCAGAATGAACATTAAAATCGTGACGAGGATCAAATTCCTTTCAGGAGACAACCGATCAATGCCCTCACTGCTTAAAATCGTAATCACGTTTGTAGGATCGCGATTGTTATCTGATAACGTTTCATTTCGAAACCAAATATTTTTCTTCTATAAAGGTTATTGTGAAAGTAATTTCAGCTTTTGTTATCTGCAAGTCAAGTACTTATTTTTCAACGACCTTTATTCTGTTATATGCTAATGCAATATACAACACTTTAGTGCTTCATTAAACTTTTATCAAACTTTTTTTTTAGATTTTTTTCAGATTCAAGGTAAAACACGTTAATGTTGTTTTAGGCGATTTGACGTGGAAAAATGTAGTATCTTTTTAAGTGACTTGAGATGAACATTTTAGTGTTTCTGTTTCAAAGCGATTTGAGGTAAAACACTTCAGTGTTTTTTAGAATAATTTGAAGTAAATATTTTAGTATTATTTTAGACGATTCAAAATTAAAGACTGTAGTGTCTTTTTAAGTGACTTAATGTAAAACACTTTATTATTTTTTTGAGCAATTTGAGGTATGACACTTTAGTTTTTTTTTTCTTTGAAACAAATGATTAGAAATAGAATAATATCAGTTGCCATATTCCGGGCCTGTTCCATTGTTTGAAACATCAAAGTGGTTTATTTTAAATCGTTTCAATCATTTAACTAAAAATAAAATTTTACATGTGTGTTAAAATCAATGCATTTAAAGTGTCTCGTAATAAATTGTTTTTTTATTGATAAAAAGTTTCAATAAATAAACATGTCAATTTCGTAAAATACTGGTTAGAATAAAATTATATAAACGTTTCATGTACATGTACGTTTTTGTGAAATTTTTACATAGTTATATTATTACAAAGAAAAATAATGAACCTCATTTAAATAACACAAGTATTTAAATATTTTAAATGTTAAAAATAAATTTTTGAAATTTTCATGGGTCTATTAATTTATGTTAATCAATTTATTCTGAGTATTTACACATTATAATATTAAATTAATGATATGTTATTGAACGAATTTAAAGTGAGATTGTTTCAAATGATTAAATGTTAATTGATTTAATCACTGTTATTTCTGCGTCAAAATCATATAATCGAAATTGAATCATTACAATTTAAATAATAAATCAGAAATAATACATGAAATAACTGACTATCTGGAGTAAAGTGATATTTTTCCGAGTACACAGTTGTGTGAAAGACAAATATAGCCAGTGCCGACCAACTGTTTATTTTGTTTGATTAAAAATGACAAATGAAACGATCGATAGGGCGAAACATTAAATTATTAAAGTTGAAAGTATTTCATATCATAAAACATATTTATAAATGGTTTCATTATTTTATTATATTGTTCGACAAGGACCTAATTAAAATATTTTATGAAACTAGGTTATGAAATGCTTTATTCTGATTCCATGTAATTAAAAAAAATGAAGTTTTATGGAAGTGTAAGAACGATTGATTTATTCAAAATTTGTTGTATTATAAATATTCATATTTAGAATTTTAGAAAGCTGAAACTTTTAAATTTTAGAATTTCATGAATTTTGACACTCGGTTAATTAGAAATTTGAGAGTCTGTTGATTTGACAATTCGAAAATTTAGAATTTCAGGTACTCGGAAAATCTTAGAAAGTATTAGAGAATCGAAAATGTACAAATGTGGAAAGTTAGAAGTTTGGAAGTTTGAAAGTTTGAAAGTTTGGAAATGTGGAAATTGGAAAATTCCAAAAATAATACATACGGAAATTTAGAAACTCAGAAATTAAAAACTGGGAATTTGCATAATTGGGAAATTGGGAAAATGGAAAATGGAGAACGAAAAAAATAGAAAATTGGAATGCATACAACATTTGCAAATTAGGAGATTGAGAAATTGAAAAATGGAAAATTGAAAAATTGAAAAATTGAACAATTGAAAAATTGAAAAATTGAAAAATTGAACAATTGAATAATTGGAAAATTGGAAAATTTAAATATTAGGAATATTTGAAATATTTGGAAACTTGAAAATTTACAACTTTGAACTTCTAAAAATACGATTTGAATACTTTAGTTATTTACATATTCGAAAATTTGCGAAATTAGAAATTTCAAAATTTAAGAGTGCAGATAAAGTAAACGTACAATGCACCATAGTGACAGTTGGAATTGACAACATGTACACATAATGTACGTAATAAACTTTCCTACTCCACGTAAAAGCTCTTGAAACCGTTTCCACTGCATACTGAGATTCTCTCTTCTTCAATCGTAACCAACATGCTACTTACAAAGTCACACAGTAACCAATCAATATAAATAGAACCAATACGCAATTAATCGTATTTTTCGTCGCTTTTCTTTCAAGAACGTTACTCTCTTTTTCCAATATGAACTCTTCAACTTATTTGACGACCCGGTAACCTTTCTATCAGCTGTTCAATAATCAACCGCTTAACATCATCGCGAGATATCGGTCGTTGCAAGTTGCTGAGTGGAGGAAAAATTCATTAATTGCCAATCGACCCACGTGCGAGGTCGGATTCCACTTTCTCGTACGACACGGAGGCGTTTCCACCGATTGGCCTGTTTTCACGAGGACGATAAAGATCTTTAATCGCGCCAGCTATTACCGATACACCTTGTGAAAGAACACGGGGAACAGGAATCAGCTAAATCGTGATCGCGTGGGAGTGATTCTCACAGTGTGGGTCGGCCTTAACGAAACCGTAATTTCCTTTTAATCGAATAGCGCCGGAAGAATGAACCGCTGATGGTACTCATCGATTTTTCAATCCTCTTACTTCATTACAGTTTTTCTTTCATTTGCTTTCGTTTCCTATTTTGTCCTAATTGAACTCACCGTGTGTTCACGAGCTTGTTGATGCTAGGACGTAACGATAATTATACTATAAAACGTTAATTGTATTCGAGTAATTGACTCATCAACTTGAAAGTGCTTTCTGTTGTATACAAAAATAAATACATAATGAAGTAACTAGGATTTAGGAGAGAAGTTTAGAAAATTTTAATGTACCAAATGTAAAGAACAAAATTACACGAAAATATCACATGAAGCAGTTGCTAATTCATTTAACAATCACACCATATTCCAAAGAAAAGCCCCTGGGTCTCAGACTTTGTTCGTGTTTGGATTAACTCATTAACCTGCCCCTTGCAAGTGCTTTCTGATGTATACAAAAATAAATATATAACAAAGTAAGTAGGATGTAGAAGACAATTTTAAAAAATTTTAAATGTACCAAATCTAAAAAACAAAATTTTCAGAATCATATGAAGCAGTTATTAATTTAACAAGCGTATGATATTCCAAAGAAAAGTCCCCACATACATTGTTCGTGTATGGATCCAAACTAAAATCATAACACACGTAGTCAAATTACAGTGAACTGCAAAATAGTTGTACATTTTGAAACGTTCATAAAGTATCAAAAAGCGTTTATGAACTCTTCGAACAATACAATATTTATCGCAAACATAGGATAAAGATGCAATCGAGGATTGGAGCGGAGATCCGAGTTAACGAGCGTAATAACGTTTAAACAAATTCCGTATTCGGTCAGTAATCAATTTGTCAGTCGTATCAATGAATGTATGCAGGTAATCCTGTGCTCGTCAACGAACGACCGCTTTTCCTTCACGTGTGAAGGGCTATCAGCGACCGCAAAATCGCACTCATCGGATTTCGCGGTGGCCGCTTGTATTATTTGCATATCGCTGCACCGACAGCGTGAAGCAACACGAGATTGCCCCGTATCGACGAGTTATACTACTGCAATGGAAAAATAAAAAAAGAACGAGCCAAAAGCACAGGCATCTAACTTACCGCAGAGGTTAGAAAGCTATCTCGATCAATTCTGTGATACATCGCCGTTGTTTATTCGAGCTGACACGCGACACGAGTTTATGGGATTTCGGAGCACAAATCGTCACCGCACATCCATTCGAGGATCCTCTTTCACTCTTTTTTAAATTCATTCAATAATACGATTTTTTATCACGCCTTTGGTGGCTTTGCCAGGTTTGTTTATCACGTACAGTTTATCCAATACGTCGACTGCCACAATGAAGCGGATGAACATTTTTGTAAATATTTTCACATTTTGATATAAAATATTTTCACCACATTTTCATATAAAATATTTTCACGATATTTTGATATATTTTGTATTCATGGTTCCATGTAGTGAATAAATTTTTTAAAATATAGCTGATGGATACGAAAATTCAAGCGTCAAACATATGTGGTCGAATGTTAGTCAAATTGTTAGTCAAATATTAACATTTTAGTCAAAGTGTTATCTTTCAAGATGTTTGTAGATTGTAAGGTATATAACATTTATTTTGTATTGAATTTAAAAGTGTATAATAAAATGTACTTTTGTGACGCAATGTATATGTTAATGCTCATTTAGAATTAAAAAACGTTAGTGGTAGACTGCAGTAATTTATAAATTTGTTTGTTGATATGATTTTTTAATTATGGAATAAAATTGAGTCTTAAAGGTGTTATATTATCAAATTCCCTATTTAACTACTCGAAGTACCGATTTTGAGTAGTATGCTGGTTTTAACAAGGTTTCTGATTGCAAAATATGGTTTCTGATTGCTTTACGAGAAATGAACTGTTCCCATTTAACAGTACACATGAAATACTACAATAAAAGCTTGAACAGAATCTCAAAAGTAGGTTAAAATGTTGTTAAATCAATAACGTAACTAATTTCGTTCGTACAAATCATACTGTAGATTCAAACAGTTGGGTAATAAAATTAAAAATCATATATTTTAAATAAACTGATCGAGATTAAACAATACATAAGTATTACTTTCGAAATTAAAAAGTGAATAAAAGAGAGACATAATGGAGTGCTTTTAAAATTTTGTTGAAAATTCCATTAAGGTATATCAGTGATTGTATTTTATGTTCACTCACGTCAGAACAAAATTGTTATTAACGCGCTGTATGAATTAAATGAAATTGGTATAATTTACAGTCATTGTTCTTTTAAAACTAATATAACGCTGTTGGAACTAAAAAAAAATATCCCTTTATAAACTAAAGATATTCTTTTATAAAAATCAAAATGATTCAAAGAAGTTGAGAAAAAAAATAATTGAACGACTGATATATGTGTTTAATTAACGAGTACAATTAATTAATTTTGGAAGTGGGGTAAATTAAGTTTGATACCTTTTTATTTAACCAGCACTTTAAACAGCTTTACGTAATAAACATACGTTATCTAACACTATGAAACACAAGAATGTATCTATTGGTGCTTTAAAGAGTTGCAAATCCTTAAATATCACGTAATAACAGAAAGTGTCCCCACTTTCAAAATAAACGACTCAATTAGATCTTAAAGTATTAAAATACCAGTCAGTGTAACAGAACGATACACTTTTAAAGGGAGTTTGTCCTGAATTTTATTATTTATGTGCAGGATTTGTATGTCCAGAATTGGTCATGGGCGAATTGAAGCTTGCGTGATCGTTTATTTACAGCATTACTATTTTAACCATCCGACGACGAAGCTAGGTCAATCGAGGACCAATCCTGTGAAATTTTAATCCAGTGTACAGCGGTGTTTGGATAGAAACGAAAGACCGTCGTATATTGTGGATAAAACGTGAAAAGAAATACAAGCGGTAAATAAAATGATAAAAACACTGAGCAGTTTTTCAAACTTTTACATATTTTTCTCTTTCACTTTTATTATCATTAGCCGACGAACTAAAACATTCATTTTTTGTGTTAATTACTAACTCTAGAAGTATTTTTGTTTACAACAGAAATGTTATACAGGATGTTAGGTAGGTCGATAGAAAGTTTGCAAGAAATGAGAGAAGAGGTCATTTGGAACATATTTTATACAAGTAATTTGCAGAAGGTAGTTAACGTATTATATACCATTAGAAACAGGACAAAGTGGAGAAGTTTTTACAAACATTTTAATTTGATAGGAGTTAGCTGTATTTGAGAAAAGAGCAAAGTACCAAATATTTAGAATCACATTCAGAAAAATTTCATTGCGTGATTTAGATAAAACACATTGTGAAAATAAGAAAATATACAAATTTAGAGATTATAATAATCATAATAAACTTTCTACGATCGTTTACTTTGGAAATGACCGGTAATTAGGAAAATTAACAGGTTGGCTAATATCTCAAAAATTAGGATACTTTGCATAAAGGTATATACAGCTAAATATGTTCCAAATGTCCCTTGCAAATTTTTTATCGACCTACCTAACACCCTGTATTTAGGTAACCAGCTTAGAGAACTATAGGATTTAACAAGAACAAGTTCATAATTTAATTATGAGTATTATCATAAGTTTTATGAGTTGGGTATATTACAACTAAAAAATTGTGAAAAGATTTATTAAGATAGTATTTGGTATTCGCTTAAACTCCGCCAAAATAGTATAACCATAACCACTGACCTTCCACAAAATTACTGACAAATCAATTTAATTAAATTAACTTTCAAAACAAGTTCAAGTCATCGATTTCCTCTCATCTCGGAATAAAAAGCTTAGCATCGATTTCGCCACCCTTTCGCCCTACAAACAAGAAGCATACTCGATGAACAAAAAATCGAGGACCCCAAGCGATATCGATAAATTTTTACAATTTCCAAGAAGCTCGCAATCTACCCTGATGTATAATTAGGTCATTCATGTTATCTTGTTCTGAACGAAGAATATGTCGGAATAAGGAATTGCAATTTTGCTTTCGAATGTTCTTGGTACGCACCAACCAGCTGATTAAGTTTTTCGCAATCCGTACACGGACATAAATTATACTCTCATTATTCAAAATCAAATTACATCTGTAGATAAACGGACCATGTAATGCTAGAAACCGATCGTCAACTTGATTACACGCAATCAAAGGCTTGCAACCGTAAGTAGGTGCATGGCAATTTCCCTTCACAAAGTAAGTAGCTGTTAAATTATGAGACACGGATAATTAGTGGTAAGTAGACTGTCTATGTTTATGCAATTAACCCTTTGCGGACAAAGTAATCCTACGCTGGACACGATATGTGCACGGAATATTTGAGCCGTTCATTTTGAAAGTGGGGCAAGACCATATTTAAACAAAAATACGGACAATGATCACAATACATAAAACTTAGTATGATATTTTTACCTGTAAGCTATTTATAGTCAAAATAATTGAAATTCAATAATATTTGGGCAATGGAAGTTTGGATGATTAACGGTATTGGAAAGATTTAGTAATTTGAAAGATTTAGTATTAGTAATTTGGTAATTTGGTAATTTGGTAATTTGGTAATTTGGGAATTTGGGAATTGGGGGATTGGGGGATTGGGGGATTGGGAGATTTGGGGATTTGGGGATTTGGGGATTTGGGGATTTCGCGATCTGGGGATTTGAAGATTTGGTAATTTGGTAATTTGGTAATTTGGTAATTTAGTAATTTAGTAATTTGGGAATTGGGGGATTGGGGGATTGGGGGATTTGGGGATTTGGGAGTCTGGGGATTTGGAGATTTGGGGATTTGAAGATTTGGTCATTTGGTAATTTAGTAATTGGGAGATTGGGGGATTTGGTGATTTGGGGATTTGGGGATTTGAAGATTTGGTAATTTGTAAATTTTGGGATTTGGGGATTTGAAGATTTGGCAATTTGATAATTTGGTAATGTGGTGATTTGCTAATTTAGAAATTTGAAAGTTTACAGATTGCATAATTTGAAGATTTGATAATTTGGTACTTTGATAATTTAGTAATTTAATAATATGGTAATTTAATAATTTGGTAATTTGCTAATTTTGTAGTATAGAGATTTAGAGATATGGAAATTTTAGAATTTGTGAATTTTTAACTTTCATAATATTTAAACTTGAAAATTTGACAATGTGAAAATAATGATTAAAATAAAACTTGCAATTATAATGAAATAATTACAATTATAATTATAATTAAAAATATAATTATAATTACATACAATTACAATTATAATTAAATAACTTGTAATTTCTGAAAATCAATGAATTAAATATTAAATATTTCCCCACATAATGAACTTATTTTTGTACTAAATCCGTCGGAAAAGTGTTATTAAGATTGATAATTACCAAACGACTGTAGAGTTTTCTTACGATCGTTTGAAATATTAAAATTTATTTAATTGCACTGAATATTAAAAGACGTAGGAAGTAAAAATGTCAAGTACCATTACCGGCACGTTAATAATAAAAAGTAAGAAATTTGTAGCTTAAACTGAAATTAATTAAGCATGTACTTCAACTTTCATTTCATGTGAATTTAACCTAAACGGTGCACAAGAGTTTATATACGGTATCGGCAAAGACGAGATCAAAATTTCGATGTACTTTTTTCTATTCTGGTTACAACACGAGAAAGTTTCGCTAAGTATTCTGTTGTTGGTCGAATTCAAACGGAAACTTTCTTCCTTTCGTTAACTGATTCGAAGTTAATTTTATTTGGGCCACCGTAGGAGACAAGGATATTTTCCCCGGTGTGTAAAGTTTCAATTGCTGGGTCACGAACAAAGCTCCATGAATATTCAATGGCGTTTCGAACGTATCGGAAAGCGACTTTTAGCGTAACGATATTCACGTGTTATATCGCAGTTTAAATATTACTTGGCACGGGGTAAAAGTCCGATCGAATCGGCGTTTTCTGTGAATACAAATATACACGCCTGCATTTATCGACCGTTTGTTTTAACGGAATTTATTTATTCCTCTATACATATTTGTTGTACAACAGATTTTTGCATTCGCGAGCAGATTTTTCGACAACTTGGATAATATGATTGTTTTGCATAAATCGAAATGGAAATTATGTTAACTCCCTTCATAATACTGATATTGTGATATTAATATTCGGAATATTCATACTATTCATGAAATGCTATTCATAAAATCCTAAAAAACATTCATTAATTGTGTTTCGACGCACTCTTAAAATTGTAAAACCATCAAGTTTATCTTTATTTTTTGGAACATTCTTGAACAAACAACCTATTACCTATTTATTACGGACAATTTGTATTTCTAAATTTTTTCTATTTAACATATTTTGTCAAGACCCAACAAACTTTATGGTTTCATTATTGTCGGACCGTTAGGTGACGAGTGACGGCGTAGTTTTTACATCAGGTTAAACTTGACCTCAGTACGAACATTTTGTAAGGGCAGTTCGTGTCCCCTTCTCTTAATATTTTTTTAACCAATCCAATAGTTCATTTTAACCAAATAGCTTGTCCACCCCCAACAGCGTCAACCCCACTCCACATTTTAATTTTTGGCGAAAATATTCTTTTTAGATTGTTCAGTTTCTCTCATCAGCTCTCAACGAATTAAGTACAATTTTAGAGTCCGTAGCTGCGAAGTGTTCTTTTAAAGTGCAACAAGCAAACTTTCACTTATAAATAAATTGAACATATTTATCGTGAAACAGTTGTTAGTTCATTTTGTGTCTGAGTGGTGTCACTGATCCACACATTAAACTAGGTCGCGTTTTCATTAAATTGAACCCTTAGCACACAACAAATTGATGTTCATTAATTTTTAATTATGTTATATTTTCATGTCGATATGCCACATGTACGTTTTATATATTATATTTATTGTGTTACATTATATTTTTCTCTTTGTTGGTTTTTTATTTAACTTTAATTTGTGTTTTGCTGTAAGTGAGTGTGAAACTGTGAAACATGTTAAAACCTACATTGTATTTCTTTTCGTATAAAGGAGTTAACCTATAAATAAATAGATGAAGTAATTAATTACAATAAAATAACAGAATAATTATACTAATACTAAATTTAAGTAAAATGTAGTCACAGTCGTTCAGTCAACGATTTTAATAAAACTCTTTCTGATGAATCTAGAGCAAAAATAAACCATATTCAGTCGTTTTTGTCAGTATTTATTCATTTGTAGAGACATTTAATATTTAATTCTACCTCTGACTTAACAAAAAATGACTCAAATGAAATCAACGATATAATTAATTTTCTCTCGACTACGAGAAGCTTGTAATCGTACATTCGGTTACATGCAATCGTACACTTGGTTACATGCAATCGTACACTCGGGTACAATGTAGACTTCTTTTGGATAAAGGAACATACGAAAATTTGAAAATTCTCAAATTTCTAAATTTTCTAATTTCCAAGCTTCTATATTCCCAAATTTTCATTTCTTAATATTTTGAAGTTCGTTAAATTCGCAAATTTTCAAAGACACAGACCCCGAAATTTTCAAAATTCGCATATCTTGTAACCAACAAATTCTTAAATTTTCTAAATTCCCAAAACTATCATTTTCGTAATAGTGGTTCAAACAGTACTACACATATGTACATATTACGACAAATGAGTTTTCTCAATACATTTCAACAACTCAGTATATTAATATTAAATTAACTAGTTCATAAGGATTATAAATAAATTATATTAACAAATTTAATAACTTTCATCATGAAATATGCATTTTTACATGATGAACTGAAATATGTATATATATTTCATAATATGTAAGTATAATTAGTAAAAGTAAGTTACTTATTAGTATAATAAGTAAGTATGTATTACATTTTAAAAACGTAAGTATATGTAAGTTTTATATAATTCACTTGAAAGTTAGCATTATACCAAGTATAAACAATGTATTTAAATAAGAAATATTTATTTCAACAAATAAAAACAAAAATGTTATGTCCAAATTTATTTAACCGATATTGTATAATACATGCGCTATACAAAAATACGTTTCGAACATATTCCAAACAGTACTACACAAATGATTTGTTGCGATACTCATCTTAGAGAAGTGAGATTTGCTGTTGACTGTACTTCACGATTGCATCAAAATAAAAACGGAATCAGCGTGAATCCGGCGGATCTGAATCGCGTGGCCAAACAGACCCGATAATCGTATAGCAATAAAGCTGTAAAGTGTCGCGCGCTTCAGAGGAATGTCGTTTCCGTGGGCCGGCATCCGTGGGTTCGTAAACTGCTCTCTTATCATTGCGTGTATCTTGCATTTTTATCAACAGCCGTGTGCTTTCACGCAGCACTTGCTGCTCGTTCGGTGAAAAGAAAGACGCATTAGCCAGTTCACGTGCGAACAAAACCGGAAGAGATCAAGACTCGCGAAGACCGAGTCCATATGCTGTTGGATGACCAAGCACGTATTAAAAGATTTAAAGTTTCAATGCAAACGACTAAAGCGGGCTCTGTACGTTTTGTCAGGGTGTTTTCTTGGTCGCAAGGGAAATTTTTCGTGGCCAAAAGGACAGTGAATAGTTGTCAAGGGTTAGTGACGTTGATGTTCAGTGTTAGCAACCTTTATCGAGAAGGCTTGTTCTGACTGTGAACGTGGACGCTACAGAATGAACAAAGTATTTAGCAATTCAGTTTTGTTTGACAATATCACACCCTTTGACAACTTTTGTCTGAAACATTTTTCCATATTTAAAGCCGTTTTATTTACCGAAAATTTACAAATTTTCAAATTCTCCTAGTTGTCAAATTCATCTAATTCTTAAATTCTCAAAATCTCCTAGTTCTCAAATTTTCTTAATTCTAAAATTCTAAAATTCTAAAATTCTAAAATTTACAGACTTGCTTCCTTGCGAACAAAACTTTAATTTACAAATTCTTAAAATAAGAAATTAATTATTCATTAACACTCACATGTGCGTTCGCCACTTCTATAAAAACTAAGACCGTTCATAAATTGCACAAGACAATTTCATCAAAATACGAAGAACTGCATACCAGCTTGAATTCAATAAACCCGCAAGCAACAAATAAACCTAGCAATCAAAAGCACTCAAACTTAAACCAAAGTGTATAAATTCAGTCTGAAGTGTTTAATTCACAAGATCAAGACGTTAGGTCCTCAAATAACGCACCCACATTATTTTTGCATGGTCTCTTTAACAAGCTACGTGGCTGGCGTACAAGTTCTTCTAATTATAGATTTAAGGATTAAAACCAGGTTCCTATAAACGTTAAGCCGTTCATGCTCGATATTCCGATCTCTAATATAGTGGGCATGAAACGGATCAAAATAATCCGCTGAACTTAATACCTTCACCAGGAGTATAAATTAGTCATGTTATTAGTGTCATTAAGTTGTTTCGTGTCTACAAGCTCCCTTCCTGTACACCCTACCGTCATTTCTCTTCGCCTTCGGTGTCGTAAAAGAGCAATCATAAAAATAAAGGGACGATTCTGTCCTACAAACGGAAGGTGACAAAACGATATTTCGGAAAGATTAACTGTATCAGAGTAGAGATAATTTCATCTAAAAGTACAGTTAACTGCATTTAACATAGCATTTAATATGTATAGTAAAAGGAAAGCAATTGTTGAGAGTACTTTGCACATCCAAGCAAGCTAGTGGTTTATATCGATTCACATGTCAACTTATCAGGTCTACCAGAAAGTTGTGTCCGTTTTTATGACAATTTTAAGACCATGTTGGAGCAAGATCCTTTTCTGACAACATCGGAGATCGTAGAAAAGCTTAATTCAGCTCAGCAAACCATTTCGGACCATATTCGGAAGATAGGATTGGTGTGGAAATATTCAAGATGGGTGCCACATGAATTAGGTCAGACGAACTTGGATGATCGCGTCGTCATATGCACATGTTTGCTTGCTCGGAACAAAATCGAGCCCTTCTTGAACCGGATGATAACTGGGGATGAAAAGTGGATTACCTACGAAAACATCGTAAGGAAAAATTCATATTGTGAACCCGGAAAACCTA
The DNA here is from genome assembly GCA_945859555.1 of Megachile ligniseca. Lineage (NCBI taxonomy): Eukaryota > Metazoa > Arthropoda > Insecta > Hymenoptera > Megachilidae > Megachile > Megachile ligniseca. The sequence goes on from OX243778.1 coordinate 2,547,465, forward strand.
GCTCTTCCATCACTAAACCGAATTTGACTCTGGAGAAGAGAATGTTGTGTATATGGTGGGACATTCGAGGACCAATACATTATGAGCTTTTAAAACCGAACGAAAAGTTCAATTCGGAGAAGTATTGCAAGCAATTGGATAATTTAAAGACAACAGTCTAAAAAAAGAGGCCGGCGATGTTCAATAGGAAGGACATCATACTGCAACATGATAATGCCAGGCCACATACTGCTTTGGGGACTCGTCAAAAAATTTCAGAACTAGGCTGGGAAATTTTGTCGCATCCACCATATTCCCCGGACTTGGCACCCTCCGATTATCACTTGTTTTTGTCCTTACAAAATTTTTCGAAGGACAAAAAATTCAAAAATGAAGAAGATATCAAACAAGCACTGGTTCAAATTTTCGCATCAAAAGATGAAACATTTTTCAAAAAAGGGATAAGCAAATTGCCCTCACGCTGGCAAAAAGTCATTAATAATAATGGCAATTATATTATTTAATAAAGTTTATTGACGGTAAGAAAAATTTGTATTTTGTTTTATTTCAAAAACGGACAGAACTTTCTGGTAGACCTAATATTAGACACAGTACGTTTTTACCTAGATTTCCATATCTGAAGATCTACACATCCAGACCTCATATCCCAAACTTCTATATCCCTAAATTTCTACGTGCTTAAATTCGTAGATCGTCATACTCCTAAATTCCCATATCTGAAGATCCCCAAACTCCAAAGTTTTCACATTCCAAGCTTATCTTGGAATCTCTATATCCCCACATTTTTACGTCTTCAAATTCGTAGATCGTCTAACTTCTGGATTCCCTATTCGAAGGTCCCTAAACATCTGTATCTTTTAATTCCTAGGTCCCTAAAATCCCCAAGTTCTTAAGTCGCTAAGTCCGTATATCCACTTTCTAGTCCACCAAATCCCTAGATTTCCGTATACCCAAGTCTCAAATCCCAAACTTCTCCCAAGTTCCTCCAATCCTCATATTTTCAAATTTATGTATCCCCAAATTCGCAGGCTGTTAAATTCTTGAAATTCTAGTATCTTAAGTTGCTTGACATTCTTTTATTCCCAAATTTCTAGGCCTCTAAAATTTTTAATTCGCCAAATCCATATATCTCCAAGTTCCGATAGGAATTCTATCAAATCCCTATATTCCCTAGTTTCCATAGGAATTCCATCAGATTCCTATATTCCCAAAAGTATCCTAATTCTTACATCCCTAAATTCTTGAATCCTCAAAAGTCCCTAAAAATCAACGAGTAATAAGTATTTCTTTCTTGGTTGCCGTATTTGTTGTCAGAAAGGAACATTATATCACTCAGCTTAAAATTAACACAAATTTTAATATGATAGTAATGTTTTATATTATAACGATCTCACACAGATCTTACACCCATGAACTTTATTTAACGGAATACGTTAAAAGTATGCTTAACACCTGAAAATTAGTTTTTACAGAAATCAGCTGAATATTGTTAATACGTCAAATTTCATGCAATCTGTTTACACACATTAGTGTTTAACACTAAACCTACCAGCATATAATGTGTACTTAGTTTGAAATTAAAAATGAAGTTGAAAAATACATAAACAAATGACGAAACATAAATTAGTACACACATTTATTCTTTATCTCGTTGAAAATCACTACTGATTTCAAGGAATGCACTTTAACAAAATGTGTATCTTGTGGAGCGGTCATTTGACCGGTTTGGTAGTTTTAGTATTAAAGAGTATTGGCCATAATTTGTTTAAAAACTCGGATTACTAAAAAGAAAAGGATTGGTATATTTATAGAATACAGTACTTTTGTCTGTGACTGTATAAAATCGACAATCTGATCGCATCACGACTCGGCTGGACTCCAGACGAGTAGTTTCGGCTCGGCTGGCGTATCTATGCACATTGTTTTTACTGCGACGCGGTAGCAGCTGCAAGCCAGAAGCTGCTGCAGAATCTTCCTCGCGTCGAGATATCACGATGTCCCCTTTGCACTCGTTTCGCCGGCGCTCAACTCGCGTTCGCCAGCTTTCTTTTGTGTTTTCTCGCCGTTCTAGTGGTTCGACCTGGACTAAATATAGAGGCGTCGCAAGGGTCTGTCCCGCTGACGGGTCAGAAGTAACTTGTTGCTATTAGCGGACGAGGGTCGAAAGCGCAGGAGGAGCTCGCGAGGCAACCTTAACTTATCCAAACGTCACGAAATAAGAGGCTCGTGCAGAGAAACACAGCCGAAAGGGAGAAGAAACGGATCTCGTTGAGACTCCCGTCACTTCGTTAAATCATCCTTCGAATTAATAGAGGCATTTTTAACGGGAGGACACCGTGAGAAGAATAAATAACACCAACCGGCGCCCTGCGTTTTCTCTTATCTTTCTTTTATTTCGATGGAATCGTCTTCGGACGAAAGATAGTTGTAAAAATAGCAGAATTTCAGTACTTCAGAACGGAAAATTCTGTCATGAATAGCAACTGTTATTTACCAATAATAGTACCTAATGGTACCGAATAATCTACTGATTATGGATGTTTATGCATTTATGATACGTCTACGTCTACAGAGTAAACATAAGTCAGTAAGGTCCGATGTCTGTAGATGAAATGAGTTATGCTCGCTTCGGAGGCTTCCATTTATCATAAATGCATGAATGTCCGCAGTCTAATTGTTGGGATTTGATGAATTAGGATGGTTGTATCGCGATAGGGTAATTATGAAATAGGTCTAACGCAGTGAATTGATTGAGTACCTCTGTCGGAGGCATAACAGACATTTTTATTGAGTTTGCAAAACAATAGAGAAGTTCGGGAAAGTAAAGTGCAATAGACAAATTTAAAAGTTAAAAGTTTAGTAAATATAAAAGGTAAAGTGATTTTTGTCAGAAAATTATACAGCATGTAAACTTTGATATAATAGTGTAATCACTCTGATTACCACTTTTCCTTAAAATTTGTAAAAAATTCTATTAAATGTAAAAATACAGTCATGCATGTACCACTGTTTGCAACTGTTCGAACAAACTAATTAGTTATTTTGCACGAAATGCCTTTTGCACTTGTTATTTTCATTTGAGACGAAAAGCATCCGTGTCGTTCTGGTGGTAGGCTGTCGGAACGCGAGGAACTCGTGGCTGGAAAGTAAACGGTTACGTGGCCCTTGATTTATCCTATTTCGTATTTTTTCCCTCGTTAACAAGAGCTACGGGAGCATTTATCACCTCCGTGTATATTGCTATCCGGTGATTAACATCGAACTATTCTCGTGGTTGGCGTGTAAGATGTGGAAGTCGAGCGGTAATCAATCTGCCGTTTTTCGAGTTGCTTCAACATCCGCTTTTTCCCTGGCTTTTCCTCTTTCGCTTTTCTTCTTTTCATTCGCTTCAATGTTCTTTAGACATTCGGTACATTTTTAACACTGGAACTAGCACATCAGTCAAAATGACTGGTTTTACAGTTTTCTTTTAAAATTCCTACTTTCTGTTGCATTTTTTCCGCAGTGACGTAATGGTTTTTGCAGACATAATTAAAGAAATAATATAGTGAATGTTGTGCTGCTTGCGCTTCAACTTAATGAAAATGCAAACTCGTTTGGTGAGTGGATCTGTGACACCACGCAGACACAAAATGAACTAACAACCGTTTCAGGATAAATACGTTCAATTTATTTATAAGTGAAAGTTTGCTTGATGCACTTTAAAAAAACACTTCCTAGCTACGGACTCTAAAATTGTACTTGACTCGTTGAGAACTGACGAGAGAATCTGAACAATCTAAAAAGAATATTTTCGCCAAAAATTAAAATGTGGAGTGGGGTTGATGCTGTTGGGGGTGGACAAGCTATTTGGTTAAAATGAACTATTGGATTGGTTAAAAAATACTAAGAGAAGGGGACAAAAACCGCCCTTACAAAATGTTCGTATTGAGGTCAAGTTTGGCCTGAGATAAAAACTACCGCGTCGCTTGTCATCAAACGGTTCGACAGTAATAAAACCATAAAGTTTGCTAGGTCTTGACAAAATATGTTAAATAGAAAAATTTTTGAACTATGCGCCGCAACAGTGAATTTTATTTGGCTTTTATTTATTTACTTATTACTTGTACCAGTACCAAGATAACTGGTATTTGTCAAAGTTTATTAATCAATTTCTTCGTTTCGTATAACTGTTAACACGTTTCTGGAATTTTTATTGTTAATAATTATTATTAACTATTATTAATAATTAATAATTATTATTGTTAATTATTATGAATAGTAACAGCTTTGTCAGCAGTCTTTAAGGAAAAAATAAAGGATATACAAGTTACAATTTATACAAGAATCTACATATAAATTCTCGTTATATCGCCCTTGTATACCCCTATTACAATGAATTCTCGTTATATTACCATTATAAACTTTCAGTCTACTCTCATTATATTGCAAGTGAAGACTCTCATTATATAACCATTACACGCGAGAAAACCTGTGTAAAGAAAAGCTTAATTAACCAGAAGTATAATGACAATCTATTATACACTACAAGCAGAGGTTAGTTTCTAAGAATTTGTAGACGGAAAAATTTGGAAATTTGAATATTTAGCAATTTGGAAACCCCAGGATTTCGAAATTTGGAAATTTGAAAACTAGAAAATTTGGAAATATCGAATTTTAGTAATATAGAAATTTTTAGATGTGCAATCAGAGTAGAAAATTAGGAAATTTGAGATATTTACAAATGTCAAAATTAGAAAACTAAAAAACTAGAAAACGAGAAAACTAGAAGACTAGTGAGTTAGAAAACTAGAAAACTAGAAAACTAGAAGACTAGTGAGCTAGAAAACTGGAAAACTAGAAAACTAGAAAACTAGAAAACTAGAAGACTAGTGAGCTAGAAAACTAGAAAACTAGAAAACTAGAAAACTTAAAAACTAGAAAACTAGAAAACTAGAAAACTAGAAAACGACGTTTCTTTTTGACATTCAATTCAAATCTGTCAAACTCTATTCAATTAATAGAACATAAAAGCGCAACACGTATTCTTCATTTAATAGAGTTTCAAGTATTAGAAGTCAGTTTGTAAAATTCAGTTTTAGTTAAATTAGTTTTGAAGTTGATTTTGTTTAAATTCAAATTAATGAAAGTTATAAAGTTTAGTTTAGTTGTTCAAGTTTATTAAATTCATTTTAAGTATTAGTTTTTTTATTTAAACATTTCGCGGAATATCAAACAAAGCGCTCTTTGACAACGAACTGCGCCAAAATTCCCCATTAAATCCTTAACAATATGTACCGAAAATGCATCTAAATTTTTCATACAAACTCAACAAATAAATTACTCAATTTGATGAACACGTTATCAATGAAACTTATGTGATCTTATCGTAATCCTATCGATTGTAGCTTCATGTACGATTTGAAATATCGTTTCTCCGTTTCTTTCCTCGTTTCATTGTTCTTTCTTACGATCGAACCCGTGACGTCTTCGTCACTTTCTTCCTCTGTAGTCCGCGTCAATCGGACTTCATTTTATGGATTCCTTTTTCCTATTCGACTCTGTTCCGACATTTTGCTACCACAGCCGTCTGTTTTACCTCTTTGAACGTGTTGAAAGATTTTCCACTCCCCCGACTGAATCTCCTTATTCTGCATTTTTACTCTCTTTTTTCTCTTTCACCACGACGAAGCGCGAACGGCACAGAAGAAAATAAAACAGGAAGAAAAAGAGGGTCGAAAAGCTGCTTCCTTTGAGGCGTTGCGAATTCTGTAGCTATTCTAACACTCTTCTATCGATGTTCGAGTATGGTGACGAATATTCGCTTAGTAATTCCACGTGGATTAGTTTTATAATTTCATGTTGATTAGTTAATTCGCGTGGTAATTTTTCGTGGACTAATCGATACTTCTAGTAATTTCATGTCGATGAGCTAATGTGGTTGATAATTTCATGGTGATGGGTTAACACGTTTGGTAAGTTCATGCTCGGTAATTAATATCTTTAGTAAGTTCATATTGATTTGTTAATACGTTTTGTAGTTCTATATTGATTGATAAATTCGTTTAATAACTTCATGTTGATTATGTAACACGTTTCGTAATTTCATGTCGATGAGTTAATATGTTTGGTAATTTCATGTTGCTTACTTAATACGTTTAATAATTTCATATCAATTAGTTAATACGCTTGATAATGTCATCTTGATTAGTTAATACGTTTGATAATATTACGTTGATTGATTAAGACGTTTGGTAATTTCATATTAATAAGTTAATACGTTTGACAATTTCATGTTGATTAGTTAATACGCTTGATAATCTCACGTTGATTGATTAATACATTTGGTGGTTTCATATTGGTAAATCAATACGTTTGATGATTTCATGTTCATTAGTTCATGCATTTGATCATTTCATATTGATTACGAACCACGTTTGGTAATTCCACGTTGATTAATCAATACGTTCAGTAAATTCCTGTTTATTGGTTAACACGTGTGACACTTTCATATCACTTAATTAACATATTTGATAATTTTACATTGATTAATTAAAACGTTTGGTAAATTCCTGTTGTTTGTTTAACACGTTTAACACTTTCGCATCAATTAATTAACACGTTTAGTAATTTTATGTTGCTGGATGAAAACATTCGATGATTTCGTGTTGATTACGTAACACGTTTAGTAATTTCACGTTGATCAATTAATACGTTTCGAAAATTCATGTTAATTAATTAACACATTCAGTAATTTCATATCAACTAGTTAATATATTTGGAAATTTCCTGCCAATTAATTAACACGTGTGAATTTCATGTTGGTCGATTAATACGTTTAATAATTTCGTACTGCTGTCGTGTTGATCAATAAGTTTCAAAATACCATATGTTTTCTTTTGAACATATGAGTAATTTTTACTTACAACAATTATATTACCATAGTTCCTAATTTAGATATTATTTTGTCAAACTAACGATGGTTGTAGAGTTGTTAACATTAATCAAACTTTATGTGATATATCAACAGTAAAAATAATCAGACCTCCATCCGATTGTTTTTGTCAGCAAACATTATTTGAAAATATATTTTACATTCAATTTTTTAATGTGTACGTAATTTCTTGTTATCATAATTCTAATCTTGAAATGCAGAATCTTAGTTTCTTGTTGTAGCAGCTGTGGCAACGACGATAAAGTAACAGATTGCAAGTTAAAATTAATTTAATGTATTTTGTAAACTAAATCTGCAACATTAGATACATTTTTATACAGTATAATCAATTATATAACTGCTTGAAAATTTATTTATTAAATTTATTAAAATTTATTAAAATTTGTATTAACAAATCAATAAGAATTTTATTTCCGAATATCGGTTCAAATCACATAATCCAAAGCATAATCGGACTTACAACCTGGCTTAATTAATTGGATTTATAATGTCTGTTCGGCTATTCAAGTATGATTAATTAACGTTCGACACTGAAACACGTAACAGATCCTGCAACGAGAAATTCGACATAATTACGATCATAATTATCGGAACTTGATAATTATATTTAATGAAAAAATGCAAACGTGTAAACATTATCAAACTAAAATACTGGATAAAATTGCAAATAAATTTTGTTATAACAATTTCTAATGGAAAAAATAAGAGAATAATTATTTCATTTTAAATAATAGAAGAAATGAAACGTTGGCATGATTGTAACGTTCGTTATAAATCATAATTTACATCGAAATTCGACAACCACGTTGTTAGAATCTCGCGAGAAATAATGATAGAAATTGCAAATTACCAACTCATTGTTACACTCATTAAAACAAACTCGACAAAATCACGAAATAATAATTTACTTAATTACTTCGGTGCCTTCGCTCGTAGAACAACGAACGGCAATCGCAATTAATATTTACAGACGTGATTCACGTAGCGAAGCATCCTTCTAATTTCATCTTTCTCCTCTACCTGGTGATTAAAAACCCTCCATATCTAAGAGCCCCTTGTCGTCACAACATCACGATGAAACTTCAGATGAAAATCTTAAATCTATTTCACCGAAACGAGCTCCTTACCATCACATTTAACCCATTCGAGAACACAATCTTATTATAAGATGATACGTTGTCGAAGCAAGAAATTACTAAACTGAAATTTTCAAATTTCCAGATTTTTAAATTTTCAAATCTTCAAATTTCTAGGTATACAGACTTTTTAAATTCTTAAATTCAAAAATGAATAAATCCACAGACGTCTGTTGTAGGAGAGGAGATCCGTGATCGAAGTGACGTAATAAAAATGTATCAAGATCGAAAAATATTTATTTAATAAAGCAATACAATATGAACGATTCAATTGCACGAAAAACAGCAAAATACCAAAATTCGAAAAAAACATACGAATGCGAGACGAAGTCTAATGGTGATGTAAAAAGTAATTATATTTACCGTTATATGGGGACAGACATGTTAATTCGTATGTATATCATCTTATCACCAATAACCTCCAAATTACTATGTTTCCAAATGTCCAAATAGTCACATAATCACATAAACACATAATCATATTATCAAATTACAAAATTTCCAAATTTCCAAATTTTCAAATTATCAAACTCTTAAATTTCCAAACGTTTAAATCTCCAAATCACTAGATTGCGAAATTTCTAAATAATCAAATATCCAAATCCGAAAATTCCTAGATTCCTAAACTCTGAGGTTACTAAATCCTCAAATCTCCAAATTATTAAATTTTCAAAATTACAAATTTACAAAAGTCAATTTCACAAATACCTAAATTGAAAAATTTCTGGAAACTTAACTTTCCAGATCACCAGATTCCCAAATTTCGAAATTATTCAATTTCCACATTCTCAAATCCTTAAGATTCTAGACAAAGTTACTAAATCCTTAAATCTCCAAATTACTAAGTTTTCAAATTCGGTATTTACTAAATCCCCATGTTTCCAAATTCACATATTCTCAAATCCCCACCTTCTCAAATTTTCAAATGGCCACACTCCCAAATTCCCCAATTACCGAATTCCCAATTTCCCCAATTCCTAAATTTCCAAATTCCCCAATTCCTAAATTTCCAAATTCTCCAATTACTAAATTCTTACATTCCTAAATTCCTAAATTCCTAAATTCCTGAATTCCTAAATTCCTAAATTCCAAAATTCCAAAATTCCTACATTCCTACATTCCTACATTCCTAAAATCCAAAATTCCTAAATTTCTACATTCCTGAAATTCTGAATTCCTAAATTCCTACATTCCTAAATTACTAAATCCTAAAATATCCAAAGTACTAAATTTAAAAATTTCTAAATTACTAGATTTCTCAAATTCTCAAAACTCTCAAATTCAGTAATTACTAGATCCCCATGTTTCCAAATTCTGAAATACCCAAATTTTCAAATTTCCGAACTTCCAATTTCTCAACTCTCCAAATATTCACATTTCAAAAATACTAGACTCAAATTTCCGAATTCCCATTTTCCAAAATTTTCAAAGTGCCAAATTGCAAATTCCCAAATGCGCAAATGTTAAAATTCTCAAATTTAAAAAAATGTCCATATCCCCTAAATTCCTAACTCCCCAAAATTCCCAAATTCTCGAATTTCATTGAATTCTACACAATTTATAATTAGCCTAATTAAAATAAAACTCACATTAGAATAATTATAATTATCAGTTTGTGTTAGATTTTCCATGCGTCTTGTTTTGTTGGATAATATTCAACGCATGTGCTTTTCTTTCGTGTTTCGTCGGATAATACGTATAATATATGTCATACGTGATATGTAATTCGTTAAAATAAACAGATAATATATGACGCACACGATGCGTCAACAGCTATATCGAATAGACATGTAATGGATGCATACGAAATGTTCGATTTGATAAATGGAATGTCGTACAAGATTTAATGGCGCGAAAGTAACCGAAATAGTACTCATGGCATATCAGCTTGAAGCTTAAAGTTCGACGAAAAAGGTTACATAAACCCTTCATTGATATTCTTAATCTGAAATGGCTGGTTGCCAGTTACGGGAAACGATGACCAATTCGAAGCATAGAAAGTCTGACACGAATTGATAACCATAATTACTCCAATGTGTGTTCTATCTTGATTGCTTTAATTATAAATTGTAGAGAGTTCAATGGAATTTGGGAATTTGGGCATTTAGTTCTTTAGGTATTTCAACATTTAGGCATCTGTTTATTTAGGAATTCGGATATTTAGAAATTTTGAAACTTGCGAGTTTGGAAATTTAGAAATCCAGCAATTTAGGAATTTGATGATTTGGAAATTTTGAGATATATGGATTTGAAAATTTGGAGTTCTGGAGATTCAATGATTGAAAATTTGAAAGCTTGCAAATTTCATAATTTGGAGGGTTGGAAATTTGAGAATTTGAAGACTGGGTTTTGGAAATTTGACAACTTGAAAATTTTGAAATTTGAGAATTTGAACACTGTGTTTTGGAGATTTGACAACTTGAAAATTTTGAAATTTGAGAATTTGAACACTGTGTTTTGGAGATTTGACGACTTGAAAATTTTGAAATTTGAGAATGTGGGAATTAGAGTATTTAGGAATTTCGAAATTCGGAAATTTTTAAATTTTGAAACTTGTGAGTTTGGAAATTTAGAAATCCAGCAATTTAGGAATTTGATGAGTTGGAAATTTTGAAATATATGGATTTGCAAATTTGAAAGCTAGAAAGTTTCATAATTTGGAGGTTTGGAAAATTGAAGACTTGATGATTTAGAGATTTGACGACTTGAAAATTTGGAAATTTAAGAATTTGAGAATTAGACTATTTTGAAATTCGGGAATTTGGAAATTTTGAAATCTTGAAACTTGAGAATTTAGAAATTTAAAAATCTAACAATTTAGAGATTTGAAAATTTAGAGATATATGGATTTGAAAATTTGGAGTTCTACAAATTTCAAAATTCGGCATTTTGGAAATTCTCCAATTTAAAAATTATAAAATTTTTGCATGTGTATGTTTAAAAATCTGGAAGTTTGAGAATTTCACGAGAAAGAGTATTAAAATATCTTTTGGCTTTCTAAATATGAATTTCCACGTACAGCAAAATCTCGGGTACGGAAAAGTTCACACATACCACACAATTCACGACATTGAGAATGCCAATCGTTATCAGTCAGAATGTCGAATAAATTCATAGGTCAGTACCGCGGACCACTACCACCGTCATTGCCTCGTTTCCGGTTTCAATAACGTTACGGAAACTTCCAAGTGGTACAACGAGTGATCTGTCTCTCGACACTTGCGAAAGAAGCATTGCCCTACGTCGTTTCCCAGAATTCCTTCGTTTTTAATTGCTTTTCTCTGAAGACCTGATTTTAAAGACGATCACCCAACGAATCTTACGCAACGGAGAAAGGTGGTTAATCATTTTTTCCAAACAGTAATTTTGTTGATTCGTTTCGATTCGTATTGATACGTTAGTTAAAGAAATAAATGAACCGTTTATTTTGCAAGTGGGGCAAGTCCATTTAAAAAAAAATGAAGATAATGATAAGAGTAGATAAAACTGGATATTATATTTTTATCTGTAAGCAGTCTATAGTGAAAATAACTGAAATTCCCTAATATTTAGGTGATGGAAGTTTATATGATTAACGGTATTGGAAAGATGTTTATTTTTAAACTGGTGCAACTCCATTTTAGGTTGATATTATTTCAGCCGAAAATATTACGGAATTTAGCTCTGGTGAATTCTAGAAATACGGAAAATATCGTGACAAAGTATAAATTGTATAATATTGGTGACATAACCTCAATATGAGTGAGGAGCTGTAGGTCTGTCTAGATATCACTGCTGATTTCTATTGTCAGCCTGCAAATAAGTTCTACTTCAGTTTCTAATAAATATTCAACAAAGTCGACACGGTTTTCGTTTTAGTATCGGTGCCAAAACCCCTTAACAATTTCATAGTTATTTGAAAATTAACTACGAATTGTGATTTATTTTATTAAAAAAGAAATATGGTTCAGAATGGTTTCATAGAAAATTATAAAGCGATGCATCTGAAAATAAAGCTAGGTAATAATAAGAAAATAAAAATACTTCTCTGGCTAATAACACTACTCCAATAAAATCCTCATTTCTAAGAAATTTTATTACTTTAAATTTGTTTATAAAAATAAGACTCATGAGGATTGGTAATAAAAGAAGAATCTTGGAATTGAGATTTGAATATGAAAACGATTTAGACCAAAGTGATGGAAAGAACTTTAAGAAAAGAATAACTGAACAATTGAAACGTTATCTGTTTAATTAATCATTACAATAATTAATTAATTTTGAAAGTGAGGCAAGTCCATTATAAAACCAATTTTTTTTTTTAGTCACTTTAAACACTATTAGATAATAAACATACATTATCTAACGCCACGAAATACAAAAAATTTGTCTATTAGTGCTTACCAATATTTTTCAAATTGCAATATAAACCCTTAACTATCTCAGAATAAAAAAACGTGGACTTATCCCACTTTTAAACTAAACAGCTCACATACTGAAACAAATACTGCATTATAGAAAAGATCAGGACAAATCTAACAATAATTGTGAAATAAGTACGAATCTATCTATCACCACACCTCTCTGTCAATGTACTTCAATTCTAATGTTTTGCTAATACATATATGTATTTTATCGAAATAATATACCAGTAAATTTCTATTATCTCTTTCGATTATATATTTTGTTATTTTAATTCTGCGAAATCCTTTGAAATTTATTGGGTTGGATTAAATAGCAGTTGTGCTTTCAAGTAGATACAGAGTGTCCCAGTTTTTTGCTGCTAAACTTTACCAACATATTTCGCACGCAAAAATAAGAAAAAGATGTTATATTAACACAGGCTCTCAAACACTTTATTCAAAAGTTTTAACAAAAGTACAAAATAACTTCAGGCAGCTCTGTTTTTCAATGCCATATACAGTGTATTTCACACATGCTACTGCATGTGAAACTTTACCAGCATGTTCGGTAAATAAAAATGATAAACACATTAATTATTAGTTATTATTAGTTATGTAAACATAGGCTTTATATTAGAAACTTATCGACAGTTATACAAATATATTTTTGCATATTTTATCAAATATTGCCTTTTTTAGGTTATGACTAGCAAACACGCTGAATTTCTTCAAAAGAAAACACGTAAGATAACAGACCTCACCACTCGTGTGGAAACCTTTTCTTTCTTATGAAAAGACTTGACATTTATTATAAGCATATAATAGAAAGTCAATTTCTTCTAAATTAAAATTAACATCTGCAAAATTAGTAATACTAAAATTATATTAATATCAAAATAAGTATTAAAATATTTAAAAACTTTGGGTTTAGAAAGTTTTACTCTAGCTTTATCAATTGTACGTGCGTTCAAAAAGTTCGGAAACTCCTGATACAAAAGACGTTAGGAGAAACGGAAAAGAATGAAACTCGCAGAATATGATCTCCGATTGGTTTCCTATATGCGTACCAAGTTTCGTAACAATCGATTGCGTAGCTAGTTATTGTCCGTTGTAGTTACCTATGAACTATGGCTTTAGCAATTCTTAAAGATAAACTAACAAAACAACTTTTTTAGTAATCAGTTACTAAATAAATGCTTTTTAAACTTATACTTTTATATAAACTACAAATATTTTCCATAAACAAGCAATATTTCATTGCGTATGTGAAAATTACAAAATCTTCTCTTATATCATTGTTTTCTCTGCATCTTAACAGAGTTAAAGTAAAAATTAAAATACACATTTTGTATTTTAAAAGAGCAAAGCATTAACATTATTCGTGACAGTAAGCTAACTAAAAATGGAGCGAACTTATCCTGATCGACGGTGTACAAGGTGTTTTCAAAAACTTCGGGGACTCCTGATATAGAAGACGCTAGGAGTAACAGAAAAAATGAAACTCGCAACAGATGATCTTCGATCACTTTCCCATATGCGTACCAAGTTTCGTAACAATCGATTGCCTAGTTGTCTACTTATTGTCCGTTGCAGTTACCTGTGAGCTATGGCTTTGGCAATTCTTAAAGATGAATGATTACCGCGAGCAGAGAACGTGCATAAAGTTCTGTTTTAACCTTAAGAAAACAGCATCTGAAACAGTGAAGATGCTTTAAATTTCTTTCGGTGATAAAAGTCGCCAGCAGACTTTTTTCTCTTTCCTCGCCTCAAACGAGCATTGAAAGGGTAACGTTTCGATACTCGAGGGAACATCATTAAAAAATTGCAGGAAGAGTTGAAGCGGAATCCGAAATCGCTTTTCCAGGAAGCATTCGGAAAAAAGATTTTATAAATACATACGCGCAGAAGGAGAATATTTTACAAGTGACGTATTGCAAATGAGATTAAACCTTCGAATATACAATGTATAACAGAAGTCCCCAAACTTTTTGAACACACCGTGTATGTGGGTGTTCTGTAATATAGCGGTTTTCAAACAGTGTTTTAATTGTTAAAGATAAAATATGGGTACAAAGACATGTACGTCCAAAATTAAGTAAGATAGAACTAAATATACCGAAAGCGGTTTCCATCAAGCAAACAAATTATCGCATTAACACGTTCGGTACCAAGCGTCACACACGTGTGGCATCGTAGGAGCTATCCTGGGCTTGGTGCCATATATCTGTGACAGTGGTTAGTATATTTTGGTAATGCACATCTAAAAACATGTGCAACATTACATGAAATTATGAAATGTGATAGTTGAGTTATGAAGAACCATATTTTGCTTAAATAATTGTAGTGAAAATGTAGAAATAAATCAAATGTATATCAACAATTTTATGTGTTAATTGTACTTATTAATTTGTTTCACTTCGTACAATTATTTTATTAGAAACAAAATAGAAGCATGTGACGATATGATAATTTAGTGTATAATTACTTTTAAGTTTCTGTGTAAATTATTACTTAACACTAAAATTACCAAACAAAATAAAGTTTCACAAGCTCTCTATTTTAAGTCACAATGTTTCTTAAGATACTTTTCTCGAAATTTGAGCGTTATCAGGATAAAGAATTAATTTGGATACTAACTTATGTTTTATCATTTATTTACTTATCTTTTTTTTACTTTGTATCTTTAAATTAAGCGAGCCTTTTAAATTCAAATTCAGTGTTAGTTATTCTAGAATCAAGCTTCCAGAAGAAATATTTCATTATTTTAATGTGAAAGTCAATAAAATTATGTTGTACATAAATCTTTCATCCTAATTATTAATTTGGAAACTTGGAAATTTGAAACAATAAAAATTTAATAATTTTAAGAATTCGAAGAATTAGAAATTTAGAAATTTGGAAATGGTCAAATTCCTAAAGTTTGTGTATTTAGAAATCTACGAATTTGGAGGTTTGAAAATTGAAAATTGGAAAATATAGAAATTTATAATCTTGAAATTTGTGAACTTTTAGAATTTTGAAAATATGGGGATTTAAGAAATGAAGGATGGCACAATATTGAGAATTTAAATATTTAGAAATCTAGGAATTTAGAAATAGGGAAATTTAGAAATTTGAAGATTTGAAAATTTAGAAATTTGATAGTTCGAAAATTCGAAAACTACAAATGAAAAAATTTGGGAATTTAACAATGTTAAAGTTTCCACATATATCATCTAAACGAAGCCTACATTGCACTCAAGTGTACAACGTAGCAAACCATTTGATAAATGATCTACTTATGATTAATCACAAGCGAGTAACCGATGTGAGCAAGTTCCACCAAAATGAGAAACGAAAAGAGAAGTGGTCATGTTCGACTGTTAAGTGCAATTCGATTATCGGCTAGAGAATCGTGAGCTCGAGATGAGAAAGTACGTATCGTATCAGTCGAAGCTTGTATCGAATCAAGCTAGTATACCTGGTGTCTCAGCTTTCTACCACCAAACTTTATCAAGATATTCCGTACAAACAAATATAAAAAATATTCTATATTAATATACGATTTTATACATTTTATTAAAAAGTACAAAATGATTTCGGACTGCTTTGTTTTTTTAATGTCACATACTATGTGTACCAATTTTGTACGTAAAACTATACCAGCATATTCTATAAATAAATGCTTTACCGAAAGATTAGTATACATGAATAATTGTCGACTTTCATATTTTTTTAATAATTTTTAACCTCTTGTACTTTGACGAGTCTCACTTATGACGTACTCACAGCTCAAATGTGACAAATCTTACTCAAATTTGTAATACTATTCAACTTGAAATTTAGGTCCAACTATAATTTGCATAATCAATCGCTGAATATAAAATACTCACACTTTAATTTTTATTGTTTGTTTTAACATTATAGCTATGAATACTAACTATGAAAACTATGAACACTATGAAATATAACTAGTTTTGACTGATGCATCTGGCAAATAAATTGAACGACAAGGAGTTAATAATGCATTCAAGAGCCCACGCTCGTATAAACATTTTGTCTTATTTTTATTTATAGAGTATTCTAGTAAAGTTGTACGTACAAAACTGAAACACCCTGTACATAATATCGAACAACAAAGCAGTCCGTTGTCGTTTCGTATTTTTGTTATAACTTTTTAATAAACTGTTTGAATCCCTATGTTCATGTAACATTCTTTTTTATTTTTACGAATAGAATATATAAAGGTTGGCGATAAATAATTGGAACACCCCGTATGTGGAAACAAGATTCTTTCGAAGATTCAGCAAGGATCTCCGCCTTTTCTACGTTTAGTTAGATCAAAAGTGAAGGAAAAATTCGCCCAAGTGTTTCAACACCATCCATCGAAGATTCGCGTGAAACCAGGCTGAGAATGATCGCGTTCGATGAATTTTTCAGTGGGTCGAAACGATCGAATCCTTTGAACTCGATACAGCTAACTCTCGATTTACAGGGTAGATTGATTCTGTGGAAGCACCGTACAAATCAGTGTTGTGTAAATCGAGGCTCACATTTGCGCACAGTGTTTAAATTTCACTGTGCAAAGTACTAATAGAGGAAGTGAAGCGTACTTAAAGTACTAGTTTATTTAAAACGAATAATAAATTACCGTAGTAATGGAAACACGCGAAATATTGAGTTTGTTAAAATGTTTTGTCGCTTTTATTCGATTACAAATGTAACACATAAGGGTGATTCTGGAAATTTGAATTCTAAGGATTGATTACTGTTCTTTTTTAAGGAAAAATAGGGAAGGATAGAGGAAAATATCTTATGACATTATACTTCTTAATTTTCTATGATCTTATTTTTTAGGTGGTAACCGACGCATACGACATCACAAACAAATACACAAACCCGAGATTCGTGTATGCAAATAATACGCGAACACGAAAAGGTGGATTAGCTGATACTTTTCGTTCTTTTGCTGAAACAATATTGGGTTCGCCAAGAAGTTATCTCGTTTTTTAAGATTACAGATCTAATGTATAGACTGCAAGTGCATTTGAGTATAAGAAAACCTTTTTCTTTTTAGACAGCACTTTAAACACTATTGAATAATAATATTATCCAACACTATTAAAGACAAAAACTTTGTCTATTAGTGCTTACATATATTTATTGCAATGCAAACCCTTAAATATCTGGCGATAATAAAAAATGCACTTCCCACAATTTCGAAACAAACATACGTGAGTGAAATCTTATTATACAATATATTGGTTGTTTTATCGTATAAAAAGTATATTATTTCAATATTTTAGAAGTAAATGAAATTATTACTGATCAAGGTCTTCGCCATCATTGATACTGTCTTTTCTAAAAATAAAAATAGAAAAAAATAGTAGAGGAAAATATGGTAAAATAAATTCAAACTTTCTGAGACCTTATTTTTCAGACTGATACAGTGATGCATACCCCATGTGCAATTGCACTTCGTTTTTCAACGCAACCCAATATATTTTGTTAAACCAATCGATCTCTTTTATTATCTTGCATATAAAAGTATTAATCTAAGATCACTGAAATGTTAATACTGCGTGAAATATTTGTCCCTATATGGCAGAAACGTACTGGATTGTATTAGAGAATGAAGTGCAATTGCACATGGCGGATGCATCGGTGCGTGCATATAAAAAATAAGGTCATGGGATAATTTTTTCCTCTATCATTTCTTTCCATATTTACTTAAAAAATAGCAGTAACCTGCTCCAGTTTGCAGAATCATCCTGTATAATTGAAATCCTATTATACAATACATTAATTGTTTTTCCAATGCATAAAGAGGACTATTATTGATTAAGATCTTCGTCTGATCATCATCCATAACTATGCTTCTTTAGAACATGTTTTATTCATAGCAATTTTTCAATAGAAAATTTCGTAAACCGAAATTGATATTTGCTATTATTTACTGCAACCTCTCTGTATACATGACTTTTTTGAGTTTAAACAACTTTCTTGTCTTTATTAAAATGATGTAATAAAATATTGTCAAAATCAATCCTTGTTTCTTCCATTCTTAATTATTTATAACGGATGAAAAAATTTATTATACTTGAACTGTTTTTTTTTTAATAAAATGTCTTAAGCTTCGAAACAATGTAAAGATTTGTTGAAAAAAAGAATGCGTTGACACATAAATTGAATTGACGTCGTGTACTTACAAAATGATAAAACTTTTTGGTTAACCCAATATTATAGGAAAACTAATAAACTTTTATATTTGAAACTGTCACAAGGATACGTCACAGTTGATGGGTCATCGATTTTGATAAAACTTTTTCTGACGGGTCTGGTGAAGAAGTAGTCTGACTCATATTCGGTCATTTTTGGCAATATCCATTGCGTAGAAAGATATTTAACTATAAATTATCTGAATTCGAGAAATGTTGATTTGCTTAAGTATAATTGCAAGTGTTATTTTATTTATTATTTCTACATTTTTAAATTTTCAAGTTTCTGCGTTACAAAATTTTTAAATCTCCATAACACCCAATAACCAAATGACTAAATTACCAAATCAATAAATTATCAATTTCCCAAATTATTAAATAACAAAATTACCATATTTTCAGATTATCAAATTTCCAAATTTCTAAATCAATAAATTTTCATATTACTATATCTTAAAATCTTCAAATTTTCAAACGTCTAAATGTCTATATCTCTATATTACCAAATTACCAAGTTACGAAATTACCAACTTACTAAATTCCCAAATTTCCGAATTTTCAAATCCACAAACCCTCTAGTTCTCAAATCCCCAAATCCTCAAATTCTAAATACCCAAATTCCCAAATTCGCAAGCTACCAAATCTCAAAATCCACAATTTTCCAAATTTTGAAATTACCAATCCTCAAAATCACCAAATCCCCAAATTGCCAAATCCTCAAATCCCTAAATCCTCAAATCCTCAAATCCTCAAATCCCCAAATCCTCAAATCCTCAAATCCTCAAATCCTCAAATCCTCAAATCCCCAAATCCTCAAATCCCAAAATCCTTAAATTACCAATTCCTTAAATCCCCAAATTCCCAAATTTTGAAATTCTCAAATTTCTAAATCTCAAAATCCCCAAGTCCCCAAATCCACAAATTCACAAATTCGCAAATTCCCAACTTTAAAAAAATTTCCAAATTTCATTAAATTATACCAAAGAAAGATTTCGAAATCGTTGATTTTTTTACTATGTATAACTAGCAACCATCCATTTCATATTTATAATACTAATAAAATATCAAAGTTATTTAACATTTTTATTTTATGGTACTTTTATGTGATTAAATTTTGTTAGCTTTTCAATATTCCACGGTTGTTCATTTAATATGCTCCGACTAATTACACGGTAACCCATTATTCTGCTGTTATATGTACTTATCTAATTTTTATAAAAAATATTAATGAATTGATTACATAGTCGGTTTCATAAAATTTATTCTCATTTAAATTTCAAGTTGATATATTATAATTGCTACACTGAGATATTTTCATCGTATCAACCTGTTTGAATATAATTTAAATTTTATTATCCTGTCCAGACATATTAATCATACATTTCTTATATGCTGTGACAAGATCAACGCAATGTATCAATTTTCTTATGATTTTTATAAATCGAAAAATTATGGTTAACGTTTTTAATAATTATAGCTGTCACTTTTAATAATGTGAGTTTGAAACATTTTATAATTACACTTGTACAATTTATCTACAGTATATCGTAAGTAACACTATGTATGTGCCTTGTAAATGGACATAAATAAAAGGTTAAAATATTTATAGAAAGAATTCGAGCAAAAGGTTGCAACGTTGAAAAATAAATAGTGGTACGTTGATTAAACCTAGTCGCTATTTGTTCAATAAAACTGGTAAACAACGAACATTGAATTCTATACAACGTATAATTAAATTCTATAAAACGTATAACATCGTTCACTGGAACTATCAATCAGTCAAAGTGGCAGGTTTCAGGTTTCACAATTCATATTACAAAATTTTGTCACAGTACTGTTGTCGAAATTTTGGTCATATTTTATTGAGATATAGAGTGGTTGTATATGTTAGTTGATGCTCCAGTATTTTTCCATTTTATTTTCAATTTAGAACTAAATGTTTATTTAACTATACACCTTAAATTCCAGACACGGAAGCAGTAGAACCAATAAAGTCGAAAGGTGTTATAGTTTATAATTTTAGATTTTAGAGGTTATGTTTAATGGATTTAAGATTTCAGATTCAGTGTTTAGGGTTTAGGATTTTAAATTCGAGGATTATAGACCCACACAATTTATTATTACGATAGTAACAAATTGCTTTGTATATATCGTTATCAACGTATTTAGTAATAATTTTGCATGACCTAAGACAATTTTCCATATGACATAATGTTACAGCCATAAAAGTGAAATTTTCGTACGTGGTTCTAATTCGATGGCCAGGGACTGTACATTCGGTGGTAGTCAGACGTAAAAGATTTATTACGAACATTTTTTATCTAACGATTAATGTCTGAGAGATTACGAAAGTGGTCAAAGTCAAAAGTCTAAAAGTAGAACTTATTTGTGTATTGAATATTGTGTGTTCAAATTTTGACATCAATTACTTATGAGTTTTTCGAGTGGCAGAAGTGATATTACGAAGGGATAGAAATGTCTATTTGAACTTATTCGACAGGAGGCTAATAAGAATTTAATTTGTATGATCTAATTTTGAAGCATTTTTGAAATGTCCTCAGAATTTCAATCATTAGCACTGGTAGTTTTAGTATTAAATCAATCAACAGAGGATAGACACAGGAATGGTGATTAATTTGCGTCGAACATTCTATTCTTCGAAACGGCCATTGTTTGCAATAACGAAACTATTATATAATTGTAATCTGCTATTTTATATTCAGAATATCAGTGAAGTATTTATGTAACCTTTTTGCTCGAACTTTAAGTTTTAAGCTGAATATCATGAAAGCTATTTCGAATTTTTTCGTGGCATTAAATCTTGTCCGACATTCCATTTATCAAATCGACCACTTCATGTGCATCAATTACATATCTATTCGATGCAACTATCGATGCACCTTATGCGTCATGTATTATCTGTTTATTTTAACGAATTACATATCATGTATACCATATATTATATATGTAGTAGCTATTAATTATTCAGTATTACAAACGATGCACCTTATATGTACGTTATAATCCGACACAACACAAATGAAAAGCATATGATTATAAATTGTGTAGAATTGTGTGGAATTCGAGAATTTGGGAATTTTGGGGATTTGAGAATTTTAACATTTGCGCATTTGGGAATTTGGAAATTTAGAAATTTGAAAATTTAGTACTTTGGATATTTCAGTATTTAGTAATTTAGGAATGTAGGAATTTGGAAAATCAGAAATTTAGGAATTTAGGAACTTAGGAATTCAGAAATTTAGGAATGTACGAATTTGAGAATCTAGTAATTTGGAGAGTTGGAATTTTGGAGATTTCGGGAATTTGGAAATTTGGGAATTTGGGAATTTGGGAATTTAGAAATTTAGAAATTTACGAATTTAGGAATTTACGAATTCGACAATTCGATTATTTTTAATAGAAACTTGGAATCTAGGAATTTTGTGATTTCGGGTTTTGGAAATGTGAAAATATGAAATGAATATAGAAATTAATAATGTGGAAGTTGAGAAATTTGGAAATTTAGGAATTTAGGAATTTGTAATTTAGAAATATGGAAATTTAGGAATTTAGATATTTATACATATAGGTATATATATATGTATATATATATATAATTGAGATATATAATTTGGAAATTTGAAAATCTGGTTATCTGATGATTTCAATATTTAGAAATTTGCAAATGTAGGAATTTCAAAATCAGATAATGTGTAGTTTAGAAATTTTCAAATTTGAAAATTCGAGAATTTAAGAATTTGAAATCATATACGTTATATAGTTTCCATCTAAATGAGTAGCATAGAATTGATATTAATTCAAACTGATATGTCATAAGACCTCTAATACTTTTATTTTGTTAAATCATATAAGACCCTCTATTTATAAAATCGGTTATCTTATTATAATGCAACCTAATACCTTTAAGATAATCAAGTATGATTACCAACTAAGAATGAATTATTTTCTGAAATTATCATACTACGCTATCACCAAAAACAATATTTACTTTTTGAAACTAAATAAATTAAAAACACTATTTTATTAACATTTTAATACTAAAGTACTAATTTTTATATGGGTTGTATAAAACCAATTTTTGAACTAAAGTTAAAATATCGAAGTAGACCGTTTTAAATTAAATTAGTGATTTAATAACTATTTATTAATAATAGAAGTCGCTGAACGTTACACCGTTATTTACAAATGTAAGGAGTTTCTTTTCAACGATGTATTGAGAAGAAAAATTCTAAAATAGGTTTTACATTTTTATCTTCTATATTATTTCATTTTTTACAGGGTTGATTGCAGTATCGGATCCAGCGTGCAGAATAAACGATCCATAAATGGCTAAGATACGCTCGTTATCCGCTTTTATCCGTTGTTCTCCGATGATTCGATGAATTTAATTGCTACCAATCTTGGGCGATTAACTTTGAGAGTTAAAATATTTAGTCTTCGCGTCTTTCGAGAAGCGTCGATAAAGATCGACGCTCGTTACTTCGCGAATTTGTTCGAAAATTTCGATTAAATTGGAACAAACTTGTTTGAAATACTGTATTTTAGGGAATATTGATTCACAACACATTATTATATTATTACTTATTGGTAAATTATTACTTATTATTAAATTATTATTTTTACTTATTATTAAAGCGTTCTTTACCTGCAATACCTATACACGAACAAGAACACCAGTCATTAAAAATAATGAAAATAAATTAAATCAAAATTATAAGATTATTATAGTCACAAAAAAATTACAGAATATTTATATGTAATTTAGAAATGATAACATACATTGCCATTAAATTTTTATAAGTTTATTGCTTTAACACCATTCACTTTATATTCAGAAAATTTATGCGGAATAATTATACTTGATAGAGAAATGCCTAATACGCAACAATATGTAACAAATTCTCAAATACATAAATAACAAAGTCTATCAATGACGATTTAAAGTATTTCATTATAAAAAAAAAATCAATTGTATCATTTCAGCCTCGGTGGAATGTGTGTCATTAAATGGGAAACATTTAATTAAACGCCTGTTTAATAGAACAGGTGTTTCGTGATTCTTAAAAGTTTCTAAAATGCAAATTAAATAGTCAGATATTCTAGTGAAAGTAAGCTACAAAAGATTACTCTTGTATGATTTATCATTAAACGTGGTCGTCGTTGAGTATTCAAAAACAATTTACCATTATTTTCGTCTTAGCATAGTTCTTTTCCTGTCGAAATAGGTATATACGCAATATGACGCGAGGTGAGCGTACAGTCAAGTCCAAATCTGCTCAAGAAATAATTTTCTAACAGATATTTTGGATAAAATTAAAATATCTGAAAACCAAGAATAATTTATCCTTGAAATGAAACTTTATTCATTATGTTTCGAATAATAATTTCAAATCATAATTAAAATACTCTGAGTAATAATTTCAAATCATAATTAAAATATTTAGAATAATAATTTTTAGAATATTTAGAATAGTATCATTATAATATAAATATTTAGAATAATTTGTAAATCGAAAACAATTTTATTCGAAACAAGATTCCGAATAAAAATTGAGTTTGTTATCTTCGAAAATTGTATTTATTACTTACTCAAGTTAATAAATATTCAAGATCAAAATTGGAATAAATAATTTATTATACTTCCAAACGACTATAATGAATATCGTCATATTCATATAGGAGGTATAATGAATATACCTCCATTGAATTCAGTGCTGAAATTTTTGTTGTGTACACAACTTTCCATGAGCATTCCATATCCGTTGTCAAAATCAACAGGTCTCATAAAGTTCGCAAGATATTCGTATTTTAATGCTTGAATTGCTTATATGATTGTTCACTGAAACACTAATGCAAAAATGTAGTACACATATCAAAACTTGTCCTAACCTAACATAACCTAACCTAACGCCATTAACACGCTGAGTGCGACGCCAGTTTTGCTATGCTTTCCGCTTGGCCGGCAGCTAGCGAATACTTGGCGACGAGAATGATATTTGGGATGGGGAGAATGAACAGAAGACTACTTTGTTTCACCTTATTATGTTTCTTTCGAACTAGAACAATGATACCGCTACAAGTAGAGGTGTTTACGGACTTCAAAAGGAGGAAGAAAAGGTGCATAAAAAGCGCTCAACGTGTTAATATTAGAAAGAACTTGAGTATCTCGCGAACCATAAGAGACCCGTTGATTTTGACAAGAGATAAGGAATGTGCATGGAAAGTTTTGTGTGCAAACAAAATTTCAGCATTGAACTCGATGGAGGTCATTCGGAAGCACAGCCCTTATTCATAAATATTCTCGGTTTATCTGAAACTTGAATAAAAATTATTTGAAGTATTGAAAGGTGAGATTCAAAATGCGCGCGCAAATTATAATACTCCTGTCAGGATCTTTTTCAGGCAGCGCGTTATAACACTTCCTTCTTCCGTTATCTTCCGTGTGCGAAGCACGTTACGATTTACACGTGCAATTCACTTAAATATTAATATGTTTAATATATATGCATAGTTCTTTCAAAACTCCTTGTATCATTTATTTCTCGTTCACATGCCCAACTCAACATGAAGTAATCTTTTTTTGTAATTATTAGCAATTATGTTTTATGTAAAAGAAACTACACATAGACGGTCCATAAATCTAGTGTTAAAAATCAGATGTTATTAACGTACAGATTTTTATCACTGCATCGAAGACGAAAAATGTAACGATAAGGTTCGGTGGAATTTTCGCGAAAATATTTGCAGGCCGTATTTTTGCGTAAACGCATGATCGAGAAAGGATACGCGACACCTACTCGACGTAGGCACAGCTGGCAGTAACACTGGCAGCTTTTATTTTTCTGTCAACAACGTTGCGAGCTTTATTACGCGAGGGGAACTCGTAACGCGATTCCAGCTTCCGTTTCTTTCTCGTACCTTCGCAAAAATTCTATCTAACGCAATTCGTCACTTTTATTATTTGATTATTTCCAAGCTGTTGTACTGCGTGCAGATTTAACCTCGTGTTGCATGAGTTTTTTTACTTTTAGAAAGTCATGCATTTTTTAACTCTTTGGTAGATAGAAGATAGTAATATTAACAGTAATTATACTGTATAATACCAGTATAAATAAGTACTCTAAATAAATATAATATTTATATACTATAAATAAATACACATTATAGTAATACTATTTATAATAATACTATAAACTTAATAATAGCAATTATACTCTTTGTAATAATGCTAATAGTAATACTGATTAGAAATAATAGTAATGAGTAGTAAGTAATACTAATCAAAGGTTAAGAAGTAATTTTAATCAGATGTAATAGGTAATCAGGAGTTAATAAGTAATACTAATGAGAAGTGGTAGTAATCAGAAATTAGTAAATAATACTAACAAAAAATAGCGATAAACAAATATTTATATACAATAACATATATTTTTTATTCAAAAAATTTATCTAAAGAAAAAGGACATAATGTTTTGCGTCATCTTGAGAAAGCACAATGAAAAATTAATTACAAAAGATAAGAAATATTTTTAATATTTTCGTTCCTTATGAGATTTATTGTTTATTAATATTTGATAAAATGCAAACATGTCATAATATTTTATGTGACATATGTGCAATTTAACGTAACAAATGAATGCATCGTATACGTCATATAATAAATGCATCATAACAATAAAGAACATAAAACAGGGAATGATTCCATTCATTTGTTACAATGCAATTTATGAAATTATTTGAGGTACTCTCAGCACAATAAATTTTTTTGATATTTAAAGTATAAAACATAAAATGATGAATTTCGAAGCGTGGATGATGTTATATTTTTTTTAATTAATTTTCAATCAACGCATCGAGCATTTAAAATTTGAGTACCGACGTGTAATTTTGTAGAAAACTTATTAATGTTATTTTAATTTATTCATAATAAGTTTCAGGTAAAATAATAAATATAAAAATATAATATAAATATAATAAATATAAAATATCTAAATCAAATAACTATGTGGTTATTGTAATAATTCTACTACATTTAGTATCACGTAAGAATAGAAGAACAATCCTACGAGAAAGGATTTCACAATTTTTATGTGTATGCATAATAAATTATTGCGTTTTTTACGGAAAATGCTATTTGTCAGGATCTTTGCAATTGGGATTTTCTCAGATGCATTCATTACATTATCTTCGTAAAAATTATGGTTCAGGAAATATCTTCCTTCTTTTCAGGTCATGTTATTATAAATTAAAACCATCTGTCCCATTCAAATAAATTTCCTTTCCAATGATATAAAAAATTCAAATTAAAGTTATTCTTCTTCGAGAAGAAAATTTAGCAATTGACATTTAGCAAGTAATATAATCGTATGAGAAACTTTCAATGCAGTTAGAAAACTATTAATTACAAAAATAAATAATACAAAATATCAAGAACATTTACAAGGTGGTTTAAGAATTAAAGATCGTCATTATTAAAACGTAAGACGAATGTAATCAAAATTGAATTACAGTCCTTGTTCAGCGTATACAAACTTAAGGGGGGACCTCTATGTAGGAAGCCGAAATTAAGCTGATTTTCAGGAATTATTTTGAAGCATAAGGAATGAATAAATATTTGTAAGGTTTGGAGGACTATTTAATAAGTACTTCAACTTCATTTCTCAATTTTTGTTGGTTAAATAAAATACAAAATGGCGGAGGTACAGTATGATATGTTAGATGCGTCGCGAAGTGACTTCGAAAACGGTGTACACTCTAGAGTCTGTTCTTATTATCTGAGAGAGCTAAGCAAAGAAATCTGATGAATATATAGTTGTCGTAAATTGATGAACCTAAAAGATTGAAAAAAAATTAAAAATTGGAATAATGACAAACCTCAGAACACAATGTTAAAAATTTTTCGATAAAATTTTACTCTTTGTTGCAATAAAAAAAATGTTTATATTAATGATTTTAACTTACATTTAGGTTCATCCAGGAGACAGTACTTCTAGTAGAATGTGTACAAAATTTCAGCCCGATTAGTTGAATTGTTTTTGAGTAATCGTGTACACCGATAATCAACTTCGCGGAAAAATAAGTTTCGAGAAAATCGCGTTTAAAGTTTAATTTGCCTGAGCGTATTTTAGTACAAAAGGTTGAATAATTTTTATACCTGCCATTACTTTGAAAATTCTGCATAAGTACATCTCCCAAAACATTTGATTAAACTTTATTGCAAGCGTAGAAGCACTTCAAACATTAAATAAACACCTTCCCGATCATTATACCACCGCGCGCGTCTCGGATCGGCGCGAAGGCGGGTTACGGATTTAGGCTCTCACAGCAATAGCTTTGTGATTCAATCCAAATATTAATGCGTGTCGTATTCTATAGGTTTCAAAGTAATTTTCTAAGTAATAAAAAAAAAATAACTTTTTTGACCATTCCTACATAGAGGTCCCCCCTTAATATTTCACTTAATTATTTGTAATACATTACCCACTGATTACTATAAACAATTTTATATAGTAATTGAATTTTGGTTACAATTTTTAGTAACAATACCATTTTTATAATAATCAGATACTAAATAAATGCTTTTTTAAACTCATACTTTTATATAAATTACAAATATTTCCCATAAAAAAGCAATATTTCATTGCGTATGTAAAAATTACAAAATCTTCTCTCACATCGTTGTTTTCTCTGTATCTTAATAGAGTTAAAGTAAAAATTAAAATACATATTTTGTATTTTAAAAGAGCAAAGCATTAACATTATTCGTGACAGTAAGCTAACTAAAAATGGAGCGAACTTATCCTGATCGACGGTGTACAAGATGCGTTCAAAAACTTCGGGGACTCCTGATATAGAAGACGCTAGGAGTAACAGAAAAAAATGAAACTCGCAACAGATGATCTTCGATCACTTTCCCATATGCGTACCAAGTTTCGTAACAATCGATTGCCTAGTTGTCTACTTATTGTCCGTTGCAGTTACCTGTGAGTTATGGCTTTGGCAATTCTTAAAGATGAATGATTACCGCGAGCAGAGAACGTGCATAAAGTTCTGTTTTAACCTTAAGAAAACAGCATCTGAAACAGTGAGGATGCTTTAAATTTCTTTCGGTGATAAAAGTCGTCAGCAGACCTTTTTCTCTTTCCTCGCCTCAAACGAGCACTGAAAGGGCAACGTTTTGATACACGAGAGAACATCATTAAAAAATTGCAGGAAGAGTTGAAGCGGAATCCGAAATCGCTTTTCCAGGAAGCTATTCGTAATTCGGAAGAAAAATTTTATAAATGCGTACGTGCAGAAGGGAGAATATTTTGAAAACGATGTAAATGCTGTTCAATCTTCGAATAAATAATATGTAACAGAATACCTCGAATTTTTTAAACACACCGTGTATAATAACAGATATTCTAGATAAAAACATCTTGCTGACTTTTTGCCTTACAATACTAGAAGGAACCATATAGAAACAAAAGTCGACAGAGTTCGCACGCGAATCGATAAATGCAAAGAAAGAAAAAACGAAAAGGAGCAAACAGCGAGCGTATCCGTTTACGAGGCACCAGATGTTCCACAGAAACCGAGAAACCGTCGCTCAACTAGCTAAAGAAGAATCTTTTCATTGGTCCTCTTTAAATATTAGCTCGTTCATTGATTGCGATAGCTTGTTCAGTTTAGCTGAGTCGTTATTTCATGCCCAGATTCATATTCATAATCCGATGATATTTATGACAATAATTGAATAGTCAACTGAAGTTGAAGATACAACCCATTACGAAATTAATCAAACACTTGTTAATAACAGTGTTCAATAATATCATTTATACATTTGAACTTGCCGCGCTTTTTAAACAATATGGCAGAGAATCTCAGTGCTAATATTACTTTACGGATTTGCTGCTTTTAGGGACAGTAATAGTTTAAACTACTAGTTTAAATAATAGCTTAAATATTAATAGTTTAAATAGTTTAAATAGTAATCTGAACTAATGGATCAAATGATAGTTCAAACTAATAATTTAAACAGTAGTTTAAACAATATCCATATAGTAATATATATAACAACTTAAATATAATCGTTCAAACTACTAGTTTAAATAATAATTTAAATAACAATAAATTTCAATAATACTTCCAACTTAATTATTTTAATTTAGGTAAAAAATTTAGACCCTACTCGTTATTTATTTTGCTATTGTTCAATTTAAAACATGATTTAAATTTAGTTTATTTACGATAAAAAATGATGATTTAACCATCGTTTAATAAGTCTACCAAAATGGTTGTAATAATTTATTTATTATTACTTCAAAAATTTACAGTACATTTTATGTCATTTTTAAATAATAAGAACATATGGCATAAATTCAATTTAATCGCAAGATTATTTTTCTTAAAATTTTTTTAATTAAATTGCTTCTGTATATAAATTGCTGTTTAATTTATAATTGAAAAACTAGTCCGTAAATATTTTGCTGATTTACAATAGCACTAATCCCGTTGCTTTTGAAAGAAACAATTCTGTGAACATTATCAAATAAAATGATACAAATCGCCATTATATTATAGACATTTAAATATATATAAATAACGATCTTCATTGGCTGTTACTGTACAAAATGTACATGTTGATGAAATCTACGAGCTACTGATATTCCATAATTTTCCATTTCCACATTTAAAACCCCAAACCTAGGGAATTATCAAGTGATTACAATTTTCATTTAAGGATAAGCAAAGCAACACACGAGTTCAAAAAGTAACTTTTTTGTTAACATAATTTCAGAGCATAACCCTTCGGGAATACTCCTAAAATACCAGCTCGATATTCATGTAAATAACGAAATTGTTCTGCGCGAGACCCAGAACGGCAGTAAAGAAGCGAATAACCGAACGGTTTCAATATAAACACAAAACTTCATTTATAGAACTGAACTTATACTGAAAAAATAACTTATATTTTTTCAATATTTTCAATATTATAAATATTTTCAATATTTGTAATAAAAGCGTAACCAATTTATACTGAACTAAGTACCTAAGATGATTAGAACACTGTTTTCGATGATTATACGAGACATTTGTGCCACTATTACTCAAACAGTTTAATTAGCAATGTGATTATTTAACGATAACGTGTATTTGAAAATACGAACATTAATAATATTAATGGTATACTATGATACGTATTTAACATTTGCTACTTGGCACTGATAGTGACACACCTCAAACAATTTCAAGATTAATTTCATTGAATACAAGGTTACATTATGTTCCTACTCTTATCAGGTAAGATGGTACGTTTATAGTAGATGTAATATGACAAATGATAGCAATAATTAGGGCCTGTATTTAGTATCTTTAACAATGTCAACATTCAAAGGTTTCTCCTCTAAAATGTATATTTGTTGAACTGTCTATCAATGTAGTGATATTATTTATCATTTATTTAAGATGAAGTAAAGTCGTGAACATATCCTCTCTTCAAAAATTTTCAGTTAAACAGTTTGAAATATTGATTTAAATTGTACTATTTTATAACTGCAATTTATTTCGTATTCCATACTTAAATTACAATTCGTGAACTATGATATGAATCTGATCTTTGATACGAAAACTTGACTATGTAAATCAAGGGATGAACTAGGTAAAACGTTCGACGGTTTTACCTGATGCTCCGTGCCTACATCACCGGCAGAAAAGATTTAAGTAAACGACTAAACAAATAGCCAAAGAATTGCCATCGAATACAAAATCCCAGAAGAATATAAGAGTCTTACCTGATACCAGAGGGAGGAGTAGCAATCCGATCGACAGGACGCCCATCGTCTTTCGTCGAAACAGTTCGTCGATTCTGCAACCACTCTTTCAGCCTTCCTTCTGTCTCATCGTCGATCGATCAGAGGCTCGTTCCTGATAAAACCACTTCTGGATCCCGGCACTAGTTGTACGGCACCGTTCCCTACCAGATCACTCTCGGGTAACTAGATCCTTCGTTATCAAACGTTCTAACCGCCACGAAAGAACCAACAATCCCAAGAGACTCGCAAGGGTGAAGAGAAGAGAAAAGCAAGCAAGCCAAGCTAGTAAGCAAGCAAGGCACTCGCACGCGTGGAGTCGTGCACGAGACACTGGTGAACGTGGTGTACGAAGCGTGCCAGAAGGAGGGCCACGTTCGTGCGAGGCGAAGCGTAGCACCACGCGGTGTTGTTAACTAAGCTGCCGCGACTGTTTGCGGGCCTGTGTGACACGCTGCATAGAGCGCGGTACGAGACCAGTTCGAAGACTGAGTGTACGAGTCCATATCCCGGAGGCTGACTTCTCTCGGCCCTACCAAGGTACACCGTACGGTAATGCCCGTCCGTTGCCCGCCTCTGGATAACGTTTCCTTCCACCATTAGGCAACACGCGATACACGCTCCGTGAGACGCGTCGTGCACCATGTCCTCGCAGGGGGAACGGAACACTGTTTGCAGGATTATATCGCCGATCTTTCGAAGGACTCCCTCGAGACTTCTCACGGACCTGGCCGAAAAAAAGAAACGATTAGGCACGAAACCGCCGACGGTAGGGTAAAGTTACTGAATATGAAAACCTCTCCTAAGAGGTCTCCTAACTTATCGCCTTTACGGGTCTTTTGAAAGTAATGGGGTAGCTGTTTTAATTCGTAACTAACTGTATATGTGTGTTTTTTTACGCATTGGGTTTTTAATCAATTGATGCTTGATTTAAATCGATCATTTTGAGCAATCACAGATTTTTTCAATGTATTTTGAAACGTTTCGGTGTGATTTGTAAATTATAAATACTTCGATAACGTTAAGTATATAATCATTTTCATAGACACTGTTTATAATGCATACAAGGGAGTTTGAAACTTATTAATTGTACATTATAATGTATTGGTGTGTATCAAGAAAATTCAACCTTGAAACTATCTTAGGTCTTGGTGAACAATCAGTTAATTCTGAAATTTATTTTTCCCGTATTTTATAACACTCTGCACATTTAATGATTAAGTTAATTTTATACGTTGAAATATTACGATAAGGAAGAAATAGGTCTCATATTTTTTTAAATATAGAAGAAATAAATTTTAAAAATAATACTTGTATAACATTTATTTGACTATGATGGAATGGAATCATTATTATTGTACTTTCTACTAGACTGCAGAAAAATATTATATCTGAAGTTTAAAGAGTGTGTCGAATTTTGATAATAGTGTTCTTTAACCGAGAGTTATAATTTTAAAAAAAAAAGGAGTTCCATATTAGACGATTTTACCGTAATCTCGAAATTCTTTGTATCAAACATGCGTTCTATTGGATAATGTGTTCTGTTGAGAATAACCATGCCTGAAAGAGTTAATAGGAACAAATTGGTTGTCTCATCGTTTAAATGAAGGATATTGAATTAAATACTGATAAGAAAAGTGCAAAACCTTTGTTACATCGATTTATAGAAGACCATCAAAACAGCAATTATAGAAGGCTTGAAAAATAATAATTTTACAGAATCGCTAAATGCACTTTTTAAAAAAAGAAATTTAATTTACTTAATCTCTAAACTTTAATTTACTTAACTTAATCCCTCGACTTCACCAAACTTGTGCTTAATAAACAAATTGATTGTATTTGGAGTAATTCGTATAAAATAATTATTCTCTATTGAATTAATAACATACAAAATTAATAATAAACGAATTGGGAAAACCGAACTAACATATAATTTTTATAAAATCCATATTAAAATGAATATGAAATGATTTTCACCTTACGTGATTATGTTTGTTGTAGGTAGACGACTCTGGCCGAAAGAAGACGATTATGCACGAACTATTTTCAGGTAATCTTTTCATACTTTACGTGAAATAACACTACATAAAATAATTATTTTATTATGGATAATTTGAGTAAAACAATTGTACTCTACTAAATGAATTAAAAACGATAAAAACAGCTGTTACTTATTATTATACGATTTGTCTAAAATATAATATAGCTTGATGAATAAAAAATTCTTCAGCTACAACTGTTGCTGTCGATTATCGACAAGTTACAAATCGATTATTAACTTTGAGCGATCGGTCATTTTCATTATCGATATCCTAACGATGTTATCGATATATCGATTATCGATAACGTTATCAATCATAGCACCTGTATAATGTTACATATAATGTTAATAATAATGTAATATAATTTACATTATAAAACAGTATAATGTAATATAATGTTATATTCGTTAACAAATTAATTTATTCTTATCGATTCTTGTAAGCAGACAATATGTGTCAGGTGAAAATTCGTAATTCTAAGAAAACAACGATATTTTGAAGTGGAAATTATATTATAATTAAACGCGTGGATGATACGATTTAATCAAGATTTCAATCTGACCTACGCGAAAGATAATTGCACGGCTTATCACGAGCCGAATTACGCTGAAACCGCGTGGTGTTTCCTTTTCAAAGCTGACACGGGAGAATTATCAGAAAATTTTTAAGATAACGCGGACAGAAAATCATAGAAATATACCTGAGATTAAAAACATAGAGTACAAAGTTAACGAAGTCGTAGTTAAAAGTGTTGGTAATAATTTTCTATGTGATGTTGTTCGAGCAATTTATGAGTAAAAGGGGAACGCTGCCTTTGTAATTAAAATCATAGCTACTCAGACTCGAAATGAGGAAAATTCATTAGAACGGTGAACTGAGAAATAACTTAACACAATTAGACGATGAAATGCAGCGTTTAGAAGCTCGAGAAGATTTACGTCATCAGAAAGCAAAAAGTTATGCAATATTTACAGTAGAATTTTGTACATTTTTTGTTCTTAGTATAGTAATTTTCAAAAATAATAAAAATGCTAGTACTTGACATGTTCATTTATTATTATATTAATGAAGATATACTGTTATTGATATTTTGTAGATACTGATATTTTATTGAAATTATCGACATTTTCTAATAATATTGATTAATTCTTTCGTCAATGTAAATAACTACTTTATAAAATTGAAAGAAATCTCCCAATTCAAATTCGCGAAAAATGAATATGAGATTTATGCACATAAGAGGAAATAAAAATGCATATTTAAATAAAAATAGCTTCCGAAATAATATAAATTTACGTCAACAATTGTAAATAATGTTAATAAACCTGTTGTGTTAAATAAAATGTTAGAAAATTTTCGAAAAATTACAAATAATGATATACCACATCGTATTACAGCATTACATGTACTATTCGCACGTGCGAACATTTTAAATGCTCTAAAATTTAACGATAATTCGCGTAATTTCAATGGTGATATTAAACTACCGGTCGTGCGCTGAAGCGCTCGGAAATTCGTTCACGTCTCGTCAACGCGTGAAAATTTTAATCGAATTGCCGCGTGCATGCGTCATAACAGCTGAAGTATAAATAATTGTAAACCGACCGTACGACGCTAGCGCCACTAACCGTTGCGCATCGTTCCCTTCAATTCCGTTCAATTTAGAGAAAATACCGAGGAGAATGCAATTATTACACTTTTCTCGTTTAGATATCATTTTTATTACTTGAAAGAATTAATTTACCTCTGTTAAATAAATATAATTTATCTATAGTAAATATAATTTAACTATGTTAAATAACAGACATACTTGTTATATAAAATATCATAATTCGAAAGTTAACACTATATACATATAGATTAGCAATTAAGTTCGCAATCATTTTATATATTATTTGTTCAAATGTCCTGGAAATTTATCGTCAAAAATCAAAAACTTATGAAGACAAATATAGTAAAAAATTATTGATTCCAATGGTGCTTAACTTTATTAAAAATATGTAACTGTTAGATTAGAGTAAATAATTCTGTAAAAACAAAATTGGGGTCATGAGTAATTTATTTTTAACCTTCAATTTATAAAGTGGAATATTTTGTAACAAAATTTAATATTTTAATATGTGACTTTATATGAAAAATAAAGTAAAAAACAACACATATTTACTTGTCGAATGTAATTGAATTAAAAATAAATTATATGTTATATTCGAAATTATCTTCGTAATGTTTTAATATGACAATCATGTAACATGTTATCAAATACCACTTAAAAATGTTCTAATAAAACATAGTTATTGCATTAAAATATTATATTTATTATACCTACCATTTAATTAATATTTTCAAACAAATCTTTGTCACATTTACTCACATTCAATTGTATTTTTATAATAAGAAAGATGATTACTTTTTAACAATTCTAAATTAATAATACATCATGTAGGTATATGATCACAAAAATGTATCTCCGTAGATATAACTTACTCTTATCATTATTAAAATTATTTACACCCTACCCTACCATTTGTAGTCACGAAATTTAGTTTCTTTAGATGCGCCATCTGCCACAAGCAGGTAGAACTATTTTCATTTACCGACTAACGATATGTAACCAATAAAACAAGTTTTGCAGTATCGTTTAAAACAGAAAATATTTTTCTTCAATATCTATTTATTTTTCATAAGTTATTATGCAGCCCGTTCATTTCTAGTATTAATTAATTTTCTAATAACTAAAGAGCTATTTCTTCTTTTCCAAGTTTCATGTATTTACAACCAAATTCTTTAGAAACTAAAACTGTTTAAATCAAAAAAGTAAAATTCAATTTATACTGCAAACGGTTTACGTAATAACGAAAAATTATTTTATACTATACTGTTTACTCTACGAAATATTATGTTCTAATCAAAAGAAATATTGTAGGAATCAACGGCATTTTAAACTAAGATGTAACACTAACCTACTATATTCTAGTTAAAATAAAAGCGATTTACAAGGAAATAACTTTCAACACAAAATACTTTTTAATATTCCATTTATTTTTCCGAGTATATCATCAACAAAATTATCACATCGTCAGCAATTATAATGAATAAAAGTAAAAAAATTGGCTGCTATTTATTTCAGATAATTTTATTATTTAATAAACAGAGATCAAGAGTAAGAATCATACACGTCCTCCCCTGAGTCGAAGTACTAAATGGAGAGTAGATTCTTTCTGAATATTGTAGTCAGAAAGCGTACGACCATCTTCCAGCTGTTTACCAGCAAAGATTAACCTCTGCTGATCTGGTGGAATGCCTTCTTTGTCTTGAATTTTTGCCTTCACGTTTTCAATAGTGTCTGATGCCTCAACTTCAAGAGTTATGGTTTTTCCAGTAAGAGTCTTCACAAAAATCTGCATTCCACCACGAAGACGGAGTACAAGATGGAGTGTTGACTCTTTTTGAATGTTGTAGTCAGATAGTGTGCGTCCATCTTCCAATTGTTTACCAGCGAAGATCAATCTCTGCTGGTCTGGGGGGATACCTTCCTTATCCTGGATTTTAGCTTTAACGTTTTCAATGGTGTCTGATGCCTCAACTTCCAAAGTAATGGTCTTTCCAGTAAGAGTCTTCACAAAAATCTGCATTCCACCACGAAGACGGAGTACAAGATGGAGTGTTGACTCTTTCTGAATGTTGTAATCAGATAGTGTACGTCCATCTTCTAACTGTTTACCAGCAAAGATCAATCTCTGCTGGTCTGGGGGGATACCTTCCTTATCCTGGATTTTAGCTTTAACGTTTTCAATGGTGTCTGATGCCTCAACTTCAAGAGTTATGGTTTTTCCAGTAAGAGTCTTCACAAAGATCTGCATTCCACCACGAAGACGGAGTACAAGATGGAGTGTTGACTCTTTCTGAATGTTGTAGTCAGAAAGTGTGCGTCCATCTTCTAACTGTTTACCAGCGAAGATCAATCTCTGTTGGTCTGGGGGGATGCCTTCCTTATCCTGGATTTTAGCTTTAACGTTTTCAATGGTGTCTGATGCCTCAACTTCCAAAGTAATGGTCTTTCCAGTAAGAGTCTTCACAAAAATTTGCATTCCACCACGAAGACGGAGTACAAGATGGAGTGTTGACTCTTTCTGAATGTTGTAGTCAGATAGTGTGCGTCCATCTTCCAATTGTTTACCAGCGAAGATCAATCTCTGCTGGTCTGGGGGGATGCCTTCCTTATCCTGGATTTTAGCTTTCACGTTTTCAATAGTGTCCGATGCCTCAACTTCCAAAGTAATGGTCTTTCCGGTAAGAGTCTTTACAAAAATTTGCATACCACCACGGAGACGAAGTACAAGATGGAGTGTAGATTCCTTTTGAATATTATAATCAGAAAGTGTACGTCCATCTTCTAACTGTTTACCTGCGAAGATCAATCTCTGCTGGTCTGGGGGGATGCCTTCCTTATCCTGAATTTTAGCCTTTACATTTTCAATAGTGTCTGATGCCTCAACTTCCAAAGTTATGGTTTTTCCAGTAAGGGTTTTCACGAAAATCTGCATACCACCACGGAGACGGAGAACGAGATGAAGGGTTGATTCTTTTTGAATATTATAGTCGGATAACGTGCGTCCATCTTCTAATTGTTTACCAGCAAAGATCAGTCTCTGTTGATCTGGAGGAATACCTTCTTTGTCCTGAATTTTAGCTTTAACGTTTTCAATAGTATCTGATGCCTCAACTTCCAAAGTTATAGTTTTTCCAGTAAGGGTTTTTACAAAGATCTGCATTCCACCACGGAGACGGAGTACAAGATGAAGGGTTGACTCTTTTTGAATATTATAGTCGGATAACGTGCGTCCATCTTCTAATTGTTTACCAGCAAAGATCAGTCTCTGTTGATCTGGAGGAATACCTTCTTTGTCCTGAATTTTAGCTTTAACGTTTTCAATAGTATCTGATGCCTCAACTTCCAAAGTTATAGTTTTTCCAGTAAGGGTTTTTACAAAGATCTGCATTCCACCACGGAGACGGAGTACAAGATGAAGGGTTGACTCTTTTTGAATATTATAGTCGGATAACGTGCGTCCATCTTCTAATTGTTTACCAGCAAAGATCAATCTCTGTTGATCTGGAGGAATACCTTCTTTGTCCTGAATTTTAGCTTTAACATTTTCAATTGTATCTGATGCCTCCACTTCAAGAGTAATAGTTTTCCCTGTAAGCGTTTTCACAAAAATCTGCATTCCACCACGAAGACGGAGTACAAGATGAAGAGTAGATTCCTTTTGAATATTGTAGTCAGATAATGTGCGTCCATCTTCCAATTGTTTACCAGCAAAGATCAATCTTTGTTGATCTGGAGGAATACCTTCTTTGTCCTGAATTTTAGCTTTAACATTTTCAATTGTATCTGATGCTTCAACTTCGAGAGTGATGGTTTTGCCAGTCAATGTCTTTACGAAGATCTGCATTCCACCACGGAGACGGAGTACAAGGTGAAGTGTAGATTCCTTTTGAATATTGTAGTCAGAAAGTGTGCGTCCATCTTCTAATTGTTTACCAGCAAAGATCAATCGCTGCTGATCTGGAGGGATGCCCTCTTTATCCTGGATTTTTGCTTTAACATTCTCGATGGTGTCTGATGCCTCAACCTCAAGGGTTATGGTTTTTCCCGTCAATGTCTTTACGAAAATCTGCATTGTTATCTAATAAAAAAAAATGAAAAATATTGTAAGAATAACAGACTTTTTATTTATATATATTATTACTAATTGTACAAACTCATCAAAATGTAAAATACCGTACTAATGTTTCGTTAAAATTTTCAATATTGTTTAAATGTTTTTTAAATATTTATTCGTATATTTCTTATAACAGAACGTTTTGGACTCGTCGAAAGTACCAGCACAATGGCGTCACCTTGACTCATATTGAATCAATAACGGCCATTTTGTGCTGTTACTACGCAGTAAGAATGTAACGGATTATTCATAAAAATGATTCTCTTTAAATCACAAACTACTTAATTACTTTCTAATACTTCACAATTATCGTACCATATATTTATTAGTAATTTAATTATACACAAGCCAAGTTTCGAAATAGCTTTAAAAATAGTTTTGGCATCTATGGGTGACGCCCTTAACGTTATCCTTGTAACTCAACAATAATTACAGCGTTTTATATCTTTTTTTTTTCTGTTTAAAAAGAAGAGTAATACTTGAAAAGTATGGATGAATGCAAAATGGAGCAGTAATTGTTTGGTATGATCAATAAGATTTTAAATTATTAAAAAGTGCTAGATAAATTTATCAAATAACAAAGCAATTTCTAGAAATTCTTACCCTTCGTGGAAGTGATTTATGCAGCAAAAATTTTTAACGAAATTTGTAGAACGTTGGATACCTCTTGTAAAATCACTTTCAACTGTTCCTTAGAACTGCAGCGAGCGAACAGGGAACGCTCCTTTTATGTTACTAGCATATATTCGTACCACTCATGCGCACACGGGTCAGGAGATTTCTCTGCAGTTGCTTATTGGATTATATCTTTTTGTCGTCATCGAGTATATGACGTTGTTGCGTCCTATTGGTTTCGGAGACAAAGAATCATCTTCATGCACCAAATTTTATTAAACAAATATTGTTTAAAAAGTCACTCATATTATATTAATATTTTGTTACCACAATTTCTTTATTAAATTCACAATTTTGATTGTGTATTTAGATTCTTTAAACTATTACATTTTGGCAATAACAAATGGCCAGAGGGCGCGCAGAAAGCTTAAACAAAAGAAAATGATGAATCATTGTTTTCCACAACGATACTTTTTCCAGTAATTTCGATGTATACAGTACATATTTATTCTAAATATAACTATTAATTTTATCGCTTGAAAAATCAGCCTTCATAGAATTCATATAAATAGGTTAGGTTGAAGTTGATGCATTTGTACAAAAAATTTCATTGAGAGAAGTGATTTTAATAGTAAATAATGAAAATTAAAATGACCACAATTTGTTATACGACAGAATTTAGTCAGAGACGGATACATTTTATTTGGAATACAATAGAAGAATAAGTTTAAAGTAACGTATTATTATGTCTTATTTTAGAAACTACGCAGAGAAAGTAACTTTATTTTGTGTGAAATTTAAATAAGTTTCTATTTTAATTGTCATCCAAATAAAATAACAAACAATCTGTTATGAAATCGTGGTAGAATTATCTACCACCTTATTTAAACGAATTTACTAGAATCTGAATGAATTATTTATATTTTCCTGAAATGTATTACGAACACTCTTTCGACGCAAAAAGGATTGGAAAGTATTTTTGCAATGATTTAAATACAAGTTTATCTATATATAAAATAATTTATTTCATTTCCTATCCAAATAATGATATAATCTGAAGAAAAATCATGTTTTGGTCCGAATAAACTGACATACAATTATATCAAATAATATCTAGCTAAATAAATTATTCAAATACATTGTGTGAATAATACCCAAGACTGTTCAGCAACTATGTTAAAATTTGCGTCATGTTGCATTAAATATGTAGTTTTATTTAATCTGATGCAATAATCTCTTAAATGTTGCAATTTTTATATTCTAAACCGATTAAATATTTATCTCACATAAATAGAATTTATACATATTTTATTCATGTTAAAATATTTAAACACGAATCTGTACCAACAAAATTTAGAGTTTTCTTTAAAAGGAATCTCATTTTTCTTATCTTCATTAAATGTTTTACCCAATTACTTACCAA
This sequence comes from Megachile ligniseca, assembly GCA_945859555.1. Lineage (NCBI taxonomy): Eukaryota > Metazoa > Arthropoda > Insecta > Hymenoptera > Megachilidae > Megachile > Megachile ligniseca. The sequence goes on from OX243778.1 coordinate 2,588,735, forward strand.
ATGTTCACGATTGAATGTGAAGTCACATCATTTGCTATTATCTAATTGATTTATAATACAGTAGTTTATATCTTAAAAAGAAAAATTATACAGATTATAGATTAATCGTGGACAATAAGAGCAGATTGAAAGTTTGTTTATATGAGATTGTTTTACATGAAATATATGACAATTTTGAAAACAAGTATTTACTTATAATTAACTATGTACATTTGTAATTTAATTTTTCATTGTTAACACTGAATATTAGTTTCAGTCAACTGCACGATTACGTGATTTGTCAATAATTACAAGCTAACATAAAAAAGGCAAAAAACGAAAACTCGCAGACTTTATGGTTTAATTTCAAGAACAATATGAATTTATTTACTTTTCTATCTTTAAAATATATATTTGGGGAAATACGAAACGGATTTTACTATGTATGTAATAAATTGGATACTGTTCTTAAATATAATTAGAATGGCACAGCGAACAACGTTAGGTGTACTATTTTTTTTATATAAAGAAATGTAAGTTAAATCCCACCTTGTTTTTAATGTGAATAATTTCACTCAGTACCGAAAAAATAGTATGTAGCGTTTATAGTCAAAATTCCTCAAGGCTCTACACACATTCAGTTTTGCAGGTTAAAGAAATTGAGTAGAAAAGTTTGCGAATTTTCTTTGTAAAACACCTGCAAACGTACAGCGCACTGTGTTACATTAATATTTGGTTCAAGACATGATAATAAATTAAGAGTACATGTATACCTGAAATATGTACAAATATAGTTTAATTAATACTGTAAAACAGGAAATGGAAGTGGCTAATGCTTGAATTTTCTATTGATTTGAAGCATGTGCCAGTTCAGTCAGAAAGATGAAAATAACAGTACTATATCTACCAAATATAAAATTGTAAAAAAAAAACCGAAATGACGGAATTAAATCACCGAACTTTCGCTCGAAAAGACTAGCTGCACCAAACAGAATCAATATAGTATAAAATTATGTTTATAACTCGCATAAAGATTAAACGGCTAATTTAAACGTAAAATTAGATCTTTATCAACTTTGCACGGCAACTTCTAATACTTTTATTTAAAGAATTAATACAGTATCAGTCTCAGTTCTGCTCGGTGCCATCCAAAAATAAATTAAACTTTTTTTATACGCCAAGTATTTGTTCTTGTAAAAAATTAGTAACCATAATCATACAGTCAGAGTGCTATTGTGTGTGTGGCCTTTTTATTAAAGAGGTTTCTTTATTAGTTTGTATTGATAAAATATTCTTATACAATACTAAATACGCAAAGGAATAATGGAAGTGAAGAAAACCTTATACTTATCTCATGCATGTTCGATTTATTCAAAGAGGATTTGCATGTGTACAACAGAAGATCCATACACAGTGTCAGAAAGAAAACTCATTAAACGTGAAACATTTGAAATAATTGCATTCCTGTGAGATCTTTAAAACAAATCGACAGCAAATTAAGAATTCTTGACACGTGCACTTGACCCTCATTGGTCAGCAAAGCGTCTATTTTAATAATAATCGATTTGCAACTCTGCTTTCTTAGAATCTTCTGCGTGAATTAGTACACGCAACATGAACGTACGTTGTTAAGAGTTATCTAGTGCAAGAAAACATTTCTGCACTCCTTTACGACTACACACACAACATACACACGAATTCTCAATACAAACTAACCTACTCTTAACTTCAAAACTTATAAATGTTCATTTTCTTTCTTTTTTTAACCACCCTTCTTGCTAATAAACTCCATCATACATTGTGACTCTGAAATATAGCTAAATAAGTAATTCAAACTAATTAACATATTGATCATTTCCTCCGACAAAATTCTAGTGCTGGAACTAATCGTACCAATTGCCTGTTTGGGAAAGATCTTGAACAGTTTCAGAATATAATTACAAAAAGTTTCTTTTATTTGTTTTACAAATGGTGGCATTTATGTATATATTTTCTAACATGCAGATATACTGCTTACATAAAATGAATAACTGAAATTTAAGACATTACACCTTTTTATTAACGACGCTTAAAAATTAATATATTCGAAAAGAAAAAAAAAGAAATCTCAATTTTTAGTCGTTAATTTTCACTAGTAATTTTTGTCATTAATCAGTTGAATGTAGTTCTAATAGAAACATAAGATTCTGCTACATGCTCATGGGGCAAGTCAAGCTATGATGATACAATATAACCTTAACAAAGATTTTTGTCATTTAAATTTATGACTCCAAAATAAAATAATGCCATAAGTTGTCCAAAGAAATACTTATTATATCTGAAATAATCATAACAATATGATAATCAGTCAATATTTTTGTTCTAAATTTTTTAACGTCTTTCCAGTATTGAAAACACTTCACTGAACAAGCAATTGACACGAGAAAAATTTATTTTCTTATACTATATAAGTTACGAGTAAATCGATAAAGCGAATATTTTGGTAGATCTACTTGGAGTCTGTTTCCATTTTGATCTCCTCTGCTTTTTTATCTTTCTTTGAAGCCTCGCTATCTGTTCCTTCGCCGTTGCTATTGTCGCGTCTTCGTTTTCTAGCAAATCGGCCCTTATATTTAGGTGGTGGAAGTTGTTCCATACCCAGAACTTTATGAATCTGACGAAAAGCGACCAATCGCAACGCATGCTGGGCTGAGGCAGTTATATCTTCTCTCTGTTGAGCTGTCATATTACCTATTGCATCAACTGGTTCCTTTTCACATGGATCTGACAATCCTGTATAAGAATACCATTTACAATTATCCAGTTCTGATGCCGATTGTACGAAATTTTAAATATGAAACGTAAAAATCAGATTGCCATTCATCTACGTAATATTGCGAAATACTTCAACGAGACAAAGAAAATGAAATACTCAATTTCAATGTCGGCGATGAAGTTCACAATATACTCAGTCTCGTCATCTGTATCATCATTTTTCGAAAAATTTGATATAAGTATTGATTAATGAAAAGATAAAGGGAAAGTTACCTGGACTTCCTGGAAGTAATATTCCTCCAGCAACACACTCCAGAAGCCTTCTTAAAGCTTCGCCTGGACTAAGAGGACCCCCAGCAGTACTGATCACTTTCTCCGTTAACAGTTCCAGTGCCTAACAGTGATGAAACATTTGAAGATACTACTGAACTATTATAAACGCAATTAAACACGTTGACTACTACACTGAATTGTTCAAAATTTCATTATGAAATATTATTACTTTTAACAGATCTAATTCTATTATTTTCAAATCATTTCAGTATTTATTTTTAATAATATAGTAATCAACGTGTTTATGTAGCAATAAAAAATAAATATTTGACTAAATAAACGATATCTAATATAATTACTTTATTAGATGTTGAACTAAAGTATTTCTAAATGTAGAATATCCATCGAAGTAACAAGAACTAAAATATACAGCGCAATAACAAATAAAATGAATACGATAAAGAATTGTTCAATAAATAAAATGTACGTATATCAAATCCAAAAACTCATGAGCTTAAAAAGAAAGATGGACAAAAATATTTGTTGAAATAAAATAATAAAATGAGTTATATAACAATGAAATAAAAGTCTGTCTAACTTTGTACAGACAGATATTGTTTACTTAAATAGAGTATTGCTATAATAAACTGTTCCAGGCTTTATGTAAATGTACAGATACTGTGTACTTAAATAAAAAAGAAATAATAAAGACTAAAATATACAGTATAAATAACATATGAAGTGAATATGACCGAAAAATCTGTAGATAATAATTAAGATATATATAATAAAAAATTGCGATACTAACCCATGGATTTAATGGTCCCCAAGTGGGTACACGGTTACAAAGATCACGCATTATGCGAATGACCATTACACAGCTCTGCAGCGAAGTTGCTCTAGCCTGTTGAATATGATTAATATTTTAATACATATAACTTAAGGCACATATTAAAATCTCTGAGTCTTCTGGAGATGCGACACCCTAAACTACTTTTAAATTGCTTTGTGCGGGCTTTAGCTATCCTCCCAGCCTCGTGCCTACATAACCCCTAAACATTAGCCCATATCAAAATTATCGGGTGTTTATTAAGTGTTTCCTGGACAATTAATACCTAACATAATATTGAAAAAAAAGATACAACATATCGGAAAAAATGTTCACTCGAGAAAGTGCCAAATATATATCTCGAACATGTAATGAAAAAACACCCGATATACTTATGACACCACTGTGTGTTTGTGCTTGTCTGTCTTTTAACATTTAGCAGTTCTTATAATGCATATATCGCGTATGATAGTATTAAATAGAGTACATTTTTATGGAGTACACTAACTTTGGTAACTTCTAAGACAGACCTAGAACAGACTCAGTCTAGGCTACAACGCATTAACAATAATCCAGAATAATGAACAAGCTTGATCATAAGCATCATAAAGCAGTTCAACGCATTATAAACAAAATAAACAAAACTACATTCTTTGAAGAAAAGTCAGATATATTTAAATGATTTTCAGTGAAAAGTTTCCTATTATTCTGGATGTTGATGATTGGAAGTAAAGCAAATGTAAATGCTTTCAATGCGCATTAATATTTAAAAATATTATAGTTAACACTTACATAATGCTTAAACTTCTTGCCTGAGATTATCTGATTGCACATTTGATGTTTGATCTTTTTTTTTTTTTTATTACACTAGTAGAATCATAAACATACATTTTTCCTTTTTTCTATTAAATTGCCAATATCCAAACATTGCCACTGCCATCCATATAACAAAAACCGTTGTATATCTTAAATTGCAAATTATTTTATACCTTTCATTAATAACAGCGTATCAGTGGACAAAGTGGATTGGCAGACATACACAAACCGCGAACAACATCAAATGCGATCAAGCAAGTATATCTCAGACAAAATCATATCAACAAGAAGACAATAAAAATAAAATCGTCACAAGGCTGGAAGTTCTAAGACTGCTCTTTTTTGCGGACAGAGAGAGAGGACAACTTGCACGCGTTTCGCGTTATCAGGAAAAAATAACAGAAAACAGAGTCCTTAATGCCAACAACGTGGCCATGGACCAATTCGAGATCTTGAACTGAGAGTTGATTGATTCAAACCTGAAACCACTTGGCATGCCTGAGTGCAGCTAAAGCCTCCAAACACTTAGCCTTGGGAAGTACATCTGGTGGATCTGGTTTCGTCACAGCGGGCGCCGTAGGCGTTGCTTGCGGTTGAGCAGCTCCCTGTTGCTGCTGTCCAGCATTATCTGAGATTCCAACAAAGAAAGCACAACACGCTTAGACAACACTTAGAGTGTTTGATCATGCCCAACTTGGGTTTTCCCTCTATAATTACGTTTTAACTCAAGCACATATTTAACTTGAGGGCATAGCCTAAAAATATTTCTGATTGAAATGAAAAATAAACCTAATCGAATGTGGTACACGACAATGATGCGTCGCTCTTATTCGTGTACGTTCTTTGTCTGGAAGAACGACCGACGTTTCTTAGTCGCGTTGACAGCATTACTCAAATACGAAAAAAAGTAATGCTGTCAAAAGAATCGTCGGTTAGAATCAGAAGTCAACTGCACATTGCACGATGTGTGTATAACATTCGATGACAGAGGGTTTTCTCGTTAAAATTATCGATGCATGATCAAAAAGTCCATAGTTTTAAGATTGCCTCAGCGTTGTTTCCTCATACCAAAAGCGTGTCCACGTTCATACTAGCATATTGTTTTCCTTTATGGAGACTCCAGCTCAGATTACTAACGAAACTTGCAGAATATTTATTACTATAAATTAACTTAAAAACGAAACAAAGCGACGTCTAATCGTATCAAGTTTACGCTCTCTCTTTTCCGTTAAAAAATGGCTATCAATGTAATATTTTTATGTACGCTCTAAACATTGTTTTTTCCCTAAACGAGTTATAGTAATTATAGTTAGTCGTGGACACACTAAATCGCAGCTGTATTGGAAAGAAAGTGAATTTTGTATGTTAGAACGTATATACACTGGCAACCGTCGAAGTCCTTGGCTGCCGCTGCATCTTCCTGGTGCTTGAAAAAATGTACAGAAAACTTTCGGGCCATGAAAAGAACAAACCAAATTGATAAACCATGTGTGTTCAAGAAAACAACAGCGTGAAAATAAAAGGTGCTTTCTGTAAAATTACTACAAAATCATCATAGTTATCCTTTTCTTGGCCACTATGAAAACAAAAAACGATTGAATCACCTGCAGCAACTGCTGTTTTAGGCGTTTCACGCATTAGAGGACTGGTAAGTGTCACGCTGACGGTTACGCTGCCTCCCGAAACTGTTAAAGCAGCCGATTCGGGATGTTTCCCAACATTGTATGTATCCTCTGGAGCCACGATCTTCAATTGTGCCGGAAGAATTTCAGCAACTTTATTTAATAATGAACTGCAAAAAAGAAAATTTGAAACAATGTGTTTTTACATAAAAAGAAAAAGGATATTATAGTACTTTACACAACTAACCGTGTTGGTTTTTCAGCACACAGAACCACGAGACAAACATGATTATCACCAGATAATAGAAGTCCTTTCGCCAAATTGCCAACACGCATTACGCCTCTCAATATTCTCGAATCTTCTTTTTCCTTTTGGAACGAGAATAAATTACCATCACTACCATCTTCTTTCTGCGGTGTTGTAACTTTCTTTTTATCAGGATCTTCTTTCACTTTCACAGTTGCTTCCGCGTTTGTTTGTTGTTGCTGTTGTGGCTGCTGTTGCACGGTTGTAGTTGCAGGGGTGGCATTAGTTGCAGTTGGTGTTGTTTTCTTGCCTATAATCAGAAACAAATATTTTAATTCAGTTTTGAATGTTATGTATAATCAAAGTATAAAATAATTCGATAAGATAATTACCAGCTTCAGCCAAAGTATCAGACACGAATTTCAACGCTTTCTCAGTGTGTGATACTATTTTCTGAACTGCCAGCAGTTCTTGTTCCTTAGGATATATTGTGGTGTGATGAGCCAATACGTGTTTGTCATCAGATGAATCCGGCCTCCTCTGAGGGCCTGGGAACATCATCATCGGAGGTGGTCCTGGGAAAGGACGAGGCATCGGTGGAGCTCCAGGTCCACGTCCATAACGTCTATACCATTCATAGTATTCACATTCTTCTTCGTAACGTCGTCTTTCTTCCCAATACATCATTTCTTCGTCCATCATTGGACCCATGGGTCCCAGTTGGTTAATTTCTTCTCTACGACGTAGATACTCATCTCGCATCTGTTGTCTGCGTAATTTTTCTTCCAACAATTTTCTCTGTTTTAAACTTGGTTTCATGTCAACTACTAAATCAGGATTAACTTTCTTCTTATAAGCAAACCTATGTCTCCGTCCTTTCATATGCATATCTTTGGCGTTAGGATCATTGAATCTACATTCACAAAGCTTACAATTAAAGCTTATAATTTTTCCATCTTCTGATTTATTTTCTTCTATGTATTCTTGACCAACTGGTTGAATATCCTTCTCGTCGACAGATGCTTCTTCTACAGTTTCCTCAGCTGTAGTTTCTTCTGTCTTAATTTCAGAAGTTTGATTCTGATTTACAGTACCCAAATTTCCAGCTGTAAGTATTGCATATGATGCCATAAATATGTATACATACGTTTCAGCTGTTTTAATATATGTAAAATTTTGTACAGTGTAGTTTCGTTATATGGCTCCCATTTATGTAACCCACTTAGCCAGTTCCTGTCATACAGATTTCCGTGCATCAAATATCACATTTAGAAATTTATAAAGTTCTAAATTTTCAAATTCGGAAGTTGAAGACTCATGATCTATGTAGAAAGAGTTGCGTTTATATAGTTTATTAAATTTTTTCCACTGCTACAATTTCAGTTAGGGCCATGTAACGAGAACTCACTATATTCATAATAAAAAGACAAAGAAGTATATACTTACATGCCACAAAATTGATTTTAGGTGTAGCCGTTACTGTAGGTTTTTTAGTTCCTGCAGTTTTGGCAGCAGCTGCTGGTTTAGGATTCAATACAGTTGGATCTGCACTTGGAATGGGCTTTCCAAGTTTAGTATGTAATTTTACGACTTTTTGATGTTTAGCACCCCTGATGTGAGCAGCGTACGCGTCATTTCCAGTGCAGGTAACATCACAAAGTTCGCAACGTAGACTATTCCCTGCTCCACGTGCTGGTGGTTGTTGTGGTACCTTCAGTGAAGCTTCCTTCTTCTTGTGCTTTTGTCCCTCCAGATGTTCACGGTAGGTTTGAGGCCCGGCACAGCTGATCTTACAGACATCGCAATAGTGTAGTTGTTGAGGTTTAGGGGGCTGCTTGGGCCGCATTGCCTTCATCCCTCCCCCTCCAACGCCAAATCCTTTCCGTCCGTAGCCCTGCCAACCTCCAGTCTTCTGGTTAGTTGAATTGCTGTTTGCACTCTGTTGGGCTACATACATAGTCGCAGCGCTATATAGCGCTGCGTCGTAGCCGGAATACGTTGTACTCGCCGTTTCTAAGGGAAATGAAATTGAAACCTCAAACTTTGGAGGAGTCAATCCTTCATATTCATTGAACCATTCTACTAACTTGTACCCATCAAAATGATTATTTTATTCTTCAGATAAAATACTTGCAAAGTGTGTTGCGTAATATTGAAGTCTCCATATCATTCTAAATATGCATTCATAGTTTATAAATTTCACAAAATGTAATTCTGCTAAACTTCCAAACTAAATCCATAGTTTAAAACATTAGCAGAATCTTTGTTTATTATTTATATATTCCAATTTAAATAGCCAGAGGATCAATTTCATGTTATTAGTGCCTATGTCACGGTTAGGACATTTACACAGGATTCTGAATTTTGGCGAAAAACATTAACGTATACATATAAATATAATCCAATGAAAACTTACTATTTGTCGCTGTTGATGGTGTAGCAGCGGGGGTAGCTGGTGCAGTGTATCCTGAAGAGTATGTAGCACTTTGAGTAGGATTAGATTGCTGGTAAGCTGTGCTAGATGCTTGGTATGTTTTTGCTTGACCAGTAGTAGTTGCTTGTCTTGCTGTGCCTGTGTAAGCACTAGTTGTACTATATGCAGGCTTAGCTGCCTGATAATGTGTTTCAGTAGTTGTGTATGTTGCTGCGGCTGCAGCAGGTTGCTGATAATAAGTCTTAGTCGCGTCGTATGTAGCTGCAGGCGCAGCACGACCGTAACCGTAATCGTATGTTTGAGCCACAGTACCAGGATTAGCAGCTGGAACAAAACAAATTTAAAAGGTTTTACATATTATTAATATTTCATTTATCAGAACAAACTCTTTGAATTATAAAAATTTTGCAACACAAAAAGGCAAGAAATTTATTCATCTAAGTACTAGGATGAAGTATTGATGACACAACATGTACTTTCCACATAAGGAAGAAATGGAAAAAATTATAGGAACTATCAATGGTACTATTTTAATTACTTACAAATATGGATAATATAGTAATAAAATAAAAATTCTCAAGCCAAACAAAAATACAACCAAAATAAAAAGTGAAAACTTTCAAACATTCCAGAAAAGAGTTATATTTAATTTAGTTCTAACACAAAGGATAAAAGTAACAAGACATTTAAAAATAACAAGTGAAAGGAATTTTTATTGTACTTTTTCAATCATATCACAGTGCTGATAACACAATGAAGAGCAAATTATTAATATATACTCAAGATATGAAAGTAGAAATGAAAAAATATAAAATAACAAGTGTATTAAAGTAAAATACATTGAACATATTATTAATATTCCTAAAACATTTAAAAATTTGTGACATGAATGTAATTGTAACAGTACAAAAAATTGAAGACAACATCAGATTTCTTCAAATATGGCTATTTATTATTTCTCGTAACTTATTATCAATACTAAAATCTTGCATTTTAACATATAAAGGAAATCATTAAATTATAAATGTTTATACATTTATTTATATTGTTATCTGCAAAATATACATAAATCATATAATCTAAAAATTATGAACCTGTATACTTTGCAAACTTTGATGTAATTACATAATCATCTGCATTCTTGAAATTGTAAATAAACTCGTTATGAAAAAATCCTTACTTTTACGTTTATCAACATTAAAAGATATCATATGTTCAATATATCAAAGTCAGATTTATTTGTTCTAAATATTTTTAAATTATCAACCAATAATACAAACTTAAAATATGACATTAATAAAAAAAATAAGCAGAAGAGAAGTCAGGTAGGAACTCTGTGATGTGTCAGATATAAAATTGATAGTTCTCCAAAAAATATTACGAATACGAACAATTTATATACTATTATACATAATTCACTATTTGCTAATTTAGATCAAAGAATGTTACGATTGAAAGAGACAAAACTCTTTTTGAACTGATATACAATGATGGTCCCATAAGATTATGATAAAGCTTAAACATTTCCATTACTACGTGACTTTGTATTTAATAAAATGCAAGAAGTACTCTATATGGAGAAAAGCTTATAATATAAAAGCATATTAAAATGTTCAAAAAATATGTTAAAAAATCAAAAGTTTATAACATAAAGTTATATTAGAAATTTGTAACCTATAATCACTAGACTATATCATATAATCTAAGCATGTATGTAATAGACTGCAGATCTAGATTTTGGTGAATACATTGGATAATGTTCGTGCAATGATAAATTTGCTTACTAGTAGATTTCTTAGAATATATGCCCTCATTAAGAATCACATAACTATATAGATGATGTTAACGTAACAGTCGTCATCCAAAAAATAGATATCATAGTTGTAAAACATGCGGAGAACATTAACCGCAGGTTCTCCTTTCGTACGTTCATGTGGTTCGAAACAAATTGTACTGGATATAAGGACATACAATTTACACGTAACCAAGCTTTCTAACAACCTGCATTGATTATAGAAATAGATGTGTAATTTTTAACATAAGATCTAGCAATTGTGGAGGATTTAGGAGTCAGTTTTGAATGTCAGAAGTGTCGAGAGTTTAACAAAGAGATCACTAAGAAACTGGAGAATAAGGTAGAAGAAGGGATCTTACCAGCGTACGTGGTCCCAGTAGCAGCTGCAGCGGCCGCTGCTTGGTAGGTTTCGTAACCTGTAGCCGCGGCAGCAGCGGGTCGTTGAGTGTACGTGGCGGCGGTTGCCGCTGGAGTTACTGCGTATCCCGCTTGACCCGTTTGATAAGCGGCTGCGCTGGTCGCCCTGTTCAAAAAGAATAGTAGATTTGACTACAGGCAAGTAACAGAATGAAAAAATGTAAACGGGCAAAACGAAAAAGACCTCTATCGGTTCCGTGCCCGGGAGAGACGCTCGATGGACGCTCTACTCTCAGCAAGAAATGGCGGCCAAGCCGGCTGGGCTCTCGCGTGCACCGATTTTAACGAACAGTTAATACTCCCGCCAACGTAGTTACCGTCACGATTTTTCGATAAACTTAACACTAGCTACTTAATAATTATGGTATGCAATCGATTTCGTACCCATATTGCGTTCCGCCGTGAGTAAACCCAAAATAATTGTTCTGAGCCATCCTTCCTCGCAGAGAATCCCGGAAAGAAGGACAATGGAGGAAGTTGTAGGGCGTGCCACGAACTCGATAGAATGGCGGCGCTGCCGCGGCTCCTATTGGTTATTCTCTTGGAGCCGGGCGCAACAATTGCAAGAATGCCGCGCCCTCAGTGGCCGCTTCCACGAGAACCTTGCGTCGTCCTTCGATAAACTACCTCCGCGCAAATCAACGCGCTACCGTACTAGCCAGAGAAACTACCGCGAGAAAGTATTCACGAAGCGGACAGATGTATGCGGTTAATTGAAACTTAACTTACTGCGTGTTTCTCGTTATCTCCGTTTTCCGGGTAGCATGTAGTTTGTGAAATTTTCGCGGCTGGTGCGTGTTGCGGCGAACGTCCGGCGTGCGCAAGGAAGGGCTAGTTTGCCGGTGACGCGTGCGTTTAACGAATTCTTTTGTCGCCCCCTAGTAGTAAGGCCAAGTTTACATTGGCACAGTGTGGTAGAGTAGTTGGCGCTAGTAACTTACTTGCTTACACTAGTGAACAACACTAGTGTGCTGATCTAGGAAAAATGGCGGTGCAGGGGAAGAACCCTCCCCACCACTCGTTTATTTTCGGTTAGTAAATTTTTTTATTTAGGCACTTCTAGTTACAAACTTTCAAGTCTAGAATCTCAAAAATTTGAAATGAGTCGGGAATTTGATAATTCGGGAACTTGAAACTGAAAATTTGGACACTCGAAACTTGAAAAATTTTAAAAATTTAAATGTTTAAAAATTTTGGTATTTGAAAATTTGAGGATTTAAAAATATGTGAATTTAAAAATTTAGGAACTCAAATTTCCATTTGGGAGTGCAGCTATTTTTCAAATTTCCCCACCAACTTCCCTCGCTACACTCGATCTATTTGCGCAAGTCTAGTAGACGGTATATAGCTACTAAAGAATATAGTGGTGGAGGATTCACTTACCACTTACCAATGTAAACCGGGCCTAAGGTTTTCTGTCGTTTGGAGTCGAAGCGCTCTCTAGTAGACTGTACTATAATCCTAATGGAATTCTTTACCACTCGCACAACTAATTCAACAGTAACATTCGTGTTCGATACGTCAACATATATTTGAAGTATAAATTATTTTCTTTTATTATATAAAGATACGATACAACATGCCGCCACAATTAGTGAAGAAAAAACATGCTAAATACTTTCAAAGGTTACTACAAATTATGCCTAGTAATTTGGCAGAGTTTGATTATTCTAGACTGGCTGTAGCATTCTTTGCTATATCAGGATTAGATATATTGAATTGTTTAAATGAAATTAGTGAAGATACAAAATTAGAAGCGATAGAGTGGATCTATAGGCTTCAAGTCACTGGAGCTGGACCACGTTCCGGCTTTCAGCCATCTACAACGATACCAAAGGATATTCCAAAATATCAATGTGGTCATTTAGCGATGACATACATTGGATTAGTTACACTTGTAATCCTTGGAGATGATTTAAGTCGAGTTGACAGAAAATCTATTATTGAAGGCATGAGAGCTTGTCAGAATTCAGATGGATCATTTACAGCTGTCATAACAGGATGCGAAAGTGATATGAGGTTTCTTTATTGTGCTTGTTGTATATCGAAAATTTTAAATGATTGGTCAGGTATTGATAAAACAAAAGCAATTGACTACATTTTAAAGAGCATTGTAAGTTTTCATCTTCTTTTTTTCTTATTTGTCATGTAAAGAGTATTAACAAAAATGGCTTTGTCTACCTAATTTTATCATAGCACAATATCTCAACAATGATTATAGTCATATGATGGAGCAGTGGGTCAAGGACCTGGTCTTGAATCACATGGAGGATCTACGTTCTGTGCTGTAGCTAGTCTGTTTCTTATGAACGAGCTACATAATGTATTGACGCGTGATCAATTAAATAAACTGAGAAGATGGTGTCTGTTGAGGCAAGATAGTGGTTTTCATGGACGTCCAGGGAAACCATCTGATACTTGTTATAGCTTTTGGGTGGGTGCAACGCTACAATTACTTGACGTTAACAAATTGTCAGATCCAGATGAGAATAGAGCATTCCTTCTTAATACTCAAGATACAGTTGTTGGCGGATTTGCAAAGTTTGCTAATTGTTTACCAGATCCACTGCATACATACTTAGGTATGTAGCATGAAAAATCATCATACATAAAAAATTATAATGCAAAAATAATATTCAATGAATACCTCAATTTTTTTTAGGTTTATGCGGTTTAAGCCTCTTAGGAGAGACTGGTTTATGTATGATGAATGCTGCACTTAATATTTCTGATAGAGCATATAAACATTTATTGAAAATTCATGAAGTATGGTAATGCAGTTAATATTTACATACAATACTTGTAACAATTGAATATCATATCAAACGCACAGAGTAAAAATAACGAAAGAAGTAACATTTTTGCATCTTGTCATGAATTCTATTTGTACAGTTCTCACAGATCCTCTGTGCCTAGAACCGTTATTCTAAAGAGGTCAATTAACAAGATTATTATGATTTTAAGATACATTATTAATAGTTTCATTTGAATTTACTTGTTGAAAATGTATTGAAGCCCACATTAAAAATAAAAAAGGAAAATAATAGAATGATTCGAATGCATCTTAAAGTGTCATTATATACAAATTTTAAAAGTTCTATAATAAAAAATAGTATTATAAAACGCAGTTTCGCTGCATGGCTCTATTTACATATACATATAGCCCCATCAACATACTCCTCACCATACAGACTTCCATGTACACTAATGATACTCTCCTACTATCCTAACGTATGGCGATCATTGAAAATCGCTGCAGTTTCAAAGAATAATGCTTTTTTGTTTTTGATTGTCGAATATGGTCATCAATTTTCAAATAACAAATCCTCCAATTTTTCAATTTTCAAATTTACAAGCTGAACAATTTAGAGATTTAGTAATTTTCGAATGTTTAAATAGGAAAATTTTCAAATTTTTAAATTAAGAAATTAGAGATGTTCAAGTTTTCAAATTGTTAAATTCGAAAATGTATGTAAGCTTCCAAATTTAGGCATGTACAAATTTAAAAATTAAAAGTTTACAAGTTAAAGAACTGAGAAATTTTTTAATTTAGAAATTAAGAAGGTTTCAAATTGAGAAATTAAACAATTTAGAAATTTAAGAATTTTCCAACTTTCAAGTTTAGGAATCTAAAACTTTCCAAAATTAAAAATTTTTAAATTAAAAAATTAAGACATTTCCATAGAGATTATCATATTTTCAAAGTTCTAAATATACAATTATAGAAATAGAAATAGAAATTTAAGAATTCTCAAATTTACAAACATTCAATTTGAGAAATTGTCAAGTTAAAAAACAAAGATTTAAAATATATAAACATTTTATATAAACATTTGGAAATTAAATTTTTAATTGAAGTTGAGCAATTTAAACAGGTTCAAATTTTTTAATCATAAAATCTATGTTTGAAAATTTAGAAATTTTTAATTTGAAGAATCAACAAATATTCACATTTTCTAATTCAGAAATGTGCAGATTTTTATACTTTTAAATTTACAAATTGAAAAAATAAGAACTTAAGAATTTTGAAGTTTATAAATTAAAAGAAATTAAAAAATTTATAATTCATGAGCTATTTTGTTGACAGTTAGGATTCTAATAGTCAAGCATTATATGGATTGAGTTCCCCTTATATGGCCCACTACAAAATTTTGTCTGCTCCAAAAGGCTCTTTCATGACCATATAGCGACACCACTGTTTAACCGTTGTCCTTTATTAATATACAAAAAAAACTATATTTTAGAGAATTAGAGAAATAGAGGAAGTTCAAATAATTAATAGATATAATTTTCGGTGTTACTACCGTTAATTTGAGAAGTATGCCCATGTCGTATTGTTTCGTGTCCATTAATAATAACAACCCCGTCGATGATCGAGCGCGTACTGCGAGGAAAACTTCTCGACACCGTGAAGTTGCTCGAGCGTAGCTGCCACATGTGCCCCACCTCGCGGAGCGATGATTCCATGGTAACCGGGGTGGGTTCGCAGACCACAACAGACGACGTTCGTTCGTCGGAGAAGACTAACATCTACGAGAACGTGTTCTGTTGTTGCCGGTGCTAATCCTTATTTTTTTCGCAAATTCGTGTATTGTGTCAATTAATATTTTCGAAGTTTCGTTACATTAGTGCAATTATTTCTGGAGTGAACCACGAAGAAACCAACAGAACACTACACAGAACTATCTAATTGTTGGAAAAGAGAAACTTCATTGTCGACTGTTAGGGTCGCTCTCGCGACCCAGCACATCAGCAGAGGTTAGTGCGCGCCCAAAATTTAAATTAATTCGCCACACGTAAAATTTAATTTACGTTGCTCACAATGGAATCGTTTAATGATAATTTGAACGGTACTTCTTATGTCACGATATAATCAAGGATATGTTATTCTACTATACACCACTTTCACTGGAAAGGTAAAAAGTGAATTTCTCGCGTATAAAGTTATCAATGACATCGCGCCAAAAAGTTAACTCCCATTTCATCGAAGTGAGTCATGGTTAAAATAGATTAATAAAATATGAAAAAATTTATAGTATGATTTATCGCGCGATAGTAAAGTCTCGCGTTAAGGAAACAGGAGTTTCGCAAAACCGCTTAATTGCGTCACTTAGTCATGGCCGAACGGATGCGTGTAAGTTAATTCGTTACATGTGCATCTGTCAGTACAGAAAGCAACGGAGTATCGTCGGTACGTCGCGTATATTTAGATACAACGGCCAAAGCCTTTCTCCCAAGGTATCGCGAATTAATCGATTATCAGTTCACCGTGAAATTTTCCACGGTGCATGATTTTCACTCGCGCGGTCGCGCACATCCGACGGCAACAAAAAAAGGGGGAATACCTCCAGTAAACACTGTTTTTTCGACTAAACATGTAGCGTGCTTTTGCTCGTCCATAAAACATGGCCTGTAAATAGGTAACGTTAACGAGTAACCGAGCAATGAGTGATACTGTTGCGCAGTTTGCGTTCACTGCCTGTTTCTAATTACCGGTAAAACCACCGTCCGCTTTTTCACCAGCGATTTTCATCTCTACGAGTTCTTCTCGCGTGTGCAGAGCCGTCTCTAGCATCGAACAGTCGGGTTACTTACTCCGGGCTCCGCACTTACAAATTTTCGTATTTTGTAAGAATTAACGAAATTATTATTAATCTTTTACAGGATTAAGTCATCAATTTTTTTGTTAATCTGAATGGGTATTTAGATACCTATGAATAAAAACCGCAGAGTTTTTAGGGTCACTGATTTGAAGTTAGATTTTTAAAAATGAAGATGGCGGATAAAAATTTGAAAAGTTCGTTATTCTTCGTAACACCTGGCGGTTTTTAGTATCATTACATGTGAATCTGAAGTTAGATTAAGGATGCAGTACGAGTTAAAATTGAGAAATTTATTAATTTTCGTAGAAATTCGTATCTGATGATATTGGACTAATTCTTTCTATTATAAGTTTTATATTTTTTCTTACATAGAACATCTCTACAGAACATTTTATATAAAAGAGGTATTAGATTACAATGTTTAAATTATCGACGGATTATGAGATATGTTAATTTAAAAAATGAGATATTTTATGCAAAAATTGGGGTATGTGATAAAGTATTGATTTTTTAACACCGTACTTCGCTTTTTTTGTACAGAACTTTCTGAAGAGTCGATATAAAAAAAAATAAATAACTTCATGTAAAAAATATAGATTTCCTGCAAATCACATTACCGGCAGATGTGTCTCTTAAAATAGTGTAACTTTATCCTGAATATGTGTTCCATGAAATCATAAATAACGGGGGTATTTAAGCGACTTTATTTAAATAGGTCATCGTGTATATTTATCAATAATTCATAACTATATTTTTTAACTTAATAAAAACAATTAATAGAATCACCATGAACTTTTCTTAATACACCCAAGTATTAAATTATTTCTGATGCGGGTCTACATCAAGGTTTAAAATGTCGGCAACGACGTTTCGACGATCCAAATGTTTCGAGTAAATAAAAGAAAAAAGACAAAGAACTCTTAATTTTTTAATAAAATATCCAACTACAAAAATTTAATAATTGGCTCAAACAATATTACTGCTATAAAGAGATTAAAAATATCTAAATAAACAGATAAATATTTGATATGAATGAAGTCGACATAACTATAAAAATCTAAATAATGTATTTTTCTGCAAAATGAGGATTTTGGAAACGACTGTATTTTTACAATTTTATGGTGATATTTCGTTTTTTGTTTGTATGTCATCGATATTTAATTAAATTTAAAATAGAGTAATTTATTTATAATTTTATTGTCGTTTATTACTTTAGAGTTTTATTGGGACAAGTCTTAAGGCTATTCGTCATTCATAATGTTTACTTTTGTCCAGGGCTCCGTGCATTTTAAGCACAGCCCTAAGCATGTGCGCCCATCAACTCTGGCGGTAAATTCATTCACGGTATTTAACGAGCTGATTCGCGTTGCACCGACCAATCATGTTCACTACATTATGCACAACCGTGCATTATGCATTTTCATTCGGTTAGCATTGTTACAAAAAATAATTTCAGTCGATATTTTTAATGAATTAAAATGTTAACGAAGAAATAACTATTCGCAACGGTTCATGGTGCAGATTATAATTTAAAATTTCATCGCTATACTTCGCATCAAAGCAGCGTGTCTCCAACCTTGAATAAACTACCTGCTTAAAAGAGAGGCAAAAATATGTTGTAGAACTTCGAAGGATATAAAAATAAAGGCTAGTTTCTGCTGAACGTCGAGACTGGAGTTTTATTATAACGCTTCTTGGCACTGATAGTAACCTAAATAAAAAATCACAACTTTACTATTATTATACAAGTCGGCTCTATAATACGATTTCTGTGATTTTTAATTTAAACAATTGAACAAATAAAAATTTCGGTTAATTAAAGGAAGATTATATACAAGTTAAATGTATACATTTATTATATTGTTCTTTTATGGAGCTTTTATTTGTGTCAGCAGATATCGCTGGAAAGCGATAAGATGAACTGGAAGAGCTAGAGTTTTATTTTTTAGTAAGTTTAAACGAGTATCAGTATTGACAATATAAATTTCTTTTTATTGTACTTGATGCGTTATCGACATCGGCTATTTTCGATTAGATAGTAGGATATAATGCATCAATATTGAACGCATTGAATGATTGTTAATTATTATCTATATATTAGGGGTAGGCGGTCAGTAGATTAAAAGATTTAATGTAAAGGTTTAATATAGTTTATTTTATGTAGCATAATAGTTAGTTCTAGTAATGGGCAAGTTTGCTTGCAATGCTCACTCATGGCACTAAGGGGTAGTCGATTTTCCAATTTGGAAATTTAAATTGTTTATATATTTCTAAAAATTGAAAAAATTAAAAATTAAAAAATTTGAATTTGCTGCATGTGAATTCCAAATTTCGAAACTTTTAAATTTGGAAATTCGAATTTTTATACTCATAAATTTTATAAATTTACAATTTCCAATATTTTCAATTTCTGCATTAAAAAATTTGAAAAATAGAAAATGTAGAAATTTGATAATTTGGTAAATTTTTAAATTTGAAATCATAGGAATAAAAAGAGAGGATTCGCTCTATTTATCCCATCGCTTCACGCACTGTGGATTGCTAAATAATAAAATTCTTTTTTTATGATTGTACAATTATTTACATAATTTTTATGCAATGCGTTATTACAATTTCGCAAATTAAATATAATAAAAATTAATTTCAGACGTTCCTGTTGTTTTGCTTTTTATATACTTTTGCAGATAAATATTGCAATACTTTTTGATTTGCGATTTGTACAATATCGAGGTTAAAATAATTATTACTGAATTTGTATGTACTTAAAATTGTTTTGCAATGTTTTCCTAATTTCCTAATTTTTTAATTCACCAAATTTCGCAGTTCTCAATTCTTCAAATCCCCAATTCCTAAGTTACCAAATCTCTATATTTTCAAATCCTTAAATTAAAAATTTTCAAGTATTTAAATATTGAAATCTCCAAATTCCGTAATTTCTAGATCTGATAATAGTCATATTTTCGAATTTTTTAATTTCTAAATTTCCACGTTACAAACTCTTTAAATTCCAAATTCGCAATTTCCCAAATTTCCAAATTGTAAAATTACCAAATCCCAAAATGCCGAACTTACTAACTCTCTACATATTCAATTCCATAAATTAAAACATCCCAAATATTCAAATCTCCAAATTTTGCAATTTCTAAATCGCATAATCTCGATATTTTCAAGTTTCTCAATTTTCAAATTGCCAAGTAATCAAATACCCGAATTCTTGTGTTATCAAATCTTCAAATTCACCAAATTGTAAATCCACAACCAACTCACGATCTCGTGAGTTCATATAAGTATATACTGTTAATATAATATTGTCAATATTTCACTGCTGTCTTTAAAGATTGAGAACCCTGAAATATTGACACTATACAGAACTCCCAATGTAACTAGGGCGAACTATTTCGTGACAACTGTTAAATACAGAAAGAAATTGTGCAGGAAGAAATTGAATTGTCTATCTTCTTACGATCTCAATTTCCTTTTTATAAATGCAACGATGCATCTAAAAAATGCAAATGCACTTATCTTCCTGTTTACACGGTACTTCATTCACACGATCTCGTCTTTACACGATAAATAATATGAAGAATTAAAAAAGGTGCTGATAAAAATTTCGACAATAACAATGCAAGAATAGAACTTTTATATTTTCGATATTTTTGTTACGAAAGTTTTACCAATAGACTTTTGTCATTTTTTTAATTCAAATGAGACCATATTTAATTTGGACTATATTTACTGGTTTAATTAATGGTAATTCCGATTTACAAAGTTTTGTGAGAAACTTATCTACAGTATACACTCTTTCTTGAAATTGAACTGCGTATTATTTTGTATGCAAATCGGTTTCCCAGAATATTCAGAGTAAGAAAAATACAGTGTAATGTAAAAAAATCAATAGCTCGTGAGATATTTAAAATTTAAAAATAAGATATTTCGTTCCGAAATGTGAAATATTTCGGAGATTTTTGATCGTTTTAACAATGTATCCTAACACTTTTTTACTCTTTCGAAATATTCTAAAGAATCAAGTTATTTAAAAATAAATACATAGTTTCATAAAATCATCATAAATATATTTTTCTAAAATGCATCTGCAAATTTCTTGTTTACGTCTAATTTTGCGTAAAATGTATTAGAGTACGTTGTTAAAAGAAATCAGAAAACCATAAGATATTTCAAATTTTAGAATGATATGTTTTAAAATTGAAATATTTCACGAGTTACTGACTCTTAGGTATTATACTGTAATGCTTTGTTACATAGAATGTTCGACGAGATTATGTACACGAGAAACAATATGCAGTTCCATTTAAACGAAGAAGTGAGTTCCATTTGCATCTATTAAGTGCATCGTTGCACTTATAAAAAAATTAGGTCATAAGATGATAGGTCTTATATCATTCAATTGCTTCCTTCACAATGTTTTTTATGTTTTACATTTTTCAAGATAAAATTCGTTCCAGTTAAGTGGAACACCCTGAATGTTGATTGTTTGAGAACTCTATTAATATAATTATATTATATTAATATAATAATATAAACAGCTATTAGGTCAGTCAAAAAGTTATATTGCTTTTGTCAGTAGATGACATTTATTCAATTCGTGTGCCAACACATTCTTTTTTTCAACAAATCTGTACACTGTTTCGAAGCTGACATTTTAAGACATCTTACTAAAAAAAAAAAACAGTTTCAATTATAATGAATTTTTTCATCCGTTATAAATAATTAAGGATGGAAGAAACAAGGATTGATTTTGACAATATTTTATTACATCATTTTAATAAAGATAAGAAAGTTGTTTAAACTCAAAAAAGTCATGTATACATAGAGGTTGCAATAAATAATTGCAAATGTCAATTTCGGCTTACGAAATTTTCTATTGAAAAATTGCTATGAATAAAACATGTTCTAAAGAAGCATAGTTATAGATGATGATCAGACGAAGATCTTAATCAATAATAGTCCTCTTTATGCATTGGAAAAACAATTAATGTATTGTATAATAGGATTTCAATTATACATGATGATTCTGCAAATTGGAGTAGGTTACTGCTATTTTTTAAGTAAATATAGAAAGAAATGATAGAGGAAAAAATTATCCCATGACCTTATTTTTTATATGGACGCACCGATGCATCCGCCATGTGCAATTGCACTTCATTCTCTAATACAATCCAGTACGTTTCTGACATAAAGGGACAAATATCTCGCGCAGTATTGACATTTCAATGATCTTAGATCAGTACTTTTATATGCAGGATAATAAAAGGGATCGATTGGTTTAACAAAATATATTGGGTTGCGTTGAAAAACGAAGTGCAATTGCACATGGGGTATGCATCGCTGTATCAGTCTGAAAAATAAGGTCACAGAAAGTTTGAATTTATTTTACCACATTTTCCTCTACTATTTTTTTCTATTTTTATTTTTAAAAAAGACAGTATTAATGATGGGGAAGACCTTGATCAGTAATAATTTCATTTACTTCTAAAATAATGAAGTAATATACTTCTTATACGATAAAACAACCAATATATTGTATAATAAGATTTCACTCACATATGTTTTTTCGAAATTGTGGGAAGTGCATTTTTTATTATCGCCAGATATTTAAGGGTTTGCATTGCAATAAATATATGTAAGCACTAATAGACAGTTTTTGTTTTTAATAGTGTTGGATAATATTATTATTCAATAGTGTTTAAAGTGCTGTCTAAAAAGATTTTCTTATACTCAAATGCACTTGCAGCCTATATGTATATTAGACCTGCAATCTTAAAAAAACGAGAAAACTTCTGGTGAACCCAATATTGTTTCAGCGAAAAAACGAAAAGTATCAGCTATTCCACCTTTTCGTGTTCGCGTATTATTTGCATACACGAATCTCGGGTTTGCATATTCGTTTGTGATCGATATCCTAAAGAAACGTCTACGGGTAACCAGAAAGTACCGTGTCCGTCTGGGAAGTCGTTGTTTAACAGACAAACGCGTGACCTTTATGAACAGAGCATAATCCGTCTCGTAACTTTGTCCGTATGACCACGTGCGTATCATATGTGTGGACACAAGATGTGCGTGTATACACGCGTAGTTCAACACATCGGTCGAAGGGCAGGTGGTGGGTATATTCTCAGACAAGATGCTCAATTTAACAAGGAGGTACGTGCCAGTTGCACAGCTGTCGATGTGACAGCTGCTTCTTTCGAGGTAAAAAGAAAAACGTTAAGGAAATAAGGGAAGAGGGTTGCTTGTCGATTCAAAATCATCCCCAATGGGCTTACCAAAGATTTTATTAGTGTAAGCGACTGAAAAGATCAGAACACGAGGTCTTTGGTCTTTGGTTTTTTAAGTTCGTTTTGTAATCGAATAGGGTTGAGCATTATTCAAAATTATTTTAAGGTAACATTTATGTAAGATACAATGGGAAATTATTGAAAATAAAGTATAATATTTCAGTTTTCCTTAGTTGACTGACTATTACAACCCTGAATAGAAGAGTCTGTTAAATTAAATAAACTTAAGTTAAATTTATTTGAAATATACAAATTGATGAAATATAGTGATTTGAAAACATAAAACGTACAAAAATATATATTATGTATAAATGAGATATAAAAATTTGACAAATATAAAAATTAGAGAATGTAGAAATTTGAAAATATTAATATTTGGAAATGGATATTTATTGTGACAGATGTTAAGGGTAAAATTATGTAAAAGTACTATATAAAAATAGTAATAATTCATATAATAACAAGCATAAGATATTTTAAAGAAAGAAAGAACTTGATAAACCTTGTTCATGTGCAAACATATAAAAAGACACATAAAAGAAGATTTACAAGAAACGCATCTGAAGTTTTCGATTATCGACATTTGCAAACTTTTTGAATAACGTCAATCTACCGCAGGTACAGTTTCTCGAACATCTTTGAAGTGCTAAACTATCGATTTATGCAAAAAGAAAATCGATTTGTTCGATTGGGGTTCTCTGAATTCTATTTTATAAACTTGATCACATGCGGATATTGCCTTTCTAAATTCAATGCAGAACTTAAAAGGCTCTAAGTAGAAACAACGTTGAAGTTGATAAAAATTACATTCGAATATGTATGTACTCAGGAACGTAGGTCATTAGCGATGTCCTTCCTATCGCGATGACACGAAACAGATAAGTACATAATTATAGAAATGACGAACATCGAGTGCGAAACATACCTGTTTCTATGAAAACTTGTATTTTTAGTGTGTCGTAAAAAATGTGTTTATGGACGATGAAAAATATATGCAAAATATTTTGTTGAATATTTCTTACAGAATGTTCTTGACTTTTTTTTAATGACATGAATATATTAAATATAGACTCAATAACATTTTTGTGGAAATTAAGAATAGATGATGATAATCGTAATTTATTACTAACATATTTATTTACAAGATTTTTATTATTCTGAATGCCTTAAAATTTAGATTAATCTTCTTATAATTTAAATTTAATTTTAGGCTTTATAAGATTGTATTTTAAAATTTACATTAAAAACTATGTGAATTAAAAAGTCGCCTTATTTTTCTGCTCTGATAATTATGTTAAATAATAATACAAATAATGTGTATGATAGTGTATAATACAGATAATATCATTAATTTTATTCAACAATTTGACTGCTATTTTAGTGGATTTTAACATTTGAAATAACTTTTAAAATAGTAAACTTTGAAGTAACTTTTAAAATTTTAAAATTTTAAATTTTGAGAATTAAAAAAATTTGTAAATTATTTTATGAATGTAAATTTATAAATTCACAAATTTGAAATTTTTAAATTTAATCTGTGAGTGTTAATGATTCTTAAAGAAAAAAAAGTATTTCAAACGTATACATTTCTCAATAAATTATACATTATGTGTGAATACTTTTAGTCCGATTGTAATAATCGCAACGCCGTTCGCAAATTCGCGCGCAATCACTCGTGAATCTTCGTTCAACTTCGTGTATGTACAAATAACAATAGACGTTGATTGCGAGCTTACAACAAAGCGCAGTGCGTTCGATAGCAATTGATAAAAAAGTAATTATATGAATCATTAGTAGATGATATTAAGACAGTTAAACGGCAAATATAATCAATATGCTTTATTCAGTTAATTTTACTCGTCTCATTTACGACAAATTATTTAAATTAAATAACGATTTATAGTATGTTATTATTTGTGTTACGATTACATCCAAATTCAAATATAATAGACATTTTAAATAAAATATACCTTCTGAATTTATTCGTTATTTATTATTATCATTATTTTGATGATATGGTACGTGGTAATAATGAAAATTTAAGAGTAGATGGATATGTAACATTTGAGAAACACTAAGCTATTATTTTTCTATACAATTATATAACTATTATTCTTGGAATCTCTTGTAACCGTGCTCTTTGTTAGTACAATAACGTCAACTCATCTTTCTTTTGAAACTTTTTTCATTTCCTGGATAGAACAGTTCTTAAGAAATATTGATTATTAATCAATCAATTTATCTGGTCAAGTAATTCACAGCTTAACTGTATCAGTATCCTCAATGCATGAGTCATGGTTGACTCATAATCTTCGAACGGAAGTGAATTTTTTTATCTCAACATACGTTTAATATTAAAACAATGCGATACGGAAGAGAGATAAGGAACAGGCTAATTTCACAAAATTGATCATCTCACATAGATAAATACAAGAATGAAATCTTTTGACCCGCTTTGGACGTAGTCGTACCGGAAGTCGGTAAGTTTCACTCGGCACTGACATACCGTTTTATGCAATCAAATCTTCTACGATCCGCTTGAATACAATCCAGACCGAGAACAATGTATTTACCGGAAAATTATGACAACTCTGTCACTGGTAACAGATGTGTGCGAATAAGGAAGACTGGAAAAGTCTCGTTACGAGGAACATTGTTCCCCAATTTGAATAAAAGAAAGTGGAACACTTTAGAAAATGTATTCCAATTATAGAAATCTCGCAACGCTTCAGACAAGATGGTCGATACGGGCAGGAAAATTTGTAAAACAAATAGGAAAATGTGAATATTCGATGTATCTGAATATTAAAATATTTTAATTACACTAGAATATTCATTTTCAATAGTTCAAAGTATTCAAATAAAGTTGTTATAATGGTATTTTATAATGAACAAATATTTATTAAAATTGTAAAAGTATTTTACAATTAACATATACAACGAAGAAATAATACAGACATAGTTTATTGAGTAGACTATTGTTATATCGCCACAAGCGGAAGATTCTTGAAATTGGCAATATAGAAGGAGCCATGCATATGGTGCTTTAATGGCGGATTTTCACGTTCGGCGATTTACGTGAATCTTCGTGCTCTACAATGTGACTAAAATTTTCTTGTGAAAGTATACTCGCTCAGTCGGTAAATAGTGGCGATATAAACAAATTGAGCGGGAGATTTGAAAACTGATGAATTATATAAAAACGTCAAATTTACAAATTTAATATTATTACATTTTTCAGTAATTTTAAATTTGAAAATTTGTAAACTTGACAATTGGATAATTTTAAAGACCGCAATTAAAATTTAAAAATGTAAAAATTTACAACTTTAATAATCATGAAATTCCTAATTTTGACTATGCGAAAGCATATGGTTTCTAAATTTAAAGGCTATGCCTTTAAGAATTGAAAAAATGAAAAGTTTGCAAGTGTTTAAATATAAAAATGTATAATAAGGTTAAAAATTTATATACGTGAAATTTGCAGAGTTGAAAATTTTAAAGTTTACAAGTCTGTAAATTTGAATATACTGAAGTCTGTAAGTATTATCAAAGGAATTTTATAATAATTTTTAGATGTTCCTTACGTGTTAAATTTTTGTATGTTTAATGACAAAATTAAGGTTAAAAGTTATAATATTCATTTAAAATACTTTACAAATATATGGAATTAATCGGAGGAATTGCCTGCGTTGATTTCTATATTAAAACAGTGATTACAAATTATATTTGCATGTAATTTTAAACATGGAACAAGGTCCAAACTCTGCGGTCGAGCAATTTCATGGTGGCTAGGAGTTGTAAAAGCGACATCTGCCGATTGCACTTCTAGGAAGCGCTTCGGAAAACATCTGCCGAGAACTACTATAAATCTCAATTTTCTCGAGTTATTAAATTCGTAATTATTTCGGCAAAAGGTCGAAATAATTATAAATAATTAAGTGGAAAATATATTTTATAGAAATACGCGCGAGTAACGGAGGGTTAAAGATTCTAGTTCGTATAATGAAATTATTCAAAGTTTTCCAGGCCTAGTTTGCATGGAATCGAATACTTAAGACGAGAATTGGAACAAGCAGCTAATTGGCAAACGTAGCTAGCCGATGATCGATCGCAGTTAAGAAACCGCTAAAGTAAAGAGAGCGAAAGCTGTACAATCGATCACCTGTTCTGTTCTCTCGTGCAACTTTCCAGTGTCTCGACACGGCAATACGTCAATTAGAACCCTTTACCGGTAATGGAATTGAATTTCGTTCGTGTAGGGGGAAACATTAGGAATGCAGCTCGTGCTTGCATAACCGTAATGTATACAAATTGATGGTATGTAGGTAACATCTAATTAGAACGCTATCGTACAGCAAATTGTATTATAATATCTTCTCCGCTATCCTTGAACGCTTTTAATTCATTTTTTATTATAGGCCTCGTCTGTTCATTTAGCGTTCGTTACTTATAGTTATTTTAAAATTAATTTCTCATAAACCACTTTCTTTTTATAAAATATACTAATTAATAGTATGCATTTATCAAATATGTTAATTAATAGTATACCTTGAAAATTGATTCGTCATACACCACTTCTTTTACGAAATATGCTAATTAATAGTATGCTCTCATTAAATATACTATATAAATATACGGTACTACTATACTATAGTATAGTATACTACTAGCTATACTATAGTATAGTATATTTATATACTATACAATAAATATAGTATACTATACTATACTATACAAATAGATTTTTATTAAATATACTATTATGTAAATTTTATGACAGGGATTTTATTTTCATTTATTTTGAAGCATAACGCGAATTTCTTTTATATCATATACCATAAATTTAATTACTATAATTTGTGTCATATTTGATATTTTTTATGGAATTAGTTGTTAATAGCGAGAAATTGTACGTCTGGTATATAGCATAAGTCAAAATTGTTAGAATGTACAAATTTTTTATTTGCACTCGAAAAAAGAGAAAACATGCAAAAGTTCTGACCTAATATTGCCTACACAATAAATATAGATTCATTAACTCGTGTATGTATAATTTTCTCAAGTTCTTTTTACGTATATTTTATTTTCGTTACATAATTTTAGTTTGATCAATTTTTGATCTCTTATAAGGATAACATAGCAAGTTATATTTATCAATTTTTTTTTTTATTAGGGTAACTAGTTATTTTTTGATAATTGAATATCTTTATACATTTTTAAATGTAATTTTTACTAATCTATATTTTGTGTATTTTATTTTTAGTTCATTAGCCATGACAGTATGAAATAAATTAATTTATTAATTAATTAGCTCGATAAAGCATATGTTGTGTATACATAAGAATTTCACTGTATTCACACGTTTCTCTCTCATCCAATTATTTATCACATGACACTACAATTGAGCCATTTATTTTGGAAGTGGCCTAGGTCCATTTATATTTAAATTGAGATATTTAAGAATTTGTTTCAATGAAATTAAAAATGTACGTATAGAGTGCCAATGTATCACACTTTTGAATCTAAGGGAGTTAAATTTACAATTCCTATTAAAATACTAGCAATTATTAAGCGAATAACATGCTTTCTTACTCGGAATGGACTTAAGCTACTTTCAAAATTAACAACTAGATTCGAATTGAAAAACCAATATTCAATTTATTGTATATTTCATTACAATACTTGAAAAATACCATTTATGCAATTCAAGAAATCTTCAAACTGTATAAATTACATAACAATTTACTGCTCATCTACATTTTGTGTATACGAGAGGGATTTGAAAATGTCAAAATGCTTTAGTAGTATATATCATGTTAATACTAATTAATTATTGTATTACTAATTAATAATTCATTGTAATTACCATCATCACTGCCTTCGTACATTTGAAAATCCATAGTTTGTGACTTGGCCACTTTCAAAATCAATTTTTCAACTATCAAAATAACTGCGAAAATTTATATTTCCACGATTATCGTATACTTTAAATATACTTAGTCGTTAAATGTTTTTTGATACAGTTAATTTCAAGTGGATCATGTTACTACAATTAACAAATGGATTTAAGCCACATTCAAAATAAAAGGCTCACAGTATATCTTTCTACATGTGTTTAGGTACTAATTCAGTTTATAATCAATAAATATTAACGTGTACTTTGCGAGATACAACGAATGATTAGTATTAGGTACATTCACCTTTCATGCTCGCCGACAATCTTCCCGGAAATGTGAATACGCGTGAATGCGAGGTCGCAAACGCAGCCGCGGTCTCTTATGTGCAATATTGAGTCACCTGTCAGTAAAGTTTTAAGAAATTCTTTCGATGACCCATAGGTGAGTCACAGCTGTCCCGATTGTACTGAATCTCTAATAAATTTTCAAAATATGGAACTCCTGTATTCACGGTTTCAATTATTCAATTATTGACCGGAGAAAACAGTGATGCGCGGAAAAGAACCTTCAGTGCATATCAGTTTTTAATTGGTAAGTTTTTGAATTTGGGTTATAACAAATTTGGAAATTTGAATATTCGGAGATTTGGCGATTTGGAAATGAGAAAATTTAGAGAATTGAAGAATTTAGAAATTTAGAAATTTAGGAATTTGAGATTTGAGAATTAAAGGATTTAGAAACTTGGAAACTTGAGATTTGAGAATTGAAGAATTTAGAAACTTGGGAATTTAGGAATTTGAGAATTGTAGAATTTAGAAATCTGGGAATTGAAGACTGAGAATTGAAAAATTTAGGAATTTGAGATTTGAGAATTGAAGGATTTAGAAACTTGGAAACTTGAGATTTGAGAATTGAAGAATTTAGAAACTTGGGAATAGGAGATTTGAGAATTGTAAAATTTAGAAACTTGGGAATTGAACGCTTGAGAATTGAAGAATTGTAGAATTTAGGAATTTGAGATTTGAGAATTAAAGAATTAGAGTATTTGGAAATTCGAAAGTTCAGATATTTAGAAATTTGAGAATTTGACTATGTGAAAATTGAGAAATTATAAAAATTTTAGGATTTAGCAATTTGAAAATTTGAAACCTAAGAAATTTGGATTTCTGAAAATTTCTTTTGGCGATTTTGAGAATTCAAGAGTTTAAAAACTTGAGGATGTTTAAATTGCTAAACTTAGGAACTAATAAACTTTCACGTTAACAAAATTACATTCTTTCAAATTTAATAACTTGCAAAATTATAAATTTCCAAATTTAAACCTTCAGAAATTTAAGAGTTTCTGGGTTTCAAAATCTGAGGATTCAAAAATGTAAAAATGTAAAAATTTTGTAATCACGAACTTTAGGAATTTGAAAGTGTAAAACTAAAGGATTTGATATTTGAAAGTTCGAAATTAGAGATATACAAATTTAAGTATTTGAAAGTGGTAGACTTAGAAATTTGAAAATTTAGTAATGTCAAAATTAAGATATTTGGATGAATAAGATTTAGAAATTTGGAAGTTTTGGGATTTGAAAATATGGAGATTTTTTGTATTTGGGATACGGAAATTGCATTTTTACATTTTTGTACATCCAAATTCCGAAATCCTTGGTTTCCTAAATTTCGAAGCATTGAAATTTCCAAATTTCTCCACTCTCAAATCTCTAGATGCTCAAATTCCTAAGTTCTGAAATAGTTGCACTTACAAATCCCTAGATTTCCATATTTCATTGCTTCCAAATTCCTCGGTCTCTAAACGTTTATACTCAAAAATTTCTAAACCTACAAATTCCTAGATTTTCATATCCCTAAATCTTCAAATCTCATTGTTCCTAAATTTCTAAGTCCCCAAAATCCTACATTCTCAAATTTCTATGTACCCATATCTCTAGACTTCATGTCTCTCTATCTCCAAGTTCCTAGATCTCCAAACTTCTAAACCTACAAATCCCCAAATTCCTAGATTCCTAAAACCTATAAACTCCCCAAATTCCTAGGTTACAAAATTTATGTCTCCAAATCCTTAAATTTTCATGTCCTATTTCCAAATCTCAAAACCCCCAAAGTCTAAAGCTCCCAAATTCTTGAATTCCTAAATCCCTAAATCACAAAATGAAAATTCCTAGATTTTTATATCCGTAAATCTCGAAATACCAAGTTTGTCAAATTTTCAAATTTCCAAAACTCCCTAAAATCAACGAATCCGAGGTCTCTCTATTTCCGAGGTTCCTTTATTTCCTGTATTTCCCGCAGAGAATCCAGATTTGCTCTTGTCTGTATGCTCGTTCTAAATACACATACATATGTATCTGTCTGAACTATATTTTTTGATCGAACGTACCTGCTCAACTCATGCGTAACGTATTGAGAATCGAGCACTTTGTGAATTATTGGTGCAACACTCGATTCGAGTCGTTTACTTTTATTTTCTGTCCCTGCTGCCCCGAGGCTTATCTCATAGTAAACTGCGGCGTCCCATAGCTTCGGGGCACCGTTTTGATAGAAATAGGCACTGTCGTGTACACAAGCTCTGAAATTTCAGGGATGAGAGTACACGCTTATTGAAAAGAAATGTTTCATACAGTGACCATAAGCAACGGTGTTATGACGTAAAAGTCAAAATCAGTAGGTTAGATATCCTCTCTATTGATTATGGCCACTGCGCTACTTTTGACCACTTGTGCAATAATTTCTTTACTTCTAACTTGTCTGCAATTTATATACACTCATAGGATATAATCAATGTTATTAACACGAGATTTAAGGACGTTTGATGAGCACTTATTTTTAAATTGAAAAAGAAAAATAAATAATTGGGGGAAGGTACATAAACTAGCTTATGCAATTCTTTACGCTGACAAGAGTTAAGTTACCTGACAATTTGACGAAAGCTTAGGAATTTCGGGATATGGTGATTTCAGGGACATAATGATATCAGAATATAGAAATTTCGGGACATAGGGATTCTAACGTATTAGAATTTGAGAATGTAGGGGTTTCGGGACATAAGGATATCAGAATATAGGGATTTTGGGACATAGGAACTTCGGCATGCAGGAATTTCGGGATATGGTGATTTCAGGGACATAATGATATCAGAATATAGAAATTTTGGGACATAGGGATTCTGACGTATTAGAATTTGAGGATGTAGGAATTTCAGGACATAAGGATATCAGAATATAGAAATTTCGGGACATAGGAACTTCGGTAGATAGGAGTTTCAGGATATGGTGATTTCAGGACATAACAGTATCAGAGTATAGAGACTTCGGAATGTAGAGATTCCTGGGTATAGGAATTTCGGGATATAGGGATTTCTGGACATGTCCGAGTATACAGCCCCTAGCCATCGAATTAGGACCACTACAAATTTTCAGAATTTTTCACGTTCTCTATAAAATTAAAAGGTCTGTTCAAATTGTAATGATATAATGTATTACTACTAACATGATACACTACTACTGTACATAACATTAATAACACATGTTAACATCTTGCATCTTGTATCCTTTCCGGTATGCTCCGTATACATTGCTGGATCATATGTTTTATATCTTCATTATTTTTCCAAATATCTTTTAAACTCAGATAATATGATTGAAGAGTTGTAAACTAGTCTTTAGAGTAGGTTCCAGACATTTTCTATGGCATTCACCAAATTTGACCTCATGCACTATCACTACTCGAGCCTAACGTAAACGATCGCATAGACCTTAATCGCTTATCATCTACACAATTTGATTATTATCACAATAGTAACAAGTCAATTGCTATGCATATATCGTTATCAACGTATTTAGTAATAATTTTGCATGACCTAAGACAATTTTCCATATATGACATAAAAGTGAAATTTTTGTACGTGGTCCTAATTCGATGGCCAGGTACTGTAGGTATTTTCGGACATAGCAATTTCGGTGTATAAAGGTTTCGAGACATACTGATTTCAGGACATAATAATATCAGAATATAGAGATTTTAGGACATATAAATTTCGGGACAACGAAATTTCGAGGCCTAGGGAATTCAGGATTTCACGATTTGAAAAATGAAAGGAAATATTGAGATTTGGACATTTTCAAGCTTACATATGTGTTCGTTTTCCAAAGGCCTACGTTATAGACGAGTGTGCACGCAGTTTGAGATACATCAGATGGTTTTGATAGTTCGAGTACGTTTAAAGGCATCTCTGATGTTGTCGAGTAGCAGGAGATCGTCGGGATGCTCGAAGTCCTTGAAGACTCGCATTCGGGTCAAACGACAGGAAATTTTGAAATACCTGACACTCGACCGATATCGATGTTCGTCACGTTCTCAAAATACACTCTAGCTGGCTGTATCGGGACTAGATAATGTCCGGAGCGTATCCATTTGCCCTTATTACTTCGACAAATGAGCGAATGAGAGTCTCTGGCTTGCCTTGACGCTCCTTACAAATCGATCCAACTTCCATACGATTATGCCTCCTGGCTATATACTCTGTGGCGTGTAGCTGCTGGTACACGCGAAAACATGCTAATTCTATGTGCGAAAATAAATTGGACACGTAAAGTATGATTTGCTGGAAGCTTTTCGCGAAAATCGATTCGGAATACCTATATAGTATGTATACCCTTCGTGCCTCGCTTCGTAGTTAGAAAACTGCGCTCTCTATGGGGTATCAAACTTTTTATGACTAATCGATTTTTCAAATTTAATATTTAGTTAATGTGAACGTGTAAAAGTTAAATTTTTCAAATTCATAGGTTTGAATTTTTTAAAGAACGGAAATTTAAACATTTGTAAATTTCTGGATCTGATGGTTTGAAATCTTAAAAACTTGTACATTGGTGAACTAACTCGAGGAATTTAAAAATTTTGTATTTTGATAATTTGGAAATCCATAACCTTTGAAACTTGAAATATTGTAAATTTGTAAAGTTGAGCTTTGAAATTTTTTAAATTTGCAGATTTGCACGTCTGAAGATTTGACTCGTTCAAAATTTGAAAACTTGTAAGTTTATAAACTTCAAAATTTGAAATTTTTATAATGTAAAAATGTGTAAATTTGCAAATTGAAAGATTTGAGAGTTCTGAGTTTTTAAACTTAAAAACCTGAAAATTTGAAATTAGTAATATTTGCTTTGTGACACTGAAAATTACTTTTCCAAAAATGAGAACAAAGCGAATTACTTGTGTACATTTAATTTATTAGTAAAATTAAACTTAATTCACTTTTCTACTATTGATATAAATATATAATATTAAATTTAAATGTAATTTTAAAAATTCTTAATTTACTATTACATGTAAATTATTAAGTAAAATTTGAAATTACGAAATCGTAATTAAATACTAAATACACGTGGGTTTAAAATAAATTTTATGGAACAGGAAACCTTGCAGGCATAAATATTATTCTACATTTTCGATTTATTTTTTCTTTTAAAATTACCATGCCATTTGCTAGTTATATGACGCTCTGCATATGATTATTCCACGTGACAACAAACCGCAACGTACATTATGTGTCATTTCCAGTGTATCGGTTTCGACCTCGGTCACTGGCACAAATTACACAAATGAGAAGTACGTGTGCGTCAACTTATTTCATTTTTTACTCAACCTGAATATATACAATAAGTTTTTTCATTTTCCACTTGTACAAAATATATAACAATAATTTTTTTCATTTTCTTTTTTTGAACAGTTCAAAATCCAGGATTTTACTTTAACCATAAGACCATTGTAACGCAGCGATGGGCAACTGTGAAATTTGACACGTAAATTTGGTAATTTGACAATTTTTTTTCTTCTAAATTTTGTAAATTTGAAAATTTGATACTTGTGTTCTGTGATTCTAAATTTCTATATTCTTGAATCTTCTAAATTTTCTACCTTCTAACTTCCTATATTTCCAAATTAAATTATGTGAACATTGGAAATTGAATTTTTGCATTTCTAAACTTGGAAATTTTAAAATTTGTTATTTCTGTATTTTTAAATTCCCGATTCTAAATTTTGCAAATTTTCTACTTTCTAAATTTCTACATTTCCAGATTGAATAATAAGAAAATTGGAAAATTGAATTTTTGTATTTTTATGTTCCTAAATTTCTAAATTTGTAATCTAGATATTTCCAAACTTAAAAAATGAGTTGCAAATTTAAAAATATTTTTATTTTTGAATTCTTTAAATGTTCTACTTTCCAAGTTTTCAAATCAAAAAAGTCAAATTCAAGTGAAATTGAAAAATGTTTAAGTTTGAAATTTGCTTATTGTTTTGAAACAAAAAAAATGTTAACAAAAATTTATTGAATTTCAATCAAATTTTAATAAACGCTAATTTTATTAAATTTCAAACTTTAATAAGAATTTGTTTATTTCCCAAATTAACATATCTCTAAATTTAAAAACAGGATATTTCCAGCATCAAGCTTGAAAAAATAGATTATTAAATTCCTACATTTCTTTTTAATATTTAAAAGTTGAAAAATTTGTAAAATACAAAACTTTTGAAAACCTTCAACTTCTCGAATCTAAAATCTGCAAGCATGCCAATTTCTCAATTCAATATTCTAAATTTCCAATGCATCATACTTTTAAATATCTAAAACTGTAATAACATGTATAGTACTGAGTGGCTAAGATAAAAGAGGCTCTGGACATCACGTGATCTCTCTCGAGCGTTCAATTCAAATATCACGTACAGTACTCCTTTTATCTTGGTCACCCAGTACTTACACGTTCGAGGAAAAAAATACACGAATTGACACGTTGTAGTTAGTTTGTCTATAAACTATTTCGAAGTATATTCGTGTAACCCTAATGTTTGTGGATAATGTGTTTTTTCAGGTGGCGTGGGGTACGGCAGTGATGGAATTACAGAGCTGGCTGCTCTATCATCTTGTAGCCGTAACCGACTGTAATCAAGGTACACAAATGTTAACTGTATAATGCTCCGAATCATTCCCATGAACGAGAACATCAACACCAACATGCACGTCTTTCGACATCGTTCAACGTCGCTTGATTACCTTCGTCGATACATCACTTTTCTTTTTTATATGTCACGCAATCGTTAATTCATTTTTGTGTCCTTGGTTTATTTTAGTTACTTTTGCCTGAGTTTCAACCGTGCTCATCGAGTATTTCTTTAATTCACTCACAATCCCGTTATCGCCTAGAGGAAACCGCAGTCCACCAATGTTTGATGGTAAGTTTTCATCATTACATCCGTCTTTTACTGTGATCATTAAAACTCCGGATGTTTACGTACCCAAAATATCTAGAGTACATCGGCCGAAATAGCTCAACTGCATCTAATATGAAACACCTGATTTTAAAAGCTTGCCAGAGACAGAGATGTTTTCTTTTCTACGAAGGATACATAACTGAATTAATAAATATTATTAGTTTACCATAATGTGTTGAAATTATGGTAAAAAAAATATGAAAGAGTTAAAGGTGAGTTGAAAAAATGGTATCCAGTATGAAACGCGTGGGAGTGTTAAGAAACATTCATTTTTATTATGAATAAAGGATATTTAAGTTAGAGAGAAAATGAGACAAATGTCTTCTACTGTTTTCGATTTATCTGATGTGATGTTTTTCTTTCTCTGTATGTTGAACACATTGCTCACATGCGAACGTATTGACCCATTTTTTTGCTGTTATTATTACTACGATGTACTGCTCCTGCTCGATGAATAACCGCTTGATAAATAGCCGTTAGAAACAGACTCAGAAGCATTAACAACATATACGCACACATTCAATTGCCTCATTGGATAAGGAACAGAACATGCATGTATTTTCATATTTCTGATTATATCAAGCAATGCTTTATAAAAATTTTTACGTTTTAACTACTCTGAGTAACAATCAATTAAATTACGTATTGTACTTAATTTATATGACCTATGAATAATTATGTAATTAGATAAAATTATATAACAAGTATAAAGTTCTTTTTGTCACGTCAATTTTTAAAAATGTACAGTTTATTTTTGGACTGTGATATGTTGTATTGGAAAAATATAAAAATATGTCAAAAAAAAAGAATATTTTTTTTATATTCAGTTTCGTTTAAGAAAATTTTTCATTGACTTACAAACCATCTTATACGGCACAATTGTACTCATATTAATTGCTTCAACTGAGCAAAGATTAAAACACTTTGACCACCTTAATCATCTACATTATGTTTAAGAATGAATATAAAAAAGTTTAACTATAAACGAAATGAACGTCGCGGTGGCCGCAAAATAGTAGTAAAATTTTGTTTAAGTAAAAGATCTTCTCAGATTTTAATATTAACCGTTTCATCGTTTTTCTTTTTTAACGGAGCAGCATTTTTTCACATAAATCGAGTTTTTAGAAAATTCTGAATAAATAAAAATTACCATGGCAAGTAAAAAAATTCGCAAGATATTTCAAATTATCTCTAAACTACTTTTAAACAATATTCTAACATTATACTTTAATAGCCGATTAAATAAAATGTTCTAACAGATCGATTGACGTGAAAAAATTTATTTTAATTCCATTTAAAAATATGAAGTCAACTTTGATATCGTTTGAAATTTTCCATTTACAAAAGAAATTATTACTATATTATGACTTTCTATACACCGTATAATTTTTGTAAATAATCTTTGGTAATTATATAGAAAAGGGTATACCTCACCGATTTCAAAGACCTTGAAATATGTTGCCAAGGACATCAATCTGAACAACTTTTTCCTATACATATAACCACAGTTCGGTTTTACTTTCAGAGATATTTGTAAAAACATTATCCATATGGGAATTATTTACAAAAGGGCACACACTTTATCAATTTCAGTAACCTTGAAATATATTATTACGGTTGACATTCTGAATAACTTTGTTTATATATCTAATCACCGCTTGACCTTACTTTCAATGATGCACGCCAAAAACTTCAGTTAAATTTACGACATACAATAATCTATAACAGCATATTTTACTACATGTATCTACTTTATCGCCTGTTTTTTTTTTTTAATATCCTTATATAATATATTTTAATATATCACTATTTGACCATATTACGTATGGTGTAGTAAAAAATACACAGTGAAATGTGTACGATTTGGTGCACCAGAAGATTCTTTTAACTATGGAGGCCAAATCCCATATTCCCTGATTCCCTAATTTCCATATTTTGGATGGAAGTCCAGAGGCTCAAATTTTATAATTTTTTAATCTCCAAATTTCGAAATTCGTACGTCATAGAATTCCTACGTTAAAAAAATATTGCATTATCAAATTTTCTCAGATTTAGACTGACAAATATGCAGTATTTCCACATTCTTGAATCCCACATTCTCAAGTTCTCACATTCTCAAACCCCCACATTCCTCAATTCTTACATGCTCAATTTATAAATTCATAAATTTCTAAATTAACACATTTGCAAATCTCCACATTCTCAAATTATCGCATTTTCAAATCTACACATATATGATCACATTTCCAAATTCTCAAATTCTTAAATTATTTCATTTCTAAGTCCCTTAATTCTCAAGTTATCACATTTGTAAGTCCTCCAATACCCGAATTATCTCATTACCAAATCCCCCAATTCTCGAATTCCTAAATTTCATATTTCCAAATCCCGAACTTCTGAATTTGAGAAATTCTCAATTTCGAAACATTTTCTTACAGGAAGCCAAATTTGCTCCTGAGTGTAGTTGAGTATATTATACAACAGATATTCTTTAAAAAAATTAATAATAATAACCCACTGTATGTGTAGCGACAACTAGAAACAGGCAAACCAATACGAATGAGCGCGCGTTACATTGGCTGCTCGATAAATATCCGTTTTCTCGAAAAGCTTCAAAAACTCCTAAATACTTTACATAGACAGATTTTGCTATTTACTTTGTGAAATATTTTGGTGTTTCATATTAGATGCTGTTCTATAGCAAGTACAATTACTCTAAATACGAAAGACGATATAAAAGTAATACCTCCTATTTTTTATTTATTTGAAATCTGTAATCTAAAGAAAACGATAAATATGATCGTGATTTTGTCAAATTATGACCGAATGTTTATGGAAAATTCAAAGATACCTCGATAAGGTAATTTTAATACCTCTATAATTTATAAAATACCTCGATAATTTTAGCAATTTCAGTTCTTCAAAAAAATGCAGGTACTACTTTTGTATTAATCCTTGTAACAATATGTGAACATATGCATAGATGTAGTATAACTTAGCTAGAAATTTTTAAATAACTTAAAACAGCAACAACGAATGAAACTATAACAAGTTCCTTGTTTGTAGTATAAATATACACGAAGAATAACATATGTAATAGTGATATAGGATAGAATATAATTTTTATTATTTAGATTAAATGTGACGATTCCATAATTCAAATTGCAATGAACTAAGAATATGTTATAAGGGATGAAGCCTATATTGTACCCCAATAATGTTTTTGTCTCTTATAATAACGAAAGGGTTAAGATTAACCTAATCTAACCCTTTTTAATCGAAGTTCAATGAGACTCCACATAAAATTAATACTAAAACGGAATCCGTCATAATGGCGGACCTTAGATTTCTTATTCCAAATTACAAAAATTATTAAGAAGCTTTTATCAAAATATTAACTTCTGTTGAGAAAAAAATCATTGTATAAACTAGTTAGTTTATTTATTTTTGTACTACAGTTTAAAAGATAGCTGGTCATTAACCAGTAAATCTAGTGTTAAGGAATATTGGTGAAAGATTTTCTACTTATGAAACATGATCTATTAATAGTGATATTGGTTAAAGATCCAATTTGCGATGCTTGAATTAAAAAGGTAAAAATACTTCGATGAGTATAGCATGTCATTAAACCGAAGGGAATTAACGTATTTAAGCTCGTTCACATAAATTCCACATTCTTGTTTATACTTTACGACAGGAGTCATCAAACACTTTGAAAAACGGCCCGCTTTAATATTTTCAAAAAGCAATATTTTTCTTGAAAATTTATTAGAACATTAATTTACATTGCATGTATAAATAAATATAGTTTCTAATGAAAAATATCTACATTTAAATATCATAACTAAAATTCAAAACTTAATATTAATATTTCTTATATATAAAAGTCGGGGAACATCTTTGGAGGGTCGTAGTTTGGTGACCGCTGCTTTATGAGATATTATATTTATCCGAGTATATTTAAAATTTCAATTGTATAATTGCTATAAAAATTCAATATAAGTGGCATATAATGTTTTACATAACGTATTTTATTATAGATCATCACATTAGAAACATTATTTAATAATTCTTAATAATAGTACTAATACTGATTGCTGTATTAACGCGTTGAATATTGTAGCCTGAATTACAAATTTAACGTCTCCAAATTATTAAAAGAAAATTGTGAATATCATTGATATTATACTAAATTAAAATTCCGTGACCAATATCGATACAGAAAAATGTCAAAGGAGAAAGATATATGGTTTAAAGAGTACTATATTCGTAAGATAAAGTTCTCTTTAAAAGGGTAGTGATCCATATGCATTTCACGATTGTATTTGTTTTCTTAATAGAAATAATTTTTTTGCACAATTGAATTCCTCTCGCCATTCTACATAAAAAGTATTGGAGTACAATAGTGAAAAATTATTAGTTATCGAGGTATTTTAGGAAAATATCTTTACTGAAGATATTAAAACGCTTCTTCATTACACTGCACACATTTCAGACAACTCTTTGCAATTGTTTTCATAACTGAGTTAAGACGATCTGTTTATTGTTGCACATTCCATTACGCATTCTTTTAGATGCTCTACAGAATTTATAGGATTTGAATAAATCTCATATTTTAAATAACCACATAGAAAAATTCAAGGGATTTAGATTAGGTGAGGGAGTGACCAAGAGGTACGTGTGCCAATAAGTTTATTCTCATACTTATTTTTTAAATATTATGACTCTTGAATTGTATGCAAGTGCGCCATCTTACTAGAAGAATTCCAAACTTACTTGCCATGAAGTGCTTATGCATCTTTTTCAATAACATTTTCTTAAAATACCTTGATGAATAATAATTTTTTTACTATTGATCCCCGACATATTTTTACGTAGAATGGATAAAAGAAATCCAACTGTATAAAAAGATCATGCATTTCCATAAAAAAAATAATTCAGTTGTTCCATGCATATGTTCCGCTGCATTTTTAAAAATTTGGTCCGCTGAATATAGTACTGTTTAGATCATTCACCTTTCTCCTTTGCTATTTTTCTGTATTACAACTTGTAACAGAGTTATAATCTACAGTTGCGTGAGCCATCCTGTATAAGGTTGTCCAAAAAAGTTAGGACCAAACTTATACCATGTGTTACTGAAATTAAATAGATGAAATAAGTTCATATAAACTTATGTCCGAAGATACTTTATTGAAAAGATATATGCCTTCACAGATATTTATGATTTATTATCGCGGTCGTAAAAAATGTTCGAAGCTCTGCAAGAACACAGACTTCCATTCGTCGAATTAGTTGCCGAATTTTTTTAAATATTCCAACTGTATTGGAAACAATAGTAAATGCATTTTGAATACATTTCCAAAGTTATTGTTCATGTAAACAATAACTATCATTGAGAATTATATGTATACATATATAATTGTGTATTTTTGTATTTTTAGTTTTGTCCATGAATCTGTGACAACGTAACTTCAAAAATTCACTTTTTGTGTTAATGACGGATTTACGATCACAAAAGTCGTACGTTTCGACTACAAAAGTGTTATGAAAAAATGAATACTTTAAAAGTTTTTGGAAATAACGTTTTGATTTTGTGAAATTTATTGAGAATCATAGAACCCTAACTAGACGCATTGTCTGACTCCAACTTATTGTTTTTAGAGTTACGTTGTCTAACACTAAAGACCTCGATTTTCGGACATAAGTTTAAATGAACATTTTGCATATGACCTCGGTAATATGCAGTATAAGTGTAGTCCCAATCCTTTCAGACACCCAGTATATAAATAACCATATACCATGTTTAATATAAGAGTTTCCCATTTATCATTCTTATTTACAACAACGTATATAAAGTGATTACCCTTTTATGTAAAATCCCTTGGTAAGGGTCTCCCTTTAAGGACCGAAAGGTCGATTATATTGCAGAGTAATCGCTTTTTATAAATGATTATAAATAAAGATGAAAAATGAAGTTACCATACTTCATTGTAATGTACTTAAACAGATTATTTAACAAAATTTAAGCAATGCTCTTAATTTAGAATATTTAAAAATGCTATATGAATTTTTTTAAATTTATTATTCTCTAAAAAACTGGATATGAAAATATAAAAAGCACGTTAAAATATTAACAGTTAACAGTTAAGACCAAACGCAACTTAAGCATCGTCGGAAAAATTCAAACGCTATCGTAAAATTACTTTAGCGTGATAGAATTAATTCTGATGGAGAAATAAGGAACTGAAATTCTAAGCTATGGCTCTGTAAAGAAGTGTTTCAATGTACTCTATGCCAATGATGGGCAGATCACGTACTCATCCGAAAATTCACGTGCCACCGGTATGGTCGGTAAGTGCAGTGATAAGGTATCAGATATCAGAGGCGATATCAAGTTTAAAAATTTAGGAATTTGCGAATTTGAAAATCTAGAAATACAGACATTTCTATCTCCAAATTTTTAATTTTTCGAATTCTTAAATTTAGAAATTTGATAATTTGTCAGTTCTATATTCGTATTTATCCAAATTTCTAAATTCAGAAATGTAGAAATATTAAAATTCCAAATTTTTTAATTCGCACATTGAGAAACTTAAAAGTTTAAAAATATAAGAATCTCAAATCTTCAAAATTAAAAGGTTAGAAATTTGGAAATTTCATATCCACAGATTTTCAAATTTTTAATGTAGGAATTTAGAAGCTTCGAAATTAATAATTTGCAAATTAGAAAACTTTTAATTTAAAAAATCAACTATCTCATTCACGAATACATATCGCTTGCACATCCATGCACTGCACCCTCATGGTCGAAGTTGTCCATTACTATTCCATGCAAAATATCAATGTCGGTCAAAAGATATTTTGAACAACGAATAAATTTCAATATGTTCACGTCAGTCAGCCGAATTGCTACCGCTTTTGTTTCGATTACAAAAACAAAAATTCACACACGAATACGTAACCATACCATAGATATCATCTCTACCATCCCACATACGAAAATCTAATTTTCAGACTACTAACACAAAATACGTTTATAAATCAATATTTGCTCATGCGTTTCGTTTTAATGGCTTAAATTTCGTGTTTAGAAAGGAAGTAGAATAAAATAATTTTTCAACACATTGAAATCGTTGTACTTCTTAAAATAATGGTTACTTTAAATTGCTTGAGGTGCCAAACAATTACTGTAAATCCAATTCTAATGATTTAAATTTCAGATATTGCTAAACTTAAGATTTTTATGAAAGATAGAAAAAATGTTTTTTTTTTGGTATGGCATATATATTATTAACGTGCATGCACTATATGTATCTTTGGAATACGCATTATGCATCTCTTTCAAAAGAACATTTTTAATTTACTTTTTTTTTTAAATACTTTAGCAATATGTGAAACGTAGGAAATTAAAACTGAATTTATAGCAGATACAGTTAAGAAAAATAGGTCGATTAATATTCTTTTCAGATTGAAAATTACATTTTCGTACGCTAGGGTGGAAGAGATATAGAACTCTATGAATCACATACATACAATCAATAATGAAGTAATAACAGTAAATGTATAGCGAATGAAATTTTATCCGCTATTCATTATTCCAACAGGCCCCAAAACTGCAATATATCGAAACGTATTTTTAAAACAGAATGGAATGATCCTGAGCGCCAACTTCATAAAAAATACCAGGACTTAATAAAAACCGTCATAAATATCAACCTACGAAATGTATGCAAGAAACCTTCGATAAAATTAAACCTCTAAATTGTCTAACAGAACACTTCCACGTATAAGAAAACCATTATCTAAACAAATAGTTTGGAATGTAATAAATGAAAAATCAGAAATTAAATTTAAACCATCGCTCTGTAATTTATAGTCAAAGGATTAATTATCGTCTCCGATCTGCACCGTTCTTCCGATCCTGAACGTATTAAGAATATCGTAAATATGTTTACACAGTAGGGGTTAATAATAACCGGGGAATGTTACAATTAACGATGTACGAACATTATTGTTGGACATATTACAT
The DNA here is from genome assembly GCA_945859555.1 of Megachile ligniseca. Classification (NCBI taxonomy): domain Eukaryota; kingdom Metazoa; phylum Arthropoda; class Insecta; order Hymenoptera; family Megachilidae; genus Megachile; species Megachile ligniseca. The sequence continues at coordinate 2,633,010 of OX243778.1, forward strand.
GCAGACACGAGTATTTTTACTGTACCAGTCGAAACATGTTGGTATATTTACACACGATTCGACTGAACTCGGCTCGATGCCCTCACCGAACAGAGGGTCGATTATTCAAGCCGTATCTCGTCAAGTAAATATGGAATTTCTTTTTTAGTGATGCAGTCGGCGACTACACTGAACGGCGGATCTTATCCAGCCGGCGGCACCGGAAGTCGCGCTCGTGATTTAGGTCTTCGAGCCCAGAAAAAACTGCTCGGCAGAGTGGTATCTACCGGGGCCGGAAGATCTCTTCTGATAGACGATGCCACCACGTCGCTTCTGGACAATCTTTACAAGCTCATGGAACGAGCAGCGAAAGCTAATCCTAACTTGGACAAAAAGCAGCCTGAAAAGGTTTTAAAGAACATCGTTAAGCTATCCATCAAGGTACGGTATCTCGAGTTCACCCCTTGACACAGATATGCAAATTACTGCGGTTTTCAATAAACACCAGAACGATCCTTTCTTTCTCTGTTTTTATAGATAGGTCTTTTGCAACGCAACCAACAGTTGAACGTCGCTGATGACGCCAAACTCGCTGAAATAAGGACTACCCTCAGAGCCGTGGCGATGTCTGTGGTGTCGTTTTACGAACTGGAGTTCAGTTTTGATAGGGCGTATTTAACTAAGTCATTAGAACGCTGCCGAACCGCGATACAAACTCTTATTAAGCCGCATCTCACGGATAAATCTCAAGATCGATGCGACCAGGTGTTCGATTTTCTAACGCACTCCGATTTCTTGGACTCTGTCTTCAGACAAGACTCTGAGCTCAGACCTATCCTGGGGATGCTAGTCAGTGATATAAATAAGGCCTTAGATGCTGGGCATCTTTGATTCCTTTCTTTTTTCAAATGCAATTACTTCTACGTGATCAATTGAAAGAAAGAGAAAATTGGTAAGGAAATGTGGAGTTGAAGTATAAATGAAATTCATGTACTTGCAAAAATGTTATGATAACACTGCGCAACAAAATTTAATTTTGTGTTTTGCAATAACCAGTAAGTGATTTTTCGAGACTTTCATGCATCGGTTAAGAATCTTAAACCGCTTTCTCCCCATCTTTAGTTTTTGAGAAATTCAATTTTGAACGAAAAGTGCAATTTTCAAGTTCAACTTTTTTTGTGCTTTAACTATTGAAATTATATGAATTTTTTTTAGGAAAATGATTTTGGATATATACATGATTATGTATATATTACAAACAAACTGCAAAATATGGCAATGTATACTAATACGTTTTAGGCAATCTATGAAATAAAATATATTTTATATTTTGCCTATGCAAAATACATACATTGCCAATTTGTGATTGATCAAAAGAATGAATTAATTCGTAGTTTGTCATATCCTTCTTTTATTGAACAAAAATTAATTCATGTTATAGTGAATTTGGTTAAGATATAATTTTAAAAAAAGTGTGATGGACAGTTTTAAGGGTCTTCTTAAAATTATGAGATTAGTAATATATACTAAGCTCATATTTAAAACAAACCAATATTTGTAGTAGTATATGATGTTCCATATTAGAGAATATTATTTAAAGAAACAAATCAATATCCACAAAGGTGATATACCGCACAATGTTCTTGTAAAAAAAAAAGAATACAGAGGTATTGCATATTACCAACTTCATATTTTTAAAGATGTCCCTTCAAAACTGTGCACAGCCAATGAAAACATAAAAAATGAAACCTAATTCATTTTGAATTAGTTGAAACTAAAATAGTTGTAAGTTTGGTTAAGTTATATTTTTAAAAAGTTGTACATTACATTAGGACTTTGCCTAAAGTTTAAGTATTTCATACATTGTCTAAGTAATATATATATTATCTAGGAAATGCAGGAAATAATAGTTCGAAAATATTATATTTTGTACATTGCCTGGCACATATTTAGTTCCTCAATCAAAAATGAACTGTTTTGTAGCTTTATTTGATAACGGTCGCAAAAGATCATAATTTTCAAGATATACTAAAAAATATTTGAACAAATTGGCACGTGACGTATATCTTATCGCGACGAGTATTTACAAAATCTGCAAGAAAAGTTGTATGACTTTTATATTTAAAGTACAATAGATTCTTAAAATTTAGAAACCGTTTTTTCAAAATTGAATTTCTCAAAAACTAATGATGATTTGAAGAAACAGATTTCTCATGTAATTAATACATAAGAATTTACAAAAATCGCTGATTGGTTATTGCAAAACGAAGTACGCGTTGCACAATGTAATTAAAGGAAAGATGGCGAGTTTCTTTCCTGATTAGTTTTTAAAGAATGAAAAATTCACATGTAGTACAGTTACTTATAATTATCGATAACTATGTTTTCAAATGCAAGAAGACAAATTTTGAGATACAACAATGCTCACCAATTTATGCAATAATTGTGAAATACTCTATTTATTTTCAGAATGTATATTATACGATCGGTGTATATTTATTTACGATACTTGAGTGTTAGGAGCATACTCAGTCTGGGAGATATAGTGCGGTCGTAAATTAAAAAAAAATGAAATGGGGACACCTGTCCATGTAATTGCGCTGAAGGCCGTACTTTAAATATCAGGCTACGCCCAAAAAATTAATATCAGGGTTATATCGTACGGTCCTGAATGAAACTCGAGCTACTTATCACCGAAAAATTTGTTGTGTCTTTTTTTAATTTCTTGTGCTTTCATACTTCAACGATTTTACGGCCACAATATATATCTCAGACCTAGTGTACCAGTTGTCGATCTATACCAAAAAAAGGAGAAATGAGCTTATTTATGCCCAAGCATGGGCTTTTATAGTAATGATGATAAAATAACAACTCATTAGTTCCAACAGAATGACGCGTGAAAGAAGCAATTTATTATCGTTGGGATCACGCTAATATAGACACGTGCTCCGAAAAGAAGATGCCTTTCAAAGGTTTCATCTTCTGCTCGTCAAAGAGAGTCTGGGTCTCTTCACGTGTCGGCGAGTGTACACACGGGGCAAAATTGACCTCCGTTTTTATTCAAGCTGCGCCTCAGTACATTGTCAACACACACACATAATAAACACAACATATCTAACGTAGTCATGGCTAAGCCTGAATCATTTACATCACATGTGTTTTGTATGCATTATACACGTTTTACACATTCTTTGTGATGATTCTAAATGAAATGCAAATATTGTATCGATATACCATTAATAAATTATTTATAAGGAGACAAATTTTTGCTGTTTTTTTTTAAGTCATATTTTGTTTTCTAAGCGTTATTACTTCTTCTCTCGGTTAGAAGAATTGATAAATACATTTTCAATCTTGGCATGTTTATTTACATTAATTATTTAGCACATTCGCACACACAAAATTACAATATTGCAAAATGTACGTTTACCGTCCAAGTAGTATTATTTATGAGAAACATTTAATATTTAAATCACCAAATAAACATTTAAAAGAAAAAAGTAATATGATTCACTATTGTAATGGGTTCAAACAGAATGTTGTATGTATTTGTTTAAAAAATTTGTTATTACAATAATTTGTTGAAACGTAACAAGAATTAAGCTGACCGTAAATTTATTACAAGTTTCTATGCACACATTTACTTGCACTGGATGATTTTCTAACAATGAAATATACTGTAAATTTTTGAAACAAAATATTTAAAAGAGCTTAAGATGTTATTTATTACATTGTCCCTCTATTCTTAACACAGATGATAAATACTTCTGTAATAACATTTTATTATAGATCTAGGAACACAACCATACAGAATAATGATAACAAATTAAATTACACTTTTATAACGAAAAAAAAAAAATACATATAACACGTTCATCTCTGAACAACAGAAGATATCTGTTAAGAGATACAAGGACAAATAGGTCGACATTACGCATTCTTTGATTTCTTACAAAAATTTTCTCTAATATCTCTTACGGTAAGCATAATACACGAGAGAACATTTTGCTGTTATAATAATGCAGTGATTACAACTGCACAAAATTGTTTTATAACTTATACATATACTTCAAGTATAAAAATTATTTATTTATACCTTTCCTATTGCATTATTTGAGATAAAATATGTGATACTTAGATTTTATTATTTGTGATATCAGTACGACAAATTAGGACGTTTTAAGATGGACATCGTGTTGTGTATAGAAAATAGTTGTTACTTAAAACATTTTATATGAAAGCAATGAACTGAATTTAGCAATTATTATTAAGATAGAATAGTCTAAATGCATAAAATTATGGCAGACATTAAAAACAGAATTACATATTATATTTTGGTTCATAGTATTTATAATAAAAAGTACATCTGATAGTCCATATTAAAATGCATTTCAATGTATTCATTCATTATGTATCATCACATATATGTTTTGTATAGTTTAATTATGAATTTATATAAATACAACACACATTTTTATTTATTATGTTATGTAATGATTTTATGAATATATGTCAACAATTTGTAATCTGTCAATGTACAAGCATACAGAATATATTTTGTTATCATATATTCACCATGATACATTGATAAACCAGTTACTTATTGTTTACATGTTAACAATTTCTCAATCTTCTAAAATGTTCTATTCTAAGCATCGAAAATGCACTTGTATCTTTGCTGCAATAATGAATTCAACTTGTAAGACAAGGAGAAACATAACGGTGAACTTTATCGCTTAAGTACACCAAACTCTTGTATAGCTTTTAAAAATCAAAAGTAAATCTGTCTGCTTTAAGTTTCAAATGGCTGCGCATAAAGTCACTGTCAGAAAATTTAATTCGTAAATGCACATAACTTTTATCCATTAATACTTTAATGTTGTCGAATCGCATAGCATACAGGTAATGAATTTAACTAAATTTGAGCAGTTGTGATTCAAAACATTTGCACTATATTTTTACATTTTTCAAAAACTAATTCTTACAATAAATATATTTAAGATTTTATGTTCGTGACAAATTTGTTTTAAAAGAAAATTACTTGTTAAAGGTGATGAATTATTTTTTTTTTCGTAATTTTTGATTTAACAAAACAATAACAACTACTGTGCACATTTAAAAAATACTTATTGGCTCATGTATCGATCGAAGTTATAGATGGCTGAAGTTGTACTATTTAATACAGAAGTATGTTATAAAGGTTTTAAACAGTCATTGTTTTTCTAAAATAAGCTTTTGTAACATATTTATTGTATATTGTTCTTTTTAAGGCCAGTATTAAAATTTCAACTTGATAAATTGTATCTGATAAAACTTAATGTTCATTGCAGTGTTATTCGTTGACTACTTCGCATATTTTCATTTCTATCAAGAGATGTACATATACAACATAAATTATAAAGAATACATTAAAAATCACACTACGTAAATAATACAAAAATTTAAATCAGCGATCATAACACGTAACATGATTTTCTTCAAAGGTCATTTGTATTATACCATAAAAGAGATTCTCATTCGTTATCTTGTTAAATTTCATACATAATAGCTAATATTAGTGCAAAATTTTACATTAAATAGTAGATAAAATTAATTCAACAACTTTATAACGGTGATGTGAAATCATGATATAAATTATATAAATTGCAAAATCATCATTTATAAGATAATTGTTTTAAATTCAAAATAAAAATTTCAACTTTTCTTTCTCGTTAATGTATAAACGTACTAATGCGATTGCTTAATAAAGCAATCGAGGCAGTCGAGATATATACACTTTTAAAGTTCATTTTCTTATTACATTTGTCTACTTTCTCGTTTTTGTGTGAGGTATAAAAATTTCTGATGAATGCATTTTCTCAAAATTGTAATAAATAGAAAAGGAACAAAATCATATGTATAAGAGATATGAAAGTACCACATTATTGTAATCAGAAAATGTTTCTTAAACTCTAAGGGAGGTGTATATATCCTTTTAGATAAAATCTTGATTATGCATATTTAAATGTACAACTTATAATTACTTACGTAAAAATCGATGCGGCTCTTTATTCGGCTAAAATTAACTTTATTGCCATAATCCTGCATAATTACCATAAAGATTTACAGGAAGTGGTCCACCAGCTGTAAATAGCCGCGTTCCGGATCCATCATAGCAATGAGTATATATAGCAGGTGTATATTTCACGTTTTGGAATCCATCAATGTACTCTTCATCTGGAAACTAATATCATAAAAATAAATATTCTATTCCTACAAAGATAACCAATCTTATTATGCTATTAGTATATTTCTAACATGAAAAAATTGTTATTTCTCTAGCAATTTAATTAAGTATATTTGAAGGATAGATATATAAATGATATAATTACAAATAAGTTATGTTTATATAATAATATCTCGCTTAGTGCTCAAAATAGATACTTAGAAAACAAAGCATTAAATAAAATAGCATTAAATGAAGTCATTTTAACTCATATTAAATAGAGATAAGGAAGGATGCAACTAAAAATATAGAAGATTTACTTTAAATTTAAGTTACATTTTAAAACTTTTCAAGTTTTAAAATTTATTTAAAAGAAAACAGAGTTATACTGAATCAGCATTAATTGAAGTTGTGTAAAATGACGTTTTACGGAACTAATAATTTATAATTGGTGTCATTAGATAAGAAACGAACAGTAATTACAAACATTTGCATTTTTCTTGTGCTTGGTTATAGTTAGAATATGTGATAACAAAAAATGTAAGAATTTCAACTAATTTAGCTATGAAATTTGAAAAAATATTCATAAAAAGAGAATTTATACTTCCGAACAAAAAATTATGGCTAGAGTAGAAGATGCACAATGGCTATCAACTGCCGTTTCTTAAAATGTTTTATAATCTTTAGAAGTTTAAGGTTTTTATGGATATAAATAAATACCCAATATTAATAAATTAAAATCTTTAAGAAGGTTTTTCCCATTGGACATAAGGTTCAGATTATGTGGCATCAGAAGCATCTAACAATAAGACATAAAACAACACTGTTGGAACAGAAAAGTGTTACATGTATACAAAATACCGCTTATTGTATGTCTCCTCGTGCCATACCGAACGAATACTTGTTATGGTTGTTTAAATTTAAATTAAAACTATAGTAGCACTTACCACATATCCTTTTGAAGCTTTTAATACTACGGTCCTATTAGAATTGATTGAAGACTCTAGATACTTTTGCGCTCTAACATCGTAAAACATTAGCATTCCCAACCCTGTTCCAATTGTCAAAACAGAACCTTGGAAACTAGCCGATCGGATTCCACAGCCGCTATATCTGTACAAAAAAATATATTTGGAAAAAATTATATACTTTTGAAAATTTTAATATAATTACGATTATTACATACCGCGAAGGTATTTTTTTTATGGGTTGCAAAGTTCTTGCATCTAACAGTAGAGTATAAGAACGGCAACCTACTGCATAAACGCCGTCATCTTGTACAGCAAGACAAACATTTTCTTGACAAGCTGGTAATTTTCTAGATATTTTTTGTCTGAAAGTCTCGGCGGACCATATATGTATAAAACTATTAAGAGTGAGAGCAGCAATTTCTTTATAGGTCCTATTAAAAGCAAGTGCTCGTACTTTTTGTGCTGATCTACATTCCTTGACGCACACAGGTCGAATCAATCTAATAAAAAGAAAAAGCAAAATAATATCTGAGTTACAAAACATTCTTAATAGAAGCATTTTATATTGTGCAACCTGTGTGTTGGTACATCTGCTTTGTCAGGGGCTTCCGCAAGATCACTGTCTATATGCCATAAAGCCATTTTGGTATCTCTAGCACCAGAAACTAAAAACTCATCATCTAACCAACACATATCGAAGACCCAGTCTCTATGGCCTTCTTCTCCTACACACACTGGATCTAAAGTTGGTAACCTATATATTGCTATTTCGGTACTATTTCTTGCTCCAGTTGATAGAAGAGTTCTATAATATACAGAATAATTTAAAAACAATAACAAAATAGTGTTGCACATTTTAAGCAGCATTAATTCCTCTGATTACATACCTAGAAGGATTTATTTGAACAGAATGTATACCACATTGTTGCTCGGGAACAGCACCACCTCCTGAATTAATTTGCCTTCCATGCAGAGATGGTATTTGGTCTAATTTCTGTGTTGCTACATCATAAACCATCAATTTGTTGCATTTTGTTCCGAATACTACTTGCCTATCACTTAACCATTGAGAACAAAAAACTTTATTCATATTATTTAAGCTAACCGAATATTCTTTGTACAAATCATGAGTTAATATATGTCGAAATCCATATTCCTGATTAATCTTTCGCACTTCTCTTGTATTTGTCTCTCTTGCACGCACATAATCCACAAAATTAAAAGAAGTCTTTAGGTACTGTACTCCTTCACATACTGTGTCTGCTTCATCGTCACTTGATTCATAACAAACAAAATCTTCTGGCTTATCTGGTTTCCGATTTCTTTCTAACCTTATAGCTGCTCTGTAAGGAGAAAATGTGTTGTTCATGTTTTAAAACAAAATATAAAAATTATTTATAATTTACCTTTTAGCATGACGTTCTTCTAAACGATTTCCATTAGCACAAGGAGGACGCGTACCATACACAGGTATTCTTTGCGTTTCAGCCATTGTACACAGATTTTATAATGTATAAATTACGATGCCTTAGAGTAATTAAATGTTGTAGTATATAAAATTGTTTTAATAATTTATTGCAATTAGTCTTGTCTATTTGAGGTGTAAGATTACTTTTGACAACATAGCCTCCAAAATATAATATTAAATATTGTTAATTATCACATCCAATTAAATTGTCCTATCTAGTTGAAACATGAATATGTGTTCCTATTGTTACAGTCAAAGCCAAATATTATTTATTTGACTTCCAAAAGGAACTGTTCAATTTAAAACTGTTTAACCATTGTAATGATAAATAAAAATTTATCATACAACATTGGAACGTCAAAAAATTGAAAATTATTAAAAGAATTCCAACTTTCCGAGATGAAATATTTATAAACGTCGTTGGTATGCAGTGAAATAACAAGAAACTATCTTGGCAGCAGTTCTTCTTTGACTGGAACAAAATCAAATTAAAAATTAAAAAAATTTTTCGGAAATAAAATTTTTTCATTTACCATAATGTAGAGAATATGTGCGTACATATTCATGACTTTATAAACATTTATGAAATATAACAAACCTTAGTAGGACGGCAATTGCCGAATCTACTGTGCTGCCCGAGCGAAATAACTTTTCGGATGAAGTCTTTTCTTTATCACATGCACAACTTCATAATTACGCAACTCGTATGCACTTATAGATAATCATACGAATATCAAGGCTTCGTACCAAAATTATACAAAGAAATACAAAAGAATATCAAGAAATTCATGATAAGCAAGGAGACCTTCGAAGCACTAAGCAACTAACCATCGCCATATTGAAACGAACAGTAAAACCACATAAAATTCAACAAAGCAAGCTGAAATTTCCTAAACATGTCGGTCCCTATACTTTCAAAATATTGGAAAATGTTTTTGTATTTAGAAATGATGGAAAATCATCTAATTCTTGAGCAGTTACGAAAGTTAAAGGGAGCAACCTTCCATCAATTGTCAACAGAAGTTCCCCCCCCCCCTACTAAATTTTATTATATTATTTGTCCATGGTAGATTATACTCAACAGATGACGAATTTTAGATCGTTCTGCGCATGTCAGTTCTGATTGGTTCGAAACGGTTCGTAACCAAGAGCAACGCGCATGCGCTTTCGAAACATTCCTAACATCGAACATATATAATCAGTGAACAAGAATCTTGTGATGGACTATTGACACATCGCATCAGCGATGAGCACAGTCGTCTCAGTTCATTCTGCGAATGAATAATTCTTGAAATTGGCAATGTAAAAAAAAGATCTCTCCATGCGGCATTTGAAAGTTCACGAACTGCAAGTTTCTAAATCTCTTGTAGTTTAGAATTTGAAAATTTTAATATTTTCAAATCTTGAACTTACAATTTGAAAACTTCTGAATCTATACATGTAAAAATGTCCAAATACCAATATTTCTAAATTTAAAAATCTGAACATTTTAGAAACTATAATATTTGGAAATTTGAAAATTTTTTTATTTTAAAATATTTTAATTTTGAAAATTTGTATATTTCTCAATTTTTAAATTTGAGAACTAAAAATTCTTAAGTCTGTGAATTTGAAAATAAAAATTTCTAAATTTGAAAAGTTTAATGCTGTGTCCATTTAGTTTAGTTATTAAAAATGGAGAAATTCGCGGGCGTTTGACTTATCCATCATTATTCGATTGTTACTTCTCTCTATTGACATATTTTTGTTCACCGTATATATGACCACGGAATGAAATAGTACTAATTGGTGGGAGTCTACTGAAGTTAGCAGAAGTGCGCAGAGTGATTATGATCTCCCATTGAACGAATAATAGTTGACATTTTAAAAGAAATGGCATCCTTCAAAAAGATAAATACTAAAGTATTTGCAAGATCAGGGCCTGAATTAACACCAGATAATATATATTGGAAAAAATATACTGTGAGTATGTTGTATCCATAGCAATAATAAAAATTTATTTATGAATGTGGTATATTGACTAATTAATGATACCCACGTGCGCAGTACTTAACCTATTAGATTGTGTATAAATTATGAATGATAAAAATGTAATTATTTTAACAGGCTCCCGTTTTAGTTAAGGAATTTGGACCAATAGATTATATTGATTTTTCACCTGTAGAACCACATTATTTTGCTGTGACATGTTCAGTGAGAGTACAACTGTACAATCCAATTACAAAACTAGTGACAAAAAATCTTAGCAGATTCAAGGAAGCTGCTTACGGTGGTTCTTTTCGTAATGATGGAAGATTATTGTGTGCTGGTGGAGAAGAAGCAGTAATTAAATTGTTCGATGTGAATACAAAAAGTCTTCTTCGACTTTTTTCTGGACACAAAGCTGCTGTACATAGAACTTTTTTTACCGCAGATAATCATCATATTGCTTCATTTTCTGATGATAAGAGTGCAATAATATGGGATATACCCACCGAAAAACAGACTGCATCTTTTAATGATCATTCAGATTACATAAGAGCTGGTGCAGTTAGCCCTATTTCTACGGATATATTATTATCTGGTGGTTATGATAAAAACATATATATGTATGATACAAGAACAAATAAAAAAATTCTTAGTGTTAGCCATGAAGCTCCTGTTGAAAGTTTATTGTTTTTACCATCTGGTGGAATATTTTTGTCTGCAGGTATATTATATTAGATATAGTTATTCTGTAAAATAATATTACATAAAAAAAATTTACATTTTCTACTGTTGTATGAAGGTGGAACAGAAATCAGAGTCTGGGATGGTTTGGCTGGTGGTAGGCTATTAGCAAAAATCACCCAACATCATAAAACTGTAACATGTCTAAAAATAGCTTCGAATGGTCATAGAATTTTGTCTGGTTCATTGGATAGACATGTCAAAATTTACGACTCTGGAACATACAGAACTGTTCATTCCTTGGATTATCCCAACTCAGTCCTTAGTATAGGAATTAGTGTAAGAAGAAATTCTTATTTTATGTTTCTAATGATATTTTTAAAGTACTAAATATATTTTTTAATTATAGCCAAATGATGAAACTATAGTAGCTGGTATGGTTGATGGTCTAATTTCTGTCAGAAGAAGAGAGGAAGATGTAGGAAATGAAAAACCACAAAAGAAGAAGGTATCATATAGGCGTTCAGGGAAAAATTTACACACTCCACAAGTAGATATTGTAGTCCAAGATGAAATGAAAGAAATTATGTCCAAACATGATGCTTTCTTAAGGAAATTCCAATATTCTAAAGCATTGGATTGCGTAATGATGAGTTATGTAGTAAATAAAGCACCACATGTTACAGTTGCTCTCATGCAAGAGCTTATCAGAAGGCAGGGTTTAAAACAAGCACTTGGTGGTAGAGATGGCAAAAGTCTTGTAAATATTCTCAAATTTTTAAATAAACATGTAGGAAGCATTCGATTTGGAAGAGTGTTATTATATGTAGCTAATGTACTAATGGGTATGTTATTAATTTTTCTACTTTTTATTACTCATAAATATATTAATATCCAAATCATTGCTTAACAGATATCTACGAAGATCATCTGGACGAACTTGCAGCAGAACCACGAAAAATGTTCAGTACGTTAGCAGCCAAATTAGAAGAAGAAGAGAATTTAATATTAGCGTTATCAGAGTTGCAAGGAAAATTGCATATCATACTATCAGCTGCAGAAATTGTACCTCTTGCGCCAGTGAAAGATAATCAAATTCTAGAACCTTCAAGCGCTGCGCAAAAAAATTTGATTCTAAGTATAGCATGAATATAATGCATTGCATTATATATGTTTGTATCATAGGAAGAGTCTGTAGAATCAAGAGCAAATCTGGCTCATCTGAGGGAAAATGACAGCCAAGAGGAATAGGATACTACCATCTGCAATAACATCCACGTATTGGCACGCATTATGCCTAATTTACAACAGGCATTTTCAAAATCTGTAAATAAAATTTTCGCAAATATATGCGTACTTTCTTAAGCAAGCAATTTTGTTTTATAATTGATTTTACATTGAAATTTATATTCATAACAGAATTACTGCAGCGATTTAGTATACACAAAAAATATGAAGTACAATAGTTTATTGTAAAGTAATTTATTTAAGAAACAAAGCATTTTACGATCATTATTTTTGGCGACTGGAGAAAAAATTGTTTATCATTTGGGTGCCACTCCCTACTTTACCGATGCAATTATTACCGGCGGGAATACTTGAGGCAGATTTGAAGGCGATTCTGATGCTATGAAATCTCCTATTTTCAATTTTTTTTAAAAGGTATCAATGTATCAAGAGTAGTACTATATGTATAATTAGGTTAGGTTAACTGTTGGGGTGTACATTGTAGAAAGCATAGATAATAGTAGATGCAAATACTACGCCGATAAAATAGAAAGTGACACCCAAATGATAAAAAATTTTTTCTCAAGTCGCCAAAAATCCTTCTCGGAATCATTATTTTTAATAAAAAGAATCCCATTCCCCAAATTTTAGCCAATTTGGAGCATGGAGGTTTTCGGAAGATTAGCCAAATTTTCTTTCGAGTCGCCAAAAACTATTCTCACAGATATCTTCTTTTGCAAGAAAAAAAATTTTGTCGATATCGGAGCATGACGGTTTTCTGCAGTTTTGCCGAACCTTACTTTAGCGATTGTCATGTTGAAGAGTAATTACTACAATTCTTTATTGGATACACTACTGTCTACATTTTTAATTTATTGTCTATAATATTCTCGCCTTAAAAAACTTAGTTCAACGGTTCATACAGAATAAATGTACGTCAAATACATAGTAGATTAGATATAAAAGCTAAGATACTGAATATAATAGTCCGTCAGATTGACTACAACTTACCACATTTCCGAATAATTTCCTCGGTTTAATACTTCCGTATATAAGGAACATGGCACAATATCAAATCTTGAATTTTAATTACAAAATATTGGACCTAAAATTTCATGATAATTCAATACGGCTTACTGGTATGTCTCCTGTTTCCTGCAGGACATTGAATACGTCTTTTTTGACATAAGGTTCACAGCATTTAGTAGTATCTCATTGGTAGCAAAGAGTAGGGCGACACTTCGAGTCGCACCTTCAATGTATGCAAAATACTCTTCCCTTAAAATAATTGTTCAAACGAGCAGGTTTAAGTCAAATGAATTTTCATAGTTCAAAGTCCCTGTATCTAGACTTTAGATATCTAACCGTTGAATGTATAGTCGTTAGATATCAAACGATTAGATATTTCAAGTGATTTCACTGTAAGTCATTATCAGACGATGGTCCTGTAGTTTTGACCGGTATTGTAGATAGGTAGGCTGTTAGGAAAGAAGGGAAGATATCAAAATAATACCCTAACGCGTCAAACAATCAATTATACCGGTTGAGGTTCCAGTGACTAGCAATTTTGTGATTGCTCACCTCAAAACAGTGTATAAATCACAAAGTTGGGCTCCGTTACGTTGCTTCTCCGTTAAAATAACCGAATTCTGCTCGCTTCTGTAACGGAAATAACAGAAACAATTTAATTATTTCGTTCCTTGATACACATTCAATCTGTTCGAGTACGGAATCAATAATCACAATTGTTATCGGGTTGTTCGATGACAAATGATCAATTATCCCAACGTTACGATGTTCATTGTATAACTATTAAAAATTATTTAACAAATTTTATTAACTAAGTTAACTCTCACTTGCTCTCATTTCATAATTAAGCCTCTACAGTGTTAATAGTATAATTTTAATATAATAAAAATTCGTTGACTTACGTCACCGTCACCGACCATCCTAACATTTCCCTCCAAATACTTGTCTGCGTTTGAATAAGACCTCTATCTTCGGAGGACGTACACCAACTGCGGGTAATCGAAGAGTATCCTCCCTCGTAAGTTCGTATTGCATAGAAATATAAAAATTTAACTTTGTTCAGAAAATTTTCTTCTCTCGACTTTTATTTTACCCCACAATTTTCTTAATGATGCTATTATACCACCACGTTACACCTGCCGACTGCGTTATTTGCACCCTACATCCTATGAATAAGTAATTCCACAGACGTGAAACCTGTCAATCACTCCGTTGCATGGAAAGAATTTTTGTCATATTTTACTTGAAAATATTTCGAAGAGGTAATATTTCCGGAAGGGTGAAGTGAAATGGAGGGTGTATTTGTGACTTCGAGATCAGTAGTGTTTGCACGCGATGGCGGAAATGAATAGCTATTACAAATGGTGTATGTTCTTTCTATCGGTGATAGGACTTTGGCCGTACACAAGCAAGAAACTTAGACTCTTGCAAAATGGTATCATCAGCCTCGTTACTTGGGTATCCGTAATTTCGCATGTATGGGTTATCAAGTTTTATCAAGTTTTTCTGCATGGTTTTTGAAGCAACACTTAACAATCCTAATATTCCCAGTTTTTAGCTTTCTTCACTGTAGAGAGGAACCTGTTTCGTCTGCTAAGAATAATATCGTTTATGACGATGGCAATGGTCGCATTTACAAAATACCACACAACTTGGTATAAAATCAATGATGTAAGTCGTGTATGTGAATTGAATTCCTGTGTATGGAACATTTATGCCAATTTCATTGTAAAATATAGGTAAAAGGATTTCTAGATCAAATCACGGTTAACTGGAAAATGAATAACGCCGAGGTACTTCGAATCATTTTCACGGAAAACGACTAGTAATAATCTTTGCGGGTGAGGAAAATCTTGAACAGTTTGAAATTCGGAAAGTGATTAATACATAGTACAATTTACAGCCTTTGCCTATCCCTCAGTGTGTATGATGATGCTATACCATTTTTCTCCTATTATTTTGGACAAAATTTTACCATTGAATGAGTCTCGCCCAGTCAAGTATCCACTAGATGCGGCATTCTTTACTGACGATAAACACCATTCAATTTTCATGACTTCACTGTTATATTTGCGGGTTACAATGAACGTAACCATATTTGTTGGGACAGAGTCGCTAATAATTATGATCAGTTCGCATATCGCTGGTTTATTTGAAGTTGTAAGGGCAAGTCTTAAATAAATCATGCATAGTATTCATAAAATGCACGTCTACATCGAATGAAACAAAGATTACCAAAATATTGCAGAACATTTCGAACGTGAGGTGATTTTAGTACATGAATCGTTTCTTTCTTTTCGAGGTTTTTTCATTCTTTCTTCATTCGAGTTTATTAATCCTCGTAGGAATTATACCCCATTTTTCAAACCATTCTAAAAAATATGTAATTACACAATTTCTTCTTTACTTGTTTCTTTACATCTTTTTTGATTATTCATTTTTTTGAGCATCGACCTATGTCTTAAACATTGACTCATGAAACTAAGAGACGGAGCGATTGTTTTGTTAGGGCTCAATATATTTATCAAACTCTTCTTATAATACTTTAATCTATTGTTCTTAGTTATTATTTCTAAAATGCCGTTCTTGAGGAATCCTCTGCGCCGCGTCTTCGACGAGGTTGTGCAAATAATAAAAGTATGAGTTACATAGTTAGTGGTGTTATTGTACATCGAATGGCACGTCAGTGAGTATTTTTCTTTTATACATACATATATGTATCTCTTATACATACATATATGTTCTCAGCTTTCACTTTGCATTAGCACTTATGTAAAGAGTAGTATTCTTTACCGATGTCACTACATTTAGTTCTACAACATAAAGCATGCAATATGATCACAATACAAATAATTGCCTATAAGTAACTTAAAATTAGACAATTAAGTAATATTTTACTTAACTGTTTACGTATCTTTGAAGATTTGTACGTGACCTAAACTACCACTGTAAAATATCGTACGTCCCCGCAGTTATATTGGGTGTGATTGCTTTAAGCATTCATTTTTTTTGCGTGAGTAATTCACATTGTACCACTTTATATTAGTTGGCATGCATATCATTTTTTTTTTTAAAGAAGCCTATAATAAGGATTTACAAATTGTTGTGTTTAAAGCTGTCTCAAACGGTGCTCCGGTTATCAGACATCAGAGAGACAATGTTGTCCTTGTTACTGCTCATTTCTACATTGGGGTACATGTTTTGGATAAACCTCGCAGCCGAACACATGATCGACAGCGCTGGCAGCATCCCACTGACAACGTAAATTTATTGGAATGTTATTTGCACAAAATCTTTGTAGCTGCGTTTTAACGTGTTGATCGTCAAGTACCTTTATATTAATTCCGAACGACTTTAAATTTACATTGATAAAAATACCCACAAGTCATCATAGTAATGGACAATGTGTTTTTCAATAATACTGTATATATTTTTTATAGTATTTCGACGTACTTAACGTGAACTCTCAAAGTTTAAAAAGAATTAAATGTTCATGACACTAAATAGTCTTTATAATTTGGCAAATATTTTTGTTATCGATTTTTACCTTTGGTATCATATGTACAGCAACCGATCGTTAGAAAAATGGAAATCGATGAAGAAAAATCGAATGGTAAAACTTTGATAACGAACGAATCAAAAAGAAAAAAGGTTTTATATTTCAATGATTATTGTATTTAATTTCAATATTCGAGAGATCGTATCATCACTTATCACACTATGTTAAGGTTAAAAAGAATTTTTTTTCAATTGGCACTTTTCAAGTCGTACTGTTTCTCGTCCAACTTAGCAGCATATTGTCTATAATTGCAGGTACAATACTAATTGGTACGAAACGTCTGTAGCAACACAGAAATTATTGCAGCTGATTATACTGAATAGCAACAGAAGTTTAACGTTCAACCTTCTGAGCATCTATGTTCCATCAATCGAAGGTTTTGCCGTGGTAATATCCTATTACGATCCTCCAAAATCAATATTCTGTACTGAACGATCATTTTTCAGCTTTTGAAGACATCGGTATCCTACTTCACTGTTCTGCTGTCTCTGCAATAAATCTTCTTATTGCTTGGTAAAATAAAAATCTGTAAGAAGTGATTAAGTGTGCAACATTCTGAGGACATTGACATTAATCTTGTAGGTTATCATTTTTCATTTGCAATCTTAACATTACGATGTTCATTATATAACAATTAAAATTTAATTAACAAAAGTTATTAGCAAGTTAACTGCCTTCTGCTTGCATTTCATAATTGAACCTCTTTCTCTTCAGTGTAGGTAGTATGATTGTAATATAAAGTACACTTACATCGCCATCATAGATCATCTTATCGTTCCACTCCAAACACTTGTCTGCGTTTGAATGAGACTTCTATCTTCGGAGGACGTAAACCGACTGAGAACAATCGAAGAGTATGCTCCCTCGTAAGCTCGTATTGCACAGAAATATAAAAATTTAACTTTACTCAGAAAATTTTCGTCTCTCGCCTTTTCTTATACCCCATCATTTTCTTAATAACAGTATTATAATATTACGCTGCAGCTGCCGATCGCGTTACTCGCACCCTACATGTTATGAATAAGTAATTCCACAGTCGTGCAACCTGTCAATCATTCCGTAGCAAAGAAAGAATTTTTGTCATATTTTACTTGAAAATATTTCGAAGAGGTAATATTTGCGAAAGGGTGAAGTGAAATGGAGGGTAGATTGGGAACTGCGACATCAGTAATGTTTTAGCCACTGGACGCGATGGCAGAAATAAATAGCTATTACAAGTGGTGTACGTTCTTTCTGTCGATGATAGGACTTTGGCCGTACACAAGCAAGAAACTTAGACTCTTGCAAAATGGTATCATCGGCCTCGTTACTTGGTTTTTTGTAATCGCTCAGGTGTGGGTAATCAAGTTCATTTCAACTGATACAGTCCTGAAACTTTTCTGCATGCTACAACGTTTTTGGAACAACACTTGACAGCACTAATAATATTCTTAGCTTTCAGCTTTCTTCACTATAGAGAGAAAATTGTTTAATGTGTTACGGTTAGCATCGTTTATAACGTTGTCAATGGTCGCATGTACAAGATATTACACAACCTGGTATAGAATCAATGATGTGAGCTCAGTATGGAAACTGAATTCATGTTAGCGGAACATTTCTCTAAATATTATTGTAAAATATAGGTAAAAGGATTCCTAGATCAAATCAGGCTTGATTGGAGGACGAATAATGAAGAGATACTTCGAATCATGCAGGTGTACGCCTTCCAAGGAAAACGTCTCGTGATCATTTTTACGGGTGAGGACAATCTTGAATAGTTTGAAATTTCGACAGTTATTCAGTGAATACATAGTACGTTTTACAGCCTTGACTTACCCTTCAGCGTGTATGATAATGGTATACCATATTTCTCCCATTATTTTGGACAAAATTTTACCATTGAATGAATCTCGTCCAATAAAGTTTCCAATAGATATGGAATTTTTGATCGACGAAAAACAACATCCGATTCTCAACACTTTTGTGGTATATTTATCGCTGAATATCGCCGTAACGGCATTTGTTGGGACGGAATCACTAATAATTATGATCATGTCGCATATCGCTGGTTTATTTGAAGTATCTAGGTAAACCCGAGTTTTAAAAAAACTATATGTTATTTTAAACTGCACGACCCATCCACATCGAATGAAACAATGATCTTGGAAAATGTGAAAGAATATTTAATTTGTGATGTGATTGATTTTACTCTATGAAGCGTTCGTATTCGATGACATTCGACTTGCTTAATCTTCTTAGAGTTATATAATTTCTTCTTTACTTTTTCTTTTGCATGTTTAATTAACAAAATAGAATAAGTCTATGCACTGTGAGAATGCGACAAAATAAACAGATGTACAATCTAACGCATATCTTCGAGGCTGTTTTTAGACAACGAATATAAAATTTTCAGAAGTGGGAAATGAAATATAACCTGTAAATAGTTTTTTTAAAAGAGACAGTAGAATTTTGTTTTGTAGATTGAATCACATGACAAAGAGTGCGAGGTAGACATATTGTTTTGATTGGGGCTCTATACGTTCATTAATTAAATCATATATTCTCATTATTTCGTACTATCTATTCCGTGTTTCTGGTAATGCTCTAAACTATCGTTCTTAGTTATCATTTCCAAAAAGCCGTTCTTGCGGAATCCTCTGCGTCGTGTCTTCGACGAGATTGTGCAAATAGTAAAAATATTAGTTACGTAGGTAGTGGTGTTATTGTACATCGAATGGCATTTCAGTGAGTACTTTTCCTTTATATATGTACTAACCTATTTCGGCCTACGGTAATTTGAATGTTTAAACCAGCATTTTCTTTGCATTAATGCTTATGTAAAGAGTAGACTTCTTTATCGACACCATTACATTTTTTTCTATAATATACATGCAACGTAATCGCAATACAAATAATTGTCCAAAAGTTACTTAAAAATGACGATTAAGCAATGAATATTAATAACATTTTCGGATGGCAAATTAGTTTTGAGTCCTTCGTATTATTTTAATTGCGATTTACTCTTTACATTGCACTTATTGCATGCAAAATACATATATTTGAAAGAAATATTATTGATTGTCATTACATTTTTAATAACATTAGTGTCCCTTATTAATTTTATTAATAATATGTAACTGCAATCGATGAAATTTTAGATATGTCAATCTACATTTATAGTGCATGTTCAAGTAGCGAGATCCAATCGGCTGCATAATTATAGATCCCCCTTAGAATTTCATCAACCTCGAAGGAGAGTATACCTAAGGCATAGGGAGACACTATCATGACTTCTGGTTTAAACCACGCGTTTTCTACGTTCACTGTAATATTCTACTTAACTGATTATGTATATCTTTGAAGGTTTGTACGTGACTTAAAGAACCACTGCAAAATATCATACATTCTTACCATTATATTTGGTGTGATTGCTTTAAGCATTCATTTGTTTTGCGTGAGTATTTCACATTGTACAACTTTATTGGCATGGATATAATTTTCTTTTTTAATGACGTCCAAAAATTGTTTTGTTTGTTAAAGCTGTCTCAAACGGTGTTTCGATCATCAGACATCAACGAGACAATGTTATCCCTTTTACTGTTCACTTCTACATTGGGATACATGTATTGGATGAATCTTGCAGCTGAACACATGATTGATAGCGCTGGCAGCATCCCCCTAACAACGTAAATGTATTCGAATGTTATCTGTACGAAATCTATCCTACTCATATTTAACGTGTTAAAATACCCAAAGGTCATCATAGCAGTTGATAATGTACTTTGAAAAAATGCGGCATATATTCTTTGCAACATTTCGACGAATTTAATGTGAGCTCTTAAAGTTTGAAAACAATTAAATGTTCATGACATTTTATATTCTTCATAGTTTCGCAAATATTTTTTCATTTATTTTTACCGTTAGTATCATAGTTTTTTGCTTTCGTTGTTATTATTGTCGTAATCTCATAGAGTGTGCTGTATAATTTGGGTCTTCAAGAGCTCGTATTATTATTTATTACGCTATGTTAGAGTCGCAGACACCTCCACCAAGGGATGTCAAACATCTCGCCCTTTGAAATATAAATTAACGCTTCGATAAAATGAAGACTTCTTCTACTCATCCTCACCAACTCCTAAACCATTAAAAGGAATTTCTTTCAACTGACATTTTTTAAGTCAAACTTAGCCCAACTTAGGGATTCATCCTATCTTCGAAGATCTTCATCCAACTTAGCAATGTATCGTTGCCTATAATTACAGGTATAGCACCAACTGGTACGAAACGTCTATAACAACACAAAAATTACTGCAGCTGATCATACTGAATAGCAACAGAGGTATATCGTTCAACTTTCTAACCGTCTATGTTCCGTCAGTCGAAGGGTTTGCTGTGGTATGTTTAATATCCTATTACAACCCTCGAAAAACAATATTCTGTATTCAATTCTCATTTTTCAGCTTGTAAAGGCATCGGTATCCTACTTTACTGTTCTGCTGTCTGTGCAATAAATCTTCCGATTGCTTGGTAAATTAGGAGTCAGTTAGAAACGATTAACTGTGCAACGTACTGAGAACATTGAGATGAATCTATTATTCCTTTATTTTGTCGTGTTTTATTATTCTTTATTTCGAAACTATCATTACAATGTTCAATGTATAACTATTAAAAATTAATTGCTGAGGGCAATCGAGCACTAGCCTCCCTCGTAAATTGGTGTCGCATAGAAATACAATTTAACTTTCTCAGAAAATTTTCTTCTACAGTTTCTTTTACCTTATCGTTTTCTTAATGACACTATTATACCACGACGCTACAGTTACTAACCGCGTTACTCGTGTCCTACCTTCCTATGTATAAGCCATTCACACTGGTACTTGTTCACGGCCACGATCTACCGCCACGCTCAAACCCATCACTATCGCGACTGGGTGGTGTTATTCGTTAATAATTTAGAAACGAAGCCTCAACAAACACTTTCGCAACGGACAAAATTGTTCAGAATCATCCCAGCTACGATCTTCTGTAATTATACCCATTTGTATGCGTATACGTTTAAACGAATTTATCACTTGTATCAGCATTTTTTGAATTATTGATCGCATCAGTAAATGAGATCGTGAATCGAAATGTTGCGTTCACAACAATTAAATTTAGACATAAGAATTTAAACAATCCAGATCATCCGTCTCTTTAAAACAATTTTCTTTCATCAATTTTTGTATAATTGTGACGAATCGTAGAACTACTTTTTTTATCATACAATTAAGTACCCCATGAAACGTCTTTCACACGAAAAGGAAATTATGTTAAAATGTATTGGATACACTAATGAACATAATTACGATTTCAATATGTTTCATAACAGGTACCTATCGCCGCCGTAGCTGCCAACGCGTAAACAAAGTTTCACTAGAGTTTCACATTTTTCACACCATAAAGGTTGCACATCCTTAAACACTGTTCTATATTAAAATACAGATACTTGTACTGACGAACAATATTAAAAGTCCAGTGGATTGCAATGAAAAAGCAGCAGCAACGCACAGTACGTTCTTTCCTTTCGAAGAACTAACGCCGACTGAGACTGGAAGGGGGTAGCAACAATCGTACAAACACCGTACCCAAGGGGTACGTATACTCGGTTGCTACGGTGCTATAAGTTAATGTTAGGAGGCGGTTAAAACAAGTGAAAAAAATACATAAAGAAAATATTATTTTCCCGAGGTTGTTGAACTCGATGCACCTTCTATGTCATCTTCTCCGCAGGAGCATTTAGTATAATTCAAATCTGCCTCAAGTATTCCTGCCGGTAATAATTGCGTCGTTAAAGTAGTGAGTGACACACAAATGTTAACAAAGTTTCTCTCGAGTCGCCAAAAATCCTTCTCGGAATCATTATTTTTATTAAAAAGGAACCCATTCTCCAAATTTCAGCCAATTTGGAGCATGGAGGTTTTCGGAAGTTTAGCCAAATGCTTTACTTTGCCAAAAACTCCAATTTTTTGTTCCAATAACTCTGAACCCACCCACTAGATGGCGTTATTACTGTTTCCAGATATTGTGCACAGAAGTATAAATTTTTAAATAGAAGAAACAGTCATGCTCGCAAAATGCTTTCAACTTTTTAAATTAATTACAATAAACTAATGTGTTTCATATCTTTTGTACATGTTAAATCGTTGAGGTAATTCCGTTATGAATATAAATTTGTGATATAGTTCCTAGAACCACATTCACCTTTTTAAGATGTAACGTGCGCAATAAAATGGCTTGCTTAAAAAAGTAAGCATGTATTTACGAAAACTTTATTTATCGATTTCGAAAATGCCCATTGGGTGCCATTTTCTGCTAGGAAAACTACAACTGCACTTGAGCGTAGATATTTTTCACACATATTTTAATAAAATTTAAATATCGAATGACACGTATCGGTATCTCCTATGTACTAAAATCGTAATATACTTAAAAATGATCATGTTTAAAGTATAATCGACCAGAGAATTTTTTACTTTTGTTCTTACACTACATCACATGTAAATGGCTAAATGCATATTATAGTGCAGTCTCACTATATGGTACTCTATATGACTTGTTGAGTAAATTTTCCACATAAACTATCACGCATACTAGTAGCACTCCCTCGCTATTGTATCGCACTGAAAAATTTAGAAATTTCAAATTTTCAAAAAAACAATATAAATTTTCGAATTTTTATAATAGTTCCTCCATTTGTATAGCTTTTTCACAATCTTTTCTATTTCCATTGCCGCGTTAGGGTCATATAGCAAGACTTCACTGTATTTACGTTTATACAATATAAATTATTAAGGCGTGTATCAAATTTACTTATTCTCATAAATCAGAGTTTATAATCGTATAATTTATTTCATAAAACTTCCTTTTTAAGACTTTTTTGCCAGGCAGCAGAGGATGGTTTATTGGGCATCACCCATCCAATTGGAATTGGTGAAGCATCACTATCGGAGCTTATATACTTATCCCAAGCAGTTCTAAATACAAAATAATTATATTATTATAAAACTATAATGGTAGTATCTACTAGAAACTATTTAATAACGATAATATTCTTACCTTACAGCGATAAAACCGGTTAAATCTGTACTATATTGATCAGATGTCATCTTTTTACCAAATAATACTTTTTCCCATTCATCGAAAACATTTTTTTTCTGTTTTTCAATTCTATTTTCGTTGTCAGTCTTTAACATTAACTTTAAACCCTGTTCTTCTATGGAATATTCGTGATCGAGCGTTGACCACTGCGTTGATAACTTAGCTGTAAATGAAAAACATTTGTCAATTTAATTCTTAAAATATTTAATAAAAGCAACTAGGATTATAATAATACCAATAATATTATTAAATGCTTCGTCAGCTGCTGCAGATAAATGTTCTCCCCTTGCCCTGGCAATATTGACTTTAACATTTCTCAAATTTTGTAATTCTTGCAACAATCCAAGATATTTCCTTGCATCATTTCGTTTTCCTCTAACATCAAATAGAATCATATCAGCATCTTTTCGCAGACTTTCTTCTTGTTTTTCTTTTTCTATTACAGCTTGCTTCTTTCTAATCCATGAATCAATTTGAGCATGCATCCTTGCTCTTTTTTCCATCCTCATTAATTTTTCATTTTTCCATTTTTCTCTTTTAATTTTTTCTCTTAATCTCTTCTTCTTACGCTTTTCTAAGTCTTTATTTAATTGACTCAAAAAATGTGGATCTTGAATAGGTTTTAATAGTTTAACGATTTCTTCTTTTGCTGCATTACAAATATTTACTTTCTCTTGGCATTCTTCTTCTGACAAATTTTGATTATCTTTAAGTTCTGAACAAATTGTTTTTAACTTTTCATTTAATTTGTATACTGACGTTATAATATTTTTAGTAACTGCAATTTTAGATTTTTTACATTTGTTTCTCTGGTCACTTATATTTTTAGTTTCTTCACCTTCTAAAAGAAATTGCTCAATATCTTGTTCATCAGTTTGGCGTTTGGCTGCATTAATTACTAATGTAGGATCCTCATTAGTATTATCAAAGGTTGTACCAATTGGATAAATATAATTTTGGTATACATTTACGTTATAACTTGTATTATAAATAGGTTGATTCATTGGGGTATATACATTATAGGATGGGTCCGTACAGCTTTGTGCAGGACCCTTCAAGAAACTTTGATCATTAAACATAATTATTCAAAATTAACGCTTAATTTGGAAAAATATAAAGTACCTTAATACTACTTGCTTTCTTAATGCGTTAAATAAGTATTTTAATTCGTTTATAAATTGTAAGTTAGCTGAAAATATAATTTTTCATAACTTTTTATGATGTCTTAATAAAATTATTAGGCTTTGTCTCTTAACACATCTCCATTATTTCTCCTTCTTTAGGAAGTTGAACCTCTGCTTCTCTTAATACTTTTTCTGCTTCAATATAATCTTCAATCTCTTTTAAATCCTGTTCAGTATCCAAAATTTTTTTAAGTTCTTCAAATGCTTTTACAAGACGTCTTTGACAATCTGGCACCATCATGAGAGATTCTTGAAGTACTTCTTCTTGTTTTTTTATGTCATATCCATCCTTATCTGTAACAAAAATACGATATTGAAAATAGTTGTCTTAAAAAAAATTTGCATACTGTTTGTACCGAGTATGTTCATAAACATTATTATAAGTAATATAGAATCTGTCTAGCAAGAATATACATAGTAAAATTTTTACATGGTTGGCAACACCATAAGAATTCTAGATAAATAAGATGATCAAATGGTCTTTACAATGCATTGTGCACAAATTTTTAATAACTGCTTAGTCAATGCAAAAACTACTTTTCAGATGTGGGTACCATACATGCCTAATGAACACGTGAAAATAATGACTGTTTATTAGGGCAACGTAATCTTTACAGATTAAATTTTTATTTAGATAAAAATTAAAACAAGTTAAATAGACTTCTTTGATAGATCATGAAACACCCTACAAAAGTGCACATTTAGGATTGCTTTTTCAAACAAAGATTTGGGATTTTATCATTATTCACAAATATTCAATTTATTCCCTTAAAAATTCAATTTGCGACAGTGACTGTTTGATCCGATATGCATATTGCCTATAACTGCTATAGACATAGATTATATTTGGGCACATAGTTTGCAAAACTTTGTATCCTTTTTCTGACAATTATTTTGTAATATAATAAGAACATCCGTATCACATGTTTTAAGATTCAAAAAATAATGACACCGCGTTTGTATGGAATGGATAACTCTAAACGATAGTCATTGGCTTTCACTATTGCCTAACACAAATTGCATTAAAAATGTTTATATTATATGAAATTAAAAGTATAAAAAAATAACATACAAAGTTTAAAACAAATAATTTGTCAAATTAGATCCATATAGTAATCTTTATAAAAACAATATACTATTAAATTCATGGCATGTCTAATAGCGTGACACAAACATAAAGAATAATGAAGATTAAACATCATATTGATACAAATGTATTGTAAATAAATGATCAGACTACTTGAATTAACTAAAGTTCTTATGATAGTGCTGTCAAGGTAAAACTTTTACTATACACATTTGTATTAGAGACACTCTATATGGTTTTCTGAAAAATTAAATCTTTCGCGTTTAAAAAAATAAACTGAAAAATATACGGAAGCGTTTAAACAAATAACACAGCTATTGAAAGGATTTAATTAGCTTAAGAGTCTAACATGCTTCTGATCACATTTTTCAAAATATCCTCACCCTGTTCCTTTAATTTTTGTATCCTTTCACGTTGCTGTACTGCTTCTTTCTCATAAGTGACTTTTTCTTTCGCGAGACGTTTCACTACTCCAGTTTTAATTTTTAGAGTTCTTATACGAGGATCGGACATTGTTTTAACTTAAATATTTTACCTCGAATGTTGGGAATGAAGTGGTCAGTGATTAAAAAAGTATTTCCTTATAAGGCAAGATGAATAGCTAAAAGAAATCAAGAGGAACCGTGTGTTGTATAGGTTATACCGACTTATAGCCGGAGACTTATACTCCATTAAGTGATGTTCTAATGACACGATACTTATCGAAAATGTCGATAACTTGAATCGATTATTGCATTTTTGCGTTATAAATTATATTTAAAAAACATTATATTAAAAATAGTATAAAATGTATTTTACCTCAAATATTTTACGATAAATCATGTTTTCCTAAAAATATTTGTATACTTATTTATTAGTAGAAAACTAATATTTACAACTTTTTATTTTTTATAGTTTTAATTTAAAATTGAAAGAATTATTACTGTACTAAAAACTGATAGAGCTTTTTGCGTTAACATTTACACAAAAATAATATTAATCATCGATATATGTTTATGAACATACAGCAAAATGTACAAATAATCGTAATTTCAAAGAAATAATAATGGAATTACTTACATTTGCATTTACTACTATTTTTATTTGTAAAACAAGTTGTACGTAAGTTTTATTTGTTATCGACGTAGGTTAGAATTAATAATTTCGCGCCATTTAATTTCGAACGTTCGAGAGTTGCAGGAAACTTCAAGCGGTATCGCAGTCATATCCCCCCACACTTCCGCAGAAAAACGCTACATCGTGTCTGCATTGAAAGGTGCAGTAAGAGAAACAGAAGGGTTAATTGTGTATTAGTTTATACTTGATTCTCCGAGACATGTAACGAACAATAGTGACGGGATTACAATGCAAGACGACATTTTTCCGGCTGCAGAGAAAATCCTTTCCGACATCGAAAATGTGGTGAAGAAGAATCCGTCACTGTGAGTGTTTTCTTAGATACATTACGAGGGCGGAGTCTTTAAAAATATCTGTGAAATGTGCCTTTAAATTCTTAAGTTCGACACATTAACATGTCCTGTAGATGTTGTAACGTTATAATCGTTATGTTTTAATTTTAACTCAATTAAATTATAAATATCGTCTTTATACGTGTCAATCAAACACGAGTATACGTACGACGCTTCGTAAAAGGTTTGCACGGTAAATACAGTGTCAGTAATGTTGGTATCTGATATCTAACGATAGGAAACTGGCGCCATCGCGATTATTATATCTTATTATTTATGATTATATATGTATATATATATTATCTGCTTACATGCATGCGTATAATGACGCATATAAATTGTTAATATACCATTCAAATAATTAGTGAGTCTCATAATGTTAAAAAAATAATAGTACAAAAACATTACACAATATCTCGATATTATCGCGATGTAAACATTTTTTGTATAATCTTTATTACTTATTATACAAACATAGTGAAAGCAAAAGTTTAATTATTATAATACAAATGGATATTAATTACTATGTAGTTGGTAATAATATTATAGTTGCAGGACATAAAAAATCATTAGATCTGTCATTTAACTTTTGCGAACGATTTCAATTGGTCGACTTTGATTTTAATGTGGTATTGCAGATTATTATTGTATAGGTCTCTAATGATCGATGTAAAATATTAGGAATCGTTATTTAGTAACTTTGGAGATATAAATAATTAAAATTACATACGTTTAATATGTGGTGTAAGCATAGAAGTTTACACACCAATGTGGTTGGCAAAGTAAGGTGATTGCGTGGATGGCAATGTGGAAATCCTAGGATCAATTTCTTGGTTATTCACAATTATTTTTTAATTTAAATTTTTATGAGCGCGATTCAACACGAGCGAGTTACGGTCAAATGTCGCGAACAGCGTCAATTTTCAAATTTCCCAATTCACGAATTTCTAAATTCCTGAATGCTTTAAATCCTAAATTTCCAAATTCCCAAATCCCCAAATTCTCAAATTCTCTACTTTCCAAATTTCCAAATTTGTATACATTCAAACTTCTAAACTTCCGAATTTCCAAACATCAAATTTGGAAATTTTAAATTCATAAGTTACACCATTAGTTAAACGAAAGTTGTTTCGCTTATATGGTTCATCCCACATTTGTTCCACTTCTGCAGTCCGATTCAAGGTCATATATCGAAGCTCCACTAGGTAACTTTAATCACTTGTATCTTTAAAATTACCAAGTAACTGCACCTAACATTTTTCATGTATCATCACAAACCTATATATTAGTGATCTGCAAAGCACATTAAAATAGAAGTAAATGAATGGACATTCTTCCTTCGTTAAGCGGAAACGTAAGTTACCATTATTCCCGTGTAATTTCAGAAAAAGTTTCGAAATAGTCCCCGCAGAGGATAACGAAAATAAATCTCCGGTGTTTCATCAGGAAGACTACCTCGGTTTAGCATCGTGGTGCGTGCAACCGCTTTACTGCTACGCTTATCGCCGACTCTTCGAACTTCGCCAGAATAAGCATAGACGAGAGGAGCCTAGTACAGTAGCAAGATGGTTGCTGGGCGCTTTATTATTAAATCCAGACGTGACAACGTTCTGGAACATGCGACGGGAGTTAGTAAGGTGTCACAAATTAGAGGCATCCGAAGAATTTGCTTTTTCACGATTAG
This sequence comes from Megachile ligniseca, assembly GCA_945859555.1. NCBI lineage: Eukaryota > Metazoa > Arthropoda > Insecta > Hymenoptera > Megachilidae > Megachile > Megachile ligniseca. The sequence continues at coordinate 2,662,616 of OX243778.1, forward strand.
TGCTTTACCATAAGCCGAAATGTTTCGAGGCATTTGCCTATAGGCGATGGTTACTGTCGTACATATTGAACGCTAAGGATACCCGTTACGATCCTGAGCCAACAGAGTCACCGTTATGCACGGAATTGGACATTGCAGCCACGTGCGCAGATAGATATGCGAGTAATTATCACGCGTGGAGTCATAGACGTCATATAATAACTCTTCGTGAATCGCGTGGATTCACTTATCCGACGCTCGAAACCGAATGGAAGAATTCCCTTGCTTGGTGTCAGCGACACGTGTCGGACTACAGCGGGCTTTCCTATCGACAGTTTTTGTTGAGGAAGTACATGTTCGAGTTGAAAGAACCGTCGAGGGAACCGTTTAGAAAGTGTCCCGATGTCGGTGAACAACATACAGAGGAACTGTTTGCTTACATTAAATCTAACATCAGTGATACGGAGGACGCTCATAAACTGCAGAGGCTGTTTTACACGACCAACGCGGAATTGAGATCAACGTCCTTGAGAACAGAACAACAAGCGTATTTCCGTGCTTTGTCTTACTGGGTGGAAGAATGTCGCGCGAATGACAGCGGTATTTGCATGTACTACGGCCACGAATCTCTTTGGTGTCATCGCAGGTTCCTTGCGTATATTCTTGCGCGATTTATTGCCACCTATGGGAAACATTCCACCTGTAGGGACAAACACGATGTCAAGAGTGAATCAATGGGAACGAAAGATGTTGAGAAAATGGTGGTCACGGCAAATGACGATGTGACTTTATACCATGATTTTCTCGTGCAAGCTTTCCGTGCCTCGAGCGAAAAGATCGCCAATCTTGCGATGAAACGAGATGAACATGAAAAAATGCTTGTAGAGAGATTTTTCAAGTTTTTGAAGAGCATTGGGTTTGAGGTTAGATCGTGATTCTGTTAGCCCCAGTTGAAATGATAACTTTCGGTAAAATAAAAGGAAAAGGAAGGAAAAAATGGTATGTACATTATGTGATGCGCTGGATCTGCCAGAAAGTTCTGTCTATTTTTGAGCTATTGCAGTTTTTTACTCTTGAAGTGTTATGAGCAGATTATAAATAGTGATCACTACATTTGTTTTTGTAAATGGTGTGTGCCATGATTACATAACCAGGCCTAAACAGTCCTATATCAAATACATGAAAGAGAATGTAATTGAAATGAAACTAAAAACCTAGTATGACATCAGAAGTTGGAAAAGTATTGTGCATGCTACATAAGTTGACATGAATTTTAAATTATTAGAACAATTATTTCATTATTTATACTTTTGAATTTCCCCATAAAAAATTACAATAGGTTTAAAATATTTAATCAGTAAATAAAAGCAAATACATGTTCTACTTATAAAATTTATTAATATATGACAAACATTGCAGTGCTTTTAATAATACAAATTTTAAATTTTACAAAATGTAGACAATTTTTTTACAAGAATTTGGCTTTCCTGAATTTGCATCCAACTGTGAATTCTCTTGTATTCTCATTGTTGCATAGTATTTAATGAAGTAAGCCAGTCTTTCATAAGCAGGCTGCATGCAAGAGAATATAAATCTATACATGTGAAACACTGCATTCAATGTTTGTAAATGAGCATCTACTGAATATGTATATTTACTAAAATAATATTTTACCTTTTAAAAAAATGTATGTTACAGTGAATGAAATTTCATTTATAACTTATATGTACTAATTCTGCGTTAAGAAGTAAATTTGAGTTACTTATGTCTTGTAATGCTAGTTCGCATGTATGAAATTTTTAGCATTTTTATATTTGTAATGTTAAATAGTTACTGATTCATGCATGAATACAAAGCTTTTACTATTGCTGTTGCTATATTTTTTTTTCTTGGCTTTACTAGCGAGATATTTGCTGTAAACTGTTGTAGTGTTCAGACCTGGTTATATAAGTCCAATTTGCACTATATATATAAAATTTATTTACTTACCATATATGGGAAGATTACTTTTTTAATATATTAATGATTGTTACAAGTTAATTTATATTACATAGTTAAGTCAATTAGCAAGACTTGACAATATAGTGATACCATTAATGTTATGAAATCAGGAGGTATAAAGTGGAGGATAGGATATAAAAGGATCTGATCATTCTTTTTCATGTATTGGTATTAATTTTATCAAGAACTTCTTGATAGAATATACCATAGACTAAGTCATGGGCAATTCTGTTTTTTAACCATGTTATGATAGTGCACGGTTAGTGTTATTTATCGGTTGACCAGATGTATAAGTGGTATACTGTTTATAATGTAGAAACCAGGTAGTGGATGCAAGTTCCAAGTGAACTAGAATAATAAAGAAATATGACACTTTAAAAAGCAATAACATGTTTGAAAGTAGAAAAATATCTCACAAGAAAGTCAGGAATTTTATTGACAAGTCATTTGATTTATATAATCATTACAATGTAACGAAGGGTCTATGATTGCATCTAGATCACAGATTTTATTTATTGTTAAAGATGGATGTTATTAAGGATATACGAGAAAACTATGGGACTATTTTGAGACGCAAATCAGATAGCATTATACTTGCTAATGTTCAGGAAGAGTTTGTTTGACACCAGGATTCTAATTAAGTCAGTTTGTAAACATAATCTATCATACTTAGTTATAATTTTCCAGAAAATTATTGTCAGCTAAAAGCAAGCAATAGCAGAGAATGTACTATAAATATTATTAAAATAACGGTTTTGTATTTAAACAAGTAATTTATTATAAATGGCAATAAAACAAACAGGTCAGTTGATAAGGTCCATTTATGTCACTGCGTTCAAGTTTCAGCAAGAAAGTAATGATCTAGTTACACAACAAAATTTGTGTCATCTAATACAGAAGATATGAATGTCCAAAGTTACTAGTTAACAATGATCTGAAAGTTTGGGAGTGGAGATTTGAAGTAGAAAAATAGGTCTCATTCAAGAAAGTAGTTGAAGTTCGATGACTATGTTTTGTAGAATATTTGAATGGAAAGCTTACTTTTGATTTGAAAAATTATAAGTAAACAGTTGAACGGTATTGAACGAGTAATATTTGATTACATTCATCAGTTATAATTTGTGTATAAATATATCCTATAAATGAGCATAACAATAGCAGGTATTAGTTACATGTTTCCATGTATGTAAACAGAACCTTTTGGCAGACTTAATATAACTGTGTATAAATAACACAATAACTGTTATTCTATATTTCAGGCAGATGTTATTCCTAGGCGTGTACTACCCATGAATTGTATCTCTCATTAGTGCTCTCTCGTGTGACCCATTCGCACGGCGATAAATGATAGCGCCGTTTCAATACGTAAGATTTAATCTATAATGTAGACGAGATGGAATGAGTATCAATATTTATTTTTGAAACGTTTATGGTGCATCGTTCGAAGAAATCTAAAATGACTGGATATGACGTTATGTCGTAATAATCAAAGGCAAGGAATCGATCAGCGTTTGATTTTCTAAATGCTGTCCACCATTCAGGAGAATATTAATTATAATTGCGTGATACAAAAGAAAAGTGTCTTTTGAGGCTATAGGGAAGTATTATAGCAAGACAAATATGTATAGTGGGATGTTGATAAAAGTTCGAGAAAAAAAAAGATGTTAGTTTTGTAATCGTATGTTTTTAGTCACCTTAGAATAGTGAGGTCTGCATGCAGGCCATTTTACATCATCAGGCCAGTTGTTTTGACGCGACTACGTACATATGCGACATTGGCCACGTTGTCCTTCTTTGGCACGACAATCTGACCAAAAATAAACTTAGATTTTTGACTGAACTCGTCAGTCTACCCGGAACGGTTGTTGAGTACGTGCGATCGTCAGGATTTTTGGCCACAAAGTTCTATAACTTCCGTTTCATTGTTACAAGTTAATAAAGTCCAGTAAATCCTGTCAACAGTTTTGTCTTTTGTTTATAAAAAATTCTAAATCGTATGTGCATAAACTTTCGCGTTATATGAACCTGTATAATCTTTGTCATTTAATAACCTCCAATTTTCAAAATTAACGGCATGCAGTGAATAAAAAAAATGAACACTATGACGTTTGTTATGGATTAAGGATAAGGATATCCCCCGGGTGAATGAAATAAACAAAATATTATTAAAGATATATAATAATAATATTAGTGATAATTGACGCGAATTCGTGACATATGCATATCAAGATCAGTGATGGGCAAACAAGTGCTCGCTACAGAGTTCATGATTCATGGACTCGAGCGTGCACGGCGTGTACAACGATGACATCGAATTCATTTTCCCATTCGTAACAATCGAACGAGTACAGTGCTTACAAAATACATATTACAAATTGCTACTAGATCTATATTACCAGTTGAGTGAATTCTCTCTCACATGGATTTTCGCGTACATCAATGCCGCTTTTCCAATATTAAGTGAACAGAGATTCGCGAGGATTGTAAATTTACAAATTTATACATGTTCGATTTTTCGAATTTTGCAATTTACACGCTTTCAAATTTAAAAATGTCACAAATTCACAAACTTCTGAATTTTTAAATTTGCGAATTTAAAATCTTCAAATTTGTAAATGAAGGATCTCTTTCTATATTGCCAGTTGCATGAAGTTTCAACTGCTATAGTCCCATCCATGGCAATATGTATAACGAGAATCCTCTGTGAATATCAAGCATTACTCGCGGGTACAGTTACCCATCACTGGTCGATTCGAATTCGTAGTGAATGTGTTAATCGTATTTTCCTGTTTCCGTTAATATTTTTAATTTAATTTTTTCTTGTTAGAATTATAAAGTATTTGTTTTTGAATTTATTTTAACGCAAAATTAGACTTTGCGAATCTATTACTTTTTCACCAAGCAATATTAAATTGGTCATTTGTATAGTTAAAACAATTAAGTACATGTTACAATAGTTTAAATTTTGATTTCATTTTGTCAACATATGCGCTATAATTCTGCACAATTATTTTAGTATTTTTTATAGTTCTGTGAAGTTTTGTCATTTGCACAGGTGGATTTAATCTAGTAGAGACTCGAGTTACAAATTTTCTATTATATGATGATGTGACATTTGGGGACTTGTGAATTTGATAATTTAATAATTTGAAAATTTGAAATTTGGGTTCGGAAGTTTTAAGATTTCAAAATTTAGGAATTTAGAATTTGACGATTAGAGCACTTATGAATTTGTGAATTTGGAAATTTGGAAGTTTGTGCATTTTAAAATTCAAGTGTTTAGGGGTTTGGAAATATTGGCATTTAGGTATTAGGAAATTTTCGAATTTGAATATTTGGAAGTGGGGAAATTGCATACTTGAAAGATTTTGAATTTATGTGTTTGGGAATTTGAAGATTTGCAAATTTGAAAACTTAATAATTCGGATTTCTGAAAATTTTATATAAATAATAGAAAATCACAAGATTTTTTTTAGCTGTAACGTATCATCACTTTGTATTGTAGTCACGAACAAACATCGTTTAATTTGCTTGAAATATATTTTGTGGCAGTAACATTATTTCACGTACCTTCGTAGGTTATTGTTCGGCGCGTATGGTGGATAATCGATCAATAATCGCAGATGTTGTCGTTGACCATGTGCGATCAATCGATAACGTAGTTTTCGAGAACGGGGTAAATATGTGGTCTTCGATTAATCGAAAACCGCGGAAAGTTTTGTTACTGTTTCGGCTACGGTACTATTAACGATTTACTCTTAATATATTATTGGAATCTCGCACGTGACTATTCCCTAATACTTCTATTGGCCGATTGATTTGATTGTGCCACGACGAGGCGGTCGATAGGCATCCTCAGAAATTCCACTAGTGCGGTACGTTAAAGAAGCAACGTTGAACGTGCAGTGGCGGGTCGGACAAGTTTTTTTTTCGTTTGTTCGTTTACCGGAAATCGTGTATTTCTCGGAAGTGGGGTTCCATGGCGTCCGACACTAGTTCCGCGGTTCCAGATAATCTTCAAGACTTTTCGAAACAGAATCACATGCAGATCCTGCAAAATACAGGTAAGACGATGTTCATTTATTAACTACCGCGTTATTTAATAATATACTAACTTTTAAAGTACGGAACCTATCTCTAAAACGTAAACGATAGTGCGCGGTCATCTGTAGATTCTTTAAAATAGTTAATAATGTGTATTTTTTGATATTTTAATATTATATAATGTTATAACTGTATATTGAAATTTATAACATTTGTATTTACGAAAACAAATTTTAGTTGTTCTGTACTTTAAAGGTTGAAATAAAATTTACGTTTTCTTTAACTGTTCAAGTAATTGAATATTTCTATTGAATTTTGGAAAAATTAAATTAAATTTTACATTATTCTTTCCTGAAACTTTTTTATTTTTTGATGAGAAGTGTGATACATAAAATAAAACACCACTTTGGAGCTTAGAAATGGACTTCTTATATGCTAATAAAAGTATGTAAATTATATGAAATCTATATGATTGTGAATATAATTTATATTGAGTATTAAATAAGGAAAATGACCACGTCTTTATAAAGTTTTATAAAAAAAATAATAAATATAGAGGAACTTTTGTGAGAAAAACATTTTTAACTATATTTATGCGTATATGCATTTAGTAATGTTTAATGTAGCAATAGTTATACAGAGATAAATAAGAAACAAGTAACAAGATTTGTTAGTAATTTTTCTTTTTTTTTGTTGATATTTTTATTTAAAGAAACTTTTTCTGTCTGCAAAAGATAGTAAAAGATTATAACTATAAACTCTTAAATTTTAATATGAAATTTAAATTTGGCGCCATCGGAACCTTATACATACATCACATTTTAAAGTGAGAACTATTTAAAGCTTTAAGTAAGTTTCTTGTTGTCTAAAATTTAATAACGAGGTACAAATGGTTATAAAAGCTAGTCACTGATTTTGTTCTGCAATATTACACAAAAATTGTATAGCAAATTCATGAATAATCTATACATTGTACAAATACAAATGATGAATATGAATTTTACTCTCTAACTGGTAAAGTGGGATATACTAGATCTCACTAATTATGATAGTAATAAAAGTAACCTAACTGTATTTTCAATAAAATATAGTTTTATAAGAAAAATAAAAATTACTTCGGATAGTTATGTATAAAATGAAATTAGTTTGGTAATTATATTTTCTCACCTTAGAAAGTATACATATAATTTTAATTTCTATGGATATTATACTAAGTTATACTAAGTATGATCATCTTAGGTCTAACATAAGTAGATGTAACCTAACTTAACCTAATGTGAATAATCCTAACCTAACATAACATACTATGAATGACATTAATCTAGTCTATTGTAATAAGAATAGGCTTAAGTTAATCCAACTGAATATGAGTATTGTAAATCTAATCTAACCTAATATTACCATAATATGAGTAGACATAATCTAACTGAACATTATATGAACAGATCTCATTTAATCTAACCTAATATAAACTGACCTAATTTAATTTAACATAGTATGAACAGATCTAATCTAACTGAACATAATATGAACAGATCTAATTTAACCTAACTTAACATGAATAAACGTAATTTAATATAAATGGACTTAATTTAATTTAACCTAATATGAGTAGATCAAACTTAACGTAATCTAATCTGATTTTAACTGTAACCGAATCTGACCTAACTTTACCATATTTTTGGATCAACTAAAATACTTTTTCCTATGATGTCGTTGCATTCCCCATAAATTCGCATAGAGGTCAAGAAGTGCCATTAGCATGCGCATAAAAATGGCAATATAGAAAGAGTTTATCGTATCATAATTATAATTTGGTAATTAACGCTCTGAACCTGCTCCTTCTTGCACCAAATGGAAAGTTACATATTCTTTTCGCACGAAAAAATGCATAATTTTTTAATCATTTTTGTTACTAAAGAAAATGGACTAATATTTTGCGTATCACATTAAAAAGATAGTGTCAAATATAATGGAGTTATTCATTTATTATAAATAGTTTTAAAATATATAAATACCAAATTGTTTAATATTCTATTATATCATTTTCAGCATATGTGTATAATATACAATAAGGTTGTATTAAATGATTGCTAGTACAAATTTCAGTTTACGAAATTTCCTGTTGAAAATATTCCTATGAATGATCCATATTCTAGAGGAGCATACATAGACGGTCAGTGATGGTTAAATGAAGATCTTGATGAATAATAATATTCCTTACACATTAAAAAGCAATTATATGATATAAGAATGCGGTTATACACGTACGATTTGCAATAGAATATTTCTATTAAAAAACAGCAAAATTGTGCCGAAATCTTTGTCGTCGAAACCAATAAGTAAAGAATGAGTTATCGGAGTAATTTTGTAGCCGGACTTCGATCAGGGCAAAAATCAGCTACAACGATAGAAAATTGTTGAACCTTGACCTATTACTCAATTAGCCACATATAGATTCACCCTCTTTTTCACCCTCTGATCTTTTATTCATTGACCAACTGTAACAGAGTTCGAAGGGACATCAAGCTTCATTTATTCTTGAGAATGTGTGAATTTTGGTTGAATAACAATCGTAACTCGTCAAACCGGCATAAATCCTTTAAGGAGATTATCGCAGCGATGGCTGACAAGAGACCTTTACAGTGTTTGCAAGAAGTGCTTTATTTGAATGTATCTATACGATAACAGCTACTGTAGCTTCAGCGATCTTCAACAGCTTTTGAAGATTATAAATCTAAGCCGAGATCCTTAAGCTTTCCAGCAAACAAATTACTCATGCATCCATTAATATGCGTTCGTCTGAAAGTAATAAGGTTGCCAGCAAATTGTTTGTGAAGGAAATACACTTATTTGAATTGGTCGAAGATAAGGATTAGCATAATAGGAGTATTATAACTGAAGGGGAAAGGTTTCTTCAACTATGAAATCGGGAAATTTTTCCTGTATATGGAGTTCGTGAACTTTGGCAATTGGGGATTTGGAGATTGGAATGTTTCGAATTGGAAAACTTGAAGATTTTGGTTGCTGGAAAATTGAAAGTCCCGAATTTGATAATTCGATTATTTGGAAATTTGGAAATTTGGAAATTTAATAATTTGGAAATTTGATAATTCGATAATTTAATAATTTGGAAATTTGATAATTCGATAATTTGGAAGTTCGAAACCTTGAAAAATGAGTATTATGGGAATTTGGAGGATTTCATAACTTTAAAACTTAAAAATATGAAACTTAGAAACTTGTGTACTTAAAAAATTCAAAATTTTTTAATTTGGGGTCTTGGGGATTTGAAAGTTTAGTGATTTGGGAATTGGAAAGTTTGATTATATGGAAATTTAGAGATTTAGCATTTTGAAAATTCAGAAACTTAAAAATTTAGGTATTTCAGAATTTTGAAATATGAAACTTTGAAAATCTACATATTTGAAAACGTGGGAAGTTTAGAATAAACAGCAGTAAAACGCCTTTCAAATTTCAAATTGCAATTAATTTTTATTATATTATTAATTATGATATATAAAATTAAGCGTGTTTTTACAATTTTGAAATATCACAAAAATTATTCAATTTTTGAGAGTTTGAGACTTTGAAGAGAATCTGCGGTCTAGTGGAGAGTCTCAAAGGATAGTATGATCTACATTGATTTATAGATTGATTTTATTTCTTTTTATTGGTTTAAGTGGTTTAATTGCCTGTCGGAGAATATGCAAGCCTAAATTATTGTCCATTACTTGCAGTGCATGTTCATAGAATTTTAACTATAACCCCGTAAATTTTTGAAATTTCTTTATAAATTTTGTATAACATATACATATAATTATGTCAGGTTAATGTTTAATTTTCCTGAAAATAACTGTTTTGCAAACGCTAATAGACAAATTTTGTGTATTTTGTGGAGTTAGATAATCTATGTCTAGCTAATAAAAAGAAAGATTGTATTATACCCAAAGGAACTTACCTCAATTTTAAAAGTAACGAATTGTAATCGTTAATTAAACGAATAATATTTCAGTTGTTCGGTTATTCTTTTTCTCAATTTCTTTGCATCATTTTGGTTCGAATTGTTTTCATATTTATGTATTATAGAAATCGTGATACCTACAAATCCTTCCTCTAATTGAGGTTATGCCACCAATATTATGCAGTTTGTAGTTTCTCACAATATTGTCTGTATTACTAAAATTTACCAGAGCTAAATACCGTAATATATTCGACTAAAAATTTCAACCTAATATGGACTTACACCACTTCGAAAATAAACATGTTTCCAATAACATTAATCATCCAAAGTTCCACCGTCCAAATGTTAGGGAATTTCAATTATTTTGATTAAAGATTGTTTACAAATAAAAGTATCACATTAAGTTTTATCAATTATTATCGTTACCTTCATTTTTTTCAAAATTGAAATTGCCCCATTTTGAAAATTACGGCTCATGTGAGTAATCTACCTCAAAACAGACATTACAAGGATATAAAACTCTTTTTATTGCACACCCGGACTTGCTAATTTGATACTCGCTTACATTTTTGTGCTTATCAAAGCGGGCCTTAGACGCCAATAATAATAAAAATTCGAAAGGATAGAATGAGTCATATGGTCCAACGAGACGTTTGTATAATGAGGGTTAAGCAGAATTACATTTTTATTGCACGGCGGGGCGTTTATTAACATAGGTTAAAACAATATATGAATCAGAGAGAGGTCGTTGAAGTGACAATTACAGTAAGAAAACAAAACAGTTAGAAAGGAAAAAAGGCAACTTTTTTGTTCACACTATATACAGTTTTTTCATAACAATTATTCTTCTTTTTTATTTCTTCGTTTTATTTCTTTCTGAAGTCGAAATAAACATCTTCAAATTTACGTATATATTTCAGTTTCCACTATAACTGTAATTAGAATAGCCGATAACTAGTTATTACGTATGACGAGTATACTCGGCATAACACAAACTAATGGGATTTCTTCATAACAAGCACACTCGTCATAATACAAAATTTTACCATTTTTCCATGATTAGTATATTTGTTGTAACACAAAATATTACAATTTCTTCACGACGAGTATACTCGTCGTAACACAGAGTATTGTCACTTCTCTATGACGGGTAAACTTGTCGTAACACGAAATATTGCCACTTCTTTATGACTTTACACGCAGTAACAGAAAATATTACAATTTCACCATGACGAGTATACTCGACGTAACACAAAATTTTGCAATTTCTCCATGACGAGTACACTCGCCGTAACACAGAATATTGTCACTTCTCCATTACGAGTATACTCGTCAAAACACAAAACATTTTCCTTTCTCTATGACGAGTATACTCGTCGTAACACAAAACATTTTCTTTTCTCTATAACGGGTATACTCGTCAGTCGCAGCTAACTGATTAATTATCTCACTACAGTTAATTAAAATAAACAAGCTTAATTTAGGTGAATACAATATTTATTTCTCATATTACGACAATTGAATTTCGCACAAAAATATTTGTTTCCCACGATTTACGCTATTACGTGAATATTGCAAAATTAAAAATTAAACTTTCGGGAGTGAGTAACCTTTTCCATTATTATTTATGATAATTTTATATGTTTTGGATGTTATAAATTGTTTGGAAGGCTTGAATGGCACTTCGCTTATGTGCACATAGCACGAACAGAAGATGGAGAACCGATATAGAACATCATTATTGTCGGACGAACTTTAACCTCAGTTTGATTGGCATCTATGCGACTATAGCACGCTCTAAACAGGAACTAATTTATTAGGTTGTCGCATATCGAATGAACAGTTTCGAAACACCAAAGGTTATACCATATCAATTTGAGGCTTAAAGTTCACAAAATGGAGCTATATAAACCTTGCGTTAATGATTTTAGTGCAGAGAGTCGTTATACTGTTTATTACATAATAGTCGATAATATCATTATCTGATAACCAGTTTGTATTATATCATCTGATATAATCATTTTTAGTCAATTTTAAATTTAAAAGTTTATAATATAATAGAAATAAGATAACAGAATTTCTATTTCTATTCCTTTACATATATTTCTATTTAAAAATTAAATATTGAAATTGACTATTTAATGTAATATCAAGTTAAACGAAATATAATTTTTAATATAGTTATTAGTATTAGTTTTTTTATTATAGTTTAAACGAGGTATATTTAACTTTAAGTCATGAACGAGGTATGATATTTTCGCACCGGAAAATTAAGAAACTTTATTTATTATATTATTTACTAGATTACGGAGTAGTGTGTTTTTGTAGAAAATATGGCTTCTACAAAAAAGAATACTATATTTTGTGGCACTGTTCGCTGTTACTTCTTGACAGAGACATAAAATGTCTATTCATTATATAATTGTACTTTTTATACAATACCATACAAACGATTTTCATTTCTAAAATTTGTATTTTAACCTCTTATCACATAACAGTATTGTGAGATTATTTACTGTGCATTACATAATGTATTAGTGTATTATTTTGTATCACAGTAAACCAAAAATATGATATATCTTATCACACAGATTTGCTCGTAACTCTACATTTACGTTCACCGATACCAAATATTTTCCCTGAGTTTGTCATGATGTGTTCTCGAACGGAAATGCAATTCGTCGCGATATTTAAAGTGAGATATTGCTTGAAGAACTCTGTACTTTGTTTACAATTTAGCATGCCAACTGTAAGTTATGCGTAATTGCTGTTGAATTATTGCCTAATTAAAAATAATCCAAACGAGGTTGTGTTTGGATTCATTTCATCCGGAAAACAGTGTCACTGAAATAAAATTAGAAACATTGTTTATTTACTTCATATGCGTTCATGTTCTGTAACAGAAATAGCAACATCACAAGATACATATATAAGTTGTTTTCAAAATGGTAGTGCAACTGAAAAGTGGGTGAATTTACATGAGAAAATAAGGCAAAAATATAGAATACAATTTTTTCATGTCATTTCATTTACGAAAAAAACGAAATTTGTTCACGGTACATAAAATGATAAATGCAACAACTTTTCATTATTTTGACAATTAATGAATGTTGTTAAATAAATCTAATCATTAATAATACTAAAATTCGTTATCATTCTTCATGACATTATTGATGTAGATATTAATGTTTAATGCGATGAATTTAGTCGATGATAAGAACACATAAGTAACAAGTCTGATAAAGTAATATAAAGTAATAAACCTATTTTAGCGATGTTAATCATTATATCTGTCGATTTATAACATTTGTTGATTTTATCATTTTCTACATTGTGAACAAACTTTTTACAAATACTTAAAAAATGTTCAAATTCAATTTTCTTGAAAATAAAGTCATGTACAAAAAAAATGTACTGTACTCGAAAACTATACTGTCTGATTTATTTTATAAATATGAATGATACAAAAAATATTTCAAATAAAAATTGTATATCCAGGTTGACAGTAAGCTGTTGATTTGATTAAAATGATTTAATCTTTATGAGTAATATGACTTTTTCTTTCAAAAAGAATGTTAGAGGTCATTACCATTAAATTTCATTTTTTAAAGAAAAAGTGCATTTTTCTTTTTGACATTTTATAATTTTAAAACATGTTTATAATACAAAGTACATTTGTGATACTACAATTTTGAAGAATAACCACTTTACATTTATAAGCCGAGAAAATCGGCTTTAAAGATTTACTCAATACACGTACAGTCAAGAGCCAATCTCACTTTGCTGAGAAACTTTAGCAATTTGAAAATTTGGCTAGGTTGAAATTAAAAAATTTAGTATTTGAGGAACTCTGTAATTTGGATAATTTAGAAATTTGGAACTTAAGAATTTGAAAATTTTGGTAATTGGAATTTTGGAATTTAGGAATTGGAGATTTACGAAGTTGAAGAGGAATAGTTCTCCATTTATATAACCGTAAATTAGTAAATTTTTAGATTTCCGTATTCCTAGATCCCCAAAGTCTTTGATTCCTGTACTTTTAGATCCTCGAATTGCTAGATTCTCGAATCAGTAGATCACCAAATCTCTAAATTTCCGAATTTCTAGATCTCCAAATCCTCAGATCCCCAAATCCTTAGATTTCCGTATCTTTAATTTCCCAAATTCTTAGGTTTCCATATCTCTAGATTTCCAAACCCTCAAATCCTTAAACCCTTAGATTTCTGTATTCCTATATCCCTAAATACCTAGATTGCCGTATCTCTAAATTCCTTAATCCTAACATTCACAAATACCAACGTCCGTAAACTCTTCCGTTCTGAAATGCATATGCCCTCAAATCCCTAACCCAGAAATTTCTATGTTCCCAAATTTCTTAGCCCCCAAATACTTAGATCGCTAAATCTCTTATCCCCACATCCGTAAATCCCAAAATCCCAAAATCTCAAAAATCCCAAATTCTTAATCTATCCCTAAATAATTAAATCCCTAAATATAAACGGTAGGTCTCTTCTCACTTGGTTGCCATATGTTTTCTAAAGGAAGGCAAATTTATTTTTGGATGTACGACCCAAAACGATCGACAAAGCCGAACGTGAAATCGTTTCTGCGTAGAATCTTCTTGTCACGGAATAACTGTGAACTTACGACCTTCTGACTAGAACGGACGTGCACACACACATGAGCGCGCATGATCACTTAATACTAATTGAGACCGAAATAACGAGCACACGGATAAATGGAACTTCAACGTGCTATCGGTCAAACACTGACGATATTACGGTTATCGCTGCTCTTTTCCATCTCGCGAACATGGAGCGAATAGAATGGTAAGAAAGCTGGTCGTTTGTTTTCATTCTAGACCGTGCGAATTCCATGCTTCTACCTCATCGTGGAATTCCCTGGCAAATAATCAGGAAATAATTCTGAACCAACTACATATCACTTTCTAACGGGTTATTCGTATAAATGGGATCCAACTACGAGTGTCTCGAGTTTTTTCCCATATCTGAACGAAAATTCGTAAAAGAGTCGGTTTGAAAGTGGAGTAAATCGTATAACCTTTATTTCGAGATATTTAATCTTTTGAATCGTTTATTAAATACTCTGCTGTTACTTTTTACTGTTTAGTAAATACTTTTATAGTGTGATTTATGTATAGTTGTAGAATTATACGATATTAGAGGGATCTCTATATTATATGTAAGAGGGAAATATATCTTTCAGAATCGTAAGTGATTACGGGTTCACAAGTGACGTATTTTGAGACTAATTTTAAAAATTAACGATAAATTTATAAATTATAAAATGAACATAAAAGTGGATACCTCGCATAATTGTATTGTCCAAATGTATACCTGGTGTTGAGTTTATTTTTTATGCCTAACTGAAATGTTTATTCCAAATATCGAGAGCTTAGAAATGGTAGAAGTCTTTAAAATAATTGTATCTTTAAAGAATAATTTATGAAAATACATATTACCTGCTTAGATTATATTCCAACTTTTAGTCATTTTAATTAAATTTACCTTATATAACAAAAACACAATGTACTTGATTGTTTTCTTAAATTACAAACTAATCGTATTACTTAATCGATATTCATTTGTAATCGAGAACTATGATTCATTTTATACCAAGTCAGAACATATTTAACCGTAATGACTCATAATGCACATACATGTTCTGAAATTAAAAATAAACAAACAACCGATAAAACATAATTGAGTATGTACATTAATTCGTTACCTCCATAAAAGTCAACATTTCATGAAAAGTATCTTAAAAGTATCAATTTAACATCTAAAAATATTGGTATCATTTTAACGTTTAAAAATATTAGTAATTTAAATAAAAAATTTAACATCTAAAAATATTGAATATTTTGTGTAAAATATTGGTATCATTTTAACGTTTAAAAATATTAGTAATTTAAATAAAATATTGGTATCAATTTAACATCTAAAAATATTGAATATTATGTGTAAAATATTTGTGTCATTTTAAGATTTAAAAATATTAGTATTTTAAGTAAAATATTGATATCAATTTATCATCTAAAGATAATATATATTTTGTATAAAATATTGGTATCAATTTACCATCTAAAAGAATGGTATTGAAACGTCTAAAACCATAAAGTTTCTTCTTCCCCGGTAACTCAGTCCGTGAACTAGCAGTTGCAGAAACTAGAAGAAGCAGTTCGCGGTCATATAAGCGTACAGATTCACGGTCACAAATCCAGACATCATTTGAACTTGAATAGCGTCCAAACAAACTATTCAGAACAAAACAGTCAATGAAGCTTCTCAAAAATAGCATTCCAGCGTCTGCATCGCAAATCGAATATCTACCATCTGCCTAAACATTAGCGCGTGTTTGTCGCAGGTGTCTTCAGAAATGCGGTATTCCCAGGAAGGATGCGCAGCCTATTGCCAAAATCTGTACGTGATTGCCCTTGTGCATACCTGACAGACGTTCGAGGTTTCAGTGTTTAGTCAGAAGCACGCGAGGTCGTATCTCGTCTACTGGCGAAGTGCCTTCGATAGTTCGCGCAGAAAACGGGAAAACCTGTGACGTGTCTTCCGGTTTCGAAAAACGAGTCATACAGTTTCGCGTTAAAACACGTGTTCGATAAATACGAGCCAGTCAGAACCTCTTCCGTCGCTCATTTCTCTCGCATTCTCGCGTCGTATCGATCGTGAAAGAATCTTTTTTTAATGGCGCTAAGAATTTATCAGATACAAGGTAAGCCGACCCGATGCAACTCGACGTACACGCGGACTTGGTTACGAAAGCAAATGTCTTCGTTAATGCGCTCACGTAACTGCCGAGAAACCGAAGAAATAGTGTTCTAATGCTAAGGTTGAATATGATGCAAGAGGGTTTTTAAACGAATTAAAGCGTCGTCGCAATAGACGCGGGAAATCGCGTCTTCGTTAACTTGTTTCCTCAACATCAGTCGCCATCCATTCAGCGGACCTTGCTTTCGCGTTGTCTCTTATCACTTCCGATCGTTTCCAGAGCTATTTTATTACATCACTCGTTTACGTGGTGGGATACTCGACGCACGTTTTCTGTCATGTCGGCGCGAGGATTCTCAGGTGATTCAATATTACGATACATTAAAAGCTGATTTAGCGAAGATTAACTGCGATTAAATACGTAAGGTGGATATACCATTTGTGGCCACTGTATCATTCGTAGTTATTTTCTTATTCACCCTTCGTTGCATTCTATTTTAACCCTTTCGAGAGTATTTTCGCTGTTAGTCAACTACTTTAAAACTTTCTACTTGAAAAGTTTAATGAACTCTTTTGAAGTTAGCATTTCTGTGTTACTAATTGTTATTGTCTGCTTCACTTTATATATACCATGTACAACAGTATAGATGTAGTTAAAATGTACTCATTTCAAATTGTTGTGTTAAACTGAATGGTGAGCGTGAGTCACCTTTCGAGTACAAAAGGTTATGGCATCTAAATAAAATACTATGAAATTTATATATTCTGTAACAGAGTACCAAAATTCACATAATAACGAAGCTATTGAAAATATCTCATTTCTAATTTTTTGTTTTGCCCTTTCAAAATGTTGCAATATTGTGTCCTTTTTTTTAAATAAATTTTTTTAATAGAACACATTTGCTTATAGTTATCTTTCTATTAACATTAACGGTTAAGGATAAAAAATGCTTTACTTTCCGAAATTCAGAAAGTCACGCAACGAAGGGTTAATACTGATATATTAATACTAGAACTATCAACCAGTCAAAATATTTCAAGTTTCATATCTTATATTACAAGATTTTGTTACTGTGCTTTTGTTGAAATTTTTCTCATTTTTTATTGATATAAAAAATAGTCATATATGTCAATTGAAGCTTCAGTGTTTATTTATTCTTTTACTTTGATTTCAAATTAAAAGTAAGTGTACATTTAATACCGATAGTTCTAGTATTAAGTATTGTTCAATTTGATCATGAATAAACCTACTTAATTGATTATTTTATAGTTCAATTCGATAATATGGTTCAATGCCATCTTATGGTTTGAGTTAATAATTGTACATAAGTGTGCATCTTAGATAATATTCAGCTGCTTCTAAACAATGCTTAGCAAATAACTTGTGTGGAATAATTGTTTATTGTATTTGAAAATAACATGGAACAATTTTTATATATATTTATTTTATATAACAAGTATTGTTTTGGCTTATATAAGAATGTTAACGATGTAAATTATTATATACTTAAATTGGATATTGATTAAAAATGGTATACATTTCGAAAATTTACTATTTTTGGGCATTTATGGTCAGAAGATGTTTTAATTAACAATTAATTGTGCAATACGTATTAATGAATTTAATCCTTCCTCAAAAGTTAATTTTTTATGATTTAAATAGAGCAGAAAGTAGAATGCTTCGTGTTAGAAATTTAGAAATGTTCATAATTACTTTCAAGTACGGTGATCGAAAGATGATTGAAATGAATAGTAACAAGAATTGGAGTAAATGAAAAGAGTAACGCTTTAAAATTAAAAAGGAACTGTAAAATAGCACAAAATAATGAACAGTTGTAAGAAAAGTGAAAATGTAGTTGAAGATAGTAAAAGATAGTAAGAGGAATTACAAGATATTAAAAGATAGTAAGATAAAGTAAAAGATAGTAAAAGACAGTACGAGGAACTGAAAGATAATAGAAGATAGTAAAAGATAGTAAAAGATAGTAAAATATAGTAAAAGGTAGTAAACGATAGTGAGTAATATTAAAAGATAGTAAAAGATAGTACAATATACTGAAAAGTCATTAAAAAGTCGTAAAATATCGTGAAAATAGTAAGAAATAGTAAATAATAGTAAAGAATAGTAAAAAGCAGTAAAAAGCAAGTAAAAGTAGTCAAAAGTAGTAACAAGTAATAAAAAATAGTAAAAAATAACAAAGAATAATATGAAATGGTAAAGTGTAGTAAATAGCAATAAAAAGTAGTAAAAAGTAGCGATAAACGATAAAAAGTATTAGAAAGTAGTCAAAAGTAACGATGAACAGTAAAAAGAGTAGAAAATTCTAAAAAAAACAGTAAGAGAGTAAAATTTATTGCTAGCTAAAAAAAATAAAACAGATATTATCAGTAAATACCATTATTATTTGTTAATAATAAACATTTGTAATAGATTAAAAGCTATAATTTCCACTGTGAATCTTTTGCATTACCAAATCCACAAGTGACTACAGATGGCAAACCGATTTTTCAAAAATGGTACCTGTTGTGGTCACAAATGGTGCAAAGTAGTTTATGTAGCAATACAGTGATGTTTAAATAATTATGTTTTGAACATTGTTCAACTTATAATATTTTGATTTTCTGTATATTTGGAAGTATATATATTGTAGTTTTTATTTCTGTGTACGTATTTTTTTCTTCGATTATGCATTAATGAATAGTTATAGAATGCTTAAAAGGGCCAGGAATAGTACACCTATTGTATATTATATTGTGACTCGTTAACCATCTTTAATCTCTGTACGCAAAGTTTAGACAGTACTTGATTGTTTTATAATTACTACTTTATTATTATCAGTAACGGCATGTAATTAAAATTAGTGGGAGTGCTGTTCCAGAAAATTTTTAGCCTCTGTTTTTAAATTGTATAAAAAGAAAATTTATTTGGAATCTTGATAAAATCCTTTAAGAACAAAATCAAACATTTTTTCTTACTATAATATTGAGGAGAAATAGGGGTGCTGCAGTTCCTCAGTGCTTATACTCGAATCGCCACAGATTATTATACAAGATACTCAACAATTAATGAACTAATTTCTTCGTATCTTGATAAATTAGTAATCGTTCACAATTTTTGAAATCTGTCATCATAAAGGAGCAATATTTAAACATTCTTGAGTGATTAATTTACATTTTAGAACGAGTAATTGAGCTGTTCCTTCATACAACAATGATAAACATACCAAATATACATAAATTAGAAGATAGTATGTTTACAATGAAAGTTGTATTAATTTAAGTATAACTAAAGAATGTACAGTCCCTGGACATTGAATTAGGACCACTACAAATTTTCAGCATTTTTTACATTTTCCGTAAAATTAAAGGGCCTGTTCAAATTGTAAGTATATAATTTATTAGCTACTAACATGATACACTACTACTGTACATAACATTATTAACACATGTTAATATCTTGCATTTCCTTTGCTTTGGCCACAGCTTTCGGCATGCTCTGTATACATTGATCATATGCTTTATATCTTCATTATTTTTCCAAATATCTGTAATTCTTTTCAACTCAGATAATGTGGTTGCAGAGTTGTAATCTAGTTTTTTGAGTACGCAGACATTTTCAATGACATTCAAATTTCACCTCTCGCGCTATCGATACTCGAGACTAATGTAAACGCTCGCACGGTCCTTAATCGCTCATCACCCACACAATTTATTATCACAATAGTAACAAATTGCTATGTGTATATCGTTATCAACGTATTTAGTAATAATTTTGCATGACCTAAGACAATTTTCCATATATGACATAATGTTATAGCCATAGAAGTGAAATTTTTGTACGTGGTCCTAATTCGGTGGCCAGGGACTGTAATCATTTCATAATTGATGATTAAATTCAGACATATGTTTTGACCAAAACTAACGTTAAAAGATGACAAAATTAGATGTTCCTACAGCTGATGATTAACTATGTAAAAAACTAAGTGTTTTGAAATTATGGTAACAAATGTGCACAAAATCAAAAACGGGGAGTTGAAAGAATGGTATCTAAGTACCCTGCTAAAGTAGTAGAAGCAGCAATCAAATTGTTAATGTATATATCAACTTTAAAGCGGAAAGAATAAATAGAGGTGCTCAGGAAACAGGTATTTCTATTTATTTTTGTATTCATTAGTTTTTGTAGCTGCAAAAATATTTAATAACATTTAACCTCAGCTGCTTTCTTTTCGTTGACAAGATTACAATTTCCATTTGCATTCGATAACGTACTATAGAATACAATATTACAGAATGTTATATTTCTTTCATTTCTACCTTTGCATGACCTTGTTATACTCGTGATGCGTGCTATAGTTTATATACGACAAGGCTCGTACTTTCATCGTAATTGAATTTTGAATTCAATTCTAATTTTAATCCACACAATCGAGGATCGATAAATGGAAAACGTGCCAAACATATGAGCTTTCTGTATTTATCTTAACATTGTAGCTGTGAATGACGCAACTTCCTAGAAAATTATAGATTAACCAGATAGCTATTTCATTTCACTAGTTGCAATTTCTTCATGATGAGTATACTCATCAGACACAACTAACTGGTTAAAAAGTGAAGAGATTTTTCCTATTTGTTTTCATTGTAAACATTAATAGTCAGGCACTATATGAGTTACTTTTTGGTCGGTAAGTTTTCAAATTTAACTAGTTGGTGCTCCCAGTGTTAAAAACAATCGTTATTTATTAATGTATAAAGACATTAGGGTAAGAGGTTAATTATTGGATGTTAACCCTCTGAGTTTCTATTAACAAGGGCACCCTGGTAACTGATACATTCTGATTTTTATAAAACTGCACACTTCATAAAAACTAAGTGTATTAATAACTAATTGTATTTGTAAAGAATAGACGCTTTTACTCATAACAAGAAGAAATTAGTTTCAAAAAAAAAAATGAGGGTGAAGCAACTTAATATTCGTAAAGCAATATTTTCCAAAAACCTTTTACATAGATTGGTAGGTCTAAAGAAACTGTATATTTTTTGTTTCAAACCTTTCTTAATATTTTCCGTCGTTTACGATTTATAAGCAATTACATAGAGTACACAGCAATCAACAGTTACATTAAGTCGACTCGAATAAGAGTTGATTTTTCCCTCAGAGTAAAGAATAAGCACCAACGTATTCAATTATACACTCACATAGATCCAGTCGAAGAATTGTACAAAGTTTCCTAAAAATCCGCGTGCGTCAGTCACCGGGGTTGCGTTATAAATCAAATATAAAATGCAACGTTATGACATCTGCTTTTCAGACAGCGAATTAGGTTCGTCATTTCGACGCGCCAGTTCTCTAAGGATACCCAAGTCATCTAACTCGGGCAACATCGATCGCAATCGATTGCACGTATCATCGTATGATGGAAAATCATCGTCGTCCACGTCATGGACAACGGAAAAATCGAATGCTGCGTCAGTCCGGCCCGCCAGGCATTCCGCACCTGCGATCGACGCACCTGCGCCGGAATATCTCGCCAGAAACCTTCTGCAACTTGGCTGCCCGGTCGTGTCAATGCCCACGTAAGTCTCTTCTAAATTATCGCGTATGCATTCGCAACGAATCGTCGGATCTTTTCGGGTATATTCGTGTAAGAGACAGCAATTGTCGCGGACGTGTCATCGATGTTTTCTCAGTCAGAATTCGGAGCACCGCGCAACGTCGTTTCAGGATGCTGGCCGTCGTGTGACGCAGTGGGGTGTGTTATCACGGTTGCAGGATGATCTGCCTTTCGTATCGAGTGAATTGCTACGAAAAATGTCTGCATGTTGTGACAAGTTGAAACGGCTTAAAATTAGTGGTGTTCTAATAATACCCTGATTTTAGCGATATTTGGCACGATGATTGAGTTTTAAACACTGAAACTAATTGTATGTGATTTTTAGCGTAGATTTTTAGTCTGCGTGGTATTTAATTTTGAAGGTTTTTAGTTATCGATCTGCAATTTCAAGTTATACGTGGTTTGAGTTGGATAAGTGGTCAGGTTTCAGACACTGCTCGATAAGTGAGTGCTCAAGTGCTCAATCTTTGAATGGTAGGAGATTGTGTTCGTGCGCAAGTTGCGATTTTATTAAGGCAGAATATATAGGGATACTTTTCTTATTGTTTTCTTTTTATAGCGTGTTTGTGAAATTTTTGTAAGACTGAAATTCAGAAATTGGGGAATGTAGAAATTTAAGAATTTGGAACTTTGTGGTTATTTTGTGGAAATTTGAGAATTCAAGAATCTTGGGATTCGATAATTTGGAAACTTGAAAAATTGAAAGCTTGGATTTTTGAAATCTCTGAATTTCTAAATTTCTGAACTTAAGATTTGGTAATGAACTTGCAAGTTCGAATAGTGAACAATTGTTTAATTAAAAAATTTATTACTTTAAGAATTTGAAAGCTTGGACAAAGAAATTGAAGAATTTGGAGATTCGATAATTTAGAAATTTTCAAACTTGAAAATTTAAAAATTTTATGATGTGACATTGTTTTAATATTAAATTAAAATTTAAGTTGGATAAAATTCCACTCATAATTGTTATTAAAAGAAATTATTTTTATTTGTTTGTTTTAGCATAAAAAGAAATTTCCATGAATTCCTTTTTTTACATTATACGCAAAGCAAGAAAAAAGAACAAAAATAACCAGAACGTGATTATTCATCGTAAATAGTATACAGTAATTATAATTAATAACAAATGTGTAAAATGAAAACGTATCCATATAAATTATTGTATTTGACAAAACCAATTTAAAAAAAAATGCTATCGTTTGGATCCTATTGGGATTCGAATCTGCGTCAAAGACTGTGGGGAATTACTAGGTAAAGCACTTGTCAATTCTACCATTCGCCTAATCAATAAAATGTTATCTTAAAAAATATATAAAGTTACCCCAGAAGTATAATGTCAAATATTCCTGAACTATTAAATGTAAACAACTAAATATTTCCACATAACATCCATGATTAGTTTCAGTACAATTCCTATTATTATACCAAATTTCGTTAAAATCGAGGTATTAAATCTACAAATTCGAGATATGACACAACTTCCGTATTTATTCAACAAAATTTTAGATTGATATATCAAATTCTCGCTATGATTAGTCATTTTCAGCTTCTTTCTCGTATATTTGAGTGTAACGTAAGCTTCCTTTAGATAATGACACATGTAATCTGGATGATTTCTAAATTTCTAAATATTCACACTCCTTAATTTTTTAGTTTCAAAATTTTCAAAATTTCCAAATTCGTAGGTCTCTATATTTCTGGCCCATTAAATTTCTAGATTCACCCTAGATCCCCAAATCCCAAGACTTCCAGATTATGTGTCCTGAAATTCCTGTCTCCAAATTTCTAGATTTTCCTAGATTGTTCGTATATCTCCAACTTAGAAGGTTCCCAAATCTCAAGTCCTTCAAAAACATATATCCCCAAACTAAACGTCCAAATCTCTAGATTCTCATACCTTTAAATTTCTTAAATCGCGTATCTTCAAATATCTATATCCCAAAATTGCTTCGTCCTGAAATTCATATACCCCCAAATTCGCATTTCTGTAAATTCGTATACACCCAAATTCAAATTCACGCGTCTCAAAAAGTCTCTAAAATTGTACGAACGGAATTGCTCTTCCTTCCTGGTTCCTCTGTTATTCTTATGGAAGCCAGATTTGCTCTTGACTGTATAATGTCCCGTAAAGATTAGAAACGTAGAGCAGGAAGGCGATAGAGAAAACCAAAGTCGATCTTATTACCGTTTATACTTGAAGGGTTAAAATTTTGATCGGCTCGGGGTCCGTGATTCTCTTGTTACGGCACTGGGTCAGTTCCTCGCGTGTCATGTGTATATACCGGTAGTACCTTAATGAGGAAGTTATTTTTATTTGGTCGGCCTATGAGGCAATTAAATGTCCACGGTAAATATGTAGCGGCGCGAGACTGCGCACGTGTATCGTTCGGTGTCGCTCGTTTCACAGCGGCACTCATGCGACGAAAAGGGACATAGCGATTGAGTTAGTCCGGGAAACAACATTCGCGATCAGCTGACCAGCTCTGCCTCCCTCTGTTGGCCATCTTTCCGGGTGCAGCGATGCGATCTCCCTGGTTCGTTAGTGTGAACGCACACACCCGCATTTTGCACGGCACACAAGTCGGCCACACGTACAGGGTGTCCCAAAAATAAAGAGTAGGTATATATGAGCCGTTTAATTTGCAAATATGGCAAGTCCATTTAAAAAACAAAAATAAGAACAATTGATAAAACATACTATGATATTTTTATCTTTAAGTAATCTACAGTAAAAATAATTGAAATTCTCTAATATTTGGCCGATGCAAGTTTGGCTGATTAACGGTATTGGAAAGATGTTTATTTTGAACGTGGCACAAGTCTATTAAAGGTTAAAATTATTTTTAGTCGAATACATTACGGTATTTAGCGCTAGTGAATTATAGTAAAGCAAAATACCTTAATAATTTCACTGTTATTTGAAAATTAATTACGAATTGTAGTTTGTTACAGAAAACAAAAATTATGCCTGAGAATAATTTCAATGAAAATTATAATTGTGATGAATCTGAAAGTAAAGCTCGTAGGTAATAATAAGAAAATTAAAATATTTTCCCGGGTAGTAACACGACTCCACAAAAATTCTCATTTCCAAGGAATTATTATGTTTATTGAAGTAAGACCATGAGAATTGGTAATAAAAAAAAATCTTAGAATCAGGGTCTGAATATGAAATTCATGTCAATCCCTGATAATTAAAATCTATTTATGTCGTAAATTTTTGTATTTCTAACATTTGCTTTCGGAGTATTTGTATCATTTTTGCAAGACTGAATAGCCGAAATAAAAGAAATATACTAAAATGATAAATCTAGAAAATATAATTTACGAACATATGTTGCGGATGTATTATAAAAATGATTACGACAAATAAGCTGCAAAATGACAAACTATTTGTCAGAAATAAATTACAAAATTATTATTACAAATGAATTACAAAATACTAATTTCAAATATATAACAAACAAGTGTATTACAAATAAATTGAAAATTAACATATTACCAATAAATTTGCACAATATACATTTGGAACATATTCCATACAGTATTATACTGATGTATTAGAACAAATGAGTTTTCTCAATACATTTTAATACATCAGATGATAAATAGATTATATTAACAAATTTAATAACTTTCAACATAAAATATACATTTTGACATAAAGAACTGTAATGTGCATTATATTTTATAATATGTAATTACTCTCATATAGTTTACTTGAAAGTTGGTGTTATGCTGAGAGTGAACAATGTAAATGAGAGAAATTTTTATTTCAACAAACAAAAAGAAAAACGCCTTGTGTCCAAATTTATTTGGACGGTATTGTATATGCAATCTATGTATGTACTAGACAAATTTAATTATAATCTGTTTATTATTATTTATTATACCTACTCTTTGCCAAAAGTACAACCGTGCAGACCGAAAACTGCAGATTTTCTTTTTGCGAAAACAAATCAATAATTTCAATACCAGGTTTGATTTCCGCTGCAAAATTCGTAAATACTTTCTGGTCTAAATATTTATATTTATATTTAAATATTTACATTTATATTTAAATATTTATAATCGATATAAAAGATTTTCTTCCGTCATTTTTTGTATTCTAAATATTTAAATATATTCAATATGAATAACCTTTATATTCATAATTGTAAACAATTTTTTAATATGTTCCCATATGGCAACATTGGAAAGAAAAGAACTAAATCATAAGTGTATTTAAATAAAATATGCTAGATCTTGATAAAAATTGTTTCATTAATAGTAAATATATAATATTATAATGCGTTTTAATTATTAAGTATACTGTTAAAATATTAGTAACAATTAATAATTGTATTGCAATAATGTTTATTTTTATCTAAATAAAGTAGCTTTCTGAATGTATTCATTTAAAAATATGTTGCATATTTTTATTTCAACTAAAATTTCACTGAGGAAAAATTGATTCTTATTTTCTCAATTTATAAGAAATTGATCAAAATATTAAATTTTAAATTATTAACCCGCAAGATTAAGAGTAAACAAATGAAAGTCGAAAAATCTTCCTGATTATAATAATTCTTTTTGTTATAAAATTTACTTTTATAAAATAACTGTAATTATTAATAATATATACACTTTTAAATAATTACTTTCGTACTTACCAAATATGAAGTATGTTTACATCTTCAAAAAATAATCTCTACTATAATTTTTATTAGTACAAAATTTATTTTTGTAAAATAACTGTTTAATTATTAATAATGCATATACTTTTTAATCATTATTTTTATATTTATTTAATTGAAATATAATTATACTTTTGAAAAATAACTGTTTAATTACAGTCAATTTTTTCTTTTTGTTTCATACCTATTTTTACTGTTATGAATAAATTTGTATTTGGAAGGTGCAAAAAATGTAACCAAAACGTTAAACAAGGTACAAAATTGATTTTTTGTTCAAAAAATGGTAAATATTTATTTTGTATATACTGTGATATTTTAATTGATTATTATAAAAAGTTACAAAGCACAGATAGCTTCGATAATGTATTATGTATACACTCTTCCCGATTGACACAATTCCGTTTTTACATAGTTTCTAAAATAATGAATTTAAGAAAACCTGGCAAAAGTGAACATTTTAGCAATACCTATCATATTTTTAATTTTTTGTTATGAAACTTTTGCCAATAATTTTTTGAAATTTTTTTGATTAAAATGATCCCAAGCACGATTTAACTTGGACTATATTTACTGGTAAAATTAACGATAATTTCAATTCACACGGTTTTCTAAGTAACCTTCGGTGTAAGTCGAGAGATAAGTATATTTTTTCTCCTACAATATGTCTTTTGTCTCATGAAAATAATAATATAAGAAATAAATAAGGAACTGAGAATTGGAAAGTCGATTTCTAATGACGTGATTGTTTTGAACAGCTGACGGCCGAGTAGACAGCCAATAGGTTACTATGCTAGGTCAGTATTTTAGACTTCAGTTTCAGAGGCGCATGAATAGACGAGGATGCACGCATATATTTAGTCCTGTGATTGTATAAAACGGCCATTGACCTCAGTCTTTTCACACGTCTCTTTGTCTGAACCAGTGATGGCCAGATCAAGTGGTTGTCGAAGAGCTCAAGGGCACGGCGTGCACAGTAATGCAATGAGTTCAACAATGAGATACAAAAGAAAGAGAAAGATACCGAATTCATCTTTCCAATCCTCATAATCAGATGAATACGGAGCAGACAAGCTATTATATGTTTCTACCATTTATATTGCCGATTGACTCCCCTTCACTCAGACTTTCATGTACAGCATACACTAATAGCAATCTGCTATTATCGTAATACATCATCTATGGAGACTTTAAATTTAATTTTAATTTAAATATTTCAAATTTTCATGTTCACAATTTTATGATTATTTTTAGATTCAGAAATGCCAACTTTTCAAATTTCTAACTTGAAGAAGACCTTTAAGTTTTACGGTTACCAAGTTTTCGAACTTAACCTAACCTTTCAAATCTTTCGATTCATTTTGTGTATGTATAAATGCAAAAATTTAGTAATCTCGAAACAGAAAATTTCAAATTCTCAAGTTCATAAATTTGGAAATACAGAAATCTAAAATTTTCCTCATGTCCGGAATCTCTGTTATAAATTCTAAGAATTTTCCGCTCCTCAGGCTCATGACAGTAAATACATGGAACGAAAATCAGAGTCCGCACGTGCACGTCGTTTCTATGCATCACGTTCTCGCGGGCGCATCACGTATCTATCTGCTGTGGTTTATATTACTTGGTCAGCCGTTTGAAACGAGCGCGCCGGAAACCTGTTTCCAATTACCAGTCGCTATATCTCGAAAACAACGTTCGCGAATTGGAAAATAGTGCAATGTCCAATTTGTTTTTGCACGTATGAAGTGCAGTTTTTGAGTTTTACGGTATCTTTGAGACACCCTGTACAGTTATACGTGCCCAGCAACGTGGTATTCGGTCAATAGCTGGCAGACTGGCGCAGACGCGCCGAAACAGCTGAGTGTGCGTTCACGTACATCCCATAGTGCTGTACCATTGGTGTACATCCGCGAAAGTGTCGTCGAGTAACGAGGAGCCGCTCGAGCGTGGACTGCACCACGATCCACACACCGCATTGCCGTATTTTTCTTGCAAGCATTCGTTGAACACGCTTTGTCCACGTTGTCTGCATCGCCTTTTCTTTGACCGCATCGAGATGAAGGAAACTGGTTATTCATCTTAGAAGATCGCCCGTAAAGTCTTCTACTGGACCGCAGATCGTCTTCTCCTGTGCCGGAGGATTTATGGGAGAATAAGTATTCGAGCGAAAATTAATAACAGTCGAATTGATCTTTCGGACAGTTTCTGAGAGAAATGATGCTGCGACTCTATTGACCCAGCGAACGTCAGAAGTGTTTTGAGATTTTGACGGGAAGTTGGCAAGGTTTTCGGCATTGTATACAATGAACGTGTAGAGAGGATCTTGAAGTAATTAAATCTGTGGATCGTGGGAGAAGATCTGTTTCGAGTTGGTTTTTGCATGTGACAGTGTAGCAGAAACGTGGGACAGTGGCGCCCCTCTACTGGACTGCTAGCTACGACAACACTCATCGCAGGTGTGATTTTTTGAAACTAGTTGAACTTTCAATTATGTAACAGCCCTTACAAATCTTGCGATCTCATGTATACGATTTGACAGTTGAGTTTCACGGTTATTTTGTAGTCCTTCGAGGCTGTGGTAATGTCAACCTTATTTTAATGCTTCGAATAACGTGCTTATGAAGCGTCCGAATTTTGTATAGGTTAAATACGTAATAAGTTTGACATATACCGGTGGATAAAATTGTGGCACTGAAAACTACCAGGGCAATAGGTTAATATTGTATCTATAGCAAACAGCGTTGTATGCGAAACAAGAACACTTATATTTAACCAACACCTTTATGAATTAGACAAAACACAACTGGTTTTTGAGTCATAGTCAAATAATATAGTTTTACTTAACAAAGTTGCAAGATGCTTTGAAAATATGTTACGTGATTTTTTCAAGTCTCAAAATAATGCATTTTTGCACTGTCGTTGGTAATAATAGTAAAAAGATAACAGTAAACAAATATTTTTTATTAAAAAAATTTATTGAAAAAAGCATCACAATATTGCAAAGTAACATTTTAAAAAGATGTAACAAGTTTATAATTTCGGAAAAAAGAAATTTTTTCGATAATTCTGCATATTATTTTATATAGCACATTTTCTTGATCTTTTATGTCCTTTTTACGTTTTTGTTAGTTGTTATTACTTTCCTAACATAAAAAATATAGTAGATTGGAGAAAAGCATTGAAAGTGGTCAGAATTGTACTCTTCAATCTTTTTGTAGATCTTTGTTCTCCACCGTGGTTTTGAGATTTTCTATGTTTCAATGTGATGAAATCCAACATGAAAAATATGTGCAGATGCATAATGTGTGTCTTTTGAATATTACAAGAGGGTATTTGTCGTGAAAAAAAATGAAAATATTAAAACAATGTTTTTGAAAAAGTTGTTTATAATGGCGGACATAATGTAGAATAAATATTTTTCTCGCGGGTGCAGTGGTGGGAGAGATATCAAGGTCGAGTTCATTCTTTAAATGGGACACTATGTTCTTTTATGTAAGTCGATTCTCTGCATAAAAAGACTAGGATGCAATCATAAAAAGTTTGTAGTTCATAAGATAATTTAAATTTAAAAATGTGATATTTCATCTCAGAATGTGAATAAGCATAAATTATAAAACTTTTTAACATTGTACCTTAATATCTTTTTATGGAAAATGTTACATTAAATTGATCAATCTAAAAAGAATATGTAGTACGATTAAAAAAATGAAATAGAAATAAGCTATTTCTTTAATTTTAATTAGAACCATGTTATTTGAGTGCATTTTTTAGAACATTTTGTATAGAAAAAATATTTAAAAACATAGAGTTAACAAAATTAACAATTTGAGACTTTTTAAAATTCTTTAATGAACTATTATATTTTTGAATTTAAGATATCTCATGGGTTATTAATATTTTTAATGTTCCACTTAATACTTTTTTCGTGGAGAATGTTTTAGAGTGATTCCGTGCATAAAAGATTATGGTTTGAAAATGTTAACTCGACCTTGAAATCTCCGTCACTGCATCTGCGAGAACCAGGTTCGCTATCGTACTAACCAACTCTTGTTAAAACATTTTTATAATATTTCCACATTCTTCTAACATATTCCAGCGAAGTCGGTTGAAAATAGACACAGTATATGGATGTACATTAAAGTGGTTCTTACATTCACTTGACGAAAATTTTTTCAAGGTTCTTTTCGCGTCATCTCCTGGAATAGTTCCAATTAATGCCAAAAACTGTGTAAAGTTTATACAATTAAATGGTAAAATGAGTGTCTGGACTTACTAACTACATTAAAAAACGTACCAAATAAAAGTTATAAATTTTCTTAAATAAGTAGCATGTTCTATATTTCATTACACTTTTTCGTGCGGTAGACGAATTTTAATAATACCCAAAAAACTAGAAAAGATAGTACAAGCTTTTTTAATCTTGAACGTGTTCCAATAATTTTTTATTTATAAAGACTAAAAGAAAAGTATATTTTTCATGTTTAATTATGAAGACATTTTTCTTTAATTTAGAACATTCTTTGAAACATTATAAAGTTGTATAATTTTTATAGGTTATTAATATGTAAATAATGTGTAATGAAGAGAAAGATTGACTGAAAAGAAACGGTTTCTTTCTCTTTAACTTTATGCATTTAAAATTGTTAGTTTCGGGACGAAGTTTCTTTTTTATAACGGGGGCACTATCAGGACCGTCACTAGAAATTGCAGGGCCCGGGACAAAAATCGACAGTATTAGAAAGATGCATGTCCTTGCATTGAACATGACATGTTAAATGTCTGTTTAACGTTCGGTTAACCAAATCTTGCCAAAAATCTATTTCAAATTTAATTCATCTATTGCAACTAATCCAAACTAGACTAATAATACCTATTCTTATATTTTTCATAGAACCAACGTTCAAGTAAATTGAAAACAAAGACAGTATAAATTAATTTATTTAGTTTTTCAAAAACGCGGTGTGTGGAATTAAAATCAAGTAGAGACACGTCGGCTGCAGGGCAAATGATCCTATTATAAACTGTTGCGGATAAAGTAGAGCAAAACGAGGAAGATACAAAATTAACAATATATTGTTGAAAAGGTTATTATTATTCAAAACTTAAAAATTGTTAAAAAATAATAAAATTTATAAACAAAAAAAATTAAAGACAGAAAGTAATTTTAAGAAATTTAGCTGATTTTAGTGTGGTATTTTTAAAAAATATTTTCGAGAAATATTCGGTGTACAGTAATGTTTACAAAATAACTTAGAGAATACTAGCTAGTGGAAAAAATAATCAACTCACTTTGTAAAAGGTAAAACATTGTACGGGAAATATATAATATACTAAAAATAATAATAAATTTCTTTCTTTTGTAAAATACATTCCAGTTTTATTGATAATATAAAGGAAACATAGCGCCACACTTTCATTTCATCTTATTGCAATTTCGAGTTTTTATAGTCAATAATTTTTTATTTTACAAGACGTGTATATGTCGCAGGAAAATGATGAAAATAGGGATTTGATGAAATCCCTAAGGTCAATCAATTCACGGAAGATGTTAAAATGTTTGTTCAAAAACGTTCTGATAGTTTCATTAAATTGTTCTTCAGATACAAATTCGGTCAGAGTTTGATTTTTTTTATATCCGAACTCATTTTTCTACGGTAGGTACTTGTTAAAACTCGAAATATAGAAAACAGTAATAAAAATGCTCGCAACCTTGCTCGCGTAATGGGCGCTGGCTTGTTTCATCTTCTTACTAAAACAGTTAAAGTATTTGATCGAATCACTTTCTTCAAAGAAATCACCCCACAGAGTTGTTATCCTAACATCTTCCGTGAATTGATCCATATACCTTAGGGATTTGATCAAATTCCTATTTTTATCATCTGCCTCACCAGAATAGTTTTGGATTGACGTGTATACACAGTTAACTGGTTAACCTAACAAACCCAGCGTTAATTTGGTAAATCTAACATTAACGTTTCGAAATGATTGTTTTTTGTAGACCTCGTGGAGGAGTAGGATCCGAGCCTCCGCACAGTAGCGACAGCGATGAATACTCGACGACACATAGCCATCAACAGCAAGCGGGTCATGGTCAAGGACAAGGATATGGTCAAGGACAGGCGGATGTCTACAATGTGCCCAAAGTCCAGGTGTCGGGACCACCGAACAATGATGAATCCTCTTCCATCGTCAATGGGTAAGTCGCACCGCGATTCTTTCCTTTTGTGCTTTATTATTTCTGGCGATGATCATGCTGTTGGTGATTAATAGCTTATAGCAATGAGACACTCTCGTTTAAAATGATGGTAGAGGAGAGCGGAGACAAAAGTAACATTTTTTATATTTCATTTCAATCACCTTTTAAAACGTTGACTGCCATACTGAAGCTATACAAACTTTTATTAGGCAGTCATTTTGTTTCTAACAAATCTTACCGAATATTTTCACTATATTTTGTTATATTTATTATCTATAGTTTCCAGTACTTAATACGAGTATTTTCAACTAGATAATCGAACACATTCTCAACAATAATGTGATTCTTATGAAAATTTAAGCGTCTATATGCGGCACTGAAAGTTAACGGTATAGAAATCAGAATTATGCCATAAGAAAATATGTTTGTCGGTCTATTAATCGTAACTTTAATCGTTTGGAGAGAGTTAGGTATATATACTTTTTTTCTAACGCAGAATAGTAGTAAATATCGAAAAATGGAACGCTTATCCAGCTTCGAGAATTTATTTGATATTGTGCATGTGGGGTGTTTATCTATGCTCAATTACAGTTATGACATGTATGATATATCACCCTTGGTTTTCTTCGTCCCCATAGTAATATGTTACTTTCGTCCCTAAACGTGTTTTTCAAAACAGAAGTCATAACCTACAAACTATTTCTTGAAATTAACTGTATTTCTTGAAATTAACTTATAAAAATATTATCTGAGAACGCTTTAACTAGTGATTGGTCTAATACGAATAGTTTAACTATGAATATCAACAAAAACGTTGAAATGGTAGAAATTTACTCGAGGGATCTGAATTAGCAATTTAGTTTACCCACCGCATGCAATTTATGTTATGACTCAGTGTCAATCAACGGAACAAAGCAGACATTATGGACATATGAAAACCAAATTGTCTAAAAATGCTTATGACAAAAGGCGTGGTTTCATCATGTTAAGTTTTGTCCACGCTCTCCTACATGTATCTTTAATTTTCATAAGAAAATCAGTGACTGTCAATTTTGACGAAACTTTGCACAATTGTTACTTAGATCTGAAATGATAAACCAACATATTCAGAGAAAAATAAGTAACAAATTATATTTAAATTATATAAACAATATGTTACTCTAAATAGATTTATTTCTTAAGACATTTATCGAGCAGAATTGATTAAAATATACTTTGTAACAGAGCACATATCCATTTTGCAATATCTTGCACACTTCTCAGACATAAATATCGCATTGTAAATATAAAATTGTTCGGAAGAATTTATACGAGCATTTTATAAACATATAACGTAATTATACATCATTCAACCATTAAATAAATTCACCACATAAAGTAGAACAATTTAACAACATAAAACCCAATATTTGTTTAAATCATTATTAAAATGGATGATAGAAGTAATTAAAAAATAAAGGTTTGTATTTAGTGTATTTTCAAATTAGTTCATATTTTCATCCTCTGTTTAGATTAAATATATGTCAATGTTTTATAACTGTACTAATATTTTGCTTTCAATATTTTTCTGTTTATTAAATCTATTTTGAGGGTTAAGAACGTCTAATTTAATACCAGATTCTTTTTTCCTTTGTTGTAAATTTATGTATTAATATTTATGCAACATTCATGTATTTAACTTTATTTGTATCATTGTTGTAAACACGACTTTATATATTGCAACCTGAAAATATGCAGTTTTTACATTTCTTTTACATTATTACATGTGTCGTATTTATGCTGTACTTTTAAAAATGAATATTTTTATTTTTATTCTAAATACATAATTTGAAACACATATTACGTTTCTTCATCGCATATTAGTTTTATATGAAACAAGCGTGTTTTAGATATAATTGGAAAATATCTTGAGATATACATTTTATATCTTAAAAAATCTTTAATTAGTTTTGTAACAAAACCTTAAAAGTAATAATGTTAGTTCACATTTAGATCACTTCATCTGCTACCGTTGACGTTAATGACAATTGTGAAATCTTTCTCTTTTAAAATAAAAACCCAATTAAATGTAATTACAAGATATCGTTATCTTTGAAAACTCGAAGTTATCATTGCAGTAAAGAAAAATGAAAATACCAGAAAAATATTATACTAAAACATTTGTATACGTGTTTCATGACACCTTTGTCCATCCGTGTCTTCGCTTATAAACCCAATTATGCAAATGTAATAAAAGTTTGAACGGCGCATGAGGGTTAATATTAATTTAACCCTTGTTCGGATTATAGCGGCAGTAGCGGCTTCAACGTGCTTTAACGACTGTTAATATAATTATTTCAAATAAAACTGTTATATAATTTTAACGGCTAAATTTATACAGCTGTAATATCTTATCAAATTTTTGGTAATTATAAATCAAATACATTTGTACTTATCAATTCAGACAACAAAACGATACTTGTACGATGTAACTGCGTCAGAAACGCATCTGTTCGAATACAGGTTAAGTACTCATCGTCAGTGAAAAGTATCGAAAAATTTCGAAATCGCGGATACTGGATATCAGTTTTTAACGTCGATTCTTCTTGGAACGAAATCAACACCAATGTGGTAATCAAGTAAATATCGATACTATATCAATAAAAATTGTCAAGTACGTATAAATATTTTCCTCTATTTTATAAATACAAAAATGACTAAATAAATACAACAGCTTGTATAGTATCATTATTTTTTAATCTTAATAATATTGCAATAACTATTAAACATCGATTAAAATAAAATATTAGTAAGAAATAATAAGACATTATTGCGTTTTAGTTTATTTCTTCTTTTGTTAATTTGGAAAGAGTAACAACTGATATGAATCGTTGCTTCGAAAAACTACATAAATCAGTTTTATCAGTCTTACAATTAGACACCGTAGATCGCCCGTTACGCGAATTTCCTTTTATGCGCATTTTTATTGACATTAATGGCTCGCATCCACAAAAGTAATTGTAAATTCCCATTAAATGTCTAGATATCGCGGGTTATATCACCACGCGTTGCATAACCAAGCGTTATTTCGCCAGGATCAATATTACTAGACGATCAATATTGCCAGTATTCCACGTTTCTTATGATTAATATATCTACATTGCCAACATAATACCGTCGATAAACATTGGTTTTAATCTAAATCCAATTTCGTTTGTAAATCGTCCTCAAATTCATATATTCTCATATTCCCAACTTCCTAAATTTCCAAATTCTTAAATTCCACAATTTACAATTTTCCAAATTCTTACATTTATAGATTCACAATTTTCCAAATTTCCAGATACTCAGATTTTCAATTCCTTAGATTTCTAAATTCCTAAATTCTCAAATTCTCAAATTCTCAAATTCTCAAATTTTTAAATTTTCAAATTCTAAAATTTCCAGATTCCTAAATTCCCGAATTCCTATATTCTGAAATACCCATATTTCAATATCTCCAACTTTCTAAATCTTCAATTTCCCAAAACCACAATTTTCCAAGTTAAAAATTTTTGAATCTTCAATTTTCCACATTTCTAAATTCCTGAACTACATCTCCCAATCCCCAAATTCTCAAATCCCTTAATTTCCAAATTTTTTAATTCTCACATTCCCAAATTCCTTATGTGGTAATATATCGATGATGAACTGTATTCTGATCTCACAAGTTCCTATACAGATTCATTGCCGCAAAAGAATGAACGCACAACGCGAACAAAAGGTATTCTTTCTTGAGTTTACAAACATCCACCAATAATCATCAAAATATTAGTACTTTAAAATTCAATTGTGTAATTGTACACATTCCATAAAGACAACAATAGTACTGTTCATTCACCGCAAGATGAGACCCGACAGAAAACTAAAAGAAATACTACTACGATTGATTGAATACAAAATCATATTCCAAGTTTAACCCTTTGCACTCCAAAAATTTAGTTTGCCACCTACGTCTCCTCAGGGGACAATCGAGTGCAAGGAGTTAATATTTTGCTCAGCACAATTCTGTACATCACTAATTCACACTAGTCAATTTGAGGAACAAGAAAAATATACTTGTTTCTAACAATTTCTGAGCTC
The DNA here is from genome assembly GCA_945859555.1 of Megachile ligniseca. Lineage (NCBI taxonomy): Eukaryota > Metazoa > Arthropoda > Insecta > Hymenoptera > Megachilidae > Megachile > Megachile ligniseca. The sequence goes on from OX243778.1 coordinate 2,699,929, forward strand.
ATCTTGTGACACATTATACACCTGTTACTCTACTATCGAACGTGTTAAAAAGCATCGAACAACCTTCAGAATGTTCCTCTGTACCCTAGACGACTCAGTGATAACGCATTAATTCAATTTCGCGATAACTCGTTTAGCGAAACACACGTTTCGTGTTAAAACGAAACGACAAGATACATCTCACGTACTTGTTAATTGAACTGCTATGTATATTAATTCGATAAGATCCAAACGAACTTGCGAACGAATCAAGTGCTCTTGAAACGTCGTATCGCGTTCGTTCACGGCAATTCAATCGGCCGATAGAAAATGGTGCATTCTTTTGCAATGGTAACACGCTTTAACATTGAGGCGTAAATAATTTTCTCGATAAGGAAAACGCTGTTTCCCTATTCCTTTCGGATTACGTAATACCGAACGTAAGTTCCTTGGAATGTGTTTTGCGTTTCTCGTGTAATGATTTATTTCCTAGCTACCGAGAAATGATTAACTATGATAAAATATTTATTTACTGATAATTTGGCCGATTGTGTCTGACCGAGTAGAAAGGATACTGATGATTTGCTAACAGGATGTTTCGAAAAAATACAGTACGATTGTTAGCGTGATTTCGCGGTACTTTCATGTTGAGGTTGATTTGAAAATGAACTTATTGGTCGTAAGGGAACCATAATTGCGCGATGGATGCAGAATGCAAGATTTTTGTCCAGTTTTGTACATGAAATGTTCGTAAAGTTCATATTGGAGATAAAGCTTTATAAGCGATAGAGTAGATATACTATTTCTAGTCATTTTGGAGGTTTGCATATTATTTATTGATACATAAGTAACTACAAAAAATGATATCAGTATAATATAAACAAAATTACATCAGCGTATTTCAAAGTATAAGTTGAACAATGTTTTAAACGGAATTGTTTAAACTATTATTCTATTATAGTACGAAAACATTTTGCAGTACTTATCACAGGAATACCATTTCTGTTTAACCGACTGACATTTATGGTTACGAAAAGTTTATGAGCCAGCTTGCTTCATGAAGAGGAATTGTTGGTAACAGATATTGATTTTAAGAATGTGACATACATATAGCAGTATTTTTTAATTAATGTGCGATTGTGCAAACTGGCTTAAAGCTTCCGTAATTGGAACACATACCCTACTTTGACATTTAAAAAGAGGTAGGAAGATACTTTCGTAGAAGAATAGAGTTTTAAGGCTGCTTTCTAAAGAAGATGTAAAATATAGTCTTCGTTTAAAGGGAAAGAAAATGAAAAAAAGAATCGAGCTCAGTATGCGGAACAAACGAGGTTATTAGTTTGTTCTCGTGGGAAAAAGGAGAAATTCCAAACTGCTCTTATTAAACGGTACTTGCGCGTACAACACCGTTACACGTCGATGAGTCAATTTTCCCATTAGTAAATAAGCTCTCACGATTGGTCGCTTATTTTTAGTTCAACTTTTATACAACCAAGGTTGTGGCATATGTTCGTCTAAAAATACTTTGTTCGGAAATTCCTTTTTATTCGATGTATCGATTTCAGTCACGGCTTATCGAATCATTAATTTATCATCAGTAGAACAAGCAAACTTGTGAAAATTCCATTTAAACTTCTTACTGCGAATTGTAGACATTACATAGATACTTATATTGAAATGTATATTGATTTTTGTGGGAATGAGAAATAATTATGTATATGCTAATTCTTTTATCTTACTTTATTCATTGGTTTTTACCGTTTATTTACAGTTTTAATTCCGATGGTATCGATTCGTTTTTTATTCAAGTTTGATTTGAGTTTGATTCAAGCTCGATTCAGTTTCGATTTGTTTTCGATTCGATTCGATTTGTCTTCAATTCGAATTCGATCGAGATTCGAGTTCAATTGCGATTTGAGTTCGGTTTCGATTTTGATTCGAGTTCGATTTCGAATTCAATATCGAGTTCGATTTCGAGTTTGATTTCGATTCGAGTTCGAGTTCGATTTCGATTCGAGTTCAACTTCGATTTCGAGTTCGAGTTCAGTATCGAATTCAATTTTAAGGTCGATTCGAGTTCGAGTTCGATTTTGATACGAGTTCGATTTCGAGTTTGATTTCGATTCGTGTTCGAGTTCGATTTCGATTCGAGTTCAACTTCGATTTCGAGTTCGAGTTCAGTATCGAATTCAATTTTAAGGTCGATTCGAGTTCGAGTTCGATTTTGATTCGAGTTCGATTTCGAATTCAATATCGAGTTCGATTTCGATTTAAATTATATTTGATTTAATCCAATATCGATTCGATTTAATTTCAGTTTAATTTTAATTTAGATACGATTTGGTTTTACATCGATTTCAGTATCGATTCAATTCCGATTGTATTTTTTCGCATTTTCAATTCGGCATGAATTTGATTAAGTTTAATTGCAATTCGATTTCGACATCGATTCCATTCAGTTTTAATTTGATTCTGTTTTAATTCAGTTTAGTTTCGATTTGATTTTCGTGATGTCAGTTCTCTCTAATTTCGATTCAGTTTCAATCTCAATTTAATTTAACTTCAATATTTTGTTCACGAACCGTCCGTGAAACGTATAGAAGTTGAACTTAAATCAATTGTTTATTTAATTGTCCGATGGATGAGTAATTAATTATTAACGTTCATTTATTACTAAAAATGAGTGTTATTTATTAATAATTTATTTATGGGACGAATTTGTTGAAATATAGATAACATTTCAGTAAAATGTAACGAAATTAAATAATAAACCGAATACTTAATCATTAATTGTAATTGATAAGGCAATATTTCAATTGTAATTTTTTGTCTTAGTACATATTTAGCCATATGCATAAAAGCAAGTCAAAACTTTTACAAAGAACTTTTTTTAGCAAATATTCGATACCGTATGCATAAACAGTTAAGCCTTTACTAGAAATAGTATTTACATTTATCCATGAATATTTAAATTATGTACGAATACATTTAGCATTTACTAAAAACTTCAAATAAATAGTAATATTATTATAAGTTAGTTTTAATTTCTTAGACGTAATATGCTTCTAAAATTTAGTATTGAATCAAGATTTTTTACCATTTATCATCCAGTATTAATAAAAGATCTAGTATTTGCTTTTACTTATACTTCATGCTTATTAATATCTGCTTATTTTCATGCATATCTCATTATATAAAATTGATTACAAATTATTTTACAAATATGATTCGATGTTACATTTAAATATGAAAGGTTAATAACGGTTTCCATTGTATGTTTCGATTATCGAATTCGCGGAAATTATCGATGCAGTCTTAATGAAAACGCAACACAGTGTTGTTATTACAGGTTGAATTACTCTGAATTGATTAATTGTAATTATCTCTTATCTCCCAACGCATGGAAAATTTAATAGAACCATTCGTATAGTGAGAGACTAATTTACAGTTTCAATTTATCGCGAAATTAATTACTTGTGAACGATTCCTTTTAGAAGATTCCTGGAAACATGATGCACACTGAATTGTATACCGCCTGAAACATTTACACTTCCGCGGATAGTAATTTCATAGAACGCTGACACGTGCACTACTGGAAAATAACAGTTTAAAGTACTAAGAAATTTAGCCTTCAAAAGATCTGAAGTGTTATAAATTTGCATAAAAAAAAGTCTCCACATGTATAGGTACAGTGTTCGATAAATACAGGCTTGATAAATACCCGTTAGGAACATTCCTGTTTCACTCGCATGCTATCGTGCCGTGACATTACATCCACGTGATTTAATTAATTTATTATTTGGAAAAAAATAGAAAAACTCTTGACTGTACATTGTACAGGTTGCCCAAAAATCAGGTATCATTTTCATGAAACGTCTCGAAGTTATCAAGTATGAAACATGTCAAATTGTCAATTATTTTCATGAAGCTCGTTGAAATTATCAAGACTTTTCTTCGTGAAACACTGACAATGAGTGATGACACATCAAGCAGTCGGTTTCTGATCAGAATTAATTTCCTAAGTAGTAGGCAGAATGTTTATACAAGTGTACAGTTTTATAAATAGAAATTACTCCAAATATTAAAATACAGTGTTCACTCGAGGAATATCCGCTTGATATATACCTGTTAGGAACGCTCCTTTTTTATACGCATTATTAGCATATAAAGGTATTACTGTTATTATATTAATTTATGTAGTAGTGTAACGATGAAAAAAACAATACAATTTAATTTAATATGAAACGTGGTTGGAAATAATGATCTTCACGTAATACACTCTTAATGCAATTTTTTTATCATTCGTCTTTTCATTCGTTAACTTGCCAGTCATATTTTAAAATCGACTGCCGATTGTAATATTATTCATATTTTACCATATTCACTCTTTTCATCAGTTTCTTATAATTACTCTTACATATTAATGTGCAAAAACTGTTGAAATTAGGATTGCGAGGAGAGGTAAAAAGTTTGTCATACAAGGTGTCCCAAAAAACAGCAGTATGATGATTCCGCGTGTAAAAATAAGTCGAGAAACAGAATAACATTTTTCTATAAAATAATAAAAGAATAAAATTTTTAAAAAATTTTAAATAGAAAAAGATATTAGTTAAAAACCAACATTTCTACTTTCATTTTGTATTTCTATAGTTTTCTATATGAAAAAAATCGTTCGTTACAAAATATTTGTAAGACACACATGTACAATAAACAAGTCTATGTCAGGAACAATGGTGCACAATAGTCGTTTATTTTTTAATGGTTTCAAGTACTATATTATTAATTTCAGTCGTAAAGTGCATCCTCAATTTTCAATTACACTTTATATAGTCTATAGCTAACGACTCTTCAAACCGTTCGTGACTTAGGTATTTATTTCCCCGCCAGCCTCTCTTTCAATTTTCATATCCGTTATATAACAGGAGGAGTCTACAGATCACTCCAACTGATTATAAAAGTGTCTAAACTTTTTCGTAATGTTAGTACATTACGTGTTCTTTATAGCTCTTTACTTCGTGCGCACTTGAAATTTATTTCGTATGGGCCTCATATTATAACAAATATAATAATATATTAAAACATATTTTACACAAATTCTTGCGTTAGGCAACTTATCACATGAGCTGTCCCATCTCCATCGCGTGTCACAAATAGCAGTCACTATCGTCAACTTGAAATTCAATGACATTCGAAAAAACACGAACGATTTTTCACATTATGTGTGTGAAACAAGAGCACAAAGTACTCAACAATATTATCGATTGTCGCGAGATTGTATCATTAATGAAACTTCGTGTAACATCTCGAAATTTCAATTTGGTAATTATAATTTAATCGATCAATAGACTTTGTATGTTATGCAACACTTCTTGCGTTTCAATTTTTTAGGAACAATTTAAATAGCTATAAAAACTCCGTTCTTTATGTATTAAATCGATAATTATTTCTGCTTAACAAAGGGTACGTGTGAAAAAATTGTTAAACTAAGTTTATCAATGTTAACATTTGTTTTTGATAATTTATATTTTACATTCGAAATATTTTCGTAATTTTATGGAATTTTAACAGTTTCTTTTTTAATCGAAGGTTATGCATTTATAATTATTTATGATTATTATGAATGAAGATTATTATATAAATAATTCATTAATTAATATTTTAATTCTATGCAACAATAAATTATTGTTGTGTTTACTAAACTAAAAAATGTTTAAATATAAAAATATTTTATTAATTAGGGTTTATGTTATAGATTTTGAGAGAAAAAGAAATAAATAAAAATCAGAAATGAAAACGAAAGATATATATATTTTTCTTCTCTGAAACTCTATCATATGAATAAATAAGCAAAAATAATTTTTCCCCAAAATGTTTCCCAAGTTACTCAAATTATTACTAATTATTTTCATTTTGTATATTACCCTTTAGCATAATTTGAACAGGAAGTTAAATCGCTGTTAAATCCTAGTTTCCGGAACGCCAAGCTCAAAGGGTTAATCATGAATTCCTTATCTCGTGCTTAGCCCCAATCAACATTAAACGCTGCACACGGTTCAGTGATATATTTCCGCGACAGCATGGTGTGTACCAGTATAGAATTTTCCAGTGGATCGCGTGCGACAAACAGTTTTAATTGCTATCGATTATTGCCATTTCGCAATGCGGTCGTCGATAGCAGAAGTTGAAGAGACAGAGGTTTCCGCGTGCACGATATGTCCACATCCCATTCCAATCACGATCAGTGTACACACGGATGCAACGTAGCCTCCTTTAGATAAATACATACAGCGTGTTATGGAAACGGTGGTGCAGCCAAAAAAAGGGTGCATTTACATGAGAAAATAAGGCAAACATATAGAATACAATTTTTTCGTGTCACTTCATTTTCGAAAAAACTGAGTTTAAACAATTTCGAAGTATTTAAAAAAAAATTTGTTCACAGCACATAAAATTATAAATGCAACAAATTGTCACTACTTTGAGAATTAACGAATGTTATTAAATAAATCTAACCATTAATATTAAAGTTCGTTATCATATATTCTTCGCAAAATTATTCAAGTAGATACTAATGTTTCATATCTTATAACTTTTATTAATATATTTATTAATACATACGTTTATACATACATTGTAATATATTATTTTTATAATAAAATATATTATATATTTTGTTACAATCTATTGTTACAATGGGTCTAGTGATATTGAGCCATAGAGTTTGTTGGCCTAGTGATATTTGGGCCTTGGGAATTAGGGATCTAGGGATACGGAAGTCTAGATTTGGAAATTTGAGGAATTAGATATGCAATATCTGAGGAATTTGAAAGTTTATACATTAAAAAAGTTTAGTGACCTGAAAATTTGGGAATTTGGGAAATCAGAAAGTTGAGAATTTGAAAAAATTTAGGAATTTGAGAATTTGGAAATTTGAAAATTTGAGAACTTGAGAATATATAGTTTTGGTAAGTTGAAAATTTGAAAATTTAAAAAATGTGGGAAATTGGCAATTTGAAAATTTAGAAAAGGTGGGAATTTGGAAATTTGAAAATTTAAAAAATATGGGAATTTAAAAATTTGAAAATTTCGAAAAAGGTGGGAATTTGGAAATTTTTAAATTTTAAAAATGTGGGAATTTGGAAATTTGCAAATTTCGAAAATGTAGAAATTTGGAAATTTAAAAATTCGGAAAAGGTGGGAATTTGGAAATTTGCAAATTTCGAAAATGTGTGAATTTGGATGTTTGAAAATTTTTTAAATATGGGAATTTAAAAATTTGAAAATTTCGAAAAAGGTGGGAATTTGGAAACCTGTAAAGAAAAAAGTTGTGAAGTTTACATATATTTTTATTCCAAAGATAACATTGCATCCGAATGTACACTCGAAAGGTTTACACAGATCTTTTTATCCTACGACGTCGAATCTCGTTCTATTTTTAATGGAACTCTAAATTCATTCGGACTGACTCAGTCGAATTGCGATTGTTCTTTTTACTGTAACAATTCATTGATTTAACCTTTCTTTGGATTTTCGAATTTATATGATTTACTATGGTCATTATATAATTACACTGGTAAATGTATAATGGCTTATTGCATGTATTTATGTTATGAAACTTTTTATCAGGTATAAAATTGTAATCATATCTTGTATTTTATATAATGGCTCAATGTAATGTATTTATGACAACAAACTTTTTATCAGTTCTAAAATTGTAATCATATCTTAAAAATAATAATAATATTTTATGTTCCAAAGATAAAGGTCAAATTAACGTTCAGATTTTCTTATCTTTTATTAACGAAAGCATTTAATTTTTTAATCAATTTTTGTTATTAAAAGAGAAACTATTTTTACTTGTAATTTTCTGATAAAAAGAATATTGAGAAGCGTAGAAAGTGCAGATATTTCGTAAGTTATTTTAGAGTAACCGTAGTTACCAGTAGAAAATTAAAAATTCTGAAATTACTATTTAATAATTAATAATTAATTCAATAATTAATAAAAATTCTGACTAGAAAATTAAAAATTTCTAAAAGATTAATTTACACAAAAACGGTAACAGCTAAAAATTGAAATACCAATTGAAATCTTTGAAATCATTTGAAATCATCCCTTGCACAAAAAATAAAATCTTAATCAAAGATGAAAGAACTTTCTAAAAAACTGTATAATTTAAAATATTATCTGCAAATTACATGAAAATAAATAAAAATTTGTATTTTGTTATACAAAATTCAGCTATTTATTTATTCTTATTTTTCCAAATCACTTTTAACCAAAAATCAAATCTGTTATACTGATTATGACAGAGTTGGGGTAAATTTTGAATTATCGAATAGTAGGATCAATTTTGATCCAAAACTGCAAAATATATTTAAGCTTCAACTAAAATTATACATTTGAAGTTTAACGAACGACTTCTGCAATTTCAAAAATTATATCTAAAGACATAGACATTGAAAGCAATATCTGATCAATAAATTAACCCTTTGCACTTGAGAGCTGACTCACACTCCGCCATTCGGTTTAATACAATTTGAAATAAATATTTTTTAGCTAATTCTATAGTGTTATACATGTGATCTTTAAACATAGCGAAAAATAATTTGAAATAATAATTTAAAAAAAAATAAGTGGAAATAATAATTTAAAAAAAATTCATCGAAATTTTTAACTAGAAGGTTTTCGACTAGCTACTCGTCGATAAGAAAAATGTTTTCGACTGCAAAGAGTCAAATCTAAAAGAACAAAAATAAAAATTAAATTATATTAAAATTAAAATCTCCCAAATATTTATTAATAATCTTGCATTTCAACACCTGTCGCGAAATCACGAATTAAATCATTCAAGCGAGAAGAAAAAGAAACAGTTCCCTCCCAGTTAAAGAACTTGCCCGTTTTAATGATCACGTTAGCAAAAAACAATTTTAAAAAGCCACGAAACGAGAGGCAGTCGAGACTCTTTCGCACACGCGTTGTTGAATACCCTTGAAAGCAAAGGGGGAAACGCGGACGAAGTCTTCACAAAGCAGGTTTTGTGCGAACGTTCAGTTCCCGTTGAGTAGACACCAGTCTCCTCGGAAATTATACTCTTTATTGAAGGTATTCACCCGACCGTATTTCAGTTGACACGCGTGTTCTCGAATACACGTGTGCGACGAAAGAGGTGTAAATAGAACGTGATTGCCTGTTGACGATATCGGGAATCTCTGCGTTGCCATGGATGATCGAATTTTAATAGTAGCCTTGTTATATTGCCGCACGGTTTGCCACACAGTAGTTTGATGTGTGGTAAAACGGGGCACTTATGGATATTATCCTTACATTTCCAAATTCGTAATATATTAATTTTCGAAATGAGAGATTTGGAAATTGAGAAATTGAGAAACTGAGATATTCAGATATTGAAAATTTGAGAAATTGAGAAACTGAGATACTCAGATATTGAAAATTTGAGAAATTGAGAATTTGAGAAATGGAGAAATTGAGAATTTGAGAATTTGAGAATTTGAGAATTTGAGAATTTGAGAATTTGAGAATTTGAGAATTTGAGAATTTGAGAAATTGAGAATTTGAGAAATTGAGAAATTGAGAAATTGAGAAATTGAGAAATTGAGAAATTGAGAAATTGAGAATTTGAGAATTTGAGAAATTGAGAAATTGAGAAATTGAAAAATTGAAAAATTGAAAAATTGAAAAATTGAAAAATTGAAAAATTGAAAAATTGAAAAATTGAGAAATTGAGAAATTGAAAATTTAAGAAATTGAGAAATTGAGAAATTGAATAATTGAATAATTGAAAAATTGAAAAGTTGAAAAATTGAAAAATTGAAAAATTGAAAAATTGAAAAATTGAAAAATTGAAAAATTGAAAAATTGAAAAATTGAGAAACTGAGAAATTGAGAAATTGAGAAATTGAGAAATTGAAAAATTGAAAAATTGAGAAATTGAGAATTTGAGAAATGAAGGAACTAAGAAATTGAGAAATCATAAATTCATTCGTTTTAATATATGATGCGACATGACGCTAAACACAAATAAAATATAATCCAACAAATTGATATAAATATTCTACATTTCTTTTTAGTATCATTACCATGTAGCAATGTTACGAATATAAACGACTCCTATTCATTGACTCGTTGCTTGTTCAGGATCGTTCGATTTTCGCGCGAAATAAACGTCAATAAATGGAATTGGGACGAACATCTTGACTGTCGTGACAGTGATCCGTTGCCACTCTTTCACGGAATTACATTTTAAGGTTTCCCGATGTAAGCTTTTGATATTAAGGTTAATCTCTGTGATCCAGTTTTAACCTGTGCCTTAGTTATTGCACTTTTAGATAGTGTACACTCTCGTGCAAAGTAGGCCTCCTCCGGATATTGACGTACACTTAAATTTCACGATTTTTAAGTTTAAATTTTTTTTCAAATTTCTCAAATTTTTCAAATTTCTCAAATTTCTCAAATTTCTAAATTGTCCCAAATTTTTTAGATTTCCCAAATTTCTCAAATTTGTCAGATTTCCCAAATTTCCAAATTTATAGGTTTACAAATTCTTAGGTTTCTATATTTTTAGATCTCAAGTCTGTAGATCAACAAATGCCTAAATTTCCGTACGCTTAGATCTCCAAATCCCTACATTCTCATATTCATAGATTCCCATATTCCAAAATTTCTATAAGTCTCAAATACATAGATTAACGTATCTCTAGATCATCAAATCCACAGATTTCCGTATCTTTAATCCCTGCATTCTTAGATTCCCGTATTCCTAGGCCCCCAAATCTTTATCTTCCCGTATCTCAAACTCTCCTAATCTCAAGAAAAACAAACATCTACGTCCTTAAATTCATACCTTTCCAATTTCCTAGATTTTTAAATCTCTAAATCCACAAACTTCAATGTCACCAAATTTTTTAGTTCCCAAAACCCTAAAATCTCAAAATCCTAAAATCCCCAAATGCACAAATCCTGAGATCCCTAAACTCATGAAGTCATACAAAAATGTTCGAGTCTCCAAAAATCCCTAAACTCAACGAATGTGAAGCCTCTTCTACGATTGGCATGTTTTCCCTAGATAAGTCAGATTTGCTGTAGACTGTACATCGTCTTGCGTTATCGCTCCAATTCGCGAAGGAATCACGTTCTCTGATGTATTTACAGTGGAACTTGTATTGCGAAATATTCAACAAGATAAAAGTAGAACTCTATGATTGCTTGTTCTTCTCTAGTCTGCTTGTTTGCTCAACATTTGATCGGTGATAAGAGTTACGTAGATTCTGAGACTCCAACTATTAAATAAATATGCCGGGTCAATAATAATCAACTTTCGAAATAAATTTATATATACTAGGGTCAAGCCTCGGTATAAATGGAATTTGGTTATAAAATAATATAATTTTGTGATTAGAATATGAGTATAAATAATTGTATTTTGTTCATTTACAAATTTATATAATAATGATTTATTAATTTTTAATATTATAAAAATTGATTGCATTTAGTGGTCAGTTTGTGTTCACGTGTTAGCCCTATCGATACTAACCCATGAGGCTATACTTAGAAACATTTGCAAACAAACACACACTTTTCAGTTTACACGAGGCGTTTATTTTGAAAGTGGCCTAAGTTCATTTGTTAATAATTTATTAACTGTAGTAACATTTTGCGGTTAAGTATATTCACAGTATACTATAATTTTGGAAATATAAATTTTCGCAATTATTTTGATAGTTGAAAATTTGACTTTGAAAGTGGTCTAAGTTCAATCTATTATTGATAATGTCAGAAATTGTGGATTCTCAAACGTCCGAAGGCAGTGATGATGGTACTTATAATGAATTATTAACTAGTTAATATAATAATTAATTATTATTAATACGATATACACCGAAGCGCCATGACTTCTTCAAATCCCTCCTGCATACAGAATATATAGATGAGCAGTAAATTGTTATGTAATTTATATAGTTAGAAGATTTCCTGAATAAACGGTGTTTTCCAAGTGTTGTAATGATATAAAATAAATTGAATATTGTTTTTTCAATTCGAAGCATTTGAAATTATATCAAACAGATTTGGGCTGTTTCAAATTTCATGACAAATCTAGTTGTTAATTTTGAAAGTGGCTCAGGTCTATTCTCAGTAAGAAGTCACATATTATTCGCTTAATAATTGCTATTATTTTAGGTATTGTAAATTTAATTCTCTTAGATACACTTCAGGAGTGTGATACATTGGTATCCTGTACATACATTTTTAATTTCATTGAAACGCAAACTCTTAAATATCTCAATTTATACATAAATGGTCACTTGTAAAATAAATAACTCATATATAAAATTACTCCTACTTTTAGCGTTTTCTTAATTAAAAAATATTTTCGAGGGTTGCTTTTAAATGAAACACACTGTACATTATTTTTATAACTTCACCTAGTGTTTTGTCATTATACGTTAAAATAGTAATTGATAGAATACTATAGTGACAGAATATTAATAAAAGTCACTGTATCTCATGTGGAAGAGTTTCGACGAGTTTTGTAAACGATTCGTGTGAAAATATTTGTCTTTCGTGCACGGAGTTATAGGGAGCATAAACCAATGGCAAATATTTATCTTACGTAACTGTATTTTGTTAGCATTTCTGACTGGAATTAAGAAAGTAACAGCTTTGTCTCGACTTGTCTGTAGATAAAGAGATAATACTCGTGATACCGTTGCATGCCAAATAAATAATCTGTGTTTTCTGATATCTACGTTTCATCTTCATTTTGTAATTATCTTCGGCAACGTGTTATGGAATGTGTTTTTTAAATTGCGTTATCTTTTTAATACTATTAATCTATGATGTTTAATTAGCGATAATATACTTATAACAAAGAGTAATAATTAAAAATTATATAGTGTGTGTGTGTAAAATATAATACCTATAATAATTACAGATGTGTTGTTTGTTATGGTTTATTATAGTTTAGATTTCTATACATGTTATTTTAGAGGACAGAAAATAAAAAATAGAGAATTAGAGAATGCAAGTTTTGGTTATATATTTCTTACATTTATTTATTCTAGAGCGCTCGAATTTATAAAGTATTGGAGTTTTTTATTTTTTGAACAGTAGTTGTTTAACTATGCAATGCATGTCTCTATAATTAGTTTATAGAAACGCTGCGAAATAGCGCGATGTAATCAAGTGATAGGAAAATGTTTCGTCATATTGCTTTAAATCGGATGACAGTAAAATTTAAACCAATTTATATGAAATCTGTCATAATAAAGTAAAACATTTTCAATTCGATTTATTATAAAATACTGAAGTTTAATCTACTGTTTTTTTTTAAGAAAACGAAGTTTTATATTAATTATGTTGCTTCATACAATATCCATGTTTCACTTCAAATTCTGAGCATTAACAGCTTGAATTAAGGAAGCAAAGTGATTAAAGAAGTAATCTACTAACAGTTTATTCAACACTTTCCGTACGGGATTGTATATCTAAGTCTTCCATCCTTACGTTTCTTTATCCTCTTAGGAATCGTAATCTTTCAATCGTATAATTATTACTATTTATACGCCGCTCGAATAGTGCATACAGGATGTTCAATCAAAACTGAGTACCTTAAATCCTTCTGACTAATAAATTTGATTTTCTGAAACTATTTTTTAATTTAAATACTGCTTTGTGGAATTTGATTTGTATACTTGACGAAATAATCGAGGATTATACAAATTTTTAAATAACTACGTCAACATGAGTTGAAGCACACAGGAAACAGTTGTATCCACATTATTAACACTAAACTTACTGGCATATAATGCACACATAATTAAAAATTAAAAATAAATTAATTATAAATTAATATACAGTGTGCGGACGGGTGGTACAACCGAGCAGGGGGTGATTCCCCATATAAAAATAAGTCGAAAAAAAAAGGAATAACATTTTTTATAATACTTTTAACCCTTCGTTTTCGAGAAAATCGAATTTGAATACATTGTTCGCTACAAGTTTCCTTTTGCATTCTAATGTGGACGTTTCTAATGTTTACATCTTTTCTTCAACCATACGACTTTCGTCTACTTTTATCCTGTTTCGATCAGGCAAGCTGTGACAATTTCTATTTATAGCAACCGCGAATATGTCGATATGATAAAACCTTTAGCTTGTCATGGAAATGCAACAGCAGCAACTGAATACTATAGGCAACAATTTCCAAATCGTCGCTTTCCGGACAGGAAATTGATACACAGAGCAGAGCAAAGATTAATCGAGTGTGTTTCTTTTCACAATTACCACAAGTCTGGTGGCAGTAGAAGATTCCTAAATTTAGAAACAGTTCTTAATACCGTTGATAATAATCCTAAGATAAGTATACGAAAACTTAGTGCTCATCATAATACCAGTACCAGAACTATTGGTCGCAAATAACATTAACATTAAGATCAACATTTCTTATTTATAATACATATTTAACCCTAAAGGTGGTATAGTGCACGCGTACTGGATGGAATTTTTCGAACTTGATTCTCTCGAAAATGAAGTGAAAAACGAAAAAATGTTATTCTTTTCTTTCGACTTATTTTTACATGTTGTACCACCCGCCTGGCCACACCTTGTATACATGAATTCTTTATCTCAGTAGAAACCAAAACTAATAGCACTGTCCAACAGCCAATTGGTGTTTCAGGAATGTCTATAGAATCTTTTGATACAAATAGAATCTTAGTGTCTTTTATAGTTACCTCACAAAATTGGTTTGAATCCGAAAAATAGGTTTTTTCTTCAAACTCAAATTTCTCAAAAACTGTACGTGCTGAAGAAAAACGGGTTATTTGTAATCAGGACAAGAAAAGCTATAAGAATCACTGAACGAAAATCTAAACGAAAAAAAATTAAAATTTGTTGGACTGTGTAATTAATAAATTGTGAAATTTAGAAAAGTAAGCACACCTGTTTGGAAGTTCCAATGTTAAACGTCGTAAAATTGTATAATAAAAATCGAAGAATACTCCATTTTCGTTTCACCATCTGTTGTTCATAATCTATATATTACTCAACACAAGTCACATAATACGGATATTAATCAGAGCAGTTTTGCATATTTTTCATTCTCATAAACTTCATCCACATTATCAATACTCCAAGAATTAGATGGATGAGATTTTCAAAAACCGTGTAAAATTTTATGAATGATTGCTGCATCAGACATAAAATACAAATAGTCATTTGTGGAAACCATTTGGTGGACTGACGAAGCAACTCACAAACCACGAAGTACATTTTAAAAATAAAATCTCGTGTATATTATACACTGGAGTTCGCATTGACTTCGTGAAATCGACTATAAACATTGGTGGAATGTTAACGTTTGTTGTGGCCATAAGTAATCACGAGATTCAATAGACTGTATTTGATCAATGAATTATTACCGGATCAAACTTTTGTGCTCGAAATATTACCAGGTCTATCAAAAGATGAAAAGATATTCTAAGGATACAGGGTATCTCTAAAGTCCAACTCCACTCTTATATTTCGGAAACGGCTTTAAATATGGAAAAATTTTTCAGGCAAAAGTTGTAGGATATCAAGGGGGACATAAGATGGTGGCAACAATTTGTGCTTGGATGGTCGCTTGAACTTCATCTTCAATTCCTTAAATAGAACCTCCACTTATTATTGCATATTCTTGTAGCCCTCGTCGAGACGTTTTCAAAACACTACTTATGTTTCTTTTTTGTGCAAAGCATTCCCAAAATACGAAGCTTCAAAGTCGACACATAAGTAGCATAAATCTAGTCGTGCAACTTCGCACGGTACACCTTGGGTAATGTGAATGCCGACAATATATCAACTTTGAAGCTTCATATTTTGGTAATGATTTGCACAAAAAACATACAGTATTTTGAAAACATCTTATCGAGGACTATAAGAATATGCAATAAAAAATGAGGGGTTGTATTGAAGAAACTGAAAATGACATTCACGGCACTTTCAACTAACCATCGAAGGTCAAATTGTTGCTAATCTTATGTCGTCCTCGATATCCTACAACTTTTGTCTAAAACATTTCTTCATATTTAAAGCCGTTTTCGGAATATAAGTTTGGGGTCGGGCTTTAGAGATACCCTGTATAGATTATTCATCTTTAATGTATTGAATGCGGTATCAACAGGGTGACTATCCTGCACTTAATACTCGATAAGCAGATAAGTACAAATACCTTAACTGCCACACTGAAATAGTGAGAATTTGATTAAATAGAATTTTTGTGTTTGACAAATCGTACCAAATATGTTTACGATATTTTATTATATTCGTTATTCATAGTTCTAGGTAGGTAACACAAGTATATCCAGTTAGATAAGTGAACAAATTCTTATTAATCCAGATGATTCATATGAAAATTTAACACTACAACTACCAGACCGATCAAAATGACAAATCCTCAAGTTTCAATATGGATAAGAATTTATTCACACAATTTCCTGTATGTATACATGATTTGTCACATCGAGGATTTGGAATCAGACAACGTTAATTTCAAAAAGAATAAGTTGGTGTCTGACAACACTATAGATAGTACAATCATATCGACGTGTTGAGGATTCATTTACTATCACATTATATCTTCAAACCCAACTATATCTCTTCAGGTTGACGCTTTTTCTTGCAATTAGTCTCGATCGATAGAAATATGATAGGAAGCCAATTCCACGTGACGTAAATCCATGTCGGTTGTCATACGAGGCTTCCGTGGGTTCGAGTTGTCCGTCGGATTAATTGCAAGCCTTTGCCGATCTCGTCTTCTTGCTTTTAATTCTCGGCTAGACTCTCGTAACACGTTTCTAGAGGATCAGCCTGAGGGCTTTATGACATTCTGCGTGTCTTTCGCGCAGGCCACGTGTGCGATATACGTGGTTCTATACGGAAGATAAGACTTCATTTACGAACACGGACGATGGAAGAAAGAGAGCGGCAATTGAGACAACAACGAGTGCCTTCGACGACCGGAATTTTCTTAAAGAGACTCGTTATCCGGGAAATATTGACGCAGATAACGAGGTGCTCTAAAACGTTGTAGTTTTTCACCCTGATGTGATGTTGTCTGTCGGCACCGCCAAGGGGAGCTCGAGCACCGATTTTACCGACAAAACGGTTCCCTGAAATTGCGGGTTCTTTCGCGTCGCGTCGGTAAAAGCAATTTCTCTCGAGTTTTCAGTTCAGGAATTTGAGAATTAAAGAATTTGAGGACTTGGGAGTTTGAGGAATTCAGAATTTGAGGATTTTAGAATTCGAGAATTTGGAAATTTGGAAATGTGAGTATTTACAAATTTGGGGATTTGGAGATTTAAGAATTTGGAAATTTGCGAATCTGAGGATTTGAGATTTTGGGAAATTGAAAATTTGGAAATTTGGAAATTTGGGAATTTGAGAATTTAAGAATTTGGAAATTTGGGATTTAGAGAATTAGAGAATTTGAGGACTTGGGAATTTAGGGAATTCAGGATTTGGGAATTTTAGAATTTGAGAATTTAGGAATTTGGGGATTTGAGAATTTCGGAATTTGGGAATTAGAAAATTTGAGAACTTGGGAATTTAGGGAATTCAGGATTTGGGGAATTTACAATTTGAGAATTTGGAAATATAAGAATTTAGGAATTTGAGGATTTGGAGATTTGAGAATTTGGAAATTTGGAAGTTTGGAACTTTGGAACTTTGGAAACTTGAAAATTTGAAAATTTGCGAATTAGGAGATTTGAGAGTTTGCGAAATTGGAAATCTGAGAATTTGAGGATTTGTGAATGTAAAGATTCGAAGAGTTGGAAATTTAGGAATTTAAAAATTTGGAAATTTGGAATTTGAAATTTTATATATTGAAAAGTTGGAAAATTGAGAAATTTTAAAAGTCGAGAATTAAACAATTTAAGATTTTGAGAAATATACTTGAAACTGTCATTCGTACCTGACTTTCCACAACTCTTCCGTATCAATATCACAAAAAGAAAATGAATACTGACTTAAAAACGTAAAAAAATCCGACTTCTGGAGATGAGTGGTAATAAACATGGAAGAGTTTTGAGGTCCGAAGGGGTTAAGGCTGTACGTCAATGCTCAAGCGCGTAGCCTTAGCAGTGGCGATTCGAAACAGCTGACGTCAACCTTATCGCTTTTCTTTCTTATTCAACCGGTCAGGTTGAACAAACAATTGAAATATCTCTACCCCGTGTTCTTGGATCCTAGTCAAAATGAAACTGATTTATGATGTTCGTACGCGAACGTATCCTGATCCATCGTTTCAGATACTGACCGGAATGTTAACAGATTTTTTACACGAGACATATCTCGTGTGGTCAGTCCCGCGAAAGATAGCGATGTATCGCGAAGTTCGATTCGCTTTCTCGCACAGCAGCAGATAGGTCTCCTCTCTTTTACACGCGATACGTGTTAACAAATTTTTCTGCGCTGTTGTTCAATGAAAAGCTAACCGTTTAAGAAAACGCATCAGTCGCAAGAACGCTTGATGTTGCTGCGTTGGATTTGCAAATACAGGTAAATTTTCTGCGAGTAACGCTTTTTACTTGTTGCATGTAACTCTTTTATTGACTGCTTTTGATAACAATACTTTATGGAAGGATTTCAAACATTTCCATGAAATAATAAATGTAATATCTGTGACATAGACTCTCGTTATATTGCTGATTAAGTGAGCTCTTTATATGGATTCTCAAGCACATTAGTGATACCCCTCACTGTTGTATCGCCTGAAGATTTACGGAGACTAACGAAAATTTACGGGGACGCCCGAATGTGATTGTAAATCTTCCATCGAACGTTGTGATAACACGTGTTATATCACGTGATATGTGTTGTATGGCCAAGAGTTAGACGAACGTGCGTTATACCCCCACGCGTTATATTGCCGAACGTGGTATAAATAACTGTTATATTGTCATACGCAGTAGAAGTAATGTTATATTGCCACTTCCCTTCTCAGTATATTTATTAAGTAATCTTAAATAAATTCCCATTCATGATTGATTCAAATGATATATTAGTTTAAGAAATACAATTCATTTATTAATTAATTTTACGTCGTAGTTTGTTATACATTCCGGAACGTAAGACGCTATTTCAATGAAAGGATTCGCTAAGAGGTTATTAGGAGTCCTGTCTCGTAATCTCTGGATGTTTTTGGTCACAGGTTCGAGCCACGCTGGACTTGGTTTTTTCCGTTATGTTTTTCATTTTTGTTTTCTTTTGTAATAATATTAATATAGATTCAAAGTGTTTTTGATTAATTGTTATACATTTCTATATCCATAGGGTACAAAAAAATTGCATTTAATAGTGTACATATACAATAGTATTTAATACATATAATAATGTATATATTACTATTACTTTTTACCATGTGAATGCAAAATTGTATAACAATTAATCAAAAACACTTTGAATCTATATTAATATTATTACAATAGAAAGAAAAAAAATGAAAAACATAACGGAAAAAACCAAGTCCAGCGGGACTCGAACCTGTGACCAAAAACATGCAGACATTACGAGACAGGACTCCTAATAACCTCTTAGCCAATCCTTTCATTGAAATAGCGTCTTACGTTCCGGAATATAACAAACTACGACGTAAAATTAATTAATAAATGAATTGTATTTCTTAACCTAATATATCATTTGAATCAATCATGAATGGGAATCTATTTATAATTACTTAATATATATACCGAGAGAAGCGGAAAGTACTTTTTTAAAGGAATGGATTTTTTTAACTATGACGCACCTCACCGAAAAATCCGGAAGAATTAGAGAATAACAGTTGTACCAATACCTAACTACCACATTAATATAAAAATAGTTCTCCCACATCTTCATTAAAAAATCGCATTTTTCCCGATTATTTTTCGGTTTTTGATGTTTCACAACTACAATTTGCGATCAAAAAATCTGAAAAAATTCTATAATATGCGCTATGTGGACCTCAATGTTTCAGAACTTTTGTACGAAATTAAATAGGCAAAGTAGACCAAAAACCGGAATTTCGTTTTTTTCCTTTTACTACCCTCACGGATGAGATAGGGGGCTGAAACTTGATGTGAGATGTTTTTTTTGGATATGTTATCAACTGACGTATTGTATTATTCGGCTAAACCCTTTCCAAATTCCTAGAAATTCACATTAATTTTTAAATACCTACATTTTTATATTTCCAAATTATGAAAAGTCGGAATACACAAATGTTTAAATTACCAAATTTCGTAGTTATTAAATTGCCCAGATCCCAAATTACCAAATTCCTAAATTTTCAAATTCCAACTTCCCAAATTTTCAAATACTCTAAGTTAAAAATTCCTTAATTTCTAACTTCCTAAACCCCCAAATTCTCAAATTCTAAAATTCCCGATTCTTCAATTTCTCAAACTTCTTAAATTTCCAAATTTCAAATTCGAAAAGTTCAAACCTGTAAATTCCCAAAATAACTAAGTTACATAATCTCTAATTTTTTATATCCAAACACTTCCAAATTTCTGAATTTTTTAATCCAGAATTCCTAGACTCCAAAATTTGATCACCTCCTAATTCCCAAATTACTCTTTCCAGATTTGAATCCTCCAATTTAATATCGTCAAAAATTATTAATAAACCTCGGAAACCCTGAAGTATTAACGGTACATAGAATTATTCGAAGATGACTAAAAACTAAAATAAGCGATAAAATTTCACAAGATGCAACGATTATTGAAATAATCAACCTCTACACGGAATTTCCTCTTGTATTACCAATTCCCAGAATTTTTCCACCCCTGTTATTCCATCCGTGGGCAGTGTAACAACAATCCACTGTATTTTACAACATAAATATACTTGCATATATTTTGTCTGCAGCATACGTGCGATATTTCGATAACACACACACTTCATTATGCATTTGGAGCCAGTGACGATTGCAATCACGTTACATAAAGCATAACGTTCCTCCGATAACGTAACACATTCGAAAACAATCTTACATACAGATGATACGTCCTTATCTAAATTACAAGTTACTAAAAGAATATTAGCAAACACATCCGAGATACCGCGAAAATGGCGTGAAATTCGTGGACTTGATAACGCGTGACTATTGTTATTTACGATTCATTCAAGAAAGTGTACGATAAAATGATCGGATTGGAACGAATTGTAGTGCAAACGAAAAATCTTCCACATAATTGGCTGTTCGTTTATCTATCTGCGCATATGTTAACAACGAATTATCTGTAAGTACTGCAGTGTACAAACAGAGCTCGTGCAATTGGCAGACACATAAATTTAAAGGCTGCCTCGTTGGAATATGGCTTTTGTCTCTCATGTAACTTGTCGCGAATTTGCATTTGAAAAGAGTTGTAATTTTCGCGTCTATTGTCTTTGGTGAAATACTTTACCTAGCTCACGATTATCCGAGTAACGCAACCAAAAACGAACTTCTTCGTACTTGATTTTACATATTTTGTCGAATCGTGGTGAAATTTAAAAAGTTGAAGGTGAATATAGGGGTGGATAGTATCGGATGGTAAGGGGTGTAATAAAACGAGTAACATGTATCTGCCTAATGTTATAAACAGTTAAAAGTTATTAGTGATACTTACCCTTGAGTGCAATGTAAGCTGTCAGTTAAGGTTAAGTGTTGAGGAGAGGAGCATTGGGAAAATACTGGTAGGTTATGATCTTGATGACCTGCGTGCGACGCGGATATTAATCTTACTGTTCTATTTGAGGGAACAGCGTGTCTGTCTGTATATACTTTTAGAAAGACAGATGTTACTTTTGTATCAGCATTCTGTGATTTTACTAGTTTATAATTCTAATATTTCATTGTGTTACTATTTTACTATTATACCATTTTACTACTTTTATATTGTTACTGCTATTATATGTCACTATTTTATTTTTTCACTGATTCTGCTATATAACTGTATTAGTATAGATAGTATTAGTTAGTATTCCCATTTCACTATTTAACTATACTACTATTCTATTGTTTTTAATATTTTTACTATTTTACTACAGTATTATACTGCTTGTACACTATTTTATTATACTTTATTAGTGTTTCACGTATTTTACTATACATATGTTGTACTACTGTTGCAATCTTTTAAATATATTACTATACTACTATTCCATTATTTTACCATTTCTCTATGTCGTTATTGTGTTATTTTATCAGTTTCAGTATCTTATTAATTTACTATCTTACTATTATACTTCTCTGTTATTCCATAATATTGCCGTATTATTGTTCAATTAATTTTATTACACAACAGTTCTATTAAACCACTATATTATTATTCACTATGCGTTTACACGTTATAAAAAAATTTACATTAAATTATTACTAAATTATATTTTCTATAATAACATATTATTATTAAACATATATTACTATTATAATGTTAATATAATATATTGTATTATTATATATTATATTATATAATAATATACATAATTATATTATATTTATGAAAGATAAAAAAAAACTACTTCTTTGGATTGTGTGAAAATTGTAATTTATCTTCAATAAACTCTTTTTTGGAATCTCTTCTATATATATAATAATAAATAGTAATTTATATAATATATCAATATTTCTATATTATTATATGTATATAATATATTTATTATAGTAAGTATTTCAAACAGTAGTTTATTGAAAATAAACTAGAATTCTCACATAATCCAAAGAAACATTTCATATGTTATGTATAATAACATTGTATATATGTTCTGCAGAAAGAGTATAATTTTTATAAGAAGAAAATTAATAGTAGTGTGACGGTATTATCTAGATTTACGCACGTCTCATAACTACCTATTCTTAAATATAAATTAAATAAGGTATGCCACATAACCTAGCTTATTATAATAATTCATTATCTTCATAAACGTTAACATACATTTTCACAAAAGCTTCTTAATAATTTTTGTAAATTAAAACATAAAATGTAAGATTCTTCATTTGTACGGGTGTTAAAACGGATAGTGACACTCTGAACTGTTCTCTTCCCGTTGTATTTTTCCTTTCCTTTCCTATCTCAACTCTATCCGTTTTACTCTCCCTCCTTGTCCACATCCCTTTTTTTTCTTCAGTTCGCTACTCTATTTCTCGTCGCCGGTTCCTTCCGTCTCTTCTATTCTCGTTATCCTCGTCACGCATTAAAAGCCGCCTAGCAATCTGTTCCCAACCCTTCGCGTGCAACGGAAACGAGCAAAAACCACGATGAGGAGAACCGAGAGCTCCTTCGAGTTGGCGTCTGAAAAAAAAACGTTTTATCGATTGCGTGTACAAAAAAAGTTCGATAAAAGTTTTGTGCGAACAGCCCCGGCAATTTTATAAAGAAAACGTTATGGGTGCTGGCATATTAATAAATCATATTTTTCTATAATTGATTATCAGCAGACTGCGGATGTTTATGCATTTGTAATATATCAAAGTCTACAAAGTAGAGATTTACACTCTCTGGATAATGTGATTTATGTTTATTTTGTAGACTTCGATATAATGAATGCATCAACGTTTGCAGTTTAATTAGCAATTTCAGTGTAAGTCGTAAGATTTTTTAATCATTAATACCATTTGAAATCAAGTTTAGACTAAATTAATTATCTGTAAAATGTTAATAGGAAAGTATTTCCGAATAGACTGCGTCGCGAGTTGCGCATGCGCAGATTATAAGTACATTTTCTGATTTACAGATTTGTATGTTTCTATATTTACAAATTCTTCATTTTCAAATACCCAGAATTTCATAAACAAATCTTTAGAAGTTCGAATTTCTAAATTTACAAATGTTGAAATTCTGTATTTACAAATTTTCAAATTTACAAATTCTCATATTTACAAATTTAAAAATGCCCAAATTTCCAAATTTACATTTGTGCACATTTCTGTTTTTAAACTGTCAATTTTTCAAGTTCCTAAATCCCAAAATTCCTAAGTTTAATAATGCCCACATTCCTGTTTTTAAATTTCCAAATTCCTTAGAACTCAAATATTAAATTTCCATATTTAAGAACTACTAAATTTATAAATCACAGAATTACAAAATGTGAAAATTTGCCAACCAGAAACGAAGATAGTGTCCCTTTCTACTACATCGTTCTCGAAGAAAAACAGACTTACCCTTGACCGTACCCAAATATTCGAATATTCAAATTTGTACAGGGTGGTGTCAATTATAAGCCACGAGCGCCGGTTGCGATGGCGGGAATGAGAGAGAGTTAGGACGAAGATAGTATAGATGAGAAGGCAGGACATATCGAGCGAGAACGCACGAGCGAGAGGGAGCGCTGCCGGCATAGAAAGAGGAACGGCACGGGTCGAGTGTGTCAGTGTCGGATAGAGACACGATTCGGCCACATCGTTTCCTCTCTGGTCGGTTCACGGGTTCGTTCTCTTTCCCTTCGTTTCACATCCACAGTTTCTCCGAGACGCAGGTTGGAATTGCGTGGTATTGCGCGCGATGCAAAGCCACGCTGCGTTCTGTGACTCGGTCTCGCGTGCGCCATCTTGATTGTCGGAGTCAGTGCACCGTTCGAGTAAACAGACGATCGTTTCGATTGATCGACGCGGCCACGATATATCGTGTTCGCCGGTGAACGATCGTCGCCTATCTCGAGTTATGTCTCTCAGTCGCGATGCGTACGTGCTCGTGCAAGTTTCTATCAAATGAAACTTGGAAACTCGTGAAAGTTGTTCCATGTGACTATCGTTGTTATGATCCATCGGTGTACCATTAGGGTGACTCTTATTTACACTTGATGAACGCTTTTTTCAAGGTTATTATCGTGCCACCTGCCGAAACGGTTCTAATTAATAAAAAAGAAATCTGTGCGAAGTTTGAGGCCGATTTTATGGAGGGAAGAGTCCCTGGAACCTGAAACGTTTAAATGATTGTTCCCTTTTGATATTTTTCCTTTTCTTTTGTTACTTCCTTTTCAAATATGTACTGCGAGCGAGGGGATGCGGAAAATTACCGTTTTCGAATGTGGGACTTTGGAATTTTTTAATTTTGAAAATTTCAGTTTACAGTTTTGGAACGGGACATTTTTGATTTTGGAATGAGGAAATTACAAAAATTTTAGAATTATTTAATTTAAACATTTTTTGGGGGCAATTTTAACATTGGAGTTTTAGGATTTTAGAACTAGACTTATTTGATTTTGAAATTTTTTAATTTTGGGATTTTTGAGTTTAATACTTCAGAATTTTTTATCTTTCAGATTTCGAGACTGTAGAGTTGTCAAACTGAATTTGTTTCAAATTTTTGAATTTGGGCATTTAGAAGTTTGGAAATTTGGGAATTTGGATGTTCAGAAATTTTAGAATTTGATAACTTGTCATTTGAAAACTTCAAAATTTTTGAACTTGTAGTTTTGGGAATTTCTGATTTTGAAAGTTTGCAAGTTTGGGACTTTATAACTTTCGAATTTGAAAATTTCAGAATTTTTGAATTTATAAATTTTGAAGCTGTAGTACTTCAGAATTTTTTAATTTGAAAAAGACGGAGATTTTTGAATTTTGTGTTTCTCAGACTTTGGAGATTTAAAATTTTGGAACTTTGGATTCTGCAAATTTTTTAGGCTTCCAGTCTTTAAAATATTAGAATTTTGGAAATTTTTAATTTTGTAATTTTGAAAAATAATGTTATATAAGATAGCCTATTTTTGTAATTAATTTATTGTTATCTTTCTATTAATTTAACATCTCTGTTGTGTTATTGTTAATATACAGTTTATTTTTTAAATTACAACTTTTACATTGATGTTTTTGTTTTAGTCTTTTAACTAAAATGTTTAAAAAAGGTGTTTTTATTTTGCTGAAAACGAATTGCTCAGTCGTAGACTGTATACATGAAAATTTAAAAAATTGCAGAAAATGAGAACTCAAAATAAAAGATACACATTTTACTTAAATCATAATTGATAAATGAGAAAAGCTCAGTTCGATTTACAGAAGTAAAAAAATTTTCTTTTTCAATTTTTTCGTCGCTTTGAACTTTATTCGTAAAACGTTCGTTAGACTAAGTATGCTAGAAAATACATTGTAACACGTCAAAGATCTATTAAA
Source organism: Megachile ligniseca (assembly GCA_945859555.1). Taxonomy (NCBI): domain Eukaryota; kingdom Metazoa; phylum Arthropoda; class Insecta; order Hymenoptera; family Megachilidae; genus Megachile; species Megachile ligniseca. The sequence continues at coordinate 2,726,042 of OX243778.1, forward strand.
TAAAATCGACTTTAAATATTTCATGGCCTCCTTTTTCCTTCAAATAATCGCATTTGAATTTCATTCAGACTTTTCTTAAATAACTGGCACTGTCTTGGGAGAATAGCACAAAAAATTTGAAAAGTCGGAAATAAGTGTCACCCTAGTCAACAATCATCCATTGTTGTTAAATAGTTCTCTCGCGAGTCTCTCTCCAATTGTGTACGGATGAATGCAGTGAAAATCAAGGGAACCGTTAGAAAAATGATCGAGGCTCTTCTCAAGGTGAAATTAATGCAAATTGAAGAGTAGAGATCTTCGTGAAGATTGCCAAAACGGGGAATTATTGAGTCGTTTCGATTCGTGGCCTCGTGCGAGCATAGTCGCCGGTCGACGCGATTCCAACTGCACTTGGAAACAAAAGAACAAAGAATATTCATGAAAGTGCGGATAAAGGAAGAGGAGAAACGTAGAAAATCGATAAACTGCCGGTCTCGTGTAGAGTATGCAAGAAAATTGTACATGGTGATACTGTTTTCTCTTTAAATATCGCAACTGTTGCCCTGGCAACCGTACAACGCAACGGTGTCCTTAAAGGGCGACCCTTGACGACAATGCACGATGTCACCCGATCGTGTTTTTCACGCGACTGTCGATGCAGTCGTTCGAGCAGGTGAAGAACGATCGATCGATGATCGATTCTCTCGTAAAGTTGGACCTTCGATCGATGCTGAACGACGAAGAACGATAGAATTGCAATGAGATGTTTCCAACTTAACGAAGTGCTCGCGGCAATTACTTAATTAGTGCCTTCGATCACGTGCCATGAGTATAGTAACGATTAAATGATTAATTTTCAAATAGTACATGTACGTACATCGAGGCCTTAACTGTAGAATCGACGAGATACAGGGGAAAGTGAATTTCTTGGAGCAATTATTGTTATACATCGAAAGTGCATGGGGGAAGTCCAGGCTCCCTTTAAAAAACCCATAATGCTCTGCTTTGTACAAGGATTTTATTCGCGGGAGGATTCGAAACTGCGTCGATCCAAGAGGTAAAATTTCTTTTTCTTTTCTATTTTTTTGCATGTGTCAGTATAATAATGGTGCGTCTTCAATTTTATTAACACAAAATACTATGTATATGTTCAAGATAATTTTAAAATATCAATGTAATAATACATATATGTACTATTTTTATCATGTTACAAGATACACTGAGTATTTTCTCATATTTTTCATTATAGTAACAAAATATATTTGAGTTTAAAAAGAAGCGAATTATATTTACATACTTCACTGTTAATCTTTTGTTTGTGTGGTTTGTTAATTTTCTTTAATTAGCAATGTGTAATCGCTTATATCAGTAGTGCTAAATCTGATCTTAGCACATCTTTAACAGATGACGGTGTAAATTTGAAGTGAATTAAGCTGACATGTGTAGTAAATAATTAAAATAATACAGTAATTATAATTATAATATTATAATTTATTACTTATTATATTATATATTATAAGATAAGAATACTGTAATTATAATATTATTTTATATTTTATTATTTCAGTTTGAAAACTTAAGAACTTGGAAATTAAAAAGTTGTTTTATACTATATAATATAATTAATTATGTAATTATAAGTATAATTAATTTATTCTTATTATTTGTCATTATTAATTACTACACGTGCCGTTACTGTTTAATTTATTCCTAAATTTACTTTTATTTTATCAAAATTACTTTGATAATTAAAATTCTCCAAGAAATATTGATAGAAGCATGTAATATTATGGAATTAATATTTACCTCGAGCTTTTACTGAAATTAATTGACTATTATAGAGAAAATTAATTAATGTATAACCGAACAAAATATTAAGGTGACACTACTTAGACACTAGGCTAGAAATATTCTAGCAATACAGAAATTATATATTTCTAAATACAACCTATCACTTTTTGAGATAATTAAAATTCAAATATTTAATAATTAATATTAAAAATTCTTCGGTGAAATACAGTAGTTAAAAAAAATTACATAAAAAAATGGTAAAAACATAGAAACTTTCTGCTAATATATTAATTTGTAATTAGTATTCTAGTAAATAAGTATTTAGAAAATACCCCACACGGGGTTGAAATAATGTAACGTTATGAAATAAATGATTTTCATACATGTTGCTTAGGTACGTCTATAAAACGACGTAGGTCTTAAAAACAAGTGGTGCCAGAAGCAGTCTTGGGTGTCATCAAGGTTGAATACTAAAGTGTTTATCTTGTTATTCAGATAATAGTTCAATACCATAAGTTTGTGAATGACAACTTGACCTCATACTTCTTTTATTACAATATTATTCCTAATACGATACGGAAACATTAAAGTAAAAAATTTTGTATTAAAGTCACGAATTACGTAAAGGCTCCCAATATATTAATTTATTTTTTGATATTGGACCCCTCATTTTTTATAGAATAAAATTTCCTACAATTACGTTTACTTTAGCAAAACATTTAACTATTACGAAGAAATATCTTCGGTAGTTTCATTTCTTTTTTCATTACAAATATATCATAAAATTGGTAAATATTCATATACGACTGATAATTTAAAATTTAGATACATGTTTACTACATCGATACGTTTGATAATAAAAAATTCAATATGCATAAAAATAAATCTTAAAGTGACATGAACATTATAAAGCGTTATATGATCCGTGTCTTAAGGTCGATATGATGAAATTCATTTTGTCGTATCTGCATGATCGATTATTTTACATGCGGAAAAATAAGCACGTAAACAAATTCAAAATGATATCCAGCTGAAAGAATTTCAGTTTCATAAATTTATGATACGCTGCTATTTATCATCGAATATTTAAAAATGTTCTTTACAAAATGATCGATTAACTCGAATATTATGCGTTATCCAAATATGGACGATACAGCGATTGACGCGTTAACGCCACTAAATAAAATTAAAAAACCGGTACGTATACTTATATCCAAAATTAAACCCGATCCAACGTACAAAGAGATAATTCGGAATGACGGCCTTGACAAAATATTTCAAGGTCATAGAAATCGATGAGTTGTGTCCTCTTTCCGTGTAACCGAATGTAGGAACAGACACCATTTTAAGCCGTCGTTTCAGATTAGATATAAACGTTGAAGGTCAGTATTCCCTGACTCCAGAAGGTCCGGAATCCAAATTTGTTTTGAAGACACGATCAGAAACCGAATTATGACCATGATCGGGGCTCTCCCGGTTCGCTGTGCACCATTTCAATCGAGCGCATCGATAAAGGATTAGGACACGAAGAGAAGGTCGAAAAGCGTGGCTTATCACACGGTTGAATAGAGTTCGACGAGCGGTTTTTTTCTTTGTTGGGCCTTCGTTCCATCCAACGCTGGCGTTTGTCTTATTTAGGTCACATCGTAATGTACAGGGCGCATACACACATATACATATAAAGAGATGAGAGGCTGGCAGAGGTCGGTAGCAACGAGCGCAAACATCTTCTCCATCTTATCGGTTTGCAGTTCTCTTCTTTTCTATTCTCCTTGTCTTTTTGATAATGCAAAACTCGTGACTAACCTTCTTTCCTGATATTAGAGTGCATTGCATAAATATACCTTCCTCTGTTTTTATTAGGTTAACTTTTTTGGGTGAGAATTATGTGTATTCCTTAAACACTAATTCGTAACATAATGAATTTATGAAGCTCCATTGACAACGTAAAGAGAACAAGATTGGTATATTTATGAAACGTCTGAAAGTTTTGTGAAGCATAATATTTACGTTAATACGTCGATTTTATTTTACAGAATTTATTTCTTAGAATTTTCTAACAAATCTTAGATCATTGAAAATATGGGGTTAACGTATGAATTTTACAGAAGAGAGAATGCTATGTCTAAATAGCGTTCTTTGGCTCTCAATAAACTTAAAAAAATCAAAACTTATAATAACATTTTTGTGAAATGTACAACTTTTGTGGTCGTAAAGTTGTCCTTAACAGAGAAAATGAATTTTGGGAGTCAACGTTGTGTGACTGTAAACAGTCGATATGTATGCAACGCATTGTATTCTAGCATCCTTCGAGTCTACTATCAATTTGTTGCGTATTAAATAGACGATTTCTAGTCTACAATAATAAAGTGATATCACTATTTTTACGTAGGGTAAATGCAAACTAAAACATTGTACTTAAGACAATGTTATATTTTGAAAATGAAAGCAGAAAAGTTTTACCCTTACCCTGTGACTGGAAGCCTCGCAGCAATAACATCTAGTCAGCTGTAATAGCAAATGGCTGTCTGTTTTATGTTACATGATCGTCTTTGTGTTTCCAGTGCTTGCAAATAAATATCTTCGTTTGCTTGTACAATGAAAATTGTAAATTTTACCATAGTTGTAGAAATTTTGAAGATATATGTGGAATTAGTCATATTTTCTATTAACATCACTATCGGGGTAAAATTGATTTATTAATGTTTTATACAGAAGTTAATTTCAAATTCGCAATTGTTATTTGTAATAAAAACTGAAATATTCCTGCGGTTAAGGTGATTTCGGTTGCTATATTATGGGTTAACACAATTACAAACTTGTTACATCTTCAATAGCTTAATATTGTAATTTTTATTAATAAATAATAATTGTACATTTATACATTTTAATACCCAGTATAACTTTCTACCAATGTAAGTCTCGTATAGCATAGTAATCTATTAAGAGACGCTTGTAAGTGTGATAAAAATCAGCTGAAAATGATTATCAAAAATTGTCTAAAAATATATTGTACGAATTAGTACAGTCTTAAAAAGTAATACTCTTATCTACAATGATACGAAAAAGTATTTAAAATTTTCTCTTTACTACACAAATGAAGAAATAAATGGTACTGAGATTTCTAATGGGTTTAGTTATGTATTCTTATGTACATATGTATGATATTTTTATTTACGTATAGTAACTGATTATTGAATATTAAACATATTGTATCATGATTGATATACTAGTTTTTCGAATATTGTCAAATAATATTCAATCGTCAAAATGGTCAAATGGTACTTTTTACAGTCGTTTCCTTGTGCAGGATTATTTATTAAAGAACGTGTTCATACTATTTTATAAATAAGATGAGTGGAAACGAATAGAATTAAAGTTCGACTATTGTCAGTCGTTTCGAATTCATGATTATCAGACTCCAGAGGTCAACTATTAATTGCACAATCGTGTCTCATAGAGCTAAATTATAGCGTATGTGACAAGCTGCATCTACAGGTTGTTTCATATAAATTTCACTGCCTAAGATTTTCATTTTCTTCACAAAAAATGATTTCACAGTTGAATTGTATTTAAGTTCATGCGACTTTGGTAAAACAGAAACTTTTTATTTGCAAGTACAAATATAAGTAGTATAATCCAAACATTTTAAACTATACGTATATTTTATAAGACAATTTAATACTTTGTACAAAATGCTGTAACAGAGTTTACTGTTAATTACAGAAAGAGTGTATTATTGTTTTTCAAAATACATATTTTCGTATTTTGCCAACAACAAATAAATTGCAAATTTCATATTTAATAAAATTAACAAAAACATTTTTCTGCTGTTATAAAGATCATTCTTTATTACGCAATAAATGTGCAATATTATATTTTTATTGAATAAAATTCTTCGTTATTGTTGTTCTTTTATTATAATTTATGAGAGTTCAACAATATATTTCATTTTAACATTGGAGAAATTATGCAACGAAGTATTATCGATTACTTATGGCTAGACAGCTGATGTTTATGCATTTGTAATAAATGGAAGTCTGCAAAGTAACCATAAATCATTTAAAGTAACCATAAGTTGTGGATCTAATAGGTTAGATGATTTATTGAGATTTTGTAGTCTTCGACGTATGATAAATGCAACATAGTCTACTTATCACAATATAGTTGTTAGAGGTCAATTGCAGAAGTCCGTCATTTGGAAATTTTTAAAACACTGCTTCCACCGTCACTAAATCCTATAATTCGATCGAATTATACCTCGTAGAACATTCTTACATAACGGTATTCGCCAAGACTGTCATTAAAACAAAGAGGACCGTGTGGTCAAAGTAGTAACAGAGTATTATGATTTTTTACGATATGTCCACTTTTTATATAAATAAATTAGAGTAAATTAGAGTGTAGAGTTTAGTAATTTTCAAATATGTCGATTAACAAATTTGGAAATTACAAGAATTTGGACTTTAGAAATTTTGGAGTTTGTAAACTTAAAAATTTGGGAATTCCGAATTTTGAGAATTTAGAGATTTGGGAATTTGTAGATTTAAAATTTGAAAATTAGGGAATTTGTGATTTTGAGAATTTGAGTTAGAGATTTAAAAAATTTTTTAATTTGTCAGTTTAGAGATTTAGAGATTTGGAAATTTGGAGATTTCAGAATTTGAGAATTTGGAAATTTGAGGATTTAGGAATTTGGGAATTTGGAAACTTAGAGATTTGGAAATTTGGAAGTTTGAGGAATTGAAATGTTGAAAATTTAAGATTATAGAATGTGAAAATTTGAGGATTTAATAATTTTCGAATTTTTATATTCGAGAACTTGGAGTAATGGGAATTTGAATATTTGTGGATTTGAAAACTTCTGTATTTGTAGATTGAACTATTTAGGAATATACTAATTTGTAATTTAGGAATTTGGACATTTGAAAATTTGAGAATTTAGGACTTTAGTGACACAGAAATTTTGTAATCTTCAAACTCGAAGATTTAGTATTTCGTAACTTTAGAAACTAAACTTTGATTGTGTCGATTGAAATAGAGCTCTCTGTATAATCAATGGTAATAACATATTTCCAAAATAATAAAGCAGTTATTGAAAATATTTTTATGTAAATCTGTTAAACAAAACTAAAGTTTCAATTTTATGCACACATATGAATGGTTTGTTCAAAATAACAACCTTGATAAGATATTTCTCTCTTATAAAAATTAATGAGATGTTACCTGTTTTCTATAATTGCCTAATTTTATATTAGGCTGGGGAAAAAGAAATGTATTATTTTTTCGGTAGGTGATGACGATATCTCGTAAAGTATCGATCATACAATTTCAGATTTATGCTCGTTGGAAAGGTGACGTCTATACAATTGTAAGTTAGAGCGAGTTAAAGGTGGAATTCAACAAGTAGAAAATTCGATACATTTTACAAGTTTTTCTTCGATAAAGGCGAAAATGCAAGCCAGAATTAAAGCTGAAATTGTGTATGGTGTTTATGGTGCCGATACTGTAACAGCCAATTACGCGCAATTTTGGTTTCGACGATTCCGTTCGGGTATTTTTGATGTTAAAGATTCACCTTGTACAGGTAGGCCGGTCATTGAAAATTTTGACAAACTCACAGAAATAATCGAAGCTGACCGGCATGTTAGCAGTCGTAGCATCGCCCAGCAAAGATCGACCATAAAACATTTTTAAACCACGTGCACAAAGCTGGATACAAAAAGAAGCTCGATGTTTGCTTGCCACAACAATTAACAGAAAGAAACATGATGGATCGTATTTTCATCTGTGAAGTCTTGGCCAAACGGAATAAAATCGACCCGTTTCTTAAACGGATGGTAACTGGGGATGAGAAATGGGTCACATAAGACAGCAAAAACAGAAAATGAGCGAAAACGATCGTGGTCAAAGCGCGGTGCAGCTCAAATGGTGGCCAAACCAGGACTAACGGCTAAGAAGGTTCTGCTGTGCATTTGGTGGGACTGGAAAGGAATCATTTATTATGAGTTGCTTCCATATAGCCAAACATTAAATTCGAATTTATATTGTCAACAACTGGACCGTTTGAAGCAAGCGATTGACCAGAAACGGCCAGAATTGGCCAACAGGAGAGGTGTGCTCCATCAGGACAACGCCAGGCCACACACGTTTATAGCGACTCGCCAGAAACTCCGGGAGCTGGGAAGTTTTGATCCATCGACCATATAGTTCTGGTACCAAGTGATTACCATATTTTTCTTGCATTGCAAAACTTCCTTAGTGATAAAAAATTGGCATCAAGAGAAGATTGCGAAAATCGACTACTAGAGTTTTTCGCCAAGGGACCAAGACTTCTATGAGAGAGGCATTATGAAGCTACCTTTAAAATGGCAAATTATAGAACAAAACGGTGCATATTTGACCCAAACCGGATAATCCGAACCACGTTAAATAAAGTCTTGAAATTTACGTGAAAGTAATTGCATTTCTTTTTCCCCAACCTAATATTTGCCCGTAAGTTTCCAACAAATATTTGTGTACTCTCAAGGATAAAACGACTAAAAACAAGAAATTTTTACAACGTTTATTGACACGTGGTTTGATCAAAAAGTTCTGAGAACTGTTTTCTGCACATTGGTTCATCAATATTTACATGGAGGTTTATTGTACGTGAATCATACATATTAACACGGTTTACCCAGCGAACATACTATTTGTTTTAGATCAAATGCAAGAAAAGCTTTTTTTGAATGTTTATCCACTTCCTTCGGCCATTAAAGGCGAAAAGTATAAATGCACACTGTAGGAACATCGAAAACAGATAACAAATAAATTAATTATCATGTTTTATTGATAGATTTGCAGATATTATACGATGAACTTTGTAACCAAAATATTGAAATGATTAATTTATCGATGAATGGGATTATACACTTTTACAAAATTTTAAAAACATCTTCGTGTATAGTTTGTTTTTAACAAAACATTTTTTTATTTGAACTTTAATCTGTGTCTTATTTGCTTAAAGTTGATTGTAAAACTGTAGAATATGTTAATTGTTCCCTACATTATAGTTCTTTTTGCATAAAGAGGTTTATCACGTAAATAAATAAAAATGAAAATGAAATTATAAGAAATGATATATTTCTTCCTGATGATTTGTACTTTGCACTATTTATTGTATTACAGATTAACATCATTTTTAAAACGTATTAATGTAAGTGATGCTATTATCGAATATATAAGGAGATGATCGTTTAAAAATAATTATTTTTTATTAACATATAAAGATTTTTAACTGAGATATTATCAGATGTTGATTTTTCTAAGTTATTCAATTTACAAATTGCAATATGAAATCAATAGCAAATAACTATAACAAATACCAAATCTTCAATAAAGTATCAAATAAAACCGGGAACAGAGGAATTATTTATTGTAAGTAATCATTAAATATTTATTAATTTGTATAATTTTCATAAATTATAAAACAAAATTACATAAAGAGGTGTTTAATACATAATAAATTGGTTTTAAAAAATGTGGACTGCGGCGAAATTTGAACTCGCGACTTTTTATTTATGAAGCAGTCTCCGTCATTGAGCCATCGTGGATAATCTAATTACTATTATGATCCAATCCATTAATTTTAATGGAAGCTTTTAAACTGGTTAAAGAGTATATCCTTGTACGAATAAATCTACTAATTACCTTTCATTATGGAAAGTGAAGATTAAAACAAAAACCTTTAACAATCGTAGTTGATTTTTGGACAGTAATAAAGAGATTTTGGACGTGAAGAATCCATCATCAGATGATCACTATGAAAAATTAGTTACACTTTCATCAAGTAAAATTAGCAAAATTAGATTTTAAATTGAATATAAAATTAACTAGACAACTGTGTTCAACGTGCATACAATTTAATTCAAAACTTTATTTCCGGACTGTCGACGCTAACGAATCGTTAATTTTTTAACGAATAAAAATATAATCTTTCTCCTTTTTGCTGGACCTCTTTCGTAAATTTTATAATAAGAGTAACTACCCTGTGTTCACCATGCATAGTCGTCATAGCTTGATTTTAATTACGCAAACTGTGAGAAATTTTTAAAACTAAATTGCACAGTTAACTGGTTAAATTACCTCTAAACCCAGACCACACGTCGCTGTACAAAGCTTAACCTCTTAACCTATAATTTTTTAGGCAGTTGCGTCATTAATATCTACCTAATTATTGCTACAACGTTAATACAACTAAAGAATGTTACAATGTTAGGTACGATTTGCCTTCAGCATTAATTAGAATTGAACCCAAAATTCAATTGCAGTGAAAATACGAGTCTGCTTTATCACATTCCAACTGTAGTGTGCGTCGCGTGTGTGTAGTTGTAGGGTAAGGGGTTAAATATACCTTATTAACCAAGATAGCCTACATTGCATTAGAGTGCATACAAAATTATATTTTTTCGACCGTAAGCAATTTTTTAAATTTTCATTGTATTCCACCTTGAAATATTATTTTATCCAGTGCGGTCCAATATCGCCACCGCAATACGTTCGAATAGTGTCGTTCACAGATGTTTTTCGTGATATGATACGGGTAGATGTTTCACCGCAACCCACATGTACAAATTAATCGGAACTAACGACGCAGAATAAAAAGTCTGCAGGCTGTTATGGTTTATTGTCTGGAGGGCAATTAACTGTATTAAGCTGCTGGCATGGCGCTCGAGAATCGACAGACGGCATTAATTCAATCGTTTTTCGTTCCTTGTTAGCTGCTCAGACGTACTTCCATGGAATTTCGCTCGACAATTCAATCAACGCAATCGAAAGGTTGTTGATGCAATATAATAAGCACTTCCGTTTTCTTCTTATCGCGTTGCGTAACATTGTTTTCGATTAAGTACTTTGTTCATTGCCATCGTGTGCAATATTACACTTTATCGGCCATTGTGATTATTTTTAACGACATTGCTTTGTTTTGGAAATTTGATACGAAATTAAGTTCATTTGCGATTGTAAAATTCGGAAATTTGGGAACTGTATTATTTGCAAATTTGGGGTTGAAAAATTCGGAAATTTGGGAATTGTATTATTTGAAAATTTGGGGTTGAAAAATTCAGAAGTCTGGGAATTGTATTATTTGAAAATTTGGGGTTGAAAAATTCGGAAATTTGAAAATTGTATTATTCGAAAATTTGGGGTTGAAAAATTCGGAAATTTGAAAATTGTATTATTCGAAAATTTGGGGTTGAAAAATTCAGAAATCTGGGAATTGTAATATTTGGGAATTTGGGGTTTAAGGATAAAAAATTCGAAAATTTGGGGTTGAAAAATGCAGAAATTTTGAAATTTTGGGTTTAAGTTTGGAAAATTCGGGTATCCGAAAATGTTGTACTTTCGAAATTTGAAATTTTAGAAGCTTGCAAATTAAAAAATTATATTTGAAGAAAACTAAAGAAATTAAAACTTCCAAAAATTTCGAAATTTGAGGATTTCCAAATTTTCTACTTTCTGATCCCTATAATTAAAGATAAGTACTGGACGATTTTTCGCACCTGTCTTTATCCGAAGCTTACCTACATAGAGTATACTCAATAATGATACATAATAAATGTACCTTAAGTACATGATAGTTAACACTAAACCGACCTATATTATACACTTGTCAAATTAAAAATGAAGTTGAAATATAAATAAACAAATAATAAAACATTCTTCACTATGATGAAAATCAACACAAATTTCAAGAAACTGACCTTAACAAATTTTGTAATTTTAGGAACTTGTAAAACAGTCATGTGTCCGCTTTGATAATTTCAGTGTTAAAACTGGGTAAATAAAAAGACGGTAAATTCGAATTATTTTTGTTTTTTCCAGCACACAGTAGTCATAACAATAACTCGATAAAAAGATGTACGATACCCGCGGGAATTAAGTGTTCAGATATTTTTCAACATTAATATATGTATAGAAACACTCTTATTGTTAGAATCTATTTTATTGGTTCAGGAGAGGTCAATGGTCAGAGTGACCTTCGGTAATGCCGATATGCCGCGATAGTTAGCGCGTTGATGGAAAGGCAAACTGTTGGTTACGTTGCCGAGGCACGTGCTTTAATCAACGCAGGTTCGAGTAGAAGTACCGCTAAACTCGACGGTGATATACAAGGTGGTTCACTTAACAAGTACCGAATACCTTGTAAAATATACACGGCAGAAAAAAGTTTTTTGTACAAATTTTATATAATTTTTGGAACGTCACATTGTGTGATGCGTGATTTTCTTGTAGATGGCGGCATTTAGTTCATTTTGTTATGTTAAATGAAATTATGTACACATATCCCTTGATTTACACAGTAATTTATTTATGCATTTCATTTTTACACTGTTTTAGAAAAATAAATAAATAAATCTAAAAAAATATTTAGAAAAAAATGATAAAAATAAATAAATAAATGATTTTAATAAATAAATAAATAATTTTGATTTACACAATTTTGATGTATATGATTTGAATGTACACAATTTCGATTTAGACGGTTTTCTGAGTAACCTAATTCAGCGTAAATCGGAGGATAGGTGCATTTTTAATGCCAAAATATGAATATATTGAATTTTTGAATTTAGTATAAGAATAACTGACTTTTATTAGCCTTAAACCTAATAATTGATTAGTACCTTCGTTTTGTGTCTTGAAAATGTATCTTGCTTAACACTAAAACTACCAAACAGATCATTTGACTCGTTCACAAGCTTTCATCAAGCGTTTTTATCAAGATAAAGAATTAATATGCAGCGAGTAACAATATTTGATATCACAGATTTTATTTTATCGTAATTGTCTTCTTTTATTAATGTAGATGCTCGAAATAGTGTCCATTGACATTTATAGACTTCTATAATCAATTAACTAGAAAAGAATCTTTACTCGTTCTGAACTTGCAGAATGAATCTTATATTTCTCATTTTAAATTATAGGAATTATAAAGAAGCTTTTATCACAATGAATATTAATTATCGTCGAATTAAAGAGTAATTGTATAACCTAGTTTGCGTGTTATTCCCTAATAATTTATCATTTAACTTCAGTTTCAATTGAGCTTCAATTTCATTTCAGTCTTAATTGAAAAATAACTGCTCATCGTCTGAAAATCTAGTTTTAAAATACTTCACAGAAAGTCTAACGACTTTAGATCAGGTGAACGCGATGGCTACAGAAATGTTCCATCAAATTCAATTTATTGATTGAGAAATTGTCTTTCTATCGCGAAGTAAAAGCACCTGCACTTTCTCGCCATTACCAAATTTCATTCTTGCTTTTATTCCACAACGAACCGATAATAACTTCAGTACCGAATCATGGATATACAGTGGCGAAACGAAAACACATTGCATAACATTAACTAATTTGTCACATTAACTCATATTTTGTTTTATAAATAGCATTTCATTAAAAATGAACTTGATCTTGAAATATGTTAAGTGGTTCTATCTAATAGAAATGCAGATTTAATGTGATTGTTTGAACTATGGAACTGTTATATGAACAATGACGTGTATTTTTGCCGAACGTAATGATGCTCCTAAGGCGACTTGATTTACATTTGTTCGTTTGTCTGTACCACAGACTGCAATTTTGAGTTTTTTGACTTGAAATTTTGAAAGGAGACTCGTGAGACACCCTAAATTTGCCGTATATTTGGCGATGTTCCGACGACAGACACTTGTCGCCATCGTCGTCAAATCGATAAAAAACCTTGTCTTGGTAATTTGCTCACTAATTTTAGACACATGGGAGACTGAAACCACGTCAAAAGCTCTATAACTCGTCAACGACGACAGTACTTGGTCGTTATTGACGTCGGTCATCATAAAATCAAGAATAATCGTGTTTGGTATTTTGGATAGTATCTAATTTAACCCCATGCACTATGATTTATTTGTCAGGTGCGTCAACCAAAACTAATCACAGCTACAATATTAAAACAGAGAAAGAATGTTGAAATGTTATGACAAGGTATTATGCAATCGTTGACTATGCAAATTATAATTGGACTTGAACTCCAAATTGAAGCATATTCAGAATTTGAGTAAAATTGATCACAATTGAAGTACTAGTGCATCACGAGTCAGATTCGTCAAAATAGTGCAAGGGGTTAAAAATCTCTACATCTTATTCTTGTTCTACCTACATGTTTACAGTTGATACTCGAAATTTGAAGTACACATTTGCGAGCGGCAAGTGGTTTGTAGGTTTATTTGTATAATTTATTGGAGGTGTACAAGTTGAGTGGAACACCCTGTATATAGCATTATAGGTTGGCTGTAAGAACGACGACCTCGCAAACGACTGACTGGTTAGCCGTGGTAGTCGGCAGCTGCCACTGCCGGTTCGTTTTCATAGTCTACACGCACGCACGCTGTTATTTAGCACCGTTTATACCGTCGTCGATATAACTTTTTTCGATGTATTCAGTAGCGAGATAGTGGTACCTTGCTACATGCCATCTTGCATTGCGTGACTGTTACCGAAATTACTGAAATTTACCGATCGACTGATTAACACGTTCACGATGCAACACGAAAACGCACTATTTAATCGCACGTACGAGGAACAATACAGATAATATTTGGAAATCTGAAATATTCGTATATTTAAATTTCGTGGACTTTCAATTTTCAAATTTTTGTACCTAATAATTTGGTGGTCAAAGTATTTGATACTTGAAAATTTGATATTTCAAAGGGATATTTAAATACTTATATTTTCAAATTTTGTAAATTTTCAAATTTCAAATTTTCAGATTACCACACTTCCATATATAAAAATTTTTAAGTTACAGAATTGAAATATCTACATTTTTAAATTTAATCAATTTTCCCCTTTCAAATTTCCAAAATTGAAAATTCGAAAATTAAAAATATATGGGATTATGACAATTAAAAATTTTATAATTTAGGACTTGCAAATTTGTAAGTTTTGAATTCCTAAATTTCTAAATTTACAAATACTGAGATTCGTAAGTTTCTAAATTTAAACATTTGAAATATTCGAAACGGGATTTCATTAATGTATCGTTCATACTCGTGAGCACTTGATTTGTCAATTACCAGATTAGAACTTTAATGAATAGATTTGAATTGTAAAATTACATGTTACGTTCTATTTCAGTCATTCTCGTTCGTTTCTGTAATATCTATGTGATATTATCAATACATCGAATTACCGATAACATTTTGATATTATCGATATATCGAATCATTGATAACATTCTAATATTATTGATATAAGATATGGAATTAGCAAGAATATTTCGATATTATCGATATATCGAATTATCGATATCATCTTGATATTTTCGATATATCGATATGTTTAATTATTATCGATAACAGTCTAATATTATTATAATTAGCAAGAATATTTCGATATTATCGATATATCGAATTATCGATATCATCTTGATATTTTCGATATATCGATATGTTTAATTATTATCGATAACAGTCTAATGTTATTATAATTAGCAAGAATATTTCGATATTACCGATATATCGAATTATCGATATCATCTTGATATTTTCGACATATCGATATGTTTAATTATTATCGATAACAGTCTAATATTATTATAATTAGCAAGAATATTTCGATATTACCGATATATCGAATTATCGATATCATCTTGATATTATCGATACATTCAATTATCGATAACATTTCGATATTATCGATATCTTGAATTATCGATAACTTCTCGATAATTATCGGTAATTTAAAAATTAAAAAGTTGAAAATTTGGGGTTTGGGGATTTGTATAGCTAATAATTTAAAAATGAGGAAATTAATCAATTTTGTATTTGGAAATTTACAGATTTTACAGTGCAAGAAATTAGAAAATTGACAATTTAAAGATTTTGGAATTTTCAAATTTAACGATTTAATAATTAGAAAATAAAAAATTTGAGAATTTAGGGATTCGTAGATTTTATAATTTGAAAATTGAAAATTTGATGATTTTGGAATTTGCAGACTTAATAATTTAAAACAAAGAAAATTGAACCTTCGGGAATTCGGAGTTTTTGGAATTTGCAGATTTAATAATTTGGAAATTGGAAAATAGAAACAACATACAAATTTAATAATTTGCAAACAAATTTACTTGGTCCAATTTTCCCGAACATACACTAAATGTATATTCTTTCTGAAATCGAACGACTTTTACAAACAGTTTTGACGAAGTCATTTCTCTGAATTTTATCAAGAGATACGCCTCGAGGTTGAGCCTTTCAGATCGTTTTAGCCAACCTAAAGAGATTTCGCTCCAAAAACCCAAATTAGGGCAGCCTAGCCTACAGCGACATCAGTGTTATGCAACCATTCCGAACAAAATCAATGTGTGCTATCGTATTTAATTCCATTGCTGTGTGGTTTTGATGAAACGCGGCACTCCCAGTATATCGGACGTTGTGTGTATCGCATTTCCTTTCACTTTTAACGAAAATCACGCGTTAAATCCTCAATGTATATTTCGGCAGCTGCACCAATCAGAACTAATTAATGATTACTGCAACATGTTAAGATAAATAAAGAAAGTTGAAATGTGACCTATAATTCAATTTATAATTGGTATTGAACTCAAAATGTAATCACAGTGAAAATGCAATTTAGGGTAAAGGTTCCACTAGTTGACCAGTTTTATAAAAAATAAAAAATATGGTTTTCACAAGTTGCGCACTTTTGATGAAAGTGAACTTCAGATGCCACATCTGTCAGTTAAATAAAACTATTACGTGTGAAGTGAAGTATGCTTACTAATAACGAACGTCTAAATTCATGTAATGTTTTTGTTAAGAATGTACGGTGTGGTAAAAAGTTCATACGTTGTGAACATTTCGCGAATGAAATTTTCTTCTAGTATAAGTGATCAGCCACTAACGAACAGAGAGTCAATTACTAGTTCTTTAATTCTTACGAGTGGACAACTTCTGAAACATTTACCGAATTCTTAAATATACTTTTCGAAATTATATAACTTAATTTCTTTTAGAAAGTGGTCTTGTTACATAATCTAGAAGGCTTAAAAAATGTCTCCATTGAATCTATTTAATGACAAAGCAAGCAGTTACCATTGTTTACGTGGAAGATTTCTCCTAACCGACCAATGTTGCCGTTACCTTATGGCTGTATTTTTAGCCTAACCAATACTGCTCGTAGTCTCCTATACATAAGTTAATATACCTGAACAACGATTGGAGAACCAGACTCTGAGACTCCTAACTCCGATACTCTATAGTCTAGTATCAATACTCGATAGTCTATATTTACCGAATGCTCTCTGGTTATTCAAAGGATGTTGAAAAACATGGTGCTCCAAAACGAAGTTCAGCTTGAAAATGTTTTCAACATTTCTGCTTTAACGCGAAAAGCGATAATTCTGTTACATCAAGATCGCACATCTGAAAGGTCAATTTATGACTACATATTTATGCAGTTCATACAGATTTATGTAATATGCAAATTTATGTAAAACAACACTCTTTCATGATTTTCTAATGACAACTTATCTGTACCTCGGTTATTTGTCCATTTTTTTATAAAGATATTTGCATAAATATACATAAAGCACGAATCGTAACAAAAAATACAAACGCAAGTAAGTGTATGTACGCGATTGAAAGAACATCATGTGTACGTTTTTTGTTATAATCCAATGTGCGAATGTGTGCGAACACTTCTTTCGACAGTATTTGCTATTTGAACGCTGAATCATCATGCAAGTATTGCACATGCATTTTCCGTTCTGCGCTATCTTTGCCAGACGACACGATCATCTGAAATGTAATAACGTTCGTCAGGTAACATTCGATCTTCTACTCAGCCTTGATTGATCTATTGAGTGATTACAAAAGTTTGATAAGATTTTTGGTAACGATGCGATCTGCGCTATCGTTGCAAGACGACACAATTATGTGAAATGTAATAACGTTCGTCAGCTAACACTCGATTTTCTACTCAGCCTTGATTTATCTATTGAGTGATTGCAAAAGTTTGATAAGATTTTTGGTAGTAATTTATGCAATCGGTTCTGCGCGACGTATCGGAAGATTGATAAATTGTATTTCATCGTTCGAATAATCTTTTCCTGATATCCATGGATTTGTTTCTAATAAATCATGAGTTAAATTATTGATAATTTCATTTGGACAGCTGAAGCTTTATTGCATAAATCAAATACATATTGCGTAAATTATACGCGCCATTGTTACACAGCAATTTCAGAGTAAATTGTCAATGTGTATCGGAAACATCAAAACCTTTCCGACAGTTGTATATGTATAATATGTCGATAATATACGTTCAATCTTGCTTACACGCATATTCAACAATCACATTGGAACTGTTGTCAATTGAGTTTATGATAATAGTTCGATCATAATGTATTTTTAAATTTCTCAAATTTCTAAATTTAAAAATATCCAAATTTCTGAATATCTGAATTAAAAAATTTGTAATCCGAAAATAAAATATTTATATAATATTTTCCGCTGCAAGATATATTCACTGCATGACGCACACGTAAACGTCATCGGCATCGAATGCATAAATACTAAGAGTACATATATTTTTTTCATTTTTTTGCGATGACCTTAACAAACTGTTTGTTTTGAATGATCAAAGTCGGATCCACGTATGTTTCTTTTACTCGTTTAATATAATAATCGCAAGGAACGTGATCGCATTCCGAACGGTGCATCGTACGTGTAAAATAATCCAGACAGCGTAAAACAAATTTTACACAATTCGACTTAAATAAACCTGACTAACGCGAGCGTGAAGTGTATATCCACAATTGTTTCTTACCTCTTTCTGATTTCCTTCTTGTTTAAACAATACGTGAATACCGACAGATCGCAATTGTAAATCATTCTTAAACCGCAGTAATCCTTCTTATTCCGCAGTTTCTGTATTCGTGGTCAAAAGATGCAATAAATTACGAAGTTTGTTTATTCTTCGATTTTCACGAACGGGAAAATTATATTTTTACATCGCATTGTTAATTTTTTACGATCTCTGTATACAAGTTGAGATTGTATGAACGTAATTTTTGGGAAGAGGAAATTTAAAATATATAGATTTATTAGTATCAGATAGTAAATACTTTGGGTAAAATATATAACACTGAACAATAACTATTATATAGTTATTCTATTCTCGATTTTTTAAATTGTTACTAAACTTTCATTAGTAAAAGCTTTACCAATTCCTCCAAATATCCTGGAGTGCAAAATTTAGGGAACACTAAATTTTCACTGAAAAATTTATATTTCATATTTGAAGTGATAACTTCGTAATAAAACACCGTGCAAATTCTTCACACATTTTAAAGCATGGAGCCTCTATTTTCAAAATCCTCTCGCAGTTTTCTCCAGGGTCATTTCTACATGATGTGGGAGGGTGTTTTTTTGGAAAATTGTTCGAACTCAAACGGCTCTATAGGCATAAAAAATTTTTTTAAGCGCTGCTATCATCACTTTAAGTTCAGAAGCCGCCACCTTATAATAAACCCCCCCAAAAGTTACTGTACGATTTTTTTTTTGCCATTTTATTGTACTTTGAAAGAAAAGTGAGCCGCTGGTATTAGAATGACGCAAGTTGCACCACGTAGGGGTGGTAAAGAAGAGGAAATACTCGATTTTGAATATTTACGTACATTAAATCACACACATGAGATACACACATTAAACACACACAGAAGCATACACTAAACATATACACATGAGGTACAATTCCGTGCAACCTCCATATTTGAAGTGTAATATATGTATTAAATAACTATTTTGATTTGGATTGATTCTATGTTATCAGTTATATAACAGTGATGCGATCATATTTTGAAGTGTTTAATATGTCGTCTCTGGTTATACTCTTCATAATCGAGATTGTAAAAAATTTCATATGAATCACTCGTGAGACTTTGGATTATGTAACTTGGAGCTAATTGAATTTGAAAACACTTTTTTGTTTGAAGTAGATAGGCATGGATACAATGAAAATTTTTTAAACAGCTGGGTAACAATTGTTTGGTTGATTACAATTTCATAACGTACACAATTATTTCATTGTTTGTAATTTAACAGCACACTTATTATTTATCTTATTAATAATAACTTGACATAATTGTTTATTATTTCGTTGATAACAATTTAACTACACGTATATTTATTTTATTGACAATAATTTAGCAACCTATCTGATTATTTCATTGATAATAACTTGACAGCATATATAATCTTTTAATTAATAATAAGGAGCATATCTGATAATGATAAGCGGCATTAATGAACTTCAACAATATATAGTATATTTATTTCATTGAGAATAATTCAATAACACGTGCAAGTATTTCATCGATAAGAACTTAACACATCATTATTTCATCGATAATAACTCAATGTTATGCATAATTATTTCATTCATAATAACTTAAAGCGCGCATAATTATTTCGTCGAAAGCATTTGTTTTCCTTTAATACCACTTATCATTATTCAAATATGAAACATTAAAATTCTTGTAACATCGTGTTTATCAGCTGTATAATTAAAAAGGATTACCAGATACAAGTCTATTCCATAATTTATAAATGAAACGTGAAATCGGAATAATCGTTACGCAGTCATTCAGATTGTCTCTCTTTTTTCCCGTCAATCATTCTGTTTTTTTTTAACGAAGAATCGTAAATATGTTTGCGTCAAAAATCAAACATCAGGTCAAGTTCAATGCAATTGAAAGATACTCTGAAATATTTCCAATATTATTGGTTATTGTACATGAACAATTTTCATGACACAAAAGTATAACAAAATGGCACATGTGACGTATCAAGCTTAAAGTGTACTGAAAATAATGTCAGATACTCCTAAAAACCTTAACGCATTCTAGCATATTTTGTTGTACAAAAATAAGACATCTGTTCATCGTTTATGTCCTTTCCAAGTATTTTCTCTCTGAAACACAAAACAGACTCTTGGGTCTGAAGGTCTTATAAACCATGAATTACCTGCTTTCTATGGGACAGTCTACACTCTACACTGTGCTAGTAACTGGTACTAGGTCCTACCAGTAGGTACTCGAATTTTTTGCGTTTCTAATTTTGCCTGTACCAGATTCGTCGTTGGAGAAAGAAGGCAAGAAAGGAAGCAAACCATTTTCTTTTAGAGATTTTTGAGAATTTCTGAATTTGGAGGTGTGGAAATTTAGAAATTTGGGGATTTGGGAATTTGGGAGTCCAGCGATTTAGGGATTTAGCGATTTGGTGTGCAGATTTGAGTATTTGAAGATTTGGGAACTTCAGGATTTAGGATTTTTGGAATCTAGGCATTTGGGGATGTAGGGATTTGGAGATATAGGGATTGGGAATTTGGGAATTTAACTATTTGGGGTTCCAGTGATTTGGAGGTGTAAGGATTTCTGGAATTAGATATTTGGGAATTGGGGCGTTTAACTATTTAGGGTTCTAGAAATTTGGGGATGTAAAAATTTGGGCATGTAGGGATTTCAGGAATTGGGAATTTGGGAATTTGTAAATTTAACTGTTTGGTGATCTAGAGATTTGGAGATGTAATGATTTGAGGATGTAAGGATTTGGTTATGTAGGGATTTGGGAATATCGGCATTTGGAAATTTAGGGACTTGGAGATGTAGGAATTGGGAACTTGGGAATCTGGAAATTTAACTATTTGACGTTCCAGAGATTTGGGCATGTAAGGATTTCCGGAATTAGGAATTTGGGAATTTAACTGTTTGGTGATCTAGAGATTTGGAGATGTAATGATTTGGTTATGTGGGGATTTGGGAATACAGGCATTTGGGGATGTAGGGATTCAGAACTTGGGAGTTTGGGAATTTAACTAATTGAGGTACCAGACACTTGGGGATTTAGGGATTTCAGAAATTAGGAATTTGGGAATTTAACTATTTGGAGGTCTAGAGATTTGGGAATGTAGGGATTTGGAGATTTTGGAAAGAAAATTGTTTCTTTTCTTTTTTGTCTTCTTTGTCCAATGACAGACCTAATACAAAGCAAGAAACGTAAAAATTCGTCTACGCACTGGCAAGGCTACTGACATCAGTTATTGGCATAATGTAGACAGTCCTTAAGTCCTTTTGCTTTCTTTCTCATTTTTCACTTCCGTCACCCTTTCAGTGATCAACTTAAACCGTAGCACCTCTTCTCTCTATATAGTTTTCCCCAGTTAATTTTTTCCTCGACTTCTCACCCTTGAGTGTGGGAGATCAGATCTCTACCTTCGAGCATTCAACTTCGCTTTTAAATCTCATAGTCAGTAAGAGTATTTTGTTAAATACTTACTTATTTCCGTGTACAAACACCACTCTCCGGTTTTGCAACAATAATTATGTGAATCTTCAATATCCTCTGAAGAGTGTTAAAAATTAAATTACCCTTAAGTATTAATGTTAATGATTCAACGCGGACAACAAATCTTTTAAACGTAAATAAATAACTATCAAAAATGTGATACATTGTTTTCCAATAAACATGATCGATTGATAGAACTATATTAGTCATACAGTGATTCAACTTCTAAATTGAAAATCCAAAATCAACTAACTATTAATAGTTACACTATCAGTTTGATTAGAAGAAAGTGTATGATGTTTAAGATTTTTAGATGAGACATTAGATTAAGAAGAGATATTTCTGAAGTGTCAATGATATTATTTACAACTTTGAAAACAAGTATATCAAATATCAAACGCATTTTCTTGAACTTTGGTTAGAAAATCTATAATACAGAATCATTAGTTTCATATTGTTATAAATTTATTGAAAGTATGCAAAAATTACATATTCATGTATTACAAAATAACTGCTCTAAATAGGTCTGGAAAATTGTTTTTTTTTGTTTTTTGGGTTTTGTCCATGTCTTTGCAACATTTCATTGCAGTGTATAAGTAGTAATTATTGGATAGCAACTTTTTAACTTATTAACTTGGTAAAGTTTTATTAACTTTTATTAACAGTGAGTAACTTTAATATTTAGACAGCACAATTTTTTAGTCGCACAATAATTTTTTTTATACTAAAAATCATCAATAATAAAATAATAATGTATTATTTATATACTAATATAATAATAATGTATTATTTTATTATTCACCAGAATAAAAATGCTATGGAGTTTCATATAAAAAAAAACATATATGTGATCAGATATAATGCTGTATATACTAGGACACTTTGTCTAGTTAATAATAATATGAATCTTCTTTCCGTAATTTATATTTGTTAAATAATAAATTATGAATGAAATAATGTCAACGTTACTTCAATATTCCTACACCTATGGTGTATAATCGCAACAGTTTAACTGGCACACATGGTGCATCAACGTAGACACATTATTGTGATCGATGACATAAAGTGTATCAAGTTTTCTTTCCCTCCCCTCTTTTCTCTTCCCTCTTCCCCTCTGAAAGCAGTGTGTATCATCACACAGGAAGTAAACGATAATAAGTACTTTTGTCGTTTGATATCTGATACGTGTGTGTCCGGTTGCATTATTTCACACCGGCGGATTAACTGGCACGAAAGTATATTTCCGTAAGTGTGTCGTTGCGATTGTTATTGACGTTTTTCCACGGTAATTATTGCGATATGAGGCTGTATGGAAATTTGAGAGCTTGGAGAGTGGGACATGCGAGAGTTTGGAGATTTGGGAATTTTAGAATTTGGGAATTTTAGGATTTAGTGATTTAGAAATTCGAAAATTTAGAATTTTGAGATTTAGTGATTTAGTGGTTTAGGAATTTGAAAATTTGAGATTTTGGAATTTTGAGATTTTGGGATTTTAGGATTTAGTGATTTAGTGATTTAGGAATTCGAAAGTTTAGAATTTTGGGATTTAGGAATTCGAAAATTTAGAATTTTGGGATTTAGTGATTTAGTGGTTTAGGAATTTGAAAATTTGGGATTTTGGGATTTAAGGATTTAGTGATTTAGAAATTCGACAATTTAGAATTTTGGATTTACTGATTTAATGGTTTAGGTATTTGATAATTTGGGATTTTGGGATTTCTGGATTTAGTAATTTAGCAGTCGAAAATTTAGAATTTTTGGATTTAGTGATTTAGTGGTTTAGGAATTTGAAAATTTGGGATTTTGGGATTTAGTGACTTAGGAATTTAGGGATTTAGAGATTTGAAAAATTGGAAATTTGCGAATTGGAGACAATTGTGATTTGAGAATTTGGAAATTAAGGAATTTTAATATGTACAACTGTAGAAAATAAAAAATTTAGAAATTAGAAAATATGGAAATTTGAAAATTGAAGACAATTGGAAATTCACAAATTTTGAAATTTGTGTATATTAAAATTGAATCACTCCAAATTCATGAATCCCCGAATTAGTTAATTTGGTCATTTCAAAATGTTACATCTGGCAATTTAAAAATCTGAGAAGATACGTAAAGTCAACAAATCCGAAGTACAATTTCAAATGCAGACATTTGGAAATTTATAAGTTGAAACAGCCTTTTTTTCTCAGAAATGAAATCCCGTATACAAACAGATCCCAGGTATGAAATATTCTAGGCATTCGACCGAAATCTCCCGCGTATCATCAAACAGGACATAAACGATAATAACTACTTTTGCCTTTTGATATCTGATATCTGTGTGTCCAGTGGCATTATTCTACACCGGCGGATTAACTAGCACGAAAGTATATTTCCGTAAGTATGTCATTGCGATTATCATTCACGGATTGATGCTCTGCCACGTTAATTAACGCGAAATCTTATACGGGCTCGAGGCTGAGACGAGCGTCAGACCGATTATTTGAACGTTTGCGATGAAAATATGAGTTGTTCAACTTACCATTGACGTCACTGTTCTTTGTTTGCGCTATTCGCTCTGTTACGGAGATCTAGAAAGGCAAAATAATACTCGTGTGCGTCAATGACATATGTCTTTTGTTGGAAGAACTTACGAATCGTTGATATTTCGATCTATAGACAAGGAAAATTACGACTGCGATAAATTATGGATTTCCATCGTTTATTTTGGGGAATTCTACTCTTCTAGCGTGTCTAACACGCTTCATCGTCTCTTTTAGTAGGATGTTTCATAGTTGATTGTATTAATAGCTCTTACGTTGCGATGAGCAGACAAGATAGCTAAAGGAGTGACTATCGGCAATATCGTCCACGTATCGTTCCTTAGAATACGGAGAAGAGTCACTGTGGTTGACTTAAGTAGAATGCAACACGTGTTAAATTTACCTTTATGTATTCGTGTGTTAAGTTATCGTTACATACGCAGTTTGTCAAGTATAAAATAGTGGCAACCAAGTTGCCTCACTAATCGTAATATCTTCGACAGTTATTTTTTAATTTTTCTCAAATTTGAATGATAGAAGCATATACAGGACATATACTTCAGTATTTCATATCATTACAATGTGCACGTTTTTATAAAAAATCTGAGTTGTATATTGTAACTTATTTGAGGTTGATTGTACTTTAATATTAATCTGTTGACATTCAATCTAGTATTGTTTTAAATATCATCAATGTTTATAGAGGAAAGAGTTCCACTGTTAAATTTTTCATTTTTCAAACTTACAAATGGATAAATACGCAAGCTCAAATATGAAAGAATTTAGACGTTTGATTTTGAAAATTTGAGGCTATGAGAGTTTAGAAATTTGGAAATTTGTAAAATTGTCAATTAAAAATTTGGGAAAAAACCCTCACTTCGGTTTTTGACACTTTTGAGTTGACTTCTGTTTTTGATATTTTCAAGTTCACTTCTGTCATTGTTAATTTCGAGCGCACTTCTGTTCTGCGATTCCAGTAAATAAACTGGTCAATTTGATTAAAGAATTCAGTCTAATTATTTATATGCCACCGGTGTTCGATATTCCGAATATTTGGGAAGTTTGAGGCGATACACTTGGGAAGTTGGAAACTTGAAATTTTGAGTATTCAGAAATTTTTTAATTGGAATATTAAAAAATTGGTACTTCAGAAATTGAGAATTTGTATTTTTAAGTGATTAAACATTTAGAAAATAAAAAGAACTCACAACTGTTTAGATCTTTACGTTAAAAATGGTTTCCCTTAAAAGCTAAGAAAAATCTTTTTATAATTATTTATAAAATGACGTTTTATGTATAAAATCCGATATTAACACGCAAAAAAAGAAGAAATATAATGGTGTCACAGGAGTTAAAATAGACGACTTCTACACTTGATGTAGGCTTTTGTAACCTATAAAAAAGAAAATTATCATCTAAAAAGAATAAAATTAACATTTTCTATATTTACGTTAAAGTTATTGGGAAAGTATGCAAGGTTTTTACTGTAATATACACCGGGTACTTGATTTAAACAAAACTACCCAAATATACTTATTGCCTCATTTAAGTACAAAATTTTCAAATTCCTAGACTGCTACTGTTAAGACTCGTTCTCACTCGAGTCTTCGGCGTCACTTATGTGTTGTTAATATATTGAAATTGCTTTACTTACCTTCCTTGGCGTACAGTACCTAGTGGATGTTGGATAATTGGTGGTGAAGTGATGGAACTCCAAGTAAATCACTCAGGTTAGGGCACAATAGGTTTATTTCACTAACAGTACAGGTTCACTTATGTAAATTGTGTATTACGCTTGCGGATAGTATTTCGCGGGTCGTTCCCGAAACTTTGTATATCGCGTGCACTTGGTGCTTCTAAAAATGACTGATTAACCGATTGACTTGTGGACCGACTGACCGCACTTCTTATTGCACGTATTGCATTTACTGTATGTTTATGACCGAAACTTACTACGCGGGGCAATTTTGTCGCCACCTTTTATAATTGCAAAAAGGGGCACAAAGTTGTATTTCTCAATTCAGGTGAACTACCTTCATTCGGATTGTCAGCGTTTTCGCAACGTGTCGACCCGAATAAACTGTTCTCTCAGAATTGCGATACGATGAATTTGAATGCTGACCAAGGAATTTAAAGAATTCGTCACAGGACGTGACACTACATTCTCTACTTTCTAAATTATTAAATTATCAAATCTGCAAATTCTAAAATTTCCAAGTTTCCAAGTCTCTTAAATCATAAATCCCTAAACCGCATGTTTAGAAATTTTCAAATTCCTAAATTCGTAAATTCCCGATTTTCAGAATTTCAAACTCAAGAAATCTCCAAATTCACAAGCACCGAAATTCCCAAATCCTCAAACCCCCATATTTCTAAATTTTCAAATCTCCAAATACGTAAATTTTATAATTCTAAATTTTTCAGGTTTTAAAATGTACAAAGTTTCAAATTCCCAAATACCCAAATCCCCAAATTCTTAAATCCTCGAACCACCACATTTCTAAATTTTCAAATCTCCAAATACCTAAATTTTATAATTCTAAATTTTTTAGGTTTCAAAATTCCTATAATCTCAAATTCCCAAATTTCGAAATCCCCAAATGCACAAATATCAAATTTCCAAATTCCCAAATATCAAATTTATAAATCTCTAAATTCCTAAATTTCCAAATTCTCGATTTCTCAAACTTCTAAATTCCCGAATTTCCAAATTCCTAAATTACCAAATTCCCAAATTTCAATATTTCAAAATCCCAAAATTCCACATATCCACACCCAAAAAATATTTATTTCCCCTTGTGATAGTATACACCATAATACAATTAACTCTCTTTATATTGCCATGAGCACTCCATAAAAGAGAACATCCTTGAAATTTCCAACATAAAACGTACTGTAGTGAGAGAGCGTCGCTAGCTTGCGTAAAAGTTCGTTTATCAATGAACTCCAATTGGCAATATAACAAGTGTTTACTACACTTATTATTGTCCTACAATCTGCTCGTTTCCTAGAATAAATGTTAAAAATAGTTCTTTTTGAGTCACTCAATATATTAATAGAACAGACAAGATCACTAATGGACGATTTTTTTTATTAAACTCGTCGATTCTTCAATAAACTCTATGAAATGATGATTCATACACTCATAGCAGCTTTCGAAATGAAACATTGAAGAGGAAATAATATACGCAATAGTTGAAGATAGTTCTTCAAATATCTCTTTTCTTCTGATCAGCAAATTTTTATCAGCTGATAGATAATTATCGTGATAGCATCGCTTTTGCTGAGAAGTTAATGCAAATCAAAAAAGTGATTCATGTATTTCCGTATCAGCGGATGGAAAATTTTTATTAAGTATTTTATTGTATCGGATTATTTACGATTGTTATTATGTAACAAATATAATTTGTTGTATTATTTATATTACATAATTTGTTATAATTTATTATAAATAAATATTATGTAATTTGTTGGGTTAGGTTATAAATTATATTTGTTACATAATTGTCTAAAAATTCTACATCCACCTCTACAATCCCAAGGAATAAATCCTATAAAGAAGCTATGGAATGAATTAGACCAAAGAATTAGAGTCATCAATAAATTTAAAAGTTTAATTACAAGCAAAAATGGTTTGATTTATATAAGAGCCATTTTTTTTCAAAGTGGCTTAAGTGCATTTGTAGTTGTTTATTGTAAACTGTAGTAATATATATCACTTCATGCTAACTGTCATAAAAAACATTTGCGATTAAGTATATTCAGAGTATACGATAATTTTGGACATATAAATTTTCGCAGTTATGTTGATAGTTGAATATTTGTCTCTGAAAGTGGCCTAAGTTCAATTTATTACTGATAACGTCAGAAACTGCGTATTCTCAAATGTCCAAAAGCAGTGATGATGGTAATTACAATGAATTATTAGTTAATGTAATAATTAATTAGTATTAATGCAATATACACCGAAGCACTATGGCTTCTTCAAATCCCTCCCGCATACAGAATATGTAGATGAGCAGTAAATTGTTATGTAATTTATATAGTTAGAAGATTTCCTGAATAAATGGTGTTTTTCAAGTGTTGTAATGATATAAAATAAATTGAATATTGTTTTTTCAATTCGAAGCATTTGAAATTATATCAAACAGACTTGGGCTGTTTCAAATTTCATGACAAATCTAGTTGTTAATTTTGAAAGTGGCTCAGGTCTATTCTCAGTAAGAAGACACGTATTATTCGCATAATAATTGCTATTATTTTAGGTATTGTAAATTTAACTCTCTTAGATACACTTCAGGAGTGTGATACATTGGTATCCTGTGCATACATTTTTAATTTCATTGAAACGCAAACTCTTAAATATCTCAATTTATACATAAATAGCCACTTGCAAAATAAACAACTGACATATAAGATTACTCCTACTTTTAGCGTTTTCATGATCAAAAAATATTTTCGAAAATTGCTCTTAAATGAAACACACTGTATATTAATTTTATAACTTGACCTAGTGTTTTGTTACATATATGTTGTTTGTTAAACGTGGTCAGTGTGAGGCGATCGATAAATCGCTATATTAATAAAAAGAAGCAAAAAACAGGGACTATTTTTCAGTCTGTGACGTTTACAGTCTTCAACCTTCGATCGTCGTAGGGTATAAAAAACAATAAAAGCGCTTTTATAAAAAACAAGAAGCATGATATTAAGGTCTAGATCGACTTGAATATTAACCAGAATAGAAACTCGTTAAACTTGAAAGCAATTTGTAAAAATGCAAAATGCATTCTTACATGCAGAAGTCATGTTAAATTACGTTATAGCATGTTTTCTTGATGTTCTAACAACTATAGGTGACATCAGACATTAATCAAAATTGTCTTGGATTAAAATTGTTTTTCAAAAATGAATTGTATGTGAGGGAGAAAGAATATTGTAGGAATTTTTGTAGTTCAATATTAGGAAAATCGGTAGATACTGGATTCTGACATTTCTCAATTTGGAAATTTTGAAACTGAAATTTGGAAATTTGCAAACTTGAAAATTTGAAAATTTGGGAATATTTGAAATTGGGAATTTTAACATCTTTGAATTTAGGAATTCGACAATTGGGGAGTTCTGGAAATTTGGGAATTTCCGAATTTAGAAAGTTGAGGATTTAGGTCTTTATTGATTTTGAAAATTAGAAACTTAGGTATTTACAAATTGTTGAACTATGAAATTTGAGGATGTAGAAGTTTTGAAATTGAGAATTTGGAAATTTTGCGGTTCCGATATTTAGGATTTCAAAATTTAGAAATTTGGGGTTGTAGGAATTTTTGAATC
Source organism: Megachile ligniseca (assembly GCA_945859555.1). NCBI lineage: Eukaryota > Metazoa > Arthropoda > Insecta > Hymenoptera > Megachilidae > Megachile > Megachile ligniseca. Next base: position 2,756,031 of record OX243778.1, read on the forward strand.
TGATATTTTGAAGATTTGGAAATTTAGTATTTAAAATTTTGAAAATTAAAAAATTTTAGAACTTGATAATATGGCAATTTGAGAATTTTAAAATATCGAAATTTCGGAATTTTAAAATTTGCAAATTTGGTGATACCAAAATTTGTGAATCCATGAATTTGATAATTTGGTAACTTGAAAATGTTAGATGTTGTAATTTGGAAATCTGGAAATTTTAAATTACGAACTTTAGAAATATAATTTAAAATTCAGAAATTTTGAAACTTTTTGGTTTGTAAATTTGTAACTTAAAACAGTGTTTGTATTACATTTGAATTCATCAGCCTTCATATTGGTGGAAAATTCCATGCACAGATCCCAGGTGTGAAAAGTGAGAATAAGTTTATAACCTTTATCAAAAATGTGTTCACATTTAACTCTAGAACTACCCCTTTTAACAGACACTTCTTTCTAACTTAAATACGCATCACAAAAATAACAATATAAAATATAAAGTAGTATATAAAATTCTTTATCCTCATAAAAATCAAAGGAAACATCTTAAAAATATTATGTAATTAAAACAAGAAACCTAAAGCAAGATTTTGATCTTTCCGGTATTTCCTTTCGTAATATTTTCTTTCAGAGGTGTTTATTTAAATGGGACACAGACGAAGAAGCTCGACAAACCGCAAACAACACGAGATCGAATAATGCGTGTATAATCAAGTTGCTCGACAGCTTTCGTTTCATCGGTCGACTGATCGGTGTTGAATAAATTTTGCTCCCGACCAGGTAGACAGTTCACGATTGATTCTTTGACCTCCGTATGCAAATTGGTGAGCCGTGAAGGTGTACGTCCACGTACCAAGTTGCGTTTGAAAATCACCAGACGTTTTTATTCTTTCAGCCGAGACGTCAGCTTCGTAAAACGACGAACGGACGCGTAGAATCCGCGAGCGTAAGTCTGCTTTTCATAACCAAATCCGTACACTTGCTCATGGTTTATATCTGCAATTTTTCTCGATATTCTTTACGTGTACCGAGACGTATGTTCCCCATTCTGCACGTGTACAATGACCCCCGTTAATATTCGACTACCATATATTTAAATAATTATTGCTCTGTACATATGTATACCCATTTACAAGGTATTCGTTCCAGTTGACAGAAACGCCAGTTTCTATTCCCCGTAGACTGTTATTATACGGCCATGAAGCTGCAGGAGTTGTAAGAAAATTCTTGCAATTTGTAATGTAGGAAAAACTTGCATGTAAGGCATCACTTTTTTATTCTGGGATAATGTAACGCAGGAGGATATAATACGTGGTGATGCAGTGCGTGGAAATACAACGTGTGGTTATTCAACACGTGGCGAGGCGTGAATGATCAACACGCAAGAGTGTAACGCTTTGCAATACAGCACGTGGGTGTTCAACACATGGAACTTTAATGCATTGTGATACAATCCGTGGTGATATAACGTTTTGCAATACAAGGAGTAAAGATATAACGCTTTGTAGTACAACGTGTGGTGATATAACGCGCGGTTATTCCACACGCTGGTATTCATCACGTGGCGATATAACGCATTGTAATTTTAGCACATGCTGATTGAACGCATGGTTGTCCAACTTATGGTGAAATAACACGAGGGTATTCATCACGTGGCGATATAACGCATTATAATTTCAACACATGCTGATTGAACGCATGGTTGTCCAACGCGTGGTGAAATAACGTGAGGATATTTAATAAGTAGCGATATAACGCGTCGTTGTTCAACTTATGGTGAAATAACACGAGGGTATTTATTACGTGGTGATATAACGCATTGTAATTTCAACACCTGCTGATTGAACGTATTGTTGTCCAACGCATGAAGAAATAACGTGAGGGTAGTTAACAAGTAGCGATATAACGCGTGGTTGTTCAACTTATGGTGAAATAACGCAAAGCTATTCAACAAGTGGTAATATAACGCGTGGGTATTCATCGCGTGATGATATAACGTGAGGGTATTCATCACATGGTAATATAACGCGTAAGTATTCATCGCATGGTGATATAACGTGTGGATATTCATTGCGTGGTGATATAACGCGTGAGTATTCATCGCATGGTGATATAACGTGTGGATATTCATTGCGTGGCGATATAATGCGTGGGTAATAATCACGTGGTGATATAACGCGTATTTATTTATCGTGTGGTGATATAACGCGTTGCGATACAAGGTGTGCGTATTCGTCGCGTGTTGTATACATATAACGTGTAGATTATTTTATGAATGGCAACATATCATGCGGTTAATCAACGCGTAGCGATATATTGTGAGATTATTTAACAAATAATACAGCGATATACTTGTAGTAATCGAATGTTTGGCGAGAAAACGCCTGAATGACGCAATGTTTGGTTATTAAATCGCAGCGACTTAACGCGTACTTATCTGTCATATGGCGATATGATGCGTAGTTATCTGTCATATGACGATATAATGCGTAGTTATCTGTCATATGGCGATATAATGCGTAGTTATCTGTCATATGGCGATATAATGCGTACTTACCTGTCATATGGTGATATAATACATGGTTGTCCAACACATGGAAATATAACAGAAGGTTATTCAACACATGGCGATATAACACGTAGTAATTTAATACATGGCGATATAACGCGTGATTGTCGCGTGATAACGTTATTGAACATATGGTGATATAACGCATGACTCTGCAACATGTGGCCACATAACACATGGCTATACATATAACGCTTACGGAATTCATAACTGTGCTACGCATTGCAATATAAACCGTGGCAATATAACACATGACAATCTAACGCGTGGAGATTTAGGAGGTGTTATCCTATCGTTCAGTGAAGTCTACGATTATTTTCGATAGACTTTGGAAAATACCGTGCAGTTCGATAATGGTTGGAAAATTTGCTCAATCAGCAATATAACGAGAGTCTAGCGCACTTAACACGTTTTCTATCTGCATTCATTTACATATTTCTTCATCAGAAATCACTTTATATCATTTCAGATCAAGCATGCCATTTGTACATTGTACTACTTTTAAAATTATTTGACAGACTTCGATTTTCATCTGCTTTAAAGCAAATGGAATCATGGCCTTATAGTATAGGAACTCGAAAGTGTTACATATTTGTGACGAACGTGTTAATTTGATTTTTTTTTTTGTATAACGAGAAATTAATGGAACACTCTTGATTCAGTGATTTCTTAATTATCTAATTATCTAGTGATTTCTTGATTTAATGATTACAACTGTTTTATAGAAATACAGTTGATAGATACTAAGTTAACGATTGTGCATACATATCGATTCAAAAGTTTCGTACGTATGGTGTAGTGTAGTCGGTATAAGCTAAAAGAAAGTATGCATTCACTATAATAAAAACTATATTACATAAAATCGATTTAATTTATGTGTGACTTGAACAGAAAAGGATTAATGTAAAGTGAATACAGAAGGTCTCGATCGAAACGTAACAAAAAGCTTGTGTTCGAAATGGGGAAATGGTGTAAATATGTGTAAAAACTAAAAAAGTAAATATGTATGATTGTAAAAATCTTTGTGGATGAGATTTAAGTATAATATGATCCAGAATCTGGTATTATTTTATATATTCTTTTGACACAAAATTCGATTAAAATGATATTTGGACATCAGTCACTTACTCTCCGAATGAAAATTATTTCAAAATTTATTTCTTATAAAATGTTGAACGAAATCAAAGTATTTGAAAATAGCGAATAATTTTTTATTCGAAAGTATTTATATTTGAAATCAGATTTTATGTAATGATACTAATCCCACTTTTTAAAAAACATCGATTATCTTAAAATCTCAGTAGGTATGACTTTTGATAAACAGATTTTGTTTATCGTAATATTTGTTTGTTTCTTTTTTTTTAATCAAGCAGTTTGGATATTTTGGAATATTTGAATTTGAGGATTTTGAAATTTTGGGTTATGGAAATTGAATAACAGAGGAATTTTAGGAATTGACGAATTGAGGAATTATTGGAATTTGAGAATTTTTAAACTAGGAAATAATTTCATTTGAAAATGTTGAAATTTGAAGGTTTGGGCCTTTCAAGATTTTTAAATTTGTTAACTTAGAAATTTTACAATTATTGAATATAGAGATTCGGGAATTTGGGAGTATTGAAATTTTGAAAATCCAAAATTTTGGAATTTGTAGATTTGGAAATCTGACGATTTAGAAATTAAGAAAGTTGACAATTTGGGAATTTAGAAAATTGGGAATTTGCAATTTAGACATTTAGATATTTGAAATTTAGAAATTTAGAAATTATAATAGACATTTAGAAATTTAAAGATTTAGAAACTTGGTAATTTGGAAATTTGAGAATTTGTGAATTTGAAAATTTATAGGTTTACAAAATTGGAAATTTGAGAATTTGGAAAATTAGAAAGTTGAGAATTTAAGAGTTTTAGAATTGGAGATTTGGAAATTCAGAAAATTAAGAATTTAGAAATTTGAATATTTCAATGTGGTAATTCAACAATTTAGAAATTTAAAAATTTAGACATTTGTGGATTCTGTCTCGTGTAAGAGTTCACGAGACATCTTACTCGAATATCTTCTCTGCACTCAAACAAGTTAAAAAACTCGTTAACTTATTTTCTGAAACGACTGTACATTCTACATATTGTACACCGTTCAACAGAAATGTAGTCTAATGTAAAACTTTACGAATGGCATTGAAATTATTAGCGGGAGTGGGTTGTAAAAGTAGGAAATTCTTGAGAAGAGTAGGTTGTAAAAGTAGGAATATTTTACATATCAGCTGCCGTAGTAATTATCGATAACAGGCGGTAGATCTCGAAATTGTATAATTTGGTGATTATGAGAAAAAAGAAAAAAGAAACTGTGAATAACGTTACTTATATACGGATAAGAATGCAAGATACAAATGTTGAAGTTGAAATTTGAAAATTAATAGATGGTATGCTTTCTAATTACAGCATTCATATCTGTTACTACATATCCTCATTTTCACTGTGGTACTTAACATTTTATCGTATCTTTAAAAATACATAAGTTAGTGAAATTATGCTATCCTGAGTTTTTCTAAATGAAAATTGTTAAAATACAACTAATTGACGATGTTTAGTTCGACTAACTTTCCAATAATGTAAATTTTATAATAGTACAATTATAAAATTTCATAGAAATTGACTTATAGTAATAGACTTTTAGAGTAATTGACAGTCTCTTGCATGATTTCCTTACATATATTAATAATCAGCTAACTTCCTCTAAAATATTATGAAATTTAATATAATTTTAACCAGATCCCTTATCATACGTTCTTAAACTGTGAATCACGAATCAACTTTGACATTAACCTTACATCCCCCAACCTTTCGCTTTAATTCATATAATTTATTTAATAAAAATCTTATATGGTCAAGACTTTTTGTATTTGATAATTAGTAAAAATTACTAAACAATAATTAGTAAAAATTTAATTATTTTTATCCAACTGTAAGTATGAAAAAAAAAAATTGAGATTCAAAATTGAGGTATAAGTAGCATAAATCTGATCGTACATTCTTCGTGACGTACACCTTGATTAAAATAGAATAAAATAGACGTGAATCCGAATGTATCTCTTAAGTTTATTAAAGTAATACGATTTTACAGTAAATTGTTGTGAATGCAGCTACACGATAACAGTAATACACGTCAGTGTTCAAGATTATAAAATGTAACTAGTAAACTATCTTTTCTTTATCGGTAGATATATCGAGTTTAAGTCCTATGATTTGCTACATTCTTAACAAATGTGAATTCCGACGATATGTCAACTTTGAAGCTTCATATCTTGGGAATGACGTACACGAAGATCGTAGATAATATTTTTAAAATGTCTCGACGAGGACTACAAGAATACGCAATAAAAAATGAGGGGTTTTAGGAAACTGGAGATGACATTCACGGGACTTTCAAATGACCATCAAACGTCAAATTTCTGCCACCATTTTATGTCACCCTTGATATTCTACAACTTTTGTCTGAAACATTTTTCATATTTAAAGCTGCTTCCGAAATATAAGGGTGGGACTTTAGAGGCATTCTGTACTTTATAGAGGATAAAATATTAAAATACTGAAGCAATATTTAAAAGTCGAATTTTAAGCACCGGCCTGATGTATAGTAGACATCTTTTACAGTGAAAGGGTAAAGTAGAATATTTCAACGTCGTACGCTGATTTAATCATGCTGTGCAAAGTATAATGACAGTCTTAGCTTTCTATTGAATGGGGATAAATGCAAATTATGCACGTCCTCCTCGCGTTTCACCCCCTACAACTCCTAGACGAACTTGTTACCCTGCACGTGGCCAGGAATAATTAATTTCCGGACCTTCGTGTTGCGATCGTTTCCGATCGACTCGGAGCTAGGACGAAAAGTTTCTGGAGTTCTTTATTATTCACAAGCTGGAACCCAATCGTGATTTTACATGAAACGAACGTTTCGGTTAATCAAATACAGTAGACTTTTGTTATATCGTCCCCAAGTTGGCCGTTTGCGAGGAACGTTTTTGAAGTTGATAGAATGCAATGTTTAAAAGGTAGTGATTTATCTACATAATTAAAATGTTACTTAACTTAAGATTAATCAGTAATTATTTAACTATTTAAGTTAAAATGTGACTTAACTTACTTAAGTTTAAAAAGTAGATAAATAACTACTTTTACAATATTTAAAAAATATTACAATTTAAAATATTTAAAATTATTTAGAAAATTTTACAGTTAAAAAAAAGTTGAAGTTCCTGAAAAGTTATTGGAGCATGATATATTCTATTTTATCTGTTAATACTTAACCTTGGTCTCAAAATTGAGATAGAAATTGTTTATTCGTATTTTATATTTGTTTTCTATATTTCATATGTATATATTGTTTAAATTGAAACTATTTTATATTTTTAAGTATGTAATAATAAATATCTAATAAATATTTACTAATGTTGGTGAAGTACAAGTGTTTAAATTTCTAAATTTTATCATTTTTAAACCTTCAAATTTCTAAGTCCGCGAATTTTGTGATTTTCAAAAGCTTAAATTTATAAGTTATACAGTTTACAATTTTACAAATCTACAAATTACCGAATTTTTCAAAGTCCCAAAATCTTATAATTTCAAATTTTTAGCCTTTTAATTTCCTAAATTTTCAATGTAACAAATTTTCGAATTTCTATATTTGTCAATCGAATTTTCAAAAATGCAAACGTTCAAATTTTCGAGAAAGTGCAAAATTCCTACAAAATATAAAACGTAGTATTATTTCATAGAATGCGGTAATGTTTTGATAGAAACTCATACACTTAAGATAGGAAGCGATTGTTATGCGACATAGGTACCAGAAACGTATAGAATATGCAAAGTAGTTGTACATACTCCGTCAACAATAATACTTTTGTCATTGCATGTCTATCAACAAAGAATGCAAATAAAGTTTCCAGTAAGTATTGACAGTTCAATAGATTCGTTTGTAAAATAATCACAAACAACAAAACACTTATATTAAACAACATCATTTTATTCGAGAAATCGAAGTAAAATAGCGATATTAAGCCAAAGTAAGTCTAATATTTTTTCCTGTACAATGAAAAACACTATTTCAATAAAATAATTTTACATATTATAGCAATCGAAATATTATTTCTATTATTATTTAGCAATAGAAATATTATTTCTGTTATTTTTGGTTTGCAATTTGATACTAAACTATGAGGAAATAGGCCACTTTACTCAAATTAAATAAATTGGTTTACACACATTTAAATTGCATCGAAATCAACATATTTCTTAAGATAACGGTTATTTAAAATTATTCGAAGCGTCAAAAAATGAATATAGATACAGTTCTAATTGCTTAGATTTCAAATATTGATAAAGTTAAAGTATTTATCGGAAATAAATTAAGAAATGTTTTCCTAAATAGAAATACGAAGTGCGCATGCGCGTTGTACATACTGCGCATGCGTGTACAGAATACATACGTCAAACTTTATACAAAAAACATTTTTTATTTTTTTATTTCGATAAATATTTATAATAATAGCAATATTTTAAGCTTAAGCAATTAAAAGTGAACTAATAGAAATTTCTTGACACTTTATAATTACTTCAATTCATAAAAGAAATGTTTTTTATTATATTCTTTTCTTATGAATAAAATTTAAGCAATAATCGAATTCGTATAATTCATTTTTGTGTCGATTAGTATTTTCTTAGTATGAAAATTGCATTTTCTTAAGTGAGGTGGTACTAAATAATACAATATTGTATTACTAAAATAATATTCGTCATTAATTTTTATGAAAACTAAGTTTATAGTAAGAATTAATTCATTATATTATTATGCTTTAATGCAAATATATATAAACATATTTACACGTAATATCTGTGGGTATTATTCTTCTCTAATTGAGCGATGCGTGACATATAAGATGGTGACAATACATTGATTGTATTCATGCGCATGCGTGACAGATAAGTACACAAGGGAGCTCTATACAATAATTTTTTTTTACTCTGTTCTTATATTTTTTTGGTGATATTCCATGAAGTGATAGGAAATCTTATCCATGTATTTAATTGGTTGCTGTCATTCTGATCTTAACGGGAAGAAACACAAATCATCTGATTAGAGGAAGAGACAGTAGCGACCTCGGGTGGCGGGAAAATTCAAATCGACTTATATCACTGAATTTTCATGATAAAATAACGAAATAAATATTCTTATTTATATAGTTCCAAATATGAAAATTAAATTTATTACAAAGTCAATTTTAATCTCAGTTTAATTTTAGTATTTGTATAGAGGTGGATTTTTATAGGAAAATAACAAAATACATATTTTTATCAATTTATTATGAAGTGCTGAATCTTATTCTGTTATAGCATTTTTTCTTCAGTCATTCTGGTACATAAAAAGTTATTTTTATTTTAATTTATATCTCATGAAAGCAATAGTTGGTTCAAAAAAAGGAGTAAACACATATTTGAAAATCATATTAATTTTTTATTAGAATATTGTTAAATAAAACAGTGTACATTTTACTATTTCATATTAAATCGACAAAAATATTTATTTTGAAAACTTGTTTTCGTACAAATAAACATGTTTTATCCCCACCTGGGGACACATGCATCATAGAAAAAAAGACTAAAATTATATTGTATATCATATTATGTTAATAAATGTTATAATATTATGTCGTAATAATTAACTGAACTGTGTTTTATTACTTCTTGTTATTTTCTGACAATACATAATGTTTATAATACATCGTGAAACGATGGTGGAAGCAATTGCAAATCAAATGCTCCCAGTTCCGAAGTGAAATGTCAGAGATACAAAGTACTCACGCGATGCGCGAATTTTCATTTACAATTTATGATATTTCCCGTAGAAAGTGGGCGTTGAAACATGTGCGAACAGCTATCCAGCGAGCTAGTAATCGTATGTCCATCTGCAGGCAGTAAATCGTTGACAACATGCAAATACACAGAGGAAGTGTATGCAATTACAATGTACATAATTACGATCGTGTTCTGTATCTGATCTCTTTCGAAAGTCAAATTCCAAAATCTGTTTTCAACATTCACTCTTCTCTTACGTTTTGTGTTTAAAATTAGTTTCATGTAAATCTATTCTGGATTTCCAATGTAAATGTAGACGGTACGACGACTTCACCCTCGAAGGGTAGATTGAAAACAGCGATGTGACTGATAATTGAGTTCAGTATCGCTCTCAGAGTCCGGCAAAAGGGGCATTTGCACCGGGTTCTGCGCTTAGGGTCAACCTTGTTCAAACTTTTAAATTTAACTTTTAAACTTTCAAATTTTTTAAGTAGGGAGTTCAAAGATTTTTAAACTGGAGAATTTAAAGACTTTTAAATTAGAGATTTAAAGATTTTCAAGTTTAGAAATTTAAATAAATTTTCAAGTTTAAAAATAAAAAAATTTAGAAATTTTCAAATGTTTGAATTTACAAACATAACATTTTTGAAAAATTTAAACTTGCAAACTTAGAAATTTTCCAATTTCCAAATTCGTAAATTTTCGCATCACAAATTCTCTAATTTTTAAACTTAGTAATTCATAAATCGTTTAATTTAGAAATTTTTAATTTACTTTTTCAAAAGTTGAGATTATGAAATTAAGCCATTTTTTAGTTTAAAGCCTTGCAAAATCAGAAATTCAGTTTTTTCAAATCAGAATGTTTAATTTTTCAAATTTTCAAATTTGTAAGCTCCCAACTTTATACTATGCTTATAAACCTATTTATAGCCATATAGGGAAAGTGAGTTGTTCTTATTAATAGTCACTGGTTTAGTACGGTATTCAGTAGGATTAAAAATAATGATTACCCTTTGTTTCGGCTCCAATATAATTTAGGGGCGGCTCTGAGTGAATTATAGTCATCATTAGGATATAACGGGGTCGTAAAATACTTTAGAAGCTTTAGCATTCGAAATTACAAAACCCATAAAGACAAAAGCCTAAAATAGAACACAGCATACGATATACAAATTTCAACTTCACCGAGTACCGCTTCTCACTAAGTAACCGCGTGAATGTTTAATTTACGAGCTCAATTTACGACCTTACTATATTTCAATTGGAACTATACTTCAAAAAATTTCGTTTACGATAACTGTTGTTTGGGATACTATTCTGCATTGTATGTATTGTATTATATTACTACAGCATAGTTTAAAATAATAATTAAAATAAATATTATCGATCGTTAAGAATTAATAAATTTTTGCACTATTACTGGAAAGATAAGTGACAATTGTACAGAATATCAGACTTTATTATGCATAATAAAATTATTTTTATCGATTGGTTTAGGGTTTGAGGTTTAAATTTAAATTAATAAGAAATATTTATTAGTGGATGAAATTATATTTATGCTAAAGAAATTCTAGAGGAATCTAGTGTTTTATATTTTCATTCCTTGTAAAAATTATCTTGCAAGATAAAATTCCGAGTATGGTAAAACAGATGTTGAGCAAGAGTTTAATTATGTAAGGTAGGTAGCGTTTGCGAGATAAATAATTCTAAAAGAGTGTTACTTTAAAAAGAAAGATTTCTAATATTTACTTTAGTTATAATATTTATAATACAGCACATTGTTACATATACATAACTTTGGATATTAATTGAGTAATTTGTTAGGAAGAGAATATTAATTATTAGCTTTCAATTCGTTTCATTTTTCTGTTATTAATAAGCTTTTAGTATTTAGAATGCATAATTTTTATGTTGCTACAAGTCAAAATGTAATTAAAATGAAGTCGATATAACAGATTTTTAAACATATAATTGTTTTATTTTCGAAGCTTTATAATATCAAAATTTGTTATATTCTCTGACAAACATAAATCGTTATAGTTTGATATATAAAATTCGTTGAGTCACTTTTTTGTTATTATCCATTTGTTATTGATAAATGTAATTAATAAAAATTGAGTAAACTTAAATTTAATAAAAATTGAAGTAAACTAAAATATTAATGTATTCGCTTTCGATTTATTAACATTACGAAAATGATCTTATATATGCATTATCTTGATCCATAAATAAAAGCATATGTAAATTGAAACAATGAACTGAGCAGAAAATTCCAAATATTTTTTCACGTATAATTATATTATATTTACCTGTTATGTACTTTATAAATAAACATCGTGTCTTTTATATATTTCACTTTTGCCTCAAATTAACCTGTGAAATATTCATGTTTTAATTAAATTTCTATGCGTTATATCAATTTACATTATATCGTCACGTGGAATACTACCACGCGTCATGACGTGTTTTATCAACACGCATTATATCATTTTGCGTTGTATTTTCGCATGTTGTGTTACCGCGGGATTTTATCGCAACATGTATCCTCACGCGTTGTACTAATTCCTTATCCACGTGTGACATATGGTCTCACACTACGTATATCCCCACGCGTTGTATCACTATAGACTATAGTGCCATATGCTGTATTCTCACGCGTTATATTGCCACAAGTTGTATTACATCGCGTTGTATCACCACGCGTTGTATAACTACAGATTGTATGGTTATGCAATATATCGTCCACAAGTTGCATCGACACACGATATATCGCCATGCGTAGCATTACTTTACGTTATATCGCTACGTATTGAGTAACCTCGCGTTATATCGCTACCTATCGAGTACCTTGCGTTATATCCTCACGTGTTAAATAACCTCGAATTATATCGCCACGTGTAGAGTAACCTCATATTGTATCGCCATACGTTGCACAACCATAAATTGTTTCAGTACTCGTTACATTACCATGTACAGCTACGCGTTATATGGCCACTTTTTGTAACACTATAAGTTACAACACCGGAAATTGTACCACAACGTGTTATATAGCCGCGAATTGTGTATCAAGCTTCATATCTTCAAGCGTATTACTTAAATGATAAAGTGCCAGACATTAAGTTTGTTAATTGCGATTCTTATCACTAGAGTTCTATAATTTATCATTGTTTTGAATTTCTACCGTAAGACGCAATAATTATATATCTATGAACACCAGCTTATACCTTTATTGATTGATGTTTTAAGTTGTTTGTTGGATAATTATCGACAGTGTTGCGTTCGCGTCCTTCGAGAAACATTCGCGGTGATGCGCACCTGTTGTATTTTAATAATGCAAGAAATAAGCCGCAACACTACGGATGTTCCTACTGATATTGTTGGAACATAGTAAGCGCGTAGAACTTCTAGAACATATTTGTGACTTCCACGTAATATAAAGTCAACTGTCGTGATCAGTTGCACGTATGTATTATCTTATATCTATTATTAGATAATTTGATAGTGCAAAAATAATTTAAAATTCTTAATCATTGTACGACGGACTTCTGACAGAAAATATAAAACACAAAGTAAAATCGTTCAAATTTATTTTCACTTTGAAGAAATAACATTTTTTGTTTTAATATTAATGACTAATGTCCATAACGATCAAAGCGGAGGATCTTGTATATGAAGTTAGGGATGCAAGATGTAGTTATAAAAATTAATTTGCGATGCAAAAAATTGAGTTTAATCACATGAATGCATTAAATAATTGATATTAATGGCGTATAATTTATTAAATAAAATATCAATTTCTCAAATTCTTTTAAATTTTAAATTGCCAAATTCTTAAAGTTTAAAGTTTATTTACATATCTTCTAATTTTACATTTTTTAAAACTTCAAATCTCTAAATTAGCAAATTATCATATTCCAAATTTAATAATTTACAAATTTACAAATTCGTAAATTAACCAATCTCCAAATTTCCCAATTTGAAATTTAAAAAAAATCGAAATCTTCAATTTTTAAATCTTTAAATTCAAGAATTTGAAATTTTTTAATCTTCAAGTTCCTAAATTGTTAAATACCAAAATTTCAAGTCTCTACATTTGTAAGTTAACGAATTCTCAAATTATCAAATTTTCGAATTACCAAAGTATTAAATTCGTAAATTTTTAAGTCTCCAGTTCACTGAATTATTAAATCACAAAATTTTCAAATTATTAAATCTCCAGTTACCTAAAAATTTTAATTTTAAAACTTGAAATTATCAATTTTCACAAAACCAATATTTCTAACTTTCCTCAAATTTCTAAAACTCTATCTCCAAATCACCACATCCCCTATTTACCAAATATTCAAATATATAAATTTCCAAAATATCAAATCATTAAATTTCTAAAATCCTTAAGTTCCAAATCCATTTCCCAATTCGTTAAATCTCCAAATCCCAAAACTCCGTAATTCCAAAATTCCAAAATTCAAATTTCAAAATTCTCAAATTGCGAAATTCACAAAACCCACATTTTCTCTTCTCTAAAACAGTTCCATCGTTCCAGAAACCTCTGTTTAAACCAAAAGCAATCAAAATTCGAACGAAGTACAAGGGTTAAACGTTGCTTGACCGCTAAACAATTTAGCAGTTAAGATTTACGACTCAATCGGAATGTTTTCTTTGCTTGACGGACAATTACTCATCCCGCAAGCCATTTTATTTGCGGACCATTCTATCTATTATCAATCATCCGAAAATAACTGCTCCACGCTTTGTGTGTCTGGTTTCTTTTCTTTCTTTTTTATTTTTAGCACAATTATTTTCGGTGGTCGTACGACCTGAATTGTTCCCTGTTTGAGAGGTTGATATTGCTCTTCCGTTTAGGGTAAATATCCACGTTCAATTGACAATAGCGCGCACAATGGCGGCGCTGTGCCGTTTCTTCATTATCTATCGCGTACTTAGGCGATCATGCCAACGAAGCCCGTAGGAAACAGTCGGTGTCGCACAATTCACGCCCTCTTTAAATACGACTTCGCTTCTTATCGATGCACGGCACGGGAGAACGGTCGACCTTTTGGATTCGTGCCAAGCAATTCGATTCAAAGCTGCACGTACATATTTCCTGTGAAATGGCCAAATGGTTAACAGAAAAATAGTCTTCCGCTTCCGCGATGACGACAAAATAACCAAGATATATGGATATTTTTTTGGGGATTGAACGTCTAATTCTTCATTTCAAATCCATTTGCGAATTAATTCGTTTTGGACGAAGATAAATGATACCGTTATTGGAATTATTTTTTGTGTCATTAATTTTTATGAAAACTAAGTTTATAATAGGAATTAATTTATTATAATAACTGTGGTATAATGTAAATATACATGAATAAATTCACATGTAATATGTGCAGGTATTATTATTGTCTAATCGAACGAGTGTCACAAGATGGTGACAATATACTTATTGTATTAATGCGCATGCGTGACAGATAACTATACAAGAGGCCTTTATACAGTAATCTTTTATGTTACTTTTGTGTTTTTTTATCGATACTCCAAGGAGTGATAGAAAACCGTATCCTCGTCTTTGTTTGGTTGCTGTTATAGTAATCTTAACCGGAAGAAACAGAAATCTTCTGATTAGAGGAGAGCAGTAATGTTCTCAGGTGGTGGAAGAATTCAAATCTTTTTACATATATACGAATTTTCATTATGGAATAAGGAAACAAATATTATTATTGATTTAATCCGAAATATCAAAATTAAATTTGTTATAAGTCAAATTACAATTACTGTATCGTGTAAATTTACCTCAAGATAAAATAAAATGATCTTAACATATAAATTTTCTTTAAAGTAAGTCAAAATTACTGTAATATGTAAATTTACCTGAAGATAAAATAAAATTATCTTAACATCCAAATTTACTTTAAAGCAGATTAAATTAACCTTGCTACGTAAATTTTCCTTAAAATAATTGAAAAATACCTTAATACGTAACTTCGTGTTAAAATAAATTGAAGCTACCTTAACATGTAAATTAAAATTTTATAAAAACTTTATTTTGTGTTATAAATTAGAATTATCGTAGTACATAATTTTACTTTTTATTGTAAATTAAAATTATCTTACCACATAACTTTACTTGTTACGATAAATTAAAATGACCTTACTATATTAGTACTTCTACTTCATTTCCATTAAGCCTGTAAATGTTGTACTGAGGGCGCATAAAATGTCCCCGCCGACCCTGCACCCACATCATTCGTGTTAAGGAAGACAAAGTGCATTACATATTACGTAAGAAGGTCTACATAGATCATACACTGTTTCGATCGAAACTAAAAGCAACAGTAGGTGTTCTATTCGCTTGTAAAACTTTCCATTCAATGCACGACTTCCGGTTCGATCGTTCTTCCACCGTCAGTTATTTCTCAGATATATTCACTTCGGAGGGTATAGATAAAACTGTTCACGTACAGTGCGTTCATTAATTATGAAAAAGGTTGAAAGGACATCGAGGGTTAGACCGAGTTCTAGCGTCAGTTTTGTCGTCAGTCTGATTTCCCGGCTGGTCCGCGGATGACTCGTAAACACGTTGCTCTTCAGGTTCTTCTTCAACTCTGCTCATCCCCATCTATTAATTTGTAACTTTCTGCATTCTAAACGATCCAAAAAATTCTTGCTTATTAACAACTAGAAATGAGCATCTTCTTCATCGCCAGATTGGCTTTCAGCTCTTTGGGAGCCAAATTTCGATCCTCGGCTAGGGTGATCCTCAAAAAACATCGATATGAACGTGGCTTCTATTAATCTTTCGTGATTCTACAAGTGGTATACGGATAACGGACATTCATTATTGTCGCTGGACGACGATATTTCATTTACCGTCTACGGATTTCTCTTATCTTCGTTGAATTACAATCGATTATTCTCTTTTTTGATTCTCCGCTTGGGAGTGAAAAACGAAAGTGATCTGTTTCAACACCTTTTAGAGGTGAACCAGCGATAAGGTCTCAGCCTTATTGCTTTTCTCGAATAATTCTTCAAATTGTTTTTTTACAAGAGTGAGGAGCAACGGTTATCTTGGTTTAATCTTAATTAATAATCACGATTCGAAATTGAATGTGATCGCACTGTACTTTCGATTTTCTTCGAATTATTTTCCGCTAACACGGCACGCTGTTGTTGTTGGTTCAGGTGAATCTCAGTTCATTTCGATTTTCGGGAAACTGGAAAACCGTCATTGATACTGGATTCCTACGAACTTGAAGAAATCGTATTTAAGATATACTTGCATTTAGAACACTAGTCGCTGGAAGAAACGGATAGGAAAATGGAGTTCGAAACGCGAGGTTTGATCGATTTTTGCTTCTCGTCGAGTCCGGTCAGCAGGGCTAGGTATGTTTATTAACATTTATTTGATCTGTATCTTTTTTCAATTTCACTTCCAGCAATAAAATCGTCTTTATTATATGCTTATGGCAATTTTAATCAATTTTCAGTACACTTTGCACTCTCTGTACAAAAAAAAAACTCAAACAGCAAATTTGCAAAACTGATACAATCATTTTTGACACATATTGAAATTTGTATTAATTTGTAAAATTATACAAATACTGCATTTAAAAATTGTGAAGTACTGCACGGTGATGTTACATTCCATATAAATGTTACTACACGTTATAAAGATGATTAATTTCGCAAATAAAAAATATTAATTACGTACATACAAATGATATTAATTATAATTGTATAATTATATAATTAATAATTATTTAATAATATTCAAGCAAGTCGTATAAATAACTTACACGTAACTTGTAGTTTAATATAATTAAACCTTTGAAGTTTCTTAAATAAATTATTACTAGATACAATCAGCTCGGAGAATAAATAAATATCAAGAATTATAAAAGCAAAAGCTGGTGCAATAAAACGTTTATCCGTGTCTTGGTTGATGTCAAATTAAGTTACTGCGATGTTGATAGCAATGACAAGCAATAAATCTTAACTGTTCTTTGTTTATATTTTTATTGATAAACAATGAGCTATATGTTATTGGTAATAACATTTAACAGTTAGATTCAACAAAAAACAATAACTATTTATTAGCTTGTTAACTGGATGTATATTTAGTAATGTAATATTTTTTTAATAATAGTGTTAGTAATGTGTATTTAAAACATAATAAGAATAATCGGTGACATTTAAAATCTCGACAGTTAAAATCCCGATAGCTAAAATTTCGACTGCTAATATCCTGACAACCTAAAATCCCAACACTCATAATCCCAACAGCTGTAATGCAAAGTATACTCGTCGAATGCACCACAGCCAATATTTTAAACGACGAATATATTCGTCAAACGCAGTTAGCAGATTAGGTTAGGTTAGCTAGGATTTTCGGCTGTGGGGATTTCAGGTTATCGGGATTTTAGGCTGTCGGGATTATAGGTGTCAGGATTATAGCTGCCGGAATTTTTGGGTGAACACAGAAATAATATATTTAGCGATAAACTATTCTTTTACACAATGTTACATTTTTTGTTTTGTTCTTATTTATACTTTTCCCACCATTTTGTTAAATTAAGTTTATAAACATTTTTTATGTCACTGTTTACGTGTTATGAATATAAGCTACAATTATTTACTGACTGAGAAATTATGTAATAACAAGGTTATATTTCACCTTTCCAGTTTATTTTGACAATTCACTTCTTTACATCTTATAAACTATTTAAGCACTGTTTCACTATTTGTAGCAATAGTATTACAAAAATATTTGTTATATGTGATTTATATAACACTTTACTGCCGAAGAATGAGTTTACTTTAATTTTAAACTTTAAATGAACGTAATTATTATTAACATATTGTTTGTTGTACTGATCTGTTTAAGTCGTTGAATAATAGACTGGAACAGCAAATTTTTTTTCTGAAAAATGTGTTATATTATATATTTAAAATAAACATCAATTTTAAAATTGTTTAACAACAAACCATTTTTGTTATATTCTTTCTCTGAGGAAAATACGAGTTACCTTAAATTTAAAAATATTATTTAAACGTTTAAAGATTTCTAAACTTCAAAATTGCTCTATTTCTAAATTTCTACGTCTACAAATTCCTAAACTTGGACATTACCAGATTTGCAAGTTTATGAATTTGTAAATGTGGATCTCTAACTGTATATATCTTAAATTTGAAATCCATTGCAAAATTTAAAAATTTCTAAATTTCGTAGTTTCTAAATTCCAAAAGTTAAAGATTTCAAAATTTTAGAAACTCTAGACATTTTGAAATTTCAATATTTCCTTAATTGACTTATCGAATGTTCATGATTTTTACTCTGCATCGAATTCGTCAAAACAATTGACGAAGTCTCCTTCCCTTAAATCTTCATTATTACTACGAAAACCTAAAATGTTTGCTAGTATATTCGAGCCCCTCACTAAAGGACTGTCTACACTATGCCAGTAACTGGTGCAAGTAGCATTGCAACTAGGTAGTCGAATGTTTGCGTTTCTAGTTTCTGTACCAGGTCTGTCGTTGGAATGAGAAAATCGTTTCTTTTCTTTCTTGTTTTTCCAACGACAGATATACATAGAAACGTAAATATTCGATTACCTACTGGCAATGCTACTAGCACGACCGTTTACACTATGGCAGTAAGCCATGATAGCACGTGCCAGTAGGTAATTGAATATTTGCGTTTATTACTTTGCCTGTACCAAGTCTTTTGTTAGAAAAAGAAGGCAAAAAAGAAAAGGAACCATTTCCTCTTTCTAACGACAGACCTGGTATAGGCAAAATAACAAACGCAAAAATTCGAGTATCTATTAACAATGCTACTAGGACAGATTACTGGCATAGTGTGAACGGTGCCTAACTGGCATAGTGTAGACGGTCCCTAATCACCTTCGAATGTAAGTGGCTCATTTTCTCCGTTAAAACAAAGAGTGGTCGACGAAATAAGGGTATAATCGTTAAATTTCTGTTTGTTCAGGTCTGCGGGGTCCATAGGAGCACGATCGGCGCCCAGCACGCCTCTTCAAGTAGCTCCTGGAGCGCAACAAGCTGGCCAACAGCCGATTACCGGCTCTCAGCTTACAGTGGCAGCTGTGAGTAATCCTCAGCCTCCGAAGAGTCCGAGCCACGCGGCCTTGAAATGTAACGACAGGTGAGTTCTCGACCTTCGTACCGGTTTCTCTTTCGTACAGTCAATGCCAAAATCTGCCTTCCCTAGGGAAAATATGGCAGAATAGCGGGAGAGCTCTTCCACTCGTTTACTTTCTGGGATTCGAACATTTCGGAATAGGTTCAGAATTTAGGAACCTTTGGATTTCTGCAGCTAGGAATTTTAGAACCTTGGGATGTAAAGACAGGAATTTTAAGATCTTGGGATTTCGGGACTTAAGAATTTTGGAATTTTGAGATTTGATTTTGGAAGTTTAGGATCTTGGGATTTGACGACCTTGGAATTTTAGAACTTTGGAATTCCAGTAACTACACATTTTGGGACCTTAGAATTAGGGTATTTCAAGATATGGGAATCTTTGGATTTCGGGACCTAGAAATTTTGGAAACTAAGGATTGGGGAATCTAGGAATTTTTGGACGTAGGATTCCGGTACTTGGAAATTTGGGGATCTTGAAATATGGGAGATTTAGAGATATGGGAATCTTTGGATTTCGGGACCTAGGAATTTTGGTAACTTGAGATTTAGGGACCTAGGAATTTTTGAACCATAGGATTCCGATACATGGAAATTTGGGGATTCTGGAATTTGAAGATGTAGAGATATGGGAATAATTGGATTTGGACTCCTGAGAATTTTAGGATTTTGGAATTTGGGAACCTATGAATATTCGTACCTCGGAATTTGGGAATTTAAAAATATAGAAACCTTTGCATTTCGGGTTTTAGTAATTTTGGGATCTTGTGATTTGAGGATTTAGAGATGGGAACTTTTGAATTTCGGGACGTTGGAATTTGGACAGTTTGGGATTTCGGGAGCTATGAATTTTAGGACTTTAGAGTTTCGGTATCTAGAAATGTTTGGACCTTGGGATTTGTGGATTTAGAGATATCTTTGGATTTCGAGACCTGAAGAATAGTGAAATTTGAACTTGAAGATTTGGTGATTTGCGCATTTGGAAATTTGGAATTTTGAAAAATTAAAAATTTTTAAACTTGGAAAATGCATTTAGAGATTTGGGAGCCTAAAAATTTGTGAACGTAGTGATTTGCACATCTACGGATTTGGAAATCCAGGTATTTGAGAACGTAGCAATTTGGGCACCTTTTAATTTGAAAATCTAAATATTTTGCGGTCAAAGTATTTGGAGATATGAGAATTTGTAGACCAAGGAATTTGAAAAGATGAATCATGGTGTTATAAATCAATATGTGTTTTTAATCACCAACATGATTCAGAAAGGAGGTTTTATCGTTAATCCTTCTACTGTATCCATCAAACATGCACCTGCGAGTTGCAATATTGATAATATTGCTAACAGATCAAATATTAAAATACAGATACGTTGATATTAATACCTCTGAGCTTCATAGAATTCGCAGTAAAAAGGAAAGTCCCTTTATATATCATTTTACACATTGCACATTTGAACTTTATGATTCTTAAAATTTCAACATTTTTTAATTTGTAAATTTATTAAGTTTTTAATTTGCGAATTTAAAGATTTTAAAAGTTTCGGAATTTTTGATACTGAAAATTTGTGATGATAATTTGAAATCTTATAACTTTGAAATGTTAAAGATTTCTAAATTTCTCAGTTTTCAAATTCCTAAATTTTAGAATTTCTAAATTTCTACATTCTGAAATTTCCAAATTTCTAATTCTCTGAATGTCCAAATTTTTTAATTTTGACGTTTCCATATTTCTACACATCAGAATACCTAAATTAAAAAATCGCCATATTTTTAAATTTCAAATATCTTTATCAAACATTTGCAGATTTAAAAAACGCGCCAATACAGTAATCATTCGATATACGAAAATCTTGCGAATATGAACTTTTACGTAATCGTACAGATTTTACATTGACTGCTGTTTTTGTTGTGGGAGAGGATCGAAGTGACGTGATGCAATATATGAAGAACGAAAAAGATTTATTCAAGAAATAAAATACAATATGGTTCGACTATGTGAAAATGTAAAAACACCAAAATTCAAATGAAGTACTAATATATTATATCACAGTAAAAACCACGCGGCGCACATAACGTTAGAAACAGCGAAGAAGCGCAAGAAAAAAGACGGGGAATCTCATTGTTCATGCGGCAAACTTCGCGTACCATATACACACACACACACATACTGTCATGCGTTGACAAATCTCAACAAAAGTAAAAGTTTCATTTTTGCATTAGTGTTGTCTCACCGATACGTTACTGTTTACATTAGACTTCCTTCGTTCTTCCTATTCTACATTCAGCAAACTTCCAATGTAGGAACTACACGATGTAAGCAGAACGTCAAATACGAAACGTTCACTTATATCAAAACTGTTGGCATTTCCTTCGCTCTTCCTATTCTACATTCAGCAAACTTCCAATGTAGGAACTACACGATGTAAGCAGAATGTCAAATGCGAAACATTCACTTATATCGAAACTTTGTTGGCAAACGTTCACTCTCGAGTTAAATAATTTACTCGATCGGTGTAGTTGAACGAGTGAAAGCTCTGCATGCTAGTAATCTAGAACTTGATCCGATAACACTTTTTTCTTCTATTTCCTCCCTTAATCTTCTTAACCTACTCTGGAGGCTAATGGCTGGCCTTGACGAACGGGGTTAGTACAATTATCCCAGCCGGTCGTTTCTGGACCACGGTTTGTAATGTGCTGTTACGTAACGCGGTAGACAAGTGAGCATGGTTGAAGATTGTTTCCGAAAGCCATCAACTAAAGTTAACTCTCATACCGCAATAACGGTTTAGAGTTTAGAATATATTGATCGTGTATTAACATGTCACAACCACCTGTTCAGTTTTGCCCGTAGTTCCAAATAATTTAACTTCCTTTTTTTCTTTTCCTTTGTTTGACTGACAGTTAGGTTATATTAAATTTATGATTATATCTCGAACATTTGTTTTTTACTTTTTCATTCTTGACTTTATTTTTGTCAATATGTCTTAACACATTCAACTTAATAAGTGTATCTTCATATGTTTAATAAGTATATCTTTACAAATTTAATTTAATAAATAAATCTTAATAATTTTAATTTAAATGTCTCTTAACAAATTTAATTGAGTAAATAGATCTTTATAAATTTAATTTAATAAATGCATTTTGATACAATTAATTTAGTAAAGAAACCTTAATACATTCAATTTAATATTTTTATATATTGTACAAATATATTTTGTGTGAATTATAAACTATGAAAACATAAAATGAATTTTTCTATTTATTTTTTTTGCGGACTTTTAGCATATGAAGTATTTTAATATATAAGGTATTTTTAATAGGGTGATTTTAAATATAGGGAGTCCCATATAGGGTGTACTATTTTAATGTATAGTTTGAGACTCTATAATTCATTAATATCGCACAAATCGTGCATTTAATTTCATTGATCAGCGTTATTGTTAACAGTAACATTGTATTATTGTAACAATTTTATATTGTATTAACATTTGACGCAATTTGTAATTAGTGTAAGAAGATAACAAAATTTCATTGAATTATTTTTTGATGTGAAAAGATAAGGCTGATACCGAATATCAAATTCAAATTACAGATGCCGAATTTTGTGTATAAAAGAGAATTACATTTTTTTTAAAGAGATTTTGCTCTTACAACTTTGAAATTGCAACATTATCAATTATTAACAACCTCGTTTGTTAAATTGCTATGTACCAAAAATTAAATATTCAGATTTTTCTACTGATTTTTTTTAACTATTGGCAAGCCGATAATGTATCAGATGATAACGAT
This sequence comes from Megachile ligniseca, assembly GCA_945859555.1. Lineage (NCBI taxonomy): Eukaryota > Metazoa > Arthropoda > Insecta > Hymenoptera > Megachilidae > Megachile > Megachile ligniseca. The sequence goes on from OX243778.1 coordinate 2,779,399, forward strand.
ACACCTGTTCACATCGGTAAGAACAACAAGAGGCAAAGTGCGCTTCAATGACACCTGTGCGATAAATGTTTGAAATGAAATTTTCTTTGATGAACTGATTATTTTTCGGACCATTCATTTCTTTGTAACGATAACGTGATTACAGTTTTGTATCATTTATTAAATAAAGTGATGATTGTGGCAGTCGTACAAAATTCATAGTATAATTTTGATTAATTGTTTGTCAGTACATTTATATTATAATACAATGTATTATATTAACTAGTTGGATTTCCAAACTTTTAAATTTGTAAATTCTTACATTTCTAAATTTTTGTACTCTCAAATTTCTAAATCTCTGCATTTCCAAATTCTCATATTTTCAAATTTCTAAATTCCTACATTCTCAAATTTTCAAATTCCTAGATTTCTAAATCCTTACATTGTCAAATTTCCACTCATAGATTTCTAAATCTCAACATTCTAAAATTTCCAAATTCTTAGATTTCTAAATTCCTACATTCCCAAATTTCCAAGCTCTTAGATTTCTAAACCCCTAAATTTCAAAATTTTCGACCTTCGAGATTTCTAAATGCCTACATTCCCAAATTTCCAATGCTAAAATTTCGAAACATTCAAATTTTTAAATTCTTACATTCCCAAATTTTCAAACTTGTAAATTCCTAAATCTCCAAATTCCAAATTTCTACCTTCCTAAATTTCCAGGTTCCAAATTCTTACTTTCTTAATTCCAAAAAAAACGCAAATGTCTATCTTCCTAATTCTACAAAATAAAAATTTTTTATTTCCTAAATAATAAAACACGCAACGTTTAGAATCTAATACGGAACCCTGCGGCATCTCACAAAGAGACATTATATCCGTTCGATCATCCATTTTGATAAAATTTTTTTCTGATGAATGTAGAGACATAAGTAATATGACTCATATTTGGATGTTGTTTTTAACACTTGTTGCTTAGGAATATATTTAATATTTAATTTTTCTATTTCAAGAAATAATAAATTGCCAAATAATATAATTATGATAGCATAGACAGAGTGCTAATTTCTTGAATAATTTGTAATGCGAGTTCAAATCTTTTCAGAATGGTCAATCATTCTTTTCTGCCTTTTTTTATATATTCTTTCCTCTTTTTATGCACTTTTTATAAGTTTTCAAACTTGAAGATTTTTAATTAAATTAAATTAATTTAAAAATTTCCAACTATCTAAATTTTCAAACTTAGAACTTGGGATGTTTGATTCGATATATTAAAATAATATTAAAATATAAAAAGGACAAAAGTTATATAGAAAATAAGTTGAAATAAAAGCATACACCATAAATATACTAACTCCTCAGAATTTCAATATTTTGTTAATTTAGAAAAAGATTGTAATACTGAATCACTTTATATTTATACTGGAAATTTAAACAAATTAATATTATTTTAGCATATAAACAAAATTGCTTTGATACATAAAAATAAAAAATACCAAGATTCAACAGTTTTACTAATATGATATAAAAACACCCTTGAATATTTGTATAAAATTAGCAACAATTAAAATAAAATTCGCAGTCATTGATTATTCCTGTGTTCATCACATGTTTCATTGTTATATTATTTATATTTATATCTCGTCATATACCTTGTTTAGTTTCTTACATTAAAATCATGGAAATTTCATTTTTATATAAGACAATGCATCACTTCACAAATCACTATATATAATATAATACTTTTAATTTGTTTTTAAAAAACAATATTCCATTTTTTGAATAATCTGCAAGTTATTAATTGCAGAAATTTGTTTGATCATTAATTCGAAGGATTTTAACAAATAATTGATGAATTAAGAATCGTAGAGGTGTGAGTCACATACAGGCTCTCTCTAAAGTCCGACCCCACCCTTAGATTTTGGAAACGATTTCAAACATGGAAAAATATTTCAGACAAAAGTTGTAAGATATTAAGGGGACAAGAGATGATAACAACAATTTGACCTTGGACAGTCGTTTGAAGGTCACGTGAATCTTCAGTGTCTTAAATAGAACACCCCATTTTTTATTGCGTATTCTTGTAGTCCTCGTTGAGACGTTTGCAAAACACTTGTTTGTATTTGTGCAATTATTTCCAAGATATGAATCTTCAAAGTTGACACATAAATGGCGTAAATTTGATCGTGCTACCTTTTGCGCAGTATACTTTGTTAATATGAATGCCGACATGTAGACTTTGAAGCTTCATATCTTAGGAGTGACTTGCACACTCTTTATTGAAGGCTACAATACACAATAAAAAATTAGGGGTTCTATTTAAGAAACTGAAGATGTTCACGTGACCTTCAAACGACCATCTGGGTCAAATTGTTGCCACCATCTTATTTCCACCTTGATATTCTACAACTTTTGTCTGAAACATTTCTTCATATTTAACACTTTGACTGCCATATCACACATACATGAATTACCCTTAAATTTCGATACAGATCTAAGAAGTAGATTATTAAAAATTTGTTCACTTTTCTAACTGAAAATACTCGTATTAATTACTTGGAAGTACGGAAAATAAATATAACAAAATTTTATGAAAATGTTCGGTAAGTTTTGTTAGAAGTAAAAATACTAGCTAATAAAATTTTCAATGGCTTCAACCTGGCACTCAACGTGTTAAAGTCGTTTCCGAAATATAAGGATTAGATCGGACTTTAGAGAGATCCCGTATATTGCCGTATTTCGCGTAATGTTTTGTGTTCATTGTTATCAGATCTCCACATATATGTCGCAGTTACAGAAACAGGTTTGTAAACTCCGAAAACTGTTGTGAGATATCTGTAAAAGTTAAAGTACAAAACAGATTTTTAATCATCATAATCTACAAGTGCATTGTTGAATGAAGATTAATTAAAACTGATTTTCATCGTCATGTTTGTAAACATTTTGGTTAGAGAACAATAATATTCTTTCTGATTGTAATAATTTTTTGGTAAAGAGTGTAGTTGTATTTTAATTAATTTGAACTTACACCACTATGATTCTCAAACTGGCTATTATTATAATAAAAATATATAGGAATTAAATTAAAAATTGTATAACGGTGTGAGAAATTGAATTTTTTTTGCAATACAATAAATAAAGAAGTATTGAGATTTGTAACGGATATGTATACAATTCTATTAATTACTGACTAATAATGATGTTTAATAGGGCTGGTACTATAGTTTAAAAAATTTTTTAAAATAGTATTCAATAAATTACAATTACTCATTATCAAAGCGTCAACAAGTATTTGGAACTTCTCTTTACGATACAACAGACCAAGAAATAAATGATATTTTCATTTGTGATGAGTTTATTTATAAATAATTATATTTGTTATTAAGTATTAAAGATATTCTAACACAGTTGGTGTTATTTTTTCAAATCTCGAAGAATAATATTTGATAAATCAGAATTATGAATGAAGGGAGCATCAAAAAGTGTAGGGAAACGGTTTCCCGCCATTTTTCAAGATGGCGCTATACTGGTGAAATTACTAAATTCTTTGCTTCTGTTTGTTACAATCAAAATGAAATGATTTTTGTTAACAGTCAGTTTACTTATGAAATAGGGATTAAATAGGATTTTAGTTATAAACTTACAATTTTATACAACTTTAAGTCTTCAAATCTTCAAATTGTTAAAATCGCAAATTTTTAAATTTCCAAGTTTTAAAATTGTTAAATTCGAAAAGATCCAAATTTACAAATTTAAAAATTCTCAAACCCTAAATTTCTAAATTTTCAAACTCCACATTTTGAAATTCTCAATTATCGAATTTTTAAAATCTTAATTACCAAAGTTTTAATTCTGAATTTTCCAATCCCCAATTTTTCAAGTTTCAAATTTCCAAATTCCCAAATTGCTAAATGTGAAATTTTCATAGTCTCAAAATTCCAAATTTCGCATTGTAGTAAATCTAAATATTTCTAAACTTTAAAAACTCAAAATTTCGAAATTCTCTATTCTAGAATCTAAATCCATTAATTCTCAAATTTCCAATTTCCGAATTATAAATCCCCCAATTTCCAACCCCCTAACTCTTGAATTTTTAAGTTTCTAATTTCCAAATATCCAAATTCTAAAATTCCCAACTTCCAAAATCTAAAAATTCCCAAACTACTAAATCCAAAATATTCATAATCTCAATATTCTAAACTTCTTTATTTAATAACTTCAAGTTTCTAAATTTTCAAACTACAAAATTACCAAATTTTGAAATCACACTTAATATCTGTGATAACTCAATGAAATTTCCAATTTCCGAATTATAAATCCCTTAATTCTCAAACTTCTAATTCTCGAATTTCAAAGTTTCTAATTTCCAAACATCCAGTTCCTAAAATTTCCAACTTTCCAAATCTAAAAATTCCCAAACTAAATCCAAAATATAATCCCAACATTCCAAACGTCCCTATTTAACAACTCTAAATTTCTAAATTTTCAAACTACAAAATTATCAAATTTTCAAATCACACAATATGTGTGATAATCCGATGGCGCTATTGCTGACCCACACATAAAAATTCTGGAAACGTTTATTCCTATAAACACAGTTCGATTCCGCGAAGAACGCGTTTGCTAGAAACACCTGCGCGTTATCGCGAAATTTTTTAGTTTTCCTGATCGGCGCTCGTTTACGAAATAAAAAAGTCGTGATATTCAGTGAGCGTATTATCAGTATCGCGATTTATCGATAGCACTGCGTTTCTGTGTTCACCAGTCGTGAACACGGTATCATGCGTGACTTGATCAACGGACCCGTCGATCCCCATTCAGAACTCGATATTACAAGTACCGAATTCGTTTTAGTGACTTATTTCTGTGCCAAAATTCGCCGAGCAAACAGTAGTACACGTGTGGATCAATTAAACTGTTATCACGTGCAACGGTGTTCCAAATTTATTAACTCTCCACTGCATTATCAGTGATGTGTTTATAAGTGCTTCACATTCTCTTCAAATACATTCGGTTTAAGTGCTAATGGAATTACTGGTGTGAGATCCGAAAGTGTTGATTTTTCTTTTAATACAAATTTGATATTTCTGTTTAATATCCGATGTTTTTCGCTCGTTATCAGTGGACTGTTCATTAAAGCGAAGCTTTTGTCAAGCTCTTATCGTATTTGGTGGAAAATATTTTAGACTTTTATATCAGATTTTCGAATAAATTTGACGCAAAATTATTGCAACGCTTTGAAAAGTTCACGATTGAAATTTTATTTTAGAACTGTTTGTACCTCATTAAAGATTCTCTTAAGTTTTAAGTTTTCGAGATATATGAAAGTTTGTTGTGTAATTTTCGTTACCACTTTCATGTCTTGTCTGGGTCATAACTGACCCGGTGCTCAATAGGGTTAAATATTTTCGATACATTCGATGAAAAGTCGAGTTTATTTATTTATTTATTTATGAAGAAGAAATGTATTGTATCTTCGATTGTCTTGGTGACTGATCTTCGTTTATACGCAATTAGCGATTGAGCCAATTGCATCCCCAATTTTCGACAAATCTTCAAAAGTTGTTCGACAATTCGCGTCGTCGAATTATCGATTCATCTTAAAGAAAACCAGTTGCTTGAGAAAATCTGTGGAGTCTTAGTCCTTTTGTCTAAGATTTGTGGTCCATCAGATTTGGTAAAAATGGTGCTTCAAACGGATCCCAAAATGTTCATATCGAAGTACGACATGTGGAGCAATGACGTATGGAGCCCGAAAATTCGAAGATTCAGCAAAAGGTGCGACAAAATACTTTGTGTTTGTTACAATAGCGTTGGTAGACACTTGTCGAAAAAATGGCAATTTAGGTAAACATAATTTTACCGTCTATTATAACACTCTAAACATAGAAATATTGCAAATATCTCTACACATAGAGTTTTAATTAGAATTTTACGAGGGGAGGAAATTTTAAATAAAATTTTAAGTATAGAAATTTTAGTCGATTTAAACATTGACTTATTTTATAAACAAGAATACAAATATTATTATTTAACATAGTTTAATAATTATAGATATTTAAATAATATATTTTTATATTCACAATTAGATTTAGATTTTTTTTAAATCTAATCCTGAACCTATTTTAATTCAGAAGTGGAGTATTATATTATTTAACGAAGAACATGAAGCAAGAATTGATTTGTTTATTAATTATCTGAAAGTTTGAAGTATTTAAAGAAGTTTTTAAACGTTCAAAAATACCGTAAAATTATCACGATAGTGAAAGGAATGGATAACCAGATTTTTCGCGTAATGCACGGTATGCGATAATAAATAAATACGAGTTAAAATTAGAATGTAATTTTAAAACTTTTTCTGTATTTTTACACGTGTGGTTTTCTTTAAATTCAACTTCGCTAAATAATTGTGATATGTGTGAAATACGAAATATATTTTAACCTATCATGTTTCACACATGTAATATACTTTAATCTATCATGTTTCATGCAATATATTTTAGTTTACATTTCACGCAATATATTTTAGCTTTATTTCACACGTGCAATATATTGTGACCCACATATATTTTAATCTTGCAAGGTATTTTAACTGACACGTGTTTCGAACTTGATCCATATTTCAAAAATACGCGATATGAATTGACAAGTGAAAACAAATAAAACTGCATGCTAAAATCAATTTTCTAAGAAAAACAACTTTTCCTTTATGAAAATGTGATTTATTAACGGGATATATCAAAATTTGTTTATAAGAACTTCAGGAAACTGTAATAATACTTTCATCCATATTTACTGATATTACCTTTGTATAAACACCTGCTTTCTACAAATAAAAAATGATACAACCTTTTTATTTCCACTTTTTAATTATGCAAAATTAATACTGCATATGTATCATGTGGACTTCAACTGTAGAGAACAAAAAAATTCAATTATCTTTAGAACGTACAATTTAAAAAAAATAAAAAGTCTTCATAGTATTTTCTAGATATTTACATTATTAAAACCTTAATTAGTTTATTTAGTTATTATTATTATTAAAGCTTTAACAAATACTTGATAAATATTTACAGTAATTTTATTTATAATAAATTTAACACGTCTGAAAAATAGCGAAATTTGAACAATATAAAAATTACCTTTTGATTTTCTTTTTTCGTTCCTCTTCGGATGCATATCATTATTTACAGCTATTTACGTTGTTAGTGATTATATTTTGAGAAGTATATACATGTTCTCCTATTAATTAGTAACAGTATTAATCTTAATTGTTAAAATAACTTTAAAATTTAGTAGGGGTAATGGTGCTGTGTACCGTGTTTTATAAGTTAGGTCTTGTCTTTCCTTTCTTTTTAAATTAATTTAAAAACTAAAATTAATTTAAGGTGCCTTTAAATTTAACGCATCTATATTTCTTGATAATTTGATAAGTTAACAAATTATGGCATAGACCCGTACATTTTTTTAAATAAAATTGATAACTTTATAAATATGTATATATACATTATTTATTTTATTACAAGTAAAATTATATTTGTCCATGAACACCTTAACAAATGAACAATCTTTGAAATAATAAATAACATACATAACTTGAATGTTTTAAGGTTTTTTATCGATAGTTTGTTTTATTTGTCATTTTTAATATAGTAAACATTTGATCATTCTTAGGAACGTAGTTGCTAATAGGTACATTCATACATTTTTTAAAAATGGATCGTGGAAAATTTCTTCTATAAAAACTTGCATGTTTTCTGTTCGTGGAATTTTAAAGGTAAATTGCAAAATCGGGGTCTTTACTAGATAAGGGTACAAAGAATATTTTACAAAAGAAATCATGACGAAATATTGCTTCTCAGTTGATCCTGGCAAAGCGAAATTGCGTTTTCTCATTTTTAGAAATTTAATATATACTATCCTTGTATCTCCTGACCAATACACAATAAAATAAACAAGGATCACCTGAGAGTATCAATTTTCTGTTAGAGGTCCAAAAAATCCCCAAATACTCGAAGTCCCTAAACTTCACGCTTAACCGAAACCCTAAATTTTTGAATCCCAAAAGATTCCTAAATTTCAATAACAGATCGCTTTTGTATTTCTGTAACCAAATAATTATAAAACATAATGTAATAAATAAATAGCAGTAATGGTCTATTAAACAAATCTTCTAAATACAAAAATTTTACTTTCTAAGTAGATAAGAGTTGTCTTCTTCTCTTTGATTGCCATATTTTCCCTAGGGAAATGAGATTCGCTCTTGATTGTACATTCACTAAACATTGTCTTAAACATCTCTGAATTTTCTTGTTCACGGAATAAGAAACTCCCCTAAACTTCTCTGAAAACAAGATAATCTATGCATGCCCCATTTTATTACCAGTCTGCTACAAAAATACACATTACACGAACATCTGCAATCTAATAATCACTCGAAATAAACAATCACGGTCATCGTGATGCAATTTATGACTAATGTGTGAACCAGTGTCACTGGTGGGGTCTTTGCTTTCATATAAACTACACAACATTTTCTTGTAGTCTCAGCAGCAAGGGAAGCTGCAAATTTTTAATAGAATTTATCTTTCTCTTGTTTTGTTTTATAAATTCTTGATTATTTAATCTTTTTCACGCACTTTAAAATTTTATTTTTAGAACTTAAGCGGTGAGTAGAGTTTTTATGATCGAGGAAAATGTGTAGTAAAATATTGGCCTTTAATTTTTGTATCGTATTTAAATTCAGTTTATTTATTTATAAATTCTGTGAAAGTAAAACTTTTATATTTAAAACATTTTAATATATTATTTAATTTTTGTTATAACTATTTGGTTATCTACATAAATAGTTTATCTAAATATGTACTTATATAAGTAATTTATTTAAATATTTATTTATACAAATAATTTATATAAATATTTATTTAGGCATCTACATACATATGTAATTTATTTATACATTAATTTATATAAATAACTTACATGAATATGTACTTACATAAATATATTATTTAAATATTTATCTATACAAATAATTTATATAAATATTTATTTACGATACATACATAAATAATTTACTTATACGTTGATTTATATAAATAACTTACATAAATAATTTATTTAAATATTTGTTCAGATAAACAATTCATATAATTATGTTCTGTCCAAATTTTTAACATAAATATAATGTCAATAATGTCCACATGAAATTTAGTTCTTATTTTGCAGTACATCAAACGGCCCTGAATACAACCAAAATTTGTTCTCTCCCCACATGTATTTTGTCACGCTCGAACAATTTTACGACCGAGCTATATTTTCAAACCAACACTTGAATCCTTCCGTCGAATATGGTCAATATTAAAAATAAAAAGAAATAAAAATTTCTTTGTAACAAATGTATATACAACGTCACGTTTGATATATTTGTCGTGTTTCAGTCATCTTTCGAAACCGCTCAGCAGAAGTACACCATCAATGGCAGCTGGCACTGTCTCACAGACCCCAGGAAAGGTTAGCAGATCTTCGTCTACGTCTTCGCCAACGACTACCAGCAGTGCGAGACAGAAGAAATTCCACAGGCATTTCTCTCAGGTAATTCAAGAAAGTTTCAACGTCTCACTTTCACGGGACTACTTTCGTGAACTAGAGTGAGGAATGTAAAGCCGGAACGGAAATTCTTTTAGAATTATCCTCGGTATTCCGCGAGCGAAACCGTTACCTCCATCTATGTACAGCGGGTAGCCGAATTATTATACTGGACAGATTTCTTTTTCAAACTATGCGACGGACGCGATTTTATTTACTTTAACAATGTTATTAATATATTGTGGAATAGAAGGCGAGTGTGTATACAAGTGTACGTTTCCATGTTTCTGTTAGTGGTTGCGCGAAAACCTTGACTTCGATTTAAGCGACGTTATACTCGGTAGGTGTTGAATTTTTATGTGTTTAGGATTGTAAACAAAAAATGCGAAGTGCCTAAATATTAAATAATTGTATTTTCTTGTATAATATAGCGTTCGATTTGTACTTTTAACCCTTTACACTCGAAGGCATTTTTACTTGCCAGATGGTAATTTAAAAATCTTTTAGTTGAAAAGTTTGACGAATTCTTTTGAAGGTATTATTTCTCTATTATTAATTGCTATTGTCTCTTTCACAATGTTCATCATATAATATTATAGATTTAGTTAAAAAATATTTATTACAAATTGTTAAATATTGCAGTGTACACTAAAATGGCGGGAAATAAGCGAATGTCAAAGTTATGCAACTCCTGTATTTTCCGTTACAACTGAAATCGAGATTCTCTAATCTGATTATAATTGATATGATGCTGCAAAATGGTGTTGTTATTTATATGTAAAATGATGTAAAATTAGGTATTGTCATGAATCCTCAAGGTCGCAAAAGACACATGGTAGAAATAAGTATACCATATGCACATTTTTAGATCTAGATGAGCTGGAAGAAAATGATATCGTTGAATTAATTTAACAATTGTATGCAAAGTCAAAAAATTAATTGTGGAGAAATGATTCAACTTAGAGAATAATTTTAAGTTAAAATTTGAAAGGTGTCTTTTGACACCTGGTAGAAATAATGTACTTTCCAAATTTAAAAATTCATCATTGTACAAATTCTCAAATTTATAATCCTGTAAGTTTCAAATTTATAGATGTACAAATTTTCATATTAAGCAACATTTTAACTTTAATTACACAAACTTTAGCACTCTCATTGGAAGCACCTCTTTTATATTGCCAGTTACTAAATTTCGTGCATATACATCTAATTAAAGTCTACTGTCCCACCGTTTGTTCTTTATTTTCATTTAATTGGCGCGTCTATCCTTCTTACTCGAAATCGACGCGTTATCAATCGCGTGCTGGTTGGTATAAAAAGCAATCAAATTTATCTTATTGGTTAGAAGCAAATAACAAGTAATACGTAGGAGGTCTCCTTCTTCTCGATAACATTGTTTTTCTTTTAAAAACATTATTACAAACGGTGAACGATATCGCTTTATGTGTCGACTCTAAAATAACTTGTTCAGCTTTATCAGGTGTGTATCGTTCATATAAGAAGTGGTAGCAGTAAGAAATATCTAGTTTGTTTTTACAAAGGTTTAACGTACAGTAGACAATCGTTACATTACTACGTAGAAATCTGTAAAGACAGATTTTATTAGTTGCTGTACTAAATAAAGGAATAAAGAATTGTGGTGGTACAAGTCAAGATGTTTAAAATATTGTGGAAATTTAAATAATTATGTTTAGTTAAATATTAACCGAAACAGTGCTTTCATTTTAATTGCAATGTTAAACAATTTTTAACTAATTCACAACGCACAGGAAACTAATAGTATAACTCTTTCGCTTGTATTACACTTCACTTCCTGTCGGAACTCAGTATACTCTGAAATAATCAATAGCTCGACTTTTTATCGAAATCGCAATCTGCAGATGCTTGTATAAAGCTAATATTCGCATATACACATGTATTATTAAATGTTCGTACTTCACACATTCATATTTCACATACTCATACTTTTCACAGTCATTTCACATATTCATATTTCACATACTCATACTTCACACTCTCATAGTTCACATATTCATACTTCACCTATTCATACTTCACATATTCGTACTTCACCTATTCATACTTCACATATTCGTACTTCACACACTCATAGTTCACATATTCATATTTCACATACTCATACTTCACACACTCATAGTTCATATATTCATACTTCACACACTCATAGTTCACAAATTCATACTTCACACACTCATAGTTCACAAATTCATATTTCACATACTCATACTTCACACACTCATACTTCACATATTCGTACTTCACACATTCATACATGAACCACTCACGCTTCACCTATTTTGCAATATTGATTTATGCAGAAAAATATAATTTACAATGTCATTTATATAAATTTGTTTTATCACCAAAACATATATGTCCAAGGTAAAATAGTACAAACTGTAAATCTGCTTATGTGTTAATATAGAACAATATTAAATAGTGTTGTGACCAAATTTAAGTTACTTAAGACATTGATTTAAATGAATGACTATTTGTCTATTTATCGAAACAAAAACTGGTACAAGTCATAGTTTTGTACTAGTAGAACTATAAAACTACATGAACAAAGAAAATTGTTTATCGGCTTAATAATATTTTTTGTTCCTCAAAAGGGAAATTAGATGACTGACACCACTATAACTCTTACTTCCTCAAATAGTGACAATATAACAAGAGTATATTATAGCGAAATGAAGGTGTACGACAATATAGATAGGTGTCTGACTAGATTGTCATAGACAAGTGTCTGACTAATAGTCATAAACAGATGTCTGAATATATTGCCATAGATAGGTGTCTAACTACATGTTATAGGCAGATACCTGGCTAGATATCATAGACAGATATCTACATAGATATCATAGACAGGTATCTAACTAAACGTTAAGACAAAGTATGATATTTGTAATCGACGATTAATGGAAAAAATGTTGTCGTTCAGGTCGCTGCGGATGAACGAGTGTTAAATTACTACAGTTGTGCGCTGGTAGGCGACATTCTGCTGCAAGGCTACTTGTATATCACGCCAAACTACTTCGCCTTCTACAGCAACGTGTTCGGCTACGTGACGAAGCTGCTGATACCGACGGCGTCCGTGCTGAAGATCAGCAAGGAGAAGACCGCGCGAATCATTCCAAATGCGGTGGCGATCGCTACCGAAGAGGAGAGGCACGTTTTCTGTTCCCTTCTGTCCAGAGACTCGACGTTCAAGTTAATGAAACAGGTTTGGGATGCTGCTATGGAGCCGCAACCGTCGCCCGCTATTCTGCCACTTACGACCGAGCAAAAGCTCCTCGCTCCGGACGCATTGGTCGTTGATGACTCCGAGGTGAACCCTGAAGAAGATGATTCCAGCATGTCCGAAAGCGGGACGGATCTGCATTCCAGACCGCCAACTGTGTGCACCGACACGGATGGTGTTGCACCTCCTATCACCAGGCCGAGTTTGTCACCACCCATAAAGTAATTATTCCTCCGTGCTAAATATACTTTGTTCACATACTGTCTGCTAATAATTTTAGCTTCTCGCCGATTTTCATCTTGAGATATCTTGTCAAGGTCATTGTTCTGAATAACTTTTCTTTTGTACATGTTGCTACTGCCTTGGTCTTCGTTTTCGAGATATTCGCAGATGCTTCAGTTAAGTTTCACGTTGCAGTTATACTTCATTATCGTGTATACTTCATGCGAATGGCGGTTGCATATTTATTTCATATAGCATAACATCATCCATCAAGTTAGGTTAGATTAGATTAATAACCTAGTTAGAGTAAAACTTTGTTTATATAAAATTAAAATGGTAAATAATATGATTGAAGTATTACATGACAATATTATATTGCTATTTTTGTTTCGACGGAAGTATGATTTTAATATAAGAAACGTTACATTTTTTATGCAATGACAAACATTTTTTATATAATCACGATGTTCAATATTCCATAAAGTATTTTTGCTTTCAACTTATCTCGAGCCTAACTCAGATATACAGTTATTTATATCTCAAAAATAAAAGCTGACAGTAACATGTATACACAAAAAATGTTCAAAACATTAACCTTGACAATGTCCTCACATCGGTGAGAAACTGTAAATATCTGATATGAGTTAAATTACCGTGAGACTTCATTAACACAGTATCCACGATACCCAATGCATACTTAATGTATAAACTTGCAGTACTTTCATGTCCTGAAATCATGTTAGACTTTCTATATTAGAGATCTACCGTTTGATATGCAATTATTTTGTAATATTCCTAAAATGTATAGAGTGAAATGTTTCATTTAAATTTTAATCATCCCTTCTGTATTTTCAGAATTGAACCAACACCAGTACCGTTGCTTCCAGCCAGGTCCAGCAAATCCAAAGTCCTATTGTCTTTGTTCACGGGTGGACTGAAAACTAGCACAGTGATTACTATTCTGATAGCTCTCTTAGCAGCTCTCTACGTGTCGGCGGCTTTGATGATGATTCGCATCGACAGGCTACACACAGCTTATCTAAACCATCCGCTCGTTTCGCCGGAACGTTTCACGCAGGATCGACTTTTGCATTATCTCAACACAAACCTTGATCAAATAGTAAAGGTAAGTGGCTTCATCTTTAAAGCTAAATCTGATTTGTTTATTTTACAAAGTCTAAGTTATTTATTTTGCAAAACCTGAATTATTTATCTTCCAAAACCTCGGTTATTTATTTTTCAAAGTTTGAGTTATTTATTTTCGAAAACATGAATTATTTATTTTCCAAAATCTTATTTATTTTTTAAACTAAGTTATTTAACTTCTAGAATCTAATCAAGGTTATTTTAGAACCTTTATATTACAAAATGTGAAAAGATAAATACATATTTTAAATGATAATATTCATCACGTACTTATTAGGAATCTTCACTAATAAAATTAAGTTTATGTTAAATAAACAATTTTTTATGTTAAATAATCAGTTCCGTTTTGTCTCACATAATTATATTTTAATTCAAATAAAAATGTTTAAATTTTAATTTAATATAATAGTAACATAACAATGAATGTTTTAGGTGCGACAAAGTCTGCAGACGTTGTCACAGCAGTTCGTGTCGATGAGCCAAAGCAGCGATACGGAGGCGAGCGTATCCGGTGGCGTGGTGGAACCGAAAGACGCTCCGAGTTAGCCCCCGATGAGGCTAAATAATTTAATGCAACCAAATAATACGAGTCCCCGTCGCCTCGTATGAAGCGTCTCGTATTAATATTGTCGTTGTCTTTCGTGGTCAACGTCGAGTATTTTCGCGAACGAGAAACAATTCGATCGACTGATTGACCATCGTCGCTTCGGCGGTCCTTAATTAGGCATTATTAACGTTAGTACCTAGAATTTTCGAGGTTGCAAACGCATGTAATAGGCAAATTCGTAAAATGACACAAAACAGAGAGACCTTCGAACCAGGATCGTTAACGATCATAACCTAGATTGAGCCATGCGTAACTCGATTCGACTTTCAGTCGTGTTTGCAAATTAATCAAGAGGCTTCAGAGTAACAGTGAACACCGTGTATAGGATACACGTGCGAACCTATTAGTTGTATGTCTAAATTAAATCGACGAAAAGCGAAGAAAATTATTCGCGCGACGTGCGAGCGAAAAGATTTTCGTTTTTAAACTAGTCACTTATTATAATATATACCCTGCATACGACAAGAGTATAATGAACAAAGTGGTATATATATACATATATATATATATATAATAATATAAAGAAAAAAGCTATATATATATACAATAGAATAATGCATATTTCGCGATTACTTGTTGATTATTATGTATTTTGAGCTAGTTGGAGCACTATCTTTTTAAACCGAAGATCGCTTGCAAAGAGTTACATCATAGAATTAAACGGGGTTACATTTGCGCCGTTGCGAAAACGATTGTACAGTTTGTCGCGACGAAAAAAAACGATGCTGAAATACGAAAAACGATGCAGTCTCGCTATATGGCCCCATAGGGGACTGTGGGAGAGAAAACATTGTGCACTGGACCATATAATTGGAACATCTATTGCAAATTGCTTGTCCTCTCTACTGGGACTGTGTGCAGTCACAGAAATGTAAATAATGAACAGCAATTAAGGATTTTCGAGATTGAATGTGAACGAAAAATTTCAAGATTGATTGATATTTCGATACTCTGACATGGTTCGGAATCTTAAGACATTCGAAATCTTTCAATTTTATTCGATGTTTCTGACTTCATATTGGCTCAACAAAATCAAACGCATTTAATTCCTTATTAATATAATGATGTCTTAGTGTATAGCCTAAGATGAGGCTGTTGGAAGCAGAGAAAATTGTGAAAAGGACTATATGAACAGAAGCCTTTCTGCATAACAATAGAAATTTGTGAATTTGGAAAATATGTAAACTTAAAAATTTATCTATTTTTAAATCTATAGATTTTAAATTTTGTACATTTAATAATTTTAAATTTGCAAATTTCAAGACCTGTAAATTAGGAAGTTTATAAATTTAAACATCTGTAAATTTAAAAGTTTATAAATTTAGATCTTCATAAATTTGAAAATGGCTAAAATTCTAAATCTAAAAATTTATAACTTTAAATGATGTCGAAAGATCAAACTGAATTTCAGCCATCAGAATATCGAGATTTTCATGCGTTACGATAGCGGGCAAGAGTCAGTAGTCGACGTAGAAAACCGTGTGCAGGGAAACTCGCTCTCAGTGGGCCATATAGCGAGACTCCATTATAACAAATGAGCTTGTGCGGTGTTCTGATCGTTTGGACTTGTACAATTTTCATCGACAAACATCGAATACCGCGCCTTTTAAAACAAAACAAAAAAAAACATTGCATTTCCCGCGCACACTGGTGTTCCTACAAAATTTGTCATCATCGTTCGGAAAGGAAATGAAAACACAGTTTCTATTTCTTTTTCCTTCTATTTTTTTGTTTTTCTTTCTTTTTATATTTGATAACACGGGTCGATTGTTGCGAAAAGTGCTCGCGAAATATTCCATTTACTTGAACGTGTTTCTGTGCGAAACAAGGGAACGTTTGGATAAAGCGTTATATCAGTAATGGACAACTGTACCAGGGCTAGGGCACGGCGCACAGACGTGTAAGGAGCGTGCACTCACAGGCACCAATAATAATGCTGTAAACTCTTATTTTATTGCCGTAAACATATTTTATTACTGTAAACTCTTATTTTATTTGCAGCAATTGAGTTTGCAATTTTAGAAGCTATTAGATTTCAGACTTTGAAAATTTGCGATTCCGCAAATTTGAATATTTGTAAATTTCTAAATTTAAAGAATGAAGATTCCTAAATTTCTCACTTAAACAATTTAAGATTTCTAAATTTCTAAATTTAAAGATTGAAGATCTCCAAATTTTTTAATTTGATTTTCAAATTCCTAAACGTGAGGATTTGAAAATCTCTAAATATCTAAACATAAAAATTTCTAAATTTAAGAATTTTTTAGTTTGAAAACTTCTAAATTTGAAAAATTTCAAATTAAAAAATTTTGAAGTTTGAAAACATGTTCATAAATTAAAAATTTGAAAATTTGTAACGTATGTAGATCTTCATATATCACTATGAAAAACGCCATTCAACCGGCAGTATAAATGATGGCAATATATGCCAGTTATTTACAGGCACTATATTCCTTTATTTATCAATACTGGGGAGATTTAATATTGTTCTCTCTGTTTCGCATACTTGTACACTTCTTGCACGTTGGTGCCCGTAAGCTCTTCGACGGTCACTTGATCTGCCCATCACTGTGTTATATTATATTTATGGTTAAAATATGGGATATGAGAGAAACGGGAGACTTGACTGTGATAGTAGGATCGAGGACGCATTTTGTTAGAAAAAAACACGATCGCGTTTATTAAGATTGTCAACGTTATTATTGAGGGAAGACTGGTTACCACGATCGGACCAAAATGACTTTACGAATATAAACGCGGTCGTCTTTGCGAGATCACGTGGGGATCTAAGAGAAGTGCTGTTACATTATTTAGCTAATATTTATAACGAAAATATGTGCACGGTACGTCAAGTGAAATTCACTGAAATATTGTTTTTCGGTACGATTAAAAGATATGTGGTCGTATTTGCGATATATATTAATCCCTATATTGTTTTAAACTATACCTTTTACTATTATATTCTTCTTACGATCGAGATGGTCGAGGAACGATATGTGTTCTTAATTTATAAAACGCAAAAGTTATAAAATGGGGAATACACTTTATCAAAAATGGAAATTTAGTAGAATATTCTAATTTATTTTTTAGATTTTATTGTTTGAGTATGGACTTACGTTTCAGAGAGGTTTTTATATGTTTTATTCATATGTTAATTGGCTTCATGAACTTATAGTTGACGATATGCCTTTTAGTGCGTGGGTAAGTTGGAGGAAAGTGAGAGGAGAGAGAGGAGGAGACAAACTTGTGCCTGGCATGTGCCATAAGAAAGAAAATTGGCTGCATTCTGACACAGAAACGATAATAAAATGTGAGAGTATGTATGAAATAAACAAAATATCAGGATACGTTCACTGTGTACATTCTCATCGAGCCTTGTTTTATATCTTCCTACTAGACGAAACATTTGTGAATGTTGAAATTGAAACACAGCTTTTCTCAAAATGAGTAACTCAATAATTCAAATAAAATAGTTCAAACTGGATGACAATTGCTACTTAAACATTAACCAAAAATAAAGAATACAGATTTTGAAGAAGATTCTAGAGAATAGCCAATGATTTGTGCCAAATTGTGGAATCCATTGAAATTTGCTTTTAAAAAACATGAAATTGCCTGCGTTACCATCAAATTAATAAAAATTACATATGTAATTGATGCGTGAAATACTTGTGAATGACTCAATCCTAAAATGAACATAATACAGAAAGGCGATGATTATCCAGTTGATCAAATTTGGCATTGTTTTGTAAAATGGTTTAAGTGGAAACGAATCCATACAGATACAATGATTTTCTTTTCGTGTTTTTGTACGAATACCATTTGCCTTACTGTAACGTCTCTAAGCACATTAGACAGATGCTCAACGTATGATCCATTTTTCTTAGAACGTATCCATGTATAGCATCTGTTGATTTGTACTTGTTGAATCGAATTTGTAGCTGTGCTATTATGCAAACTGATGTCATTAGCTCTGATACAAAATTAATCGATCAGTATTGGATGATTTTAAATATAATGGACCAAGTGATCCACTTTCAGTGTTTTTTAATTTGAAATTTAATAAATCAAAGATTAAAGTTCTCTCTGCGATTTTAAAAATTTTCAGAAATTTTATTATCGCGAAGTAAACTTTGTCCATTATAATCAGCGCTGTATTTTTTCTTTGATTACCCAAATTCTAAATACTAAATTAAAAATAACATTGAGGAAATAAAATACATACTTGTTGCAAGAATGATATTTAATTGTTTCTTCTTCGTTGTCAATCTCAAATAATACTTTACGTGTTTTTGTTGTTTCAAATTCAGTCAAATGTTGTATGATTTAGGTTGCATTGATGGACTTTAAGTTAAGGTGTATATATTATATCGTATGTTTCTGTTGGTTTTTTATGTTTCTTATTATAAGCAATGTTATTGTTACGTTCAATATCAAACTATTACGGAACATACTTGAAATATTATTTATACCCAATTGATCCAGTTGCGCTCCCTAGTTTAGTACTATTATTTGAAGTATTCACTTTGAAAGTTCTCGTAGAAAAGAGAATTATAATAAGTGAATGTCATGAATATATCAATTTGGACGAAACTTTGTCAGTGTATAGTAATAATAATATATCACTAACATTTACTTTTTCCTTTAAATATAATAAAATCTTGACATTGACATTAACTACTATTTTGAAAATATTAAGATACCTGCAACTGTTGTTGATTATGTTATTGAATTTTTATTTTTTATTATTTTATATTACTTTAAGAACATCTTTACTGTTAATATTTTATAGATTTACCAAATACCAACATGAACAGTTTACTAGTGCTTAAATTTTGGAAATACTTATGGATGTCAATGTAAGTATTTATCACATTTAATATATACTATATTTATTCAAACTTTTAAGTAATTTTTTTTTAAGAAATTTGAAATGCTAAAGAAGTAAATGCAAGATTTAATATAAAGAAGAGAAGAAGAGCAGGATTAACATGTTTGATTTCAGCAACAGGTCAAAAATCACTACTTTGCTGTAACATTTCATAACATTATCTAAATGTATATTTCCAAAATTCAAGGTGCATAGAAATATAAAAAATGAATATAAAAAAGAGAAAAATTAAATGGAAAAGAATGAATTCTAAAACTCAAACAGATTCATAATTTGCAAATGCAATTCGTGGAAAATTGAAAATGCTTATTTTCACTTCCTATCGTCCTCATTTTCGATATAACGTAACGATATCAAGTGCGTGGAAAACCGCAACATCCACGTACTTACATTAACATATGTTAGCCAGGCTAATTAACGATGCATGCCAAGACGATAAGATAATAGCTCTCTAATGCTTCCTCTCTATCGAGGTTCGTAAAGTCGAGATTTATGACGGATACTTTTTTTCCATTTATTACCTTGCATATTGATTATTAATTACTATAAAAATACGTGTAGGTTCTATCTTTTGTTCTTATAGAAGTTCTACAATATTTTTAATGAAAATTCTTGTTAAAAGAAAAAGGAGCAGATATGTTGCAAAATTTTGTTGCATGTTGAATAAACGTTACATTTATTTTAGTCGCCATGAGACTTATATCGTGGCAAACATAACTTGTAAAATTTGAAGATTTTTGATCCATTTAATTTGGAGATATGTGTGTTAATATATGTATGTACATGCATGATCTATAATACTACTTGAATCGTTCAATCTGAAATTATAAGCTCAAAAATAGATCAATATACTTGAATTCATATCGATATATGTTAAATTATATTTTTCTTTTTGCATTTCTGAATATTTCATTAAATTTCACCAGTTATTATTCTGTTATAACAATTGTTAAAATAAAATAAATATTCAAAATTATAAAAAATTGTTTAATAGTTTAATGATCTAACTGTATCTTGTCTTACTTCTTACTAATTAAATGCGAGCTTCGATTTATACAAAATATTTCTGTTAACGTAATTAGGTAGGAACTAAAATAGACCAAATTATGTTAAATACAAACTACCCTTTTTTAACCCTGTTTGCCCTACAAGTTATTAAAATAGTTAAAGAATATTTATTATTCATTAAAGTCTTATCTTATTATCAATAAAACTGGATACAACTCCTATTTAACTACACTTATTAAATACATGAAATTATGAATACAAATTTATTTCAGTAGAAACTTGATTATTTGAATTTGGTAAATTCGAGAAAATTTTAATTTCAGAGTTCTAAAGTTTGAAAATGTATAATTTTCAAAATATGAACATTTCTAGATTTCAAAATACATCAGAATTTCTAGTTTAACAATTTTTTAAAGTTAGAAATTTGGAAAGTGATCAATTTGAAAATTTATAAATTTCTATAGTTGAAAATTTGGAAGTTGGTAAATTTGAAAATTTCTTAATTTTTAATTTGGAAAATTTGCATTGAACGTAATTTATTATCATAAAAATCCTTTTCCTTATTTTTATCTTGAAAACTGGAAAAATGGATCTATAATTTTCGTCTTTAAAATTGTCATAACAAAAATTTTTCAGCAAAAGTATTCGATAAGGTTAAAACAAGTATAGATTTCCAAAACCGGTTTTCGAATTCCGTTATTTCCAAAATACCGATCAATTAAATTTTCGAATTTGTACAAAAAATAGCAAAATATAATTAAAGCAGTGAACAAATATTAATACTTATAAATTTTAAATAACTATTATTCGATACGAACCAAACAAATGAGAAAAACTAAAATAACGCAAATGCGGACAAGTTTCTAGTTTAATTAATATTTATTGAGCTATAAAAATATAACGAAGTAAAATATACTTACTCCATACAAAAACAAATAACAGAAAAAGACAAAAGCACTTAAAATCCGTATAAAATATAAATTATAAATTTCTACAATTTGTATAATTATACAGATACAATTTATAAATATAAATCATAAATTTTGATTTTATTTTATTTATTTTCTATAATAATAGTATTTTTGCATAAACGAAAAATATTATAAATAAAGTAAATTTCAAGTAAAAATATTAATGCCTTTAATCAAATACGTAATTAATTTTTACATCTTAATTCAAAACAATCTTTTTATATGTAGTATTCAAAATAGTTTTTTTTTAATTTAAATACACGTTTTCGAATTTTACAAATTTATCCAAAAATATCGGTTTTTAAAAATGGACGAAACTGATACAATTCGAATATTTTACTATTACATTTCTGACTTTAATAGTGTTGAATGAATCCGTATAAAAACATTGAAGCTGTTCCACGTGCTACTGATTGTAGGTGGGGGATTTTGCGGTCAGCTTAAAGGAAGCTGCATCTCGTATAAAAAGCCAGTAAGGCTCAGTGTCAGTATAGTGAGAGTGTAAGTTCATCGTCAATTGTCATCGGTTCGTCCGTGCGATCACATATATTCAATTCCAAATCGCTTCATCATTTTCAGTGAATCGACTTTATCTAAATTTTCTTTTTAACGATAGCATGTAAGTTGTCAATATCATAAATAATTTATACCCTTAATTTGTTGACAGTTAGCATTTATTGTTTTATACACATTGTTAATATGAATTAAAAATCTTTTTTTCACGCGGATCAATCATTTTACAGAAATTCTTATTGGAGTGAAAGAAACCGGTTGAAATTGACAAATGTGAGTAAAATAGATTTATTTAATTTACTTTTCCAAAAATAAGAGTTTGAAAGGTAATTCATAAATTATGTTCAATTCTGTTATAGTACGTTATGCAAGACACAATTTTTTAATTGAAACAAAACAGTAATAAAACTACTTAAATTGAAAAAAATTAGCTTGTATTATAAAATTAAATTAAATTAAATTAAAACTAAATTCAAACATTGAATATTTTGGAGAATTTAGTATATTTAGAATTGTTTTATTTTCTATTATTCAATAATTAAGAATAGTTTATTATTTAATACATTATTGGATAAGATATTTATAAACAAATTACAAATTATTCAAGAGGAGACATCAAAATATATCTCCAGAGACTATAAAACACAAATTCCGATATTTTATGAGAATTAATATTTTTGTTTAAGTAATTTTAGTTACAAATAATCAGTATAACTGATTAAAACTTCTTTGATTACCAGTATCGAGAAGCAAAATTTTATTCCGATTACTGATAATCGGTATCAATAATAGAAATTTTATTTTGATTATTTTCAGCCATTGTTAATTTATATAAATGGTATTAATAGTATTCATTAATTATCTAAAATGAATCATAAAATTGATATGATATATTTTGAAAAAAATTTGGAAAACAGTGCTGTTCAATTTCTTTATTCAACACTTACGTATGTTAATCGATAAGTGAAACCTGCATTTTGTCTTACAAAACATTTATACGTAAATTGATGGACGTAACCAAAACAGAACTCTCGTCATCGATATTGGTTACCGATAACCGAAATAGAACAGACAAATAATGGCTTGTAACAGATACATAATGGTTACTCGTAACCAAAAATAATTTTCTTCATCAATAACTGTTATTCGTTACCAGAACAACTATAACTAGAAGAAGTTAATTATTAATACATTTTGACCACATCATTTTCTAATAAACTTTTATAAAATTTCACGATGATCACCTTTCATTTTTATCATTAATTTAAATTAATTTACACTCGATAATCTTCAAAGAAGATAATCGATATTTTTGCTATTTCTCAAAGTTTTATATATTTCCTTTCCTCAAAGACTTAAATTCACCCTTGTTGACTAAACGACGTCCGCCTCTGAGATAAATCGTGTGTTTACAAAAAAGGAAAAAAGAAGGAGTATCTCAGAAACCTAGAAATATATAATTTTCTTACGCAATTAACGACCATGCAAATGAGGAACTCAGAATACCGGTTTCACGTGTATTATCGAAAATCCTAATCGCTTTTAAGTATCGTTGGTCACACGGCTGAGATATTCGTTGTATGCCTAAAATATCACGTAAGACCCATGCAGTAAATTGTGTAATGCTTTTCGAAACACGGCTTTTCGTCGAAGAATTTGGTGAATCATTAGAGAGTTGTCGATACCATTCAAGGGTGTTACACACCCGTTGCAATGCAGCTCACGTTCCGAGATGTATCCCGGATATTTACGCAATGAATTGATGAATCAAAGGTAAATTCCTTGCAACTGAAAGTACGACAGGTATTTGGATACAACCTGTCACCGGACATGAGCCTTCGAGATTGTTGTTACGAAGTGTTCTTGGAAAGTTGCGATAAAAAGCAGAAACGACATCGCAAGACTAGCATTACTAGGTTATGGGGGTTGAATTTAACTCTTCAGTTGCAATGCTCACTTCCGAACAAGTAACAATAAATTCTATCAATCCGTATTCGATTTATGGAATTAGTCAATCATTAACGATATAATTTTTTCATAAATGATTATTCTCGAAAACTATCGCGATATTTTATGAATATTAGTAGAATATTCTTTACAGTAAAGTATTCACAAACACTTATACAATAAATATCGTGTTCGTATCCTCGGGTCAAATTGCGAAAATATCACAAAAAGGTAAAGAGGTATTAATTCCTTACCTGCCAAATTTGTATTTTAATTTCGTCGCATTGTTTGCAAATTTACAGTACAAGCACCCTTATAAGATAAGCAACGAAATGAAAAATAATTCTGAAAAGTAGAATGTGAGTGTTGAACTTTGTCCAATATAATCTCATTGCAATTAATTAAAAGAACATATTCAAATCCCTGTTTACAGTCTGTTCCACAAGAGCGTGGACGCGATATCTATGTTTGGTATCCAATACAGCAAAGATTGCGTCAGTCCAAATGTCTTCTCTAATACACAATAGCCCTTCAATTCTCTTAGTATCATTTCTGTTACTGAAAAGTTCAAATCATTTCGAGATGAGTGTACGGTAAACGATTCGAAGCAGTATTCTTGTGCCAACACCCGAAAGGGCCAAAAATGAGTGTTAGAAATGCAGCAAAATATCTGCACAAGTCTCGCGAATTTGTAAATAAGTGTGTGCAACGTTATAAAGAGACAAATTGTGTCGATGATCTCCCTGATCGAGGTTCGAAGCGAGCTACGGAACTTAATGCGTCTTTCCGGATAATTTAAATGCTCAGAAGATGATTAAAGTGTACCAAAGTGGTCTCTTAGTATCGGTGAAACATTGCTTTAAAAGAACCAGAGACCATTGGATACTTGAAGAGGACAACGACTCCAAACACCGAAGCCGCCTTTGTACGGAATGGAAAACAGCGAATGGTGTCAACGTGTTGGATTGGCCATCTCAGTCCCACGATGCCAGTCCAATCGAAAATGTTTGGTCTCTCATGAAGTACAAACTCCGAGGAAAGCGTATTTTAAAATTGAAGACGCTAGCTTGCCGTATTCGAGAAATATGCAGATCTCTTCCTGTCTCATACGCTGCAAAGCTGGTTGAAAGTATACCCAGGAATAATCGCTAATGGTGGTGATTGGACACATTATTAAGCAAATGCGTATTAGTTCTTTAAATGTACTTTCGACCTATACAATCTTTTTACAGAAAAGATTTACTTGCACTCAGATATCGTGTCCACGCTCTTGTGGAACAGACTGTAAGGATCGTAGTGGGCAAATTACAAAATATTGTAATCGTATCAAGGACTCTGTATCCCCGAACTTGTGTCATTACAACAAACCAAACATATTTACGAAAATAATCTTAATGTACCTTATGTACCCCAATCTTCTCCACACATTTGATAAATAATTAATCTCATTTACAACAGTTCCAAAATGTCGGAGCCACTCGTCGTCGAATCGGTGCACATGTACGAAAAGGAGAACGCCAAACTTCATCACACGATCAACTACGAATTGGTGCATTTAGACCCACCGACTGCAGTTCTGAGAAGGGGCCAAACATTTAATCTTGCTGTGAGATTCAATCGAGAATACGTGGACGAGACTGATATCGTCAGATTGCTGTTCAGTTTTGGACCAAATCCAAACGTTCTGCGAGGTACCAGAGGAGTGAACACCATAACCAACAGGGATAGCTACTTGGCTGATTTAGAGGCATGGGGTGTGCGAATGATTGGTGTACACGGTACGGATTTGTCCGTGGAAGTAAGAAGTCCCATCGATAGTCCCGTTGGTTTGTGGCAGTTGAACGTGGAGACCACCACCCTGGGCAGTAAGGCGGCTCCGAACACCTTCAACTATGAAAAGGATATTTATCTGCTGTTTAATCCGTGGTTGAAAGGTTTGTATTTTTATAAAGATCTTTATTTTTAATTAGAAGAATTAAGGGATCTTGGAAATAAAAGTGAGAGTTCTGTTAAAAATTTTAGAATTTGAGGATTTGAAGATTTGGGAATTTGGGGATTTGGGGATTTGGGGATTTGGGGATTTGGGGATTTGGGGATTTGGGGATTTGGGGATTTGGGGATTTGGGAATTTGGGAATTTAGAAATTTGGAAATTTGGGGATATGAGAATTTTGTAATTTTGTAATTTGGGAATTTGGGAATTTAGGAATTTAGGATTTTAGGCATTTAGGAATTTGGGGATTTAAGAATTTGGGAATTTAGGAATTTAGGAATTTGGGTATTTGGGAATTTGAGGATTTAGGGGTTTGGGGATTTGGGAATTTGGGGATTTGCGGATTTGGAAATTTGAGAATTTAGAAATTTCAGTTTTTAGGAATTTGGAAATTTGGGGATTTGAGAATTTGGGAATTTAGAAATTTGGAAATTTGGGGATTTAAGAGTTGGAGATTTTTGGAATTTAGGATTTTAGGATTTTAGGCATTTAGGAGTTTGGGGATTTAAGAATTTGGGAATTTAGAAATTTTGGTATTTGGGAATTTGAGAATTTACAAATTTGGAAATTAGAATTATAAAAACTTGGAGAAACTGGAACTTGAGAATTTTTAAATTTGGAAAATGATAAGTTTGAAAAATTGGAAATTTGAATAGTTAGAGATCCGGAAATGTGGAAATATCCCAATTCATTTTGAAACTTTAAAATTTGGTCTTTTCAAAATAAGGAAATTTGAGAATTTGATAATTTTAAGATTTGAGCTTCTAGAAGATTAAAAATTGTGGAATTTTAGGATTTTTTAATTTGTAGACTTTTTATAAGCATGTCATAAAAGGGTTTGCAAGATTTTGCGAAATCTTTTAATATATTCTAACGTTATACTTTAATATCTTCTTACGCAAAACTGAGATGAACTTCAACTCGATAGTCCAATTTTATCGCTTTTTCTCATAAAACATTTTTGCTTATTTTGACAACATTTATTTCATCTAGTAATTTCAGCTAGAGATTCAGAGAACCTCTTCCAGATACAAAGAATCTTATTCAGATATTTAAATATTGTCCTAATAAATAACAGAATAATTAAGAACGATGTACTCTATTTTATAGCAACCACAGAAACATAAAATATACAATCCATATAATTTACAAATAATAATAGTAATTTGTAAAAAATTTACGAATTATATTTTAATGATTATGCAGTGTCTATATTAGTATATTATCGTTGCTATTGTAATTGTTTTATTTTTAGAGGATGTAGTATTCATGGAAGAGGAACAACTTTTGGACGAATATGTTCTAAACGACGTTGGAAAGATATGGGTTGGCCCATGGGGAAGTTCTCGAGGCAGAGAATGGGTTTTCGGTCAATTCGATGCATGTGTGCTTCCTGCTTGTCAATTGTTGCTAGAAAGATCTGGCATTAAAGCACCTTCCAGAGGAGATCCTATTAGGATGTGCCGAGCTATTTCGAGAATCGTAAGACTTTTTATGCGTTTCTTTAGTATTTTTGCTCCAATAATTTCTCAACCTATTCTTGGTTGTATGTAACATTTTACAAATATTTCTTTTGCAAAGGAAAAATTACTTCGAATCTCTCTCTTGTTCCTCGTTATCTTCTATAAATAATTAAGACACAACTTATCGGCGTATAACGCAATTTTACTTTGAAATTTAAAATCAAGTTCAAAAATAAATAAATAGACGATAAAACATCAATTAATATTCACATTAATTCGTTATTTCAATAAAAATCCATATAGATTTCAAGAAAACCAGTGGAAATAATTTCTTTACTTATATCGTGCAGATCATTTTCACTTATATCGAGACTTGACTGTAGTTTTAATTAAAAATGTAGTACAACAATGTGCTAGTAGTTTGTTTGTTTATTTGTTTATTAATTATTATATTTAGCTTTTCATTCGTTACAATCATTTTCGCTTATATCGAGACTTGACTGTATTTTTTCATTAAAAATTTCATAGCGCTGATTTCATAATTCTAGTTCATTACGTATAAAATCAGACATTTAAGAAGCTATTCTAGGATGTGAACTGTGTTTAAAAGTAGGAAAGGTAGAAAAACAGAAAAGTATTTCAAAGGAAGAAGTTGAATTTTCATTTTAATTAATGAGCAAAAATAAATCTATGTGTTGAGTCACTAGGTCTACAATAAAAAAAGCCTTAATTCTGCCAATTGAGCGAATACGTTGCTGACTGTTATTTTTCCTGAGAAAATGAGCGCCAATTTTACTATGCGTTTTAGAAAAGTCTTTTCACTTTTAGTTCGATCCTTGTATCGTGCAGACGTCGTTCCGAGTCGCTGCAATAAATTCATTTGTTTATGAAGACACTCAGTTTCTGTTTTATTTAAATAAATAACCACCCTATATTCCAATAGAAGAAATTGTCGTCAATCGATAATTATAGGGTTAATTCTTTCAGGTGAATTCGAACGACGACCGAGGTGTAATAACCGGACGTTGGGACGGCGAATATGGCGACGGTACGGCACCAGCCGCGTGGACCGGAAGCGTGCCAATTCTAGAACAATTCTTAGAAACTGGCGAGTCAGTGAAATACGGACAATGCTGGGTATTCGCCGGTGCCGTGACCACCATATGTCGAGCTCTCGGAATACCATCGAGGGTGGTGTCAAATTTGGTATCAGCTCACGACGCGAACGCCTCGCTTTCCGTCGATCGTTATTACGACAGAAACAACGAGGAGCTCGAATACGACCCAAATAATCTCGACGGTGAAGACTCGATCTGGAACTATCATGTGTGGAACGATGTGTGGATGGCCAGGCCGGATTTGCCGAAAGGATACGGAGGATGGCAAGCCATTGATTCTACTCCTCAGGAACCTTCCGAGGGTGTTTATCAGTGTGGACCAGCTTCCGTTGAAGCGATTAGAGAGGGAGCTGTTGGTTATAATTATGACGTAACTTTCATGATAGCTTCGGTGAATGCTGATCTAATGAGATGGAAGGAGGATCCAGAAAGTGAACTGGGATATTCCAAAATCGATTGCAATAAATATCAGTAAGTATTTGAAATAATAGGGTGGTCATTATGGGTGTCTATAATGTTATTAAGGGGTATTATTTCAGTAAAAATTAATTTATAGTAAAATATTTCAAAATGCAAGATTTGGATGAGGAAAATATTTCATAACAAATAATAGTGATAATATGTAATGACAATATATCTTTTTCAAGCTAAAACAAATGATTAAAAATCATTTATCGTTTGAATATATGAAAAATGAATTTATTAAGTAAATAATGATATATGAGGATTTAAAAAAGATGCAATGAAATTGCGAGAAAAATAATAAAATATTAATGAACATAACAAGATTAGGATTAAACATGAAGAGTTATGGTTAAAGATATAATTCTTCGACAAAAATCTTTTTTTAGTGTCGAAATAGAAATTATCATTCTGCTAATAAAATATAATAAAAAAAGTAATATTATTTAAATTAAAGGTTCGTTCAATAATGTTAATCAGAATTTTTAGCAGAATTTGTAAATAATAAAACTTCTATTGAAGATAAGATAATGCATTAATACATCATTCATAAGATAACTAGAAAAATTTCAATTTCAAAACTTGCAATTTTATATACATATAAGAAAAAAAAATTAACCTAGATATATCATAAGGATTATTTATATTAAATATTCAACTTATGAAACTTATTCAATAAAAAATCCTAAAGAAGTCGTCGAAATAGATATTAATGCAAAAAAGTTTACATTAATTACTTCTAATTACTTGTGCATTATAAAAGATAGAACAATCGTAGTACGCAGGATTAGACATTTTATTTTAATAAAAAAAAAAAAATAGTATAAATTAATTATTTTAGCGTTTGTGATTCTTCGATATTCGCTCCTGAGTTCTGATGGTAATTCTGACCTTGGAAATTACTAGAGACGCTACCGTGTATTATCCAATTTGCATGAATCGAACATAATCAAAATATTTATGCAAAAACTGAGATTCCGCTATTTTAAATTACATGATTGTTCACTTGTTGGAAACTCTTGATTTATGATTGGATTGTTAAATCATCGTCAGTGATAGACAGATCGAGTACTTGTCGAAGAGATCAATGAGTACAATGTATTTAACATTGTGGTGTCGAAGATATGGGGACATTTGAAATTCTTGGATTTTGAGATTTAGAAATTTTGTAATTTGGTAATTTCGTGATATGATCACTTAAATAGTTTGTATTGTAAGAATTTTGAAATTGAACAATTTTGGAATTTGGAAAATTGAAAATGTAAATAAATCAGGATTTTACAAAATTTCATAATATAGCAATTTTTGAATTTAGAAAATTGAAAATGTAGAAAAATTGTAAATTTGGAGACTTTAGAATTTGGAAACTTGAGAATTTAAAAATTTAAGATTTTTAGAATTTCGAAACTTGGGGATTTATAAAATTGGAAATTTGACAATTTGCAAATTTTTTAAATTGGGAAAGAAAATCTAGATTCCAACATTTTAGGAATTTATAAAATTAAGAATTTCGAAAATGAAGAATGTGGAAAGTTGGAAATTTAGAAATTTAAGACTATAGAAATTTAGGAATTTAGAAATTTATGTATTTAGATTAAAAATTGGAAATTTTTTAAATAGTTAACAATTTGCAAAGTGAAATATTTGGGAATTGAGAAACTTGGGAATTTTTGAATTTAGGAATTCAAGAATTTAAAAACTTGAGAATTCATAAATTTATAACTTAATAAAATTGGAACTATTTAATTTACACTTTACAAATTTGTAACATTTTTAATCTCCATATTTCCGAATATCAAAGTTTTTAAACTTCGATATAGAATATAGAAATTGGCAACGATAGAAATATCAAAATTTTAAATGTTACAAATTGTTCACGTCCTCAAGGCTACATTTATCCATTACTATGTCAACTAATAACATATTTAATTCGTTTGTAAACAGCATCGGTCGTATGATTCTGACGAAAGCACCTTGGATTTACGATCCTAATGGAGACAGAGACAGAGAAGATATAACGTCATTATATAAAGCTAAAGAAGGTAAATACGAATTGATTGAGTGTTTGTTCGAGCATGTAATATACTTGTACATCTAAAAAACTGTCCTCATATCTTAACCTCATTCTTAACCATGTTCTTAATAATAATCTACCATACATATTACTAACATATTATGTTATGTTAGAGTTAAAATTAAATTTATCGGAACTATTTTAAAAAGGTATAAAACTTGATATTCATTTAACATAGTACCATTTCGTATATAATACAATATTTCTTAATAAACTTCACATAGAAACATAAGAGTCATAAGATTAGAATCAAACAATGATAACTTCCAAAATTTACTTTTTGAGTTAATGACAAATTTAGTATTACAAAACTTGTATGACTGGGAATTTGGAAACTTTAGGAATTTGGGAATTTGGAAATTTTGGGACTTTGGGAATTTGGGTATTTGGGAATTTGGAAATTTTGGGAATTTTGGGAATTTTGGGAATTTGGGATTTGGAAATTTTGGGAATTTTGGGAATTTTGGGAAATTGGAAATTTGGGATTTGGGAATTTACGAATTTAGCACTTAGGACTTAGGGAATTAGGGAATTTGAGAATTTGGGAATTTCGAAAATTCTGGAATTTGGGAATTAGGGGATTTGGAAATTTAGGAATTTGGGAATTTACGAATTTAGCACTTAGGACTTAGGGAATTTGAGAATTTGGGAATTTCGAAAATTCTGGAATTTGGGAATTAGGGGATTTGGAAAAATAAATTTAGAATTTGGAAATTTCGGAAATTTAAGAATTTAGTAATTAGCAAAATTTAGGAATTTGGGTTTGAAGATTTCGAAATTTCGATATTTAAAAGTCTGGAAAAGGGATTTCAAATTTCCACAATTTTAATGTTATCAGAATGTTTATCAATATTGTTAATCATGTTTTGTGTTTATTTATTTATAGACACTAACTCATTAATTTACTTTCCATGACAACGGTTTGTGAAATTAATTAATTTTGAGTTGGTTATATAATAAATTACAGTAACTGAAATTTTCAAAGTATTTCTCTGGTTGAAAGAAAGATAAGGTCATTTTAACATTATAACTACTGAAAACTGAAAATACTGAATTGATTTGAACTGAAAGACGATCAGTGTCATCGCTGATTGAAGACGATTATCTTTAGGTGAACCTTTAAACTCGAACTTTCACAGATTGAACTTTTTGAACTTTGACGATGACACTCGTTGAGCTTTTCAATAAATCGAATTCTATAACCTCTGAACTCTTAAACTCTAAATAAAGTTGCCTTAAATTTACCAAATTGCAGTCACTTTAAAACCAAACAATTATTTTTAATTTACCAAAATCTTATATTATATCATCTATTTTAAGTAATAATTTTTATATTTAAAAACTTGGCGTAGAAAATACTCGACTTCTCATCATTTATAATTTCGTAAAATTCGACGCAGGTTGCTATACTCTACTTTTAAAACTATTTAATTCTGCACAATTAGTTGGATGCAATCAAGTACCATTAAAATTTATAAAGTTATATCATCGTCAATCTACGAAACATGATACATCTCACGTTCAATTAAAAAACACTTTGTAATTATTTAGCTACCTTAAACGATTAAGTTCAAACAATTTGCTGTAATTAACTCTCGAAAGACATTTTCATTGCCAGTTGCTATTTATCATGTTTCTTTTAATGTACGCGAATCACTGCTGAAGATGTAACTCACATAAATTAAATCTTGACAGATTTTCTCATTATTAAGGAGTCATTAACAC
The DNA here is from genome assembly GCA_945859555.1 of Megachile ligniseca. NCBI lineage: Eukaryota > Metazoa > Arthropoda > Insecta > Hymenoptera > Megachilidae > Megachile > Megachile ligniseca. The sequence continues at coordinate 2,812,370 of OX243778.1, forward strand.
ATTGACTGCTATGATAGATATGGTCGATAAATTTCGTCAAATAATTTTTTAGTCAGATGGTAAAATTTGTAATATTTAGATTTTATTATTCGATGACAGAAATAAGCAGTGAAAGTAATCGAATAATTTAGGATACTAGTGAAAACTGATATTTATCGTAATTGTAAATAGCAGAGTGAAGCATTGTGAGTCAATTGTGAATCTTTATACAAATTGTATCTGTCAAGATAGACAACTTTGTGCAAAAGATGCGTAAAATATATGCAAATTTACAGATTAATAATCATGACAAAGCACATCTGCTGTAAAAGTATAAACGTATAACTTGATAATTTCTATTAAAAAAAAATTTTTTTAATTTTTAAATTTTTAAAAAATTCATTTTACGTTTGAAAATTCTGGAAAAATTCACAGTCGTACACCATAGAGCAGAATATCCCTGATTTTTTTTCAAAATTTTCCGTATGGCTCAACAAAAGATATAAAGCTTATAAATTGCGTTTCGCCCTGTAACTACCCTTCAAGTAGGGCTAGTGACTTGATACTTGGCAGAAATGATTTCCTTTGAACGGTCTATTAACTGATATGTTCATTGATTAATTTGGTGTAAAGGCACTTTTGACCCTCTTATCCGGCTATACCCTTTCTAACAGGATCATTCGAGCCACCCACTCTACCCCATACCCAAATCTATAATATTACTAAATAATTTGTTTTATGTTCAGGAACTGAAACCGAGCGTTTGACACTGTACAGAGCAGTTCGCAGTACGGAAGTGGCCAAAAGGTTTTACTCTTTGCCTTCGCCGGGAAAAGAGGACGTGGAATTCGATCTCGTAGACTTGGAACGAGTGAATATCGGTCATCCATTTGCAGTAACCGTGAACATAAAGAACAAATCCAATGAACCAAGAACCATTCAAGCTGTTCTGTCTGCCGGTAGTGTTTACTATAATGGGGTCAAGGCGAACCTGGTCAAGAGAGCATCCGGTGACTTCCTGCTTCAACCGAATGCCAGTAAGTCTAAGCTTCATTTTCAATCAACTGATTTATGGCAATGATTCTTGTATCGTTCACGAGTTCGGTGCTGTATAAAATGTATGGCTTTATTGTGGAATGTTTGAAATTGTGTGATAAAACAGTTAGGTTATGTTACTTACTTATGTAGGGTACTTCATTTGAACATCTTGAGTATTTTCAATGTAGTTATTTTTAAGGGTGGTGGGACCTTCACGATGGTCGCTCGACCAAGGTTGGGTTATAGTCCTCATGGCTAGCATAAATGATTCATTCGTTTTGAAAACGCTATATCTTCAAAACACGTACACACATGAAGGATATATGAAAAGAACCACAAACTCACCAAGTTTATACACCCTCTAGAAATGTTCAATATGTGGCCCTTTGGTGACACGACACACGTCTAGACGATAATCGAGCTCATTCCATAGATTTTGCAGCATGTTCCTGTTAATTATCTGCACTGTAGCACTGATGAGTTGTTTCCCTAGGACCTAGCTTTGTACCATGGCCTCCCAGATCCCTTGATGCGACTTCTTCCTGTGGGGCTTGTTTACGTACCTCCATTACCGCAATCCTTAGTCGAGCTCAAAGAACGCATCAGTGCTGCATTCGAGTATTTAGAGATTTGGAAATTTGAGTATTTAGAGACTTGGAAATTTGGAGAATGTCGAAATTTGCAAACTTAAACACTCATAAATTAAAAAAATGCAGATATTTGAAAATTTAAGAATTTTGATAGGGAATTCAAAAATTCGAAAATTTGTTAATAACTGAAAAAATTGAAAATTTAGAAAAGTGACAATTTATACAGTTTCAAGTTTACATGTTGATTCATTTTTCGTATCAGATTCCCGTATCCTTAAAATCTCTTTATGTAGGGACATGTATACCCCTAGGGAAAATAGTGTCGAAATATTAAAAAATGCAGAAATTTTATTAATACATTTACGAACATCGAAAGTAGAAAACATATCTTATTTCCACAAATAATTTAACACCTACTTATCATTTATTTTCATTTTGCATTTTATAATCTTCATTTTATGATCCATAATAATACAAATTAACACAACTTCAAAAATTACATCACTCTTAGTTCTTATAAGGATTCTCATTTTCATTCAGGATCATAAACGCACAGACATCGCATCATAAACGTAAGAAACACTAGGCGCGACCCTGTCCCTAGGGTCTCCTGAAGGATCATTTTAATAATAGTCGTTCATGGTTGGTCTTTATTTGAGCTAGACCTTAGATTATAATTCAAATTGAACATGCATCTATTTACATACATAAATAAATCTCACTTGCTTCTTCTTCAATACCCGTCATTTATTTTAGCCGAACAGCTGAAGCTCACGGTCACGGTGGACGATTATTTGGACAAGCTAGTAGAATATTGTATTATGAAATTATACTGCATTGCCACGGTCAAAGAAACTAGACAAACATGGGCCGATGAGGATGATTTCCAGGTGCTGAAGCCAAGCATTACAATTAAGGTAACAATTAAAATTAATAACATTACTATATTAGTTTCAATAACAGTAGTTATTGTTCAATAACAATACTAGTTTATATTAGTTTCAATAATAATACTAGTAATGGATGTTATAAACTAATAAATTTAATGATAAACAAATTAATTATTATCAATCGGCATCCTTTATGATTTATACTTTCGTATAAATTCAACATGGTACACATTAGTATATTAACAATATAAAGAGTAATGACAAATACTACAATTAAACAGCAATAATTACGTTTATAAGTTTACAACATCCACTCGTCAAACTATTAAAGAGTGTTTTGTGTCGTAAACAAAATTTGTGGCAAATATTTTGAAATATTGAATGAAATGATATATGACCTAAATTTATTCTATTCTATACTTTCTTTTCTTTCTTAAAGGTTATACCACTACTTTTGGGACACCTTGTGTTCAATGTGTTATTTACAAAATGGTACCGATTTAATACGTCACTGTTTGAACAAATTTTTAGATCGACGATGAACCAATGGTAGGAAGACCATCAACGATTTCGCTTCGCTTCAAAAATCCGTTGAAGAGAATGCTAACAGAGTGCAAATTCAATTATGCTGGGCCAGGACTGTCGAGGAACAAAACGTTGATGTTCAGAGACGTCGAACCAGAAGAAGATGTGTATGTGGAACACCAGTTGGTTCCTCAGAAACCTGGACCACAGAAGATTATTGCTACTTTTACTTCGAAACAACTCGTTGACATCACAGGCTCCGCTGCCATTGATGTCCTCGACGTGGACGAGTGAAGTCCCTCTCACATAATTTTTTAATCCTAATTCAAAAATAGTATCGATGAATTGCAAATTAAATATACTTAAAGGAATATCACCAAACGAGTGCAATGGAATTTGTATTTAAATTAGTAGTAGTATACTTTGTATATCGCGAATGTTTGAAATCATGAGTTGCCATTTCTTATTTTTACGTGGAATGTCAAGCTTTAGCGACTCATGAATTTGTTTCGAGAATATTCTAGTTACTTGTAATTCAATGACTGCGAAAATTCAGCGTAAATACGAACATCTGTTTGGTCACAGTGGTTATCGTGACAGTGGGCCATTTCCGGTCGATGACGAACGAATTGAAATTACGTTACTCAATGGCACGCTGTTCGAATGCAGAGGAAAAAGGATTACGTAGCGGGTTTTTAGACAAAGGTTGAGATCACACTTCAGAAGAGATAGGGATTACGTAATCGAAGAAAATAGCGAAGATGTAAAAATAGCTAGGAAACGAATTGCTTCTCATGTAGCCTGTTTGTCAATTGATTTATGTCGTTTATACGTGAAGCGAAGAACAATTAGGAATTTTTTCGTGCATTCATCACGTGTATCCAAGTTAACCTGTTAATTTCACACCGAAAAAAGAAATGTGTGTTTTATGCTTTTCAAATGCATGAATAGTTTAAGGAAAGTGAAATAACTTATATGAAAATATGTGTTCAGAGATTAATTAAGTACAAAATAATTGAAAACTAAAGAAAATTATACTTTTTACACTCACCTTTTACAATTCAAATATCAAACTGATACGTTACATATTCGCTACTTATGCAATACTGTGTGTTCGAGTTTTAATACTAATTGTCCGATCACGCAATATCGCGTGCTCAATACTCAACGCCTACGTTGCGGCGCACAGCAATTTACATCAAATTTACATTATCAGACCACTGACTTTGATTTCATCATAAACGCGTTGTTAATTCAACTTAATTAATATTTAATAAGTTTGTTAAATACCACCGAAATTTATTGATTGATTTTAATGCATTCCGCATAAATTTGAATATTTTGTAAGTAAAAGTTACTAGAAATATTAGATCTTTGAAAAAGTTACGTGTACGAACCTCGCCAACGAGAATATTTTTTTAATTAAAGATTTCACGCTTTTTTAAGTATTATACAAAATGCTTTTTATATCGTAATCGAAATTACAGGTTAAGAGAGTTATTATTGTATTAATTCTCCATGATTAATTTATGTTAATGAAATTGTTTGAAAGATCAGTGCTTTTAACGAGTTTGTGCTCGTGTGAGTAAATCTACACATACTAGTGTGGTGGCCATATTTAAAGACATAAAGTCAACTTTATTTAAAAGAAACGTGCTTATTACTTGCTTGTGTATGATAAAAAAATGCAAGGAAAACAAATTGTAATTATTCTTTTGTATATTTGTACACGAAATCGCTTTAACCTTAATAAATAAAATAAATTATATAATTCTTCTCAGTTTTAAATTATTTGTCTACTTACAGAACAACAGTTATTTTAATTAATAATATACTGAAACTTTTCTCTTCAATTACAAATATTAAGGTTTTTGTTAAAATTTTGTAATAAATGAAAAATTCTGATTATAGTTTTTAAATGTTTTAAAGATTTTTAAAATTAGTTTTTATGTAATACCCATTACTTCGTAATTTTATCAAATTTTATTTCATTGTATTTTTTCAATCTTATATTTTTGTTTTCACGCAAATATTTTATTCTATTTTTCCCGATGTCAATTAATGGTTTATCTATTTACCTATCTTTTAAAGGTTCTATTATTTGTTTAATAATAGTTGAGTAAAGTCAAAACTGTTTATAAAAAGAAGAATTGCAAAAGTAAATAAAATTGAAAATTAATTTTATAATATTAGACATTGATATATTTAATCTAATTATAATAATAGAAAACTGCTTGACATTATTAACATCATTCGTTAAAAAAGAAATTGTAATAATAATTAAAATTGAAAATATATCTTATATTAACTATAATAAAAGAAAACTGATATTTTCAATATAACTAATCTAAAATAAATTTTAAACAAAAATTCTTCAAAGAAATACTATCTAAACAAGCATATAACAACAAATTATATATTAACAATATATTTATTTAACAAAAAAACGCAAACTAGAAAATACAAATAACAAAACAACATTGATACAAACAAATAACGTACACAAAAGTAACGATCACAAAACTACGTCACAAGTGATTGTGAAATTCAGACACCAAAAAACAATGGAACAAACAACTCCATAAACTAAAGGTAATAAATTTTCTCTGGAAAATATAGAAAATCTTGCAGTTTCGGTATTCTGAAATCTGCATGAATTGCTTGAAATTTTCTGAACGCTCTCAGTCTTTCCCATCGAATCCTCTGTTTTTTGTACTAAAAAGTCCATCAATTGACCCACGTCTTTTAAAACAACGGTATCCGACAATTTTCCGGAAATTTTCAGTTCCACTTTTCCGCAAGTGCTTTCGTAAGACCACATCGTTGACGATGATTTAGTGCTCTCAGAATCTTCCTGTTCATTTTCGCAAAAATCCGAAGACTCGTCTTCCGCTTGCCTCAACGCTTCAAATATCTGAACGACGCCATTTTGGTCACTTCCGTTCTTTTTCGTGAAAATGGAATCGACGCTGCTGGTTTTAGACACGCAACTCGGTTTCTCCTTACAAATTTTATTTAAACGCTTCGATCTTCTTTCAGCCTTCAGATCGTTCCTCAATTTCCGTTTGTAGATGTCGATAGCTTTGTAAACATTGCGAATTCTGATAGCGGTCACATGAAAAGCCGCCATCGTTTCGCTTGAAATCACTTTAGTCGGTGATGTCTGTGCATGTATCATTACTTTTCCATGTTCCGGGGAAGAACCGGAAGTACACGTTGACGCATTCGATTCGACGAATTGTAACTCATTCGACGCATCATTTTTTTCGTAATTAGCCGATAATTCTTGTACCTTATTCAACAATTGACGGAAAAAGTCCTCACATTGTTTCGAGGAATTTTCACTGTCTTCGTCAAACGTTGTTTCGACGGATTTCAATGATTTATACGATTCTTTTCTCAACTTCCTTTTACTGAAATTGTTTGAAAATACACTATCGATTTGTTCAGGGGCTATGGATGGAGAAACAGAGGAGGCGATTATGGTTTCCATGGAATTATCGTTAAATGCCACCGTCATCGGAGATACGTTTATGCCTTTGCTGCTTGTATTTCTCATGCAATATATTTCCGTTTGTGTTTCCGTAACTCGTAATTCTTTTGACGGAGTGTTGTTTTGCAGAATAGGTTGCAAAGTTTTTGAATCTTTAATTTCAAAATTGGTTTGCGAATAGACGTCCTTGTTACTTCTTTCGGTGCATGATGCAGCGTCTTTCATTTCCGGTTGCGAAGAACCTATTAAATTTCTTTCGTAATTCACGATTCCGTAGCCTTCTGCCGGGGGATTCATTTTGTTGCTATCGATTAAATGTTCTTTGTGGTTCGAGCTTTTATCACAACAATTATTTTCTTTGCAATTTTCTACGTTACTAGAATTTCCTTTGTGATCTGTTACATATTTCAAGGTATTTTCACGATTAATATCGATTTCTCTGTGGTTTTTTGTGTATTTTAAGCTACTCTCACAGTTGCTATTGTGCTTATGATATTCTGATTTGTTTAAGGCATTGTCACAATTAACGTTGCTTTCTTTGTGATTTTCTGTATATTCTAGGCTATTATCACAATTAATATTACATACTTCGTTATTTTCTCCAAACCTTATATTTCTGTCACAATTTATATTCCTTTCTTTACAATCTTTTGCATATTTTAGGCTACTATCACAATTAATATTGCTTTCATTATAATTTTCTCCACAATTTAAGCTACTATCAGAATTAATATTATTTTCTTTTTGATTTCCTACATACTTTAGGCTACTATCACAATTAACATTATTTTCTTTGTGATTTTCTACATACTCTAGGTTACCATCACAATTAATATTGCCACCTTTGTAATTTTTTGCATAATTTAAGCTACTATCACAATCAATACTGCTTTCTATATAATTTTCTACAGAATTTAAACTATGGTCACAATTAATACCGTTTCCTTTGCGATTTCCTGCAGGATTTACGCTACTGTCATAAGTAACATTACTTTCTTTGTGATATTCTATGTACCTCAAATTCTGCTCACGATCAATATCGATTTCTCTATGATTTTCTAGATACTTTGAGCTAGTATCACAATTATTATTGTTATTGCTGTGATTTTCTGTATATTTTAAACATTCTTCAAAATAATTATCCTTCTCTATGCGATTCTCTATATGGCTTACCCTATTATCACAATAAATACTGCTTCCTTTTTGGCTTTCTGTGGGTCTTAACTTTCTGTCACAATTAATACGATTTTCCTTGCTATTTTCTATATTCTCTAAACTACTCTCGCAATTATTTTTACTTTCTTTGTGATTTTTTGTCCATTCTAAGTCCCTCTCACAATGTATTTCTCTATGATTTTCTGTGTGTTTTGTGCTTCCAACACAATTACTGCTATTTTCTACGTGCTTTGTATTACTCCCACAAGTACTATTGTTTTCTGTATAATTTTCTGTGTGCTTTAAGCTACGTTTGCAATTACTGTTTAAATTCTTTTCAGGGTTAATATCGATTTGTATATGTCTTCTAGGGAATCTTAAGCTGTCCTCATAATTACTATTATATTCTTTCTGACGTGCTACGTTCTTTAAACCAGTCTCACAATTAATAACATTATTTTCGTAAAGTTCAGTAGACTTTGAATCCTTCTTAACATCGTTTTCTTCGTATGTTTCTATGTATCTTAAGTTTTTATCACAGTTAATATCATGATCATTATAAATTCGTGTATGTATCGAATTTTTCTTAAAATTTATATGGTTTTCTTTATTATTTTCTGAATCCTTTGCATCCCTTTCATAATTAATAACATTTTCTACGTGTTTTAATCTTCCTTCACAACTAATAACGTTTTCTTCGTGACGTTCAATATATTTTAAGTTGTTTTCACAATTCATAACCTTACTCCCTTTAAGTTCCTCGGACGTTGAATATCTTGCACCATCAACATTTCCTTTGTAATTGTTTGTATGTTTCAAATTCCTCTCATGACTAACAAAATTTTCTGTACATTCTAAGTTTGCTTCACAATCAACAACGTTAGCCATGTAAGTTTTTGTACGATTTAAGCTCCGTTCACAATCAATGCCATCTTCTTGTTTTGAACTTTTCTCATAGTTATCATTTTCTTTATGACATTCCATATACTTTAAGCTTTTCTCACAACTAATATCATTTTCTTCACGACATTCAGCGTACGTAAAACTCTTCTCACAGTTAATGTCAGTTTTTTCGTGAGATTCTGTATATTTTATGCTTTTCTCACAATTAATATCATTTTCTTTATGACATTCTACATACTTTAAGCTTTCCTCATATTTAATACCATTATCTTCGTGACATTCTATGTACTTACAATTTTTCTCACAATCAATAACATTTTCCATGCGTTTTAAGTTTGTTTCACAGTCACCAACATTTTCTGCATACTTCAAACTCTTCTCACGATCAATACCATCACCTTTATGATCCATCTTCTCTAAATTATTCCCATAATTAATATCATTTTCTTCCTTTCCCTCCAACATATCCCACAAATGTTCGTTCTTTAAAACGTTCTGCAATCGTTGATCATCTCGAACGCTGAAAAACATATCCGCAAAACTAATGGACTTCTTCTTCGAGTGTCTACTAGTTCTCTGTTTGTCCTTCAACTCTCGTTCAGCTCTGTTCACCAAATCAGCATCGATTCCTTGCTCACAGAGGAACAACTTCAACCTACTCAACGACAACGCGTGCGAATTAATTCTACTCTTCTTTCGCAATTCTTCGTCAAACTCTTCCTTTTCATTTTTTTGTTCTACAATCTGAGTACTCGGCGAAGAAGCAGCGTTGTACGATGTCTGACAACTCGAAACGTCGGCTGTGCACTCATACTTTGAGCTAACAGACATATAATCGGAAGATGTCTTTGATCGATGTTTACCGAGATTCATTTCTTCATCGTCGATATTTCTACGCTTTTTCGATAAATCCAGTGCTACGTCCGGAATGGTTTCTGCCATTTGACGGTTTTCATGAAGCGTGTCGTTGAATTTGGGACGATTTTCAACTACTCGACTCGAATCGTCTCTTGTTGGTTCTTCCCTGTTATTACCAGTTTCTTCCTTGATTAAAAATGCTTGTGACGGTGGATTAAATGTAACTTGATTGATTTTATCATAAAACTGATGGTTTGTTATATCTTGAATGTCTTCCATGCCGTTCGTTTCCTCTAACGTGGAAAGAGTTTTCGACTCTTTCGAACGTTTCTGTGCATCATCGTGTGAAGTCCTGCTTTCGCTGTATTTTGAATTGGGATGTTTTATAATTTGACGGACGGCCTCGTCACAGTTTCTCGGTGTCGCTCTTGATGATCCTGATCTTGGTTTCATTCTGGGACTGGTCTTCAAACTCGTGTTGCTTCTTTTACCAACAATTTTGGAATTATGGCTGCTAGTTGTTAATGTAGTTTTCATGGATGACAATATGTTTTTTAAGGATGAAAAGTCGTCGGTGATTTTCTTCTTGGATGCACTCACTGTTTTGGTTGGTTTCTCCGCCCTGAAAATATGAAATAGTTTAAATAAAGTTGTTTGTAGAATGATACGTGATAAGTATATGTCGCATTTATGATTTATTGCATGTTTCAACCCTTTTCACTCGTATGTTCCTGGAGTCACCAAAACTTTAGATTCAAGTATTGTCTATGTATTGTGGCCTTTTTTTATTATTTTTATTATATATCTCTAAAGTCCGACCCCACCCTTATATTTCGGAAGCTGTTCTAAATATGGGAAAATGTTTCAGACAAAAGTTGTAGGATGTCAAGGGAAAATATTAAGCTTCAAAGTTAACATAGCGTATGTTAACTAATTAACAATGATATGTCAACTTTGAAACTTCATATCTTGAGAATAATTTGCACACAAAACAAACATAGGTAATATTTTGAAAACGTCTTGTCAAAGGCTACAATTATATGCAGCTCTAGTTATCACGCTATAATGATAATAATATACTTATTTAAGAAATGGCCTTGAAATAGTCGTGATCTGAAGAAAAATTTCTTAACCATCATAATATCTGTCTCTTCGAACAAAATGTTTTTTCTGACATTATTCCCTATCTTAAAAAATAATCAAGATATTCAAGGTTTTTAACTCGAGTGAAACACCTTATGTATTATTTACAAATTGCTGTTTATATTATATGATGACGTTACTTGGTATGTTCCGAAAACAGATTCGTTTTTTCCTTGACATTTGAACGGGTTCCCATCAGCACAGTTGCGCTACTCAAAGGAGGAATTTTAATAATTCCACCTGGTCTCCACACTGGTTGTTGATTCGCGATTCCATGATTCTTGCTTTTGTTGGATTCTTTCCTGGTTCTTGCTTTATCGGTCGCTTTTTTCTCGCTAATCCGAAGATCGTTCTGAATCTTTTCCTTTTCTCGATTCACAACATTGAAGAGTTTTACGGAAGTTTTCGATTTGGTTTGATGCACATTTGAAGCGACAGATATTTGTGTCTCGACTGCACTTTCTTTTCTGAATAGATTGGGTTTTGGAGGTCTGAATCGATCATTTTTGTGCTTCGATCTGAAATATTTTATGTTATTGATTGTTGATTGATGCTTCGAAACAATTCATTGAAAAAAAGGAAATATACAATTAATTTTATAAAATATAAAATATGAAATACAAAACATGAACTACAAAACATAAAATAGAAAATATGAAATACAAAATATGAAATACAAAATGTAAAATATAAAATATGAAATACAAAACTTGAAATACAAAACATGAAATACAAAACATGAAATACAGAACATGAACTACAAAACATGAAATAGAAAATATGAAACACAAAATATGAAATACAAAATGTAAAATATAAAATATGAAATACAAAATATGCAACACAAAATATAAAATATAAGTTGTAAAATGTGAAATAGAAAACTGCGTATATTATAGATCTTACAATTGTTAGTCTACTTATTTTATACAGTGTATAATATAATTTATTCACAAAAGCTATATGATTTTGACTATACTAATAATAATTATTTCTTTTAAATGGGAAATGTTTGAAGATCTTAAAATCGATTCTGCTTACTCTTTAAATGTATATTTTATCTTATATATCTGTATAGATTGACTTTTCGAAACCATTTGTGTAAAAGAATATTAGGATTCAAAATAAAAAAGGCAAACGAAAAAATATTTCAAATTTTTATATAAAATATATCATTTTTAATTTGAAAATTTTCATGAATTGTTGACCTATTTAATATTTTTCGTTTATAATTTAAAATAATATAATATATTGTATAAAAAATATTAAGTAATTTATAGAAGTTTAAAAATCATCATTATATACATGATATATATTATATATGTATTATATGTTTTACGTAAAAATTATATATATATATATATATATATATATATATATATATATATATGTTTTTAATTATATATATATATATATATATATGACAGAATATCTCTTTTTAAAAAGGGTTGTAAATAAATAAAGATCATCCGTTTCATTATAAAACGCAAAATAGAATGATAAAAAATTACTTTAAATCGTGAACAAGTAAATTGCTTGCGGCATGACGAGAACCAGACTTATATTTTCGTGGATCTTTAACGTTTTCTTTTTCTTCATTTTTGTCCATCACGTGTTTCACCAAACCTGATATCGTTTCGATTAAATATACTATTTCTGGTTTCCAATAATTCCAAAATAAATTAAGTTCCTTTAAGATATTCCTCTAAATCAATCGAAAACAAAAATTTATTGTTTGACTGAAATTACTTCAAAATTACTTATTGTATTTTAATACTCACTTTGTCATTCACATTTTGCCCATGATACTGCATTTGTAGTTCTATAAAAACATTTAAGTCTTTATATTGGTAAAACTTTATGAAAATATTTTTAAAAATATATATATAGATTTACTCTGTAAATATTCTACTGAACAAATTCATTTCTTTCATGTATAAAAAAATTGGATTTTTTTATCATAAACATTCAGCACGTACATTTAAAAATTTCATATGTTAGAAAGTAACACATTTTCGAAAAAAAATTAAATTTCAAAATTTGACGATCAAATAAATTGAATAAGATGGAACTATTAAAAAATTAAATCGTTAATATGCAAATCCATGAAAATTCCTAAAAAAACTAACAAATAAATTTGTTTACCTACCTATTTGTATTTCATTGAAAAATAAATGTACAAACCTTGACCATTCAAAAAAACTGTATTGTTATGTACAGCTATCATTAATTGATCCCCAAATGTCGACAAGATTTTTGCAATTTCAGCCTGAGCTTTTTGACTATTATTTGAACCGTGAATGTAACTCTTGCACCTATTGTAATTTATAAACTGTTTCACAAAGAGAATTGTATAATTTTTCTAATTATAAAATTTTGATTCAAAACATGTTATTTCGATAGAATTTTTTCAATTCTAAAATTATACAAAAAAAGAGTTTAACGTTCGGCAATTGATCAAAATTTTATAACAAACTTGTATCAAGGAATTTGAGAAAAGTATAAACTTTATAATATATAAAAACATGATACTCATTTTGTAAAATATGTTGTTAAAATTGTTACAAAAATGACTAATTTCCTTTCCATACCTGGCCACAGTTTTATCCAACAATTGCAACGGCATCGTATAATTATTTGAATTCGCAGAAACTTTTCCTTGCAATTTCGCTTCGATGTCTTTTATTCGTTTCAAATCATAAGTTAATTGTGCATGAATGCTCGTTAACATTTGACATATATCCGTGTGTTCGTAATAACTGATTCGCTTCATTTTCTGCGCAATTTCGTCCTTGCAATCTGCAACCTCAGTTTTCGCGACTTCATGTCGAGAATCTTGTATCTTTGTTTTATCATCAATCATCGACGAAACGTTTTTATCGGATACATTACTTTTTACATCATCGAATACGTCTCTATCGAAATTGTCCTTCTTGTTGTCCCGTTTCTCAATCACTACCTTAATCTTATTTTCCTTCAACGAGTTTACACTCGATTTTTCTTCGATCGGGATTACTGTTACATTTTCGACCGACGATAAATCTTCGGAACCTTCAGAATTCAGAGACGACTTAGAAAGTTCGCTTTCATTCAATTTCACAGCATTTTCGTCCGTTTTGCACACGTCTGACTTGATGAAAGTAGAATTTAAACAAACATTCTGATTTTCTTTCGCTCTCGTTAAAAGGGTATCCTCGAATATCGTAAAGTTCATATTTTCAATTCTGTGGCGATCGATTTTTGTGTTTGACTTTTCTCTATCACATTTTGTTGAATTTCTGCAATTTTCTACCAAATCTTCCGCTTTCGGTGAATTTGCAAAATTCTCACTTTTCGAACAATCTAAATCGTCAGCAAGATTAAGATCAGTATTATCTGTGTTACTTTTTCGTTCGTTCGATCTAACATTCTTTTCATCCGATAAATCTTTCACAGACACCTCATCGATAACGGAAGAATCATTTTTTGTATAACTATTTTCTTTCATATCCAATTCAATCTTTTCGTCCATTTCTCCTTTAAATACCTCTCCACTTGTTTCAGAGTCGATCACTTCATTTTCATTCTCAATAGTCGGACACTCAAAATCTCGCCGATTTTTCTCAAATTTACAATCAACGTTCTCTCGATCTCGAGTGGGTTCTGCAAACCTATTTTCATTTAACGAACCAGGTATTTCATGTTTCATATTCTGAATAGTTTTAACGTTCGTCCCAGAATTGGATGGACAACATTCATCCTCTTTTGCAACAGTTCTCATACAAAGTTCTTTGTCTGAGTCAACATCCTTGTTGCTGAAATAAATTTCGATTACTTCGGGGTCTTTAATGATTCGATTCTGCGCGTTTCTTGTTTCTCTAACAGGCACTTTCTTCATTTTATCATCGGATACACAGTTTTCTTCCTTATTCCTTAATTTGTCCTTCATTTTACCATATTCTTCGGCAACTTCATTTCCTCCGGATAACGTTGCTCCTTTCTGTACATTAGTTTCCGTGTTTGAAAGTTTACTCGTTAATTCGTCCTCTTTTAAGGTTGTTTTTGAGTACACTTTTAGAACGGTGGTATTTTCTGAAATATTCTCTCCTCGATGACGAGAGACGCTTCTCGATCTCACCTGAAGATGTACTTCTTCTATTTCGTTCTCTGGATGGTGATTTTGATTTATCGAGATACCGGTATAGTCTTCTGACGGGTCTTCGGAAATATTTTGATCTTTATGCGCTTTCAGATGAAATCCATTTGCTCTTAGAAGTTCTTCGATATCTGATTCGAATTTTTCGTTGTTGGGATTAATTTTCGTGAAGGAAGACGTCCATGTTGCGTTCATTGTACATGTGATGTGAAATTAAATAGAATATTTAAGAATATTTTATATGGAGAACATGATTTTAAAGATATAGAGGTTAATGGAAATTTTTGAATGTCAATGTCAACGCTTGTATATTTTCAAATGTTTTTATTGCTGATTTTAAAAGGATAAACAATTGAGAATTGGATGTTGGATTTATATATTTGTGGCGCCTCCGATTCGGGCGCCATCTTCCAAGAGAAGAAGGAACCAATGATTTTGTTAAATAATTGAAAATATCTTTATGTCCTGTTTGTGCTCTTGATTCATATCAGAAGGAAATTTTGATTCTTTTATTCAATTCTTTATTATATTTCATTACAAGTGTTTTATTAATAATCTAGAATTTTATATTTCATTAAATAATTATTATTATATCACTTACCTCGTGGTCGCGAAGCCAGATAGACGCGTCAGACTCTCCGATATTATACATTAATATATACATATGTGTGTTCTTTTGTAATCACTAATTCAGAATAAACTTTAATTGTGCTCGTTCCATAAACCCTTCACATTATTTTTGTTTAGTATTTGTGAACTCTTAATTCCAATTCCCAACGTTTAACGCTAAATATTCATTCTTCTAATAATAGTAAAATAATTAATACTTAATAAGTGTACTACTTAATACTTAATAAATATTAATTATACGAAGTATATGTTATGGCAAGTATTTAACATCAATACTTAATATTTTTAATAATACTTTGGGCATTGATTCAATACATTAATATGTATATAAATTATACTAATAATAAAAATTAAATTATATACTCTTGTTTATTTAATATTACATTTGTTTCATTATTGGTTATAAATATATAAAAATATATTATTTTCAAAATAATAATTTCAATAAATAAAGTTCTGTTTGACTACTTTTCATTATGAATAGCTTGCATTTATTATTTTTTGACTGATATTCACAAGAACAATAAAAATACATTTTCGTTCAAATAAATTTAGATAATTACGTTCTATAATTCTTTAAATATTTGTACAAAAATATATTAATAACATTTATGAGATATCCATTTTTTTACATAAAAGAAATATTCTTATACTTAACACGTTAGCTGCCAGGCGCATTTGTGAGGAAATCCTGGTAAAGGATTTTAAGAAAAATTTTATGAAAACAAATATTTAAATACATAAATGATACAATTCTGTCATAAATAAAAAATAAATTTTAGGTAATTATTTAATACAATGTAAATTTTTTAGTTTTATATATTTTACACTGTCAGTCATCGATAACTGTCGTGGTAGCTAACGTGTTAAACATTACATTTATTAAAACATATAACATTAACAAATATTAATACAAAGTTTGATGTAGAACATAGCCGCTACTAATCAGTAAATTGTTTGTACTGCTAATCACTATTATCCTTAAAAAAAAACAGAGTTATCCTAACTACAGTTAGAATACACGCAGTTAGGATAACTGTGCCTTTTTAAGTGTTTTTTTTTTTAACTGTATTATTAATATTACAAAATATTCTTTAAAAAAATTATAAAATACATTATAATTCTTACACAGTAATAGAAATTGGTTCCAAAATATTTTCTAATGGTAAGAAAGAATTTTGAAGGAGTCAATTATAACGTAAGCACTTGGACAATCTAATGTAGGATTTTTCCACGGAATGATCGTTAGAAAGACATAGTTTTTTTCGTAGAATAGCCGTTACAAAGACGATAGTCGATTGTTTTACAATAACATGTTGCGACCTGCAATTTTGGCGGCAGTCGTATTTTACGCTCCTGAGAAGAACAGTCGCGGAAAAAGCAGTTCCGCTCGGATTCCTGTTCTTTTCTCGTGTGTGTGTTATTAAATAAATTGTTAACTTTTCTTGTTTATAACATTTGTGTTTTCCCCTTCACCCTCATATCCTACACTAATATGTAAGAAAGATATAAAGACAATAGTTTACTATGAATTAAATAATTTAAAAAATTGAAAGTATTTTGGAAGTCTCATTCTTACATGTATTTCAAAATTTATATTTTCGCGCGTGCTGTCTGAAAATGTAGCGACACCTATTTATTTCCGGTCAGTCGTTCCGTCATAAGGCATTTCCGCGTGTAAGCAGGATCATTTTCTAGCGAAACGCACTGCAGGGTAGATGTGCGATTAGTGAACACGAACGAACTATAGTTTTCAGTTTTATAAAGTTTCAGTTGTATATTGTTGAGGGGAAGAGAAGATGGCGTCGTGAGAGGTGGGCGTGTTTTTTGTGTTTTTTCGAGTTAAAAGTGCAATTTTAGTTATTCAAGTTAGTGTAGGAAGGTGAGGAGGTAGTGGATTAAGTGTGATATTATACATTTGAGAAATAGAGGAGATATAAGGGAGTTTAGGGGAGTTATACGAGGGAGGTCCCACAAGTAACGGGAATTGGGTTGCGGCGGAGAGTTAGAGTGGAGACACGTCTCCTGAGTTAGTGTGCGAAGTTCTGTCGCTGTGAGTGCATCGGTTCGTCCGTGGCAATTTTTGTAGCGAAACAACATTTTCCATTTCACCGAAAACGTGATGGCCGATTGTCGAGAGCAACGCGCGGCTGTGAAATTTTGTTTCCTGTTGGGGAAATCGGCCGCGGAAACTATTGTAATGCTTAAGACCGCTTATGGGGATGCTGCCCTAAGTAAGACCAGAGTCTACGAGTGGTTTTCACGTTTTAGAAATGGAGAAATGTCAATTGAAGACCAACCCCCGTTCATGATGCCCCTCAACGTCAAGAACTGACGAAAACGTCGACAAAATCAATGCTCTCGTTCGTGAAGACCGTCGCTGAACCATTGATCAACTCTGTGAGATGTCTGGGATATCATGGAGTTCAATTTAGAGGATTTTATCCGAAGAGTTGCAACCTAATTTGTCCCTCGCCTTCTCACAGGCGAGCAAATGGAGCGTCGACTTTAGGCATGTGTTGAACTTCAAAATCAGCTCAAAGAGGACCCTGAACTTTTTTTCAAGGTGATCACTGGTGATGAATCGTGGTGCTATGGATACGACCCCGAAACAAAGCAGCAATCAAGCCAGTGGAAGACATCTGGCTCTCCTCGTCCCAAGAAAGCTCGCCAAGTGAAATCAAACATTAAGACGCTCATTTGTTTCTTCGATTACAGAGGTGTTATGCACGCGGAGTTCGTTCCCCCGGGTCAAACTGTCAACCAGAAGTTCTATTAGGTGCGCAACTAAGTTCTCGCTGTTTTTCAAGAGATGGCTCCAGCAGTAAGTGCTGGTCGATTCTGACACATTCAAAACGTCATGAATCAAGCTTAGACAAATGATAAACGAACCGCTTTGACACATTAGTGATTTTGTTTTTGCGTCGCATACTTTTGGTTATGTGAAAATGTCTGATTTTGTGCCAAATAATCGTCGGCTGATGCGCATCGAGAACTCCAAAAAGTTAACGGAGATGCTGGTCTAAGTGAAAAAACGTGCCGTGATTGGTTCCGTCGCTTCAAAGACGCTGATTTCAATGTTGACGACCGTTCGTGTGAAGGAAGGCCAAAAACCTTCGAAGACGCTGAATTGGAGGCATTGCTCGATGATGATCCGTGTCAAACGCAAAAAGAGCTTGCTTCGAAATTAGGAGTTACACGCCAAGCCATTTCCAAGCGGTTGCATGTGTTGGAAATGATTCAAAAGCAAGGAATTTGGGTTTCTTATGATTTGAAGCCGAGAAACGTTGAGCGTCGTTTTTTCGCCTGTGAACAACTGCTCCAGCGACAAAAAAGGAAGGGTTTTCTTCAAAAACCGCCGAATTAAAGTGAGAGAGATAGCAGAGGCTATGAAAATGTCCAAAGAACGTGTTTGTCAGATATTAAATCAAGATTTAGGCATTAGAAAGCTGTCCGTACGTTGGGTGCCGCGTTTGCTCACGTTAGACCAAAAACGTGTTCGAATGAACATTTCCAAGTTGGCGCAGTTTAGGCGCAATAAATCCGAGTTTTGGCGCCAATTAATTACTGCAGATGAAACTTGGATACACCATTATACGCCCGAAACAAAAATACAGTCAAAACAGTGAACTGCAAAGGGGAAACCGGCTCCAGAAAAAAGCAAAAACTGTTTTTTCGGCTGGGAAAGTGATGGCGACTGTTTTTTGGGATAGTCGTGGAGTTATCTTAATCGATTATCTTCTAAAAGGAAAAACCATTAGAGGCGCATACTACGCATCATTACTTGACAAGCTGAAGAAATTGCGGAAAAACGGCTACATTTGCAGAAAACGAAAATCCTGTTTCACCAAGACAACGCGCCGTCTCACACCTCAGCGGTTTCCATGGCGAAAATCCACGAATTACGGTTTGAACTGCTTGACCATCCACCTTACTCACCAGATCTAGCACCAAGCGACTTCTTTTTGTTCCCTCATCTAAAAATTGCGCTCGGAGGACAGAGATTTTCGTCAAATGAGGAGGCAATCACCTTCGTGAACAATTATTTTGCAGAGAAAAACGCCAAGTACTATTTAGACGGGTTAGAGAGATGGGAGCATCGCTGAGAGAAGTGTGTAGAGTTACAAGGAGACTATGTAGAAAAATAAAAAAAAATTTTTTGGAAAAATGTCTTGTATCTTTGTTAGGTCGGAAACTTTTCAGACCATCCTCGTATTATCGAACCCGCCGTACTCTCCAGACCTTGTCCCGTCCGACTATCAACTTTTCGCATCAATGGGACACGCGATTGCAGAGCAGCACTTCGCCAATTTCGAAGCAGTTAGAAAATGGCTCGATGAATGGCCAGAAACGACCAGAATTGGCCAACAGGAGAGGTGTTGTGCTCCACCAAGACAACGCCAGGCTACACACGTCTATAGTGACTCGTCAGAAACTCCGGGAACTTGGTTGGGAAGTTTTGATGCATCCACCACATAGCCCGGACCTGGCACCAAGCGATTACCATCTTTTTCTTGCATTGCAAAACTTCCTTAGTGATAAAAAATTGGCATCGAAAAAAGATTACTAGAATTTTTCGCCAATAGGGACCAATACTTCTACGAGAGAGGCATTATGAAGCTACCTTTAAAATGGCAACAAGTCTTCAAAGTCTTGAAGTTCACGTAAAAGTAATGGATTTCTTTTCCCCCAACCTAATATTTTGATTAACATATACGAGGTGTGATCATTCAATTCCGGAATTGTGTCTGCTGTCACCGAACGGATCACACGATTTACATGCGCGCGTAGAACATATGAATAACAATCTTCGAGACAAATGACACAAAGTTTCGAAGCGATATCTTCATTGAATTCTGTGTTACACAAGTTTATGCTAGCATATGCACGCTCTCCTTTGCGAAATCACGATAGACTCGAAACTGGAACAAAGAACAAAGATCAAATTCTGCGTGAGACTCGGAAAATCAGCGACCGAAACCCACGGAATGTTAAAGCAAGCTTTCGGGAATGAAGCAATGAGTCGGACGAGATATTTTGAGTGGCATTCACGTTTCAAAAATGGCAGAACATCGTTGGAAGACGAGAGGTCAGGGCCGCCACTCACGTGCAACTCTCCCAAAAACGTCGAAAATATTCGAACAATGCATGAAGATCGTCGCATCACCATTAAACAAATTGCTGAAATCGTGATGATGTTATTTGGGGAGGTTCAAATAATCGTCAATTTTGAACATGCGCCGCATTGATGCCAAATTCGTGCCCAGATTTCTGTCACAAGAACAAAAGGACCACCGTCTACAAATCTGTCAAGATCTCCGTCAGCAATCCTTGGATGACCCAGAACTCTTGTCAAGGATCATTACCGGTGATGAGAGTTGGATCTACGGGTACGATCCTGAGACCAAGCAGCAGTCTTCGCAGTGGAAGAGCCTTCAATCTTCAAGACCGAAGAAGGCGAGACAGGTCAAAAGCGCAACAAAGAGCATGATCATTGTTTATTCGACATTCACGGGATTGTGCACCGTAAATTTGTTCCCGCGGGTCAAACAGTGACTGCTGCTTTTTACTGTGACGTTTTGAGACGTCTCAGGGAGGACATTCTGTGTCACAAAATACTGTGATAAGCATTATGGGGACTGTGCACCAGGGAAATCAACTATTATTGACTGGTATGCTGAATTTAAACGCGGTCGTACAAGCACCGATGATGCTGAACACTCTGGTCATCGAAAATCGGCAGTTGTTCCGGAAAACATAAAAAATGTCCACAAAATATTTTTAAAAGACCGTAAAATGAAGTTGCGTGAGATAGCTGACACCTTGAAGATATCAGAAGGTAGTGTCTAAGTCGATAATCGAATTCCTGCGTCGATCAATTACGTCTGAGATACCGCTCGATTTTGATCAGACTTTCGTGTGAAAAAAGACCATCATTGATGGTTATCATATGCCCCATCACGCCGTAATAAAGGCTACAAAGGTTCGCATCGTCTTCGATGTCAAATTGGACAAAAACATTTCTTGAAACGATAGACTCATGATAGGTCTCACGATCCAAGACAAACTTTTCGAACATTTAGTCCAGTTTCACACGCATACGTACGTCGTCACTGCCGACATCAAAAAGATGTACCGACAAATTTTAATGCATCCGCAAGACCATAAAAAATATCAGCACGTATTCTGGTAGGACAAGTGGTCTAGAACAACTAGGTACGATTAGAACGGTCGAACTTAATTCGGTCACTTTCAATGTATCTTTTACTCTGTATCTTGCTATTCGTATGATACAGCAACTCGCGGACGACGAGAGCGCGGACGACGAGTTTATATTGATCCGATAAACGTGCTCACTCTACTATCCATAGCTTTTAATTCTGTGGATAAAAAAGAAACACCCATTAATAGTGCCGAAGTAGAATTGAAGGACAGTTTATATAATGTGACCGTTATTCACAATGAGTATGGAACAAGAAACATGTTTGGATATCGAAGGAAATTTCATAAACAGTGAAGATCCTGACATTGATATCAAATGGTTGGAATAAGTAGAAGAAGAACTTGCTGACAATCATTAGGAACAAAATTCAGGAACAGAAAAATGTCTACTCACTGAAGCACCAACTAGTTTCGAATATAAAAGAAATGTTGTGAAGTATTGGAAGAGCAGTAAGGTGAAACGACTGAAATTAGAAACTGTGCAATCAAGATTCAAAGTGGTTAAGTCTCTTCGACAGTTTCGCAGATAGGCTGCTCAAATCGAAACAGGTGGTGCCCATTTGGACAAATTACTGCGTATCACAAATTATACGTACCAAAATGTGATAGAAGGGATTCAAGCAAACATAATCATACATGACAGTGATATTCGACGATGGGCCATGCAGGCTAAATTAACAGAAGATTTATGATCGTTTACAGCTAGCTGTACATGGTTATTAAAATTTAAAAAAGCGTACGGTATTGTACTGCGGAAAGTTACAAAGTTTGTTACGAGAACAAGTACTTATAGAGAAACAGAACTTATTTCAAGTTCCCATAACTTTTGGGAACGCGTTAAATTGTATACTGAAGGAAATGGATTTGATAATTTATATAATTCAAATCAAAGTGGATTTAATCCTGAATTACGTTCTGGACGAACTTAGGCACTCAAATGTACGAAAGCAGTAGAAGCAGTAATACAATCAATTCCATCAACTACACATAGTTATACCATACAACCTACTGTTTCTGCAAATAGGAAAACTGTCTCCTCTTTTTGTTGTACTGAAATAACCTTCTGGAGTGTTTCCTGCTAAGGGGAATGGTGAACATAGAGTTCTGTGCGGCGATTTCGCCGCTGCTTCAGGCATGAAAAGATAACATCATACATGAAAAGAGCTCTTGTGAAAAAGTATGAAAAGGTCGAGGATGAGACTCATTTTAACACCGAACTCGGATTAAGAAAACCCGACCTACTCACAATAAAAGGAGAAACGGCTCTAGTCTTTGACGCACAATTCGTCGGAGACCAAATAGATTGAATACTGCACATAAAAAGATAATCGAGTAGAAAAAGTTACAGTCCTGACACCAAGAAAACCTCATGGGTTCCTTCGGAGACAGTACTTCTGACCTTCGAAGGTTGCAAGGTACTAGAGACGATACAAGTGTATGGCCTTCTTAACAAAAACATTGAACCATATGTAGAACGAGTGAGAACATGTTCAAACTGCGGAAGATATGGTCATACCACTATCAAATGCAGAGGATCAACAATCTGCTTCAAATGCGGTCAAGAAAATATAGAGGACCATATCTATGTACCTACTGAATGCTGCTTACATTGTCGTGTGAACCATCAGACTTTTCACCAAGAATTGCCAAAACTTGCTAATCATTAAGGAGGTAGATAGAATCTTCGTCTATAGTGATTTTAGCAGCTGCGAAGCACTTTCCCAAGCCAGAGAAAAACCTGGTCTCAATAAGCAAGAAGCACCGATACTCTCAACTCCAACTCCTCTCAACGCCTTTAAATCCCCCCCCCCCCCCCCCCGCCAGAAATCTCGCTAAAAAAAGAATACATTCTGCAAACAATCGTAGATATTCGAAGGAATAACACAATTTGCTCTCAACTTACCCTCACAAACCTGGTACACACTAACAGACTTGATCACTGCAGCATATATTGACATAGAATCAGCCTTCGACAGAGTTTTACTAGTTTTATGTAATTTATGCGCGCGCGCGCCTAGACGTTACTCAGAAGTGAAGATTTCATCGATTCCAAAGCAAAATATACACAGCTGCGTCGTGATCAGCTGGCCGTTAGGTCATGTTAGGTAATGTTGGGTCTTTCAGAAAGAATTTACAATAAAAAAAGTAATGGCATATAAAAATGTGGCTTTTGAAACTGCAAGACAAATAGTAGAACGCGCAGCAGGGATTGAAGATCTGAGGTTCGAGAACAGTGACTGGGAAGGCGAAGACATCATGGAGTTCCCGAAATTACATAAGAGAAGGATAGTGGGCTCATGGAAGATCAGGGAAGTCCCCATGATAGATGAGGTAGAAAGAATAAGGGAAGGAGTGTCCAGAAGTAAAAGTATCAAATTTTATAATAAAGTCGCTGAAGGGCGAAGAGATGGAAGAGGATGAGAGCAGTATGGCTCAGTAGGCCTCTTGTTTTTCAAGAAAACAATAAAGCAAAACAAAGCAAAGCAAACTCGGGCCTAAGTGGTTCGTGATGTTTATGTGTGGCCCCACTATATCTATTCACGAGCCTGGCTCGTCATATTCATGTTTCGGCCAAAATCTTCATCACAAGTCAGACTCGTTAAAACACGAGAAAGGTTAATGCGTAAGAGTAGTTTAAGTATAGTTGTAAGCCGATTTAGAATTAACATAGTTAAATGTAGTTCATAATAAACTAAAGTATTAGTGAAATCGTGTTCGTAATCATTTACCTCGCATGCGTTTCGCTAGGAATCTCAGCGGACAAAACTGAACTATTAATATTCAATGACAAAAATAACCCTATTGGTACAGCATTCATTAAGGTAGGAGAGACAGCCTTTTCGAAATGCCATCAGTCTCCTCTTTCGGAATGACGCAACTGACTAGCTCCCGAAACGGAAGAAAGTAAAATTCCTGGGAATTATTCATGACCAAAAATTAACTTTCAACCATCATATTAATGAGCTGTGCATCTACACTCGCAAAATCCTCAATGTCAAAATATCTTCGTGGAACCTCGTGGGGAACTTACCCCAACACTCTTCTAACCATCTACAAAGATGTCATCTGTTCTAAAATAGAGTACTGCTCATGTATCTTCCTTCTTCAACAACACAGCCTCCTCCAAGAACTGGAAAGAATTCAAACAGCAGCAGCTAAACTGTCAGTAGGCCTGAAGAATTCCACTCGAATCAATGTTACACTTGCTGAAGCCAAATTCCCACCATTAGCTCTTCATGCTGAATATCTATGGCAAAAGCACATAATCAAAATACTTGCGAACTCGGATCATTTCCTCAGCAGTTACTTTGAAAATTACCTGAGTAGCATAAACAATCTGAAACCATGAACCTCCTAATCTGTATAATCCATCAAAACTAGTCTTTGGGACCCCTCCTTCATAAATGTAAAGATTGCTGGAACAGATCATTCAACTACTCCTCTGTCTCACAATTCTGCGACACAATTTCATGACATGCTGAAACAACCAGATAACATCAACTCAACATTACAAGAGATCCTAGCTAATAAATATTCTGAATACATACCAATTTTTATGGATGGATCAGAAATACCAACAGGCATCTTCATTGGAACAGCCTGGTTCTATATTGAGCTTGGTAGGGCAGAAATGTTGAGTATCAACATTCATGCTTCTGTTTTTACTTTTTTTTTTTATTCATATGGAGAAAACCTTTATAGGCTTTCTGTATCCTTTGGGAAAGGGCATGTGGGCATGTGAGATTTTACCCCACTAAAAACTGTATTCATGAATCTCTAACATCTTCAGGGAAGGACTAGGACCTATTGCTACTACTTTTGTGCCTTTCCCTTCTGCTTCCATTTTTATTATAGAATGCCTGGCAATATCCAGAGCATTAGATACGGTGAAGAGATACCCAAAAAGAGACATCAAGAGTTCATAAGTTCATCTAGATATCAGCTCACAAAGGCCTAGCTGATAATGAAGGGGCTATCAGCCTGGCCAAAAAGGGCACTGAAGTTCATCATTCTTACTAGCAGCTCTCTCCTCAAGACCTGTACATAGATTTAGTTAAACAAATATGGAATAAAACAGACTAAACTTGGAAAAACAAAGCAAAGTGCAAGTCAAAGAAAATCATAGAAATGAAAAAAAGAGAAAACCATGTTCACAGCCAAAAACTTACCAAAGCCATCACCTCCTGGATTTGCCGTGCTCGCTCGAACCATAAGAATCTAGATGAGTTCCTTTACAAGATTAGTCAAGTGAGCAGTCCTTCATACTGCTGTGGAACTATGAAAGAAAATCTCAACCATTTACTCTGGCCATGTTGCCTTCTGATGTGCACCAGCGACCAGCACGAACTCAACGGCTTAAACAGCAGTGCTGCCCCCCCCCCCCCCCTTGTGTAAGAGATATTTCTTGCAGCACATCAAAGAAATATTTTAATCAATTGTTTCCTTCAGCAAAAAAACATTTCCATCTAATCATAACTGTACAATTACAAATTTGTATATGCTAATTTCTCAGCTTTCGCTTAGCATATTGTCAAAAATGTACATTGTTGTCTTCGACCAATGAGCTCACGCCGAACACTCGTTTTTTTTCTAATGAATTCAAATTCAAAAAGTTTTCGAGTATAAAGCTTCGAACTCCTTGTATAGACATTTATCTGACTTAATTGCGCCCGTAAAACAATTTGGGAGTGTCAACAAAAGGTAAAAATGTCTTATTTTTCGAAAAAATGCAATTTCTTGATTCGATAGTTCTATACTTAACCGCTACAAGGCGCATGTACTGTTTTACGACAGTGCGCGCGAAAATATAAATTTTGAAATATATGTAAGAGTGAAGTTTCCAAAATACTTTCAATTTATTAAATTAATCAATTTACAATAAACTATTGTCCCTAAGGAAGCCAAGTTTGCACTCAACCGTAGAACGATACAAAATTTATACTCCATAAAAATATTCCAAATAAATATACATTTAAAAGAATTTCAGATAGTAATAATATTAATAATGGTTCGCAATAATTTATTGTATCATTAATAATTTGTAGAAGCATTGAGACATTGAGACAAGTATGAACTTGTTAGTCTACCTTGTAGAAATTATAATCGATTTAAGAAGACTAGGATGATATTATCCAATTTTATTTTGTTTTTGACAAACGTAACTTTCGATCAAATATTTCACGCAAGGTTATGGACACAGGGCAAAGTTCCATTAACAAATAACGATTTCCGGAGCTGGCGAATATCTTCGAAGGATTTCCAAGCTGTAATAAACCACATAACGCGCCGACATTTTTGTCGTTGTATCCGGAAATATCGAAGGTACACAATCGCGAAGAAATCAAACGCCTGAATGGATTGTCCGTGTTTATTACAGGCATAGAGCAACGTATACAGAACAAGGAGTCTTCACATAAGACAGAGAAATTTAAAAATATAGGCTCGTCGTCTCGATGCAATAGGTATAGTAAGATAATAAAAACTAAAATTATCGGAGTAAAATAATAGTAGGTATATTGAAATGACGTGTTCGAGATCCGGGTAACATGTGCAAAGATAAGACAAAGTCGTAAATTAATTTTGTAAAATTGAAATTTTTTAATTTCTACATTTCCAAGTTTTCGTGATTTTAGGTTTTCAAATTCCAAAATTTAAGAAATCGATAATTTACAGTTCCTATATTTCTGAGTTTCTCGATTGGAAAATTTGAAATTTCTGTATTTCCAAATATCTAAGGTAGAAAATTTAGTTCCTAAATGATTAAATTTGAAAATTTGAAATTCCAATATTTCCACTTTTCTGAATTGGAAAATTTGAATATTTGAAGATTTTACATCTCTAAATTTATGCATTTGAAATTACTGAATTTCTAAATTTCTAAACTTTCGAAATTTTAAGTCTCCGAATTTCTAAGTTTATATTACAAAATTGAGAAATTCTTATTTGCTTCAAATTCCGAAATTTGAACAGTTGAAAGCTTGATATTTATATATTTCTGTTTCGTTATTAAAAAATTTGAAATTCCTAATATTAAAAATAAAAAAATTTGTAATTTCTAAAAGAAATTTAAATGCAAGTAACAAAATAATAAAAAATTATAAGAACTATGAACAACATGTATGTACATTGTGTAGAATAATACAAGGTATAAATTACATAGATAAAATAAAAATCACAAATTACTAAAAGAATGTAGAAAAAAATTGCTAGGATAAAAGATGATTTAGATACAATAATATGTTTTAGTGGTAACAAAGGTTGGGCCAAATCGATTTGGAGCTCGACCAAAAAGAAGCGCGTACGTTCAGGGCCAATTTTTTCTAAGAAAGGAGAAAAGATCGTGTTCGATTTTCAACATTTCGTCAAACCGGAACAAATCATCAAGGAATACATTCAAGTCAATATTTACAACAAGTAAAATTCATTTTACTCCTTTAACTAACTCGTTCACTGCCAGTTAAATTTAGAGCGGTTTGCCCTGAGCGCCATGATTTTATTTTAAGAACATATAAATTTTCACAAAATATACTACTAATAAAATTACAGTATTAAGATTTACAGTAACAAAGAAAAAAAAAGACACTACGAGATATCTCGTAGCTGGCAGTGAATGGATTAAGGTATATTCAAATATTAAAATTGCGAATACATCAAAGGAAAAAATATTATTTTTTTACATGTAAATAATAAAATGCAAGAAACATAAAATACATCATTTCGTAACCTTAAGTTATTAAATTTCGTAGATCACGGTTGGTTAAAGTAGATAAAAAAGAATCTTCAAAATCTTCATCGAGCGATAATCAAGCTATTGCGGAGGTGGATTTTCATTGCAAATCAAAAAGTCGTTTTAGACGTGAAAAATCGCAAAAAGACTGGAATACTAGCGAAAGAAAGATTTCCGAATGGAGGTTAAACAAAGTTAGACATTTGATATTGAAACCATACCAATAAACAAAAATATTATCATAACTTGCTAAATATTTGTACTGTTATATTATTGCCATCCCAAAAGTAATTTTAATTTTATTACCTTCTGTGTGTCTTTATTATTTATTATTATTTATTATTATCACATTAAAACTATACTAAGCTGTGTTATTAGAAACAATATTATTACCAATAGAACAACAGATGTCAATTTATTTGATTAAATGTCGGTGAACAAAATGAGGAAAAATTACAAGTTTTTATGCTACTATGTTTATAGATACCGAAGAGAAATTTTAGTTTAATAGGCACTATTATTTATGAGGAAAATAGATAAAACGTAAAGAAATACAAAATTAATGATTCTAAAAATCATCACTGTAAACTCCGTTTAAAATAAAAATTAAAAGATTATTTTAGCATAGAAACATGCATAGCGTAGAATGCATGGAAATATAAACAAAATAAATAATTTGAATTTGTAGCGTTAATTCTCTCTATAACAAGAATTTATTCTTCTTCGAGTAATTTTTCTATTTAAAATTATTTATAAAACATCGATAGTTTACAGAAAGCACGAAGAAGGTTGGCAGAGTCGCAAAAAGAATTTCAGCAACCCACAATTTCGTATACGAGTTTAATCCTCTAGCGAATTCCACGTCCAATGATGCGACCAAAAAAAAAGGGGCGCAATTTATTTCTAATATCGGTCAAGGAGGTACAAATGAAAACGTATAACATCATTAAAAAACGCACTTTTACAGAATATTTATAATTTCACGTGTTTTCAGATTCACCTGTAAGATCCACGAGCAATAAAAATGTTAACAATAAATCCCTTGCAGCTGCGCTGCCAAAGTTGCATCCTCGCAATGACACTACGACAGATAATTTCGGAAAGCAAAAAAGTATAACATCTTACAATAAAAACACCAATTTACCTCGTATAAAAGGACCGGAAGGAATGTCAGATGAACGGTTGGTTAAAGATCGAGGTAAAAAGTCTCATCAGTGTTCTGTGTTCTTAATTGTAAAATCTAGCTACACGAATATGCACAATAAATCACATAGTATCGATCACGACCATATAATCAGATCTAAAGATTCTTGTACTAAATATTTGAAAAAGAATGTTACTCAAATGAAGTCAAAAAACAAATATGGCGTCAGAAGTAGAAGTATACTGCAAATGTTACACAAGTTGCCACGAATTTTGAATTATCAAAACAATTACACTTAATGATAAAAACTATAATAAATTCAATATTGATCATTTATGTTAACAAAATTATTGAGAATTAGTTTTGAAAATAATTTCTTTTTAAATTTGCTATAGAATATCTTACAAGTCTCGTATTCGTCTAATCATTCTTGTTCTACATAATCACAATAAAATTTTAATTTTTCAGGAAAACTTAACCCGGTTAGCGAAATCGATCGTGAGGTGGAAAAAGTGAAGTCGGATTGGCAAATATTACGATCTAACAACGAATGGATGCAAAATAAATATTTGGCAAACCCTCGAACCAGAAAATTATACGATACCTTGGAGAAGATGACACGAGAAATAGATAAGATCCAAAACTCCTATTTAGACCCAAAATCAAATCACTATTTGCAGCGAGGAGCGGTTAAAGCATTGGATGTTCCTCAAGTATCATTTGAAAAGAAAGCTGGACAAATTAAAGACATGCTATTCCCTAAAGATAATAAAAAAACTGTTAACGAAACAAGCAATGTTCCACGAAACACTATACAGGGTGAAATGCCGTCAAAAGATATGTTTACGAGCAAAGAATCCAGAAGTAGGTCTCTTCTTTCCACCAAGCGAAACCCCAGCAGCGGTAATAAATCAAATTTGTCAAATTTTAACAAACAAAATATTAATGTGACTGATCAAAAGAGTTTAAAAAAGATGGGTTCTGATATCCGACAATATTTGGAGAATTACGTTAGTGACACAGAACAAAATTTTGCGAACAAACAAGAATCGAATATTAAAGAGTTTAATACATCCCAGGATGAAGTAGAAGAAATGTTAAAGAAATTAAATATTCAATCTTTCGACATGTACGATATCGCAGATTCTCATGACGAAGATGAAGATTCTCCGCTACAAAATATAGAAAGAAAGAAAAATACAGGAACTTCTGCAAGATCAGCCGTGAATGAGAAAATTGAAAAATTTGCAGCAAATGAAAACACAGTTGCAACAAATTCATTATTAACGGAAGATTCAATGAGATATAATATGTTAAATGCTAACACTTCGGTTCAAACAAATATCAAACCTAATTGTAATAACAATGCTTTCATCGAAATGGGGTTGAGCGCTTTAAACCCTAATCTACCCCATGATGCAATGTCGCGTATACTTCGGTCAGAATATTTGAAAAAAGATATGTCATTGAAACCTATGTAAAACTATGAATAATAAAAATTAGTAAAATTCAAATATAAACTTTCAAACTGAATTTTATACGTGTATTTTGGTACTGAAGGTGAAAGGAAATGTAAAGACTTAAAACGATATAAAAAACATATCTTTCTCATTTATTATAATATATATTGTTTACTTACTTGTAAATAATATTTTTTTATATTGCGGGTGCTTCGAAGACATTTAATCGTAGTACGTGTGTGAAAGTTAAATTTCTTTCTTTCTTTTATATACAGTCTTATGTTATACAGCAGTGATGGGCAGTTTAAGTGCCCGCCGAAAAGCTGGCGGGCATCGTCGTGCATGGAAATCCACAAAAGTTTAAAATTTTCAAATTCAGAAATTTGGTAATTTAAAGATTTAGAAATAAAAAATGATTGAATTTTGAAATGTAAAAATTTGGAAGTTTGGAAATTTAAAAAAAAATTTGGAAATTGAGAAATTGACTATCCATCAGTGTCCCACAAGTAGACGTCACTTGCACGGCAATGCACCGCGCTCTCGCGAGCGTAATTGCCCATCGATGTTATACAGAATATACAATTATTCTCTATTAAAAAGAATGAGAATATCTTGTTTACATATTGAAACATATCACAAAGTATTTTTGACAAACTATCATTAAAACATGTACAAACAGAAAGGAAAGCTATATATTAGACTCGGTAATAAAACTGTTAAACCAATTCCACTGTACGCACAAAATTATGGCACTATCCACATAACAAGGGATTCATGTTAAGTTGAGATAACTACAAACTGAATGATAAGAATGTCAATTTTCTTCCAGTACATAAGTCCAATATATTTTGATATGTCTTCAACTAACCAATGTGTGACATATAAATGTGCCATATTGGTGCCTTACAGAGGATTAAAATTTTCTTGAGAAATCGTGTATAATAAACACGATTGAAGGTACATCGTCGTAGCAAGTTTTTATTAATCATGCTACTTCGTTGATTTCGTTGATAATCAGTTGCAAGCTCACTTTCAATCACAACATGTCACAACACTGGAAGCGCAGAACTGTGACTTTGGTATATGATAGCCCCTGTGAAATTAATTGCTGCAGCTAAAACAAAGACAGGCATCCAACGACCATGGGATGCGGTCACTAATTCTGCCGTCAATGGACCACATAAAATACCCGGTATAGTAGCCTAAAAAAAACAATTATTTTATTACCTCCACGAATATTAACTTATTAAAATTCGAAAAATTGGAACATACAATAGTATTAGAAACTGCAAATGTGATTCCTGCATGATTTGGTGCAATATCAGCATGATTGCTGAGATGACCGGCCGAATTACACGCACAAAGTCCCATGGATATTGAAACAAAGCTGCAAAAACATAAAAGTATAACATAAATTGCATAATACAAAAATATTCATTCTTTAAAGATTAATTAGTTGATGCTAACATTACTGCAGCAAGTAAATTGTCCACGGCACAGAATGCTAATAAAAATGCACCAGGACCCACTAGACCTATGTTTGTCATTAACCTTCTCACAGATAAAACGGACCATCTCCTTTGTATAAGATTGTCAGCACTGTGTCCAGCAACTACAGTAATGATAAACCGTTTTATTTACCCTTTTAAGAATCGTTTGATCATTTTTTTTGTTAATTAGATGAATGATATGTACCAATACCAACAAGAGAGTTCACAATATATGGAAGTGCTGTCAGACTAATACTTTCTTTATTAGCAGAAAGATTTCTTGCCAAATAAGTTGGCAACCATTGCATTATTATGTAATTGCTCCAATTCATTGCAAAATGTGCTATGTACAGTGCCCATAAAGGCCAATGCGAAATAAATTCAGTCCAACGCAAACTCCTGTTTTGCGTTACCTAAGGAAAAAAAAAATTATTTTGTTTCCAAAGACTAAATTTGTATCTAACAGTAATTTTAAAATAATGCATACCTTAGGTACAAATAATGGAATCTCATCCTGAGAATTAGTTTCATGGTATAGTATTAGCCACAAAAGTGTCCATACGATACCAATTGTTCCAAATAGATAAAATCCTGTTTGCCATAACAAATGTGAGCATAACTGTAAATGTTTTGTACAGTTTAAGTAAAGATGCTGAATAATAGTTTTAAAACGAATATTATATTACTAAACAGATGTGAAGCTTACAATGGATGCAACTACTTGTCCAACAGAGCCAGCAGCTACCAGATATCCAAATGCACGAGAACGTTCCTCAACAGGAACACTATGTGCAAACAGGTGAAAAATAACTGGTAAACCTAAAAGTAGCATAGTTATAGATCCTCTAATAGAATGAGGCTACAAAATGATTTGTTTTGTGAATGATATTTTACCTAGGCCTTCACCAAGTCCCAAAATCACTCTACAGATTATGAGCAATGGAACAGATTGTGCCAAGATTGGAGTTATAACTGTACTAATAGACCATAACAGAACTGCTAACATTAGTACCGTTTTACATCCAAACCGACTTGCTGTATTTGCACCAATGATCTAATATAATAAAAAATTGAAATATGTAAGCAAATACATTGAAAATATCAATTATATTTGTCTATATTATGGCTGAATACTATTTAATGTTTACACTTAAATTTAGCATAAATAAAACTTATTTTTATTCCAATGAATGCCATAAACAAATTATTTACTATTTTTTAATTTTTAAGCACCAAAAATAGAAAATACATAGTGTTCTAAATTTAGTGGTTACTTTTTTACTATGAATAGTAAAAAACTCTAATATTATTGCATTTTATGTAATAGGTATATTATAGGTATATTATGTTACAATAATGTGATTGCAATATATCATATAATATTACTCCACTATTTATTTGAATTACTATTTACTTATATTTCAAATAAAGTACTTATTTTGAAATTGTATTCATTAGGTTGAGTCATAAATAATTTTTCCTGTAGGTAGAAATATCTTATTTTTTTGGAAAAATTTATGCAACTTATTATAGATAATAATTTTTTACAGTTTATTAGGGAGTAAATATTATGTCATATTCTGAGAGTCCCAATAATGAAAAAACATAGTCATAACAATTAAACAATACATGGTATATATAGGTGTAATACAATGATGAAGTGGGCAATGCAAAATTAGTTTGCAAAATTTCATTAAAAGAACATGAACTTAAAAGGTAAACTGAGACCAGATTATATATTGAATCTCAATGACAATGTTTTAAAGATGCTAGTGAATTAAAACTAATTGTACTGAATGGGAAAGTAGCAGGTAAATACAATCCAATATATTATTTGTAATTATTTAAGAAGTTTAGTGATTTGAGATTATAGGTTCATCATGAATTCATTGAAAGAAATTGAGCAGACTATGTAATAAACTTTATACAACCAGCAATTTTGGAACTTGATTGGTTAATTTTATCATATTTATCACACTACTATCCATTACCATAACTTCCGCGTGATACAAAATGAATTAAATGAAACAAATTCATAAATGATGAGTAAGTACAATAATTTGTTTGCATTACAACTATTTAAGTTTTGTGCACCAAAGAATTGAAAAATTACCAAATAAGTAGGAAAGGATTGTTTATAATGAGAGGACTTATATAATAAACTAATATAAGCTAAAAGGTAAATGAAACGACCAAATATATCAGAAAGAAATGTCTCGCAAAGAAAATGACTAAATCTAATATATAAGTTATTCTTTAAATATATATTTGAAATTTATCTAAATAATACTCATAAGTATATTTATTTAAATAACTGCTATGTCAAGAAATATTTTATTTACACTATTTTCAGTATCTGTATTGTAAAGTATTCATTTATAATAGACCGTCAAACACCTATTTATTTCCTTAGCTTTGAGTAAATACTGGATAATTAAAATTACAATTATATATGAATAATTCATTATACCTGACTAGTAAAATAACCAAAGGCAAAAGCAGAAAGTATCCAACCTTGCCAATGCAAATTCCATTTAAATTCATCAGTCATTCGAACAATTGCTATGGGCATTATAACTCGATCCGCCGCGTTTATAAAATTCGCAGCGGAACATAATATTACGATCCGCGAAGTGCGCGGAAGCATTCGAAATTTCGGCATGTTTAATTAATTTGAATCAGTTACATGGCACAAGAATTCCAGATGTTTCTAACCTCAATCGACGGGTAAAAATAAAAAATTTAATACAATCCTACGTCACTTAAAGTTGTACCAACGTCGATAGGGTACATTATGATCGTGTGTTTAATTTTTGCACTTTGAAATAGTTTACTACAGTTAATAAATACAATAAAAATAACTGTAAAAAATATTCACATTGTAACGTACGTATGTACGAAACATACGAAATTTGACGTGTCAAATACCACGATTGCGCGACAACGTGTACAAATTTACTTTCTGCTAACATTTATAGATGGTGCTCGAACGTAGTTACATTATTTACCAAATCTGTTACCGAGTTCCATTTTCGCGAAAGTCAACTAATCTTATTTTAAATATTTATTTTTAGTATCAATGAGTGAATTTAAAGTCGTGAATTAAATAATGATTATTCAAATAACTCGTTTGTTTTCGGAATCGATAATTTTTTACTGTAACAACGTAAAAATGTATAGATCTGTACGATATATGTATAATATTGTATAAATAAAATTACGGTGTCACTTTATTAATTTCAAGTAAACACATTTTTTCTCAGAGCTTTATCACATTTATGGATAAAAAGCAGTTTACAAAATAGATATCTATCTATATATTTTGAATTTTAATGAAACTTATACAGATTGCGGATGATATTGCCAGTCATAAATTGTTTTTTATTACCGTCAAATACTTTATGTGTCGCAAAGATGATACTAGGAACTATACAAGAATATAAGCGAACGTTTTCTATAATTAAATTTTATATTTATAATGGCAGTACCTCAACGGTTTGATATATGTATAAGAAAGGAATAAAAGACATTATTGTAAAGTAATTAATTTAAAAAATTGAAAGTATTTTGGAAGTCTCGTTTTTACAAATATTTAAAATTTATATTTTCGCGTGAACTGCCTGAAAACGGCCATTATCAGAAACTAATAAAACTAAACTTTAAAAACAATTATGCATCTTATTTATTGTTTCCGACTTTTCTAAGATATATGCAATATTTTGAAGAAATTTAATATTGCTATTTGAAGCATTCCACTGTCTAATAAATCGAAAAGATCAATTATTCATAAGGTAATACATTTCGGCAAAACTTCGGAAAACCATAATGTTCCGATATCGACCAAATTTTGCAAATAAGCTCTTTTTTGTAAATGAAGATATCCGTGAGAATGGTTTTTGGCAACTCGAAAGAAAATTTTTTGCCATTCTTGTATCATTCCCTATATCATCGGCGAGATACAGTATACTGTGTGAACTGTTCTGAACGCATAATCCGCATCTTCGGACTCACGGAATATATTGGAAACAGCATAAAGTCAATAAAAATAAATATATAGCATATTAATTAATATAATCAATATTAATTGAATTTTTACGAAAAT
Source organism: Megachile ligniseca (assembly GCA_945859555.1). Classification (NCBI taxonomy): domain Eukaryota; kingdom Metazoa; phylum Arthropoda; class Insecta; order Hymenoptera; family Megachilidae; genus Megachile; species Megachile ligniseca. Next base: position 2,848,854 of record OX243778.1, read on the forward strand.
GTGGTGATCATCAGAGTCGTCGGTTAAGAAGAATTCTGTGATCAAAGCCGTCGGTCAAGAAAAGTTCTAGGCTAAACTTCCGAAAACCTCCATGCTCCAAATTGGCTGAAATTTGGGGAATGGATTTCTTTTTAATAAAAATAATGATTCCGAGAAGGATTTTTGGCGACTCGAGAAAAAATTTTGTATCATTTGGGTGTCACTCCCTTCTTTACCGACGCAATTATTACCGGCAGGAATAGTTGAGTCAGATTTGAAGGCGATTCTGATGCTATGAAATTGCTATTTTCAATTCTTTTTAAAAGGTATCAATGTATCCAGAGTAGTACTATATGTATAATTAAGTTAGGTTAACTGTTGGGGTGTCCATTGTAGAAAGCGTAGATAACAGTAGATGCAAATACTACGCCGATAAAATAGGGAGTGACACCCAAATGATAAAACATTTTTTCTCGACTCGCCAAAAATCCTTCTCTGAATCATTATTTTTATTAAAAAGAAACTCATTCCCAAAATTTCAGCCAATTTGGAGCATGGAGGTTTTCGGAAGTACAGCCCCCAAATTTTCAAACATGAAACTTCGAATTCAATGTAAAGTCATTTTTCTGACTTTTGAATTAATTACTTTGCAGTAAACTATTGTTTTTTTTATATATTCTTCATATATATTAAATTGCCGCTCTATTTCTGTTGATAAATATAAACTAGAATGTAAAGTTCAATAACAAAGTTTCATTAATTCAATACAGAAATAAGTAATTAATTTGCTAATGGACTTACAATCATTTTCCTGAATGATCATTGTTATTACCATTACAGTTAATTATTATTATTATCATTAATCATGAATTTCGAAAATGCCTACACTTCCAGACTCCCATTTTTCCTAGTCAAAGCAGATTTGAACTCGAATGTACACAAATTAATTAATTACTATGTAAGTAAATGTATTATTTACTCGGCAAAAAGTATTTCTACTCCAATCCAATACAGTACAAACAATTTTCAGTAGATGGCAATATCGTGTTTAACAGCGAGATAAACATTTTTTCTAATGGATAAAAAGAGGACACAGTAATGATCTCAATTTTGACGGATCATTTTGGAATACACTTGCAGCTACAACTGGTCATTATTACTATAATATAAATGGTTAATATTGAGATCATAGTTCAATCACTGTGATGTGCAACGTGCAACTATGGCTCGAGTGATATTTAATACGTCAAGCAGTCGTAAGTCTGTTGATAATATTTTTCTACGGTTTATTAAAAATTATTAGAAGTCTTTAATATAATAATAAATGTTGGTTAAAGCATTTAAATAATTAAATAATTCTATAATAATATTGACATTTTTATCCAATGAACTGTAAAATGATTTTTATAATCTGTAACAGATCAGAATACGCTATGTATTAAAAGTTTATATTGCTTTATTAATTAAATAATTTAAATAAATTTTATGATTTCTATTTCCTTATTTTTAATCTACATTTTACTTAAAAATTGAGTCTGTTGATCGTTTTCAAAATAAAAAAAAGTTTCATAAATTTCGATTTTGTAATGACTATATATTATATTAAGATATCAATTGCAATATCACCTTTGTGCGTAAATGAACTTTACCCTCTCAATACAATATATACGCGATATATATAACAGATAAAAATAAACTTTATTTGGAAGACTAATTATCGACTTGTGATATGTAACAGATTTTAGAGCAAAACATCTGAAGATGCAAGTAGAATTGTACTGCTTTGGTTAGACAAGTTTGTAAGAATTTTATTGTCAGGTTAGATTCATTTGTTTATTGGTGTCTTTAAGTCATTATTCACTGTATACGCACATTATGTAAATGATTCATCACGTATAAGTTACATTTATGTTTACAATCATTTAATATTTATGTAAAATATTGTACACTTCAAAATGTCATATATAAGAAAGATTTATGTTAATTATGAATTGTATGAAATTGTATTTCAAATACTAATATTCTCCTTTAATTACGTTTCTTGATAGTACAGACATTCAAATGGATTTTTCAAAGAGCCTATTCACAAGGAAAGTTCCCAAAAATCACAACACATTATACTGTTGTACCCAGGGAAACAGATCCACGATGGAAAGGTATGTAATTTACAAGTATAAAAACTATGTATAAATATACTAACAAATGGAGTTTTATATATTCAGTAATTTCATTTATATACAAAATTAAACATGTGTTGCAGACATAAGCATGGAAAGATATGTAGATGAAACTGATATTTTAATTGTGGGAGCTGGTCCAGCTGGATTATGTGCTGCAATTCAAGCACGTAAGTTAGCAGAGAAACATGGAAAAGAGCTTAGAATTACGGTTGTCGAGAAATCTGCAACTATTGGAGGGCACATTCTTAGCGGAGCCTGTATAGACCCAATCGCTTTAAACGAATTGTTTCCAAATTGGAAGGAATTGGGTGGACCATTAAATACTCCTGTGACGAATGATAAATTTGCAATTCTCACTGAGAAAGGCAGGATACCAATACCTATTCTTAAAGGAATGCCTTTGTACAATCATGGGAACTATATAGTTAGGTAATATATTAAAAGTTACTTAACTGTACACATTTTTGTTTGCATAATTAAAATATTCCTTTTTGCAGATTAGGTCATGTCGTAGCATGGCTTGGGGAACAAGCAGAAGCTGCTGGAGTAGAATTATATCCTGGTTATGCTGCATCAGAAATACTTTACCACGAAGATGGATCTGTTAAAGGAATAGCCACAAATGATGTTGGTATTGCTAAAGATGGTTCTCCTAAGGATACCTTTGAACGTGGAATGGAATTGCATGCAAAATGTACAATTTTTGCAGAAGGTTGTCATGGTCACCTTACAAAAGAAGTTACAAAGAAGTTAAATCTTCGAAAGGATTGTGAACCTCAAACTTATGGTTTAGGATTGAAAGAGGTAATTAATATAAGTTTATGTGTTTATATTTTGAGTGATAAATATGAGACAGAAAACACTGTTAATAGATCTGGGAAATTAAACCAGAGAAACATGTGCCTGGAACTATCGAACATACTGTTGGCTGGCCATTGAACAAAGATACCTATGGTGGTTCCTTTTTATATCATCTGAATGAGGATACATCTCTTATTGCCATTGGTTTTGTAATTGGCTTAGATTATACTAATCCGTACATAAATCCGTTTAAAGAATTTCAAAAATTCAAACATCATCCAAGTATCAGGTCAATACTTGAAGGAGGAAAGAGGTAAATTTTAATATGAGCAATTTTACTTCTCAATAATGTAAGTCAAGCATCTCACTAATTGCTATTTTAGAATTTCATATGGAGCAAGAGCTTTAGTGGAAGGAGGTTTCCAATCTATTCCTAAACTCCAGTTTCCTGGTGGTTGCCTCATTGGTTGTACAGCAGGATTTCTTAATGTTCCTAAAATTAAAGGAACACATAACGCCATGAAAAGTGGAATGCTTGCAGCGGAAAGTGTGATCGAAGCTATAATAGACGCAGAAACTAACCCGTCACCAACAAAGGGTTTAGAACCAAAAACTTACACTGACAAAATAAAAAATAGTTGGATTTATAAGGAATTAAAAGCAGTGAGAAATATGAGACCAAGTTTTCACACGAGTCTTGGTCTTTACGGTGGTATATTATACTCTGGATTTTCAATGTTAATTGGTGGAAGAGAACCATGGACTTTCTCCCATGGAGGTAAATACAATTTATTAGTTAAATAATATGAAAGATTTATTTAATGGTAATGGTAATTTGTCAGGCCCTGATTACAAAAGACTGAAACCAGCTTCTGAATGCACGAAAATTGAGTATCCAAAACCGGATAATGAAATATCTTTTGATTTGTTATCTTCCGTGGCTCTTACTGGTACAAACCATGAAGGTAATCAGCCTCCTCATCTTACTTTGTCTGACGATACTGTACCAGTGAAGAGAAATTTAGCAGTATTTGCTGGACCGGAGGGACGATTTTGTCCAGGAGGTATGTTTAATACTTACATATGTCATTAATTAATTAGTCAGTTAAAGATGCCTAAAATATATGCAGAATGTTTTAAAAATATGTATATGATCAATACACACTTTAGAAGTGTAACTTCCGTATGTATTGTGGACAGAAATTGGAGAATTTGGGAATTCGGGGATTTGGGGAAATTTAGAAATTTTAAATTTCACTTCAAAATTTTAAATATATTTTTTTAGCTACGTAGTTTTGTTCATCTGTTTTCTATGAAAATAGTAGTGCAGAATCAATTGTTATGGTTCTCAACGTTTTAAACGTGCTTATGCATTTACGTTTTCATAAGAATCTCCTCCCCTCCACGTTTTCTCTCTTCTTTTTCTTCCGTTTCCAATCTTTCATCTCTCTTTCCTCCCACTCTGAGTTTCGTCTGGGTTTATCGAGCGATGTGTCCTTGAACTTGGGCCATCCGAGCACCCCTCACGGCTAGACTACCCTCAACCAAGCTCGCTTCTCGAATTCAAAGTGCTGCGGCCAACAACCCTACCATAGAATACCATTTTGTTCGTGCCTAGAAACGCAGACATTAACTTCGATACGTATATGTTACAGTGAATGTATTCGCAAGCAATGAAACTTGAAACTTTTATTAATAGAAGCGTATTTCTACACCTGCTCAGACGAAAATGCATCGGTTTAAATCAACACTTCCGCTAGCAAGTGTGCATACTAACCAGTATATTACATGTATTTAATCGTACAACGTGTATGTATATTGAACGTTCTTTTAGAAGGATGAACGTTACTCTTATACTTGCAAGCATTTTATTATTATTTTCATGTTTTACTGTTATGATATTTTCTTATCTAACTAGTTCAGTAATCTATTAGACTATAGTTCCATTTTTCCATTACACTACTAAGCTACTATATCACTGTTTTAATATTTTACTAATTCACTATTTCTACTATACATATAACTATACTATTATACTGCTATTATACTATACTACTATCGTTTACTATTTCACTTTACTTCTACCTCACTCTTCCATTGTACTGTTGTATTATCGTACTACCGTTTTACTATTCTGGTTTCTATTATTTTATTATTCCAATATATTGTGCTGTCATTTTACTAGTTTGCTATTTTACCATCTTACTACTCTACTATATTATTATTTCATTATGTTATTATTATAATATTATTACCTAATTATTTCACTACATTATTATAATATCATACTATTGTTCTCAATCATTTTATTATTCCATTATACTACTGTTCCACCATTTTACTATACTATTTAAGCAAATGGAGTTTTAAATTTATAATCTATTTTGATACGATTATATTGATTATACATACAGTAAATCTTTTATTAGTATTACCGAAAATTTGAAAACTATTTTCATTATTAATACTAAATATGTACTAGTTTAATTAACAGTTTTATTCTAACGTTCAAACTTTGTTTTATAACGAATAACAAATATTATATGACAGGATAAAAGGGAAGTGGAATTCAATAATGTCGAACAAAAGAATTTATCATTAACCACGCGATATTGCTTTTAAGTAAAATTATTAGGGTGCTGAAGTAACGGAAATATAAATGTTTCCCTTGTCATTCTTAATATTATTTTTCTTCCGTTATGAAGCGAGCTTTTCGCTCCCTCAGACTCGTCGTCGGGGAAAGAGGGAGGAGTCTGATAGGGAGTTGTATTCCTACAGGATAACTCGACTCGAACGTCTGGATTCTGGTGGGGGACAGTTTATCGACTGTCTGGCTCAGGGTAGGGATTTGACCTTCGAAACGAAACTTGGTGTATTTTTTTTTTTTATTCAAATCGATCTAGAATTTTGTTAAAAATGAAGCACAATAATGTAGTGTACACTCGGATGTAACTTACGTTTCCTAAGCTTTCAATTTTGAGGGATCTATATGTAACTTGAAATCTTTTATATTTTCAAATTTATGATTTAAAATTTCTCAATATTTAAGTGCCACACTCTAAGTTTCCAAATTAATGAAAACCCAAACTTCCAAAGTCCTAAAGTTATGATTCCAAATTTTCAAATTATTAAATTCAAAAATTTCCAATTCTTCAAATTTGTAAAATTTTAGTACCCAAAATGTAAATTTTTACAACCCATGTTTCTAAATATTCAAATTCTCAAATTCATAAGTTTTGAACTGCTGAACCCTTAAAATTCCAAATTTCTAAATTTCTTCAATTTCCAAATCTCTAGATTCTCAAATCTTCAAATTTTAAAATCTCCGAATTCCTCAATTTAAATAAAATAAATTATTATACAATTTTTGTCGTAGAAATTTTAAAGAATTTTGTAAGTAATACTTTACTAGTTAATTAAAGTATTATTTACTGTTATGTTTTATGCATACTGTGTTGTTTAATAATTTTTCAATTTCATTCTTGGAAAAGTTCGTGAACCTTTCTGCAATATATCGCAAGCTAAAAATATAATTAATATTCAGTAGAATATTACAAGGTAAAAAATGCAGTCAGGCAATGGAAAGTTATTTTTAAAGAGATAACGAAGAAATACACTATTATGTCTTGTAAGCATTTGATTGCATAATAATTCCTTATTTTTAATCCACATTTACTGTTTCTTTTCTAGGTGTATATGAATTTGTACCACTAGAATCTGGAGATGGAGAGAGACTACAAATCAACGCTCAAAATTGTATTCATTGCAAAACTTGTGACATTAAGGACCCAAGTCAGAACATTCACTGGGTTGTTCCAGAAGGTGGAGGTGGTCCCGCATACAATGGAATGTAAATCACACTCGTATAGTCAATTGTTAAAGTTTGCTTAATCTGATAGAAGCAAACTATATTTTTTTACATTAACCAACTGCATTAAAACTAAACTAAAACGTGAAAAAGTACAGTAATGAAATTTATAACGCGTAAAATCTATTTTTTTACTTTCCAATATACCAGAGTATTTAATTAGAATCATGAAACTGACAAGCAAGGTGTTTAAATATTTTTGTATTATAATAAAACATTAAAAGTGTAAATTTTGAACTGCATTGCTATTATATTCGCAATATTAAATAGGAACTTTCAAGTTTAAATTTGAATTTGAGAACAACTATTTGTTTTCTTAACATACTGGATAACGTGGGTCACCCACATCTCAAATATAATATTATTGCACAATTAATAAAAAGGGAGGAAGAAAATTTTAAATATCGGGGTGGAAGGTATAAATTTGGAAATTAATTATTTAATTTAATTTATTTATTAAATTAACTATTTAATTTAAAATATGTAAAAATGATTCTTCCTTAAGCAAATAAGTATAAAAACTGTAAATTAGTTTAAAAATTATTTTTTTTTACGGAAATAAAACATGTAACTTAATCATTGACAATTACCTGCGTTCACTGCCACAATTTTATTTACAATATTTGTTATCTCATTCATTCAATTGAGTGAGAAATTTAATATGATGAGACAGTCTATTTTTAAAAAACATGTATTTTTTATACATCTTTACTAGATCGAAAGAGTTTGTAAATGTAATATACATGAATTAATAATATAAATTTATAGAAACGTGATTTGAAATTGAAGATTTTTGTATGTGCATTGTAACTGAAGTTTATGTAACAATATTAAATAATAAATAAATGATATTTCTGTTACTTTTATGATGTTGAATGTTGCACCTTTTCAGTAAATATATTTATTGTTATTGTTAATAAAAAAGGTTTATAGTGGTAATCTCTTATGTTCGTTTTATCAGCAGGAAGCTCTAAATAACTGTGCAGTCTAAACTATTGATTGGCGATTTATCAATCCTTATCACGTGCCAATAATTTAATACTACATTCATAGTGGTTGCGTCTCACGTACGTTAGCTTATTCAATTCGCAAGTTCAAAGGATTAGATTTGAAATTTTCCTCAAGTTTTCTGGAAGAAGGAACACTTAACTTGTGAATATTAATTTTTTCTAAAATACAGAACGGTTACTGCTGCTATTGAGAATTGCGATCGTTATAAGCATGGTCTAATAATTTTTACTTTTAACGTTGAGAAGCAGAATAAATTGAAAGAGAAATTTATTAACGATCTTTTACTTATTATTTTTAAGTTACACCTGTTCAATCCGCCATTTTTAAATATTTAATTTGATTTCCTTTTCTTAAGCTTCTTATCAGAACTATATGCGGTGAAAACGTTGGTTTTGAGAAAGCTCTTCATAAATTTTTAACAAAATATTTCTACTTATACATATTGTTTCTAAAAACATCTTTCTTTTATTAGCTGTTTTTTTGTTTCTAAATGGTTTATTTATATTTCGCCTGGATTATCCCAAACGATTTCTTTTGTCTCTGTATTTCACTTTGTTTGCCATTTGTCTTATGTCCTCGATATTTTTCCAAACGCTTTTCTTTTTCTTTTGAAGTCTCTCTATTCCCAGGTTTTTCGTATATTTTTTCTTTTTTCTTTGAAGTTTCTTTGTTCCTAACTTCTCGTTCTCTTTTCGGCAATGTGCTTTTCTTCGCTTTTTTTTGTATCTATTGTTTTCAACTGCTTTAAATGTAGAAACATTTCGACTTCGTTATAAATATTTATGTTATCTACGTTATTACATTATTTGTTAATCTTTTGTCTAAATCACTTTTTTCAGTTACACTTTCATATTTTACAAATGTTCATTTATATCTCTTCTTGCTGTTTCCATTTCTATTCAGAGCTAGCATTACTTCAAACAATCTTGCGATTCAAATTTCGAACAAAAAGATATTTATGAAACCAGAATAAATGTATGGAAACTTATTCGGATAATTAAAATAACGAGCAATTCGAAATTCTAAAATAACACACGTAATTTCTAGTGAAAATAAAATCTTTTTCTCCTCAAAAACTTTGATTATAAAATCTATGAATAAATTTTCATTCAAAGAAGAAATTATTCTTGATTCTCAAGTATCTTCATTTTATTCGAAACTTTTCTCTTAAAATTATTTTAAATTTTCAACTCTGTTGTTGCTATAGTTATATTTGCGCTATTGACGTCAGAGTTTAGTTTGTCAGGTCGTTCGTCCACGAAGCACCATATGATAGACGCGTACACGTAGCGTATACTATACCTTTCCTTTTCTTTTGTTATCTCTCTCTCTTTCTCTTTATGTCTCTCACAATTACGTGAACGGACGTCCATTGTTTTGGATGACGCGTGTATGACGATTCGTGGACGAACAACCTCAGGCTTATCCCTTGGCACCGTTTTACCGATAGAGTTTGCTAAGCTCTGTCGATTGACCTCTCAACTTGTGAGAGGTGTACAGATAGACAATGAGATGGATCAAGATGGACAAACCACTGTGCATTAGTAGCTTAAATTTATTAAATTATATTTAGGATTGAACGATTTGCAAGTGACTTTCGATATACGGGGTGTTAAAAGAAGCGTTAATATTCAAGGGTAGACTAGAAGGGTAGATTAAAAGAAGTTCTAGTAAACGTGACTACACAACTGATAAATAACTTGAAGATTTAGTAAACATAATTCAAAATTATAAGCAAATTTTTATTCAAGTTACTCAACTGACTTGCTTTTAATTATACGTGTAAGTAGCATGTCTAATATAATATCTTAATATTTTTTCTACTGTAATATGAGGTTTCCGTACACGTTTTGTAACAAAGAATGATCACACAGAAGAATGTTTTATATCAACACAAACAGCTATCAAGCACTCAAATGTGTACTTAAATTATTATCTACTTAATTTAAATTAGTTTTCATCCATTGAACCTTAATCACACTAGTTTGGAATTATCAACGTTCCAAAATTTCGTCGATAGCCACAAAATAAAGTTTTCACCGCACCGTCACAGACATTAATCACACGATAGAACTCTAACGAAAATTATTCATAGATGTTTTAGAAAGTAAAATTGCAAAAACTGTTTCGTGGAAGAATAGTGATCCATATTACTGTTCGAAGGGAAGTTTCAAAATGGAGCAGTATTGCGCCCTTACAATGATGGACGTAAGAAGTTGTGCTAGTTGTTTCCTTAATTATACACAAGACTTCTTGTCAGTTTGAAAAAGCGTCTTTCCGAAGGGAGCAAATGAATGTGCACTTTCGTTGCAACCTACCAATTTGCATTTTTAATGTAAATGGTACGTAATACGTTTCTAGGGAAGTCTACAATGTTATCTTCGTTTTTTTTTTCGCTTCTTTTTTCGTTAGCAATGTAATTGCTAAGATTATCACAGATTGTATGAGCATTAGAATTTTTATGATGCAGTGCAGATAATTGTATTCGATCGATAAGCAATTTGAAAGAACGTTTTAGTTCAGTTTCTATTTCCAGCAAAATGGTGTTCAGTACGCGGTGGTCGTTCGAGCATGTTTCATTACAACTAAAGAGACTTAAGCGTAAGTTGGCTCGCAAATTAACACGTTCATACAGTAAAAATGACCATCCGTCTGTAATCCTAATTAATTGGAATAATATTATTTACTTTTGTATTATATTTAAGAAATATTTTAAATTTTATAAATCCCGAATTTAACAAAATTTTGCTTCCTATAAGGTATACCTAACCTTCTGAGTGGTCCTGTAGGGTTAGGAAGAACAATTAAATGACGCCAAAAAGTATCATCAGTCACCCGGTTGAAATCAGTCTACGTCTGATTGGTGCATGGCCAACTTCTTCCTATCGGATTTTGAAATATATCGTTTGGTCAGTAATAATGTCTACGATCCTGATATTTCAATATTGGTACTGCATTAATCATATTAAAACAGATTCCTTACCGGATTTGTTAGACGGCTTATGCGTTACTTGTTCGAATACTCTTCTTCTTGTGAAATTTCTTATTATTTGGTCTCGCAGGCGGTAAGATATACACTTTCATTTTTTCTTGAATTACTTTCGTTCAAATTATTATCCCAACTTATATCTATATGTATTAAAATTTTCATCATTATTCGCATAATCAGATAAATATTTTTTACATTCTTTGATATTTTTGTTTTGTGAAAATCAAAAAGATATGGGACGTATTATTAAACACGTCGCAATTAATGTATTAAGGCGGTGATATATCAAGTTGCACAATATTGAATTTCATAGACATGAAATTTTTATAAATTATAATATTCATTAGTAGCAATGAAAACGTAATTAGGATTAAATTTTAATTTTCTAGAAAAACTGACTAAGCTTGTCACAAATATAATCAAATATATAAAATATAATATCTGCAGAATATTTTATGAGTTCATAAAACATTTTTTAAATGACAATTTATTTTAGTCGTTATTATAGCACAAGATCAGTATTTATTTTATAGTGTCATAAATGTCACTTCTCTCGAAGTGTTTATTACATTGTAATAAAAAACGGCTTTTACACTTTAGAATGACTATTCATATGATTCACTATCTTAATTTATGGCGAAAATAATGAGAGTAAAGTGGTAACGTACCCGGCATTAAGCCGCTGCCACGCTTGATATTTTTGCGATAGTTACTATATAATTGTTATACATATTGTTCATAAAAACGGTATAATACTTATAGGATACATACAATACACTATAATAAGTAGTTAAAAGGTTTTAATTAATGACACTGAAATTATTTTCGCATATTAACATCACGATTAACTTTTTAATAATTTTCAATAATTACAAAAAATGTTTCACATGTTTTCCTCCCCTTTCCATACAGGGCTTGGTATTTTCTTACAAAGTCGCGAACTCTCGGAAATTCTCTATTGAATTGTTTGACAAACATGGTGGATTAGCTTATGTAATTCTTCTAAACCATTTATTGGCGAAATATACTTTTCCTTTCAAAGACTCCCATAAAAAGAAGTCCAAAGGGTTTAAATCGGAGGGTCGCGAGGGTCATTCAACTGGTCCACCACATCCAATTCATCTTTGACCGAACACTGAGTGCTCTATCGCATTACAAATAAAATGAGGTGGGGCCATGTCGTGTACCACATCGATAATTTCTCTCCAAAAAGTATGTCGTTTAAGTACTGAAATAATGTATTTACCAAGGAAGTGAAATAAGCAGCACCGGAAAGCCGATTTGGGAGTATTACAGGGTCAACGAGATAATCTTCCATAATACCCATTCAAACATTTAACGAAAAACGGTTTTGGTGATTTGTTTGAATAAATGCGCGAGGATCCTCTTCTGTCCATATCATTATGAAAATTTGTAAATTCATTCTGCATTAATACAGCAGCACCAGTTAAAATGCAGGATATGAAATTCGGATTCGAAGCATATATTACTAGTAGCTATTGTGAAAATTTTATTCTTGCTTAACAATCCGGTGGAGTGAGTGCTCGCATTCGTTGAATATGAATAAGGTAACTGCTCATGAAACAACATCTCCGAACAAGAATAATGCCAATTCTTACGGTATCGGATATTCTTCTTACGTTTGTTCCGGGATTTTCTTCTACAATTATTAAAATGCGATTCTCCCTAGTAGTCAATACAGATCTAGGTTTACCAGAGTTTCAATAGCAAGTTTCAGATGAGCCGCATTCGAAAGGGTGTTGGTAAAGATATCGAAACAGCGTGTGAGTGGGAAATCTTCGATTAGGAAACTTTTCCGTGCAAAGGCGTCGTGCAGCTAAAGCACTCCCATTAGCACGATCGCATATAAAATGCTCTGCCATTTCTTTATTACAGTAATACGCTGACATTTTCAGCACGGTACTTTGCAACTGTGTAATACTAAATAGATCCGCAATCGCCGGTTGCTGACAACTGACTGATTGCCGATGAAATCTTCTGTCATGAAGTATGTATGGAAATTGAATAAGGACATTCAGAATACAGTTTATAAACACTGAAGTAATATCGCATGCGATAATAGAAGCCAGTGTGTCAATCACATTGCGCACGTACAAGAGTATTTGTATATCAGAAACGGTTGACCTTTTGATCTATATGTTTTACTCGACATTTTTTCTTATCCTTTTTTCACAGTGTTCTACGTACCACCTAAGCGTTAATTTTTGTTAACATCCTGTGTAATTGTTACAATATCTCTTTCAATTTTGATTTTCTATGCTGAGAACTATTATTAACAATTTTTAAGTTTTTCAATCGAATTACGTCAAATAAAATCGTATCGAATTAATTCGAGTTGAATAGAATCGCGTCGAATATAATCGTGTCGAATTGAATCGTGTCAAGTCGAAAGACGTCAATTTAAATTATAATAAATCACATCGCGTCGAATCGTATCGATTTGAGTCGCATTGATTCGGATCCGGTTCGATTAAAATACGTTGAACCGAATTGTGTCGATTTGAATTGCGCTAATTCCAGTCGTGTCGAATTGAATCGCGTTCAGGTTGATCTCCAATCGTCTTCACTCTCCTTTGGAGATGTGCGACTGAGAGAATTATTACTGGGCTATTTGTGTCCTTTGGTGTCAGCTTCAACTTTGCGTCAATTTCTGTTAAATGCTTTGGTGTATGGTTTCTACAATGCCTCTCCACCATTGCTAGAAGAGTAGACTCAAGTTTCGGAAACACCCCGACATCAGAATCCCTCGTTGAGTGATTTTGCGCTCACGGTACAATTATTTACATCAGCTTCAACTTGATATCCACTTGATCTAGAAAACTAAAATTTAATCTCGATTAGCTTGTCATTAGCAATTAAAAGTTATCATAAACTTAGAAATAATCCACTACTGTAAGATTCAATATTATGCAATTTGTAATGCACGGCTTACTAACGAGTATACTTATTTCATTCCTCGAAATAATTAAGGTAAGATATACAAGGTATCGTGGAAATAGAGAAGTATGCAAGATGTGATTACTATTAACAATGAAACGATGATAATTGAAAGAAGATACTGATTCGAGTTTAATGTCCTCTTCACAGATTATAAGTGCACGAAAATGACCGTGGATATTGTTTTACGCAGAGTTGTTTCGGAAATTTTGGCAATAATGGCGGAAGATTGGACTAATTGTAAATCCGAATGGAATCTGGAAGCAATGATAGATAAAGCTACGTTGTCGTATCGTATTACGAGGATTATGCTTGTATCGTTTTCAAGCAGTATAACTCTATATACATTGGGTGTATTTTTCGGTTCCGATGATGACGATGGAACATCGAATCCCAACGAAAGGAAATTTGTATTGAGAATGGAACTTCCATTCGAAGCGACAATTTCGCCTATTTACGAAGTTATTGTAATTGCTCAAATCATTGCGCAGGCAACATTTACTCTGATGGCAGCAATGTTAATGACCCTTAATGCAACATTTGTGAGTTAATTTTTATTTTCTGGGATTATGTTTTTTAACTTTATTATTCGATTTTGAAATTATATTTTGCCGATTCCAGGTACTTCATTTAGCCAGTCAAGTCGACATAGTATGCGAAAGATTAACGCAAATATTAAACGATAATAACGAAGAAAAATCACGTGTAGTCATTATAAAAAAAATCATTTTAAAACATCAGAGGATTTTAGATTTATCTAACAATGTCGATTATGTGTTAACATTCATATCATTGATACAATTTTTCTTTAATACCGTGGTCATTTGTTTTATAAGCTACATTCTTGTAACTGTGAGTAAATTTAATTTTTGCTTATGTTTTTTTTTAATACCATCAACGATTATATTTGTACAGCGTCTATTTTAGTCATTAAATACTGACAAAGCAGCAATGATCATATCAAAATGTTTTCCTTATTACGTCGTCATTCATGTGGAGGCGCTTATACTTTGTTACACGGGCGAATATCTCACCACGAAAGTAAGATAGTAATTTTATTATTTACAAAAAGAACTTTTTATATTCATTACTGATTCGTCTTTTTCATAGAGTAAAAACATCGGCTGGACGGCGTACAATTCTAATTGGTATCAATTAAGCATTCGTGAATGCCGCGCTCTTTTGTTGTTGATATTACGTTCTCAAAGGCCTATGACATTAACAATTGGAAAATGTATTAACCTTTCATTAGAGACTTTTGCTAACGTAAGAATCTCCTTTATATAAGATATTAAAAATATCTTTTTAATTTTTATTTTTATTTTTCTTTAGATTAATTTATTAAAATTTAACAGGCAACGATTTTCAATCGAAGTTAGCATCATTTGATTCAGTAACAATTTACTATACTTAGACTATTTTTTGCAAAAGGCACTATCCTATTTTAATTGAAATTTTATTTCATCAAAATTTATAATTAAAATTTTATCACAAATTTTACAAACATTTCCAAAGAATAAAATAATTCGACTGTTTGAAGAGGAAACACTTTTCTTCTTTAGTCGTAGATCACAAATTTTTCTTTCACACATAATGCCGCATTTACGTTAGATTTTACGAACATTTCAGCGTGGAGGCGGCTTCAGATTTGATCTGTTGTTAAACACTATACTTTGTTTTATAGATGTTAAAAACGTCTGCTTCGTACGTTTCGGTACTGTATGCAGTGGAATAAGATGCGAAGAAGAAAATACTTTTATAGTAACGATGAACGTAACACAAATGTGAATAGACTCGATAATAGTGTAAATAAAATACCAACAAACAGTGATTCATTTTTTAAATTTTTCATCACTTTTCCTACAAAAATGCATATATTTTTAGAAGCATGCATTTGTTTAATTTTAGAACCTTCCTTTACTATCTTCAAAATATTTATTTCCTTTTTTTCTAAGACATCAATTGTGTAATTAATTTGTTATGTGAGTTAGTAATAAACTTCTGGGTCACGGCTGACCCACCGTCTTTCGATAGTTATATTCATAATCATTTTTATTCCCAAAATTATACTGTTTCTTTAGGTATTTTCCAATATTTTATTACCTTTTAATTTATAAATATAAATTAAAAAATTCTACACTTTTTGCATAATTAGTCAATTTTTAATTTAGTATTTTAGTATTTAGTATATTTAGTATTTAGTATTTTAGTATTTTTAGTTAAATTTGAACATTTAGATCTTATATTAAGCTTGCCACAATGTACAACTATTCGAAATAATTTTTAAGATTCTTAAACCTATTAAAATCACAATGAAACTTTTCGAATATCAACGTTTTTATAATTTTGTTGTATTTACTTCGGTGAAAATTGTTAACACACTGGTTATGTAAGAAATGTATTTCTTTTTTTAACTCAACATTATGTTCTCCCTTCACGAACCATACATTTGTAGAACAATTTTTCCTGCGCTCTTCAAACTTCGAAATCTTCCCTAACCTATCATTCCAGTCATTTATTATGCATTCGCGTGTCGTACATGTCTCCATATATTTTGAATGCACTTCGTCCATTGATCGTCGAATTTGCAACAGTACTTCGACTACTTTTATTCCAAGCAAGCTTACGATTATTATACAATATTATTTGTAGTACCATTGTCTTGCATTAGGGACAGAGAATTGTTCTACGAAGTTTAGTCTATGATAAGATATTGTACAAGTACGTCGGTCGTTTTGTGACAGGGGCGAAGGAATTGATAGGATGATTTATATGTAACACAATTTTGTTAAACATAGTGTAAATTTGTACCAAATGACATTGCCGACCACACTTAGCCCATCGGTTAGATATGCCCTCCACTTTGTTGGCATTTGGCCAGGAACACCATTACCAGGGTTGCATAAAGTTTGTTGGATAACAGCTATGGTGTTACTACAAACTTATCAGTATAAATACATTATACAACATTTTAAAACTGATAGTCTTTTGGAAATGATAGATAACTTGAGTATTGCTATGCCCTTCAGTCTTGTGTGTATTAAATTGATCGTTGCTTGGAGAAATCACGGGTGAGTGGCTTTGTCAAACAATATAATATTCTATTTAATTCTTTTACTTTGTCAAAGATTAATAAATAACAGAATTATTAGATACATTTGTTATT
This sequence comes from Megachile ligniseca, assembly GCA_945859555.1. Classification (NCBI taxonomy): domain Eukaryota; kingdom Metazoa; phylum Arthropoda; class Insecta; order Hymenoptera; family Megachilidae; genus Megachile; species Megachile ligniseca. The sequence goes on from OX243778.1 coordinate 2,865,806, forward strand.
TCTCGTGATTTCCGTTTTTTATTGTATCTCTACAAAATGTTGCAAGTTAGCAATATTATATGACTTTTATTTAAATAAATCTTTTCAGTAAAAAACTTTTTTATTGTTATTTTTTTTGTGAAATTTTAAAACGTATTATACTGTAAAATTGAAAATATTATTTTTTAACTAAACATATGTGACAATTGTGTTACGTGTTAGTAACTATTTGCTTGATAAACTTTTAATTTATAATACAGATAAAGAAGAGACAATAATACAAAATAATACATAAAAGATGCGATATATTTAAATAAAATAAATTTCATTGAATTTTTTTGTATTTTTCTGAATGCGTACTTGAATAATTTGATTATTTAATTACTATACAATTATTGTATACTTTAGAATGTTTCAAAATAACGTTTCCTAAAATATACTATTTTAAAATAGCATACTCAAAAATAGAACATTTCAAAACAAATAAATTTCAATTCGAAAAAAGCTCGTTTACCTATTACTATATTTTTCACTTCCTTATTCTCACTCGTGAGAATCGGACATATAATATTTTGTTTTCAATCGAAAAAAATCGTGCAACAAAATATTAAGAAAATAATACTTAACTTATTTATTGTTTCAAGCGTGCTCCGTGACATTTTATCAACAATAGAGGAAGATTGCAAGAAATACGCTTTCATCGATACAAATAATCTGATACAGAAAACTGCAAGTCTTTCTGTGTATTTTACAATCATGGTTATATCCAGTTACGTACTGTCGGCAGCTTTCTATCTAACAGGCACATTGACAATGGACACCAATAACAACTCAACAAGGCGGCTTCTTTTTCTGATGGATTTGCCTTTTGATACCAGCGAATCACCCACTTACGAACTCGTCGTATCCGCACAATTTCTTCATATGGTTACATCCGCCTTCACGTTTGGTGCGTTCAGTGCTCTTCTCTTAATGGCGGTGAGTATGAATATTGTATGGGTCCGTTTCCCCTGTGGTTCTTGTTCAAAAAGAAAATCAAAGCTCTTAAAAGAAATGTAATCTTGTAGATATATAGATGTAATCTTATAGAAATATAATCCTACAGATATGTAGATATTAGGGTGGCTCACAACATTCTTTTTTCCCTCTCAACTCTCTAAAAACTTAGTATATGCTGTAGCAAAAATCCTTATTTATGTCGATAGTAAATTGCTTTGAGTGACCTCTTAAATTTTTGAGATCAAACTTTAAGATGATTTTTTTACATGTATACTAACTTTTCAGAGGGTGAGAGCAAAGAGAAAAAATTTGTTTGAGCTACCCTAATATTTCTTGAAAAGAAATATAATATGACGTAAAGAAATTTTATAAACTTCTCGTTAATTTTCAATTTCTTATTAATACTGCAATTATTTTAAAATCTAATTTGTTGTTCATAGATCATGCATGTGGGCTGTCATGTCGATGTGATGTGTCGGGCGATGATGGATGATCCTCTTAAAACCAAAGAACAATTAAACTTTTTTATTAATAGGCACAAAGAGATTATTCTGTTCGTAGACAAAATTGAGAAACTTTTTACCTATATAGCTCTTAGTCAACTTGTGTCGAACACTCTGATTACTTGCTGTGTGGGATATCTTATTGTAATGGTAATATCCGTTTATAATTATATTTGTTATGTTTACATGTACAAAGTGTCCCATTTAAGTTGACATTGTAAAAACTCTCGAAGATGTGTAATTTAAGAGAAACAAACTGCACGTGTCCTTTAGTATTTTGAGTGGGAAGTCAAATAGCATTACTAATTTTTTAATGCATGGGCGTCTTCGAGGTTATTTCAAGGTCATTTTGTCTTTTTTTATGCATGACTTTTGTTTGATACATTTTGTTGTAAGTTCAATATTGAACTAAGTGCTAAGTGTTATTATTTCTTTAATTATACTATTTTATAAACTTGATAGACGTTTCCTATAAATTTCTATGCACTGAATATGAACTTAAAAATCATTTTTCAAAATGATCATTTAAAAAAAAAGAATACTAATAGTTACTTGATTGTACTTTGCGTTAAATGATTCTATGAACTTTACCAAAACAATGATGTAAATTGTTAATATATTATAAACATTTGAATATGTTTAAAGAAAGCTTAAATCGAATACAGCACTTTAAACACACGAATCAGTTTGTTAAGAAATTTGCAGGTTTAACAGAAAATCTAATTATGACAAAAATCAATTTGGCTTTTAAAATCTTATAAGGAAGACACTTTTATGTATCTTGTTTTATAAAACAACAATTTATCAGGTTTATAAAATTTTAAAAGTTAAATTAAAAACTTGAGCTCTGTATCGCAATGTGTAATTAAGCAAAGAGTATTTGGGGAAAGAAATATAAGATAACTTTGTTCGTCTCAAAATTGTTGAATAACGAATGTTTGTATACTATCGTAATTATTATCATTGTCTCTTCTGTATAAAGCAATACAAGAGAGACAAGGATCGTCCATATTTGTCCAAAGTTTCTTAGTTTTCCCGCACGAGGTCGCCAACATGAATTTGAATTCGCACCATAACTTCTTGTTGTCTTGTAGTATTTGCAGAATATATTTTAGTCACTGTAAAGTTAAAATTCAGCTGACTTCGTAATTAAAAAAATTCTTAAAAATTGTAATTGTTCGAAAATTGAGTTCTTACATAAAACAATAGTATATTTCTTCAATTTTTTGTATTTTTAACTGAACATGTACATGATTGCTTTCATATACAATGTATACTATACAATACATTATGTGTATAATCCTTGTATACGTTCACTAACCTAATTAGATTTATTTAACCCAAGGTTAAATATATACAATATTTATATGTTTACAATATGTCAATTACAACATTATTTTATTCGAGAGAGGTCATAGAATAATCTCATGTAAAATGTAATAAAAAAACTCTCACTGTTTCAGCACAAGATATAAAATTGAAAATTTGTATTTTTTATCCAAAATCACACTTCTCAAAAAAGTGAAATTGATGATAAGAAATGTTTTTCAGGATAAAAAATTGCAAGAAACGTCTACGAGTAATATAAATTCAAAATGTCTGTTGAATAATATAATATCGAAATAACAAAACAGATGCATTCACACGAATGTCATTTAAATTGATAAAGAAATGTTAATAAAACGTCCAAATTCTCTTGTTCAATGTTTTTAACATGTAATTTACAATATGAAGATAATTACGTTACTTCCCTGCCATAATTTATGTAAAATTCATATTACAGTCGATACACACCGTGAATGGACCTGCGCTACTAATCAAATCCGTTCTGTTCTACGTTGCTATTTGCTTAGAAGCATTCATATATTGTTTCGCTGGAGAATATCTCAGTATCAAGGTAATTTATTCGTTCACACAGCGCTTCTTGTGTTGTTGATTTCCCGCGTTCAATGGTGTACACAAGTATAATTGTCTTTCTCAAACATAATTTGTTTACAAATATATTCCATTCTTTTTCAAAATCTGAAAGATAACCATACAATAAATTCATTTGATTACTCTTATTGGTCATACAAAAATTAAGAATAATTTAATTATTCTTGTTGGTCAAAATTTTACATATAAACAACCTGTGGTAATTTAAGTGTAGATGCACCTTTTGCACCCCCGTCAGGTACGGTCCTGTATAATGTACACGGATTCGTCTTGTATAATAGGGCTTAGATAGAAGAAATATTTTAGAATCCAAAACAATTGTTTAACAGTAAAAAATACCTTTTCATAAACACAAATGGTATTAAATAAAGAAAATACAATATAAAAATAGATGGAATGAATAAACACTAAGATGTTTACATATACAACCCCTTTTCGGGAGTTACACTAGTTGTGAGCACCCCGGTACAATTTCTTTTATGTTCTTATATTATTTCTTTTTTACTCTGTTTTCTTCGCATTTTTCTTTTTTCTGAGGTCCTCAACAGTTAGAGGAACTGATGATGCAGAAAACTGCATTTATATTTATAGAAAAATAAGGTATAAACCTGACTAACCAGACTAAACCAAATATACTTTTTTCTTTATTTTATTAAACCGATTTTTGTGCGAAAAGTGTGTAAAGTGAATTCCGGTTAGTATGGTTTTCCAATACATATTTGAAGTGTCTAGAAAAAATCTGTTTGTTTTTAGAGTAAATTGATTGGTGATACGGCATACGAGTCTGCTTGGTATGATTTGCGTCCGAATGAAAATCGACTCCTGATACTCTTGATTTTAAGATCTCAGAAAGGATTTACGTTTACTTTTGGAAAATTTTCGAGCCCTTCGTTGGAGAGCTTTACCAGCGTAAGCCACATATATTTTCATTTAATAATTATAATCATTTATGTTCATAACACATTTTCACAAGTACCTGTTTCGTGTATTAATGAAATATTTTGGGAATTGCTTTCGTATTTTCAGAAAGTATAGTATACTTTTTTCATATTTTGTATTTGATAATACAAAAAAAGTAAGTAATGTATTAGGGGAAAATGGAGTATATTTTATTATTTTATTATCTTTTGTATCTGATAAAATACAGAATTTTCGAATATGTAATATTGGAGGAAAATAACCAAATATGAAATACTAAGATTAGACATAATATTTTCATGAAAAACAAGCAAAAAGTAGTTTCATTTATCTTCCTGATTAAGGCTTTCTATTAATTACTAAAAGCGGTTTCTATTACTTTCTATTAATTATTGCATTTGGTAATATAATCGCATTTTCTATTGTACAAATTAAATAAAAAGATAGTTATAAATAAAAAAAGTGGAAGACATTGATTTATTTGCCTTTCCTATTTAAATAAATATTCATTTTTTATAATAAAAATGAAATTTTGGCAGGTTATTTTAAAAGTTTCCCAAGTGTTCTATGCTACTTTTTTCAACTTCCAACTTTTGACTATTTTTAAATGTTTTATTATAATTTCAAGACATTTAAATTTTTACATAGTTAACCATTAACATATGAATATAAATTTGATCTTTTTCGAATATGAGTTGTGTTGTAACATGTACCTTTATTTTTTAAATTAAGTTTTTAAAATCAGATATTCCATAGTAAACACGGTTATCCTATTTCACATTTGGTTATTTTTTTGAATAATAATTAATTCTTCGTTTCATATTGTTGCAAATATATCGCACAAATTCTTGTATGATGTTAAATGACTACTAAATTCGATAATAATAAATTATCAACGCGAGTAATAAATTTTGTAATTAAAAGAATTATTGAATATATTTCTTGTCTTTGGTAATTATTGTTTTTTATTTTGCCTGTTTAAAGTTTGGAATAATATATCATTTCTCTGCGAGAAAGTTTTATTAGCAGTTAACATTTATTGTTATTTTTTACTAACGTTACTTATAAGTGTTTAAAAATGCATTCTGTCTAAAATTGAAAGAATCAGGCAACAAAGGTTTACCTACATGCTACACGTACTTCATATCGTTAATAAACATTTTTTTGAATTTAGAAGCTTCATAACTTTTCTATTATAAATTAATAATTAATTATATGTTATAACACTTACATAGGGTAAATGTATCAATTACGGAGCGTTTGTATTAGAATATTCTCATAAAAAAATACACGTCAATAAGCATAAACAAGATTCTATAAATTAACTGTAATTATTAATAAATAAGATTGAAAATAATAAACGACAATTTCAGTATGTTACAATGATATAAATATTTATCAAAAACGCACATTACAATTTCAATGATTTTGACAGAAATTTTTATCCAAAACCTTAAGAAATTCTTATTAAAATATTTCATACAAATCAGTTGTAAACGCTATCTTCGTATAAATTGCATATTACATCTTCAAATCGCCAAATCTAGTACAAAATGAATGAATTCAACACATACAAACTTTTTATTTTTATTTTTGAGTAAATTCTGTAATATCGCGAGATTTTCACGCTTGTCCGTAATACGAAGCCCCCAAGCAGCTATTTGCCATAACCTCACGTTCATTCCAAGCTCCAGAAGTGAAACGTGCGCCCTGTGTTATCAGCCAAATAATAATGTATTTAATTTTCATTAAATTATTTACCACGAAACGACAGCATTTAGAACAAAATCGTCATATTCCATAAAAGCTAGGTTAGGGAGCGACATTCAAGGACGCCATAATAAGGGGCACCGAAATGTAGACGGACTCCGAAATTGGGGTACCGAAATACATCTGCAGGAACTGAAAAGGCTCCATAATATAGACAAAAATATCTGCTTCTATTTCATTAAATACATCATGAAGATTTAATTTGTTTTGCTTAAAAAGTTCTTTTACAAAAAGGAATTGTATAATAATGGATTTTAAGAATATGACATTCATGTCGCAGTACTTTTCAATTAGTATATGATTGCGCGAACTGGATTAAAGTCTCCGTAATTGGAACACATGCCCTACATAAATTAAAATAAATAATAGCATCATTCGTTTGTTTATAGATTATGAAAGTTTCGGCATCCTATGTATCAGTTCTTCTTGCAATGTCCTGAAACAAAATATTCACAAACGTTGTATTCATCGTTTACTTCTATTTAGCTGAATTTCTACGTACTCTTAACTACATAAATTTCTTTTAGCAAACATTTACCATGATGTAAAAACTGTTTATATACGAATAAAAATGTGATAAAAAGTTTTTGATCTGTAGTTTTAAAAATAACAGGGAAACAATCTTTACAAACTCCTCTACAAATCACCGTTTTCATAACTTCCTTCCTATGGAAATAAAATCGAACAGGAGAAAGTTGCAACTACGTTCACTGTAGCAAAGTATTAAATGATACCCAGGTATTCAGGCTTTAGCGTAATGCAATCGATCCCATTAGCAGTGCAAAAAATGTGTGTTTTGCCTGATTTAGTATGCACCCGCGAGTCGCATCACCGCTCACTCTATATTTTTAATGAAGACAATCCGCCATTGCAACAAAGTTTTGATTACGATTTCAACAACGCTACCCTCTGCTCCTACAGCCAGGCAAACTGCGTAATTACTTCATTATTTGCAATATTAATGCGGGCAACGCGAACGGCGATGCTGATTGCACTCGCCATTGTTCAACCGCTATAAGCTTGTGCTTCGCGTAATAATTTCTTCGAAGTTTTCAGTTTATCGTAGATCATTGTCCAAGCACAGTGACTGTCCGGGAATTGATGGTGACAGTTGTGGTAACAGTGCAGGATAAACGAAAGATGGTTCGCCTTTAACGCGATTGTGCGAATTTAAAAGGAACATATGAGAAAATAAAGGCAATATATGATCGATTGCTGCGTAAAATGAAATCAACGAGTACAATTAGCCCCTCCGTTAAATATGGTCTTCACTTCATTGGTCTCTGGCCAGGAACACCGTTTCCAACGCTGCATAAATTTTATTGGATAACGTCTATGGCTACAATTCAAATTTATCAATACAGATATATCATCCAGCATTTCCAATCTGATAGCCTCATGGAAACGATAGACAACTTCTGTATCGCCCTCGTGTTCACTCTGATGAGTATCAAATTAATTATCACGTGGGTAAATCATCGGTGAGATATTCACGTTTTGTTGTGAATAATATTCTTAACTTTCATTGTTCGTAATTTACTTTGAATTATTATTATATTTTGTGTTATTTCCTTCTTGTATTTGAAATATATTAATGTTTTGATGGCAATATTTTTTTAGTTTCTTACATCATTACTATTTTACTAATTATATTTTAATTACTTAGTTCATTACTGTGTTATTAATTATTTTTTACTTACTTAGTTCATTACTGTTTCGTTAAGTGTTTTTTAATTATTCTGTTCATTATAAGTATTTTAAACGCTGCAATGGTTTTATTTTAATTTTAATACTAGTCGGAATTATCAATTATCGTTTGAATTAAATTAATCATGACGAACGCTTGTTTATGAGAATTTCAGAGTTCAGCTGGGAGACATTATGTAACAATATTGAAGATAATAATTTATCTGTCGGCGTTAATGTATAATTCAACATTTTGAAATCCGTGTCTTCCATTTTTGGATCACATATGAATTTTTACTTGATCTGTCACTTATTTTACTGGAAACCATTTTATGTTATAAATTAATAAACAATTTTGTAAAATTTATGAACGTTCATTAATATATAACAGTTAAATGTCATAAATATCGTCTACTAAAGTGCTTAAATACAAAATATATGTATAATACTGGAATATAAAAATGGTTAATAATTTAAAGGATATTATTAATTTAAATTAAAATAAAATATATTTATTATTTATTTGTTCCTTTAAATTATATATGTAAAATTTAAATTAATAATTTAAAGGATATTCCACAATTTTAGAGAAGCAATCAAACTGTTAACATTGTAAATAATAAACAAAGATAATTGAGAATTAATTAAAATTTTTACCAAGCTTCTTATTATAAATTGGAGAACATTTCTATCAATTGTTCTAACAGGCTTCGAACACAGATAGAATAAAATTTAAGGACAATATTGGAACAAATATCAAGTTTATCAAATAACTGATTAATATGCATAATAAAAATTAATATCGAAGCTCTTTCATTTGCAAGAAAAAATTATTAACCTCCAAAAGCTGTAGAAACTTCACAAGTGATTTTTTTATAATTTATAAAATTGTATTTAATGTACAGTGAACATTTACAAAATGTTCTTGAAAAAATGGTAATGATAATTGACAGACTACAATTTGTTAGTTATAAATTAACTAATATTAATAATTTATTGTACAGGGTAAAGAAAATTATTATGAACTCTATTGAGTGATTTTACATCCCTGTATCGATGAAGATTTGTAAATAAAAGTGATTACACAGTTGACCTTGATCATAGGTTCAAGGTCAAACTTTTTTGTTATTATATTGCATAGAATTCATCATGAAGAAGAGAAGTTTTCACTCAATCGTTTTCTTGGTAAATGATGTTCCATTACTGATTTTATTAATAATACAAAATAGAAACGATAATACTATTGCAACCAAAAAATAAGTAATTCTATATGAAAAAATCAGCATAGAATTTCATATACAATTTTCTAATTTATAGTCTCCTTGAAGAAAAAATTAATTTTGAAAATTTATTGGAAACCTACACTTTGTTATTACGGAAATAGTTTATAATAGAATGAAATATGGATCTAACGAATTTTCAATTAATTTCCTGTAAAACGAAGCTCCGAAAAAATTTTATATTAATTTTCTCACGTATCTTTTCACATAGAACCTTCTTTTAATTGCATCACAGTTATCGTTCCAGTCTACATACATTATTAATCAAATGAGCTTTAGAATTTTAACCTTATTAAAGTTGAATTTATTAAATTTAACTTTATTTTTTAAGAAAACAGGCAAGTTTTAATTTATCGTTCTTGTTAAACTTTTTAATTTCTCAACGATACAAGGAAAGGAAGTTTGATCTTGAATGTAGACGTCAAGGTCAATTTTACTGACGTTGCATAACAGAAACTCATCGTTTTGAAAGTATACAATCATCTCCCAAATGACAAACAATTTTTCGACACCCTATATGTTATCTACCAAGAAAACTCTGATTACTATTATTTATGAAAAAAATATTTCAGTGTATTATGCGACATTTTATCAACGATGGAAGATGAATGTCAAAAGTATGCAGCTATCGATACGGATAATTCGATAATTAAAACAGCTCATCTTTCTCAGTGGTTAACAACAACAATCATTTTCTCCTATGTGATATCCGTGTTCTTTTACGTTATCGGATTTTTTGTATCTGAATACAATGATGATACCTTATCTCGAAGTTTTTACTTGAAAATGGATCTACCTCTTGCAACGAAAAAATCACCTGTATACGAGTTAGTATTAACTGCACAGTTTCTTCATCAAACGTCAACTGCTTTTTCGTTTGGCACTTTCAGTGCTCTTCTTTTAATGGTGGTAAGCGTTCGATATTAGCCATTTTTAATATTTACACGACCATTGCGGAAATTATTTTGCAGTCTTTTGAAAGAATAATTAGATTTGAGGAAATGTGAATATTGTTACAGAGGTTAAGTTTTAGGAAGGAGATAAGTAGAGTTTAGGGGAAGTATAGAGAGAAATTGGAATGAGAGCAAGGAGAACTAAGAAAGAACTTATGAAGATTCTAGGGAGTAATCAAATTTAGGAAGAACCTACAGACAGCTTAAAAATAGCACTAGACAATATTTTCAAATTTTTCAAATTTTGTCTAAATTCCAATTTTCAAATATACAAATTACTAAAGCTCACAAAATTTCCAAATCCTTAAATTCCCAAATTCAAAAACTCTCAGAATATTTAAATTCCCCAATCTCCAAATTTTTTAATTTCTACATTTCTAAATCTCAAAATAACCAAATCTCTAAATCCCCAAATCCTTAAATTTCTAAATCTCTGAATTCCAAAATCCTTAAATTTCCGAATCTTTAAATTATTAAATCCCCAAATTTCCAAATTCTCATGTCCCCAAACCCTCAAACCCTCAAATCCTCAAATTCTTAAATTAACAAGATTTTCAAATCTCTAAATGCACAAATTAAAAAACTTCTAAATTCCTAAATTTCTATATTTCCAAATTCTCATATCCTCAAATCCTCAAACCCCCAAATCCTCAAATTTTTAAATTAATAAAATTTCCATATCCTTAAATCCGCAAATTAAAAAACTTCTAAATTCCTAAATCCCTAAATTCTCAAATCTCTAAATTCCCAAATTCTTAAATTTCCAAATCTCTAAATTCTTAAATTCAAAAATTTCCAAATCTCTAGTTTTCTAAATCCTTAAATTTTTTAACTAACAAGATTTCTCAATCCCTAAATCCTCAAATACAAAAATTCACAAAATTTAAAAACTCTGAAACTTTCTGAATCTCTAAATTACCAAATTTCCAAATCCCCATCGTTCTGCAGCTCCGAAAGTCTAAATATTCTAAATCCCAAATTAAAATGAAGACTTACTATAATTATGAATGGTAACAATTCTATCAAACATTAATAATAAATTACAAATTTCTAACATTTCATTTTGCTAGGTACTTCACGTAGGATGTCAGGTCGACATTATGTGCCGAACAATAACGGAAGATCGCCTCAAGAGTAAAGAACAATTAAAGTTTTTTATTAATCGACATCAAGATATCATCGTACTTACAGAAAGGATTGAAAAATTCTTTACATACGCGGCACTTAGTCAACTTTTATCGAATACCCTAAATACGTGCTGTTTAGGATTCCTTATCGTAATTGTAAGTAAAACATGATTCGTTTATGAAAAATTGATTAACGAGTGATATGATTATGTCAATAATTTGATGTTACAGTCGTTCAGTATCGATAATGGACTACCTATTTTAATCAAATCTATTTTATTCTATGTTGTCGTCTGGTTAGACGCATATTTATATTGCTTCGCGGGAGAATATCTCAGTACCAAGGTTATCAAATGACACATAATACAGAAAGACTTGCTTATGATGGAATAAACTCGTTTCAAAAATTCTTGAAATATGAGTTTAAAATTTTAGGATTTTATAGACTTAAATTACATCACGAAATATCGATATTTTTACATTATGTTTCGCCAAAATATTGTTTATCACATATTTTTTAGAGTAAATTGATTTGCGAAACATCGTACAAGTGCATTTGGTACGATTTGCATCCGAACGAGAGTCAACTTCTAATACTTCCGATACTGAGATCACAAAAAGGACTTAAGCTCACTTTTGGAAAATTTTCAAGTCTCTCTTTGGAAAGTTTTATGTCTGTAAGTTTTCCATCTTTTATTTTATCATAAATAATATGTCCATGAAGTATGAAAAAAAAGACTATTCAATATTTATATAGTATATAGAACACTTCATAGAAAGTAAAACAGAAATAATAAACCATAGGTCGTGAGGTCGATCGTTCCTGAGATAATATCATTTTCAGTGTATTAACATGATTTACTTATTACTGCGTTCTCAGTACTTGCAGAAGACGTTTCACGCGTCCTCCTTCCTTTTTCACATATTGTTCAGTATTTTCGTACAAAGCTACTCTGTCCAAAATTCCGCATTTCTATTGAATTATCTGATAAACATAATTAAATAATTCTTCAAAGTTCTGTATCGGCGAAGATTACATTTTGTTTTTCACATACTACCATCAAAAGAAGTTCAAAGGGTTTAAATCGGGAGTTCGAGAGGCTGATTCAACTCATCCATCAAGTTCAATTCATCTTTGACCGAATACTGTGTTCAAGTGCTCTATCCCATTACACACAAAATGAGATCGAGTCCTATCATGTACCATAACCTTCCTTCCAAAGGCATGTCGCTCAAGTACTGAGGTAATGTATTCACCAAGAAAGTGAAATAAGCAGCACCTGAAAGCCGACTTGATAGTATTACAGGATCAATGAGGTAATCTACCATAATACCCATTCAAACATTTAACGAAAAACGGTGTTGGTGATTTACCTGAATAAATGCGCGAGGATCCTCTTCTGTCCATATCATTATGAAAATTTGTAAATTCATTCTGCATTAATACAGCTGCACCAGTTAAAATGCAGGATATGAAATTCGGATTCGAAGCATATTTTACTAGTAGCTATTGTGAAAATTTTATTCTTGCTTAACAATCCGGTGGAGTGAGTGCTCGCATTCGTTGAATATGAATAAGGTAACTGCTCATGAAACAACATCTCCGAACTAGAATAATGCCAATTCTTACGGTATCGGATATTCTTCTTACGTTTGTTCCGGGATTTTCTTCTACAATTATTAAAATGCGATTCTCTCTAGTAGTCAATATAGATCTAGGTTTACCAGAGTTTCAATAGCAAGTTTCAGATGAGCCCGATTCGAAAGGGTGTTGGAAAGATATCGAAACAGCGAGTGAGTGGGAAATCTTCGATTAGGAAACTTTTACGTGCAAAGGCGTCGTGCAGCTAAAGCACTCCCATTAGCACGATCACACATAAAATGCTCTGCCATTTCTTTATTACAGTAATACGCTGACATTTTCAGCGCGGTACTTTGCAACTGTGTAATGCTAAATAGATCCGCAATCACCGGTTGTTGACAACTGACTGATTGCCGATGAAATCTTCTGTCATGAAGTATGTATGGAAATTGAATAAGGACATTCAGAACGCAGATTATAAATACTGAAGTAACATCGCATGCAATAGTAGAAGTCAGTGAGTCCATCACATTGTTAACATTGATATATTTGTATCTCAGAAACGGTTATTTTTGTTGACTTACGTTTTTTCCTTGTTAATCAGTATATCGAGTTCTATCTACCATATAAATATTGCATTACTGAAACATTATTATATTCTCACAATTTTGTAAATCTTCTGTATTGATATTATGTTTATTTCTGTAATATGCGTGACTGAATAATTTTATTATTGTGTTTGTAGATTATGAAAGCCTCAGCTTCGTATATGTCGGTACTGCTTGCAATGTCTTGAGAAATAAATATTGTTAACAATAAAACATAGTCTGTTATAATTTAGACAGTGTTGCGTTTTGTTTCAAATATGAGATGTTTTTGAATATTCATTTAGTTTTCGAGTACTAAAAACTTCGTACGTATTTTGGTTTCTTAAATAAAATGGAGTTAATCGTTGTAAATTCGTTCAAATCAGGTAAGTAGTCCTGCTAATGCACTATTACGTTATCAAAGATGATAAATAATTAAATTGATATAATTAAACATCAACCTTCAATTATAAAAGCGTATAAAGAATGTACGTTACATGTGACATGTAACATGCACGTTAAATGCTTGCGATTCACAAAGAGGCGATCAGATGTTGATATTTTCGTTTCAATTTTCACTTTTTCTGACGAAAGGTCATTTGTAGATTCATTTGTCCAAACAGTAGGGAGAGCTTTTTATACAATTTTGAAAAAAACGGCTTTTAAAAATTTCGAATAAAATAAATGGATTGCATAGAAAGCAATTTCCGTATGTTTCCGTATAATCAGAAAGTTGCGGGATCAAATCTTGCAGCAATTACGTTTTCTTCAATTTCTTTTTCACAGTTTTTCAGGTAGTAAATTTTACTTTAAAATTTATTAAAAATACTCGAATTAATAAGTACTTAATATTTTACACTAAATAATTTTACTAATGAATGTAATTATGAAAAAGAATTTTTCATTGTAATTAACTATTACATGTTTTGTAATTTCTGTAATTTTAATTAACCGCGGAGCATATTATAGGACAATGAGGTTACAGGACCTTTGAAACATCTATCACAGTTAAACTTTGTTATAATTACAGAGGACACCAAAGGCAGTAATTTTGCACAAGCATAGTACGCAACTTTACAAAATAAGGGAGAATTTACATTTGACGTTGTTGTAATTTCTGTTTCACTGCTGTAAAGTGGTACGAAATCAAGAATATGTTGTAGACTGACGGAAAATCTCGAAAAGTGAGTCCGAATCATGGTAGGAATTATGAAAATTTTCTTTTCAATTTTTTACTAACACTAAACAACAAAAAAACATATTTCAACGATGACAGAAAAAATTTCACGAAATAAATTAATTTTCTTAAATTCTTTATAATTAAACGAAACTTATTTTCTTAATTTCGTCATTTTTAAGTGAATAAAAGAGGTATTTTATAAAGCAATAGAATTACTGTATAATTATTTACAATGCAATTATTTAATTATTTACAATAATTACAATATTTGAAACGTTGGTATTAATAGCAATTTAAACCTTAATTAAATTAAAATAGTTTACTCTTGTTTTATACAAGACTTAAACACAGTATCAAAATATCAAACAAAGTAATCTCGTAATTAAATTAAATATGTCTTACGTCCTTATTTTTAAAAATAAAATGGATAGCAATAAAATGAAACATACTCTCAATGTTTAAAGTAACAACTTTTGTTTTATTAAACGACAGTTAAACGACTATTTCTCATCGTTTACAAAATCTAAGTTTGAACTGCGCTTAAAACTGTATATTGAAAAACGGAAGAATAAATAATGGGCAAAGTTTAAACTTTGACCTGAATTATAAAATTTAAGTTTAAACGAAGTTTAAACTGTTATTACAAAAGTGGCTCTTAGGGTGACACGTATTATAAAAGTATTCAGAACATAAAGTATTGCTGCACTGTATACATGAATTAAATATGGATTTGTACAATTTATTATTGTTTGCGAATATTTGTTTTTCAGAATAACAGGACCTCATTAACATTTAAAAAGGTTTTTCTATTTTTCATCGATCCTGATGCGAGATATGCAAATTCGTTTAAAAATTGGGGCACTCAATTCATGATGAATTAATTACTCGTTTTTTAATTAGTTCCATTATGGAACCAAAGAAGATAAAATATAATTTAAAAAATTATAATTTCCGCGAGTTTTAAACTCATGTACATCGATTTAATAAATATTCTGCTTTTTTATCATGCAATAATGCATTCGTCATTTTATGTTACTTTGAAATACTAGATTAGATATTATACTGAAAAAATTACTTTGTTCAATAAATAATAAAACTATATAAGTTGTTATAGAAAAAATTTAACGAGTCACACAAAGAGAATCTATTCACGATATTATATTCACCATACAATATTTGGTTAGTGTCAACTAAAACGATAAAATAAAAAATAAATATAACAATATCTGAAATTTTAAGATGACACGTCAAGTTTAATTAATTATACTAATTCGTATAAGATAAAATTATTTACCGTAAACAAATAATTTATCAATTTACCTTTCTCCCAGTGTGATTAAATTAATTAAGTTTCCCTCTTAATCAATTAATTTTACTCGAAATTTGTAGAAAATATTTTCCTTGAAATTAAATAAAAAGAGCATTTCACTCAAACATTTTTATTCGAATGAATAAACCCACTAATAATTCCCTAGAAAAATAAGAATCGAAAAATGTCAACATCTTAACAGAACAAAACAGAACATTGCATTCTCAACAAAACCACCACTACCTCCACCACTTCTTTTGTCTTAGATCCCAAATACATGCGTCAGACCAAAAATAGTTGCACTGCTTTCAGTTTAGTAAAATATTAAACAACACTTAGGTATTCAAGCTTCAGTGTCCCATCTGCAACCAAACAAATTTGTTATTCGTGTAATTTAGTATGCACCCCCATGAATGCACTGCATATCCTCCATTTTTCACGGGAATCATTGTTATTGCAACAAAGTTTCGAACACGATTTCAACGCCACACTTGGTTCTTCCTGCGAGCACAATATCGGTAATAACTTTATTATCTGCAATATTAATGTGCGCAATACGAACGACGATGCTGATGGCATTCATCGTCGGACAACTGCCATAAGCTCGTCCTATAATTTCTTCGAAGTTTTCAGTTCACCGTAAATCGTTCTCAAAGTACGTCGTCCAAGAACTGATGGTGATAACAGAGGTACCAGAACAAGATAAACGGAAAGAAACATTTTGAAAGATAGAAACGATTGTACGATTAAAAATTACGAAAAATGCAATTACCGAATACAATTAGTTTGTCCGTTAAAGTCGGTCTTCATTTTATCGGTATCTGGCCGGGAACGCCGTTTCCAATGTTGCACAAACTTTATTGGATAATAGTCTCGGGTTCATTTCAAGTTTTTCAATACAAATATTTCTGTATTCTGACAATTTCTGTGTCGCATTGGCGGGCACCCAGCTCAATTGCAAATTAATTATTTCTTGGATTTATTATAAGTAAGTATTTGCATTTTTATTGTGTAATGAATATTTATTTGTCCATTAATGGCCGCCTACGCAGTCAAATGTCAGGGCCTGGCAATATTTTTGAAAAATTCATTTGAAAAAACTTTATGTTTTACGAAATAACCGAACGTGTGCAAACATACACATAAAACAATTACAGCATATTTAATATTTTCCTTAGTGTGATAATTATTAAAGCAACCATCTACGTTCATCAATCATCACATACATGTGTGAGCGGCCATTAAAGTGTTAAGGGCAACTGTGGATTCTAGAGTACGACCTTCTTATGTGCACTTGATTATGATACGAAAAAACTGCGAATAAGTCTGCATGATTCTGAAAAAACAACAGGAATCGCATAAATAGTCTATATTTCATTTCCTTCATAATTTTAAAATTGCGTAGTTTTTAAATTATGTAATTTGATGAGGTTTTCGAATTAAAACTTCGAATTTGTTTCAGTAGTACAAAAGGGGATGAAGCTACATAGTCTTGTATTAGTATAGTCCAGGGGTCGGCAACCTTTCTAGAGCAATTTTTTCCTCGATGTGATAAATTATTTTTTTAAAGAGTCAAATATAAGTACATACATCGGTATGTATTAGAAAAAATAATATAATATCTGCTGTGAAACATGTATTGATTGTGAAATCAAAACATTCTATTTTGCGTAGTAACAGAACATATAAGTGAACGTGTTAAAGAAAACGGAAACAGTTTTTGTTTTTGAGTGTGGCGTCGGTGAGTGTGGAGAGAAAGGTTAGTTAAAGCTAGGTTTACATGCATGCGATCTGCCACGCATTTTGATGTATGCGCAGGATTATTATATTTGTTTGACAATTGCAATATTGCAGTTAATTTTTCAATATGCACTATTAAACTACTTAAGAGCCACAAGTATGATTCTACTGAGCCGCAGGTTGCCGACCCCTGGTATAGTCTCTAGTATAATATTTATACTTGTATTACTATAGTCCCTAGTAGTAAATTTATCTACATTTGATAAATTTATTTATGGAAATATTTCATAGTGTACTCTGTGACATTCTATCAACGATGGAAGAGGAATGCAAGAAATACGCTCCTATGGATACCAACAAATTGATAATTAAGACAGCTCGTCTTTCTTATATTTTAACAACCACAATTCTCGTTATGCACGTGATAGGTGTACTTACTCATATTGGTGGTAATTTAGCAACTGCACCCAAGAATTCATCGTCACTGATTTTAAAAATGAATCTGCCTTTCGACACGGCCAGTTCACCTAATCATGAAGTCATGATGGCTGTACAATTCTTTTATCAAACAACAGGTGCTTTTTCATTTGGCGTCTTCAGTTCCCTCGTTTTAATGGTGGTAAGCATTAATGATACATTTTTTTTAATTAAGGTTTCTATTTGTACCGTTGCATCCGGTATAACGCAATTTATAATTATTCGAGATCCAACACATTTCTATATCCTTCAAATATTTTTTCAAAGTTAAAATTAAAAAATTTTTAAGTAAGTCTAGTAACCGGCTCCGAGTATTTTTGCGGAGGATCGAGAGGCTCCGGCGACCATTATTTGTTTTATAGTGTATTGGACGGAAGAGACAAAGATAGTATTTTGTTTCAAAAAATGCGGAAAAATGTAATTTAGTAATTCAAAAATTTAAAAATCAAGATTCTACATACTATACTTCAGAAGTGTGTAAAGCCGGATTTAGCAATTTTGCTTTTAAAACTTCATAACGAACGAAAGCATATAAAGTTTTTTGACGCACTTTAGAGCAACCCTGCATAGTCTATAATGCATCAAGTTATTTAATATGATTGACTAATAATTAGAATAATAAATAACTCGAACAATAAAAAAATGTTTGATAATTAATTTATCATTCTTATTCGAATAAAACTTTATTCGAATAATAGCTGACATTGCTGGATTCAAATCTAAGATGGCCGTCTCTTCGATGTGGATATACATATTTACCCAACTGGGATTGAACGTGTTAAAAGGCTTTGAATCCTACTTTTAACGCACTTCTTACATATTTATTTAATGAAAACTGTCGATTCAACATGCGTTAACTATTCAGATATCTATTAACTTGAATCAATTTAGTTCCCGCTTTTTTTAAAAGCTTTGCAGTATATTCTTCCTTTTTAAAATGTATCTTTCTATTTTTAGAGTAAACTAATTTATGATTCAGCGTATAGATGTCTTTGGTACGATTTACATCGGAATGACAGCCAGCTTTTAATAATTGTGATATTAAGATCGCAAATGGGATTCAAGTTTACTTTTGGAAAATTTTCGAATCTGTCTTTGGAAAATTTTACGAGTGTAAGTATTTTTATATTTTATTATTTGCATAGCTTATGTATGCCTACACACATATAGTTTTTTCATAGATAGTATTATATTTAACAAGAACGATAACATATTAACGATGATATATTTATTTATCAATACAATTTTCGAAGCACGAAATTTAATGAATTTGTTATATTAGTATTATCGCAAAATCTTCGTAATTAATTTTGTAATAATATTATTGTTACATTTGTAGATCTTGAAAGCATCGGTCTCATACATGTCGGTACTTCTCGCAATGTCTTAAAAACCAAAAATTATGACCACTGAAGTATGATTTATTTAACCAGCCTTGAAGATGTTGGGAAATAATGAACGATTTCTTCTTTTAATAACTTTCTAAAAAAAAATTGCGAATGAAACGAAATTATTTCAGAACAATTTTTACATTATTCGAATAGTAAACTATTTTTTAACAGTAACAAAGAAGTTTTATTCGTAAATTTTATTTGCAAATTATTCCAACAATTTTTTGCTCAAACAAAGAATTATTCGATATTCGGAAACTGTAAAACCGTACATATTTTATACACTGTCACATTTATAACTTTCAAGACGAAGGTCACAACTTACAATTGTAAAAATAGCTAGAAAAGGTAAAACACATTTGCACATCAAATAATAAAATGATCGTACAAAAAGTTTCAACGAATTTTCTGCGGTGTACAGTATTGCCTCGGAATTAGCAAATTTCTATCCCCACTTCTTTGATTGAAGTCGGCCGCCGAGTGAGAGATCCGAGACGGAGTGAGAGGTCCGTGAAACCGAAGAACCAATAATATTTATGGTTGTCCGAACAGTTTAGTGAAAAGAGGACAGAACGTGTATATTGTTTTCTTACTCTAACACACAGCGATTTAAAAAACAAAACCATGTCGAATAGCATACCACCCTCGAAATAAGCAACTGGCCCCTAGCGTGTTGCTTATTTCGAGGCAATACTGTATAATGCATTAAACGAATTATTATTTAATCTAAAGAACATACTACTAGTGTTGGTATCAGATTATTTTACCCCCGTAGGCTAAGCTAATTAAAATGCACAATTTTTTACAAATTATCTACGAGTTTTTATTACTTGAAATTATGACACGAAGAGAAATAATAAAAATCGTTATATTTACTTTAGGCATTTATTATAACTTCTATAAGATTTGGTTAAACTTCGTCTTGGGACACCATTTTTTTTTAACCTTTCTTACATAATCAGATAGTATTCAATAAATATATATGAATTATAATAATCTTGTATTTTGGAATTCCTTGATTCACAAAATATAATTCTGTATATCGGAATGCATTGGTTCATAAGTTATATGTTATTAAAGTTCGGTAGGTTAATGTGATAACTGAGGGAATTTTAGTAAAACACATATTGTGTTCGGATCGTGTTCACTAAATATACCATTAGATCAGTATTATTTAGGGTATAAAATTATCGATATAAATATTAGCACGGTCAAAGTGCAAATACATTATCGTGGAAACGTCCTCTTCCTGTCATCCAGTCTTGCAGGATGTATGGTTCCATTTTTTGAGTGCGTACCGTCGCTAACATTTATTAAATTTCATTTAGTTAAAGTTTAATCGAAATTTGGCCGTAATCTAACTGAAATTCAAAGTAAATTACACTTGCCTGCGCATGTCCTGTGCAATTTATGAAATAGTCTATGTAAACTTTACTACCGATATTAACGCGTTCCTTTATAACCGGTAGTATTGTGGATTCACGATTTTCGATTACAACCGATTTGTGTTAGTGTTGACCATCCCCAACATTCAATGATATTTTTCTGACACGATTATGTCTTCTTTCACCAAATTTCGCTGTGTCGATTTAAAAATATAAATTAATTTTTGAAATATTGTCGGCACAACTGAAAATTTAGCTTAACTATTCATATTTTTCTATATTTAAAATATGTACCTGAACAAAGATTCAAAAACCAAATTCTGATACTTCTAATAGAGTGTGATACTCAAAATCGTTATATTTCGTTTATATTTATAGAGTACTATTGAATTATAAGAAAGATAAACGACGCACTCCAAAGCGAAGTTTAGCCCCATAAGTGGTATACTTGTACCAGAAATGGATTTTATTGCATATGTAATTTATTCATGACGTCAAGCAGAATGCTATGGTTATTACATCTGCTGCACCATTCAATAAAGGTCGGTGAATTTTTGCACCCCTTCATAGTTTCCACCCTAAACGGTTGCCATATAAAATTGTCTAATATGGCGAGGACTCTTAATATGACGTTGAACTGTAAAGTTTCGTTGCTTTTTGCGGAGATATTCGGTTATAAATCTTAACCTTGTATAAATTATGTATAAAAATTATTATTGATCAGTATCTTCATTTGACATTAGAATTATCAAAGTGATCAAAATGGCCGTTTTAAGTTACATAAGTTTAAGTTTAAGTTCTTTTTAAGTTTAACAAGTTTTAAGTTACACATTAATTTATGTTTAACCGTTCGTTTATTTATTTTTCAATTTTATTCTTAATTTCAAAGTAAGTGTATTATACGTTGGTAGGTTCAGCGTTAATCATCACTGACCATCTCTATCCTTGCTCTTTTAGAACATAAATCATTCATAAGACTATTTTCAACAAAATTTTCGCAAACCGAAACTGATACGTTGCAGTCATTTAATGTAACGCTGTGTCATTTCCGAATTTAAACAATGTTCTTATCTTTTAGAAAATATAACATAACATTGCCAAAATTTATTTTTAATCATTTATTATGAAAGCTCCATTAAAAATAAACTTAACATTTTTTTTTAAATCATCTAGGAACGTAAGCTATAATGTACGCCTTTGTCGAAGAAAAAGAAAGTGTTGACATATTCAAGTATTCAATTTAGTTTATCAAAGTTTTGTGATCGCAGTGTAATTCGTGAAAATATAATATGTAATTATGCAACACACAGTAACATAACACATATTATTCTTTAAATTACTAGTAACTCAGATGACACCCCTCAGTAAATCACCCCATATAAAGATTTATCTATACTGAAACTTGATTCAAATTATTATTTGATACCAAAAGAACGTATCACCACTGTATG
This sequence comes from Megachile ligniseca, assembly GCA_945859555.1. Lineage (NCBI taxonomy): Eukaryota > Metazoa > Arthropoda > Insecta > Hymenoptera > Megachilidae > Megachile > Megachile ligniseca. The sequence continues at coordinate 2,888,058 of OX243778.1, forward strand.
AACGACGTTTTGAATTACATTACAAGATTACCGAACTCCAATTAATCACCGAACTCTACAGATATACACACGTAGAACAAGTATTCACCAAACAGAAACGAACACTGTGCTTTCACAATCTTCTTTACAGAATCTGCTGCTACCTTCATTATTTCATTCTCCGAACACAAGATCAAACTACACACACATACACATTAAATCGAACAAAGTTTCAATCTACTGAAGTATTAACTGACACTTAGGTATTCAAGCTTTAGTGCCCTAACGCATCGTTCCCGCTCGCAGTCTAAAACATTTTTGATTCCCCTGATTACCCATACGTAGCATGCACCGCATACCTTGTATTTTTAATGCAAATCATTCTCTTCTGCAACAAAGTTTTGATCACAATTGCAGTAATGCTTCGGTTACTATGTCCAAACCGTGGGTAATTGCATTATTATTTGCAACATTTATGTAGGCAACACGAACGGCGATGTGGACGGCACCTATTATGCAACTGCTATAAGCTTGTGCCTCGTGAAATAATTTTTTCCAAGTTTTCAGTTTATCGTAGATCATTGTCCAGGCACATTGATCGTCCTGGAACTGATGGTGACAGTTGTGGTACCAAGATAAATGAAAGGTGGTTCGTGTTTATCGCAATCGAGTCAGTCGTAAAAGAAGATTTGAGAAGATACATGATTGATTATTACGTAAAATGAAAACGCTAAGTACAATTAGCCCGTCTATTAAGTATGGTCTTCACTGCATCGGTATCTGGCCAGGAACACCGTTTCCTATGCTGCGTAAATTTTATTGGATAGCATCTGCGATTATAATTCAAGGTTGTCAATACAGGTATATCATCCAACATTTTGAGTCACAGAGCTTTGTAGAACTGGTTGATAACTTGAGTATCGGGGTTGCGATCACGCAGACAAATATCAATGTGCTTGTTTCTTGGATAAATCATAGGTGAGTTTCGATTACAGTATGTATAATTATAATATATGGAAAATGTACGAATAGTATTATTTTATACAATATTATATATTTCTATATACAACATTTTTTCAGTATTATTAATTATGAGAATAAAGAATAATAATACAGATTTAAAAATGAAATTAAACTTAAATAAATTAAATAAAATTCGAATTTTATTATAACAATTTACGAACTCTAATTATAAAAAATGCAAACAATTGATTTTATTTTACAACTATATTTTATTTTCATAATTAAGAAACAGGTATTTATGAATTTATGATATGTTATACTATGCAAAGTATAAATCGTATAATCTATTTATAAATTTGCATTTCTATAGAGAGATATATTTTGTAAACTTTAATACATCATAAATCCGTAAACATCTGCAACCTAATCACAATAGTCTATAATAATAGACTATAAATTCTATTTATAACATGTTAAGTAATTGACGTAAAAATTTTTTAAAGACACTGATATTATTATAAACAATATTTCATAGACTGCTGTGCGATATGTTATCAACAATGGAAGAAGAATGTAAGAAGTATGCTGCTATGGATAAGACTGATTTGATATTAAAAACAATTCATGTTTCTTACCGTTTAACAACCTCAATTATTGCTCTCTACGTGATAGTGGCAGTTTTTCATATTATTGGTAATGCAATAAATGCACCCAGCAATGACACATATTCTTTAATATTAAAAATGGACTTACCCTTCGAAATCAACAAATCACCCAATTATGAACTTGTGTTAATTGTACAAGTATTTTATCAAATATATACTGCTTTTGCATTTAGTGTCTATAGTGCTCTCATCCTAATGGTGGTAAGTGTCAACAATAAATTTTCAATCGATAATTATTTGTTTCAAAAAATTACTCAGTAATGCATTTCAAATAATAACTATTTCGTTAAACAGTAAATGTTAGATTATTATAACGCTAAATTACTTGAGTATGAACACTTTTTATTTAATATCTTAACTACGAAAAAATCTACAGTGTTTAACAACACAAATTTAATCGAAAGATTGAAGACTAAATTTTAAGTTATATTAATATTATATTAGTAATAGCCAGTTGCAAATTTAAATTAAGCAAATTAGCATGTGATAAAGTTATGTTAAAAAGTAAAACAGTTGTATTTTGAATAACAAATCTGAGAGTATTGCGTGACTTACTACACACAGCCATTTTTATTATGGCAGACAACACCGTTGTGTTTTCTGTGTACATATATTAACCCAAAGCGGTCACGTTGGGGTGAAAATTACCCCACCAGTTTTTATAACACTGTCACATAAATATGGATTAGTTCAAAGCTTTTCTTCTCTTCAGCATCTCTTAGGAACATCCGTTATTTCATATATGTATTGATAATATTGTTAGTTATCTATTTTAATACGTTTACTATATTATGTTCAGTAGCGTTTTATTTTATTATTTTTTATTAATAATTTGTTATTTTTTAATTATTTTCCATTTTTATTATTTATTATTGCAATATACAATGTATGCATAGTATTTGTGTTTTTTATTTCATGTGCTTTATTATTATTTTCTGTTTATATTTTTGATTATTAATTTCGTATTTTATTATTATCGTTATTTTTAGTTTTTATCATTTATTATTGTACTATTTAGTTTCTTTTGTTATTTGGTTACTGAGCTTCATATGCCTCATTATCATTTTCTGTTTATATTTTTTATTCTTAATTTCTTATTTTATTATAATCGTTATTTTCCGCTTCTATTATTTCTTCTTTTACTATTATTGTTACTTTCCGTTTTTATCATTTATTATTGTACTATTTAATATTTTATGTAATTAGAGTTCTAAGCATCATACATATATTTTATTATTTTCTGCCTTCATTTTTTTATTCATTTATTATTCAATTACTATTATTATCATTTTCTGCTTTCATTATTTATTATTTTATTACATTTTACATTTTGGAGTTTCTGTTTTTAGCACTAATTTATTATTTTGTTATTATTATCGCTATGTGCTGTTTTTATCATTTATCACTTTATTATATCTTTAACTTTAATATTTTTGCATTTAATCTTAACTTTTTTTTATTTTTCATATTTATTACTTATTACTTGTAAGGAAAATCGACCGAGTGATAGCGTAAGGTATAATTAAATAATGAAGAACTATTTGTGGGCGTAAAATAACGTTAATATATATTCTTGTAAAACTGTAATTGCTTTGCTCACGCCAAGACGGCTACAACAAGACGTCAGTCTAATCGGCGAACTGTTTATAGTTTTAACGGTTTCCTTCAAGGGCCATTAACAAAATATCGATGGTCTACGTTCAACTTTCTGATATATGAAATGCAAGCTTTCGAATTTTCTTACATACTTTTATTCCTAACATTAATTACTATTATTTTCTGTATCTGTTATGTAAGCGTTAATTTGTATGTGTGCGTGGACGAACGATCGGGAATGATCGAGATGATTCTGGAAGCATGACGCGAGCGGAAAGCGGGAACGTTCTGGAGCCCTCCCCAAAAAACAATAGAAAGCTAGGAAATCCAGAATGTTCCATATGCAAAACAATAAAAGGCGCGGAGACGCACGCCTCGGGACATTATGCCGCGTATCGCCATAGAAAACGCCCGTGATCGCTCGCAGTTATTACTTTACTATATTTTTAGTTTTAATATTTAGTATTTAATCTTAACATTGTGTTTGATTCTAATACTCAGTTACTTATTACTTTTATTTGTAATTCTAATTTACTATTTTTTTATTCTGAATAATTTTAGTTATGATAATAATAGCGGAAACTACTCTAACACTACTTACTGAACTTGTAGACGAAATATGAGTTTTACAATATTCTATAAATGTTACGAAACTAGTTCTTTATAACATCACTTTATTATGATAAAATGATGAAACCATTACGAGATATTCAGAATTTTATTGATTTCATTCCACACGAGTATAAAATATCAATTTTATTTACGTTTGAAATTTTAATTTTACAAACTCTGTAAAATTGACTAAAATTACAATTCATAGGAGCATTTGTTTATAACATTCTAATATTGAAATTACAATTTGTAGGTACTTCACGTGGGTTGTCAAGTAGATATTCTGTGTCAAACAATAACTGATGTTCCTGTCAGAGACAAGAAACAATTAAAATTCTTTATCAGCCGTCATCAGGATATCATTGTATTTACAGAAAAATTTGAACAGTTCTTTACTTACATGGCACTTAGTCAACTTTTATCAAATATTGTGGTTACCTGCTGTTTGGGATTTCTCATCTTAATGGTAAGTATAAATGTGTTTCTCATTAATCAGAATTGTTTTGTAAATAATTTGATATTACAGTCGATCAGTGGCGATGCAGAACTTTCTGTATTCTTCAAATCTGTTTTGTTCTACGTTGCTCTTTGGATAGAAGCATACATATATTGCTTCGCTGGAGAATACCTCAATACCAAGGTTGTTAAATAACATATTAAATTACTAAGTAAGATTAACAGTAAGATATACAATAATTTTTAATTACTTAAATAATTTACTTAAAAAATTACTTAAAATAATTTCTTGAAAACACAGTAATTAAAAATTACTGTATATCTTTCATTCTACAAATGGTCTCTATAACTTAATCTTTTTATAATATTTATTTTGTATTTTAATACCTTTTTATACTTTTTGTTGCTAAATAACATATTACGAAAATTAATTAATTTATAATTACACCAGCATGTTTCACAAATTGCTGTACATCTTTTATTCTACAAGTGGTTTGTATTGCGTAATCTTTCTACGATATTTATTTTATATTTTAAACAATATTTTAATACATTTTCATACTTTGCAAGAAACTTGTATAGAGTTTAATACTTGTTTTAAATCTAATTTAAAAATTAGGCTGGTAATTTTGAACACGTTAGATCCTGGGATAACAGCCGTCTTGTGCTGAATATCTTTTCAAGATGGCCGTCTTTTCAAAATGGTACATTTACTTTTCTGGATCGAACGTGTAACAAGGCTTTGAACAATTATTAACGCGATTTTTGTTAAAATCATTTTCATCATAACCCTTCGTTGCATTGTGTCGCAAATATGCTAAATAAAATAATACAGTATAAAAATCTTGTATTTTGTAAAACATAAATAAGTTGTAGATATAAATAATAAAATTGCCGACAACTTTTGCCTTTTCATAACGTTGCAATTTTGCATTGCATTTTGATTTGTCTACTGTCATTTATGTTTATTTATTTATTGTCATACAATTATTTTTAAGAATTCAATAAATATATTTTTCTTTTGTATTAATTTGGTTCTCACTTTTACAGGCACTTTGTATACTGTACTTTATTTTTCATTTTTAGAGTAAACTGATTTGTGAAACTGCATACCAATGTCTTTGGTATAATTTATATCCGAGCGAGAGTCAACTTTTAATACTTGTGATACTAAGAGCTCAAAAAGGATTTACGCTCACTTTCGGAAAATTTTCGAACCTGTCTGTGGAAAATTTTACGCAAGTAAGTTTTCTTTTGCCACGTCATTCTCTGCGTTATTTATATCTATATAGTTTTTTCTCATAACACGGTGTCCAAAGCACAAAGCTTGATAAGCTGTATCAATGTTATCATAAGTTGCTTGTAGTTAATTTTGTAATTATAATTAATTTTATAATATACGTGTAATTAATGTTTTAATATATAATTAATACTTTTAATATATGTACATGTAGTTAATGATGTTAATAATATTATCGTTATGTTTGTAGATCTTGAAAGCTTCAGCATCATATATGTCGGTACTGCTTGCAATGTCTTAACAACGTTAAAGAGTAATTTACTGTGACTTAATTATCTGTGCACTCGGTTTTAATTATTAGGTAGGTGCCAAAGAATATTCATTCGACTTTCGAACGTTAAAAATAATTTTAATCGAATTTTAGGTACATGACCTTAAAATAAAACAAAGTCTTTTACCAACAAATTAATAATTCTTTCTTTACTAACCTTCGAATAATTTTGTACACTATTCAAACAAATTTTTATCGAAATAATAGCTTAATCATTATTCAAATATAACGAAAGTAAGTTTGGTAATTTTATTTTTATACATACATTTATACATTGATACATGTATAAATCTACATTATTATTTGAAAATGTAACTATAAAAATAGGTGATATATCAAATGATGAATCTTATTAAAAGATTCAACAAACTTTCTAAGGTATTCAATAGATCAATCGCATTGTTATTCAATAACAAATTGTTGCAATATAGGAGAAATGTGTCACTGTAATCAAAATAATGTATATGTCTACATTGACAAATGTTTATCTACAATCAATGATATTGTCAATCAACATATTTAAAAATGTTTGTTGTCTTCCTTGCTTTGATATTACTTCCTACATATTTTGCATAATTTATTATACTATTATTACATAAATATTTGTAGTCTATAATTAATTCTAATTATATACTTGCTACGTTAATTAATATACAATGTGTACTGAACAAAAGTATTAACACAGGTCATATTTTAGCATGGAATTGCTTATAAATTCAGAACAAAATAACTTCACTTTATATGATCTTTTCCTGAAACATAACGTGGAGTTTACCAATTAAATATGCAGTAAACCATGAATATAAAATGGCTGTGTAATTACAAAAAAAATAATATGGAAATGCATAGGGTAAATATACTCTTTAATGCATGTATACAGAGATTTCATTGGGACGAAATTATTAGTATGTTTTCAACAATTTTTTATTATGAAATTTTCTATTAAATGTGTACAATATCGATACATGTATCATTTTGTAGGAATATTACAATTCAAAAACTGATCATCTGTTGATTAACGAACTTTGGTGCAGGAAACGAAAACGTATAAATATGTAAAATAAAATGAAAATTAGAGTAATAATTTTTGAATACTGTGTTAAATTTATGTCAATAAGGGTAATTTTATTTAATTATAAGAGCACCTGTTAAAATTGGTAAACAATTAAAAATGGTAAATAGTTACTAGTTAAACTATTCGTACATGAAATTATTTAGTAATTAAGTAAATAACATGGTTGCCCTTTCGAACTAATTATTCAAGAAATAATGAAAATAATTGCTATATTAAATACTGGTCCTAATACTATTTTTTGAAAAGTAGCTGCAATATTAAAAAATTGAATGTATTGTTCATTACATATAAACGATTATGAATATATTGTTTATCAATTTGAAAAAGCTTTAGAATCGATTGACACAAGTCAGAAATTGAATGATGAAAATTATGTGTCAGCAAAATTACTAAAAAGAATAATCATATATAGTCTGAGACAAACTTCTATTTTTGATTGAAGATTTTAATATTTTTTGGGAGACTAAATTTTATTGGATTTGATAAAACCTTAATGTTGTTTTGTAATGTAAAACTAGAAAGTTGGAAATTTAAAAATTGTTAAACTCAAAAATTGGTTGAATTCTCAAATTTTCTAATTCTTTTATTTTCAAATTTCTAAATTTTCAAGTCCTCAAAATTCCTAAATCTTCAAATCCTAAAATATTAAATATCCAAGATTTCAACATTTATAAAAACTAAATACACAAATTCTCGAAGTCCTAAAACACAGATTTTCAAATATGTTAATTTGTAAATTTGCGGGAGTCCAAGTTCCTCAAATATTTTCTCATTTTCATAAATATTCAAATTTTTCAATTCTCAAAACCTTAACAATCTTTAAATCCCCAACTCCTCAAATCTAAAATTTTCAAAATTTTTCCAAATATCTAAATTCTCGAAATTCAAAATTTCCAAATTTTCAAATATTTAAATTCCTCAATTTCTAAAATTACTGATCTTCCCAAATCTTCAAATTTCCAAATTTCAAAACTCTTTTTCCTTCAATATTTTAAAATATCTTTTAACAAAAATTACTAAAAGCGCACATAGAAAAAAGCTTAGCAATTTTGTCAGTTTTTGAATAACACAGGGTTTGCGAGTGACTTCACCTTAGTATGCAAAAGGTTAAGTAATATTATTCAACGTTACGTGCCCTAAAAATTGTAATTATACCAATACCTTTGTCCCCATGAAAACTTGCTCACGATACTCTTTTGTAATAGTACACCCGTTTTATATTCATAGCTTGTAATACATTTAATTTACAGATTTCAAGCTATATTTTAGAAAAAACTGAGCTAAACCGTACTATGTACCAAATTGCACACGATTTCGTACTGAAACATTGCCTGTGCTAATAATTTGTTCAGCAATGTATATGATCACAAACATGTACACCAGTAATGGCCTCCGAGGCAATCTGTTGGAATAACGTAATAATTATAATACATTGCAATTCAAATAAACCTGTGCCTTCGGTATATACGCGGATGTAATATGTTGCTTTCAGGTTATGTTCTATCATAAAGTTTTTCAAACATTATCTTTTTACTGCATTTACTACACACCCAGTTTTGAAAGTGGTTCTGTACTTAAATTGCTGAAGCATACAAGTTTATAATGCTTTAAAGTTTATCGTAAAAAATGCACGAAATTACAGATGAAATAAATCGTAGCTAAAATTCACGTAGTTTTTAAATTTGGAATTGTGTTTTGTTATAACAGCGTATACTATCTTTTGGTCCAGATAAAATTATAGATGAAATAAATTAGAACAAAAATTCACATAATTTTTTAATTTGGAATTGCATTTTGTTATAACTCAACGTGTACCATCTTTTGGTCCAGAAACTATTTTCGATAAGTATTTTTGGAAATCCAAAATAATGGAGATGTAGAGTTTTTATTATTGAGGATATTCTTTTTCTAAAGTACTATTAATTTCAGATGTCACTTTGATTTTATGAAATTTAAATATAAACTTCGTGAATTTTAAATGACCACAGTGTATTGTATATACCAACCCCTTATATTTTCAGTGATCTGAGTTTTTAGTAAGAAATTCAAATCAGTTAAATATTGATACAGTTAAGTATTCAGTTAAAGACTAATTATGTATATAAATAATAGTGTATATAAAATAGATTGTACAAAATAAAATTGACGTATTAGATAGTATTTCTCGCGACACGAAGTAATAAAAATAAAGGGGGTTGATATATTTGTATAATGCATTGTAGCAGGATGTATTTCAATAATTGAAAACACTGAAAAAAGCAAATGCTTCTTTGATAAATAAAACTGATAAAATGCAATTCAATTTCATTTTATATTTTTTTATTAGAACAAGGTCTGAACGTGCTTTATAAACCCTGTAAGCTTTATAGCGTAACAGCCGGTGGTTTACGAGAAAAACATAAAACGAACGTCCTGTATGACGAATTGTCGTGTCGCGCAGTGAGTGAAATTGAGCAATGTTGTGCAAAATACTCTGTAGCCGTTATCCCTTAGTAACTAGTACCACAGTGTGACTCATGTTGTGCGAATTGGAAACATCGTGCACGCCATTTAGGAACTTTTTCACAAACATTTAAACGAGAAAGGTTAAATCTATATTTTTTATTCGGGCGATAACTGCTCTTAATGTAGAATATTTGATGTTAAAAGTTTGCCAAAAATAGAGACATGTTTCTTCTTATACAAAGTTATCGTTGAAATGTGAAAGAGTTACTAGTTATCCGTATGTTAATAACTACGTAACAATTAGAATTTAAAATTGTAGTAAAAACGTGTCTTGCAGTTGTAGTAACAAAAATGTAGAAAATGTCAATAGTGGTAAGCTCAAAGATGGTATCTAATATAAATCATGTAGGAAATGTGAAAAGAAGCTGAGAAAACTTCATTTTTAAAAATAAGTATCTGTGTAAATAAAAAGACAAATTTATACATATTCAATTTAAATGCTAATCTCTTTAGAGGCGAATTCTTAATTTCAGTTATAACGAAGAAAGTTAATTTTATTTTCATTTATTTTTGTTCAATAAAGAAAATGCGATGTAAAAAAATAAAGTTCATGATTCAGAATTTCAAAATATAACTACAAGTAACATATGTGGACGCTTACTATTTATGCAAAACCCAATATAATTTTTCTGGAAACGTCAGCAAACAGAGTTGCAAATATATTTTTAGACCTAACAATTTTTACTAACAATTATTTTTATTCTTCAGCAGTCGTAAAATTACGATTTACTTCGTGCAAGAAAAAGAACAGTGCCACTGCTGTTCTTCCGAACATGTATATGTATAAAGACACATTTACTTCCATTTTATTTCCCTTGTGGCAATTGGGATTTATTTTCTCGTTAGAAAATTTAGGAAAGATTGCACATTCATTCTTGTAACGGTTTCGGAAACGAATATAGTTTTACATAGGATGTACAACTGTCCACATATGTAACTATGCGTGTGAAGCGGTTGACTTTTTAATTTTATATCAAACTAATTTTTATATATGTATAATAAAATAATGAACAAAATATTTTTATGGATTTAATATAAAATACTGAAATTTGTTCTGTTATACCATCACTTCTCTGTTATATCCAAACGTCAAATTATCAGTGTTCATACATCATGTGACTATAGTTCACGTATTTGGCACTTAATTTATATCTCTGCACGCGAGCATCGGGTAAATGAAACGGAATAAAATGAAAATATTAAAATAACATTGAAATATGAGATATTAAAAAATTGAACCATTAGCAAGTATGGATATTTGGAATTTTATTAAACTAAAATCACAGTATTCAGTTTGCAAATATTTAACAAATATCATAGATAGGCGTGTCAATAACAGAAGATATAAGTAAACATGGTAAAATAACAATATATGCGAAAAATACGTGAAATTTACGCACCGTCAGTTTTCGAACAATGCGAAAACAAAACGATATTGTTTAATTAAAATTAAATGATTCTACAATGTAAATAATAAAATTGTATTACAATATGAATAGTAACGTGACGCCTCAATATAAGATAAATTTTATGGAAGTGGAAAAATATTCTTTTTTCTCCTTTTTATTTAAATAAATACTATTTCAGAATCAACATGAAGTGCCCGCAATTTTTTTTATTTTTCTACATGTTTCATACTAGGTATCATTTTTTTAATTCAATGTCTTCAACTTTTTCACATTTTTTATCGTAATTTCCAGACATCTAAATTTGTACGTAGTTAACTATTCATATACGAATATCCATTAAATTAATAATTTCTATGTGACTTAAATTGCATCAGTTTATTAATATAGCGATAAATATTTACTGTTGACATGTATTATATGTTATTGACACGAATTTCATGTTTTACACCCAATAAATATCAACGCCACGCTTAATTAGCTTCATTCCTACCACTATTCGAAATTGTAGGTACTGTTTGTTTTTGCTAATCATATTTATAGCTCGTATAAAATAGTAATTAGTTTAAGAATCTGTTGTCGACCTTTATCGTCTACTTTGTTCATATTTTTACAAATATATAGCATCTTCGAATGTGACCTAAGCTGGCGAAAAAATTAAATCTATTTGTAAAAAATGTATTTTCATAATAATGTTAAAAAATAATTCTTATTGCTTTTTTATGAAATATTAAACTTTGAATCATTACAGAATCAATTTTAATCTTACTTTAATTTATTTCAATTTTAATTTTAATATTTGTACGAAGGAGAATGTTTATAACAAAATAACAAAATAAAATACTTTTATGGACTTAATTAATAAAGATATTTATTTCATAATTTTATTACAAAAATTCGTTTCATTGAAATATATCCAAGAATTAAAATTAAAAAGTATGAAACCAAAATTAAAGTTGATTCTGTCAGAACCGATTAAATTTTAACAAAATAAATGTTATTATTCCAAATTGAATCGATAAGAATATTTATTCAAATTAACACTTTCTATTATGAAAATTCGTCGTTATGAAAATATATTTAAATTTTACCACGAGGTGTCACTAGAAACTAGTACCACATGTCGCAGGGAAATGATGCAAATAGGGATTTGATCAAATCCCTAAGGTATATGATCAATTTACGGAAGATGTTAAAATAACAACTCTGTGGAGTGATTTCCCTGAAGAAAGTAAGTGATTTGATCAAATCCCTTAACTGTTTTTTATTATTATTATATTAGGTTAGGTTTTCTATATTTCGAGTTTTGTCAAGTACCTATCGTAGAAAAATTCAGATATAGAAAAAAATCAAACTTTGAGCGAATTTGTATCTGAGGAACTGTTATTTTAACATCTTCCACGAATTGATCATATACTTTAGGGATTTGATCAAATCCCTAAATATAATCTTCTTTTCCTCCACTTTCGTGTAACTATAAACTGTACACTGTATTTTGAACTATACTTTTTATATTTTGTATGAAATTGTATTTTGTACAATTTTCTATGCATTTCGTATGTAATTACATCACGTACCACACTTTTACGTTTCCCTATCGATAAATATAATAAATTACATAATTCTAGCGTGTATTTCAATCACGATTGTTCAAGTTTAATCTTGTTATCGCATCTCACGTTGTAAAATAAATATAAATTTTTGTGATTAACTGTGTTTGAAGATTATCTTCATACGAAGGTGCAATTACACGAAATGCAAAGTAAGATTAACGTATCTTGTACAAACGGATCTGTCTTGCATACACGTATACAGGGTCGATAAAAAAACGACGGTGAAAGACGATCGTGATGCACTTTTACAGGTTTCGCGCATCCAATTCCCGGTAGACGGTGGTTAACGTTTTAAAAATTAAAAGTTAAACGTCCTCGAGAATCCATTATCTCTGGTTCGTTAGTGGTGCTTCAGCAGGAAATAAACCGTACGAGCGACAGCGACTGAAATAAAACATCCAGAAAACGAACACTTGTTATCCCTAGCAATACAACTGAACCACGTCTCGCAATTATGCATATTTACCATTCTATTCTTTCCATAATTTCTTTTTTTTTGACGTTAATTGGTTTATGTTTTAGGAGACGCAGGTACGTGTTCATTTTCTTTCGTTTTCATGGTGCAATATGTAAAAACTGAGCAACACATTTTATTTTTATATTGATGCATATTCGGTTTGAAAGGGTACAAACCACCCTCAAAGATTTAACGCGTTGCAGGAATAAAATATCGTATTATTTTGACTTTTTAACGGATGTGAAATATTCTTCGTCGTAAAAAATCTAATATCTAATTCTGATTTTTTGGTAGGGTTTTAACGAATAATAATAAAAATTCAAGAATAATAATACTGATTACTAATCACTTTTTACTGATTTTTCTTGATTGATATCATTGTTTTAGTGGTGCTTTATCTCTGTAGAAAGATTTGTAGAAAAAAATAACGAATGATTTTAAAAGAAATTTAACAGAACGGACATGATGGCGTTGTTAACATATAGTATTAAAAAACTGGTTTGATATTAAAAATTATACAAGGGTGTTTTGAGACATGTACAGATTTATCTTCGCAATACGTAAAAAATAGTCAATGACATACTGAAGTTCATATCTAGATAAGTAATTTTTGGACAGAACAATAAGAGTATAAAAGAAATAAAAGAACAATTTAGTTTGTGATATTAATAACAATTTAGTTTGCGATATTAAAGTCACAAAACACAATTTTATTTCCGAGCAACATTTAATCCTTGTTCACAGTGCAAAATAAATGTTACATCCTTTATGTGTTTCAAATAAATGTACGTACAGAGTATGCAAGCGTAACTTTTTACACAAACGTATATTCAACCTAACGCATGAACTTTTCTGCAAAAGTAAAATTCTCATATTAGATTTTTTATAACGAAAAATATTTCGCGTCGGATGAAACTCAAGAGTTCAATATGTCTATTTAAAGAGTTTCGATTATTTTTGTTACGCGTTAAATCTTTGAGAGTGTATTTCGCCCCTTCAAACAGAATATCCACCCATGTAAAAACATGTCACGTAGTTTTTTTGAATAACTATGACATATGTGAAAATGCAAAATTCGGAGGCGAATATCAAGCTATGATTCCTTCTTAAATAAATATTTATTGGTTAAGCTGATTATATCGTGACAGAGAAATTCAGAAGTTAGGAAAAATTTGGCAAATAAAGTAACTGTAATCAAAAGATTTGATCGTAGAGTACATATTTTATAATGTGATACTGATATGAAGTAAGAAAAACACACTAAAAATATAAAATTAGTGAAAAATACTTTTAATCTTAATGAAAAGCACTTCTCTCTTTCACAATATTTTATCTCTAAAACTATAGGGTAAATCATCTTTATATTATTTTTAATAACTCGTATTATATTTTTCTATCGTTCTTTAATTTAAAAAAAATTTTAAATAGCGTTCTTCCGTTATAATTAAAAATGTACCCTCAGCAAATACTGACATTACATCATAAAATCGTCAAATGTAAAAAATAATGAATTCAACACCTACATTTTTATGTTTATTTTTGAGTAAATTCTGTAATATCGCGAGATTTTCACGCTTGTCCGTAATACGAAGCCCCCAAGTAGCTATTTGCCATAACCTCACGTTCATTCCAAGCTCCAAAAGTGAAACGTGCGCCATGTGTTATCAGCCAAATAATAATGTATTTAATTTTCATTAAATTATTTACCACGAAACGACAGTATTTAGAACAAAATCGTCATATTCCACAAAAGCTAGGTTAGGGAGCGACATTCAAGGACGCCACAATAAGAGGCATCGAAATGTAGACAGACTCCGAAATTGGGGTACTGAAATACATCTGCAGCAACTGAAAAGGCTCCATAATATAGACAAAAACATCTGCTTCTATTTCATTAAATACATCATGAAGATTTAATTTGTTTTGCTTAAAAAGTTCTTTTACAAAAAGGAATTGTATAATAATGGAGCTTAAGAATATGACATTCATGTCGCAGTACTTTTCAATTAGTACATGATTGCGCGAACTGGATTAAAGTCTCCGTAACTGGAACACATTCCCTACATAAATTAAAATAAATAATAGCATCATTCGTTTGTTTATAGATTATGAAAGTTTCGGCATCCTATGTATCAGTTCTTCTTGCAACGTCCTGAAACAAAATATTCACAAACGTTGTATTCACCGTTTACTTCTATTCAGCTGATCTTCTACGTACTCTTAACTACATAAATTTCTTTCAGCAAACATTTACCATGGCGTAAAAACTGTTTATATACGAATAAAAATGTGATAAAAAGTTTTTGATTTGTAGTTTTAAAATTAACAGGGAAACAATCTTTACAAACTCCTCTACAGATCACCGTTTTCAGAACTTCCTTCCTAAGGAAATAAAATCGAACAGGAGAAAGTTGCAATTACGTTTACTGTAGAAAAGTATTAAATGATACCGAGATATTCGGGCTTTAGCGTTATGCAATGATGCAAGTAGCAGTGCAAATACATATAATAGAATAAATAATAGTATCATTTGTTTGTTTATAGATCACGATAGACGTATCCTACGCGTCAGTTCTTGTAATGTCGTGAAACGTGATATTCAAAAATATTATATAAAACATATTATGAAAATAAATATAATCTGAATAGCAAGTATTTGAAAGGTAGCAACTGTGCGCTCACTCGATAAGGTGTTTCTGTCAGTGACAGATTTGAAGTGACATAAATCGCTGTTCTCGATAAGGGAATAAAGAGGTCCATGAAAAAAAATGAAGCTCGTTATAAATGAATCGTTTTATTATGGTGAATAGGTACTGATAGGTACTTATTTATTTTTTGCTCACTATTCTCAGTGTATGTCATATCGATTTCTTTTCTCTAGACCTTCTCTCGCTACTTTCTCGCAGTTCTCTTTCTTATTTCGGTGTCTGTGTCTTTCTTTTCTCCTTTTTTACCAATTTTTGACGTTAAAGACGCCTTATTGCAGTCGAGAGGATTGCCTGGCACGATGCAGCCTTACTGACGTTGTTGCGAGCCTGATTGCTCGACGTCGAGCGTTTAATCGAGAGACTGACACCCAAAATGGCTCCTATCGCATTTTATAAACCTGCCACTTCTCTGTCTATTTCTACAATATGTTCAATAACGGTGAAACAAATTTTTGTTGAACGGGGAATTCAGGAATTGTCGAATTTGGTGGGTAGGAATATTTGGGAAGTTTGGAATTACGGATGTGATAGCTTTAGGAATTGTAAAATTTGAAAACTTGCGACTTTTAAAAGTTTAGAATTTGGGAATTTGAGAATTTGAGAATTTGAGAATTTATTAAATTTTGGGACTTAAAAATTGAGAAATTGATTAAATTTAAAAATTTGTCAATGTGAAAAATTGAAAATGTAGAGATTTAGAGATTTAGAAATTTGTGATTTTCACAAATTGAGACCTTGGGAATCAAAAAATTTGGAAACTTGAAAATTTAGAAACTCAGAAACTGTATTAACGTTTAAATAATTAGGGAATTTAATAATTTGAGAATCTGGAACTCGGAAATTCAGAAATTTAAGTATTTGAAAATATGAAAATTGTAGACATCGAATAATTGTTCATTTGAAAATGAAAAAATATCGGTTTTCTCAGTTTAATAGTGTGAAATTTACAAATATGGTAAAATCAAATGAAAAAATTGAAGGGTTCGGTATTCGCTAATTTGGTAATTAAACTGCCTTTCGAATTCCACGTACAGAGCAAAATTCCAGGTGTGAAACGGTCCACACATTTCACAGAATTCACGCCTGCTCTGAATACTTCTCTCTTTTTTTCAGATACCTCTATCACATTGGATATAACCATTCGCATATTCCTGTTAACCCGTTATAGCACATAATATACTTCAAAATAATATAATATAATAACATGAAATATTGATATTCTGTTAAAAAAATAGCAATTTCCATAATTAACGAAGTTATACAATTTATCTTTTATCAAGAGATAACAAATTTTGCAACATTATATATTTTTATATTTACTATTTTCTATTTTTATATTCTACGTAAATATTATCTTTAAGTACAAAATATTCGTTTGTTGTTATGTTTTTACTTATGTTACTTACGAAAATCTAAATACTCCTTCTAAATTGAAAAAATCATACAATTAAGAATTAAACATTTGATTACTGTTTTCAATACAAAATGGCTGACAGATACCGCGAATTGGAAGCAATAATGAATTTCATAATCTACAAAACCTACCAAGATTTGATAAAACTGTTACAAAGTAGCATTTGCGTCAATTTGAAACATAAACTTAATATAACGGTTGTGTTATAACCTTTCAAACCTTTTATTAGTGTCTTGAATACAAAACAGCCGCACTATAGTACAACTGTAATCGCAGAGTTTAGAAATCAGAAAAAAATCTTTTATTCGTGCTTTGACTAACAATGTACTACATAAATATTTTCGTACAGAAATAAATTCGTATTCCAGAATAGAAATTCGGAAAGTTTAAAGTTCGTTTTTGGAAAACTTATTATTCAACGTGAAAGATATTATTCAACGCGTGAAGACCGTTTTAAGGGTCCTCTGATTTTTAGCTACTCTGACGGAAAATTCTTAAATCCTTAAACACAATGAAGTTAAATTTATCGCATAATTTTTTCGAGTAATAAAAGAAAAGACATTATTAATGCAATAAAATTTATTCAAGTATTAAATGTGATATTATAAACAGGAGACAATTATAATTATTTTTCCTCTATATTTTCTATTTAAAGGTAAGAACTCATTTAATGCTGGTCATTCTAGTGTTAATGAATATAACTATGTATTCTGTCAATATTTATAACATAAAATGTGTTTCGTCAATATTCGTAACATAAAATGGCATTAACAACAAAAAATACAAAAAATAAACTTGTCACCGGTAACAAAAAAAACTACTGTCTTACTTACCGTTCGTTCAATTTTGTAGTGCGAAAAGTCTAAAAGTTTTTTATGAAATAAAAATATCACAAAATGACACTTATCATGATCGTAAAGGTTAAAGTTTACTGAAAATGACTATGCAAACATATCATGAATATTCATAGCAGAGCATGGCTTATTGTTATTTATGACTAGCAATGTTTCATTACAGATCAATTGTTTAATTTCGAAATACAAGTGTCAAATTATTTGAAAACATAAATACAACGTAAAATGGCATTTGTGGTATATGAATTTCAAGGTTACAGTTTGCAGAATACGATCAAAGTGTTGTATTAATATATTTAACACAAAATGACTGCTTGTCGAACAATGGAACAAATAATGTCTGAACAATACATTATAAGATAAACAAGGATCGCCGGAGTTTATTAATTTTCTGCTAGAGGTCCTAAATTCTCCAAAAATAATACTCGGAGTATTCGGTCACCAGAGTTGACCTTTAATTGAATCTTACACAATATACGCAAGCGTTAATTGTTTTGTTCCCGAGTCCCAAAATAGACGTAAACTCTTTGCCTTAGTAATTTATCCGTCCTTTTCCCAACAATGAGCGAACAAGCAATCTAAGTCTCAGCTATTCTATGGAAAGTTGAATCTTGTTGTTGAATAACCCTCCGTCCGATTGCGCTCTTTTGTCACGACGTCTCGAGGGTTTTTAAGTACTGGTGCTTTGTTACTGAAAGAATGTTTTATTCCTGAATTTATCGGTTCTAAACTACTCGGCAAAGGAAGGTAAGGGTTTCCAATAGACGCGACTTCAAAAAGAGTCGTCCTAATGAGATTGAATTTATCTCGACACTGACATAAATAGAAGCTGATTTAACGAAGAGATTCGATCGAAACGTAAAAAGCTAATAAAATTAGTATTTTTTTTTCTTACTAATCTTTCATCAGCGATAATATGTTTTGTATAAAATTATCCTATTGAACTTTACTGCATTTGTATCTTTGTAAATTTGGTTAAATTTACATCTTTTCAAATCTTATTTTCATATCTTCTTAAACTTTATTTTATATTTACTTTGTAGTCTATAACTTTGTTTTTTTATAAATCATATATTCTCCGTACAGTTTGATGTACTAGTACATTGTTTCAAGCATAATACTGTTAAAATGTATATTGTTTAAATTATTGTTTAAATTTATGAAATTGTTATTGTTTATCGAAAAGTAATTTAAATAATTTCTTCGAAATTTGAAATTACGGCAATTTGCGAATTTAAAAATTTGACAATTTTTGGGTACAGAAATTTGGGGATTTGGAAGTTTGGGAAATGATGGATTTTGATGATACACCAAATATTTTGTATGCAATTTGAGTGGTATTTCAAAATTTGTATTGTGTGTCGCATGTTGTGAATGGGATTTTAAAATTTATTTTCGTTCTTATTCCGGAATTTTACAATTTTTTGTCATTCTTATCATTCAAATTTTATCATATTTTAAGGCCACTCATACGTGGCTTTCAAGGTCGTTGCCATATTTTTGTTTGTTAGTTGTTTATAACAACACATGAATTTCATATTTGTGTTAAGGCCATTTTTGTAAGCTTCGCAAGATCACTGATATATTTTTGTATGTGAGGTGGTTGTAATAAGAAATGAATTTTAAACTTGCGGTGAGGTTATATTTTGGAGGTTAAGTTGTGGGGTTGGTTATTTTTTTTGAGGTTATTTCAGTTATGAAGTTATTGAAGACTTGGAAATTCGGGAATTCAAGAATTTAAAAATTTAAGGATTTCAAGGTTTGTAAATTTAGAAATTTGGACATTTGGAATTTCGAATTTTCTACATTTAGGCTCTTGAGATTTTTGGTATTTAGCTCTTTGAAAATCTTACATTTTGAGAATTTTCAATAGTTATACCAAGTGATGTGTTTATTATAAAACATCCTGTATAAAATGTTTTGTTTCAAAGTAATTCCTCGAATATCTTTTTGAATTGTGAAAACGTAATAAAATAATCTTATAATTACATAATTTCGATGTCACTTATGGTAAATAACCATTATTGAACATACAAGAATATGAGCATACAAAAATAGTCTCCCGCACCTAAGATATAGTCATTTTGTATTAACATACAAAAATTTGCGGGTTGGAGATTGATTATCGGATGTTCGTCTCTACGAGTTTCCAAGTAAATCAATTTTCAATCGCAACGCTGAGTAAATACGAAATAATTACGGATGAAAATTTCATTTGTTTTGACGTCCTCTTTACTAACCATTATGACTGTTTACAATTATATGAACAACAATTTATGTTTTCTTGCATGTTTCTTGTCAATTTTATGGTACATTACTTTATTTGCAATTTTTAACAAAATCAAGTAAACAGTACATCATTAATATGGACATGGCCGTTAATGGATACATTACCACAATACAAATTTTCACTAATAAAAAAGATATTCGGTTTCTTTTAAATGAAATATTTGCATGTTTCGGAATATATAATATTATTAATATTTCCAAATTTTTAGAACGAAAAGTGTCAAGTATTTAATGCAACGCGAAAGGACCACGATGCGAAAAGTATAGCCGCAAACGTTCAGTTTAGCGAAGGGGTAGCAAAAGCTAGCAGAATTAAAGAGTGGAACGAAAAATAATGTCCGAACGCAAAAGCAAAGAAATGCAAGATAAACGGGTGGAAAGTTAAAAAATAAAGGAAAAATCAATAGTAGAAAGAAGATAGGGGAAAAGTGAATTGAAATAAAATGAAGAAGTTACGGGGATAAAGATATTGTCGCAAGAAAACGATCGCTTAAAGAGGAGACGGACGCAAGGAAGAAACGAAAGGGAGAAAAAAAGAATAAGATGGTGGATATCAAAGAGAAAAAGATAGCTCGAGACGAACAGAAGGGGAACAATACGGAAGAGATGAGAGGAACGAGAGGGGTGGGAAGTTTGCGAAGAGGGAAGGGTATAAGGGGAGGGGTGCTGCAGACGCACCTCGACAAGGGTAAATGTACGTACGAATGCACCCTGGATTGGCTTTGGGGTGGTTTCCATGGAGACCAATTCGCTCAGCCCGGGGAAGTTGGCGTCGCCGTCACGGCTTTCCTGGAAAATCGCATTGCGTTCAAACTCCAAAAAGTTCCAACCACCCATTCGACGCGTGTATTCGCCTTGATTTAACCCTCACTCTTTCCCTGCCACCCCACCTAACCTATAATCCACGTAAATACAAATATTTGACGAGACGGATCGGTAAACGGTAAACGAGTATCTCAGTCGAAATTTCGATTCTAGTCCGATCTATCAATTGTGTAGAGGAATGGGATCAGGTACAGTAACCGCAGACATATAGCGCGGTTGTAAATTTTAGCGATTTCTAAATTATTGATGCGTGCTTCGCACCGTTCAAACGATCTTATAGACATTTAGGAATTAGAAATATAGATTTAGGAATTTAGAAATTTAATCTCTTGCACTCATATTCACCTTTTGCAAATTTTTTATACGTGCCATAGACCGTTGAAAGAGAAGCAATCTCATAGACATTTAGAAATTTAGAAATTTAATCCCTTGCACTCATACTCATATTTTGCAAATTATTGATACGTGCTATGCACCATTGAAAGAGGAGCAATCTCATAGACATTTAGTTTAGAAATTTAATCCCTTGTACTCATACTCATATTTTGCAAATTACTGATACGTGCCATACACCGTTGAAAGAGAAGCAACTTTATACACATTTAAAAATTTAGAAGTTTAATCCCTTGCGCTCATACTCACCTATCAGCTGAATTTAATACGACAAGTTGAAGTGAACATTTTTCACAATATAAATGAAACTATGATGTATAAATACAGGGTATACCAATTCTTTATGATCAAACTTTATTAAGACATTCTATTTGTAAAAATAAAAGACGTTTATCGACATAGTGTTTCAAACGCTCCATTAAAGTAATAACAAATATGGAGATGATAATGGACTGCTTTGTTCGATATCACATACTGGGTGTCTAGTTTTGTTTGTACAATTTTACTAGCATATTCTATAAACGGAAATAAGAAAATGTTTATATGAACATAGGCTTTTAAATACATTATTAAAAGTTATTAAAAAAAATATAAAAGTCGACAATTATTTGTATGTATTATTGAAAGAGATCATCTATTATTGTTTCTCATAATCTTTTGATAAAACATTTAAGAGCACATGTTTATATGTATAACAATTTTTAAAATTATTTTTATTTATAGAATGTGGTGGTAGTTTTATGTACAAAGCTGAGACACCCTGTGTATTGAAACAGACAACAGTAGCAATCAATAATAGAGAAATAATTTCAAGGTTTTTTGAAATTCATCAAACTTTTTAACCAGAGTGTTCTGGTGTCGGTACTAGCCAACAAGAACAAGACATTCATGTGCGAAAAATTACAAATTTGGGAATTTAACAATTTAACAATTTGTAAAATTTAGAGGTTGGGTAATTTTTAAATTTGAGGATTTAAAAATTGTGAAATTTGTAAATGTGAGAGTTTGAGAATTCAGGGACTTGTAAATTAAAGAAATTTTGGAATTTGAAGATTTCGGGATTTGCAAATGTTCCTTTTTGAATTTTAATATAAAATTTTTTTTTTGAATTTCAAAGAGAATTTCTTTTAAATTGTAAATTTTTAAGTTTGAGAATTTTGGAATTTTGAAATTTTAAGAATTTGAAATGTAGATATTTAAGAGTAAAAAATTGGAAGTTTGGGAATATTAAAATATAAGAAATTGAGAATAACATTTAGGGATTTTGAGATTTAGGAACATAAGAATTTTAAAAAATGAGAATTCCGAAGTTCAGTAATTTGAAAATTTGGAGATTTGGAAATTTAGAAATTTAAAGTTGAAAATTGGAAGATTAAAATGTATAGAAATTTAAGAATTTGAAAATTAAAAAATGTAGATATTTGAATTATGTATAATTTGAAACTATCTGCACTTGACTGTTACAGAGGCTTACATTACAGTTAGATAAGAACACATATATGTAAACTTAATTTTAAATTTCCCCAAACTAATAAATTAATAAATGTTAAAATTCCTAAATTTTCAATTTTTCAAATACTCAAATCGTCAAAATTTCGAATCTTTAAATTTTTAGATTTTAATACATTAAAACTGTCTTTCCTCAATCTTAAATTCTTGGATCTCCAAATTTCTAGATCCATAAATTCTTAAATTGCCAAATATCTAAATCTCCTAATTTGCAGAAATTATGCTAAATCCATAGATTTCCGTAGAATATTCAAATTCCTAAGTTGTGGAATTCTTGGCCTCAATATTCTGAGATCCCCACATTCCAAGATCGCCAAATACCTATATCCTCAAATTCCTACATAACCATATCCCTAAATTCACAATTTCCTAAGTTCTGAAATTTCTAGATTTCCAAATGCGTAGATTGCTAAATTCCTACATCATCATTTCCTAATGAAATTCCTAAGTCTTCAAATTCCTATGTCGCCATAACCTCAAATACTTATATTCCTAAACCCCCAAATCCCAAAGTCTCCATATTCCTCGACTGCTAAATCCCCAGATCTTCATTTCCATAGATATTCAAATTCCTAAATCTCCAAATCCTAATGTCCCCAAACTTCGACACCTTCAGATCTCTAGATGTTTAAATACATAAACCTCCAAATCTTAAAAGTCCTCCATATTTTTATCCATATCAAATATTCCATATCTCCAAATATAAAAATCAATGAATGGAAAGTTTCTTTCAACTTGTTTGCCATATTTTCCCCAGAGAAATCAGATACATTCCTGGCTGTACTACCTACGCGTTAAGATATGATTAAATAACGAGATTGAAAATCCATGTAGTTAATAAAACATAACTCTAGCTCTTCTAGGGTTAATATTCTCTGTATGATTCAACCGGTTTCCAGCAATTGTGAACAAATCTCGTTCTTCCAGCAGCGAAACGACAAACGGCCATTGTGACAAATTCTCGAATGCTTATGAAAAATTCAATTCATACATTTGCAAATTGACCCTTCGCGCAGTTGCACGCTGGGGAGCATGACAGGGGAAGGGGTCACGAAGAATAACTTTCCTCCACAACGTTCACGACTGAAACAGTTGAATAGGAATCAGTGATCCAACTATTGTTACAGTTCTTGTGTCGCGTGCCGGCTGCGTGTCCTAACCCCATACAGTCAATGCCCGTTATGGAAATTTTTGTGCAACTCCCGTGACAAGATCGTAAGTGAAGCACGTTGCATAAAAATTATAACAATGAATACCATTTCGAGCTACCATTGTTAATAGACTGAGCTACCGTCACGGGATTAGGATGGCTTGGCTGAATATGCTTGTTAGGTTAGATTTGCACGGAGCTACGAGATTTCACCACCAGGCTTAGTATCATAAAAATAATCCCCTTTTCTTTAATTTGACGTATTTCAGATTGAATATTATCCTTCTGATTTAAACAGTTTGTTAATGTTCTCCCAGGCTTATATAATAAAAATAATCCCCTTTTCTTTAATTTGATGTATCTGAGATTGAATATTAACCTTCTGATCTGAATCAATTGTTAATGTTCTTATGACTGCACCACCATTTTGTGTACAGTATCATATCGGAGTTTTTATGCAAATCAGCTAAATAATTAACCGAAATTCTGTTTATCTAATTTGTTTATGTACTACAAATTAGTATTTACTAACCATAATTTCAGCTGAAAAATTAATAAAAATAAAGGGGGTTGGTATATTTATGAAACGTACTGTATTAGTAATTTAATGTTACTGTTTATTTGAAGCGTCTAACAAATAACTGATAAGGTGTAATTAGGAGCATACAGGTGCTAGTAATAATACAAAATAATGCAAATACAAAAAGTTCATATATGTCACCGTGTTCCTAGCAGAGTACAATACAACTTTTTCCTCTCCCATCTTTTTTAAATTCTCTGCATACGAGTAAAACACTAGACTATATTACCGTGAACAATTTATATATTTAGTATTCCACGCACACTTTTATATGACGTTAAAGAGTATGTAGCATTCTATTTAAAAAACTGAAACTCAGTTTCATTTCTCGAAAAATAATGCAAATATAAAACGTTGATGTATGTCACCGTGTTGCTAGTAAAAACAGTACAATTTTTTGCAAACCTCATGGTATACGAGAGAAACACCAGACCATATTATCACGAACACCTTATATATTTAGCATTTCACGCACGTTTTCATGACATTAAAAACTATACAGCATTACATTTAAAGAAGGGTAAGTTGCAAAGTCGAGCTCTTTACCGACCTAGATTGTTGTACAAAGAATATTTTGCAAACGACATCATGCCAAAATATTGCTGCTTGGTTTCAAAATTATGATAAAATGAAGTTGCATTTTTGCACATTTTTGGAAACCAAATATCTACTATCCTTATCTGACCAATATACAATAAAATAAATAGGGATCGCCGGAGCTTATCAATTTTCAGCCAGAGGTCCCAAAAATCCCCAAAAATAATACTGGCAGTATTCGGTAACCACAGTTGACCCTTAAATCCTCACCGCACATGAATAAAACGCTGATACATATCACCACGAACGCCCTGTATATTTAACACGTGACACTAGCGGTCGGACCGTGAACTAATCAAAATGGCCAACACGTGTAGCTTTAACGCTATAAATTATAAACGTTACCCAACTTCTACTGATACAAGAAATGAAAGTGCTTTCAGCAACATCCTATAATACTCTAATCGTACCTTGAGTTAATTCGAGCGAAGAACTTAATCTTAAAAGTGTTTTCGTACTCATGTTTGATGCACTAACGCTTCTCTAACCCCGAGCCATACTTTTCTTTGCCAATAGCGATAGCTCATTTCGGTTTATCTCTAATTTTGTGGAGAGGATCATCATTAAAATTCTAATACGAGTTCTGTTATGGACAGGTTCCTTTTCGTGGGACTTCCCCAACGATAAAAGCCACGCATGGGGGCTTTCTTTCTGCTGAATCAAAAGGGTTGGGTGGTCCTCGCGACACGAGTACGTTCCATGGCCTTTCGCCCCTTTCTGTCTTCTTCTTTCCTGCCTGTCTGCTATTTACCCTCTTTTTCAGCTGCAGCTGCTTGGCACACGGGCCCCACGCCATCTGCCATTAAAGGCTACACATGCACGCGCGCCTCTAACAAGACCCCAAGATTCGTAATAGCTTTACGATACCGGGTGGACCAAAATTTCCATCAAAATTGCGTTTACTTCTGTTCGGTTCACCGAAATTGACATCATTTGTGTGACAATTAACTCCTGGAAGATGGATGCTCGGTGACTAACGGTTCTCAAATACGCTAGGGAGCAAATATGATTTCTTGAGGCTTAGAAATTTCGAGCTTTTCAAATTCAGGCATTCAGTGTTTAGGGGAGTTGAATATTGGGAGTTTGAGGATTTGAGTATTTTGGGATTTGGAGATTTGGAAATTTAGGGGATTTGGGGATTTAAAAATATGGGAATCTAAGAATTTGGAAATGTGAAGATTGAGAATGTGGAGTGTTGGAAATGTGGAGATTTGGGAATGTAGGAATTTGAAAATTTGGCAGAGCAAGAATTTAGGAATTTCCGATTTCGCGATTTGGGGAATTAGGGAATAAGATAATTAAGGAATCCACAAATTTGGGACTTAGGGAATTTGAGAATTCATGAGTTTAAGAAATTTGGAAATTTGGTAAACTAAATTTTTGTAAATTAGGAAATTTGGAAACTTGGCATGTCGAGAATATAAGAGTTTGAAATTTTTTAATATACAAATATAGAAATTCAGAAATTCTCAAATTTTCAAAAATTTCATAAACTTAAAAATGATCAAACTTAAAAAAAAAAATTGTAGAAGCTTCCTCTCCACTGTTCCTAATTCAAAACGGATTCACATAACACTCGAGTGTACGTATGTCCACTTTTACCCATAGCAATGTCACTTATAATATATTTTAGCATCTAACTATTATCCTCTCATTACATATGTATACAAAAAAATACATATACGAATATACAAGATATCGTGGATCAAAATGACCATCTGTCTGATATGCGAGTATCGGATGAAATTGAAATTAAAATGAAAATTTCTTTAATCAGTCAATAAGATCGTCAACATTTGTAAATGTATCTTGATCAACGGGACCCTCTTAGAAGCATTTGATAGTAAATCTACTGATCCTCCGAAGTTAATATGGGGGTTGTTTCAGGTACGTTAACACTCTGCCGGTTTTATGTACCTTCATTTTGATCTTTTATGTGATCCTGTTTGTAACGGTATGAAGAGTATGCAAATTCGTAGGTTATTTGCATAAGATGTCCTCAAATTCGTTATACCACTTCTGCTACAAATTGTTTACATCGAATTACCATATTTATTTTACGAGATGCGTCGAATTTTCAGCAATAAAGTTATCGAAAATTTGTGTACGTATTATTTATATTAACGCTACTATTTTAATGGTAAATATAATTGTATCTTTTAAGGTGCATAGTTAGGATTTTGAATCGGTATGTATTTTAATAATTATGTAAAAATATATTATCGCTGGTCCTAATAAATAGCCTATATGTAATTTTTACAAATTGTTGGCCAATTTAAGGTAATAATTGTTACTTTTCCTAGGGAAATCTAGGGAAAACGTATAATCGCTGAATGTGACAATTTTTTAGTATTAACCTTAAACTAGGATTCCATCGGCAAATGCGTCAGACACAACGAATGAATTATTGTTAGAATATTAAGACACACAAAGAATGTTTGAATGTTAGGGATATTTTTGATAAGGCGTTCTTGCATGGATTATAATTAAAATTAATCTCGAAATTCGTGGTGAAAATATGAGCCAAAGTCGCATTTCAACAGTCATGTCACGAGTAGGACACGATATTATGAGACAGTGGATTAAACCTAGTATAGTGTCAAAACTAGATCTAATAATTTTCAACTATGATAACGAATGTTGAGTCTCTTTTCCTACATCGCCTTCCTTAGCTTAACCTAAGAAGAAGCTAAGTATGTTGTACAGTACAATTCACTATAAAGATGGCGTTCTTATATCATTCCTAACACCAAACTACCAAACTGGTCAAATAAGCTCACAAGCGTCTTATTTCAAATTGCAAAATTTGTTAAGATACCTTTTCTGAAATCTGTCATACAGCAAGAATTCTCTCGTAATATAAAATAATGAACATCTGAAATTTAAAAAGTTTGACGTTCCATCATGTTGTTTGACGTTGTTAATGTACCGTTATGCAGAACCGTTCGAGACAAACCTTCCGAGCAGTTATGTTATTTTGAGAATGCGTTTCCTGGAACGAATATACGAGGCCACTCAAAAAGAGTCCACCCATATGGTGCAAGAGACACGAAAAGCAGAACCCGAACCAGAACTCGAATCGTGATTCGGAAGCAGCCAAAGAGAACAGCTGCTCTCTCCTCGATCGAGGAGAGTCCTGCAGCTGCTGTCACTAGTGTTGTTGCTACTGCTATAACCACTTCAACCTTTGAAGATACCAAACGACGTGGATCAACGTATATATACGTTTGTAACTGTAGACGTTAGCGTGACTCGTTACGTAATAAAGAATTGTTTTATCAGCTGTATGCTATTACAGATGCCTCGACGACTTCCTCTATAATAAACATTGTCGGAAAATGATATATAGGGTACCCATAAATTTCGATACGTGGAACATTTGGAAAAAAATAAACGGAAGCTTTTGTACAATTGTTCGTATTATGTCCATTTGAAAATAGATGCGTCCAATTCTGAATCCATATGCTTTCATAATTTTATACAACTCCGTATTCGTTTGAAAATGGATACGAGTACAATTTTCCACCTTTGGTTCCATATGTCTTCATAATTTTATCCAAATCTGACTTCATATTGTATTCGTTTGGAAATAAATACGTGATTCTCACTCCACATTCTGTATAATTTTATGCAACTTCGATTTCATATTGTATTCATTTGAAAATTGGTATGCGTCCAATTATCATTCTACATTTTGTATAATTTTATACAAATTTGACTCCATATTATATTTCGTCGGAAAATAGATATTCGTCCAATAATCACTTCATGTATCTCCATAACTTTATCCAATTCTAACTACATATATCCATTTGAAAATTCATGTGCCCGGTTTTCACTCCATATATAGTTTTATCCAAATCTGACTCCATATCATATTCATTTGTAAATGGGTATGTGAACAATTCTAGCTCCATATATCTCCATAACTTTTGTTCGTCTAACTTTCACTCATTTCAAATGGATATATCAAGTGATTATAATATGGAGTCCAAGTTGCATAAAATTATATTCCAATTCTGACCACATATACCCGCATAATTTTGTCTAATTCTTCATACATCTCCATAACTTCATCCAGATCACCTGCGAACGTCAGTAAACATAGGTCTAAAGGTCCTATGTAAAGTACAGATGTCAACTCACGAGTTGTCGCGTGAGGACCCAAAATAAAAGGTCTATCCCCACCGTGAACATTCAGCGTTACATTTCGGCAAATAAGAATAATGCCAATAACAACGGCGTCACGCAATTTGCACTGTCTCACTCACTCTCGGGTCGTTTGTCGACTGTTATTGCTTTTAGTCTAATTGGTATGTGACCGCTCGAGCCAATAATATTACCGCAGAAAATACGTGTGAGTCTAGGCATTTCTCTATTCTGACCAATTGGAGCTGTTCTAAACACCTGGGCCATCCTCTTCACGCGCCACCTCGTGGGTTGACATCGGTATTTTCGTTAGCAACACGATTGATTTTGTGGCTTCTATCGTCGCACACGATATTTTACTCAGTATGTTAAACCGCGTTTTGAATGTCAACGTTCAGTTTCTATACACGATGAGTTCTTCAGTATATTTTCTACACGGAAGATTTTATCGGTAATCATTCAGCTGTCATCAACCGGCAATTACCGATCTATTTAGTATTACACAGTTGCAAAGTATCATGCTGAAAATGTCAGCGTATTACTATGATGAAGAAATGGCAGATCATGTGTGATCGTGCTAATGGGAGTGCTTTAGCTGCACGACGTCTTTGCACGGGAAAGTTTCCTAATCGAACTGTTCTGTCTCACACGTCGTTTGAAATATCATCGCCATCTTTCCGAATCAGGCTCATATAAAACCTGCTATCGAAACTCTGGCAGACCTAGATCTAGACGCCCAATACGGAGAACTGCATTTTAAGTATTGCAGAAGGAAATTCTGGAACGAGCGTACGAAGAATATCCGATATCGTAGGAATTGGTATTGTTCTTGTTTGGAGAATATTTCATGAGCAGTTATTTTATTCATATCATATCCAACGACAAGCACTCACTCCACCATCAAGCAAGAATGTGAGCTTCGAATCCGAATTTCGTATACTGCATTTTATTAACTGATAAAGCTGCATTAATGCGAAATGAAATTACAAATTCTCATAATGTTCTGGTATGGGCAGAAGAGAATTCTGACGCAGTTATTCAAAAATATCACCAACATCGTTTTTCGTTAAATGTTTGGGTGGTCGTTATGGGAGATTAACTCAGTAGCGCTGCAGTTCTCCAAAATTGACTTGCTGATGCTGCTTATCTCAATTTCTTGGTTAATAAATCATCTCGGTAATTGGACGATATGCCTTTGGTAGAGGGATTACCGATGTGGTATATAATGTGGCTTCACCTCATTTCGTATATAATCTGAAAGTGTACTTAAATACGATATTTGGTCAAAGGCAAACTAAACGGGGTGGACAAGTTATATGATCCCATTGATCTTCCGATATGAACTCTCTTCTTTTCGTGGGAATATTTGAAAATCAAATATCTTCGTTGGTAGATGGTTTAGAATTACATAACCGAATCCACTATACTTGTCGAATAAATCGACAGAGATGTGGAATTTTTAATAAAGCGAGCCTGCAAGCAGATGACAAGCGTGTATGGAAACGAAAGGACATATGTGAATACTTGTAAATATCGAAAGGGCAATAGTGAATCAATCTAACGTTAACGTACAAAAATATCTCACGAACGGTTGACCTTTCGACCTATGTTTACTGAAGCTTCTTCACTCGACGTGTCGTATGTACCATATAAATACTGAATGG
Source organism: Megachile ligniseca (assembly GCA_945859555.1). Lineage (NCBI taxonomy): Eukaryota > Metazoa > Arthropoda > Insecta > Hymenoptera > Megachilidae > Megachile > Megachile ligniseca. The sequence continues at coordinate 2,919,088 of OX243778.1, forward strand.
TTCTTTCACCCTTCGGAGATGTCGGTGAACTTGCAGTTGAACGTGGACGGCCTCTTGGGTATCGGTAGATTTACCCAAATAGGCGCGAACATGCAGGTAATATCTTTCTGCGAAGCGCGCAATTAACTCTCCCTTTCATCTCCTTTCTCCGTACCGGAAGAATAGTTCCCGACGCAACTCGTTTCATTGAAAAGAGGCGTCATTAACGATATCTCCCCCTCCCCTCAACACAAGTGGTCCCCGATTATATAATATGGCTGGATAATCGCAAAACGAACGCGTGCACGCCATGTGTCGATTGGAACGCGTCCGTACATTGGCACCGTCGAAGAAGGGTGATTTTGGCCCCCCCTGTATCGAGGTCTCATTGTGTTCATCGCCCGATTCTCGTCCCGATGCCAGCTGTTGCTATTTTTTTTCCCTCTTCTTCTTGCCCATCCCCTGGACAAAGCTTTTTCCCGAAGCTTTCCTTTGTCGAGCATCATCCATGCTCCGTGCTAGTCGATCCGTACCGAAATTAATCAAAAGGGAACGATCGCGAGCACGTGGGCAAACCTCCCCGCTGCTCAAACGAAACGCAGACGCTTCTCTACGATCAAAATATTAAATAGCGACAACCAACCCTCGGGGCCATCGGAGCCCCAACAATAAGAGGTGGCAGGGTTTTTGGTTATGAAGGGGGATTCGGCTGTATATACCGTCGTAAGGCCACGTGCCAGCCATGGGAATATAACGCCATGATGGCCACGTGCCCGACAACTAACGGGTGTGCACTGTGAAAACGACCACCGGTTGCTTTTTCAGACTCACCGATGTATCATAGGGTGAGTAATCCAATACTTGGACGTTCAAGGTGTATTTGGGAGATATTCGGGATTAACACGACATACTTGACAATTTTTTCATTACATTAATCAAATTATATCTAATTTTGCAATTATATAAATAAATCATATATATTCTTTCTTTGAATTAGTATCTTGAAAAAGAAAAGAAAAAATAATAACAGGATTGAACATAATTAAATTTTCTCTTCTTTATGTTACATTTAATATAAAAGGTATAGTAAGATAAAGTAAAATTTTTGAATATCGAGTTATACTGTACTTTTCTTATTATATAATTATATAATCTTGCCTATAACATCTCGCAAAATTTTTCCTATTTAATTTTTAAACTGAACATAACCTAACTTGTACATTTTAGGCGGCAAATGTAAAAGAAGACGAGACATCAAGAAGTTGAATAATCAATTTAATCGACAATTGATTTTTGTATAATGTATTAGTATTACAAATGAAAGTGTTTAGGACACTTTAGTCGATCAATTAGAGTCGGAAATAAAATTGGACACAGTCGGTGACAATCTTGTACGGGTACACTATAATGTGCCGCAGTTAGGGTCGAATGATGGAAGGAGGGAGACCACACTAGTCATCTGGTGGATAGGGTTGCTGCAAAACCCAAACCCCCTTTTCCCTCCGTTTCGTTAACGAACTGTCGATAAATTACTTTTCTCTGCATACTAATCGAGTTTCCAAGCGGCGTACAGTAAAGCGTTCGTTAAACTTTCGAAATACGAAGGATACTGACATTATAAATTTCAACGGTGTTAATATTTACATTTATTAATTTACAATGTGCATTATTTCTTGAATCAATAAACATTGTTTTACATATACCGACGAATATTTAATCCTATATTTTGAATTGACACCCTTTGTATTTTGGTTTCGTTTTTTTTCCACTTATTTTTTCATTGTGTAATTTTTATAAAGTTAATCTATTACCTAATGTCCTTATGGTAGGAAAATAATGCAGTCACATCCGCAAAACAGAGCTAGGTTGCCCGAGCGGTCGAAGGCGCCGGACTTAAGTTCTGGTTCCCTCAGGGAGCGTGGGTTCGAATCCCACACTTAGCAGATTTTTTGTTAACTCATCTCATTTTTAACACCTTAACCCTTCACGTTACTATTCTTCTATGGTTTTTATCATCGTTACTGTTCTGACATAATTGTTGCCTGTGTTATGATCATTGTTCACATTGTCGTTATGATTTTAGTGACTTCCGCCGTCATTATTAACTTGGCAAAGGGTCTAGGTGGTTTTCTACTGGACTTAGTTTCTTTAAGATTGTTTTTTCATTTTTTTTAACAATTATAATATAGGTTTAAATTGAAAATTTTAAGTTTAAAAATTTTCTGATTTCTTTGCGGTTTTTCATTTTATACAACTACAGTTTGCAATAAAAAAATCTGAAAAAATTTTATAATATGCGCTATTTGGACCCTAATGTTACAGAATTTGTTCAGAATTTTTTATGTCGTTAAATAGGAACAATAGGCTAAACGTTGGAACTTCGTTTTGGATATGCCATCGAGTAAGGCAGGGGTCAGCAACCTGCAGTTCGCTAGTCGCATGCGGCTCAGTAGAATCAAACTTGTGGTTCTTGAGTAGTTTAATTCAAAAACTAACTGCAATATTGCAATTGCTAAACAAATATAATAATCCTGCGCACACATCAAAATGCGTGGCAGATCGCATATATGCAAACCTAGCTTTAGCTAACTTTGCTCTCCACACTCACCAACGCCACACTCAAAACCAAAAAGTGTTTCCGTTTTCTTTAATACGTTGAATATGTTCTGTTACTACGCAAAATAGAATGTTTTGATTTCACAATCAATACATGTTTCACAGCAGATAATGGTTATATTATTTTTTCTAATACATATTATCGACGTACTTATATTTGGCTCTTTAAAAAAATAATTTATCACATCGGGAAAAAATGGCTCTTAACTCCAGCAATATTGCCGACGCCTGGAGTAAGGTATTGCGTGTTTTATTTAACTCAAGGGCATTTTTGGTCATCTTATTTAGTTAGAACATTTGTTTCTAACTTAACTTATTTTTAACATCTCAACTTTTCACACTACTATTCTTCTCCTTTATCTGCCTTATCAAATATGAATCGCAATTTAAAATTTAATAATTTTAAGGACTATTAATGATTCTAAACGTCACTAAACCTGATAACAAAGTGTACTTATAATTTTAGCTCCATCTTACAACAGCTCTAAATTATTATTGTTCTCACAATTTTCTCACCGTAGCTCACATACAATTTACCTTGTTTTATATTTAAAAAATCATTTCTATGTATTAGAATGTACCGTTAAATCGCAAGGGCAGGATTTAAATCAATCCTATTGTATCGGAAGATAGAAGTTCCTCTATAAGTTCCAGGGTTACATATAGACTCAAGATCCTTCTGATCCTTTTGATACTATCGACAAATAAATTAGCGGAAGTGAACTGGCAGGATGTGTAATTAACCGTGGTCACGCTTGATCGCAGAACACAACAGAGAAATTGATTTGAACCAGTACGATCAAGTGTATTACATGGCAAATAAGGGGCGGCTAACATTGGATCGTTCGCACGTGAAGGATGATAGCAATCGGTATCGAACGACGATAAAAGCGAGAAAAAGGGGCAAGAGAATAGGCGTTTTTATTCCCTATGTTGTTACATGAAAAATGAATTCGGATATAAGATAACATAACTTAACTGTTTTTCTGCTGGATGACTATGTAGGGTGTATCTTATAAAGGTCCCATAATTTTGATCTATTTCGAACAATTTATTAAGGAATGTTAGTGTATGTGATTCACTTTCAGTTCTTAGTTATTTGTAAATTGTAAAAATTAATATTTTTTAAGTAATGTTATTTTTCATTTAAAGAGTGGTTTCTGCGATTTATGGACTGTATCAAATGATTCTTTATAGAAAGTTAATATATGTTATTAATTTTTAATTCTTAATTATTTACGTTGTTAATACATATTATTATTGGTCATAGTTACAATAGTTATTTGTTTATAGTTACAATAGTTAACATTTTCTGAATACATATTTTTTGCATTTAAAAAAGGGTACACATAATTTTTGTAAATAATTTATTAGAGAAGACGAATACTCTTAATTTCCAAATTTTCGTTATTACAAATGAATAATTATCAAATTACTTTTCCTAATTTTCGAATTTTGAAATGACCAATTTTAATGTTACTAAATTTCCAAGGTCTGAAATTATCAAATTCGAAAATTATTTAAATTTTTAAATTGTCAAGTTTCCAAATTTTCAAATCCTCAATCTTCCACATTACTAAATTTCTAAATTTTGAAATTTTGAAATTTTCAAATACCAATTACCAAATTACGTTACTAAATTTTCAAATTTCCAAATAACCAATTCTAAATTACTGAACTTCCAAATTTCCAAATTTTCAAGTTTGCAAACGTCTAATCTTCAAACTTCTAAATTTCTTAATTTAAAAATTTTCGTTCTGAATTTCCTAAAATCCCCAAATTTCTAGATCTTCATGTTCCTAAACTTTTAAACCCTGAATTTTTCAACTTCCAATATTCCCAAATTTTCAAGTTTGTAAATTTTTTGATGAAGTCTTTGCTCCAGACTGTACATCATGATTAAAAGATACAGACAGGGTCGTCGCTAGTGTTTGCTGTGCCCAGGAAAAAAGTAGATGTACATATTATGAAGAATATACAAATCCTCATTAACAATTAATTTTCAAAACTATTAAACAATGCGTTAGACTCACCTAGCTATACTAAAATCTAATTTAAAATTATGTTGAAACACACTATCGTTATAGTTTGCACCTGTGCTATTATTCATATACCAGCGACGTACAAAAATAATAAAAATTAATTTATTTAATTTTTTGTACAAAACACGAAACTCCTTAAGTTCGAAGCCCAGGGCTAATACCCTGTTTGCCTGATTTAACATATATTTAACATATATTTAATTATTTATTTCTTTAATTATTATTAATTAATTATTTAACATATAGCAAGTGAATGTTAAAAAATAATATATGTACTTAACAAATTAAAATAATCATTAAATTAACAAGAAAACAAATGATTACCTTTGTAATTACTATTGTTAATTATGCAATAAAGGTTATTACGTTTTGAATATGTATATGTACATATGTATACTGCAAAATAAGGTCAAGTTGACAATGTTTTATCCGATACAAATGGACCTTTTTGGAATATTGATTACCGGCAACATTCAGGAGTCTGTCACTCGATAATTGTTTTTGCAGCTTGTAATTAATGCGGCAACCACGGTGTTTTTGTTCATTTGAGAGGACTTCATTTTCGATCTGTCTACGTTGACGTTATGTACTTGACATCATATTGGCCCTGAAGTGTACCGTATTTTAAATACAATCAAAAATATACGAGGTGTTTGATACAATTCGAAATTTAAACATCTTGAATGTTTGAATCATTTGTTAATAAAATTTGTATTTTATTTAACATTGGGATTAAATATAGTTTTAATTATAATTTTTTAATTAAAAATTATATTAATTTTAATTATACATATTAAAAAATTTAATTATAATTTTCCGATATTACAAAATAATTATAATTTGCTGATATTATAATTGAATTATTTGGATAGTTCAATAATTCAATGTTGCACGATCTTATTTATACTTAATATAAATAAAATACAACTTTTCAATATTGTATACAAATTTTACTCTTAATTTCACGTTTTCAGTTTATTTATACAATGAATTATATGAAACTAGATTTTTTCATGTAATTGACCTTGGAAATACTTACACGTTTCATAACCTATAAATAACATTAACATCTGCAATTACACTTGTTAATAAATGCGTTAAAGAATAATCTAGGAAATAGTAAATAAAATAGTTTTAGCCTAACTGTCTTAAGGTTTCAATCATTAGATCATTTTATTTCCCACATTTAATAAAGTGAAATAAACAATTTGTCGATATGGGGTACACTTACCTTATGGTTTTGAAAAAAAATGAGATATAACCTCGTATAATTATTGAGAGCTATAAACTATCTTCTGGATCCCAATTTGTTGTCTCCTTCATTTTATCATTTAAATTAATTTAAAATCTTTTACAATAGTTTCACAATAGAAAACTTCAGAATTCATAAGCATGAAAGTGACGCGCTGTGTACAATGCTTTTCATTTGAAATTCATTATTTATATGGTTCTTTCAAACAACAATTAACGTGATCAAAACATTCTATTAAAGTTCGAAAGTTTTAATTTGAAACATGAAACTAATCTAGTCTACATAATTGTAATAACTAAAACGCGCTTTACTATTCACTCCCGTTTTCACACCAGCATTTAACGCGTTAAACTCAAACTTCAGATAGTGTAATTAAGTTCTGAAATATAGCATGGTTGTAAATTAAAGCGTAAAGCAAAAACTGTTATTAATACTCTGTCTAGAGTATTCTTATTAAATTTTTTTTACACAATATGAGCACCGTGTCGTGTATTAAATCTCAACTTGGAATTGAAAAATTGGTTGTTCGCAGCTTTTGAAAAATCTCTGTAAAAAAATACGAGGTTGCTAGTACAGTTAACGTGACGCAAGTTATTAAATTGTTTGTGTTCTTCAATTAAAAAATATGTTCCTAGTAAAAAGAGCGCTGCGGTTTTTTTTGCTAACAATTTGTTTAAAAATTGCAATAAAAACATCGTGTGCAACTTAAAAAAGGAAATAAAAAAGTAATGTGCAATTTAAATAAAATGCAACAAAATAGTAGTATGTGATTTAAATAAAATGCAACAAAAGAATAGAATATAATTTAAATAAAATGTAACAAAATAACAGTATGCGATTTAAATAAAATGTAACAAAATAACAGTATGCGATTTAAATAAAATTGTAAAAATTAATAGTATGCAATTAAAGTAAAATGAACAAAAAATAATAATGTTCAATCTAAATAAAATTCAACAGAATAATAGTATATTTTAAATAAAATGCAACAAAATAACAGTATGTGATTTTAATAAAATGCAGCAAAATAATAATATACAATCTAAATAAAATTGCAAGAAATAATAGTACGCAATTTAAGTAAAATGCAAAAGAATAATGATATTCAATCGAAATAAAATTCGACAAAATAATCTTATGCAATTAAAATAAAATGCAACAAAATAACAGTCTACAATCTGATTGCACAAAATGCAACAGAAGAATAGCATGCAATTTAAATAAAATGCAACAAATAATAACGTACAGCTCTCGAGCGACCTGAAAAATATAAGGTCAATACGTCCAACTAAACCCAGAACATCGAATTACTTTTTTTTTATAAAAGCAACGTTCTTTGTATAAAGTGCTTTGCACCCTTAAGAATATGCTACAAGAAATTTCCATCCATAAACTTTCATCGTTCAATGTCAAAGTTATGCATGCAACCATTTCTACGAGAGCCCTCCAAAGAGTAATACGAAAAAATACAGTTGAAAATTTGCGTCTTAAATTTGCAAACGAGCTGCTAGCATGTCTCGAAACCCAACCGTACAAAACCCACTAAGTCACCAAAGTCTGCGTGTGATATTTAGTTTGAAGTAGGATGATTCATCACTTTCTGCTGGGATGTTGCTAACAGAGGGGGATGACGCGAAGGGGTGAGTTAGCGGGACATTGAACCGCGCACCATGGAAAAGACAAACGTGACATCTTTGGCCCTCTCGAACGAAGGCGAAAGGATAGAGGAAAGAAAGTGGTCGACGTGGAGGAAACAAAGGTAAAAGTAGCTGAAGATTCGTCCGTGTGTTTCTCTTGTTCGACTATGCCCGCCACACGGCGTCCCGAAGTTTCTGGCACGTTGGAGGGGCTCGAATCCGGCATGGCGATGGATCGATACAGCACCAAGGGGTAGCGTTATGGGGGTGGCTTGCTCGTAATACACGGGGGTTGCTGCCATTGCCCTGATGGTGGAGAGAATGTACGTGTATTCTGCTCCACCCCAATGTTAGAGCTAACGGTAGCACCCTATTCGTCAATCCTCGTCCCTCGCTATAGAGGCCCTTTTTCTTTGTTCGAGTTCGTTAAACTTCCAGTCGGAACCCTCCAGACTTTTTCTCTTTTCCTCGATGTCTTCTTTCTCTTCGCGAATCGCTGTTTTCGGTCATTTTGGATATGGTAACACTCCGACCTCCCTATGGTGTACTTGGGATGAGGTGGGATAGCTGATCACAGTTTTTCCCTTTCATCGATATGTCGGGTCTATCGGAAAGTTCTGTCTGGTTTTTTTAATTAAGGTAATACATTTGGTAGTATTTAGAATAATGTAATTTACTAATGATCTAACTGCATGGTAATTTGTGCATTCTGGTTTTGTGGAATGAATCTTTGGAGGCGAAAATCTGGAGCGGTGACATTAGTGGACGGAACTTTCCAGTAGAGCTAATAATAACTTCTTAGATTATGTGTACGTAATAATTTATTAGATTATGTGTCTCAGAAATCATAGTACAAGAGGTGGTACTACTAACTAGCCTCATACTAAGAAATTAGTATAAATTTGGATTCATTTTTGGAAGAATTGATGAAATATGAGCAAATATGAGAAAATGTTATTCTTTTTCCTCGAGCACTTGTACCAGAATTTTTGGAACACTCTATACTTTACTGCTTACATTATGATCCATAAGATATTGTCAATTAATCTGTTATTTAATCATAAAAGAATGTTTTTAATTACAGAATTTAAATATTTTCTCTTTATAATAAGATACGCACGTATCCTTTACTGAAGGGGAGACTTGATTACAGAGATAGGGAAACTTGATCACCACAGTTTCCTAAATTAAACGTGTATTCTAAATCAAATAAATGATTATAATGAAAAAAGCCGTGCAAAAATTTGCAAGTAGAGCAAAATATTAACTCAATTCAACAAACAACTGTTAGAACGAACTGTTAAACGAAAATCGGAAGAACAGAAATAGGAAACTTTTGGACTTTGTGAAACAAAAGTGAACTACAAATTAATTAATAAATGAAATTACTGACAATATTTATGTCTTTTTTTCAAGATATTGCAAGTTTAAGATATTATAGACACTATCTTTTTTGATATAAAATTTTTATAAGGAAAATATTTATTTACTGTATTTTTCTTAATATTACTTTCACAAATACATAAAAAAAACTTTTAGACTTTTCGCACTACAAAATTGAACGAACGGTAAGGAAGACAGTAGTATTTTTTGTTACTGGTGACAACTTTATCTTTTGCATATTTTGTTGCTAATGCCATTTTATGTTACGAATATTGACGAAACACATTTTATGTTATAAATATTGACAGAATACATAGTTATATTCATTAACACTAGAATGACCAGCATTAAATGAGTTTTTACCTTTAAATAGAAAATATAGAGGAAAAATAAATGAATAAGCATTGAAGCGTCAGCTAACATATACAAACATTACTTTAAGAAAATATGACAGACATTCTGACAGAAACACATTAGCAACATTTTACAATATAAAATGTGAAACCTGAAAGCATTTAACTAGTCGGTACTTCTAGTGTCAAATCATAACTTTCAATTCAATATACTATAAGATTCTTCTGAAGGGTCAACTATGGTGACCGAATACCCCGAGTATTATTTTTGGAGATTGTTAAGGCTTCTAGCAGAAAATTGATGAGCTCCGGCCATCCTTGTTTACCTTATCGTGTATTGGTCAGACAAGGGCAGTAGGTATTTGGTTTTCAAAAATATGGAAAAGCGCGAATTATTTTGCCAGGATTTTAAAATCAAGAAGTAATATTTTGTCATGATTTCTTTTCCAAAATAGTCTTTATAAAATAATGTAGGTCGGCAAAGAGCGCTTTTTTGGAAAAATGAGACGTGACAAAATTTCTTCTATAAAGACTTGCATGATTCTCGTGAAATTTTAAGGGTAAGTTGCAAAGTCGAGCTGTACCGTCCTAGATTGTTGTACAAAGAATATTTTGGAAAAGAAATCATGACAAAATATTACTTCTTGGTTTCAAAATCCGGGCAAAGCGAAATCGCATTTTTGCACAATATTGGAAACCAAATATCTACTATACTTGCCTCTCCTGATCTAAACAACATAAGATACACAAAGATCGCCGGAGCTTATTAATTTTCTCCCAAAGTTATTAAAAATGATACTCAGAATATTCGGTCACCAGAGTCCCTTAAAAAAATAGAAGTGGGAAAAGTTGTACTGTATTTTACTAGCAAGAGGATAACGTATCAATTCTTTGTATTTGCATTATTTTTCAAAAAATAAAGGTAGACTTCAGTTCTTTAAATGTAATGCTGTATAGTTTTTAATGTCATGAAAACGTGCGTCAAGTGCTAAATATATAAGGTGTTCGTGGTAATATGGTCTGGTGTTTCTCTCGTATACGATGAGGTTTGCAAAAAATTGTACTGTTTTTACTAGCAACACGGTGACATACATCAACGTTTTATATTTGTATTATTTTTCGAGAAATGAAACTGAGTTTCAGTTTTTTAAATAGAATGCTACATACTTTTTAACGTCATATGAAGGTGTGTGTGGAATATTATATCAGTTGTTCATGGTAATATATTCTAGTGTTTTACTCGTATGCAGAGAATTTAAAAAAGATGGGAGAGGAAAAAGTTGCACTGTACTCTGCTAGGAGTACGACATACATGAACTTTTTGTCTTTGCATTATTTTGTATTATTACTAGCACCTGTATGCTCCTAATTACACCTTATCAGTTATTTGTTAGACGCTTCTAATAAACAGTAATATTAAATTACTAATACAGTGCGTTTTACAAATATACCAACCCTCTTTATTTTTATTAATTTTTCAGTTGAAAATTATGGAAACCAAATATCTAATATCCTTGTCTCTCCTAGCCAAAACAATATAATTAAACAAAGATCGTCCGAGCTATTTTTCGTCAGAGTCGCTAAAAATCGTACTCCGAGTATTCGGTCACTAGAGAGGACACTTAATACCCTTTTATGTCACGAACTCACGATATTCCGTATTCTAAACTTCTGATGCTATCATTAATTATACGACAAGTTTGAACAGTCATTCGGAGGTGAATATCAAATTTAATTGAACTTGATAAAACCGGAAAAAAAGAAGTTAACCGCGTTCGCATATTCTCACCGTTTCTAGAGATCATTACTTCCACTTCTTTCGTACCGTGAAGCTCTATTGTTCTTCGAGGTGACTAACAAAGAGAAGAACCGACGTTCTGGTACACTTACCTCAAAGTGCGCTCTAACAATAGAATAAACTCGAAGCGATAAAAGAGGAGGAGTAAGTGAGCGAGACTTCGAGAAAGGTGCATGACGCCGTAACGATGAATATTTTTTATACTTCTGTAACTGCGAAATCAGAAAATTACCATCTTTACAAGCCACTACAACCTCTTCTTTCTTACGCCGTGCTTTAAACGCGTCAACGACTTCGAATGTACTTATGTATTCTCCAGCAAACCTTCGTGTAGATTTACAAGACCAGAACAATTTTATTAAACGCAGTAATTTGCTTTGGATCAGTAATTAGTATAGATACTCGTCTACCTACCTTTCGATTTAACGCTTTCAGATCCGAATGCGTAATAATACATATTCCATATGTGGAGATGTGAAACTTTGGGATTTCGAAAATTTGGAATTCTGGTACTTTGGAGTTTTGTAGATTTGGGAATTTGGGATTTTAGGATATGTTCAATTCTGGTATATTGGGATGTTGGGATTTTTGAATTTCGGGATTTTGGAAGTATAGAATTTTACGATATTGAAATTTTGGAATTATTGAACTTTGAAAGTTCGACACTTCAGAACTTAGGAAGTTAGGATTTCGAAATTTTTGAATTTTGAAGTTTTGTTACTTGCGAGATTTGGAACGTTGACATTGGAACTTTTAAACTTTTGAAAATTTTGGAAATTTTTAAATTTCTATTTTCATGAATTTTAGAATTTCAAAATTTTTTATTTTTAAAGTTATCGAATTATAGAATTGTAGAGTTGTAGGATTGTAGAAATTTAGAATGTTAGAAAATGTCAGAATTTATCGAATGAATTATATGAAATGTATAAAATGAATATTTATAAAACAGCAAAATCCTATCGTCTTTGAAAATTCTCGTTCCAAATAATTTTGAAAATTTGATTCTAAATATATAAAAACATGATTTGAAGTTTAAAACATGTAAATGGAAAAGATTTGAGTGTTCCATTGTCGAAGGGTTGTTTATAGTCCTACCTAGTTTCCTTGCCCATTAAAAAAAAAATTAATTGCATACAAGAAAGTGGTTCTATTTCTAACTTGTAACTGTTGTAATAGATACAGCTAGGTAGCTTAATTACTCGAGGGGACTCGAGAACTGTTAATGTATATACTCGTGGTGCTAACTATGCAGCAGGAACTTAGATTGCAGCTATTAAAATGTTAGATGCAATCTGATGGTAATGTGAAAAAATTGATGAAACTTGCTGAAACTTACACGTTGCTTCTATTGTCTTCACCTTCTGATGCGAGATCTAGATCATAAGCATAATGTAATGTTACCTATGCCATTTATCTGTGATGTAGACTGCAATTATGGTACGTTTGACACGCTCATATATGGAGGTTTGTCAGTTTTTTTATTTGGAAATTTAAATATGTGGATTTGGGGATTTGAGGGTTTTGAGGGTTTGGGGATTTGGGGATTTGGGGATTTGGGGACTTGGAGATTTGGGAATTTGGGAATTTGGGAATTTGGGAATTTGGGAATTTGGGAATTTGGGGATTTGGAGATTTGGAGATTTGGAGATTTGGAGATTTGGAGATTTGGAGATTTGGAGATTTGGAGATTTGGAGATTTGGAGATTTGGAGATTTGGAGATTTGGGCATTTGGGAATTTGGGAATTTGTAAATTTGGGGATTTGGAGATTTGGAGATTTGGAGATTTGGAAATTTGGAGATTTGGAGATTTGGAGATTTGGAAATTTGGAGATTTGGAGATTTGGAGATTTGGAGATTTGGAGATTTGGAGATTTGGAGATTTGGAGATTTGGAGATTTGGAGATTTGGAGATTTGGAGATTTGGAGATTTGGAGATTTGGAGATTTGGAGATTTGGAGATTTGGAGATTTGGGAATTTGGAGATTTGGGAACTTGCGAATTTAAGGGCTTGACGATTTGGGTATTTGAGGATTTGGGGATCTGGGGATTTGGGAATTATGGGATTGAGGGATTTGGGAATTTAGGAATATGGAAATTTGAAAATTTAGGAATTTAGGGACCCGGAAATTTTAGAATCTGTAAATGAAAAATTTTCGAAGCTTGAAAATTTGAGATTTGATAGTTTAGGCATTTGTCGATTTTAAGATTTTTAATGTGTGTCCACTGATTCTTACAGCAGTTTTATAAGAAAAACTGTTAAAAACAGAAATTATCCTAAAAAGAACTATAAGCCATTACTAATGTTTAAAATGCATAATAATTTTGAAGAATGCAATACTCATTTGCAATGTCACTGTATTAAATTATACCGTAATTTAATACACTATTATCCCAAGAGATTTGGCTACTGATGTGCATATACATTTGCAATGCACATTTACTTAAACTAACTGTGGAATATAATGGAAATAATTATACATTTTCTGCTTCGTTTTCCATTTCTTGGTAACATTAATTATTTACGTTTCGCGGTAATGTGCTCGTCGGTAAAATACATCATTAAATGCTTAGGTATATGATTATACCTCCAGCAATATAAATTACATACTTCTATAAGTATTATTACATCAAAACGTTAACTACTTTTTCAAATTCATGAATTAACACGGATCATAAATTATTATATAAAATTTACTTATATCGTTGCCTGATGATGTAACGAACAAGGATAATTATATATTTGTTCGCAAATGATAAATTTATCAGGATATAAATGCTTTATACCATTATCAAAATAACAATGGAACTGAATTCCGTTCAATCACGAAATTACCAGCTTCATTATAATTTCAATTTTCAAACATTTTTAACAAATTTAACATACTCATAAAATACTGTATTAATAAAATTAAACAATACGATACAAAATATTATACATTTTGATTTACATTACGTTCATAATTACTGGTGCATTTAAAGCGATCTTTTCATACTGTGCATTGCATAAATATACCACTCTTCCATATTTTCAATGATCTGAGATTTGCTAGGAAATTATAGTCAGTATTCATTAAATTACTGATTCACAGCGTGTAAATAATGAATGTAAAAGAAAATTGACGTATTAACGTAAATATTAAGCTGCCTTGAAACCTGAGTTCCAAGCCTTCCATAAATATACTAATCACGTTCTCTGTATCTTGACGTTAATTAAGCTTCATAAGTAAACAAATTCATTATCTTACCTTCATTTTATTTTACGCTCGTACGATTCGTTTATAAAGGTTAGAAAGTGAAATGCCTCGTGAAAAAGAACTTTCAAAGAGAGGAAAAGCCATGATCGATGCGTTCCGCATTGAAGGCAAAGGTTACGGCTATATTGCGAAACAAATAGGTCGTTCAAGAGGTGCTATTGCCGATCATGTTAGTAAAATACGTAATCATGGTGTGTAGAAATGTTCAAGTCGCCCTCCAAAAGTATCTCCTCGAGATAATCGTAAAATTTTACGATTAGCTTCTAACTGGATAATGTTACTGCTTCAACTGTGAGATGATTGTAAATTCTGGGTTACAAAAACCATCCACAGATCCATTCTAGCATCTTCGCACATTGTTAGGAAGAAAATGATATTGGCACCAACGAAACTTTTATTCGCTGAAGCAAACACAAGTACAAATTGGGAGAATGTTAGTAAAAATATTTATTTTTAAGAAACGGTTGTTTCTTATAATTTGTTTTTTGTATATTATATTTAGTAACGAGAAAAAATTCAATCTTGAAAAAGTTTATGCAAAAAGCTCCATAGCATTTAGTTTTCACAAAATGAACAGTAATAATTATACCGATATGTTAGAAAATTATTTAAAGCATGCTGGATAGAACACCACAACAAAATTTAATTTTCATGTACGATAATGTATCAGTTCATAAATCTACACATAGATTAACCCTTTGCACTCCTATGTCAAGTGTGGTTTAACATTTCTCTTGGATCCTATAAATAATTCAAATAGATTGGCTGAATATGTACATTTTCATTTATTTACTATTTGATAAATGAACAAAAAATTTGTCACATACTCCACACTGTTGAAATGCATTTTATTGAGATATCCTTCTTGATCTATTTTATAAATTAAGAAGTTGGTAGGTAAAATAAAGAGTGCAAAGGGTTAAGGTTCTTTGTCCATAATATTCCGTTCCTAGGTTGACCAGTATGTTCCCCTGACGTTACTATAAAAAATGGGGAATATTGGTACGAACAATTTTCTCAAATAATGTAGACAATGTAGAAATGTTGATGAGTTAAAATATACAATAACTGATACCTAGGACAATGTCGAAGAAAATATAGTAAAAAATGTTATTAGTAGACTGTCAAATCGAATTTTCTATATAATTCGTCACGATAGATGATTAAATTCCGTATTTTTGTACATAAAACAAAATAAAACAATTTCTCATAAATGATATATTTATGAAACGCCTAAAACTTCATTTTTATACAAAGCAGCTGAATATTTACGTTAACACGCCAAATTCTTTTTATATAATTTGCTTACGTACTACGAATTAGTTTTATATAATCTGTCCACTTCGAATTAGTATCTAAAGAATATTGGCGATAATTTACAACCGTAACTCAGATTAATAAAAACAAAGGTCTTGGTATATTCATGCAACGCACCGTATTAAATTAACCAAAATTAACCGAGTACAGACTACAACCACCAGTGTGAAATTCCATTAATTAATGTCGAACCTTCAATAAACATGGACTTACTTAAAAAAGAAAATAAATGCATAAACGAGGTGTTTTCCTTGGAAGCATTCCATTAACCGAAAGAGAGAAGATTTTATTGACTCTAACAGTCTGTGCGGGTAAAGGTAGCTTGGCACTGAAGACGTCGGCAAAGCAGTTAAGGAGAGGAGGAAGAAACGAGGAGAATAATTCTGGTGAACGCCCTCACTGCCTTGACCTCGATGACCTCTGCTTCCACTCTCAGGCCTGAGACCAGATTCCTTCGAGGCTACGAGAAGGTGTAGGTATCTGTGGATGCATCCACTTCGAATAATATTCACTTAGCGAATTAATTTTCTTTAACGCTGCGCTTCCTACGAATATCTGTTATTTTAATCTCGTTGAATCAAATACAAATTTGTAATGAATGAGAAGAAATAAAAATAACGTTGATCCTATAGTCATTTTTAAGCGTAAAGAAGGATTCAGTCAAACTCTATGCGGTTTCTGATAGGATAAACTATATTAGTGCGTGACCAGGTGCCTCAAACGAATTTAAATGTGTATTTAAAATTTCGAGTATCTGTATAGGTAGAGCAAGAATGAGATACAAAAACGAGGTAGAGATTTTAAAATCGTTCTAAACAATTAAACGTGTCTGAAACCATCATAAACGATACCAAACACAATTATTGTTGATTTCATGACGACTGACGTTAATGACCAAGTATTGTCGTCAACGATAAATTACAAAGCTTTTAACGTGCTTCCAGTCGATTCCATGTGTCAAAAATTATGGAAAAAGATATAAAAATACGGGTTTTTATCGATTCGACAACGACGGCAGGTTCCTGTCGTTAGTCGCCGCTAAAATCTATACAGCAAATTAAGGGTGTCTCACGAGTCTACCCTCAAAATTTCAAGTGAAAAGATCCGAAATTGCAGCCTGCGGCGTGCTACAAATGAACAAATGCAGATCGAGTGAGCTAGGAGTCTCACTACATTCGGCTACAGTGCTTGCTCGATAAATACCTGCTGTAGGGGCTTTGATTTGGTCTTCGAAACGGGTATTTGTCGAGAAGTTACTACGTGTACTTTTCTCGAAGTTTTTCTATTTATTTTCACGTTGTAGCTACAGTGAAGTATCCGAAACTTACCGTGTAGTATAACACATAAAGGAGTAAATAGTATTGCAGTGATTTATCTCATGAATAATTCGAGGAGTCACCATGCGAGAAGCAATCATGTAACTTCTTTGTATTGTTTGAAAAATGTGCTTGTTAGAAGCACCGTAATTTTTTTACATGCCGTAAATCAACAATGAAGAATGATATTTAAAGAAAAAGCAAAGTGCTTCTCGCATATGATATTTATTATCATTGTTACAACCACTTGAACAACTCGCATAATCAGTTATCGCATGTAGCATCTTGTATAAAATATTTTATGGATGTGCTGTATGTAAGACGTACTTGGCTTTCTCTTTGAATATTATCTTCATGCTGATTAATGATGCCTGAAGGAGTTACAGTACTTTTAACATACGATCATTTTTGGAAATTTGAAAGTTTGAGAAATTTTTTATTTGAAAATTTAAGAAATTGAATTTGTTATTTGAAATTTGGAGATTTGGAGAATTGGGGATTTTGGGGATTTGGGATTTGTAAATATGGAGATTTGGGGATTTCGAAATTCTGAGATTTAGGGATTTAGAGATTTAGGAATTTGGGAATTTGGGAATTTGGGAATTTGGAGATAAGGGAGTTTTGGGATTTGGGATTTGAGTATTTCGGAATTTTGGGATTTGGGAATTTCGAGATTTGGGAATTTTGGGATTTGGGAGTTTTGGGATTTGGGATTTGAGTATTTCGGAATTTTGGGATTTGGGAATTTCGAGATTTGGGAATTTTGGGATTTGGGAATTCTGGGATTTGGGAATTTTGGGATTTGGGAATTCTGGGATTTGGTAATTCTGAAATTTGGGAATTCTGAAATTTGGGAATTCTGAGATTTAGAAATTCTGGGATTTGGGAATTCTGATATTAAGGAATTCTGGGATTTTGGAATTTGACTTTTTGAGGATTTAAAAATTCTCAGATTTGGAGATTTGTGATTGGGGATTTGAAAATCTTTAAAAATTTGAACATTTGAAACTGGAATTTTTGAAATTTGGAAATTTAGAATTTTGGGAAATCTTAAATTTGAAAGTTTGAAAAGTTGTAATTTGAAAGATGAACATTTAAAAATTTGGGAATTTGAAATCTTAGAAATTGAAAATATGGGAATTTGAGAGTTTACAAAGTTAAGAATTTATGATTATAAGAATTTTAAAATTTACAATTACTTATTAAGGAATTTAGAAATTTAAGAAATTGAGAATTAACGAATTAGAAGTGTTGACAATTGAGAATTTGCAATTAAGGACATATAGATTTATAAGTTTAAAATCAATATTTTTGGACAATATTACTGATCTTGAAATTGACTGTATAAATATATCAATATTAATAAATAATATATTAATATATTATATTATATTATTAATAATTAATATTAATACATTAATCATCAAAAATATAAATTCTCCATTAGAAGCAAGATAGATGTATAACATAAACAAATGACTTTCATCGCAGCGTATGTGTCCGAAGAGACCCAAGCACCGTCATGCGAGTGTTAATTGATCCAAATATTTAACCCATTAACTGCCAAATTTTTATTTTAAATTACTGCATGGATTGTAAATTTATATGTCAAATACTTTTATAACATTGAAACAAAAAAAAATGTTGAAAAGTAGACTGCAAGTGTTTACCGAATACACATTGTGTTTAATATAATCCTATTGCAAGTGATAAAAAAATATATATTGTATATATATTTTCAACTCCCCATTTGAAGATCGTGGTAGCAAATGGATTAATGTATTTGAATAAAAAAAAGGAACGAATATGATCCTGTTTATTGAAAGTATTGAAAAAGATACTTAGGTACACATAATAATTAAGACAGTAACGCGATAGACTGTCCAGGCCTAGTGTAGGATGATTTGACAGGATTACAGGACATCCCATGAGGTATGATCTAATCGTGGTCACTCCATCATGCATCATTGGACGATCTAATTAGACTTCTCACGCACCACCTGAGATACACATAAATCGGTATTACGTACACCGACAATCTATTCGAACGTTAGTCTCTATTGACCTGAAATTCTCCTGATAGATTGCAAATATTAGGTCAAATAGTAACGACCAATTTGATGATACAAAAATATAACACAGCATTTACGGTACGTTAATAAAATTCGACAAAAATCTCTACAGGTGTTTTATCAATATTGGGGTGATGCTTATTTGATTAAAAAAAATTTATTTTTATTTTTTCAAACAAAATTTTCAAAGTTATTTTAATAGTTGAAATATTGACTTTGAAAGTGGCATAAACTCAATCTATTATTGATAATGTCAGAAAGTGCGGATTTTAAAATATCCGAAGGCGGTGATGATGGTAATTACAATTTATTATTAATTACTGAATATTATAATTAATTAGTATTAATAAAATATACACAGAGGCACCATGAATTCTTTAATTCCCTCCGGTATACACAAAATGTAGATGAGCAGTAAATTGTTATGTAATTTGGGGATTTGGGAATTTGGAGATTTAAGGATTTGACGATTTGAAGGTTTGGAGATCTGGAGAATTGGGAATTTGGAAATTTAGGGATTTGGGAATTTGATAATTTGGAAATATGTGGATTTGGGGATTTGAGAGTTTGAGAGTTTGAGGGTTTGAGGGTTTGAGGGTTTGAGGGTTTGAGGATTTGGGGATTTGAGCATTTGGGGATTATGGGAATCTAGGGGACTGAAGGATTTGGGAATTTGGGAATTTGGAAATTTGGAGATTTTGGAATTTGAGAATTTGGAAATATGGGGATTTGGGGATTTGGGGATTTGAGGATTTGGGGATTTGGGAATTTGAGGATTTCGGTATTTGGAGATTTTGGGATTTGGGGATTTGGGGATTTAAGGGTTTGACGATTAAGAGGTTTTGAGGATTTTAGGATTTGACGATTTGAAGATTTGGAGATCTGGGGATTTGGGGATTACGGGAATCTAGGGGACTGAAGGATTTGGGAATTTGGAAATTTGGAGATTTTGGAATTTGAGAATTTGGAAATATGGGGATTTAGGGATTTGAGAGTTTGAGGGTTTGAGGATTTGGGAATTTGGAAATTTGAGGATTTTGAGGTTTGTTGATTTAGGGATTTGGGGATTTGGAGAGTTAGAAATTCAGTAATCCTGCGTTGTGAAATTTTTGAATTTGGGAACTAAAGAAATTGGAATTTGGAAATTTAGGAATTTAGGGACCCGTAAATTTTAGAATCTGCAAATTTAAAATTTTCGAAGCTAGCAAATTTGAGATTTGACAATATGTGAGAAATTGCAGATTTTAAAATATCCGAAGGCAGTGATGGTGGTAATTACAATTTATTATTAATTAGTGAATATAATAATTAATTAGTATTGATAAAATATACACAGAAGCACCATAACTTCTTCAAATGCCTCCCATACACACAAAATGAGCAGTAAATTGTTATGTAATTTTTACATATAGTTAGATTTCCTGAATAAATGGTGTTTTCCAAGTGCTGTAATAAAATATAAAATAAACTGAATACTGTTTTTTCAGTTCGAAGAATTTTAAATTAGTACATCGAATAGACTTGGGGTGTTTCAAATTTGATGACAAATCTAGTTGTTAATTTTGAAAGTGGTTTATGTCCATTCCTGGCAAAAACACACATATTCATAAGAGGACACATTTTAATAAGAATTATAAACTTAACTCACAAAATTATTGTTAGATACACTTCCGGAGTGTGATGCATTGACATCCTCTACGTATATTTTTAATTCCATCGAAACACAAACTCTCAATTATATCAATTTAACCCTTTGCACTCAAGGGCTCCAGAGCTATTTAAAATTTGTCTTCAAACTCGAGGGTTCCGCTATGAAGACAATGCAAATAATTTTCACAATCAGTTCATAATGAATGATTCACCAATGAATCTGAGGATAATGATTTTCCTTTGCGTATATCATTAACTCATATGTGAATATGATTTTTTTATTAAAAATGCTTTGAGTTGCTCGTAATATGAACGAATAAAACCTTCGAGTGCAAAGGGTTAAACATAAATGGCCATAGACCACTTGCAAAATGAACACCCCATTTGTATAATAGTATAATTACAATAAAATATAACTCTTTATTTCTGTTATCTCATTCGTTATCTATTAGATGTTATCTATTTTCGTGCAAGAAGTAAGAAGAAGATTGTCGCAACAATCTGTATCGATCAAGAAAACAAATTCTGTAAAAACGAGTCTGGAGCTTAGAGCCGCAAATTTCGCCAGGCGTTAAAGGAGCCTCGCTTTATTATGCCGTGAGATGGCATTTGAATGAAAAAGAAAGCGGCAGGAGGCTCGCGCATACAGAAAAAGATGGCGGCAGAAGTAGATTGGAGCAGGGTAGTGGAAAAAGGCGAGGAGAGAGAAGTTAGGGTACATAAACATCTGTCTCAGCAACATGCAAATTAGTTGACGGGACCGAAAGGACTCGTTTCAGGAGAAAATGTCTCGTCGAGGATTTTTACTTCCTTCTTCCTGTTCATCAATTATGCTACAGCGACACGTACTGAAGAAAACGTGGAGGAAATTAATCAAACGTGGAATACTTGTTTGTTTTTCAAATATCATTTTCACAGAATCAATCATGACAAACTGGAAATTTGTAAAATGTATTGAAAAGTGTAATATTGAGATAGGGTATTTAATATGGTGTATTATAACATATGTATATAATATGTACCTAATAAATATACAAATTTATTTTAATATTAGAATAATTCTAATATTATTCTAATAATAATAAAGGTAAGGAAAAAAATACTTATACTACTTTTGTTGATTTGGACTTTTATTGTTTTTATTAATATAATATTTGGTTATGTAAACGTATTTTTACAAAATTAAACAAGAAAATTATTTGCAATAATTATACATATATTCAAGAGTGCTTACATCAACAAACTTTCAAGTCAATAAACTTTTTATTGAAATTTTACAATGTTTAAAATTTAAAATATTGTTCATTTGGAGATGGAGACTAGAAAATTTAAAAATATGAAAAATATAGTAATTTGACAATTTGGATGTTTGGAACATTAAAAATATGGAAATAGGGAAATTTAGAGATTTGAGAATTTCAGAAATATGAGAAATTTTTAAGTTTCGAAATTTGGAAATTTGGATACTTGACGACTTAAATTTAGTAACTTGAGAATTTAGGAATTAAATTTCTTTATTTATAAATTCTTAAATTACCAACTCCTCGAATTTCTAATTTTTGGAACTCCACATTTTCAAATTGTTAAATTCTTAAATTGACGTATTATAAAATTTCCAAATTTCAAAACTCTGTAACTTCAATGTTTCTGAATTCCCAAATAACCAAATCCTCAAATTTCCAAATTTAATAATTGAAGTTTTGGAGTTTTGAAATTTTGAAATACGTGAATTTAAGAATTTAAAAATTTGAAAGTGTGGGGTTTAAAAAATTAGAAATATGAGGAATTGGTCATTTAGGAATTTATAAATATAGACATTTTGGCATTTGAGAATTTCGGAATTTGTGAATTAAAAAATTTGGGAATTTCAAGATTTCAGAGTTTGAAAATTTATTAATTTTGATATTTGGAAGTTGTAAAGTTTAAGAATTTGGTAATTTAGGAATTTAGAAATTTGAGAATTTGGAATTTTAGTGAAAGTTAGTAATTTCAGAATTTAAAAATCTAAAGACTTTTTCTTCTTCACGTTAATCAGAAAAGAAAATATATAAATGTGTTTATATTATTTAATAAAAGCAATTAAGAAAAATACGTCAAAATTTCAGTTTTCAAACGGCAGAATTCCTTATTACGTTACTAGCATTTGTTAAACCTACAAATCAGAATTCATAATATGGTGTCAAAGTGAATTAATAACATATCCTATATCTATTTGACAAATATTCATATATGAGGTTTTAAAAATTTAGCATTATTCTGTATTATACTACGTACATATACCTGTTCCGTATTTGACCAGTTCTCTCTATTTGCATTTTTAATAAAGTATCCCACAGTGGCTGGTTAAATTATTATACTCAAAGAAAAAATTCCGTATTTTATAACTTTAATTGATGGAACAGAACAGACATTTTTATTGCAAAATATTAAAATATATTATTTTATTTTTATTTTATTACAATATAATTATATACATATAATACATTTTGGTACGATGTATTATTTAACAACATACGTAATTAAAAGTAAAAATTGAATACTTATACATGCAATCTCTAGAATTAGGACCACTATAAATTTTCAGCATTTTTCACGTTTTCCGTAAAATTAAAAGGCCTGTTCAAATTGTAATGATATTTATTAGCTACTAACATAACTACTACTGTACATAACATTATTAACACATGTTAATATCTTGTATTTCCATCCTTTGCATTGGTGACAGCTTGTATCCGGCATGCTCTGTATACATTGATCATATGCTTTATATCTTCATTATTTTCCTAAATATCTGTAATTCCCTTCAACTCAGATAATATGGTTGGAGAGTTGTAAACTAGTCTTTTGAGTAGGCGGACATTTTCTATGGCATTCAAATTTCACCTGACGCGTTATCGATACTCGAGCCTGACGTAAACGCTCGCACGGTCCTTAATCACTCATCACCCACACAATTTATTATCACGATAGTAACAAATTGCTATGTATAGTTATCAACGTATTTAGTAATAATTTCGCATGACCTAAGACACTTTTCCGTGTATGACATAATGTTACAGTTATAAAAGTGAAATTTCCGTACGTGGTCCTAATTCGATGACCAGGGAGTGTACATATTATACAAGAAAATACAATTATTTAATATTTCGGCACTTCGCATTTTTTGTTTACAATCCTAAATACATAAAAATTCAGCACCTACCGAATATAACGTCGCTTAAATTGAAGTCAAGGTCCAGCCACTAGCAAAGGCCTGAAACATAGAATATTTAACGTACACTTGTATTCACACCCGTTATTCTAGAAATAAGATTTATGTGTTAATCACATTGGTTTGTCAAAAATTGTAGTTCATTAATATATCAAGTATAAATAATATTGTTAAACTAATTAAACTCGCGTCTATCGCATATTTTTAAGAAGAAATCTCCCGAGTGTAATAATTTAGCCACTGTAAATGAATAGTCATGGACCATGATTAAAATTAATATAAACATTGTAGTGGAACAGGAAAATGCTGAGTTTAAACAATGTTAAAATATGCAGAGAGGTAGAATGCCAGCAGCAGTAAAAGAAATATATCTTGTGTTGATGTTTGTAAAGTTGGCAAACTAAAAAGCTAAAAATTGTATTTCTAAGTTGGTGCTGCAGCGGTCTTTTGTTTTTTGTCTGCCGACAAAAATAAAAACATGAAATGAAGTTAGCTCTGACTGAAATAAAGAGAAAACATATGTTGTTTACTTATGAAGAACCTTATCCAGAAAATAGACAAATATCAGGAACCATCAGTCAATGTAACTTACTCAGAACATCATCTTATACTCGTGTTTGCTCCGATTAGACCATGTATTGTAATATATGGGTCATATATTCTGTATTGTAGCTTATCAACATATCAAGTATCAGTAACATTATTAATGCTCACACTTCATCAGAATAACATACCTGACACACTGGGACGTTTAAGTCACTAAAAATATTTCTTACAAAGCTACTCATTATTAACTTGAAAAAAATTATAAATAATCTTTGATAGTTGTTTTAACATATTTCTGATTTCATTAAATTCAAACGTTGAACATGAAAAAAAAGAAGCGTAAAAAATTGAAAAATTCAAAATTTTTTTCGATTTTAGTATATAGAGCTAAAATTTTAACTGAACACTCTTGAGATATAACAATTTCAGGAACAAAAAAAATAGTAAAAATACCAGGATTTCAAGAAAGGTATTTATTCAGTTTTTTAGGTTATAAAGTGGTTAAAATGGAAGCTAAATTGGCTGGGGTCGTTTCATACCCCAGTGTGACCGTTAAGGGTTAAGCTAATTATAGTCGCGTCTGTAGTATATTTTTAAGATGAAATCTCTCGAGTGTAATAATTCGGTCATTCACTGTATTTTGTAATAAACTCTTTGACCATCCCAATAGTTTCAAGTGAAAATGTCGTGCTGCGATGTTTCGTGCTGTTGGCGATAATCCCCCCATAAGCTTCTACTCGCACCCTCGAAACCCTCGTAGGCAACTTACAGTAGATGCCGACCCCATCACGAAACCAATAAATCCGTTCGGAATTGTATCCTGTATCTCCGAGCTCATTGATGCGGCCAAAAATGGGGGAATATGTACTTTGACGGGGAGAAATCATGGCGCGTGAAATTTTCTAAAATCATCCCGCTTTTACAGTGCTTTGTAATGCTACATAAAAACGTGCCATATTGAAATATTTTAAGGGGACTATTCTGGCCTACTACCCTCAAACACAGGCTATTTTTACAAATTATAAAAGAAAATTGTGACGGATATTTTAATAAAAATATCAAAAGTGTCGATATTTTAGTGTAATGTTCTCTTTAATAAAAAAGATAAATATTAAATAATACAAATAGCTAAATACTTACTATTGTTTTGAAGTCTGTAATTTATAACTATGTTATTAACATAACTATATTCATAATAATTAATAATATTTATTATCACTACATTTATTAAGGAAATTAATAAATTAATCATTCGTTTAATAAGAAGCATATACAAAATCGACAAAAATAAAATGGACGTCAACCTTGATATTTTACATGAAAATACAAATAAAAATCTAACATTATCATAATATATTTTTTAATTCTATTTTTCTATTTTAGTATTCTATATTTTACTGTTATTTCTGTATTTTACAGTACATATTAACAATACATATTGTTTATTATAACTTGATGTTTATTTATTATTTTTTTAGTCCCGTTATAATAAATCTTTTTAAATTCTATTATTACACATTCTATTTTAACTTGTTTTTAACAAAACTTTGAGCAACTTCCTATTACGACAATGCGATAAAAATATGATATAATGGGCATATAAACAATGCACCTATGTTTAAAATTGTACAACAGAGAAGCTACTATTTTAGCACCTCTTACGTGGAAGATACTTACATAGCAGATCGAAATATCCGCTGATACCGCTTTAAATAGACTTTGACGTTTAATATAAGCTTAACGAAGATACATTAACGCCCGAGGAAAGCTATCGTGTCGAGAAATTTCTTTCAAAGCTAGACTGAAACTGTAGAAATAAATCACCGGTTGTTTAAAATAGCCTTATAATTCACTCTTGTTGCTTTCAGTACACGGCAAATTGCCGTGGAAACTTCGAACTTACTTCGATCGGATGAGCTCTGTTGTTCGATTGCTTCCTCCATTTTGTATCTGTAGAACGGTGCTTCGCTTGCAACGAAAAAAGAAAATAAAATAAACCGCTAAAAATAAGGCGAAGTTCAGATTGCGATTTATCTGTTGATTATTGAGAATCGTACCATCAAGATTTCAACGTTTCTTATTTCACCTGTAACAGATAAACAATTAAATTGTAGTCAAAAATTGAGTATTTTGAGAATTAAAATATAATTTCTCATTGAACGATTTCGTAATTGAAAATTGAAGTATAATTTTTAGTTCAGATTTGTCACGTTGGAGGTTACAAATTGATTTTAATTAAGGCCTTTCGCAATTAACGATTAATTTTTATCTTTGAAAGAAGGAATTTAAGATTCGTCATTTTTACAAATGTTTTTTTATAAATGTCCTAGTGTAGTATAGGTAATTGTAATTTTTTTTTATATTTAGACAATGTAAAATTATAACTAAATACGTTTGTCCAAAAGGGTCAAATTTCTACTTTCAGATAAAATAAGAATCTACATATGGAAGAATATGTTTTAAATAAATTGAGCTCTGAATATGTTCATATAACCTAGTAATTAAATAATATTTATGTTCTGTCATTAATTATTATTATTCCAAATATTAAATATATATTAATTTAATTATTGTCATCATTTAATAAAAAAAATCAAGATGGTATTTTGTGAAATGAAAATATTTTATTTATAATAAATTCATTTAATCAATTTTAATGGTTTTTTTCTTGAACTAATTCTGGTACATGAAACTTTTCACTGGCAATTTGTTACGAAGTGTCTGTTTTAAAGTCTTTTTACTGCTGCTCAGACATCTTTCTGTTCCTAAACTTTTTCTTTTTCTTCGACATTCTGAAGAATTTATGGGACTTTATAATGTAAAAAGTAATTAGAAGTATAATACATAAAGTTTTAGGGTAGTTTGGTATGACAAGTTTAAGAATAAAGAAAAAATGATATTTTTGTACAGTTATTATTAACAGAAATTTGTAGAATACAAAACATTCTTTAATACAATAAATATTAACTGAGTAACAAATTCACTAAGGTTGATTTGTTTAATAATTTGATGTAACATAAAATGGCGTCTAATTGCTGATAGATATTATCACATACTAGCGGAAAAACACACTACTTAATTTCAATATTTAAACAAAATCAATAGAAAATAAATTTCATTCGAATTGTCTATTATTTCATAAATCTAAAACAACTTTACTGCTTAAAAAATTATATCACATTTTAACAAAACTACACCCACACTTGCTTGAGTCATTCTGAGACGAGTTTAAAAACGTTGAATCTTAAAGTAATTCATAACAATATTTTTCCTGTATTAAAGTATAGAATCTTATAATTACGAAAAACCTTTTGTTATTACATTCTGATTAATTTAAATGTTCAAAATAAGCAGAAATGTTATCATTAAAAAAACTCTCATCGAATAGTCAATCACCGTATACATTTGCCTTAGGATATTTACTTTATTTGACAAATACTTCACTACTAATGGTGGACAGTGTATGTCACATGAATAAGCGATACAACATAAACACGATTTACCTGGGTTTAGGTTACGTGAAACTGGTGGAGAGTGAAAGTCTCGTCCGAACCGGTTAAATGCGATATCGATGGTGCCCAAGAGATCGAATGGACCAAGTCTTGTTCGTTCTTACGGAATACTTCTGCATGCTTACAAAAACTCACTTTTATTGTACGGACCCGGATGTAGCCGTCACTATCAATCAGTATAAATTTCACACGCTGTACTGAACCGTATCATTCGATGGGCTGCCCGAAGTTGGAGATCAACGTGCTGATTATCGAAGCTCTGATGCTTCCTGGATCTACGTATCTGTTATATGACTGTGTGAGGTCTCTGTCTATCGTTACTACCTTAACTTCCTTTGACTGATCAATACCTCGCCTGGTCCAAAAAGTGTTAGACAGGTTTTATTTAATATTTAAATACTTAAACGTGATATTAAAATTATTTAAGTGTAAGAAATTGTAGGATATAGAAATTTGGGGATATGGAGACTTGGAAATATGGAGATCTGAAAATTTGTGAACTTGGAGACTGCAGGTATTTGGGAATATAAAGATTTGGGAGTTGTAGATTTTGAATGAGAGTGTAGAAATTTGGAAATATACATTTTATATTTAAAATTACAATTGCAATTTTTATAATCTGCGTCAAAAAAAGTTCTGCGTTCAAGCGCTCTATTCGTACTTCCGCGTTGCCATTTTGTTTCTTTAATTCGGTCTCTAAAGAGATTGTAAAAGTCTACTTAACAAATACCTGTAAAAACATCTGTCGTACCCTTTATATTTCTCAAGAAAGGGAGTTTCAAAGTTGCCAATCATTTCAAAGCTCACTAGAAGGGCCTTAAGCCGCTGCCACGCTTGGAAGTTCTGTATGATATAATTGCTTAAGCCGCTGCCACGCTTGAAAGTCCTGTATGATGTAATTGCTTAAGCCGCTGCCACGCTTGAAAGTTCTGTATGATGTAATTGCTTAAGCCGCTACCACAGTTGAAAGTTATGATTGTCATTCTTATCCTTTGTCATTTATTCTTATCCATAATTCTAACCATCCTATCTTTCCTTCATTATTAAAACTACTTGACCATTTATTGACACTTTCAAACCCAATTATGTAATATTACACATTTCAGACGGATAGTAATATCTGAATCAGCAACAACTATATTCAATAACATTTTACAGATCAATTTTTCTTTATTTATTAACCCAGTTTCGGAAGTGAAATATGGTTGCCATTATCTTTATGACCATATGCCCTACATGGTTCAAATTTGTACATTGTAGACAGTTCTTATTCTTGATTAAAATATCTTCATAGAGTGAAGCATTACTTTCTGTGAGCGACGTAAAATTTCTGAAGTGGTCGAAAAAAAAACTAGAAGAAGAAAAGAGGACAAGGAACGGTCACTTTTATCCTCTCGCGGTGATTACCAGTGAAGGGTTCCGACTTGCCCGCTCCCTCTATTCATCTTTCTTCCTCTATGTTCGTCGATATTGCACTATAGTGAGAAGACTGTGCCACTTTAGAGGGAATATGCTCTTAAAGATAATGGCGCCACGGTGTCCCTCTGGATATTATTAAGTCTCCCTTCCTTCTTTTGCTTCCTTTACTTCCCAGCGACATACGCTTCCGTCTGGACAACGACAACCTGATATCACCTTATCTGGAAATTTATCAAATTTCACGATAGTAATTATCTCGAACAAATGTAAGATTTATGTTCCCGTGAAGGCACATATAAAAATCATTGTTTAAAAATTCATGCATATTAAACCTGGCCTAACATCCTATCACATTATCAGCAAAATTAATCATTGATGGTAATTATCTTGAACAAATGTAAGATTTATGATCCTGTGAGACATATGGAAATGTTACGTCATTTACAGATATTAACGGTGCGTATTAAGTCCAGACCAACCTAACATCATGTTCAAATGAAATTTCCCGTCAGTAATAATCTTAAACATATATGAGATAAATGATCTAGGTACGAGACGTCCAAATGTGATCAATTATAAATATTAAGATTTCACATTTTAAATCTAGCCTAGCATCGTAGTAGTTTCCTACTAGATATTTATCAAATTTTATGTCAGTAATTATCTAAAACAAATATAAGATACATCATTACACTGTGACATATGTGACAAGTTTAAAGAAATTAAATTATTTCATATTAAATCTAGCCTAATCTCACTTCATATTACATTATCAAGAAATTGATCTTCCTCGTTAGCTATTATATGAAACAAGTATGAGAGAAATTACTTCACTATGAGACATATGAAAATGTAAAATTTAAATTATAAATTATAAATATTAAGTTGTTACAATTGAACCTAGCTTAACCTATTTGAAATTTATCAAATATTATGTTAGTCATTATCTAAAACAAATACAAGACGTCACTGTAAAACATCAGAATTAAAGCTTCAAATTTAAACAAACTTCTAAAATTTAATATAATCGAATTAATACAATTAAATTTTACTATAATTTAATATTATTAAATTTTATATATTAATATACTTTACTTCATTAATTTATATAATAATATAATTTAAAATAAAAATTTTGTTCCATATAAAGAACGATATAATGCTCTTAAAATAAATAATAATTGTTGAGTAAAAATATTATTCCTATAATTTTTATAAAATTAACTCACAATCAGCAGTAGAACTGTTTCAATTTTCTTGCAACGTACAAACGTGTACAGATTAAATGGATCGTATCTCGTTCTGCTTTTTTTGTTAACAATGAAAATTACATGGCTTTATACTTATGCTATATCTGTTTGAACTCAGTACGATGGAATTGCATTGGTATTCTGCGAACTACGCAAGTTGAAAGCCAACGAGTTATAGATTCTTGAAATTGCAGGTTTTAAATTCAGAGAATCGATTGAGATTATTAATGGCGCGTATCGACCAGGGAAACCAATTCATAATAGTTTTTATTGAACTCTATAGCAATGAAGTATGCCTTTCAAATTATTCGAACATTATGAAGCATTTCACATGATATAATATGTTGATCAAATTAATATACGCAAGTTGTTTTTATAGACTTTGCTAATTCAAAATTTGAGATTTTGGGATGATGGGAATTTGATATTGTGAAATTTTTAGATTTTGAGAATTAGAAACTGTGAACTTGGGAATTTCAAATTGTATAATAAAATTTTTAGATTTTGTGTATTTGAAATTGTAAAATTTTTAGATTTTAAGAATTTTTAATTTTGAAATTTTTAGAATTTAAGAATTTTTAATTATAAAATCTTATATTCCAGGAATGTAATATTTGGACATTCTTAAACTTTGGAAATTTCAAATTGTCAAATCAATATTTACATTATGAGAATGTGATATTGTGAAATTTTTAGATTATGAGAATTAAAATTTTTAATTGTAAACGTTTAGATTTTGGGAATATGATATTGTGTAATTTTGATATTTTGAGAACTTTGGAATATTAGAACTCTAGACATTTAGAAATTTAGAAATTTAGAAATTTAGTAATTTAGGACTTTCGAACTTTCAAACCTTGGAATTTTGGACTTTTTGAACTTTAAAATTTTGAAAATTTAGGACTGGAAATTTTACAACTTTAAGGCATTGGGACATTGAAAATTTGCTAATTTGGATATTTAGAAGCTTGAAACTTTTAAATTTTGGGATTTAAAAAATTTTGGAATCTGATTTTTAATTAAACAAATTTTTGAACTTTGGAGTTTCAGAATTATGGAACTTGGAAGCTTTGAAGCTTGGGAAATTTAGGACTTTAGAATAGTAGAACTGTAAAATGTCGAGACTTTAGTGTCTTGAAACTTCGGAACATTTGGACTGTAGAATTATAGAACACTGGAACTTTGCCATTTGGAAGTAGTAGAATTTTCCCTACGACTTTAACAAATAATAAATTCCAAGTGAGTACTTCATGAATTATTCCCATTTTCAAAATTGGATCTCTATTATACTTATTTTAAGAAAAGAAATATTGTTAATTATAGTTACTCTTGAAACTGAAATAACAATAGAATTACGTTTTGTTTAAAACGAAATAGTTTACATATTCACTGATAAATTTTACCCATATATTTACTCACATATCAATAAAAATAAAATTGGACATTGTTCTTTATTAAATACAATTATCTTATAATATCTATAAAATCTAGATAATTTTATAGATTTTACAGATGATTTCAGAACTTAGAACTAATATTCGTCCTGCTTTCTTTATTTCATAATCATCACTTTAGTAAGTATTAAATTTTATAAGAAATTAATAAAAGTTATCAAGTAAATTATTCCATGAGAAAGTTTTATTATTTATTTCCATAAACATAAACAGTTCAGATTGAACGATGTTAACAGTACTTGAAAACGATAAATAACTTAGAGAGACGTTTTAAAGGTTAAACATAAACAAGAATTTACTTCGTTAAATTTTATTAAACTTAAATACATTTTATTTACTTTAAATGTACCTGTATGTATTACGTTTTTCGTTCCAATGCATTAAGAGCGTTAAACAATAATATCAATTCTAATAGAGGAAGCAATGGGCATAGAATTTTTGATTCTTAGGAATTCATCTGAAAAAGCGTTTTCAGTGATGACGCTCATTTGTGTACGTCATGAATACATGGATCCACATAGTTATCGTTGTACTGCGGAAAGAACTGCATTTCGTTCGATATCACCTGCATTTCTGATTTTTGCCTTGAATGCATTGGCCGACTTAACGAGAACCAGCATTAAAAAGTCAAATACACTGCGTTTTAATTCAAATCCG
This sequence comes from Megachile ligniseca, assembly GCA_945859555.1. Lineage (NCBI taxonomy): Eukaryota > Metazoa > Arthropoda > Insecta > Hymenoptera > Megachilidae > Megachile > Megachile ligniseca. Next base: position 2,951,807 of record OX243778.1, read on the forward strand.
TTGCCATTTAATTACGAGGAATCATATTAAAATAACAGACATTGAACAAATACGTTCTCAGTACTTCATTGTTATTTTATCATTCAATAAAAGAGATTTTGTCGTGCGAATGCGTACAGATGTTTATAAAATTTTCACTTTAATTTTTCGCGTGGATGAAAAACTGAATAAGATTTGAGGAATTGTAGAAAGCTTTTATTTTGTTTAGTACTCTTGTTATATTGCCACTTTCGCAGGGACTTTCATATTATCGATATTTCAAGGCACAGAGATAATTGTTTGATGTACAAGGCGTTTTCGAAAAGGTGGAAAAATGGGTGAATCAATATGGAAATATAAATAAATAAATTTAAAATGGAGGTACATTTTCTTAAAAACAAATTATCTGTATCACAAATATCATTTTATTACAAAATAAGCAAATCATTAAGTAATTATGAAACTAACCTAAAAGGACCTTCCAAATTCGGCAAATGTTATATAAAAAATTTATTTCAAACTTAAAAATAATTTTAACCGAAAAAAGCTAACTAAATAATGTGAAAATATAAACTAACCTAAAAAGACCTTTCAAATTGGATAAATGTTATATAAAAAATGTATTTCAAACTTAAAAATAATTTTATCCGAAAGAAGCTAACTGAATAATGCGAAAATATAAATTAAGCTAAAAAGAGCTTTCAAATTGTATAAAACCACGTTGATTGCTCCACTGAAGCAATTGAAGATTCTATTAGATAGCATTTTTATTTGTAATAAATCTTACCAAATATCTTCATAATATTTTGTTATACTTATTTTCCAAAATTCCAAGTAATTAATACAAGTATTTTCAGATAAGAAAGCGAACAAATTTTTAATAACATAGATGTTAGATCTCTATAGAAATTTAAGTACCATACGTATTTGATATAACAGTCAAATTATTTCATATTTCATAATTGTTAAACAATTTATTTCATTTTTCAAAATAATTCGCCAGGTGTTTCTGTTGATTTACCGATAAAGAGACTTTTTGTTTACCTGTTGATTACAAGATTCGTGTATGATTCAAAACTCGTGTTTGTAAATGCGATAAAACAGAGGACCTCGATGGCGATCAAAATTTCAAGAGGTTAGGAAGTTAAACGGAACATTTCCGTAGTTTAGGTCGCGTTAATTTAACCGGCCATCTCCAACTCCGACGAGAATACTCGCTTTAATTACACTCGCCACATTTTTGTCCTACGTTTTCTGTTTCTCTTAATTGGAACGGATAATGGTTATGTTCCTTATGCACGTTGCGATTCAGAAGCAACTAACTATGAAAAGACGCATAGAAACAGTTTAAAAGCAGAATTTTCTTTTTACTTTTTCTTCGTTCGACAGTAAATTGAGCCATGAAATTGAGAAATGAAACTTATATAACCTCGAAATGAAAGTAATCCTGATGAACGTGTGCAAGAGTTGTGAGCTAAAATTAATTTCAGTTAAAATTATAATTTCAGGCATTTAGAGTTGGGTATTATTCGAATAATTTTTAAATATTCTATCTGGAAAAAACTTAATATAGAATAAAATCTTTTAATAAAAATTCGAGAAATATCTTTGTCTTACTTTTTTATGCTCGGAATTTATTGCAACAATTTTAAATAAAGTTGGAACGTCGTAGAGGAATTACTTTAATATTTTAATTTCAAAAATTACCAAAAGCGTTAAAATGAGTTGGAGAATAATTACATACGAAATTTTAAATTTCATTAATTAATCGTTACGTTCATTAAATTGTATAATAAATCGACAAATAAATAAGAAAATAATTAAAGCTATTATTTTTTAATCTGCAAACAAACTTTTCCCAAATTGGATTTTCTAGAAATACAGATGTAAATATAACATAATGTTGTTTTATAATTTCCTTTTATTTTTGCACCCTATATAATCTGATAAGGAAATTGAAGAATAAGAAATGTATTGATTGCTATAACATTAGTCTGTTCTTAAGCATACATAGGTTAGAGGATGAAAAGAAACAAGGGGGTCATTGGTTGCCTTTATCCCGGATAAGAAGACTACCTTCAACAAAGAAGCTTACTTTTGTGATTATTCGAACCAGTGAACAAAGAACGAATGAAATAAAATATAAATCCAATGTTGTTTCTGGAAAATTCCTTTCAACATTTTATGAAGGGCGAGTAGATCTCATTCCAACTACCGTTGTATTATTTCTTTCAATTTAATTTCAGTTCAAAAGTGAGTGTCGTTTTTATAAAGAAATGAAGTAAAACAAAGATAAAATACACATCATACATTTACGCAGCAGAAATTTATCTTTTTTATTTCGTTTTCAAAGTTACAATTTTCTATCAAGGTACAGAAAGATTGTAGAATTATTTTATCTTTTGTTTCAGAAGAAATTTGTAATATTCTTTATGTACAAAATTTATTTAAGGAAAGATTATACAATATCGCAAAACAGCAATATTTTAAGAAGGTGTATTAAATAATAGTAATTATCAAAAGCATCAAATGTCTGCATTAACTACATTAATTAAAGAATTTGCAGTTTATTTATAAATTGTATGTATTTATAAATTTTGTATCGTGTTTAAAAATGTAGCATATTTGCAACAGATGCAACGAAAGGTAAAGTAAATATAGGAATCACAAATTTCTGTTTAATTACAAAATGAATTATCATTAATTATTCATTGCTAAATGATTAGTAATTAAATTTCACCGTATAACTAAAAAATTGTTATTATAATTCACAGTTTGAAAAATCTAAATTAAACATAAAAATTAATTATTACATGTAGAAAGTTTAATTATAAAATGAATTAAAATTTTCTATTAAAATTCGAATCGAATTAAAAATTACGTACTTAATTTTGAATTACAAAAATCTTCGATTAGAAGTTGGTTATTAATTAAAATAAATTTTTCATTAAAATTAACGTATTATTTATGGTTTGATAAATCTGAATTATGAATTAACCCATTCAATAAAACCATTCAATTAACAGTTATATTTTAATCCACAGGTAAGAGATTTTCAGGTATCGATTATAATTTAATCGCATTATTGTTACAATGAATCAAAGTTTTGAAAATTTTAATTAATTGTTCCAATTAAGTTACAATTAATTATTACAGAAAAATTTCAAAAATTTTTGAGTAACTGTTACAATTAATTGATGATTAAACATTTAAAAAAATTCGATTTACCGTTGTTACAATGTGATAATTAACAGTTAATAAAAATTTTCAAAACCTTTATGTACAATTATGCCGTAATCGAATTTTTCATTCCGGAGGAAGAGCAAAATTCATTTTTTGTTTAATATCCATCACGCAAAGTATTGAACGTGTATAAATTAGCTCCGGTTATACTACAGACGCAATTTAGAACGGTGAAATATAATCAAAAATCGGAAACGATGTTCTCTCGTCCGTCAGGAACAAATCGATCGAGCAAGCCACGAGTCAAAAAGACCCCGTTGTTCTGGTGATTTCGAGGGTTCGTTGGCCATCTTTTCACGCTCCTCCCTCGTTCTCTAGCCGTGCTCTTGTTCCGGAAGGAATTTAATCAGGCCACCCTTCGAATCCAGCCGACACAGACCGAATTGAATTGAATGAGTCGTACCGGTGAGGGCAAGAATTTCTTCTAACCGATGAAAAAGTACACAGACTAGTCTTTCGTTAAATATTTGACGAATTATCAAATATGATTTTTCATGAAGGAGGAACAGCAGACATTCAACGTGTTCGACCAGAAAAAATACGCGTGATATACGATATTACTACGTTAACATTGATTCAATCTGCTGTGGATAATGGTTACAGCAGACTCTTATGGCGAGATGTAGGAGGGGATTTTTTAAATTAGCAATACGATTTTAGATGTTGACCACACGTGGCGATGTAACGTGGTAATATAAAGCAAGACGTTTAACGTGTAGCAATATAACGCGTGACAATGTAACAGGTAGTTATATAACACGTGAGGACATAACGCGACAATCCAACGATAATCGATATACCCGTAATAAAAGAACGCGAAACAATATAACTCGTCATAATATAATACTATGCAATATAATTCGAGGCAACACAGCGCGTCAGAATACAACATGATACAATATAATATGTAGTAAAACAAAGTTTGGTAATACAACACGAAGCATTATATCCCATGGTAACACAACGCGTCATGATGCAACGCGATGCAATATAACGCCAGGCAGCACAATGTGTCGTAATATAACACGATGCAATATAATACGTAGTGAGACAATGTGTCGCGATACAAAACGAAGCGTTATATCGCATGATAACACAGCAAAACATAATACAATGCGATGCAATATAACGTGAGGCAACACAATGCGTCATAATACAACATGATGCAATATAGTACGTAGTAAAACAACGTGTCGCGATACAAAATAGAGCATTATATCGCAGGGTAACATAACGGGACATAATACAACACGATACAATAGAATTTATTTATATTGCATAATAATACCATGCAATATAAAACGTAATAGTACAACGTGTCGCGATACAAAACGAAGCACTATATCGCACGGTACGCAACACGTCAAAATACAACGTGATGCAATATAACGCGAGGCAATGCAACGTGTCGTAATACAACGGGGAGCAATCATACGTGTAATATTACAATCGTGGTAATGTACAACGCGTGGAAATCCAACGTATGGCAATACAACGCGTGGCGAAATAACGTGTTGGAAAGCAATGATTTGCAATACAACGCGTGGAAATCTAATACCAGTAACAATACTATAAATGGCGATCGAATGCATAACAATAGAGGACGTGGTAATATAACGCGTAGCAATACCACAAGTGGCAATATAATGCAATAGAAATACCACAAGTGACAATATAACGTGTAACAACATTACAAATGGCAATATAACGTGTAGTAATACAAGGCGTAGTAATATAACCTGTAGCAACTCCAGAAGTGGCAATATAATATCTAGTAATCTGCCGCAACGCAATACAACGCGTAGAAATAACACAGGTGGTAATACAATGTGTAGCAATACAACGCGTGGCAATATAACGAATAGGAATACCACAAGTGACAATGTAACGTGCAACAATATTAGAAGTGGCAATGTAACATGTAGTAATGTTAACGATAATACAGTCGACAATATGACGTGTCTTAATACAACGCATGGCAGTCTTGTACGTAGTACAATATCGCCATAAAGTGGCGATATAACGCAAATAACACAATACATGACTATACCACACGTATGCATACAACGTATAGACATATCACACGTATAAAATGTTTAACTGCAAAAGTAATACCGTTTGAAGAAATAATGCAAATTAATTTTATTTGAAAAGTGGACGAAAGTGCTTATGCGAATCTACATTTAAAAATGGTGCAAATTTAAATTAAGTTCGTCGGCAGCAGGGTGGTCCACAAATTGCAATATTTGATGCATTTTTCACGGTTGTCGCCGATGGGTTTCGAATGGAATTTCGTCGGGTAATTGCGAATCTTCGGTGTACTCATTTCGTGCAAACAGCGCCATAAATCAATTTCACCCATGATTTGGCTCGTAGAACCGTTTCTAAACAGCGAATCGATAAAGACCTTTTTCAAAATCGACAAACATGGTTTTTACAATCTTTCGTACTAAAACTCTCTTTCATTCATTTCAATCTTTCATTTTTATTTTTCCGTAATTTTAGAATAAAATTTTTTGAGGTTTCTCTTTTCCTATAACTAATAATGAAATCATTCACGTTATATCTTATTCTATGAAGGCAAAATGTTTCCAAATTAGCTCAAAAAGATGTTTATATGAAGTACTGATATTAACGTCTTCACGCCCTTGGCTACATATGTGGATAGTTAGTTTACGTCCCATATGTACAAAGCTATATCCGTTTCCCAAACCGTTACAAAAATAAATGTGCAATCTGTCCTAACCTTGATAAGCAGAAAATAAATCCCAGTTGCCATAAGGGAAGTAAAAGTTTCTTTTATACATGTCCGAAAGGACACTTCAAACAGCGGCGCCGTTTTCTTCTTGCGCGAAGTAAGTCGTAATATTACCGAAGTATTGCGACTGCTAGCAAGTAAAAATAATTTTTAGGTCTAACAATATATCTACAACACTGTTTAATGGTATTTGCCTAAGTTTCCAAATAAATTACATTAGGTCTTGCATAAATAATAAACGTCCACATTTTCTTTATTTGCAGTTATTTTTAAAAATTTTGAATCCTGACCTTTATTTGTTTATACTGCATTTTCTGTATTCAGTCAAAATAAATTGAAATAAAATTTTCTTTGTTGTAGCTGAAATTAAAAATTCGTTTCTGAAAAGGTTAATATGACTATCAAGAAAATCTAGTAAATGTCGATGGTGTTTTGATTTAACCTCGTTGCCGCTTTTTCGCATTACGTGTATCGTACAATTCAATATACGTAGTGCTTACAGTTACTAATTGTTATTATCGTCAGGTTAACTGGACCAATTATCATAAAACACGAAAATTGACGTTTGTAATTAGCGACTACTACAAATTACAGTGGCTGCTATATATTACAGCTCGTTGTTACTGCTTCATGAATTTAACATCGATAAAACCTTTCAGTTTGGTTCATTTGCAATTACTGTCGATTTTTTAAATTTGCATATCTATACATCTTCCCCACGTACGTATCATCTACTAGAATGCTAATACATAAAAAATTAGCAGAAAATTAATTTTATATTATGAAAAAGTACTAGTAGCTTATTTAATTATCTCACTTTACTTTATTTTTACTTGCGTATATTATACTTCCTTATCAGCACAAATGAAAACTTGATTAATATCGATGTTACCTCTATTAACTGCAATTATATATGTTTTATATTTGTTCTGCTGTGTGCTTCGTTATTAAGGTATCCGTTTTAAAATGGTTTAACCTGTTAAACAGCTCGTGGTACTGCTTTAATTTACGCAATGCTCGTTCAAAATAACGACAGTTTAATATTACACCATATATAATCCACGCATAGCTGATCGTTATATACATTGCGTAATTAAATATTATTAGATAGTATTGTGTACATATAGTGTACTGGATTCAATGCTCGTGTTTCCACAAATTATAACCACGCGTATCTATCGAACACACACATATTTGATATTTCGGAATACATTTGTTATATTGCCGTTAAATTTATTTTACTTATTGTTAGACTTGTAATCACTCTGATGACGCTCGATTAAACAGCAACGTCGAATTGTAATAGAAAATAAAAGAAAAACCATGACACTCCAGGTAATTTATAACATGGTATGTTTTATTTTGAACAAACATATCAATAACGTATTAAAATTTGTATTAAATATAGTAATTGCAGTGCTTGATTGAAACAAAGAAACATCCTTTTCTGTACTGACAAGTGAATTCGATCAAAATCAAATTCGAATGAATTCGATTATATTCTAATTCGATTCAAATTCCACTGAAATTAATTTAAATTCAAATTCGAATCAAATTTCGATGATATGAATCAAAATGTCAATTCCAATCAAATTTAAGTAAATTGAATCTAGTTTAATCTGATACAAGTTCGATTCAAATTTATATGAATTCAATGAAAATTAAAATTCTAATCAAATTTAGATTAATTTCATCAAATTCAATTTGAAATCTAATTCCAATGAATCTGATTAACATTCAACTTCCAATCAAGTTAAAATAGAGTCAATCAAGCTCAAGCTCGAATCAAAGTTAAATCAATGAAAATTCAAATTTAAATGAAATTCAAATGAACTAAATCAAGTTTAAATTCGAATCAAATTCAAATGAAATCAATCAAAATTTTAGTTCGAATTACGTTTAATAAAATTATTTAAAATTGAAATCTAAATTCAAATAGAAGATAAATTCGATTTCAAATCACATTCGAATACAATCAATCAAAATTCGAATTTACATAAAATTTAAATAAATTTAATCGCGTTCAAATTCGAATGGAATTCAAATGAATTTGATAAAGTCCTAATTTGAACTGAATTCAAATGAAATCAAGCAAAATTCAACTTCGTATCAACTTTAAATTCGATCCAAGTTCAAATAAATTCAATCAAAATTGAAATTCAAATAAAATTCGAACGAATTCAATTCTTCCATAAAGAATTCGAATTATACCCATGAACAAATATGGATAATGTAAAATATTGGAAATCAAACTGGGACTGTCGGGTTGTTAAGTAAAATAATTTGCTTCTTGCAAAAGTTGAATCATTTTACTCTAAATTTCGTTACAATATCATATCATATTCACTTCTGATAACTCTGCTGGTACTTAAACATTTGCTGGTTACGTGTTGCATCTGATGCTGCGTTAAACAGTTAAATTATTGCGGTACTAGCGAATGAAACGCAGCTTCAAAAGCTCGGGTTAACGCAGCGTGGAATAAGCCGGACCAGTAATTCTATATGCACATACTGCATAGTTGCGCATTATTGTACCATATAACATGACAAGGATTTAGAACCTGGAATAGCAAATGAGACGTTTACATTTTCATGTGCTCAACTAAATGAATCGTATTTAATTTATGATTTGTAGAATCATAAGTAACCTTAACATTCGCAATCTTAACGTTCTGCTGTGAGCGTTATCATTTCCTTGTTTTGTAACATAATAATTATTTAACATTTTCTATTAACGCTAAAACTAGTTTCCACTTCTCTATTGTTTCTATTTTAATTTTTTATCGAGATATTAATTTTGATCTGCGGTGGACGATTTATGAGTTATTTGAAATTATCACCCTGTGTACAATAATTATTGAACGCTTCTTATTAGACAATTATTAAATAATTCTTGATATTACTAGTGTAACTGTTACTTAAGTATAAATATGTATAAATGTTGCATGAATAAATATGTCTAATTATTAAATAAATATGTGCAACAATTACATGAAGAAATATGGATAATTATTCCATAAATAAATGTGTACAATTATTGTATGAATAAATATGTATAATTACTATATTAATATATATTACGTATTGTGATCAAATTTGTACAATTATTACATGAAAAAATATATATAATTGTTAAATAAATAAATATATTATTACATAAATAAATATGTATAATACACAATGAAATACGTACAACGTGCAATATATAATTATATACATTGCATTATATAACATAGAATTATTTACCAAAAATTCTGATTAAAAACAATACATTTCAAGCTTGAAATTCGTTTGTACAAATACTATAATTTCCAACCTAATCATTAATATCCTCTTCATTCACGTAGTAAACGATATTGCATATTATAGATAAATAACTTATGAACCTATTGCTCCAAACATGAATGTTATATCGTATCATTATCGTCCATAAAAAAAATAGTGATTGATTACTTCATGGCCACCTTGTATAGACGAGTGTATGGTATAGGTGTACACATGTATATTTTCAGCAGGGTGAATTTGATCTTGTCGTACTCTCGAGGGTATGGCCGCTAAAATTCGATAAGCCACCCCACCGAATACGAATCTTCGATCTCTCGGGGATCGATGTCGTTTGCTACACCCTCCCGGCACGTCTAATTGCTTTATCGAATATCGATCGTTGTTAGCGAAATCAAGATTTTTTCCGTATCCCCCTGTGTGTTTTATTACCACCAATCTACGTTCATCACAGAGGGTTCAATATTTGTTCCGCTGCAATTGTTTCTTCGTTTAAGTAATGTGTTGATCCTCCATAAAGTCGATTATACTTCGAACTTATGGAAATTAGAGCAAGTAATCCAATTTATTTTGTTGGTTCGATTCATATTTTTTATAATTAACGAACGTATATTATTAGTTTGTTAATTGAGTTTCCATCCTTTCTATCTGTTTTGATTTAAAATTGTTCAAGTTTTGCTGTATAGAAATGTAAAGGTTACTAAAAAAATATAAACTCGAATGATGTGAAAAGAAGTTTACAAACGTGAAAGTTGTATATACACAAAAATCATAAAAATTAAAATTTACTTTCCGTTATTGTTATTTACTGTTACTGTTATTTCAAACCAACAACAATGATTGAAAAGAGCATTTCGATTTCAAAAAATTGGGCGATATTCGAACGAGTTTTCGTTGCAGAATGTTAAAGCTGTTCCATCAGCTGTACAGTCAGGAGCAAATATTTTTTTCCTACGAAAAGCATGACCTAGCAAGGGGAAGAGATCTTTCCTTTGTTTATTTTTAGGGATTTTTGAGGACTCTAAAAGTTTCGGGATGGGATACAAATTTGAAGATTGAAGAATTTTTAAACGTAGGTATTTGGGAATTTTTTATTTTGACAGTGGAATTTAGAAATTTATGAATATGGAAATAGACTTGGAGATTTCGAAATTTAGGGATATAAAATTTAGGAATATAGGAAGCTTAAAATTTGGGAAGTTTCGGATATAGGAGATTAGGAATTTATGAAATTAGAAATTTGGGAAAACTTGAAAACTTGAAAACTTGAAAACTTGAAAACTTGAAAACTTGAAAACTTGAAAACTTGAAAACTTGAAAACTTGAAAACTTGAAAACTTGAAAACTTGAAAACTTGAAAACTTGAAAACTTGAAAACTTGAAAACTTGAAAACTTGAAAACTTGAAAACTTGAAAACTTGAAAACTTGAAAACTTGAAAACTTGAAAACTTGAAAACTTGAAAACTTGAAAACTTGAAAACTTGAAAACTTGAAAACTTGAAAACTTGAAAACTTGAAAACTTGAAAACTTGAAAACTTGAAAACAGAAAACTTGAAACTTTGAAATTTTGAAGCTTCAAAACCTTGAAATTTAAAAAATTGAAAAATTCGAAAACCTGAACATTAAAAAACTTTCCCTTTCTCATCGAAGGTAAACCTCCGTTGCATCCGAGTGTACCTGTGGAATGGTTCCAAAATTCGAAGTATTTCTCACGATTTTACTTATTCACTTTTCAATCGTACAACCTGGTCGACGATCCAAGCTCCAAAGAAAATCTTCTTTCCTTTCAAAACCAACCCCGTCGTTCTCCGTGGGGAGTTAAATCCATTAGATGTTCGTCTTCCTTTTTTATGGAGGAAGACGAAGCATGGGTTGGAAAGAATCGAAAGAACGAGTAGGACGTTGACGAAAAGGAAAAGCAGAAGTGTAATTTATCCGTTTCCTCAAGAGCAAATCTCTCAATAAAGTGTGCAATCTTACTTATATTGAAAATTCTCGAATATTTCGCTTGGAAGAATTGCACGTTCGATTTGCATTTCGGAAAAAGGACCCGTAAAAGTGTTTCCGATCAAATTCGTTGCAGATGGCGATAAAAGACCTATAGGCAATATACATAGAAAATCCAAAATATATAATATACGATTATTTAATTTTTGTGAAACTATAGTTTTAAGAATGATATTTAAATTTTCAAATTTAAAGTGAAGGAAACTTTCAACTCGCAAAATTAGAAATTTAGATTTACAAACTTTTTGAATTAGAAATTTAGTCATTTTAAAATGTAGAAAATTGCAGGTTTACAAATTTGGAAATTTATAAATTTACGAGATTGGAAATCTGCGAGATTGTATATTTGTAAAGTTACAAATTTGCAAGATTACAAATTTACAAGTTTATAAATTTATAAGTTTATAAACTTGCAAGATTACAAATCAGCGAAATCACAAAATTACGAGTTTACAAATTTGCAAAATTATAAATGTGCAAATTTGCAAATTTATAAGTTTATACGCGAGATCAAAATTTTTTTCGAAATTTCAAATTTGCAACGTTACACATTTGCAAGTTTACAAATCTGCAAGTTCGCAATTTGCAAGTTTACAAATTTACAAGTTTACCAATTTTCACGTTTGCAGCTTGCAAGTTTACAAATTTGCCGAATTACAAATTTGCAAGTTTACAAATTAATACATGCACTGATTCCCGAATTTACCAATTCATTTGTAAATACGTGGCGATACAACACGTAACGATATATAACGTGGTAATATAAAGAGACTGTACTGCACACGTTTTCAATAATATCGATTTTTGCTTTGGACCGCACAAATTCTAGCAACGGCTTTGCTCACTTAATGCTGATAAGCTGTCTACAAAACTGACATACAAATCAATGAAACAACGGAATAGGAAAATAAATTCCTAAGTTAAAATAAAATAAAACAAAGTACCCACTATATTCATTTTTACAAACTGCATTTAACTTCTTGCACTCGAGCTCACAATTCGATTTGATGCAAGTTGAAATTAATATTTTTAAGTAAACCTATAGTATTTATGTGATGAATGAACATAGTGTTTATACAGTAACAATTAATAATAGAAAAATAGTTTCATAAAAGTTTATCAAACTTGTCAAGCAGTAAAATTTGAAGTTATCTAACAACAAAAATTCCTTCGAATGTAAGGTTAAATAAATAAACTAACTACATAAAAATTAAATAAAGTGTGTCTCAGTTTTTTATCACCAAACTTACTCCACGTTCAAATATTGAAAGATATAATTTTAAATGTAATTTTCAAATTATTTCCTTACATCTTTTAAGTTCTATACTACTTTAGACAGGGTCTTTCTAATACATAAAAGATTTCAGTTTGAGAAATTGTGTAGTTAAAGTTTCAGACATTTCATAGATTTGGGCCATCATTGACTCTACTGCGTTTATAAGTTAATTGTCAGTTCATATTTCAAGTTACTGTCTCTCTAATTTCATAATTACATAATCGTGTTATATGACGATTATATATGTTATAATCTATATGTTATAATCTATATGTTACAACCTATATGTTATAATCGATATGTTATAACCTATATGATATAATCTATACGTAATATATGTAACCTATATGTTATATGACACCCTATATGACGATACAAATCGAACATCGTATAACCCAAAGCAACGGATCGATTTTTAATAAATTCATAGACATCGAGGATACAGCAATTTCAACCGTGTCTTGCTCATCCGATGTTAATAATTTTTTGATTAATCGTATTAGCATAATGAAAGGGGCAAACAAGATTTTTCGACGTAATTGAAGGAAATACACTGGCAAGTGTAAAGTATTCATGTAACAGGTTCGTCGGTGATCACGATAAGGGCGGTCTGATAATTTCACCCTTGCGCCACTTCGGTCAAGGTCATTGTCTCCAAAAGATCGTCACGGAGAGATTCGACGACCTTGCAATGCTTTAGTGCCTGCAGAACCTCGAGTTCGATGTCCTCCCCTTCCTGACCTACGGCGTTCATGTACGCGTGCGCGGTGCTCGATCATGCTCCGTAATATCGTCAATTATGCTAATTAAACTGTCGTGGTAACGCTGTCGTTAAAATCGATCATCTGGTTTAAGAGAAGCTCGCTCTTTTACCTACGGCTTAAATTATGACTAACTTTGTATGCTTCCGAACTGGTTATTGTTTACTGCATTTGATAAACTGACAGTTTTTATTTCTTATTTGCGAAACGTTATAACTTTAGTATTTATGAGTTAATATTTTTGTCATCCACAGTAAACAATGTCACTTTGTATACATTTAGTACTTGTAGACACGTGTACATTATTTCTGTATAATTTTGATCACTCTTGCTGTTCTTGTTTTTAGGAGATTTTAATTTTTTTTAGATTAATTGACTGACTTTATATGCTTCGAAACTGATTATTGTTTAATGCAATTACTAGACAGCCATTTTGTATTTGTTACATGCGAAACGTTATAATTTTAGTATCTGTGAGTTAATATTTTCACTTTTTATAAATTTAATACTTGCACATACGTATAAATTATTTCTGTATAATTCACTCTTTTAGTTTTTGTTTTTAATAAACTTTAATATATCATTGCTTTTTTTATTTCCCGTTTGACTAATTTGTTAGGGTTTATTTGTGAACACTTGTAGTCTTATTTTTAAACACTAGATTTTGTTGTCAGACTTTATGTACAAATTTCTGTTTAAATCATTTGTTCTTAGATAATGATAATATGTGAAAAATTGAATTACAGTTCAAGTAATTTCTATAAGTTAACACTTCCGTATAGTAATAAAATAACGTTTGTATAACACAAATAACGTTTCATAATTCAAATGGTGTTCCCTAGGCAATTTAGATAATATATTCTGAATAATTTACATAATCCATTTTAGATAACATTAATTTGCAGAAAATGGAATTAATGGTTAGATAATTTCTATACATTAACTCCCTTCTATACCTACCAAATAATATTTACATAATACAAGCTATATTTTATAATTCAAATGTTGTCCCTGGACATTTGAGATAATTTTGAACGATTTAGATCATTTCTAAATTATGACGTAGGATATGAAACTAAAGCTAAAATAACTTCTACAAATTAATTGTTCCGTACACCTGCAAAATAATTTTACAATATAAGTGATGTTTCCGAGTAATTTAGATAATACGTTCTGTATACTTTCGATAATTTTTTGAGATATGATAATTCTTACAAATTAGCTACACACATTTAGATAGTTCAGCTAGCATTTGTACATAATTTATCTCTTTTTCTATACTATACTCTAGATTCAAGATATATATCTGATTTTTTCTTAAAATGATAATTTCTGCAAATTGGTGTACAGATAATTATTCGTGATAACGTTAATTTCTGCAAACAAGGGTTTAGATCACTTTCGTTAAATAACCTTAATTCTGCGAGTTACTTACTTTCCGGGTAAAATAGATATCTCTATAGTTAAGATAATTTAGATAATTTCATAATTTACACAATATTCTTAAGCAATTTATACATCAGTACCTAATGTACCTAATTTCCTTAGAAGCCCTTATTATCAGAAAATTTACATTATGATATATTTCTGTACGATAACAGTTAGATAATTCTTTTAGATATTGCTAATTTTGACAAATTAACCTTAAGATATAATTCATACAAATTAACCGCTTACGTTTATTTATGGAACAATTTCTACATTATTTAAATAATATTTTACAAATAGACATGTAATTTAGATCATTTTTTGCTCGTATTATAATTTCTAATTTAGATAATATTTTATGATTCAGATAATATTTTTATGTCAAACAGATAATAATTTTTGAAAAATATAAATAATTTTGTTTAAGTACAATAATTTTTACAGATTACTTACTCGGATAATACAATAATTTCTATATACGTAAGATAATATTTACAGACGGTTGTAAAATAATTTTCAAATAATTTAAATAATTTTAACATAATTTAGATGATATTTTATGATTCAGATGGTATTTTTATATTATACAAATAATTTTTAAATAACTGAAATTTAATGTTTGTTTAAGTTTTATAGTTTTTACAGATCACCTACTCGCATCTACAAAATTAAAATAATTTTTACGTAGTCCAGATAATACTTCAGAATTTAGAAAATTATAAATAATCATTTCCAATAACTTGAATAATATTAATTTCTACAAATTAATTAAAGTAATAAAGTAATTCTGTAAATTACTATTAAATAATATTTATAAATTAACTCTTCCGTACACTTACGAAAATAATATTTACACTAGAAAAGTGATATTTTATAACTTAAATGTGCCTGGACAATTGAAATAATATATTCTGAATAATTAACATGTCTAAAAGATAATTTTCCCGAATTAACGTTCATTGTTTCGAAGAAAACGCACGGGAAGACGAAAACGGAAGTGCGAATGGCCGGTCAAAGTGGAAGTAGAAAGGGGCGACATCGATCATTGTCGGTCGATTTCCTCGAGTTATATTCGTGTGCGTATCCTGCAAACGTAGGTTTTTCGGAGGGTGGCTTTCTGCGAGTGACAGCTCATTACGACAATTCAGGGTTGTCGTCTACCTCGCCAAGGGATCATTTTCACACGTATCTTCTAAGGTCTTACGATGGTCAACTTCGATCAGTCCTAACAAAACATCGTCCTATTTTCTAAAACTGTGTTCACAGCTCTTTCTTCTAAATTGGCAAAAAACTTTTTCTTGATCATATCTTACATCGGTAATTATTTAAAACAACTATCTTCTTATGTTAATGACCTTGACGTAAGTTATCAAGATCATTTGATAATACAAAAATATCGTAACACTTATGGTACGTCAATTTGAAACTTAAGGTTTAATGAGATAAAATAACTCAAATGCATGATCAATAATTTTGATACAAAATTATTGGAACAAATAATGAATCATCCAATTTATAGCTTAGTGCACTAAATAATAGTACATTTAAATATTGATGTCATTTGTCAATTAATTTGTCATGTTCTAATAATAAATAGTCTTTGACAAATATTTTTACAGAAATCTCTTAATATTTAATAATGTGCAGCTGACTAGATCAACTTTTGCCTACAGGTAATTAATTTATGCAATTCAATAATTTTGTTAAATAATAACGAGTTGCAAGTAAAATCTTTATAACATTACTCAAGATGATCTTGATAATATATGTCATTGACATTATGTTATTAGCATATGTCCTGACACTAACATGCGGTACGTTATTCCAAATAATTACACTTAAATCTTATTCCGAAAAATAGAACTCTTTGAAGTACCAATATCTTTTGGACAAAATCCTTTTATCTAGGGGAGAGTTATTTGATCCCCAATTTGAACTAGATCCTAAATTGGATCTTAAATTGCTCTTTACTCGCACATAAATTGACTTACGCAACATCCCTTAACCTCGAGATGCAACACACATGCATAATGATAAAATGAAGATAGAACATTGTAGAATAAATAACAATTACAGCGTGATAAATGTTTCATTTTAATATTGCTGGAGGAAATTTGTAATTTATGTAAGCTTTGACTGATAGATAAATTTTGAATTCTTATGGGAGTAGTTTTTTACAAAAAGTCATATCTCTGATATTTATGTGATCTTTATCTGATACCTGCACTATTTTTTGTTTATTATACTTGTATGATAAAACGGGGTTTGTTAGATTAAAACAATGTAGTATACTGTAGACGTTCAGTATGCAGTAAAACGCTTCTTAGAATTTTTATCTTTTTTTCTGGTTACTTCAACTTCTTTCAATTGTTATTAACATTACTGATAATTAGTACCTGTTACAAATATAATAACGTTACTTATGAAACTATTTCAGTAAACATTTTATTCGAAAACAGATAGCATGAAAATTAATACAGGGAGTAAAATTAAAAGTATTGTAACACTATACTTTTATAAAATTCTTAATAAAATTAATATTAGAAATTAAGAATAATATTAATTAATTAATTAAAGAAATCAATATAAAATTTAAATAGGTTAATAAAAATTTCGTTAATTTAGTAATAAATTACTTCATGACATTAACATTTTGTTAATCTTAATATTACTAATTAAAAGAATGGTTCAGAATGAATAATAATTATTAGTAATTAAAATAAAAGTGTCGTCGATAATGGTTAATGATAGTCAATAAAAACTGCAGTGATTTATATTAATTACGGTTAACTGAAAATTTTCGTCATCGATAATGATTAGTGGTAGTAAAAAATATTTAGATCATTTGTAATGGTTATTTATAGCCAATACATATCAACTTTTATTAAAAAAAAAATATCTTGTAACAGTTATGATGTCTGGTAAAAGGTGAATTACTCATCAATAGCTGAACTGCCAATATCTTTTAAACAAACTCCATTTATTTCTTAGCTATCAATAAATGTACTATCAAAAACAATATATAATATATCAGCGGCGTATCCATCGACAATATCACACGGGAAACAAGATAATTCTTGTACCAACACGGGTTATATTGAAAACCCAATAGTGACATTTATGTCGATTCACTTGTTCTGTCTCGTCGAAAAATAAAACCTACGAAAAATATATTGATCCTTGGATATTTCAATATTTCACGATAAGTCGATTGACAAGGACAAATCTGATGAATAATAACTACGTTATTTAACATTTATAATTACGTTTTCTAAAATTCTTGAATAGATTAAAAAATGCAATTCTTAGGGACAGTATCAGCCTAATATTTTCCTGCGCTAAGGGCTGTACGCATAAGACAGAAAATAATTTATAAGCATTATATATTTGTCTAGGAAAAATAATGATGTAGGTAAAAGGTTTTGCTCAGTAGTGGGACATTTTTTCTAGAAAACTGGGAAGATTTATTTTCCCGGAGAAAATTATGTGCAAGGCAAGAGAGATCCAATATTCATGAAAGTTTTATTTTAGGAAAAGGTTTTTTAGCACTGTACAGTCAAGTACATATTTGGATTCCTCAGGAAACTTTAGTAGCTTCAAAATTTGAGAAACTGGAAAACTTAAAAATTGCAAAATTTAAGAATATGAGAATTTCGAAATTCGGTGACTTTATAGCTTGAAATAATTTAGAAATTTGTAAATTTAAAGATCTTGAAATTTTGGTGTAATCTTGAAATATGGGAAGTTTATAGATAGGTGAATTTAGAATATTTAGGGATATGAGTAATTTAACTCATGCTGCACTTACAATTCAAATGTGATAAGTCCTGTTCGAATTTTTAATACACTTCAATTTGAAGCTCAAGTCCAAATATAACTTGCATAGTTAAGAATCAATGAATACAAGATTGACAAACATTTTACCATCCCGCATTGTATTAATATTATAACAGTGAACAGTTAGGTCTGACTCGTGACGCACTCACATTACAAATGTAATAAGTCCTGTCCAAATTTTGAACACAGTTCAATACGAAGTTCAAGTCCAAATATAACCTGCATAGTCAAGGATCGTTGAATACAAGATTGACATAACATTTCAACTTCCTTTATTTAACAATGTAGCAGTGGATAATTAATGCTGACGGACGCATCCGACAAATAAATCGTATGACAAGGAGTTAACCAAGGAGAGGTTTCGTTGCACGCAACTGTACACGAAGAAAATGTGGTAATGTGAAGTGGTTGAGGAGGTGATAGGGCGCCTGCGCATGATTTCGCACGGGGTTGCACCAGGGAGGCCGTATTTGGAGGGTGGTTGGCGAATATTGACACGTCGCAGGCGAGCCAGGGGTTAGCAGGTGGCAGGAGCTCGCCGAGGCCAAGGGCTCCTGTAGGAGGGGCAAGGGGATCAAGTACCCACGGGATTGAAACACGGATCGAGGAAGCTGTGCCTCTTCTTCTCGATAGGACTAAATCCCTTTTCCATTTTGCTACACGAAGATGGGGCAAGATCAGAGTTTCAAGAACATTCGACTTGTCACTCTTATTTTCAGATATCTATTTAATTTCGTATAAATTTTGCTACACGAAGGTGGGACAAGATTAGGGTTTCAAGAATACTTGACTTGTCACTCTCATTTTCAAATATCAACAATTTGATTTCGTACAAATTTTACTACATGAAGTTGGGACTAGATTATGATTTCAAGAATGCTTGACTTGTCACTCTCATTTTCAAATATCAACAATTTGATTTCGTACAAATTTTACTACATGAAGTTGGGATTAGGGTTTTAAGACGTTCGACATATCACTCTTATTTTAAAATACCCACAATTTCTTGTTGTACACATTTTGCTAAATGTAGTTAGGATAAGGTCAGAGTTACAAGCTCATTTATCTTGTCACTCTTAGTTTCGAATGTCAATAATTTAATTTTGTACAAGTTTTGCTAAATGAGGTTAGGATAAGGTCAGAGTTGCAAGCTCATTCGACTTGTCACTCTTATTTTCAAATATCAACAATTTAATTTCGTACAAATTATGCTACACAAAGTTGGGGCAAGATTAGAGTTTCAAGATTGTTTGACTTATCACCCTTATTTTCAGACATCAACAATTCGATTTCGTACAAATTTTGCTACACAAAGTTGGGGCAAGATTAGAGTTTCAAGATTGTTTGACTTATCACCCTCATTTTCAGCAATTTAATTTTGTACAAATTTTCCTACACGAAGTTACGTTTTCAAGATAATCTGTCTTTCGTTAAATAAATTTATTTTATTTTAAGATATTTGATTCATTAAGACATCTGTATAAAAAAGTAAAATAAATAACGATATTGAAAGAAATTATTGTAATATGTTTTTATTTATTATAAAATATTTTAAACAAAAATTGGAAAATTGTTAAACGTAATTAATTATTTATTTTGGTGCCTTAATATATTTTTATGTAAAATATTTGGAAGAATGCAAACGAAATATGATGATTATAAACGAATATGAAATTTGTGTACTTTCTCAAATAGAAATAATTAGTAAATTTCATAAGTCTTCTCTAAATGTTACAAATTTGCATTATTCTAACATTTTTCTGTAAATAAATTCTTTTAATAAAGAATATTATTTTTTACTGATATTATTATATTAGTTCTGCTATTTTATATCAGTATATATAATGTCGTTTTTATATTAGTATTATCTGTGGAAGTTTACAAATTATTATCTCTAAACGTATTATTGAAAATTGACGATGGTTCATTTTTGTAACAGGAAAGAAAAGCAAAATTTGCTTGGCAGCGACAGTAAACTAGTAAATTTATACATTTAATATATTGCATAAATAATATAATAATTCCTTAAATTTTCAGCAAATTTGATTGCATCAAAATCATGGTAGAGGTCACTGGTGAGCCCCATGGGATTCGACGTGTCAGAGGTTATGAATACTTTTGTGACTCATTGTACAGAGGTCAACAGCCAGAAGATCAAAAAGAAATGTTCAGTTTATAAGCAATGTAAAAAGAAAAGGAAGGTAGATCGTTACGGTGTGTTATTAGCTTAAAACATCCTCAGGGCGACGCGGTAAAAAACAAATTAAGGAAGTTGGTACAATGTTGGGATGTACACTCGATGTTACGCAGTGACGCTTGCGTAATCTTTCACGTTTAACCGGAAGTACTTCCGGAAAATTGTTTAAAAGCGCGACGACGCCGTCAGAAATTCTTTCGTAGAAATTGTTCGTCTCGTGAAAGAAAACTTTCGAATTGTTTTGTAACGAGAACGAATAAAGCACATGTTGCGCACAATCAGTTAGTTTAACGACTTCGTATTCTATTTTTTAACCATACAAAAATTGTAATATGTTTAATTTATCTATATATTTAAATAAAATGATAGTTATACATTTAGAAAATTGTAAAATGTAAATTATGATAGCACTTTTCGGTAAAAAAATTTGTGCTGTAAACAGTGAATTAAAAATTAACTACATCAAATTATTAACTTAAATTATATGCTGAGAATTTAAGCATTATAATTAATGAAGAAAATTGCTGTCTAAATAATTGAATAATAACTAAGGGAAAAAATACACAAGTTTTTCGTAAAAAAATAATTAGAAATAGAAAACTAGAAAGTATTTAAGTTGAACTGTAAATTAGTATTTTCCCGTTATAGAAATATGATCTGAATAATTAGAAAATTAGAAAATATCGTGAGCTAAGCTATGAACTTAAAAAATTATGATTGATAAACCTAAACACTGTAATTAGAAGATTGTAATCTAAATGTCTAAAAAGTCATTAATCTGAACTATAATTTAGTCCTTCTCGTTAAGGAAATACAAACTAAATAACTAGGAAACAAGAAAATACTTGAGTGAAATTATAAACTCAGCAAATTGAAACCTATGTAATAGATTAAAAAATTGTAACTAGTTAAAAGAATTAGAAGCTAAATGACTGAAAAGTAATTAAACTATGAATTAGTTTTTTTCATTAAAGAGTTATAATATGAATAACGAAAAACTGATAGCTAACCTAACCTAACTATATTAAATTAAGTTAAAAGTAACTAAACTGATGTGTGTCTTTCATTATTAAGATAAAGTTGTTTAGAAGAATGAAAAGATTGAAGGGATATGAATAAATTTAATTTATTTGCTTGTTTATTAGGTAATTTATTTAACTCATGCATAAAGATTCATTATTTTACAATCATTATTCTATATTTTTATACAAGAGAGACAAATGAATTTCTCTTTGCAATCAACTTTATGGAAATATTAAATATAAATATGAGACAAATAATGAATATTTAAATGTTCGAATATTCAAATACAGGAGTAATATTTAAATTTTAATTCGTGGAATATTGAAATTCTCGTACGTGAATCGTGTATATAATAAATAATGTATAAATTTGCAAATTCTGATTGCTGAATTTAAATACTATTTACTTACACAAGAACGTGAATTACAACTACGTATGTAGTAACATAAATAATTTTCTTGTTACGCTGAAAACTACATATGCAAATAATGCTCCTTTTAACCCTTAATGGTCATACTTCATAAGAATAATATATCCGGCACACTGGGATTTTAAGACCACAAACACTAAAAATATTTCTTACAAAGAAGCTACTCGGTATTTTAACTTGAAAAAAACTATAAATAATTTTTGAAAGTTGAACATATTTCACAGCTGATTTCAGTAAATTTAAACGTCGAATATGAACAAAAATCAGAAACGTGAACAAATTGAAAAAATGACGGTTTTCACAGAAAAATTCAAAATTTTTTTCGATTTTAGTATAAAGAGCTAAAATTTTAACTGAACACTCTTGAGATATAACAATTTGTGGAAAAGATAGTGAATATATCAGGATTTCAAGAAAGATATTTTTCAGGATATAAAGTAGCTAAAATTGAGGCTAAATTAGCCAGGGCATATCCCAGTGAGACCGTTAAAGATTAAACACAAACAAATAATAATAAATATCAAATAACGAATACCGAATAATTTATAAATAAAAGAATACAAATTTCACGTAAATACCGAATATTTAGAATAACTCGAATAATGAGTAAACGATTAACGTTTATTTATTCGTAATTTACATTCAAATAAAATTTTTTCGAATAATGCTTACCGCTGGCCTCTTTAACGAGTATTTCTCATAAAAGCCACGTATGCCCGTATAATTTACATAACCATTTGCGTTATATCGATTCTTACGCGTATTAAAAGCACGCATATTCCATGCATTAAAAGCAATTAATACGCAAACATATCAAACTTAATAGAATATTTAATAGAACCACTCAACAAAACAGTCTTACAACAAGAAGAAAAACGAAGCAACACGTATCTGTTGTTGCAAATAATCTCATACCACATCAACGTGTATTCGCCGGGTAAGTACACTCTGCGACAAAATTATAAAACACTGTATTAAATCATATAAACTCGTATTGTACGATCAAATTTTTACCCTTAATATACAAAAGATTAATGTTCGTGTCAAGAAATGTTCTTCCATCGCGCGTTATCTTTTATCGTTCTAATTTACCATTTTATTCTTTATAGAAATAAAATTGACACGAGCTGGTTATTTTAAAAGTGGAGCAAGTCTATTTTTTATTATTGCGAGATATATAAGGATTTATTTGAATAAATAAATGTTGTTAAGCACTAATAGACTTTGTTGTTCTTTTTGATAATGTATGTTTATTATCCAATAGTTAAAGTGCTGGCTAAAAAAAATAAAAACTTTCAAAATTAATCAATTATTGAAATCGTTAAAACTGATAATATTTCAGATGTTCAGTTATTCTTTTTCTTCATTTCTTTGAATCATTTTGATCCGAATTGTGTTCGTATTCCGATCCTGACATCAAGATTCTACTTTTATTACCACTTCTCGTGGATCTTTTATACGCGTAACAATAATAAAATTTCTTGGAAATGAGGACTTAATTGGAGTGTCCTTATTACACAGAAAAGTATTTTTATTTTCTTATTATTACCTACCAGCTTCAGTTTCAGATGCATCACAGTTATCATTTTCGTTGAAATCATTCTGACCCATATTTCTTTTTTAATAAAGTAAACCACAATTTGTAATTAATTTTCAATGTCGACTTTGTTAAGTATTTATTTAAAACTGAACTAGAACTTACAAACTGATAATAGATGCAATGATACCTAGATTGACCTACAGATTATCACTTACATTTAGCTTATGCCACCAAATTATACAATTTGTAGTTTTTCACAACATTGTCCGTATTACTAAAATTTACCAGAGCTATATTAAACCGTAATATATTCGGCTAAAAATAATTTCAACCTAAGGTGGACTTGCACTGCTTTCAAAATAAACATCTTTCCAATACCGTTAATCACTCAAACTTCCATCGACCAAATGTTAGGGAATTTGAATTAGTTTTACTATAGAATGTTTACAGACAAAGATATCATATTAAATTTTATCTATTTTTATCATTATCTTCGTTTTTTCGAAAATGGACTTGTCCTACTTTCAAAATGAACAGCTCATATTCAGAGTGCATTACACAGTTGTGTTATATCTCGATTTTGGTAAAATATAGGAAAAAACTGTCGAGGAAAAAGTTGAATGAATTTCCATTTATTTTACAATTTCGTTTTTTTTTATGAATGCAACGATACACCAAAAAACTGTAAATATGTAGAGAAATATATTTCTCTTTTTAAAGAGAATTTTCTCTGAAGGGAATTTTCTCTTTTTGAAGAGAAATATATTTGTTCTCGTTGCTATTAACTCCTCGGAACATTCTGTGTAAAAAAGTATTAAAATGTAATGTTCAAAAACAAATATTTCGTGTGATTTTCAAAAAACCTTCACGAAAACGGTATTGTTACTCTATGTATACTAATAATATAAGGTGCCATCATTATATTGTACAACATCTACGTTTGTTCCGAAAAAGATTTACATAACTTCTTAATTGTTCTTTAAACTTTTTTATTACCTTTAGGGAACTTTCCTTATTCATTTACATTGCTAACTTGATTTTCTGCAGAGTATACTTGCCTTGCTAATATTCCCTAATAATTCTCACCGATTAATTTTTATAATCTTTTCGCTTTTCTTATCAAAGAATTTTTGATATTATTTTTTTATTTTGCTTAGTTTTCAAAAAAATCCACATAAATTCCGCATACAAAATCCAACTGAATATGTGAAATCAGATAGCACATAATTCCCCATGAAAAAAAGTATACAATACAATTTTCTGATTTTCGGTTTTGTTTTCAAGAAAATCAAGTTTAAAGATCCGCTGTGATCCTCTGCTCTTGTGGCAATATCTTCTGACAAGCAACGTAAACCGTATTGTGCTTGCAAACAATGTCTACACAGCACGTGAATGCTATTGGCTTGAAAGAAAAACAGGAAAAAATTTTCAAGAGGAAAAATTTTCTCACTTGCAAAATTGCTGAAATTGTTGTTCTCGTCGTCAGATGCATAGCTGTGGCCATCTAATTACCGAAGCACGTACCCGGTAACGTGTTTTGCCTTTTCAGTTCCTTGAATGTATAATTAATTGCTTGCACTAATTGCTCCTCACTTGCAACATCTTTACTGTATACTTTTCCTCTAACGTATTCCCATAAATAAAAGTCTAAAGGTGCAAGGTCTGCAGACCTTGCAGGCCAAACGATCCTCCACGTCCCATCCAATAATCATTATTATCACTTAAAAATCTCCTTACATTTCGGTTGAAGTATGATGAAGCACAGTAATCGTTTACGTTGCTCCACAGAAAATATTACCATGAAAGCACAGGAACGCGGTAAATGTTCAAACTTGATTTTCTTGATAGTTAAGCCGAAAAAATTCGATTGTTTCTTTCTTATTTTTCCATAAAGAATTATAGGGACTCATAATAGGGAATCATAAGGAACGTGGTGTCCTGACCATCAAATTGGGACCGCTATAAATTTTCAGCATTTTACACGTTTTCCGTAAAGTTAAAAGGCCTATTCAAATTATAATTATATAATTTATTAGCTGCTAACATAGTACACTACTACTGTATTTAACATTATTAACACATGTTAATATCTTGTATTTTCATTCTTTGTTTTGGTGACAGCTTGTATCCAGCATGCTCCGATATCTGTAATTCTTTTCAACTCAGATAATGTGGTTGGAGAGTTGTAAACTAGTCTTTTGAGTAGGCAGACATTTTCCATGGTAATCAAATTTCACCTGACACGTTATTGATACTCGAGCTGAACGTAACGCCAGCACAGCCCTTAATCGCTCATCACCCACACAATTTATTATCACAATAGTAAGAAATTGCTATGTAATCGTTATTAACGTATTTAGTAATAATTTTCCATATATGACATAATTATAGCCACAAAAGTGAAATTTTCGTGGTCCTAATTCGATGACCAGGGACTATTTGGCCGGACCCTGCACAAGTCTTGACTATGAATATCAAGAGTAGTTTTGTCACGGAGTGTATATACTTGAGCGCACGAACCTGCGCTTAGGTTCACTTCACTTCCAACCCCCTCCTCGCCGTAGCCACCATCCCCTAGGTTCACCCTCCTCAGAGTCCTCTAGCCCTGCCGTGCATCCGCGCTTCGTCGGCTGGCGTCGTCAGTATCGTCGTTGGCGTGATATCGCAAAAAAAGGAAATAAAACAAAAAAGGTTTGCTATAGAACCTTAGTTGAAAAAGAAAAACGTGCTCAGTGACGTTTGCCTTTTGAAAAAAAGGCGCGTGTGCCCGTGGTTGAAACGCTTCAAGCATCTCGCGCGTGTTCTAGAGAAATATTTTTTTAACTCCCGACGTTATTGTTGAACGAGCCAGTATCTCTTCCCCAGCTATTTTTCTAGTGCGTTCATTGTTTTAACGACTCTCGGTTTGCCTGGACCGGTGATCGGTGCCTGCTTCCGGTTTCACCGCCGGGAACCCGAATTTTTCTAGACACGACTTCTTGGACTATCGTCACGTGGCGAATGTGAAGAAGAAACGTCATCGCATGGCCAGGCCGAGGTAAGCTACTTCAGAGTCCTTTTCAGCAGTATAATTCATTTTTCGATCGTGAGATTGATACGGAAAATTAGATTAACGCTAAACCTACCAGCGTATAATTACTTTGAAATTAGAAAGGAAGTTAAAAAATAAATAAACAAATGATAAAACATAAATTAATGTACATGTTAATTCTGTATCTTTGTGAAAATCAACAGAGATTCGTAAAAAGTCACCTTAACAAATTTTGTAGCTTAAAATGAGAGACTTGTGAAATGGTTATTTGACAGATGTGGTAGTTTTAGTGTTAAATGATAATAGTAGTAGTAGAAAATAATATATAGACCACGTTTTTTAACCAATTTACGATTTTGTGTTTGAGGAATACTTATGTTTAAAATGACTGCTCATTATGTACACAAAGAAAAGTAATCTTTTGATTATAGATCAATTTCTCGACCTTCAAATCAGAATATCTCCTCTTAGCTTCCTTTCGAATAATTTTCTTTTAACGAATAACGTGCATTGAATGTAGAGGTAGACATCTTTTATGGGGAAATATTGAAAGAACTTGTTGATACAATTTAATATTACTTTTATTATCGTTACTCGCTGATACTCTATATACGACATACACATACTTTTGTTCATTATAAACTCATATTAAGTTGCACTACAATTTATAGATAACATTCAAATTTATATATGATACATTTTGTAAAACTATTTTGCTGATATTTTCATTAACCACAAACACTCGAACTTCAGAAATCTTGTAATTAATGTTCTAAATCAATTTTGTTATTATTTCTAAATAATATCAACTCCAAACTTATCACAATGTATTGTATACAAATAACGAACATAATCGTACAATTTAAAACAAATTAATCGATCGAGATTGCAATTTTGCTACAAAAATTAACCATGTTGTAACTGTTCAACGTATAACCAACTATTAAAAACTGATTTTTTTAAGTTTGTTTACAATAGCAAAAATAAATACTATAAAAATTTTAGTATTAAATATCTTTTAAACTATTGAACGTCTATGGTCAAAATCCTCTATAAAAAAATTCGTAACATGATCTGTGACCTTGCAAAAGGTCATTACAATATGAGAGAAATACAATACTACTTTAATTTATAAAATTGAATACATAGAAAAATATTTTAGAATTTGTATTTATTTTTAATTAAATATTATTATTATTATTCGTAGAAGAGAAGTATATTTCATCAAAAATTCCGAAAGTTTCTTTACATAAAGAAAATTATATCAACTGTTAAAATTTCTTTTAATCTAAAACGTTTGTAAAATTCCAGAAATGTCTCGTTTCATTTGACTCAAACTTTGCATCTGTGTAATAATATTTTCTTCTTTTACTTTTGCATAACACTGCAACTTTTAGAACACAAATTCAACAAACTGTATACTATGATTGGAGGGAAAATATTTTATGCTAACAAAAAGTTTAATCAAATTTGTTCTACAGTAAAGCGTAAAATTGCAACATAGTCCCAAATAAAATGTCTCTTTACAAAGGTTTTCTCTCGACAGAACAAAAACTAATAAAAATACAAAAAACTTCAAACTTAAACAGAAAAACTATGCGGGTTTAATCTATAGGAAAAGAGAAGAACAAAATGTTATATAAAGTTTTTCAATAAACGTTCTACGGAATTGTTAGCATACAATAAAAAACTATGGAGACCGGTCGACTTTCTGTTTACTGTAATGGAAAAATGCATTATTTCGTGCATACAATATTTGTTCATAACTCTGCGGCAAAGCTTTTATTAACAGACTTTATATTAGTATATTTTGTGTGTTTACGTTTGAAACACCCAATACAACCAGAAACAGAAAACTCTGAGCATGTTCTTAAACATGATAAAGTGATTACATAAAATTTCGTTATTACATGATGCAATAAAGTCCGAATGCTTAAATAACGCGAAAAGTTACAAAACAATAGAAATTATAGTATTATAGTACTCGGTGCAATAAATTAACATGTTCGTGCCTGACTGCGTAAAATTACGTATACCAGAAGAGGTGGCAGCTGTTACCCTGGGCTCGAACGAGTTAAAAACTGCTAAAGTTAAAAAATGCTGGTTATTTACGGTGGACGTACCTTTTAGAATATTTTCAAGTTGGTAAATTTATTACATAAAACTTCATTACATGATACAATAAAGTCTAAAGACTAAAACATTACAGATGTAGAAAATAATAAAACAAAGGAAATTGAGAGTACAATGGGCGGGATTTTCAAATAAGAGTTATGTTCGCTGGATATATATCAGCGAGGTGACACCTGTCGGTGACTTATTGTACATGTATTTTCACAGTTCGTGAAGTTTGACTGTTTATACGATACAAATAATTTTTAACTGTTTCCTTATGCTGTGTACAAATAACATTTATCATTACTTTCTAAATTAAACATAATATTTAAAGTTTGTTATAATCGAATTGTTAGAATAAAATAACAAAATAAATACTTCTATCGATTTAATATTCAAATTTATTTTCATGCTATAAAACTTTAATTTTTTGTTTTCATTCTAATGCATAAAAAATGATAATCGTTTTAACCTATATTTAATGAAAGTAAGGATTAAACGTTGGTTCGAATGAACTTATTTAAATACTTGGGAATGTTAGAAAGTATCATGAAATTGATAGTATAATAAAATAAATTTATGCATTTCAGATTAAAGCGATAAAAATATTTATCGTCATTTTACTATGAACATTTGTCAACATAAATATACTAAAATTATGACTAAACAAAATTAAAATAAGATTAAAGTTAGTTCTACAACAGATTAACTAATATTTCAAATTAAATCCATATTTTGCCATTTAATTATAAAAATTCGTCTACACACAAATATTAAAATTGTGATTCATAAAAATTAATCTGAGATTAAAATTAATTCTACACTAGATCAAATAGTATTTACAATTAAATCGATAAAAATATTTGCTTTATTATTTTATTATAACAGTCGTGTACATACAAATACTAAAATTAAGATTGATAGAAATAAACTGAGATTAAAATTTATAACAGATTAAATATTGTCTCAATCGACAAGAATATTAATTTTATTATAAAAATGCGTCCTCAAATATTAAAATTGAGATTAAAAGTAGTAAACTGAGATTAAAATTAATTCTGTACCAGATTAAATTCATAACATGATTAAAATTTTGTTATTTTATAATAAAACTTCGTTGACATGCAAATATTACAATTATGATTAAAAGAATAAAATTAATTTTATATCAGATTAAATTTTATTATTTCTACCCAAATCGATATAAATATCCGTTTTGTTATTTTATTATAAAAATTCGATTACATACAAATACTAAAATTGAGATTAAAGAAATTGAACTGAGATTGAATTCAATATTGCAACAAATTGAATACTATTCCAGATGAAATCAATAGAAATATCTCTTTTGTTATTTTATCACAAAGGTTTGTCTTCATACAAACAGATTTGAATGTCACCGCCACCTGTGGGCACATCCGATTTAGATCAATATGGCGGTACATTTTCTTATCGCTCCCTTCAAAATCACTAGATTTAGTTATTTTAAACATTTATAACTCTAAAATAGTAAATAAAACCTCAACTTAATTTCTGTTCATTTCACTTTTCAAATTATAAACTTCCATTTATTAATTTTTATTTACTTCTCAAATTATACCTCCTGAAACATTTCTTAGTTGGTTAACCTAAAAGAGGGTATTCTTTAAAAGTTTAGAAAATAATATAGGTTTGGACTACAAAGCAGTGGAAGATCCTTACAATAGCAGCTTATTATAACATAAATACGCAAACTTCGATACAAATATATACAAGCATACACGTAATTTAAATCGACATGGGTGTTTAAATAAATACGCGTTCAGTAAATGAAAAGGTACAATTAATCCAATTAACGTTCGAAGGCACGTAATTACTGTTACGTGTCACTATTCAAACCTTCTCAAGCAAAATAGACGGTTACAAATGGCTCCTTTCTGGATCCGCCACTGGTCGGGTTCTGACGCAGCGTGAGATTCTCCTTCTCGCAGTTTGCCCACTTTCGTCTAGATGCATCTTGGGACGAGCTATTAATATATAAACCCTATTTCGGTCCGTGATGTGTTTACAAGTTCGAACTGTACGTATGCACAGTTAATGGAAGTACGGTGAATCACCAGTACTTCCAGCTGGACGATGTATGCTATGAAAGTCGAAATACTTTGATCGAAGTACGGTCAAGTCTACCTAAGTGTCCACAGTCCCGTATCACGCGTGATATGTGGAACAAAATACTGGGCCTTCGAGCTATTAGCGGCGATATACGGTGCGAGTACCGTTAAGTGACGACTTCAAATATCTCGTAAATCGTTCACTGCAGATAACAAATTTCCAAAGGCATAGTAACACAGTGCTGTAATTATTTTGTTGTTACTTTGCTGTTTAATTAAAATAAATTTATCTTCAGCATAATTCTGTAGAATTATATAAAATTATTTCTGTATAATTCTTTAGACGTGTTACACACGAGAGAAATCGTGAGTTTCTGCAGAACTCGACAAGCTCCCTCTGTGTATTTAGGGTGGATGACACGTGCGATAAAATGAACGAATCTTGCAGTGATCAAATTTCGTGGGGTGAAGGTTATAAGAAATTTCTGATGAACCGTTTCGACATCCTCCACAGTAGGAAATTCGAGTATCACGTAATGATTCAATGATCTGTTGTTCGCAGAACAGTCGGACTCGGTTGGATTGTGATCTGTGCGATCTGGCTGGTTTACATGTAAGTGCACGTACATGTGTGTGTACATAAAGAGTTGCAGACATAAGGCCGACTTTCTCCTCCGGCGAGCAATAAGGCGGCATTACGCAACCACGCTCTTCGTACCTTTTACTCTGCTGCAAACACGGAGAGCCGTTGGTCAGGCCTGTTTTCATCATCCATGCTCGTGTTCGCTCACGCTTGCACTGCGAAATGTACAGCGTCGTTCACAACCAGGATTTCATTAGTTCTACTCAAATATGGGGGTGTTCCATTTTTTTCAGTATAGAATATTCTACAGTGGATGGCCAGATATACTCGCAAGGGATCGCTGATGATACATGTCGATTTTTATGAAACTTGGCATAATTGTTTATAAAACGTACTTAACAAGGGAATTTTGTAGTTATGCGCTGATTTTTATGAAACTTTGCATAATTGTTCATTAGACCTATCTAAAAATGTAATTCGTTAATCAACTATATTTGAGACGGTTCGTTTATGTAGCTGTTTATAAATCGTGAACGATGAAAGATATTAAGAAATATTTGAAACAAAAATTATATTGTTTCTTGAGGCCTACAAGTCTATATAAAAGGTTTTTGGGAAAAATAATTTGTATACAAAAATTAAGTAGCCCCGCTCTCTACTTTTAGTTATTTTAGTAGGTTATAAATGGCGTTTATTTTCGATTAATACAACAGTGTATTACAGTATACATATAATTATTGTAATTATACATACAATTGCCACTTTAGGTTTTTGTGTATTTTCTACAATATAGTGGATATGAATCCACAGTTGTAACTGATAATCTTTGCGATAAAAATCACTTCTACATATGTTTCGCATCACATTTACATCGCCATGAGATTACTACACATAATATACGATAGTGGGAAACACAAGAGGAAGCATGGTTGAGGTATTATAATGTGTCATAGTAACGGTTGAAAATAGTTTATGCAATATAGTTATTACAATAATGAAATATCTCTTCAACGTAGGAAAATCTAAAATGACAATTGTGTACAAATTAATTATAATAATCAAATACTGAAATTCATCGTTGAATTTTGAATCGATACATGCTTTTTATTCATAACAAAAAAAAAAATAAAAATTCCCAAAAAATAGAGAGGGGCTATTTAACATTTGTAAAAATATTAATTATTCCAAAATCCTTTTATATAGATTCGCAAATCTAAAGAAACAGTATAACTTATTAAATAATAATTTTAGTTTTTAATTACAGTTTTCTCAAATCTATGATAAGAATTTAATTATATGCAATTTAAATCAGAATAATAAATTCTTAATTGCAGTTTTTTTAATTTATAATTAGAATTTAATTAAATTTAATTTAAATTTGAATAACTTCATTTTTATATAATTCTAATAAAATCTAACTGAAGATTAGATCGAAGATTAGATTAAAAATTAGATTCTATTAGAATTAGGTAAAAATTAGATTATTCTAATTTAAATCTGTTTAAATTAGAATTAATTAAATTCTTATTATCAAAATGCAAAAACTCGAATTTAGAATTCAAACTGTTACTTGTATGAAATTCTATTAAAAACATTCATTTCGATGTTTGACTGTACATGACTTGATTAAAAATTAAATTTGTCATTTAAGTAGAAGCTTCAATAAACAATTGAAAATAATCATTAATTGAATCATTAATTTCGAATTAAAATTAACTTCCAATCACTAATTTACCAAGTCTAAATTAAAAATTAAACTGCACTTCCCAGTTATAAAATCATTAAATTAACAATTACAATTTAATTCGTAATTAAATTTAAGTACGAATTAAACATTAATTATTAATTATTGATAAATTGAAATTAAAAACTTTAGTAATTATTTGAAATTCTCATACCATATATGCTAGTTCTATTTAAGGAAAAAATTATATAAATTTCTTTCCTTTAATACCACTTTGTCCCCCTAGAAAAAAAGCGATATAAAGTGACGCTAATTCCCTACAGAAAATGTCCCAGACGTAGTGGAATCTCCTTTTCGTACATGATCTCTTTCCTAGAAAAGATATTTTAATAATTCTCAACAGGATAACTCTTACAAACAGTAGAATCTCCTGTTTGTACATGATCTTTTCCCCTAGAAAAGAAAGTCTACCAGTTCTCTACAAAAAACTCTCAGAAATAATCTGGCATGCTTTCCTTGCATTACCTTTTCCCCTAGAAACGAAGAGTTCCGTCAAGACAGTTTCTCTGGGGAAAAAAATTTGATGAATATCGAGACGTGCATGCCTTACATCACATTTTCTTCTAGAAATGAAAGGTCCCAGAAGATGGTTTCCTGGTGTCATTAGGTATTTAGTTTAAGTCATTCTGACTCTACACTTTACATGGCCATTAGAAAGTTATTTATAAAAACACATATTTCAATCAAAATTTCTAATTTGATCGTAACCTTCAATAAGCTTACTGTTGCCTTGCAGTCTTCCTGATTATAATCAATATAAATATTTATCAATTAACTGCACATAATTCAGTGTCTTTAAATTCGCTACCCACGAGAAATTCATAAACTAGGAATTGGAATCGCAAAATAACATTAATGCTAAGTTTATAAAGAGCAGAAACGTTGATTTACAACATTCCATCAAAAAATTGCAACGTATTAATAAATAATAAACATTTTTGTATAAGACAATTTAGACCACTGAGCGTATTTTCCTTCGGTGAATATCTGATATAATTTATAAACCAATCTCCCTAATGTAAATGTTAGTATATTAATATACTTCCTATTCTCTCTTTTATACGAAATTAAAGTTTATTTTCCATTTTATCAGCTGCATAATTCGTTATTTGCCTTGAACAAGTACTACTGTCTTCTCTGCAATTTCACCACTGCAAAATGGCTTCCTTTTGCTCGAAATGTATTGTACACTAAATATAGAAATTCTTTTCTCATGTACCTGCTTTTTCAATAACTAATTTTATAATTCTCGTTTTATAAAGGTTGTAACTGCATTATACATTTATAAATTGTTACTAAATAAACAATCACTAAAATATACAATAGAAACTATCTCTAAATAGCTCTTTAAAAAAAATATCTAAAATAATGCTTTATATTGACTCTAAATGCTAGCATGGTTATTTACAACTGCCTCCATTCAATATTTAAATGTCATGTAATAAACAGGTTAGTTGTAATTATAGTATAAATTAAATTTGAAATTTATATGTCGATGCTGGATTAATAAAATTTACCTGTCGATGTTGGATTAATAAAATTTATATGGTGATGCTGTATTAACAAAATTTATCTATCGATGCTGTATTAACAAAATTTATCTATCGATGTTAGATTAACAAAATTTATGTATTGATGCTGGATTAATAAAATTTATCTATCGATGCTGGATTAACAAAATTTATCTATCGATGTTAGATTAACAAAATTTATGTATTGATGCTGGATTAATAAAATTTATCTATCGATGCTGTATTAACAAAATTTATCTGCCTATGCTGGATTAATAAAATTTATCTATCGTTGTTAGATTAATGAAATTTATATGTCACATTCTGGATTAATAAAATTTATCCATCAATTCTGAATTTGAAAAATATCATGCAATAAACAGGATAATTTTAATTGTAGTATAGTTTAAATTTGAAATTATGAAATTTTGCTGGATCATTGAAATGATGCTGCATTAATAAAATTTATCTGTCGATGGGTTAATAAAATTTATCTAGCGAT
The DNA here is from genome assembly GCA_945859555.1 of Megachile ligniseca. NCBI lineage: Eukaryota > Metazoa > Arthropoda > Insecta > Hymenoptera > Megachilidae > Megachile > Megachile ligniseca. Next base: position 2,987,146 of record OX243778.1, read on the forward strand.
ACTGGATTAGCAGATAACTGAATTTAAGTATCAATTCTAGACCAATAAAATTGATCTATCCGATATTAGATATTATCTACATATACCGATGTTGGATCGGAAGAGTTAGCAAACAGGCATCACTTTCATTCGTGGTCATCTGGAAGATTATGACATGTTGCAATAGTGAATGTACCATATTTCCTTCCTAAGTAAGCAGCTGCATAAGAAAGTGAAACAACATCGATCTCTGTGAATGTTAACCTTATTCCGTGGCATGAGATGCGAGGCTTAGAAGCGCATCTGCATTCCAAGCGTAACGAATCACGTTAGAAAGATCTTGAAGCCTCCATTGAATACATGCTAACGTTTCACGTGTAGCAACATAGATGAAACGATCAATTTACCGCTGTAGGAATTCGAGACGCAATGCGGGTTACTTGAAATTGCTTGCATTCGATGTAACATCGTTTCAATCGTTTAAAATGATTATCCTACATCGTCCTCTGTGAAACGTTTATTTAAAATGGTAATGTACTTTCAGAACGCTTCGACTTTTTAGATTTTGTCGAATGGCAGGTTTCAGAGCTTGGAGATTTCATGTACGTAATTTCATAACGTAGAGGAACTATGAAATTCCATTTATGGCGCATCAATTTAAATTTAAAACCTGATAAGATCGTATAAACATTTCATCTGTGTTTCTGATATACAAAATGGCGGGTTGATAGTTAAGGCACAGAATGGTGGATTTCGAAACGTAAATGACTTTATGTAATTTATGATATGAATCGTGTTCTAATAGCAGTTATGGTACATCAATTTAAAATTTAAAACCTGATAAAATGATTGTGTAAACATTTGATCGATGTTTGTACTGTGAAAAATGGCGGGAGGACAGTTAAGGCATATAATGGCGGATTTCAAAATGTAGCCAACTAAATAATTTGATGTCATAGAAACATCATGTAACTAGCACTTATGTCACATCAATTTAAAATCTAAAACGTGTCACAGATGACTATATAAATGTTTTATCTATGTTTTCAGTATTAAAAATGAGGAATTGTCAGTTAGAACACATTATAGCGAATTTCGAAATAAAAGCTTTACATAATGTATGACATGAAAGGATGATGTAAATAGCATTTATGGTATATCAATTTAAAAATCTGAAACCTGTTGAAGGTAACTTATAGACATTTCATCGGTGTTTAGTGTAAAGAATGGTGGATTCATAGTTAAAGCGTACAATGACGGATTTCGAAACGTAGAGAACTAAATCATATAAATAACACTCCTTCAATGTTTTTAGTATAATAAATGACGGATTGTTAATTAGAGCACATTATTGCAAGTTTTATAAATATAATTTGATGACATGAGAGAACCATATAAATAGCACTAATGATACATGAGTTCAAAATTTAAAGCCTGATAAAAATAATTTGTACGTACATTTCATTCATATTCTTAATACAAAATGGCGGATACGCAGTACAGCATATAATGGTGGATTTATGACAATATAAACACCAGTGCGATTTGATGACTTAAAAGTGTTATGAAATAATTTATAACAAGTTGAAGATTAAAGTTTGTAGAAAGTTACTGCGTAAGTGCATTATCAATATTTTTAAATACAATTTTACTGACCGCAAGTGCCATTTTGAAATAATTTTATATCGTCAACATCTCTTCAAATTTTATATTTTGAAATTAAAATATTGACATAAGTTACAAGAACATTATTTTGCATAGTAATCAGCAATATCATAAGAACTCCAATAAAATCTTTACGTAGATCTTTTCTATAATCTTTGACCTTTAAACTGATATGCCACAAGTGCCATTTTGAGATATTTTTATGCCCTGAAATCGTCTTAAATCTTCTTACATTTGAAAATTGAAAAGTTGATGTACATTGCAGCAATATATGTTTTAAATAAAAACTAGTTCTTTTACATTAAAAACACGTATAAAACCTTTACCCAATAATTTTCTACAAACTCTCACCTTTACATTGATATAGCATAAGAGCCATTTTGAAATACTTTTATGTCACGAAATCGTTTTAAACTTTATTCATTTAATTGCAAAATTGATGTACATTACAATAGCATAACTTGTTCTATAAAGTCAATCAGTCATTTCATGTTAGAACATCAACAAAACCTTTATACATTTTCTATGAACTTTGAGTTTTAAATTGACACGTCATATGTGCAATTTTGAAATACCTTTACGCCACGAAATCGTTTTAAACTTTTCAAAATTTAAAAACTGATATTTGTTATAAATGGCAGTAAATCATTTTACATCAAAAACAAAGATGAAACCTTAACATAATAATTTTCCCTAATTTTCAAACGTTAAATTGATGTACCACAAGTGCCATTTTGTGCCACTTTTATGCGATGATGTCGAAATTTTAAACGCTTCGAAAATCCTCATTGGTGATACGCAACAACTTAATAGAGAATTGTGTTTGTCAAACACAATATCGGTCAAATGAGAAGAGCACCCAGTTTAAACTCTCTGTGGTCGATACATCGCGTTTAGTTCAAAGACAAAGGATGCTTTCTCATAGTGTAATTACTGTATATTCAGCTTCTTGTGTAGACAATTACAGAAGCTGGCGTCACTGCACGAGAAAACTGTCCTTTCCCACGAAACTGGCTCATTAAACGTCTTTTTCTCCGTTGACCGGCATTCTGGAATTCATAGTACAGAATTAATCTTATTACGGTGAAATATGAAGCTGAGTTCACTTGAAAATTACTTGAAATGTTCAAAGTGTACAGTTAACAATAAAATTATACATTTTTGTGTCTGTATAATTTTAACTCGTATATGCTTTCAATACTTGTATAAGCAGACTTAGGCGTAGATGGGGTGTCACAGGGAGTGTAAAATTTATTTTAAGGTAAATTGCAGTGTGATGTTTTAAACAAATTTTAGATTTCATTTTAGATTAGTATGAAGTATTTATTTCATACTATTTAGTTAGATAATTTTTCATTTTTAATTATTATACGTTATAGTTTTACGTTTTTCTTCTAAGGAGGGTAACATACAATGTTTTAATTAGAAATTTGGAAATTTAAGGACCTAGAAATTTGAGAATTTGGGAACTTGAAACTTGGAAATTTAGAAATTTGGTAACTTAGAAATTTGATTGTTTGGAAACTTAGAAATTTATAAATTTGGGAACTTAGATATTTAGGAATTTGAGAATTTACATATCTGGGAATTTGGGGATTTAGATACTTGGAAATTTAGAAATTTGAGATCTTAGAAATTGGAAAGTTTGAAAATTGATAATTCGAAAATTAGGAATTTTGGAATTTAGAAGTTTGGGAGTTTGAGAACTTAGAAATTTGTAAGTTTGGTAGTTTTGAAATTTTGAAACCTGAAAATTTGGGATTTTTGGAACATAAAAATTTGAAAATTTTGGTACATAGAAATTTGGGAATTTGAGAACTAATATATTTGAGAGTTTGATAACTTAGAAATTTGGTAATTTGGAAACTTACAAAATTTGGTAATTCAGACATTTAAAAATTCAGAAACAGAAGTTGTAAATTTATTAACTTACAAATTTGGAAATCACGAAACCTTCAAATTCGTAAATTGTAAATTTTCAAGTTCAAAAATCTTGATACATATCAAATAATTAAGTAATTATTGCTAAATACTTTACATTCACCTCAGCCTACGTCATCTTCTCTAGAACACATTAATACATAAATACATTCGTTCTACTTTTCTGTAGTATATTTTATTTATAAAGAAAGAAAGCAACAACAGAAGATGACCATCGACATAACACAACATCGAACATCCATCATGAATAAAGTATAACAGTTTTTCATTCTTTCATCAAACGTAATCGAAACACGTGGTTTATAGATCGTCGATATTTGCGATAACAGTATATTTTCGTGGATACTGTAGCCATCAGCACACACTAGAAAGAGCGACTGGTTGGCTTTGTCTCAGCGACGTCTAGAGAAGGTGGTCGTAATAGCGGCTGTTGTAGCGCGTGACATAAGGCCGCGGATGGCATCGGCGTAAAAATTGCATTTTCTCATGAAAGCCGAATGAATCATGGCACTGTAGTAAGAGAACGCGTACGTACTACAACGTCCTCAACTCTTCTCGTCGCCTCGAACTTACTGTTCTCCTCTGTTCCGCTTCGTGACACCACGTTTTGCTGCAGAACGTAATAAGTACACTGCGGATGTTTATGCAAATGCATCCTTATATAGAAAACAGATAAAAAGGGGAAATTTAAATCAAAATATATTTCTTCACAGTACGCAGATGGAAAAAATGTAGTAAATATTTTGCATACTTTAATTAAGTATATCACGTATGGCAACGTGTTAGGTTGCCATATGTTATATACTGTCACACGTTAAATTGCCATACGTTGTCACACATGGGATTGCTATATGTTAGCCACGCTTTAGACTGTGATACATTATACAGCTACATGTTAGATTGACATATGTTATACTGCCATGTGTTAGATTGCTAAACGTTATATGGCCGTGCGTTAGTTTGCTATATGTTGTATGATGACATATTACATTGCTATACGTTATACGACCTCTCGTTAGATTGCCGTATGTGACGTATAGTCTTGCGGTAGATTGCCATACGTTATATTGTCACGCGTTAGATTCCTATGCGTTATATGGTCGCACATTAGATTGCTGCACATTATACGACCATCCGTTAGATTTTCATATGTTATATATAGCCACGCGGTAAATTATCACACTTTATACAACCACGCATCAGTTTGCTATACAGATTGCATCTAATATTGTCAGACATTAGATTGTCATACGTTATATGACCATATGTCAGATTGCTATACGTTATATAACACGCGTTAAAATAGTATATATTATATGGCCCTGTATTAGATTGCTTATAGTTACACAAGATTGCAATAGGTTATATTGCCTCACATTAAATGACTGTACGTTAAACAATAATGCGTTAAATTATGATTATGTTATATTGCCACGTTAGAGTGTCATACTATAACTACGCGTTAAATTGCAATATACTGTATAACCATGCGTTAAATTGCCATATGATTGCAGATTAGATTGCTATATGTTGCGCAACAACGCTTTTATTTCTACGCGTTATATTCCAATAAATTGTATTTCGCTTCGTATTTGATAGACTGTAACAATAGGCATTGTATTTCGTCGTGCTGCATGGTTAATCATTATATCGCCACACATTGCAATTTGGTGCGTTGTTTCTCTACCCGTTATTGTTCGACGCAGTGAATTCTGGCGAGTTGTGTTTCGATTCGTTGTATTGCAGCAAATTGTACCTTGTAATATTGTATTTTAACACATTATATTTCTATACATTATATTCCAATAAATTGTATTCTATAGCACTATATTTTAACATGTTACATTTCTACACATCGTACATTCACGGAGTGTATATAAACGAATCGTATTTCATCGTGTTATTCATATCGCCTCGTGTTATATCTCACAATATTGCATTTTCCTGCGTCCCATAAAACGTTTACCACTTGTAATATTTCAACGCATATGGCAACTCCTATTACGCGTCCTGCGACCAACCGTTGCATCATCTCGCGTTATATCGCCAGACGTTGCAATCGTTACTCTTTGTTCAAACAAAGCAACTATTAACCTTAAGTAAAACATTATTTCACGTTAAATAATACGTTAAGTAAGATAGAGCAGGAGGTGAGAATAGTTAAAAATATTTTATTCGTATCTTTGAGGTTATGATACTCGTCATTTTGTCCGAAGTGTAATAAGGCTTCGTTGTTATAAACGATCCTTCAACAGAAAAGGCGAGTGCATCGTGAGAAAAGAGCTGCAAGTATTCTGAAATTAACTTCTCAAGGAAACAGTAAACTGACCTTATTCCATGAATTCTTTTCTCGAGAACAAAATCTAGAGGCACGGAGTGAAAATATATCTTTTGAGGTTAGAAGGAAAGTTTTTTTTTTTTCGTAACTTTTCGAATGAATTTTTATGGAATACGTTTTGCAAGATTCGGACCGATAATTGGTTTATTCATTATACTGGAATAAGGTTATAGCCGAGTGCATTTGTGTGTCAAATATCAGTTAAATTCTTCCCATTTTAAGGGTAGGTCATATTAATAATCGATACATAGTAGAATGGAGTGAGATTTTCCTGTTACGCTTTCAACAGATTGGTGTGAAACGATTGCAAGAATATTACACAAAAGAAGTCAGATTTTCTGAAAGTAACATTTCGCGTACGCTTGTTACAAAACTGACCCACTTTTACAAACTACTCCTTTCAGTTTAATTAATCCTGTCATTATTTCATTTGCCTTTTAATTAAACACAGCCTCCGATTTAAAATTCACTAAGTTCGTACTATTTCTTAAAAATGAATTACATTTCAATCTATAAACCTGAGAAGTAATTTAATTTTTATTTAATTAAATTAATAAATGTAATTAGAATTAGAATTAAGGGTGGCAATTAGGGTATTCAATGTTTCTTTTAATTATAAGTATTGGATATGATAAGATTTTTATTAGTTCTTCAAATTATCAAATTATAGTTTTACATTATCCAGCGTTACGTTAACTTGCATTCAGTGATAAAAGTGAGTGAAATATAGATAATAAGAAAAATGTTTATGTGCACATAAACACAAATGTATTATCTTGAGAATAATGGGAAGATTTTTACTGACTTTCAAAAATGAAAAAATGGAGACGAGTTAAAAATAATTTTTCCATAAAAAAAATATAACTTTTATAGGAATTCAAATATTAAATAATTGGACCTGAAGTGTTAACCCAATAGCTGTTAAATTTTCAAATTTCTAAATTTTTAAATTCCCAAATTACTAGATTCCCAAATTTCCAAATTTCTAAATTTCTAAATTTCTAAATTTCTAAATTTCTAAATTTCTAAATTTCTAAATTTCTAAATTTCTAAATTTCTAAATTTCTAAATTTCTAAATTTCTAAATTTCTAAATTTCTAAATTTCTAAATTTCTAAATTTCTAAATTTCTAAATTTCTAAATTTCTAAATTTCTAAATTTCTAAATTTCTAAATTTCTAAATTTCTAAATTTCTAAATTTCTAAATTTCTAAATTTCTAAATTTCTAAATTTCTAAATTTCTGAATTTCTAAATTTTTTAATTTCTAAATTCCCAAATTTTAAGTAAAAAAAATTGAAAATATGACAATGTAAAAATATGGTTCATTTCTAAATTCTCTGATATTTTCAAACTTCTCAATTTTTACATTACTAAATTTCTAAATATTTCCAATTTTCTATTATATAAACCATCTTATCCCATAATCAAATAAAATTTACTCTCAAATAATTTTATAATTTCCCTTAAGAAATAACACAGAATTATATTTTTATAATTCACACATCTTTTTCTTTTAATACGTATAAATATTTTACTAAAATATTATTCCTTTCCACAAGAAATACAAAAATTAACTGATTTTCGCTTACCCTAATATTTCACCCCTATCTTCTTTAACAACTTATACGCGACACCAATTAAATAACACCTTTTAAAAATATTTCTTGATTCATAAAATATTTAAAATCAGTAGATGAAAGGTAGAAAAAAATGTTAACGATAAATTTACACAAGAAATATTTAGTAAGTACATATTTTCACTTCTTTGCAGTTCAGTTTTCACGAAAACTGTAAATTCCATGCTACCAGGACTTTACTTTGACTTATGGAAAGATTTCTCATAAAGTAAACGTAGAAGCGTGGGAAACAAGAAGCTCCTTGAGGAAACTGAGTTCAGAAAGGTTTTACAAATATTTACTAATGTTCTGGAGCTTACGTAACGAAGAAATATAGTATAAGTATTTCCATTTAAACCAAATAACTCTTCTCCGTCCTCGGTGAAAAAGTAAAACCAATCTGTTTACAACGAAACATCGAAGTCCGTATTTTGAATATACATCGGTTAAAAAATCAACATTTATTTCGATTGCGTTTGCAAGTACTTTCACTTTTACCTTCATGACTCACATTGGTAATTATCGATGTAAATTGAAGCTTGCAAGAAACGTAATTTGGAATAGGCATGGTTACGTTACTGTTGCGTGAATTACGTCGAAGTGGGTCACGTCGAATAGAAATGTGTTGAATTGAACCGTACCGAATTGAATTTCACGTCAATTGAGTCATTCCGATCCGAATCCAGCCGAATTGCATCAAGTCAAACTCAATTAAGCGAAACTGTATCGTGTGGACTTGGATTACGCCAAATTGAATCGAATGAATTTTAAGTGTGTGCAATTGAATTTTATTTCAAAATGAATTATATCAACTTGACTTTGGTAGAATTAAATCAAGTTAATCTGAATGATGTCAAATTGAATCGAATTAAACTGAAATATTTGCAATCGAATTTCATTTCAAATTGAATTACAACGACTTTAATTAGATAAAATTAAGTCAAGTCGAATTGAATGGAGTCAAATTGTATCGTGTATGTTCAAATTACGTCAAATTGAATTGGATAAAATAGAATTATATGTCTAATTGAATTTTATGTCAAATTAAGTCAATCTTATTTGAATCAAATCGAATTGCATCAAGCAACACTGAATTAGGTGAAACTGTATCATGAGGACTTAAATTACATAAAATTAAATCGAATTAAATTGAAATCTGTCCAACTGAATTTTATGTAAAACTGAATAACTCCAACTTGAATTAAGTAGAATTAAATCAAGTCGATTTGTATCATATGGATCTGGATTAAATTAAATTGAATGATGTCGAGTTGAGTGTTTCGTCAAATTGAAGCACTCCGACTTGAATGAAGTCAAACTGTATCATGTAAATCTGGATTACACCGGATTAAATCGAATCAACTTGAATTACATCGAATTGAAGTTTACGTCAAGTAGAGTCCATTCCTATTTGAATTAAGCCGAATTACATGAAGTCGAATTGTATCATGCGCACAATTACATCAAATTGAATCGGATAAAACTGACAAGATCGAATTAAATCGCGTTAAATTATATTACACCAAACTGAAATGTGTGGAACTGAATCATCTCGAACGTTATTGCACGTTCCGGTTCCATCATTTTAGCGAACTATATAATTAATCTTTATTATATTAAATTTTATTTTATTTCTAAATAAAAGTTAGAAGTCCTAAGCTCTATAACTCATAACTAAATAATAGAAATACCAGGCATCGCCGACTCTGCGGATAACTCCTCGATATCCATCAATAAAATTGTTTAAATTCCCATTTCTCCAATTCTTCACAACAATGAATTTCAAGCAAAACAAAATACATATAAAATAAAATACAAAATGAAATATAAAATAAAATGAAAAATATAAAGTAAAACTTCAAATGAAATTTAACATAAATTGTGAAATATAAAATAAAATATCAAATGAAATATAAAATTCGGTTACCTAATATAACATAAAGCACTTGGTCGCACTTGTACACATCTTTTATTATCGAAATCAATATCATTTCTTCAGTTTCATATGTTCGCTACCTATAGATCCTCAACAGTATTCAATATTTGAAATTTATAACTGTCGGAGAGTTCATTGCGTAAGACATGGAATTGTCACGAAGAAAATGCTGGTAGCGGAGTGTGTATGACAATTGAAAACTTCTTTCAAAGAGCCTCTCAAATAGATATTACTATGAATATAGATACCTTTCTCAGAAAGTTCGTACGGTTTTCTCCGTTCGACCACTTTACCGTTCGGGATATAGATCGATCATTGTATTCTATAATCAACAACCAGCCATTTCATATTAGGAATATTAACGAAGTTTATACAATCTGATTCATTATATTCTAGCTTCAAACTGATACACTGTGAATGCTATTGTGTGATACTTTTGCGTCATCAAATCTACTATTTTGGCAATTTCATATACGACTAATATCGATAAATAACTAATGTAATTAGTGAAGTAAATCAGTGATTAAACGAGTGAAGCATCATTAGTAAAGAAACATTAAAAAATTAATTTGCATTGTACAGTCTGTTCCACAAGAGCGTGGACGCGATATCTGAGTGCAAGTAAATCTTTTCTGTAAAAAGGTTGTTAGGTCGAAAGTACATTTAAAGAACTAATACGCATTTGCTTAATAATGTGTTCAATCACCACCATTAGCGATTATTCCTGGGCATACTTTCACCCAGCTTTGCAGCGTATGAGACAGGAAGAGATCTGCATATTTCTCGAATACGGCAAACTAGCGTCTTCAATTTTAAAATACGCTTTCCTCGGAGTTTGTACTTCATGAGAGACCAAACATTTTCGATTGGATTGGCATCGTGGGACTGAGATGGCCAATCCAACACGTTGACACCATTCGCTGTTTTCCATTCCGTACAAAGGCGGCTTCGGTGTTTGGAGTCGTTGTCCTCTTCAAGTATCCAATGGTCTCTGGTTCTTTTAAACCAATGTTTCACCGATACTAAGAGACCCCTTTGGTACAGTTTAATCATCTTTTGAGCATTTAAATTATCCGGAAAGACGCATAAAGTTCCAAAACCCCGCCGCATTAAGTTCCGTAGCTCGCTTCGAACCTCGATCAGGGAGAACATCGACACAATTTGTCTCTTTATAACGTTGCACACACTTATTTACAAATTCGCGAGACTTGTGCAGATATTTTGCTGCATTTCTAACACTCATTTTTGGCCCTTTCGGGTGTTGGCACAAGAGTACTGCTGCGAATCGTTTACCGTATACTCATCTCGAAATGACTTGAACTTTTCAGTGACAGAAATGATACTAAGAGAATTGAAGGGCTATTGCGTAGAGAGAAGACATTGTATGTTTGGACTGACGCAATTTTTGCTATATTGGGTATCAAATTTCATAGATATCGCGGAATTGTTGAATTTCGTTAAAATAATTTGCTTATTGTTAATAATACAATCGTACTTATAAGAGGAGATTAAACGAACATAATCGGAACAACGCGGAAGAAGCGTAATTGAATGCTACCAACAAGGCTTACTTGCAAGTCGATCTATAAATACGAGCCGCTAGCATAAGCTTTGCTTTATTAATTCAAACTTCCTCGTGCTTCTTGAAGTTGCTGGTTTTCCTGACCGAGTTCGACACCGTTTATGAAACACACAGGGAAACCTGTGTTTTCGAGCATCGACCATAACGCTGTTTTAGTACTGACACGGTTTATTAAGAGCCTTCGTGTTTCATCATTATAATTTCAACTAGAATCATTGCGTGGAAAGTTCGGAAGATTTATACGCATGTCGTTTACCTAGTTTGAGTTAATAAATACTGTCGACGGTAAAGCAACATTTCAATCTCAGCTGTTCGCATAAAGATCTTAGGGAATTAGGTTAGGTTAGATCAGAGATGGACAATTAGAAATTGTGCAAGCGAGAACGCGATGCATGAACACCAAGGTGGCGTCCATTTGCGAGCAGTTGTGCGTATTTATTTAGATTGAATTTGAGAGTTAATAATATTTTTATACTTCTACATTTCTAAATTTCTGAATTTCTAAATTTCTAAAATGTTAAATTTGTAGATTTGAATATTAGAAATTTCTATATTTCCATACTTATCAATTTCAAAGTTTCAGAATTTCTAATTCTCTAAATATCTAAATTATTCAATTTCCTCTTCTCCAAATTTCTAAATCTATTTTTGTAAATTTGTAAGTATACAAATTAGATAGCTCTATAATTTCAAATTTCTAAATGACTGAATTCAATTTCATTTATGCTGATGATGCTTAATATCTAGTCAATACCATATCATCACGTACTACGGAAAACGCATAATACGTAATTTGAATATTTAAACGAGTTTAAATAACCAAAATTATGTCCACTCATCTATTATTCAATAAATCTTCTAAATTATATAAAAGCAACCTCATATTAATTAATTACAACTTTATTAAAAATTCTCATCCGTTTGCTTAAGCCGATCTTCGATTTCTTATTTCAAGTTATGAAAATGATTAAGAAGCTTTTGTCAAAATGTACATTGATCTTCGTCGATATAAATAATCATTGTATAAGCTAGTTTACGTATTATCCATTATTTATTTTTGTAGTCAAATTTCAATTTAAATATAAGTGGTCAATAAACTTAAGGTTAAGGGGATAGCGTCGTATTCGTTTCTCTGCGGCCATCTTGTTTGTTTACATCTGCATCTGTCTCAACCTTACCCCTTCGAAAATTCGACTTTATTAAACATGCGGTATTTATTGCTGTCTAAAAATACCCGACCACCCTGTGGTGAAGTCGAATTATGTACTATTATACAATAATATATTTGCTTGTAATATATATTATGTTGCAGAGACTTATAATTACATCTATGTAACACTACCACCTTTATTACATTCTGATTATTTGAAACATTCAAGCAGAAATGTTATTGTCAACAAAATTCCCCCTGTTAATTACCTTGACTCGTCTAAGCCTTAGGACATTTACCTTAATTCGGTAGCAACGAGACGAGAAGAAAATTATACATAGAAACAAGGTGAATCGAAATAAGGGATGAAGGTTTTCGGCGGTAGAGGGAACAAAGAGTTGTCGTCTCGAAATCCCATCTCTAAATCCTCTTGTGGCAAATGCCACGGTCTAATGCACTTGACGAGAGCCAATGGTGGTTGAAGGAATAACGGCATGCTCGTTCATCCACATGCTAGTAGCTACTTGTACAGTAGTCGGTGTTCAAACTATCCGCTCTCTGAACTCTCAAGCATCAAGTCAAGTACCATACACGTGTATCGGTAAGTGTGCTTGCATAGTTATGTACATGAAGACTAAAAGAAACCTGACAAACGACGAAGACATACAGCAGATGAACATAAAGCACGGGAACGAGGAAAAGAGTCGTTTGTATACAAAGAAGAAACTCTTTACAGCGACTCTTGTTAATAATCGGACACTATAGTATTCTATCAATAACTGCTTTGTATGTTTGTACATAATTAAATGAACATATTTGTTGTTTCTTATTATTATGAAACGCAAATTTTATTTATTTAAACTAATTAATTTGTCTAACTAATTTCATATGTAACTAATTTCGTATAATGATGTATTTGTAAATATTGCGTTAAACGATATATTATTCCGACGTGGAAAATATGAAATTAACAAATTTTAGTCCTTTTATTTAACACTATTTCTACCACGAAACTCTGTTGGGTAGAACACCACAAAGAAAATTTAGTTTTCACGCAGGATAATGCATCAGTTCATAAATCTACACATAGATTAACCCTTTGTACTCCTATGTCAAGTGTGGCTTAATATTTCATAATGTTAATTATGTACAATAATCGATTGGATTGCTGCAATTTTTTGTAAATAATTTTGCGTAAGGTACTTTCATTTCTCTAATAATCTGTTGTAATCTTTCCTTTGACGTAATTGGCGTTTGTCGAACTTTCCTGCCCGGATAATCCCATAAGTTTTCAATTGGATTTCAATTCCACAGCAGATATTCTTGAACTACCCTAGCTTTATGTTTCGAGTCATTATCTTGAATTTGAATATGTTTCCAATATTCATTGCAATTACACTTGATTTAAATTTTATTTAAAAAGTCTACTTATTCTTATCCATAATTTAATTTACAAGAGCCAACTTACTTAGGAAACCAGCTCCTTTCAACGAAACACAACCTCAAATCTCCATGTTTAATTGCTGGATTTAAATTTCTGAAGCTCCTAATTTATCTTAATGTCTCGCTATTTTTCCTCCATCTGGTCCAAATGAATTAAACTTCCACCATTAAATTTCGTTTGACGAAAAATATTACGATGTATGAGCAAATTGTATGATGCTAATGTATCGAGCCATTTTATATCTTTTGTGTCACTCATTCGCTCACGTGTTTCGAAATTCGTATTATTATTGATAATTAATTTAGAAATTAGTGTTTAGTTTAGATAGATACTATTATAATATTATTATATTAATTTAGATATATTCTATTAGTTTAGGTACTGTAATAGTACTTCAAAAGGCTTATACAATACGTAAATTCCAGAACACTGTATCAAGTTATCATTGACTCTCAATAAATTTCACAAAATCAGAATGTTATCAACAAAACATTTTAAACTACTCATTTTTTCATAATATTTTTGTAGTTAAAACGTACGACTTTTGTGAAGCGAATTTCTGAAGTTAACGTGGTCTAACTGTGAGTCCTCGAATTCATAATAATAATTATAATATGTACAGGTACATGTAATAAAATTAATTAAAAATAACACCGGGACATTTTGATTCAACAAATTTTGTGTAGGCATATTGATTTATCCGAACATTAATTTCATTCGAAAGTAAGGAAGAAAGATTACGAAGATTATGAACCCTTAAAGATCACACTTCATCAGAATAACATACCTGGCACTGGGACGTTTAAAACCCCAGCGACTAAAAATGGTTCTTACAAAGACGCTACTCATTGTTTTAACTTGAAAAAAATTACAAATAATTTTTGAAAGTTGCTTGAATATATTTCACCGCTGATTTCAATAAATTTAAACGTTGAATATGAAAAAATCAGAAACGTGAAAAAATAGAAAAAAATGACGGTTTTCACAGAAAAGTTCAAAATTTTTGTCGATTTTAATATAAAGAGCGAAAATTTTAACTGAACACTCTTGAGATATAACAGTTTGTGGAAAAAAACAGTAAAAATACCAGGGTTTCAAAAAAGGTATTTATTCAGATTTTCAGGATGTAAAGTGGCTAAAATTGAAGCTAAATTGGCTGGGTCGTTTCATATCCCAGTGTGACCGTTAAGAGTTAAATGTAGTCTTATAAAGATTACAAAGGGAATACTGGCGCAGTTTAGTTGATCGGTGTACATAAAGGGTTAAAGAACCTACGTACTCCATAACAAATAAAGAGAAAGAACGTTAGAAATAAAATTTAATTTTTTATTTCTATTGCATTTATAACAAATTGTTTTGCAGAACAGAATGCGTCACAATTAGGACGAACATTTTGTTGGGTTGGTTGTATGTATGAAGAAAATGAAGTTGTAGGAAAATAGATATTATCATACCACTTAACTTTTTCCTCAACAGTTTATTCATATCTCTTATTAAATTCGAGGTATAATTTAATTACGAGATGCACCTTGTATATTCACGGAAATATTAATTTAATTATGACTTAAATAGTTTAAAAATGTAGAAGGATAAGAAAACTAAACTTTATTCTGTAAATAAATCTGTATAATTATGTAATAAGTTTTACCGAATCTGTATTAATGTTCGTTCAAATCAACTCCCACCCGAAACGAATTCTGAATGCGTCACTGATCAGTATACATGTACCAATATTGTCGACATTTTGGGGTTTTCAATATTCATCGACGATATTGAATTGATATTAATACAATGTTGCCAATATTTGATGATGGATGCATTGTTTAAAACGTTTACGAATTCCATTTATTGACAAATATAAATAAAATGATATTCGAAGAAAAAATCGACTGAACAAAGTATTGAGAATTTAGTAATTTCGTGATTTGGAAATTTGAGGGCTGGAAACTTTTGGCAATGTGGGATGTTGGAAATTGGACAACGTTAGGGGTTGGAAATTTAAGGATTTGAGGATTTAAGAGTTTTTTTAATTCTGAAAATCTTCGAAATTTTGGAGATGTGGCAATTCGAAAATTTAGTACTTTGAAGAATGTTTTAATTTCGATATTCGGTAATGTGAAATTTGAAAATTACAGAAGTTGAGAATTTAGGGATTTAGAAATTTGGAACTTTAGAATCTTAAGAATTAAAAAATTTGAATGTTTAGAAGTATGTGAATTTGAGAATTTGTGAGTTTCAAAATTTGAGAGTTTAAGAATCTGAGATCTTGAGAATTTGAGAAATTGGAAATTTGAGAATTTGTAAATTCTCAAATTCATAAAGTAAAGTTTGAGTATTTGAGAAATTAGAAATTTGAGAGTGTAAGAATTTGAGAATTTGGGAATCTAAGGGTTTGAAAATTTGAGAATTTGGGAATTTGAGTTTGAAAATTTCAGAATTAAAAGATTTTAAAAATATAAAAGTTTAATATTTGAAAATTAATATATGAAAGTTCGAGGCTTTTAACACTTACGAATTCAAAAATTTTGATATTTGAAAATCTAAAAAGCACTTTCAAAAAATTATAAATTAAGCAATTCAGAAATTTCGAAGTTTTGTATCTCTTGAAACAATATAATTTTGTTCTGAAATTTTATTCGACAACAAATAAAGCAAGTATTCAGTTAATACTATTATTTTACTCACCACATATACTGAACGTCCATAATATAATGCAACAAAGTCGACGATACACCTTGAAAAAATGAAAAGGAGGTCAAAGCCGAAGTCCAATCGGCAATTTGTGTCGGAGGCACCGGAAATACAATTAGAGTGCCATCGAAGGGAAGTTGTAAGAATGAAAGGCGATGCTAGTGAGAAGCCTGGCGAGGCCGGAGGTGGCGACAGGATTTTTCAAAGACTCTCCTGCGAAAAGGAAGCGGGAACACGTTTCGAGCAATAGGTTCAGCTGAAACCGCAACCGGAAGAAATGGTTACATGTGATGGAGAGGTTTGCTCCGCATGGTCAGAGTCGAATGTAACCCAATACTTTAGTTTCCATGTCCCCTGTCACATCGCTTCCTTTTTCGCTTCCCCGAATTACAGTAGAATCTACTTATATTGCCACGCACGAGACTATAAGAGTGAAAAATTTTTGCAATTAGAAATACATATAGCGAAAGGTTTTTCTACATAATATAATAATGTAAATATACAGTCCCTGGTCATCGAAGGACCACTATAAATTTTCAGCATTTTACACGTTTTCCGTAAAATTAAAAGGCTTGTTCAAATTGTAATTATATAATTCATTAGCTGGTAACATGATACACTACTACTTTACATAACATTATTAACACATATGCACTGGTAATATAACACGTGGTAATATGATGCGTTGGCAATATAGCGCGTTTATATTTTATATATTTTTTGGCAATATATCTTGTGGCAATACGACTCGTTGCCAACAAAATATATTGACAATATATTATTAACGATATAACATGTGTGCATTATAACGCGATTCAACGCGTTGGTTGTACAATATTCATAATTCAACGAAAGATATGTGACCGCATTTTGTGAATTTACGTATGTTATGATAAAGAGTGGAGAGAATTAACGAGGCTGAAAGAGGCAATATAACGAGAATTTGCTGTATGAAGAAAATCCTCGACGAGCTAGCAAGAAATTAATTTCTTTCTCGATGTATGCTTATGTTGAATACGGTCTGTATTATTTTTCTTTTCGTCTGAACGAATTTTCTCCATCTCGTTAAAATGATATGAAGGATTTAAAGTAACATATGTGAGTCTATTCGAGAGTAAAAAAGGATAGAAAGAAAATCTCTCCGCGAAACGAAGGAGCAACCATTCGTTTAAATGTCAAGGCTGTGCAACAGTTCCCGAGATTTATACCGAAATAAAGTTGATAATGGAACAATTTCAGAAAAGGTAAAATCCAATGTCTTGTAAAAGCAACGAGGAAATGTTTCTATTCAGGAATAACATTCGAGCCATTCGTTATATTATGGCCGTTAAATATATTACGTGACTTGGAAAGATATATTGTAAAATATAATATATCTCTCTTTTATGTGATCCTTCAATGATTTTTTTATATTCTACTTGAATAATTGTTCTCAATTAGTACATAATAATTATTTTAATTAGAAATTAGTGCAAGGATACATTTATTACGTATGTGTTCCATAATTATTAATATAATAATCGTTAATATTGTATTAATATAGTATTTTATGAAATTTAGAAATTTAAAAATTAAGAAATTTTGGAATTTAGCGATTTGGAATTTAGGAATTGGAATATGGAGAATTGGAAATTTGGAAATTACAGAATTTAGGGATTTCAAGATTTAATACGTAATTTAGAGGATTTGGAAATTTGTGAATTTAAAAATTTCTAAGTTTTGCAATTTTGAAATTGGAGTGTTTAGGTACTTTGAAATTTGGAAATTTGGGAATTTGGGAATTTGGGAATTTGGGAATTTGGGAATTTGGAAATTTGAAAATTTGAAACTTTGAAAACTTGGGAATTTGGGAATTTGAGGATTTGGGTAATTGGGTAATTGGGTAATTTTGAAATTTGAGAATTTGGGAATTTTTAAATACGGGAATTTGGGAGTTTGAGAATTTGGGAATTGGGGAATTTGAGAATTTGAGAATTTAAAATTTTGGAATTTGAGAATTTGAAAATTTGGGAATTTGGAAATTGGGCAATTTGGGAATTTGACAATTAGGGATTTTGGATATTTGGATATATGTAAATTTAAAAATTTGAAAACCAAAAAATTTGATTATTCATACATTAGGATACTTAAATGTTAATTAGTCATAAAATTAAAAAATGTATTTAGCAATTTGTGAATTTGACTTTTAGAAATCAGTACTGTTGGGATCCAATGAATTATGTATGCTTATGAATATCAAGCTGTATATGTATTTATATTTTTATTCGCGTTTTACATGTATGCTGAGTTGTGTGAATAAGCGTATGGACCTGAATATCGGAGCTGACACGGCACATGTTGAAGTGTCATCAAAGCACGAATAAATACAATGGCTATAGATACGAAATTCGATGAAATCTACACGACAAAGTGCATCAGAAGAGTAACGTAAACGTCGTTTAAAGTGCAGTATGTACGTCATAGACGGTGTGCAAACATGGTGCCAAGTGTGATGCAGGTGTACCATAGTTGGTGCACGTGCACCACGATGATATCATTACCGGTGCTTATCTTTCCACTGATATTTCCATCTATGGTCTTCTATAATGATGTGTTTATTTATATCAACATGTTGTGAATTACTGCTCCATCATGGCAATTTACATTACACTTTTTATGTTACGATTAATTCACAGCAATCGATTTGACAAAAACGAATTTAAGGAACTAAATTTCAATGTTCTTGTAATTTTAAACTAAAAATTTCCTAATTTATAAGATTTTTAATATTTTCAAGATTTATGAAATTTATAAATTTCGCAATTTTCAAGTTCCAAAATTCGCAGATTTTTAAATTCTCATATTCCTAGATTTCCAAATAACCAAATCATCGAATTTCTAAATTTAAACAATTTTAGTTTCTTTCCTTTATGAACTGTCAAATAGTCGACGTTTTTAAATTCTAGAATTTACAGATATCCCAAAATTACCAAATTTCCAACTGTACCAGATTTTAGACTTCCTAAATATTCAAAAACTATCAAATCACCTACTTTTCAAATTTTAAAATTGTATAATTTTCAAACAAACGAATTCTCAAAGTTTTCAAAACTATAGCATCTCCAGATATTTCAAGATACCCAAATGTCAAACTTCCTAAATTTTTAAACTGTAATTTTCAAATTTTCAACCAGATAAATGCCCAAAGTGAAAACGTTCCTATATTTCCAAATTCCGTAACATCCAAATTTTTAAATCTTCAAAATATTTGGTACCGTTACTTTATAACCTATAATTATAAAAAACTGATACCGAAACTAACATCTCCATGAAACATTTACTAATTGAATGCACAAAATATCAGAATATGAGAAATGCTTACAAAATTCCTTCAGATTTGCATAAAATCGTGAACAGTGTTAAAAACTATGTCAGTAAAAATATACTGTAATACGTATTTTGTAGTCATCTTGATATTCTTTTCAGTATGGTAAAAAAATGTGTTCCTATTTGTAAAACTGGAGATAATCCTGATATCGTCATGAAAACAAACCGATTTTGAATTGTTTTTCTACTGATATCTATTGTACACACTATACCCTGTAATCCTTGTTCTAAACTTTTTTTATCAGATAGTAACAAGTGGGTGAAAACCCGTGCGTTGCATTAGAGATAAAACCCTATACTGTTTATTTTGGAAGTGGGGATCGTCCATGTTTTGTTATTGCGAGATATTTAAGTTTGCAATTCAACATATTTAAAAATATCGGTAACAGACAAATTTTTTGTAATTTCTGATAATAATAGAGGTTATGTTCCACCCAAATACACTTGCCTCACTTAAAAAATTAATGAATTATTGAAATCGTTAAAACGGATATTTCAGATGTTCAATTATTCTTTTTCTTCATTTCTTTGAATCATTTTGATCCGAATTGTGTTCGTATTCCGATCCTGACAATAGGATTCTACTTTTATTACCACTTCTCGTGGATCTTTTATACGCATAACAATAATAACATTTCTTGGAAATGAGGATTTAATTGGAGTGTCGTTATTACACGGAAAAGTATTTTTTTCTTGTTATGACGTACCAGCTTTACTTTCAGATGCATCACAGTTAAAATTTTCTTTGAAATCATTCTGAGCTATATTTCTTTTTCAGTAAAGTAAGCCATACTTTGTAATTAATTTTCAAATAACAGTGAAATTGTTAAGAGTTTTTGTGCAATGTACTAAAACAACCTGTCGACTTTGTTGAGTATTTATTTGAAACTGAACTAGAACTTACAAGCTGATAATAGAAGCAATGATACCTAGATTGACCTACAGATTTTCACTCATATTGAGCTTCTGCCATCAATATTATACACTTTGTAGTTTTTCACAATATTGACCGTATTACTAAAATTTACCAGAGCTATATTAAACCGTAATGTATTCGGCTAAAAATAATTTCAACCTAAGGTGGACTTGCACCGCTTTCAAAATAAACATCCTTCCAATACCGTTAATCACCCAAACTGCCATCGACCAAATGTTAGGGAAATTGAATTATTGTTACTATACAATGTTTACAGACAAAGATAATATTAAATTTTATCATTATCTTCATTTTTTCAAAAACGGACTTGACCGAACATCGCCCAAATATTAGGGAATTTTTTTACTACAGATTGCTTTGCAGATGAGAACATCATATTGTTTTATCTATTGTTATCTTCATTTATTTCAAAAACGAATTTGTTCCACTTTCAAAATAAAGGGCTTAAATATTCATCTCATACCCTCCGGTTATGCAAAAAGAAATGTTAAGAAAACGTTGCTCTAAAACGAAGTTTATCCCCGTTTCGTATTCTGTTTGCATGGTGGCTTGAAAGCACCAGCATGCCCGTTGAAACACAACGTCGTCCCGGACACGTTCGAATTACCCGAACCACCAGCCGGAATGCCGTCCACGCTTCTTGAGATTCCAGTCTAAACAATCGGCCACCCTCGTCGAGCTACGAGAACGAAAACGGTATATTCGGGTCTTGGACCTGGCCGAGGATTTATCCACGATAAGAGTTTCTTTCCAAGAAGCCTGTTGCTCGAAGGGACTTAAGCCTTCAGGATTTGCCCGTAATGCTTGTCAAATTTCCCAAACACGTATTCCCAACGTATTTTCCACACAACTTTCCCAAAAATCCTAACCTCCAATTCGGTCGGTATTGTTAGCCTTCTATGAATAGGAATGGCCTCTAACATGACTGTAAATGTCTGTAAATTGCTAGAATACTATAGTAATTTATTTCTTGTCACATACAAAAGCCTTGGAAGAACAATTTTGAAGAAATAGTGCTTTTCGTTAAATTTGGAGGTTGCTGCAGAAATAGGCACTGTTTAAACTGTACAAATGTGGTTAGGTACATTGGTTAGTGGTCGATCGTGCAATGCACAAATTAATTAATTAATAAACAAATTTCATAATTTTTAAGTTTTCGAATTTTCACATTTTCATTGTCTTCAAATTTTGGAGTTTTTAAATTTGCAAATTTTCAAGTACTTTAAGAAACGTAAGTTTTTAAATTCTTATCATTTTTAAATTTTCTTATATTTTTCAAATTCCGAGACTTCTAATTTTCTGAATCCAGAATATCTGAATTACCAAACTTTATTTCAAAATTTTCAGATCTCCTTGGTTAAGATGTATCAATGATTAGCGTAGATGAAAATTAATTGTTAATGTTTCAAACTAAATTAAAATAGTAGGGTAACTATTTACTTTATAGTATTTTTGACGAAATAAACGTGAATGCTGAAAATGTTAAGAGAGTCATATTTATAAAATGTTTGTTTTATATTTAATGCTTGAATGATTTTACGACTGCACTATGGTTCCGAATCGATCTATACCATTAATTATATTGGCACCCTATACAACCTCCAAATTTCAACCACCAACCCCCTTTATTTTTATTAATCCAAGTTGACTGAAAATTATGGCCAATATTCTCTAAATACTAATTAGTAGTGTGTATACAACAAATCATATAAAAGGAATTTGGAATTTTTCCCTGAAAAAATGTACGAAAATGCTACAATATATCTATGGATGATACTTTTGCAACATTTAATTTGCAATGAAATTTAGTTAAACCAGTAACATTCTACAATAACATTGTAGAAACCTATCTGTTTCGCGATATAACCGTAACCTTTGCTTTCACTGCGAAAAGCATTGATCATGGCTTTTTCTCCCTGTGAAACTTCTTATCGACGAAGCATTTCGCTTTCTACCATTTAAAACAAATCTTACGAATACAAAATGAAACAGATGAAGGTAACATACTGTTTACTTATGAAGCTTAATTATCGTCAACATAAAGAGAACAAGGTTAGTGCATTTGTAAAGCGCTTGAAAATCAGGTTTTATGTAAACAGGTTTAATATATGAATTCTCTTGTACACAATTCACTTTTTACACTCTACGAATTAGTATTTAATGAATACTGACATAATTTCCTAGCAAAAGGAAATTTCATCACTGAAAATATGAAGGGTTGGTATATTTATGCTATACACTCTCTGAAAAGATCGCTTTAAATGCATCATCAATTATGAAAGTAGTGTAAATGTACAATATTTTGTATCGTACCGTTTAACTTTATTAAAACGTTTTTGTTGATAATATTAATTTTCAATATAATTTTATGTACTACGAATTAGTATTAAAGGTATGCAGACCATAATTTCCTACCAGAAGCTGAAATTGAAAATATGAAGGGTTGGTACATTTAAGGGTTGGCAACAAACAATCTTTATTAAAATTTATGAAGATCTAAAGTTTATAAAGTCAAATTGGTTATCTACAACTAGAACTAATGGCACTTTAGAAAACAATATTTCTATGTCTCCATTATTCTTGATTTTTAAAGATACTTGAAAATTTTATCTGGCCCAAAACACGTTACACGCCGTTATAACGTAATGGGATCTTAAATTAAAAAACTATGTAGTGAACTACTATGGAATTCTTGTTGTGGTAAATTTCATCAATAATTCGTGGCATCTTCTACATCCCTTTCTTTGAACAATTATAAACTCTAACATTTTAGAAATGTTAAGCTTTGAAGTTTTAGAAGTTACAGCCTTGCAAATTCATTTTAAAAAATGCATTTTGTTCAAAATGACTTTAACAAAGCACGACTGTAATAAAAAACCGAACACGTTCCAGAGAAATAAAAGAATAATCGTCCATCCGTGAAGTACGTTTCGGTTTTCACGAAGGAAACGAGCAATTTTTACGAGGCACACTCGAAACAGGTGAAAATACCAGGAGGTGAGAATAAAAGGAAATAGCGGTCGCAAAATGGAAATGTCAGCGGCGCGTATATTAAAAAACGGCAATGGAACGGCTAATTGTTTGGATCCGTGGACGGTTTGTCCATGGCACGTACACCTGTTCGAAACGGAAACGAAGGGAAGAATCTCGAAGAAGCCTTCGAGACACGGTTCGTTGTTGGCGCGGCCCTCGACAGTCGGTTGGCAGACTGTCGCGGCCAGGGTCAACCACTTGTAGGATCGTGGCAATTGCACCGGCAACTACAACCGCAAAACGTCTAGCTCGGAATACCAGCCGCGTCGTCCGCATAGAAGAGAACACCAACACCCCGACACACGTGTACTAAACTTACGGTGCAACCTAGGCCTCCTTTCATTAAACACACGTACCGAAGCATGAAAATTTTGTCATTTTTGTATTTTCAAGTTCTTCGAATCTCATATTTGTATCTGGATTGTTGAACTTGAAATTTTTCAAATTTACGACTTTTGAAGTCTTAAACTCCCAAATTTTGACATTTTTAAATTTCTTAGTTCGCAAATTTCTTAACTACCAAATTCCTAAGTTCCCAAATTCCCCAATTCCCCAATTTCACAATTCCTCAATTCCCCAATTTCCAAATTCCTAAATTTCTAAATTTTCAAATTTCCAAATTTCTAAATTCCCAAATTCTTAAATTTCTAAATTCCCAAATTCCTAAATTTCCAAATTTCCAAATTCCCCAATTCCCCAATTTCTAAATTCCCAAATTCCTAAATTTCCAAATTCCCCTATTCCCCAATTTCCAAATTTTCAATTTCCCAAATTTCTAAATTCCCAAATTCTTAAATTTGAAAATTCCCAAATTCCCAAATTCCTAAATTCCCAAATTTCCAAATTCCCCAATTCCCGAATTCCCGAATTCCCGAATTCCCCAATTCCCCAATTCCTAAATTTTCAATTTCCCCAATTCCTAAATTCCCAAATTCCTATATTTCCAAATTCCCAAATTCCCAAATTTCCAAATTCCCAAATTCCCCAATTCCCAAATTCCTAAATTTCCCAATTCCCCAATTCCCAAATTCCCCAATTCCCAAATTTCCAAATTCTCAAATTTCTAAATTCTCAAAGGTTGTAGTCGGATAAAATGGTGAATTATGCCCTTGCACACCTTCTGAAAAATGTAATAAACAAAAAAGAAGAAATCTCACACTTGATTTTTAGTTAGCATGTGTTCAAATTCAGTCTTGCAGAAATTTGAAAACTTAAGAACCTAGAATTTTCAAATTAATAAATTTTGAAATTTGAGAATGTGAGAGTCTGACAATGAGTATTTGAAAGAAGTATTCATACTTGTCGAATTTTCTGAATTATTCGAAATTGTCGATTTTTCTATCCTAAAATTTGGCACTTTGTATTTGTGCCTCCAAATGAAATAATTTACCCTTCTGACATTTTTGCATGTCATTAAAAATAATGTTTGGTAAAAGAATTAATGGAACACCCTGTATAAACGCGGCAAACAGACACCCGGCAAAGATAACCTCGAATCGAAATTCCTTTAGCGTCGTGCCAAAATTCCTGGCAATCGCGAGCTTTTGTTTCACTGTCAATGACCCGCCAAGAGTTACTCTCTGATGCTGCGACATTCACTCATCATTAGGTTAGGTTAAAGCACCTTGACAAATTGTAAAAATACCGCGTTTTTTTGGGAAGTTGTTTATTTATTTTTTTTTAAGACTTGTATAGTGGTAGATTTTACCGTTCTGTTTATGAATGTAAAGTAAATGTATTTGTGATCAACTATTTAATTTCATTAAACGATAACAAATAAAGAAATCTAGTTGGCAAAACGTTGAAATACTGAAGTATTTGTTTTAGCATTTCAATGATTATTCTTGTATGAAAGTGCATGTTAACAAATATAATATTTGAAATGACTTTAAAAATATATTTTTTTAAATACTACTATTTATACAGCTGTTAAATGTATGTGCTTCTACAGTCGTGTATTTCATTTAAAAGAATATATAAGTTTGTGGCAGTTTGTTAAAATTAATAATCATTCTCTACAATTTCCAAGATCTTGTATTTTCAACCCCTAAATTTCTAAATTTTAAATTGTCTAATCTATTAATTTTCCAACTTCCAAATTATCAAATATCTTAATCCAAAAATTTTGAATGTTTTAAATTATTAACCCTGCATATTCGAACGCTTCTAAATTCCCAAACTTCTAAATTTGTAATTCCTAAATTTAAAAATTCCCACATTCTCATATTCTCAAATCTCTAAATTAGTAAATCGTCATAAATTATTAAATTTAATTATTAAATTTTCAAATTAAAACACTCAAATTCCGATATTTTCGGAAATTTCTAAATTGCCAAATTTAAAAGTTTTCTGAGATTTCTAAATTACCAAATTTCAAATTGTTATGGTTCTAAATTCTCCATCTTTAAATTTACAAATTTTCCAAATTTTCTAAATTTAAAAAATTTTTAAATTTGCATATCTCTAAATTTCCATATTTCCAGATCACCGAATTCTAAAATCGTCTCAAACGAAATTTAAAAATGCAGGTTATGTGTTTCTACTACAATCTGTCTCCTCGTCAATTTTAACACATTCAACAATCTTTAGAAGATTACGGTTCATTGTTTGAACAAGTTTTCGAATAATTTGCTGCTATAACTGGATTAAAATGATCCTGTATTAGCCGTGCGAGGGTTAATGAAAAACCTGAATGGAGAGCATTCGAATTTCGGGGTCATTTTGAGAGCGTCAGCTGTAAGCCGCGTTCAACCACGCGTGTACGTATTTTCCGGTTTTGTCTTTCTCTTTTCTTCGTTCAACCACCTTCGATCCTTGGTTTCGTCAATGAAGCAGACATCGACCGTCAGGTTGAAATTTCTGGGTTTCGGATTTCCGTGTAATACAAGCTTCTCCCTCAAGAAACCAGACTTGAAAGGAATGATACATTCATTCTGTTGCAATAATTAATGCGAACAGTATGATTTATAGAGTACCGGGCATGGTAGGCTTCCCGGGGGAATATGTGAAGATTGAGGGGAAACAAAATGTACCACTTGTACTTTTCTTAGTTAATATAAGACATAATATACAGGATGTTTTCGAAAGGGTGGTACAATCGAAAAGGCAGTGAATTTACATGAAAAAATAAGGCAAAAATTTAGAATATAATTTTTTCATGTGTCATTTCATTTTTGGAAAAACTGAGTTTGAACTGTTTCGATGTATTTATAAAAAGAATTTGTTCACGGCATATAAGATTGTTACTTGAAAATTAAGGAATGTTATTAAACAAATAAATCTAATCATTGATACTTCTATATTATCAGTCATTCTTTGTAACATTATGATATAGATACAGATACTAATGTTTAATAAAATGAATTAGTCGATGATAAGAACACACATAAGCAACAAACCTAATAAAGTAATATAAAGTAATAAACCTATTTGAGTAATATTAATAATTATATCTATTGATTTATACTATTTGTTCATTGTAAAATTAAGAAACAATTTGTCGATTTTATCATTTTCTACACTGAACAAACTGTTTTACGAATACTTAAAAAATGTTCAAAGTCAATTTTCTTAGAAATAAAGTCATGTACGAAAAAATTTTATTGCATACTTTTTAAATTAAATTACAGATCGTATACTGTTTTCGATTTTGTATATGTTTTCTAAGATTTAATAATTAAAAACTCTGGATATTAGTTTGTCCTGAATTAATATTTTCAAAATGTGAATTTTGAGAATCATTGTTACTTGATAGAATAATTAATGTGTGAATGAAATGTTTAATACTTCTGCGTATAGAGAGGTTTATTCATCATTATGTGAATGTTACTGCAATGTAATGAACAGATACAGAATTAAATTTTTAAACTCTCAAATTTGAAAATAGAAAAATATAGTAATTGAGTTTGATACTTAAGAAATATATAAATATCAGATTTAAAAATTTTCGAATCTCTGAATTTTCAAATTTACTAATTAAAAAATTTTGAAATTTTGAGAGCTGAAAGTTAGAAACTTCAAATTTTTGAATCCACATTTAAAATTTCCAAATTTTTAAATTTAAAAGTCTAAAAATTCGCAAATCTAAAAATGTAGAGTTCTACAAATCTTTAGAAATCTGGAAATCTAGAGATTTAGATATCTGGCTAGAAATTTAGAAATCCAAAAATTTGTAAATCTAGGAGTTTAGAACTGTAGACATTAAAAAATTTAGAAATATTTCAATTTTTCAAGTACCAAATTTCAAACCCATCTATTCTTAACCTTTCAAGCTCAGACATTTCACATTTACAAGTTCCTAAAACAGAAAAGCAGTTCAAATGTTATGTCAATTTTATATTCAGCATTCTTGACTATGCAAATTATTATTAGATTTAAACTTCAAATTAAAGTGTATTAAAAATTCGAACATGCTTTGTCACATTTGAACTGTAAGTACGTCACGAGTCAAGCACATCAGTCAGTCCTAACTATTCTCTGCCACAATATAAAAATAAGTAAAGGAAATTAAAATGTTATGTCAGTTTTGTATTCACTGATCATTGACTATTCAACTTATAATTGCACTTAAACTCCACATTAAAGCACATTAAAATTTTTAGTAAGACATCACATTTAAACCACGAGTGCTTCACGAGTCAAACTTGTGACATAATATGTTATCAAAGTACAAGAAGTTAAAACATTGTACAAAAACTTTAGAAAAATTCATTTAGATAAATATACGTCTAAAGTTTACAAAGAAAGTTATTTTTCCAGCGTATAAAAAAAAGTGTACCAATTTCACAAAACGTCCAATTGCGCCGCGGTCTCCCCTATACAAATTCCCCTAGCAACAACCGCCACAATGGTAGCTATTAGTTCGATTCTCGTATCGAATATTACAAAAACTTCCATCGACACCCCATGGCGGTGAATCGCGAGATCGTGAGATCAGTGTTGCACTATGGAGGCCGTAGTTTGTCACAGGATAGAAGGTAACGATTCGAGGAAGGTTCTTGGAGGTTTTTCGAGGCGGTAGCCGGTCCGGACCCCCCTTGATTGGAAGAACACGAGAACACCGCCAACGGTGGGCCTTGAGGCCCCTCCTGATCGCTATTGAGCTCCCGCCATGGACAATAGAAGACCGTTAGACGTGCCATGGGATAAGGATAGAGGCTTGAACGAACCATGGGAATCCCTGAACCGAGGGTAGACCCGAACTACTAGGGATGGGTTCGAACCGAATTTTTCGCTTCTCGATACTCGAATCCGAAGCTTCGTCAAATTTCGAAACTCTCGAAGTTTAAGACTCTCGAAAGCAGTGATTTTGTTTCGCAAGAATATTTTGCGAACCGATGTCGATATTTTTCAAGCTCGTCACTCACTGCAGTTCTACGATCACGATCGAGTCTTGATCTGCTTACATCGAAAACAAAAACTAAACCGAGCACTCGCGCATCGAATATTCGAGATGTACGATACACGAATAAAATACTCTCAAGGCACGCTGCGAACGATTGATTTTATACGTTTTCTTATATGGATTTCGAGAGTTTCGAAGAAAGGGCAAAGAGTTCTCGAAACTCGAAACTTTTTTGTGTTTCGAGGTTTCGAGAAACCCATCCCTACGAAGAAGCGCGACCCAGGCCGATGGACCTGTGTGTAACAAAGAACTGGTTTACCTTCTTCTTTTCTCTTCTGGTTTCAAACGTGTATTAGCAAAAAAGGTTTCTTCCTCAATAAAAACTGTTGTGTTTTCATTTTGGGTCGATGGAACATTTTGTGAAATCTGATGGGAGAGTTGGAATGATGGTTTGTTAAAGGAATTTGTATGGTAGACTCTTGTTATATTGCAACGTTTATAGGGACATTCTAGCACGTTATATGACTTTCTTTTATTGATGAATATCGTGAATCCTTTATTTTACGCTTAAAGTGAAACCACTAGTTTTATAATCATGAATTGTATTATTAGTTATTATACAACCAAGTTTTATATCGCCATATAGAGCTATTATTGTATGTCTACTGACCGTATAATCAGGTATTACATCATCATTATAGCCAAATATTGTATTGCTGTTTATTGTATAACTAAATGTTATATCGCCATATAGGGCCATTATTGCATGTCTACTAACCGTGTAACCAAGTATTACATCGTCATTATAGCCAAATATTATATTTCTGCTTATTGCATAACCAAATGTTATATCGCCATGTGTGGTTACATGTTGCATCGTTACATATTGCATAACCAAGTATACATCTCCATGTGTATCTAAATATTATATTGCTGCATATTGTTTAACTTAACTGTTATATTGCCATGTACATATTGCTAAATATTGTACTGTTATTAATTGCACAATCAAATGATACAACATCATATATGGCCATATATTATATTACTATTCATTGTACAATCCAACCAAGTTATACAATGTTAATGTATAACTGTTAATTGTTATAAGTAGCAACAAATACATGACCATATACAACTTATATAGCCATCGATGGTATTTGTTGCTGTTTTTGTACACCCATACGTCATATCGCCATTTATGGCCAAATATTGTATTGCTACTCATTTCATAATTATGTTATATTGCTATGTATGATTAAGTGTCAGGTTAAGGCTTCACAAACATTTATGGACCGAAATCTATTTTTAAAAAATTGTAATTTTTTGATCCATAAAGTTGAAAATTTTCAAAATTCCAAAATTTCAAAGCCCAAAGTTCGAAAATTCAAAATTTCAAAAGTTTACAAATTACAATGTCTAAAGTTTAAATATTACAATGTCTAAAGTCTCAAAATTTTAAAATCAAAAAATTGTAAATTTCCAAAGTATCCAAGTTTCTCAATGTTCAAAATCTCTAACTTCTAAAATTAGAAAATTGCAAATTTCAAAGGTGCCAAAGTTTCAAACTTCCTATACCCAAAATCCCAAAAGTCAAAAAATTGCAAAAAGTCTTAAAACTCAATGTTCTAGATTTTCAATATTCCAAAATACCAAAGTCTCAAAGTTGAAAATTTCAAGAATTTCCAAATTTTTTAATTTTAATACTCAAAGTCCTAGAATTCAAAGAAGCAAATTTCGAAAGTCTACAAATTTCTAAATTTCTAAAAAAAATTACAAAAAGGTTCTAAAAGCCTAAAATTCTGAAATCCTAAAATTCAAAAATGCCAAAGTTTGAAACTTGGAAAATTACAAAACTCTGACGCTTGAAGTCAACAAGTGGCAAAGTTTCGAACATAAAAGTGTCTAATTTGAATATCCCGTAGTCGGGCATTGTATATTCCATCCAGCTTTCTCGTTAGAAGGAGATTTGCCAAACGACGCAGCATTACATCTAAAGATATATCTGGAAGAAAGAGCGAAGTCAGTATGTATACGGGGCGGCAAGAAATGCGAATGAGAAGGTCAAAAGAAAGGAAGAAAGAATAATATCCACAGAAGAGTGAAAAGAAACGAAAGGGACACGGAGGGACGCGTTGACCGTAGGAGATCATCGGCGTAAAGAGAGATAGGGAAGAAATGAAACGAAAGGAAACGAAACGAGAAAAGAGATGGCCGAGAACCGAGAAAGAAAGGGAACGGGATAAAACGACGAAAAAGAAGGAAGAAACATGAACCTACGGGTTAGCGCGACCGGGATGGCCAACGAAGAAGAATATTCGAGAGAGGAAACAGAAGGAGAAGAAAAGAAAGAAGTGAAACGAGGTTGAGAAAGAGAGGAAGATGAGTTGAAGATGTGGAAAGGGAAGAAACGGATTGCTTGCTCTTCTACTGCAGCCGTGCGGGTCTTCCACGAACCGGGACCTCCGTGGTCTTCTTTTTCCACGTCGAAGGAGCTCACAGTCCAGATCTGAATTCACCGACATTATTATGCTTTAATTTCATATTATTGGACCCCTTATATGTCGGTTCATCCTGTATCACGGTACACTCCAATGCAACCTACGCTACCTTTAGATAAGTATGTACACTAGATCATTTCTTCGTTCTTATGAATTTTTAAGTTTCGAATTTTTCAACTTTTTCAAGTTATCAGATTTATAAAATCTATAAAATTAAATTGGTAAAATCTGTAAAATTAAATTGGTAAAATTTGTGAAATTTGTGAAATTGTAAGATTTGTAAAACTGCACGTATCGTGAAATTCCCAAATTTCCAAATCCCTACATTTATGAATATCTAACTGTCTAAACTTTCTAAATTTCTAAGCTTCAAAATCTTTGTTTTCAAATTTTTCAATATTACATTTACAAACTTCTTGCATTCGCAAGTTTTTAATCCCTAAACTCCTCAAGTTTCCAAATTCTACAACTTCTAGAAATCCCTAAACTTCAATACAATTGAACTTCTATATTTTCATATTTTATAATGCCTAGTCTTCGAAATCTCCATATTACTAATTTCACTAATTTTTTTAATTTTTCCAATTTTTCTAATTTTTCTAATTTATCTAATTTTTCTAATTTGTCAAATTTCGAAATTCATAGAGTTTTATTTATCTAAATTCCCAAATGTCTGCATTTCCAAATTCTTAGAGTCCTATTATTCTTAAATCCTCAAATGTTTACGACCTCGAATTTTTAAACCTTCAAATTTCCTAGATTATTCAATTCTTATGTCTCTAATTTCTATGGACTGCCAAATCCCTAACTTTCTATATTTGAAATTACTAGGACCCCAAATCTTCACACTTTTAAATTTTTATATCCACAAATTCCTATGTTCTCAAATTCTTGGATCTTCAAATCCTTAGATTTCTAATCCCAACATCGAGAAATTGTAAGGTTCCCAAATACCTATGATTTCCAATTATTAGAACCCCAAATCCTCACATTTCTAAATCTCTATGTCCACAAATGCCTATGTTCTCAAATTCTTAAACTCTTAAATCTCAAGGTCTTCAAATACTTATGGCCTCAAATTGCTAGTTTCCCAAATTTCTAGGTCTCAGATCCATAGATTTCTTAATTCTTATATCCACAAATTCCTACGTCCAAAATTTATATATCGACAAATATTTAGGCTTCCATATTCTTAGCTACCCAAATATCTGTAATCTGACATTCTAGTCCCTTAAATTTGTAGGTTCACAAATCTCTAAATTACTCAATTTTTATATCCATATATTTCTAGGTCCAGAGTTTTATGTTCGCAAACATCTGGATTCCCGTATTTCTATGGTATGAAATTCCTATGTGTACAAATCCCTAAATCCCTCAAATTTGTATGTCTTCATAACCCTAAAGACCCTAATTTCTATATTTTGAAATTCTAGCTCACCATATCTTTATATTCACATTCTTAGACTACCAAATCTCTATTCTCTCATAAGTTTCCAAATCTCAGTCCTTAAATCTCAAGGATCCCAAATCTTAAGGATCCAAAATCTCAAAGTCCACAAATCTGAAAGTCTCCAAACCTCAAAGTCACCTACCCTAACCAAATTTAACCTACATTGAAACGTTGAAATTTCGAAAAGTCCATAAAAATCAATGGCCGGAAGACCTATTCCCCTTGAATACTATATTTTCCCTAGAAAGTCAGATTCTTTCTTGACTGTACTAGGCATTTAACTCATGTATAACGAATCATAAATTATAACCCGTGTGTCACTGTAGATCATTAAGGGGCTATTTCCATTCGACAGAGTTAAAAAATGGAGTTTTATTTCTTATACATAAATGACCATAACAAATGTCGGAATTAATGATTCCAGTGAGATCATTCCTTTTGTAATCGCATTTCCTTGTGGCGTCTTCTCACAATGCTGTAGACTTGCAAGGTTACATGATTCTTTTTGGACATTTCGTTGCATTCTGTTGTGAATATGCTTCATAAAATAATATTAAATTTATACATTTCGTCAGACATAAGTGAATATGTACAGCATGTTTCATCGAAAACATTTCTTGCTTTCCATAACTGCAATTTGATGATGTGTCTTTTCAAAACATTGTAAATTTACAATATTATATCAATTTTCGTGAAACAATTTTTTAAAGAAAACATTTGTTTATTGTTGTTTTCTAAATAGTGAAAGTACAAAAATACATCTTTCTACTAAATTGAAAAATCATGCCACAAAGTGTTAAACAATAAAGAAGTCATGTAATAAAACTGAAACAAAAATTAAATAAAAATAATAAAAGTTTAAGAAAAATTAAGGCTGTTACGGTGGCTTGTAGCTGCTTATATTTAATAATTGTACAATAGTATTTAATCGTGTAACAAAAATTTAAAAAAATTGCAAAAACTTAAAAAAAAATTAAGGTTGTTACTCATAGTTTATATTTGATAATCATGCAATATATATTGAGATACAAATTCATAAATAAATTTGCATTTGCAATACAGAAAAAGTTTGTCGATTGTTATTCTCTTAATACCTTCATTTTCAAACTTGCGATCAAAGACCAGTAGTTCAAAAGGATAATATTTCGTCGGAAGTGGTAGAAGTTCAAAAATGTATTTCCACAATAAAAAATTTGATGAAATTATTCATCGAAGGACTGAAGAATGGTTATGAATTAAAACATTGTATATTCCTTCAATGTAAAAAATGCGATCAGAAATTAACGTTAAATCGCGGATCCGCACCAAGGGCAAATCCCTGACAAGGTCAAAACCAGTTTGGTCATCTTCCAAAAGAAAAGCAGTCACGTTGGGGCAAGGCTTTTCCATAACCAGTTTTACTTGGCCCAGATACTGTGCTGATATATTAGTCCTCGAACCTAAATGTGCAAGATACTCAAAGTTGATACATTTTTATTTGGATTACAACCATTTTCGTTTCTTCCTTTCTACCGAGGACATTTACAAGTATATACAGCACGTTCTAGTAATTACAATACCATCGGTAAAAGGTACCTTTAAAAAAATTTGATCTTAAGAAATATTGTAGTATTTATAAATTAACACATTCAGACCTGATATTTTTGTATAGTTCAAATTACTTGCATGACAGAGCAATAATGGTGAACTTGACTATATGTATAATTTAAACCAGATCATTACCTAACCAGAAAGCTTATTATGGTACGCTTATGTCGTTTCCTAATTATTTAAATACAGCGAAATGTAAAAATAAATGCACAAAATTTTTTTATGTAAATATACTACGCTTGTTGTTAAATGAGTTTTTAATAATTTTATGTACTTCCATGTAATTTTATTTTTTCCGTCGACCACAATAAGAATCATTTCAAAATCATTATATTCCACAATTTGTACCATTGCAAATTACAAAATAATAAATGAAAGTATTGGAAAGTGTTTTCAGTAGTAACTTCTCAGAATATTTCGAACTTGTGACATCACTTAGTTTCTCTTCAAAAAAATTTGTTAAATAGAAAGTATTTATTTATTATTATTTTCTTATACTTATTACTTGCAAAAAATAATACAAAAATAATACAAAAATCAAATATGTAATATATAAAATAAAATAAATGTATGTAAATATAATATTATAAATACATATATAGAATATTTTATTTAAAAATTGAAAGAGCGATACAACAAAGGACGAGCACTTAATATTATATTCAGTATCCAATAAATAATATTTCACGCGATATCAGTTATTTAACCGAGCGTTAAATGTGATTAGTCCCTCAAACATGCTCCACTAGCTCTAATGATACAGAGTGGTGCTCCATTCAAAGATCAATTCCGAAACTTATCGACGTGAAAATATTTTAATGAGTCAAATTCAATTCATTTGTGCCTTATTATGTCAAGTGCTGGAAATTCCGGTATGACGTTGCAGAGATTGCATGACGACCTTGGATCATAAATTCCATCATACTCAAAGGGTTAAAAGGACTAGAGTGTCAGCTCGTGACCTCCTTTGCAACCACCGGTTGCTTCTATCTATCTATCCAGATGTGTATATATACACTTTGAGCCTTCGTGCTGAACTCGAGCAGCAACTTTTCAATTGAAAGAAAAAATTCCGGCTATCTTTTGAAAATGATTCAACCAGCAAGCTACAGTAGAACCACTCTTATACCAACCGAACGTACAATGAATCAGAAAACCATTGAGACAACCTGCTTTCTTGCAATTAATTTATTCAATGAGGTAGGGTAGATGGTACTATTTGTATCCATTTCAAGGATTCATGTAATTGGGGGGATACGTTTTTAGGTTGATGTTGTAACATAAATTATATTACATACATAAGTAATGTAAACTATAACATAAATAATATAGACTATAACGTAAATTATAACTTAAATTATTACATATGTTAGAACATAAATTATTACACATGTTATGACATAAATTATAACATTAACAACTATATCATAAATTTACAGCATAAAGTGCATATCATATATTGATTATATGAAAACTAACAACAAATACCAATCCTTCTTTGTTCAAATTCTTACAACTTTCTTTTACAACCTTTTCTCTTTATGTTTGTATTTTTTGACGTTGAAATTAATTTTACAGTAGTTTTTATTTACATCCTGCTTGTGGTAATTAATTATAAAAAATATTATCTTTAGATTAAGTTAAGGAACTTGACAATTTGGAAACGAAAAAATTTGAAGAGTTTAATAATTCGATGATTGAGAAATTTAGGAAGTTAGAAAGTTAGAGAAATTTGAAAATTTAGAAATTGGGACTCGAAAACTTAGAAATTCCGAAATTTGAGAATATAAGAATCTATTAATTTTTAAACTTGGAAATTTAAAAGATTAAACATTTGTAATTTATAATTTAGAAATTTCTAAATCAGAATTGAGAATTTAGTAATTTGAAGGGTTACGAATTATAATGTGTAAAATTATAGGAATTTATGAAATGTGAAAATTTTTATGTATGAAATCGTGCAAATTAACATGAGTTTCTATTATCTCACGTTCTACGTTCTACAATAATTACAAGGAATCTACTTTCCAGAAACATTATACCAACTGAATAGTGTTATTAATAATTATTACACAATTCGTTATGAAGTAAAGCACATAATGACCATAAATGGTTATACGGAAATGGTAAAAAAAATTAAACAGGTAAATTAAACACCATGATGTGAAAGTAAAAACTGATAGACAATGGTGTTCACAGAAACCCTATTTAAGAAAGTTTACAACAACACTAATTTAAGAGCATTAAATATGTATGTCGGAAATGAGACAAATAACGTAATGATCACAATTACTTTAAGCGAGTCAATAAAACTGAAATCCTAGTAATCAGTACTTTTATTTTCTGATAAATCTGGTATACCACACTAAGTTATAAAATGGTATGGATTTGCTATATAATTACATGCTATATAACGCTATAGACTTGCTATGTAATTACATGCTATATAAGGCTATGATGCTAATAAATCTAACATGCTGTATTTAGCTTTTTGTGTTAGATAAACTTTGAAATATTTAACAAGAATGTTCAAAATATGAATATCTACTTCCCCGATCACAGTCGTTTCTCTTCTATCATTTCCGGGGATAGAAATTTTACATACATTCGAAACAACTTCCGGCTTCTTACGTAGCCAATGCTAATACACTTCCATCAAGGAAATTATTAAACCAGAATACAAGTTACACCGTTGTACCTGGTTCCGTGAGTTGTTAACGTTGATACAAGAACGATTGATGACTGGTATGTGATTTATTGGCAATTCATGAATGCTTTAACACTTTGGTTACAAAACGTTCTTTTTATGACTTCCTTCTAAACTACTTTCTCAACAAAATTGCTACCATGATATTCTTCTATTCTTTCTTACTGTTTAGGACACATTTTTGGTACTTTAAGAATGTATTAAACAAAAATTGTTTCATTTATTGCTGACATTTACGACCACACTATATTTAGGGTGGGTAATATAAGTCTGGCCTACAAACTAGGTATTTCTACAGTTGCTATACCTAATGGTGGTCGATTAGATTTCTTTCTTCGGTTACTATATTTGGAAGCGTTGAATTAAGAATAAATGCTTCAGCAATTATTATAGCTGGCAGGAATCGATTTGTTATTTCTGTAACTGTACCTATAATTAAATACAAACCCTAATTTATTAATTATTAATAAAAATAATCAATTATAATATAGAATTAAAATATAATTATTGAATTATTTATACTATAATAATAACAATATATAATCTTCCGTAAAAAAAAACTATTAAACTTCCAATGCATTATCCAACATTTGTTGTACCTATAACAAAATATAAAAATTTAAGAAATAATCAAGAAATTTACTTAATTTTTCATGTCTCAAATTTTACAAAAAAAATTGTACCAACAAAATTTTAAATATAAACCTTCCAATTTTTTAAATTTTGATATTAAAATGAACAAAATTGTTTACTCTCAAAATTTTATTTAATATACATATTGATACAAATAATACTATATACTCTAATATTTCAGTTACACAAGAATATTAATTAATTTGCAATATATTTATGAATATTAGTTAATAATGTAACATTAAAATTGCATTTAAAAATTAATTTCACTCAATTATTATATTTCTGGAGGACCAACTTCTACAATTTTTTTTATTACAATAGGTTTTGTTATATATTGTTATTTTTTTTTAAATAGGTATTTCTGTGGTTATTTCTTTAAGTTTCTAATTAATATTAAATATTCCTACAGCTACTACAGTTTTAAATATCTAACAAATAACCTAAGTATTCTGGGGTCCGTTATACCTGAAAGCATTCAACAATTATGGCGAGTATTATACCTGGAAATGTCCAACAAATATTAATCCTTTGTACTGGGTTGTCCTCTCTCAGAAAATATTTTAAATCGTAAAATAAAGTCTCCGGGTGCAAAGGATTAAGTATTTCTGTGAATGGTGCAATTTTAAACAAGAATATTAAGCATTTTTGACGCTACTATTTCTAGAGATCTTTAATTAAACTTGCTAAAAATAAAGTATTACCAGTTTCCAATTGTCGATAGCAATTATTTGACATGTGTTAGCTATGTGTAACTATTTATAGACATATTGAACGATCAGTATATTGTGAATACTTTAGTATTGTCGATAAATATTGAATTTAAAATTGAAATTTTCAAATTTCCAATCTCCCGAGTTCGTAAATCTTCAGATTCCACTTTATAAAATTTTGCATGTGACTTATTAAATTTTAAAATTCTCAAATCAAAAAAATCTCAAAATTCTGTTTTTAAATTTAAAAATTGTGCAAATACTAAATTTTTAAATTCCAAATTTTCAAATGTTTAAATTCTTGAATTCTTGAATTCATAAATTCATATATACTATATTTTTTAATTTCAAATTTAATTTTGCAAGTTTTTAGTTCTGAGATTCCCAAATCCCCAAATCTTCAAGTTCCAAACTACAAAGTTTCCAAATTCCATATTCGCAAATCCTCAAATTCTCAAATTCTCCAATTCTCAAATTCTCAAATTCTCAGATCTTAAAACCCCGAACATCCAAGCCCTAAAATTCCACAATTCTCAAACACCCAAGTTTTCGAACTCTGACATCCCCAAATCACCAAATTCCAAATTTCTCAACCCTCAAATACTAAAATCCTTAAACTACAGATTCTCAGATTCATGATCCATATTTTCAATAAAATATTACAACAAATGTTTGAATTATGAACAAACATTGTGAGTCCTGTAGTATTCGAAACACATATTACATGAATCATGTGTAGTTTCCACTACATTCTATATGTGCAATTTCAATCTTTTCACCTTACAAGAGAGTGATTATTATTTTCTTTATCTTAGAATATTTGTCACTTCTATAAATATGTTTCCTGCAATATATGGTTCAACGACGTTGCACCCTACTTTGGTGAAAGGATAGCTGATTTTTCGTACGAAATTATTGCAAATGGTCGAAATATCGTTTGGTTATCATGGAAATCCTGTATATGATCAATTAAAGTCTCCATTGAAACGTTATATTATCTTTCGTCGTATCTGTAGGGGTTCACTTTCGTATCTCGTGGTACATAACCTCTTTTCTCGATCGGAACCTTTCACCGCGACAACGCTGATTCGGATTACGATACAGAGTTATATTTATGACATCACGAGGCCGATCGAGTGCAAATGAAAGTTGCAGGATTACCCTTACTCTCGCCGAGTATGAAAGTAAAACTCGTTTGTCGTGTGCGTTACGCTAACATTGATCAAAAATTCTTCGGCTCTTAAATCTCGTTTCACTTTTACTTTTTTATTATATCCAGTCGTTGGAATGTTACGAATAATCGAATTAGCAGAATGTTGCCTAACACGCCATTGCATGAGGGTGAAACACTCCACCTTCGCGTGAAATATACTGAGTGACTCAATCGGTTAGACT
This sequence comes from Megachile ligniseca, assembly GCA_945859555.1. Lineage (NCBI taxonomy): Eukaryota > Metazoa > Arthropoda > Insecta > Hymenoptera > Megachilidae > Megachile > Megachile ligniseca. The sequence goes on from OX243778.1 coordinate 3,027,158, forward strand.
GTAACTTCAAACTGATAGGATACAGAAAAAAATCTCCTTATTTATATATTTTATTGCTTTCTTTTTGTAAAATTCGAATTTCGATATGCAAAATAAAATAGTTTTCAATTATCTATTTTTGTTACGTAAATTATATACATTTTGCAAATTAAGAATAATATTTTTGTAATATTTCTTTTATTGCAAATATCTTAATTTATTTATAAGAATACAAGGTACAAGAACAAGGTAGCATCCAATTTTTACATCTGCTTTTCTAAAAATACTAAAAGTGAACATTAAATATAATACACTATTTAATTAAGTATAATATAATAAATGGTATTCATTATGTTACAAAATAGCTGAATATCAGTTTTTTCGTGTTGAAGTTCAAACAACTATAAATTTAATTAATGAATACTTTGTCGTATTAGAGATAAGATAAGCGAGTATCGTGTACAAATTACTAAAAAATTAGTATGTTATTTGAATACATTAGCGATTTTCAACATCACATGAAAACGTGAGTAAATGTAACGTAAGAACTGTCTGTAGAAAGTACAAAAATTACGGTGAGTTCGGCCAACCGTTAAATCGTTGCAATCTTGACAAAGAGTCCTTGAAAGGTTTGATTAAATTGGAACGACCCGACCCGTAATATCCAATATATTAATATTATCTAACGTTTTGCATTAAATTATATAATATTGATCTCACTTGCTATAAATAGAAAATTGATTGCTTTTAAATTGGAACATTTGATATAAATGTTAATTGTGCAAGGGGCATAGTTTGTGGACACTACTGGGTAATTTTGCAAATTCATAATTTGAAAATTCCTGAATTTCTAAATTTGTAAAATTTCAAATTACGAAAATTTTAAATCAGTAAACTTTCATATTTCTAAATGACCAAAGTCCAAAAATTCCGTATTTCTAAAAAACCGGATTTCCAAATAATTAAGTATTGAAACTACTGAATTCCTAGATCTTTTAATTTTTAATATACCAAAATTATAGCTTTTCAAATTACACAATTTATATTTCTAAATTGTTTAATTTCTCATTTTCTATATTTCTAATTCCAAATTTCCAAACTTCAATATTTCCAGATTGTATGCACCTAAATTTCTAAATTTGAACTTCACTCATTGGAAATTTAGTGCTTTAACGATTTTATATTTTTAAATTTCTAAATTTCTAAATCGCTAAATTACCAGCTCCACAAATTACAACTTTGTAAGTTGACATATTTAAAATTTCGATATTTTTATTCGTCAAACTTAAAAATACATAAATATATAAATTCGAAAATGCACACTGATACATATGAATTTTTCGATAGCCCTACAATTCGATACACCCTTATTTAGTCTTCAAGATTCTACATTTATTTGAATTTAGTTTCATAATTATTAGCTATTCGATAAAGTACAACAACTAATCTATAAAATGAAACAATTTCAAGTTTATTCCATTCATAATAAACAAAAATATATAGACGGAAGTTATACATATTTCAACGTCCAAATATTTTTGTGACTCACTGTATGTATTCATCGAGGCACGACCCTATCCGAGAATCGACGAAGTTACACGAGTCTGGCATGAGAGTTGCGAGTAACATCGAGTGGCACGTAGTACGAATTGAAGTCCCTTATTTATTTTTACAATTGAAGTGAATATTATCCGCGTACAACATTGTCATACGATCATCCAGTGATTTTAATGAACAATTTGTGACACGGTAAAGTGATAAAACGTAAACTGAAAGAGATATTCGCTTGTATATTCGAACCGGCAAAAACATAACCTTCAAACACATTACAGTCGAGTTTGGCAATTGTTGCAACGCACGTGAGGTGAGTAATAAAACATTCTCATTAATATTACAACATACGAAGAAACATTTAAAATTTCAATCGATAAATTTAAAACACAAGTCGTACGTTAATTTTGAATTGCTGGCAAGTATCTCGTTTGTGATTCTTCGAAATATAATTTTAGACCGCGAAAAAAGATACATTCGAATGCGTCCATTTGACGCAATGCAAATTTCGCCATTTTCGAAACAATCTCGAGCTCGCATCTCTTGTTAAAGCCCGCTGATCGAGTAATTGAAGGGCGGAAGTGCATCGACGGTTAAGGCGTGATTGGGCGATTGTTTTCGACCCGGAAATACGTCAATTGCAATTCTCCGGGAAAACCGCGGTTTATTGTTTCGTGCTTTATGTTCGTGAAATGTGTAACGCGTACGTGTGGCACCGGTTTGATATTATATAAATGTGAAACGAATTTATTGAATTAGATTCGATTGTGCGATTCTCTTTTTTATATTTTAAACGCTATGTATTTACACAATGGTAAAACCTAGCACACTTTGTTTCGAGTATATTTCCACCGTCATAATCTGCGCCGATATGCTTGACAACCTAGTCAGTATCGAAAAACGATTTTTATGATACGTACTCCGACTGAAATTATTTTCCGAAAAAACGATTCTGTATTTAACGAAATTTAACGTTTTTCACGAAGTCAATAATCAAAATATCAGTTAAAAATAAATGAGAAATAAGTGACATAAAAGGTGGAGAAAATTTGAACAATGTTTTGGTGCTGTTATTGATCATTAATCGTAGAGAATTTAGACGATCAATCTATGTGTATTGTCGGCATTGAAGGATTCTCAATATTTATTGACAGCGTGATATACTGACAATACATATCGATCGTGAATCTGGGAATTTGGACACATAAGGATTTATAAATCTGGGGACTTGGAAAGTTGGGAATGTGAAATTTTTAAATTTATAAAGTAGCAAATTTTGAAATTATGAAAGTGAAAATTTGCAAATTGAAAATGTGAATATTTTTGAATTGGAGAATATCGAAGTTTGAATTTTGAATTGTTAAAATTAGCGATTTGAAAATACGACGATTTAGAAATGTAGAGATTGGAAATATAAGAATTGGGGATTAGAAATTATGAAATTCGAAATTTCGGGAATTTGCGATTTGAGTATTTAAAAATTTCTAAATTTGTGAATCTGAAATTATTTTTTCTTAAAAATTTAGAAATGCAAGAATTTGCAAATTTAAAGATTCAGAAATCGGCCTACAAAAATTTGGCTTTTGGAAATTTTATAATTTAGATCAGTCTATATTTCAGATATTAACCCACATTCGTATCATTTATTACTGATATTAATGTGAATAAAATATATCTACTTAAATCAAATATTAATATTATTTTGTATTATTTCTTTCGCTTAGTGTATGTCACGGAACACAGTATTATTAAATAGTTCACTGATCCGCACTGCTCTAAAATTCTCTATTGTATTCCATCAGCTGCTAATTAATTCAGTATGACGCTTAACTGTTATAATTAACCATTATAAAAGCAGCGTATACAATCGTGCGATTATAAAACCGTTCACGTAACTTTCATTCTTAAACTTGTATTTCTTGTTTGCTTGCAGGTACGTACTGCACGTTCCATAATTCCAAAGCTTTCGCTTGTAAGAAGAAACATTAATCAATTAACGATTCTGGTAAGTACACGTGATAGAATTCTCGTAACTGAATTTTTGAAAGCATCACAGCACGGCACTGGCGTCGAACATCTTTTCGTTTTCGAGTTTTTTTTTTTGGCGAGATCCCACGGATGCCTGCTGCGGATGGTGACTAGTCGTTCGTTCGAGGAAATGGGCAAAAAATTTTAATTTCTTCAGCATGTGCGCCAGAGGTGACGGATCGGGGCGATAAACGTTACTCTCGTTATTCTTGTCAGGTTTTGGCCTCGTGTGCGTGTTCAAAGACAAAAACGATCGATTCTCTGGAACTCGATCTCCCGGGTTGTCCTTGCGCGATTGACATGCTTTTGTGTGTAGTCTGTTGCAACCATAAAAATTAGTTTCAATGAAAGACTAACTGAGATACGGCAGACTTCCATTATAACAGTCCATGAAAATACAAATTTTTATAGTAAAAGTAGACTAAATATATATTTCACATTACGAATATAATGTACTTTGATTACCTATATTCTCTTACACATTTGTGTTAATTTGCTTTAATTTCGTTCTTGAGAGATGAAATAGAATGAATAAGAAATCTTTTACACGTTGAAATTACCATACTTTTCAAAATAACGATTATTTGAAATTTTTTGAAGTGCTTAAAAACTGAAATAAGTCCAGTTTTAAATATTGCTGAAGTTGTAAAGTATTTATTGAAAAAAAATTTTTAAATGCGATCCTCACTGGAATACGTAATGCGCATGCGCATAGCATATGCAGCACATGCGCATTAAGAATTAAAACTCGATTAATAGCAATTTTTTGGTACTTGATGGAATTAAAAGTAATCATTATTTTAAGAAATATAACGATTTCAATATATTAATAAAAGCTTCCTCTCTACTATTTTTTTCTTTTAAAAACTTAATATTTTCTTTAATGAATTTAATGTTTTTTTTTATATCTATCATTATAAATGAGAAATATAATTTTGATATTGTTTATGTACACTTTAATATAATAGATATTTATCAATTTAATTTTTTAGGCCTTGAAAATGAAAATTTAGACAAACTTTTAGCGTCTCACAGTATTAATTACTAAAGTCAGTCATTTATTAATGTATTTAAGTTGAGATATAATAAAAATTTAAGTAGCTAACAAAAATAAAATACCATTAATATATGAATTAATATATTAATGTATAAATTTTTATTAGTATCAAAAAGAAGTTTATTCAAATTTAAAAATGATTAAATAGTTATTCTTATTCTTGTTTTTTTCATCATCTTCAAAATTGTGAACCAAATCTATAATATGACTTGACCATCAATTTCATTTTTATATTATAGCAAATCATATTAATATTTCATCAGTCAATTACACAGTGTTTTCTCAAAAGACTATTGGCGTTAGATCATTGTTTATTTTCAGCACTTGATATATTGGTTTTACTGATTCGCATAAATCAATATTTCATCCTTTTTTGCGCACGACTCTATGTATAGCTTCTGAAATAATTTGTATAATTTTGGTATAAATATAAACATCAAATACGAGGAATATAATAAATAAAATAATATTAATATTTTGACTTTTTTGTATAAACATTATAAATAGTTCTGGTGTTAAAAATGAAAAATTTTGAGGTTAATTTTAAACTCCACAAATATCCTGCAGAACAAAGTAGGTTTTAATTTACGATGAACATAGTGACTTTTCAGATTAACTCAAATATAAACATGACGGATTTTAATAATACTTACGACTCAATTTATATTTTCAAACGATTGCAGATAATTTTGAATTTAGTTTCTAATATAGTAAAATTAAGGTTATAAATAAAATTACAGTAAATATCACAATTTTTTCTTAACAATGATCATAGGTAATTTTTATAAAAGTTTCTAAAATTTGTTTACTTTTTATTCAGTACAGAATTGTATTGATATTTAAAAATGCAAATATTTCTTGTAAACCTGTTCGAAGTGATATATAAAACAAAAAGAAAGTGCCATAAAAAACTGAGATATTGTAATGATATAGTTAACTAAATTAGGTTATTTTCAAATTACGTAAAATTTGTCCAATGGCAATTGCACAAGAAATTGTAAGCGAACGACGGAGCAGTAAAGCGTTATAACCTTGGCTTGTTTTCACCGTCAGAAAAATCGTCAAAGCGACACGGCCACTCTCACTCTCACTACCGGTAGTCCCACTTCCTTTTTATCTCTTTTTCTTATGCCTCTTCTTCGCAAGCATAACAGCCTTGACAGCTGGGAAATAAACTTATATACCTATTTAACCGTCCATACGGAACGGTTGTGCGATCAGTGAAATTGCAATTGATTGGAACGTCCTGGAAGAATGACTATCAAAATAACATTTCCTATAAAAAAGTCCATCCGTCTATAAACTCGCCATTTGTTCTTACAACACGAATCAAATTTTGTACAACTTTTTCTTACAAATATTATTCATTAACTTTTGGGTTGTTAAGGTGGGGTTACTCGGGGATACCAATATACTTTTTTTATACCATTCGGTGACGGAGGAAATTATATTACTAGGGATTTTTGTGTATGTCTTCTTAGATGTTTCGAGAAGTCAAAACAGATTTTTAAAAAATTGTTAAATGATTTTGGAAATTTGTAAATTTGAAAATTGAAATTTAGACAATTTAAGAAATTTGGAAATTTGGAATTTGAAAATATGATTTCAAGAATTTGGGTATTTGAGAACTTGTGTTTTTAAGTTTTTAAATGTGAAGATTTATAAATTCAGGAATTTAAAAATTTGGAAAACAGATTATCAAAAATGTAAGAATCCAAAAATATGGGGATTTAGAAATATTAACACGTCAAATTTCGTTGCGATAATTATACATAATTAATTATGCACCATACGATATCTCAATAAACAATACAAACCATTTTATAACTCTCGAAATAATAACTTAAAAAATTATCCTTTGCAAACTGTAAAAAATAATGAAAATGTTTTTAACCATATGTATAAAATGAACTTTTATCTACAACTGTAGGTATTACAATGTAAAAGAGAAACAAAATGGCAACCCAAGAATTAAAATGGATGAACTTTTGCAGTACTTTGCCATTCCACCTTCTACGATGCCATGTTATCTTTTCTTTTACATCTTAATACCTGAAATTGTAGACAAAACTTCATTATATGAATGCAAACGGAGATATCTTTTTTATTTTAAATACGCTTCGAAGAAAACCATGTTTGAAGTTACGTAAGGGCTCCAAAGTGACCTAACCTCTTAAATGATCGCCATTAACCTATTTTACCTTACTAAAAATTTTACTTTTCGTAATTATCATCGTTTCTCTTGTAGACTCTTCGTTGTTGGTCGATTGTCTCGTTAACGCCTTACATATATCACTATAACACATTACATACATCGATCTCGGAGTCGTTATCGGTAGATAAAATCAATGGTTAAATAAGTTACCCGAAAGGACGGACTTAATCATCGTACAAATTTAACAAACCGGATTTTAACTCGTAAAATATACCTGGCAAAATGGCGACAGGTCACAGCCAGTATCCTCTCGTTATTATAATATAAAACCCGAAGTGCCATAGCGTTCTAAATTTCGTATTAAATTATTACTATATTTTTAATTATACTTTAATATTACTAAACTTTCTTAATTGCTCATTCATCAAGTTTTTATACGATCATACTTTTAGAACAATTTTTTAATAGAGATATAAAAGTAATTGGAATTTAATAATCACATTTCGAAAATCTTGTGATATATATTAATGTATAGTTCACAATTATGGTCGTATAATATGGATTATGTAATATATTGTATTTTAAATACATCTTTCCGGTTTTAATTTTGGTTATCTCGAGATGTGAATATTAATCTAGAAAAAATTGAGTTCATAAAAAATTGTTGATTTGTCGTAACAATATCTTATATTGTATGCATACATAGTATACTGCGTTTAAATATAAAAGAAAGTGAACTTACATCACTTTCAAAATAAATGGTCCATTTAACACCGAAGAGATTACTAAATGTAACCACACGACTATAACATAAAAAAGTGCATTTTATTTAATTACATGGTAAAAATGCATACAGTCTTTCGCGACAAAGATGCCATATTAACATGTTACTAATATGTTAGTAAAATTAACATGTTAAATGTGTTTCGAAATTGTCTCGATGTCCTCTACAATATGGTAAAAAGAAAAATGTGTTCCTATTTTTAAAACAGGTGACCTCGATTTCACCAAGAAAACAAACTGTTTTAGAAATTCCTTTTACTGATAACCATTGTACACTTCATACCCTGAAACTTTTATTCTAAACTTCTTTTGTCCGATGGCTGCAAGTGGGTGAAAAATCGTACGTCGCGTTAGGGCGCGTCTACATTATGTCAATGTTAGTAGCCTTGCCAATAGGTAGACAAATTTTTGCGTTTTTTGTTTTCCTTGTATTAGGTCTGTCGTTGGAAAGAGAAGGTTAGAAAGGAAAGTAGCAATTTTCTTTACAAAATCTTCAAATCCCTACATTTCTAAATTTCTAGACCTACAAATAGCTAACTTCCCAAAATTTCTAGATTCACAAGTTTTTAAATCGTGAAATCCCTATATCCCCAAATCTCTAAACTCCCAAATAGCTGAATTCCCAAAATCCCGGGTACTCAAATTCCTAAATCCTGAAAACCCTATATCTCCAAATCAATAGATTCCCCAAAATAGCTGAATTTTCAAAGCCCCAGGTTCCAAAATTCTTAAATCTTAAAATCCTCAAATCTCTACATTCATAAATCCCTGCATCCTCAAATCTCTACATCTCCAAATCTCTATATCCCCAAATCCATACATTCCCAAATTACTACATCCCCAAATCCCTACATCCCCGAATCTCTACATCCCCAAATCTATACATTTCCAAATCCTTACATGCTTAAATCCCTACACCCCCAATTAGCTAAATTCCCAATTTCCTAAATCCTAAAATGCCTACATCCCCAAATGCTTAAATTCCCAAAATCTCAAATCCTAAAATCTTCAAGTCTCCAAATCCTGAAATCAAGAATCCCCAAATCTCTAGATTTCCACATCTCCCATCCTGAAATTCTTAAAAATTCCTGAAAAAGAATGGTTTCCTTCCTTTCTTGCTTTCTTTTTCCCACGATACACCTGGTGCAGGCAGAGCAAAAAACGCAAGAATTCTACCTACTGGCAAGGCTACTGACGTCAGTTGCTGGTATAATGTGGACGTTCCCTTAGAACACCCCATATATTTCAAATATTGTGTTTAATGAATTTAAAATGCAGTATATTATATATGTATATAACATAATGCATTGTTACAAAAAATCAATGAACTTGTAATATTTCAACTTCTTTTGTATCCTAAGAGATTAGTATCAAACCGTCCAAAGCTCCGGAACGAAAACTGGAAAAATGGCAACCTTGGTCGTAACATTCATTACCTGGAAAATTTGTCCTTCAAGAATAAATGCACTTCGGAATTCCCCAAACCCAAGATATCAATGTACAATTATTTTAACGCGGTCATAAATGAAATGGGTGTGTAAGACTGCTGTAAAATATGTTGATTTATTAGGGGACAATATAACGTCGCCAATTGTAGTAGGTAGAAAGGTGCGTTTAGGGTATGTAAGTAATTAACCATGAGATAGGGGACTGGCCGGCTACTTTCTTTTTTCTGTACACAAGTTTATTGCTGGGATTTTTGAAGGGAAAATGAGAATTTATTTTCTACCTGTATTTTTAATCGAATTTAAGGAAATGGAAGGAGTGGTCGAACGCAGTAAAATATTCGTAATCGTGGATTCTATGTAAACGGTTTCAATGATTTCGATTTTGATTGGAACCTTTTTAATTTTAGAATTTTTGAAATTTGAAGATTTGGAGATTTGAGTGTTTGGAAATTTATAGATCTTAAAATTTCATAACTTGGAAATGTAGAATTTTAAGATTTGAAAATTTAACAACTTCTAAATTTAAGGATCTGAAAATTTAGCCATTTATGGATTAGAAAATTCGATAATTTGAAAATGTAGATATGTAAGAATTTAATAATTTGACAATATGACAGTTTGATACATTGAAAATTTATAAATTTAAGAATTTGATCATTTGTGATTTGAAAATTTAAGAATTTGAAAATTTGCACTGTAAAATATGAAAGTTGGAAATTTGAGAATTTTGAAAATACCAGCATTTAAAGTTTTGAAAATCAAACAATTTTATAACGTTTGAAATTTGCAAACTTGTTTAAAAATTTGAAACTTCAAAGATTTGAAATTTATAATTCGTGTATGTTTATAACGTCTATAAATTTCAAGAAAACTTGTAATTTACAGTTCCCTTTGTTTGTACATCCACGCAGTTGCAACAATATATTTCTTTGTATTGCACATCGTAATTATATTAGGTCGTTCCATAAATTCATGTTACTTCGGTAGAAAAAGAATCATGGGTACAGTGACCATTTATTTTCACGGGAAACTCAGTACATTCAGTACGATGTAAAGATTGATAATAAATAACTCGAAACCAATGTTTATGTGCAGCCTTTTCGTACAATCAACAAAATATGAACAAGGCAATTTAAATTCATATCGGTATTTTATTGAAAAATAATTTCCATAATCAAGAATTCACTTTAACCCTTTGTTGCAGTCTCTTTTAAATATGTTGCATAAATAAATAGTCTTTGAATTGCATTTACCCCGTTAAATGAAAATTTTAATTGAAATTTTACAGTAAATTAAATTATCGAGAATGTTTCTCGTTTCTTGTAATTACAAATTTATTTGCAAATCTACAATATTACATTATTTTTCTTTTTATACATTTTTTTAGTAATATATGTTTATTGTTATTTTGTCGTTGGCATTATTTGCGAGAATTTAATAGTATAGAATTTAATAGTAATGTAACTTAAAAAATTAGTATCAAATATTGATTAATCAAATATATCAAATAAATTGACATCAAATATCAGTTTAATATTTCTTAACCCGTACAAACACTTAAATATCAATTACATTAATGCTATACGGATAAAATCAATAATTTTTCTAATAATTATTCTAATCACATAATTAGAATAATAGTTAGCGAATAATTATTCTAATCACAGTTAAAGTAAAGAACATCATTTCAGGTAAAATATTTATGACGAGAAAATAGGAAGGCACAAGAAACGAATGCTGTTTTCTCATAATATACCAGAACCAATATTTTAATATGGATATCAATGTTCCGCCAACACGGAAGGAGTTTGTTAGATAACCTAATACTTTGTTCATTTCGTTTTAATACGCCTTCAACACGTGAGAAGGCAATCTTGAAATAATAAATTCCCCATCGATGTGTTCCCAAGCGGAATAAGTCAAAGGTTTCTATGCACAGAAGTAACGACTGAAAGTGTGAAACTTCAGTAATTACCGGCCAGTCAAACGGTACTTTTATTGCTTCTCTCTTTCGTTTCTATGCACACAACGTTTTTCAACTTTTCGCTATGGGAATAATAGGTAACTTGAATGTACGAACCGAGTGAGAAGGGTTTATAGCAACGTTAGAGTTAACGGTACGTGCACCCTCGTGTTCACATTTCATACCTAACAGTTCAATAGATTCAGGATTAAAAGCAACTTCTATACTATATTACAAGTTAGCTGCGCATAACTTTCACGTGCTAACGTTTAGGAAGTGTTATATTTTTTCTAAATTGCTGTTCAGTGGCTCCGAATATACAATTACAGTTTGATCTTTTATCTAGCCCGAATTAAATTAGTAGTTTAAAATGTGATACTTTGATACTCTAACCTTCTGGCAGAAGGTTACTAACGAAGGTTATTTAACGAAATTATACACATCGTCTGTGTAATTTGGTCAGAAAGTTGCAAACTTATATTCAAGATACACTGCAACGTGTTATCAAATTACACGTTGTAATCGAATATGCATACTTAATGTTCAAACTTATATTGTTATGAAAAATATTGAGAAAGAACTGATTAATTCTGTAATAAATCGGTAATAGATTAATGGGTATAAATAATAACAAAAAATAGAAAATTAGATGCGAACGGATTTTCAATAATTATTGTATGATGCGTTTAGAGCAAAATTTTCAATTTTGAAAATCACTGGAGAAATTGCAAGGTTGTAGTATTTGTTTAAGGCAAATAAGTAATTATACAGTTGACAAAATGAAATATAAATTACATTTAATATTTATGTTAAGGTGATTGATTTATAAATTATATCACGTATTGGAGGGAAACATAAGATCAACCACTCGGATAAATTTTACAAAAATCTTTTAAGTCAAATGCTTACTATTTATTCATACATTGCAATATTTTAATGAAACGCTGTAAATCGATGTTTCTTGTCTTTGCAGACTTTACACTTTACACTATTTAACGATTCTAATATATCGTTTATTAATTATTAATTCACTTCTAGTTTACTGATTCGTGGGTGACGAATTTGAAGATGCTGGTGAAATTATGTGTACTACATTATTCAAAATTGAATTTATTATTTAAGGTATTTTGTTAATTTTCAAAGATTACTGTAGCTTTTCAGTTGCTTGTGTTATAAAATATAATACTTCACTATGATTCCATATTAATAATTAAGTGCTAAATTACACTGCAAAATTTGATAATTTGTTTTTTATTATCAACTATTTTATTCTCACGAAATATTAAGTTTATCGTCTTTTTATACATATAGGGTGTCTCAGTACTTATTGTATAAGTGAAAAGAAGTTCTATGTATAAAATTTCATATTCCATGCGATCTAAAGTTTAGTTTCATTTTTGAGAAAATTAAATTTAAATATTCTTCAAAACATTTGATACTAAGGGAAGTGATAATTTAAACAATTCCTTGGTTAATTCAACAATTATGGATATTATATATCCATAATGGATATTATCTGATACATCCATTAATTAGTTATTATTATCTCTGAACCCTATTAGTCAGTGCTTTTTATGATGTTACTTATTATTGTATTAAAAATTCGAGTAAGCTTTATCACATTTAAATCGTGAGTGACCTAGTTATTCACTGCTACAATATTAAAATAAGTAAAGAAACTTGAAATGTAATATGTATTTTACATTCATCGACCTTTAAATATGCAAATTATAATTGAACTTAAATTTCTAGTTAAAATTTACACAAAATTCGAGTAAGGTTTATCACACTTTCACCCTGAGTGCGTCACGGGTGAAACTGGTCGAAACTAATTATTCACTAGTGCAATATTAAAACAAGTACATAAAGTTAAAATATTATGTCTGTTTTATCATAAGCGGCCGTTGACTATGCAAATTATAACTGGACTTAAGCTTCAAATTGTAGCATTAACAAAATTTGAGTAAGGTTTATCACATTTTAACCCTGGGTGTGTCACGGGTGAAACTGTTCAGAACTAATTATTGACTACTACAGTATCAAAATAAATACAAAAATTAAAAATATTATGTCTGTCTCGTCTTGAGGGACCGTTGACTATGCAAATTATAACTTAAGTTTTAAATTGGATTATATACAAAATGTTAGTAAGATTTATAACATTTAAACCGTGAATCCGTCACGAGTCAGACTTGTCAAAGTATAGCAAGGGATAAAATTGAAAGAACACCCGATATAAGGAACGCAGACGGCTCTTGGCCCACGGGCCGGGAGGCCAGCTGCTTCTTTAACGAAAAAGTACAAGTCAGCTGTTTTCCGGCGTGGCACACGCCGACACGATTGCTCGGCTCCAGACATCCCAATCGATGAGAAAGCCCACCAAAGGGATGACTGGAGTGTATCGTTGATCGAAGAATCAAGAGGAAGAGAGAACGTTTGAAAGATCAATGAGTTGCCTGATCGTCGATTTCGATATGGTTTAGCTTTGAACATAAGGACCAGGAACACATTAATATCACGTCACTTGGAATTACGTGACTATATGCAGTCCGAATAACACGTAAAAACGGACAGCACGAAAAAATTCCATATGTGGAAAAGTTTTCCTTATAAAAAAATAAGGAATTTGTTGATTTTAGTCTTAAAAAGAGTCAAGTTTCAACATTCACTGCGTTCCTGTGATTTTATGGCAATATTTTCTGTCGACGCAAACTATTGTACTTCACCACACTTCGGTCGATATACAAGATTTTTAAATGATGATTATAATTTATGGATATGACGTGGTGGAATGATTGTCCGGCAAGGTACACAGATCTTTACACCCTTGGACTTTTATTTATGAGAATACATTAAAGAAAAGGTACACACTAAAGATGTCGAAAGTGAGGTGCAATTAGTGTAAGCAATTAATTACGCATTCAAGGAACTGCGAAGTCACAACACGTTACCGAGGGTACGTGCTTCGGTAATTTAGACGGGTATAACTATGCGTTCTACAACGGGGACAATTTCAGCAATTTTGCAACTGAAAAGGTAAAATTCTTTCTATTGAAAATTTTCTTCCTGTTTTTCTTACAAGCCAATAGCGTTCGCGTGCTGTGTAGACATTGTTTAAAGACATAGTACGCGTTTACGTTGCTCGACAGAAGATATTGACATAACAGCAAAGGAACGCGATTCTTCAAACTTGGTTTTCTTGAAGACGAAGTTGAAAATAAAAAAGTAATACCAAACATTTCTTGATAAAGAAAGTTAAAAGACTATAAAAATTAATCAATCCATAAGCAACATTTAATAATAAATATACTATATAATTTAGATGTGACGATTCTTTGAAATATGTGTTCGTATTAATAAAGATTAGTGAAAATAAAATGTTTCGTTCTTTATAAAATTATATTTTTTTTAAATATCAATGTGACTGTTTTTATCGTTGAAATTCTCGGAATACTTGATTTTTTTGAAAGTTCTCTGAACACCCTGTTGATACGTCTAACTATAGCCGAAATACCGTTAGATACGTTCCGTAGGTCTAGGTCACAATTGACCCAGCTCTCTCATCAGCCGAGGGTTAATAAAAAGAAAAAGGGACTAAGTACTTTCGGCAAAGTAAAGTTCCATGTTTAATTACAGAACGTTGAATTTATTTTCATCAGAAAATATTATATTATTCTACTACATATTTTTTTACATCATTTTTATTATGAAATATTTCATTAAAACTCGTGAGGTAATGAAGATGTATTGTGACAGTCAAGTTTAAAAGTTAGGAAATTAGTAAATATAACAACTAAGGTAATCTCAGTCAGAAATTTTTATTATAAAATACTCATATAATTTTTAATATTATACCGATGCAAAGTATGCGAAACAGCAGTATTAAATTAAGCAACAAGTAAATGTTTTCCTCGGCAATGGCAAATATTTTCCTTGTTAATGGATGCAAATTATTAAAAGCGGAGCGCACTCACGATTTTCTTAAATTTTAATATTTATTATTTTTAGTAATACTTTTAATATAAGATGAACCTTCTTCGTCTCGTTTTTCGAGTAATTCATGTTGCATCCTTCTATAATCCTTCAGTTTTAAAGGAAATTTAAAATACCGCTTTCCTGTTATAACTTAAAGTGGTACTTTCAGCAAATGCTTTTCCAATACCATTCAAAATCCATTAAATGTTATGATTTTAAATGCACTCATCTCCGGTTTGGTACAGTTAACATTTCTGAAATTTCGCTAAGAGATGTCACTATTTGTATTCACATATTTAAATTGAAAAAGAATGTTATAATATATGTAGCATATATACAATTTTAATGAATCTTTAAAATGATTAAGAGACAAGAGGTTTTGTTTCGGCTTAAGATGGTTGCATTACGAACTCACTACACATATTATAAATCATATATTATATGTAGTATAATGTATCATATGAATTATAACATATGTAGTGGATTTACCATGCAATCACCTTAAGCTGGAACAAAAAAATTGTATGAAAATTATTAAATATTTCAGTCTGAAAGTAAATATATAACATTTTTGAAAAATCAATCCTGATGTTCCTGTAGTTTTTCAATAACGAGTACTTGCGTCATTCACGTTTCTTATCAGGGAATGTCAATAAATGGCCAGGAACATATGTTCATACTGGAAACGCCTGGATCATCGTTCTATACATTCTTCACAATTTAAAATTATCGCTAATGTACATTTTATTTAATGTGTGTAACGTATAAAGATGTATCGATCATGTATACTAACTATGATGTACAGTCACTCACGAAAGTATTCGTATACCCCTTTAAAAATTTACTTTCATTAAAATAAACAATAATTTTATGTGATAACATGTTATGTTTTGTCAAAATGTGTTTATTATTCTATAGAAATTTTTATTTATTATTTATCCATTTCTATCTTTCCAGATCTTAATATTTTCACTTTCGATATTTTCCAAATTTTTCTATTAACAATTTGTATATTTCTAAATATCTATGTATCTAAATTTCTATATTTCCAATTTCTATTTTCTAAAATCTCTATATTCCCTAATCTGTATATTTTCAAATTTCTGTATTTCTAATTTCTACATTCTCTAAATATCTATATCCCCAAATTTTTATGTTTCCAAAATATTTACATATTTCAGTGTTTCCAATTTCTGCATTCTTCGTCTCTTTATTCCCAATTCCTAAATTTCTATATCTGCAAATGCGTATACCCCCAAATTTCTGATATATTTATACTATTTTCCTCAGTAGAAAGTTTTAACATTAATTATATAAATTTCGTTTAACTTTCAGAACGTGTCTTTAGTTTGACTCGCTCACTAAAGTTGAATCGAAGTTTCAACACTCTTAGGGTTAATATTCGTTTTATAATTCAATTCCACTTCATACAGGGTGCTTCAATATTGATGCTGCAAGTGAGAAGTTCTATGAGAAAGAAATCGATATGAAGTAAGGTTTATTCATGGTACGGTTTCATCTCTGAGAAAATTAAATGTGACCATAAATTTTATTTGAATTTCGAAGGGTTTCCTTTAATTTGACTCGATAGCTCTAGGTAAATCGACGTTTCAACACATGTAGAGTTAATATTGGTTTTATAATTCGATTTGTTGGTAGTTTCTGATCAACCGATCATTGAGAACCCCTGGGCTTTGTATTCGCTTGGCCGGAACGAAACGGAACGTAACCGACCAGAGAAAATACACAGGGTACGTTGGTTGCATGTAACGTCTCCGAGTCTGGGAGCAGGTGCTCCTTGTTGGGTCGGTTGTGGTTCAGGACCGTCGTATTTCCTTTGGCAGCCTTAAAAATTTCGTAAACCTTTTCATCGTGTCGTCGACGACCAATGTCGAAGAAAACGTTAATAATTCGCCTCGCAAGAATACCTCAGCCTATACAGGGTGCTCAGAAAGTTAAGGGTGCTATTCCAAATATCTTTATATCTTTGTTTATTTATTATTTTAATGATACTTTTATTCTAATTTCTTACTCCTTAATAATCATATTTTTTAATAAAAGTTTTTTTTTTAGAATATTATGTTTGAACTTATTTTATCTACGGGGTGGGTAGGAAGAAATATTAAATTCATATTCAATTTCTTTTCTATTTCACAGGTATTGTGTACATCGAGAATTTGTAAAAAATTCTCTAACTTGAAAAGTATAAATATAAAGTTCGTATAAATTTAAGAGAACATTGCTTTCATAAATTTCGAATGATAAAATGGTAACGCGTTTGCAAAATTTCATAAATAAAAAGTAATAAATTGATAAGGAAGAACGCTTGGGGGGATAATATTTTCATTCTTATTCGAACGTTTCATTTCAATTTGGTTGTCAAAAAAACATTTATGTATGGTATTCTGGAGTGAAAACGATACAAATTTTTTATTTATGTCCAGAAAATGTGTTTGTATAAAATAACAATAACATTTTCTACATGCACCTGTAGAAAATGTGCAATGTATCGTTTTAAAATACTTTAGGTATTCTATATGTATATTTTTCCTGTGTATTATATAATAATTCATAAATTAAAACTAAATTTACAAAGTTTAGGTTTACAAATTTTCACACTTACAATGTTAGAAATTACAAATTATCAAGTTTAAGAATTTCACATTTTCAAATTCAAGAATTTCAAATTTGGAAATTTCCTATTTATAAACGTTCAAATTTTAAAATTTAAGACCAGAGGTTTAGAAATTTTCTAGATGAAAGCAGATCCATTTATATGACCCTCCTTATTCAAAGCCAAATAGTTCACAGCTGCACTTCGAGCAATAAAGTTCGAGATATTTCATTGCATTCATAACAGTGACACTAGAAATAATCGTTTCATATTCTGTTAAAAGCTTCGTAGTTGAAAACGTTTTGGAACTTTACAATTAATGATGTTATTTCTCATGTTCAATTAGGACCTTTTTGTTTACCGAAGAAAGTTCTATACGTCCTGAACTCTGACCTGAATTTTTTCAACACCCCGTACATGCATACACTATAAGAAAGTGTAATGTACCGAAGTAAACTAGTATAGAGTTCTGAAATATTAAAAACGTACGTGGAAGTAAAGTGGTGCAAAGTGGAATAAATGTGACGGTAATTTGTACGAGGGAATAAGCTGTTAGTTGCGATAACCGTTCTCCGTAAAGTAGAATAGAATATCTTTGTGTATATAACGGAAGAAGTATGTAAAGTTGAAGCACGTGAAATGTAGAACTATAGCGTACACACGAACATAAATTATGTTCGTAACAACATAAATGAAGACATTTTCGAAGAATAAAGAAGAATCTGTGGTCGTTGACACGGTAATTTCGCTTGTACTAAATTTTCATACGTAGAAATTCTGACACAATTTCATGACATGAAAGTATTTCAAAGTAACGCTTGTGGCATATCATCGTAAAGCTTAAAGTTGGAGTAAAACAACTGTGCAAAGCATTCGTGAATGTTTCCGACACGAAACAATTAACATTTGCAGCAAACAGTATTATGGTATTACGTATCAGTTATCAAATTTAATAAGTCGGACATAATTTCATGACATAAAAGTATGTCAAAATAACGCTTGTGATATATCAATGTAAAGTTTAAAGTTCAAATAAAACAGCTGTGCAAAGCTTTCATGAATATTTACGTTACAAAATAATTAATGATCATTTACAACAAACAGTATTATGGTATTGCATATCGACTGTAAAATTTTGAAAAAGTCTGACACAATTTCATGACATAAAAGTATCTCAAAATAGCACTTATGGCATATGAATTTAAAGCTTGAAATTTCATAGAAATAACTGTGTAAATGGTCCGTTGATATTACTAATACTAAATGACTGATCAGTATTTGAAGCAAACAATGAATCGCAGTGAAATTTGCTTACTGTTTCTCTGCAAATGGTACGATTTGATGACATAATTGCGATATAGCACTTATGTAATCATGGAAACGTTTATGTAATCATTTTCCTTAAACTTCAAGCTTCAAATTGATGTGCCACAAGTGATACTTCGAGATACTTTTGTGTCATCAAATTGTACCACTTGTGCAGGAACATTATGCAAATTTTCTTGTGGTTCGTTGTTTGCTGTAATGAATAATGAGCCACTTTGTATTAGAAATATCGACTATATGTTTATATAATTATTTTATACTTAGCTGTCATACTTCCTATGTTTCAAATCTATCTAAACCTCTCAAGTTTAAATTTTCCTCGCAAAAAATGAAAAAACATTTTAGTATGCACTTTATTATTAATATCATAATTTTGTATGCTTAAAATATCTTTTCAGAAAAGAAGATAACCTTCAATTTTGTACGTCAACGAAGAAAAACATTGTTGGATGTTTGTTATGATTTTCTAAATCAGTGTAAACACATTCCATGAATATTTTACTTTCATTTTTTAAAAGTAGACTACTCGCGATTAAACGTTCTTAGAACAAATTAAAGCTTTAATTCATTTTTATAACGTTATTCCTCGCATTTATTAGCTCGTATAATCTCCCTTCTTGTTATAATTTAATTTCCATTTGCGTGTTTCATTTAATTAAATTCATAGCTGATAAAATATTTCTTCGCGAATCAGTTCAACGGTCTGCGTTTTAATTCTGGAATAAATTGAATCATTTTTCTACGTATTAATTAAATTGAATATATGACATGATCCTATACTATTAACATTGCAGATTAACAACTCCTTTGTTTTGCTAATGTTAAATAACCAATTCCGAAATTTTAATCTAACATAGCCTAACCAAACTAAATTTATCTTAACTACAGTCAAATTTATCCTAACGCACTCTTTAGTCTTTTTAGGGTTTAATGATGTAACTACAAATCACTGTCAATATTCCTGTAAAAAAAGTAACATACGAATTATAAAAATTGTAATTGAATATAAGAATGTACTTATGAAGATTGTAAGGAGTTTAAAAAAATGTTATATTTATTTTATTCAGATAAATGAGACGTGACAAATGTTTGGTTATTAGTTTCAACGTTATTATTACTTGTATTTGAAGTGATACGTGTATACAAACAGTTTCAGGATCATTTACCGCGATGTCGCTTTAGTGACTATTCGTGTAATTTGAATACGCGATAATTAAGCGAAAGAGATGGTGTTCTGCTCTCAATGAAATTAAAAAGCATACATTTCAAATATTAACTAGAAAAGCGTTCGCTCGTTAGAGCAGATTTATAACGCGTGACTACACTACGCGTGACGATATAACTATTACCATATAACAGTAAGATAATAAGATCCAAAACTTGTAATGGAACTTGATCTAATCTCATCGATAAATTTACCATCTAAATTTAATAATTATTCTTAGAAGTTAGATTAAATTAGGTTTGAAATTTAAACACGAATGAACAGATATAAACAATAAGTATTAGGTCGTTTGATACATATTGAAATTTACACAAAAATAAATAAATTTCTGTGCTTTAATTGATACCAGTTATGTTTCATTGTAATCGTTTGTTTCAATCGAGGTTCCGAAATTTTGAATTACCTTATTGGGAATTAAACAGTTAAATTATAGTCGGGAATTTAATGTCTCTCAATTGGGGATTAAAATGCATTCGTTAATTAAATGTTTTGATTGAAAATTGTATTTTAATTTTCAATTCAAACTTATCCTATTAAAAATTGAAAGTTACTTTAATGAACGATTAGCTTTCAATCCTTGATTGAAACTTCTTCTGATTATAAATACAGTTTTTTAATTCTAACCTAAAAATATTGTTTTTTTTTATTTAATCGTATGTATTCTAACATTAATATTTAATTGTTGACAGTCAGTTACTAATAACTGATAAAGCTCTGAATTAAAATTATCTTTCAATCTTTACTTTAGCAAGTTCTAATTAAAAATTTAATTTAATTTTCAGTTAGGAAATCGATCGATCAATTTTTAATGTATAATATATGTATTTAACCGACTAATATGTCTACACATTGGTCTGAAAAGACAGACGTTATTGTAACACGAATATTTTATCTAATCATTTTACTATTTTATTATCGCAGTACTTTTCTGTTCTACTGCTTTATTGTTCTATTATGTTCCTGTTTCATTGTTCCGTTACACTTCTGTATTATTGTACCATTATTCAAATATTTTACATTATATACAACTATTATATTATAATATTACTGTTTTGCTATTTGACTATATTTCTATCCCTTTCTCTCACTGCTTTGCTCTTCTATTGTAACTACTGTACTATTATATTACTATATTACTAGTGTATTTAAGTAAATAATACTTGTCTACCTGCATTTTCTTTTAAAGGCACAGGTGTTATACAAACATTTTATTATTTTAATCTTTTACTACTTTGCTATTGTAGTATTGTACCCTTTTACTATTTTACCGTGATTGCGTTTTACCATTTTTGTCATTTTATTATTCTATTATTTTCCATTTTATCATTTTACTATTTTATTATTTCACCACTCTGACATTTTACCATTTTATCATTTTACTGTTCCATTATTGTACTATTTAATTATTTCATTATTATATTGTTTCCCCAGACTACTATTCTATTCTTTCGCTCTTCACTATTCCATTATTCCACTCTTTTACCATTCTATATAAGCAAAAGGATTTTTGATCTTATAAAAAAAATTGCAATTAAAAATTAAACATTAATCGTTAGTAAGCGCTCAGTTAAATAAAAAAGATAATCGGCCATTAGTAATCCTGTGCTTAACGATATTATCGATATATCATTAAGTATCAACAAGCTATCGATAATTCATCGCTAGTCGATGGCAACAGCCAGCAGCGAACGGTGATAGCTATAGCCGACCGTAGACAGCTATAAACGTAATCGATAACATTTAAAAAATCATACAGCAGCAGTCATCCAATTGCAGTGAAACCGAACGATTAACTTCCAAACGATTTCTTCGAATTCACGCATCGGTTAGAATATAGCGAGCCGCCATTGGTAGGGCGACGCTCGAGGGAGAAGTATCGTGAGGGTGCAGAGGATGCCGGATGGCATCCCGAAGGGCGACACGAGGGGAATAGTAACCAGTGGTGGTGGTTACGTTTGTATATCCCCCCCACCGAGTCGGTTGCGACGAGGAGGGACGCCGCCGACGCCACCGACGCCGCCGACGCCGTCGCCATCACCACCACCGCAGCCATCGTCACCGACGTCAGGACACCGTGTGTGAATTCACTTTCCACCGTCGTCTCTATCTCTCAGTTACCAACAGACCGTGCGATCGTTCGCATCGGAGACTTTGCGAAGCAGGAACGAGAGAAAGAGAACTCGATATATGTGTATGAATGCGCGCGAGAGAGAGAGCGAGATAAAAGTGCAAAAGAACGCGAGAGACGTGGAGAGAAAAAGAGAGAGAGAGACACGTTACAAGGCATGCCGCACAGTCTCGCCTGAACAAAGGAAGGCTCCCTCAACCGAGGGTCGTTTCCGATCGACGAACCGTCGGTTCCCCTTCGTTCGCCTTCGGCGCGCCTCGTGCGGCACAAGCATTTACGAAGCGGTCAGTCACGTAGCAGCGGCCGAGCTGTGAGGAACAAAGAACGGAAGGAACAGAAAGAGAGAGTGTGCCAGCGAGAAGGAAGCGTACGTCTGTGTGAACACCGGCTCGCCCCGGTGAATAAAACAAAGGGAAATTGACCAGTATTATTGTGCTCGTTACACGCAGTTTCGTTCGTACGAAGGAATTTCCAATTCTGTCGGAGCATTTTCGTGCACGATACACGTTATCGTTTCGCGTCGTGTCGTGTCGTGCCGTGTCGTTACAAACCCGAAGTTGACTCGAATGCCGAAGAGGCGCTCTTTTCGCGTGTGTGCCCTTTCGTTCTCGTGTTCGCGAGCCTACTCGTCGATCGAAGCAAGTTTCAGACAGCAAGCTGGAGATTTTTAATTGCCGGTCCTGTGCGTGCGTGTGAGAAAGGAATTATAGGACGTACCGGCGACCTAACCTAGAACGACCGCTCGCTGAGGGGTAGATCGCCGCGCGTACACGTTCTTAAACATTCGCGCGCGTACCGAAGCCACGGTAACGAATATATAAAGACAAAAGTGACTGGAAGACAAGAGTCTCTGTTCGATATCTTTTTCTACTCACCTTTACTTTTATGTGACATGTCGTGCTACGAATACACAGTGTACGCTTGAAAATATACGTACGGAATTGTTTGATCGAAAAGCAGCGTTCTTCCGTTCGACTACGTACGGATTATCCTCGTTTTTACGGTGAGTTTATGTTTCTTTTCTTGTTTGTGTTCGTCGTTATGGAGTGTTCGTTGTAAATGAACAGCGCTAGGTAAATGATTTTCGTTTGGGAAGCGAGAATTTCAAAGATTCTAGAATAATCTTGTACGATGTGCGATTATTATGGGAAGCGTGACTTATTTCAAGCGCGTTGGGTAGGAGTGGTGCTGTTTGTTGTCCTTCTGACATTTCCCGTGTCAATAACTGAATTACGTGCTTGTCGAACGAGTTGCAGACTTCGAATTTGAATTTTTTGTTTCTTTTTTCTGGCGTGTGAGTAATATAATATTAGATTTGACACTTTCGCAATAAGACTTAGATTTTCACAATAAGAAAATTGTAGCGCACGTTTTTTCATTTATAAACATTGTAATATTAAGAAATTTATGTATATTTTTAATTTGACCCCATCGAGAATAAGAAAATATTAACGTACCAATTTTCATACTTCTTCACTTATGAATATTATACGTGATTTACAAATATAATATTAAAAAATATAGATTTATTTTTAATTCGAACCGATCAAAAATATAAAAATTGTATTTCATAGTATTTTATTCAGAAATATTACTTTACTAAGAAATTAAAATCTAATATCTATTATTCGACAATAAGAAAATGACGGTATATTAATACTTAAGTCTTGTTATTTGTGAATGTAATGTTAAAATATTTAGGTTTTATATTCTCAATTTGACACGTTTGAAAATAATAAAATTATAACGTACCAATTCTCACATCTTTTCGTTTCTGTATATCATAACGTTAAAAAATATAAATGAGAAAATAACAAAAGTAGAACGTACTATTTTTCTCATTTTTTTGTTAGTGAAAATATCACATAAATGCGATACGATATTATAATATTAAGAGATTTGCATCTATTTGGCGCGTTCGAAAATATGAAAATTACAGCACAGCAATTTTTACGTTTTTTCATTCATAAAGATACTTGTGCAGAAAACATAATTCGTAGAAGGACGATATCTTTATAGCTGATTACAAGCGAATTCAGATGGCCGAGCGTTATACCTATGATTCATAAAACTGATGCTTTTGTTGTCGGCGAAAGGTATATTGCAAAGTTGCTTATGCATACCAACGGATAAGTCCGTCGCGTTGCGAGAAGAGGTTAATTAGACGTCGTTCCAGTAATTCGAGAGTACGTGACGTTTACCGCGTGTCGGTGACAGCAGATAATTACTCAAAAGCGTAGCTGTTAATTATACACTTTGACGCGATAATACGAAATTTCAGATAATCGCGTGATTTCGTCAATCTAATAATGCAAAGCTTCATTAATAGCAGACAGATTAATTTTTAATTACATTATACGCAGAGTGACCACTCATCATGAACTATCCGTATTGTATATGTACTAATTTTCGAGTGTGTTGATTAAAGACTTTTAAATTATGTATACTGATTTTAAGTAACGTATTTGATCCATGGAAGTCTCATCATCGAAACGGTTTATCTAAACTTATAAGTATTATCATAATAATGTTATAAATTATATAAATCAGATAGCATTATAAATTAGGTTGTATTGCAGATTACATAGATTGTATAATATATTATTTAATTTTTTTAATTTATGCACATTTACAAATAAAATTTTGTGTCACATAAAAGAAACTAAAAAATATCATTTTTTTAATTTTAATTAATACATTAAATTGTTGAGTTAATTGACCGAAAAAATAAATTAATGAAATTCTTTTCTTAAGTATTAAACGTCTCAATAAAATTTTGCGTTAATTAATTTGCTGTTAATTTGAAATAGCCATACACGTTATTAACGTGACGAATATTTGTAAAATCTTGGCACATGCACATAAAAAATTTCGTCATCACTAATTTAGGAGGGACCCAAGGGTAATTTGGGGAGAATTTAGGGGGAATCCAAGGTTAGTATAGGGGGAACTCACGGAACACGTTCGAAAACTGAGTAACGGATATAGAGATCAACACTTTGCTGAAATGTGTATGATTACACAGTCTAGCCTGTAAGTGTTATGACCACATTTGTAAAACCAATTCCTCAGCGATGTTCTCCAATGTTTATTCAGAGACGAAGTGTAGCACGTTGAAAGAAGTAGCGAATAATGAATTTTTTTAGTTCCAACAAATCTACCTGCTATATGATAATTGGTTAAATAATGAATTTAAAATGTCAAATGATTAATATTTAATGAAACCGATAAAAATGATATATGTACCGCAATAATTACAGATCTTTCCTTGTTCTTTAATTTTATTTTTTGACGGTAAATGAAGCATATAATTTATCGAATTTAATTAATTAAATTAAATAAAATATATTAATTTTTCACAATTTTTATTATTAAAGTTAGTATTATACAAAATTTTATCGAACTTGTTCATATACAATTAGTAAGAAAGAACGATGTAAAGTTTCTGAAGTTTTTCTTGCCCTAGACGAGAAATGATTAGTTCGTATGTGATCGAAGACGATTAGAGGCTCAAATGACCCGTTGTTTGTCTGGACTCTGGTATTCATGCATTTCTCTTGGAAGTAAATCGGATTTCAGTATAAACGTGCTCGAGAGAAGCGGCAATAAAGATCCATCGAGATCAAGAGGGTTTGGTGAAACTGATTTTATACCTACACTGTCGAGTGTCTTCCACTCGCGTCGATGATTCATTCTCGAATGAAATAATGCGCATTCGTCGACAAAGGCCGTGCATTGATTTCCCCGGTAAAGAGATTCCCAACAGTGAGCGGCAGCTCGTTGAAAAAGATTAGGTTGTGGATTGGAAAGGAAAGGGACGGATGGGAATGGACCAAGAACCTTGAAAGACATCAATTTCTGTATCATGAAAGTACAATTCAAATTTATATGTCAACTGTAGAAATGAATTCTGTGACCGCGCAGCATTTCTGTATGTAGCGACGTAACGTGTGGGTAATATAACACGATAATTTCATGTGTGGCGTTGTACGCTGTTGCAATTCCACGCTTGGCAATATAACGCATAGAAATTCCATATGTGGCAATATAACGCATAGAAACTTCCCGCATGGCAATATAATGCATAGAAGTTCCACGTATGGCAACTTCGCGTGGCGTGATATAATGCGCACAAATTCTTCACGCGGCGATATAACGCGTAGCAATTTAATGTATAGTAATAGAATGCGTAGGTATAGCGATATACCGCGTAGTAATTCCGTACATACCAATATAACATTGCAATTTCACGCATGGCAATATAGTACATAGTAATCCCACTCGTGATAATGTAGTTCAGTGATTCTACGCGTGGCTATATAATGCGCAACAATTTCACGCTTGGCTATACAACACGTAGAAGTTGCATACACGGCAATATAATGCGCAATAATATAATTTGTATCAATTCGACGCCTGATATAATGTATGATGATATATCCTGTAGTTTTATGTGTGGCGATATAACACGAGGTATTCCCATGTACAGCGATATAATGCTTGATAATATAAGATAGAAGTTTCATGTGTGATAATATAACGCATGGTAATTCCATATATAGTAATATAATACGTAGCAATATAGTATGTAACAGTCCTGTAAATGGCAATATAACACAAAGCAATTCCATACGTTTAGTGCATTCAACTCCATACATAGTTATAGTGCATGACAACTTCATATGTAGCGTCTGTGATAAAAAATTTCTAATAAATATGAAAATTGCAAAATATGTTTACCAGTTTTTAAATATGAAAGTTTAAAAATTTGCTAATTTCTTAATATGAAAACGTCGAAATTTCAAAGTAACTTCTAAATATTAAAATTCTTAATTGGAATGTCTTCATCTATGAATTAAAAAATTTGGATATGTCTACAATCGTAAATTTAAAATTTACCCTTAAAAATTTTCGTTTTCATTAAAAAAATATGAAAGTAACTATTTCTACGCCTAATATGTTTTTCCACTTATATGTTACTCATTTTGTACATAGAAATATGACACATGTTACGTGTACACTTACTCTCGTGTATATTTACTCTCTTTCCGGTTAGCCAAGAAACCCTGTGTACAAATTCTTCTACGAATTCGAAGAAATGTTTTATAACAGCCCTTCCCACGTTTTTCTGTGCCTTTTCCCTCAGGGAAGGGCCCCGCATTCCTGAATGACGCGCAGACTCGTGCCTAAGTTTCCAGGCTTCTTCTATTACGAGAGAAACCGGTTTTCCTAGGAACTGAAACAGTCAGTTTTCCAAAATGCATGAGTTGCATTAGAAGTGAGTGACTCGAAAGCTGGCATTCTCTTTTGTATCATGTCCCTATCGTTCTGCATTTAGACTCGATCTACACTGTCGATTCGTTTCCGATTCGATCACATTACTTCATTTACTCCAAATTCACTCGTGTGCAATAGAAACTTTTGATTCGGAGATTATACAAAAGAAAGACTATCCTATCATTCTTGCTATTTGTCCATATTCTTTGTTACAATCCAGTATGTTTGATCTACAATATCATTTTTGATCCTATAGAAGTATTTTAATCGTAAAGGTACGATTAAATAAATTTTTTTTTATCTATTTTTAATAAAACATTTTCATAAAAAGTAGAGTATATATATTTTCAAGTAGATTATTTAATTAATATTTAAAATTGGATATACATATTTATGCTTACATGAAATAATTCATATTTATTTCATAATTAAAATTATAACATTTCGCATTAATGGCTGTAGAAAAAATGCAACATGGTATGCGTGAGAAAGAGCAGAGTTCTGTGCACAACTTTGCTTGCAACATAATACGTAGTTGAACCAGGAACGAATGACGAGTGTAACAACGCGGATAGTGTTATCGAACAATAGTAATCTGCCATTTCTATTCTTGGGTTTCTCTCGATATTTTTCGAACGAATAAATAGCACGGTTTCGAGTATGCAAATTGTACGACGGTTCTGAAGCGACGAGGGAGAGAGAAGAGAAAGTACGATGAAAATGTATAAGCGTAGGAGAAAGAGAACATCGACGAAACGATCTAGAAAGAGTTACCGAAGAAGCGAAATCACATTCTTGTACTTACGTAAGCGACTGAAATTCATAATGCTTTCGCCATGCGGCCAAGTATACGGTGCTCCACAAAATTATACGTCCATTTGAAATTTTTAAACAGCTGATTGAACAGACTATCCTTCGAATTGCTCCCTCGCGTGTTTCATAAACGTTCGATCGATTTGTTTCTATCTGCCCGATCGGGAAACTGTTACGCAATTAACCCTTTCATTCCCAAATTATGTAAGCTTGCGATCTCGCCATTTATATGAATCTCGAGAAAAAAGGAGTGGAACTTTTGTATTTATTATGGAAATAAACTTGATGATTTGGAAAATTAGGTGAGAATTTGACGATTTGATCATTTGATTTACAAATTGCAGATTTTGGGAATTTCACAATTTCATTTATAAATTGCGGAATTTTTCAGCTGATATTTTGGGAATTTATGAGAAGGAGAGTGTAAATTTTGGGAAACTGGGAATTTGGGAAAATTGTTATAAATTTAGAAATTTTAAAATATGTTGAAATGGCAGAATTTGAAAATTATAGAAATTTGAAATTTAAGAATTTGAAAATTTGGAATTTTTAGAAATTTAAAAATTTGAAGTTTAAATTTTAGTAATTTTATTACTAATTTAGTTAATTAATTTAAAGTAATTTTAGGAATTTGAAAAGTAAATTTGTTAGTTCATAATTTTTCAAATTGTTAAATTTGATAATTTCAAATTTGTAAATTTGGAGAATGTTAAATGTCTAATCACAAGACTCAAAAACTTTGCAAATTTTTAAAATTTCACATATTAAAAAATTTTCTAATCTTCAAATTTGAAAATTTTAGTATTTTAAAATTTTTATATTTGAAAATTAATAAATTTGAAAAATGTCAAAGTTTATATTAGCAAATTTGAAAATATCACAATTTCTGTTTTCAACTTTGAAAATGCCAACATTTATTTACAAATTTGAAAGTGTCAAAATTTCTGTTCCCAAAATTGAACGTGTGAAAATGTATATTTGCAAATTTAAAAATGTCAAAATTCATAAATTTTCAAATTTTAGAATTTAAAATTAACACCGTTTCAAATTTCCCAACTATAAAAATTTGTCTAAACATGTCGACCAGTCGTATTACTTTATTTCGTAATTTAAACTACATAGCCATACAACCGCCCTGTAAACGGAAGGCTTGTACAGATTTTCTGCCCACTGACCCCTAGAAAAAACAATCGCCAGCAAGAAAAGTCAGGAACAGAATGACACGATTCCAGAAGAGAGACACGACTCGTGGCATATTTAATTAACGAGATTACTTGGCGGGAAACCCGTTTCTGTACCGATCACGCCTTATTTAGGAACAGAGTCGCGTGTACAAGTCTTAAGCAACGAAAGTAAACGGTTGTCAGCGAAGAGTTGTTGCTTCGTGTTTATCTGCTCGCGGAGACGAAAGTGTCTCGCGATTCTGCTTCGAAATGAACGTTCATGCCTGTTACCGGTTCCCTTCGTGTCTTACATAATCGCGTTGATGCTAAGAAAGGTAATTACGTATCGTTTCACCGAGCCACAGTAGCATCATTGAATTACCATTACACAGGGTGTTCCAGCTTTTTACCGTCAATCTTTATGAACCCTCAGTATTCGAAGGTATTTTTACTGTTGGCAGATATCAGTTTCAAAAATTTTTAGTTAAAAAGTTTGCTGAATTTATTTAAGATTGCTATTTTCTTTTTATAAATTGCTACTGTTTACTTCAATATGTTTATACATCATATGTACTACAGTTAAAAAATATTTATTTTAACTTGTTGTATTAAACTAAATTGTTAGTGTGCTAAGTTGATAAATCTTTCAATTCTCGAATTTTTAAGTTTTTAGATCTTCTAATCCCCTAATTTCCAAATTTCCCAAATCTTTAATTCCTACATTTTTTAATTACTCAGATTTTCAAGTTTTCCAAATTTTCAAACCCCTAAAATTTTAAATCCCGAAATTTTCAAATTCCTATATTTTTAAATCCCCTAAATTTTCATACCCCTAAATTTTTAAATCCCCAAATTTTCATACCCCTAAATTTTTAAACCCCCAAATTCTCATACCCCTAAATTTTTAAATCCTCAAATTTTCAAACCCCTAAATTATCAATTTTCCAAATTTTCAAATCCTTAAATTATCAAATTTCCAAATCTCAAATTTTCATATGTCTAGGTTACTAAATTCTTAAATTTAAAAAAATTCAAATTCCCAGCTATTCTCAATGTTGTCAGCATTTTTAATTTTTGATGGAAAACTGTTCCTTTTATCGCCATCAACCTTTCTTGTCTTTGGTCATAACGAAATTATCCATTTCAGCTGAATTAAACCTGAAGCAATTTGATATAACAATGCTTGAGTAAAATTTACTAAATATGTAAAAAAAGTATACTATCTATATTTGTCATCTCTAATCATTTTATTATTCGTAAAAATACAAAAGAGAAAGTATTGTATGCATTTCCCAGTCAAAATTAGGATTATTATCTGAAATTAGCGATAATCTTTGATTAACAATATTAGCAGTATAATCTTTACTTACATATAACTTTCTTTTTTCTTTACGTAAATCAATTCCTTATCTAAGAAAGAAAGTTTCTCTCCTTACTAAAAAAGAAGTACATATTAGGATACGACATTAAAGGGCGCAAACGTAGGATATTTTATAAAAAATTATTTTTTTTAATATTAAACCCTATTTTATATACTTTTTTATACACAGTATTATAAAAAATTGAAGAATGAAGATATGTAAACAAGGCTGTGAATGGCAAGACTAAACTTCTGAAGAAAATCATTTTTTGTTTAACAGAATGTTCTTTGTTGATGAATTATATGAAAACCTGTTTCTTATAAAAAAAAAAAATGAATAATTGT
Organism: Megachile ligniseca; assembly: GCA_945859555.1. NCBI lineage: Eukaryota > Metazoa > Arthropoda > Insecta > Hymenoptera > Megachilidae > Megachile > Megachile ligniseca. The sequence goes on from OX243778.1 coordinate 3,058,348, forward strand.
ATTAACATTTCTTATTCTTATTTGAGCCGCTTATTTTGAAAGTGACCTAAGTCTAATCTAATATTGATGTCAGAAACTGTAGATTTTCAAATGTCCGAAGGCAGTCATGATAGTAATTACAATTAATTATTGATTATTGAATATAATAACTAATATTAATACGATATGTACCCCATAAGTACGTTGGGCTGTTTCAAATTTGATGACAAATTTAGTTTTTAATTTTGAAAGTGGTTTAAGTCCATTGTTGGTAAGAAGACACATATTATTCACATAATAATTGCTATTATTTTAAAAGGAATTGTAAATTTAACTCTTTTGGATACACTTTAAGAGTGTGATACATTGGTATCCTATATTTTTAATTTCATTGAAACGTAAGCTCTTAAATACCTCAATTAGAACATAAATTGACTTAGGCCACAAAATAAACTGTTTACTGACATTGCTTCTCATATAAACAGTCTTTTTATCAGCACAAAATAATTTTGTAAAAAGTGACACTTTTATTTACTACTCTTCAAGTAATGAATGTTTTTACTTTTCCTTTTCGTTTCAGCACTGATTGTTCTATTGCTAATTGCGATCCGATTCCATTTGATACAACTGTGAGAAAGTTACCACGGTTACGTATTCCGTCTATCTTTTACGCTGATCACGTTTGCTTGAAAACGCGCCGTCATACAAGTGTTTCGAATTTCACATATTGCCTGATTTATGTTAGATATATTCAGTATTAAAATCGCTAACGGAAAGTTTTCCTCTTCCGGCAACTTTGAAACATTTGAACCGTTCGTTGCATATTGCTTTAATGATGTTGTAAGTAGGAGGATATTTTTATTTTTAATATTGGAACGAAGAAGTATTTTGGCCATTTGAACAGTCCATAATTATTATACTTACAATTTGTGGTATATTTATTTATTAATGATATTATTTTATTTTCAAACTACTGTATAGTATTTTGTTCAGTTTCATATAATTGTATGTTATTTTATTCGGTTATAAATGATTTTTACGTTATTTTATTAGGCTTTAAATAATTTTATGTTATTCTATTGGGTTTTAAATAATTTTATGTTTCATTCAGTTTCCAATGATTTCATTTTATTTTCTTCAGTATTAAATGATTTTATTTTTTTCGTTTATAAATGATTTCATATTATTTTATTACATTTCAAATTTTCCTATATTACATTTTATGTTAATTGTTCGGCGTTAGTTTCTATCAAATTTTTTAAATAATTGACCTACCTTTTTAATGGAATATTCATCTTTGTTTCGATATGAAGTTTATTTGGAATTGTATATTTAACCATTTTGTTAATAATAAATTCGTGCGTAATACGACAATCAGTGTTCTACAATTATTTATTACAATTATTCATTTTTATTAATCTTCATATTTTTAATTTACATGTGATAAATGCAATTTTGTAGTACTTTTATGTCTTGAAATTCTTTTTAGACCTTGCGTTTCGAAATTGGTCAGTTGATGGACAACGTAACAGTGTTGTTTATCTCAACAATAAATCAGCCATTTTGTATCAGAAGTATTGATCAAACGTTCATAGAAATTTTCATCAAACCTTTAGCTTCAATTTCATACATCATAAATGTAGATTTGATATATACTATTTGACATGTAACAACGTGATGAAACCTTTCATTGTTTACTGAAGGAAATTGTTATAATTAAAAATCAGACTGTAATTTATTTCAACGTTATTTGGAATACGTTTAAATCGTTATTTTCATTACATCCTAAACTTCAACTTGATGTACCATAAATGCCATTTTGAGATGCTTTTGTGTCATGAAATTGCTTCGTAAGTTTTTCACTTTTTCACAATTAATTATTTGATATAAAATAATGAGTTGAAGCAATAAACATTGATTTAACAAGGAACGATAGCTTTATTTTTTCCGTTTTCACATATGCTGTAATTGATGACAAAAAAAAAATGACAAAAGAATTGACATATGTCTTTTATATTGATGGATATTCTATTTGAATAGCCGAAACCCATTCTCGAAAATTTAACGCGTAATAGGAATTATTGGAATTTTTAAAATAGAAATATCAATCTATTTCGAATGTGAAATATTTTTGGTCATAAAAAATCTAATATTGAATTTCACTTTCACGGAAGGGTTTGTGCGTTAAAGGTAAACTACCCTTGCGTTGTACTTTTACATTGTAATCCACAAAATTTATTTGAAACTTACACAGGAACTACTTATATTGCAACGTGAACGAGAATTAAATACTTTTTATATTGTCAGGAAATAAAATCGTATTTTAATTTTTTAAAATTAACTTTATTCTCAAAGATACTTGTGCTAAAAACTTACAATTTCGTAACATATTAAAAAAAAATCAGTTCATACTCTATCGCATCTGGGAGGTAGTAACAGGAAAATATAAAAATCCCAGATTTTGTCGCATTTTCTCTACTTAATGACCTACAAAAATTCTAAAGGTATTCTGAAGCATTGGGGACCCAATAGCACGTATCACAGTATTTTTTCAGATTTTTTGATCGCAAACTGTACTTGTAAAAAATGAAAAACTGAAAAAATATCGGAAAAAATGCCATCTCTTGTGGAAAATGTAGCAGCACTACTTTTATATTATTGTAATAATAACATAGTAGCATAACTATTTTCTAATTCTGCAGATTTTTCAGTAAGGTGTGCCATAGATAAAAAAATAAAAAACCAATTATTTTACTCGAAGAACTTTTATTTCGAATTTGCATTCTTTTTTTCAGTATATAAAGTCTTAAATAAATTCGCATTCATAATTAATACAAATGATACATTAGTTAAAATAAAATAAAATTCATTTATTAAGCTTGTACCATGATTGGTTATATTTTCGAATATAAAAGTTTATTAAAATCTTATCATGTAGTCTCGTCACGTAATCGCTACATGCTTTTTGGGCGCAGGTTCGCGCCCCATTGGACTTTTTTAAATATTATTTTTTTATTCTGTGTGTGTCGAAATGAATAACAGTGGTTTTAACCCTTACAGTCATGAATTATTTATTTCTGGAAAAAAATTATTTCCCAAAGAATTCTTTGAATTAAATTATGATTTTTCAGTTGTATAAAATGTCTCTGGGATGTTGGATAAAAATAGAATCTATGGTTGTGACAATATGAGAACAACATTTACAAACAAATTTAAAGTTATATATTTTATAATAAATAAATAATTTTATTTAAATATGTTATATATTTTAAATTAACATATTTACAAGTTTTTAAATTTCTAGATTTGCAGATTCCATACTTCGAAATTTTCAGATTTCCTCTTAAGTTTCCAATTCTCCAAATTCACACATTTTTGAACCCACTAATTCTCAAGCTGCTTGTCTGTATTTATCAATAATATATAGCATCTATTTGACAATACAATATCATCGCTATTTCAGTAGTGACTGTACATATTAAGAATTTCAAAATATTGACAATATATATTGATCGTTTAAGAATTTCATCCTTAACGTTAGCACCTATGTAAAGATGGCGGTTTCCAATTCAATTTTTCAAATGTTGTTTATATACTTAAATTTGTTTAAATTAGGAAACAAGTTTAACTAATATTCGTTTCTCATTTTTTTCATATTCAACGTTTAAATTTACTGAAGTCTGTAAAATATGTTACAACAAAGATTATTAATAATTTTTTGCAAGTTAAATGAGTAGCTTGTAAGAATTTGTAATGGGATCTTAAACGTCCCAGTGCGCCACGTATGTTATTCTGACGAAGTGCGGCGATTAAGGGTTAAATAATAAGTGGCCCAATATGCAAAACTTTCCATCTGTATGATCGTTGAAAATTTGTAAGCGTCGAAAGATGTTCAGGTACCTGGTTACAAGCGGTGTTCCGTAATCACTTTTTACACTTTCGCTGGTTGTCAGCTCGTGCCATCTCAGCAGCTTCTCTCGGTTTTTGCGAGAGTGAAATGCCAAAGTGAAAGGGTATGTCTTCCCATGCGTGCTGTTACCTCATAACTTGTGTTGCTTGTAACGCGACTTGGAACTCGAGTAAAGTTATGTTCACAGCGAGACGTTAGTATCCGTATAACATTCAGATTTATTCGCCTCTCACAATTTATAGTACACATCCTTTTTTATTTCACGAACCGTAATCTGTCTAGACATTCTGCTCCATTGTGTAATGCTGAACTCGTTCGCGGATAACTTACGTAATTTATTGGAATATGCTACTCGCGGACAGAAAAATAATTATAAATTGGAAATAGTTTGTAACTTGTTTTCAAATTAATTGACTGGTGATAGCCTGCGGGGAGTTAATAGAGTTCGCAAGTTTTGAATTTCTTAGGAACTTAGTGATGGGTTTGATAATTTGATGAAGAGTAACTTGAAACTTTTTGATTTGGAGGAAATAGAAGAAACCTGAAAGAAAAGCTTGAATTCGTAATTATAGGCAATTTCCAAATTTTCAAATACCTCTCCAACCGTTCAAACTCTCAAATTTCTAAATTTTCAAATTGTCAAAATATCAATTTCTACATCTCCAAACTCAAAAGTCCTGAAATCTCCAAATTTTCACATTTAAACATTTTCAAATTCTTAAAGTAAATTCTCAAATTCCCAAAATTCCAAATTATAATTTCCAAACCAAATTTTTCATATCCCATAATTTCCAAACTTACAAATTTCTAAAGCTTTCTAAACTTGTAAATATTACGTTTATAATCATCAAAATTCTCGATCCAAAAATGAACGATATATGTGACCTCTTTTCCATACGTTGCCATTTTCCCCAAGATAGCCTACCATGCTCGTCACTATACATACCTACGTATCAGCTTTAACTTTTCCATTGCCCTAGATAAAGTAGAAATAAAGTTTAACCGCGCGTTCTTTCACACTGGTAACGTGTGTAACGTCGTGATTATTTTCTTTTTTCCCTATAGCGAAAAGTATTACGTGTGAAAGCGTTACAGTTCGTCATATGTGCAACGATTCGTTTTCAACTTCCGCATGACTGATGCACCGTAAGTCAACTCTATTGTAAAGAGATTTTTGTGTATCGTCTGTCTATCGAGCAAAAAGCAAACTCGCTTTACCGGTATGTATGTATCGATTTGAAAAGACACGCGTGAACCTGGATTCGCAATCAGACACATACTGTCTCGATAACATGTTCTATATTCGTTGATCAATATCATGCGTAAATTCTGTTTATAGAATCGTATTTAATCCCCTACTCGGATTATAGGGCAAATCCAATAGTGAATCGAGGCAACAATATACAGCTGACTTCATCGAAAGTATTCTTACTTTAATAACGTCGGTTCCTTTTATATCTTAATTGCATTTCTCGGTTCTAAGTACATTTTAAACGCGTCTTTCAGTTACAATTAAATATCGATTACATTTCACAGTTTTAGATGTATTTTAATATGAATTATTATGCTTCTTGGTCTCAATCATATTTTGCGGTTTTGAAGGTGTTTCAATTATGTTAAACATCTCAAGTTTTAGAACTAATACGCTTAACAGTTTCAAGTATATTTCAGTTATGTTTCTCAGCTTCAATTATATATCAATTATATTTCAATTACGCTTCAATTCTATTTCAATTTTGTTTCAATTCTGTTTTAATTCAGTTTCACTTCTGTTCAATTCTACAATATTTCAATTCCATTTCAATTTTATTTCAATTCTATATAAATTCAATTTCAATGTTGTTTCAATTCTGTTCAATTCTATTTCACTTCCATTCTAAGTCCATTTCAATTTTATTTCAATTCAATTTCAATTTTGTTTCAATTCCAGTCCAAATCCATTTCAGTCTTATTTCAATTCTATATCAATTCAATTTCAAGTTTGTTTCAATTTTGTTCAATTCTATTTCAACTCCATTTCAATTCTGTTCAATTTTATTTCAATTCAATTTCAATTCTGTTTCAATTTTGTTCTAATTCTGTTTCAGTTCTATTTCAATTCTATTCCAAGTGTATTTCACTTGTTTGTCTCAATGTATTATATTTCAATTACAGTTTCAATTTCAATTATATTTTTCAGTTTCAAGTATAATTCAATTATATTCCTCACTTTTTAATATATTGCGTCTATGTTCGTCACTTTCAAATCTATAAGTTATTTTCATCGATTTCGATCATATTCCAATTATATTTTTTATTTTCAATTATATCTCCTTGCGTCAATTATAGTACAGATTCTCTTATGATTTTAATTATCCAAATAGAATGAATATAATTAAATGTATCATTTCTTATCGTTCTTGATTGCAGGAATATTTAATACGTTTCACTCTGATAAATATAATCTGAAACCTCGGTTTTAAAAATACTCGTTTTTAAAATTAAAAATGCTGAAAGGATACTAAAAATATACATACATGAAAACGAAACATAAGCTCCCAAGATTAACATATTCGCTACTACGTCACTCACGCGATGTATGCGAATGACGTTCGAATTTCCATAGAGTTACCATGGAACCCCATTGTTCATACAAGGAATTCCCTCACTTACCTAACCAGAAATTCTTCGATTAATTTCTGCCTATTACAGTTAGCCAAAACACCAGAATTACTAGAACAGTAAAAACACCACTCAACGAAACTTTCAACGTTTTTCGCCTCGTAGCAAACGCGTTGAGTGCGTACTCATTTCCCTTTATACGGTAAAAGTAAAAGAATAATTCGAGCGGATCTAATATTCCATAATAGTGCGTGATTATCGAGCCGCGAATTATATCGTCATTCGCGAAGAAATAATACGATGTAATTTCAAGTAATTTCGAAATAACCGCGTAAACGTTTCGAGGAAAGAAAACGATGGACAAGAGTAATTAGGCTGTATTCCTTTATTTTTTTCATTTTTTATTTTTTAAGTGTGTCCACGGTACCGAATCCCGTTCCTTCCGTCAAATTTCTACCAACATTTACGTGATCCACGACGGTTAACTCCAACTTTCATTTCCTCTTTGCCAGCGTAATCTTGGAATTCGATGGTTAAGCCGCGTGGCTCCGTTAAAAAGTGAAAGTATATATACCTGTGCTCCGATTAAGAAGTTTCCGATTTCCCCACCTTCGACATTCCCACCTTCCACGTTCGACCACATTCCGTCTAATTTTACCGTTCACGCGGAATCGTGCCGGATCAACGACGGAGAAACGTAATTTTATGAGTGACGGTGACGGGGAACTAGGTTAAGGACGGCACACGAACTCGAGTTTAGTGGATCGATTAATTGCGAACCGGTCCTTTTTAATCGAACAACCTGTGGCGATCGGCCCACCTATAGTACCTAAAAGTGAGACGCACATAATACATGTATATATGAAACTCTTTAGTACGCGATAACAATGCAAATTTAATTAAATAATTCAAACATGTACAGTCAAGAGCGAAACTTTTATAGGAAAACAGTGGTAATCAAGAAAGAAGAGCTCTCTTGCTCGTTGATTTTCGGAAATTTTATGGAATTTCATTATTTTGGGACGGGTTCAGAATTTAGGGAAGCAAAAGTTTGATGAATAGAGATTTGGAATTCGGGGTTTTGGAGATTTAGGAGGTTGGATATTTAGGAATTTGGAGAGTTGAGAAGGTGGAGACTTAGGAAGTTAAAGATTTGGTAATTTGGAGATATAGAGATTTTGGGATATAAAGATTTAGAGATATAGAGAGTTGGATATATAGAAGTTGAAGATTTAGGTATTTTGAAAATTAAGAACTTGGAGTTTTAGGAAGTTGAATATTTAGGATTTTGAAGAGTTAAGAAATTGGAGATTTAGGAAGTTGTCAATTCACAAAATTGGAGATCTAAAGATTTGAATAGTTAAGAATTTGGAAATTTGGGAAGATAGAGACTTAGGGATTGAAAATCTAGGGATTTGGGAGTTTATGAACTTAGAGATCTAGGGAATTCGGGGATTTACACATTTGGTATATAAGAATTTCGGAATTTTGAAGATTTGTGGATCTAGGTAATTTTTGTCAACAAGATATCTATATTTGAATCTAGAGATATTTGGTTACTGAAATTTGAATGTTTGGAAGTTTTGGAATCTAGTGACTAGAAAAATTCGTAATTTTGAAAATACAAAAACTTGGAGTTTCGAAAATAAAGACATGCAATTTCGAAAATAAAAAGCTTGCAATTTCAAGACTGAAAAAACTTGCAAATTCGAAATTTCAACAATTTGTACATTAAAAGCTATCAGTCGAACAATTAGGAAATGATGTAAAATCGAGTTACAGATGTTTCAATTTCGAATTTCTTTTTTCTTTCTTCTTTCTTTTTGAGTAAACGAGGTTTATCATACAAAAATTCGACACATAGATGTTTTTGTATGAAAATTAATAATTTATTAATTATAGCAATTTGAAGAAAGAACAGTAACAATTTTTGAACACGAATTAACAGTTGAAAGAAAAGAAATACCGAATGATTGATTTTTAACATCTTGTGATTGAGTTCTCTAAAAAGTTTGTCTTTCAAGGAAAAACATTATTATTCAATTATTCTATATTTACAATTACTACAGACTTAGTGTAATCTCGCTTTACATTCTGCTTTTTTGAGTTGAAACAACGTTCTTACCTTTATAAAAGTAATATAATATACCCAAAATTAGTCTGTACATTTTACACTTTTAACTATTTATAATAAATACAAAATTCCATTATACTTAATACTGTTTTTAATAAGATACCTTAAAACTATGCTCCAATGCCACGTATGCATGAGTTGCAGAAAGAAAGTGCGGATACATAAACTGAATAAATGTAATTTACTAACAAAAACGTCATATCTTTCTAACTAACCTAATGCACATCGTCATGCTATATAAAGAACATTGTAATTATTTTACGCTAAATTTACAACAGAGCTAGTTACAATTTTTTGCCTGTTTCTCACATCTACTGTTTATCTCCGTTAGTGTAACAAAAACTTAGGTACAACTTTTTCCCTACTTTTCTTGCGTACTATTAATTGGAAATAGTTTGCTTGTTGTTGAATAATAGGATGCTAATTTTTGTTTAAGTAGCAATTTGTAAGTCATAGATAAATATTGTAAGTAATACTTACAATTATAAATAATAGGTGTCTTTAATAAAAAGAACGAGGTAAAATTATAATCAGAGCTACGACCAGATATAGTTGTTAGATTATTATTGTAGAAGTTCATTTTTATCAGTTACTAAAACATAAGAACAAATTAACACTAAACCTACCAGTGTATAATGCACACATTTCTTTTATTATTAATGCACATAATTTTTTTTATTCACAACAGTTACAAATTAAAATTTAAAAGAAAGTGAAAGGAAAGACAACTTTATTTTTGTAACAAAATTATTTTCTCCAAAAACCTTTTATATAGTGTAGGTCTAAGGAAACAGTATAACTTTTCTTTCAAACATTTTAATATCTTCCGTCGCTAACGATTTATAAGCTCATATAAACGGGTTAATTAAGGTAAACACCCTTAACACGTTAGTCACCCATATATGGGTGACACTTAATTTTCTATACTGATCTAATATGTGTATTAAAAATTTGTTCATTTTCGCAAAATTCTCGCATTAATTACGTGAATCTATGGAAAATTAATGTAACAAGATATTGTAGAAATATTTAGTAAATTTTATTAAAAATCAAAACACTAGTGGATGCAATTTTCAATTGCTGCAGTGTGGTAGTCAATGTGTTAAAGTGAAAAAAAAGGGAACCAATAAATTACCGTTATATTCTTAGATAGGTCTAATGAACAATTGTGTAAAGTTTAATTAAAATCATTGCATATGAGTCACCGGAGTTCTTTTGTAAGATTTAATCCTACATTTTCCCTTCACATTAAACCGGCTTATAATGCACACTTACTTTGAAATTGAAAATGCAATTAAACCTTTGCTTTATGATTTGTCAAGTGCGTCAATCGGAACTAATCATAGATACAATATTAACGCTTTGACTTATAATATCGTGTCACACTCGTGACGCACATTACAGTTCAGATACAGCATATCAAAATTATATTCGCAGCTTGATTCAGTCTGGACTTAATAGCAATTATAATTTGCATAATCAAGGATCTGTAAGTCCCAAAATATACCTATCATTTCATCTTCCTTATTTGAAGATGAAGAAAAAAATTATGGGTTAAGGGGTTAAAACAGGGAGAAGTAGAAAATTCATGTCAATTTTGCATTCAGCAATTCTTGACTACGCAAATGATAATTGGACTTACATTCCAAATTGAAGCGTATTATACATTCGAGTAAGATTTGTCACTGAAGCGTGAGTGCGTCACGTGTCAAGACGATATTGTAAGTAAAAGAAAATAAATAAACGATAAAACAAACTATTATACACATTAATTCCTTATGTTGGTTAAAGACGACATAGATTTCAAGACAACCTTGACAAATTTTGTGAGATAAAATAAGGAACTTAAAAATAGTCATTCGATCGCTCTGGTGGGTTTAGGGTTAGGAGAATCCCAAATTGTTGGAGTTTGTACCACCATAAAGTCACGGCGACGTGACATCTACCATCAAAGTATTAAAATAGTTAAACGGAATAAGAATTCATGTTCCAAGAAAATTCTCTTGGTGGCAGTTGATAATCTTGACACGATAGCATTCCAAGTCCACATCTGGCAACCTTCTGGCAATGTAGTTATCGTTCAGAGCTTTTCATCTACGTCAGAAGTACAAAAACGAACCGTGGAATACGACGGATTCTTACTCATATTGCTATGAAAGGAGAAACAAAGGTTTAATTATAGTTTGAATCAATTGTTAATTCAATCCTTCGAATGAATGGATATACAATGTGCCCATTTTATCCTGTAACGGGCATACTGGAATATGAAACGACCTGAGCCAATTTAGCTTAAATTTTAGCCACTTTATATACTGAAAATCTAAAAAATGTCTATTTTGAAATACTGGTATTTTTATTCTTATCTCAAGATTATTCAGTCAAAATTTTAGCTCTGTACATTAAAATAGAAAAAAGTTTCGAATTTTTCTGTGAAAACCGGCATTTTTTTAATAGTTTCACGTTTCTGAATTTTTGTTCACATTTAACGTTTAAATTTACTGAAATCAGCTGTGGAATATGTTAAAATATCTTTCAAAGACTATTTCTAATTTTTCTCAAGTTGAAAGAACGAGTTTCTTTGTAAGAAACGTTTTTAATGACTGGGTCTTAAACGTTCGAGTCTGCCAGGTATTCTGACGAAGTGTGATCGTTAGGGAATAAGTCAACTCACGGAGATATTTCAGGAGAGATGAAAAATATTTAAAAACATGTTATTGCAAAAGATGTTTGAATACTCTTTAATAAATGTTATTTTGCAATGAGTCAAGTAGTGGTAAAGATTTTATGGTTGGATTAATTTTTTTAAATAATCGTTGCATATTTTTTTATTTTGGATAATTCCTTGAAATATTTTGTGTAAGAAAGTGTTAAAGTACAATATTAATGAAATGTAGAAATGTCTACAAATGTCTGAGTGTATAGTTATTAGACTGAAAACTAGGGAACTAAATACTTATAGTTCCCTTAAGATTAACAGATATAAATTATACACATCTCAATCAATTTAATCAGTATACGGTAAAATAATTATATAAATATCAGATATTTATATAAAAATATCACTGCATATAAACAATTTTATATATAATAATACTATAACAATAACATTAATTTTGATAATAATTTATAATAATTTTATATAAATATATAATGACTTCATACAAAGTCATTTATACTTTGTATAAATATACATACGAAAGCATTTATGTACATTGTAGTATTCATGAACTTTAGTTGCAAACAGAATTATAATAGTGCTCCATTCGTTTATACTGAATTTGTATTAAAGAAACAATGAATAAAAAGGATGTTAGGTACACGTTCTATGTATCGTTTTAATACCTTTTTATAAGAGAACAGTGGAGAACGAAGTACATTTTTGTGTTTTATTGTTCAAACATTTTTGTGGAATTAAAAGAATTGTTCTTTCTGAAATTCATTTCACTATGTATTCTCAGACGAGAACTTATTGTTATACCGTTTTAATCAAATGTTTTACTTTACAAAAGCTCGATGGAAGTAATTACAGTAGGTTCAATTAAGAAAAAGAGCATTTTCGTTTAATGATTCAGTTCATGTAACTACTTATCCTCGTAATACTTTGTCAACCTTTGTATCCAAATTTACGTCCTTGACACGCTTTCTCTTTATTATCGTTTGTCTTTTTGTTCTTGTCGTATTGCCCAGATTAAATAATGCATAATACATAACGTGATGTCTTGTTACGTTCATTAAAAATAAAATAAGGAATTATTTATAATTGGTGTGGTATTATCTCTTAATAATTACTTGTGTGTAATTATTTATTAATGTACAGTGTAAGGTTCGGAATTATTTATAAATAATTATTTAGATATATTTGTATTGTTTAGGGATATTTAGAAATGTATTATATTATTTAGGAATGCACAGGTTTTGAAAGATGAGAATTTGATAATTTAGGAGATAAAAGATTTATGAGTATGATATTTGAGAATTAAGAGACTTGGGAAGTTGGAAACCTGAGAAATCGGAAATTTCGGAAATTACGAAATTACCAAATTGGGAATTTGGGAATCAAGAAGATTTGGGAGATGGGAGATTGGAAGATTAGGAATTTGGGAATTTGAGAATTTGGGAGATTGGCAATTTGGGAGATTGGAAATTTGGGAGATTAGAAATTTGGGATATTAGAAATTTGGGAGATTGGAAATTTGGGAGATTAGGAATTTGGGAGATTGGAAATTCGGGAGATTAGGAATTTGGGAGATTAGGAATTTGGGAGATTGGGAATCTAAGAAATTGGAAATCAAGAAAATTTCTGAGATTGGGAGATAGGAAGATTAGGAATTTGGGAATTCGGAAATTTGGAAATTTGGAAATTTGAAAATTTAGAAATTTGGAGATCGGACATTTGGGAAATTCTGAATCTGGGGGATTGGAAATTTGAGAGTTCGGGAAATTAGGAATTTGAGAATTTGGGGAATTGGCAATCCGGCAAATTGCGAATTTGTAAATTTGGGAATTTGAATAGTTAGAAGTTTGAAAATGTGATCTTCTTAATTTTAGTTTTCAAATTTCTATATTATCAAATCATAAACTTCCATTACAAATTTCCCAGATATCTAAATTTCCAAATCCTCAAAATTCTAAATTTCCAAGTTTTTAAACTTATCAATCATCAAATCCCACATATGTAAATTTATAAACTTGCAAACTTCTAAATTAACTTACAATTTTAAGAATCTCTAAGTTTACAAATTTCGTACTTCGAAATTTCTAAATTTATGACTTTTTAAATTTCCAATTCTCCAAATTCACACATTTCTGAATCTTCCAAATCACAAGTTGACAATCTGTCTGTATTTATCAACAGAACATAACACCTATTTGACAATACAATATCATCACAATTTCAGTAGTGTCTGTAAGTATTGAGAATTTCAAAATATTGACAATATATATTGATCGTCTGAAGTCTTCATCCTTAACGTTAACATGAATGTGTATTCAGATGGTGGCTTCAAATTCAAATACTGCTTACGTACTTGAACATTTTTTTCTAAATTAAGAAAAGAATCTGATTAAAATCAGCGTTACTTTCAAATCAGTTTTAATTTTCGTTGAAACCATTTTAACCCCTTGGCCTATAACATCAAGTCAGACTCGTGACTTGATTTGACTATTTCTTTTCAAAATGGATTTGTCTCACTTTCAAATTTATGTACTGATAAATTTAGAAATTCACACATCTTAAAATTTACCAAATAAGAAATTTAGGAGTTCACACTTAAATTACTATTTGGTAAATTTTTAAATTTACTAAATATTAAAATTAGGAATTAACACGTGTTAAAATTCATAAATGGTCAAATTTAATATTTCGGAAATTTAAAAATTTGGAAAGCAGATATTTTGAAATTGGCCGACTTTAGATTAAATGTATCGAAGCAAACGAATGGAATAATCGAGGCCAATTTGTTTTATTTACAGCCGTTGAAAAGGTAGCAGAAAATGATCGATTCACCGTAACGTATACGCAAGTTTATTCGCGTCTGATAACCTGCGTCAATCCCGCACGCATTTACAGTTGTTATTATTGAGTTTAAACCAACATCACGGTGTTTGTTCGCAGAAAAATCGTATACGTCACGAGTTTGAATTGCTTCGATGATTCGAGTCGCATCGAGATCGCAAAACAACTGCAGCTTGATGATCGTTTCTTTCGTAAAAAGCAACTTGAACGTATACAAATGGTTCTAGTTAGTCTTTCGTGTTTGACGATCGATGATATTTTTTTTCGTTCCAGTTTCGCTTAGATAACGTATCTGCGAAACGGATCGGATGATCCTTGAAAATGAAAAATTAAAAAGTACAATAACGCTATCTGTTTGTCATTGATAACGCGTACAGAATGATACAAGAAATTTGCACACGAACGTGTATGCTAATCGCTCGTTGCTTTGTGGTTGAGAAATTTTTAAATGTTATACATTTACCGAGAAATTTTGTTTTAGGAAAGTTAATTTTGATCAGTACAAGATTTAGAAATTTTTGTATTTCGAAATTTATGGATCTCAAATTGGGATATTTAGAATTTTGAAAATAAGAATTTCTGGAATTTTTGAAATTTCAAAACTACAGCGTTTGAGAGTTTAGTAATTTTGGATTTTGAGTATTTGAAAATTTTCAGTTTAATATTTGGAAACTTGAAAATTTGAGTTTTATCATTTGGAACTTTGAGGATTTGAAAATTTGGGAATTGGGAAATTTGAGCTTATGAAGATTTGAAAATTTGGAAACTTGAGAATTTGATAATTTTATTATTTGGAATTTTGGAATTTTTAAAATTTGGGAGTTTGGAAGTTTGAGAATTTGATCATTTTTAGTATTTGAAATTTTGGAATTTTGGATATTTGAAAGTGGTATTTTGTGACTTTGGTAATTTGCCAATTTCTGAATTTGAATATTTGAAAATTTTAAAAGTTGAAGATATAGAAATTAAAAAATTTGAAAATGGAAAGTTACAAAAATTTGGTAATTTATGAACTTGAAAATTTGGAGATTTCAGTATATGGAAATTTGAAAATATACAAATTTCCAAATTTGCAATCTTCGACATCACATTTGCCAATTTAATTTTATAATTCAATTACAAGTAAAAATTGCATGGGTCCAATGAATTATTAATATGTAATAAATTGGTTAATTTTATTCATATACCTCACTAGTTATGCGTTACATTCATTTCTGTCGATGTTTGAATTGCTTTTGTTAGTTTTGCAAATTCCATATGTAAATGACTTTTTGTTGATAATCTATTAACGAAGATTAGAAAGTAGCTAATAAACAGTGTTGTCGTGAAGTGTTGTTGTAACGTATGTACACTCTTGTTCGTGTATGTATGTTCGGTAAATGGAAAATTACAGCGCTAAATTATTGCTAAACAATGAACTGTTGTGATAAACACGTGAAGCTACGTAAACGCGATTTGTGTTCATGATTAATGAACTAAACAGAAGCTACGGTTGACCGATAATGAGTCAGGACATTGTTTTAGAATATGTAACATAGTTATATGCTTCGCATTTCATGATATTACGATAAGAGAATAATACATTATAATACACACATTGAAACGGTATTTGAAGATATATGATAAATAGTTGTATTAAATTATAATAAATTATATTGAGGTTAAAGGTAAAATTTATTATATATTGCATTATTTATTTACTATGCAAGATTTTTTTATTTCGTTTCAAAAAGTGTTGAAAAATTTTAAGAATGTTGACAAAATCTGATGAAGAAATGATAATTTTTTACTGACTACAGTAGAGATTTTTTGCTTCTTCAAATTTCCAGACTAAAAACGTAGGAAAATCTTAAGTGTTTAAAAAATCAAACGAAGTAACGATGAGAATTTCTTTCTGATTATAATACAGATCTTTTAGCTCCCTTATTTCTTAACTTCCAAATTAAGAACATCGAAAAACCTTGAGAATCTTTAGAAAAAATCTGACGAAGAAATGATGAAGATTTCCTTCTGATTATAATACAGACTTTTTTACTCCCTTCTCTCAACTTTTAATTTAAAATCGTCGAAAAATCTTGAGAATTTTTTACAATCTTCCGAAGAGACGATGAGATTTTCTTTTTGATTATAAATACAGAATTTTCTTTCTTCTTCGAATTTCCAGATCAAAAATGTTCGAAAACGTTAAGAATATTGAAAAAATCAAAGGAAGAAATGGAGTTATAAATTTAAAGCTGATTTGTGTTCAGGAAGGTGCGCGTCGGAACTTGAGCGACATTATCACCGGAAGTGGCCTGCACATTTCCCAAGTCCTCGGTTCGTTATTATCAATTAGGCCATATACGCAACTATGATACGTGTCGTTTATTTCACTATCTTTACTTCTTCGACACTTTTACGTAATATTCTGTACGAGTTATTCAAATAAATTTACGCTTATCGCTATCGTAACCATATTTCTTTGGAGAAAGTGAACAAAATTGTTTCATAATAAAAGAAACAGATTATTTTTATTTACAATATGAAACTGTCTTATAATATTTATTTTAAAATATCAGAAAGTACATTACTCTTTAACAGTTATTGCAATAAAAATTTAATTTTAATTAAGATTTTGATGACAATCTTGTTACTGTAAAAATAATTTAAAAGTTTTCTGCAAGGAACTTTTTTAATGAGTCAAATTCATAAAACTCAAGTAAAAATCATTTGACATAAATGCTTTCAAAGTTTGTTACTATTTTTTGCTGATACATTATTTAACGAAGAAATTAGATTTAGGAAAACATACACGAAATTCAATGATTTTCAAAATGATCTTTAAATGATTTTAAGCTAGAAATTATTTAAACATTTGGTAATTGTGCAGAGTAGGTACTTTTCCTATTTCTTTTCTTATTTTCGAATTTTCTTATTTTTTCCCAAATTTATTTGTAAAATTGTGTTATCTCTCCGACAACGATAATTGATTTGTCAACGGTTAGGACCAAAATCGGCCCTTTCAAGGGCTACTATACAGAATATTAGGTAGGTCGATAGGAAGTTTGCAAGGGATGATGTAAGAGGTAATTTGGAACATATTTAGCTATATCTACCTTTATGTAAAGTGTCACGGTTTTTGAAATATTGGTCACTTTGTTAATTTTGATTATACCGGACATTTCCGACGTAGATTGTAGAAAATTTATTATGATTATTATAAACTCCAAATTTGTAACAGTCAAAACGAAGTTTTTAAAAACATTTTAATTTGATAGGAATTAGCTGTTTTTGAGAAAAGAGCAATTAAAAATTTAGTTTAATTACAAGACGCATGCAGGTAGCTCAGGTATAACTTTAAGCTTCATTCGTTTACCAAATATTTAGAATCACATTCAGAAAAATTATATCGCGCGATTTAGATAAAACACGTTCTGAAGATAAGAAAATATAGAAATTTGGAGTTCATAATAATCATAATAAACTTTCTACAATTGTTTACTTCGGAAATATCCGGTAATAAGCAAAATTTACAAAGTGGCCAATATCTCAAAAACCATGGTACTTTGCATGAAGGTATATATAGCTAAATATGTTCCAAATTACCTCTTATATTATCCCTTGCAAACTTTCCATCGACCTAACACTCTGTGTATTTGTAACGTTGGAAGATCTGAAAAGCCACGGTAAAGTCGAAAATCCATGTGAAACAGAACAATTATTGACCTGGTTTCGGGCGTAATCCAAGGGATGTTGGGTTAGATTAACCTAACCTAACCTAATCAACCTTCCCCGATTGATTGTAGTTGTCGGATTCAGATCAAAGCTGTTTGCAAAGAAAGTTAGCTTAATTTAACCTCATCCGACTGATGATCACTGAGTCATAACACATTTTTCGGAAAAAATTCGCAAAAATGATATAAGAATTCGGAAAACCTATTCTACATAATTACTAAATATTTTAATGCATATACAATATAATTACGATTTAGAAAATGAAAAACAAATTAACTATTTTGGTAAAAATATCAATTGAGAAGTAATTATTTTATTAATTATAAATCATCAAATAAAACGGGTAAATCTCAGTTGTACAATAATTTAAATTGTGATTAAATCGATTTTATTTTCTAAAATTATTTATATTGCAGTTAATGAAAATATTTTCGATATCATTCCTCGAATTTTGATAAATGATTGTAATTGACAGACATTTATCGAAAATGAAATTCGTGTATTTAATTTTTTAATAAGTTTTTATTAAGTTTTAATCCGTTTTGAAGAGAAGTTCCGAATACTTTTTAATGCTATCGTATGCCTTAGTTTCTAAGATTTCTACAGATTCCACGATACAACCTTGTATCACGTTCGCATGATTTCAAAAAAATGTTGGAAAGGGGAAGTTGAATAAAAGATATCGTTTTATTGGTTATAAAATTTCCGTTTTTTATCGTTTGTATTAATCCGTTGAGTATCAGCTCGCAATCCATCAATGGATCAGGAAATCTGTGCAATAAAACATTGATAAATGAAGTAAAACAAACAAAATATACATTTTTCAAGATTATATGGATAGATAACTAGATTTAGTCGTGACTTATGGAAAGTCCTTGCAGATACAGAGAACACTTCTTTTACCTTTTTTTGTAGTACTGTTTACTTTTGTTATTTATCATACCATTAATCGTGTTTATATCGTTGATCTTCGAATTGTTTATTTATCTTCAATGTTACTCTTTTTGCTGTATCATGTGTAAAGTAAGATACATGTTTCTGAATTTTTAATTGAGGAACAACGAAAATATCGATTCTTCTCGTCAATATTTAATAAATTAATGCAATGAAATATTTAATATATTATGAAACTTAATTTTTGATATCTGATACAATTAATGTAACACAATATTGAACATACTATAAAACTTGATTTTTAATATTTGATACAATTAATGTAACACAATATTAAAAATCTTATTAAATTTAATTTTTAATATTTGATACAATGAATGTAACACAATATCAAATCTAGTTTTTAATACTTAGCATAATACAAAATTCAATTTAATTTATAAAAATTGGGAATGTATTTTCCTAAACCGCATACAGACTCTTAAGATTGAAATATAAAATAGCAATTTATGTTCCCAAGTAAAATATTTTTTTTTTCATGTCGAAATTGTCGACGTGCGTCTTTCGCTACTTATCTGTATTTTTTACGAAAGTAAAAGCAAAACACAAGATATCTCGTGACTCATCTGCAATGTGTTAATATTTGGTTAATTACTTCGTAAAAAACACGAGTACGATATATTTTTAAGATACGAAGATCGAGTATTTAGTTCGTTGATTAAGTAATTATCATTTTAATTGCGTCATAAAGTAAGCTTATTACACAGTACATATTTAGATATTTATGAAATGAGCAGTTTTTAATAAAACTGTGACGACCCCATTTTTTCTGACAATTTAATTTACCACATTTGTTATATTTTTGCATTGAATACAAATATAAGAAATATAACAAATTTACTTTTCGTAAACAAATCGTAAGCAAATTATTAAAACAAATTAAATTTTGTAAGTAAATTTAATTTATAATTAAATTATATCTAATGTAATTCTATATATTTGAACAACACCTCAAAAGCTCTATAAAAATCTTATAAAGCGTATAAAATTTAAAAAATAAAATTAACAATTTAAAAAAATATTGTATAAACTTTTGCAGTCTAATAAAGAAAGCAAAAATTAGTAGTCGAAAACAAGTTAAGTACCGTATTCAAAATGATTCGAGTTCGGATTTAAATACATCGATATATTGGAACATTGCCAATTTAGATTCACAACACAAGAAAGCTGTTAAAAATATGCAATTGAAAATTGCCCGTATTTCCTGTTGAAATTTGACGTAAAATTGTTTTGCTTGAAAATGACCAACATCGATCCGGCTTTTGTTTTTGGTGGTTCTCGCACATAGCAACGCGGTGCACCTCTATTTACTCGAAATCTAATATTAGATTAGAATCTAACAGCCTAGAGGAGAATTAAACGCTAGAATAGATTTCCGAATTATGTTTGTTCCTTCCTTATTCAGGCTGGGTACATAAACACTTATTAGTTGCTACTGCCTCGTGAATGCCCTCGTTATTTTCAATTAAAAGCCGCTAGAACGTATTACTTTACGGGCGAGTGTTATGTTCAGGGGTGTTTGAAATTTCATGCGTTTTTCATTTCGAAATTTTATGGTTTTTAGACATTGAAATTTTATAGTTTTTAGATATCGAAATTTTATAGTTTTTAGACATCGAAATTTTATGGTTCTTCAATTTCGAAATATAGTTCTTTGATTTTTGAATTTTACAGTTTTTAGACTTAGAAATTTTATGCATTTGGACTTTCAAATTTTCTTGTTTTTGAACTGTAGAATCTTTAAGCTTTTTGAAATTTTGGCTCTTTAGAATTTTAAAACTTAGAGATATTACGATCCATGGATTTTGGAATTTTTTAAATTTACGACTGCAATTTTGAAATGTTTAAATTTTAGGATTTTGGAAATCAAACATTTTGAACCTTTGAAATTTCTGAATTTGTTAAAAAATTAGTAGTATTCGTAGTAGTAGTTTATTAGTAGTATTTTTGAAAAATTTGGAGTTTTTTAATTTTTTAATTTTATACATTAGGATTACATTAATGAAGACTTTTAATATACCATTAAAATTATAAAATAACGACTCAAACCAAAATGCTATTTGTTAAAAATTAATTCATGGAAAAATCCTAATTTCTTTTAGACTTTTAACATATTGTTTGAATTTACAAAATAATGATTCTTGAGAAAGTACAGGTAGTTATAAATTAATCTGTAAATTAACTGCTATTTCCTTGGAACTATTAAGCAAGTGTTGAAGTTACGACCCTTAAGTCTGTTAATTGGCCAATGACGCGAGGAACTAGCAAGTTTAGTGTGGTATCGTAACAGGAAACGGAAGGTGATGCTGGTTTACTCTTACGAACACATGTATATCTATACATTGTGCTTCTTCCTCGTGAACTTATCGTTATCTGCTGTTGGTTCATTTGAAACGTTTCATCGAACGGCAAAGGAGTTTTTAGAACGATAAGAGTGTTCTGATACTGTGAAGGAAAAGGAGTTTCGTTATGATGTCTTTCATATAAATGTACCTACGGTAGAATCTCGTTATATCGCTACCATTTCTTCAACTAGCAATAAAGCTAACTATTACTGATACGTGATATCTGAAATTTTACGTTGTATAAATTATCAACCTTTATTTATTAATTTAAAAGAATTATTCATTGAATAGTAATAAAGCTAATTATTAGAGATACGTGATATCTGAGATTTTATATTGTACAAATCAATTTATCAACCTTTATTTATTAATTTAAAAGAATTATTTATTCAATAGTAATAAAGCTAATTATTAGAGATACGTGATAACAGATATTTTACGTTATATAAATTAATTTATCAACCTGTATTCATTCATTTAAAAATACTATTAATTGAATAAATCTAATATGATTTGTTTTCTGATTGCAGGTGAGTTTTGTGGTATTCTCGAGAGACGCTGCTTCGAAACGATAAATCTGTGGAAGCCATTGCAAGGTTTGCCAGAATTACGCATTCAGGGTAAAGTATAGGCTTTTTAAATATATTTACATACTGCGTTTACTAAAAGTAACAAACGTATGAAAAGTATGTATTTATAAAATAAAAAGTATTATTCAAAATAGAAGGAATCATCATTAGTAAAATTTAATAACTGAAACGTAGGAAAAGTATTTAAAAAAAAAAATTATTCAAAATAGAACAAATTATCATTAGTGAAAATTTAACAATAAAATAGAAAATGTACCATGTCTGAAATGAGTTACTTAAATTAAGACGAATCACTTGTGAAAATTCAAAAATAAATGTAGCATTTCTAAAATAAGAAGAGTTATGCAAATTAGGACGAATTATTATAATTATTAGTGAAATTGTAAAAAGCCATTTATTTCTCCAGAAAATAAATTTTGTATCTTTCCCCTTTGAGTTTACAGTAATCAAGTAAATAAAAAAGAATAATTAACCACTTTATCTGTTAAGAGAAATTCATGAAAATTTCATAAGATATAGAAAGAATTTTCATATAACAATTCATTTTTTCAAACAACGCATTTGAAGAATTTTTCAAGTATCTTCGTTTCAAAACTAAAGAATCATTTAAGAGAAACGAAAACTTGAACACACGTAATCATGAAATAGTAATCTTTCAATTACATAAATCTGTCAGATCGGTCAGTTAACTTTACTTAGATAATCTGTCTCCAACAATGCGAATAATTTCCCTTTAAAATCTTTTCCATCGTTAAGAACTGTTGAGAACAAAGAAGCTGAAATTCAATGAAATGCTCCATGTCGACAATGTTAATCGCAGTGGCATATCCTCCAGGATGGCCAACCACTCTTTGCATCGTTGTACAATGACCCATTGTGTTCCGTTTCATCGACCAGGCCAAACAGAGTTTCGCGAAACCGTTTATTTTTTCAGCGAAAAAAAAGCAATAGACTCTGCGCGTGCATGCGGACGTTTTGTTACGTCAGAGGTACAGTCGATAGCAGATCTGGCATCCTTAGGAACAATATGGTTGCCATAGAGAAAGGGACCTACCTACTCGTTCATTTTTCTAGACTTTTGGGGTACGGGAAATTTGGGGATGGGTTAAGTATTTGGGGTCTTTGAAATTTGGGGACTTTAGTACTTGGGCACTTTGTAGTTTGAAGACTTTGGAATTTGGGCACTTTCGACTTTGGAGACTTTAGAATTTGGGCACTTTGTAGTTTGGGGACTTTGGAATTTAGGTGCTTTTGGAAGTTTGGGGACTTTGGAATTTTGAGGACTTTATAGTTTGGGGACTTTGTAGTTTGAAGACTTTAGAATTTGGGGACTGGAATTTTGAGGACTTTATAGTTTGGGGACTTTGTAGTTTGAAGACTTTAGAATTTGGGCACTTTGTAGCTTGGGGACTTTGGAATTTTGAGGACTTTGCAGTTTGGAGACTTTGCAGTTTGGGAACTTTGTAGTTTGGTGACTTTGGAATTTCGGGACTTTTGAATTTCGGGACTTTGGAATTTCGAGCACTTTGGAAGTTTGAGGACTTTGGAATTTGAAGACCTACGAATATAAATATCTAGAAATTTGGTGATCCAAGAATTTGAGGATTTTGGGACTTAGGGGTAGAAGAATATGAGAATCTAAGCACTTGAGTATATAGGAAATCGAAGATCTAGGGATTTGGGGACTTAGGAATTTGGAAACCTTAGGATGTTGGTGATTTCGAAATTTAAGGATGGGTCAAGAATTTGAAGACTGGAATTTCGAGATCTTCGAAGATGAGAATCTAGAAATTTTGCGATCTAGAAATTTGGGAGTTTTGAAATTTGAAAATAGAAGTATATGAGAATTTAGGAATTTGAGGATCTAGAAACTTGAAAGTCATTATTTCATTATTTTGAAGTTTGCAAATTTAAAAAATTTGTAAACGACACATAACAATTACATTTATTATTATATATTATCACATGTAAATTGTTGCATGACAATTTATAAATTTTCAAGTTTAAGTATTTGGAAATTTTCAAATTGAAAAATTGTAAAATTCGAAAACTTGACAATTTAGAAATATAGGAATAGGAAGGTTCGTGGATTTAAAAATGTTCCAGTTTAAATATACGTATTTATCTGAAAGGGAAGCCAGCGCTGCATCTGTTTGTACGTATCATATCGCGTTTTTTGTTTTTGACAGTGTGTCGCAAGGTTGATTCATGCTATAACAAAGGAAACATATCAAGAAAATCTCTTCAATTAGAATAATATAATATAATGTAGTTTGTAGACTTTCATGGATTTCTAAAACCTTTTAGTTTACAGATTTGCGAATTGAAATTTTTAAATTTGGATTTTGGAAATTTGTACTGTGAGAAATTTGAAATTTGGAAATTTGAACTGTGAGGAATTTGTTATACTGGAAATTTGTATTATTAAAAGTTTGGAATCTGGAAGTGTGAGCTATGAGAAATTGCGATTTATAAATTTTACCTCTTAGAAGTTTACAATTTTCAAATTTGGTCTGAGAAAATTGAAATTTGCAAATTTGAACTATTAAAAATTTGTTAATCTGGAAATTTGCATTATTAAAACTTAGGAATCTAAAAATTTGTACTATAAGAAATTTGAAATTTGGAAGTTTGTACTATTAAAAATTTGTGAATCTGGAAATTTGCATTATTAAAACTTAGGAATCTAAAAATTTGTACTATAAGAAATTTGAAATTTGGAAGTTTGTACTATTAAAAATGTGTGAATATGCAAATTAGTATTATTAAAAACTTAGAATCTAAAAATTTGATATGAAAACTTCGAAATTCTTTAAATCCACGTATTTAATTCCGCAAAATTAAAGTCAAGTAGTGAGATATTCTCCGTCCTACATTTATTCTTATTCAAAGAAAGGCTACGTTTGCCCGAGTGTACATAGCGTACTAGCAATTATTCGATGCGCGTTGTAGGCTCCCCTCCTTTTTTCGCCGCGAGCATTTCTTACTCTCTTTAATCACTGTAGGGCGGGTCAGTGCACCTGGCCAAGATTTTACGACCTTGCTTGACATGCCGTTTAATCGTCGTTACTTTACGTACCTCTCGAACCTCACAAGCGGAAAGACCGATTAATCTCGCGACTAATACCGATAGACGTTCTTTGTTCTTCGATAGAAATCATTATTCTCAATATCTACTTTGGCTCTTTGAATCTTCGAACTTCGAGAACTTTAGATAGTTGTGATTATGGAAATTCTACGAATTAAAAAATTTGCAAATTTGAATATTTGGAAATTCAGAAATTTTTAAATTTAGAATTTTGTGGTTTTCGAAATTTGCAGATTTTGAGAATTTTTTAAATTTGAATATTTGGAAGTCTAGAAAATTAGGAATTTGGAAATTTAAGGATTTTGGAACTTTATAAATTTTTAGAATTCTTAGCATTTGAAAATTGGAGAATTTAAACATTTCAGGATTTGGAAATTTTTGATATTTGGTGACTGATGAGTTTAAATATTTAAACATTTTTGTGTTTGGATTTTGAAAATATAGAAATTTAGCAGTTTTAAGAATTTTGAAATGTCTAAATTTCCAAATATAAAAGTTTAAAATTTCCATAAATCTTTCTCGCACATATCCACAAATAACAATAATCAGTCATTGTCTACACTCGATTACAAAATCGCATTCTACAGTATATAGGCTCTTTTAAGACAGACTATACCACACGATATTCTAAAAATATTCAGTAGCTCGTATCGGAAAAGCTCGTACTATACATGTGTACCGCAGATAAAACGATGGTTGAAAGAATACTGTAATTTTCATTTAATCGAAGCATGCAATGATACTTGGCAGGTAAGAAGTTCGAATCAATCGCGTCTCGATTTTACAAGAGTAATAGAGCTCGCTTAAAGCATGACCTTCCGTGAGTGTAGCTATTGGAATTACGGAAATGCAGCGGGCACTCGTTTCTTGATACGATGCGATGACAGGAAAGAAAAAGCAACGATGAACGTCAAGAGGAGCAACGGGTCAGTTCTCACCAGCGTGAGATCGGATCGATATGTCATGCGACTTTCTGCGTATCATGAGCAAATTTATCTACCAGGAATAGAACTAATAGAATTGGATAACTTATCGTGCAATGTTCATCGCGAAAGCGTCACTCGAAGAATTATCGAAGAAGATAGGAGATTGAATATTTACAATAGCTGAGTTGTTAATTGATTGATTCATCGCATTAAGAATGTTGACGGAACATTTATGCGAAAATTTTCAGGGAATTTCATATTTATTTATGATCGCCACGTGTTATATGGCTATACATATGTTTATATCGTAACAAGTTGAATCGTTATGAGATTGTGTTATGTGTTATATTATCATG
This sequence comes from Megachile ligniseca, assembly GCA_945859555.1. Classification (NCBI taxonomy): domain Eukaryota; kingdom Metazoa; phylum Arthropoda; class Insecta; order Hymenoptera; family Megachilidae; genus Megachile; species Megachile ligniseca. The sequence goes on from OX243778.1 coordinate 3,084,460, forward strand.
TGTTGTATGAAAATGTATTGGATTGCCACACGTTTCATTACCGTACGTTATATTGCTACGTGTTCGTACAATAATATAACGCGTTATATCGCAGTGTGTCTGCAGTTATTATACCGTCGTACATTTGAATTTTTATGTATTGTATGACCACGTATTATATTGCCACGCGTTAAATCAGTACATCTCGTATTACCATGCGTTGTTTCACCACGTATTATAACGCCACGTGTTTGTATTATTTCGAGCTGTACCACCACACATTTGAATTTTCACACGTTATATGACCGCTCATTATATCGCCACACGTTAGATTACTACACCTTCTATTACCACACTTTGTATCTTCACGCGTTATATTGCCACGCATTTGTATTATTATGTGTTGTATCACCACACGTTTGAATTTTTACGCGTTATTTGACCGCATGTTATATCGCCACGTGTCACGTATTTTATCGCCATATATTATAACACTACACATTGTGTAATCACACGCAACACTGTCACACGTTTGTGTGAAAATAAGTTACATTGCCATCTGTTCAAATTGCTATGCGTTATATTGCCTCATGTTATATTGCTACATGTTGCATCGCTGCATGACAATATCATTACACGTTTCTACCATCCCAAATTACATCATTCGTTTGTATCATCGTGCTTTCATATTGCCATCTGTTATATCGCCACATGTTGTATAACTATGCAATATAACGCGACGTGTTATACAATCATATTTCATACTTTCATGTTATTAAATTTCCATATCAATAATCCACTATTTAGTTGGATATAATAAATACCAATAATTGATACTGATTAATACTAGTAATAAATAAAGAAAATTTGTGTAACTATATTTTTATTCAGAACATATTTAACTCCGAGAAATGTTTTTGTAAAAATTGAAGTTTGAAATAGTAGAATCACTGAAGATTTCTAAAGATGCCCCTGACCCTTCTATGCCCACTATAGCACGACTATATGGTTTCCTTTTTCTTTGCTTTCCTCTTCTTCTGCTTCTTCTTCTCCTCATCCTGTTTCGCCTCATGGAAACTTGGTTGTTGCCCTGCGAACCCTCGGTCATCTCCTTTTTTAACGTTTTGCATTCCTCGGTGCCCTGAGAACGTAGAGTTGGCGCACCTACACGATTCTTTTTCGAGGTTAGAGACTTTTGAATGTGATACGTTAGATCTTTGATGAGGTTTAATACGTTAAATGCCATATGGGCTATTAGTGGCTCATGATATTCTTCTAAGCCACTTTCATTAACATGTTATAAACGAAATAGTGAATTAAGGCGATTTTTTCAAATACGATCCTTATTTGAAGGAACAGGAAATTTCTCGTAAAAAATGGTAACATTTCGTTTTGATATGTTTGCTATCAATACTCGACTGAAAATTTGCCACATTCAATATGAATAATTTTACACATTCTGAGTTGTACAGAATTGCAATTGAATTTCTCTAATTATAATTCCAAAGTAATTCGGTTTCATCATATTCAATTACTTTGTACTTTGTAATTCAGATTTTTAATTCAATTAAATTACAGTGCAATCCGTAATTGCGATTGAAGTACAGCTTCAAAGTGCAATATAATTAAATCAGAATTAAAAGTTTAAAGAAAAAAGTTGTTATCACTGACAAATATGGTATTATTCCTAAATTCGTATTATTTGCACAGAATTAAATTGCATTGTACTTCAATCGCGTTGTAATTTAATTATTTTCATAATTACAGTAATATAGCAGTCGAATTAATTAAAAGTTTTAATTATATTCAATTAAACGCAATTGAAGTACAACGTAATAAAATGACATCATATTACAGCTTAATTCAATTTGTACGACTGAGCAGCTATTAAAAATATCCACTTCCTTTTTATTATTATACTGTAATACAGTTTCACGTAAAATATTTCATAGAATCACTCTCTGTAAAAGAATATGCGGTTTCATCCCCTAAAAAACGATTTCTTAAAAAACTAATAATTAGGGTGCTACTATCAACCTCGTGACACAAAATGTAGATACATTTCGTAATTCCGCGTTGTTCGTGACGCTGACACATTTCTACCGTTCGAATCAATTAATCGATATCAAAATGATATTTTCTAACGGAACCAATGTGACGTCGTGTCGATACGACCAAAAGCGAGGTGAAAATTCGACATTCAAATGTGCAAAGTTACATACCATTTGTCGGATATCGTTCACGAGAATACACGAAAGGGCTGTTCCGTTTCACAAGGGAATTTCTTCCACTCTAATTCTTCCATAGAAGTTTCAGCATCGATGCTTCGTACACCCTGGTGCCACGGTTGCACCACCGTAAATAAGTTTCACAGAAACTCCCAATTAAATGTCAAGCCGTACTAGGATGTTCTTTTTTTAACCGTGCACCCTCGTTAGTGATATATTTATCTTCAAAATTGTCAAATACTCATCAAATGGGAACGTCTACCTTTTTTCATCACAAAAGCAATCTACATTTATTTTTATTTTCTTTTAAGTGTATGACGACATTACATTACACGGAATTTTTACCTACTAGTGTACTTTAGAGTAGATTCTCATTATATTGCCGGTTGAGTAACTTTCAATTTGCGTGAATTTTTACGCTCGTGTTACGTTGACTCGTGTTATATTTGCTGTGCATTGTATTGTCACACGTTGTGTTACTAGGTCACTACACGTATAATCCTCTCGCATTATATCGCCACGTATTAGTTCATTATGCATGAAATTGTATTACCTTATATCGCTGTATACTAGATTATCGCATGTGAGTGAAATCGTCTCCCGTTGTATCGCCACGCACTAAATCATCACGCGTAAAGTTGTCTCGAGTTATATTGCCATATACTAGATTTCCATGTATCCAATTATTTCACGTTATGTCACCATATGTTCCTATTGATACGCATTGTGTTATATCGCCACGCATTATATCGCCATGTACAAGATTGTCACATGTTACGTCTCGCATTATATCGCCACGTATGACATTGTCTCGTGATATATCACTGCACATGATTTGTCTCGTGATATATCGCCAAATATGACTTGTCTCGCGATATATCGCCGCATATGAACTTGACTTGCGATATATCGCTGCGTCCGAATTTTTTCACGTTATATCGCCGTACGTCGTATTGTCTCAAATTATATCGCCACTCGTTTGTATCGTAACTCTTGTGACTTTCTATGCGTTATATTGCCAGTCATTACATCGCTATGTGTTATATCACCACGCGTTTTTATTACTACGCATTGTATCGCCACTTGTTTAGACTTCCACCCATCAAATCATCTCCAGTTATATCGTCATATGTTAAATGGCCACATGTAAAATTCTCTCTCGTTTTATCGACAGATAGTAACACGCGTAAAATCGTCGCGTTATATTGTCATAGACTAGATTTCCGTGCGAGAAATCGTCACACGTTATGTCATCTCGCATTATATCGTCACATGTTAAATGGAAAGTATTCGCGCGATTTGGTTTCTCGTGATAAATATAATCTTCCCATTGTAGAGTCGATTGTGTATCATTCTGTATGAATTGTAAATCACTAGTACGCTCGTTTTAACGACTAAATAAATGCATTAGTTGACAAGGAAATGGCGATGCACTTCCGCAATATAAACACGTGACACAATCAGTTCTACTAATTATCGTTTGACGATGTTTTTCCTGCGTACATTAATGTTAATGAATTCGCAAACACCGCGCATAGCTGTTTCATTTTCTTATTCCATCCACGGTTAACGATCCGCTTTGGTGACTGCCGCGCTTTTTTCGAGCCTTCAAAATACCGCGGTTTACTTTGACTTTACGAGTTCCCGTCTCATTACGATCACTAATTAACGTACACATCGTCTACCAAAGCTAATTTCTGATTACGATGCGGTCCCTCGTAAGAATGCTTTCTCACGGTATACTCTTAAAGCTGGTAATTAAAAGATTGCACCATTTTGCAAATGCATTGTAAGTTTTTCTTGTCTCTTATTACGTGTTATAGTGGAATCCCGTTATAATGTGACGGACAAGAATGAACGAATGAATTCTTGTAATTGGTAATACAGTCATGCATCGCTTAAGTACCAGAATGTCTTCCAAGAAATAGACGCGTCATTAATCCTCGAATGTTTATGAATAAATGACGTTTGTAAATTTGAGAACGAAAATATTCGTAAATCTTTTAATGTATCATTTTATGAATTGTAAAGTTGGCGTAATTCCCAGTTTGAACACTGTAAAATCACGTGAAGATTTTAGGAATGTTCAGAATTCTAAATATCTCAGGTTGAAAATTGAAAAGTTTCAGTTTATAAAGGGAAAATTTAGAAAATTTGCAAATGTGAACAAAAAATTTGCAAATGAAATTTGAACAAAATGTTCAAATTGTTCAAATGAAAAATTTGAGAGCTTATAGACTTGAAGGTTGGAAATTCAGAAATTTTTTAATAGAGAATTTTGAAAATTTGAAATTTGGAGATTTGAAAATTCTAAGATGTGAAAATTGAAAGTTTACAATTTCATAATTTGGGAATTTAGAAATTTGAATTTCTAAATTTTTGAATTTGAGGATTTGAAAATTTGAAAATGTAAGAATCGAAAATTTACATTCTTGCGAATTAAAAACTTTGAATGCTTAAAAATTGATAAATAGGTAGAAAAGTTATAGTACATATGTACATAGGTATCTAGATAAAAGATTTCGCAATTATCCGCGGATTTCTGTATCCGCGATGGACCTTGTAACCGATCTCGTTGAAATGCTCGAGTCGGTATATAAATATAAAAACAGTTGTATTGATCCAAAGCATGTAATGGGGTAATCTGTGCGATGTCATTCTCAGCGATAAAATTTTGAAGGATATCTGAACACTTTTGATCGCGAGACACACAAACGCTCGAATGTTTCGTCGGTGTATCTCGTTTTCGTGATAGACTGTGGCGCATATCGTTGCGGTTAAAATAAACTCGTATTTTTAGAATCGCCGCGTGTATCGCGTAGGTGCTGCTTTATCTCTTTGCACGCGATGCGTCTGGAGGTATATTCACCTTACCTTCGACCTTCGATCTTTCTTACTTTGCCGACTTGCAAACACCTCCATGTTTACATCTCCTTGCTTTAATATTACTGATGGGTATCGCTCAACAACTGAAGAACGAAAATAATGAAACCTATATGTGCCATTTCCAACTGATTGCTTTTTGTTTATCTAGAGGTTGTTCCACAAGAAATAGCACGGTTTTAGAAAATGGTAATTTCGTATTGCAATATGAAAAATTCGCAAGTAAATGATTTTCATGTTTATGATCATTAATGTGAATCTAAAGCTTTCGTTAAAATAATAATATTCCCTTTTTTTGAGTTTACAGCCTTTTATTTCCACTCTTCAACTTTTCGCAAGTTCTACGTGTTATTATACTGTGTTTATAGTAGAGGCTCGTTATATTACCACGAAGGGTAGGAATGAATTCTTGGAACTGGAAAGACGATGTAATGCATGGTGGTTTGTCGAGAAGGAAATGAAATATACAATAGGTTAAAATTATACAAGCTGTCATTTTATGAGGTCTTTCTCCTTTACCTCTTCAGGTTTTCACGTATCAGTTCCCTTTCAATAGCTGTTTTTATATGTATAATGCTTCATTATACTATTATCTACAGGCTCGTTTCGCGTGTACCCATCAACATTGAAATTCACAAGTGCGTAAAGAAGAACACGAATGCGGGTGAACCAACAATGTTCCCTCATGTTTCCGTATTACGTTTCCTTCGCCATTAAGCAGGCCAATGTTCTCCGTTGACGTGCTCTTGTCCCTTCTTTCGTTTCACGAAGAAACGCCGGACATTTGACCTTTCCAGGAAAGAAGTATACTCGGATGCCACGTAGGCTTTCTTTGGATAAAGATAAGTGGAAGGGGATGAGCCATTCTCAAATTTAAATCTAATTTGAATTTTACTGGAAAGTTTCTATATTTCTACATTTTTTATTTCTCTTCTTTAATTTTTAAATGTATACATGACTAAATTTCTAGATTACTAGATTCCTAGATTATTAGTTTATTAGGTTACTAGTTTTCTATTTTTTAATTTCGAAATTTCTAAATTACTGAATTTGTAGATTACTAGATTACTAGGCTATTAGATTTTTAGATTACTAAATTACTAGATTTTTAGATTTCTCAGTTTCTAGATTTCTCATTTTTTAAATTACTAGATTTTTAGAATTCTCAGTTTTTAGAATTCTCAGTTTCTAGATTTCTCATTTTTTAAATTGATAGATTTTTAGAATTCTCAGTTTTTAGAATTCTCAGTTTCTAGATTTCTAAGTTTTTAAATTATTAGATTACTAGATTACTAAATTACTAGAATCCTAGATTACTAGATTATTAAATTGCTAAATTTTTGGATTTCTAAATTTTTAAATGACTAGATTACTAAATTACTAGATTACTAGGCTACTAGATTACTAGATTACTGGACTACTAAATTACTAGATTTTTAGATTTCTAATTTTTTTAATTATTAGATTACTAGATGTCTAGACTTCTAAATTACCAAATATTGAAATTCCCAATTTCTTCAGATTCTGATATTTCAAAGTTACCCAATTGTTTTCAAGTATTTAAATTTGAGAATTTCTAATTTTTGTTGAATTCCAAAATTCCCAAATTTTAGAAATTTTGAAATCTCCAAACTCAGTTTTCTAAATTTGCAAATATTTAATTGCAATAATTTTTAAAGTCACACATTTGCCCTAGAGAATCCAGTCATGCTCTTGACTGTACTCAAACCTAATACACACACTAGAGTCGTCACATAAACACATTAGCACCAAGCATAACATGCAAACAAGAAAAATAATAATTCACGATAGTTTGTTCCAAAACGTTCTTAAAGTGTGGTCACAACAATTTTGACATTAACTTTACATCCCCAACTTCTTTCTTTTATTCGAATAACTCATTCAATCAAAATCCTACATGATCAAGACTTCTTGCATTTGATGTTAGTTAACCAGTTGTTAACCTAACTGAACTGAATTAGTACAAATTTAATTATGAAATGGGTTCCACAAAAAACAACATTTTTTTGCGGAACCCATTTCATAATTCAAGAGGGGATCCTCGGAGCACATTTTAGGAACCTGGTCTATTCATTTTGGCTGGTATTTGATAGAATTCTTTACTTGTTACGTATAAATAACTACTTCTTTGTAAGCATTGTCTCATTGCGGAATAAATGACGGTACCTTGAGCGATATATCGCGTTTCTGTCGAGACACAATCTGTAGAGGCTTCTTGTAAAGCCTCTTTTGTCGCTATACGTATAATCGTTAGACGCGCTACAGGTGTGCGCTTTTCGTCAATACCTCTTATAAAACTTACCGCACCTAACCCTTTCTACTGGCGCTTTTGTGACGAGACGGCTAAAGACACACGACGGTGTCTATGTTCTTTGACAATCCTTTTCACCTACGTCTGACGTGAAAACCTAATGTCAGATCGTACTAGCGCTTTTTTCTTTCATCTTCCTCTTCGCGCATAATCTAAAAGTTTCTGTACACGTTCGCAACTCTGTGTATACTCGCTATTTTCGTAATGAAAAATTGTACAAATTTTTTAAATGGTTTATGCAAGTCTGTTGTGTATTCAATTCATTTTTAATTAATCTAGTAATTAATTCAATTCATTCTTGATTAATTTCATTTGTTTTTCATTGATTTAATAATAAATCTAGGTTAATTGGTTAATTGATTTACGTTAGCTTTAATGTCATTTATTCTTGATTAATTTATTCATTTATTTAGTTTGATTTACTCTTCGCTAATTAATTTGTTTTGTTTAATTCATTGATTGGTTCACTTTATTCTTAATTAATGTAATTTTTTCTGGATTCATTGATAAATTAATTTAATTAAGTTTCTTCTCAATTTGATTCATTCAACTCGTTCTTAATTAATATAATTTATCTCTGATTAATATGATACTGAAATAATTTAGTTCATTCATTCAACTTATTCGTAATTAAAATAATTTATCTCTATCTCTATCTAATAAAGTTATAAAGTTTTATATTAGGTTTTATATCACTAGCACTTTTCAGAAAGTAAAAAATCTAATAAAATGTCATGATATAAAAGTATCGTAAAATGGCACTTTCGATATATTACTTTAAAGGTTGAAACTTGTCAAAAACATCTATATAACTAATATTTAATTTTTGTTCAATGGTTTCAATAATTTTTAAAATTTTTTCTGTTATCTCTTTTTTTGTTTATTAAGTGGTTACATACTGAACGCGTGATTTTTATAAAAATTTCATGAGATAAAAGTATTACAAAATGGCACTTATACTATATCAATTTAAAACTTAGAACATGATAAAAATAACTATCACTCAGATTTTATTCATTAACCGCAATAGTTTTTAAATTTTTTGTTGTTATCGCATGTCTTGTTCATTCAGTTCTCACATGTTGAATGCATAAATTCTAATTAAATTTCATAACATAAAAGTATCTCAAAATGACAACAAATTTACATCAATTTAAAGGTTCATGCTTGAGGAAGATGACTACATAAACGTTTCATGAAGATTCTAAATACGAAATGGCTACTTCTATAATTAGTAAGTTATGAATAATATTGTCCATAAGTACTGTATTTTTTCATCGCGTACAAAATGTTCCAAAACAGGAAGTCATGTAATCAAAAAACTGTAGATTGTTTATAGTAAAGCAAGTAAAAAATTCTGATACCATTTTAAGATATTAGCAACTGCAAATTAGATATTTATTAATTAACGATAATAAGAATAAAATGTGAATTGGTTGATTTATTGTTTCAATGAGAAATCATTTTGATTTAGGAGTATCCATGAGACCTGTGCATACTTATTTTTATTAAATCTTAAGCTTTAATTTGATATATCATAACCGTTATTTCGCGATACTTTTATGTCATAAAATTCAAATCAAATTCCGTACATTTCGAAACTGCATATAATGCAACATTGCACGTTGCAAATGTGCAGCAGCCATTTTGAACTACGAATATTCACGAAACGTTTATGTAGTAATTTCCGGTAAACTCTAAGCTTTAAATTGGTATGCCATAAGAGATATTTTACGATACTTTTCTGTCACGAAACCGTATCAGACTTTCTATTAGTTTCTCGCATACCAAATGATCGATTTCGAAACATAGAAAGTTTGACAATATTTGACGGTGACGAGGCATTGCAAAATATCACTTATGGCATATCAATTTAAAGCTTGAAACACGATGAAAATAACCGTACAAACGTTTCGTTAATAATCTCGGTACAAAATGGCTGGTTGAACAATGCGAGAGGAAGCTATTTGTAAGGAATGAGTCATGGAAAGACGAAAAGTTTCAAAACGATGAACTCGTGTCAAAGGAACATCAATTAATTGACGGTCTTAATTGAAATTCTACTCGAGTAGGCAATTCCAAGCTTGTTTCTGAAATTAATCATTTCCGCTCTTCTCCCTACTGTATCGTCGCGCGCCCCATTGACACGCGTCTTCATGTACTGCAATTGATTCGTCCGAAGAAATTATACACAGTAGGACTCCCGTATCCGCGGGAGACTGCTTCCAAGGCCTTCCGCGGATACAGAATCCCGGACACTATTAGTTATTATTTATGTACTTACATATATGTATACGTACGTGTCTATGTAGTATTAGTATTATTTACTATACGCAAATACCCGTGATAATATTTTATTTATTACATTATTTAGTATTTTATATACTTTGGACTATTTCAATATTTTATTTAATAAATACTATTTAGTATTTTATTTACATAATTTAATATTTTGCATACTTTTCTCTATTTTCATATTTTATTTAATGCATAATATTTAGTACTTAATTTACATACTTTAATATTTTATTCACTATTGTTAAGTGTATATAAAATTGTACATTTGGTACAATGTAAACATCCTTTGGATAATAATTAGTCGTGGAAGAAGAATTTTTTACATTTGTCATTCAATTAGGACAACACACTTATGTATATCGTACAAAATGTTATGTCAATTTCGAAATTTTTTAGTGTTCAAATTTCGAAACCTAAATTACCCACTTAACGAATTGCAAATATCTGGATTTCTAAATTTTCGGTTTGAAATTTTTAAATTCCTAAATTCCTAAATTTATATATCCTCCAATTTTTAATTTCTCAATTAATCAATTTTAAAATTCCCAATTTCTATTTTTTTAAATTGTTATAGCATATAACTTGAAACTAAAAATAGAGCAGGCCAATCAATAAAATTCATTAAACAATAAAACAAAAATTGCTATACATATTAATTTTTTATTTGAATAAAAATAAATATAAATTGCAAGAGATAAATTGCAATATCTTAACAAATTTTTTATTATAAAATACAAAACTTGCAAACCGCTCATTTTTACCGTTTTGGTAATTTGGTGTTGATTTTGGAATTAGGTGACAAATCATAAATTGATTTATTTCCTATTTGGATAAAAATGAATATAAATTTGAAGAAAAGTATCTGAACAAATTTTATAATTTAAAATAAGAAACTTGTGAACATCTTGTCCAATTTGGTAGTTTTAGTGTCGAGACGGAAACTTTTGGAATTCGGTGACAACGCTTATGTACAAATAAATATATTGTTTCAACCGTGCGAATCATCTGACCCACCCACATTACGATACGATTTAACGAGCCGTCGTGTAACGGTCGCTTAACGATGATTCAGAGACTGGTCAAATGGTGCTTGAACCTTTCTCCTCTTTTTCTTTTCCTCTCTTCTCTTCTACTACTTCTCTCATTAATCCTTTTCTCGATCGCTCTCTTTTTCCCTTCCCTTCCTCTCTCGTTTTGGTTATTTTTATAATGTCACTCTTGCGACATAAAACGTCCCCAATATTCTATCTCCGTTTTATATGGAAAAGGAACAATTATTTCTTTTTTATTATTTTCATGTTCGAACACTTTGAAGATAGCGGATTATAGAATTTTACCTATCTATGTAAATCGAATTTTTTTACGGAAATCTTACGTTGGATGCTTTCGAAAGGTACAATCGAAATAGGGTAAATTTACATGAAAAGATAAGGCAAAAATATGCAATACAATTTCTTCATATATCACTTTGTTTTTTGCAACAACTGATTTGGAACAGTTTGTATTTATAAAAAAATTTGTTCACATAGAATGATAAATGCAACTTGACTTTGGGAATTAATGAATGTTATTAAACAAATAAATGTATTCATTAATACTACTGAAGTTGTCAGTCATTCTTCGTAACGTTATTGATGTAGATACTAATGTTTAAAATAATGAATTTAGTCAATGATGAGACAACACATAAGTAACAAACCTAATAACGTACTAAATAATATCTGTTGATTTATATTATTTACTGTAGAATTAAGAAACAATTTGTTGATTTTATCATTTTCTATTCTGTGAACAACTTTTACAAATATTTAAAAAATATTAAAATTCAATTTTCACCCATTTTTAGTTTTTACCGCCATTTTGAAAACACCCTGCATAGATGTAACATATTGCATTATATTTTATACAAAATGATAAGTTGTGGTAAGATTATTCATGACAGAAAAGTAACACAAAATAGGACTTGCAATATATTAATTTAAAGCTTAGAATTTACTTTAAAAAAACTTGAAAAACGTTTCATGAATATTCCCGATACAAAGTTGCTGTTGATCGATTGCAACAATCGATATTGTCGTAACACATCAAATATCCAATTTCCAAACACAAAAAATCTAAGGCAATTTCATAACATAAAATTATTATAATAGCAGTTATGGTACATCAATTTAAAGCTTAGAATTTATTAACTACAGAAACGATTCATGAATATTCCCGATACAAAATTGCTGCTGATCAATTGCAACAATCGATATTGTCGTAATACATCAAATATCCAATTTCAAAACACAAAAAGTCTAAGGCAATTTCATGACATAAAAGTGTTATGAAATAGCACTTGTGATACATCAATTTGAAGCTTAAAGTATGATAAAAACGGCCTCATAAACATTTGATGGATATTTCTAATACAGAATATCTGCTGATCGATCACAACAAACAGTGTTGCTGCAGTGTATCGAATATCCAATTTCGAAGAGCTAAAGTCTGAAGCAATTTCATAACATAATATTGTCACCAAATAATGCTTATGGCATATCGATTTAAAGCTTAAGATTTAATGAAAATAAGTACACGTACGTTTCATGAATATTCATACATCAAAATGGCTGATTCTGCATTGAAGCAAACAATGAATCGATTAACAGATTACTGTTTATATTATTCAGTAGTGAATATTTCATTTTCAGTCGTTTATATCTTCATTTTAGTCGTTTATATATTTGATAGAGGAATTTTTTATTTGTCATCTCGTGAAGAATTTATCATTTTTTAGATGTACAATTTCTGTTTTTGGAGCAGTCGAAGATACAATGGTGATAGAGAATACTAATCGCAAATTGTAAATTATAGACGCAATTATTTTGTACTGAGAATATCGCCCTGATGTTTACGTAAACAATTTCATGAAATATTAAGGTTTAATTCGATATGCGACAAGTGACATTTTGTAGTTCTTTTATCAGTAATGATATCGTGTAAAACTTTCTGTATTTCGACATCGATTATTAGATCTATTGTTTTTTGCGATTGATAAATATACAACTTTAATTTTAATAAATGAAGTATAATATTTTTAATAAAATTTGTGTTGTGTCGAATTGTGGATGTTTGGAAATTTGGAAGTTGCAATATTTAGAAATATGGAATTGATATATTTAGGAATTTAAAATTTAGGAATTCGGATTTAAATTTGTAAATTTAAAAATTTCAACCTTTAAAATATTAAAAATTTGTTAATTTGGCAAGATAGAAGTTTCATAATTCGAAATTTGTAAATTTGAAGGTTTAGAACTTTATAAATTAGAAACCTTCAATTTCCGTGGATTTGTAAATTAGGGAATGTTGAAAATTTAAATAATTGAGGAGTTTAGAAGCACAAAATTGAGGGTCTGAAAATTGGAAAATTTGCTAATTCCCAAATTTGAACATCTAATAATTTGTAAAATTGAAACATTTAATATTTAGAAAATTTAGAAATTTGTGTACAATTAAACTTTTAAAAGTTGGGTATTGAAACATCAGGAAATTATAAGATATAAAAATTTCCAAGTTCATTTATTATTATACAATATTTAATCTGAAACACACATGCAACCTTGATTTGAAGGCAAGCGATAAAGAACTTCACCTTGATATTATTTATCATAAAAATGAAGTCAACACTGCATGAAACTTCGCAATTTCATGTGTGTAGTAAATAAAATATTATTTTACATAAAGTAAAATTTATAAAACAAAAATAAAATAATTGATGAGTATGCATAAAACATAGGTAAATTTGTAATCCCTTATAAACATATATAAACTCCCGCGGATACGGAGATCCGTACATAGAATATTCTAAACATAAATACTTATATGATCACTTACGAACACATGTAGCTTCTGTAGATTGTTCTGAACGTAAATAAGTATATAATTTTTTACACGCTATAAATACTTACACGATCCCTTAGAAACATATACAATTCTCCGCGGATGCGGAGATACTATTGTAGCACGTTCCGAACATAAATACGTATATAATCCCTTACAAACATATATAAATTTCCGCGGATACAGAGATCTTATTATAGCACGATCTGAACATAAAAAATTATATGATCCCTTACGTATATAATATAAATTCCTGGGGATACGGAGATCCTACTATAGAATGTTCTGAACATAAGTACTTCCATAAACACCCGAAATTCATATAAATACCCGCGGATACGGAGATCCGTCTATAAAACGTGCCAAACATAAGTACATCCCTTAAAAACACATGTAAATTCTCGTGGATACCAAAATCTTACAAAATGTTCTAAAAATAAATAATCCCTTAAACATGCACCCGCGGATACGGAAATCCTACGTTCTGAAAATAAATACGTATATAATCCGTTAAAAACCAACGCAAATTGCCGCGGATACGGAGATCGTAGAACATTCCCAGCGTAAGTACCGGTGAAATTATGCACGCCTCCTTAATCTCTCAATAAAAAATACACAAGTTAGAGGAGTCGGATAATGAGCGGTATAAGTGTATGAATCAATATTTTCCATGAAAATCGTAATATACGAGGAGCATCGAAGCGTAACGGCTGCTCGGTTGCTCGGAGATGGTTGCGCACGAGTTATCGAGAGAGAATCGGAGCCTAGAATCGATTTTCCGTATCGCGTGGTGTGTTACAGCGACCTTCCGGCATCGCGAAGTTCACCGGGTACAGTGACCTCCGGGTACGTTCAGCTTGCCAGCCGGTGCTCTCCGCTTCGTCGTCGTAACACCGTCGCTCGTAAACCGTTCCACGGTTCAAACGACCGCCACTTCCGGAAAGACGTGCTCTCGCGAACGATATATCGCCGTCATGCCGTTCGACCACGCGGAACACCGTACTCGCAACAGATCTTATCTTCGACGGTTCTCACGATCCAACAAACGCGCCCAGGTTAACGACGATTCATTTTCGAATTCCTCGAACGCTTTATGTTAATCCGTCTATATTCGCTAGGAACTGTATTTTGAACGTACTCGAAGGTAACACTTCATTGGTAGGGGGGAATAATTGAGTTGTAAAATGGAGATCGAAAATGTTAGAATAACTAGATTCCTGTGTAAAGGAGGATGTAACAGATCGTAAAAATACTATCCATATTTTCATTAAAATATGTGTTTATTTAAATAACGTAATAAAACTGTTATTTAATAACTATACATTTTTTATTAATTCGTAAATTTTAAAATTGTAAAAGTACTTATCCATATTTTCATTAGAATACGTAGACTGACACTGTTTAGTTAAATAACGTAATTATACTGTTATTTAATAACTGTACATTTTTTGTTAATTCGACTAACAAAAACTTCATGCAGTTCTCTGAACAGGTGAAGTATTCTAAATATTTCGAAAGGTCGATATTAAAGAATAATCTTATTTTTTAAGATAAAAGTACGAACCTAAATATTAACCTAAGACCTAAAAAATACTAACCTATATAATGCATCGTTAAGGGTAGATGTTAAATTGATCGTAAAAAGGGTGGTTGACGAATAAGGGACTCTCCCCTAACCGGAAATTTTGACCTTTGAAAATATAGAAATTTCTAAGTTCATAAATTACTGAATTTTCAAGTTTGTGAATTTATTAGTTTATAACTTTAACAATTTGTAAATGTGTATACTTATAAATTTTTGTATCACTAAATTCGAAAATTGGACATGTACAAACTTTGAAATTTTTATATTACTAAATTTAGACATTAACCCTAAAATTATCAGAATAGTCACATGACCCCTTCAGAGGTTTCTGCTTTTAAATTACAAAATTTATTAATATGGTTCTCATAAAAACTGTGGTATGGTAATGGCACCAGTAGTTGACCAGTTAAATGTTCCACTTGAACAGTGGTAACAGCTTGCTTAAATAGCGAGAGTCGATGCCTAGAGACATTTTTTAAGCCTTCTTGTATAACAAGACCACCTTTTAAAAAAAGTTGACTTCTACAAAGTATATTTAAAAGTTTGGTAAAGAACCACTCTCAAAAATTAAAGAACTAGTAACTGATCCTCTGTTTGCTAATAGTTGACTTATACTACGAAATATATTTAATTCGCGTAATGTTCACATGTATGAATTTTTTTTAGCTGATTATACAGCTACTCTTAAACGTTAAGGAAATAGAAACATAACGGTATATTACTTACACTAATAAATTTAGATATTCGTTATTAGCTAGCATTCACTTCACATTTGTTATAAAATTTAACTGATGTTAAGTTCACTTTCATCAAAAGTGCCTAAAAAAACCTTTTGTTTTTATATTTTCTAAAAACTAGTCAACTGCTGGTTTAATTTTTATGGAGATAAAGTGCGTAATTTGTTTATTTACTTTTCAGCTTAATTCTTAAGTGCACATTATACGCCGGTAGGTTTAGTGTTAAGTTTATAGGGCTTCCGTGTAACAGTAAGACATATAAACGTAGGATTAAATGGAGCAGCGTAATATACGACGGTGATATTTTTTGATCACCCTGTAAACGAGAAATACGCATTGCCGTGTTGCGTCGAAGGACGATGCACCGGCAGTTACCGTCCTCCAGGGGCGGTTACTCCTTCCTCGACAGTTCCACCACCATCGGGTGACGGACTCGACCCTCGTCGGAATACAGCTCGAAGGGTTGGGGTGGTCGATGCAGTGTTTCCATAGAAACCAGACGCGCCGTCCGCCACCCCTTCCTACAGTGCATTCAACCGAGGCTTGCAGTCTTTGCTCGAAAACATATTCAGTGCCCAGCAACTGTAGCCATCGATGAAAATCGATGATCCACTGTTGTCCACTTAACTTTTCGAACGATATCGATTTTTACCCTTCAGGGTGCTCCGATTTTGGTTTCAGGGTGATCGTACTGTCGAAAATAGGGTGAAACGAAAACTTCGTTTTTGAGAAATTTCAATTTGAATGCTTTTCGACTATTTTGAGAGGGTTTTATTATAGAGTTCAATCATATCAACGTCATAAGTTATTATCGACTGTCTAATGAATTAAACTGTGACTTCTATAGTTATAGTCTATTCTGATCATCTTGCAGAATGTGATTACTGTGTTCGGGTATGGTGATTGCTTTGGAAAGGTTACAAAGGGGTTTCTTAGCACATTGAAAATTACAAAATTAGTAAATTGTTGATTTTGTTACATTTGACAATTCATAAATGTAATTGTTAATATCACTAAAGTATATTTATCTTCATTAGTTATAATACATATTGTTATAATTTTATAAGTTACATCTTATTATCGAGTAAATTCATCATATTATATATTAATCCCTGCATCAATTTTATGAAAAATGATAACTAGTGATATTAATACTAAACCTAACTGCGTATAATGCACTTTGAAACTAAAATTAAAGTTGTAATATAAAGAAACGAATAATAAAACATAAATTAATTCTTCATCTTAATCATACACACTTAACTTGAAATTAAAAGTGGTGGAGAAATAAATAATAAACTATGAAAATAATAATTTGAATATTTTTTATTTAATATTAAATAATAATACAATATTTAACTGTTCTTTATTGCCATCAGTAAGTTCTAATCTTCCCTCTGTGAGCAGGGGTGTAAACACAGGTTAATATTTCAAATTAAGTTTTATAGTAGTCTTTTTACCTAGCTATTTAAAAATCGATAAAATATTAAAAATTGTTCAACCATTTTTGCCGTTTTTTGTGCACTAAAAATGCATGGGATGTAATTACATCTTTGTACACGGTTAACGTTAAAGTATTTGTACACAGAGGGAAGAAAATAAAAATATTGCTGGAGTGAAATTTCAGTTATGATATCAATTTCATTTTCTTTGATGCTAGTTTTCAAAGGTTAATAAAAGGTTAGTATGCACATATTCATATTGTTTTTATTCGTTTTTTGCTGTTTCTTTAATCTTTTGTTGTGTTGGGTTGCATATATGCAACATCAAATATTTTTTTAAATTCTTGTGTTTTATTTTGTATGAAACCATAGTAAATAACAAATTTCGTAATTGAAAAACGGAAATAAAGGAAACTGTAAAAACTACATTCCGCCAGATAACAGTTTTTTCTTTATCAGAATGTTATTTATCGATATACACAAAAGTTTGTTTCTTGTAAATACTCTGAATAAATGTAATAATACCTCCAGTCGTTTTTATTATATTTATATTGGCTTTTGATATGAACACATTATTTAAAAACAAAATTTTGTAGAAAATACTTTAATTTTTTTTAGCCATTTAATGCTATTTTATATTTTCACTCTTCGAGTAACAGAATTAAAAGTATTTCTTATTTTTCATAATAAGAAAACAAAATATTTTTTTATTAGTTCCTTAGCATCACTTGTGAGGGATCAAAATTTCATTATTTTTCAAAATTTAAATAGTCATGTATCTGGAGATTAAATTTTGTAACCGATTAATTAATATATTGATTGTAATAGAATTAAGTAACTAACCTTTTGTTACATCAGCAATTAAATTATTTATTAATTACTATTAGAACAAATGTAGGTTCGAATATAATCTTGTAAGTGGTTAACGAAAAATCATACAGCTTAATAAAAAGTCCCTGCAATCATTTTCTTCGGTCTACAAATTAGATTCATATACCATAGGTATCATTTTACCGTATATATTATTATATTATCAAATCATGTTATAATTTGTACGTATTCAGATCAAATTGGCTTTAGCTGATACCCAGTCATTGTGATTAAAAATTCAACGAGAGGTTAATGTAGTTATTCGGTTAAAACAATAAACTTCGTGTTGATACAGTGTACAGATGCCATTTTCAGATGTTTTCATGTCATTAAATTGTGTCAAACTTTCCATGCTTTGAAATTAAACATTATTTACTGTAATTAACAGCCAACCATTTTGGACTAAAAACATCAATGAAACGTTCATGTAGGTATTTGCTCGAAACAATAAAGTTTAAATTGGAACACTTTAGGTGCCATTTTCAAGTATTTTCATATCATTACACTGTATCAAACTTTCTGTGTTTTAAAATTAAACATTAATTACTGTAACAGCCAGACATTTTCATTTAAAAATTTAGACGAATCTCTTCTGGAGTATTTTTTTCAAGTTTCACATTTTAAATTGATGTGAGTGCTATTTTGAGATACTTTCTTATTATTAATGTTAAATATTGTATGTGTCAGAATTATACATTATTGACTATAATCAGTCATTTTTTAATAAGAGTATTAATAAAACCCTTATATAGTAATCTTCATGAAAGCTATGTCATAAAATTATGTCCATTTTTAGGATTTAAAATTTGACATCATTTTCTATAATTAGGAAACGGCCATTTTGTATTAAGGACATTAACAAAACCCTTATGTATTAATTTTTTTAAAACCTCAAACTTAAGTTTGGTATACAAGTGCCATTTTAAAATACTTTTGCATCATCAAATTATATCAAACTTTCAATAATTCAGAATTCGACATCATTTGCTATAACTGGAAGTCAGCCATTTTGTATTAACAGAATCCTTATACACTCATTTTCATGAAACCATAAGTCTCAAATTGAGACACCATAAGTACCATTTTGCGTTACCTTTATGTCAAATCAATAATTGTTTACAACTGCCCATCAATTTATACTAAAAACATCGATGAATTATTTATGTAACCTTTTTCGTGAAACTGTAAGCTTCATATTGATGTACGACGAGTGCCATTTTGGAGTACATCGATATGCAGCAACCTAATATGAATCATTTTGACCTTCCCACAATTTTCTCGATGCAGTTAGCCGTGATTGGTTGGCATACAAAGGTGACCTGGCGAGGAACGACAAGATTTATGGTTCGCCCTTGAGTTTTTTCTTTTAGTCTTTTTTTTAGAGGATCCGGTCTCCTAGCCAGTAGGATTAATGTTGTTACCGTGGCGCATAAGCGCTGGTTTGTACCTTTATAAGAACATTTGAGATACGATGCAAGACTATTTTCTTGGTTGGAGCCAAAAAGGAGTAACGAGAGCTTTGACTTATTATTCGCACACCGTCTGCATTGTCGGTCATTTGTTATTTTATTAACGAGGAAGGATTAATGGTTTTTCTTTTAACATCGATTCACTCGGTCACGAATTTATCAATTTCAATATGGTAATCCTTTATGTCGACCTTGTATGCTTTAACACTTTGACTGCCACGTCACCCGCATATACGATGCTTAAATTTTGCATATCTATCATGTATCTTGCATAAAATTAATTGGGTAATAAATATAACAAAATATTGTAAAATTATTCGGTAAGATTTGTTAGAAGCAAAATGATTTAATTAAATTTTTAACTGCTTCTGTATGGCAGTCACATATTAAGTAATTTATTTAGACTTTATTAGTTCGTTATGAATTAATTCATAAGTTCGTGTATTTGTGTAGTCATCCTTCATTTTGTTTTAACAATTTTTGGCCGATGAATAATGTAGTAATTTAATAATCCGATGTAATCTGACTTCGAAACATAATTCAGATCAGGTTAATGTACTCTGATTTTGTAAACGTAATTCATATTAGGTTAATGCAATCTCATTTTCAAGACATAATTAATCAGAGCAAATTGATTGTGCCATGAAAATTAGATTATGTTTGGCGCTAGAGGTTTTGAAATGATATCAAGGGTAATTTATTAATTATAACATGATAAATAATGAGCGAAAATGATTGAATATTTTCGAGCAATTAATCATTGTTATTTTAAGTCATATATAATTAATTATTATTAATAGTAGTTGATTTATAATGGTTGTGACATTGTACAAATTTCAAATGTAATCCTACAAATAATTTTCTGTTGGATATACAAAATTTTTATTTGTAAAAATTCAATATTAAATAACTGAAAATAATTTAATTTTTTTATGAATATAATTAATTTAATTACAGTACCTCTTATAGAAACTGGAATTTTTGAAAATTTATATTTATCGTTACATAAATATAAATCAATACATCAATATATGTATAATACAATCAATATAATATAATATAATCTAGAATAGTGAAATAGTAGACTAGTACTATATTGAAATTTTATTATAGTAGTATATCGAAAGAGTGAAATAATAGTTGCAAGATGATGAAAATCAAATTATCAGAATAGTAAAACATTAGCAAAATAGTAATAGTAAATAACTATACATTTTTTTTTAATTGAAATAACAAAAACTTCATAAATTTCTTAAATAAATAAAATATTAAATTTCAACATCAAAGACAAGTCCTTATTTTTGTAATAGAAATACCAACCTAAATAATACTCCATTAGGAAAAATTGTTAAATTGGTCGTAAAAAAGGGATGAGGGTAGTCGGCGAGTAAGGGATTTTCCCCTAACCAGAAATTTCGATCTTTGAAAACCTATAAATCAATTTTAACAATTTCTCTATCGAAAACTTCATGAATTTCTCTTATAATTAAATCCCAAGTATATACTTTGAAGGTCAACACCAATATCGACAATCCCTAATCTTTTTAATAAAAATACCAACCTAAAAAGAACTGAATAATGCATCATAAGGAACAATTGTTAAAATGATCGTAAAGAAGAGATGATAATTGAGAAGTGAGGGATTCTCCTATAATGAGAAATTTTAATCTATGAAAATATATAATAAATTTAACAATGTAACTACCAAAAACTTCATGAATTCCTCTTATCAAATAAAATATTGAATCCCAAGAACATACTTTAAAGGTCGAAGAAGACATCTTCTGAATAAAAACGTCAATCTAAATAAAAATAAATAATGCATCATTAAGGGCAATTGTTAAATTGATCGTAAAAAAGAGATGACGATAGTTGAATAATGGACTCTCCTATAATGAGAAATTTTAATCTTTGAAACTACATATAACTACACATATCCATAAATTTGAACAATATGACTATCAAAAACTTGATGAATATTCAAATAAAATATTAAGTTCCAAGTACATACTTTAAAGGTCAAAGAAGAGAAATCTTAATCTGCTGAATAAAAACGTCAATCTAAACAAAAATAAATAATGCATCAATTGTTAAATTGATCGTAAAAACGAGATGGCGATAGTTGAGGAGGAATGGATTTTCCCGTAACTCGCGAACCGATTCGAGACCTTTCTCGTCCAAGGTCGTAGTTCGTAGCGGACGTGCTATAGCGTATACTCTTTTCGTCTGTTCCCCCTCTCTCGTTTTCAAGTTGGCAGCCTGTGGATGAGAAACATGGCGGGGAGGAACAACGTGACCCCTGAACGACGTTCATCGATCGGGGTGCACGCACTCTACCTTCGGCACCGCGTTCTTCTGTCTCCATTTCCCTCTCTTCTTCTTCCTCTCTCTCTGGCTCTCTTTCTCTCCCTGCTCTCTTCCCACCACTTCCTCGCTCCTCTCTCTCGTTTTCTCTCCTTCTCGTCTTTTCCCTGCTGTTACCCTGCCACTTCCTCTCCGTTCCCATCACGATTTCTCATCGTTACTCCCTTTCAATTTTTCCCACTTCTTTACTTTATGTCCTTGCTCTTGCTTATTGCCGGAATTATTCAAAATTGTTTCATAGAATTTCTTTCTGTATTGGACACGAGACTTATTTTGTAGCAAATAACTGAACGCGTGGGTGAGATGTAGGTGTACGCTGGAAAAGATGTGCACGATATTTGAATTTTTGAAGATATGTGGATATGTGGGAATTTGTAAATTTAATATGTTGGAAAATGCATCGATAAATTTGAGAATTTGAAACTGTGGAAATTGGAACTTTATAAATTCTGAAATTCGTTCAGTTTTTAAATTTGAACATTTGGAAATTCAAAACTGGAAATTGGAACTTCGTAAACTATATTTATTAATTGTTTTCATTGAAAAATTTCTTAATTTTTCAATTTGTAAATGATAGCCTGAAAGCTTCCACATTTAAAAATTTATTAATTTGAAAATCTAGGACTTGAAGCAGATACAAGTTTACAAAGATTGAAAGTATGGAAATGAGGATCTTGATAAATTTGAATATTTACATATTGATCAGTAGCAAAATTAGTAAACTAAATTATATTCAAAAATTCAAATCTTGTATTCAAATTGAACCTAAACTATAAAAATAAGTATGTAACGAATAATACGTAAACTAACTTATACAATTATTTTTCACCTCGCTGAATTTGAACAAAATCTGCTAAATAATGTTCATAATTGAAAATAAGGAATGTGAGATATGTTTTTGACAGGTTCCGTAAATCTAGTGTTAAACTCGTAGAGTTTCACCATTCCAATTGTATATCACATAATATTCGCCATGCTAAATGTAAGGTGCTTTCCTGTGGCCTCGAACCCGCAAGTCCTTAGAAGCATTCACCTTTTATCTCGGGGCTCGATCGAAATTCCTACACGAAGGTACCGCGTACCAAAGAGAAGAGTAACTTAGCCTGACTTCAGAAACGTTTCCTAGAGCGATAAGATCCTCCTTGTTCTACCCTTACAGTTATATTCTTTCCCCCTTTTTCGTTTTTCATCGCTCTTTTTCCTGTGTCTTCTTCTATACTTCGTCCTGTTTGCATGTCTTTATCTTTTATCGTGTTTTCGTTTGCGTTTAAAAAAGCCTCGTTAACGATGCCTTGATAATTATCCGTCACTTATCATACCTCAAATCTTACTTCTTGATTGTGCTATATTTCTGCAGTCACTCTGCGACAAGGTTGAAGTTTTTACTGACAGGCGAAATTAAAGATAATAAAAAGCAGGCATTTACAACCACAATATGTTTCTGCAGCTACGGTGTAATTTACTTTGTACAAATTTTAATTGAAAATCTTAATGGAAGCTAAAGTTGAAGATAACAATCTTTTATTTAACTTTCGCAGTTACTGTGTGATATACTTTGCAAAAATTTATATCAGAAATTTTACTGAAGAACAAAATTGAACGTAACAAAATCATTTACGACCACCCTGTATTTCTGTAGATACTATATAACACTCTTTGCAAAAATTTATATTAAAAATTGCAGAAAAAGATAAAGTGCAAAATAATAAAACCCAGATGTTTACAACCACGGTATCTGCACATACTGTGCAATATTCTTTGGAAATATTTATATTAAAATCTTCAAAGGTGATGAAAACATGCTTCAATTTACAAATTGCTGCATTTACGATCACCCTATATTTCTGCGACTACTATCCAGCATGCTTGATGCTAAAATTTAATTAAAACCTGTAAGCCCGAAATGTTTGAATTTTTAAATTTCGAATATCAAAATTTGGTACGTTATTTAATTTTAAACATTTCCAAATTCTGAAGGGTTAAATTTATGATGTTGAAAATTTCTAAATCCCTAAATGCAAAAGTTTGATCATTTTTATATTTTAAGAATTTCCAAACTTTCGCTCAAAAATTGACTTGAACTAAACTAAACTAGAACTAAGAAAATTCATATTGTTGAACGATCTTGTATAATATAATTAACGTGGATTGTTTGTTCTGTTAACAGGGATGCCGGTTGACTGAAGATGGCCTCGCCGACACTCTCGCTGGAATCGCGCGCGAATTCCATCGGATCCCTGGCCTCGCTGTCCCCGGTCACAGTGAGCGGCAGTTCTCCGCCTGCGAGCGACTCGGCGATCTGCGACGTCGACAGCTGCGACCTTTGCCTCGATTCACAAAAACCTGGAGAAGCGCCCTGCCCTCGGTGCCGCTTAGGAAGCGCCGCCGGTGTCCGCTGTACCGGCTGTAAATCTACCGAATCCGACGCTGTAGCGCGTTGTTTCGACTGCGCGAATTTCCTCTGTCCGAATTGCGTGATGGCGCATCAATTTATGCACTGTTTCGAAGGCCATCGGGTCCTGAACTTGGGCGATTCCAAATTAGAAACGGTTACCAGCTCAACCAGTAACAACGAGATGCCGAAGAACAACCTGGTCGTTAACGGTGGCAACAGCAACGGCGAGAAAGTGCTCTTCTGTTCCCGCCATAAACAAGAACTACTGAAATACTTCTGTCGCACCTGTACGGTGCTAGTCTGCAAGGAGTGCACTATCACCGATCATCCTGGTCCGTTGCACGATTGCGCACATATCTCCGAGGTCGGCACGCAGCAGCTCGAAGCGATGGCGAGAGTGGTCCAGGAGTGTCGAGCCAAAGCGGCGGACGTGAGGGCCGCCATCAAGGCAGCGGATCACGGTGCAGCCCGGCTGCAAGTGCAATATCACAAGGCGCAAAACGAGATCAACGACACGTTCCAATTCTACAGATCAATGCTAGAGGAGCGCAAGCAAGAGCTGTTGAAGGAGCTCGAATCGGTATTCTCTACCAAGCAGATATCTCTGGGCGTCCTGACGCAAAAGGCCAACGACATGGCCGATAAAATGCTCCAGACCTGCGAATTTGTTGAAAGATTGACTAAATACACAACCGTCACCGAGGTACTGATGGTTAAGAAGCTTCTGGACTCCAAACTTCAGCTGTTACTGAATTACACCCCGGACATCGCCAATCAAACCGTGGACCTCGAGTTCGTGAGTAATTATCAAGCCATACAAGTTGGCGTACGAAACACATTCGGCTACGTTCGAAGTAACAACGAGAACAATGCTGGACCCATCGGAAAACAGCCACCTATCGCTCGACCAACGGCGCTTACGAGCAACGGTAATGGCGGAAACAATGTTAATAACGGACCAACTAACGCTGGCTCCTTGGGAGGCCTTCTCCTGGACCGACCCTACAGCAACGGCCTGATATCCAACTCGACTTGCACCTCAACGTCACCCTCGTCCTTCGACACCAATAGCAGCGTCATCACCAAACGTTT
The DNA here is from genome assembly GCA_945859555.1 of Megachile ligniseca. Classification (NCBI taxonomy): domain Eukaryota; kingdom Metazoa; phylum Arthropoda; class Insecta; order Hymenoptera; family Megachilidae; genus Megachile; species Megachile ligniseca. Next base: position 3,110,013 of record OX243778.1, read on the forward strand.
CAGCTCGGCGAACAGTCTCGGTCCATTCTCCACGACCATCAGCGACCTGAATCTGAATGGCATGAACGCGAATCCCTATGAGAAATGGAGCAACGGAGGCAACGATGCTTACCCGGTCGTCACCACAAATGACCACTTCCCGATGCCGGCGTCCGTCGCCGTCGCGGCGAACGCCGCTTCTGGTGATTCTGTTCTCGACCTAACCACGAAGCTCATGTCTGCCGCGGCAATATTCCCACCTAAGTCACAGATTAAACGACAGAAGATGATCTATCATTGTAAGTTTGGGGAGTTTGGAGTCATGGAGGGTCAATTTACTGAACCGTCTGGAGTAGCAGTGAACGCGCAGAACGACATCATTGTCGCCGACACGAACAATCATCGTATCCAGATATTCGATAAGGAGGGCAGGTTCAAGTTCCAGTTTGGAGAGTGTGGCAAACGGGACGGCCAACTGTTGTATCCGAACAGAGTGGCCGTAGTGAAGACGTCCGGTGATATCATCGTCACCGAACGCTCGCCGACGCATCAGATTCAGATATATAACCAGTACGGTCAGTTCGTGCGCAAGTTTGGGGCGAACATTTTGCAGCATCCGCGCGGGGTGACGGTCGATTCGAAAGGACGCATCGTCGTCGTTGAGTGCAAGGTGATGCGCGTGATAATTTTTGACCAGGCCGGCAACGTACTCCAGAAGTTTGGATGCTCAAAGCACCTGGAGTTCCCGAACGGTGTGGTCGTAAACGACAAGCAGGAGATATTCATTAGCGACAATCGTGCCCACTGCGTGAAAGTGTTCAACTACGAGGGCGCCTATCTGCGCCAAATTGGCGGAGAAGGGATCACGAACTACCCTATCGGGGTAGGCATCAACGCAGTCGGCGAGATACTGATAGCAGACAATCACAACAACTTCAACTTGACGATCTTCACGCAAGACGGTCAACTGGTGTCCGCCCTCGAGAGCAAGGTCAAGCACGCCCAGTGCTTCGACGTCGCCCTGATGGACGACGGATCGGTCGTGTTGGCCAGCAAGGATTACCGACTTTACATTTATCGTTACGTACAAGTACCGCCGATCGGCATGTAGAGCATCGACAAGCCGCGACGCCGGCGATGATCGTCGACCGTCGTTCTCATCGTTGCCGTCGTCACGACGGCTCCCAGACCAGGATCTCATCGATCATTTTTAATATTACACTTGCCTATCTTCTTCTTCGCCCACCTAACATCACCGCTCGTGCTCACTTCGCCTATCTACCTTCGCCCGCTCGACCCACCTTACTCCCGCCGATCACGAGGAACGATCTGTAAGCGCACACGAGCGAAACCAAGTGTTAATCGAGTTATCGAGACTCAATACGACGGGTTTTACTTTATCGGCTACTTTCGCGCAACTTACGTTGCTCGCGAGTCCTCGACGTTTCCTGGAACAAAGAAAAACGAGGGAAAAAAGGGGAGAAAAGGAAAGTACCCGATGGTGAATGAACGCTCGCGCGACCCGTTCGCATGCGCTATCGCGTCTCCAACTACCGCGCATGCGCACGCCGCCGCGCACGCGCACAACACGTTAAAGGATGAAAGCATCAGAGGCGATTTCGGGAACGCCAATTTTGTTGCGTGCGTTTACGTACGCGAACACTGAAAGCCACACGAGACGCGTTAAAGCGCGTACACGCGGAAAAACTTACTTGTTAATGTTGTTATATCTGAAAATACTGTTGTTGTTGTTTAGTTGTAGAGCTCGCCGCCGCTAGTCACTCCACCCTGTCCTAACCTCTCTCGTGCCGCCGTCCCGTCCCTCGTCAATCCTATCCCCGATCCGATTTTTTTATTTTCTACTTTCGTGCAAAACTTCCTTTTTTCCTTCTCGATCGAAAGCAAGCGAGGGGCGTTTTCTTTTTTTGTTTTCTCTATCGGATGTATCACGTTCCTACACGTATCTTCCTGGAATCGTGCGAACGAACGTATACCCGTCCGGTTCTTCTTCTGACTGTCGATTCTTTCGATTTGGCTTGGGACTTAAACTCGGCTTACTTATTCTTCGTTTTTAACTCTGATCCAAAGCGAAAGAATTCCGCCATTTTGACGCCGCTGGATCGCAGAGAATCGAGGCGCACGAGAGCTTGTTTCGTCGCTCTCTCTCTATCTCTTCCTCTCACGTACGAGCATACGAAAATAATAAAGATAGCACGAAGTAAGGTGGTCATTTTGTTTAGGAACAGTTTCGATCGACGTCCGGCCGTTTAACGACGTTCGTTTCGAGATTCTCCAGTTTAACGGACATCGATGGTCCTTTCCCACTCAATCCTTTCCCTTCGTCCTCACACGTCGTTTTATTATTATTTCTTTTTTAAGTGGTTAAGCGAATATACGTACGTGTTTTTTTCCCTTCTTGACGAAGCATTTGATAACTATGACAGTGACGCAACAGTCCAACGCCGTTTACTTTGACCTTCTCTTAGTTCCCTTTCATTTCATTCTCTTTTGTTTTGCTTAAGTTTGTTTCTGTTGTTTGTTCCGTTCCCTTGACGATCGGTTACACAAGGATTTATAGTCCTCGTCACGAGACAATGTCATAATTGTTTCGTCATCTTGTAATGCGCATGTTGGGCCTTACGAACAACGTTGACGCGTTTGCGCGTGCGTTGCTGGTCAGAGCCAATCAGTGCCTACCTGCGCAGTACGAACTGCGTAGACGTACCTTTTCCCGTGACGAGGACTAACTCGTGTTGTGAAGGAAGATGAGAAGCAAGAAACGTTCTGTTTTAATTGAAATATCACATTGAAAGGAGTCGACATTCTCTTTCTTTCTTTCCTGCTCGTCTTCCGATCTTCGAGGTAACAGAAATGTTTGATCGATGAACGATAAACCGTTGATCCAACATTTTGTTTCTATTATTCCTTCGACCCGATCTTTAATCGTAGTGGTGTTAACGTAGCGAGTAGCCGTAGTGAGTTATGGTAACGACGTAAGGAACTTTCATTTCCTGTGCCTGCTCTCTTTTTTGTAATTTTGAGTACCATCTTGCCCCCTCTCCCGTCAAAATTACCCCTCTCACCACCACCTTCATCCAAAACCGACGCTATTATTTACCTTGCTGTTTTTAAACATTCAAAATTGTGTATCATTTCTTTAGTACCATCAGTAAAAAACGAATTTGCGTTAGGGACTTTTTTTGAATTTGATTGTATATTATTAATATATTTTGTTGGACGAGTCGACGATGAAAGGAGCCACGATAGCTCTATGCATGTTTGCTATTAAATTTTTTTTAATAGTAAAATTTATTATTATATTATATTATTCTATTATTATTTTTTATTATTATCACCGTCATTATCATCATTACCATCATCAACGACATTATTAATTATTATTATTATTAATATTATTATTATTATTAATATTATTATTATTGTATGTATGTGTGAATGTATGTACGCATTATGATTTTTATATATTCATTTAAGTGCCTCGACACCACGGGTCACGAAAGCGTTACAATCTTTTTAAAGCATATCTCTGATACAAGAAACGTAACATCTTTCAAAGAAAAGATCAAGAAAAGTGTTATTTGTAACGAGGCTAGCTGGCGTTCGTTCATTAAAAAATGAGTTCACGAATTATACGAAGAAGTTTCCAGATGGTGGAAAATTTTCTAGCGTGTCGAATTTTAACCCTTGAACGACGGGTCAACGAATCACTAACAACTCAGGGTTGGATCTAGAAGTTTCTCCCAGGGAAATTATTTTCCTGGATAAAATTGGCTACTGTAATTTTATTTTACAATCTGTAACAAACTTTTGAAAAATTCTGAAATTTTTAGAAGTGGAAAATTAGGGCGTTATCATTCACTGGATACGACCCTGAAACAATTCAAATTTGATTTTGGGCACTTACCCATGTTCATTATCTCAATTTTGAACTGTTCATTCAGATATGACGTAATATTAATTAATTTCTATAAAATTTTGAAGTTTTTATGGCTATGGCCACTCGCTCCTTTTTATACGAAATTATTCCATTTAACAAATAATTTTAAATTGAAAATTAGCTAACCTTGGTGTAGAAATTAAAAACTAAATTTAAATTTCTTTTTCGTAGACCAACAGATATTAAAAATTTAATTTTGCTGAAGGATCCAAAACGTAGTGACCGACAACATTTGTGCAATATTTTCGCAAAAATTTGAAAGTGTGCAATGTTGATCGAAAACCTGAGTTGACTTATTTCCGTCGTTCGGAGGTTAACTCATGCGCCTTTAGACCACCCGGAAGTTCTGGAAAGTCTTGCAGCCATTCCAAAATTTTCGGGCCATTCAGAAACAATATTCAATGTCAAATTGAAAGAATTGTTGAATCGACAGTTGCTCTCACAGTTTACGAACCGTTGTTATATATTTTCTCTTTTCGACAACTTTATTTTCTACTCCGATAATAGATGTTTTGTTTGTTTGAATGGCGAGATATTCGTGAACTAAACGTAGCAACTGTTTTGTCCTATAAAGTGAATTGAACAGGATTCAAAAGATGTTTTGTACAAAAACGTTGAGAAATTTAATCGAAAGTAGATCAACGATTAGTAAACATTTGACATATAAGATTTCTTTGATTTAGATTGTTCAAATTAGATATTATTCGTTAATTAAACTAGAGTAGTTGATTAATGAACGAAAGATTGAGTTCGAAGATTCATATATTCGAAACGAATGACGAAAAACATTTTTAACCCATAGCTGATATGGCGGTCATTTTGTAGAAAGTATTGCCAATCGCACAGGAATATTACAAGATTTATAAGTGTAGTAAAACGAGTTTATTCGACTTCAGAATTCTATGCTTTTGAGCAGACTTTATAGCACGGTTACCTTAAAACTGCTTTTTTACGCATAAGGGTCTGAAGTATACTGTAACGACGCATGCGCAGAGCACGTTAGAGCGGAGGGAGTAAAGCTAGGGCTGTACTGAGTTTCTTTCAATAAATGATCTTGAGGGACCCACAGATAATTGCAAGATAATATTTATAATCACAATTACGTCTTTATTTAAAAAATATCTCAGCTACGTTTGTTAGCAAATTGTTAGATCCCACATTACCAGTTATGGGTTAATAAATGTAAAAAAGATGGCTAGTGGTATACAGGATGACAAAAGAAGTAGTGGTCAAGTTTTGGTACCATACTCTACATTTAAAAATTTAAAAGACTCATACTTTTTTTTATCTCCCAGGAAATTAATCGTTATAGTAACTAATTTATGAAAAACTACCTCATTACAATACATACCAAACATATTTTCCAAAATTAAATATTCATGATTATTAGTTTCATTTTATAAATGTTAGATATTTTTGGTTGAAATTCGGTGCCATTGTTAATACATAGAACATTTCTATGATTTGTTGATATCTTAGTTACATTTCGATTTTCTTTCTAGTTTCCTTCAGACATTGCCAAAGTGAATGACAAAAATATACAAATTTAAACAGAACTGAACATACAGCAAATATTTTTAAATAAATCAAACGCATGTTTAAAAAACAACAGAAAAGTTTAGACATAATATGACGAGGATAAAACTTCTCCATAATACTTGTCCCATTCTGTACGAACTTTCCATTTTAAAAAATAGAATATGCTACCAAAATTTACGTATTTTGTCACCCTTCATACTTCTATGCCACGAAAGAAATTTTATGCGCTCTATGTTATCAGAAAGTGCAGTAGAACCACGTATTTTCCTTCGAGATGATGGCTTTTCAATCTCTTATTAACCGAGACCCACTTTTGAAAAGATTAATATTTCGCAACTCACTTGCAATGAATATTTATAACAAATGAGGGGAAGGTCATCGCGACCTAATTTGTAGACGGGCAGGGGGAGTCAAATAAGAAATATTGCTTCACTATTATTAATATTTAACTGTTAACGATCCACCAAATATGATTGACTAAAGGATCGAAACCCACACGACGAGGATCTCAGTGCCAGATAAATTCCCATTTGGGAACGCCTGTTACTCAGGCATGCGCGTATAACGTCAGTGAACGGCCTTTAAAAGCGATAAATTCCTACTTGGAAACACCTCTTAAACTTGCGCGTGCAGCATTACTTGAATAGTGGGGAGAACGCGTGTGCCATTAGCGCCTCTTTTGCCAAACCCCTAGAGCTCGTAGCGCAGGAAAATATAAAAATTCTACTGTAACTCAATAATTCATCATTCGTTTTCAAAACCTGATAGGGGTTTCTTATAATTCATCTTTCGTTTACTTTTTCGAACCTACGAAACAATGAAACCATCTCGTTGTTAAGTTTGAAAAAATGGCATCGTTTAGTTAAACTTTGTCGGTTTGATTTAAAAAAAAAAACAACGAAAATATTGGTTCATTGGTGTTTAATTAATAGTGACAAGGTTGCAATTAAGATCCTGTAATCTTGTAGTAATTATCGTGTACATTTACAGTATTCGATGAACGTCAGATAGAATGATGGAGGAAAGGGATCGTAGTGGAAGCTCATTTTTCCGAAACATTTCACTGCCAAACGTATTACTTAATTTCTTCTCGCTGCTAGTAAATTTTTATGTTCCCAAGACGATTGAAAACACCGAACCCTCTCCTCTGAATTATGTACATAAATTGCATCACGACGTATCTGTCCATTAGTATTTAATGATCGCGTATTGCCGTGTTGATTCAGTTATTAATATTATTATTCGTATTATTATTAGTATTTTTTTATTTTTATTAACTATTCACTATTAATATTATTATTACTTACTATTACTACTATTAAGGATTCATTACTGTATTATTAATATTATTTACGTTCAGTATAATTTTTATACCGTTAGGACAAGTGACGAAAGAAGAAACTGAGAAAAGAAATGATGATGATGATGCTAACTTGCCAGCTAGCCAATCAATTACGTTACTGACAGAAAGTTTGAAAACAATATCATTTTTCATCAAATTAATATTATATACTGTCGTTCAAAAGTCGTAGGACACTCACGATCTATAACACGTTCTTATAATCTTTAATCCTTGAACAGTCGATCACATATGGGTCAATTTTAACCCAACGTTCATTGAACACTAAATTCTGTTTCTAAACTATATAATTATTTTACAATTATGCATTCAGTAATTATGTCGCAGATAAAGCAATTTTTTATTCATTCTTACATCTTTGCGATGATTCGTTGCTTTTAATAAGAATTTAAGATTGTTATATACTAAGTTATTTAAATGTAATAAGCATGGAAAATCTCTTAAATATAGTACCACGTTTTGTGTTAAATATTGACAGAAATATGTTACTTTGGGTTTAAACTGATCCAGTGTTGGTTGGCAGAGGATTAATTATATATAATGTAGCAGGTACAGCAATATATGGGGTGAGTCTACATGTAAATATAAATTGTAAAAAAAAGAATCTTATTTTTTTAGTTGGAGACTTGTTTTCGAGAAAATCAGGTTTGTTATGATGCACTTAGGTGCAACGTAGGCTTCTGGACAAAAATAAGTGTAAGGGGAGGAGTCTCCCACTAGTAGGAGGAGTTTAAGATAAGCATCTGCCCCCACCACTGTCCGTTACCATAGATACGTTGACGCGATTGGTCTACGAAAATGCTACACTGTCATGGCTACCTCTTTAGCGTCACTCGGTTTCCATGGCAACAAAGGTGCATGCATCATATAGACACTTTAATTGGTGAAAAACTATATTTTCCATAATGTGCAAAATAGTTACTATTTCTTTGAAACTAGTTCAGTAAACTAATTTGTGATCTCGTTCCGTCATCAAATTTGATTTTCTCGAAAATGAAGCTTCAGACGAAAAAATATAATTTTTTTATCCAACATATTTTTGCATGTAGAATCACCCCTTGTCCGATTGTACAAACTTGCATGCTGTATTTTGTATGATGTTAAATATTTAAATGATATAGCTTCGTATGTTGAATATTAGCCGAGTAGAAGTAAATAAAATGTTTAGTTGTTCAAATGTTATAAACAATGAAAAACATATTTAAAATGTTAGAAATACATTCTGTTACAATAGCTGTATGCATATTTTATGAAACAAAGCCGGTTGCTAGAGTGCCAAAATTAGAAACGATACTAAATACATACGAAGGAAACGAAGCTTTAATTATTATTAACGATTTTGGTTAAACTTTGAATAAATTATTGCACATACCTGTTATCACACACATAGCTAATTATGTAAAATACGGAAGAAAAAAGACTGTTTTCGTTTAATTATTTTAACAGCTCTAATCGTTTCATTAGGCCTTTATGAAAGTTTAATAAACATCCCGTGACTTTTGAATGAGACTGTATTTGTACATTTTTGATTTGTATATTTCTTTTCTTTTTTTTTTTTTTTATCAATTTTCAATTATGCTTGCAAGTTCTCCCTGTTGTAATGTGCAAATTTGCACGTTATATTAATTTTTATTGAATAATAACAGCAAGAGTTTTAGGAACAAAGAAAATTTTTTAAATAGCGTTGGTCATATGCAAACTATATTGTTCACAGATTGAAATTTACATTGAAGTAACAATATGTTGACGGAAACTGATCAGAATTTACTGCATTCGTTACTGTACAGTGCCGAGCATGGTAGAGAAGGCTCCCTAGGCAGAAAAACAATGTAGAACACGGAAAACACTCGTCGTAATTGTCTAGAGCAACGATGGGCAAATAAATGCCCGCACAATAATTCATGGGCATTGGTGTGCACAGTACATGTGATGGAGTGTTGTAGATTCGTGAGGATGAAATGAAATATGAAATTTTCAAATTTATACAATTGGAAGTTTAAGAATTTGTAGATATACAATGTAAAATATATAAATTTAGGAATTTAGAAATTTAGGAATTTATAATAAAATTTGAAAAAATTGAAGACAAACAATTCAGTTTTAAAACTACAAATTAAAATTTTTTTATTTTAAAATTTAGAATTTCCGTAATTTGCTATTTATAAATGTAAGAATTTTGTAATTTCAAGTTGTAGGTATTTCAAATTTTAAATGTTTTAATTTTGAAGTTTAGAATTTTCTTAATTCGGAAATTTAGAAATATAGAAATGTCACATTTTCAAAATCGAAAATTAAGGAATTGTCTATATCAGTGCCCATGAGTGCTCGCCACTTGCCCACCACTGCTCTAGAGCCCTTTTGAGATCGTTCTACGATCGTTTGGCACAGCATCAATATACATGAAAGTTGCAATATAACGAAAGTCTATCGCAATATTTACTATGAATCTCGTGGCCCACGATATAAAAGATACCAGAAATGTGCAAACGCCGTGTGACGATATAACGCGAGTCGACTATACTCGTGTTATTCAATAGTAATGATACTTCTCGCAATATCGAGGTAAATAGTGGAAGTCTCCTTTTTCTACGGCGCCATTTTCCCCTAGGGAAGTCTACCACGCCCGGTAATAAACGTTTCAATTAAAAAAAGCAAATACAATTAACTGTGACAAAACTGTAGTCGTTTTATCTAAGAGTATGTGTTTTCAAACTTTCTGTCGATATCGTACATCGCTACCATCTTTTTTTCGTTTTCTTTGCCACTCACAGTGTTTATTTTTCCTCTGCTCTCAAGAGGCGTGCAAAGAAAATGAACGAACGTACCACTTTGATATGCATTATTTCCAAAGTAAGGAACGGAGGTGTACATGTGTGTGTCTGAGTGTTTTATTTCCTCGATGTGTGTGCGCGCGCGCTCGAAACACAAAATGAAACGAACATGCGACTATCTCTCTCCTTTATTATTTTTTTTATACTGGTTTGTTATGTTATTATTTTTAGACGATACAACCCAATTGTTCTTAATTTAAATGTAAATCGTATTTTTGTTTGTTTTTTTAGTTATTTTTTGTTGTAAAATGCTTTTTAATAATATTTTCAGTTCACACTATGTGACCGTTTGGTTTTTGACTTGTTTTATTTATACTTTTACTCTTCTACTCTTTTTTTTTTGCTTTCTTCTCTTGTCCGCCATTATCCTTCCCCGCAAAACCATTCTTGAGTTCCTAACCTCTAAAATTTGTTACCATAGTTGAATTTAGATATATTTACTCACATTTTTGTGGAACGTTTAATCTTGACTTTTTTTACAGAGAAAGATTTACTAGTAATGTGCTTTGAAATTTAGTTAAGGTTACGTTAGATATAATATTTTGAAAATTCAGTTTTGCATCAAGTTAATTCGATAGTTATTTGAATTTAATTCCAAAAGTAACTCATTTTTTATATCATATTAAAGAACAAAATTAGTAGTGGTATTTAAACATCATCGAAGATAACTTTTTTTGTATGTTTTAATTAATACTGCATTTTATATGTGATAACATCAAAGTTCTAAGAAATTCATGGAATCATAAATATTACGAAAGGAAAAGCATATTCACTTAGTTTTGAGGTTAGTTCTTACATTTTTAATTGTAAATTACTGTTTTTACATATAGTACGATTCTTTCATTCTACATAAGAAAAGTATTGAAATACAATATTAAGATTCTGATAATTTGTGAATTATATCAAGTTTTTAATTGTAAACAAACTGTATGTCCATTTAATTTTGAAGTTATTCACATTCTAAAACATATTTCATATAATATTAAAAGACAGTACACAAGTACCTCAGAAGTCGATATTTCTTTTTTACACAGATTGGTCCAAAAAATCGATTTTCAATAATAGATGACCATGAAACATCCTTGACTTATTCAAAATATCAAATTTAAAATTTAAAATAATTGATGAATTATTAATCCTCTAAAAATTGCACTCCAATACTTTTTTATATAAAATGTTTCAAAGAATCGATCCATTGTATTGAACAGTAACCTTGAAACGCCCTTGACAGTTCCAGATACAAAAGATCGAATTAATTCGAAAAGTGTCTCCCAAAACATTTAAATTCCTTCTTACAATACTTCCTCGTAACAGTAATATTTTTAATGTATACAATAACATCGCGAAAAGCAGTATAAAAACAATTGAAAAATTCGTAATTACATTGGATTTTCCGATTTAATTTACAACAGACGAAAAAAAGTATCTGAAAAGCAATTTGCCCGAAATTTCACGACGCTCGTGCCGATTGCCAAGGAATTAATAATAACGGAAAAAAAAAGAAAAAAATGACGAGTTTTTAGAAACCTATAGCGGATTATAGATATTGCATAATATATTTTTGTACATTCGCAAATGTGCGTGATTTATGGCGACTGTTTCGGGTGTCGTCGAAGATCGGGCAACGTAACCGGACCGGAAGTGCGGCGAAGAGAAAGAGGGACGAGACGAAGGGTAAACAGAAAAGAACATTTTTTCTCTGCGATAACGAAAAAAAAACAAGTAACAAATAAGAAAGGAACTTGCCACACGAACTTGATACCATCCGTATTATCCCTCGATGAATTTCAATTTCGAATTTCGCTTTCGACTTTTCGAATGATATTAGCGGCGCGCGGCGACTCTGTGTGTAATCAAGAAAAAAAAAGAAACAATGAAAGCAAAAAGTTAATACTATCCCCGGGCCCAAGTAATGTTACTTTATGAAGAAGAAAAAAAAAACGAACAACAGAGAGAGACGACTAAAGTGAGATGATGTGAAAGAGACATTATCGTTCGAATGAAAGGATCAGTGTGTCTGTTGTGTGCGTGTGTCCATAATTAAATGATTGAATGATTTAAAAAAAAAAAAAAGGAAGAGAAGACGAAGAAAGGGAATATCAGAAAGTCAAGATTGTGTGATTGCAAAACGCTATTTTTAACTTGGAAACGAAAAAAAAAAGTAATCATTCCAGATATTGTTGCATGCCTAGTTATCGTATTATATAGTCGATGAACGACATTTTAAACACTGGTGAAATATTACACGATTGTAACGAACTAACGATTAAACAACAAATAATAATAATAAACGAGAAGAATCGATCGAAGAGAACCGACGAAGCCTTCAAGTGTTACAAGTACGGTTTCAACGGTGCCAATCGATTGTTTCTTAGAACGTTAAGTGGTATACACGTATTAATTACTATTGTACACGTATATCATTGTGATTATCATTATTATTATTATTATTATTATTGCTATCGCGATTAAAATTAATACGACGGTGTATGAGTACACCGCATACACACACATACACGTACACGTACATACACATGAAGTGTATCGATTAAAGAATACAAAATATTGACGTAGAAATTGGAGAAGTTTCGAAATGATCTGTCCTCGAGTTTATCTTTTTATTAATTAAATGATCACGATGGTTTTTGAGCTTATTTTTGTCAGTATCGACTCTTAGGTATGCAAACGTGGGTTACGTATGTCCTTCGATGGATAAATCTAACCTAACCCTAACCTATTGTAATCGACTCTAACCTAATCTGACTTAAAAATTATCGATTGTCAGATGTATCCTTGAATGGATGAACTTATCCTAACCTAACATAATCTAACCTAACGTAACCAAAAAATTGTTGTCAGATATATCCCGCAGAGTGTAAAAATAATCTAACCTAAAAATTGTTGATTATCAAATGTATTTCCCGATGAGGGAATCTAACATATTCTAAAGATTATAAATAATGCGATATGTCTATTAATGAGTAAATTTAACCTAACTTAATCTAAGGATTGTTAACTATCTGACACGTGCTTCAGTGTTTAAATCTAACCTAATCGAACCACCACACAAAACTGACCCACGTTTGCAGTGTTATTAAGGGTTAATAATAACATTCGAACAATTTAAACAAGAAAATCGTGATCGTTATTATGATTATCAAATAACACGTGGCGTGTTATCAATAAACGAAAGGACAAACACGATCTTCGTACTTCTTCGCAGTCTTCGATAAACTCTGAAATCATAACGAGCAAATAGCGGCGAGAATAGGAAAAGAAACGACCGAATACGATTACATTTCTTATTCCAATGACAAACGCCAGAATTTGAAAGTTTTAATTGATAAAATTGTAAGATAGAGCTTCAATTTGTCTTTCTATATGGCAGAGCTGGGTCTCGACATCTTAAGTTGATTCGAGCAAATTGTGGTGGGATATATTCTATGGATTGAGTTATTTTCTCTGTGAGATTACTCCCACTATGAGATGAGTTTCACCCAATATTGGATACTCCCACTATGGAATGGGTTTCTTCTACTATTGGGTGAGCTACTCCCACTATTGTGTGAGTTGTCCACTGTGAAATGAGTTACTCATGATATAGAATCCACTACTCCCCCTATTAGGCGAGGTACCCCCATTGTATTGTGAGTTACACCCATTTTTCGGTGAGTTACGTCCACTATTGAGCGAGCTACTCTCACTATTGGGTGAGATATCCCTACTATTTGATGAGTTACCCTCACTATTCGATGGACTGCTCCCACTATTGGATGTTCTTTCCTCTATAGAATAAGTTGCTCTTACTATGAAATAATTTACATTCGCTATTCAGTGAGTTACTCCTACTATTGAGTGAGTTATTTGCTAAAATACGGATTATTTCTGCTTTTGGATGTTAATTTCACTGCAGTTAATTTAACTATAAAAGTAAGTTGCTTTTACTATGGGATGAACTACTCCCACTATAGAATGAGTAACTCCCATGAGGTACCCTCGCTATAATTTTCCCACTATTGAGTAAGCTACTCCCATTATTGAACAAATTATCACCAAAATTGTGTAAATTATTCCCATCAATGGATGAGTTATCCCCACTAAATTATTTTAAACCATCTTGAGCCCCATGGTGATAACACAGGATTAGAAGTGGCATAGCAATCAATAACGCAGCTCTGCTATATAGGAAGATCCTTCCTATTCTCGACTGTCGTCGATTTTATTCGAAAAAGAATTTCCAAGGAAATCACGAAATCGATTCTAATCTATTCTAAGAATAAGACAAGTTGCGTACCATTCCAAACGATCAAAGGGATATTTTTTAATATGTAGGATTACCGGGCTAAACGGTATTATTCCTGTAAATTTCATGACAGCGCAGGATATATCGTATTCTTGTGTGTTTCTCGTGTTGTTTAAGTACATTTTACCTCCTGAACGATCATTGAAATCATTGAGAAATGCATTTCGTTGAAAATGTTGCATTCTTGTACATAGCAAAACCGGATAACGTTCGTTGATAAATAGAATAAGATTCGCGGATAAATAGCATGTTTTAGACGACAAAACCGAGTCGAAATATAAATTATGAAAGCCTTTTTGCATATCTACTTTGCAAAAAAGAGAAATTTCTTGCCAATTAAGATTCGAATTTCCCGCCTTTACCGCGCCCAACCGTAATGCCCGCGAAATTTGAACTTGTATCTCCGAATATTCTACGAATCTTTAATTTTTACACGAATCATCGTTCCAAAATAATATTCTCAATTTCTAGAATGTTTTTTGCAATTCATACATTCGAATCGTATAATTTAAATTCCGACTCGGTATGAATCAGAAAGAAAATGTTTTTCTCGAGCAAATCTGCCTATCTGCCTGTCTGTGTCTGTCTGTCTGTCTGTCTGTCTGACGCGTGACAAGGGTATAAATTTTGTTTTTTACGTATCACTGGACAAAATCAAATTCGTTTCGACTGAGCAGCAGATACGATCGCCATTTTCTTGTTCACTGAAACAGACATGGACGCTGCAGTCCAGGAAAACGATGATGGCTCCTGGTTTGGATCAAAAAGGACGAAACTTACCATTCGTCGAGCACGAGGCGTTATTTTCTCAAGGTCGAGTTGAGAATTTCTCCGTTTCGATGAGAGGTTATGATAACAAAATGGCGACGGAAGTTGTCGATTCTCGTTTTAGCGGTACATTCGTCTTTTGACACGGTCCTTTCTCGTAAACATAGAGAAAGGGTGGTAAGAAGGGTCGAATAGGGTTTTATCGTAAGATCCGTTGATTTGTATAGCCACGTAGCACGGTGTGTGTCGTAAATTAAGGTATATTTCGTAGTTGATAATGTCCGTTTTTAATACGTAGCTTACGACAGAGGGGACGGAAGAGTGTTAATGAGGATTGGCTCTCGTTTCTGAGCGAAAATTGTACGAAAACGCGTTATACACACGTTATTTATTAACGGTAGCCATAATCAGTCTCCAGTATTCCATGATGTTTATAATCGTAATCGTTAATCGCATCACCCTCTCCCCCAAGCCCCCCTGCCCCCGTGACGATTTTTTATTTTTATCAAAAAAAGAAAGAAATGAAAAAGAAATGAAGGCTAGTTGTAGGTGTATCGAAGTTTATAATTGAAAGTAAGGTTAGAAGTGACATTAAGGAAACGAATGGAGGGGCTTTTGGCCAATTTTTTATGACGTCGCTATATCGTCTTGTTATTTATTATGCCGTAAGGAAAGAAGAGAAATTGTACGCTGTAATCTGATATACGATTTCAACATCTAGTCATGGCCTCTTTATAATTTTAATAATTGATTCGCGTTGAACGCTATGGTTAACACACCTGAACGTCTAAGTCATCGGAAAACACGTAAAAGAAACGTTCACAGAGCGAAATGAATAGTTTATTGACGGGAAGCAATTTTGTTAAAAGTTGATGCACCGTCGGGAAACGTTTCGCGTATCGTTGTGACGTCATCGTTCTCACTGATTATCATACGAGTATTATTTATTTATTTATTTATAAGATGTGTGCGAAAGTTCTAGGAGCTCTTTTTCTTTTCATTTTTATATGGACACACGGTTACCCATTTAAACTTTAATACTTCAAAGTTTAATTTTGGAAATGTAAATTCTCATGAAAGCGTCCAAAGAGAGTTTGGGAATATTTTTACAAAAAACAGTAAAAATTGTTAAAAGAAATATACAAATGGGTAGCCGGGTAACTATACAAAGGTGAACACGTTCCTTTTAGTCAGAAATTTCTTTGTTTTATATAATATTGTTTGTTTTCACTTTATGGGTCACTGGTTTGTTTTTTTTTTATTTTAAAAACACATGTGTATCAGCAGTATTGATGGACGATTTTCCAATTTAAAAATTTCTAAGTTTATTGATTTAAAATTTCTAAATTTGAGAATTTTAAAATTTTAAAATTAAAACATATTTTCGTTTGAGAATTTACAACCTTTAAATTGCTAAATTAGTAAATTTAGGAATGCCTGAATTTCTAAATTTGTTCGACGCTGTTGACGCAACAGGTGCGTCAGCGAGTTATACATATGTGTTTAATTAAAAAATACACAGTAGCATTACACGTTACAAATTAGTATTAATTTTGAAAATCAAAAGGATTTACTATCTATATTCACTTGCTACATTATTTGTATTGTAATAGACTCTCATTATATTGCCACGAAAGAGGTTGTTGAAGCGGAGAATGCTTGGAATTAGCAATATAAAAAGGTTCCTATTAAGTTTGAGATTTCTACATTTCTAAATTTCTAAATATCTATATGTCTAAATTTCCAAGTTTCTAAATTTCCACAATTCTAAAACCAAAAATTTCTAAATTTGACGGTCTGAAAATGCGCACGATTCAAAATTTGAATGCTTCAAATTTATAAGTTTAATATTTTTAAATCTCTATACACTAAATGAGGGTGCCAGCGCTGTCTATAGAAGTCCGAGTGAATATGGCAATATAACGAAAGTTTCTTATAAATAAATTTTCCTATTATCAATACAATTTTACCATTGTTGAGTGAGGAATGCTAATAACACAAAAAATTAAACAATGCCTAACCTAACCCTTAAAGTTTGCCATGTTAGTTGTTTACAAGGTGCTCATTCATAGTGTGCTCTATAAATCGTTTTAATTATCACACCGTCACATGTTATTATATTTATTATTTATTAGATCTTTTTATTTGCAATTGATATTATAAAAAAGAAATAGAACTTTTGCACACATTTAATATATATTATTATTATTAAATTATAAAGTTACTTTTATTATCATTATTATTATTATCATTCTCATTTTTATACTCATTATTATTATTATTATTATTACTATTACTATTACTATTTAATATAATCGTATGACAAGAAGAAGTCAGCAATGATATTTGCCAAATGCTACATATTTTACTATTTTATTATTAACGTGATTATTATTGCTTGCATTTTAAATACTATTATTATTATTAATATTTATGAATTTCTATTTATTCAATAACGACTTTGGGGTAATGTTTTTTAATGATACCTCGCTATTGTACTTATTTATATTATAATGTATATTTATTATTAATTATTGCTGATTATTATTACTATTACTATTATTATTATATCATTATTATCGTCGTCGTCGTCATTACTACTACTTCTAGTATTATCATTACTATTGCTGCTACTATTATTGCTACCTACTATCATTATTAATATTATTATTACAAGGACGGATCCAGAAATGAATTTTGAAGGTATGGAATATATAAAAGAACGATTTAAATTCGTTTTTACGAAATTTCGAATGTGTTTGAATTCTGTTTGAAACAAAAACAGGACTTGTGATTAAATAATTAATATTATTGAAAGTAATATTAATATACACAGCAATTTTATTTTGCAATGTAAATCCATTTTATTACAATTTCATAATATTTGCATTACTTTTTATTCACTAATAACTTAAATAATCAAGTTTATGAATTATTGTAGGAACAAACTTATTTATGAATTATAAAATAAAAGGTAATGACTTAAATCACGTATTCATAAAAAATGGAGGGGTCCCCGCATAAAAGAAATTTCGAAATAATAACTATATAAAATGAAATCACTACCATATCGATGAAAAAGAAAACGAATTACTTTCTGGATTCGTCCCTGTATAATTACTAACAATTGCCATTGTGATCACAAGTTGCTAACATGTTTGCAGTCTCATTAATGTCGCCATATATCAAACATTTACTTACATGTATATATATATTTGCAGCTATTAACTATAATGTATAATACATAATATCATGTATATAATTACGCATATAGTCATCGCCGCGATATAGCGAGATCGTAAATTGAATCTAGCGACGTCGAAACTCCCAGGATCGTATGCTTCGTTTTAGGGTTCCAAGTCGATACTCGATATATTGCATACTGAACCTCTATGAAACCTTTCCTCGTACGATCCTAAGTTTCAAGTTCTTAAAATTGCTATTTCAGTTCAGATTTAGTGTACAGTTGCGTGTAACCTAGCTTTTCCTGGCTTAAGGGGAGTGTGAGGGATCTAATTCATCCTTGTACCTTACTCGAAAGGTGGTTAGATTTTCTCTAGATTCCCCTACAACCGAAAGCAAATGGCGAAATGCTACCTCTGCCCTTACCTTAGCCAAAGGGAGCCTACGTTGGACCTAACTGTACTTTGGTTTCAGAATATATTAGCTCGCTATGTCGTGACGATGGCTATACCTATCGTATAAAAATGAAAACTTTTATTAAATTAGTATATATATATACATACATACGTACGTATAAGTATTATCATTAATATTGCTATTATTTGATCATTATCATCATCATCGTCATTATTATTACTAATATTAACGACTACTATCATTATTATTATTATTATTACCATTAACGCATTGATGTCGTATTTTATCAAGAAAGTTGAACGCGAGCACACGTGGTGGGGAGATGCATTGTTTAATAAGTTACATAAAAAACCGATATAAAAATGAAAAATACCAAAAAATTACGATTAAGATGCGGAACAAAGTAAGAAGTGAAAAAATAGTTAGGGTCGTTTTACATGCGCGGTTCGGTTGAGAAGATATATATGTATTTTTTTAAATTTTAACGCTAATTAAATATATTAAGGAACGAGAGTAGAAAGAGAAACGTGAGCTGTGCGGGAATCGAATGTAAGAGAGGTGAGTGGGGGGTCGGGGAGGGGGAGGGCACGATAATTTATTTATAAAAAGGAAAAAAAAAATATTAAAAGTCTGGGAACAGAAGTCTATTTGTAGGTTATAATATATTTTTTTTTCTCCTCCTTTTTGTACGATTGCTATTGACATTCTTATTATCGTTATTAACTGAAGTATTTTTTACCGTGCATCGATAACGACGATGTTGCGTGCGTTTCGATGAAAACGCGCTATCCGATATATGGCGTCCTCCTACCGCCTTCGACATGCAGGTCCACCGATGATGCGATGTCGAGTTTTATTTCTCCGAAATATCGAACGGTCTGCCAAAGATACTTATCTGTTATGAAATGTTTGCGAACGTTACTGCTTCAACCCGATGACGAATCTATACGGTCTGTTTCAAGTAAATGTCGCCGCTATAAATACAGTTTATTTAATCGGGTTAAAGATCAGAAAAGTTTATTATCATTTAATTTACGTTATAGCTGCGAAGTACATTGCTCTAAAAAATCGACTAAACATAAATAAAATAATACAATCAGCACAGAAACAATCTATATATGTTATTATAATGTATTTAAGAATATACATTTTTATAGAATAACAATAAAACCACCGTGTTGTGGTAAT
Organism: Megachile ligniseca; assembly: GCA_945859555.1. Lineage (NCBI taxonomy): Eukaryota > Metazoa > Arthropoda > Insecta > Hymenoptera > Megachilidae > Megachile > Megachile ligniseca. Next base: position 3,129,539 of record OX243778.1, read on the forward strand.
GCATACGACAGTAAAAATTTCTATGCCAAATATTGTCCATTTTATTTTTGTTTATAGAAATTGAGCATTAATATGTAAATTTAATATCTACTAGTCTACACCTTATAGTCTGTTATATACCTACTGATTTTATAAGGTTTTCAGTATTATTCAAGTGGAAGTTTTTGTCCACTTTTTTCAATAACACATGTTTTACTTCCACTGTGTATTTATATAAGGTTAATGACTTTAATGTTACATTTACTGAATTAAATACGTACGACTATTCAAATTTTTATATTTTAAGAGATTTACCATGCACATCAATCTTTTATTCATGTAAGATATTAATTATCGTTTAAATTTCCCGCCGGAATGGGGCACAGGTGATAGGATACTTTTTTTAATTAAATATGTACGGTCAATCATTTGTCATTAACTTAAAATAACACATATCTTTTTGAAAAAATAATTTTGCCCCATATTTATAGGATAGAGTAATGACAGTTTAGAATTATTTAATTACAAATAGAGCTTATACTTCTTTCTTATAAAAAAATTCCAAGTAATCTTCAACATTATGTTTTAATGTCGGCATTTATTTCAAACAGACTGTATTTCCTTTCAACTGTATTGTATCATGTTTCGCGCACATCACTAAAGGTTCTGCCTCAGAAATTTCTGTCCTTCTAAAAGAACTTGTTCATATGGAACAAGGTATAAGAACCTTACTACAGTAGACTCTTGTTATATTGCCAACAACGGAGCTGTAAAAATAGAACATGGAATTGGCCAAAATGTTTTCTTTTTTGATATTGGAGCGATTAGATCTCTGTACCTCATGTTGGTAAGAGAGCATCGCTTCTTTATAAATGGCAATATAATAAGAGACTACTGTAATTAGTCGACTTTAAGCACAATAATTTTTGGGTCGGTATCCCTTATCATATTTTTTGTAGAGTTACTAACAATAAAAGTATTTATTTTCTAAAAATTATTTATATTAATTGTTTTTTTTTCTTTGTTTTCATTCAAATTATTTATATCATTTACCCTTTCTTCAGTTGTACAATAAAAATTTGTTAAAACAAATTTTTTATGTTTTCTTCAACATGAGTTATAGTGGTACAAATCGAAAAAGAGTAATTCTTTAGTTAGTTTAAAAATTGTAAAGCCCGTTTCAAATTAATCGCACTATATCAAAAAAAAATTGTTACACTTAACTCTTATGCACTGATCAAATTTTAAGTATTTAAGTAAAAAACAGAAGTAAATGTTGTACTCGATGATTGCGTTCTTCGGTGCGCGAGGATTAAATAAGTAAACCTAGCCTCTGAGAAAAAGCGGAAAATATTTGAACTTAAGATATGTATTTGTAGCAGCGTGTTGGGAAAAACTTTTGCATACATTTAATACTTTCCTCTTTGTTTATGGAATATTGATATTTTTATAATCGCTTTTATTACGGTTGAAATTTTCATAAACTAAATAAACATTGAAAATCAGAATTTCGTTCATTCATTTCCAAATATTTTTCAATTATTCGTTCTGTTTAATTCAATTTTCTTTCAACCTTCATCGTTATTGAAAAATTAATAGACTGATGAACAAAAAAAGTAGTATGTCTGTTGCAGCTAACTGCCATGAAAACCAACAATCAAAAAATTAACTATTTATAAGAAACAAAGTTATCGGTGGACATATTATGGCAGAAGAACGGAAGGAGGGCACAGGTGAAAAAAATGAAAAAAGAAAAACAGGGGTGTATGATTAATGTTGTGGAAGCCATTTTGTCGAAAATTAAAGGACGATTGTTGTTAAGATTCATTCTTCTTTCTTAGAAGTAATCTTACATGATTACTGCGACTCGACCTACTGTTGTACTCGATCTCTACTTCTTTCAGTTTTTCTTCTGCAATCTTTTCTTAAGAAATTCGTTAGACTGCGTTACAATATTAATCAAAGAAAACGAAAAACGCTTTATTTTTTCCAGAAGAGTGCTCACGTATGTGTATATTATTAACATTCGAATTTCAGCGCGATTAGTCGCAGTGTGTGTGCGCATGCGTGAACGCGATACTATGTACGCATGCGCTATAGTTTGCGCTAGAATTCAAATGACATTATGAGCATACGCTACAATTACTTGTGTTGACAAAAGAAGTGCACAATCTTTGGAGCATTAATTTGCCCCTAATTTAATATAATTATAGGAAACCCGAAAAGTAATAATTTTGTACTATATCGTGCACTTTTCGGAAATCGAAAATTCATGTCTTATGCTTTTTAACAAAGAGGTTGACTTCACCAGCCTGAACGGTATGATTGAAATCTTATTTTCAAATTTTTATATTCTAAAATTTTCAAAGTACCAATTACTAAATTTTTATATATTTAGACTTTCAAATGAACTCATTAACAAAATTAAAAAATTTTCAAATTTGTAAATTTTAGGATTCCTGTATCCATAAATTTTTAAATTCTCAAATTATCGTATTATTAAATTTTCAAATTCCCAAATCATTGTATCACTAAATTTGCAAATTAGCAAATTACAAAATAATCTAGTTACCAAATTAATAAATTATCCAATTATTGAATTTCGAAATTTCAGAATTTTTCAATTTTCTAAATTTCTAACTTGTTAAATTTTTAAGTTTTCATACTTAAAAATTTTTTAACTTACAAGTTTACATATCTTCAAATATGTTATTAATTACTTAGAGATTAAAAGCCTTTGACGTGAATTCCTTCCTTATTTCAAAGCGGTGCACGCTGTAATCATGAAAAATATTATTTGTCGGCTCTTCTATATTTACGTCAAAGATTCAAATATTCACAGTATGCGCACGCGCCAATGCAATCTTGTGTGCGCATGCGCGTCAATTACCACGCCGAGATTCAAATAGTAATGGCGTACGCGTGCGCGGGTTCGAACGTGTGGAAAAGCAAATCGTCTCTCGTTTTCTTGCTTTAATACTGCAATCGTATTCAGTGAAATTCATCCAGGAGAAATGTGTGAGGCTTGTCGTAGGAAAAGAAAGAGAGAAGGTGTAAGGTGTAAGTATCTTCATGTCAATTACTCTAGGGAACATCAAAGACAAAGGTAACACTTGCATACCTTTGCACCACTGAGATAACCTTTTATTCCAGAAGTGTTTTTTCTACCACCTTAAACGTACTTTCTAACTTACAAAAATCATTCGTCCACTGCTTCTGCTTCTTCTTGGCAGAGAGTGAATACATACACGAGAGCAAGAAAAAGAAAATAAAAAAGAATGTATGCATTTGTGTACGTCTATGATATACATGTATTATGCACAAGTGTGTATGTTGTGCGTCCATTTTGCGAGAAAGAGGAATAAAAGAGGAGAAAGTTTGTTTGTACGAGAAGAGAAATCTTTTTCATTTCACGATATACTGTTTGAATGCACACTTCGAGGAGCAGATTCAAAATGGCAGGTGAGAGGTTAACCCTCATATGATCTCAGAACATATTTTTCGATATAACTGTATGAATCAACTTTTGATTCTTTGTTTTCTTTATTCTAATTATAAGTTGTATATTCCTGTATGCATCTTGCAAAGGAAGAATGAATTTTCTTTACTTTTCTATGATGCAATTAATACACATGCGTTGAACTTTTGCAAAATGAAATTATTTTTAATAAGTATCTAATAAAATTTATTTTTCAAGATTGTAATTTGTTTATTTTATTCTTTTTAACAAATATGTACATTTACTAGTAAATGTCTTTAGGTATCATAACATAAATCAAATGTAAAATTTCAACAGCATATTGTGCATTTAACTTTAAGTAACAGTGTCGAAATGAACTGGTTAATAATTTTAGGTTAGATTAGGTTAGGTATAACATCTAAAAGATTTATATTTCAGATATATATTTATTTTATATTGTTAACTCTTTCTTTTTTCACTTTTTAAACATGCATAAGACAAATTACATTAGTAAGTGTATGTATTTAGTAAACTTTACACTTTTACTACAATATACACATAAAATACACATGAAAGAAATGGAGTAATTTACACCCCTACGCAGTCTTATGAGGGTTAACAAAGTAAAAGCATAATTGTGAATTCATCGATTTAATTTAAATCTTACAGAATTATAAACAAACTCGGAATTAATAATTTTGAAAACAATCATCTTGTAAAGTCACAGCGTGCAAAGTTCAAAATAAAGAAGGAATTTACGTCTTAATCTTACTTTTGTAATTTCCCGCGCTTTTTAGTTTTGTACTTTATTTTATTTTTTAATTAGAATGAAAATTTTAATTTGTCTACATTTTTGGTCAAGTCCCATTTTTGATAATTTTAATTATTCATATTTAATAATTATTTTATTAAAAATTAATTATACAGAAAAATTTATGAATCATATATAAATAATTATAAACATAATACATGAATGTTGTATAATAATTTATCATGGGGGGCAATTAATATTTATGAACTTCATTAAAATTTATAATTAAGATAACACACAAACTACAATTACACTTTTTTAATTAACTGTGTAAATTCTTATCGTCATTTTAATTATATATTTTGAACATTCATTATATCCAATTTATTAATGAAGATTATTCGTTTGATAAAATTACATAAAACTGATGTAAATCGGTGAGTTCACAATTCTATAATACTTTTATTTTGGTCGAACAATATCAAGAAAATTTTGATTCCAAAGAGTCCATTTGTCATTTCCTTCGCGTACATAAACTCTATCTTTCGTGCTTCTCTAATTAAACTTAGTGATGTGTGTGCGTTGTGAAGAACATTACGTTTGAATCAAAACTTACGACATAGAATTACAATCAAGCCTAAATGATGTTGAAACACATGAAGAATAATTGACGTCCTTCTCCAGAGAAGGGTACAAAATGTCCCGCGTCGACATATTGAACACGAAGAATAACCATTTACAATAAACTTACGCGATTCGCTTCATTTCATACGTTTACATATACTTAAACAAGTAGTGTAAGGAAAACGAACAAAAAAAATTCCATAAAAATCTAAACTGTTATACAGCATTCTTTTGCTAGAAGTCGTGAGAGAGAAACGTTTGTCATTAATGTTTACGATGTTGTAAAATTAATGTTGTGCAAATTATATATTTTTTTGCAATTAAACGATCGACAGTGATAACATTTTGAACCTTCAACACGTTCCAATCTCTTTCGTTTCTCTTTTCCCCTACAAAATTCTATTCTCTTTCGACGTTTGCTTATAAATTGATTATGCGACTTGACTGTCAATGTAAATAATTACATTCTTGATAGACTGTTAGGATTAATATCAGGGCTAGCACGAATACAGAGCTTTTCCTGGATCCTGGTCCCGCGTTTGACACATCCGGGATTGCAGGTATCATAGACCACGAAGATGTAAAAAACATTTGCTTGTCTACAAAATACACTTTTGTGCGATCCTGACCTATTAGGTCCTGATCATTGTATCTCTCAATTTCGTGTATTTTTACGTTGGAGCAATTTTACCTCCCAAAAATTGCCGCCTTCGTGGAATGTGTTTTAAAACACATTCGGGGCTGAAGGCGTTAAAGAGCCCCACAGTCCATGAAATCTTCATGGTAAATTTTATCGAAAATTGCTGTATCTTAATATTTCCGTAGACACTGGTAGATAAATCATGCAAATAATGAAGCGTTCTAAATAATGTAAGTTTTCACATTTCTGACAGCAAATAATGTGAACTCGAAAGAGTGTAATTGACCAAAATTATTTGGACAAATTAGAATATTTACAAGATTCGTTTATGTACATTTTGGTTTAATCGACTTTTGATGATATATTTATAATTGCAATAATTTTTTGGTTGACAAAAATGCTTTTTAATGCACAGGGTGTTCGAACATGTTGTGAACCAAGAAAATGGAGTTTATTAATTTTTCTTTTAATTTAATGAGTTTTTGTGAGATTTACGTAACATGTTAGTGCATTGTAAAATTTCTTCTAGAAGATGACGAGGGCGTTGAGCTTCGAGGGTTCTCTCATGAAAATTTTAGTGCATCGCGAGATAGTCTCACTCAGTGAACCAAGAACCACTAGGTTTCTAGTGCACTACAAGTTCTTTAATAGGCCTAAAAATTCTTCAGTGGACCTCAAGGGTTCTACTAGCTAGCAGTAAGGAGTTCTAGTGGGTTTTAATGGATCATAAAAAGTAGCGGTGAATCATGGAAGTTTGTCTGATGAATCACGGGCAACATCTCGACGATTCTTGGAGAATTTTTCTAAGATAAGCTGCATCAGTTTCAATAATGGACCACACAAAATCTTATAGCGAACTGATCATAATTAACGTAATATTAATATAACTCTCCAATTAGAATACCTTCGCTTCTACTTACGTTTACATAAATCGATTTAATATGTAAACAGTACAATAGTAACCTGAACAATAATGATAAAAGTGTAACGAAATAATAGTAATAGTAATAAAAACAGTAATTTATGTTTAATGTTAGCAACTGGTAAATGAACACACACATCAATCAACGCCTTTTCCAATATTTTTATATCAATTTCATTTTACAATTCTAACGATATTGCAATTCAGGGTGCCATATAGAAGAACTGAAACTGCTTCGTTGTTTGATGTTAACGTAGATAGATGCTTCGGAAATTGTTGCAATAATGATTCTGGTTTTTAAAACAGTTTCGAAGAGTCATTGCTGTGAAAGAAATAAATTACGAATCTATCAATCTATAGTAATTTTGTATGACCAAAACTGTGACTGTAATAGCAACTGTAAGACCTTTCGACATTTTGTAATTATTTCGGGTAGAATCTTTACATGACAATCTTAAAAATTATTTGCGAAATTGTTTCGATGTTCATTTCGTAATAAATTTTGGTTTTTTAACTATAAAATTTCAGAATAATTAATAGCATCAAATAGAGAATGAAATTAATGACGTATAATAAAGAGTTTAAAAGCTACAAACTACAGATTAAGGAAAGTCAAGCGAGTCAAATATAAAAAAGACGGGAATTTCTAAATGGTGGCAATCAAACGGCGGGAAATTTCAAATCGGAGGAATCGCTAAATGGCGAGAATCCAAAGGCGCGAATTTTAAACTGGATTAAAATTGATATTGTTATCGAATATAGAGTTAACCAATGAATTATTATTCACATTTATAAATGCATCATCATTTCTTTAAAAATAATATTCCTAAATGACCAAAACTTAACTAACGAATATCTTTGTATCTATTTTTTAATACATTTCAGCATAAAATTGCGTTTCGTAGGAATTTCATTTCTTCGTTTAACTTTATTTTGAACATCTGAAATAGTAATCGAAATTTATTATTTATTTATTTAAATTGATAGAAATATCAGACGTGAACTGTTGTACATTATTACCAAGATATTTTAATATTTTATCGCACTTAGAAAACCAGTAATACTTTAAATCGTCTCTGAATTTTCAAGCTGCAATTGTTACACAATAATGTACACGTTTCCTTTGAAAGAGCAAGATAAACTTGTAAATCACTGTTGAACAGAAGCGTACGCAAACTTTTCATTGCAGAACCAACAACAGACATTAATTACGCAACAGAACTTCAACGAATATGGCCGACAGTTGTTTCGAAATGTCGTAAACATTGCAACAAGTACTTTTCAAAAGTTTTCATTGCTATCACTACCGTACATAGCTCAAAATCATGGCGATCCATATTACTATCACCTTCTTTGAGAAACATCTTTTCAGTCTTCAAAGTTAGTACTTTAACGTGAATAAATGAACAAAATCTTGTCAAATAATAAAAAGACAGGGCATACAGAATTGTCCAGTTTTTTGTTTGTTCATAAAAGATTTAAATACTTCATAAGATTCAGCGGTTTTTACCTCTGTTCTCTTCTAGAAGATATTTTACATAGATTGAACTCAGGGGCGGATCTAGAAGAAAGGTTTTAGAGGGGCAAAATGTAAATTCATATTTTTGAACCTTTCTTTACAAGACTTAAAACATTTTTAGATAGCAACAAAATTAATAATATTCGTATGATTTATGCATTATAAAAAATAAAATAATCGTAGCACGTATGATTTGATAACTTACATTGTTACAGAAGGTGAATACAGAAAATACTGAGTAAAAATTAATTATCACGTAAAATTACTAACAAAAGTAACCTTGTTTTATGATCCCCTTTGAATCCACCCCTGGTTGGATTCGTGCAAAAATAATTAAACACGATTTTGTATGCAAAAAACTATACCCACTTTAATTATTAATTTTGTGTTTTAACACGAGAATCAAATAATTACGCAAAGAAATATTTGCTAAATTTATAACCTTGCTGCAACATTATTGCAATAAGGCGTTGCGCCTTGAGATTATTTATTGATAAATTTAATCCGCGATATAAATAGCCTGTATATGTGTATTGTTAATAATCAATAATCATTACCAATCGATAGTTAATCCCATTGGTCATCGACATTATAATTACAATTTGTACGGTTCTCGGCGAAATATATCGTGGTCATAAATATCAAGGATCTGTAAACTGAAACGTGTTCTCCATCGGTTCGAACTCATTATCAGCCTTCTCGTCTTTCAACAGCAATTAAATGAGAACCAAACACTCGTTCTTTTTACCGATCGAAATTTACGAGCACGCTATATCTCAGAGAGAACTGTGCTTAAAAGTGAATAATATTATGTGTTTCTATATGAGCGTATTACTTAATATTAGTGTTTATAAGCAAATATATAATCATTCATATAAAGGATAACACTGTACTCGGATCAGCATGCACGATCGAATCAATTTAACGATTAATTGTTAAGTATAGTTAGGAAACCTCTGTCGGGACTACAAAATACAAATGTAAATATCGGCCAGATTGAAAGTAACACCGTACGATATTCATGATTCGTATTCGTCCCCGTTCACGTACACTCGGGTGCAATATAAGTTTCCTTACCGAAAATGGCAATATAGGGAGAGGTGCACCCATCGCTCTTTACAAACAGACAGGGTCGTTATGGATGAAATATCCTCCTCTCAAAACGATATCACACCCCTATTTCAAATAGCTAACTTGCTATCCTCCACTCTCGTTATATCGCCGGTTGAACAAATTTTCCATTGTTACATTTGGACATAGTACGAACTCTAATACTAATATTTCAACGAAAGTTGCAAACGACGAAATTACTTGCTTCGGTAGACTCTCGTTATATCGCCGGTTGAACAAATTTTCCATTATTACATTTAGACATTCTACGAGCTCTCTTCAAACTGATATTCATATGAGAGTTGCATGTGATAAAATAACTTGCTCCGGTACACTCTCATTATATCGCCGGTTGAACAAATTTTTCGCTGTTACACTTAACTACAAACTCTCTTCAAAACTAATATTTGCAGGAAAGTTGTAAACGACAAAATTAATTGCTTCAGTGGACTCTCGTTATATTGCCGATTGAGCAGGTTCTAAGCTTTTCGCTTTTATAATACCATGTATGACAATATAACGAAGGTCTATTGTAAATAATGGACCGATACCGCGAGTGGTGGGATAATTCTTCCCCTACAGTTTTTCTTGACCGAAGGAAGCCTAATTTGCACGCGACCGTACTATAAATGAATACTTTCGCGGAAGTAGTTATTTTTAACGACACAATATGCGATCAAGAAAAAAAGACTACAATGACTCGACAGTTTTTCTATTTATTTTTTTATATGTGGTTCGATTGGTCGGTCTGTGTCGATAAAAATGTCAATTTCTGCAATGACAATTCCAAAAATCGATATTGACACAATTTCAAACGTTTTAGTAGTAAGAGATCGAATTAATCTGCTGCTTTAATTGATTGAAGAGAGGAGGGAAGTCAGGTATCCAAGAACGAATGAAAATAGTTTGAACTGTAATTGAACACCAATATTTGTAATAATACAAAATCTTGTTGACTGTAATCGTAAAGCCATATTCATAGACGAATAAGACCCGATCGTTGTGATTGTTCGATGAGATAAATTGCACTGTTAATGTTGCACGAACATCTGGTAATCGTATCTTTCATGAGGGTTGCGCGTTGTATAATTTATAAAACAAGTATTTTTATTGATCCGATAAATTCGAGTGAATTGGTAAATTGAAAGTAATCAAATAATATCTTAGGAAATCCTAATATTATTAGAATTAGTTATATTATTAGAATCTGTAAAAATTTGTCTTCAATCAATTCCATAGGTTGTTTAAATCAGTGATGGGCAAAACAGGTGTCCAACGGAAAGCTCACAAGCACCGACGGATACGAAAATCCATGAAAATTTTAAATTGAGAAATTTCGAATTTAGAAATTTGGAGATTTCGAAATATTGCAATATCACATTATCAAATTTCCAAACTTTTGATTTAAGAAATTTAGCAATATAAAAATTTGGTAATTTGGAAATTCAGAAATTTAGAAGTTTGATAGGTAATTTGGATACTTAGACACTTAGAAAGTAAAAAGTTTGGAAATTTGGGAATTTAGGAATTTGAGGATTTAGGTATTTGGGAATTTAGGAATTTTAGAACTAAAAATTTTGAGGATATTAAAAATTTAGGAATTTAATAATTTAAAGATTTAAAAGCAGAAATTTTCCAAATTTAAAAACTTTCTGATTTTGAATTTTTCAAATTTAAACATTTTCCAATTTGCATTTTTGCAAATTAAAAAATTTAGAAATTAGAAGATATATCAATTTAAGAATTTAGAAATTTGTAAGCTTTGAAGGTCTGGAAGTTCAGAAATTTAAATATTAAACAATTTAGAAATATAAAAATTTTAGATTTTCAAATCTTTTATTTCCAAATTTTTCAAATTTAAAAACCGGGTTTCAAACTTCCAAATTTGAATATTTAGGAATTTAGTAACTTAGAAATTAAAATTTTTTAAATTTAGGTACATGGGAGCTTGAAAATTAAATTTAGGAACTTGAAAATTTATAAATTTAAAAACTTCAAATCTTTAAAATTTTCGAATTTTCAAATTGCCCATTACTGATTTAGATAATCAAATACAACGCACAGCTTTCAAAGATTTACCTTCCATATTTAAAATGCACTTTGCGATACCGATTACGTCTTGAAATCGTTTGTCACGATTATCGATATTTTTGTTCTCCACTAAAAAGGAATAAAAGCGATAATATCGATACTGATAAAATATTTCACGATGATCGTTGTATATGTTATATTGTTGCACAAAATTGCACACATGCACCTGTTAAAAGAGGTTCGTCTTACTAACATTTTGTACAGTACCAAGCATTATAAGTTCTTACAGAAAATGGCAATATAGAAAGAGATCGTTTCGACAACTATTACACATCATGCTTAGTGGTGCATGATTAAATAAAAAATTAATAATTTTTAAAATCTTATGTTTGAGGATTTGGAATTCATTATTATTAATTAAAGTTTATATAAGTGCATAAATGTATTAAATCGTTACATATTTTATTATCAGAAAAATTATTGAAAACATTCGTTTTCTGTGATTACAATTTTAGTTTGGTTTCATTTAATTTTGCACTGGGAATATTAAAATATAGCAATATTATATGATTACTCTTTTCGTTATAGACAAAAATTTATTCATTGTGATTTTTTTCATCATTTCTAAAAATCCTGAAATATTTTCTCTTTCAAAATTAATAAAAAATAAATATTTGTACGTTCTATCCCTTAACGATAATAATAATAACTCGTAACTCTTCTGCAGTGTGATATTACACACTTATAATATTACAATACACTGTTACACACTTGAGTCTCAAGGTGTTGAAATTAATATAATTTCTAACTATCAGAAGTAACAGAAATTGCAGTATTAATAAATATTACATAATTCCTAAACGATTGAGAATCTCCTAGGAGTCCTACTTCCCTACATGGCCATTTTTCTTAGAGAAATCTACCATGCTCGGTACTGTACGCAAATTCATGCAAATTACAAACTAAAATTGAATTTTAAATTTGATACCATCTAGAAACTTAATTAGCATTTCAATCTTAATCGCTCACTGTCCAAATAATTCTAATTTGAATCGTATCGATATAAAATTTACAACGCGAATTATTACGACATTCGACATTTGCAGGTGAACAATCAAGATAATAGTTATTCGGTCTATTTTGGAATTAATAAGCACCTGTACCAATGGTAAATAATTTCAAATGAATTATTCAAGAATATAATTTTTAACAAATTGTTTAAAGAAATAATTTTGAACGATTTATTCAAAAAAAAATTTAGAATGAATTATGTAAAGAAATACTTTTGTACAAATTATTTAAAGAAGTATAATTTTAAATGAATTATTCAATGAAATAATTTTGAACGAATTGTTTAATAAAATAATTTTGAACGAATTAGTTAAAAAAGAATAATTTTAAATGAATTATGAAATGAAATAATTTTGAATGAATTATTTAAAGAAATTATTTCAAATATTTAGAAATTTTTCAATTCTGTACATGTTAATTAATTTAAAATGACACAAACAAACTGTCGAAATTATATATTCAATTTTTAATGCTAAAGTATCAAAAATCAAATATTCTGTGTTACTATTAAACAGAATGATTAATTATTTACGAGACCGATAAATTTCTTGGAAAGCGAATATTTCTGAAGGAGCAGTTTGTTATCTTTATTCTAAAAGCAGCGCGGTATTTAATTAAAACTGCACTTCATCTACGACTTTTCTTTCAGGAAGTTTCAAACTTGATTCAATTAAAGTTTATCCTCAGAGGAATAAACAGTTTGAATATTTAACTAAAATCGAAACTCAGCTCTCGCGGTAATTATCTCCTATTTACAGATTTAATTTCCATTAAAACAGTGCTTCATAATTAATACTAAAATAGTCTTTTATACGTTCATTTTTCAATTAAATAGTTTTTCTTATATCAATAACACTTAATGAGATTTTTACAATTACTTTTCATGTTGAATTAATACATGTGTTAATATTTAAATAAATATAAGATTGTCCTCGAATTCAACTTGTTATCAGAATAACGACATCGAATCAAATAATCGAGTAAAACATTCATAGCAGCTGAACATATCGATACTTATAAATAGAAAGATAACAGTTTCTGCTTCAATTTTACATGTTCTGGTTAAATTGAATCTATTAGATTTTATTCATATAAATTTATTGTTCTTTGAATCTTCTGTCGGTTATTTCATTGATTTATGTATGGAATTTATGGAACAAGGGTTCTTTATAACAATATAGAATAATATTCTGTTTTCAATGAAACTGACGTTAAAACATCACAAAACATCGTCAGCAATAGTTAACTACACATTTAAGTGTTTCGTAATTATAATAAAAATGATAAAAATAAAAGTCAATGAATGAAATAATACAAAATTGAAGAATTGAAATGATGAATTGACAAGTATCTAACATAGAACACGTAGAAAGTTTATATAAAAAATCTAAAAACTTGAAAACTCGAAAACTTGAATACTTGAATACTTGTAAAGAATTTGGTAGTTTTAATACTTGAAAACTTGAATATTGGAAATCTTATAAACTTGAAAACCTATAAACTTACAAATATCGGAATTTGGAAACTTGAAAACTTTCAAACTTACCAACTTACAAACCCACAAATTTACCAATTTGAAAACTTGTAAACTTGAAATCTGGAAAATTGGAAAACTTGAAAACTTAATATCTTAGAGGCGTGAAAATTGAAAAATTAAAAAACCTTAAAAACTTGAAGTGCTAAAAGTGTAAGAACTCTTTAATTTCAAAACTAGGAAACTGAAAAATTTTGTAATTTGTAGGCTTAAAAATTAAAAAAAATATAAAATTAACAAGTTGAAAAATAGAATAATTGAAAAATTGAAGAAATTGAAAATTGGGAACTTGAAAGATTGAAAACTTTACGTATCGAAAATTAAAAGACTTGAAAACTTGAAATCTTGAGAATTAATAAAATTAAAAACTTGAAAAAGTAAAAATTGATAAACACGTTATATTTGACTAGAAATCAATCTTTCAATAGTCTGTTATTTTTCCTAACAAATAACAATGTACCATATTTTGCCATTAACCTCATCTACGTAAACTGGTTTCATCAATCAAATATTCCTAAGCGTTCAATAACAAATAATGATATTTTATTTCTCATTGACACAATAATCTTTTCCTATAATACCAGTAACAGTACGACGAACCTCTTTTAAATTCGAGCCAACATATATCAAGCGCTCGATCATTTTTTATCAAAACGAACGAATTATAACCAATTAGAAGAACGCGATAGTTAATTGTTCGATTTCTTCATGTCCATTGATTTTAGGTGGTTTCACTCTTAGGACGACCACGGTCACGTGTGTAGATTAGCAATAGTGAGTCGTAGTGTAGGATCTTATATTTGAAAACCCTACCGTCGAGTTGAACAACAAATCAATTTTCTCGATTCAATTCGCGCGCATTCTCGTGCGTGTACGCGGCAAGAATCGAATCGCGAAACGAGAAAGAAATTTCCGTAGAATTACAAGTAATCGTAGTAAGAATATTTTTGAAACGAAAAAAAAAAAAGATCAACACATCATTTGCATCGTTGACTGTTATATCGTGTTGTCGCGTTGTTACGATTACTATTTATACAAACAGCAGAACACAGTTGCACAAAAAGAAATTGAAACAATGAAATTGTAATAGCGTTACGATAATCTTCAAGATTTACTGCTTTTTTCCTCGGAAAGCAATTAATCGATCACCGACAGATATTTCTAGAATAAAAATGACGTTTCATCGCAAGAAATCGATCATTTTAACGCGCTCGGTCCCAGGCTGACGGGCGCAATGCGGTCCGCCACTTCGAAACGTGTCATTTTACACGCTCGGGATCGAACACGTTAACGGTTCAACTGAACGTAACAATTTGTCCCTTTAAAGAGATAATACATCCTCGCACAACAATAACAAATGCTGAAAATGATTTGTCTCGTTCTTCGAATGATTTCTATGAAACAACTCGAAAATATTGTTAACGAATAAAGGAACGGCTTTGTTAAAATGTAATAACGCGTGTTACCCTCGTGGAAACATATATTTTATAACTCTCGTCCTCGATTAACAGTTGGAAATGCTCTCGAAAGTTTTTGGAACCTTTCGATCAACGCACAATACATTATCAACTTGAATACTGACTCGTAACAATTCAATTTGTTGCTGATTCACTTGTTGCTTACTCAATGCATTCTGTTAATTCACCGAAAATCTGCGCCGTGGTGTGCAGAAATAAACGATTAATACCTGAATAAAATTGAACGAGAACTCCGTGAATAAAGCTGAATGAAATCCCGGAAAATTGAAAATTTGAAAAACTGTAAGTTTGAAAATGACTCGAAAACCTGCGAACTTGAATATTTGAAATCTTGTGACGCAAGCTTAAACAGTTAATACTCTGCGTTAACCCTTCTACTATATCAACGTTAGGTTACGTGATTTATGTAATTTTTTACCTTTATTGAAATCATATCTTGACTTGGTCTGTTTTTATACATGTTTCTGAACGTATGGAAGAATTTTTTATTACATTTATCGAAAGGACACCTAATAGTAATTGTTATGTAATTGAGGTTAGGTTTTACGAACATAATAGAAGGGTTAAGTAAACTGTACACAAGAACGCCGTGATATGTGTATAAAAATGAGCAGCGAATGAATTTTGTTTGAATAATTTTCTTAACAGTATGTATATAGTACAAACATGTTTGTTAAACGCAATATAAATAACAAAATGTTAATACAGTACAAAAACGAGGGCTAGTCATCAAAGGAATGAATTGAAATGTATTTATCGACTTTTTTGAACGTGGTGTGTTAACATTATCGCTTGAAATATTTTTAGTGGACATTTTGCTCATTTTTTGTTAATCCTCTTACAGTTTGTTATTAACGAATACGTATGAACAATCATATTGAAACGATGCTTACCGTCTCACGAAATTGTTGATATCCACGTCTGTTATCATAGTAGTAACGAAGAGAAAAAAAGAAACAATCAAGTATCCGCAATACAATGAGAATATTATAACCTGTTAAAAAAAAAAAGAAAGTTGAATTTCACAGAAAATTGAAAATTAATCTCTGTTGAATCCATGGAAATATAACGATGTGTTTGAATTTTGTTTGAAACTGAGAATATCAAAAACTTCTCGATGAAAGGGTATTGTTAAAAATATTGTTGCACGTTGACAATTTTTCAGTTTGCAACCGGCAGTATAAGTAATTGACGTAAAACCCGAATAGATTTACGAATAAGACCAAAAAAGATCCGAAGGAACTTTTGCAATTTTTCTTCTGTATTTTCTTTGCATGTTGAACTAAAGTGGCCTTCAATTTTAATCGTAATCGATAATAATCCTTTGCTTGAATAAAATTCAATTTTCGTTTACTTATTTCGAATTCGAGGGGTATGCGCATTCAGAAAAGACAAAAAACCGTGCACATCTTTTCCAATACAAATTTTTGCCATTTTTAAATTTGTATGTTTAGAAACTTCTAGTAACTTTTTTATGTGAGAATAATTAGAGATATAGAAGCTATTAGTCACTGTTTGAGAAATTATTCTTCTAGTAAACGTTTTCTGATAATTAGATAATAAGTTGAATTATGGGAAATTAAAATTTTGAATATTCGAAATTCAATTCAATATTTGAAATTAAAACTTGAAATTAAAGAGCTTGAAAGTCTCGAAGATTTGTGGACTTAAAAACTTGAAAACCTAATTTCAAAAGCTCTTATAAATTTAAAAGCTTGAAAACTTTAAATTTTGAAAGTATTCAAAATTGGAGAATTTGAAACTTGGTAATCTAAATGTAATAAATTAAAAAATTCTTGAATAATACATTCAATTATTTAGGTTCAATCAAACCAGATTTTTTGAAAATAAATCTGCAGAAAAATGGGGTCAAAAGTTCAAAAAATATCGACTTTTTATCAACATATTTGGTTTTTGTCAAAAAAAAACAATAACTAAATAAAAAATAAATTGTCTTCCGATAAAAGCTAGACAGCTCCACATAGTCGCTGAAAATTTTTAGATTTTTATTTTGCAATAATTGAATTTCAAATAATTTACAAGGATCAAATTTCAAATAACAGCTACCACGAAACAACTTTGAAAAAATAACCTGCGAAATATCGACTAATATCTTCTAAACTTGTTATTCTTTTTGTGTAAAAAATTACTGAAATTTTCTAAAAGTAAAAATAGCAAAATTTATTTATAAAAAGTTACATAGCATTTTCTAAAAATATATTCTCAAGGACGCACGTTCTTTTGAAGCTTTTGAGTAAACATAACCTCTTTATGCCCCCAATCCTCGTGCACCGTTCGGGTTAAATTGATCCCCAATATAAATTCAATACTACGATCATAAAACATTCCACTTGTGTAAAATCTACGGAAAGTACTTTAAAAATACATAAATGTCGATTAAGATATTTGACTCTATCTTGGTAATAAAAATTCGAACGATGCACAGGATTGAACATCAGGTAAACAGTAAAAACCTTAACATTTTTAACGAAGCAATAATTTTCAGTTATCTATTTATTAAATTAAAAATAAACCAAAATTGGATTTTAATCGCCGGCTTCCATATAATATACACAGTTACGACTGATGAAGATGTTTAAATAAAAAGTTGAATCAACAATTGAAATTACACGATTATTACATTTTAAAGGCTGATTATTCTTCTACTGAACATCATTGAAGTTTGAAAAAGAAATGAAAAATTGTTTGAAATCTTTCAATTCTTCCACGTAATAATTTTACAAACAAACAGATATATTTTTCGAACGTCCCACAATGAAATCGTGTGAATTCAGATGGCTCGAAAAACAATCGCTTTTTTTTTACCGAAAAAGGAACTGTAAAATTTCATTGATCGATGAAACGAGTAGCAACGAGTGAGATGCGTTTTTGAATGCACGTAAAAGGAAAAAGAAAAAAAATTGTGGAAAATTAATTTGAGTGAGAGTTTAACGTGTGAATGTTATAGGTGTTAACGTGTACACTTAATTACCACGTAGTTTAATAATTTTTTTAAGACAAAACATAGACATTCCAGCGAGAAGGGGTTGGGGGGAGGAGAGATATTGATACTTAATCAATAACAAAAAAAAAATCATTAATTCTAACTCTATTCTATCTCTATATTCTTCTACCGATTATATTTTTCTAATTATATTTGTACGTTGAATTGTAAGCTCTAATTGACCAAACGCTGTTTCATGTTTGCAGAAGAGAAAAAAAAACAGAGAAACAAAAAACCCAAAAAAAGAAAAAACGAAAAAAAAAGTCATAAAAGTTGTCAACGAGAAGACGAGCGATAAACAGTGACACATACGTGCGTACGTTCAGATGAAAAAAAAGAGATCCACTAATAAAAAAAAAAAGAGATGAACGATCTGGGTTATTTTTTTAACGTTGGAATTACGTTGCTCGTTTTTCCATGAAATATCTAGTCTATTTTTTTATTGATCCTTCATTTGTCGAATTTTTCACGCTCGTGTACGAGAGCGCGTGTATTACTTAAAATGGTAAAAAGAGAAATTCAAAAAGGAAAAAAAATAAGGAGAGGGAAAGAACTATGGAGAAACGGGAGGAGAAAAAGATTTTCGTAAAAAAGAAATATAGCGTTTCCATAAATCTAACTGCGATACTCGTGCATGATAGAAGAGTAAGGTTATACGATATCGAGTTATTTAATTAATGTCTCGTACACGACATGTTATGGATGTACTTTTATATATTAAACATATACTGTGTATGCACAAACTCCGACTCGAAATCGAATTTATTCAGGCCCATTTCGGAAGTGCGAGCGCTATACTTTGCTCTCGGTGTTCCAAACGAAAAATAATTTTAGGGTGCGTTTAGGTTAAACGAGCAAAAACGCGGAGAAAGGGCGAGAATATTCGTTCTTGATATGGATCAAGATCATTTCAATAATGGTATTGAAATTGTGCGAACCTTTTTGTGCGTACGTGCCAAAAATGTATGATCGATATTTATCGAGTTACCCGATGCATTTTAATAGATAGAAAATGAAATATTGTAAAATTTCGTCGAGTCAAGTTTTAAAATTGATTTAGAATTTCATAGGGATGAACTACAAAGTCGGTGGAATAAACTTTACTGGGATGTGATAATCAGAAATTTTAATAATTTGGATATTTAGAGATTTGAGAATCTGAAAAATGATAATTGAAAATTGATAATTGATAATTGATAATTGATATTTGAAAATTGATAATTAAAAATCGGTAATTGAAAATTTACCAATTTGGACGTTCAATTATTTGGTCATTTGGAAATCAAATATTCAGATTTTGTAATCTAAAAATTCAGAATTTAAAAATTTGAAAATTTGAAGATGAGATTTGGGTTATTCGGAAATTTGGTAACTGTGAAGTATAAATATAATCTGGTAAATAGAAGATTTGGAAACTTGAAAATTTGTGGATTTGAGAACTTGAAAATTTGTCAATATGAAGATTGTGTAATTTGCGAATTTGAGTATTTAGGATTTTGATATTTAATGAATATAGAAATATTTGAAAAATTTTGAACATAGAAATTTGAAAATGAATTTCGAAATCTAATAGTAAGGAGATTTGAAAATTTGATAATTTTCGTCGAATTAAATGGCGTCAGTTAAAATTGAACCGAATTGGGTTACATCAATTCAAATTGCATCGAATTGAAACACGTTGATTTGAATCAGTTTAATTTGATTCACGCCGAATTAAATCTCGTTAATATAAACTACTGTAATTTGAATTGTATCAAATTTAATCGCATCAATTTGAATAACATCGGTTTAAATCGCATCAATTTCAATTGCATCGATTTGAATCACCCTAATTTAAATGACATCGATTTGATTCGTCCTAATTTCAATAGCATCGATTTGAATTATTCTAATTTGAATTATATTGATTTGAGTCGCTTTAATTTCAATTGCATCGATTTGAATCACCCTAATTTAAATTACATCGATTTGATTCGTCCTAATTTCAATAGCATCGATTTGAATTATTCTAATTTCAATTATATTGATTTGAGTCGCTCTAACTTCAATTGCATCAATTTTAATCGCTCTAATTTGAATTATATCGATTTGAATCATCCTAATTTCAGTTACATCAATTTCATTCGACTTAATTTCAATAGTATCGATTTAAATCGCGCTAATTTGAATTGTATCGAATTAATTTACATCAAATTGAATCGTGTCGAACCGAATCACGTGAACTTGTATCCCGTCAATTCAAATCACGACGACTTTAATTGCCTCGAATTGAATCACTTCGAATTAAAACACGTCAAACTAAAACGCGACAAATTGAATCGTGTCGAATTAAGTGTAATTGATCCAATGATCTAGATTGTTAGATTATTCATTCACCTTAAACAACTAATCCAGTGATCAATCATTAGATGGAAGAAATTCTCTTTCACGCTTGAATTCTACCGAAACAAGGAGAAAATGATCTTTCGCTTGTTTAATCTAAACGCACCCTTACAATACACGGTTCGTCTCTCTAATTCTTGATTCATCTACTTAGTAGTGGTTCTCAGTGAATATTTCAACATCTCCTGTAACACTTTCTTTTTATTTGTACATTCATAATGCTGCACCTATGGTTTTCCAAATTTATTTTTAATATCTTAATAATTTTTATTCTTTTATCCTTTATATACCGTTATAATTCTCAAAGTCGTTAACATTTCTTAACCCCTTGCCATATACTATCATGTCATACTCGTGACGCATGCTGCAGATAGAGTGTAACAAAATAGATTCGTATTTTCACCACAATCGAATTTTTTGTTCAATTCGAATTACAATTTGTACAAGCATCTCGAAATGCTAACTTTGTACTTTAAATTTCTTCATTTGTTTTGACATTGCAGTAATAATTAATTATGATGACGCAACTACGTAGAAAATTGTGGGTTAAGGGGTTAACTGCACACTCATCTCGACAAATCATGGACATAGCCATAACATGGAGGTCATAGTGTTTAATTCCTCTAAAATCCCCATAAGAAATAATTGTAAAAAGCAAGAAAAATGTCACCTTACAATTTTATCTTAACACGTTCTGTTGCGAACGTCTATAAAGGAATCATCTATCTGGTATGCGCAAATGTACCCACTCGGGCACATTATTTCAACACCGCATTACATAACTTCAAATTTATCGCATTAACGTAACATTAATCCATCGTGGTCCGTTCATAATTTAATGTTGAAAATTCGCTGAGAACCATTATTTAAGAAAGAACTGTTACAAACAGAAAGAAAAAAGCTCCGCGTACACGTTCAGAAACTCGCAGTTTTAGACGGATCGGAATGGGTGAACGATTACTATTAATATTTTCTGAACTAATATTTGCGATACACTCGTTACGACGTTAACGTTGCACGAGAAGAGATATTGCACGTAGAACTTCGTCAATTAGCGGACATAGAAAGCAAAGATAGTATTCAATCAGGGGCACAAAAACAAAATGGAAACCAATCGATTACCAACTTCAAAACGATATACAAGGTTTGAAAAACTAATTACTGGGACGGGATTGTCCCACAGGATTAGTGAACAGCACAGACAATTCTTTTGTATCGTGTTTATCTAACGTTGTTAAGAATTAGCGTTTAAATATCGGCCAGAGAAAATGCACACACATCACTATACAGACACTATCAGGCGTGTGAACCTATTTTATATACACGTAAACATAGAAATTAATGACTGCAAACACACACACACGAAGAGTAAAGTTCACATTAAATTATACAGTGTTGGAAATTATAGTTATACATACGATCCAATTTTGATTTCAATTTTAATGCATTTAAAATTAATTTTTAATTCAATTTAATCTTAATTTTTATACCTCAAATGATTTGTGAATTATTGAATATTAAATTTGGATAAAGTTAACGAAAATGCTCCACACTTTTGAAACATTCTTAAAAGAAATTTTCTTTTAGAAAAACTAAAAGAATTAATAAAAATTAGGAAACATATAATTTTATCCTGAAAATTTGTTAGGGATATTTAAAAGTTTTACTGTCTTTTGATTTTTGCATAGAAAGTTTGATACAATTTAATAACACAAAATTATTGCAAAATAGTATCTATGATATTTCAATTTGAAGAATAAGTTTTCACAGAAATTAATATGAGCATTTAATTCATATTTGTGACACAAGATGGCTGTTGGAGCAAGTAATGGGTGAATCAATTTACAATTAATTATTATTCTTGTTTAATAAAACATTGACCAATTTGTATTAAAAATAATGACGTTTATGTAATCACATTATTGAAACTTTAAGCTTCAAAATAATATACTGTCATTTTGTGATACTTTTATGTTATCAAACTGAATCAGTTTTTATGTACTTGAAAATCAGTCATTGTTTACTCCAATTGATTACCAGCTATTTCATATTAAAAGTATTAATGAAATGTTTATATAGACATTTTCTTTAAGCTTCTAACTGCAAAATGATATGTGACAAGTACCATTTTGCAATACTTATGTCAACAAACTGTATTAGACCTTTTATGTTTCAAAATCGGTCATTATTTATTATTACTAACGAGCAGCTATTTTATACGAATAAAATTAAAGATATGTTTATATAGTTATTTTCCATAAATATTGAAATGGTGTCACTATACTGCATTATACTTTCTATATTTCGAAATCACCTTAAATATTTATAAAAATGTTCATTAAAATTCAGTATTAACAAATTAATACTTATTTCATGAACTAAATATTTATCTTCGTTTTCCATAACCTTCTTCTCGTTATATTAATTGTTAAACCACAGTATATGAAGTTTTATAGACCTCGCAGTCTAACCTATCAAAAAAGGCGGGAATACACTGATATTTAAAATAATCCTAACAGAGCGTTAACGAAAGACTAAAACTTTTGTATATACCTAATACAAATATGCACAATATAACATAAACAATTTAAAAAATACACACTGATATTAATAAGAATAATAATTAATTTTATTTATAACAATGATACATTACACAAAAATGAATTGAAAATGATATTTAAAACAGTTATATTGAAATAATAATTGTTACGAAATCTCAAAATTTAATAACCTATTATTTAACCCAGGAATCTAAATTTGACAAAGGATATATAACTATAACATCGAAAACTGTATACTTTAAAGTGAACTATATTCAATACACACATTTTTACAGTGATGTCTCAAAAAGTTTAACGAATTTGACGTTTACAAACCAATTATTGCATACGCTGCTCAAGCGATGGAAAATAATCAAAAAACCAACATAAAGCTACGCAGAAACATAATACATTGAAAAAAATACATATACATAACATCGATATCTACATGAACCTATATAAAGTATCTACATAATATTTACTTAATTATTTACATATTATGGGACACATATATATGTGTACGCGTTCATACATACATGCAGTCTCCGCCGCGATATAGTAAGGTTGTAAATTATGCTCGTACCAAGCGATACTCGCCGTTAATGAAGCCGAACCTTCCAGGATTGTATGTTTTGTTTCAGGGTTTCGTTTTGGTATATTGCATAAAGTGTATCGATACTCTACGAAACCATCTCTCGTACAGTCCTGGCCGAGGTTTCGGGTTCTTATTCGGAGAGTTTTACGATCTTGCTACATTATGGTAGAGACTATACTTACATACGTATACACAGACACACATGATTGCATATATGTACATGTACAGGATGTCCCATTTTAATCTATCGATGCAAGTATTTCTTGAACTATTTGTTTTTCAAAAAATATTGATTAATACTCCAAATATTGTTTGTAGCAAGTATTATTTTTAAAGTTTTTATTGTGTAAAACGTCTTAAAATACCATTTATGCAATAGCTTTAAAAAATATAAGAAAATACTTATAGTTCTCTAAAGAAAATGGCAGTGCAGGAAAACAGACCTTTAGGGTAATTTTATTATAAATATTTTTGTGTATTCAATTTTAGAATATATGATCATACAATTATATTAATTTTAGTTTAAATTAGAATTTTATTAATCATCGTTGAGAATTTCATTTCTAATATTTTAATGTCTAGAAAAATTTATAGTTTGTATTTATATTGATACAAGTATACTGGGTTCCTTCTTCTATATCGCCATCTTTTTTAGGAAAGCCTACCATGTTACACTAGTAAATATGTTAGAACTCTCTAGGAAAAAAGGTGATACAGAGGTACAAAGCTTTATATGGTGATATAATGAGTTGTGATCTATTAATTTACTTAATAAATTTAGTTATTACATTTTTATCGGTTTAATAATATATTTATTCATTGATTTATTAAATATCTATCGATTTATTAATATATTTAATTTATTAAATAAATATTATGAAATTTGGCATATAGACGTAAGGAAAATTAAATCAAATTTTCAAACGTTCGCGGAGAATTAGTAGAACCTTACGTCGCCATTTTCTCTAGAAAAGTATAATATGCTCAACATATATTTATGTTGGAAATATTTTTCGAAAGACGAATAATTCAAAAAATACACAGGGACACTCTGTATACAGATACATACACACATGCATATTGTATACACGTGTGTATATATCAATGCCATACATTTAACATTATCAAAAAATAAATAAAAAAACAAGGACAGAAGTAGATTATAAGTTGATTGTGACTACTTCAAGGAATCAAACTTGCATGTTACGACGATAAACAAGGAACGAGATTATGACGAATAAAAAAGTGTGGATTTAAAAGAGAAAGAAGAAGGATAAACACGGAAAGAAAGTGAAAGAAGGAAGTTACGAGTAATAATAACGATGATATACTATAGGGGGTTAAGAAAGCGTCAAGGGGGTGCGAATCGATACGCGTGGTAGAACGATGTTAGCTGAAAGCTAATTATTTTGAATAATGAATAGATTAACAATCAAATTCGTGACATTTGAAATGCCAGAAACGTGTATTCGAATCTCACGAAGGGCTGCGTTTATATTTGAACACCAAATTTAATTAATTACTGCTCGATATATCCATTTATAATTACGTTGAGAGGGTAATTGTTATATCGTATGATCAAATATTTATTAATTGCTTACAACTTTGCAACAATTTGCAAAAATATTTGAACAATTTACCTCGACGACTCAGAAATTCAAGATATTTTATTTTGTAACATTTAAATTAAATAATATTCATTTAATAACAATACCATTTGCAATAGCATTTGTTTAAATAATATTGTTTAAATTATCACAATCTTGGGAATAATTAATGTGGTAATAGTACCACCCCCATGGACATAACCTATATTTGCATTCACATTTAAATATCTTTATTATAATAAATTTATAATTTAATAATAAATTAAATAAATTTAATAATAAATTATAAATTTATTATGAGGACATAAGAATTGCTTTTTTAACACTATTCTTTCTATATTGTCTAAATAAATAATAACGGCACTCAACAGCCCTTATAAGTTTATTTAACTTTGAGTTTCATCTAGATAATACTTGAAACAGAATGATACGTATTATATTCTATCGCCAGTATTCTTGCTGTATTTCAATAAAAAATATCAGTCGGGATCTGAAGGGTTGAAAACCCCTATTTCTAAGCCACGATAACACGTTCGATCCCCAGATAAAAGGTGAAGAGCTTACTAACTCTTTGAAATGTGTAATATTACTCGGTTGGGTTTGAAAGTGTCAGAGGTAAAGATAAATGTAGCGCAATTTTATTTCTTTGGGCTTAAAAAATTCTAACGGATAATCCTAACGCGAAAATATGAGCAAAGTTACCAAATTCAAATTACGGAATGAAAAATTGTCGAGGAAAGCGGAGAAAATCCCAGAATAAAGTGCTTTTACGTTAACAACTGAGTTATTTCAAGAATCTACAATGAAAATGCATCATCCTGATACTCTGTACGTCGAGTTTAGAAAGAAGATGGATACAGCGTTAGGTAGAATGCAGTTACGTAAACATATATCAGCGAAGAATTTCTTTGTAAAGAAAATACGTGGGGAAAGAGACGTACAGATAAATATCTGAGACTGTATTAATTTAATATAATTATAAATGAGATTTTTGAGCAGTAATTATGTAAATATCGTGGTGTTGAAATATTAACGAAGACCGCTAGAGATAATCTTTTCTATTTCGATAAAATGATCTCCAAAATGGTTGCACGCCTTCGAGACGTTCGCCCCTTTGATAGCGGATTCACGTTTGTTTGGTTTTTATTGTCAGAAGTTTCTATTTTTCCATAATACGATAAGGAACGATAATATTTACTATTAAATATGTGTAAGCGTATAGGTGTGCGAGGTGCATGAATGGAAAAGAAAAGAAGACAGGGGTGAAAAATCAATGAGGGATGATGAGGAAGGGTTGGAAGGAAAGGGAGAGTGAACGGTAACGAAAGAAAATGTTGAAGTTGAGAAAGCTTAGGAATAATTGTTTTCCATGTTAAGTATGTTAAATGGTGTACGTGATGTCGATAATTATTAATTAATATTATTAGTTGATAATGCTTGAATGGAAACAAGAGACAACTTTGCATTGAAATTGCGAGTCCATTACGGGGGTGGATCTTTATGATCAAATAAAATTTTATTTCTTACAATTTGAAATTTACTTACAAATTATTCGTTAACATTTTTTAAGTAATATTTGAGATTCTTTACATGCTTCTGTAAAACAATTGTGTGAATAGTTTGTTTAAAATAATTGAATTTCAATCTTGAAACGTTGATGAATTGTAAGAACGATAATTTTAAACAAACTGTTCACACATTTAATCATATAGGATTCTCAAATTTTTAACAATCAACTTCACGTAAATTGTTTATTAAAACATTTACAGTAATAACCTAACCTATAACCCCTAAAAAGTATCCAAATTTAATCAAATTAGTTCACTTTTTTATCGCCTGAAGATTTAAGTATTTAATAAAAAAAATATCACCCATAGTTTACATTTAAGTAACCTTTACATATTATCACATGTGATATGTCACGCCGCATGAACTTAATTTCACGTTAAAATATGTAACAACTGGTGACACTATTTCTCTGAATATTTATTCAAGTTATCAGACACGATAATGTTATCGGTTCCCCTAAAGGTGATATTTGATATCCTTTAAAGTTTAAAGGTTGGGATAGGTTAGGTGACCTATGCCGAATTTCTTTAATGATGGTATGTTTAAATTTAAGACTACGGTCGAATAAAAATGAGATACGCAATGCATTAGAATATTTCGAAAATCAATGTTTAAAAAATTTCCTAACTCCCTCTTGTATCCGCCCCTGGTACACCGGACTCACACGCAAAATGAGAAACAGGAGAAAGGGACACACATATACGCGCTAAAAAGTTGAAAGAGAGAAAGAAACAATTTTTTTCTTGTTATAACTAAGTGTGCCTAGTCAATAGAATATATCTGGTCAATTTTAATATTATATATATTATATATTATATATTATTTAAACTTGATACCGTAATTATAATGTAAAACCTTATGGACATGACAAAATGATACGACAATGATTGTGCTGTGTTGTATTACGAAATGTTGGCCTGTGACTATATTTGTAGCTATTATACATACACGTATTAAAAGAAACACAAATACACACACACAAGTTACACATACGTACACCCGGTTGCAACGTAGGCTTCCTTTGGCTGACAATATAAATAAATATAGAAGAAGGAGGCATGTTTTAGGAGAGCTTAGAGAGTCTGGGGCAGACGAGGGCACAAGGTCTCTCGAAGAGCAGCTCACTGTTTGAGAGCTCGAATTTACACCAACAACTTTTTGTCTGTTGGGAGACGAGGTTATTAAGGTGGATGATGAGGATACGACTGGGTAGTATGTAGTCCTCAAGCCCAACGATGGGCAGTTACCCTTTCGAGGGCGCGGAGCACTGTTTGTGATCACTGTATTAGCCCAGTATATCGATATACAGCAAGAATTCGAGAAAATAGTATCATCCACACTTCTGAATTCGACCAACACTTTCATGCTCTTTATGGAGCTTTCAGAGGGTACCCTAGCTCACGCCTGCTCTAGAAAGAGCCTAAGAAGAGCCCGGGTAGAGCTCAACCTATATCCTTCCTCTATACACTTCTTGTTAATTAAAGGAAGCCTAAATTGCACGAGACTGTACATATATATAGTAAATCAGAAAGATATTGGCACCCTCTGCAATTTTGCAACCATTTTATTTACAACAGACGAATATCATACTGCATTTGTTATGTATTACATGATATAATTGATATTCATTGACACGTTCAGTCCCGGAGTAGTAGACACAGTTCGACCACAATGAAGCAAAGGTGTAGAAAACATTTCCAAGCTTACGAAAGACATCTTTGTATGGCCCTGACCTAACCTCCGTGTATCACCTCTGTGTCTCCTGGTTTTGGGTAATTTCGCGGTTGAGCGATTTTACGACCTCTTAAAGATCGACTTTTATGTGCAACGTGTTTTAAAACACAGTTGGGACTGAAGGTGTTCAGGTTCATTCTATAATAATATCTGAATGCTTGAGAAGAATGAAACGTAATTTGGTTAAAATGTAATTTGTGACAATATCTTTTGGATTTACTGTATATATATTTATATATGTAGGATGTGAAACTTTTGTGAACCGTCGGGAAACATAACAAAGCCGCCGAAGATTATGAAAGTGCCGAAGAACTGTATCGTAAATTACACACAATGTTGTTCTTTTTATTTATCGGTAATTTAGGTTAAGTTTTAAAGAAATGTAATTGCATTGCAATAATTAATTTTTTGTATCGATAATAATAATTTCTTAACTCCTCTTCGAATTTTAAATTACTATGAATTTAATAGGGTCATTATTTCATTAAACTGTAGCTTGGGCCATCCAGGTCCAAAGAATTTTTACTCTTTTAAAAATGTAACTTAACTAGCTTTTAAATAATGTAAGAAATGTAAATTGCAATATTTTTTTATTTTTATGAGCGCCATATTTTGTACGTAACAAAATGGCCACCTTACCAGGTACGAGTTAGTACGTTAGGTATCTCATAATGTGCAGAGCTGAGAAGATGGCATTTCATTGATAGATTTGACTCTTTACTAATAATATAACGGAACCAATCAAACTCGTATTCTTTTCAAGTGACATCTTTTCAGCTCTACAGAGTCGATCCACAGTGCTCAGCAAACTAAAAAAAGAACTTTGGTTAAACTGTGAAATAAAAAACGAAACGAAAATGTAATAAATACAGTAAAATCGCCATTTTATATACTTAAGTTTTAAAATTTTATTTTTCCACCAAAGAATATGATACAACATTATTATAGATGAAATTTCACCACGGTAATTCTGTTTCTTAATTTTAGAAGACAATAACTATTGTGTAATAATTATTGTTTACAGTGCAATGTTTACTTTGAAATTTGTAGAATTTAGTTCTATATTTTGATACTATTATTTCCTTTATGTACTGTTTAATATGTACTTCAAATTAATCGCAAATTAATTTTTATTGTACCAGTTAAAAATTTAATGAGATAGAAAATTGTACTGCGACAAACGTAACCTATAATTCGAAGAGGGGTTAACTGTGTTTAACGATGAAATTAAACATCATAACTCGATCTCATTACTGTGTTATAACGAAAATGAATTCTTTACCCAATTTCATTGCTTGTGGTCGTTCATTTCTATTACATTGTTCGTTTTATTGTGGCCATTTATTATATTTACAAGTGCAGAATTTACGATCGAAATTAAAACGACATAAGCGAGGGAAAAAAGGGTGGAGAACAAAATTCCGACGCAAGAAAAGAGGCGAATCGAATCAATTACTTTTTGTTACTGTCCTTTGGACAAATTCTGTAAAAAAAAAACGAACGACGATAAAATGATTCGACGTCGAACATCACGCAAATCGAATCGTTTTCCTCGTCGTTTCGCGTTCAAAAATCTTTTCGACGACGCTCCCTTTCTACTTACGAAAAAGCGCTTCTCCGAATGCAGTGACAAAATGAAAAAGTATAGAAGGAGAGTGTGTGAGAGTGATAAAAAGAAGGGAAGAAAAAGAAAAACGTACCGAACGAAAATTATTTTTTCTAACGATAAAAAAACTCGTCCCACCCTCCCCTACCCTGTTGCACGTGGAACTCATGCTGTTGACAATTGGCTTGTAAACAGTGTTTAAGAAAGCGAGAGGGAGGCGAAGTAAGAATCGGAGAAAATATAAGGATACGAGAAGGAATGAGAGAAAGATTAACGGGTCATATCATGGTTGGTTATGAAGCAAGAGGGCTATTTATTTAGAATATAACTAAATAGTCTGTTTTAATGTGCGACGGGCTACACGTATTGTACCATAATATCTAACAATAAAGTATTTTGTTTGCTTCAAAAATTGGGTCTGTGTTTATTAGATACTCATCATCCAATCTACAGGGTGTTCCATGTGTACGGACCAAGGTACAGTTTGAAGATATACAGGCATCCCTCGAATAACACAGTACTTAACCCTTTGTCCTGCAATAACGTGTCACACTCGTGACGCACGCTACAGTTTGAATATGATAAACTAGCCTCGTATTTTCACTGCAATTAAATTTTGAGTTCAATTCTAATTATAATCTGTATCACGGATTGCTAAAAGCAAAATGTGCCTAACATTTTAACATTCTTGAGTTGTCTTCACGTTGTAAAGATAATCTGGCTGCGAATGGCGCAACTGTGCAGATAATTGTAGGTTAAGAGGTTAAATTGCACGAAATCGCGATTACCGTAAAATCACTGAGCAAGCAATATCCGATATAATTTTTATTGAAGAAAGAACGGTATACACTCAATTCAGCCATTATATATATAATATATAATATTATATTAATTTAATGTAATATACAGGGTATCTCTAAAATCCGACACCACCCTTATATTTCGGAAGCGGCTTTAAATATGAAAAAATGTTTCACACAAAAGTTGTAGGGTACCAAGAACGACATAAGATGGTGGCAACAATTTGACCTTGGATGATAATTTGAAGGTCACGTGAATGTCATCTTCAGTTTCTGAAAAAGATCTCCCCCATTTTTTCTTGCATATTCTTGGAGACCTCGTCGAGACGTTTTCAAAACACCTATGTTTTGTTTTACCTATGTTTGTTTTTTGCGCAAGTCATTCCCAAGATATGAAGCTTCAATGTTGACATAAGTGGTGTAAATCTGATCGTGCAACCTTCGCACGTACACCTTGGGTAATGTGAATGTCGACGATATGTCAACTTTGAAGCTTCATACCGTGGAAATGACTTGCACATGAAACAAGTGTAGGTGCTGTTTTGAAAACGTCTCGACGAGGTCTTCAAGAATATGCAATAAACATGGAGGGTCATATTTAATAAACTTAAGATGTTCACTTGACCTTCAGACGACAATCCAAGGTCAGATTGTTGTCACCATCGATGGCCCTCTTCATATCCTATAACTTTTGTCTGAAATATGTTTTCATATTTAAAGCCGCTTTTGAAATGTAAGGGTGGGGACTATAGAGATACCTTGCATAATATTTTAATATTATATCATATTATTTGTATATGTATATATAATGGGT
The DNA here is from genome assembly GCA_945859555.1 of Megachile ligniseca. NCBI lineage: Eukaryota > Metazoa > Arthropoda > Insecta > Hymenoptera > Megachilidae > Megachile > Megachile ligniseca. The sequence goes on from OX243778.1 coordinate 3,161,309, forward strand.
GAATAGAAAAGAACCTCGTTACAGGAAAAACCTGGTTTCGAATAACACGGAACCAATTAACTGTTATTTGAAGGATGCCTGTACAAAAATTTCATTTAGACCTGTGTGTCAAAGCTGATAAGAATGCACGTAGGTTTGATTGGTTGCATAGTAGTTTGGGAATTGGAAATGAAATTCAGTCATTTTTAATCTCGAAATTTTTTAATTTTAGAAAATAATACATCGTAGGTACAGGAAAAGGAGAATTTAACAATACTTTAATGTTTCAACTAACAAACTTCCAAATTTCAGGATTTGTAGATTTGGAAGTTTTTAAAATTGCGAATTTAAGGACTTGGAAATTTGGGAAATTGGAATTTCGAGATTTGGGGATTTGAGAATTTGAGGACTTGGAAATTTAGGAAAATTAAAATTTTGAAATAAAAAAATTAAGGAATTTAGGAATATAAGAATTTAAAATTTGAAAATTTGAAAAATAAGAATTTGGAAAGTTGATAATTTGACAAAATAAGAGTTCGAAATTTGAGACTACTTGAATTTGGGAATTGGGAAAAATAAGAATTTGAGAATTTTGGAATTTACTAATTTAAGGCTTCAAAGATTTGGAAATTGAAATTTTCGAAAATTGGGAATAATAAAATTTGAAAATTAGGGACTTAGAAACTTAAAAATTTGGAAATTAAAAAAATTGGAAAATACTGAAATTGGGGAATTTGAAAATTTGGTAATTTGTTACTTAACAAATTTAGAAATTTGTCAATTCAATTTAACATCAACTTCGAAAAATTGAGAATTTAAGAATTTGTTAATTTGTTAATTTAAAAATGTGAAAATGAACAATTTATAAATTAGAAAAATAGAAAATTCAAAAGTTCAAAAATTTAACAATCTCTAAATGAAAAACTGAGTGTTGAAAAACTTGTGCACGTGTATTTGAATACTTTTAAGCTTACTGCTCCTTTTATGCTAGTCGTTATTCCGGAAAATCCAACATTACACCCGAGTGTACCATACTCATTTTGTTCTTCGTTCAATCGCATTTCTTGTAACTCATTTTTCCTGTGCTTTGTCTATCTCCTTTCCATCCCTGTTACTCTTTATTTCCTCCTGTTCAACATAAAATACACCCTTCAAGAGCGACCATTGCAGGGTTGAACGTCGACATGGGGGAAGTTCTCTGTCTGGCTTTTGTGCTCTTTCTTGCTCTATCATTGTCTGTGCCCATGGTTCCTCTGGTCGCAAGCGACGCGATCGATGGAGCGTCGTCCGCGGTGAGTAACCCATCAATGGGTTCCCTTGCTTGTCGGTTAACACGCACGTACCAACTAAATAAAAGCCCCCTAACGAAGACACGTAACCTCAAAGGATGAAGAGCAATCTCAAAAGAAAATATTGCCAGTAAAATACCTTACGATTTTTATTAACAACTTCGTGATTGATACTCTAGACCACTAAAACAATCAATATACAGTGTACCGTTTATATATTTTCCTACTCAAATATTTTTAAAAATATTAGTGATACAAAAAGTATTCTAAAGGTTGATTTTAGTGAGGAAAGTTTGAAATTTCGCTGGACGTCATTGATTTAATCTGGCGAGCGCTATAAAACCACACAGTGTTCACAAAGGATCGACGCGTTAATTGCGTTGCATGTATAGAGTGTCTCGTTTAAATTGATATACTTGATGCTTTTTGCTATGAATGATTTAACATTTTTGTATAGAGAGTAACGAGCTGGTATAATAAATAATATATAATTGCGTTTGAAGAAATGAAGTTCAAATCTTTGTAGCTCTCTTACTCAGACGAAAGCTGCCTTCTTGGTGAATAACTTAGCCACATGAAGTCTTTTCTAGTCTTGAAGAATTTTTATTTAAGACATTTTTTGTATCATTGATATTTTTGAAGATAGAAATCGATTTAAACTGGTCACCCTTTATGTCGTTAATATAGAATAAAAGATGGAAAGTAAATAGTAAATTCTCATTTACTATTCTGGAACTAATACTATTTTACATTTACTAATCTGAAAAATCTTTTTGTTTATCAAAATGTTTATATATATATTAAATCTAAAGTATTAAATATATTAAATCTTGTTTATCAAAATTATTAACAATTGAAATAATACTTTCATCAATCTTCACTAAATTCGTTATAAGAAATATAAGTCAAGTTCAAAATTTTTTTATAAACTAAAATTGTTTACTTCTACTCTTAAGTTATTGATAATAAATTATAACCAAGAAAAATTGCACATTTATTATTATGTCTGTTGTCAATACCTTGTCAACACGAAAAGTATTTTAGTTTCTACCGAATAATTTATTTAGTGTTTTAAATAATTCTAGTAAATTAATCTATTTTGTTATACATTTAAGAATTTTACATATTCATTAATGTGTATACAGTTAGTATATTGTCATTATTTAGCTAATATTTCAATGAACATTGATTACAGATGTTCAAATTCCCATATTTCTAAATTTGAAAGTTTACAATTTGGGAATTTAGAAATATTGAAAATATAGGAAATTTGGAAAATTTAAGAAATTTGAAAACGGAACATTTGGGAATTTGGAAATTCAGAAATTCAAAAATTTGAAAATTTGAAAATTTTTAACTGAAATTTGAGAATTTTAAGATTTTATACATTAGAATTTGGGGATTTGGAAATTTAGAGTTAATATTTGTTAATAATACTTAAATACTGATGGTATTACATTGACAATATATACTGAACATGAGAATGCTGCAATATCGACAGCACTACAATATTGATTACCTGAAGTTTCTACTACACATTCCAAGGGCAAATGCTAAAACTATGAAATTTATTTAATTGCGAAATAAAGAAACCACGTATCAAAAAATTATATCAAATGTTCTAGTATTTTAAGTATTAATAAAGTACAGAAATTCTCATTTCAGAAATCTTATTCAAAGTTGTCACTAATTTTTTTTTGAGTTACTTAATTGTAATATTCTGTTTAGATGAAACATGTGAAATATCCAATTTAAATTTCATTGAAAATTAATTATTTGCATATGACACAACTGTGAACATGAAATTTCATTTGAATTTTGCATAAGCTAACTTCGCATGAAAGGTTTACGTCGGATTTAATTTGATTCACGGAACCTGATAATTCGTCATCACTTCCGTCCCTTAAAATGAGTCATAATTAACTCCAACATAGCAGAAAATCGACTGCTTTTATGCTACACTTATTTGTTAATCAATATTTTTTTGTTAGATGAATTTTAATTCACTAAAATAAATTTTACTTTCTTTGAGTTTCAAACAATTGAGGGTACAAGTGATTATTTGTTAGCTCATTGTGACTTTAATTTTATATAAACTATTCTAAAAGGCGGTATATTTCTATAAATAAAATTTTTAAAAATATAGCCATATTTTTATTTATAAATATTTCATTTATAAAAACATTATAATTATTAATTTAAATTCAATGATTTCAAGCGTCTATATTTGTTGTTACAACTATTTTATACACTGTTATAAACATTAGCAATTTATAACATAATTGTTAGTATTAAATATTTGTTTTATCTATTAATGCTACATAAATTCTTAAATATAAATTTAATGCCTCTTAATTCTTTGCTTATGTATTGATAAATTTGTATAACCTTGTTAATCGTCACGTTATTACGGTTAGAAAAAGTTGCGAAAATATTAATTTTATTAATCAGAAACTGATTGAAGTTTAGGAAAATATATATATAATTTCCATAAGTTGCTTATATACTTATTTTAATTATATCTATTAGTATTTTCATATATATTTTTAGTGTTTTGCATAACATTGCTCTCAATAACGTGTGCGACATTACAAGATACGTTCCGGTGTGTTTATTAAAATATTTAAAACATTTCTCATACACTTTCCTACGAGTTGTATAATTACATGTTAAAAACGTTTATAAACAAATTTTTTTAGTGCAAATGTAAATATATTTTATTATTTTCTTCGTTCACGTGGATAACCTCACTTCTATTCACAATGCATGAACTAATGTTTGACCTGTGTCTCATGCAATAACATAATAATACATTACAGTATACATTGTATATTTTGAATGATGTTACATTAACTTTAAATTTGTTATACTAATTTAAATCAACATGAATTACGGTAAAGTTGTTGTATTTCGAAGGTATAAACTTACCTCAAAAGTGATAAATTCTTTTAATAATGTATTGCATAAAGTTAAGAATTTTGAAACACCGGAAAAACTAAAAGGAACAATTCTTGAACGATGGGGTGAGTAATTTATAACTATAGAGTAAAATAGAAATATGTTATCTCAAATACTTTCCATTTCAATTTCTTTGTTATAGGAATATATTGGAAAGGTGTTTATATAGACTATACAAACACGGTAGTAGATGTTGTGAATCATTGCAAGACACGTCCAATAAATGCTTCCATATATGCTACACGTATGTCTAAATTTAATTAAATGAGATTAAGTATCATATATTATTTAAACGTAAACAACTATATAATTAATTTCTTGTTTTATTTGACTGAATGCTTATTTGAATTAAAGAAAAAAATAAATAAAATATACAATATTATTCTATAAAAACCTTTCTTTTAAATTAGTTTTAGCAACCAGTGTATATTTGCACAAGCATAATCCAGATGAAAGTTCCTTCAGAGAACAGTTATTACAAAGTACTATAAAAATAATGCAAATTGGAGAAGCTGTACGAAATCCAGTGTCTGAAAATCATGTAAAATGGTTAGGACAATGTTACAATGAAGGAATTATACGACGAATGAATTTAGGTATAATTTCTCTAATTTGGCTAGACAACTACGATGAAACATGTTCCTCATACAAAGCTGCTTGTCCTTATCTGCAAGTACAATATACTACATTTTATCAAAGAATAGTAGATTTTGGGATATTGGATAAGTGGTGGGTGTTAGAAAGCAAAATGAAAGATTATGATGTAAATGAAGCAGAATTTAGTAACATAAATTATGAATAAAATATTTAATTTAAAAAAAAATGAATGAATATGTTTGTCTCATTTATATAAATCAATTAAAAATGATAACAATTATTTACTATGTATTTAATAATATTAATCATAATAATAGCAATATCGACTTGAAAAATTGAAGATCACCTCAAGGTTTTTGAAAATACAAATTACACAAGAGACACTTCCTATAAATGATTCGCTTAATATATTATAAACTTTGTTGTATACATCAATAAATTGATGAATAGTTATAAAATAACTACTACATAAATTAGAAAACATACTTTTATTCCGCATATTTGTAGATTCCAAAAATATAGTAGCAAAACATAAATATGTCAGCTGAGATATATAACTATTAATATTAACATTTTTAAATATATCACATCATTTGACAAAATACAAAAAAACATCTTTTAAAAAATTTCAACATTCGAGTATTCTATGATTCATAATTTTCTTCATCAATGTCTACATTAATAAAATATTCTTCAAAAACTTCTAAATTCTATACATTGATTTTACAGGAAGAAAAGCTCGTTTATATATATATATATGATGCTTTAAAATCAGTTCTTGTAACCGTAATCATCAGTCCTTATAATTGTGCTTATGTCTCTGAAATTAACAAACTATTAACACTATTACCTAATAATTGTTGTAATCAATGTAAAGTAATAAAAATTATTACAAATAATCTTACCTCGAACATAGACAATAGCTGTGCGGCAAGGAATATAAATTAACATTTTATTCGGATAATTAGAAAATGATTCTGGATGGGTAAAATGTTGTATACTGGTATCAACACGATTATCCCCACCAAAATCCTTATTGTCGCTACACAAAAGAACTTTGTAACTTCCTGCAGTCTTTACGCCAATAGGATAATCCGGAAATGACTTTACCGGATGAAAATTAAAAACAAATATAAGTTCTGCCCGATCAAAAACAATTACTTTGTCGTCTTCATGTTTCCAACTTATATATGCCTGTAAAAAATACACGTCTTTAATAAATGAAGTACAGAATAAATAAAACAATTTTCTAATATAAGTAAACCGTACAGGAGAAGCATGCAGCCAACCATATTTTTCTTCAAGAGTATTTATAGCACGGTCCCAATTATTCATAAACTTATATTTCAGCATTTCATCGTCAACTAAATTCCATTGCCTTCTAGCATAATGATAGCTATCCCCGTTACCAGCTCGAGGAAAATCCAACCATTCAGGATGACCGAATTCATTACCTGTAATTTATGCGTTTACAAACATACTGACGATTTTCTAATAGATATATAAAATAATTTTGTAACTAACCCATAAAATTTAAATACGCTTCTCCTCCTAATGCATGCGTAATTAATGTAATAAGGTTATGAAGAGCAATTCCACGACTTATAATCGGATTTGGTGGACTCACTATACTCATATGAGTATACATTTCTTTGTCCATAAGCCAGAAAGCAATTGTTTTATCACCTACGAGAGCTTGATCATGAGATTCCGCGTAAGCTACCGTTTTCTCCATCCACCTTCGATTACTTAACGACCAACAAATCTCTCCAATTTTCCAATCTTCATCCTTTACTTCTTTCAACAATTTAATCCATTTGTCAGGAATAGACATACCCAATCGGTAATCGAATCCTACACCACCTTCAGAGACAGGTCTTGAATATTCATGCAAAAGAATTAGTAATTGTAATGCAATAATAAAAAATTATTTAGTGACACAAAAATATAATGTACAATTACCTGCATACTCCAGGCATTCCACTAACATCTTCTGCTATTGTAACGATTTCTGGATACAAATGATGCAGCATATGATTTGCAAGCATCAAATATACTACACCCTCAACATCAACATTTAGGCCATAATATTCATCGTAATGGCCACTAAAACCTTGTCCAAATCCCCTCGAGTGATACAACATTGATGTAACACCATCAAATCTACATAAATTTAACATGGTATACTATACAAAGATATACAATATAAACTTTGTACTAAGATACAAGTTTCAATATATAAATACCTATATCCATCAAATCCATACTCGTCGATGTACCATCGTAAATTAGAAAGTAAAAATCGCATTACTTCATATTCTGCATAATTAAAGAGCCGACTATCCCAAAGCGGATGCTGACCACGATTACCAGCATGAAAGAAACAACTATCAGTACCATCAAACATATTTAATCCATCCAGGGTATTCTTTGATGCATGTGACTGCACCATATCTAGTAAAACAAATAGTCCATGTTCATGTGCTACATCTATTAACTCTTTTAATTCCTCTGGTGTACCATAACGCGATGAAGCTGCATAAAAGGAAGTCACCTTAAAAAGTTTCGTTATTATTATTATGTTTACAATACATATGAAAATTTATATCTAATATAAAATGTTTTAAATAGTTATTTTAAATAAATTAATTGTATCTGTTAGTATTTATCATAGACATATACCTGATATCCAAAACTGGCATAATAAGCATGTTCCATAACAGCCATTAGTTGTATTGCATTATAACCCTGTCTTACAATGCGAGGAATTACATTTTTAGCAAATTCTAAATATGTACCAACTTTTAATTCTTGAGTTGCAATACCAACATGGCACTCATAAATCCTAAGACTATCTGGTTTTTTTGGCTTGGGGTACTTAAATCTATAAGTCTGTATGAAAATAAATTTTAAGTTAATAATAATTACTACGAATCAAAATTAATTTTAGTTTACAGATATATATACATTTTTAGGTAATGGATGCCATATACGTTGTTTATACGTAGCACTTTCAGCACGATTTTGTGTGACATAGGTAGCCCATGGACTTATTCGTTCCAACAATTCATTGTTGTGATCTTTTACAATTAGTTTCACCTCTGAAAGATGTTTTAGAGGACAACTACCATCAGCATTAGGAGGTAAATGTAATTCCCATTTTCCATATTCTAACTTTTTAAATGAGTTAGCTGTTCTATTCCAGTTATCTAATAATAAAAATGTAAAACAAAATTAAGATATCTGTTATATGATTTGAATTGTACAATTTAAATTCACTTACTAAAATCTCCTGTTAAAAATAATTCTTGTGCTCCAGGTGCCCATTCTTTTGCAATAACGCTATTATCTTCATTTATATGAATTCCAAAACTTTTATATCCTTCTGAAAACTTTTCTAAGCTGCCATCGCCACTTTCTAATTTTTCCACGTAATCTTTGAATAATGCATATCTAATAAATAAAACATTTGTTAGAAAATAAAATTGATGTAAAAAATTATGAACGTATGGAAGCTGATAGTAAGTATACATAATAAATTTATAATAAATTAAATAAATAAACACTGATTGCACGTCAAGAACTTTCAAAGAATTTATGTATTATACTGTAATACGAATTATAAATTACTACTTGTAATTATATTAAGTAATATCTTTACGTATGTTTCAGACACAATACCTTTTACGAATTTCATTTTCATACATCCTCAAATAAGGATCTCTGTCTAATAAAGCACCTATTTCTGGCACTTCCACTTGGGAAGGATCCATGCTCGACCATTTTCCTCCCATAGTTAGTTCTTTATGTAGTGCCGGATAAAGAATGACAAAATGCGAACTTTGCAAAATATTATTTCAAGGTGACCCTTTTATAATCCAATACCAAATACCATGTATAGGAGTCAGAGGTCATCGAATGCAATGAACTAATTTTTGAAGAATGGAAGCTTTATGATTTTACTGTTTGTCAAATATGGCGAATAAAATAGTTGGCGCAAAGTTCAAAACAAAGCGCTTTTATATGCAAATTATTGTATGCTTCAATCATGTAATAAAACAGTAGAGCCATATCATTGGTCCAATACATTTTATATAATGTTTCTTTCTTTACTCTAATTGATTATACCATAACCTACTGATCGTACAGAAGCATATACAAATTGTTCAAAGTTTCATTCAATTTATAACTATATAGAGAATTAAAAATAGAGATTTTCCTACTTCATGTATTGGTACACTCTTAAAATAGTAATATTAAACATACATAAGCAGCATACTTCAGACGACAATATTCTAAGAAATGTGTTGTGTATATTAACCTTTACAGAATATGTTTTTGTAATAATAAATAAATATAACTGAAAATGTATTCGATATGTAAAAATACTCATCCGGCTACAGGAGTGGAACATGCTATAACGTGTTATTTTTTTAATCGTACCGAAAAATGTCTCGTTGTAGCCGGCGGGAATATTATCAGAGTATTTCGTTTAATACCAGATGTGGATATAACGAAAAGAGAGAAATATACAGGTACGTTTATTTATGATTTAAAACGTATTACAAAATTATAAAATTAATTACTTTTCTCTTAGAATCTCGTCCACCAAAAATGAAGTTAGAATGTTTGGCTCAATATACTTTACATGGTAACGTAATGTCAATGCAAGCTGTAACTCTGGTTGGATCTCAGAGAGATTCTCTTCTGTTAAGCTTTCGCGATGCAAAGTTATCTGTTGTAGAATATGATCAAGATATACACGATCTTAGAACGGTATCTTTACATTATTTTGAAGAAGAAGAAATAAGGGTAATTATATTTACTTGTTTATCATATAGTTGTTTAACATATTTATTAATAAGCACATTAAAGGTATCTAGGGCCTAGCATCACATATTCATGATATTGGGTAGTATGTTTTGGTAGTATGTATTTAAAATCATATGTAATATCATGTAAATTATGGATATATGATATGTAGTCTGTAAGGGACTATATTTTCCTTAATACTTAACCACTAAACAGAAAAATTACCTTGCTTTAAAATTAGGATTTGATATGTGCGGTTGGCTAGGTGTTAAGTGACAATGGCAAATGTGTTAATTTGTGAAAAATAATGAAATAATCTTGTATATTTCTTTAGGATGGGTGGACAAATCACCATCATATTCCAATAGTCAGAGTAGATCCTGAGGGGAGATGTGCTGTAATGTTAATATATGGTAGAAAATTAGTTGTATTGCCTTTTAAAAAAGATCCGAGTCTTGATGATGGAGATTTATTAGATAATTCAAAAACATCATCTAATAAAACCCCTATATTGTCATCATATATGATAGTTCTAAAGAGTTTAGAAGAAAAAATGGATAATATAATAGACTTACAATTTTTACATGGTTATTATGAACCAACACTATTAATACTGTATGAACCAGTAAGGACATTTTCAGGGTAAGCTTTACATATTTTTAATTTGATTTATATAACTTTTAACACAATTGCCTGTTGATAAATGTAATAATACAATATTTTAGACGTATCGCAGTGAGGCAAGATACTTGTGCTATGGTTGCAATATCATTAAATATTCAACAGAGAGTGCACCCAATAATTTGGTCTGTATCAAATTTACCATTTGATTGCTATCAAGCAGTACCAGTAAAAAAACCACTTGGTGGGACATTAATTATGGCAGTTAATTCTCTTATTTATTTGAACCAAAGTATACCGCCTTATGGGGTTTCTTTAAATAGCTTAGCAGAAACTAGTACAAATTTTCCATTAAGTTAGTATTGGCAATGTATTTAATGCATGTTACAATATGCTATTTAGAATGAAGTACATGAATTATTTGATATGTTTTGTAATTGTAGAACCACAAGAAGGAGTTAAGATCAGTTTAGAAGGTTCTCAAGTTGCATTTATATCTTCAGATCGTTTAGTCATTTCCTTAAAGAGTGGAGAATTGTATGTATTATCTTTGTTTGCTGATAGTATGCGCTCCGTTAGAGGTTTCCATTTTGATAAAGCTGCAGCGAGTGTTTTAACTTCGTGCGTGAGTATATTTTCAAATTGAGTTCTTTGCAATACATATACTTTTCTTTCAGACAAAAGTTTGTAACATGAATAAATTTATAGGTGTGCATGTGTGATGACAATTATTTGTTCTTGGGATCACGTCTCGGCAATTCACTTTTATTAAGATTTATCGAAAAAGAACCAGAAAATTCGCAGAACATGAATGAAAATGAGATAACTATTGAAGAGAATGAAACTGAAGAAACTCCGGCGAAAAAGGTGAAACAAGATTTTATAGGAGATTGGATGGCATCTGATGTACTAGATATAAAAGATCCAGAAGAATTAGAAGTATATGGAAGCGAAACGCATACTTCTATCCAGATTACATCATATATATTTGAGGTATTTAAACATGGTATAATGATCAATGGCAGATATTTATATGATTAAATTTTTGAAGGTATGTGATAGTTTATTAAATATTGGACCTTGTGGTAATATATCTATGGGTGAACCAGCTTTCTTATCCGAAGAATTTTCACATAGTCAAGATCCCGATGTTGAACTTGTTACAACTTCCGGATATGGCAAAAATGGTGCCCTATGTGTCCTTCAACGTTCCATTCGTCCGCAAGTAAAGAATTGTTCCGTCTTTCAACGTCTTTATTGTTTATTTTAATAATAAAAACATTTATTAAATTTTAAAACAGGTTGTAACTACATTTGAATTACCAGGATGTGAAGATATGTGGACTGTTATTGGTGCATTAAATAATGACGAACAAGTGAGACCTGAAGCTGAAGGATCTCACGCTTTTCTAATTTTAAGTCAAGAAGACTCAACAATGGTATTCATTTTTTTACATACAGATATCTTACAATTATATTTGTAATTATGTAATATTGTAATACGCTTTAGATATTACAAACTGGTCAAGAAATCAACGAAGTAGATCAAAGTGGATTTAGCACACAGGGGAGCACCGTATTTGCTGGAAATCTTGGCGCAAATAGATACATAGTACAAGTTACTCAAATGGGTGTACGTCTTTTACAAGGAATTGAGCAGGTATACTTAAAGATAATGTAATAAACAACGTATTTGTTTGGATATTTGCATGATTCATGTATCAAAATTATAGATCCAACACATGCCTATAGATCTTGGATGTCCGATTGTACATGCAAGTTGCGCAGATCCTTATGTATCATTACTTTCTGAAGATGGGCAAGTTATGTTATTAACTCTCAGAGAAGGACGTGGAACTGCAAAACTACACGCGCAAACAGCTAATCTATTATTCGTGAGTTAATACAATTAATTCTATATGGTCTACTTAATAGTATGTATATTTATAATGACATACTTACATTTCAGCGACCTCAAATAGAAGCACTATGTGCTTATAGAGATGTTAGTGGAATATTTACAACACAGCTACCTGAAAATATAGAAGATGAAGTACCCGAGGAGGAACATAACACAGAAGAACCGCCTATCGTTGGTAATATTGACAATGAGGATGATCTTCTTTATGGTGATGGACCAGCTTTCCAAATGCCTGCACCATCACAAACTAAATCATCTGAAGGGACATCTAAAAGAGCTCCTTGGTATGTTCATCTATTCAACAATATCCTACTTTTAATATTAATTATTTAATATATTCCATTTATTTTCCTAACAATAAGAAATACATATTTCTTTAACAGGTGGCAAAAACATTTACAAGAAATAAAACCGACGTATTGGTTATTGGTATATAGAGATAGTGGAACGCTAGAAATTTACTCTCTTCCAGATTTACGTTTATCTTACCTTATTCGTAATTTCGGATATGGACAATATGTATTACATGATAGTATGGAATCTACGACATTACAAACGGCGCCAGTTAATGAAATTCCTAATCCTGAAATGCAGGTATTGTAAATATAGCGAATTTAATCTTATTTAAATAAATAATTATTACTTTCTTTAGGTACGTGAAATTTTAATGGTAGCTTTGGGCCATCATGGAAATAGACCAATGCTTTTAGTGCGGTTAGATTCTGAGCTTCAAATTTATCAAACGTATAGATACCCAAAGGGTCATTTAAAATTAAGATTTAAGAAATTAGATCACGGAATAATTCCAGGAAATTTAAGGTATAAATATTTTGTATTGAATTGCAACTTTAATTTTTATAATTCATCATAACTTTATTTTATAGACCTAAGCCGAAAGAAGAAGATATGTCTGCGATGAACGAAACTCGCCATTGTATGATGCGCTATTTTAGTAATATCGCTGGATATAATGGTGTGTTTATTTGTAGTGATTATCCTCATTGGATATTTCTCACAGGACGCGGTGAATTACGTACCCATCCAATGGGTATTGATGGTCCTATTACCTCTTTTGCACCTTTCAATAATATAAATTGTCCACAAGGTTTTCTATATTTTAACAGAAAGGTACCAGCACATATCAGTATTTCGCATAATTCAAACTAAGTTAAAATATGCTATTGTATTAATTTAATTTTAAGGAAGAATTAAGGATATGCGTTTTACCAACTCATTTATCCTATGATGCTCCATGGCCTGTTAGAAAAGTACCATTGCGGTGTACACCACATTTTGTAACATATCATCTCGAAAGTAAAACGTATTGTGTTATAACAAGTATAGCCGAACCACTCAAAAGTTATTATAGGTTTAACGGTGAAGATAAGGTATAAACAAAAAATATAACAATATTGTAATTTTTATATTTTTCTTATCATTATTTTTTATTTAGGAATTTACAGAAGAAGATCGACCAGACAGATTTATATTCCCGTCACAAGAACAGTTCAGTATAGTATTATTTTCACCTGTTTCGTGGGAAACTATTCCCAACACTAAGATCGAACTTGATCAATGGGAACATGTTACTTGTCTAAAAAATGTATCTTTGGCCTATGAAGGAACACGGTCTGGTTTGAAAGGTTATATAGTATTGGGAACAAATTATAATTATGGCGAAGATATTACAAGCAGAGGAAGGGTAATTTTAAATTTGTTACATTCAATATATCAGATTTTATTTTTGATTAACATTAAATTCATTTTTAAATTTATTTTATAGATACTTATATTTGATATAATTGAAGTTGTACCAGAACCCGGTCAGCCATTAACAAAAAATCGATTCAAACAAATTTACGCAAAAGAACAAAAAGGCCCAATAACAGCTATCACACAAGTGTCAGGCTTTCTGGTCTCAGCAGTTGGACAGAAAATCTATATTTGGCAACTAAAGGATAATGATCTTGTTGGAGTTGCTTTCATAGATACACAAATTTATATTCACCAAATGTTAAGCATTAAAAGTTTGATTTTAATAGCTGATGTATATAAATCGATTAGTTTATTAAGATTTCAAGAAGAATATAGAACATTATCTCTTGTTAGCAGAGTGAGTGAAATTATTTCTATACTTTTGCTTCCTTACATAAAAACAAATTTTGTTAAGAGTTATATTTGTTTAGGATTTCAGGCCAGCAGAAGTGTATACGATCGAATACCTTATTGACAATAATAATTTAGGTTTCCTTGTAGCTGATGGTGAAAGCAATGTAGCTTTATTCATGTATCAACCAGAATCAAGGGAAAGTCTCGGAGGGCAAAAATTAATTAGAAAAGCTGATTTCCACTTAGGGCAGAAAGTCAATACATTTTTCCGCATAAGGTGCAGAGTTTCAGATCCTGCAAATGATAAGAAACATTTCTCAGGTGCAGATAAGAGGCATGTTACGATGTATGGTACGTTTAATTTAAGTAGTAAATACGAATTCATTTAACATTTAAACGAAGTTGCTTTAATTTTATTATTTTATTAGCATCTCTTGATGGAAGTCTGGGTTATATTTTACCTGTACCAGAAAAAACTTACCGAAGATTGCTCATGTTGCAAAACGTTTTGGTAACTCATATCTGTCATATTGCTGGTTTAAACCCTAAAGCATATCGGTAATTATCATATCTAAAGTAATTTTTCGTTGTATTATTAATGACTTTTTTATAAATTAAGTATTTCTTGTTTCAGTACTTACAAAAGCTACATTCGAACTCAGGGTAATCCTGCAAGGGGCATTATTGACGGTGATTTAGTTTGGCGTTATCTTTTCTTACCAAACAATGAAAAAATAGACGTAGCGAAAAAAATTGGAACACGTGTACAAGAAATAATCGAAGATCTTACAGAGATAGACCGGCAAACTGCTCATTTTTAAAGTAGCTCGTTTTCAGTATTTCAAGTAACACACTTATTCTCCAAACAGAAAATATATCTGTTGATTTTTTTTAAGAAGTGAAACATTTTAGCCAGAAAATATTTTTGGTATTTTAAATATAAACAATTTATCATATTTGTACATTCGCTTTTAAAACAAGTGAATATTGTCTGTGAAATAATGTGACTGTATGTGTCTATCAGCTGAAATTGTAATTTGTACAAAATCGAGGATGAACTGTCAAATTTTTAACTCGCTAAATTTACAACTTATTTTCTGTATATAACACATTAATTTAAAAAGTAAATTTGTACGAAGACTGAAGACTAATTTTTTTCTGTAATTATAAAAATAACCATATTACTATAACGTGCTTAAATTAAAATTTGCGATACACAATGTCGTGGTCAACGGCTGATGCTCAACGAATGTCTAGTCGAGCATCGATTAGACAAAGCATTGCTATGAGGCGATTAACAACACGCGAAACTTTGCGATGTATGTATATAATAAAGTTTACATTGATCAAACAATTACATAAGTACGAAACCACTAGGAGTTCAGATCTAACGCATATTTATATAAAATAAAAGTAAACTAATATATATAGTATAACATAGTATTAATTGTACTTTGATGTTTTTATATAAATATATCTTTTGCACTATTCTTACATAAATATTTTTATTTTAGTTTAATTATTATTATTTTTACATAGTGTCTATTCAGGAACCATCATTATTGGATAAAAGACTTATTGAAGTATTTGATATGTTTGATAGTTCAAAAACAAATGAAATAGATGTTAGAGATTTGGGAACTATTATAAGAGCATTAGGATGTGTTGTTACCGAAGCAGAGTTACAAGAAATACAAGTTGAAGTGGAAAGTGTAGGAAACAATTCTGTGTCATTAAATAGGTTTCTAGAGTATATGTCCAAAGCTATTAATGAACGCAAGTTAGTTACGATTCTTCAGTTTTACAAAGAATTACTAAACAATCGTCTTGTGTTTGATTTTACTTAAAACATATTTTCCTTAGATATAAACCAGCTGAACCGGAAGATTTATTAAAAGCATTTCAATTATTCGATCCTGAAAATCGGGGATACATTATGCGAGATGATATAGAAAAAGTAATGATGGAAATTGGAGAACCATTTTCCGAGGAAGAAATAGACAACATGATGGCTATTGCGTGTGATCCAGAAACAAATAAAATTAATTATGAACACTATATTAATTTACTGCTTGTATGTATTAATTTATTACATACGAACATAAAAGTTCATTTTTTCTGCCCGTCATTTATAGGTCAAAATACCACCCGAAAAGAATGTATATGACATTGTTGATAAACTAGATGCTATAAGACTAGCATCTATGCCCAAAAAACGTAGATTGGAAAGTCTTCTTATGACTTTTTCTGACATTAAGTAAAGTGTATACTTTTTTGGTCAATTGCAGTAATACTGTTTAAATGATATTGTTTACGGAAAGCATATAAGGAAGAAAATTTGTTAGTATCGAAAACATGGTTTAAAAAATATTTAAAATATATTTTTATTGTAATTTCATGATAAACAAGATAGAGTATAAAATATCAAAAATTCATCTCTCGTCCATATAAATATCACGGTTTTAGAAATTTAAATATCACAATTTTGAAAACACTGGTGGATTCTTAGTAACTTGAGACATAGTAGCATTTAAAAGATCCTCACTTTGTAACATAGCTTGATTATGTACTGCCTGTAAAAATGAAAGGATTGAAAAACATGTATTAATATATTGGTTATTATAGGTAGAAAAATACTGAAACCTACAATATAATCCAGGCTCTCTTGGACGGAATGATCTCTTGAATAAACTAAATTTATTTTTGATCCCTGTACTGCTACTGGACTTTTACTTGCTATTTCTTCTGCAAGTTTCATTGTATTTTCCAATAAACTGAAAGGAAAGGGAGGTATCTTTAATTTAATAAATTTAGTGAAAAAATAAAGAGAGAATATCTTATCATATATTATTTGAATATATACCTTTCCTGATTATCGAACAAACGGCTAATGAAACCACATTGTAATGCCTCTGAGGATGTAAATTTCCTTGCAGTATACACTAGTTCTCTAGCCAAGCTATCAGACCCTATAATTTTTGGAAATCTTTGTAATGTGCCCACATCAGCAGCCAAACCAATATCTACTTCTTTTATTTGAAACCATGCATCTGAAGTGCAATAACGAATGTCAGCTGCAGATATCATATCTATACCAGCTCCAATGCATGCATTGTGTACAGCTGCAATTACAGGCTTTGGGCACTGAAATGAAATTTTAGTTAAAAAATGGATAACCAGGACATTTTTTAATATACTTTAAATAAGTTATATGTTTATTAAATTTATAATTAACAACCTTTTCTATTGCAGTAAAACTATCCTGATAACTCTTTATTTTCTGTTGTAAAACTTTACACTTTCGTGCAACATCATCGTGCTCTGCTACTTGTTGACCTAGATTCATCACATCTTGCAAGTCAATACCTACAATATGCATTTTATAATAAGATAATGGATAACAGTATTAGATAAAATATTTATAGAATAAATATTTAATTTACCTGCACAAAAAATTTTACCAGCAGCAGAGAGAACTATCACTCTGCAGTCTGGTTCCACTGCTAATTCGTCGAAACAAAGTTTAAATTCTCTACAAATTATGAAGATAGCAATATCAAATTATGTGATTAATGTCAAATTAATTGACATTCAACAGAAAATACATACTTCCACATGTCATTATTTACAGCATTAAGTTTCTCAGGTCTGTTTAATTGTACCATATAAACAAATTCTTTCGGTATTGATACTGATAACATTTTATATTTATCAGAAATGTTTCCAGTAGTATACGTCATTTTACAACTGTATTGTATTTCTAAAATATGTTATATTTTTGTTAATATTATTAAAAACGGTGTTTACGATTCTAAGTAATTGAAGGTGTAACAATTAAAAACTATACATGATAGAATTAAATTATACGTTAATTTTAAATGGCATATATGTATAAAATAACAAAGTAGAAACGGTAACAAAAATTTCTTACGCGATTTTATGTTTTTTAATGAACGAAACACTGTGTTTAAAATCATATTGTTAAAGAAACAAATATAATATACAAAATAAACAAGTTTTAAAATACGAATAAGAAATAAAACTTAGAGCAATTTTCAGATTTCACTGTTTAATTTTATAGGAATGTGACATTATTTAACTTATTATGAAAACTGTTATCTACTACTTTTACTTGTAAAATACTGATTTACATATACCAATATGTATTGTATTTTTGTTCACTCAAACTATTTACGGACAATCAGTGATAGTCAATGATTTACGTTGTGTCAATGAGGAGGATTTAACTGTTATCGCCACCTAAGAGTACAATGGTCAATTACGATAATTTCTGTTATATTATTGAAGTGTAAGTACTTTATCTCTCTTTTTTCATAATATCTATAAAGTGAAGTTCCTCGAAGAAATCTAAAAACTTATTTGTACAAAAAGAAGGAGAAACTTCGGAATGCCATCATGTTTCGATTCTGGCCGAATTTTGCAAACAAGCTCCTTTTTTCAAAAGGAAACATCTGTGAGAACGGTTTTTGCTAATTCGAAAAAAAGTTGTTACCATTTTCATATCATTCCCTACCTTACTAACGATATTCTGAAAAAGATGTCGCGTATAATAAACGTATGAGTATGCACATACTCATATGTATTTATTATATGTATATGTACATTCCATCCTTATTTGAATAAGTTATATGTACAAGTTTTTAATTGGTAGTTCACGCAATTTTTAATTGTATAACAGGAATATAAGATGATACAGATAACAATAATAAAGTATCATAGTTCGGTTATATTTTAGTAGTAGTTTTTTGAGTATTGTAGATGGAGATTAATTTGTAACTTTATCTAGATTTATTTCATACGAAAATTAATAAGTTTGTTTTTTCACAGATTTCATCGTTCATCGTAACTCACAACAGCGACTACGTCATTACATATTAGTTATTATATGAGTATGTCTGTTATGTTTCTTATATTGTAATATTAGTACAATAAATACAACTTAGATTTGTGCAACTAATGCAATTCATTGTACTAGTACGGTACATAACAACTGTATATATAAATTACAAATTATTGTAAAATATACATATATATTTAAATAGTGTATGTCGTTATATTATGTAATACTAGATTTTAAATACGTTATATGATTGCAAACATGAATAGAAATTGATTGAGAAATAAAGAGAAAAAAATTAATCTGCAATTTCTATTTATTTTCAATCCTTACCAAAACCTATCCTCCATGGTCCAACTAAGGTAGTGACCATTCCTCGAAATTCATGTTTCAAAATACCGAGAATTTTTGCTAAATCGGAAAGCTGCAGTTCAAGATTTGTATCAGGAGAACACAACTGCAACGAGGTGGCACAAATGCCACTTCTTGGCATTCTGATGACGTTAGTCCTAGGAATTGTCGAGAGCAATTTTTGAAATCCGGACTGCCGATTATGGAATTTGGTATCAAGAGAACATAAGTTGTGAGGAGGTGACACCAATATTTTTCGAATAGAAACTCCCGATTTTGGAATTTGGTATCAGGAGAACATGATGTGTGAGGAGGTGGCACGAATATTTTTCGAATAGAACCTCCCGATTTTGGAATTTGGTATCAGGAGAACATAAGTTGTGAGGAGGTGGCACGAAGATTTTTCGAATAGAACCTCCCGATTTTGGAATTTGGTATCAGGAGAACATAAGTTGTGAGGAGGTGGCACGAAGATTTTTCGAATAGAACCTCCCGATTTTGGAATTTGGTATCAGGAGAACATAAGTTGTGAGGAGGTGGCACGAATATTTTTCGAATAGAACCTCCCGATTTTGGAATTTGGTATCAGGAGAACATAAGTTGTGAGGAGGTGGCACGAATTTTTTTCGAATAGAACCTCCCGATTTTGGAATTTGGTATCAGGAGAACATAAGTTGTGAGGAGGTGGCACGAATATTTTTCGAATAGAACCTCCCGATTTTGGATTTTGGTATCAGGAGAATATGATACGTGAGGAGGTGGCACGGAGATTTTTTGAATTCAGGGTCCGGATTTTGGAATTTGGTATCAGGAGAACATGACGTGTGAGGAGGTGGCACAGAGATTTTTCGAATAGAAACTCCCGATTTTGGAATTTGGTATCAGGAGAATATGATACGTTAGGAGGTGGCACGGAGATTTTTCGAATAGAAACTCCCGATTTTGGAATTTGGTATCAGGAGAACATAAGTTGTGAGGAGGTGGCACGAATATTTTTCGAATAGAAACTCCCGATTTTGGATTTTGGTATCAGAAGAACATGACGTGTGAGGAGGTGGCACGGAGATTTTGTGAATTCAGGGTCCGGATTTTGGATTTTGGTATCAGGAGAACATAAGTTGTGAGGAGGTGGCACGGAGATTTTTTGAATTCATTGTCCGGATTTTGGAATTTGGTATCAGGAGAATATGATACGTGAGGAGGTGGCTTGGAGATTTTTCGAATAGAAACTCCCGATTTTGGAATTTGGTATCAGGAGAACATAAGTTGTGAGGAGGTGGCACGGAGATTTTTTGAATTCAGGGTCCGGATTTTGGATTTTGGTATCAGGAGAACATGACGTGTGAGGAGGTGGCACGGAGATTTTGTGAATTCAGGGTCCGGATTTTGGATTTTGATATCAGGAGAACATAAGTTGTGAGGAGGTGGCACGGAGATTTTTTGAATTCATTGTCCGGATTTTGGAATTTGGTATCAGGAGAATATGATACGTGAGGAGGTGGCTTGGAGATTTTTCGAATAGAAACTCCCGATTTTGGATTTTGGTATCAGGAGAACATGACGTGTGAGGAGGTGGCACGGAGATTTTGTGAATACAGGGTCCGGATTTTGGATTTTGGTATCAGGAGAACATAAGTTGTGAGGAGGTGGCACGAATATTTTTCGAATAGAACCTCCCGATTTTGGAATTTGGTATCAGGAGAACATAAGTTGAGAGGAGGTGGCACGAAGATTTTTCAAATAGAAACTCCCGATTTTGGAATTTGGTATCAGGAGAATATGATACGTTAGGAGGTGGCACGGAGATTTTTCGAATAGAAACTCCCGATTTTGGAATTTGGTATCAGGAGAACATAAGTTGTGAGGAGGTGGCACGAATATTTTTCGAATAGAACCTCCCGATTTTGGATTTTGATATCAGGAGAACATAAGTTGTGAGGAGGTGGCACGGAGATTTTTTGAATTCATTGTCCGGATTTTGGAATTTGGTATCAGGAGAATATGATACGTGAGGAGGTGGCTTGGAGATTTTTCGAATAGAAACTCCCGATTTTGGAATTTGGTATCAGGAGAATATGATACGTTAGGAGGTGGCACGGAGATTTTTCGAATAGAAACTCCCGATTTTGGAATTTGGTATCAGGAGAACATAAGTTGTGAGGAGGTGGCACGAATATTTTTCGAATAGAACCTCCCGATTTTGGATTTTGATATCAGGAGAACATAAGTTGTGAGGAGGTGGCACGGAGATTTTTTGAATTCATTGTCCGGATTTTGGAATTTGGTATCAGGAGAATATGATACGTGAGGAGGTGGCTTGGAGATTTTTCGAATAGAAACTCCCGATTTTGGAATTTGGTATCAGGAGAATATGATACGTTAGGAGGTGGCACGGAGATTTTTCGAATAGAAACTCCCGATTTTGGAATTTGGTATCAGGAGAACATAAGTTGTGAGGAGGTGGCACGAATATTTTTCGAATAGAACCTCCCGATTTTGGAATTTGGTATCAGGAGAACATAAGTTGTGAGGAGGTGGCACGGAGATTTTTTGAATTCAGGATCCGGATTTTGGATTTTGGTATCAGGAGAACATGACGTGTGAGGAGGTGGCACGGAGATTTTTTGAATTCAGGGTCCGGATTTTGGATTTTGGTATCAGGAGAACATAAGTTGTGAGGAGGTGGCACGAATATTTTTCGAATAGAACCTCCCGATTTTGGAATTTGGTATCAGGAGAACATAAGTTGTGAGGAGGTGGCACGGAGATTTTTTGAATTCACGATCCGGATTTTGGATTTTGGTATCAGGAGAACATGACGTGTGAGGAGGTGGCACGGAGATTTTTTGAATTCAGGGTCCGGATTTTGGATTTTGGTATCAGGAGAACATAAGTTGTGAGGAGGTGGCACGAATATTTTTCGAATAGAACCTCCCGATTTTGGAATTTGGTATCAGGAGAACATAAGTTGTGAGGAGGTGGCACGGAGATTTTTTGAATTCAGGATCCGGATTTTGGATTTTGGTATCAGGAGAACATGACGTGTGAGGAGGTGGCACGGAGATTTTTTGAATTCAGGGTCCGGATTTTGGATTTTGGTATCAGGAGAACATAAGTTGTGAGGAGGTGGCACGAATATTTTTCGAATAGAACCTCCCGATTTTGGAATTTGGTATCAGGAGAACATAAGTTGTGAGGAGGTGGCACGGAGATTTTTTGAATTCAGGATCCGGATTTTGGATTTTGGTATCAGGAGAACATGACGTGTGAGGAGGTGGCACGGAGATTTTTTGAATTCAGGGTCCGGATTTTGGATTTTGGTATCAGGAGAACATAAGTTGTGAGGAGGTGGCACGAATATTTTTCGAATAGAACCTCCCGATTTTGGAATTTGGTATCAGGAGAACATAAGTTGTGAGGAGGTGGCACGGAGATTTTTTGAATTCACGATCCGGATTTTGGATTTTGGTATCAGGAGAACATGACGTGTGAGGAGGTGGCACGGAGATTTTTTGAATTCAGGGTCCGGATTTTGGATTTTGGTATCAGGAGAACATAAGTTGTGAGGAGGTGGCACGGAGATTTTTTGAATTCATTGTCCGGATTTTGGAATTTGGTATCAGGAGAATATGATACGTGAGGAGGTGGCTTGGAGATTTTTCGAATAGAAACTCCCGATTTTGGATTTTGGTATCAGGAGAACATGACGTGTGAGGAGGTGGCACGGAGATTTTGTGAATTCAGGGTCCGGATTTTTAATTTTGGTATCAGGAGAACATAAGTTGTGAGGAGGTGGCACGAATATTTTTCGAATAGAACCTCCCGATTTTGGAATTTGGTATCAGGAGAACATAAGTTGTGAGGAGGTGGCACGGAGATTTTTTGAATTCAGGATCCGGATTTTGGATTTTGGTATCAGGAGAACATGACGTGTGAGGAGGTGGCACGGAGATTTTTTGAATTCAGGGTCCGGATTTTGGATTTTGGTATCAGGAGAACATAAGTTGTGAGGAGGTGGCACGGAGATTTTTTGAATTCATTGTCCGGATTTTGGAATTTGGTATCAGGAGAATATGATACGTGAGGAGGTGGCTTGGAGATTTTTCGAATAGAAACTCCCGATTTTGGAATTTGGTATCAGGAGAATATGATACGTTAGGAGGTGGCACGGAGATTTTTCGAATAGAAACTCCCGATTTTGGAATTTGGTATCAGGAGAACATAAGTTGTGAGGAGGTGGCACGAATATTTTTCGAATAGAACCTCCCGATTTTGGAATTTGGTATCAGGAGAACATAAGTTGTGAGGAGGTGGCACGGAGATTTTTTGAATTCAGGATCCGGATTTTGGATTTTGGTATCAGGAGAACATGACGTGTGAGGAGGTGGCACGGAGATTTTTTGAATTCAGGGTCCGGATTTTGGATTTTGGTATCAGGAGAACATAAGTTGTGAGGAGGTGGCACGAATATTTTTCGAATAGAACCTCCCGATTTTGGAATTTGGTATCAGGAGAACATAAGTTGTGAGGAGGTGGCACGGAGATTTTGTGAATTCAGGGTCCGGATTTTGGATTTTGGTATCAGGAGAACATAAGTTGTGAGGAGGTGGCACGAATATTTTTCGAATAGAACCTCCCGATTTTGGAATTTGGTATCAGGAGAACATAAGTTGTGAGGAGGTGGCACGGAGATTTTTTGAATTCAGGATCCGGATTTTGGATTTTGGTATCAGGAGAACATGACGTGTGAGGAGGTGGCACGGAGATTTTTTGAATTCAGGGTCCGGATTTTGGATTTTGGTATCAGGAGAACATAAGTTGTGAGGAGGTGGCACGGAGATTTTTTGAATTCATTGTCCGGATTTTGGAATTTGGTATCAGGAGAATATGATACGTGAGGAGGTGGCTTGGAGATTTTTCGAATAGAAACTCCCGATTTTGGATTTTGGTATCAGGAGAACATGACGTGTGAGGAGGTGGCACGGAGATTTTGTCAATTCAGGGTCCGTATTTTGGATTTTGGTATCAGGAGAACATAAGTTGTGAGGAGGTGGCACGAATATTTTTCGAATAGAACCTCCCGATTTTGGAATTTGGTATCAGGAGAATATGATACGTTAGGAGGTGGCACGGAGATTTTTCGAATAGAAACTCCCGATTTTGGAATTTGGTATCAGGAGAACATAAGTTGTGAGGAGGTGGCACGAATATTTTTCGAATAGAACCTCCCGATTTTGGATTTTGATATCAGGAGAACATAAGTTGTGAGGAGGTGGCACGGAGATTTTTTGAATTCATTGTCCGGATTTTGGAATTTGGTATCAGGAGAATATGATACGTGAGGAGGTGGCTTGGAGATTTTTCGAATAGAAACTCCCGATTTTGGAATTTGGTATCAGGAGAATATGATACGTTAGGAGGTGGCACGGAGATTTTTCGAATAGAAACTCCCGATTTTGGAATTTGGTATCAGGAGAACATAAGTTGTGAGGAGGTGGCACGGAGATTTTTTGAATTCAGGATCCGGATTTTGGATTTTGGTATCAGGAGAACATGACGTGTGAGGAGGTGGCACGGAGATTTTTTGAATTCAGGGTCCGGATTTTGGATTTTGGTATCAGGAGAACATAAGTTGTGAGGAGGTGGCACGAATATTTTTCGAATAGAACCTCCCGATTTTGGAATTTGGTATCAGGAGAACATAAGTTGTGAGGAGGTGGCACGAATATTTTTCGAATAGAACCTCCCGATTTTGGAATTTGGTATCAGGAGAACATAAGTTGTGAGGAGGTGGCGCGGAGATTTTTTGAATTCAGGATCCGGATTTTGGATTTTGGTATCAGGAGAACATGACGTGTGAGGAGGTGGCACGGAGATTTTTTGAATTCAGGGTCCGGATTTTGGATTTTGGTATCAGGAGAACATAAGTTGTGAGGAGGTGGCACGGAGATTTTTTGAATTCAGGATCCGGATTTTGGATTTTGGTATCAGGAGAACATGACGTGTGAGGAGGTGGCACGGAGATTTTTTGAATTCAGGGTCCGGATTTTGGATTTTGGTATCAGGAGAACATAAGTTGTGAGGAGGTGGCACGAATATTTTTCGAATAGAACCTCCCGATTTTGGAATTTGGTATCAGGAGAACATAAGTTGTGAGGAGGTGGCACGGAGATTTTGTGAATTCAGGGTCCGGATTTTGGATTTTGGTATCAGGAGAACATAAGTTGTGAGGAGGTGGCACGAATATTTTTCGAATAGAACCTCCCGATTTTGGATTTTGGTATCAGGAGAATATGATACGTGAGGAGGTGGCACGGAGATTTTTTGAATTCAGGGTCCGGATTTTGGAATTTGGTATCAGGAGAACATGACGTGTGAGGAGGTGGCACAGAGATTTTTCGAATAGAAACTCCCGATTTTGGAATTTGGTATCAGGAGAACATAAGTTGTGAGGAGGTGGCACGAATATTTTTCGAATAGAACCTCCCGATTTTGGAATTTGGTATCAGGAGAACATAAGTTGTGAGGAGGTGGCACGGAGATTTTTTGAATTCAGGATCCGGATTTTGGATTTTGGTATCAGGAGAACATGACGTGCGAGGAGGTGGCACGGAGATTTTTCGAATAGAAACTCCCGATTTTGGAATTTGGTATCAGGAGAATATGATACGTTAGGAGGTGGCACGGAGATTTTTCGAATAGAAACTCCCGATTTTGGAATTTGGTATCAGGAGAACATAAGTTGTGAGGAGGTGGCACGAATATTTTTCGAATAGAACCTCCCGATTTTGGATTTTGGTATCAGGAGAATATGATACGTGAGGAGGTGGCACGGAGATTTTTCGAATAGAAACTCCCGATTTTGGAATTTGGTATCAGGAGAACATAAGTTGTGAGGAGGTGGCACGGAGATTTTTTGAAATCATTGTCCTGATTTTGGAATTTGGTATCAGGAGAATATGATACGTGAGGAGGTGGCACGGAGATTTTTCGAATAGAAACTCCCGATTTTGGAATTTGGTATCAGGAGAACATAAGTTGTGAGGAGGTGGCACGGAGATTTTTTGAATTCAGGATCCGGATTTTGGATTTTGGTATCAGGAGAACATGACGTGCGAGGAGGTGGCACGGAGATTTTTCGAATAGAAACTCCCGATTTTGGAATTTGGTATCAGGAGAATATGATACGTTAGGAGGTGGCACGGAGATTTTTCGAATAGAAACTCCCGATTTTTGAATTTGGTATCAGGAGAACATAAGTTGTGAGGAGGTGGCACGAATATTTTTCGAATAGAACCTCCCGATTTTGGAATTTGGTATCAGGAGAACATAAGTTGTGAGGAGGTGGCACGGAGATTTTTTGAATTCATTGTCCGGATTTTGGAATTTGGTATCAGGAGAATATGATACGTGAGGAGGTGGCACGGAGATTTTTCGAATAGAAACTCCCGATTTTGGAATTTGGTATCAGGAGAACATAAGTTGTGAGGAGGTGGCACGGAGATTTTTTGAATTCAGGATCCGGATTTTGGATTTTGGTATCAGGAGAACATGACGTGCGAGGAGGTGGCACGGAGATTTTTCGAATAGAAACTCCCGATTTTGGAATTTGGTATCAGGAGAATATGATACGTTAGGAGGTGGCACGGAGATTTTTCGAATAGAAACTCCCGATTTTGGAATTTGGTATCAGGAGAACATAAGTTGTGAGGAGGTGGCACGAATATTTTTCGAATAGAACCTCCCGATTTTGGATTTTGGTATCAGGAGAATATGATACGTGAGGAGGTGGCACGGAGATTTTTCGAATAGAAACTCCCGATTTTGGAATTTGGTATCAGGAGAACATAAGTTGTGAGGAGGTGGCACGGAGATTTTTTGAATTCAGGATCCGGATTTTGGATTTTGGTATCAGGAGAACATGACGTGCGAGGAGGTGGCACGGAGATTTTTCGAATAGAAACTCCCGATTTTGGAATTTGGTATCAGGAGAATATGATACGTTAGGAGGTGGCACGGAGATTTTTCGAATAGAAACTCCCGATTTTGGAATTTGGTATCAGGAGAATATGATACGTTAGGAGGTGGCACGGAGATTTTTCAAATAGAAACTCCCGATTTTGGAATTTGGTATCAGGAGAACATAAGTTGTGAGGAGGTGGCACGAATATTTTTCGAATAGAACCTCCCGATTTTGGAATTTGGTATCAGGAGAACATAAGTTGAGAGGAGGTGGCACGAAGATTTTTCAAATAGAAACTCCCGATTTTGGATTTTGGTATCAGGAGAATATGATACGTGAGGAGGTGGCACGGAGATTTTTCGAATAGAAACTCCCGATTTTGGAATTTGGTATCAGGAGAACATAAGTTGTGAGGAGGTGGCACGGAGATTTTTTGAAATCATTGTCCTGATTTTGGAATTTGGTATCAGGAGAATATGATACGTGAGGAGGTGGCACGGAGATTTTTCGAATAGAAACTCCCGATTTTGGAATTTGGTATCAGGAGAACATAAGTTGTGAGGAGGTGGCACGGAGATTTTTTGAATTCAGGATCCGGATTTTGGATTTTGGTATCAGGAGAACATGACGTGCGAGGAGGTGGCACGGAGATTTTTCGAATAGAAACTCCCGATTTTGGAATTTGGTATCAGGAGAATATGATACGTTAGGAGGTGGCACGGAGATTTTTCGAATAGAAACTCCCGATTTTTGAATTTGGTATCAGGAGAACATAAGTTGTGAGGAGGTGGCACGAATATTTTTCGAATAGAACCTCCCGATTTTGGAATTTGGTATCAGGAGAACATAAGTTGTGAGGAGGTGGCACGGAGATTTTTTGAATTCATTGTCCGGATTTTGGAATTTGGTATCAGGAGAATATGATACGTGAGGAGGTGGCACGGAGATTTTTCGAATAGAAACTCCCGATTTTGGAATTTGGTATCAGGAGAACATAAGTTGTGAGGAGGTGGCACGGAGATTTTTTGAATTCAGGATCCGGATTTTGGATTTTGGTATCAGGAGAACATGACGTGTGAGGAGGTGGCACGGAGATTTTTTGAATTCAGGGTCCGGATTTTGGATTTTGGTATCAGGAGAACATAAGTTGTGAGGAGGTGGCACGAATATTTTTCGAATAGAACCTCCCGATTTTGGAATTTGGTATCAGGAGAACATAAGTTGTGAGGAGGTGGCACGGAGATTTTGTGAATTCAGGGTCCGGATTTTGGATTTTGGTATCAGGAGAACATAAGTTGTGAGGAGGTGGCACGAATATTTTTCGAATAGAACCTCCCGATTTTGGAATTTGGTATCAGGAGAACATAAGTTGTGAGGAGGTGGCACGGAGATTTTTTGAATTCAGGATCCGGATTTTGGATTTTGGTATCAGGAGAACATGACGTGTGAGGAGGTGGCACGGAGATTTTTTGAATTCAGGGTCCGGATTTTGGATTTTGGTATCAGGAGAACATAAGTTGTGAGGAGGTGGCACGGAGATTTTTTGAATTCATTGTCCGGATTTTGGAATTTGGTATCAGGAGAATATGATACGTGAGGAGGTGGCTTGGAGATTTTTCGAATAGAAACTCCCGATTTTGGATTTTGGTATCAGGAGAACATGACGTGTGAGGAGGTGGCACGGAGATTTTGTCAATTCAGGGTCCGTATTTTGGATTTTGGTATCAGGAGAACATAAGTTGTGAGGAGGTGGCACGAATATTTTTCGAATAGAACCTCCCGATTTTGGAATTTGGTATCAGGAGAATATGATACGTTAGGAGGTGGCACGGAGATTTTTCGAATAGAAACTCCCGATTTTGGAATTTGGTATCAGGAGAACATAAGTTGTGAGGAGGTGGCACGAATATTTTTCGAATAGAACCTCCCGATTTTGGATTTTGATATCAGGAGAACATAAGTTGTGAGGAGGTGGCACGGAGATTTTTTGAATTCATTGTCCGGATTTTGGAATTTGGTATCAGGAGAATATGATACGTGAGGAGGTGGCTTGGAGATTTTTCGAATAGAAACTCCCGATTTTGGAATTTGGTATCAGGAGAATATGATACGTTAGGAGGTGGCACGGAGATTTTTCGAATAGAAACTCCCGATTTTGGAATTTGGTATCAGGAGAACATAAGTTGTGAGGAGGTGGCACGGAGATTTTTTGAATTCAGGATCCGGATTTTGGATTTTGGTATCAGGAGAACATGACGTGTGAGGAGGTGGCACGGAGATTTTTTGAATTCAGGGTCCGGATTTTGGATTTTGGTATCAGGAGAACATAAGTTGTGAGGAGGTGGCACGAATATTTTTCGAATAGAACCTCCCGATTTTGGAATTTGGTATCAGGAGAACATAAGTTGTGAGGAGGTGGCACGAATATTTTTCGAATAGAACCTCCCGATTTTGGAATTTGGTATCAGGAGAACATAAGTTGTGAGGAGGTGGCGCGGAGATTTTTTGAATTCAGGATCCGGATTTTGGATTTTGGTATCAGGAGAACATGACGTGTGAGGAGGTGGCACGGAGATTTTTTGAATTCAGGGTCCGGATTTTGGATTTTGGTATCAGGAGAACATAAGTTGTGAGGAGGTGGCACGGAGATTTTTTGAATTCAGGATCCGGATTTTGGATTTTGGTATCAGGAGAACATGACGTGTGAGGAGGTGGCACGGAGATTTTTTGAATTCAGGGTCCGGATTTTGGATTTTGGTATCAGGAGAACATAAGTTGTGAGGAGGTGGCACGAATATTTTTCGAATAGAACCTCCCGATTTTGGAATTTGGTATCAGGAGAACATAAGTTGTGAGGAGGTGGCACGGAGATTTTGTGAATTCAGGGTCCGGATTTTGGATTTTGGTATCAGGAGAACATAAGTTGTGAGGAGGTGGCACGAATATTTTTCGAATAGAACCTCCCGATTTTGGATTTTGGTATCAGGAGAATATGATACGTGAGGAGGTGGCACGGAGATTTTTTGAATTCAGGGTCCGGATTTTGGAATTTGGTATCAGGAGAACATGACGTGTGAGGAGGTGGCACAGAGATTTTTCGAATAGAAACTCCCGATTTTGGAATTTGGTATCAGGAGAACATAAGTTGTGAGGAGGTGGCACGAATATTTTTCGAATAGAACCTCCCGATTTTGGAATTTGGTATCAGGAGAACATAAGTTGTGAGGAGGTGGCACGGAGATTTTTTGAATTCAGGATCCGGATTTTGGATTTTGGTATCAGGAGAACATGACGTGCGAGGAGGTGGCACGGAGATTTTTCGAATAGAAACTCCCGATTTTGGAATTTGGTATCAGGAGAATATGATACGTTAGGAGGTGGCACGGAGATTTTTCGAATAGAAACTCCCGATTTTGGAATTTGGTATCAGGAGAACATAAGTTGTGAGGAGGTGGCACGAATATTTTTCGAATAGAACCTCCCGATTTTGGATTTTGGTATCAGGAGAATATGATACGTGAGGAGGTGGCACGGAGATTTTTCGAATAGAAACTCCCGATTTTGGAATTTGGTATCAGGAGAACATAAGTTGTGAGGAGGTGGCACGGAGATTTTTTGAAATCATTGTCCTGATTTTGGAATTTGGTATCAGGAGAATATGATACGTGAGGAGGTGGCACGGAGATTTTTCGAATAGAAACTCCCGATTTTGGAATTTGGTATCAGGAGAACATAAGTTGTGAGGAGGTGGCACGGAGATTTTTTGAATTCAGGATCCGGATTTTGGATTTTGGTATCAGGAGAACATGACGTGCGAGGAGGTGGCACGGAGATTTTTCGAATAGAAACTCCCGATTTTGGAATTTGGTATCAGGAGAATATGATACGTTAGGAGGTGGCACGGAGATTTTTCGAATAGAAACTCCCGATTTTTGAATTTGGTATCAGGAGAACATAAGTTGTGAGGAGGTGGCACGAATATTTTTCGAATAGAACCTCCCGATTTTGGAATTTGGTATCAGGAGAACATAAGTTGTGAGGAGGTGGCACGGAGATTTTTTGAATTCATTGTCCGGATTTTGGAATTTGGTATCAGGAGAATATGATACGTGAGGAGGTGGCACGGAGATTTTTCGAATAGAAACTCCCGATTTTGGAATTTGGTATCAGGAGAACATAAGTTGTGAGGAGGTGGCACGGAGATTTTTTGAATTCAGGATCCGGATTTTGGATTTTGGTATCAGGAGAACATGACGTGCGAGGAGGTGGCACGGAGATTTTTCGAATAGAAACTCCCGATTTTGGAATTTGGTATCAGGAGAATATGATACGTTAGGAGGTGGCACGGAGATTTTTCGAATAGAAACTCCCGATTTTGGAATTTGGTATCAGGAGAACATAAGTTGTGAGGAGGTGGCACGAATATTTTTCGAATAGAACCTCCCGATTTTGGATTTTGGTATCAGGAGAATATGATACGTGAGGAGGTGGCACGGAGATTTTTCGAATAGAAACTCCCGATTTTGGAATTTGGTATCAGGAGAACATAAGTTGTGAGGAGGTGGCACGGAGATTTTTTGAATTCAGGATCCGGATTTTGGATTTTGGTATCAGGAGAACATGACGTGCGAGGAGGTGGCACGGAGATTTTTCGAATAGAAACTCCCGATTTTGGAATTTGGTATCAGGAGAATATGATACGTTAGGAGGTGGCACGGAGATTTTTCGAATAGAAACTCCCGATTTTGGAATTTGGTATCAGGAGAATATGATACGTTAGGAGGTGGCACGGAGATTTTTCAAATAGAAACTCCCGATTTTGGAATTTGGTATCAGGAGAACATAAGTTGTGAGGAGGTGGCACGAATATTTTTCGAATAGAACCTCCCGATTTTGGAATTTGGTATCAGGAGAACATAAGTTGAGAGGAGGTGGCACGAAGATTTTTCAAATAGAAACTCCCGATTTTGGATTTTGGTATCAGGAGAATATGATACGTGAGGAGGTGGCACGGAGATTTTTCGAATAGAAACTCCCGATTTTGGAATTTGGTATCAGGAGAACATAAGTTGTGAGGAGGTGGCACGGAGATTTTTTGAAATCATTGTCCTGATTTTGGAATTTGGTATCAGGAGAATATGATACGTGAGGAGGTGGCACGGAGATTTTTCGAATAGAAACTCCCGATTTTGGAATTTGGTATCAGGAGAACATAAGTTGTGAGGAGGTGGCACGGAGATTTTTTGAATTCAGGATCCGGATTTTGGATTTTGGTATCA
The DNA here is from genome assembly GCA_945859555.1 of Megachile ligniseca. Classification (NCBI taxonomy): domain Eukaryota; kingdom Metazoa; phylum Arthropoda; class Insecta; order Hymenoptera; family Megachilidae; genus Megachile; species Megachile ligniseca. Next base: position 3,194,046 of record OX243778.1, read on the forward strand.
GGAGAACATGACGTGCGAGGAGGTGGCACGGAGATTTTTCGAATAGAAACTCCCGATTTTGGAATTTGGTATCAGGAGAATATGATACGTTAGGAGGTGGCACGGAGATTTTTCGAATAGAAACTCCCGATTTTTGAATTTGGTATCAGGAGAACATAAGTTGTGAGGAGGTGGCACGAATATTTTTCGAATAGAACCTCCCGATTTTGGAATTTGGTATCAGGAGAACATAAGTTGTGAGGAGGTGGCACGGAGATTTTTTGAATTCATTGTCCGGATTTTGGAATTTGGTATCAGGAGAATATGATACGTGAGGAGGTGGCACGGAGATTTTTCGAATAGAAACTCCCGATTTTGGAATTTGGTATCAGGAGAACATAAGTTGTGAGGAGGTGGCACGGAGATTTTTTGAATTCAGGATCCGGATTTTGGATTTTGGTATCAGGAGAACATGACGTGCGAGGAGGTGGCACGGAGATTTTTCGAATAGAAACTCCCGATTTTGGAATTTGGTATCAGGAGAATATGATACGTTAGGAGGTGGCACGGAGATTTTTCGAATAGAAACTCCCGATTTTGGAATTTGGTATCAGGAGAACATAAGTTGTGAGGAGGTGGCACGAATATTTTTCGAATAGAACCTCCCGATTTTGGATTTTGGTATCAGGAGAATATGATACGTGAGGAGGTGGCACGGAGATTTTTCGAATAGAAACTCCCGATTTTGGAATTTGGTATCAGGAGAACATAAGTTGTGAGGAGGTGGCACGGAGATTTTTTGAATTCAGGATCCGGATTTTGGATTTTGGTATCAGGAGAACATGACGTGCGAGGAGGTGGCACGGAGATTTTTCGAATAGAAACTCCCGATTTTGGAATTTGGTATCAGGAGAATATGATACGTTAGGAGGTGGCACGGAGATTTTTCGAATAGAAACTCCCGATTTTGGAATTTGGTATCAGGAGAATATGATACGTTAGGAGGTGGCACGGAGATTTTTCAAATAGAAACTCCCGATTTTGGAATTTGGTATCAGGAGAACATAAGTTGTGAGGAGGTGGCACGAATATTTTTCGAATAGAACCTCCCGATTTTGGAATTTGGTATCAGGAGAACATAAGTTGAGAGGAGGTGGCACGAAGATTTTTCAAATAGAAACTCCCGATTTTGGATTTTGGTATCAGGAGAATATGATACGTGAGGAGGTGGCACGGAGATTTTTCGAATAGAAACTCCCGATTTTGGAATTTGGTATCAGGAGAATATGATACGTGAGGAGGTGGCACGGAGATTTTTCGAATAGAAACTCCCGATTTTGGAATTTGGTATCAGGAGAACATAAGTTGTGAGGAGGTGGCACGAATATTTTTCGAATAGAACCTCCCGATTTTGGAATTTGGTATCAGGAGAACATAAGTTGTGAGGAGGTGGCACGAATATTTTTCGAATAGAACCTCCCGATTTTGGAATTTGGTATCAGGAGAACATAAGTTGAGAGGAGGTGGCACGAAGATTTTTCAAATAGAAACTCCCGATTTTGGATTTTGGTATCAGGAGAATATGATACGTGAGGAGGTGGCACGGAGATTTTTCGAATAGAAACTCCCGATTTTGGAATTTGGTATCAGGAGAATATGATACGTTAGGAGGTGGCACGGAGATTTTTCGAATAGAAACTCCCGATTTTGGAATTTGGTATCAGGAGAACATAAGTTGTGAGGAGGTGGCACAAATGCCACTTCTTGGAATTTTTATGACGTCATTTTCATGAATTCTGAGGAATTTATTTGGCGATTTAGTCGAATTTCTTCGAGGTTTTAGTGTTTTCGGCTGTTCTGCCTATTTTTTCGTACTGTTTGTTTACTTTTGCATTTCGATAGTTTTGTGTAATGTTTGTGATCGCTTGGGAAAAATTTTTTAAATAAATACGCTGTTTATTCTTTTTTTCTTGTCGTTTATTTAAATTTTATATTGCATACAATTTGTAAATACATTGAAAGTACATAGAGCTATTAATTACATACATGCATACATACATACGTACATACATACAATTGTTAATATAATAGTCTGTTCTTATAGTTATATATGTTAAACAAATATGGTCGTTCTTTAATGTATAATGGAATAGTAACTCATAATATTAATATATGTAATATTGTATAGTATATTGTGAGTAGTTTCTGTTGATTTATTCTTCTCGAATTCGCTTTGTTACATTACGGGGGTAGTTGAAGCGTTGATCGAAGTATATCACTTCAGTCCTATAACGTAATAAAATACAAAATTGTTATTGATCGGAAAAATGTATTAATTTGCTCGATAACAAAGTAAGTTGATCGCAAATGTGCCTATCTTATGTTCGATGTACCAAAGAAAAGTCGTAGCAACACCCAGAAGGTGGCCAGAATCCTCTCTTCTTGATGGTTCAGGAGAGACTGATGGAATTATGGAGTAGTTCAACCTCTCTCCCCACTTCTACTTCTCACTTCATACTCCCGAATTTCAAATCAGATTCGATACTGTATTAATGTTCCAAATAATTGGTTGTCACTGTGTTCAGTTCTGAAATGCAAAGATAAAATATCATTATGCATGATTCAGTAATAGAGTTGTAAAAATAGTATCATTATTTATATTGTTAAATGATAACACTGTTCAACAAATTTAAACTTTTTTTATGTTTTCCAATACCCATTGGGTGATCCTTGTAGAGTTTCTCGTGCTAAACAAGAATCCGAAAACCGAATTGCTCCATCTTCCTCAGTTTTTGGAACACACGAGCTTTTGTAAAAACGCGTGTTTTGGGTAGAAAATGCGATATTGCAAGGAAACATGCAATGTCTTGAAAGTGTCCTAGAAATCTTCTATTGGGAAATTGAAAAAATTGCATTTTATGGTCTATAAAAAGTCTAGCCATCGAGCGGTGAGTGGTGGGAACTACTGGTACTAAATTTCGGATATAAATGTTGCATTCATTGATAGTTACGTTGTATCAACACCTACAGAATGTTTTGAAATTAACTAATGATGTATTCCGGATCATACTATCGTCTTTTAAGTCAAAAAAATAAATATATAATACATAAATTTGAAACCGATACAATCGCTGAAAATAATAACCCAGCGCCATCTAGTGGCGCAGGTCCAGAAGTTACTCCTAGTATCAGGATAGCAGAAAGGTAAAGGAGGTATCCGGAGCAGAAGGCATCCCGCGCAACGGTGCGCATGCGCAGTACAGCTATTGTAACTCCGTATAGACGATAATATAGGTGTCCAAGAAAGCCTAATTATACATTTTCTAGACACAATTTATGAACTTTTATGATTGCAGAATGATTAGTAATTCATTAGCTATTTTCTCACATCACATTTGTTAAAAATTTCATTGGAATTTATGAGATTAATATTTTACTACAAGCAGTGTAGCTGTGGTGTTCTATTCATTTCTTGTATACATATAATGAATAATCAGACTGGCAGAAGAAAATTTCATTCGGCGCCATTTTGCGTTTGGCGTCTCGGAACTACTCCTAGTATCAGGATCGCAGATAAGTAAAGGAGGTATGCAGAACAGAAGGTATCCCACGTAAATGCACGCATGCGCAGTTGAACTGGGGTGACACCGCCCTCCTAGTATGGCGTCGCGCATGCGCAATTAAACTGGGGTGGCACCGCCCACCCAGTATGGCGTCGAGCATGCACAGTTGACATGGGGTGGGTCCTTTCTCCAACATGGCGTCGCGCATGCGCAGTAGAACTTATGTGGGCTGTCTTTTCTTTCAGACGAGAATGTTGATATAAAATAATTAATTTCTCATTTTCTGAATATAAATTATGAACTTTTATAGTTGAATAATGATAACTAATTCACTAGCTATATTCTAATATCACATTTGATCAGATTTTCGTTGTAACTAATTAATTATTAATATACTATTGGAAAAGCAGTTATAGTACACTACATTCATCAATAATCTGAACAAATGTGACATGAAAAAATAGCTAATGAATTACTAATCATTCTACAATTATGAAAGTGCATGAATTGTGACCGAAAAATGAGTAATTAGTCTTTCTTGTGCACCTAAATTGTCATCTATACGGAGGAGAATAGCTGTACTGCGCATGCGCACCGCTGTGCACTGCATACCTCCTTTACTTCCCTACGATCCTGATACGAGGAGTAGCTTCTGGTCCCCAACTGCTAGATGGCGCCATGTTACTATTTTCAGCAATTGTACCATCTTGAAACTTATGTATCATACATTTACTTTTTAATTTAAAAGATAATATGACCCAGAATACAGCACTAGTTAATTGTAGAACATTTTATAGGTATTGCCGCTACAGATCTAATCATTATAATCTGGCTTCATCCTTCGAAAAATGACATTACCAGTTTCATAAGCGTGTAGTTCACTCTGTTTGCCGGAGAGATGGTGCCAGTGGCTAAACTTCCGAAAACCTCCATGCTCCAAATTGGTTTAAATTTGGGGAATGGGTTTCTTTTTAATAAAAATAATGATACCGAGAAGGATTTTTGGCGACTTGAGAAAAAATTTTGTATCGTTTGGGTGTCACTCCCTATTTTATCGGCGTAGTATTTGCATCTACTGTTATCTTCGCTTTCTACAATGGACACCCCAACAGGTAATCTAACCTAACCTAATTATACATACAATACTACTCTTGAAACATTGATACCTTTTAAAAAGAATTGAAAATAGCAGATTTCATAGCATCAGAATCGCCTTCAAATCTGCCTCAACTATTCCTGCCGGTAATAATTGCGTCGGTAAAGTAGGGAGTGACACCCAAATGATACAAAATTTATTCTCGAGTTACCAAAAATCCTTCTCGGAAGCATTATTTTTATTAAAAAGAAATCTATTTCCAAAATTTCAGCCAATTTGGAGCATGGAGGTTTTCGGAAGTACAGCCTTAGTTCTATTAGTTCGCACTTTTCACTACTAGATGGCTGAGCATTCTGTTATCCACAAAGTTTACAATTCTTTTTATTTACGTTTTAACGTTTTCAGCGAATTGTGTTACTATTATGTCGACTCTATTGCGAGCATAAAATATACTACTTGTTCCAGAAAGACGTAAAAATGGATAATTTTAATGAAAAATGCAATTTTGTGTCACCTTAGTACCATCATCCACGGCTACGTGGTGTCAGCGACATTTTTCTAAAAAGCGCGCGCATAAATATAAATTTTAAAAAATATATAAGAATGAAGCTCTCAATATACCTTAAAATTTAGATTAGTTACTTTACTTGTATACACTATTGTCTCTACTACAGTACATTATTGTATTTTATATCTCCTCGTAAATATACCTTAAGTAAGAACGTAAACTTTATGAAAAATCAAACTTTATTTACTTTTCATCGACATTTATTTGGGAAACTTGAATGTTCAACATAAACTTATTAACTCTTTTACCTCATTAACAAGTCTTTTAATAAATAAGTTAAGATTAAGGTAACAAATATAAAATAATTAGTTCTGGGGCGAGATTTAGAAGAAGACCTGCATACAAGGTTAAAATTAAACAGAATAATCGGTTATCCTTAAGACATCATTTTATTTCTCGCATTTAACACAACTGTGTGTGGCGCACATGTTTCGTCGTTCTTGTTTTTGTACAGAAAAATCAGCTCGATATACAAAGGATGGCGACACGCAACACGATGAAATTAATCCGTAGAAAAATCGTCACACATTCATCCTTCAACGTGATACCAAAATCATAAACGTTCCACGCAAGAGATGTCGGTAATCGATTTAAAAAGAAGAAACAAATAAATAACGACGATTACAATTAGTTAAGATGAATGGCTGAAAAGCAAATGTATCGAGGGCTCAATTATGCCATATGGTTACAATTCTAATAAAAAATAACCGGAATTATAAATTATTTAACTATACAATTTTCGCTGTTATCATCTACCTAGCAGGAAGGAATGAAACGCATCGTTCGTTCGTTATAAAATTCATTGTACAATACATTCTCGGACAACGACAAACACGAATTACTATTTCCCTCGCTTTTTGTATTTACAAGAAAAATAATTACACGCATACATCGACCCCCTCGGGACCGTTCGCCGAAACTTCAGGTTATAATTCATTAATTATTTGTAAGACAAGGTATTTATGAGTATTGACTACACAGTACACATAAACAAAAATGGCACATTCGTAATTATCGAGGATAATCATTAGGTTTATCAAGGATAATTCTTTGATAACAGTACAACAATAATTTTAAACATTACAATAATAATTATTGTTACATTGACAACAATATTTATTGTTACATTTATAACAGTACTCATTGTTGCATTTTTCCAAATAATTTTAATATTTGGAATTTCCTTTTTTTCTTGGATAAATTGTAATAATGCGTTGATCGTTAATAATACATAACCTTTGTACGAGTAATCATTTGATGCTTTCCTTAACAATTTTGTATATTACTATCAAGGTATAACAAAATTGTCTAGACACTTATAACTAAAAATTTGTAATAATAAAGCATCAATGGCTACCCACACAAAGGTCGAGCGAAATGTTTATAGGTTAGAATTAGTTCGATTTCACTTTTGGTTGCAGATTGATAAACTAAGATTATGATCATGGTCATGATTATCATTATGGTCATGATCTTTATATGGTAATTTTTAAGATTGGTTAATACTCGACAACGTTAACCATAAGGTGGTTATGGCGATATCGATGGCCAGCAAACGGTCACGAAAGGGTGATTATTCTAGGCGATGTCAGAGACTATTTCCCTTGGCGGCAGTTCATGCTAAAGGCGGATTTCAAGTTACGAGCTGTACATTGACGCAGAATAATCATCTGATGAAAACTATCGGCGATCTGTTCGAATATACGAAACGAATCGAGCTTGTTTCCAGAACGTCTCAAATCCACTTTCACAAACCATTTTATAATATTATCTAAAAAAGAAACGCGCGTGAACATTATGTGGACAATTTGTAAAATAATGTAACTTGTGGGAACAAATAATATAGCGATTAATATAATTTGTTTGAATAATTATTATAATTACAGTTCGAATAATTAATATAATCGAAGCTCGAGGATTCATACGCGTTTTATCGACGCGAATCATTTCTGATTGCGAGAAATTTTCATAATTCCAAATCGAACGTATTTCGACACACGCAGCACAAGCGTATTTTTAAATTGGTAAGATCGATACATCGAGTCGAGTTTAATTGAAGACACGGCAATATACGCGCTTTAAAGCTGATGCTTTGACAGAGCTGAGCGTTTCTTTAAACGCAGAAAATTGTTTCTTCTTCATACAATTATTTGATATTAATCGGAATATTAATTAGCACACAATGGCAACAAATTCCAAGAATGATAATTAAATTGTGTAATAAATAAATACTGAAATACTTAATTGTATAATAAATAAATAATGAAATATTGACTGCTGTTACAAACCACTTAAAATTCACCATGCATTTTTAAAAATTGTTTAAAATGTTCAAAATTATTTAAATTGATTCTTTAAGTTAATGGATATGTTCTCTAGAGAGAATCAGTAATTAGGAATATGAAATGGCGTTAATTTTATATGCTGGATATAATTATATTTTCAACTTATTTTTGTTCGTTTCACCCCATGCCAATTGCAGTTTAAAAATTAATAATTCTATAATATACACTAAGAAATTTTCTAAACTAAAAATTTTTTAATTGTCCACATATAAAAAATAAATTAATGATTTTGTATTCTTTTAAACCGAAAACTTTTAATGATATAATGAAAGACATAAGTAAATAAAGGTGCCACGTAACATATTTTTAAAAATTGAATTTTTTATATAATAATGTATGAAAAAGCACTGTACTTTTCTATAATCTTGATTTTCCTTTATTTTATTATGATTTTTAATTTTGAAAAGATAGTATTTTCCGAAAATTTGCATTTTATAACGTTTAATTGAGTTGTCAGTTTAAAAGAGAAAATATAATTAATTTATTATTACAAGTGAACCATTTTTATAATTATTGGTTAAATGCATATAAAACTTTCTAGTGAAAAATGTTTAAATTAATTATGTTCAAAAAAATTAATGTGTGACACCTTTCTCTATTTGTGTCTTCAGTGTTACTATTACTTAATTCATTGTCAACTATTAAAACAAATTTTAATATGCAATTAACTATAATTAATTGTACAGTATACTTCTTCGATCTTCCAATTTAATCTTTCCACTTGCACTGTTACAAAATTGTTATAATATTTTGGACTTCAAAATCAGAGTGTAATTACACTTTTTTAATATTACAGCAGAACAAATCAGACCAGAAAGCAAACAGAAGTTTAAAACTTCAGAATTATTAAAAATATTACTGTAAGTAGTTTGAGATTAAAGAAAAAACCATATTTATTTTCTAAAAGTGTAATCATGTACTGAATATTGTTACTTTTACATTAAAAAATAAAATGAACTTGTTACTGTCTGGCTCTGACGATGGATTTAATATTTCAGTGACTTAATATTAATATGTCTTGACTTAATAATGTCTGCTTTCAAGTTTGTATCTTCCCTCGGGTCATTTAATATCATGAACCTAGACAGAGGTTTATAGTATGATTTTATAGTTTCATGCATTTTTTGAAACATATACATCAAATCTAAAATTATCTTAATTCATATATTAAATTCAATATTGATAGTTTACAACTGCAGAATTAAAAAATATTTATTGTAGTATTTTAAGTGTTTCAATTTTCGAAAACTAAATTCCTAAATTCCCAAACGTGAAAGTTTGTGAACTTGAAAAGATTTAACCAGATGATGAATCTCCTTTCCATCATCATTTTCCTCAATACAGTTCCATTCCAATCAAAATACAATTTAATATAATTTTATCACCACACTAAAAACAATATTTGAAAGAAAATAATTTTTACCATCACAACCAAAAAATATGAGACAAGAAAGACATAAAACAAATATATTTTAAAAAACGTGTACTTGCACTCCGTCCTTGAAGTTTAAATATTAATCTTACAAACAATTTTCTTGATCAAACCAAACTAGCAAAGTCATCGATGTCCCCAAAAGCAACATCGAATCAACATGGAAGACAAACAAATTTTCGTCGCAGCTAAATCGAATCATAATACAAAGCTTATTAAGAAGAATAAACAATTAACCTTTCTAGTCTATCAGATTTAAGATGACCCAGAAACAAGTTCCTCAACTAAACTACACGTTTTTCCTTTTCCATCCTTCAATGGCTTCGCGTCGAAATAATATTCAACAAAGCATGGACGCCTGTCGATATCCGACTATCTGACGAGCTATCCTCAGAAATGATATTGACTGCCATCGTCATTGCGTGGGTGGAAATGAGTCTAGCACAAAATATATATACATATATATTATGTATATATTTTGTCGTCGATAAATTGTGTTCGAGGGGCGTGCGACCGCGCCCCGACGCCGACGCGGCCTGATCGTGTACAGATTTATAGAATAAAAAGTTTTTTTTTTATTTCTTTTCGTCGAGAATACGGTAAATTCATCGGATAAACTTGTGTAAAACTTGAATACAAATTAGAAGGAGTATGTGACCCGAGCATTTGTGCGCAGGATCGATCGTAAAGATTCTATGGGGATCAGTGTCCTTAGTCGTTTGCAGAATTTTCTATGGGAATGGAAATTTTATGCAACTTCGTCTGTTGTATAAAATTTGTAAATAATTTGTAACTTTACTAGTTTTGTTGTTTGAAGGTTGTAGGAGAATTTGATAGATTTTTTTTTTAACCCCTTAACGTACACGCTCGAGTTAATTCGAGCACGCTAAACGGCCCAAAATGTGCACGCTCGAGTTAATTCGAGCGGCATCGTATTTTATGTTTCTATCATTTTTCACGCTCGAATGTTATCAAGAATTGAAAATAACAATGTGAAAGCTAAGAAAAAGCATTGTTTTATTGATATTTATCATTTACATAGGATTGTAAGCTATAACATTTATTTATTCAAGAATAGAATACAGGCCTTTTTCCATGGTACAAAAGCGCAGTATATGAAAATTGTCCACCAAAAGACAAATTGAATCAGGAGCGATATTTTTCTTTATTTCTGAGTAAAAATATAAATGAATATTTTTTCTGATAAAAATATGTTTTTTTTTTCTAAATAGCAATTCCAAAAGAAAGATAAAAAAGTCGATGAACGTGTAACATTGCAATATTCAGATCTATTCTGCAATATGGATCAAAATAAAAAAACTACTAAAAATTTTGATTAATTTTGTATTTTTTTGTATTTTTTGGCAAGAGAATGTTCTAAAGTATGTTTTTAAGAAGAAAAAAAAAAATGATTTTTTTTGGCCGGTTTTTTTCAAAAAAAATGTACGTTAAGGGGTTAATTATGTGTAGGGAGGTATGTAAATGGAAATGTGAACAATTTTAAAAATATAAAGTTTAATTTACGGTATTTAGAAAGAAATACTGAAAAGAATAGACAGTTTTCAAATGAACGATAAAGACTTAAAATTTTAGGAAATTACGCGAAGTTATTAGAATAATAATTATTTGTATTAACAATAATTGAATTCTATGAAAATGCGAATTAGGAAAATATGCAGTTCCGAAATAAATAGTAGTCACTCTGATAATTATAAAAAATTAGGTGGATGTATGATAATTATGGATAAGAAAATTAAAATAATTATTTAATTTTATGAAAGCGAAAATTAGAAAAGTACAAAACTCCGAAATAAATGATATGACTTTGGTAATTACGTGGGGATAATCTAATTAAAGTAATAATTTAATTCTATGAAAATGGAAATTTGGAAAATTGGAAAAATAAAAAAGTATAAAGATTCGTGGTAAATAATTATTAGGTTTGGGCATTTAGGTGAATACATAATCTACTTGAATTATTGCAAGTAATATTAATAATTATTGCAAAGAATAATAATTTAATTCTAGGAAAGTGAAAGTTAGGAAAATCGAAAAATAGAAAAATCAATACACATATTGCAATCAATAATTATTTAATTTTACAAAAGGGGAAACAGAAAATTGAAAAATCACAAAGCTTTGAAAAATAAATTAAACTTGACAAATTTTGGGATTTTATTTTAGATTTTGGATATAAAACAGGTATCCTAAATATTTCAAGTAATAATCTTCACAAAAGTGAAAACTAAAAAATTGAAAAATACAAAGCATAGAAATAAATAATAATCATTTCTGGAATTATTTGATGAAAATTTATAAACACACTAAACTATTAACATCTAAAAATAATATAAAAATAGCAATAGCAATTTAAGATTCCATGAAACGAACAAAACCACTTAATTTCAAAATACTGTAAAAGTAAAATAATCGTCGATAAAGGATAATAATTTATTTTATTTTAAAACATTTCCTATAGGATTCTGAAACAACATTTCTTCTCGATTTCTATCCTATCGAATTTTAAATAGTCGTTCGATTGATTGATCCTGCGCCCCTCGATCGGGTATTTGTATTTTCTTTTATTCACTTTTTTTTTTATCTAATACGTATCGGTAATCGTTAACATTATCTCTTAAATTCTTCGTGTTATTGTATATATTTAGTTCGGAAGATAATACGGATGTTTATTTTATCGCTTTACGTACGTATTCGTATTTTATTCGTCTCCTCTTCCGTTCTTCTTCGGAAAAAAAACCAGTGGAGATATAGGAGGACATTTCCGGTTCTTTTTAACATTTCAACCGGAACGTCAATTCGCGTAGCACAATATATCTCGATAGGTAACACTCGAGATTGGTCAAATCAAGTGATCGAAGATTAAATATAACACTTCCATTTCAAAATCGATTTTATTCAAGCTTATAATATGAAATAATAATAATGTACATAATAAAGATATTAAGTTGTTGCACGTCAAATGACTTGTTTCAACAATTTCATCACATAAAAATATCACAAAATAACATTTATCCTATATCAATATAAAGCTTAAAATACGGGGATGATGACTATGCAATCTCTCCGCAATTTTAACACAAAATGGCTGATAAGTAAAGCAAATATCGGGGTTGAAATATGCAGGTTGCTTCTTTCACTCATTTTATTGCCTGACGATTTCATAACAGAAAAGAATTTCAAAATAACTCTTACACTATACCAATTTAAAGCTTAAAGTGTAAGGAAAATATCTAAACGTTTCATTGATATATTAAATACAAAATGGCTGACGAATGCTTAATGTAAACCATTAGTCACAGCAAAATATTAATGTACTTGCTTTAATAACATAATAAATGCATGACATAAAAGTATCACAAAATGTAGGTCATGCTACATCAAATTGAAGCTTGAAATCTAATAAAATTTCTGTGAAAGACCTTCAAAAATTTTAATGTGAACTAACCGAGAGCCCATTATAATGAACAATCGATCCATATAAAACTACTCAATTATATCAATCAAGATATTCCATAAACAAAACATTTGAAAAAGGTACAAAAAACAGAAGTATTAATTTATAAAATTCAATGTAGAAATTATTACGAACCTTTAAAAATAGCTTAAATAATTTAAAGTAATACACAGTGCAAATTTCATCCAGAAAGTTTCAACCTTCCTTGAATTTTAAGTTCAATTTAAAAATATTAAATTTGAAATATTCTTTACTGTGCGCCATTTTGAATTACAAATTATAGAGCAGATATTGTAAATTTTTATTAATAGTTTAAAGAATATTGCAGAGAGCAATATTCCATGAACTTTAAACACAATTTTAAAATAAGATATTTTTGGGATTTCTTTTTACTCTTCATCATTTTGACTCACTTGTATCATAGAGTATTATGAAGTGAAATTATGAAGAAATAGAACAAATACTGCAACGAGTAAAAATAAAATCACAAAAAAGGATTTGTCAAAAATGTAGCAAATTTGAGTTAAAAAGTGCGCAAAGAAATGAATTGCTAAAAATTGTATAAACAAATTAGCCACTTCACCTGCAACAACTTAACACTAGACAACACTTCGAGGCAGACGAATCGTACAATAAATGAAACACATCACGTATTTCCCTTACGAAAATGAAAAACGTAACTCCACAACACATTTCTGACGCCATCTTATCGATCGTATCTTTTATATTACATTGCCATTTAGGATATTATTGTGCTACGCGATTCTCAATCCAAGCCTCGTGTTCACGTGTTTTCGTTCAGCTTAATTCTATAAAAAACATAACGACTCGCAATCGCATCAAACACCGCCATATTTTTTTTCTTCTCTCGTCATAAACGTTGCGATAATCGTAATATTCTCTAGGTAAAGGATCCTCTTAAGCGCATGTGTACAGAGATAAAACTTTCCTCTACATTTTGAGCATACCGCGCGGCTTTATTTCTTATCCCTTATTTATTTTATTTATCATATTTTATCCCCTTGGATTTCCCCGTTTTTTTTTTCATTTTCTTTCTCGTGCACGCTGCACACGAACGAGCAACATTTTCGTTATTAATAGTTAATATCGTAATATCTAAAAACCACCGTTTCGTTCTCTTTTTCTTTTAAACTAAACGCCTATGGATCGATTCAACGGCTAGTTGTTAAATTTCTTTTTAAACAGTGTTTCGAAGAGACACGTTTCGTTCGATCGTGAAAGAAACTCCAGGAGAATTGATAGAAAATTATCAATGGAACCGGAATTTTGTTAATAAAAATCGTCGGTACGAGCAAACGAAACGTGGGTGTTAGTTAATTATCGTTTTGAAGATGTCGTCTCTCTCGATTTCGCTCTCGCTCTCTCGCTCTCGCTCTCTCTCTCTCGCCTCTACATGCGTGTATATGATATACCTATGTGTGTCACGTGTGTATGCGTGTTCGTGTAATTGTACGTACAGAGATATATAATATGTACAAATGGTCAATAGATGCACGGGATTTTTATTAATCTCGAATCGTAACGATTAGTCGTCATTGTGCGTCGTTTCGAGTGACATGCAACGATCGGTGTGTCGATAAATCGCGTGAACTCAGACCTCGACAGGGTAAACGAGTATTTTCCCATTTTTGGTCGATATTTTTATTTTGTTCATTTTTTTTTCTTCATCGTTATCTCGTTCACGTTTACCTCGATTCGTAAGTTATGGTTGCTCGTATTCTGTTGCGGTTGGAGCGGTGAATTGTTGATGATTATGGTGTACTAGGCTGTTGCATTTCGAATCACCGGTTTTAGAAACTACGAAGTCTGACGTGATTTCATGACTGAAAAGTATCATCAAATATCATTGGACATCAATTTAAAGCTTAAGCTTTTGCGAAAATTAGTATGTAAATGCTTCGGTCATATTTCTAATATGAATAAATTACGAAGAAAAAGAATCAACTGTTAAATTATTGCTTATCGAACAGCTGATTTCAAAAATACTGACGCGAATTCATGACTGAAAGATATCGAAAAATGTCACTTGTAGCATATCAATTTAAAGCTCAAAGTCTGCTAAAAAGGAAAATGTAAAGAATTTATTGATATTCTTAATGTGAACAATCTTAGAAAAAAAAGAACACAATTATTAGATTTTTATATATTGGAGAGTTGATTATGAAAGGTACAAAATCAAACGAGAATTCATGACATAAAAGTATCATGAAATGACATATATGATATATCAATTTCAAGCTTAAATTTCAAAGAAAACTGTCATATGAATGTTTCATTAATATTCACAACATGACAGAACTAAATTAAAAATGAAACAATTTATAAACATTTGTATAAACATTTCACTAATATCCTTAACGTAACAAATAATAAATGCATAATATTTGCGATACAAATTTCTAAAGTGAAATAAGTCTCCGTAATTGCATATCTAAAAAAATAATACTTTTAAAGTTATTAAAAATCTTGCAAGCGAATCGCATGTTTCGTTTGCAACAACCTAATATGTAACATTATTGTGTTTCATGTTTTATTCGGAAATAGTTTTGCATAGTTTTTGAAACAGCCTGTATATTGTTCACGATTCTGAGTTCCTTCGATTTCTTCGTACTTCGTAACACGTCTCTACTGTTATTATTCATATAAATGTAAACAAAGGTGTCCTGTGACGTAACCACAGATTATATTCGTGTCTTAATTATACATTATATGCCGCGATTTTTGTTCAGCGATCGAGAAACGATGAAGAACGATAGAAAATCAAGCATCGCGTACACACCTGCATTTAGATTAGGAACAGAGACGAATATCGGGGACAGACTACTCGGTTGCCCGTGTAACCTAATTCAATTCCTTTGTATTTAGTTCATTAACGAATCGCTTAATTAATTATACAATTTTATTCAACATTTTTAGGTTAACCCTTATCCGAATCATTTATTCCAGTATTAACACTTTGATGGCTATACATCTCAGGAAAATTACGACTATGTCATGGCAATTTGGTATTTTGGATATTTAATTGGATAATTTTTTATATCACAATTGGATAATTATTTTCAAATTGAAATTGATAAATTACTAATTACAAATTGCAATTGACAGATTAGTAATTTTTAAATCCCAAATGGTGAATTGTTAATTTACTAGGTTTAATTGGCAAATTACTAATTTAAATTACAATTAGTACGTTAATAATTTTTTCAAATTACATTTGGTATATTACTAACTTTTTAATATTTGCAAATTACAATGAGTAGGTTAATTATTAATCTTCAAATTGCAATTAGTAAATTACTCATTTTCAGATTTCAACATGTTACTGATTTTCAAATTGCAACTGGTAAATTATTAATTGTCAAATTTTAATTCGCATATTATTAAAATTTTCAAATTGCAATCAGCAAGTTACTAGTTTTTAAATTTTGTCAACTTGCAATTCGTAAATTATCAATCTCCACATTGCAATTAGTAAATTACTAATTGTCTAAATTTTATAAATTTGACATTTTCATTTGACAAGTTTCATTTGACATATTACTAATTTTTTAATTTTTTCTAATTGCAATTTGCAAATTATTAAACTCCAAATTGCAATAATAATTTGCTAATTTTCAAATTACAGTTTGTAAATGATTAATCTCCAAATTGCAATAGTAATTCGATAATTTTAAAATTACAGTTAGGAAATCAATTTTAAAAATGGAATAAAAGTAAAATTAAAAATCAGATTATACATGAAATAGCCATCAAAATATTAACAGCCGATTTTAACAAACTTTAGTTCATTTTCACAATAAATTTTCAAAAATATTTACAATTTTTTGAAAATTTATATATATAATCGCACTCAGAGTTGAACTAATTACATAATTAAAAAAAGAGAAGGAAACTCATTTAAATATATTAGTTCGGATAAGAGTTAACGTTTCGAAAGGTGTTCGTCTTTCTTTTCATTTATTTAACACGTTGACTGCTTCGAAATTGAAACAAAGAAGTAGCAAATTCAAACTGTGTTAAAGTTTATCATATATGCATATCAGTCAACGTGTTAATTGCGTTTAATAATTAATTCGCTATTTTAAAGTGATTTTGTGTGTCGCTCTTATGTATACGTGTATCGTTTAATAGAATTCATATTTATATAACGTATTTACCTAAGCACACTCCTATTTATAATTATTTATACCTGATTGGAATATACATATGTTTTATACATACGCGTCTCGCGTCCTATTATTTATACGTGTATGTATATCAGCGTGTAGCGATTTTTAACCAACACGCTAATCAGTGTATGTATATGCACGTTAATACGATGTTATTTTTTTATTACAATTCGAAAGATCGCATTTTTTAGTGTTTTAACAAGTGCTGTATGACCACGCGTTGATTTTTTCTACTTGTCGACAGTGGTGCCATCTGAAATTACCTCTCTTTCTTCACTGATGAAATTATAAAATTTTATGGTGAAGAACACACATTATATTTTTTTAAATTAATAGAATATAAAAATTTCATGGTTAAGTCACGTTAGGTTAAAGTGAGCCATGACTATTATTTAATTAATTAATGATTAGCTATTTAATTAATGAGAGTGAAATGTAATTCCGATTTTTGAAGAATGTGATTTGTAAGAGAAAAATTTGCAATCTTCCCGTATTTTGCAAAAAAATGCTGCGTTGGAATTACTAGAGAAATAAATACATATCAGTTATTTAAATATGGCGACTAACATATTGGAAGTTCAATTTTTGAATCATCTTTAATATAAAAATGAAGCTCCTAATTCTCATACAGCATAAAACCTTACGATTTTGTTTTGATAAGAACATTTAATTTTTGCATTGTACATCTCTCTTGAATCACCCATATAAAACGTTTAAGTATTGTAGGTCATATATCGAAGTCAAATCTTTAACAACATAAAACTATTTCATTTCTTTTATCCTAAACAGTGTTTAGTGTGAACAGAATGCTCTTTTGAATCCTCCTATACATTATACGACGATTTTTCAGTTTGCAATCTTGAAAATGAAGCTGCAAGGTACAAAAGAATAATGTACATTTCGATTTATATTAACACGAATCTTTAGTGTTTATAATACACATATCTTTTGAATCATCCAGTATATACAATAAGAAAATGACTAGAACTGTATACACTTGTAGTTTAAAAACGAAGCTCCAAATTGTAAAATTTTTCAATTTCTTTTGATATGAAGGAAGTTTAATTTATTTCTGATAGTGTACACCTATTTTGAATCGTCTTATAAGCAATACAATAGATATGTACATCGTCTTTGAATCACTCTGTATATGACAGAATCTTCAGCAACCCAAAAATGTATTTCTAAAAGGAAACTTCAGATTGCAAAATGGATAATACTCTTTGCATAAGGAAGTAAAATTTGGCGCTCATCTCTTTTGAATCGCCCTGTAAATAATACAAAGATTCATTAATCTGTACCTCGAGAACTAAGCTTCAGATTGCAAAGTGGTAAAGGATTTTTCGGTCCCATTTTTCACGAAGAATTACAACCTTCACGCAGAAAATTCAAACATTCTACGTACAATAATAAACAATTAAATTCTTCATCTAACTCGTTCCTTCTTTCCTTGTCCCTAACAACTAAGTTCGATCGCGTTCACGAAATTGCACAACGATTTCGCGTCCTTTCGTGAAATGGCCGTGAAAGGAGATAGCCGGCAGGAATTTCGAGGGCTCCTTCGATTGCCGATAGCATTTCCAAGCATATGAAACGTTCGAGAGGTTCGAGCTCTCTAAATCTTCGGCATCAACTCGAGATTGGTTGGAACTCCCGGTAAATTAGAGGACGATTGGCAATTTCCAGGCTAAGCCTCGCCATTTCCGGTATCCTGACCGCCTTCGTTCGTCAAGCAGATCTGCGCGTAATTGACAGCAATTAATCCTGAATGAAGACGCATTAAATTCTGCCACGTAACGCGAAACCGTGCCCTGTTGAAATTACAACGTGCACGTGGGAATCACTGCTAATCGAGCACCGACACATCCATCAAACACCTGTCTTCGTAGGATTTAACTTTTCACGCGAAGAAGATACAAAGCCGTTTGAAAAACAAAATTAGATCGACGAGATTTACGACCACGCTATATTTCTGTGTCCAATTGTATTAGCACCTGTGTCCGTCTTAATCTGTTATTTGTAATAGTAGGAAAAAATGTTTTATACGAAAGTATGATACAAAAACAAGTATAATATGATACAAATATTTTGTGTGAATGCGATGTAGAAGAGATTTCACATTTTAAGTGGAATCATAAATGTACTTTTTTACGTATATCAATTTGCTGCAATATTCTGAGTTAAAATGTATTAGGGTATAATGACAACAAAGTGAACAGTTTGTGAGATATTTTGAGTTCAAAAGTGAAATATTTTATACAAAAATTTGAAATATCTGACGAACTGTTGATTTTTTTGATATTGTATCTTAATACTATTTTATGTAGAATGTTGGCAAAAATTGATCTATGTGAAAGAAGATATGTAAATTAATTAAAAAACGTATATTATATTATTTATCGATGCAACGGTGTGTAATATTACACAGTTGGGTTTGAAATTGTTGAAAATCAAATTTGTACCAATAAATTTAATTCTCGATTAACACTTTCGGTCTCAACAATGTTATACCACGGATTGACGTGTTTGCAGAACGTGTGATATCACACATCTGTGTCTGAAAATGTTAAAGACGATGTATACAGCAGCAAACGCAATTTTCCATTAACAGTTTCGTACCCAGTATGATATTACGCGTCGACACGTCTGTGAAATGCGTGATATTACAAACTTTAGCTGAAAGTGTTAAATGAACTTCTATATCTATAAACTTAATTGTCTATTACACTTTCAGATTTAGAAAATTGATATTACGGATTGACGTATTCGTGAAGTGTGTAATAGTACATAATGGAATCTGAGACTATTAAAAATATCTGTTGTAATAATAGTAAGTCATTACTTTCTAATCCAATTGTATAATAATATGCATTGATACATGTGTGAAATGAGTAATATTATAGATTTGGGATCGAAATTGTTTAAAACGATGTAAACAAGAATAAACTGATTTCTACGTTACCACTATCAGACCCAGCAGCATAATATTACGAATTTATGCACCTACGTGATGTGTAATATTACACATGTGGGCCTGAAAATGTCAAAAATCATGTTCTAAATTTTCCATCAACGCTTTCACTCCAACTCTGTAATATTATATGTGTAATATTACACACTTTGCTCCGAATATGTCAAAAGTTGTATTCCAAATTTTACATCAAGACTTTTAGTCCCAACTCGGTAATATCACACATCGATCCGTTTATAACATGTGTAATATTACACACTTGGATCCAAACGCGTTAATCGTGATAATAGAACTTTTAAACCAAATAGAAAACTGTCTAAAAAATACTAAATTTTGATCTCGGAAAAGCTAGAAAATGTGTACCGAATGCGAATAATTTCATTCAATCGATTGGAAATAACGTTTGTGCGTGAGAACATGCTGATTAATGTTTAATCGTTGGACACCTGAATCTGTCGATTAATCATAATTGAATTATGCGTTGTGTTTAATCGAACCGAACAATTCGATCAGATCACGTGAGATAGCTTCTAATTAACTGATAATTGACGAAGGAATAATTACGATAAAAAAGGAGACTGATATTATTGAATGCAATGACACCACTGTCGACAGAACACTCGTCTCAAGGGGTTTCGCGTTCGGCAATGATTAATAATCAATTCTTATCACAGAAGTTATATACACGATTCACGCATTCCGATTAATCCCCTGTCGATAGATCGATCTTTCTAATCGACGAACGAGGATTCGTTTGCGTTCCTTTCTCTTCATTTCTTTTTTTTTTTTCGAAGCACAGACAAGAAATCTAGCCGTCCTATCGGAAAGATACTCGAGAAAATTGCGCGTTTTAATGTCCGTCGTCGTTGCAAACGTGTCCTCTGCTTCTTTTCATTTTTCTTTTTCTTTTTTTATTGTGCACAGTTTCCCCTGACACAGAGAAACCTTGCTCCTCTTTGTGAAGAACCGAAGAGCTTCGATACATCGTTCGGAGTGCGTTTCTGTTACGTTCGAAACACGCGTACGCAATCGATTTCGAAAACTCGAGTGTACAGGGCGTTCAAAGAACAGAAACATTCGTAAAAATCACAAACATTTGTCCCTAATTCAATCTTTTCGGGAAATTCTTTGTAGTATGTCGAATACGAACAAAAATTTCAGCTAACACTTTCAGACCCAACTGTGTAATATAACACATTGCTAATAGGTGGTAATGTATGTACCTGTATCCCTGGGATTGAACGTGTTAAAAATATTTTATTTATAAATAGAAGTGGAAAAGTTAATTAAGTCGAACATGTTACAGGAAATAAATAGTAAAACAATTGCACATTTTGTGCCACAAAATTAATTGTACCACAACATTAAGTTAATGTTGTTTAACATATGAGTTAAGAAGCTAAAATATCAAACGAAGTCTAATGATAGAATTTGCCTTTGAATAATGTTTGGTTCGGTATTCGCCTTATATGCGATATAGCGAGATCATAAATTAAACTTTAGCTATATCGCAGCAGAGATTATATCCTTTCTTTGAACACCCCGTGCAGAACGGAATTCTTTCCTACGTAACAATTTTTCAAAACGTCAAACGTGTACTATAATTTGAATACGATAACGAATTTGTTTTTTAATTGTTTCATCAATTGTTCTTATCAATTCTAGATACACATACGTCGTATCAAACGGTCGAACGGAAGTGAAAAATCTTGCTATTACGTATATATATAATATATATATTATATACAGATTTTTAATTCGCGGAAATCGTGTTTCATTTTTATTTATCTTTTTGTGCAGCAGCAATAATGATAGCAGCGATAGCAATGACGATTCTTTGTTTTATTATTGTATTAACGATAACGATGATGATAAACAGCAATGACAATAATAATAATAATAATGATGATGACGATGATGAACGATGATCGTGACGATGGGAATAATAATAATGAAACAATAATAACAACAATAATATTAACAATAATAATAACGTTTCAATATGGTACTAGTAGTGTTAACAGTATCGTAAATATAGTTAATAGTTACGGTAATAGTAATAGTTGTAATGGCGGTAGCGTTTAACGATGACGTTTCGTGTATCGATCACGAAATATTCTTTGAGGACTTTATTTTCAATTTTCTTGATCTTTTTTTTTTATTTAAATTCGACCGTAACGCGTGAGAACCCCCTTAAACGATAGAAATTTCTTAATCGATACTAGGCTCGCTGAGAATGAGTATTCGTATTGAAAATGCGCCCATCGTAGCGTTCGTCTTCTTCGATATCAAAATTTTGCCTCCCTTATAATTAATTTATTATTTCCTAAATTTTTACAACAGTGTCACCTGTTTGTCTCGTTAATAACAATTTAGTGTCTCGTTTACTGCTTCACAGTGTTACCATTCAAAAGAGAAGAGTATAATTTAAATAATTATTATTGCAAGATTACTTACAAAATTTGAGGGTTGCAAATTTAGTCGATAATTTTATAATTATCATAATTATAGTACTTTGATAATTTTAGTTGGTAATTTAATGATATCGATGCAAGCGGTTTGGAAATTTTTTTGAGCTTTCTCGAATATCAAATACAGTAGGCTCTCGTTATATTGCCTACAATATTGTCACTCCCTTTGCAATCGTTAGGATATCCATTGAGTTCCAAGGAGTTTCTTTTACATAGGAATTTGAAAATTAGAAAATTTGGAGAGTTGGAAATTTGGAAATTGAGAAATTTGGGATATTAAAAATTTCAAAACTTGGAAGTTTGGTAATTTCAAAATTTACAATTTTTGGAAAAACTTAGATATTTGGGATTTTAGGAGTTTCAAAACGTAGAAACTAGGAAAGTTAGAAATTTGATAAGACAAACATCCGGACACTAAAAAATTTGTGAACTTAGAAAGTTTAGTAAGTAGGATATTCGGAACTTTAGAAATTCAGGATTTCAGGAATTTCAAAACTTAGAAATTTAGGAAATCAGAAATGTTGAAAATAAAAATTCGTTAAGTTAGATATTTAGTAACTTAGAAATTCAGCATCCTAAAAATTTCTAAATTTGGAAATTTTGGAATGCAGAAATTTAGAAACTTATCTGGTACTTCTGGTATCGGGTGCTTCATAAATTTAGAGATATTGAAATTTGGAACTTTGCTAAATTACTTTAATAACTTCGAAATTTCGAATTTTGGAAATTTTGAAATTTAAATATCCGGGAATTTAAAAATGTTAGAAATTCCAAGAATTCTAATGTATCACCCAATATATTGAGAGTCTACTGTACAACAAAATATTTGCTTTACTCAAAAGTCCCTATTTCTCAAATTTTAAATAATTCGAAATTAAATTTCTGTTAAAGTAATATGATCTCAAAATTGATTAACCGCGAAAACCGTCGATTTTGTTCGATCAAAAGCGTTTATTCATTAAGATTTCAATGATTATTTCGTTGTTCTCGAAACTGTCTTATCGCCATAGCAGAACATTCTGAAACATTTTATCTTTTTACGTCGCGTGCAATGATTGTCGGCAATTACGAGCAACTAGACGGAAGGAAACCTTTCTGAGACAAATTTCCGGAAAATTTTCAAGTTTTCCACGTGTTCTTCCAAAGCTACGGCGACGCACCCCTTTTTTTGTTTTTTTCTTTTTAATTACACGCCAATCGAACGGAAATCGACGAACGTTTGTTATACTCTCGAGAAAATTGTAACGTGACACTGTGTTCGAAAGTTCTTTGGTTTTTCCTCCAATACTATTTTACTAGTGTAAATTAATTAATCGGATTTATCCCTTAGACTTAATTACCGACACCGTTCGCGATACCTAATTACAATGCTATTGATGTATTGAGTCCCACGCCATGCAAACATGTTTCTATGTACATATTTTTATTTGAGTATTTAGTCAGAACACCTCGAAGTTATTCATTATTATTTATTATGTTTTGTTTCACGTCATTTAGAACGATTGTATTGTTAGGTCGTGTGATATGAAACGTTGGATTCCGTAAAAGAGAATGAATACCATTTTACATAAACTCGCAATTTCATGACAGAAAAGTACCACGAAATGGTGCTTATGGCACATTAATTTAAAGCTCAAAGCCTGCTGAAAGTAACAGTATAAATGTCCGCTTAATACTCTTAGCATAGGCAAAGTTATAATTTAATAAAGCAGAACTAAATTTTTGAATACCAAATAGCTCATTTCGAGAGCCATCAACTCTAACGCAAATTCGTGACTGAAAAGTATCTCAAAGTGGTGTTTATGTATATAAATTTAAAGCTTAAACTCAGCTGAAAATAACTATGTAAATGTGCAATCAATATTGTTGGTAAAAGCAAAGTTATAAATTAGCGAGGTAGAATTTAAATTCTTGAATACTGAATAGCCCATTTCGAAACTATCGTTCTAATTTATGACTGAACAGTAACGCCAAATGGCACTTGGAATATATAAATTTACAGCTTAAGATTTATTAAAAATAACTGGATGATAGATATTGTTACTGTAAACAAAGTTAAAAGTTAAATAACTGGAGCTATTAGTGCTTTCAAAGTTGAAAACTTAATTCGTTTTCACGACATAAAAGTATCATAAAATATCACTTTTAGCATATCAATTGAAAGCTTCACAAAAATAACTGTAATTCAGTAATATTTCTATCGTGAGTAAATTAGCAATCGAGGAAGGAAAGTACTAGTTTATACGTCAAAACTGATGATTTTGAAAAATAAAATATTTGACGTCATTTCATGACATAAAAGTATCATAAAATACCACTTACAATATACCAATTTAAAGCTTAAAGATTAAAGAAGAATATATAAATAGTTTCTTGATATTTTTAACTTCGAGTTCTTGAAAGATATGCAGATATTTATTTAAGAATGCTTTGACGAATAAATTGTGTATTTAAATTAAAAACGATTTTCATTCATTCTTAAATTATCCAACATCTCATATCACACGATCTGAATACTACACTCTCTTTCTCTCTCGCTTTCATTCCGTACAGCCATGCTACTGGAAAAATAGAGTAAGTTACGATAGTTAAATTAAGATCCATTTGTCTTTTGTGCGATTCGAAGATCAATGACTGTACTTCTGTCTTGTTTCAATTCACGCTTCATCATCATGGTTTCTAATCGTTTGCATGATCGTAATTTATTAATATAACATGATACGATCGCTAATAATTACGTGTGTGTCCCGCGTATGTTTCCTCGTTAATACTGTTAACTTTACATTCGTTGTAAGATTGTATAACTGCCTTGTCTCTTAGAAGCTCTGAAATTGTTTCCGGTTAGAAACACCTTTGCAAAATTCGTAATTTTTCAAATAAAATTAACGTTTCGTTTAGTTATCCTTTTGAAAATTTCAAACATTACGTAATAATAGTTAATTTTCCAAATTGCTATTCAGAAAATTATTCAATTTTACAATATTTACACATTGTAATTGACAAATTACTAATTCCTATATTTAGTTAATAATTTTGCAATAAATCACTAACTATTAAATTGCAAGGGGTAAATGAATCATTTTTAAATTGGAATGAGCAAGTTAATTATTTGGAATAAAATAATTTTGAAATTACAATAAACAAATTACTAATTTTAAATTACAGTTATCAAATTATTAATTTTGTTTATTAATTAACAAATTATTGATCTCAAAATTAGAATTTACAAATGATTTGAAAATTACAATATACAAATTATTAATTTTAAAATTAAAACTTGCAAATTACTAATATTGTAATTTCTTAATTTTAAAATTGAAGTTAGCTGCTAATTCTCAAACTGCAATTGGCAAACGATGCTGTTTAATATTTATTTAATTAAAAACTTTTTAATTTCGAATTTTTCGAATAATCAACTGATTTAAATAAACAATTTCGAGAAGATTAAGTAGATTACAATGACTTGTATAATCGCGGTATAATTATGAAATATAAACTTCCGTTCGTTTGTGAAAAAGTATTCAAAGGCGGAGGAATTCTTGTCGGAGTTAAAGTTTCTTTTATCAAGTAGCTAATTACGTTTGAGGAGTTCTCCACGTTTACCGGAAACTGCGCCATTATCTTCGTCGATTATTCACAAAAGCCACTTCAACGAATGACAGTTCCGAAGATCCTGTCGAGCCTCCTCAACTATTGAATACTTCTTTTACATTTGTATTTCCACCGAAAGATTTTCATGGGTTAGAGCACGTAAACAGAAACTTTTATTTTTATCAATCATCTTCACTTTTATTATAAAATCGCGTCATTTAAAAAATTAAATCCTTTTTTAAAATATGCTATACTACACCGGAATTGCAATATAAATAATTTAAAAATCAATAAAATTATTTAATAAATTTTAAAATATTAACATTCATTGTATTAATTAAAAAAAAAATACAATTTTAATTAAATGATTCATGTTGCTAGATCTATTTAAATAATAGTTTAATGATTTAATTGCAAGAAGGAGGAAAGTGTACCTGCAAGTTGTTCAATCGAAGAACTTAAACGAAACGTTTCTCAAAGAGCAGATTCTGATCAGGGTACAGTCATTGAAATACTTCTGTATGGTCGGAAAACTCAAGTGGCAAGCAGGGTATGCTTTATCGCGCGATCAGACACCTTTCTCGCACCTCAATTCAAAATCATTCATCAGAAGATCCTTCAAGAACTCAGATTCGTGTCTGTACGGAAAGCAGGGGTTGTCCAACTTGGCAGTTTTTTTTTGTCTATTATCGTTCTTACCCCTTCAATTCCTGCTTACTTTCTATTTCCACCTTGTAATTGATTAAACATGCTACATTCTCGCAAAAATAAATGTGTAGACGATTTAGTATACATTTATAATAGTTGGAAAATAATTGAAAAGGAGTTAAAGACAATTAAAATTATGTGAAAAGTAATTGATAGTAATAAGAAATAATTGAAAGGAATTGACAGTAACTGAAAGCAATTCAAGAATAATTGATAACGATGGGAAATGAGAAGCAACTGAGAATAATTTAAAACAATGGGAAGAATTGAAATCAATTAAAGAAAAATTATTAATAGTGGGAGGTAATTGACGGAAATTGGAGAATAATTGTTAACAGTGGGAAATAAAGCAATTGAAAAGTGATATTTAATAATGGAAAATAATTTTTAAAAAAATTGAAGCATAATTGTTAACAACGAGAAATGATTGAAAGAAATAGAAGAATATTATTAACGATGGGAAATAATTTAAACCAACTAAGACGTAATTGTTAATATTGGGAAATAATTGAATATAATTGAAAGAAATTAAAAAATATTCAATAGTAACTGAAAATAATTGAAAAAGACTGTGAATCTTCGAACGTAATTGAAAGATAATTTACAGGAATTGATAACTAGAAAAAATTGAACTAGTTTTGAAAAAACTAGTCTGAATTAAATCAAGTTGAATCGTATTGTTCCAACTTGAAATGAACCAAATTGAATCGAATTGATTGGAATTGATTCGAAAATAACTGAACTAAATCAAATTAAATCGAATTGAAATAAGAAGAATTGACTTGAATCAAACTAAATTGAATTAAATAGAACCGGATTGATTTGAACCAAATGGGACAGAATCGTGCAGACTTGAATCCAATGAAACCAACTTGAATCTAATGAGACTAAGTTGAATCATTTGAATCCAATTAAACCTATTTGAATTACTTGAATCTAATGGAACTAACTTGAATTATTCGAAGCCGATTAAAGCAACTTGAATTATTTGAATCCAATTAAACCGACTTGAAGCATACCTAACACGAAATAGTTGTATTCACATTCCCTTTTCCCCGTTTGCACCCGAATTAATTACAGGAACGTTAATCATCACAGGGAGAAAATTACAACTTCCTATAAATGAACCTGCATTTATTACGCGTTTCACCTTCGTTTACCAATCAATCAATCGATCAATCCGTGAAAACATTGGACACCCCTGTCTCGAGTTTCTTATTTGGCAGTTATATAAAGACCGTATCAGTTCCACGAGTGACCCTTCACACGTGCGTGATAACGTTCACGATTCGATTGTAATCCCCGCACACAAAGCAGTTATCATTACCCTTATCATTATCATTATCATTATTATTATTATTCATTATTATTATTCATTTCTCATTAACACAAGTATGTATAATAATCATATCGTTAATAGTATCATTCAATTACCCCTATCGTTAGTTATTCATTAATAATATTACGATTATTATTGTTGTTGCTGTTGTCGTTATTATTATTATTACTATTATTGTTGTTCTTTCTCTCGTTCATTCGTGTCTCGTTTGTTTTCATTTTCTTCTAAATAACGTTAGTTGAAAAGGCCGCGACAACGTTCTCCCGAAGAATGTACAGCACCGTTTCTCGAATTCCCGAAGATAAAGGAAAAACGAAAGAAAGAAATGTAAATGCGCGCGCGCGTCAACGATGATTAAACGACGAACATCGATTTATCTATCACGGAGAGAAAGGTGACAGCGGTCGATTAATTAGGTTAACAGAGAGGGTAACCGAAGAAAGTGAACGCACAACGTGGCCGTGTATTGTCAACAGTATGTCGAGGCGTCTCTGTCCTCCTCCCGTGACACATGTGTGTATACATCATCCCTAGTCCTTCCTCGTTATTTCATCCCTAGTCCCTTCGTCGTCGACCCTTTTGTCCCGGGAATACTTTGATTCGACTTTTATCTTTTCTTTTTTTGCAGATCGAACTGATTCGATAGAGTCCAAAGAACCGAAACGGAACATCCTCTTTCCTCTTCAGCTTCCTGCTGCTCTTCATTGTCCTAGCTTCTCGTACTCCTCCACCTCTTCGTCGACGCTCAACCGGAAGCACCGTGCACTCTGTCCGCGTCCAATTTCTCCAGGAAGAAGAAAACGGGAGAACAGAGAAGGGAGAGCGAGAAGAGGGGAGATATTATAAAGCGAGGAAGATGTCTGTTGTCTTCGTCAGGCTCTCCCGTAGCAGCCTCCTCGAGATCCACGTGTCGTCGTTTCTACGGGGACACACAGAGAAGCATGGGTCAGTTATGTACATTTACATTCTTCAACGTTTCGCGCGATTTTAGTATACAGGGTGTCAAAAACATACGGTAATTTATTTACAATCTCCTGATGTCCAATGATATTTTCATCGATGACCTTGACATATTAACTGCATATGTCTTTCACGAACTACATTCGTATTTTTAATTGTAAACAATAAAACGTTTCTTTTTAAACAATTAATATATTTGTAAAATCTGCTAAATATTTACGTTAATACGTCACATTCCTATACAGTTTGTTTACACACTATGAATTAGTATTTAACCCCTTGCACTACAATATCGTGTTACACTCGTGACCCACTACAGTTGGAAGGTGAAAAACCAGATCCATATTTTCACTACATTTGAGTTTTTGGTTCAATTCTAATTATAATCTGTATAATCAAGGATCGCTGAAGGCAAAATGTACTTAACATTTTAATTTTCTTTAGTTGTCTGAACGTTGTAGCAATAGTTAGCTAGCTGTGAATGGCGCGTCTAAAAAATTGTAGGTTAAGGGGTTAATATCAGCCATAATTTTCAGCCGAAAATGCAGATTAATAGAACCGAAGGGTTTTGGCATATTTTTGTAATGCATATAAGAAGAAGATGCTAAAAGTAAATATCGAAAAGTATTAAGCCGATCAGAATGCTAAAATATAAAAGTATTTTAGAAGCGGTTGACCTTTCGAACTTAATCGGATCAGTGTGTCCTGTGTACTACATAAATATTGAATAGTTTTTTCTCAACACCCTGTATTTTTGAAACGTTTCATCGGCCATCGCTAAGGGTGAGTCGGTAGTTTTGCTTCGTATTACGGTCGACATTTGAATGACCCACCCTAACCATAGCGCGTTTCTGCCGGGTCTGGCCTCGTTTCCGCCACTGAATTAACCGGCGAGATTGTTGAATACGTGAATTCGCGCACGTAAACAAATGGCCGGCCGGCTATGGCTCGTGAAACGGTGAAATTACGTTGCGGACGTTCCTTTTTTAAATGACAGCTAGCTGGATGGATAGAGTAGGTGTTCGGCAGCGTTTAAATGACGCGGCGGATTACGTGCATGAGTATTAATGCCGTTGCTTAATGCGACTAGCGTATCTTGCATGAAGGTTGCTTTTTTTTAGAATTTTATCAGGTCATCCGGTGAATAATGGCATGTCCGTATGTAACTATGTCAGGATAATCAAATCTGTGATTTGACGGATTTGTTAAATCATCCAAATTCAGTTAGTAAGTTTATTCATAATACCAGTAAATAAGTTTTCTATCTAACTCCATTCTATTTAATAGAATTCAATTTATTCTCTTCCATAATATTCGATAAAATTATAATTTATATTTTGTTAATTTTATTATTATTTGTATTTTGTAAGATCAGACGTTTAGTTAACTACATGAAACTTGGGCACACCCGATTCAAGTCAGATCAAACCATGATCAAACCTATCCTAAGTCAGATTGATCTTTAATCAGATCTAATCCAAGTTAGATTAAACCTAGATATCACCTAATTCCATTCAGATTAAACCTTCATTAGACACAATACAATTCAGATTAAGCCTTGATCAGATCCAACCACGCTCAGATTAAGCCTTGATTAGACATAAATCAATTCAGATTAAGCTTTGATCAGATCTAACCAAAGTCAAATCAATCATTAATCAGATCTAATCCAAGTCAGATTAAAAGCCTTGATCCGACCTAACCCCATTTAGATGAAACATTGATTAGACATAATTCAATTGAGATTACATCTTGATCAAATCTAACTCAAGTTACGTCAATCCTTAATTTGATATAACCCAAGATACATCAAATTTTAATTAGATCTAACCTAAGTCACATCAAATTTTAATCAGATCTACCCCAACTTAGATGAAACCTTAATCTGACCTAACCCAAATTAGATTAAAGCTTAATTAGACTTAACCTAATTCAAATCTAACTGTAGCTGGGTCTAACCCAGTCTAAATTTAACAAAGCCCAGACTTAACCTAAGTTTGACACAATCCAAATTAGAAGTGGATTAAATCGTAGGTTACAGGCCTGCATAAAGTTATATTACATTATAAATAAAATCTGAATGTTTGGTTAGTTTATATAGAGATGTTAAACGGTGTTAGATTAAGGGATCTAACTTAAGGGATAAAAAACTGATAGGAATTTTTACGGAGGACAAATTAATTATGTTACAACAATAATCAGACGATGTAAAGTGAAAGAAACGTAACGACGTTCACATGCAAATTCGCGTGGAATTTTCGAAAATTCAATTAAGTTGCGTCCACAATTTCCATCGGTGTCTATTATTCCCGGAAAATTGTATACCAGTCCAAGGAAATTATACACGTGACAACGGAAACGAGGTGAACTCGTTATGTAAAACGAATTAACATTTCCATACTGTATTAATTTCGTTTCCTGCGTGTTTCTCGTGTTTTGTTAAAAGTAACGTTACATCCGAACAACGTTCACGGCGAGTGCCATCGTTCATTACAAATTAATGGATATGACTGTTTGCTTGGTTTTCATCAATACCACTCGTTTCAAACGAATAAATCTATTATTTCGTTCAATTTGAACGAATAATTTCGAGGTTTGCCGATGTGTAACTTGTGTGTGAAAGTGGTCGACTTACCTTTGGCATTTTTTGTGCATTTTTTCGGTGACTTGACCGGGGCAGTCTATTTATTGGACGATTATGTGTGGCGCACGATACAATATGACTATCGTGGCCAGAACCGTGAACAACGTGAACGTGTACAAGCAAAGCCTGCAATTAAAAACAAAACGAAATTTGTAAGTCATTTTCTGTACATTGTCCTTTGTTTCATTTTTTATAACATGCATAGCTAATGTAATAAAAATGCAATGATCACGATGAAATTATGACTTTTTCTGTGGAATACAAATTACGTTCAATAATTTAAATTATAAATAACCCTTTATAAGTGACAATTTTGCTGACATCAATTTTTTATTATGATAGCATGCTAGGCCCAATGGACAAGTTTTCAAACTTACAAACTTTAAAATTTGCAAATTTGCAACCTTTTAAATTAAAGAAGTTAGTAAATTGAATTTAATTTCAAATTAAAAAAGGTTTTCTTCGTATATTCGTTATTATTTAAAGAAGACATTGAATACTCAAAAGTAAAATTATTAGTTTCATCGTAGTGACAAATATTTTGCGAGCAAATTTTTTCTTAATTTTTCATCCAGAGGATATATAGATATATACAGTGTCTCAATAAAATATATTCACATTTTGCTATCATGCAATTTAATAAATAAGATGAGCACAGAATAATTGATTATCTTAAAATCATTGTAATATTTGATAATAATATTTGAAGTGTGCATACAATTTATTAGGACACCCTGTATATATCGTCTGTATATTGTCTATTTTCTACGATCTTATAAAAGGTTGATAATAAATAAACATAATGATCAAAAGTTCAAGTTTTCAATGACAATGAGTAATAAAGTTGCGAAGCATCAAATAAAACTTAAGGAGGATTAAAATATACCCAACCTGTCCACTACCATGGCGGCATATTTCCAATCGCTAATTACTTCGTCGTTCTCGTCCGCTTTTTTCATACGATCCGTAATGAATCGTAATTCTTTAAGAATTGTGTGTAATTCCTCCTGCATCCCGCTAAGAGGTAACGACGCCGACGTATCTTCGACCGTCGCTGGCCTCCCAGTGGACAACGGTGTACCGTACGCCGACCTATAGTTAAATTATTACAATCAATTATCGAAAATCAATTATTCGTTATTTTTGATGGACCGTTGACCCTTTCGTTGCTCCACTTCGATACAGCGAGGTCGTAAAATACGATCTCGCTAAATACGAGACTCGTATAGCCAGTTTTGTGGAAAATTGCCTGACGTATAATTAGCATTTACATTTATGTGAAAACATAAAATTTTTAATAATCCGGTTAAATCGCTGGGTTAAAATCAACTGTAATTTTACTTTTCGTTTCATTTTTCGTTTTATTGTTCTGATTGGTAATTTGTGTCACTACGCATACTGTATGGACGCCATTTTGAATTTGTAATGACACTAATTTTGAAATACGAATTTGTATTAAATATTGTTAAACTACATTCGTATCTGTATTTTTATTTGAGGACATTTAACATTAATGATAATTCTGATTTTTAATATTCAATTGAATTATGGTTACTCTTTGCAACTCCAAGTTTGCGAAATAGGTTTCTAAAATATATTTACAGTGACACCATACTTATGAAACTATACGATATAAAATTTATCTTATTTTTAAAAATTTTAAAACTACATAAACTTCATTACGAGAGTAAACTTTTTGAAATTCTATAAAATAATTTTAGTAATAATAGCTAAAAAAGATTGCGAAATTACAAGTAAAAAGTTTAAGAAACACAACGTAAAGTTTATTACGAGTAATATCAGTAATAAAGTTATAAGTTAATTCGAATTGATTTTTCTCGTGAAAAGAAGCTTTCATTGAACCGCGAGGATTCGCAAGTTCATTGTTGACAGATTAAAATGTTCTCAGTTTTCATAATAGAAAGTTCTTACGAGAGAAATAACAGGATCTCGAAGAAGACCAAGAGAAACCTTAGTTGTTAAGAGAATAAAAGAAAAGTTTACCTTATATATCCGGAAGGAGGATTTCCCGCACTGTTTCTGTGACGAAAGTCATCGTCGATGTCTAAAACATTCGCGAGCAAACTCTTGCTACTTCTTTCTTGTAGCTCCATATCCTTCATCCGGTTGCCCATGAGAATATTCTTCTTCGTGATCTTTTTGCCTGGACGACTCATGCACAGCAAACACGGCAGCCAGTTTAAAAACAACGTTTTTATCTGTGTGAAATTGATAATAAAGTTTCAATTGATCACGTTCGTCTTACAACTCAACGTCAATTTGTTTCTTAATATCGACAAAATTTTTATTACGATTCAAAATAATATTCTCTCCATGTTTTGAAGACTCATGTTTAATTGTATTGTTAATTGAATATTAAGTTTTATCTTAATATGATTCATAAAACAATAATTATAACTTGTTATGATTAATAACTTAATAATTTTATGTCAATATGATTCATAACTTAATATCATTCTAATATAATAACTAGAATTTAATATGATTTAATAATACTTTCATGATTGAAATGATGGACGTACAATTAATATAATGTATTGAGATAATAAGTTAAATATGTACCTCAATATCAATTATTTTTTCTTGCTATTTAAAATAGTCTTTCCAATTACGAAATAATTCTATTTAATTGTATTACTAGTTAAATGTTAAAATTTAACTTAATAAGTTTAACTTAATTTGTTTTTTATGTCTGCGGAAATTTCTGAACTGAAATTAGAATTTTTAATGTCAAGACAGTTTATAATTATTCCACTAACTGAGTGTTGAATGTAGACGATATGTTTCATACTTTAATAGTTCTTATCAAAAGTGAGTGCTAACTTAATAATTATAATCAATATGCTTTTCATTATCAATTATCATCCTTTCACAATCAAAGCGCCAGATGTAACATTAACTTAATTTTTATTCGTAACATTAAGTTAAATATTAACTTAGGCTTCCCATAATATTAATTCAGTTCTTACATTATGTACACAATTTTCTCTCTGTCTAATTTTTGCATAATATATGTGTCTCAATAATTGGATTATGAATTGTGAAGTTAATTTAACGTGATTCTTAATTAAATAATTATAACCTAATGCGATTTCCAATACAATAATTTTAACCAAGTATGATTTTCAACTGAATAATTTTAACTCAA
Source organism: Megachile ligniseca (assembly GCA_945859555.1). NCBI lineage: Eukaryota > Metazoa > Arthropoda > Insecta > Hymenoptera > Megachilidae > Megachile > Megachile ligniseca. Next base: position 3,228,547 of record OX243778.1, read on the forward strand.
TGTGATTCTCAACTCAATAATTTTGACTCAATATTTTTTCCAATATTATTTATAATATATCTACAATTAAAATGACAAATGTATCACTAACTTAATTATGAGATGAAACATTAAGTTAAATATTGATCTTTTAATATTTATCTTTCTTATAATCAAACATAAAGCTTTGTACTCAGAAAATCTATGATTTATATGTATTATCAATAAAATTATGAGTTGTTGACGTTTTGTCTTAGTATGTTTCCCAACTTAATGCGTAACTTAACGTCCAATAAATTTCTTCCGATAAACATAAAATTTGTTCTATGTACGAAGGTTCAATGATTTAGGTATATCTCTAACTTTATACTAGTGTTAAAACGTAACGAACTAAGTTTTGACTTGAGTTAATTGAGTTTGTTCTTGTACAATGGATTAACGTTCCTTTACTCCGTTGTTGTACAATAATTCATACAAGATTGGATCTTTGTTTCCCCGAAGTTGCTTTCATCCGGAAATAATGGCAGGGCAGGAAACTATCGTGCGGAATTTTTCCTAGCCGTAGGATTCTCGTCTCTACTTGAAGCACGTTTCCCGTTGGTTTATGAAACTTCTAGTAACCAACGGCCAAGAGGAAGTGCTAACGCCTTGAAGGCACTTTAAACTTTCAGCAACTAAAGCACTGTCTTTAATGGCTGTAATGGCCACTGTGGATAAGGGCAGACTTTCATCCACGAAAACACCATCTATACTTTGCATACATCCGTCAAAATTCTGACAGGCATTAACAACACGTGTTTCATTTTCAAATCTTTTCTTAAATATATCAATTACCATTTAAAATTCGTGTTACGTTTCAATTACTTCTATTTTTTATTCAATCAATATGCTATTTGTATTTTCCAGTTGATTATTTTACTTTTATATTTCACTCGATTATTTTCAATTATTTCTTTTTCCTATTCTACTATTTTCTTTCTATGAAGTTATTTTCAATTGTTTTTATTTTTAATTCAATTACTTATAATTATTTTTTCTATAATCAATTATATTAAATTTCTTGTATTCTCTATTAAATTATATTCGATTATTGTTATTTCCTATTCAATTATTTTCAATTATTCTTATTTCCTTTTCAACTATTTTTATTCTTTATTCTTTTTAGTCCAGAGCCTCTTTTATCTTGACTACCCCGTACCAATCATAGTCATTATAAATAGTGTAAATAATTATTTATCTTACTAACAGTAAACAAGATGTTTTAAATATTTAATTAACTTACCCATTGTGGCATCACGTATCTGTCCGGTGACCTGTGATGAAAGTTTAGCACCATCACCGTCAGAACGACGCTGCTCGCCACCATGAACATGATGCAATTGAAGTATGACCCTGAAATCGGGGTGTTCCCGAAGATACCCCGAAGAAAAACACACAGAAAGGAGGCGATTAGTCACGGTAATGGGTCAAACTTACACTCGACTAGTTCTTAAGAATGAAAGATTGTACGTGGTTTCTTTCCTAATTATCCTGTCACTTCTTCACTGTTAACTTATCCCCTCAGCTGTTTTAACCTTCAGATAACCTTTCATTCTATCGAACTGTCTTCAACTTTATTTACCTCACACACACACACACACACACAGATAGAAATACAAAAAATTTAGTGGATCGAGAGCTTGTAACTTTTAAATCCCCAAGTTATATTTAATTAACATAAAGTAACAAATACCATTTTTTTTTCAAAATGTATTTTATTACATATTTATTAAAAATGTTAAATTCGCAGTTAGTACATTTTATTATAACAGTCGATTTTAGTGACAACTTTATGAAATTCTAAATTAACTGTAAAACTCTTGCTAACTCTGTTATAATAATTAAACTTCAAAGAAACCGTAACGTTATTGCAATTAAAACTAGTGTTAAAATATTGAGAATACCTGAAAATATCTATACCACCTAAAGAAATTAACCGAAAAGAATTTCACCCAGAAATTTATCTGAAGGAATAAAAATTTCAAAGGTGAATTTGTACCAAACAAACTCTCGATCCCAAGGCTGTCATTGTACGCAGAGAAACAAATCGCACACGATTCACACGATCGTTCTCGCATTTGTTCCATAATGACCCAAGGCCGAAGTTCTCGTTGATCCTTGACAGGATCGATCCTCGTTGCTCGAAGGATACACGGTCGAGGGAATAAAGAGAGTAAGAAAATTCAGGCAAGCGAAGAACGAAGTATAGTCGGTAACAAACATGCTCGAATACGAGAGACAGAAACTACTTTGTTAAGAGAACACGTGTGGGTATAAAACAAATAAGCGGTTTCGTAAAAACGTTTTAATTTAGGCGTCGGTACACCGCAAACGTCGAGGAAGCTTGTTACAGTGTTCCTTTAACGCGTTTGTGTGTTTGCTGTACCATCTGTATTCGGCTGGGTCGATTTTGGCTTTGAAAGTTTTATTGTTGTGTGAACATGGAAACGAGAGGTTTTTAACTAATTCTCTTCTTTTTAGACGCGGTTTGTTGTTAAAACATTTCCACCTATTTTTTAATGCTTGCTAGTGAAACGTTTGTATTTTCCTCTGATGAGAAATAGCGTTTGAAATATTCATGAATGCGACGAATAAAAATGTGAATGACAGGTGTTTTTCATTTAGGTTAGATATACAGATTAAAGTTTGAAAATGCGGAGAGTAGTGTTTGACTGATCTATTATGGACATTTTAGGTTTATTCTAGTTTTTTCTGCACGTTCTAGGAACTTTTGATGGAGTTTTAGTGATTCTCTTATTAAACTTTTGCTTCGAAGTTTGTAAGATATACAGTTTTCGAATTCGATGTTTTTAAATTTTGAAGTATCCATATTTCTAAATTTTGATATTTCTAAAATAACAAACTTTTAAGTTTGAGAATTTTTGTATTTTAAGCTTTAAAATTTTGAAGCTCCCTTTCTAAAGTTTGGTAATTCGATACATCCATATTTTAAATTCTATAATTTCTAAGATTCCAAATTGCTAATTCTTTAAATTTCTATATTATCAAATTTTTAAATCTACAAATTGTGAAATATTTACAGATCCAAATTCTCAAAATTAAAAGCTTTCAATTTCCTAAATTATGATATACTGAAAGTTTCAACTTCTTAAACATAAATTTCTAAATATTGGAATTCCTATGTTTTCAAATATCTAAATTCGCAATATTTTAAATTTTGAAATTTCTACGATCTTAAACTAAAGCTTCAAATTTCCAAGTTTCATACTTTTTAGGTTACTGAATTCCCAAACTCTAAAATTTACATTCTTTCGAATTTGTAACTTCCCAATATTCTAAATAAAGAATTTCTCAATTTCAAAATGTCTGAATCCCCAAATTTCTAGATTTCAAATTTCAAAGCTCTCCAATATCCAAGTTTCATCATTTTTATGTTACCAAATTCCCAAACTCTAAAATTTACATTCTTTCGAATTTGTAACTTCCCAATATTCTAAATAAAACATTTCTAAATTTCGAAATGTCTGAATCCTCAAATTTCAAGATTTTCAAATGTCAAAGCTCTCCAATTTCCAAGTTTCATCATTTTTATGTTACCAAATTCCCAAACTCTAAAATTTACATTCTTTCGAATTTGTAACTTCCCAATATTCTAAATAAAACATTTCTAAATTTCGAAATGTCTGAATCCTCAAATTTCAAGATTGTCAAATGTCAAAGCTCTCCAATTTCCAAGTCCTCAAATTCGTAATTTCCCCAACTTCCAACATTTGAAATTACAAAATCCAAATTCTTAGATTCTTCATAGTTCCTCCATTTCCTCTCATCTTTAATTTTACCCCAGATATTCCCTAGATACCCTCAGAATCAAATTATAATAGACCTCTTCGCTTAGCATTATCTAAAAGCAGCCATTCCACTGAAACGAATATAGAACGTACAATTAACAAAGCGTTTAAGGAACACTTCAATAACGTTTCCTCCAAAACCATTTGCGGCCGCGTGTACGATTATATTGGTCAATATTTTAGAAAGGAAACGTCTAACACACATTGGCATGCAGCTACGGAATGCAATTACTACGAGGATGCAGCAATGTTCTACGTTACAGAGAGTCTAACATTCGCTGAAAGATTCAAGCAGTTCTAATAATTTCGTTTGTTGCTGGTATGCGACAGACTTACTGGGAGATGTATCCTTGATCAAAAGATATTTCGTTGAAAATCATTATATTCGCACAGTTAATATTGTACAGGAAAGTGTGTTGTTATACTTAAATAACTTTGTGATTCATTTTTATAAAAATTCAACATGTGTTTAAACGAGCTTCACAAATTAACTCGGATATGTCCAACTTATTTTTTACAATTATATTGTTAATTTTGTACAAATTACAAAATTACATTTTTTCATGGACATATCTGTATTTTTTTATGCTCTCGTATAGTAACCTAAGGTCTAAAATATGTGATCGAAGGTTTAGGTTTATTTTTATTACTGCAATTCGAGATATTTTCGGTACTTTCGGTGGTTTAAGATTATTCGGAAAATGATGGTATTTCAGTTTCATTAAAAATCTTTGATAATGCAAATCCATTACTCATCGAGTCGCGATTGCAATTAAGATGAACGTATCGAGAGTGTTCAAAGAAAAAAGGGACGTTGAAGAACAGGCTTTTAAATCCTGGATTATTCATAAAGGATAAAAGCTAAACTGAATTGATCGGTGCATATGAGAAATATTCAAATTTATTTTGATTCTCAGTCGAATCTTAGGGTTCGTTTTTCATATATGGCTAAAATTATTGCTTGGGTGTTTCTTGGACAAAATTGACTTTCTGCGGTACATTGGTTTTTTACTTTAAATGAAAGTATAGTGATAGGAAACCTATCAATTTTACGATTTAATCAGAGTACGACATTTTGCGTTTACCGACATTTATCGATACGAAACAATGAAAACTCGACGTTTCACTTAAACGTTGCATACAAAATTATATTACAGATGATATACATGAAACAGAAAGGAATATTCGATTTATACAAATTATCGAAGGGAAAATTAAATTAAAAAAACAAACAGAAGCAACAATTAACATCGTTAGGATAATTAATTAAACTTCGATGTAGTACAAATAAGCTTCCATTCGATTCGATTAACCATCCATAATGTTTCGTTTGGCATCGCAAAAAAAGGGTATTTTTTGGCCTTCCTACCACCAGTACGGATTTGGTCGTTCCATTACACGGTCCAGTTAGCAATGCGCGTTTAATTAGCAGTTAACTACCAGTATTTGTGTCGCTTTCAACAAACACGGCACTGTGTGCCTGGCTCTTGTTCAAACACAAGCTTTGTTTAAAAAGTTTCCGAACATTTCACATTTTTCCACGAGAATTATGGAACGCGTTAACACGTTGACTGCCATGGGGGTAATTACATTTTTTCTCATTATTTTCAGATATAGAGACTTAGGGAACTGGAATAAACAAGCTGATTAAATATTCTTTATGTTGTAACAATATGAAAAAATTAGATACCGCTCGAAAATTTTCGTTCTAATTATTGGCGCAGTAATTAGGAGTTAATTTATTTATTCTTAAACATATTAATTTTTTAATTTCTCTTAATTTTTTCCTTTTCAGTTCTACATCTATAAATGTTTTGTAGTTGACAGATTTGATTTTTAATTATATTGTTTTCATGTCATATTGAAGCTCTTTAGCAATAATAATTAGGGAAATAATTATTGAAAAAGTGATTATTGAAAGTAATTATTATGAAGTAATTATTACAAATAATGATTAAATAGCAAATTATTGAAAATGCAACTGTCGAGAGGAATTATTTAAAAAATAAATGTTTAAGAAGTAATTATTAAAAATAATCGTTCAACAGAAAATTATTGAAAATAATTACTCAAAGATTAATTACTAAAAATATTTGGAACGATTAATAAATATTGAAAAAGTAATTACTAAAACTAATGATTAAACAGAAAATTATCGAAAATAATAATGAAAGAATAATTCAAAGTATAACCACTGACAATAATTATTATAAAAAGAAATTTTTAAGAAATAATTACTAAAAATCATTATTAAAAAAGAAATTATGAAAAAATAGCTATTGAGAAAGTAATTTGAGAGAATAATTAAGAGTCGTTAAAAAGGTGAAAGTAAAAAATAATTATTGAAAACAATCGTTGAAGAGGCAATAATTAATAATAAATATATACAAAGTAATTATGAAAATAATTGCTGAAACGAACTGTTCTCTGCACAATATTTTTTCCCTTTAATAACTTCATTTTTGGGGTATGATACTGAGATGTAATTAACATTTCAGTACATTTTCAGGGTAGATGGATAGATACGTTAAATACCGAGTCTAGGTTATACTCGAAATCTTGTTATGTAGGTCACCGCGAAACATTTATTACTTTCGGTGATACAGGTGTACATGAAATCGCTTTTCGCTTGGTTTGCGTTCGATAGCAATGTGCTTTTCCCTTTTTGCATTTCCACGATGCCAGACATCCGAACCATTCGTTCTCATATGATCGATTTTCGGAATTCCATTGATTCATCAGCTGCGAAGTTGTAATTTCAAGGAATATTCACAAAGTTACTGATATCTTTGAGAAAAAATTATTTTGAAGAATTACGAATATTTCGCTAATTATTTTCTCTAATGTAATCTATTATCACGTGTATATTAAGAACATATTTTTAAAAACATATTAAAATAAATTCAATTATTTTTCAAAAATACTTCTAATCATTGTAACTAATTTCGTCGTAAAATTTATAGAACAGAAAATACGAAAACATATAACATAATTTTTATTGTTATAGAAAAAACGTAATTACAGTGAAACCACAATATTTACTTATTAGACAATTTCTCCGGTACAAACTCCTCTTATTTACATTATAAATCTATATTAGAGTCTATAGTCACGCCTCTAGAGCCCATAACGCAGGAAAATATCGAGATTCTACCGAATTTTAAATAAAAAATTTCAATATTAACTATAAGCAAAAATCCCCACCCTCATTTAGGATTCCTTCATTAACATCTATATCAATAGTAAAATATTTGTAATAAAAAAGGGTGCAATACGAATGTAAAAATAAATAAAAGTATTGAACGAAAGATATACAAGGATATTTGCACAAATTCTAGCCCATATTTGCATTTTTTCCTGGCTTTTATCGATCATCGATTTCACGTACTGCAATATTCGTTTTACGATATTTTTTGTCAAATATCAATGATGTTCCTTATCGAGAAATTTTTGTGTCCTTTTTATGCTGGGGATTGATCTCAGCTTACGTAGTCTATTTTCATGAAATGATTTACAGAAAAACGGGAAACGTCAACGTGCAGATAGTGTACCTAACATGTAAACTTGGGAGTTTCATTGTTTTTCTTTTTCGTCGTTTCAGGAAAACAGAATATGCAATAAAGCATCGATTGTTTGAACGTCGGCTATCCAAACTATCGACTATTTCGACAACAATCGACGATCGATTGTTTCCTAACGCGGTCAGAAAGCTTCTACGTGAGATGCACTGGAACTATTTTTTAAACGTTTATTTAAACTCAATTTATTTAACCTGTAGCGGTATAAAACGAAGTCAATTACTGATGCATCGCAAGACAGGAACAAAGTAAAAAATGAATATGGAATTTTGATTAACTATTTTAGCGTAAAATATTAACCCTCGGTTAACGTAAGTGAGTTTTTCTTGACGTGAGAGACTTTTTCTTAACAAAAAAGAATTAACCTATTAAAGAAACAAAAATTACACGCGTTAAGAGTATTAATTTAATTCTGTTTTGAATAATCGTATATTACCAAATCTATCCATATACATAAATATTCTGTTTAACACAAAAAAATGTATCCATACGTATAAATATTCTTAATAAAAAGAATCTATCCATACGTATAACTATTTTGTTATTAGAACAAATCTATCTATACGCATAAATATTCTTTTGAAAAAAAAAATTCATCCGTACGCATAAATATGCTTTTTAATAAAAAGCTCTATTCATTCGCATAAATCTTCTTTTTTTAATAAAATAAGTCTATCCACGCGCATGAATACTCTTTTTGATAGAACGATCTGTCGACCCGTCTGAATACTGTTTTTAATCAAAAAATGCGTCCACACACAGAAATATTCTTTGTAATAAAAGAAATCTATCCACGTGCATAAATATTTTTCTAAATAAAAGAATATCGAATGTAAAATGGAGAAGATCCTAAAAAAGGTACGAATCCATTTACAGAGAGGAGAATATCGCCTTCTGTTGGGAAGATGGTTCGGAACGCGAGACAAAACAGCGGAAACGAAAGCACTGTACTTCCGGCTTAAGCTGCGAATGCTCACGGACCCGATGTTTCGTCAAACTTGCAACCATACTCCCGTAGAAGGTCTTCACGGAGTCAGGGATACGGAAACGGAAGCGAGACGACCATGGAAGAATAGTCTCGAGAAGAACGTGTTCTCTCTGACTTTTTATATTCAACCCTCTACCCTTATGCAGTCTACACGTTTAAATAAGACATTCCTACAGTTACCTCTATCTTCCACGAAACACCATAAAACTGACCCCAATGTTTCAGAGAAAATTTAAACCGTGTACTGTGAATTTTGACTGAGTTTGAGCACGGGGAACAATTATAGAACACTGAGAATATGTAGATATGTATATTATGCAATTGTTTATTAATTTTTAACGGGGGTGAGAAACTCCTTTCATTAATTTCTACATAAGAATTTAGGGACATTTCTTTAGATTTAAAAATTCTCCTAATCTTAAAAAAATTCATGCTAAAGCTAAATAAAATTTTAATACTTCGACAAATTTTGTATAAATTTTTAAATCTAGAGAAATTTCTTTATAACATTTTCTTTCTCTCTATATTGCAATTTTCTTCTTTCCTCTACTAAATTTTTGAAACAGTTGAATTTTCTTATTGTCAAGTGATAATAAAAAATGTATAACGTTCAAAAAAACATTTTCTTTTAAAATTTAAAAAATCAGTTAAGGTAACAAATAATTAAGTTAGAAAAATATGGTGTTGATAAAAAGTAGAACAATGTACAAATAGTTTAATCAGTTAATTGCGGGAGTGAATATACACGACAAAATAAAAAAATAAAAAATTACCATCGTCTAAAAAATTAGTAAATAAGATAAAATACAAATGTCATTTGGTGGTATGTTTCCTTTATATTACCAACAGAACAGCAATGTATTTTATGAAGAAAAATTAATTACTCTTTATGGTATATTGGATATTCCGCGTACAATATTTATTAATTAAATTTTTGCTAATTCAGTTGATCATTTTCTCCACTGCATCTGGTATTCCGCGAAGTGTTTTGTATATTTTACTGTATACGTTAAATATCTCCTCAAAAATAACATTTTTAAAAAACACCACACTCAAATCAACTGAACGTCTGAAAATGATTCGTTGTCTAATTTTTCTTATTTACAAGTTTTGTTATTTTTCAACAGTATATTTTTAATAATAATCACTTCAACAATATATTCTTAATTTTATATCAAATAAAAATGTCATCCTTTCTCGTACAATTTACAATAGAAGCATTTGACGAGCACATACGTTTTTGCTCGATTCTAATTCCACATACCGCGAAGGATTTTTAAAACTAAACTCCATTTTGAACTGGTTAAATGATTCCTGTACTAAAAGTCTCGTGAAAAGAATCTCTACCAAGTTAATCTCGTTTCACCGGTATTTTCAGATTCTTTAATACTTTGAGTGCCACGTCACCCACATAGCGACGCTTGCATGTTCATACGAATCTATCACATATATTGTTAAGAGTTTGTTCGTTTAAAATACTCGTGTTAACAATTTGAAACTGTAGCTATTAAATATAACAAAATATTGTGAAAATATTCGGTAAGATTTGTCAGAAACAAAATGACTACCTAGTTACATTATCAATCACTTAGGTATGGCAACGTGTTAAGTGTTTTAGATATTGATATTCAATGGCAGTCAACGTATTAACGTAATTATTCTATGGTAACCCGTATGTTATTGCGATCGAGGAGCCGTTGGAGGGTTTGCTTCGGTATTTCAGTAGCGTAACGCTCTCGACGACAGACATTTTGCAATCCGGTGGCCACGGATTCCGCATTATTGCGCTCGTAACGCGGTTTCCAGTCGCTTTACGATCATTTCCGCTACGCGTTATGATCTGTGTTCGGTTCACCGTCGAGATGCCATGAAATTGCTACGCTTTATTTCACTTCTACTGTACCGAAAATGGGTAAACCTCCTGATCGATGCGAATACGAATTGAATAATTTTTGTCCGCCGTATCCAAGAAACAATCCCATGAAGCGCATAGGTTATGAGATTAAAAGTTGTGCGTGTGCATATGTGTGTGGTACGTATATTAGAAATGAAACTTCTGTATTTGGTTTGGAGAGGAATTTAGGGAATTTGGAGATTTTGGAGTTTTGGAATTTTTGAATTTTGGGATTTTGGGAATTTGGAATAGTCGGATTTTTACATTTTTGAATTTCGAATTTTGAAATATTGGGATTTTGGAATTTTGAAAATTTGGAACTAGAATTTTGGAATTTTGGAATTTTGGAATTTTTTAATCTTGAATTTTAGAATATTGGGATTTTGGAATTTTGGAACTTTATATTTTTCAAATTTCGAATTTTGGAATATTGGGATTTTGTAATTTTGGAACTTTGTAATTCTGAAATTTTGAAATTTTGGAACTTTAGAATTCTGAATTGTTGAGATTATGAAACGTTCTCATTTTAGAATTTTGGAATTTTTGAAATTTCAGACAGGATTTCAGCATTAAGAAATTTTGCGAATTCAAATTCTGGTGATTTTTAAATCGTGCGATTTTAGATTCTGGGGATTTTGAAATTCAAGAATTAAGTGACCTGGTAATAAGAAGATTTGTGAATTGAGAATTTCAAAATTGGATAACTTTGAGCCTTAGAAATCCGAAAATCTGAAAATTTGAACATTTGTACTTTAGAAATTTGAGAATTTTGGTACATGAAAATTTTTTAATTTAGGAATTTGAGGATGTTGGGATTTGAAAATGTGGACAGTTGGGGATTTAAGCATCTGTGAATTTGGGGATTTGAAAATTTAGGAAATTGTAAATTTGGAGATTTGAGGATTTGTAAATTTAGGAACTTAGAAATTCAGGAATTGAAATATTTGAGAATTACAAAATTTCAAAATATAGAAATTTGAGAATGTAAAAGTTTGGTAATTTTGAAAATTAAAAAAATTAAGAAATTCGGACTATTGCATATTTGGGTACTTACAAAATTGGAAATTTAAAAACTTGAGAATTTAAAAACTTCAATTTTTCAAAGTTACAAAGTGTCAAATTTTGCAATTTTCAAATTCAAAAATTTCAAATTTGCACTCACTTTCTATGGTACAGAAGTTTCACTTGCAAACAAAAAGGAAACGTGGAAACAGTCTTACGGTCGATGACGCATCAGGTTTTCGCGACTCGACGAATACAATGGATCGTCGCTAATTAAACAAGTTTCCAGCAGCGGAGGTTAGGTAAGTAAAAACACTGGTTCGCAATTAGTCCCGTCCAATTTCGTCGCGGCGGTACGAGAGTGCGGTTAAACAGCGTTAAATAACGTTATTATTCCTTCACCGAGCGACGTCGTCGTCGGACAGGAAACGGTCCACGTACTTCCGCGGTTTCACGTTCACGGCGATATAATAAAGTAACTACGGCTGCAAGTTGAGCGGTGCCACTTCGTGTACACAGAAGTCGTGAGTGGAACTAATGAGAAGAAGTGGTTACAGGGAAACGTAGCAGCGACAGAAGAAGAAGAAAGGGATGCTGAATAAATGGCGATAGTGAGAGATGCATAATTGCCCAGATAGTGACGCTTCTTCATTCAATAAATATCCTTACTATACTCTCAATGCTGAACACCTATCGAACCCTTTGAATGCCGAATCTAACCGTACATCTCGTTCCATAAACTCGTCATTTTGTCCCGGAGCAATCAAAGGGTTAGGTGTTCCATGCACTACGTGATAGACTCTCATATACACAGAACCTGGAAACGTTAGAATGTATAGTAACTATATGTTTCAAGGCTAAATGCTAGAGACCGAAATTCCCTCATCATCCACAAATTAGTTTGTCAGCCTTGCACAGGGAGAAACGCAAACTGCCCGATAGAGTCGGAGAGCGACAGCGATAGTATTAGCGAGAAATAGAGCAACCAGTTCTCTCGTAAGCCTCTAAAGTGGCTTGCACAGGAAGTAAGATCGCAAACTGCCCGGTAGAGTATTCGGAAGATTTACAGCGACACGTATTAGCGAGAAATAGAGCAATCGGTTCGTTCGTAAGCTTCTAAGGTGACTCGTCTCTATTATTATCTGTCACAAGTGCGCTGAAAGTTCACGCAGCGTACTACAAGTATGATAATAGAAGAAAGTGTGCGGTCAGCCGAGAAAGAGATTAACCCTCGAGTGGTATTAGAGTTGCAATCTCGAGACTTTGTACGATGCTAACAGATTATCGGAATACCACGAGCGTATTACGAACTCTATCTTAAGCTTCCTACTTCCGTTCGATAATACCGCCGGTACAAAAGAATGTTTTAAGACTGCTTAACCGTCCGTGACCCCGTGGGATCCACTTAAATTGCTCTAACGATAAGAATCACTTGGCTGAAAGTTCTGGCTCCAACTTTCAAGAAAATTGATAGAAACGATTTTTAAAACGCGCGAACAGTGACACGTTATAATATGTTAATAATCTTGATATTTTTAGAAAAGTTTCGAGAGAACTCGAACAGAATTTTTTTCTCAGAATTATGGTACATTTCGTATTTGAAATACGCGGCAATTTTGTTTACGATCTTAAGAAGTTCCAATTTTGATTGATAAGTTTCGTTGGTCACAATTCACGTGTCTCATTTTTAAATCAATTCAACTACCACTTGAGAGTTAAAAGGCAGCTTCAGATACGAAAGGATAGAGCAAGAGTGAGGGAAAGAGAGAAAGATACGCGGTGCCGAAGATAAGAGATCATCTCTTTGCTTTAGAGCCTTTGGTGCAGCCTATCTACGTTTTCACATCAACCGATAGAGTATACATAATATACAGTGTACATAAATGTATAATTGTATACAGTATTGGCAGAAGCAAAGCTGAAAGCTTTGTGTCGACTTTGTTGTGCACGAGTGACGCTTTTCACCGACAATTTCACTGCGAGTTTAATATTAAAATCTGACACCAAAAAATCTACGCAAATGTTCATTTATTTTGTTATCGTTACTTTTCTATTTTTACTTCATACGCATTTTAACTGTAAATATTTGTACAAATAAATCAAGGTTCCTAATCGTTTTATAAGTTTCTTTGAATGACTTTCCATTGACCGCTTCTACTAAAACCTTCATCGTACAAATGCAGTACAAACACAACATTTTTTATTTAAACTCAATTCGATATCGCGCTTATAACAATTAGCGAACTAATTAAGTTTCGTAATCATTTTACTTCAGAAATTATTTGAATGTCTGATTTTCCATTGACCGAGTTTACTGAACGCTCCATTACAAAGTACACCGTCGTAGGATTATAAAATTTCTGTTTCAAACTGAATCCAATTTCAAGTTTAACGTACAGTCAGTAAACTATTAGGTTTGGTAATTGTTTTACTTTAAAAATTGCTCGAACGCCCGACTTTCCATTGACCAATTCCATTAGATTGTTCATTTCAAGGTACATTGAAGTGGGATTATAAAATTTCTGCTTGAAACGCAATTTAATTTCGTATTTAACATTAAATTAGTGAACTGTTAAGTTTCATAATTGTATTATTTCAGTAATTGCCAGAATGTCTGATTTTTATTGACCTGTACCATCGGATTTTGTATTATACAGAACAGCGTAATCGAGTTACAGCATTTTTTGTTGAAGGTTCGATGTAAAATCATATTCTCCATAAAATTAGTTAAGTATTAAGTTTATTAATCGTTCTACGTTAAAAATTGTTTGAATGTCTGACTTTACATTGACCGAATCCACTGAATCTTTTATTATAAATCTGTGGTACGATTACAAAATTTATGCTTGAAATTTAATTTACTTTTAAGTTTAACACAAAATTAATAAACTATTAAAATTCGACATTGTTTAACGTCAGGAACAGTTTGAATGTCCGACTTTACATTTACTGATTCTACTGAATTTTTTGTTTTAAATCTGATCACGAAATTCATCCTTGAAACTCAATTTAATTTCACGTCTATCACAAAATTAGCAAACTGTTAAAAAATTGAATAATTGTTTTACGTTGGGTTTGACTGTTCGATTTTACATTGACCAATTCTACTGATTTTTTTATTATAAAGCACACTGCAGTACGATTACAAAATTTCTGCTTATAACACAGCTTAATTGCATGTTCAACGTACAATTAGTTAACTATTAAATTTAATAATTGTTTTATATCAGAAATTGCTTTAATATCCGACCTATCATAAACTAATTCTTCTAAATTCTTCATTGTATGTATAATAACCTATTATAGAATTATAGCATTTTTCGTTTAAAATTCACGTTTAACATAAAACAGAGTTGTTAAGGTCTATAATTGATTTACTTCGTAAATTGCTTTAGCTGCAGGACATTCCATTGATTAAAACTGTTGAACTTTTCATTGCGCAGTAAAGTAAAATTTAAACATCTACTGTTCAAATTTATAACGTCACCTCACATTTAACATAAAGTTATTAAACCATCGTGGCTTTTAAAGCCTCTGTATTTTTATTTAAGACTTTTTAGTTCGGTCTTTAATAAATTTCTTTAAGCGTCCGACTTTTAATCGACCAATTTTACAGATTACTGAAACCTCTGAAAATTAGTTTTCGAGGATGATTCTGTCTCATACATATTCTATTATTACTTTATACAGTTGATACAATTTTCAAATTCTATCCTTAAATACTCTTTGTCACAGATATTTTCAAAGACTTTAATAATCGACGTTCACTTTTTTACCTCGATTCGATATGCCCGCGCGTTAATATGTATGAGATATGCAAAACTGTTCTCGATTGAAGCGTGTGGAAGGTTTTTGAAGCGTAGGTTGTCAAAGTTTCGTTTGTACCTCCGTCAGAGAAACTCTGAAAGGATTTTTCATAAACACGTGGCAATTTTTAGAGCCTCTATAAATGCCGTAGCTATCTTTATACTTCAGTATTACTGAAATTATAGTAAACTGAAAAATTAAATCACTGTGCGTTTAATAATTATTTGCGAGTTTAGCTCCGAAAATTTATTAACATCTTCGTTAATTATTTGCAGAGCACGTTTGATCCTGCAGGTTTATTAAAATTTGTTGGCGTCAAAGGAAAGTTTTAAACAACGTTACTGTCATATCGTGACAGACATTAATAATTTTAACATCTGGAGTTTCACTGCACAGCCGACGCGTGTACACAATTCGGTTTCCTGCAATACCGGAAGTTTCTTGGTCGTTTTCCTCGAACGCGTTCAAACTTACTGATCAAACGGGAACAGTTCAAACGCAGGTTATGAAACAGCCTTCACATAATTAATAAGCGGAGAAAGGGAATTTCCATTGGTAAAATATGGGAAACGTTTCGTCCACATGGTTATAACTCGTCAAAAGCTTTCGGATATTATTCGTAAAGTTTCCAAGTTTCAAGAACGTTTAATATAAACTGACGAACTTCTTCGACAAATTTTCCGGAAACTCTCTGCCCATTGTGTTAAGAAACAATACTTGTCACCTTACGAACGTTCCTTCCGTTTTGATTAATACTTCCTCTATTTATCGGGAAATTCAATGATAATGTATTGTTCCCTTGCCCTTCTCATACTTTCATTTTAATTAATTGAATGATTAATAATTTACGTTGTTACTGAAAAAAATATTTTATTTGTTACGTATTTATAAATAAAAACCTTTTTATACCGTTTGCAAATTTGATTCGTCTTTTTCTAGTACCTTGTTTTTATTAGAAATTCGATTTTTCATTATCATTTTTGTTATAAATTTGTTCTTGCGTAAGAAAAAGATAATGATAATTGCTTATTGTAGCGAATAATTCTACAAATTTTATTTTATGAATTGTATAATTTCTTTGCGAAGCGAACGAAAAATTATCTTTTATAAAGCTGCGCATGCGCACACGCGTCACAGTTTCGCGCGAAAGTTCAAACGCCAAAGTTACTATTAAAGGAAACATTAATTATTTGCATAAAAGAATATTGTTGCGTATATTATTAATTCTCCAAATAACTTACTTCTATGTTACAATATAAACTATGTAATTTAAAAAGAAAATTTGCAAGATTATATGAAAAAGTGTAATTTTTGATATCAATGATAATAAAAATTATTGTGACGAATAACTTCGAAAATAACTTTGGCATTGAATCAATTTTCCTTATAAATCGTACTATCATTTCAAATAAATTATATTCTTTAAATAATCATTATCATTTTTTTTTGGTCACATAATATTTATGAAATATTTAAAAAATTTTTCAAATATTCCTAATTTATCAGGCATTAATCGTGAATTAATAGATTCATTTAAATTATAAATTTTGCGTTTTCTGTCGCAATATTCTGGTAATATACATAATTATACCATTAATACTGAAAACTGTAGGAAGAACTTCAACCCATCGACAGTTCAATCACTCTGTTTCCAGTTAAATTAACGAACGCGTTAATCATTGAACGAACAAGACACAAAAACCGTCGATCGCAATCAGTACAACTCGCTTGATCGGACGGTTCGATTAAAAACTGTATAAATTTTAACAAATCGATCCCGGTGTTTCAATCAAGCAAGTGAAACGATTCACGGCACCCTCGGCAGATTAGATTTTAATAGAAACACACCCGGCCACGATAGAATGTACGTTTACATGCCGCGTTTCTACTATTTAACCATCTGCTGTTCCCTTTTTTTCCTTTCTGCTCCCGTTAATCCGTTTCTCATGCTCGAGCAATCATCCGTTCAGGAAACATCGATTCAATTCCAGGGATTACGATGTTAATTGAAGCACAATCGATCTCGCACGATTGATTACAGTCAGGAAATTGTTGGACACGTAAAAATGCAATTCTCTGGATATCTGATGCTATTTCTGTAGGAATTCTTGTAATTTACCGCGTTACCGCACAATTTACCTTTACCGATCGTGCATTTCTTCTTTTGTTTCTTGATTGACTGATGGTTTGCAAATTTTTCACTCGAAAATAAACTTAACTGAATTCGATTGAATTTTGTAAATGTTCCGATTCACTTGGGCGTTCCACCGATAGTTTCAATCAGAAGTCTTAATTAAAATGTAAATATGGTGGACTTAAGCCGAAATCTCGGCCAATGGAAAGTCAATACAGGGTTTCGAGTTTAATTATTAGGCTCACGATCGTGAATTTCACGAATCTAATTTCGCGTTATATTAAAGCACAGAAATTTTATTACCGAACGCTTAAGTTTACTGACTGTTGAATTACTACCTTTGTAATTACAACTTTACTTCTTCAAATGAATTTTAATTTTTATCGTACACGTAAGTACAGTTGTGAAAGAAGACTGTTTAAATATTTAGATAAGTGAAATAAAATTGTATAAACAATATTTTTATTATGTAAGAATCGCTATTAGAAGGACGCACTAAAGATTGTAGTATAGAAGTATGTTAAGGTTGAATTTGTATTTAACTGTAAAATATCTTGAATTTTATAAGAGAACCTTAAACCTCCAGAAACTTTAAGTGGCAAAAAGTTTTAAAATCATCAGATGCCTTAGAGAACCATAGAATCTCAAGGCAATTAGTTCTTTAAAAAAAATCCTAGATTCTGGAGACCCACAGGATCTCAAGAAATTCTAGTATTTCAAGATTTCCTGGTTCCTAGAGAACTTTAAAGTACTGAAAAATCGTAAGTACTAGGGAATTCACGAATTTCAAGAAATTTTAGGAAAACATAAATTTTCAAGAAATTCTAGGAAAACATAGACTTTTAAAAAATTCTACGAAACTTAATTAATAATTATTTAAATACTTCACAGATAATTAAGAAATTCTAGAATCCCAAGAAACTCTGGTTCTAGGTAATTCTAGAATCATATAAATTCTTAGGACCTAGGAAATCCCAGAGATTTAAGATTCTAGGTCCTAGGGAATTTTAGAACGTTCGAAAAGTTCTAGGGTATCCTAGGATCAGGACCTAAATTCTGGAAATGCTTAGAATGTAAAGATCCTAGCTTTTACAGAGTTGTAGAAATCTTAAGAAACCGTAGCCTAAAGAATTCGAGAGATCTCGATAAATCCTATGTCTTAAGGAATCCTAGAATCTCAAGAAATCCTAGTTTGTCGATAATCTTAAAATCTCAAGAAATTCTCCACAAGTCCTAAGTACCTAGAATCTTAAGTACCCAGAGAACATTAGAATCTCAAGAAATCCTCTCACGTCCTAGGGAATTTTAGAATCATATGAAAGTTCTGCGAAAACCCTAGAATTTCAACGAATCATACGTTCCAGGAAATTCTGAAATTTTAAGATACTCTGGTACCTAGAAAACCCTAGAATCCCAAGAAATCCTATGTGAGTCTTAGGGAGTCCCAGAATCTTAAGAAACTAGGGCAGTTAACCTCATGAGCGTGTCACGATGCAAGTATGTGTCTGTGATCGTTGTTGTAACTATAGTAAATCTAATCGCAGAGATAGGCAACAGCGACAGAGAGAAAGAGAGACAAACAGAGGAGAGCGAAAGAGATAGATAGGCAGAAAGATTTATAGGGAAGCACAGAGAGAAGTCGAACGCGATTCCACGGGAACTGCTCATTCCTCGTCTAACCGTTCGATCGACTTTCGATCCGACTTCATTACGCTCCTCGCTGTTCTTTTTTTTTTACACGGTTGTTGATTTGTTATGGTGATTTTTTGGGACCGATGATCGAAAGGAGGGATCGAAGAAGTTTCGACGGGTCGAATCGTGAGTGAACGCAGTTACCGTGCTTATAGGGACCTTGTCCTTACCTGATGCACTTTAATTAGTTAAAGTTTTCAAGTTTGAACTATGATCAACGATACAAATATTTTCATGTTTCACCATTAGTTGATTAAATGCTTAAATGCTTCAGTGATTAAATGATTAAACGATTAAACGATTAAATAATTCATTGATTAAATAATTCAATGATCGAATATGATTAAATGATTGAATGATCGAATGATTAAATGATTGAATGATTGAACGATTTAATGATTGAATGATGAGTTCATGAATGACTTGTTAAGTGATCAAAGAAACGATGTAATTGAATGATTAATTATAAATAATTAGCGAATTAATTGTTCAATGAATGATTGTAATTAATCGATGTAGTGTACAATTTTTATTTATTGATTAAATGAACCATTTTTAATAAATTATTAAACGAACAATCTTCATTAATCGATTAAACAGACAACTTCTAAGTTAAACGAATAATTTTCATTAATTGATTAAATGGACAATAAACACTTCTGAACTGACTGCAAAAGAATTGTTGAATGTTTTTAACGCAACGGCACACAAATTTCTCTAAAGTACATACATTTTATGTTAACATTTTTGTAATAATATTGTTACTTTAATAAGTTTATTTTAACAAGTTAACATTTTTATAATTTTATAAAATTATGTCATAGTATAGATTATTTACTGTTAATTACAAAGTGGAGACAATATTTCAATTAATTCTACTTCTTTAATTCTATAACCCTACAATTCGTTAACCCTACAACTTTTGTTTTATCAAGATTTTGATACAATATTAATTATATCAAGATAAAAATGTAAAATATCATTATATAAATATATACTTAACTGATATCACATACAATGTCTATAGAAAGATTATGTTTTCGAGTTAATGACAATTAATAATGAAAAGTATATTTTCTCTTTAATTTGTTAATTAGCTATCAATACTGGTGAAACATCAGAATATTTGTGACACAGTTCGTACATGAAAGCCTCAACTAGTTATGAGAAATCGGGAGAAGCCATAAGAATATGATAGACCATAACTAACGTGGACAAGCGTCGCCACCTTAAGGCCGATTTTTATTATCCATTCAGAAATGTAGAACGTCTATCGATTATTTAGTAGATGTATACGAAAGTAATAGTACCCATTTTTATATTAATAAATTTTTACTATTTTTATTATTAATTTTTACTATTTTTAATTTTTACTATTGCTCTATAATGTTGTTAATTAAAATATTACTTTCTAGTCTTATTAATTATGATAACATAACATAATTAATTACAACATTACTTTGTAACCTTGTTAGTTATAATAATATTATGACTTTATTAGCTTTTATTAGTCAAAATTATATTATAAACTATTATTAGTTATAGTAATATTCTAACATTATTAGCTATTACTACGTATAATAATATAATAATAATAGCTAATATTACCAGCTATTGTTAGTCATAATAATATTATAACATTATGAGCTACTATTATTTATAATAATATTGCAAAATACTAAATAATACCTATCATTTTTCAATTAACAATATCATTTTGTTCGGCATTGTTCCAATTTGTATCTAAAGAGACACAGAGTAACATTGACCCGACTAGAAAGTAATGAGTACATTTCTTTTTACATAAATTATTGATTGCATTGATATTCTTTTCATGTCAATTGGAAAAATAAAATGTAAGTGAGCAATCAAGAAGATTAGATATTTAAATTTGCGAACAGTAGTTGACATAAATAAATGATTGCAATCGATTGAAGATAAAAAATTTTAAATAACTTTAAACAAAATTATGAATTAATAATAATAAATGACTTTAAATGAAATTATAACATAATATTAATAATAAATTCATAATAATAATACAATAATAATTTAAAATATTATTATATAAATAATTCAAAATTATTTGCAAAACATACGATTAAAAATTAAAGGATTATAAAAAATACTGCTGAACCACCATTTCAATAAAAATGGTTAACATACAAATAAAACAAATTATTTCTTGAACGTCATGTATTCAAACCGTATAAAATTGCGTATTAATATTTTTAACAAAAATAACAAGAGGAAGACAATTTTAGCTCACCCCTCGTATCGCACTATAAAATTCTGTCGGGCTAATAAAGACTGGTGACCCAAAAACTGTCATAACTTTCGTATACACCATATAAATCGGCCTTTGTGCAGCGATTACACGTTCAGCAGACATTGCCTGTAGCACAACCACCTATTCTCTCCCAGTCTCGTTCATTCGCATCGCACGCAATCCTCGACATCGCGTTTACATTTTTGCACAGCCAAAATGCATCATCGTTAGCTTTCCTCTCGTTCCATTTGATTTTCGAGCTGGCGACACGAGGTACGTTGACCCCGTCGCAAAGGGTGGTCTCGAAGAAGAGAAAAGGAAGGAGATCCCTCGTGTCACTTCCATCAACGTAACTAGATAATAACGAGCTGACGTCTTTCAAAAATCTGCATCGACCCACTTTATCTTTATAGAAACATTTGAGTCTGCAGACACAACTTTACAGTGTCAGGTATCTAACAAGTATTATATAACTATTATGCATTTTGTATTTAAAGTTAATTTGATTCTTGGAGAAATATCTTAGTTACGTCAATGGTACCTTCTCGTTACCGTGTGCCCTTCTCTAGTTTTTACTGTACCGTTCATTTCGAATTTCTTAAAGATCAAACCCCTTAACATTTATGTATGAAGAGTGGAAGTATTAATTTAGGCTATGAGTGAAAAAATTAAATTTCTGAGGAACGTAATTTTTTATTTATTGAAATTTATTGATGGAGTAATTCTTGCAAACATTATGAGTAACTCTAACAATACTTATATTCATATTTATTAATGGTTTTGGAGATAACACTAACAACCTTCTATATTTCCATTCTTCAATTTTTGAGATTTTAATAAAATTACTTTTGAAATATTTATTTCAGAGATTACACAATAATTTAAGTGGCTTTTAGTTTTAATAAACTTTCAACAGCTTCAGCTGAAAAGTTTTGAAAATGTGAGTTTAATATTATCTTGGAATCATTAGTTGGAATTTATTAAAGGGTGAATGTAAAGAGGTTTGAAACTTTGACGTCTTGAAAGCTTTCTGGATCATTCCAAGCTCCCTAGGATAAAGGACTAACCCTTCTTCGGTTTTCAGAGAATATTTCAATTAATATATGAAATATTTTATTCTGTTTTTAATACAAACTAATTTACCTTGCAATTTTTGAAAGCCAGATAAGGTAACAGACGATTGCAATAATTTTTAAATATTGATATGTTCAGTGAGAAATTAACACCGTGGACATTTGTAGGTGATTGAAATAAATTAAAATAATGTTAGGTCCTATAGTAGATTTGCGTTATATCACCATTCACTGTATCTTCATGTGTTGTAAAGTTTCAAATTATAATATTAATAAAAAATAATTTTGTGTTACATCATTATGCGTTTTCAGCCTTGGGTTGTATAGCCTTTTATTATATCACCATTCGTTCCACAGCTCTGTGTTATTATTACATGTCCTGTATACTTTTACGGTTGGTTACCAGATACTATATAGTTATGCGTTTTATTACCATGTATTTTATCATTTTGCGTTTTATTATTCACGTATCATATAGTTTTGTGTTATATAGCCGCTCTATATTAAATATATTGTCATGTGATGAGGTTACGTTATTACTTGCAATTTTGCGTTGTTCAATCATGTATCGGACATTATTCAATTTCACATTATATCACATTAACCTTCATACTTTGATATATTTCATTCACCTTCAAATATCCACGGTTTTAATTTATCAACACATCTCAAAATCTAAAAATGTCACTATCTGTGAATAGCCACAATTTCCAAAAAATTTACAGTATTAAATTATTAAATTATTTTATAGCAATTAAATTATTTAATTCGTTTATAGTAATTTCCGAGCAACCCTATTATTAGTATTTAAAATTCATATAGCATGTATGTATACATGCTACGTATATGTATACTATAATATATGATATAGAATATTATAGTAGCGTACTGTAAAGTAGTATATGTATATCAGCGGTTCTCAATAACTGCTATATAAACATACATAAACATAAACATTTGAGCAATATACATTATAACAATTTCATTATCCAAAATTATTTTCAATATCGCAAAACAAATATAGAAAAATACTTGAGTCAGAACAAAATTTATATTTAAAAATGAAATTGTATTTATAAATAATCATACTGTTTGTTAATTGTATATCAATATTTGTATTAATCGCAATTTATAATTATTCTATTACACATAAAATTATTATTCGATTAGATACAATTATTTTGTCAGAAACAAATAAAAAATCTGCGATGATAATTTCATAAAAGTTAAGTTAATATCCGTTAAGTTTTCAAGCTCATCTGGTAAGTTGACAGACGGAAACAACACAGATCCCACCGTTTCGCATCTTATCAGACACGGTACAATATTTCCCTTGTTGGTACTAAAATTTTTCAATTCAACCAACGATGCTATGCATTTAATAAAAGTTTGAGAACCGCCAATATATATAATATAGTATATAAAATCATAGTAAATATATCTAATAATTTTACGCTATACTTTCCGATCACGATTAAAACAGTTATCTGAATATTTCGGAATAATTTAACAAATGAAACTTCTCATAGTACAGTAGAATTAGTGTTAAGGCATGCTCGAGTTTAAAGATTAAGTTATAGTTTTATAATCCCCATAACCCGAAGAAGGTTTAATAGCGACAGGAAGTAGGTAGGAGAAAAAAAAAAGTTGGAACTGGTACCTATAAGTGGCACCGCCTCGGAGGTTCGCGTCAACACATGGGCCACCAGCAGGGAAAACACCGTCTGTGACAAGAGGATGGTCACACCTGCAACAACGTACACACACGCACACACACGGCTGATTGGGTGGTTCCTGGATCGGCGTAGACGACGTGCACACGTGCATCGAACGTGCGACGAGGAAGGGTTAAATACAAAAAGGTGGGTCGAACACGTCCGTTCGGATCTGTGCCGGCAGAGAGATCCTCGAAAGAGCTTCTCGAAAGGCAGAGGAGAAGGAAAAAGGATCCTTTTGTTCAACATTTCGTGGCTGTTCGTTAGCTTTCAGAACCATAAGGACCAAAACATTACCATCCGATGCAAACCCTTTTTCTTCCTTTCTACCATCCCGCTTTCTCTATCCCTTTGTCTCCCTTTCCTCGCTTTTGGCCATCTTCTTTGTACCGTGGAGAATGAGGATGCCGTGTGTTTCAGGGATTGAAGGGACAACGATGATCTTAATCCTTGGACAACGGGTTATTCAGACCGGCTCTATCCGGAACAATCGCGGGGCAATTCTTACCTTCGGGTTTTAGGGTGTCCTAGGGTGGGTTTGGGGAAAAGTGCCACATTCTGGGACAATGATTTTGGGAGGCATCGGTACACTGGCGAGCATGGTATTTCTAGAGAAATGGCGACGTACGGTAAGAGGATTCCATCATTTGCTATAATATTAGAAAATTATTACCCTTATGGTCTGCACGAGAGATGGGGATTTTAGGAACTTTAGAGTACCTTAGATTTTTCTAGGGAAAATGACGATATAGGGAAATAATACTTTATCATTCACTATAATATTCGAAAATTGTCACCTTTATATGTGGTCTGAACTAGAGATGGGGATTTTTGGAACTTTAGAGTATCTAATTAGATTTCTCTAGGGAAATTGACGATATAGGGAAAGAAAATTTCTATTATGAGTGTATTATGAGTAAGTATTATCAGTGGTCCTCGAGTGGATTCTAGGGATTTTAAGGTACCGAATTAGATTTATTGTAATATCAGAAAATTATTTCACATTATGTCAAGATGGCGGAAGTGATGGCGATTTTAGAAATTCTAGGGAATCGAATTTAGACTTTTTTAGGGAAAACGGTGATACAGGGAAAAAGGACTCACTATAATTCACGAGAACTATTATAAACTATGATTAGTTTGCACAAGTAAGAGATTTTAGGGCATCTGGAGATTTTAATGGATTCTGAAACTCTGGAGAGCACAGGGTAAACTTTTGTAGAGAAAATACAAATATCAGTAAGCATTATATTATTCGAAAATTACCGAGGTCATAGCGAATGATAAAATCTTCATCACCGATATTGTACAAATCTTCATGATTCCCGTTATAATACTCGAAAATTACTATACATTATGCGTGGTAATCCTTCCCTAGAGAAAATGGCGAGGTAGGAAGGAAACGTCAGCACTCGAGAGTTAACACGAATTACCATTTTCCCTAGGGTACGTGAAAACTCTGGAGTATTATACGATAGAACGGTGGTGCGCCCATTTCTCTCATATTACAATTTTCCTTAGGGGAAAGTTACTATACATAGCGAATAGTAATTTCGAATATTACAACACGTGATAGTATACCCTTTTTTTCATATTATTATTTTTCTTAGAGAAATAATTTTCGAGTATTATAGCTAGTAATGGGTACACATGGAATAATATGTGCATATGTATATGTATATTGTATATGAATGCATAAGTGATTTAAATCATATTACAATTTACAAAAGTAACAGATCCGTTATTATATCATTTAGTATGTAATTTCTCATATATTCAAAGCATGATTGTCATTTTTGAAGTTATGAAGCAGGATATGATTTTATTACTGTAAAACATAAAAAAATATAAAAACTTGAAATTTTATATGATTATTAAAATGATTATTGGTATATATTATATACTGGAGCATATTATCAAAATTTTTTAAATTTTTAGACTGCACAGAAAATGTTAATATATTGCAGCTGAAAAAAGTTGAATAATAATTTGTCAATTTCTTCAGAATCGAAATAATCTCATTTCACGTATTCTAAAAAAAATAGTAATTTTAATCGCATCATACACTTTATACGTAGAATAAAACAATTCGTTGCACATATAGAAAATAATTTCTATACTCGTTGTCAATAATATAATTAGTAAATTGAAAATGATATTATAATAATATCAACAATATCTTTAATATTCAACAACAGGAAACAACTCAAGATCAATAAGTCTTTCATTTCAGTTAGTTTGTTTTCAAATTAATTTCACTTCACGTCGCAATGTTTTATTCGAGTTATGATAAAACAAATTTATTTCATGCTATTAAGTCGTGACGCATATAGGTTACGCTAAAATTACGATATCGGTGTAATTTACGTGTAATTAATGCAAATATAATAATGTGGTCTCGAGGTGGTTTACCCACCACTGATTATATCATAAATTGTGGCACTGTTCACTCCTTTATCGCCATTTTCTTTAAACAAGTAACTCTCCACTCTCCATTATTAAGGATCAAACTGTGAAACCTTCTTATTCCTATATCGCCATTATCTGTATACAAGTAATTCTCCATTATTACAGAACGAATTGTGTAGCGTTCTTATCCCCATATCGCCATTTTCCCTAGACAAGCTTACCGTGCTCGACACTGTACCCAATAGAATCACTTTCAACTTTTACTACACAATATAGTATAAAAATGTTTATACGTATAAAATGTACATAGTATAAAAATGTTTATACTAGTTTCTCAGCATAATCGATAAAAATGACTCAACAAACACATAGATATGTTTATCGTCGCAAATGGAGCAACGTCGTGCATGTCGTCTGCGCAGCAATGAAATAAAAATAAAAAAAAAAAATAGAATTATACAGAGATATAACGTCGTTCCATGAAATCCGTGACACTGAAAATGTTATTGCTTGCAGAATACTATATAAAACGTGGTGTAGAGGATTCGAGAACATACTGGCGACACTGGACAACCGTATCCGATCGTTTTCAGATTAAACTTTATCGGACACAGTCCGTTAACGTGTTCCCTCAATGTAATTCCGTTGCTCCATCATGGAATCTCGTCTGGATCAAAGAGGGAGATCGTGTCCCGATTAGATTCGCTGGCCATTCGCAAAAGAGTCGTGCATCTGAAAGCTGGCTCGTTTTGAAAAGACGCGAATTGCAAAAAGGAGGGACACTCTTCTTCCTCGTGAAATTTCGTTCGTCCTTTAGACTATTTTAATTGCCGTGTCCTTCCCAGATATTACCTCCTTTGTTCGATTCCAATTAATTCCACTTTTTCGTATTCTTTTCTACACGTGATTTTGGAAAATTAACTCAATTCTTGTTCAACATATCCTGGTCCTCTTCAAGTTATATAAAATATATGTGACGTTTCTTAATTGCATTCTGATCGGTCACTGAGTTTTATTTTTATTTAAACGAATTTAACGCGATTGTAAAATCACTTTATTCCGGATCCTCTTCAAGTATTTAATTTGCATATAATCTCACAAAAATGTAATATTTGTACAGTTATTACCATTTATTACGATTTATCCCTTAAAAATATGGAGTCAGTTTCAAATGCAAGATCATTTAAAACAAATGAAATAATTCAAATTAATATTACAATCGCGTCCCTTGTTCATAATATACAAACCCAAAAAATGATCACAATATAATAATAAAAAGAAGGAATAAAAATTTTGTGAATCTCGACTAAAAATTAAATCAAGCCAGTATCGAGCTTTAACCCTTTCATATTTTTTGCTCAGGGTGTATTCCCTTTTGTTTTGCGTCGATTAAATCTTTCATCAAAGATTTTATCATCCACATTTTTCGGCATCGATTACCTATCATTATTGACTGTTTGTGTAAACTCTTTGCTCGTCCAATTTCTATTACCAGTAGACTTCATAAAAGGGTTAATATCGACATAAAACACGATACCGATAGGATTTTTGTCGAAGACTATCAGTTTGCTGACAATTCAAACTCTTTTCCTCTTTTAGTTTCAGTACTGTGACGCGTATGTCGATAGAAGCCAGAAATTGGACATCTACTTGCCTAAACCATCGAAAGGAAACATTCTAGCAATTTCAAATCATCGTGCATGCGATTTCCTTTCTGTTATCGATGTCGATATCCGCTGGTTACGTCTTCAGGTATATTGACAAATTCAAACGTGTCTTTTAACAATGTTGCTTTTCATGTTGCTGTCGTATTCACTTCAAAGGTAGTAGTAATTGTTTTATGACCTCTTTTAGTCGCCTAAAGGAATCAGGTTTGATTATAACGATTTTAAACGTATTTAAAGTCATTTCAATTCGATTCAATTAAGTTTATAATAATTGGTATACGACTTTTGAGTTATAGGACTTGCATCATCAAGGATTTATGAACAACTGATGTTTCGATATTTTTTTATCTTATAGTCGTAAATTACTCCTTTGCACGCAGCCGCAAGTACGCTGAACGTTAAAATTTTGTGACGTATTTTTTCAAATTTTTACTTTCAAAGTATTCTTTCATCTCCAAAATTGTCACAAAGTAATGGAAAAAGACTTCAAGCTTTATTTTCATTTTTATTTACTTTTTAATTTTTCGTGCTTTTTGAGAAATTTCTTGTGAAACACTGTCCATATTTTGAGAGGTTCATCCAGAAATTATCTCTAGTAAATCGCGTAATAATTTCCTAATACATTCTGAGCGGTGTTTCGTGAATTTTGAAGAAAATTTTTCCGGAACTTTTCAAATTTCTCATGGTACATTTTACGAAATTTTATAGACTTTCACGACATATTATGTGATTATTCGTGACACTCTGATGGGAGGAATATTTCGCAGGGTATGAAACAATTTTTCGGGTATTTTTCATAATAATTCTAGTGGCATTTTTCACGATAAGTTCTGAGTGATCATTTACAACGATTTGCAAGGAACTTCTCGCAATAAATTACGACTGCTCTGAGGAACTTTCGCAACGCTTTCCAGACAATTTTCCCTAACGACTTTCCATGAATTCTTTGTGTAGTTTTCTGTGGTACTTTTCACAATATGTTCTGAGAAATCCATTGAAATTTTTCTAAAGGAGTTTTTTAAAGAGATTTTTGACTATTTTTTTACGATGAATTCTACAAAACTTTTCATGATATTTTAAAAACTTTTCCTCGTTTTCTGAAATAATTTTTGTTAAATACTATAAAAAATCTTTTATATCAAAATACTATAAATACTATATAACTATATAAATACTATGAAAATCCTTCACGACCATTTTCAAAGAATTTACTTAACAAAACTTGTGTAATTTATCACAGTGCATTTCCTAAACTCATCTGGGAATCTTCAAGAATTTTTACGTTGAGCTCTGTATATTTCTTAATGTACCGACAAGTCTCTAGTGGTTCTTTAAAAAAACTATTCTAACAAATCTTTGCAATGTCTTCTATCAAATATTCCTTGACAATTTTCCCGGAATTTTCGAGAATCCCTTACATTATACATAGGATACTTTTCATGACATATTCTAAGAAACCTCTCGCGACCCATTTCAGAGTATTTTCATAAGACACTTTAAAGTAATTTTTCAAGATATTTCCTGAGGTTATTTCACAATGCTTTCCATGAAAATTTTCTCAACAATTTCCCACGAATTTTCTACAATTCTTCGTTTCGTTTTCTAAAATATTTTTCACTATATATTTCAAGAAATTTCTTCCGATGTTATTTTTTATAACAAAATTTTTTAAAATATGTTTTTGCACTTTATGCCAATTAATTTCTCGACCTATCATATCATGTCAACTTTTTAAAAATATTGTTCATAATAATATATGAAACTTCTTTTGCTAATTTTAATTTACTTCGTGGTCTAAAATATTGTGTCAATTTTTTCTAAATATTGACCATAATATTACCTGGAATATTCTTTGCAATTTTTTTACTAACCCCTTCGTCGATAATATCGTATCAATTTAAAAAAAATTTTGCTCACAATAATATATGAAATTTCTTTTGAAATTTTTAATTAACCCACCGACGTATAATGTATCGACAATTTTTTGAAAATATGGTCCATAACACTACCTATAATATCTTTCGCAATTTTCAATTAGTCCCTTGACCGACAATATTGTATCAATTTAAAAAAAATATTATTTTCAATACTACCTGGAACATACCTTGCAATTTTTATTAATCCCTTGACCTATAATATCCTACTAATTTAAAAAAATATTGTTCATAATAATAAATGAAATTTCTTCTGCAATTTTTAATTAACTCATTGACCTACAATATCGTGTCAATTTTTAGAAAATATTGTTCATAATAATATCCTTTGCAATTTTTAATTATCCCCTTGACCTACAATATCGAGTCACGTATATGAACTTTTTAGTCTACTTAAATTTTACGTACAATTTCAATATAGCAAAATTAATCCACCGTAATTTGTGCAGTTAATGACAATTCTAGATCACAGAAGCACAAATGACGTGCTTCAATTAACATTTTAAATCACAGAATTTCGTTGAGCTGCTTTTATGAAAACATTTATTGATTTCTATACATATAAAGAATAACTGCATATGCCAGTTCATATTTCACCTTCTATTTATTCGTTTCTCTACACTATTTTCAATTTAAAAATAAACGTACGACTAAACGTCGATAGTTCTATTGTCAAATGCAAAATGAACATAATTTATTTTTCTTAATCCTTTGCAGTGGAGGACTTTTTCAACTGTACATGAAATTTTTGTTTGTATACAAATACTATGTTTATTTTATATATTTTATATTATTGTGTATAATATTTTCTCGTATAAAGTGGTATTATGTACCTAACTATGACAAGGTATAACCAAATAAGAAATAATAATGTTACTTTGTTACATTTGCGACATTTGACTTAGCGAATAAATAATAAATAATTTAATGAATATAAAAAGAAATCGCTTATATGGCATTGAACCGCAAAGAATTAACGTTGCAGCAATGAGTTAGAAACAAGTAATCAAGAAAAGTTAAGGGAGGCTAAGAGAGTTAATTTCTGATAACATAGATATTTCAAAATGTCACGAAAAACCGCTCCGTAGCTATTTATTCAGGAGTTTCGACAAAAGTTCCGGTATCACGACCGCGTGTTCTATCTTTATGCAAGCAGCAGGAAGATGATCGAGGGAGTGCGGCAGCTATCACGGATAGAGCATCTGGCCGAGATAAGGTGAAATAACCCGTAAACAGGGTAGAGCAGCTACTAATAGAGCTAAGATGACAGGGAGAGACTCGGCTTAGCAAGCAAGAAGCTCCAGATAAGGGGACACTTTGAAAGAGTTAACGAGAGCGAACAAGAGAATGACAGGGGTAAATAGATCGAGGACCTGACGGAATGAAGGGTCGCAAACTGGGGATTATGATTAAATGGAATGAAAAAAAAAAGGAAGAAGAAGAAAGCACGTGGATAAGGGAACTGTTAAAGAGGGGAAAATATACGAGGTTGGGAAACGGCAGAAATGATAATGGAATTAAAGGCGAAGAGGTGATACGTGCTGCGAATGTGACGTGAAAAGGGTGTGAGAAAGGTTGGTTAATGAAATGATAGAATCAGAAACGGGAAACGGGTGATTTAAAGGTCCGCGGAGATTAAACCTTTGACCTTAACATTCTTTTTTGGACGTTAAAGAGCACGATCGTATCGTATGTTTCCTTTCTGCTGAATCGTTTTCTACGTCTATGATTTTTCTGCTTTTCTTTTTGATTCTGCTTCGTTAGCGAACAGGGCAGAAACGAGGAAAGTTTAAAGAAGGATAAGCGAAGAAAAAGAGTTCCACGTACTACGGTCTGCAAAAACAGGGAACTGAATATTGCATTCGTGAAAAAACTCTGTGAATGAAAAAACATTTGTGAAAAAACTCTGAAGGAGGGCTTTGGATATTAAACTTCGTAGAAATATCGCTTCAGATATTTGCTTAAAATAATGCTCTATGTTATTGAATTTTTATAGACCAGAATATTATGAATCAGAAGTCTAAGGAAAATTAGGTTACTCAAAAATAGAGTACTCCATTATCAAATTTCTGAAGAATAAAACCTTATGAACTAAATTTCTAAAGAGAAAATTAAGTTACATAGTAAAAGTAGAGTTCACCTTACATTTAGAGCTATAATTATTAAATTTCTAAAAATTGCAATTCAAACACTTTTATAAAAAAATTCAGATAGATTTAAAAAAAGGATTTTAAGTCTTAGATTTTTAAAAAATAGGAGTTCAAATTTTCTATAAAATAGAACTTTATACATTAAATTTAAAAAAAACTAAAGCACCATATATGGAATTTTTGCATAATGATCGGATGAGGTATATTTTCGCAGACAATATAGAATTCTATATAAAAGTCGAACTCCAAATATTAAGTTTTATAAAAATAAGAGTTGCGCCAAACTTAGAAAGTAGTGTCTTATTCACCTTATTTTATAAAATTGGAGTATCACATTAAATTTTCATGAGATATAAACCAAAATATCAAATTCCACTGTAACATGAAACTCTATATGCGGCATTTATCAATAATAGAGTTTTATGAATGAAATATCCGTCAGAAATATTGTTATATCCAAAAATAAAGTTTCCCATATCAAATTCTTAAAAAATTACTCTGTGTCCAATTACTCTATATAGTAAATTAAACAAAAAATGGAGTCTATATTAAATTTTAGAGAACCTCTGCATACTTAATTTTTGACTAACAGATCTCTTTGAATCAGGTTTCTACATAAAAAATGGACTTTTGTACAAAAATAGAGCTTTCAATACAATATTTATGAAACCTGTTTAAAAATATATATTAATTTTCACATATATTAAATTTCACAAAGTTAAAATCCTATTCGTTAAATTCCTGTAAAATACACCTGACATACAAAATAAATATAAATACTGTATACACCTTTCCATTAAAAATCATCGTTATAAAAATGGAGTCTCATATATCAAAGCAGGAAGTCTTCTATATCAAATTCCTCCAATATCCTACGAATTAAATCTCTGAACGAAAGAAGGTGTTCCATAAAAAACCAGAACACCAATATCAAATTTCACTAAAATTATCTCAAGATGGAGCTCCATATATCAAACTTCAAAAAGATGTAGCTTCATATGTATAATTTCCACAAGATAGATCTCCATATAACAAATTTTTACAAGATAGAGCTTATTATAAAAATTTTTCACAAAATAGAGCGTCTTATAACAAATTTTCAAACGAGAGAGCACCATGTACGAAACTTCCACGAAATAGAGTTCCATTTAACAAATTTGCATAAGACAGAGCTCCATGTATCATAAGATGCCATAAAATTTAGCTTAATGTACACAATATTCAGAAGATAGAGCTTCGTACAACAAATTTCCAGAAGATAGAGCCATCTACCTAATCTCCCGACATAAAGTCTCCCTGTCAAGTCGTTTTAAAAAAATTGACTGGAAAGCGACGAACGAGAGACCACGAAGATCCGCAGAAATTAAAAGCGATCAAGCTTGAAACAGGAAGATGAAGCTTCGACGTCGGTGAAAAGGAAAGATGGAGGTAGATGGAAAAAGAGAGAGAGCGAGAAAGAGACAGGGGGAGAGACGAAAGCTTTAGCCAATTTCATTTACCTGTCCCGGTAATTCTGGCAGGCGTCGGGTCATATTGCACTAAACGTCGCTGCCGGCACCGGGAAAGACAGATACGCTCCATAAAGCTTGAATTAATACGCTCGCGTAATTGCGGCTGGGCCTCGTAATTATTACCATGAGTGTCGTAAAGTCGCTAAACTTTCACGCCTGTTCTCAAAAATGCTTCCAAATGCGACCTCGCAACTGGTAGATACAGGCATCCCTCGAATAACACGGTACTTGAATTACACGAAGTCGCGAACAGCACGGTCGAAGTTTGCGACAACCCTCGAAATAGTAATTCGAATTACACGAAGTTATAAATATTACTATAGGATCACTGAGTAGACAATGTCCGATATAATTAAGTTTATTAAAGAAAAGTATATGTATACATATTTGTGTGCATACAGGGTCTTTCTAAAGTCCGACCCTACCCTTATATCTCGGAAACAGCATTAAATATGGAAAAATGTTTTAGACAAAAATTGTAGGATATGAAAGTACATAAGATGGTGGCAACAATTTGACCTTGGATATTTAATGGTCACGCGAACATCTTTAAACGACTATCCAAGGTCAAATTGGTGCCACCATCTTGTATTCCTTGATATTCTACAACTTTTGTCTGAAATATTTTTCCATATATAAAGTTGCTTCCGAAATACAGGGTGGTCAAGATAAAAGAGGTCTGGAGTCATACTGTACGTGATATTTGAATTGAGCGCTCGAGAGAGGTCAAGTGATGTTCAGGGCCTTTTTTATCTTGGCCACCCAGTATAAGGGTGCGGTCCGACTTTAGAAAGACCCTGTATAATATTATAATATTATACTATATTGTATATACATATAATGGGTGAATTAATGAGGAAATAACCTGGTTACAAGAAAAATTTGGTTTCCTTTAATATGGAACCAATTAACAATTTGAGGGATGCCTGTATAAAAACATTTCTGACGTTCTTTAAACTGGAGAAGTGAGAATATGTTGCTGATAGCTTCGTCCTTTTGTTTAGAATATCTTAGGGTGCGTTTCGATTATTAAGGGTGCGTTTAAGTGGAATTGCAGGAGGGTGTCGAGACGATCTACAGTGCGTACAATGAAAACGCCAGGAAATGAAATGGGTTGTGGTGCAACGCGATGAATTTAATCGCACCAAATTGAAATGCGCTGAATTGAATTGTATTGAACTGTAAAACGTTGAATTTAATCACAGACGAAGTCAGTTGTATCAAATTGAGACGCGTGGTAGAGAATTACTTTGAACTGCAATGCGTCGAGTTGAATTGCTTCGAACTGTAGTGCGTTGTATTTAATCGCGTTGAAATCAATTGCGTCGAATCGCAGTGCGTCGAATTGAATAGCTTCGAAATGTAACGTGTTGTATTTTATTGCGGCGAGGTCAATTGCATCAAATTATATGATTCGAATTCAATTGATTCGAAATATGTCATATTTGAATCACGTCGAAGTCAATTATATCAAATTGTAATAATTCGTATTGAGTTGCTTCAAATTAATGCGTCGAATTTAATTGAGTCGAAGTCAATTTTATCAAGTTGCAACGCATCGAATTTCATCGTGTCAATTACATCAAAAAACAACACGTTGAATAAAATTGTTTTGAACTGCAATTCGTTGAAATTATTTGCTTCGCATTGCAATGTGTTAAATAGTATCAAATTGCAAGGTGTCAAATTACATCGTATCGAATTGCAGGGCGTCGAATTAAATTACTTTGAACTGTAATGCGTTGCATTTCATCGCATCGAACTAAATTACATTAAATTGCAACGCTATGAATAAAATTCCTTTGAGCTGCAATGTGATGTAATTATTTGCTTCGAAATTGCAATGCGTTACAGTCGACTGCATGAAATTGCAACGCATTCGATTAAATCGCATCGAATTGCAATGTGTTGGATAAAATTGTTAGAACTGCAATACATCGAAATTATTTGCTTTGAATTGCATATCAAATTTAATTACATCGAATTAAAATGGAATTGAATGTGAGTCGAATTGAATCATTAATATTTGTAATATGTCGAATTGAATTATAACGAATTGCGACATAATCAAATTGAATTGCATTGAATTGTAACTGGTTGATTACTTCCAATCGTATCCACTTTGTGGAATTGAACTGTGACGAATCGAATGGCATCGAATTGTAACGCGTTGAATTGAATCGTGAATTGAAAATATAAAATTACAACGCACCGAATTGTAGCGTATTGAATTTAATTTCATAAAATTACAATGCATCGAATTATAACGTGTTGAATTGAATTGTACCAAATTACAATTATATCGAATTTAATCGCGTTGTATAAAATTTCGTCAAATTGAAACGCGTCGAATTGAATAGTATCATATTATAACGAATTGAGTCGTATCTATTTGGGTTGAATTCAATCGCATCGGACTGCGGCGCGTCAAATTCAGTTGTATCGAATTCCAACGCGACAAATTCAATTGCAATCATGTCGCATCATGTCGGATCGAATTGTACGGTATTAAAAAGCGTCAAATTGAATTGTATCGAACTAAAATGCGTAGAATTCTATTGCCTCGAATTGTATCATGTCGGATTCAGTCGGTACAAATTGAATCACGTCAAATTCATTCGCAACAAATTGATGTCGATTTCATTCGCGGGAAATTGAATCATGTTGAATGTAGTCGCAACGAATTAAATTATAAGTTGCAATTCATTGAATTGGACTTGCACCAAATTAAAACTTGCTGAATTGAATTGAGCTGAATTTAATAATAGAAGATTGCATCAGGTCGAATTTAATAGCATTTGAATAGCATCGAACTACACGAAATTGTATCAAATTGCATAGAATTGCATTGAAGTACACGCAATTGAATTAAATTACAACGAATTGTATTGAATTGTATCCAATTGCAACGAACTATACCAAATTGTATCGAATTACATGGAATTGTATTCAATTGTAACGAACTGCACCAAATTGCATCGAATTGTATCGAATTGCAATGAATTGCATCAAATTGCATCGAATTGTACTGACTTTCGTTGAATTACATTGAATTGTATTGACTTTCCTTGAATTACATTGAATTGTATTAAATTGCATCGAATTGTACTGACTTCCGTTAAATTACATTGAATTGTAGTAAATTGCAACGAATTGCATCAAATTGCATCGGAATGTATCGAATTACATTGAATTCCATTAAATTATATCGAAATGCACCGACTTACGTTGAATTACATCGAAGTGTATTAAACTGCAATGAATTGCTTCAAATTGCATTAAATTGCACCATTTTGCACCTATTTGCATTAAATTTTATCGAACTGTATCAAACTGCTTCGAATTGACTCGCAACAAATTAAAAACGTCACGTATTAAATTGCAGTGGAATGATTCGACACGTGAATTCTTTTATTATTCAATTTATATTTCAATTAAAAGACGGACACTTTCTCCTTCGATCTAAACGCACCCTTAGGCTCCGAAAGCATATAAAATTTGCTGAACGCAAAATGTTTGAAATATGAAAAAAAATTGAGTAAACAGCAATAAATATTGTATGACAACATATGTTATGTATATCTGTGCTACGCACAAAAAGTCATGTAAATTTGAGGAAAAAAGATTACTTTAATCGCAATGAACGATAATAGTTGTTAATAAAATTCTGCAAGATTCTTTCACATATTCGTTGGTCAATAAAAACTGCAAACTCTTGATACAATAGATAGTTCAATCAAATAATCGATTCATACCTGTGACTTTCTAATTCCTCAACGTGTACCATAGTTAATTATTTAAACATTTCCCATGAAAATGTATCGCAATACCGTGCACGATGCTCGTTTACCGATAAAACGTCTCTTTTTCTTGCGTTCCCATACCAATGACATATAACGCACACAATGTATAATTAGCTGCTATACGTAATTAATTAATTATTGATTATGCTATATCGCTCGTATACGAAACATACCAACACCAAATCAACAGACATTACACGTGTTACGATTGAACGTAGAATGTGGAAAGCGAATATAATAATAATAATAATAAGTGTTACAGGCAATGTCTGAATAATTACAGGCACTTTCATTAAGAAAAAACCCAATTAGCCAGCAGCTTGCATAGACTAAATCAACAAATCAGAATAGAATAAGTAGCGCGTCAGAGATACAAGACAGATATAGATAGATTATACAAAGAGAAGAAAGAGATAGAGAGACTCGTGTAGAAGAAAGAAAGAATTAGATAGCTAATAAGAGAAATAAAAAAGGCGAAGTAGAGGCAAATGGAAAAAATGGGAATAAAGAAAGATAGATTTATTAGATGTATACAGGGTGTTTAGAGTAACGATCGTCATCATTTTTAACACACTTCCGGTAGTTTGACAAAAGAATTTTATAAATAAAAATTAACTAGTACATAGTTGCTAAACAGTTGCAATGATATAAATTGCAGATATATTTTTTTGAAATAAGATATATTTAATATTAATACTGATGATGCTGAAGTTGATGGATGATGGATGGTGAGTTTTTCAGACTCATTCACTGGCATATTTAGGGGAATGATATTATAACTTTTATCGTTTCAGAGTTAGGGTTATTGATCACAAAGAAAAGAATTATGTAATAATAAAATTGTTGTTAATAGAAAAAATATTTGAAACAATATTAAAATATTAATATTAGTATTAAAATAAAGTAATGTAAAATGTGAAGTACATCTACTAGGAAGATATAGAAATTTTTAGTTAAAAGGTAGGAAAATTTTAATGAGGAAATACGGAAATTTTCGATAGGAAGGTAATTTAAATTTACAATAGAAAAATGGAAAAATTGTAAATGGGAAGATATTGTAAATTTTTAATAAGGAAATGAAAGAATGTCGAACAGAAAAATATTACAAATTCCTCACAAGAAAATTTAAAATAAAAATATAATGACAATTTCAAATAAGAAAAGTGAAAAATTTTTAACACGAAAATGTTTCA
This sequence comes from Megachile ligniseca, assembly GCA_945859555.1. Lineage (NCBI taxonomy): Eukaryota > Metazoa > Arthropoda > Insecta > Hymenoptera > Megachilidae > Megachile > Megachile ligniseca. The sequence continues at coordinate 3,267,193 of OX243778.1, forward strand.
AATATTTAGCAAGAAAATAGTATAATACCTCAATACTACAATAGGAAATTGGAAAATTTCAAATTTCAGTGGGAAAATATTTCAAATCTCGAATAAGAAAATATTTTAAATTTCCAATAAGAAAAATAGGAAAATATCCGAAATGTCCCATAGGAAAATATTTCAAGTTTCCAACAATAAAATAGAAAAATGTTGGAAATCTCCAATACAGAAACAGGAAAATATCCTAAATTTCCACGAAGTTTCTAATTCCTAATAAAATTATGTTAGCACTCTGATATTCCCCACATTATAAACTGCTTATAAGCCGAAAAAGGATCTCTCAGTATAAAAATTTGTTACCAATTTTTCTTTTATCAAACTAGGAAGTGTTTGAAAAATCGTGCATACTATTGCGTGTACACCCTGTACAAAGAGAAAAAATATTGAAGTATTACAGAATAATCGATGTTTCGTAATCATTATGCAACAGCAGCAGCAGACCCAGACGAACTAAACAGACGATAAGAAAGTAGAGAAAAAGCTCGCCGGATACACAAAATCGATCAGACCATCAGACAGCATCATAATACAAGAAAATTGTTCGTGAATCAACAAAGAGAACATAACGAGTCTAAAAGTGTCGTTTATTTCTCTCATAATGCTAACAAGTGTCTTCGATACTAACAACAGTGTATAATGAGAAAATATAACATAATAAAAAATACGGCATGACGTCATGCAGATGAGCAAAGATCGTCAGAACGGGCAGCATCGAAATTAATTAAAAGAGAAAGAAGAGAAATGATTTTCTTCTACGTTAAACGTCGTCGCGAAATCGTTACTGTTTTTTAATTCTCGTCCAACCGATACATTATCATTTCTGACTCATTTAAACAGAGACAAATCTGAAATTTGAATTAAATTTTTCTTAAATGGTAAATACAAATATATTTTATTAAATACTAAATGTAAATATTTTTTATTGAGTATTAAATATAAATATATACTATTGAATATTGAATATATTATACATATATGCTATTAAACATTAAATATATTCCTTCTTTATAATGTTATTAATTTTGTATTGAAAAATTTGATATAATTTATATTTAACGAAAATTTGAGTATGAGTCAAAAGTGACGGAGTATCGGCTAGTTAAGTCACAGTCGGTGTTAATTAGGGGTTAATTGTGGTGCAAGTAGAAAAGCTAGTGAAGGGGGTTGTCTGTGATTGAAGTTGAAAGAATTTTGTCGGTGGACGACGTTTTGGACAGTGTTCTTTTTTTGTCGGACACACGTTAATAGGCAAGATAAAATTTGCTGCAAATTAACCCTTTGAGTATGGTATTTTACTTATGTGAATTGATTCAACCCTTAATGCAACCTTGAACTTTGAGGTAATACAGAACAATTGTATATTGTGAATACTTTAATATCGATTTTTATAATACTCTTTTTTAAAATTAAATTAAAGTTCGAGGGTGCTTGGATATTCTAATTGTTGTAGTTGTATAATTAATGTAGTAGTTCAATTAATAAAAATTGAAAACACTAATTGACCTTTTGTCTTATTCATATATTAATCCAATTTATTATTTATCTTCCAATTTATTTATTACCTAATTTGTATTCCTGAATTATACAATATAAATCTTGGAATCTCTTAAAATGACATTGGCTAATAAACAATAAATTAAATAATAAATATGTATAATACAGAGAAAAGTAATTACCCTTAATTCCTTCTCTAAATTTTAATTAAAATTTATCTACAACTTTTATGTTGTTTAAAATACTCCTTTAAAGTAAAATATGATGAATATTGTTTAAATCAATAATACAATCTAGTTAGATTTGTAAACTACGTATGCGATGATAAAATTCTAGTATATGTATACTTTCTATTATATATTATATATTAAAATACATTAACATATGTATAATATTTCATTGAGTACATCCTCTGGTACTCAAAGGGTTAAGATTATAAAGTTAGAAGGTAATAATTTATTTTTACATTAGCTTCTTAATCAATTGCACATAATTGCTTAAAAATTGAGTAACAAGAGTGAAGAGTTTTTTAGTTTTGCCATAATAATTAATTATTAAAAAAAATTGAATGATTTGTATGATATTTCGAGTTAACTACCGATATGAGAACGGTAATTTTTGTGGTGTCCGAATGTTAAACACATCATTTTTGAGTATATCACCGAATTATTAGTCGACAAGGCGATAATTACTGCCCCACGTAACGTGAATTTGACAAAAACTGCTCTATCATTCCGCCATTAAACCCATTCGGTATTCAAATGACACAACCAGAGTTCACGTTATCAATGAATCATCCGCAAACTGCGAGGAAGTTCTCAGTACCTCATAAACGAGTCAAAGTCGGTCCACAAACATGTACCGGTACATCATTCAGTGACTTAAACGCCAATTATAAGAGGTTTACCGATGTTCTCAAAGAGTCAAAAGTAGACTATCTTTAGAATTTTAATATTTCACCATTAAAACGTTAAATACGGCGGAAAGTAGGTACCCATGAATCACGAACAATATTATTCTGAACAATGTTATTCTGAACAATTTGAAATTTAAAAATCAATAACACTTATCTTTAATATGAAATTAAAAAACTATTTATATTATTTTCATTCTTAATTTGAAATTAAAAAGTTTGCAATTTTTACTCTTAATTTGAAATTGAAGTTAACTATTTTTATTTCTGCTCTTTATTAAAAATTAAAATATTAATTGCATCTATTTTTTCTTATTCTTAATTTGAAATTTTTAAGTTATTGTTTTAATTCTTGGTCTCCTACAGGACTCTTGTTATATTGCCACAAATGGAATGATAAAGGTGAAGGGATTGAGGTGTGTTGATCTAACGTTTTGATATATAATTATGGTAATTTAACGATTGGTTGTACAACTCGTGGTGAATAAACGCGTGGTTATCTAACACTTTGTCGTATAACCCGTGACAATTTAACGTAACGATACAATGTGTAGAGATGCAACCACCTGAAATATGTTATGTGTAACAATAACATGTGAAACTACAACGCGAGGAACTATAACGCGTGAAATTATGACGCATGGAATGACGTCAAACTAGAAGAATACGCGAAACTAAAGCACGTGGAAGTATAACGCATGGAATTGTAACGTATGGTATTACGTCGCGTGGAACTATAACGCATGGAAATATGACGTGTAGAATAATAACGCATCAAATTACTATCCGTGGAATCACAACACGTCGAACTATAACACGTGGAATTACAAACGCGTGAGACTGTAGTGCGTGAAAGTACGACGCATGGAATGACAAAGCGTGAAATTACGACGCTTGGAATTAGAACGCGCGAAAGTATAACAGGTGGAATTATAACGCATGGAATTGTAACGCGTGGTATTATGTCGCGTGGAAGTATAACGCATGAGACTACAACGCACGGAAATATAACGTGTAGAATAATAATGCATCAAATTACTATGCGTGGAATTATAACGTATGGAACTGTAACTCATGGAATTACAACACGTCGGACTATAACACGTAGAATTACAACGCATGGAACAGTAATTTGTGGAATTACAACGCGTGAGACTAGAACTCATGAAACTTAACACCTTGTAATATAATGAGTGGAATTTCAACGCGTCGAACTATACTATGTAGAACTACGTATGTAATACGTACGACAATACGTCGCAACAGGGTACATGGAATTACAATACGCGACGATACAACACGTGTTGATTTAACGCGTGGAAATTTAACGTGTGAGAGTCCAACACGTGTCAATTTTACATGTGGGAATCCAACATGAGTGAATTTAATGTGTGGGAATCTAGCACGTGTGAATTTAAAGTGTGGGAATGTAACATCTGTGAATTAACGCGGGATGGTTGAACACATTGTAGTATATCTTCTTCGGCAGTCTTCGTGAATCTTCGTGTGTTGCAATGGCGGAGAACGTCGTTAATACGCAGGAAATTCAATTAATAGGACCTCGCTAAACTTGTAATATAACGTGTAGCAACATAATGAGAGTCTTCTGTAATAATCTCCAATATTTAACAATTATTTCTTCAATAATAAATTTTGATTTCAATTACAAAATAGAGTGACATATTAATACAAGATAATACGATCCCACATGAATGTTCACAAATTCATAAATAAATTTTTAAAATTGCATATGTGGAGTCTGATAAACCTCTTACCAGTTAATGATTAAGCTATAAATTGTTTTTTAAAAATACTTTATTTCAAAATTTATTAATATAATGGATCTAAATTTTGCAGTATGTATTAACTTGTTTCTTTTAATAAAAAATATTTGTGTATTGTAGTTTTTCTACTACTATAGCTTGTAAAAATTTGTCTTTTTCTCCCAAAATTGAAAACAAAGGGTGGAAGATAGAAACGTAATTTGTGGACCGATTTAATACTTTATTTTCAAGAAACGAGAAATCGAATAAGCAGACAAAAATTGTCAACTAGTTGCAAGGAAGAGTAAGGGGCGAACTATCAGGGAAGAATGTGATTATAATTAACGAAGATGAGGCGCGATTCTTGCATCGATTACTTTTCAGCAAGCTGCTAGTCGCAGACATGAACCGACAGCTCCTTTCTCCTAAGCGAAACAACGTCGTCTTTCTTTCCTCATTATAGAGCCTGGAAAATGGGGCAAGTGCGACGAGCTGTAGCGAAAAATTAAATTTTTCTTTTTTTTTTTTCGCTCCCGTCAAAGCTGTTACGTTCCTCCAGGCTTCGTGTTTATCATCGAATTTGTGTATACTTAATGAATGCTTTAGATGGTCTCACAAGAATTTCCCAATAAATTCCAGTAACTCGATGTATAAATAGTTATTTATTTGTTAAAACGATTGCTAGGAACAAATAATTAACAACGTGTTTCAAAAAGAATTTGATAAATCAATAGGCTAATAAATTCTATCCTGATTCCAATTTCAAAAAATCAAATTTAAAAAAAATGACATAACGAATCCACTATGCTTTTCTATTTTTAAGTAAAGCAAGTATAAATTTAATTTCAACGAATTATACCGTGTCAACGTGCTTCGAAAATTAATTAACTACTCAATAAAGTTGATACGACGTTTAAAAAATAAATAAAACCGATAAAGCTAAAGACCATCGCCTTTTGATCATAAATTAATTCAATTCAATATAATTCCTCATTATGATCAGATATTGTTTGTTAATCGTATAGAGTTGTTGCTTATACCAATTTTCAATCGTCCTCTATTTTTCCCTCGTTAATTGAGGAACTTTACAGACTCATCCACCCGACGTTTCGATGAAAACGTTCAATGCAGCGTTCATTACAAATCGTAAATCAAATAAATTACGCTTGGACAATTTGCAATTCCCCGCTGGTAATTCGTTGCAAATTAAAAAGAAACAACGCTAATTCCCGTGAAATCAGCTTCGAGTTTCATTTCTCCTCTTTTTTGTGGATCGTCGATCTTTATTTATCGATTCACCGGGGGTTTTTGTGAATTGAAACCAAACAAAGGAGAATGCACCGTTTAACGAATGAAGGCTTGTAATTTACAAAAAAAAAAGAAAGCCGTAATTAAATTTCATGCTACGTTTGAATAATTAATAGGAAGATTAGTGTCAACGTTAGCACCCGGCCAGATGGTAAAATATTTGGTTATAAATTTTGGGTGATGCCGTTTAATCTTCTTTACGAGTTTCTATTATTCTCTTTTTACGAGTCTCCATCATTGTTCCCTTTTAATTGCTCGGTAATGGTTCACGGTTTCGTTGAAAAACACATCGGTCGATAACGTAAGAATAATGTAGGACCTTTTTTTTCGAACCCTGAAAAACCGATGTTTCAACAGCGACGAAAACAGTTATTTTGCATGAAATATTGAAGAGAAAAACGGTTCGTAACACGAGGCAGAAAAATAGTTTTCTGTTTACAATTCAAGGGTGGAGATAATCAAATAAAAAACGCAAGTGACTAAATGAAAACCGCAAATGATTCCAATGAAAAATGTTAACGAATAGATGAAAAGTGTAAACAGAGATGTTAGCGCCAAAATAACAGATTTCTAGTGAAGACAAGTTTTTTATTTGTTAATTATTTATTGATAAACAATATCAAAATTGGTTTTCTCTTTTTTCTTTTCTCCACTCTTAAGTTTTACATATTATACTAGCGTTTAGATACAAATTAAAAGAAGAATTAAATTTATTTTTAATTTACACTGTATGTTTTTAATAAAAGTTTCATCTCATACCAATTATAAAAATTAATTGATTATTAATTTTATTCAGCCATTATTTTACTCTATATTTTTCAAAGAAATTATATTGCAGTTTCAGAGTTAAAAATTTTTCAAAGAAAAATATTACTCCTTAATTACAAATAAAATGATACCAGGATCGATTACCATTTTCATTAAACCCCAAAATATTTTACGCACTTTAAAAATTAATATTAATTCACAAGATCACACTAAAATAACATTCAATGAATTTCAAAATAATTTACTTTTGTAACATTCATAAAAAAAAATTATCAAAGTATACACTTTTTATATTTAAACTACATTCATTGTTAGATCATACTCAGACTATATTTGACTATACTAATTGTAAGTTTTGTGACTTTCATAAAATCCAAATTTGATTAATTTGTTCAGATTTCTAAAATTTAGTATTCAAAATAAAAGAAAGTACCAAAAGTTATATTTCAAATTTACACGAAACTTTAATTCAGAATTTGTTGATACTAATGTTCAGAGAAGTACATCGTTTTTAAGGTAGTAAAGTAAAATTCAATTGATAGTGATGTCCCTCTTAAAACATCAAAACCAGAGGTTACGGTGTATTAGACATCAAACCTCGTTTTGCGATCGAAAGATCATAGTCGAATCTGAACGACACTATAAAAGTACCATCCAGCATCAAACAGGTGGGATATTCTCGGATACTAACGTGACTTGGTCTGATCAGTATTGATCCAGATAATCAAGGAAATTAAAAAATATCAGATGTACATACGTTTCGTTCATTGCGATTCATTAATATCAATCAGTGCTAATTGATTTATAAACGTTCGTTTCGTTTGAGTTTTAGTCTCACTCTCCTTACAACTAATATTTGGAAACAGTTAGTTTGTCAAATTCACGTTTTCGTTGAAGCTTCATCATAGTTATTGATGACTATTATAATTATACAGTTAAATAGTTATTGATAGTTATTATAGTTATGCAGTTATATAGCTACATAGCTGTAGATATGCACATATCATAGTTAGTATAGATTGTTAAATAAATTATTACCTTCTGAATTTTACTTTTTTATTTACAAGTGGTAGAATTATTATTGTCGTATTGGTAATAGAAGTTATTGCAGTACAGTCGACTCTCGATATATTGCCACAGACGGAGAAGTATTTGGGCGGGCAGAGAAAAATCGGCAGAGAAATCGCCTTCGACTGCTGTCGGGAATCTTCGAGCGCAAATATGGCGGGAAAACGCAACTACCTATTTATGTGGAACACTGCTCAAGTTAGATATATGTCTGCTGCATAAGTGACTGAATCGTCAAGCTTTCATATTTCTAAGTTTACGAATTTCGAGATTTCGAGACTTTTAAGCTAATAGAGCTTAGAAACTGCAAATAAAATTTCAAATTCTTATATGTTTTGAAATTTTTAAGCTTCCGAATTCCTAAATTTTGAAATTCCTACGTTTAAATCTCAAGTTCTCAAATCTTTAAATTTCTAAATTCCTAGATCCTGAAATTCTTACACTTTTGAATTCCTAAATTCTTACATTTTTGAGTTTTTAAATTCTCAAATTCCTAAATTCTCTGAATCTTACGTTCTAAAATTTTTAAGTTTCCAAATTCCAAAATTTCAAGGTTTTCAAATTTTTAAATTGATAAATTCATAAATTCCGAAATTCCTATGTTTGCAAATTCCTAAATTCTTAAATTTCTATCGTCTGCAATTCCTATGTTCTTAAGCTCTCAAATTTCCAAAATTCTAAATTTCCAAATTCTGAAGCTCCCAAATTACTAACTTCTCAAACTTCTAATTTTCCAAATTTCTATCCTTCTAAATTTCTAAATATTGCAACTCCTAAGTTCCCAACTTTTCAAACTCCCAAATAAAAAAAGCCCCTTATATCTCCACAGATATATCCCCATTCTCAATTATGGTGATCACTGTGCACAGAAATCCATCGTGAAGGAGATCTGGCAACATAAATCGTGGCAATATACCAAGAGTCTACTATACCGTACTTCTATTAGGCTACCAACTAAATTTACAATATTTACACCAGTTTTACTTAAAAGTTCCCCAAACTCTACCGCAAAGAAATAAGAGAAGAATGTTATAAGAATTTTATATGAAGTGTGAATTTATTTGTGAACCTATGAATAACGAAAACTTGTATTCGTTTTCACATTCAGAAATGGAAAAATTTCTTCTAAAAGTCGTGTTCTTGCGTGAATGTATAATATATGTTTGCAGGATAGTAGTTTTTTTTAATACGAAGCGAACAAAGTGACAGTGTAGTTGTGCAGAATAAAGTTGGAAAAGAAACGTACAGAGATAACGAAAGGAAAAAAGGAATAGCGAAGCGATAGTTGAACTTTCCAGAATGCAAAATGGAAAATAAAACAGCCACAGTGATAAATAATCCGTCCATTCGTCCGTGGTACGCCTGGATTCGTCCTCGTTCGACAAAAACGACCATGATATTTTTTACGACTATCTAAACGGGGTCGGTTTTTTCTTCAATTAGACCACACTTAACGTTCCCTCTCTGATAAACCGAGGAAGGTTTTTTAATTTAATTAAATTGTTATTGTAACAGAGAACAGGAAATTTTTCACATTGAGAAATTTTTACGCTTGAAAATTAGTTTGTAACGTAACACTTTTTCAAAATTTCCTCTGTAAATTCCCTGTATATTGCACAGAGCACGAATTTAGTAAGGTAACAACGAATACGATGTTCTTTGAGGCAGAATTAATTTCGTATAGGGTGATTCAAAATTGGCGATTGCATGTGAAGTTTGATATTCTCAGTTAATTTGCATTTTGTTTGGAAAACAAAATAAGAAATATTAATTTCAAATATTTAATTGCGTAATTAATATCAAACAGGGTGATTCAAAATTGGTGATTGCATATAAAATTTGATACTCTCGATTCTTTCGAATTTTAAGAAAATCGTTAAACGATAAAAAGTGAAGTTGTAATTGCTCCTACATATTCTTACACATGTAATTCAAAAATATTTGGTGTTTGGAAAAGAAATTAACAAACACCTTATTTCTAATTAACCGTATCGATCACTATTATAAACTCGTAAATTTGTACAACTCCATGTCTTTCAACACGTCCAGATCCAACCGTGTAAAATTACACATTTCAAAATGGTGACGATCTATGCGGCAGTTACCTCGGGATCGAACGCGTTGAACACCATATACAATTTAAAGTTTTTAATTAAATTTCTGGCCGCTCGACTAAATAAAGCTATACATATTTTAATATAAAATACTCTTCATGTGACAGAATATTAACTTTTATATAAATCTAGTTTCATTTCTAGCGGAAGCGATTTTGCGATTGTGTAATTTGCATGCAAATATTCGATTAAAAACCAAATAAAAAAAAAAGGAGAAAATATTCGTTACTTGTAAAATAGAGTATGCAAATTAATTTTGAAAAATTTCACTCTCTCAAAGATTAGAAAATTAATCATTTTTTATCATCCTCCCCTTAATTTGCATGTTTCATCAAGGTGAGCTGTATTTTTCAAAGAATTTTTACTCTCTACACACGGAATTATTTCAATGAAAACTTTCCAGGATAAAAGTTCAACGATAAAATAGGATTCAACACTTCGACACTCATTTAAATTCTGAATCTTTTATGTATGAAGAATTTTAAGCTCCGCTGAAATTGATAGATCGTCGGGTCTTAAACGTCTCTCGTATTCCCCTCATTTGGAAAACGCTAGTCTTATAGAAAAAGAGATAGCTTCGATAATTTTCAATAATCACGATCGAATTTCAATTATTTTGCAACTGTGAGTTTAAAATCGCCCTCTTTTCCTTTTTTATATTATTCCTGCATTATATATTCAAGGAACATTCTCACGCGAAATGTTGCTAATTGATTTATCAGAAATTTGTGCGATCATTCAAGTGCAAATTTTTGTTATCAAGTAAATTCGTGCTCTGCACACGAAATTTTAATTGTAATTTTCTTTACATTTGTCTTGAAATAATGTATCTTTCTTAATTATTAAGCTTCCTGTGTACATAATTTCATGATGTGTAAAAGTAAATTAATTCATTTTTTCATTTCAACATTTATTTGACATTTTTAATCTCTTCAATTTTTCGTTAAAAATATATTTTCGTCATAAAATTAATTTAAATCATAAATCTGATAATTACATGTTATAATAATAAAGAGTAATTGAGAATTCTAATATTTACAAGATTTTAAAATAATTAAGTATCAGTTTTATATTATATGAAAATGATACTTGTATTTCTGTATGCCTACATAAAATGTAAATAGTATAAATACTATTTAATCATTTGTGAAAATATTTGAATTAAATTACATATCAAAATAAAATTTCAGTTACAAATAATGCACTTAATTCGTGTTTTCATACAAATAACTATTATAACGTATTTTCATATTATCATAAAATATAAATGATAAAATTATGCATCAATATCGTTCTCTGCTTCAGATGTTTTGTCACATTGGAAAAGTGAATTAATTTTTTAACGAGTCTCGATTTCAACAGATACTCAAACCTTGCACGATCTTTGAAAGGAAACGAAAAAGATTAGAGAAAAGTTGGTGTGCGATTGAAATATTATTGATACACGGGCTTTTGTCTCAAATTAATATCCTGCTCTCAAACAACGTTGTTGAAAATACAAGCACCCTTCACTCGAGAGCGGTGCAATTGTAGCCAAAACAACGACTTCAACGATCTATTATTAAATTCGTGTTTCGAACACGATACACCTTTCATATCGTCTTTAATAATGCATTCAAACTTCGGACTCGTTTTATTTTCATCGAAATCGAACAGTTATTGAAACATGTTTCGTTTAAAAATCAAATAAATCGAGAGGTTATTGCACCCTGGGGACACAAAAATGATGGACAATTTCGAGAGTAGTTTTCTGGGAAAGTATGCAAGATACGAATTGCATTATTATTATGTACATTTATTAAATGAACTTTTACGATCCTAAATTTTGAAGATCTAAAAAAGGAAATAAAATGGCGACGCAGAAGGTTGAATAGCAGAAACCAGTTGTGAATGCAGGCTTCTCGAGTGCTGCCATTTTGTTTCTTCTTTCAGATGTTTAAATTTAGGATTGTAAATAAAAGTTCACTTAATAAGTACCTACTTACAAAAATATGTTCCATATATGTATTCTTTCATATATTTTTAGGAAACCTTGATGTTACTTGTTTTGAGATTTTAATTCGTAAACAAGAATTATTATTTTCAACAAATGTTAGTAAATTTAAACTAAGAAACAGTGTATGAGAATTTAATGATCAGAATATATTAAAGTTAGGTATTATAGTTTTATTTATTATCGAATAATCGGGGTTTCCGTTTTCGCGAGACACGAAGCCAGGCAGTTTCGCATCCATAGAAAAAAGAAGGCATGTATAATGAAGAAGAATCGTCGTCGTATGTAGGTGAGCGGAAAAAGAGGAGGAATAAAACGGGAATAAAATAAAAGAGATCGAGGAACGAAGAAAATGAACAGGAATTTATTCTTGTCTCGAGAACAACGGCCTGTAACACCGAGTCTTGTTTCTTCCTTTAACTATTAAAGAAGATACAGTTTCTTTAATCGCTCGGAAAATAGAAATTGTTATCGTCGATCATTAATTTATACAACGTATGAATTCAGGGAACGAGAAAATTCAGCGAGAACGATTTGGAAAATTAACACTAAAATAACCAAGCTTTAATTTGTCAAAGAGATTTTATTGCCATAATTTTATTTTATTTTTTGTAAAATTGTCTCTCGTTGAAATTAAAATTTGTTATATGTAGTATTATAGTTTATTTATGGAGATATATTGAGCATTGGCTGTTTTAGTGTTGTGTTGATTAAGGAAATATGTTTTCTCTCACACATTTTCGACAGCACTCAAACACTCGGGTATTTAAATTAAAAAATTATCGAGAATTATATTATATGCATATAGTTCATTTATTAATGGACGGTTAGTTTGATACGTTAATTTGATCTAAATTTTGGTAATTGGTTGCATAGAACAGTGCACTCGTTTATAAATACTATTGATTTTAGACTTGTTTACAATATTATAATTTCTAAAATTATTGGAAGAATATTTAATGATCACTTTTCACCTGTCTAAAATATTTTGAGGAATTTGTAAAATGTTTTTTAACATTGCTGGAATATCACGTTTATAATTCATTGTAATTTACTATTGTTAATATTTATTTTGTGAAATTGTCTTGAAAATAAACAATTTTGTTAATCAAATAAGTATTTTGAAGATTCTTGACATTTAAATAATATAAAAATAGACTGATGATGTTTAATAAAATATTAGAAATTTTTTAACATATCAAAAATTATTTTCATTTATTACAAATAGTCTGATTTTTTCAAGATTTACAGATATCTTATTACATTCAAATTTCTCAAGTGATGTAACTATTTCAATCCGTAAATGTAAATTGATTTCTATATAATTTATAATTACTACAGTTACCTAAATTTTTATATTTATTTTGCCTAAAACGGTGTTGCGTTAATTTTAGAACCATCACTTCAATATTTCAAAAGAATGTTCTTATTTCATCCTATCAAAAATACATTTTTATATTAATATGGACAAATTGTTTCTATTTCTTTGTAAGTTTATTACATTTAAAAATCCTGCCAACTAAATACCAATAATTAATTTTAAATTTAATAAATTTTGATATAAAATTTCATAGGGTCTTATTGTCCCTAAATATAATTTAAGCATTATAAGCAATTTATTCATCTATTATAATCATGGATGCTACAAACATCATAGGATGTCTATTCAGACATCATAGACCTCATAAATATTATAGGATGTTTATCTAATGTCACAAAAATCATAAGATGCTTATGCAAACATCATAGATGTCACAAACATCATAAAATGCTTATCCAAACATTATAGATGCCACAAGCATCATAGATGCCACAAACATCATAAAATGCTTATCCAAACATCATGGATGCCACAAACATCATAAAATGCTTATGCAAACATCATAGATACCATAAACATTACATGATGCTTATCCAAACATCACAGATGCCACAAACATCATAGGATGCTTATACAACCATCATGTCACATCCATCTATCCCAAAAACATAGTCACAATTCTCCAAAACTGCTCTAAAATTTGGAACGCGAATATACAATAAAACCATAACGAATTTTACCGCGTTAACATGAAACCCGACGATGCAAACAGCGTGTAATGTCGGTCGATTTGTTCGGCCAAAGAAACGTTTAAACGGCATTGTCCGTCAAGATGCTCGAATGAAAAGTGTGATGGCGGAAGTTGGATGAAAGCCTAGGAAACGGTCTGCGACAAGTGGCGCCGGTTTCCTGGCTTTTTTGAATATAATTTAAGTCCTACAGATGCGCTTTTAATATCGCACACGAGGACAAAGGCCAGGATAATTAAAGTACTCGTAGTCGTCGTCGACGTCGTAGCCGCAGGGCTGAAAGGAGATCCGCGAAGGAATATAGTCGTAGGGAAAGTGTCGTAATGGCCGGAGATAGAGAAAAGTACGAATTGAATGGAAAACTTGAAATGCATGGAACGACTATCAGTTTGTGTAATGACTCATTTTGAGTAGATGAACGCGTGTATCGATATATTTCATTCTTTTGCCCAAATTATAAGAATTTGCAAGAAAAAAATTTGCAATTGATGCTGTGAATGCTGGCAAGTGCTAATTCTGTGCTATAAGTACTTAAAGACACGACATTTTTGCTATACATACACTGTGTATGTTGGACGCTTATAAATGCGAACTCTATTTTGTGGACACCTAGATGCGATAAATCTACCGTGTAACCGCTTATAGACGATAAATTGGAAATATAATAGCCCACAGAACAGTAACTCGGTTCTATGGCGCATTTATAAGATGGTAATTTGGGGCTATAAATGCTTAGAGCAAATCTGCACTGTGAAAGTTCATAAGGACCTGAATTAGTGTTATGGAGATCTAAGAAGATCTATCGCGGTACTATTGTACTTGTAGCTCGGTAATATGGTGGTATTTTCCAAATATCTAAATTCTCAAATACCTAAATTCCCAAAACCCCGAAATTGTTAACTGTCCAAATTCCTATACCCTACATTATCAAGTTAAAAGTATTACAAATATCCAAATTCTCAAATGATAAAATTTCCAAAACCCGAAATTGTTAACTGTCCAAATTCCTATACCCCAAATTATGAAGTTAACAATATTCCAGATACCTAAATTTCCAAACCCCCGTAATTCTTAACTGTCCAAATTTCTATACTCCAAATTATCAAGTTAAAAATATTCCAAATATCCAAATTCCCAAACCCCCGAAATTCTTAACTGTCCAAATTTCTGTGTAGTTCATGAAGCTGTGGAAGTCTATAAAGCAGTAACTTGCTGTTATAGAAGACTATACTATTCTAACTCGATGTCATGAAAGTTTTTAGCGCACTCGGTGCTATAGAAGTCTACAGTGGACTAGCTCCATATTATGAAAGTCCATGTCCTGACTTGTTACTATAGAAATCCTAAAGGTAGTATTTTGACCTTGAGCAAAATTTTATTGTATAAATTTGAAGGATCTATCTGGCGCTATTTGAAAGTCTCTATCCGTCTAACTCGATGTAAAGAGATATTTAGAGGTGTATACTATAGCCACCAACTAGACATTATAGGTGTCTAGAGGTCCAAATTTAGTAATATAAATTCTAATATTTTGTACTATAAATGTTTATATGCTATAATTTTAAATTATCAACTTGAAATTGGAAGCTACAATTATGTAAAAAAATAATAACTTTTTTCTACAGTACTAAATAGAATATAGTGAATTGTAAACAATGTCAGGTTACGATTGAAGGCGGAAACACTTTCTAGAGTTTCATGGGAGTTAGAGATGTACAAATAGAGCAGGCTACAGAGCGCTGAAAGGTGCAAAGATGTCCGCAAGATATACAGGAGGAGATATTTCAGGAGAAAAGAGGACACAGATATACTGGCTTCTAACGCGAAGAGAGTAAAATGAGAAAATGGAAAAGCGTCCCACCAGGGTGCACGAATGTAACTAGAGAAACGAGTTGCAGCATGGTGCGACAACAGTGTCTGCGAATTAGTGCGACATTATTTCTGTCAGCCTTTCTTCCCAACGAAATCGTTATCTTTCGCGAATTTGTGAAATCAACGAAGACAGACGAAGTAAATGTACTTCTAAACGATATTTGTCCTTCTCATCTTTGTCATAAAAAATAAACAAATAATGAAAGTTGCATTTGATAATCTGCGACACAGTAAATAACAATAATTCTTCATAAATAAATAAACATTGTAAATGATATAGTCTTCAGTACAAGTGAAAAAAAAAAAATTTGTACAAAAATAAGCACATAAATAAATATAAGTGATATATTTTTTAGTAAATGAATAAATAAATAATAATTTCTCATAAATAAATATATTAATATTGTAAATTTTTTTAGTACCGAGTGAATAAATAAATAACAACATCTCATAAAAAAAAATAATTACAAATGGCATATTCTTCAGTTGTATACAAAATGGTGCCGCTGAAAAATTATTCACCATTTATCATTATTTAGCCAAATCATGTGCATATAAATGATAAGCATATAAGACGAAAGATACGAAGAAGAGAATGACGAATTTACAAGGTCGTCTTCAAGCTACACAGGTACGTAGATGGTTAAGAGGTTCGATCTGGAGCCGGGAGAACAGCAAATACATTTAACGTCACTTTACTGTACATGTTCTCCAGCTAAGTACGATAATTAAGTGAATGTATCCGACATCATGGTACATCGCACACCTTTCGAACTTCTCTGACACCTCGCGGCATGACATTGTCAATTAACGAGCACTTTACTGGCGCAGAGGTGATTTCGTAAGATAGCATGTCGATTTTCGTGAATCAAATTCAAGATGTTCGGGGTATGCACGAAGATCGTCTGCGATACGAGACAGTTTAATCTGCCATGTTAAATCGATCCAAAATTATATCCTGCATGATAGTACGTGAAAATCAAGATTATATTGCGTGTTACATTAATTTGAACATTTTATATATCATAGGAAAAATAATGAGAAATTTATAGTGATATAGGTGTATTTAAATTTGAATGTGGTTGAATGTGTTTAAAGTTGAATTTGTAAATTTGAATTGAATATTTAGAAGTAGTGATATTTAAAAGCATTTTATGGTAAAAGTAGGAAAAGTGTTGATTAATTAAGAATAGTTATTATAGAGATTAATTTTTAGATAAAAATAGGTAAATGTAAAACGAAAATTTTAATTATTTCTAGCACAATAGCTATTTATAGCACAGTAGTATTTATAGTAGTGATTTATTGCATAATAGTTATCTGTAACATTATAGTTGTTTATAGTATAATAGTTATCTTCAAGATTATAATTCTTTTTATTATTATATATATCTATAGCACAATAGTAATTTATGGCATGATAATCATCTACAAGATTATAGTCCTTTATATTATAATACTTACTTATAGAACAATAGTAATTTATAGCATGATAGTTATCTGTAGTACTATGGTGGTTTATGTTATAATAATTATTTACAGCACAATGGTAATTCGTAGCAAATTAGATACTGCATTATCTATAACACTACGGGTTTGTATATTACAGTAGTTATTTATAGCACAATTGTAATGTACAGCAAATTAGATACAGCATCTAAATTTTTAGTTAGTTATTTACATTATAATAGTCATTTATAGTACAATAGTAATTTATAGCAAATGATATATTTAGAGCATGATAATCATCTATAGCACCATGGTTATTTATATTGTAGTAGTTACTTAGAGTGTATTAATAATTTATAGCAAATTACTGATTCACTAAACGAGATTTGTTTATAGTATTATAGTTATTTATAGCACATTAGTTGTTTATATTAAACAGAGCAGTTTATAGCATTGCAGTTATTCAAAATAGAGAAGCAATTTATAGTAAAATGATTATTTATAGTACAATAGTAATTTAAAGTGAATTCATTATTTATTTCTAGATAGATCACCTATCATATGATATTTATTCGTAGCTCTATAGTCATTTATAATGAATTAATTATTTATTGTTACATAGTCGTCATACCGTATTCACTTATAACACTATAGCAATTTATAGAGAATTAATTATTTCTTGCGAAATAGTCGACTATAGTATACCAGTTATTTATAGAATAATATTTATGTGTAGAACATTAGTCGTTTATAGCACAAGATCTATAATACAAGTCATTTATAGTAAACTAGTTATTTACAGCAAGATATTTATTTATAGTTCAATATCTATTTACATCAAAATATTAATTTATAACAAAATACTAATTCATAGTGAAATAATCATCCACACTATAAGTCATTTATAGTACAGCTAATTCATAACAAAGCAGGGATTAAGAACATATACACAATTCTAATAATTCCGCGTGCTATAATAAAAATGTTTTACAGAAAAATCCTCTCGAAACAATATAATTTTTGCACCTTGTTCCAAACATTTCCAATCAAATCTAAGCTTAAATTTGCAAGACACGAAACGCGTTAAATCGTTGAATGTCCAATCCTGTCTACAAATAAATGAATTGCTTTTATCCGTTTGTATTCAGAGACCAGATACGGTCACGCACGGTCTCGATTCCATTTCGATTAATTTCCCTGGACGATCCAATATCGCAAGTGTCATTCGCGACGAAGAAAACGCCGATTTCTTCGACAGAACGAAATCGGAAGCCATCGGAACAAAGACAGGCTCTGACAACGAACGAACCCGATGATTGGGGCATTTTAATTTACTTCGATCGTCGATAAAAGCTGCGCCAATCTAAATGAACAGGTCTGGGGTCGAACAAAGTATAAAAAAAAAAGACAGGAAGAGTAAAGACAGGGAACGACGTTGAAATTCAAACGGTCCTCGCGTTTCCGGTCAAAGTTTCGATGCAATAACAAGCCGAAGCTTTCGAGCGGAAGATCAACGAGCCTTCTAGATAGTTTCGACGGACTTGTTCCAGCGACCGATACATCGATGTTCAAACTTTGCCCAACGATGATGTTTTGTTCGTCTTTTTGCCCTTTCAGAGTTCGAGAGCAAACGCTGTAACGCCTTTTTGCACCGGGAAACGTCTAAACCGATGCTTAAGAGGATGATTTCGGAACAATGGGCGGCACGTTTGCGTTCTGATGAAGTTTGTGTCTCGTTTTTGTTCCATTTGAAACGGCACGAGGTACTATCGGGTCGGGAAGTAACAGAAAGTCGGGGTGTTTTTTTGTTTGTCTTGGATGTGATTGGTAGTTGGTTTTGAAAGCGATGTTTGGAGATCTACCGTTTGTTATTTTATGTACTTTATGTATTGTAGTTTTTATGAATTGTGTATTTCGCTAGTGGTGAGTTTGGGGAATTTTGTATTTTCGGATTTGTAGTTTTAATAAGCTACTTTGTATTCTGTTATTGGTAATTTTGGAGAATTTTGTACGTTTTTATTAGAAATTTTAATGAACTTTGTATTTTTTGTTTCTTAATTTTAATAAAATGTATATATGTATATAATAGAGTTTAGAATCGCATCAACATCATAGGATAGAATTTCATATTTTGTTATTAGTAATTTCAATGAATTTTATTTTTCTGTTACTGGTAATTTTGGAGAACGTTTTATTTCCTAATTTGTAATATTCGCGAATTTTGTATTCTCTGATTTGAAGCTTTATGGAATTTTATATTTTGAGTTTCCTAATTTTAGGGAATGTATTTTCTAATTTCTAATTTTAAAGAAATTTGTACTTCTAATTTGTTCCTTCATGAAATTTGGTACCTACTAATTTGCAATTTTAAGAAATTTGTAACTTTCTAATTTGTAATGTAAATTAATTTTATAGTCTCTAATTTGCCATTATGAGAAATTTGATATTTTATGATTTGCAATTTTAGAAAATTTAATATTTTCTGATTTGCAATTTCAATTTGTAATTTTAAGCAATTTTATTATCTCCTAATTTTTATATTTGTATTAATATATTTTAATACTGGATACTTCCCAATTGAATATTTTTCAAATTGTAATTTAAAGGAAACTTATATTTCCTAAATTTTTTTAATTTACACTTTTTAATTTCCAAGAATTGTACAATCTTTAATTTTGACAAATGTCTTTCAATTTCAAAAAAATTATGTAATTTCTAATATAGAAATTGTACAATTCAGCAATTATAAGTATTATAAATACAGCGATAATTTTTCACTATAAGAAAATTCAATATTACCTTAAATAATATTTAAATACCATAGCTCTTAATATTTCACAAAACAGATGTTTACAATATATGATGAATCCCACTACCAATTAATTTGCCAAATATTTTTATAAAAATTGTTCGAAAAACTTTTATCTACTTACTCGATCGTTGTCTCAAAATCGTTCCTGCTTACACGAACAAAGCAGAATGAACTCAAATCACGAACTCCTCTGAACAAAATATAATAAACTTTAATTAAAAATTCAAAATATTACTTAAACAAAAAATAAGGTAAAGAAAAGGTAATTACACGCAAAAATGAAACGAAACGAAAGTATATCACACTTTTACTCATCTTCAACATCACTGTTGAAACATCGAAGACTAAACGACCATAGGTATACTGAAAGAGTGTGCTTTCGCCGACGAATTTAGATTAAAAAAGTTTTTACAGTGGATCTGAACCAGTTAGAAATACGAACTCCTCGTGACCGAGATGAAATTTTTAGTTTTTTATACAATAATAGTTCATTTATAGCACAGAACTATAGCCAAATAATTATTTATAAAGTAATAATATAGCAGAATTTATAGTATAGTACTATAGCAAAGTACTACTAACTATAATAATATTAATAACCTACATCTCAATATTGATTCATAGTTAGCCATTGTCAAAAGAATTATAGTATAAGAATTATTTATAGCATTCTATAGCAAAATAACAAACGTAATAATATTAATAACATATTGTTCAATACTATAGCACTATTTATAGCATAATGACAGTGATTACAGCTCACTATTATTTATAGCACAATACTTAAAAATCGTAAGATAATTATTCATAATAAAATTTTCACCGTTTTGTCGAAATTCGTAATATAAAAAGGGAAAATAGAAGGATGACAACATCCGGCCAAGTGTACGAACCTGTCCTACTTAGAGGATTTCCGGTACACTGGCTGCTATCGAACCATCGCGAGAACTTATTCAATTAAGTCTCGACAAGTCCACATGGAAGTTTTCGAACTATAGACAAGGAAAGGTCGTCTGAAATTGAGGAAAGGGAATCCTCGTTCGCTCCGTCTGTGATTGAACTGAATTTCGAGAGTCTGTTAGTAAACATCTCTTCATCGAGCAGAAGTTTACCGTTGGCAAATTTTTCTGAACATTTCACCAGCTTCGTTCATGATTCAAAATTTTTAAATAGATTTTAAGAAACGTTCGTTTACCTCTACAACAATAAAAACGTTGATTTAGCGATTTTTATGATAATAAAAATGTGACTTGTGTGATGTACTAATAGTGTCTCATGATCAATTTACCCCTTCGAGGGTAAATAAAGTTTACCCTTCATTTTGCTGGTTGTTCAACAAACGAAAGTTCATAACGTTAGTATCTACGTATATATTTATCATAAAATACAACAAACCTCTAACAGAAAGAATGTTAATTGCTTTAATTCCCATTTCAATGAAAACCAAACATCGAGTGCACTGTTCCAGCTAAGATTACCAAAAATGTAACAATTATACCAAATACTAACAATAAAAAAACACTTCCATCAAAATATCTCCATTACTAACCCTTCAAAACTGAAAGATGCATCAATTCATATGAAAGCCAAACGTGAAATCATTGTCTCAAGCAAGAAAAGCAATAAAAGGTAACTATCAAAAATTCCATCGAGCATTAGAGAGATAGATAGAGATAGAGAGAGAGAGAGAGAAAGAGAGAGAAAGAGAGAGAGTAGTGAAGAACAGGAAAAAAAGAGTAGATAAGAAAAAAAAGAAAGGGGAAACATTCTCCATTCTCAACGATAGAAATTCACACTGGCACACGTCTATTTGCAGAAACTCAATGTACCTAACAGAGGTATAGCGTCGGAGACCTGAGGCAGAGTCTCGGCGACAAGGTTCAGGAACACCGTCAGCGATAACAAGATGGTCACTCCTGAAACAGTCGTAGCCCTGCTTGTTCAATGATCCATTTCGTCTTCGTCTTACAAAGCTAGCCAACAAACTGACAACCGTATTCGCCCGTCACACTCTTGCTCTATCCTCGGATCAACGCGTCAACGAATCCTCTAATTTAACGTTTTTGCTATCGGAGACATACGTAGATATTCTAGAAATTGATTCGTCCGTTTTGTAGATATTTATGAACGTGTAATGTAAACTACACGTAGGTATTGATATATTTATTGTAAGCACTCACTGCATTCGAAACGATTATGGATAATTATTTATTATAGATGAGAACTGTGTGTCGACAGCTACGAATGGGTATAGGTACATAGCTACTATGTTAACGTTGTGCAATCCTATAGTCATTAACGGTATATCATGGACATTTATAGTTTGCTCTATCGTCTACGAATGTTAACTGTGCTCTATCGTCTACGAATGTTAAATCTGTGTTATGGACGTCTATAAATGCCTTACACTGTACTATGGACCTAACATTACCGTCACCTGTATGCTCTAACTTTGTGTTAACAACCTCTACACGTGTTTATTTCTGTACTATAGACGCCTAGAGGTAACTTCGCGCTATTGGCACCTATAGACCCCTAACATTATGTTACTGACGCTTACATGCTCCAACTCTGCATTATCAACTATAGGTATTTAATTCTGAGCTATGGTTTTCAATATACTAATTCTGCGCTATCGACGACTATAGACATTGCGCTAATGATACTATAGTCCTTTATAACAGTTGTTTAGGATCTCTAGATACTAACTCTAAAATATCAATGCCTATAGGTAATAATTCTGCATTATATGTTATCTGTGTTAAATATCTGTAGACGTTAATTTTGTACAGTTAATTTTGTACACTTTGTGTAGCTATAGCTACCTATATACTATAGACCCATAACCACATATAGCCCAGAGCATTATCATCTATAGATGTTGACTTATTGACGATGTGCCAATAATGCAAAGTTAGCATCTATAAATGTCTATAATGCAAAGTTGCCGTAAGTGTTTATAACACAAAGTTAGCCTCATTGTATCAAGTGTATAATACAACCTGGAATTAGCTGCTATAGTCATCTATAGCACATGTGACAAATGCCTATTAACATCTGCAGCACAGCGTTGGCGTCCATAACCACCTGTATCGTAAGATTAGCGTCGATAACCTTCAGTTCGATGCTATAAACGTCCGTAGACTTCCTTATATGCTATAAACATCTATAAATCCTCACCTCAATCTATAGATGCCTTAGAAATTAACTTATCCTCTGATATAACTACCTATGAACGTCAATTTTGTACTATAGATGTCAGTTTTATGTTATACGTCTATAGAACCCAGTTATATGCTATAGATGTCCATAAACCTTCATCTCGAGCTACGGATACTCCAGAAGCTAACTGATCCTGTATTTCAGTTATCAATGAACGCTAGTTTTGTGTCATAAACGTCTGAAGACATTAATCCTTGATTAAAAGTGCTCTAGAAATTTAGTTCCCGTACTATAACGATGTATAGACGTTCGTGTTGAACTACGGTCGTCAAACACGATCCTGCAGTTAAATGGAGCCTGTTCAAATAGTGAAACCTGTCCGTGCGATTCCGCACTCGTAGCAGCGTAATCATCAGGGGCTTTTCATTGATTTGATTAGATCGTCTTCCGACGGAAACCAGCACGAAACGAGGGATCCTGATCGTCGAAGATAATCTTCCCTATGGAACTTATAGCTTATATTAGCTGCACCTTTAACGGCCCATAAAGCATCACGGATAAACGAACAAATTTTCCACGAACTGAAGTTCATCATCCTCTTTCCCTCCTCTATCGATCTTGTCCAAAGGCACCCGGCAACGGACCGGTTATTATAATTATGATCTGGACCTGGCTACCCCTTAATTTTGAGATATTGGAGAACTTTCCTTGTCGTTTAATATCTTAAAATTAAACTTCCCTATTTTTCAATATGCCTTACTTATTCACGTTCACGTGAGGATTCCTTAACATCCTTGCTTTTCCTCGCGAATGAGCTGAGGATTAGGATACGGATTTTGTGTATATACAAAACTATTCTTCTTCATTTAAATATTTGGTTATATTACAGTATGTTAGTCTGATTATATTAAAGTTATCTGAATTTTTGCATTACCTATGTGCTTTAACTTCAACCATTTGCTACTAATAACTGTCCTACAAAGACAGAACCGAAAAGGTTTGTCTAACCTTCTTTGTATATCTTTAGCCTTTAAGATTCATGACACTGATAGAACGATTTCTATTTAAATTCTACTTTTGGTTCTCTTGTAACAAATGTCTTTCAAAGAATTAACCGTCTGTCCCCGCAATAAGGGCTACAAATGTTAGTTGTTTTCTGTGAAGTGCCGAAGTTTCATAAATAAGCGAGCGTAACACTTGGGGAGTTTCCCTCGTGACATCGCATTTGTACACCGAATGGACGTTCATGTGGCCATTAGAATCGATTCGACGGATGTTATTTGCGGTTTAGTAACGACTGTTATCGCTGGCCACCTCTCGAGGATGCTTTAAAAGCGTCTAGGAGTTACAAGGCCATTACACAACTGGACTATGGTGAAGATAAGGAAATACTTCTGTGATCGCAGAAGAAATCGGAGTTTACGATCGAATAGATTCGTTGAGGTTTCAATGTTATCTACGTTCGGTACGAGAGGTAAATTGTAGCTTTAACATAGTACATAACTGCATTAGGATCTTTGGGGCGGAGATAATCTTCAATCTTTAAGATTTGTATAATAGTATGCGAAACAGTTGACAGTTTAACACGGTTTCGCAGATACTGTTACTTTTATGTTGTAGTATGTTAGACGACTTTATAAACTTCTGCTATGTCGGATATTCTTATTTTTATATTATACTGTTTCAGTTCAATTGCAGTTGTTAATTCTTCTTAACATTCAAATTATGTCAGTCATGATATTATTACAGATAAGCCTGAATTTTTTTTCTTGGATTCTATCACATTTTCCAGGTTAGACTACTTTTGGACGAATGTTAGGTTATGACATCGGTATCAGCAAATTTGTTCACAATTTTTTAATTTTGTAGCCTAGTGATTTTATAATTTGGTCCTTTTATAATCTTGTAATTTTATGATATGATAATTTTATGATCTTGACATTTTACAATCTTATAATCTTGTAATTTTATGATATTGTCATTTTGTAATTTTGTAATATCATAATCATATTTTGTAATCTTACAGTTTTATAATTTTGCAATTGTATGATGTGATAACTTTATAACATTATAATTTTACAAACTTGTAGTTTTATTATGTTGTAATTTTATATTATTGTTATTTTATGGTCTTACAATTTTATAATATAATCTTGTAATTTTATAATCATTCAATTTTGTATTCTTGTCATTTATAACCTTAATATTAAATAATTTTGCAATTACATAATCTTGTAATCTTATGTTCTTATGTATTGTGATTTTATAATCTAAGAACTACATAATTTTGTAATTTTATATTTTTATAACTTATGGTACAATATTATGAAACAATGAATGTATACCGAAACTCAATTGGTCTCAACATTCAATTTAAAAGGGAAATTTTCCCATTTTTCTGGAAGGTATCCAAGGTTATCCGGACGAATAAAACATTCAGTCTATTTATTTTATATAATTAAATTTAGGGTAGGAACGTATTGCTGTTCGAATTGTAAGAAATTTGGAATAGAGATGGAACAAGACACGAGACGCGTTGGGTGCCAGTTGCCTGACAACAATGAGAAATAACTTCATCTCTCAAACGTAACGGAAAAACGAAGAAACAGGGATAGGACGTCAACGAGGGGGAATCGAATAAGTTTCTCGGCGATATACGTCGTCGGGGATAACTGTCCTTCGAAGAAACAAGCGAATAACTTTCGCGCGAATGGAACTATTCGGATATTTTCCCAGAAGAACGATGCCACGTAATACTTTTCGTCGCGGTACAACTTAACCTTCCAAGCCCTTTTGCGAGAAATAAATTTTCTTCTGGCTTACCCCTCCCGGTAATGGCTGCGAAATTTAATCCTTTCAATTTTACGCTTGAATTCCCGACGATCCGTTAACGACGCGATTCTGTAATTACGCTTCAAATGCATCGAGCACGCCGACTGAAATGTAATTCGCGTAACTTTGTTCATGTAAAGAGGGCCATTGATCGAATTATTATGACCTTTCGATTTTTATCGTTATCGCGCTTTGTCCCGCCGATGATTTTTAAAGAGCCACTTTGCGATCACAAAGGAACCTTTAACTTTAATTTCCGTACTGCGATTTAATAAACGATTATCAGCGAGAATTGCTTCATAAATTGTTAATAATTAACTGAAATTAAGATACGGTTGAAGGTACGCTTAAATTGATAACTCTTCGTGTTTATGGATATTTGTCCTTAATTAAGATAAAATGTCGAATTATCAAAATGTCCAGATGTCAAACTATCTAATTATAGGGACTTATTTTAGGGATATTTTACTTTGTAATTATAAAAGAAATTATTATATAAATTTCCGATATTGTTCTAATTAACCCCCCATTGCATTTTATGTTGATAATAGATTATCAAATACTTGTATTTTATTAAAAATTAATGAGTACCAAATTTTATAACTAACAAAATTGACAATATTTCTTATGTACATTTCTAAACTACTCAATTTAAAATTAATTATTTTCACTTGTAAGTAAAATTAACTATTGACGCTACAATAATTTGTAATTGCCATAAATGTATTTATTGTTATTTTTTTATTAGTATTATTTTTTAGAGTTAAAACATTAGTTTTCAAACTTGAACGAAGGAATATTAAATATATGTATTATTAGAATTAAAAGTATTATTAAATATTCCAATTTAAAAAATGTTAATTATACGAGGATTTAACAAAAAATCGTGATATCGAAATACAAAAAGTAGTGAAATGTTTAAGTTCTCCAAACCGTTAAACGTCTTTTACATAAAATTTGCATTACATACAAAACTTTTTTGATTAAAAAATTACCCTCTGTTTGGCAACACTTTAATTTGCATAATGAAACAGTAACAAGATATTGAAAAGTATCGATAAAAGGTTTAATCAAAGGGGAAAAATGTAGGGGGATTAATAAAGATTCGAGCAATGTACAACAGCCGAACTGATAAAAAAAAGGAATGAAAAACCTGTTTCATTCGATTAATTTCGATACTTCGAAGCTGCTAATTGCTCCAGTTTAAATCTCACCATTTCGTTCGTTGGTCCATTTAACTTACAGACCACGAACTTCGAGCTACACCGACTATAATTGTAATTACTCGCGGAAAATTTTGAACATTTCACCATCATACGACAGAGATATAGAATTAAAAAACTATTCTTTCAAAGAAACGTTTCAAACATTTGTCGCACAAAATTCTTTTCCTTTAAAATTATACGACTGGTAGAAGGTTAATTGAAACATTCTTTTTACATTTTAATTCAATTTCAGAAATATTTACTTTGATACAATTTTTCTGTGTTTTATGTTTTAATTAAATTATTTTTATTTAGGCAAATGAATTAGGTAATATAAATAGCCATTTTTTAGTATTTTTTTATTTTATTCCTTTTGTGGTATTTTTAATGTAAAAATTTAATTAGATATGTTTCAAAATTGCTAGCAAAACAGAGAATTTGAGGATTATTTTAGATATTCTTTTTATTTAAGATGTGAATGAAAATTAAAATATTTATGGATGAGCAATAAATTATTTAATTCATATTTTTATGAATAAATTTAGAAATTATTCGAATGCATATTATCAATTTTATAAACAGAAATTGTGAAATCATTTTCAACATTACTCCAACATTAAAAATATCATGAAATATAAAGGGTTAATAAATAAAAAATGAAGTCAAATACGTTTCCCTTCGAGTTTGAAGCTTTTTTATTCCTACCATAGACGTGACCTTTTAAAACGGGCAGAAAAGGTCTTTTTCGAGGAATTTATTCACTCGTTTACAGAATCGACGGAAAATCTCGTTTTCCCGATAACAGCGACGAGACGTCAGAGTTTTTCCGACGGGATAACGTTCATTGGCCGGGACAGCCGCCATAACGAGAGAAGTCATTCGTCGTTTTAAATCTTTCTCCCCATTTCACCGGCGACTTTTCTGTTTATCCGACACTCTTGATTTATTTCATTATCCCGATCTTTATTTCCATTCCAACGAGACTGCAATCCACGATTTGTATACCTCGGAACACGGGAAAATAACGGCGTTTGATTGGCGAACAATGGAAATCAAAGGGGCCGTTAAACACATTGGGTCACAATATGCGTAATAGCATTCCTACAACGGGACTATTTCGACCATAATGGAAACGTGTATCGTAACCAGATTGCAAAAGGAGAATTAGCGAATAGCTTCGGTTTTGGCACGGGAATTGTATGTGACGGGATTTCTTTTGAAATCGATGGTGTCCGGTGTTGGCGGAAGGTAATGGGAGATTTTAGTGGCACGCGAAATGGCTCGATGGAAAGTGTTCAATTATTGTGGTTAATGGTCGATGGCTACGGTGAAGGAGCGTTGGTAAATGTTAATCTGAATTTTGATGGGAATAAGGGATATTGATAATCATATTCAGCTAATATACTTGATTTAGTTTATGCATTTAAGTTAATTTGACTTTGTACGTTTAAATTAATCTTTTCTAGTTTATACATTTAAATAAATTTTTTTTTTAGTTTACTTAAATTAATTTGTTTTTGTTTATACATTTAAATTAATTTGTTTTAGTTTGTACATATAAATAAAATTTGTTTTGGTTTATACATATAAATTAATTTCCTTTGGTTTGGGCATTTAAATTAATTTGTTTTACTTTGTACATTCAAATTAATTTGATTTCAATTTACACATTTAAATTAATTTGTTTAGCTTATACAATTGAATTTAATTCTGTTGTCATTTACGAATTCATTTTGTGATTAAATGATTTTAGAAATTCAATTCCTCTGTGTAAGTTTAAAATTTATTATATTCCTATCGCTATTATCTATTTGGAATTAACGCAATTTTGATAAACCGAATAATCGTTGACCTGTATTACTGATATTTTATGTAAAAGGTATGAACGATTATGTGAACTACTGAAAATCAATATTTTCCACTTGGTAGATTTACAATTTATCGTGTATAATATCACTAATAAATTTAGTGCAATCAAATGGTTTCATACTTGTTTTTCTCTATTGTATATTATAATTGATCTATACTACTGATATTTTACATAAAAAGTATAAACAGTTATGAAAACTTCTGAAAATAAATTTTCTCCATTTCAGTGTTTCAAAATTTGTAGTGAATAATATAACTAACATTAAAAACTAGTGTAATTGAATGTTTTATTCTTGTCTCTTCTCTATCGCGTGTTTATCATTGACCTATACTACTGATCTTTTATAAAACGTACAAATAATTATGTAAAGTTCTGACAATTAATCCTTGCCGTTTTGTAGCATCATAATTTATTACCTGCAACATAACTATCCATTAAAATTAGTGTAACCAGAGGTTTTGTATTTAATTCTCCTCTACTGCATGTTAATCATTGACCTAAACTACTGATCTTTTATAGAAAACGTACAAACGACTATGTAATCTTTTGCAAATATTTTTTTTCCATTTTGTAGGATCATTTAACATGTACAATATAACAAACAATAAAAATTACAGCGACTAAAGGTTTCTTTCCTCAATCTTTTCTACCACAAGTGGTGCATCGACTCACATTACTATTTAACATAAAACGCAAACGCCCCTAAAAAACCAGTAAAACTCATCTCCTTTCACCGCAAGAGTTACTAAAATATCATTAAATATCACTAACCGTATAATATCGTGATAAAATCCTTCAGCATGTCTGAATAATCGAGCTGTATCACGGTACAAGGTAATTCAGGTCTTACACTCGGGGTACAAGGATCCAGAAGTTCTGAAATTGATTGCACTTCGTCCCGAACTAAACATTCCATCGCCACGAAGAATTAAAACCGACCAGATTAACCAAACCGACAATTCCACTCGACGAAGACGAATCGCTAAACAACACCAGCGCCCGGATAAACCTCAATTAATTTCAGGAGAACGTTTCGAGCTACGTGAATCGTTCGGGCCATAAGGAAAATTCTCGAAAACTCTAGCATCCGTTCGAAAAGGACACTCGAACAAATTACCAGGGGCTTTTAATTGCCTACGGATCCGATGTTCATTAACAGCGATGGCTCCGAGTAACGCGACGCTCGATCGAAGTCCCGAAAAGCTTCAAGTTTCGCCGATCGCTCGTTAGGAACTAATTTGCCGCGGGCGGCCCACGTGTCCCGCTAATTGCCCGGCAAAGAAAGTTTCCCGCCATTGCGTTGCTTGGGGTCGATTGAGAGCTATTTTCGGGACCGTGGCCGCAACGCGGTTATTGGTTTCCCTGATGGGTTCATGCGAAAAAAGAAGAACGTAGACTAAATAGAAGTCGCGATTAGCAGGAAAAAAGTCCCGATTCACCCTAGTGTGGTTTTGCAGAGAATTATGAAGTTTTTTGGTTACAAGTGTTACAGGTTGCAGTTATTCCTTGAAGATTGATCATCGATTAAAGGGATTTATAAATGGCCGAAGAAATTTCTGATTTTTAAGGATGTTAAATGGTATTTTGATGAGTCTTTTATTCTGGTGATTGGGTGAACACGAATTGTGTGGACTGTGAAAAAAAAAACTATATTTTTTTTATGTCTAAATTCCTAGATTTTCAAATTCCTTAGTCCTCAAATATCCAAATACCTGCATTCCTAAATTTCTAAATTCCAAAATTTCAAAATTCCAAAATTCCAAAATTTCAAAATTCCAAAATTCCAAAATTCCAAAATTTACAAATTCTAGAATTCCAGAATTCCAAATTTCCGAAATTCTCAAATTCCCAAATACCAACATTCAAAAATTCCAAAATTCTTAGATTCCAAAATTCTCAAATTCCTGAATACCAAAATTTCAAAATTCCTAAATTCCTAAACTCTAAAATTCCACAATTCGAGAATTCAAAAATGTCTAAAATTCACACAGTAGAATAATTTACCCCACTCCGCTAAGTGAGTACCCATCGATTCACTATTTAGCCTTATAATTGAATCTTTTCGAGTATGACGCCTACTGTTTTAATAAAAACAAAATCCTCCTGTTTGGTCGATGTTTTTTTTTTCTTCTTCTATCGCTGTTTTCTCCCTGGTCGTTTTCGTGAAACTAACCGGAAACGAGTGAACTGTCAAGTGACGCGTGAGTCGATCGATCCTCGAGTTGTTTTCTCGCGTTTCCATTATTCGTTACTGTGACGAAAAACCTTGTACAGGAATATTTATTTATTCAACAACCATCTAATGATTGATTTATTTATTTTTTACTTTTGTTAACTTAACAACAAGTTGACAATACCATTAAATCCAAACTATTTGGAACAATAAAAAATAGTATTTACTACATTAACATTAAGTAAAATTCAATTCATATAAATTGTAGTGATTGAAATTAGTTTTATAAATGAATTCTAATTTCTTCCTTTCTAATTAAGTATTGCATTCAATATTTTCTTTATATTTTAAATTAAATTATACATAAAGCTTATGTATCCTTATATTAAAATTTTATTCTAAGTCATCGCAATAAGAATTTTATTGCATACCACAATTTTATTTCATATTGCAACATAAATTTCATTTTATAACTATTCATAATATAAAATATAAATATAAATATTCATTTCATTATATACAATAATTTAATATCTTGCTTTTATCAGAAAACAATTTTTGTTCTACCCATATTTTCTTTATGATTTATTGCGTTATACTTAGATGTCGCTGTCTCAATAGAAGACATGTTTGACCCAGTATACGTTACCCATGTTTATTTATAAAATTTTATACTAATCCCAAGAAGATCGTTCAGACAAACATTCACGATGACGATACATCATATTTGACAGGTTTGATGTTTCGTTTGAAATGAAAAAATAAACGATAAACAGATGGAAAATTGAAGCAACGTCCGATCGTGTTACAGCATAAGTAGCACGTATTAAACCATGAAATTGAACTTACTGTTTGCACGAGTTTCCCGATAAACTGATGGACTATCCCTTGCTAAACCCCCAAGGGTAAAACGGTAGACTATGGGGTAAACTATGGGACCTTTCAACAGGCAATTAACACAGCAATATACCTACGAGTTCGGTGCTACCAGTAATTCTCTAAAGTATCACACCGGGATACGGGGACAATTAAGTTAGAATAATTTACGTATTCTTTCTAAACATATGGGCTCTCGTTCGATAGTATAGTAAACAATTAATACAATACACCAAAAATAGGGTGGAGGTAACCGTGCACGTTTTTTAAGGGGTGAACAAAATATACAGATGCCCAAGAAACTTTTCATACAAATTACAAATTACTGTATATTATCTACATATTATTTTAGCTTCTTTAGATTTTGAGGTAAATTTTAATTTCCAGAAATTAATAAAACTTTTAAATAAATTTTTATTTAAAAAAATTCTTAGATCTTTTAGAGATATTTTGAGATAATGTAGTTTGGTAGAAATTGTCACGAGAAATTTGGTTATGAAAATAATATTTTATTTCTGTAAAATATTATTTCAAAATTATTTTTATTTATATATATTTTAAATGTAAAATATTATTTTAAAGAAATATTGGAATTGGTAATAAGTACTGATAAATATTAATGAAAATGTATACAAAAGTTGTTTTACTTTATTCAGATTTTTAGATGAATTTTAAAATAATTTGAACAAATGTTACGTTACTGATATTTAATTGCAGGATAACTGTGATCCATTTTTGATAGAATAAATTATTATTCACTCGATACTGATTTATACTAATTTCATTTGTAAATTAAGTTTCATGGGCGACTATGATTTTCGGTAATCATCGTGAGATAATATTGTGAAATAGGGTAATTATCTAAACATTAACGTCACACAAGCCGCAGAAGGGTTCAGAAAGGAACGTTTAAAGAAATAAAAAAATTCAACACGAATGGAAATCGAATTAAACAGTTTCCCATTTCAATATTTTCCTGCTGAATTTTCCTCACCTTTCGTTCTGACGTGATTATGCATTTATCTCATAAATTAATATTCAAGTTCTGTGTTATTATAATAATTCAGATTCAGCTTCACATTTGAAGCTTTATTAATTTCATATTTATTGTCAAATACGTTTCAAATTTTGTCCATGTTATTGCGAAACTGTATTAAATAATATAATGGAAATAAATTAAAATTAACAGACTTTAATTTATTAGTAAATTTAACGCACTTTAGTTTTGGACAATTTTATTCTATAAGAACTTCATGCCTTACAATTTCATTTTTTAACAATTTTATTATTTAATGACTTTATTTCCTAACAACTTTGTTCTTTAAAAATTTTAGTGTTTAACAATCCATTCTCTAAGTATTTTCTTTATTAACAATATACTCTTTAAAAATTTTATTTATTAACAATTTTGTTCATCAAGAATTTTAGTTTTTTTAAATACGTAGCGCAGGTGTTCGAATACTTTCAACATAATGAAAGATAAATTTGAGATTTTAGCGAACAGTTTAATCAGTTTAAACAATTTGGCTAAATTTGACTTCAAAGGAATGTTTAGAAGGAAAGTGCATGCAATTTTGATAGATTTTCCAATTTCCCAGCAAAATATCACAGAAGGATTTGAAAGCGTTCCTTTCGGAACGTACATAGTTGCTTATTATACGGCGGAAACATGATAATTGGGCTTAATTAAAGCGAGAGCACGCGTTGTTAATTAATGCAAGAATTGCTCGCATTACTGTTGCTCGTTGCAGTTGCATTCCGATTGTTTGCTGAAAGATTTTGGTATTTCAATCATCCCTTTAAAACGGTGAATTAACAATGATAATATCATGAAAATGTTCCTCTTTCACACATGTTGAAGCAAAAATTTGGCATTTGTATATCTCCCAAATATCAAAATACAAATTTAATATTTGTACATCTCTCAAATATTGAAACATAAATTTCATATTTATATATCTTTCAAATATTATAACACAAATTTAATATTTATATATCTCTCAAATATTAAAGTACAAAATTAATATTTATATGTCGCCCAAATATCAAAACACAAATTTAACATTTGTATATTTCTTAAGTATTAAAACATAAAATCAACATTTGTATAGCTTTCAAGTATGGAAAATAAATATTAATAAATAAAATAATTTTTGATATCATAAAATTGACATTTATATACCTCCCAAATATTAAAAGACAAAATCAACATTTATGTATCCCTCAAATTCCAAAAAGCAGATTTTAAAAATGGAATTAATTTTCAACATGGTGCAAAATATTAAATGTTTATCTCGCACGTGAAAATGATTCGTTTCTCGGTTTAATCAAATTTTTTATTTGATTACCGCCGGAAATCCAGAAGTTCGTCGCCCCAGAAATGGCGGACAGCAACTCGACTCACCACTTGGACGAAAATTAAATTTCTTTACGTGGTTGGATTCGCGGGAAAATTAAAGGCAGGAAACCTACTTTTCTTCTCCTTTGCGTTTATGAAAAATGTAACATTTTTTAGCCGATAAACAAGATTCATCCCTGTGGCGGTTAATTCGAAATATCTGCAGGCAAGAATGCAATTTACGTTTGTTGGACTCTGGTAATTCGAGCAAAAACTAGTCGAACATAAAGTATGAAATATACACGCGAATAGAGATTAATCGATGCTTGAAATGTATCTGAGGATAAATTATGTTGTTTCTTTTGCAAGCTTCAATCCATTAACTTTTTTAAATACGTGTATAGTGAATTAAAAAGTAAAATTAACTGTTAACAGTCATGCTTCATCGAAATAACATGGCCCATTGGGACGATAAAAACTTAGCCTCTAAAAATGTTATTTGCAAAGAAACTACTCATTATTTCAACTTGAAAAAAGTTATAAATAATCTTTAAGTGTTCATTATTATATTCTGTAAATATTACGGAATTATATTTTAAGTGATATATATTCGATAAATATTACAGAAATATTTTATTAAATTTATTCTATTTTATTTATATTTTATAAATATTATAAGTATAAAAAATATATTTTGTAAAAATTATACAAACATTATGTCAAAATGTAAGAATATTCTGTTCTATCATTTTCCATAAATATTGTAAAAATATAATAGAATATTATGAAATATGAATTTCAGAATAAATAAAATTTAGAATTTCATTTTTGATAATTTCCGATACATTTCGATTATTATTTAAAAAATAGATTATAATATAAAATTGATATATTAATAGTTCATTAAACTCGTTTAACTTATAACCTATTTAAACAGATTAAAAATATTATTAGTTCAGGTAACTAATGCAGAAATAACATATTCAATTACTTTAAAAATAGTAATACATTAATGAATCAATATAAAAATGTTACTAATTTATTCGATCAGTATAAATGTTATAAAATCGATTAGCATAAATAATTTTACTAATTTCTTTAATCAATATAAAAATGTTACTAGTTTATACAACCAACATAAAAATATAATAAACAGAAAGTTACGAATTTGTTTCGTAGTACACCGAGATACCAGTTAGTTTAAAAATATATGAGCCAGTAAAAAAATATTTGACTTTCGGATTATGAAAGAAAATTGGTAAGAAACAGTTTCGCGAATGTTGAAAGTATCAGAACGAAAAGCGAGGAGGCGAAAGCAGGGCGCGTTAAAGCGACGAGTAAAATCGTTTCCCGGCTCCAAGTAACCGTGTAATCGCCATCCCCATGGCGTCCCGTACCTCTTCTGTTACCTTCCAGGCCGAAGAATACTTTCGAGCCAAGCTAGTCGATATAACGTCGACCATTTCGACCACCCAAGTCGTCGAGAGATCGTCCTTCACCCCCCTTAGGCGTCGTTACTCGAAAGTGGATCTCGAGAATTCAACAAGCAACCTCAAATAACAAAATCTCTCTAGTCTGAACGATCTTCGAGGTTTTTACCCATCCCATATCATTTTTTTTCTCTCTCGCGTTTCTCCTTTCTTCTTCTTTTTTCGTTTTTCTCATCAAGGGACGCTGCTGCCTCAAGGTGAATGCTTAACGACAGACACACAAACAGATCCATGGACGTGTGTACACATGTATTTACAGGACACGAAAACGAACAAAGAGACTATGACATACATTTGCCAGGGATAGAATGCGTAATTATCATGGGGATAATTATAGGTACCTATTAAGGGAACTGCGTCCGAGGTCGTCGGCATGCTTTCTGCCACGAGGTTCAGGAAAACTGTCAGCGACAGCAGAATCGTCACTCCTGCGGTGGTCGAAAAATGTTTACACCATCGCTCAAAAATATTCGTCCTTCGTATTTTAACCCTCGAACCATGGATATAATTACTATTCAAATTTCATTACATAACCTTTTATTTGGATCCTTCATTTATTGAAGGGGAAACACACGTCACAATATTGTAAAGTTACATGAAAACCATTTTTTTTTTTTATTATGTTGGTGTTGGATGATACATGAAATTAATAGTCGATCTACATGTGCTATTTTCTTCGAACCCTTCAATTATAAATTACACCTTCTACATTTTCAATACATGCAAGTTCCTTATCTGTTTCTAATTTTTATTCATTTAATTCATTACGAATTAATCTTGATTTTAATTCAATTTAATTAAGAAATGTGTCTTAACTTAATGACGAATTTTGATTTAATTTAATTACTAATTTTAATTCAATTTAGTGATGAATTTTTATTTAGTTTAATTACGAAGTTTAACTTAATTATGAGTATAATCCGATACATAATTATTCGAATAATAATTAGAATTTTTGGAAAATTATTCCAGGATTTTGCTCTATCGCGTGTAAATATTTTTACATTGCAACAGATTCTGATGATTGCGCTGTATTCGAACAAAGGTTAATTTGATAACCTAATGTTAGTCAAAACATTATTTTATTTACTTTGTAAGTTGGGATTACAATTGACCCAGTATCCGCCGTTCGAGAGTTAATTGCAAAATAATGAGAGTTTGCTTTCTTTGATGTTACGTTCACTACAAAGCAGTGATTGTGTAACTTTTTCGTAACAAGTTGATAATATTCATTTAAATGTTTTGGTTGGTTAATATTACACTTATTGTCAGGCAAAATATGGGATGAATTATAAAAACAATGTTTGTTCTCTTTATCAAAAATTAATATCCATAATATTGAACAAATTTAATTTGATACAGATTATTTAAAATACTGTGTAAATTGAGCAAACAGATATTCGTTTAATTAATTCAATTATATAATATTTTAAATAAATACAAATACTGCTACATTGGCAATTATGGTAAATTGTAGAAATAATCCTAGTTATCTTTCACCACGTACTAATATTCGTTATATGTAAAACAATTAGTGTGATAGTATTTATATAAAACGTCAGGTATGTTAGTTGCTATTTTCATTAAAAATTAACAGTGGCTTATATAATATATCATACTTGATATTACTCGATTATAATAATTTACCTGCTTACTTGAAACAAAGGTCTACGTACACAATTTAACGAATTTATATCATATTATTCACAATTCACTACAATGTACATAGTTTCTCTCAAAATAAATTATTAACAAGGTGGACAGTTATTTTTGAGCGATAATGTGCGGATGAAAATGAATTATTTGAAAACAAACTTCTTCAAAGTAACGCCTACATTTTATCCTGTATAAAAACTAGGGTAAGCTGCGGACACGTTTCGATAAAAATCGCATTTCTCACAAATTCCTGCATAATACTGTCCTCGGTTGGTTAGATCTTATCCTGTTTGAGGGTATAGCGTATTCGGTTCTGTGGAGTTTCAGAGTTTCGAGAAGAAATCCTATCGAGTTTCGGGAAAAACTCGAAGTATACGTTGGTCGAGTTCAATGAACATTTCAACAGTTCGATTGTTTTCGAAAACGAGTTCCTGGACTAGTCTTGTAAAATAAACTTCACTGTTTGAATCTGAGAACTGATACCAAGTTGAATCTCTTCCAACTCTGGTTAAATGTACACTATTTTTTTAATTTCGTCGAGGATTGTTTACGTGAAAATTTATTTCGTTGCATCGAGTTCGAAAAATATAAAGCAGATTTTTCTACAACCATAATTTCGTATGAAAGGAAAGTTAATGGTGACATAACATGATACGTGTCAAGGTTTCCATTTGTACAAGATTTAAATCTATGATCTTTTCATAGAAAAGAAATTAATATTTTAGAATCTCATAATTCTTGAATTTTAAAAACATGGACTGAAGTGATTTTCAATAATTTGTATAATTAAGGCACTTAAAACAACTAACTAATCAAATTACTTTACCTTAATTAGTAAGTTAAGGTAATTAAGTATAAGCTAACGTCTTTACGCAGATATCAAATTTATTTATTTACGTATTACAAAAAAGAAAATTTATTATTCAAACTTAAATGGAGAATTTAAAGTGAACTGAATATTTTATTTGAGTACTTTTACTGACCCAAGTTGAAAATTCACATAAAATAAAATTATACAAAGATAAGATAAAAAACTACGTATTAATGTTAGAGAACTTAGTTCCATTTATATTTTAAGAAAAAAACTAAAATTTTGTAAATTATGATTCAAAGAACAAAATACAATGTAAAAATCTTTATTTAAGGAGTAAAGTAAAATTTACAAATTTTTGTTCATAGAGTAAAATAAAAAATGTTGTTTATAAATTTGCATTGAAACAGTAAAATACAGTTAATAAATTTTTATTTCAACAATGAAGTGATTTATGAATTTTCAGGCATTTTTGTTCTAAAAGTCTAAAACGAAGTTTCTAAATTTTATTCAAAACGTAAAATATAATTCATAAACTTATGTTCAAAGAGTAAAATACAATTTATAAATCGTTATCAAAAGATCAAAATACTTTATAAATTTTCTATTTAAAGCATAAAACGCAATTTATTCTGTAATCAAGGTAAAATAGAGTACAAATTACCTTCTGACAATTAATTTTTCTGAACTGAGAAATATACGTATGATTTCCTTACCACAAAGCCGAGAATATAATCGTTAATTACATATTAAATTGGAATATGACGTATGACACATCAAAAGCCGTAGCACAGGTTAACACATAGTATATCGGTGCACCAAAGATTTCGTAATTTCCGGTGCAAGCCTACACGATTTCGTGACCATAATCGCACGCGTCAACGAGTATTTCAAGCCGCGTAACTCGTTGGGAAGCCATGCTGCAAACACAGACTCAGCTCACTCGTTAATAACTTTACGCGGTGCGGTTAACGTGTCTGGAATTGCATTATTACATAATAATCGACGTCATTTACGAGCCAACCTCTAGAATTTGTGTGTTCAGTTAGGTCGAATTTTCCATTAATTTCAAAAGTTTACATCCACAACCTAGAGTCTCAATATTCTCAAATATAAACAAAGTATACATTTAAATCGTTACAGCATCAAGTTGAGTTCAACTTTACTTTGGTCCACATGAAATTACTAAATTATTAGAGGGTGATTTTCTAAACCGCGCTAGTGTACGAACTAAAATTTTTATACAATTTTTACCTTTCATCTGACATACCGGAAGAATATTATTTATTATATTTTTATTAAAACTACATAGGCTTTTTATATCATACTACCCTTTTTGCAGTAAATATTTCTATATTAAATTTTTTTGCAATTAATATTTCATATTAAATGTTTTTGGAATTAATATTTTCATACTAAACGATTTCGGGATTAATATTCTTACACTAAACGATTTTACAAGCAACATTTTCATACTAACCGATTGTACGATTAACATTTTTATACTAAACGATTTTGCAGTTAATACTTTTATACCAAAAAGTGATTTCAAGTTTGTGATGTAAAGTTGGCTCGTTAAACGAGCATCTATCGATTTACATGTTTGCGTATTTCACAAGCAATTGTTTCTGATTGACTCGAAATTGAAGATGCATGGGAGTTAGAATGTCGGAGCAAATGGCGTCCATTATCAGAGAATTCACGCGGGAGAAGATAAACATTAGTTGGTTGTCCACGTTCAACAAATATCGCGGTTATCGTGCGAGCACACGAACATGGCTATACTACGTAAATTTACATAATTTCCATGGCGGAGAACTTAGAAAGCGGATTAACATGTTTCTGGTTATAGTATTTTGAATGTGAAGAAATACTTGAATTTCCAACACGCGTAGTGCACGAATTCGAGATCGCTATTCAACTAGCAATGTTTATCGGTAAATTAGTTTCCATATTTTCGAAACATCGATTACACACAATTTCTACAAATTTATGAAACATATCTACACAGAGTAAAATTAACCTCTTTAAATCACCTCTTTTCATTAAATCATTTAATGTGACATAATATTATTTAAAATCGTATAATGTTATTTAAAGTGGAACAGTAATATTATTTCAAACTTGAATGTTATTTAAAATCAGACAATAATACTATTTAAAATGACATAATAATATTATTTTACATGAAACAATAATATTATTTAAAATGCCGAAACAATATTATTCAAAATGACACAGTAAGGTTACTTAAAGTGAGTATTTAAAAGGATAACATCATTTAAAATGACAAAACAAAATAAATAAAATATAATTACACAAAAAGTTCAAACCTAAAATATTATTCTGAAGAGGTTAAGTGAAACAAGAAAATGTCATAAGTGACAGAATCGAATGAACCTGAAGTGTAAATATGCTATCGGTATTTGATCCAACAGGTAGAACCTTAATTTCAACGCGAACGTAGGAATTCGGATGGTGTTTTTTTCCTAAGAGATTTTAATTTGTTCAGAAGCTGTTGTCGACACGAGCCGGATAAGAGTTCGAGGTCAAATTTCGACGAACCGCGACAAGGTGCATCCGTTGCAGGTGGCAAACCGCCAATAACATTCGGGCTTGTTGGTCTGTGGATGGAAAATGGGGTCGAGGAAAGCCGGCAATTAGTTCCTTACAATTAGCTTCGAACGCTTGTATTTCGGTTGGCTACGTGGCTATGTAATCACGCATGTTACTGACAATGCGTATTCAATTATTATGGAATAATTCATGAGACTTCGTGAAGGTCGCAATTTCGTAGCACTGAAGTACCACCAAATGGTACCTGTGGTACCTCGAATTAAAGTTCAAGTTTCACCTCGGGTCATGATATCTGTGACCCGTTAATATTATCAATGTGAGAAAAGTGAGGAAGAAAGATAGAAAATGTGATGATTGTGTATGACAGGGTTAATTTCAGAAAGTAAAAAATCTCATAAAATACGACTTATTGTATATCGAATTAAATCTTGAGATTTATTAAAAATTGTAGTACGAATGCACCGTTCATATTCTTAATATAAGAGAACTGAGAAAGAAAAAGTCAGAACCGATTGCTGTGTATTGCAGGGGTAATTTTAAAAAGAGAAAAGTCAAGCACGATTTCATGACAGAAAAGTATCACGAAATGCCACTTATGACACATCAAATTGCAATTTATAGTGTGGCAAAATCGAGTGCATAAATGCCTCATCAATATTCTGAATACCAAGCAGCAGATCCGTTGAAATAATTTTATGAACCAGTTCCAATTTAATATAGTCCCCTGACAAATATTCAGTTTCCAGTGGTTTATGTCTTTAGAGGATACAGACTCCGCTAAAATAAGTTAAATAAATTATTTAAATAAATTACCTAAATAGTTATTTTTGTTGAACCTTAAACTCCAAATTGACGTAGTACAAGTGACCTTTTTCTGACACAAAATCAATCACGTGATACGCAGTAACTAAATACACTACAAAGACACCAACATACATGTATGTTTATCAATTATTATATTTCATCTCACAATCCATATTTCCGCAAGTATCTATGACACGTTTTCAACTATTCAATTTGTTATTCTGAACCTCAGTAACCTAATTCAAGTGCCATTTGTATTTCAATCGATCCAAATTCCGGGTACATATTCAGTGCGATCCTATCTCAGCGAATCACATCCGATATTCATAAAAATTTCAATCCTATCACGGCACCAAAATCCTCCATTCCACTCTGACAAATCATAGACGAATCCGTGATCACGTTTAGCCACGTCAGATCAGCAAAGAGAATCCGTCTGTGAAAATCGTGCCAAGGTGAGAAGCGATACCTCTTAGTTCCGCAGCCTTCATTCTGGGGAACGTTCACGTTGCACTTCGTGTGTATTCACAGGCACAGGCCAACCTTTTGTCATGGTAATTCTCAATCAAATACACTTTCCATGAAGAGGGTTGGTGTCGCTTTTGCAGCCTTAACACGGGACGTGGCAGTGTGCATACCCTCCGTATTTATCCGGTTAATGAAATTCGCGATGCCGGCTTGTGCCCACACCGGCACGGAATTTACAACGGTATAATATTATGGAAATTTCATTCATAGATGTTGCAATAACGTCTCGACTAAAGAGCTACATTTTTCCCCTATAATAATAAACTATCCACTACTAACGAAAATGCTTTGGACCCGGACGGTTAATCATTTCTTTATCATCCAGCGTTTTGTAAGATTGCAATTTTGATACTGAAAGGAGATTCTTTAGGAAAATTGAAAAATTATTTTTCATTATTATGAAATTATTTTTCATTATTAAGTGACGATTGAATTCGACAAGAATTATTTTAATGCCGTTCAATTGCGTTTGGATTCTATTGTGTGCGGTTCAATTGTGTTCGGATTAAATTTGACGTGTTTCAATTACATGTTATTCTAAACAATGTTACTCAATTCCACGTAATTTAAATTAACACAATTCGATTCAAGTCAATTCAATTCCATGAAATTTAATTCAACACAATTTAATTTCACGTTATTCAATTCAACGCAATTTAGTTCCTCCTAATTCAATTCGAATCGACTTAATTTGACATTAGTCAGTTTAACGGGACTCTATATGATGCACCACAACTACATTCGAGTCAACTAAATCTCCCCACCTCCAAATGACCAAAATTCAATTAATTTATTAATCACTTTATACAAAAGAAAGAACCCTTTAACACAGGTGTCACAATATAAGAAACTACAATAAAGAAAGGAAAGCTCACCACACACCCGACTTGTTCTAACAATCGTCAATTGTTACAATCCTTCTTCCGAATTTCTCACTTTGCGTTCAAGTAACTTCAGCATACTCCGTTCCGTTACAGCCCATCGTTTCCACTAGCAACATTCGCGTTTCCATTTCTAAGCTCCAAGAGAACCGTCCTGGAGTCGATTCGGTAAAACATTCACCAAAACTGTTTAACGTCGAAATAACACCGTCGGATTTGCCAAACTTTCTCCAGAACGACTCGACTTCTCTGCAGCTTCTGTTCAGAGGGAACTCGAGCGAGACTCGACGAACGGATACAACGTAAAGTGACAACAATGGCGGGAAGTGAAGAAGGACAAAGAGAGAATTGGAAAGACGAGGAGCGATTACAATGGCGTTGAAACAGGAAAGTGAAGCGGCTGGTGGGCGAAGATACCAGGTTCAGATTCGATCTTTCTTATCCAGATTTCCTGCGGGAATCCACCGTACTGTTCGTCAGGATAACTCCTCAGGTAATTATTATGCTTGTCGGCTGTGAATAGGCTTCGGAAGATGTACGACCTAGGTGACTATAACTTACAACTTCCTCCACTGATTCATGGACGAAGTTTATGCGAAATCGGCGAATTGATAAATTACGATGTGTGTATTCTCGTACTGTTGTTGATATTATAAAGCATGTTGTTATTGATGCTAGTGAGTCAGACCAGGTGCTTCACGCTAATTCGAATGTGTATTCAAATTTCGAGTACTTATAAGTAAAACGAGAATGTTGGATCGCATCGAATTGTTGATTTCACGACAAATGACGTCAATAACGATCGAGTATAGTCAACGTTGAGTTATAGCGCTTTTAACGTGCTTCCAGTCGATTCTGTGTGTTAAAAGTGATTGAAAACGATATCAA
This sequence comes from Megachile ligniseca, assembly GCA_945859555.1. Classification (NCBI taxonomy): domain Eukaryota; kingdom Metazoa; phylum Arthropoda; class Insecta; order Hymenoptera; family Megachilidae; genus Megachile; species Megachile ligniseca. The sequence continues at coordinate 3,310,950 of OX243778.1, forward strand.
AACAAGGTTTTTTATCGACGTCGATGACGACAGGTTGTTATCAGATCGTCACCAAAATCTATACAGCAAATTTAGGATGTCTCTTGAATTTACCCTCAAAATTTCAAGTAAAAAGAGCCAGAATTGTGGCTTGTAGTGTGCAGACAAACAAACAGATAAATGGACAAATGCAAATCGAGTCATTCTAGGAATCCCACTACGTTCGGCAATTAAATTGTTGAGAATTTATTGTATAACATTAACAATTAGTATTTTTGCTTCTCATAAGAAGAGAGTATGTACGGTTTTGATACAACTGTCAAATTCTAAAATTTTTTAATTCTCAATACTCCAAATCAATAAATTCTCAAATTTCCAAACTTCTAAAACTAAATTTCAAAAGCAACATTTCGACATCGAATCCCCGAAATTTGCAAACTTTTAATAAATTAAACCTTCAAATTTTGAAATTGCTTAATTCTCAAATTTCCAAATTTCCGACTCCCTAAGAATCCAAACTTTCAACTCACTAAAATCTCAAATCCTCAGGTTTTAACATTTGTACAGAAACAAATAATACAAAATTCTATTTGAATATTTTTAGCAACCTTTCACATTAATTAAAGCAAATTTGTTATCATTCTCAACAGGGTATTCACAAGTTTTCCAAAATATACGAAATAGGTTATACAACGAACATAATCTACATGCAGTCCTCCAAACTTTAAATCATTATATCTTTTCTTTTACAATCGCAACAATTGTTTCATCAATTTCTCATAACTGGTAAATTAACCTTACTAACCGAAAGTGCAGTAATTCCTAAGAAACTATATCAGTTAATTATAAAACATCACAGTTAAAAAATATAGTTAACTCATAATAATATTTGATAGATGATGTAAGAAATAATAACGATCATACAAGTCAGCAAATTTCCTCACGTTTCATAGAGCGATCGACTTCCGTGCTTTTCGTGTCAGAAAATGGCGCAAAATTTGCTGCTTCCTCGGAGGTATCTGGACGAGGATTTCCGTGGACTTTGATTGTACTCGTACCGGAAATTGGGGCGGTATGCTTCGATATAATCGCGAACAATCAAGTGCATAGCTCAAGGCGTGTTCACCGGAAAAAGTCTCTCTGCTAAGAAGAGGATCGAAAAGCTCGATGGTTCGAGGCTCGAATTCCTAATAAGCTTTCAGTTTGAATCGAGTCTCGAAACACGAAACTTCCCTTCGATTCTACAAACGAACTCACGTACTTTCCGACATCCTTTGTCAATTCTTTAATTTCATCTCTGACATAACTTACATACTTAACTGTTTCGAATATTTGCAATACTTCAGATAACTCAAATTTCTTTGTTACGAAAAAGTTACAAATTTATTTGTATACTTTTATTTATTTTTCTATTGATATATGTGGGTCAGATTATAGTGAATGTGTTAATATTAAAATTTCTAATTTTTAATACAGAAATTCGTATATTTTTGATATACGATTTTAATATACAAACTTGTGTATTTTTAATGTACAGTTATAATATACAAATATATTGATGTATATGATTACAATAACAGTGTAATAATAGTAGTTAAAATATTACATGACACCTTCATAGGTCTTTCAAATTAAATTCACCCTTTTGCACATTAAATTCATTTTGTTGCAAATGAATTTTACCCTTTTGCAAATCAAGTACTTTTGCATATACGTGTACATATACATGTATACATATGTATATATATCATATTTAAAAAACATCAAATAATGTTAATTATATAGCAAGAAATAAAAAATTGTATTATATTTTATAAAATTACATATGGAGATGAAGACACGTATGGAAACTGTGTGCAGATAATTCAATAATTCAATAGTAATAATAATTCAAGGAGAATCATTTATAGACTAGGTTATATTTTCATATGTATAGGTACATTATTATTTTATGTTTTTTTTAAATATATACATGTAAAAATACTTGATTTGCAAAAGAGTGAAATTTATTTGTAAACGAATCAATTTAATTTGCATAAGGGTGAATTTAATTTGAAAAACCTGTAAAGGTGTCATGTAATATTTTTTCGACATATGATCTTTTATGGTGTAATTATATTTTGGTTTAAAATAGCATTACTGTTACTATTCTTGTATTTACATAAAGAATATATTTGTATAATTGTACATAAAAAGTACACTATATATACATATATAAAAATTCTTTTAATTTGAAAAACCTTTATGTCGTTTTGTTTTTAATTTCAAAATAAAAGAGAAACAAATTAAAATGCCGTAATCAAAAGTACAACCTCAAGTAACTCGATTTCTCGAACAATTCGCTCCGTTTTGCGTTTGAAAATCACCGTGAAAATTGCACGAGACGAGGGCAATTTTTAAGAAACCTTCCCTCTGATCAGGCGACAGCACTTCTGACACACATAGTCTAACAAACGAGCCGCAATTATGTTTTAATTGCGCTGTTCCATCCATTTCCGTCTCTTCGTACCTTGTACTTTGCCAACCCCTAACACACACGCACACATACATGTACGTATACTCGTTCTCTGAAAAGGATTTGATTATGCAACGTTCCACGTTTTGTTCTTCAACGGAATGGAAAGCTTTCGGGTCATTTTTCGAGTAACATGCAAAGTGGGATATCTTCTTAAATTATGCATGTATGTTTTGGTTCCTAATTACGTTATTGTAGAAAAATTACTTTACCTTCTTTTCTGAGAAAATTTTATGGAAATATGTGAAGGTGATAAGTTTGAAAATTTAGTAATATCAAAATTATAGACTTCTCAAATTTTCAAGTTTCAAAATTCGTAGATTTCTAAATTATTGAAAGACCGAATTAGTAAATTTTTAAGTTTTTAAATTTCTACATTTTGATGTTTCAAAATTCGAAACTTTCAAAATCTACAAATCCACAAATTTCCAAGTTCCTAAACTCATAAATTCCTATATTTCGAAACGTCTAAATTCCTAAATTGTCAAATTTCCAAATACTTCAGTTCCTAAATTCTTAAATTCTTAATTTCTATATTTATAAATTTCGAAACCCTTAAATTGACAAATTTGTAAATTTTTTAATTTGTTAATTCCTAAATAGCTATATATCTAATTAATTTCCTAAATTTGTAATATCCAAATTGCCAAATTGCCAAATTCCCAAATTTCCAAATTGCCAAATTCTCAAACTCTCAAATTCCCATATCCCCTAATTCCCAAATTCCCAAATTCCCAAATTTCCAAATTTCCAAATTCTCAAATCCCCAAATTCTCAAATACCCAAATTCCCAAATTCTCAAATTGCCAAATTCTCAAATACCCAAATTCCCAAATTCTCAAATTGCCAAATTCTCAAATTCCCAAATTCCCGAATTCTCAAATTTCCAAATTTCCAAATCCCCAAATCCCTAAATCTCCAAATTTCCAAAATCTCAAAACCCCAAATCCCCAAATCCCCAAATCCCCAAATCCCCAAATCCCCAAATCCCCAAATCCCCAAATCCCCAAATCCCCAAATCCCCAAATCTCCAAATCTCCAAATCCCCAAATCTCCAAATCCCTAAATCCCCAAATCCCCAAATCCCCAAATCCCCAAATTCCTAAATTTCCTACTTTCCATAAACACAAACCTTCAAATAAATTCAAAATCCCAAATTTCCAAATCTCAAAATTTCAAAATTCCCAAATTTTCAGTTCTGTTAATTACAGATCTCAATTAAAATTTGCTTCGCTGACTCCATACACGTGACGTCTGACGTTTTGACGTATTTCAACTAATCTTTTAGTTTCCGAGAGTACGGTGACTAATCGGAATTTCTAAGGAGAAACCGACTTCTGAAACTGACTTCGAAAGGGAATTCGTTTTACATTGGGTGTACCTGAGGCTACGGGCGATGATGAAACTCCACCGGAATGGAATTTCTATGATATTATACTCTCTCTTCCTTCATGTCGGCCATTGGCTCGTACCACTCTACTATTAAGTAAGAACAGCTGCACACTGCTACAATATTCCGAATAACTTAATATTATGAATACGTTTGGGAAATTCGACGAATTACGGGCACCTGGGAAATTTCCTTCGGTATCTACGCGCAGTATCTTTATCGTACAAAATGAAATGCTGTGATTGTTCTGGTAGAAATCAAAGCTTACAACGTGACCTTAACTTCCACTACTTTTGACCACCACTAATTGGAGAATCTTCCTCAGATTTTGAGGAAAGTTCATATGCTTTTCGATTTACAAGCTCTTCTAGTGTTAAGTTAAATAAATATTGCATTTGGTTATATTTTGATAGAATTTAAATTTTTTAAGAATTTTTTAGGGAAAAGCATACATTTTATAAGTTACAAGCTTTTCTTGTGTAAATTTAAATATATATTGCATTTAAATAAGTAGTGCATTTGATTATGTAAATGTCATGTGTATGCTGATCATGTAAATGTAAGCTGGTAAGTATAATTACCATTTTGATGTACTTTTATGTCACGAAATTGTACTACATTTTTTAGTCCTCAAAGTGAGACAATTGACATATACATATATTTGTTATAATTGGCGACTGACCAATTTAGAATAAAAATATTAATGGAGCGATTATGCAGTCACCTTCTTCATGCTTCAAGCTTTAATTTGATATAGCATAAGTATCATTTTAAGATACTTTTATGTCATGAAATTGTATGAGACTATCACTGTTGTGAAATTAGAAAATTCATATACAGTACAACATTGTTTACTGTAATTTATTACCACCTAGTTTACATTGAATTTATGAATGGAGCAGTTGTGCATTTATTTATGCTAAGTTTTAGACATTAATTTGATGTATCACAAAGGAAAATTTGAAATACTTTTCTGTCACGAAATCGTTTCACTGTGCTAACCTTTAAAAATTGGAAAATTGATGTGTAATATATTAACATGGTTTAGTGTAATTTATTACTAGACATGTGGTACCAGAAATATTAATGGGGCATCTACTTATATATTTTTCTAACACTTTAAACTTTAACTTAATATAGTACAAGTGCTATTTTACGATACTTTTATGTGATGAATTCGTCATATACTGTGAATATTCTGAAATTGAAAAATTAATATATACATATAATACAATACATCATTGTTTCATTTTTATGATATCAATTATTTCACATTTTGCACTTGAAATATAGTAAAATATTTAAAAATCACATCTCAATCATATCATATCATGATGTATTGATTTAATTTTATTAAAAGTCACATCTCAATCATATCATATCATGATGTATTGATTTAATTTTATTAAAAGTCACATCTCAATCTTTTCAATTAACACATAACAAAAAAATATCAAATCATTTTAAATCTTCCCCCGATATATAACACGAGAGTTAAAAAACACATCTTCATCCTCTCAATTAATATACAAAAATAAAAACTATATTCCCAATTAAAACATGAAAAAGTATCAAATCATTTCAAACCTGCTATAAGCAACAAAAACTGTGAAACCGTCATACATATTTTTCATACATAACCTATAAATCTCATAAACGACACGAACGATCAACCACAACAACCGATCCCTAATTTCCCGAAAGCAGTGCCAACGTAACCATTCAACCTGTGTCAAATGAAAATCACATCGACCACCGTAGAGATACCGTCACTGTCTCTCTACGAGTACATCCCCAAAGGAGAACGTCGACCGTAGACGAAGTATTTTCACGGTGTTTTCCCGGCTGGACGGTGTTCGGAAAATTATATACCCGTACAGGCTCAGGGGACACCTGGGATGCCGGCCACGTTCCTATTTGTATGTATACAACAGGGCCTGTGTGTGCATAGCGGCAATTGTGCACCGGGAACAACATCGACGAGGTCCCGAATCCCTGCCAACATCGATTCTCTCCTGTCATTGCCAATGGAAATTCAATTTCCATTCGTGCTTTCTACTCGAAATCGGCTTCTGAGAACGTTGATACCTCACGCACTCGGATCACGAAGGTCACCTGCGTTTGCACCGCGATTTCATGAAAGGGTTCGAAATTGTGAAAGAACACGAAATTCAGGAAATTCAAATTAACTCATTGACTGCCATAAGCAGTTGTAAATTTTACTAGGTATTTTTATGATTAATTTTACCAAATATGTTCACAATGTTTTGTCGTATTTATTCTTCATAGTTCCATAATAATTTCGAGTATTTCAGTTGGGTTCATGAACAAATCTTTAATAATATAGTTGAATGATTCATAAGTTTAAGCATCATTCATATATACGTGATACTCAAGTATTAAAATGAATGCTTGATTTTAAAATATTAAAATAATGAGTGGGTGATTCTATTCGATTTAATATGCGTGGAATTGAAATGGAGTCGTATGAATATGATGCGTATAAGTTCGATGCGATTTAATTCGGTGCAATTCAATTTGACGCATTTCAATTCGGCGGGACTTAATTCGACGTAATCAAATTTCAAGCGATTCACTGCAATTCGTTTCAATTTATCGTAATTTAATTCAACGCGAAGCAATTTGACTCGATTCAATCCGACTCGATCGATCTCAAGGAAACGAATTTGAACTACACCGCCTCTTTGAAATGTAATATTACATGGCTGGGTCTGAAGATGTTAAATTGAGTCAACCAAGAAAATTCATGCGTGCCCATTTTTTGAAATTACACTGCACAAAACAACTCATCTAATCATTATTTTAATTTGAATTTCCTCAATTTCTTTTCTGAACTTCTATTTCTCAATTTCTGTCAGGAATTTGTATGATTTGTAAATCTTTTTCAGAAATGGTGACGAAGTTCTTTTATTACTTCCAAATTATTTTTTCAGATAACTCAAAAATTTTGTTCAGGAACTATTGTAATTTCTAAATATTTTTGAAGAAATTTCACAATTTCTGAATTTTTTTCAGGAACTTTTAAAGTTTCTAAATTTCCTTCAGAAACATTTATAATTATATAAATATATAGTAACATGAATTTCTCTTAATATAGTAATATCAATCCCTTTCAGAAGCATTTACAATTTCTGAATTTCTTGTAGAAACTGTTACAATTTCTAAATTTTTTTAGTAACTTTTATAATTGCTAAATCTCTTTCAGGAATTTTTACAATTTCCGCATATCTTTCATAAATTATTATAATCCTTTTATCTCCTTCAACAACCTTAACAATATCTGAATTTCTTTCAAAAAACCATTACAACATTCAAATTTCTTCCAAAAGTTCTACAAATTTCTTTTCGAAAACTTGCACAAATATATTATTAAATAATAAATCTGAAATTTATGGAAATAATTTTTGCCGAAGAAATATTATTCCGTTTCTGGGAAAACCGAAAATGATAAGAGTTACAGTATTAGGGAAGATAAATATGGCGCGGTTGAACTGCAAGCTCGACGAAAAGTTTGTTCGACGGTGGATAAATAGAAGGAGGAGGACAGTAGCTTCGTGTAATTACCCTTTGACCTGACCTACGGAGGCTAGCATCCACCTTGGAGTTTCCGAAACTAGCAAAGGCAACGGGTTTCACTTTTCAAGGACTCGTTACTTATGAAGCGAGTTCTGCACGCGATACCAACCCGTTCCAAGAGTTTACAAGTTTCTGACACGTTTGCCGTTCTATCACATCAAGTGATTCCAAATCGCTTTTATCGGAACATTTTCTACTTTGCAAGTCGCAGTTGTTAACCAATTTACTTATCTTTCTCATTTTCTTAACAATAAGGACAGGTTTATGGTTGTATTCTGCTTTATATTTTTCCTTACTCGATATTTATTTTTGAGTTCAAATCGGTAGAATTAAAAAGTTAGAAGCATTGTAGTATATTATAATATATATTTGACTAATTATCAGGGTGTAATGATTCTTTTATCCATAATTTTATCCATGATAATTTTATTTTTTCTCTATAATAAATCTTGCATTCTTTATCGATAACGTTATCGATACAGCAAAATGTCAAAGAAGGAAGATGAATGGTTCAAAAAGTACTAGAAGCAGAAAATATACAATACAATTTACTTCTATGCAGCTTATTTCTGAAAAAATTAAATTTTTATTGTGTAAAATATGTGTAAAAAATTTGTGTATGACAAGGATAACATCAATTCCCTAATTTAACGATTAAGAAAGTTTTTAAATTAATGCATAATATTAATTTTAGAGTACGTCAAATTTTAAATTAATATCTAATATTGATTTCAAATTACTACATAAGATTTGAAATTAAAATGCATGTCAAAATATATTTATTTATATGTACATCTGTTTTATTTCCGACTAAATTCTCTACGGTATACATCAATAATTACTTGCAGAATGTATTTTAGCACTATCATTAATTCATAAGAACCTTTAATTGTTAAATTAACGAAAATGTATCTTGCAATAACAGATTATTACACATAATTCAATTTAGTAAAATTTTGACTATATATTTTCCATTTACTTCTTCACGTAGAATAGTTGCTATAAAGACCTATACAATATTACTAGACTTCATTAAAAATCAACCACGTTATTATCCGGGTATACGTTGTTATACATGAAACATTCAATAAACGTTCTAACGAAGAGTATTTATACCAGCTCAAATTTTCTTCAGCCACGAAGACATATCCTCCGTGAACAATTTTAATTTTGCTATATATCCAACGAAATCTGTCCCAGAACGTAACGAAAGACATTTCGAGGCAGGTAACGTTCCACGTTCTGGCAACGATTCGTTGGCGAATAATTAATCGGTTGTCCACGAGCTGGCAGCCGCAAAAGCCAGACTAGCATCCCGGAAGACGTATTCGAGACGAACGTTCTCAGCCTCATGAAGCATACATCGACCTCGGCGAACTTCGCCGCCGTCCTATGCATAATGCACACCCTGCACCGTGTTGCAGTGTACAGATTTTACCCCCGTTGTAATCCGTGGGATGCATCCGTCCTATCCAAAATTGAAATCATGCGACGCTGGAGGCTTTGCTAGCCAGGGGAACGCGAGATCCTCGCGCCGTACATATCGGTGTTTTACGACAAGAACATACGTACACGTATAAAGAATACGAAATGCGCGGAGAGACACGTGAAAGTAGTCGAAAATTTATAATAATTATTTATGTCGGACTTTTATGGGGGACAACCGCGAGGGCAAACACTTGTTATATTGCCACCGTTGGAGATGTAGCAGCGAAAAGTTGATGGTAAAATGTGGAACAGTTCGCTGTGTAGGCGATCGCAGGGTATTTTGCACTAACATGAAGTGCATGACGGTGTTTGGAATTTTTGGTACTTGGGATTTTTTATATTTCGGGTCTTTAGGTATTTGAGATTATAGGGTTTAGAGAATTCAGGAATGTGAAATAGAGATTTTTAAATTTTAAAGCTTTTGGAATACGTAATTTTGAGACTTTAGAATTTTACAGTTTTAGGATTTTGGGATTTAGGTACGTTAGAGACTTGGTATTTTAGGACTGTCAAATATAAGAATTCCGGGATTTTAGAATTTTGAAACATTAGGAATTCGGGATGTAGGACATTGGAACTTGCAAATTTTGGGATTTTAGGATTTTGAGTCTTTAGAGATTTGGAATGATAAAACTATGGAATTTTAGGACTCTGGAATACTAGGATTATGGGATCAAATTCTGAAGTTTCAAGATTCTAAATTTTGAAATTTCAGAAATTTGAAATTTCGAGGATTATGGTACTTGAAAATTTTAGAACTTAAGGGATTTTAAATTTAACAACCGTGGAATATTAGGATTATTGGAAATTTCGGACCTTAGGACTCTAGAACTTTATATATTTTTAAAACTTAATATTTTGCAACTTCAGCACTTTGTGATTTATAATTATGGAACTTTAGGATTATGGAATCTTAGTTGTAGAATTTAAGAATTTGTTAACTTTTGGATTTTGAGAATTTAATATTTTAGGATTATAGGAATTCACAACTTTCAAATTTCGGTATTTTTTAATTTTGGAAGTTTGGGACTTAGTAGCAAAGAACTTTGATAATGATAACAATGCAGAATATTGCAAATGATATTTATTTTGTAGAACACAATTTTCATTTTTGTATGGTGGAGAAACGATGGCTCTACAGCGACGGTGGCAATATAACGAGCGTCTATTGTAATTGTTATCATATAAATTCTACATCGTATTTATGCAAAAACAGAGGAATAAATATTTCCTTATTTATGAACTCAATGTTTTGTTTTCTTTAATTAAATTTCACGTGTGATTCTCATCTATTTTTCTAAATCTCAACCTCCTAAAATCTTCAATTTTAACTTAAAATTACAAGTTTATATCCTAAATATTTAAAAATTAATTAATTACGAAATATCAGATTACTTGCACAAAAGACTTACGTAAATATAGAAAATTTGAAGTAAGTATAATAAAGCATTAAATCTTGTTTATATATTTATAGTGTCCACTTAAGAATTGAAATTGCTGAACTATATAATTTCACTGATTCCTATAAAAACTGATTTAACAATTACAGAAAATCTCGGAGGATCCTACCATCACTTTAAATTGAGAAGCTGAAGCTGATTAAACAATTAGAGAAGAATAAATCGAAGAGATTCAATATCTGCGTTAGACTTCTTGAAGAAAGATTGATGAAACGAACCAGATGTTACGGAAACGCGAATTTAGAAGCGGTTCTGATAAGCGTGAATAGAAGAAGAACGAAAGAGAGCAGAGTGACGCCTTTCCGATATCAAAGGCGATTCTGTTCGAAATTAAAAATCCCAGGGGTCGTTCTATTCTGTCCAACTACTCGAAATTCGCAAGAGAAATCTCGAAACCAGACTTCCTGGTTGATTTCGTAGCGACAGGATCGAAAAGGATCGAAAACGTCGTCCGACGTAGGTGTCGTCCTGTCGTCCGTGATCGAGAACGTATATATCGATATCACTGACATTTTTTTAATAGTAGTAATCGATACAAATTTTCATTACATTATTTTGTAGATGTCACGTGTCAGATGATAATACAGAGAAAGTCTGAGGTGGTTTAATGACAGAAAAGTATTGCAAAATGGTACTTATAATAACTACACAAAATTCCCATTAATGGTTTCAATACAAAATGGCGGGTTGTGCATTAGAGTGAATGCTTTTTTTATATGTCACTGTTCAATATAGAAACATAAAAAGTCGAAAAAAATTCACGACATAAAAGTATCTGAAAATGATATCTATATTATATCAAATTAAAGTTTGAACCTTTACAAAATAACTGCAGAAGTTATCCATTAATTTCGATACAGAATGACTGATTTTTAATTATAGTAAATAATTTCGTATACCAATTATTCAATATTGAAACATGAAAAGTTGGAGACAATTTCATGACATAAAAGTATCTTAAAATGCTATATATTACATATGAAATTAAAGCTTGAAACTTTATGCAAATAACTGCATAAATTACCCATTAATGGTTTCAGTAAAAAATGGCTGATTGTTACATGAATTCATCTTAGACTTAAAATTTGAAAAGTGAAGAATACTATACAACTGCACTGTTTTCCATAACTGACGATAAGTCATTTCATGTTAAAAACATCGAAAGGACATTAATACAGTTATCTTCTTGAAGCTTGATGCTCATATTTGATATAATATAAGCGGTATTTTGTGATACTTTTATGTCAATCGGCTTAGCCTTTCAAAGCTTTGAAGTACCACTTGCATATTGCCTTTTCTATCAAACACTCGCGATAAAGAAAATCACGAAGTACATCGATTAAACCGTACCAAATTCATATTATAGTACTAACAATTGCTTACAGAATTAATAATTATTCTATAATAAGTTAAATTTCTATAGCTTGAAAGGCACATAAAAGTAGACATCGTGATTTGTCACAGATAAAGCAATATTGTCAGCAAAAGATTTGTCAGTGATATCGAATATATCTCGACCGAAAGAAGATGGGTCGATCACGTCCCTATCTATCGTCGTCGAAATGAAATAAACGCGTGACAGTCACCGTTCAGTGTCGATAGATCTAAATGTGTCATAGAACGCAATCCTCCGGAAATCAATCAAAGAGTTGGCGCGGCTCCGGTGTATGTGTACATACATACATAATACAAAAGATAGATAGACAGAGAGGAAGAGATAGATAGACAGATAAATAGAATAAGATACATGTCGTGTACAAGTCGACAGAACCAACGGAAGAAGAGAAACGAAAAGAACAAGGTGTGTCTGGCTGGTGTGATACGCAGGCAAGGCATGCTATGAGTTACGTTACCTAAGGTGAGCTTCTCCCCAGAGTCTGGCGGCAAAGTGAAACCCAGAAGAGCCATGCTCGATATCAGCACACACGGCACGATCAGGTTGAAAAAATAATACAGAGTCCTCCTGCGAATTTGTATGGTGAACGTCACGTCTACGTATGGCTCGGGACAGCACTGGTACGTTATCGTGTTCTTCTTTCCAGGCATTCCTGCAACAAAAAATCACTTCGTATGCAGGAAATTCGTTTTTGATTAAGTATTTGGAAGAGCAATATACAAAATATGGCAACAGTAATGTGAGATCTCTTTGTTCTTTCATAACAATTATGGTATGTGTGGAAAATGTGGATGAATTTGGGGAGTTAAATTTCATTAGTAGTTACAATTCGGTTTTGATTTGTTTCACGCTGATGCGTTAAATAATATACATCCTGTTTTGTGTTGTATAAATAGTTACATGATATATTACGATTAAATGATAAATGTTATGCTTTATTGCGAAAATTAATGGGAATAATAGTATAATATTGACAGTAATTATAATTAACAAATTAAAGAATATTGTAATATCATTTTTTATTCATTTGTAGCTAGTATTATAAATTAGTTAAAAATTAAATTGATTAATGTTATATAAATGACTACAACTTGATTCCCAATCCATATTAATTTTGGAAAAAATTCAAACTATTCGATGAATCGAAAGTTTCAAATAAATGAAACATTATCATTTAAATTAGAAACAAATTTTTAAACAAATATATATTGTTTTGCAATTGTAATTGTTATTAACAAAATATAATTGACATATAGATACTAAATAAAAAAGGCTTGTAAAAATTATTATAATTAATCATATGTTTGGCCTCATTTGTAAAATTAATATTTTATATTAATTAATACGATTTTAATTGGTTTCAATAGGTTTTAATGACTTTTAGTTGGTTTTAATCGGTCCTAATCGGTTTTAGAAAATTCTAATTGGTTCTACTTGATTTTAATCAATTTTGACCATTTTAATTGATTCTAGATGGTCCTAGTCGATTTCAGTCAATTCTAATTAATTTTAATTTCTATGAAAAAATTCGATGAAATGGTTCATATGTATATGTATACCCACGTGTAGTTGTACACACAGAGTGTTACCTCTGACACGACACACGATTTTTCACCCACTTGTAGCTATCTGATAAAAAGTTTTAAATGAGCGTTACAGGGTGCAGAGTGTACAATAAATCCCAGTAGCAAAACAATTCAAAAACAGTTTGCTTTCACAGCAAAATCAAGGTTACCTTGGATTTTACAAGTAAAAACACATTTTTTTACCATATTAAATATCGAGGTGAATTCAAAATATTATACAATACTTATACTAACGTATTACTCGATTTACAGTAGCAGAATGTGAAATACTTAGCTTTTTGACATGTTTAATTTTAAGACAGTGTAAACAATATTTGACACTAAAGAGATTACTGAATACAAGCAAGCGACTAAAACATAAAAATCTTTTACTAAGAAAAATCTATGCTTTGTTAGTTGAAGACCGAGAAAAAGAATGTATAGCCGTTAGCCGATTTATGGCAAGTTCATGTTGACGTTGGGATCGGTCCGGACGGGACTTGATAGACAAAAGGGTCCTCGTTGACCCGTATTTCGAGCTATATGTATAGCTAATGACGGTGTTCTACGCGTCGAACCACTTGAACCCCGCAATAAATTCTTTAGTCGCGGCAAAGGAGTTCGCGACCGACCACTATATTAATATTAATTCTATATTTAATATTAACTATAATCTGTATTTGCAACGTTAATAACCTCTTCAGTGAGCACTTTCCAAGAATACAGCAATAGTATGCTGTAGGAAGCCATATTTGTTAAAAATACTTGTGTAAATTAAAATGGTCGGAGGTTAATTTGTCAGGTTTCAAAGCGGAAACATGAACATTTGCGTTAAATAAATTTTCTTTGCTCTCAGTATGAAAATTTGATAGTTTATTGTTTCATAAAACAGTTTAGCGAAATTCATGTGATATGAACGTGAGATCAATTCGGTGTAATGTGAGAATTAAATATACTTCATTGTGCTTGATGTGAAAAATAATGTTTGCTCTTTCAAGGAATTTTATTATTGTGTCTGCATCGAATAAATTATTTGGAATCGTTACTATAATACATTATAATACTTCAAACATGCTCTGGTACTTTCCGCTGTCGTGCATTATGTAATATATATGTATGTATATTTTAATTTTATACTTGTGTAAGTATGATACGAAATATATGTACGTAGAAGTAATTTTCATTACAAAGGTTGTCAAAATTGCAACTATAGATTGAAATAAACTCTTCTAATGAGCTTTTTCTGTATGTAATAAACAAGCAAATAAATATATAAGAGATCAAACTTTTATCAATTCATAACATTTGTATTTCTCTTGCAATATTATTATTTCACTATTACTGTCGCCACACTAATTCCGAGCGAATTTAATGAAAGATATTTGTAGGAGCACAATTTTGAAATACGGGAAACCATTGAAAGCTCGAGTGTAATCATAAAAGAAATAACCATAAGAATACCCGACCACTCATGATTTTGTTCCCCACAAATAATATCAGAAATTTTACGGCTACGTTTATAGGCGCGTAAAAATTTTAACTGTCCTCGATGACCAAGCGAAAAAAAAAGATTAAAAAGAAAGCAAAATGTGTGCGTAATTTCGCGTCGTTTCATGAAGATTTAATGTCGATCGATGCGACACAGCTGGTGTGAATAGTAGAAATTTAATAAAGGAAGGCCAACAGTGTATTGACGTCCGTTGAGTAACAAAGGTCGTGCTAATGGTTATAGTCACAATAACATTTTTAAACGTTTCCAATTATCAGACCACCGCTGTAGCGTTGAGCTGGATAATTTGAATAAGAAAGTACATGACTCGCTTGTTGCTACACCTGTGGGACACTTTTGGCTCACCTACTTCTGCATGTAATATAGAAGCTGGTTTACTGGCGATGGTGGGTTACTCTAGGGAAAAGGGTAATATAGGGAAAACAGGATCGACAAGTTGTTGGTATTTGATTAGCAGTTTCAAATATAGAACTGTAGAAATTAGGATATCCGAGGAGTTGAAAATTTCGGAGGTTAGAAATTACGGAGAATTGGGAATTAAAGGATTCGGAACTAGCAAATTTAAAGACTTAGAAAGGGACTTTGAGAGTTTGGAAATATTAGAACCCCGAAATTTCGAGATTTGGAAGTTTTGGTTTGAGAATTTAAGGATTTGAAGATCTGTAAATTTGAGGACTCGGAAATTTTAGAATTCGAGAATTTGGAAGAATAGATAAAAATTTGATTTGAAAATGTAACAAATAGAAGATTTAAAATTATTGAAGTTTGCGAATTAAAAATTTGATGGTTTTGAAATTTGACAACTTAAGAAATTTTATCATTGATTTGAGTACTTGCAAATCAGAATATAAGTTTGGTAATTAACCTCTTAGATGATGCTGTTCTCTATGCGAGTATATTGGAATGAGGTTTTTAATGATTAAATCATAATTTTTCCCAAAGATATATATATATATTTTTTCTATATTTGCTATATTTGCTATGCTTTTTAGATCTGTTATATTGTTTATATGTGTTATATGTACTATATTTGCAATAATTACTATATTTTTTAGATTTGTTGTATTTTTTATATGTACTATATTTGCACTATTTGATATATTTTCTACATTTGGTATATTTGCTATATTGTTTATATTTATTACATTTGCTTCACTTGCTGTATCTGCTGAGTGTGCTCTATTTGCATATCTCTACGTATAAAATAAAGGCATTTGTAATCAATGTCATTATTTCAAATATTCTTAAGAAATTGAAAATAAAACGAAACTACCAGAAAAAAGCGAACAACTTTTAAAAATTTTTTGTATTAAATCTCAGGACAGGAGGCAATTTGCTAGAAAAAATACGTTCTACATGGTACATCGAGTCAATGAAACGTAAAGGCACGCCGATGGAAATCGTTAAGGAAGCTACATTTCCGTTATCCTACGACCACGAAGAGGATCCCGAGCAACGAAGATCTCACACTGTTTCCGTTTTACGAGCCGGTCTATCCGGCGATTCCTTCGATTTCTCGTGGCCATTTTTGTGCTCTTCCTCGGCTTTCGTCGATGATCTCCTCACTCTATAGAAAACACGATCGTGAAAGTTGCAAGGTGTCTTCCGTTTCTTTCTTCGAAAGCTCATCCGCCGCGTTCTTGGCATATGAAAGCACGCGGCAAGGAATTCGAAATGCGGCGGATGAATAATGAAGAGAGGAGAAGGAAATCTTGGCGAATATGCTGGCGTGAAATTGCATTAATAAATTTAGGTTTCTTTGACACGGCCAGGGTGCAACGTAGCGCGACACGACCCTATAACCTGAATACCGTTCTCCCTTTACGACCGCCGAGAATTTTCAGCGATAACACCTTCGGTGCTGAAAGGAAACTTGAAAAAGTGCAATAGCGCCCATAAGAAGATTGAGACACTTGTTTCACTCGCTGGATTTTTGTATTTTTGTTGTTTATAATCGATCATGTATACATCGGTCAAATACCAGTCTGTCAAATATCAGTTGCTTTCGTATAAGTTCGTTAAATATAAGTAGATCAAATATTAATTGGTGAAGTATAATTTGGTCGAATATGAGTATGTCAAATATTTATTGTTTATATGTAACTTAGTCAAATATGAGTAGGTTCTATATTAGTTACATATAAGTTGCTCAAATAAAAGTAGGTCATATATATATTGGTTACATATAGGTGTGTCAAATATTAATTGATTTTATACAAGTTGACCAAATACGAATAGACCAAATAGTAAATTTCATATTGATTAGCCAAGTATTTGAAGTTAAGTTACATATAAATTTATCAAAGAATAATTGATTATAGTTTGTCAAATATGAGTATATTAAATATCAATATGTCATATATAAGTTGATCAAATATGAGTACGTCGAATATTAATTCATTAAATACAAGTCAGTCAAACACGAATAGGTTAAAATCAAATCTGTTAACTACAAATCGGTCAAATGCAAAGTGGTAAAATACAAATTAGTCGAACAAAAAATAGCAAAATGCAAATTAGTCAAGTACGAAGTGGTAAAGTAGAAATTACTCAAATACAAAGTGGCAAAATACAAATTAGTCGAATACTAATGGCTCAGATACAAAATGATCAAATCACAAAACTGAGATCTCACATTAACTGTATGGCCAAAGTCACATATCAAACTTAATACAATACTGTCCCTTCAAATCACCAAAATGATAGACAAAAATAACACAAACATGATTAATTAAAAATTGAAATAGACTTACCGATAAGGTACCATTCCCCGTTCGTAATGAAATCGGACAGATCGCCACCAGTCTCCGAACTGAGCACCAGATCGACCTGCCAAAACGAAAATTCAATTACAGCAGACATGTTCCTGCATTCGATTACACAGCGAAAAGCTAATACGCATGCTTCGAAAATAAAATAATTGTTGCGTGCTGCTTTGCTTCCACATTAGTGCAATCTATCGCTAAGTTCGCAAGTGCACAGTGTCACATCGATTCGTGCAAGAGGAATAAATAAAAAAAGAGGAGTAAACGACGACTGACACAGATTGAGTCTTGGTTTTGTAAAATAGGTAACTATTTAAATCCTGGATTCGAACAGAAGTTCGAAACGACCGACGACATTTGTGGAACCTCTTAATCCTCTTTTATATCGTATTCGCTTATTCTCCCCGAATCGCTAAAGGAAACTTCGTTCTCGAATTTCTGTCGCTGTCTTTTGTTCCCTCGATAAAATTGAAACGCGTCGAGCATTTCCAATTGATTTTATGTCACGTTCCGACGATTTTAAGATCTCACCGCTTTTCACAGTTCTGTACACGTAGTCTGCTCCAAAATCAATGAGATTACATGTTTGAATTTTACATAGCATGTTTAGAGAAACAATTTGACAGATTAAAAATATTACAATTTATTACAAAAGCATAATTGCAAAAAATTATGTTATTAAGCAATTATTAAATTAAAATTATTATTTATTAATAATATTTAATATTATTAAATATTTTTAATATTTCTGTGAAATAATAAAACTGAAATTGAATATTTCTGTAGAACAATAAAACTGAAATTAAATTTCTGCAGAACAATTATTTGCAGCAGAATGCATTCCTGTAATAAAACAGTAAATATTTCAAGGACGTTAAGTACACGTGCTGTTACACGAAGTCATCAGATATTTTTGTACAATAATAAAACTGAAATTAAATGTTTCTGTAAAACAATTATTTATAATAGAATACGTTTCTGTTGTGAAATAGTTTATATTCCTCATATGTTTAATACACGTGTTATTACACGAAGTTATTAAATAAGTTTGTAGAAGAATAAAACTGAAATTAAATATTTCTGTAGAGCAATTATTTGTAGTGGAACACATTTATGTTGTAAAATAGTTAATATTCCTCGTACATTAGGTACACGTGTTATTACACGAAGTTATCGTTTATTTTAATCCTAAAACAGTAACGCGATATTATTGAGAATAATACACTATATGTTATCATATTCGATATGAATATGGATATTTAATTTATTGCAAATTTTACTATATTTAATATTTGTAGGAATATATAATATATTGCATATTTCATTATATTAAAGGTTTTCTCATATTTAATACAAACAAAAGAGGTTCGATACATAGCACATTTTGTTATATAACATATTTTAAAATAATAAAATATATTAATTTAATATATAAAAATATGAATATATGTCAAGATACATAAAATTTCTTTATAACATACAATATTATGCAGTAGTAAATACATGTTTTATATATTTTATTGTATTAAAATATATTACATAATAAAATATGCAATGTATCGCATCTTTTCTGTCTATATTAAATATAATATTATATAATAAAATATATTTTACTTTAATTTATTTATTATAATATTATATATTAATAAAATATAGTATAATGTTATAATGAGATATATCAACATATTAATAAAATAAATAAAAAATATATCAATTCAATATATTTTATCATACTGAATAAATATTTATCTCATCACTTTCGTCGTTATCAATTATTTTATTTAAAATTAATTAGACTAGCTAAGTTAGCTGCTCTCACGTATGCCACCATTTCTGCTTTATAGTCAATCAAAACGTCCACTTTAGCAAATGGCTTCTATAAGAGATTTTATTTCAGTACACTATAACTGTATAATTATAGAGAAGAGATTGCTCATTATTTTTGCGAGCAGACAACGTTATTATATCCGCATAAAGTTCTCGTTGATTCTTTCTTATCATTCTGAAGCTTCTTTCAATCCGAAGAAACAGCATGGAACAAGGAAACTTCCGGTGAGGATACTTATTCCGTGCTCGAACGCTTTTTAAACGGTTTCCCCGGTTTCCTTTAAACCCCTGTTGCTCTTTGATCGAGAGCCAAACGAGATGCGGTCTACCATTTCAACTTTTACGACCGGTATTTCCATCCTCGAGGCTCATCGGAATTACTTCGGGAAGCTTGATCGTTTAAACCGATTCGTGTTTACCGCCGTCAGAACAGATTTGTTTGCTAGCAATAAAATTTCATATACTGGAAGAAACCTCGACAAGATTAGCATTATTCCATTACCTTCCGCAGTGAAAAATGAATTATGACGACAGAGCGAAAGAAAATCGAGAACCAAACTCAAACTCTCCTTGCAGGAATTACTACACCAGATTTTAATTAACAACATAAATAACGAAGCTCGGTGGTATAAAGAGCTGTGATGATATAAAACAGTACAGTGTTTAACTTGAAGTTGACTTCTATATTTATTTGACGATTTTCACTCTTCATAAAAGTGTTACTATTGTAAATGTATTAAAAGAATAATATGCTAGAAAAATTATATTAAAAAATTTCATATATGAAATATAATTTTGAATGAACCTTTATCTACATAGAAAGTAAACAATTTAATGTACTGTTACATAGTATTA
This sequence comes from Megachile ligniseca, assembly GCA_945859555.1. Taxonomy (NCBI): domain Eukaryota; kingdom Metazoa; phylum Arthropoda; class Insecta; order Hymenoptera; family Megachilidae; genus Megachile; species Megachile ligniseca. The sequence goes on from OX243778.1 coordinate 3,331,297, forward strand.
ATTTTGTAGTACAAATCTCATTCATATTTTTATAAAAATCTTTAGATTTATATTACATATTCATATGGTCAATCATCCATGATCTACTTCCTAATACAGGGTGTTTCAGAAAAGTTAATCATCAGCAAATTGCAATGCAATGGCAAATAAAAAATTGCTTGACAATTTTCTACTTTTCCACACGAAACTTTGCAATTTTGGAAATGTACAATATTTTTTAAACACACTGTATGAGTAATCAGATTATGGGCGATATTCGAGCAAGCAGTATATTCGTGCAAGGAGAGAAAGTTGATGTTTTCTTTAAAAGGGCAGACAAAAGTTATGATAAAAAATTTAAAAATACAGAAAAATTTGTAATAAAATGATTCCATACGATGAATTAGAAAAATTTTACACATTAAAAAATATTATTTCGCATTTTATTAGTGAAAATATTTTGGACATGAATTTGATCGTATATCGAAAGTATTATATTTGCACTCTGTTCGAAAAGATTAATTAGCAGAAAAAGACCCAATGCTGTCTCAGATTTATCGACGCATGCACGATGGTGAAATTAATCGAAAATTGGCGACAAGAAATAATTTCCGGACAAAAGTAATGGCAGTATACAACCACCGTAAATTCTCCAATTTAATCGACATAATCCCCAAGCCATTGATCGACGTATTCAATCGCTGGCTGAGAATTAACCTTTCCTCGAATGTAATCGCGTTTCGGAATAATTACTAAATCCCTGGCGCGATTTGCGCAGCGAATAGGGAACTACCGATCGAGGATTAACGATCTGGTTGCTGTGAAACGCGATTAAACGATGAAGTTTTCAGCCGAGGATACTTTTACGGAGAATATACATATTCCTGAAGCATTTGCATCGTTAAAAAGCTTGGAGGGCTCGTAGCGAGGGCAATTCGTGCCCTCCATATTGTAAACACAGATTCACTCGGAGAACGTTCTTACTCTGGGGTCATTTTCGTACATTGTTTCAGGGACTTGGAATGTTTATGTGAAGTACTCTGATATTTTAACAATCGATAGCACCCCTACTGTGGGGGTCACGGCTGTCCCTTTAAATTTGATATAATTGAAAATTTGTAATATCTGGATTCGAGTGATAATGTACTCGAAAATATTTTTATTTTACTTTCTAATCTAAATTTTACTTTAAGAAATTAATGTAGTAATTTAAAATTGTTTTTAATTTCTTTGACAATTGATTATATCAAATTTGTTTTCTGGGTCATTGGTGACCTCCATGTTTAGTAAATTAAGCCATAATTTTTATTTTTCGGGTGTACGCCTGGGACAGTTCTAAACAGGGTTAATTGTATTCGCGTCTCAGAAGAATGCACACCATTAAAAAATGAGTTATTAGACACATGAAATAGCAACAATTTTTCATGGTATAAGAAAAGTCATTCATCAATTTGTAATCTGATAGTTCATTTAAGATGATCTCAAAAATTTTCTTCCACAGAGTGGATCACGTGACTTCATTTTAATTTACTAAAAAAGTAACTTTACTAGACAAGGTAATATTACAAAAATATCACTCTGTGTGAACAGTATTCTAGGATTTCAAATATATCTGAAAAATCTAAAAATCCAAATTCAAATTTAAAAATTTAAAACTTAGAGCTTTAGAAATATGATGAACTATTTGAGAATCCCTTGTGATTCCAGAAAGTGTCTACATTCACAAATATGCAATATTTAACAGTATAAAAAATAATTAAATCCATTAGTTCAAATCTGAAATATGAAAATAAAACCTATGATCGAGATATAGTTTTAATGGTGTACACCGTTTGTGAATCAGCCTGTACACAAAATTGAAGACAGAGGGGAATACATGCACCTACAAATGTATATTAATTGCACATCGATCGAAGTATTTACATAAACGTGTTAACACATAAACACGTGTACATGCGACACATACATACATTCACACGCACGCACACATGTTGTACATTAAATATACTATAATTAGCCGTTCGATCATCGAATGTTGATTCTTTGTGATGTACAAGTGGGGTGGTGAGGTTGGTTGGCTAAGGGTTGGTGAAACGGGCTTCAAATCACTATTACGGGGTTCGTGTGAACGGTGTTCGAGAACAACTTCCTTCCTGATTTTCTCTACGCTTAGAATGAGGCTGGGGTCATGGGGGGACGCGTTAATATGCGACATAGTAATCGATGAAATGCGCTCGGACTGCATTTTACACGAGCTTACGGTGGCAGCTGTTCGGAAACTCGCTGTTTCTGGTAATTCTTTGTTTTTACAGAGAATTTATTATTCGTATATTTGTGCATTATTTGCAACCTGGTGATTTTGTTATTAATATCAAATTAATTTTTATTAACGCAATACAAAATTATTAACGAAAAATAAATAGAAAACAGAAAGTGATGATAAATAAAATAATAAGGGACTTCGTTTAATCGATACAGTAATTTTTAATTGATACATCATCGATATATCGTTTAATTTGATATATCACTGATATATCATTTAATTTGATACATCACTGACATACATTTAATTTGATACATCATTGATATATCATTTAATTTAATGTATTACTTAGTTGATTAATTTGATTGATCAAGTGACACAATCTATTCATCATATATTTTAATGAAATTTTAGTATGTGACACATGTTCTTTCTTTATTAGAAATACTACATAATGCAGTGGTGGAAATATTTCAAATTATAATCGAGAAAGATACTAATGACAAAAAAAATATTAGAATTAATTGTAAGATAGTATTCATCTTATCTCCAATTTTTGAATAAATAAAAATATTATTCATCCTTTAGAAACGATTCTGGCAAAACTATTATTTTCCCTAAAAATGAGTGTCATATTTTTTTAAATGTCAATTCTTAGAGAATTAAGAACAAAAATAATAATTGTATTAAGATTACAATTACAGGTTCATGGTATAAAAATTTCAAATACAATAATTACCAACGAACTTTGGTACTCGAATATTTGTCTAACCTAACTTACTACACTATAATAAGAAGATAATTTTCATTTATGTAAAATTAATCGCAGCTGAGCTAATTTAAACTTGTCCCGCATGAAATACAAATTATCAAGATATATTTAAGCAATACAAAATTAAAAAATGAAACTTGAAAGAGAAAACGAAACAGATGCCACCGTACCCTACGGGGAATGCGATTAATTAATCTCCGAATGAAAATATTTACAATTTCGTTTGCGATCAACAAATAAAGCGTCCGACGCGCATATGTACAAAGAAAATCGACCATTCGAATTTCTCAAACTTCCAGCTAATTAACGGACATTAATTAAAACGTACGTTTGAAATAATCGGGCGAATAACTTCGAGTAAATTGGGTACAATTATTTCGAACGTAACAATTAACCGGTAGAGAAACTGGAGGAACGTTGGATACTGAAAATGGACGATTTTCTTGGTTATTTTACCAACATCTCGCGATCAAACACTTAAGGTCTAGGATGAGCACGATGCTTAATGTATCATCGAGAGAGGTCGGTAAATCGTTCGGGTTCTTACGCGTGTGCCTTGTGTTTTACGCTTTTATTCTCTCGGTTTAGCTTTTATTTTCTATTATAACGTGCCACGGATACCTTTGTACAGCGTTTTTCCATTTCGAGGCACGCAGGTAAGAGCGCAACCAAACGGAATGAATTTGCTTCGCACACACGAGTAAATCGTTAAGCTCGTAACGTGTACACTTGTTTTTCGTGTTCTATGGAATTCCTGCGGAAACAGCCGATCGAAGTTGCTAAGTGGATCGTCGTGTTATTTATAAAGTTTCTGCATATAAATTACAAAAGAATAATTAAGCGAAATCTCGGAGAAATCACTATACCATCCGTTGTTTCTAAATATTTATTTAAAATGAATCATTTCAATTGATAGTAAATGAAATATTTGAATCACCTGAATGAATGAACTTATTGTTGTATTGTATAATGGAATATTTTAAGATATGTAATAGAGTTTGAAAATATTTCTGATTATTTTTGGAAAAGTAATATGTTATCAGTGAGCAGTTACGTTAAATTAGGTATAGGAATATGGAAGTAATGTAAATATATCATATATTTATTACATTCTGTCATATTTAATTTTTACTGCTCTTCATTATTTTTACGATTATTGCAATGACATTTGTTTAAATATCACATGATTTAAATTATGTAATAAGTGGAAATATAAAGAAATGTTTTTATAATATTCCCCATTGAAAACATATTAAAAATACAAGCAGTTCTCTAACATTTCCAAAAATTTAACCAGGTTTCCCGAAGAAGCTCAACAAACGTTATTATCATAATATTATATTTTTGTGATAATGAAACAATATTAATAACTGTTATATTTGAGTAATAATTAAGTGATATTAATTAATGTTATATTTTAATGACAATTATGCAAAAGCTAATATTATATTTTAATAATAATTAATTAGTGTCATATTTTAATGATAATAAAATGATATGAATTATTAGTATATTTCTATAGTATATTATCTGAAGTATAATTAATTGTATTTCAGTCACAGTAAAACGATGCTAATTTATATTATATTTTACTGATAAATACATGATATTAATACGCATCATATATCAGTGATAATTTAAGGATATAAATTGATATCTCATTTTAGTGATAATTAAAGAACATGAATCTATATCCCAGTAAAAATGTAACGGCATTATTTATCATTATATCATTGCGATAGTATTTTAATTACCGACATACTGTACACCTCATATTTCAAAAAATACCTAGCACAATAACTATCGAAAAATTAATAAATTACATCAATAGCTTCAAAACAGAGTAAAATGTTAATCAATTATTTCAACCGAATGTAATAGCTATTTCGACAAACGATGAATATACGATCCGTTAAAACACACAAAAGTTAATTACCAGAATAAAAAATGAAAAAGGGGTTGCTGATTGATGAACAAAGTTAACAAATCACATCACCATTAAATTCAAAGCAGAATAAGATAATCGATTATTTCAACCTAATCTAATCGCTATTTCGTCAAACGAACACATGGTCCATCAAAACGTGCGAAAGTTAATTACAAGAATAACGAATGAAAAGGGATTTGCTGATTCATTATCAGAGGCAGGATACGCGTATAATAGGGGTGGAACTGTTTCGTGGAAGGATAAGAGACGAGGACGAAAGAGAGGTGGTTCGTTTTGAAAAGAGAAAAGAATGAAGCGTGGTTGTATGAACGTGAAGTATCTCGAGACGTCGTGGCAGGGTCACACGTGCAACAGGTGAAAGTTAGGTATCGAGTGGTTCGCGTATTTCACGGTATTTGGTCGTCGAGGGAAGAAAAATTTCATCAGGGAACCACCAAATGTTTGTTTACCAACTCCATATACGCTGGATCAAAGCAACGTTTAACTGCAGTGTTGACCACATCATCGACACATGTCCTTATACAGGGTGTCCCGTTTCCAGAAATCCTTTCGAATATCCCCGAAATTATTCGTGGCACCAGAAAACGTTACAAATGGAAGTTCAATAATTTCGAGAGCGACATAATTTGGTGTTAATAAATTTTCTGTAGGTAGAAATGTGAACAACATATGAATATCGGTTTTTGTATTTTTTAGTACATCAGTCGATGCAGAGTTTTAAAGATAGAAGTTAATTTCGAGAGTGACAATTTGACGTTAATAAATTTTTTGTAAGCGAAAACGTGAGGAACATACGAAAGACGACTCTTGCATTTTTTAATACATCAATCGATGTAGCCCCGTAAAAAATCATACGTTTATTTATGTTGAAAAACCATTTGTTTAGGACATTTTAAATTTAATAGTATGAAATAGTACTAAATTCTGATCCAGTAACTATGAAATTTAACTATTTGCGTTTCGAATGTGTGTGAATGTTTCTTATTGTGTTGATTGTTTGAAAGTAATTATTCTCATCTGAGAAATTTAACTATGCATAATGAACACAGGTATTTTATAAGATATGATATTAAAACATCTCTTCTTACAATGTATTATAAAACATTAAAATACCTTTTGAACTAATGGTTTCTTGATATAAGTAGCTTAGCAATTTTTTATGAAGAATGAGTTACATCGAATAGGATATTAAAACAATTAACTTTGTGTCTCCTCTATATCTGTATTTACAAAAAAAAATTAACATCAAATTATGTTCTACTGTAATACATTTTACTTTTATTTGAAACATTTTTTGGTGTCATGTATAATTTTGGAAATTAAAAATCATTTCTTAATCAGAATTTGTATTCAATAGAATTAAATTTAATATTAATACTTTAACGCTAATTTCAAGAATTAAAATAATTTAATTTCCAAAAGTTTGAGTGAGATTCAACCAGGGTTAGGTTAGGTTAATAATTTCTTTATTGTCATGGTTACTATCTTGAGTAATGATGTAAAAAAGATGTAAAAAATTATCAACGTATCTTAATTTAATCTGATTTCACGTAATTTAATTCAACCTAGCGTAATTTAACCTAATCTAATCTGACCTAACATTTACAATTAGTTAAAATCATTACAGTACTCAGAATGTAGTTTGAAAATGTATGTATTAAAAAATTACAGAAATGTAAGGTGATTCCTTTTTTCTGATTGTTTACCAATAATATTCACCGTCCGATATTTCGACATAACAACTTTATTGCAACGTGATACTTGAAATTGGAATTTAAAATTAATTTGTTAATATTTCCCTTAATTAATTATCTGTTTTAATTTGAAATTAATTAATTGTTATTATCGTGTTACATTCGATAAAATCAACTCCAGAATTTTAGCACAATAAAAAGAAAATTAAAAAATATATTGTTCGTTAATAATTAAATATATTTCGTTTAATTCCAAATTACATAAATCAACTTTAACGATAAGAATACTTGTAATGTAAATCATACGAATATTAATAATTTAATCTCGTAATCACTGAAAAGATCTAATTCAATTATTTGTTTAGCCACAAAATTAATTTACTATCCCTATAAATCGATTAACGTCATAGTTAATTAAATGTGTCAATAACATTCGTATAAACTTCAATTTGATTAACTAATATAGAAACAATAATCAACAGACGCAATAACGTATTTGTAATACAAAGTACATGTAAAATTAATTCAAACAAGTGTAAAATAATAAATATGCATGATGTATTATCATATCGGATACACATCGGATTCTGCTAGGGCGAAAAACAATATAGTGGACGATTCGCGCATGCGCAAACTTGATATGCTCCACGCGCGAAATTCGAATTTCATTTTTACAATTAACTAAATAAAACCATTAATACCGTTTTAATTTCACATAAAAATAAATTTAACTAATTTTTTATTTCTCACAACATTCTAAACACTATAATTTACAGTAACTGTACCATGTATTACTAACTTCCTATAATACTATATTATATAACTACAAATATGCTCGTATATCTTCTGTTTCAATTTTTAACCGATCTTCTCAGTTTTTAAAAATGTTTTACACAACATTTTACTTTAAAATATTTATTTATCAATCTGTAATCAGTTATTATTAAATTATATTTAAAATTTTAAGAAAATCTTGTTTGTGAATGTTAAAAATTGAATATATCACGTTATAAACTACATGTTAGGTTTCTACAATTTTAAAAGGTGAACCATGCAACTTTAAGGGAAACTTGCTAAAGTTTATCGGCGATATTTCACTGCAACAGAGCACGGTTTTAGAACGTTTCAAAATAAAACAACATTTGATCAAGCGTGAAATCAAATTCGGGAAACCGGTTTACTACAAAATAAACGTGGGAAATTCTGTTTGGTACGACTGAAACGTTATACACTTGGATTCCGAAACATAAGCCAGGTATCGTTTTTTCAAAATTTGACTATTGACGACCGAATGGACTAAAGAAATTTTCTAAAGTGTTTTTTCGAGCCAAAACCATATTCGTGTGCGATACGCAGAAATCTCGTTTCGATACATTCGCACTGGCACTTCGATAAAACAAAATGTACAACATGAAAATAGTATCAATCGTTATATTTCCACTTGCATAATAAAAAAGTCAGTGCAGTGATATTTACAATCGTGAAATATACAAGTTTCTAAAATTGTTTTTAACCTTCGACGATCCACTATTTGACACAATTCTTATTCGAATTGTTGTATCCATTTTTGTGATAAGTTTCTAATTACTATGAACATTCTGTGCTGTATTATAGAAACTGGGATTCTAACAGGTGTGCGCGAAACAAATACGTACTTAGCCTAAGCTTCGCCAGTGACGAACATTCGCTCTTCAAACTCTCCAATTGCCTCTTGCAAATTTCGAAGGAAAATTGCAATATTTAATTTGTTACATACAGTAGGAGTGTGAGAACAAGGTAAACAAACAACTCCTATCGTACAGAAACACTGTCGCAAAAATAACATCGTCCTTAAAATAAAATCTAATTTAATAACAAGTAAATAATAAATTAAATGCCATGTAAGGGATTGACTATTTTTTAATTGCACAATTCTGCAACGAAAAATAGCTTATTTAAAGAAATCAATGCTTTCTTTCACCTTTTGTTTTTCTTGAAGTATAATAAAAGTATTACCAGCCTGTCGCGAAAATTGTTGAACAAATTATAAAGTACAAGTGCTTATTGAGGTTTATAAGACACATATAAATGAAGATAATGATATTTAACATATTTGTGAGGAGATACATATAGACCTATAATGTGCACTCAACAGCTCATTGATTTGTGATGTAGTATAATACATTATGGTAATTTTCCATCAAAAGGACATGCAAATTAATTGTTCAACAATACTGTTGCATTATGTATCACAGTACTGAACTACGTGGCTAGTCATCAAATTGAATTTTCAGTTTACAAGTTTATTCTTATAAGATAATAAAAATATAGTAGACTCTTGTTATATTGCCGCTTCTCAAGGACTCTATTGTTCTTTCTCCCAATCTACTGAGAGGTATGAAATTCAGAAAAATACAAAAATTTAAAAATAATATAAAAATATATAAAAATGTAAATAAAAAGTATAAATATAAATATAAAATTATACAAATTTCAGAACTTAGCAATATTTTAATACAAAGATTTTCTAATTTTAAAGCTTGAGAAATTTGAAATTTGTAAACATGATTTAAAGTTCAGATGTTTAGGAATATGATAAATTGCAAATTAGAAATTTTTGGACTCACAAAGTTGGGAATTACAGAATTCTAGTTTCGAAATTTGACAGCTTAGAAATTTAGAAAATTATTAATATGAAAGTTGAAATTTGGAAAATTGTAAGTATGAGGATTGAAATTAGGAAACTAGAAACTTCGGCTTTTATAAATTTTTAAAATATGAAGCTGGGATCGTAAAATATTGGCATGTCAAAAAATTGGGAATTTTAAAACAGAAGAATATGAGAATTTGGAAATTTGGAAATGTGGAACTTTAAGAATTCAAAAAATTAGGAATTTGGAAGCTTAGAAATTAGGAAAATTTCCAAATAGAAAATTTAACATTTATAAATTTGAGAATATAGAATCATAGAATTTAGAGGTTTGAAAATCTTGAGATTTGGGAATTTAAGCATACTAGAAATTGAAAACTTGTGATTAAGGAATTCTTGAAACTTAGAAATTTTAGAATTGTGATTTTAGAGATTCGAAGAATTAGAAATTTGGATACTTACAAATTTGGGAATTTAGAAATTCAATAACTCAGAAAGGGAATTTAAATATTCGATGATTTAGAAACGTGAGAATTTAGAAATCCAGTAATTCTGAAATTTGAGAATTTACTAATTCAATAATTTTGAAATTTGAGAATTCTAAAATTAAGAAACTTTAAAAATTTAGAAAATGAAAAATTTCAGAATTTCCAAGCGTGGAAAGTCAGAGCCCAAAGAATGTACAAATTATATACCTTAGAAAATTCAAAATTTTGTGAGTTTGTAAATTAAAAGAACTCGAAACTGCATTATTTCACATTCACTACAAATTAAAGAAAAGAAAAATACAGCCCCTGACGCAAGAAAATAGCAAGTATCAGCCAACATTTTCGATTACATCAATATTCCTGTGTTATAATCTAGTTCGACCATAACTCGAACATACTGACCAGGACAAAATTATTCATCTCTCATTATTAATTGCTCTCCATACACCTAATATTCAAAATGGCCCCCGATAACCGCCACAGCAGTCAAAATTGCTAGCCGCATACGTGTTTAAACCGTGACTCGATTCTCGTGCCATTTGACAGCGAATTAAACGGATTGATCCACTCCATATCTCGATCTTGATATGCAACAGTATCAACCGTACAGTTTGTCAGTTCCTATTGGTGGTTATAACAATCCGTTGTCGAAGCAAGGAGGATAAACACGATTAACGGTTTATCATTAACAGCGGATATCAGACAGCAACAACAAACGGTGCACCATCTCTAGTGCAGTTTCATGGATTTATGAGCTGTCTATCAGCAGTCTCCCGACAATCGTAAACAGGTTACGATCGTAAGAGTACGGATCTCTCGTAAAACGCTAATTGCTAGACAGCTATTAACACGGGAACGATGTTGTTAGCGAGGATAATTCAAGCCTATATAGGATATACAGTGTGTTCCCAAAGTGGTGCAACCAAAAAATGAGTGAATCAACATGGAAAAATAAGTAAACAGTGTGGAATTATATTTCTTCATACAAGACTTCATTTTTAAGAAAATTGAATTTGAACATATCTGAAATATTTGTAAAAATATTTATACACTAACTTTTTAAACTAACTTTTAATTATATTTTTTCATATAAGGCTTCATTTTCAAGGAATTTGAATTTGAACATATCTGAAATATTTGTAAAAATATTTATACACTAACTTTTTAAATATTTGTAAAAAATGTATTTACACTCAGTTAACAAATATTATAAATCAACAGAATGATTAGAATAAACAATAATGTTCCGAAGAATGACTCATAACGAACTTTAGTAATATTAATGATTAAATTTATGTGTTTAACAACATTCATTAATTCTCAAAGTAATGACAAGTTGTTGCATTTATCATTTTACGTTCTGTGAACAATTTTTTTTATAAATATTTCGAAACTGTTCAAACTCGGTTTTTTCAAAAACGAAGGAACGTACGGAAAAATTGTACTGTATATTTTTGCCTTATTTTTTCATGTAAATTTTCCTTCTAGTTGGTTGCACCGCCATTTCGAAAATGCTCTGTATTTTTCGATGAAACTGGTCACTGTTTAAACATGAAAGAGAAAGAATTTCGTGACAACACGGATGTTTTTTGCTGCTGCTATTTTATTGCAGTATGCACTGATGCTAATTAATTAGAGCGTAGATGACTGCTGTGACGCGTTGACGGAAATTCTGACGGATCGTTGAGTATCGTCAGATTACTGAGATTTAGATTGTAGATTCTGGGGATTTTCACTGTTTGGAGGAATTAGGGGAGGTTTGCTGGAGACTAGTTTATAGTGATGGCGATTAGTTTCGAAGATATACATGGAGATGTTAGGAGATGTCTTTTGAGAAGTTAGGAGCTTTGAAGTTTTGGACTTTGGAGATTTAGTAAATTAGAGGCTTGGGAACTTAGATGTTTCGGAATGTAGGAAGTTAAAGACTTGCAGATTTGGGAAAACGAGGGTGTGGAATTGTAGAAGTTTATGGGTTTAAATATTTGGTTATTTAGGAACTTGAAAACTTGAGAAATTGAAAAATTAGGTATTCTGGAATTTGGAGATTTGAGAATTGAGAAATGTGCAAATGGAGGTATTTGAGAATTTAGAAATTCCAGAATTGAGAAATGTAGACAATGAGGTATTTGCAAATTTTGAAACTTGGAAATTCGGTGACAATGAAAACCTACAGATTTAGGAACTTTCAAATTAAAAATTTGGAGAAGTTAAATATTTTTATACTCAAAAACTTAGTAAATCGGTAAGAGCTTAAAATGTTTTAAATTGGACATTAAGAATTTGTAATTTAGAAAATTTCAGATATTAACAATTTGAAAAATTAGAAATATGAGAATTGAGAAATTTGAAAATTAAGAAATTTGTGGCTTTCACACTAAAATAATACTAAAAAGTCAAAGATTCATCAAATTAAAAAAAACTACTTCAACGTATTATATACAGTATGGCAATATAACAATAGTCTACTGTACACAGCATATGATTATCTGAAATTACAGTTTCATGATAAATAACAATTTGTCGTATAAGTAGTATAATACTACTTTGTTGAATAGAATAGTGTAAAATCTCAATGAGCTGTTATTCAATGAATGTTAATAATAATCGTTGAACGATAAATTAATTCTCTCTACATCAACACTGATTTAATACGTACCTTGCACTGGTAATACTTTTCGACACCTTCAAGTTTCATTTATGCTTACTTAATATTATATTCTACTACACATAACACTTAATTTTATTGATTTTTCGGTGCAGAAAATATGTAGGACTCATTTATTGAGACTATACATCAAGAAAAACAAGTGCAGTTCAATGTCCATGAAGAACTTCTCCTCACTTTTTTGAGGTTTTTTAAAATCTGCAATGCACTTACTTAAAACAAATAAAATATCAATCAGAAAACACCATCGTGTTGTGTAATTAACAATTACACTTTTGTCTTCGTTTCAAGAAAGAAACAGTCAATCCATTTCTAACAAAACATTATACTTGATAAAATAAATGAAAATGCGGTAATTATGTGGAGTAATATAAATAATAAATTATTCGATCATCTTGGTATTTGCTATAAGAATCAATATTCTGAGTATTTTTGTAGAGAAGTGAAAATATACTGTATTATATTATTTAAAAAAATATATGTAATTCATATTAAAATTTACACATTTTTTCGTTAAAAAATGTAATTATTTCAATTATTGTGTAATTTTAATTATTTCATTTTAATTATTCATTATTTGCATTTCAATTATTTCATCGTATCAGATAATTCAATTATTTCATTACTAATAAATTGTATATATCTTATGTAAATTATTATGTAACATTATTAATAAAGTTTATTGAAAATAAACTACTAATAAAGTTTATTTTAAATAAACTGTATGAGTAGTAATAAATAGAAACGGTTTCTTTCAAATTTAGCCTGAAAATCGTTTCATCAATTTAACAAAAATTTACATTTGGCAATAATTTCACATAAGATGATAATTTGAATGACAGATAATTCAGTCATCCAGATAGTAGATAATGAAGCAAGAAATTATCATACTATCTTTATGCAAGAATCGTGTTAATTTCTTTCCAAATTATTTTCATCAGTTCTAATGATTTCTAATAACAGTAATCTCTATCAATTTTATTTATATTACCACCGTTGTCAGTTGAACGAGTTTCTTTCAATACCAATTATTTTATTACCGAAGAGTCACGAAGACAGCCGAAGGCGGTGCACCAATGACAGTAGATCTACAGTGCTCAAGCCCCGCCCACCTCGTTCGTGGCAATATAACGAGTCTACCTATATCTTGAAAGTACTATGTAAAATGACAATTTCACCGAATAAATACTTTTCTAACTCGCCATACTAATTAATCAGAACATTGATCCTCATATACACCAGGATCATTTCAAATAATTACCATAAAGATTATTCCACATAATCACCGTATAACAATAACCACGTTTAATATCCTTTAGAAGTTAAAAAATACTTTCATTCGAAAGGAAAAAAAACACAAATCTATATCGAACAAAAGATTAAGGTATCAAAACAGAAGCAGTCGCGTAATTACGAATAACAGAATGGTCGATCGAGACAAAAAGAAAATAGTCGATAAAGGTCGTGTCGCGTGGAATCGATTTACAGAGTAGCAGGCCTCATCAATGCCCAGGAGACCGGAGAATTTCAAGAGCAAAAGCTCGCTACTGGCTGGCATGGAAACGTCACTCAGCTATCGACTCCACCATGGAAACTTTGCCTGGGTTCTGGACAACGGGTCGACAGATTGCAAATAACTTGATCCCCATATCAACTTCGCTGCCGTTGTTACGGTGTCGAAAGTGGCCGGGGATCTCGAATCCACTCCGACAAACGAAAAAGAGAACGAAAAGAACCTAATCTAACCGAAAACCGGTGTCTGCAGATTATTCGTAAACAAAACGATCGTAAAATACTTTGCCGAGACAAACTTCGATCGTTTCTTTTGTCACTTTGCAAATTTCAAGCTCCAGCGGAGGAAAGTGACGGTGGCTTTGTTAAAGTTTTGAAAATTCACAACTTCAAACGACGTATAGTTTAGTGACTTTTTTTAAGTTACGTTTGTGGCTTTTGAACGTTTCAGGATTGCGAATTCAATAAAATGTAAAATAGTACAATTTATTGACTGTATTTTGTGAAATAAAATTGTAGAATTTACTGACTGGTATTTTGTTAAATAAAATTGAATTTTGTTGACTTACTTTTTGTAAAGTGAACTTTTATGTATTTTAACAAGTTTGAATGAGCCAATCTTTTCTGTCGTTTAAAGTTTATTGTATCAATCATTTTTCAAAGACTTATTAATTATGAATATTAAATCCATACGTATAGAGAGAAATTTATATGTATAGCTACATTTATCAACTAAAAAATACAGTATTTTTTCTAAGAAAAAAGTATAACATTTAAAATTAACAATTTATCAATTTAAAAATTTTAAAAGAGTTGTGATAATGAAACGAATTTTTATCTCAAATTTACATCCCTCCCCATTGAAACATTTTTTCATTAACAATATTGATATAAATATTTGGAACTAAGAAATTGAACAATTTGCAGCTAGAATGAGCTACTATTCATTATCTTAAATAATATTTATTTTTTAAGATTATACGTTAAAATAAAAAATATTTGTATTCTTGTACGTCTTGTGTGTTTTAAGATTACTTTGACTTTGTTGAACAAAACACGATATTTCTTTAAATAATTTTGCAATTAGTATGCAAAACTACTAATTAAATATCTCAAAGATATTGTTTATTGCGAAACAGTGTTGTTCCTGTAACAAAATAATTTTGCACAAAATAAGACATTTTTTAAATAGTAAATATTGTATTTGTTTATCCTATAATTATTGTAGATCATAAAGTTAAAAATATTAAAAACAAACTACGATTGGCAAATTGTAATTGAAAAAAAAGAGTCAAAATAATCTTAAAGTTTCCAATACTACAAGACTTGCAAAGAACATGCTGCGCTAAAGAGAATTTTCTTAACAATACGCTTTTTTAATCTCATAAGCAGAAGTATTATTTAAGATAGTAAACTACAGTAACTCACCCTTTGCAGTGCTATCCGAGATATTTCATTGCTAATTTAAAATTCATATTATACAAAATTCATATTCTACGTTATAAATTGTTAACTAGTAAAAAATGTAATTATAAAATAATTACACATGCTGATGTTTAATATTCTGTCAAAATTATTTGTAAACCAAATTCGAAATATTTAGTTTTAGAATTCTAGTATTATCGATTCTCAAAAATTTGTTAACCGTAAATTGACAATATTTAGGTAAGCAATTTTAAATATCGTTAAATATTACTATTTAATAATTTTTCAGAAACACAAGAAAATTTCCTACTTCGAAATATTTATCTCAAAAGTGTGATATTGTTAATTTTTAAAAATTCTTTCATATTTTTAGATACATGAACTGTAATAAAATTTGAGTAAAAAAGATTACTCAGGTTATTCAATATTCTCAGAAAATAGTATATTATTCTATAACTCTAACTTGAAATATTTTTCTCAAAATTGTAGCATCATCAATGAACTATTCAATTGTAAAATTTCATCTAAATACATTAAAATACAGCAAAATTACACATGCCAGCATTAAATTATTTATCTTTTCGAAAGATGATTAATTCGAAAGATCATCTCAAGACTTTAACAAACCATTATCAATTTTCACGTTCACTTTCCACCTATATTTTAAAAAGTAGCAACCGATTTTCCATGCAATCAGCGATAAAGTTTCCAAAAGAAACGCGATCATGCTCGTCGATAAGCGATCGATCAAAGCAAAGCATTAAACAAAACCAAAAAGTAATCCAAAAGAAAAGCAGCAGACAGCAGAAATTTGGGATCAGGATCGAGGTATTGATCGTCAAAGGATCGATGTGGAGTCGATAGTAGAGCCACGTGAATGATTATTCCATGCTAATTCGCAATTTCCAGCTCAGACATAATCACGTGGTCCCTGCTTTGACTGGTCGATGTGTCAGTGTGTGAGACATGTATAAGTATATTCTGGGTCATTTGTGTTCTCGGTCATCCTGTTTCCCTACGTCCCCTATCACTGTTCGTTTCTCTATCTCCACGAGAAAGGGGGTGGTTGGGATGCTACCCTTCCTAGTTCAATTTTAACTCTCCGAAGAAAATATTAAACTAACACATTTTAATCGATTTTGAAAAATTTTAATTGAGAGGGTAGTTCAACTAAGGAGGGTAGAATACGTTTAATTCCTAAAGAGGGGTTTATGGGTCAGGTTTGGGTCACGATATCTTCCTCCTTCACTTGCTTCTTTATTTTTCCCTGGTTAACTCGCCTTCGTGCTTATAATAGTCACACAGGTACACGAAAGCTTTCGAGTATTAATATGTTCATAGTTAAAATAGATAGTAAATTGTTTATGCAAATTTTCCTGCACGAGTTGTATTTTATGTTGTAAGGATGGTACGAGTTTCAGAAGTGTGAACACGTGAGTAGATGTGGATTGCTAACACAGTGACGTAATTTGATGACATAAAAGTACCGACAAATAACACTTATAGCACATCAAATTAAAGCGTGAGGAGTCTGGCAAGTGATGGAATAAACGTTTTATTGATATTTTCAACTCAAAATGAACGACCGTTAAAACGATGATTAATATTGAAACACGAAGTCTGATACAATTTTATGACATAAAAGTTACACAAAATAGCACGTATGATACACTGAATTAAATTGTACATTTAGTAGCTTGAAGTTTCAGAAAAATAATTGTATAAATAGATTATTGATACTTTTGAGAAAACAAATATCTGTCAGTTAAAGTAAACTATGACACATTTCAACGCTTATGAAATCAACGGCGATTTCATGACAGAAAAGTATTACAAAATAGTACTTATAGTATATCAGATGAAAGCTGAAAGTATGTCAAAAGTGACTACATAAACGCCTTATCAATATTTTTAATACTAAATGACTAGTTTTACGTTGAAACAATTAATCTATTTATAATTCAGCTTAAATCTATCAGTAGATAATTTTCAAAATATAGCAACTTTTTATTTGTCTTTTCATGAAAAATTTACATGATCTTCCTGTACAACATTTTACTTTGAAACATTCTGATGTAAAAATAAAAGGTACATCATTTCACAGTTTGAATTATTTACTTCAACGAAAGTAATTTTTTGTAAAGAATCTAGATAAAACTTTCACTGAAAATAAAAATAAAACTACATTTACAGAACAATTTTTTTCATGCTTCAAGCTTTAAATACATGTACCATATGTACAATTTTGAAGAACTTTTATGTCATGAAACTGTGTCAGACTTTGCATGTTTATAAATCATTGTTCGACGAAACTGTTCATCACCCATTTTGTATTAGAAATATGAATGAAACGCTTATACAGCAATTTGCTTCAAACTTTAAGCTTTAAACCGATGTGTCACGTGTCTATTTTTAAAAAACTTTCATGTCATGAAATTGTGTCAGCATGTCAGCTTTAAAGGAACAATAGAGAAATTTCATTTCACTAGTCAGTCAAACATTTTGCATCGCGGACACAAGCTTTGTATCGCAGACACAAATATCGTCATTTTGATTAGACATACAGTTATTAGAAATTGATATGTCATAAGTGATATTTAAGCTTACTTTTATGTCAGAAAATATTGGACTTTTAATGTGTGAAAAGTATTGAACATTCGTATTGGACTTCCAATAAAGTGTAAAAATCGGCTTTCAATAATGTGTAAAAATCATATCAGATTTTTCATAACGCATAAAGCTCTAATAATTCAATTCTAGTAATTATAATAAAGATTCTGAATATTCTAAAATTTCAAATTTGTAACTAAAAAAAAAATGACCAATGACATGTAACAATCGGCGTGTAAATCTGAAACGCGTACCAGAAAAATTCTTTTTTTAAATAAAAAGAACGTATCTATTTTAACCATAAACGTACTGCAAATGCTGGAATACTCTCATGTACCAGTGTACATATGTAATATAATGGAAAGCTCGGCCGATATGTTCCATAGGAAAGCCCGTGAAAGCAAGAAACACCGGCAAGCGACATCAGCCCATCGTAGCGCCCCTTTTCTATTCCAGGGGTTAATACCGACACCAGTATATATACGTGTATGATGTTCAAACACATTTATAGCCAATTCGTGTGCCGAGATTGCGTTCACGAATTTGTTATGCGTACGCCCTTTGTGTTCTCGTAAACGACCGATTTTCGCTGAAACACGTTCTGTTCCGTTGTTACATTCGCGAAACAACCTATTTCCATAACTCCTGTGTTAATTGAAAAACAAAAGACACTACAATTCAAAACAACTTCGAGTATCGTTTCTTTTAAATTAAACAACTCGAAATTTGTAGAAATACTTTCTCAGATTTCTTGAGAGACTGTACGCGTAACAAATCGTTGCAAACGTTAAGAAGATGTCGCCAGACATCGCGTTTTAAGCAGACTTTTCACGATCAAACGAGTGCACATTATCGAAATTTATATTCAGACAGTCGTGAAACATTCGAAAAGTAGGTGAAACAGTAAAATTTATCTTCGCTTCCGTTTGATTCGATTCTTTTATCTCTCTTGATCGTTTTCGATGATAGATAGTCCTCTCTCGCTGTTGAAGAACGATAGAAATAAAGTATCGGAATCATTGAAACTATCGCAAAGTTTCTGGGTTAAAGCTTGTAGATATTTGCTGGATTTACTTTAGAAAATATACTATTAACCATGTGTACAAATTTACTTTGGCTGACGTAAATATCAGAAAAATTAAATTATAGTCCTAACTGCAAATTAAAACTTGAATTTTAGAATGTGTAAAATGGGCTAAAAATTTAAGCAATGTATGAATACAAATATGTCCAGAAGTATGTTTTATCATTTTAATTTCTGTGTTTATAATATAGAAAAATCTAAAGCACCTTCATAAAAGACTAAATTATATTAGAAATTCTAAACTATGGTGTTGTAATTTCGTTGCAATTTGCAATACCTCTAAGAAAGTACTCTACCATTTTGTTACCCCACTCTTTATACACCACTATGAGTTTCATAAGTACTATAAAACGTAAATTAAACCCCTAGAAATCCTATAATCCTAGAAATTTATCACTCCTTGTATTGTCACTTTATTAACCCTCTATACTATGCTGTAAATTGACTATGCACCCCATAACTTATACATACCATAAAAATCATATAAAGCGATAGAACGAATATTCTTCCTGAGAACTTCGTAGTGAATCAAAAATAAACAGGTGCCTACAAATTGTATCGTTCAAAGTTTATATAAGAATATGAGGGTTATAGAGGGTTAATTGTCAAAGTAAAATCGTTTGGATGTCTATCAGAAAATTAAAAAGCCGTAAAATTATCTTTCACGTCGTAGGAATTAATATTAGCTAACTTTAGTTCGCCAATAAAAGTAAAACTTCATTCGAAAAGTTTTCCTTGCACGCAGATAAAAGTTAATTGTTAAAATTGAGCTTTGGCTGTGCTCTGTTTCGAGAGATGAAGCTTTGAACTGTCGATAAAT
Source organism: Megachile ligniseca (assembly GCA_945859555.1). Lineage (NCBI taxonomy): Eukaryota > Metazoa > Arthropoda > Insecta > Hymenoptera > Megachilidae > Megachile > Megachile ligniseca. The sequence goes on from OX243778.1 coordinate 3,351,186, forward strand.
TTGTTAATACCCCAACATTCGTTTTGGAGGGAAAAAAAATGACACGACCGATGTCAAGAATAATTAACGCGGAAAATGGTGGTTGGCAGGTGAAGCTTTTCACGGAAACTCGACTCGACAGACATTGATATCTCGTTAGACATTTCATTATCGTTAGGCTTGTCAGACGTTTATTCGATTTATTTCGATCGTTGTTAACAGCGCCACCGATAACTCCAATCGCCTCGATAATATTTCTCGCTTTATCGCGCAACAAATATTTATTGAAAATACGGAACAGGTGAAATTGTCAAAAAGCAAACGTTAGTTACTCGACGAATAAGTTTATCGAAGGAATTTTGCATAAATTTCACGCCCGAGATAAACCTGTCATTGCGTACACTAAATATGAATTTCGTATTTTATTTACGAGACAGCTTGTTGCAGATTGTATTAAGCACCAAGAGAAATTAATTGCGTTTATGCTAACGAAGCATTCGGTATTAATGTCTAATTGAATCGTCTCGAATTTTGCAAACTATGCTTCCGTTCAACATTTAATTTCTGCCGTGTTAATTGTGGTACAACTTAATAGATGTTTTGCGATTGTTTCATTTAACTCGATTGGTAATCATTAAAATTTCAGATACTCTTCATTTTCGGTTACTGGAAGTAGTGTAAGTCAACCATTCGCGAAGCATATTGTTTCAAATTATTAAATCATGCCTTCGTTACATTTTTTATTTTTGTTAATGATGTTATCGTCTTTATTTTTGTTTAACAATTAATCAGTATTCTGTAATAATTACAAAATAATTAATTAAGTAATTTTGTATGTTTGTCAATAATTACAACAAATAATACATTTTTATAATTACACGTAAAACACTAATCACAGTTAAAATTAAAATTAATTTTGTTTATTTAGTAATAGTTACAATTTTATCTGCTATACTTCGCCTACTGTAAGTAGTATGAATCAGCCATTAACTAGCTATACTTTCAAATTTTTTAAATTATGGTTTCATTTTGTAATTTCCATCAATCAACGATTATTTGTGTTAGAAAATTAAGTATTCAGTAATTGTTTCAAAATAAATATTTTAGATTATTTTTAAAAAATTACGATAAATATTATATCTGTCTAATTACACGTAAAATTCTGATCAGAGTTTACTGTAAGTAGTACAAGTCAACCATAAGTTAAACGCATGAATAAAAAATATATACCTCTACCATTTTCATTTTTTCAAACAATTCACTTATATCACGTGATACATTTAATTTAATAATAAGACAGTGAGATATTTGTGTCTGTAACTTGAATTACGTTAACACGATATATTCTCAAAAATAATTGTCAAAAGGATCTACTATGAGCTTCCTACTTCAAGAGAATTTTACGACTCGTAAATCAGAAAAAATAGATATTTTAATATTATCGCGAGAGGAGGATACAAAAATGAAACTTTCATAATTTATGACACCAATAAAGCAGAAATCTTTTTCATTTTTTTTTTTGATCTGCCAAGTTTGAATGGAACTATCACAGAATACCGCATATTTAATTGCGCATCGAATTGCATCGATCGTTTAATGGCTGTTTAAATGAATACCTTGAGTATCAGTAACAGGGAAATCGAAACATGACGAATGAAATTGGTATGCTGACAGAACTGTTTTCGTTCGCTTCAAATCAATTTCAATTGACACAGTAGCGTATATGATACCTCGGGGAAATTTCAAACTCATTCAGTTCCTACTGTTTATTTCCTTTCAATAAATCAGTTTGCGTTCTACAAATTAATGTACATTACTCTCAGAATGAAAATGATCATTTATAGATTTCAAATGTTGTATACAGTATCGATAATGAGGTACCATATCGAAAATTAAATCACGCAACACAAACATGAAGGTATTCACACGGTTTCTGACACACCTTTTAAGAAATAATTATTTTCATTATCTAATAATAATTTCAATAATCTTTTTGTATAAAAGTTTGGTAAAAATTTTATGTTCATTTAATGTTCAATCATGAAATTTGTAAGTTCATATAATAGGAAGAAAATATTCATTTTAGTACAATTTAAGTAGTATAAGTCAGCCATTTCTCAGACACATGAATTGCTTCGAATTTTAAATATCATACTTTTATTTCATTTTCAGTTTTAGTCAATCAATATTACCATTATTTTAAGATTCGTTAAAAATTTAATAAACATTCTGTGCCAATTGAAAGTAATCATGTTCCACTATTTGATGACAATTATAATAATTAAAATTCTTATGTTTCTAAACGAAATACCAATTACAGTTCAGTGCAAATAGTATTAGGTAGTAATTTGTCAGACATATAAATCCTTCGAAGTTCTGAAAATTACGTTTCTATTTAACCTTTAATTTCAATTAACCAATGACATCATACTCTTAAAATTCAATAAAAAAACTAGCAATTTATCTGTGATAATTAAAAGTATTTAATTTGTACAGTAAAAAATAAAATAATATCTTATATTGCAACAAATCAAATTATTATATCTTATATTGCCATAAATAAAATTTACATATGCATGTAATACCAACTTCATCCGTGTAAATAACTAATTTATTACTAGAAACGAAACAAAATTATTTAATTTTATTCTACAACTAATTGGATACACTTCTAGCAACTGAATATTTAAAAAAAATGATCAACCGCAAATATCTAAAGAATTTCAAATTCGATTAATCTGAACAAATCAACATGAAATTACTGAATTCATTAATACATAAGTGAACAATAAAGATCGTAGAAAATGATTCGTTAATATAGTAGAAAATCACGAGTTCATCTCATGTCCATAGCGAGTCAATTAATTATCCTGAACGGGACAGATAATGAATCGAACTTCTTACAACTCCAATTACGGCTGCCAATTAACGTTACAGTGTCGACGCGTCGATAACACTGATCGTTCCGTTAATGACGATTACCTGAAGTTGGCCGCAATTCGGAAATAATTGAATAGGACGAGTTCTAATCCGTCGATGGTTCACGCTACACATTTCCGCGCGGTAATCAGCCTCGAAAGTGGAATACAATTAATGGGGCCACACATGCGAACTCCCGCACTTCATGTGTATCAGCCACTGGCGAGAAATTTCGTGCTAAATAATACAGATGGTTATTTAAAGCATTCACAGTTACGTTTGAAAATTTTGGACACGATATCGTTTGACACGTTGTATATCGCCAATGCTAATTGGAACAATACGAAATCAATATTATGGACTGCTGATTGCAAACTGTGACATTCAATGGTATCACTGAAGCGAAAACTGTTTGATATCCCTGGACATCTACTGATACTCATTTGTTATTTCAAGTAATAATAAACAGATTGTAGATGGATGTAACATAACCTAACTAATCTTGTACGAAAATACTGATAATTTACATAAGTGCCATCTGATATCTTTTGAAATTTTAGATATTAGTTTATTTGATGTAATGTAAGGTAGACAGCAATATTTTAGGGAAACACTCAGTAACCCAACCTAATGCATTTGATACCTGTATGAAGGTACCGATAAATGTAAGATGCTGCTGCTCAAGTATTGATACTCTAAACCTTTTGAAATCTTAGATATTAATTTGTTATTTGAAGTAATGTTAGATATTAATATTTTAAAGAAATATCCAGTAACGTAATTTAACTTGATGCTTACATGAAAACACTAATAACCTAATAAAGTAAGATATTTCGCTGATAATATAAAAAGTAAATTTCTGTACAAATATCAATCTATCTCCTGAAACTCCAGATATTTACCTACTATTTAACAGACTGATATTGAAATTTTGGCAAAATATCAAATAACCTAACCCATTTTAACCCATATGATATTTCTGTAAAATTTATTTAAACTATCGATTAAAGCAATATATTCGACCAAAGTACAAAATGAGCAACGTCAATTTTAAATACCTAAATGCCAAAATAAAAATATTTAGATATAAATAACTATTCCACCCTGATCAGCGAGCAAAGTGCAGCATGATTCTGTAGTAAAACGTAAAAGAAAAGATCGCAGCGAGAGAGGACATCCAATATTCTTATCAACAGGATGCTATCAAGAACCACCATTCTTTCCCCATACTTCTCGATATTTCACGTACGTTGATACATGTGCGTGTTACGTATCAATATATAATATATATACCTATACGTAAAGAATATATATATATGTATACGTAATATACCTATATTATATATAAAAATCCGAGCTGAAGCTACGAAGCGTGAGAACGAACGGCTATCTATGGAGCGTTGCTATTGTGTTGCACTGAGTTCTTGTGTCGGACAAAGAAGCCTCAGGAGGGAGCTTATGGGCGTAGGATCATGAGGACATTTCTTTCTGACAGGTTGACTGGAGACTCGAGGTCGAATATCGTGGCAATAAGGATTTATCGATCCTTGGCACGGCCTCCAAAAGCGTTTCCATTTAAGAAGGACCACGTCACGGAGAGAAACATTTTTATTATCTGACAGATCAGGGAAATAAATGAAACGTCTTCAAACTGAACACCTCTGTCGAATAATAATCGGAGTTCGATTGCTTTGTGTCTTCCTTTCATTTTATTTAAATAAATGGCGCATTTACTGTCAGTACTCCTTTGGAATTCAAAATTTCTCTGGACTTTTCTTGTTTAGCGATTTTCTTCCTTTTTTTATATAATTTGATAAAGTTATTTTACGGAAATTGATACACGTATAGCGTTTTTAAAATTTATAATTAGAAGAAAGTATCTATGTAAAGAAATTAGATTGAGATTAATTAAATATTTAAAAATTTGAAACTCGATTTTTGGACTTTTCTGGTTGAGCTATTTCCTTTACTTTTTTTGTATAATTTGATGAGATAAAGTTGTTATAGATTGATACACATATGTATTTTAAGTTTAAAATCCGAAGAATGTACCTATATAAAGAAATTAAGCTGTGATTTAATATTTAAACTTTAAAAGATTTTGGAATTCAAAAGTTGATTTTTAGATATTTTTGTTTAGCAATTCTCTTCTTTTTCTTGTATAAATTATACAAGAATCAGAAAACAGTAATTATGTAAAAAAATTAAATTGTTCTGAATTAAATATTTTTAGAACAAAATGAACAGCTGCTAGTTCAGAAAAGAATATTCAGTTTCGAAACACAAAATGTCTGACATGATTTCATGACATAAAAGTAACACAAAATGGCGATTATAGTCCATTAGTTTGAAGTGTAAAGTCTGAAAAATATGATGATATAAATATTTCATTGATATCAATAACACAAAATGGTGGATTTCTCTTTGAATCGAACGATGTATCAATCAATTTATCAATTAAAAATATTTCACTTCGAATCGTATTTTTTTTCAAATAGTGAAATTATCGTTGAAAACGTAAAGTACTCAGTTTTATTACAGCTTAAATTTGAAATTGATATACTATAGGTTTCGTTGCATGATACTTTTCTGCCATGAAATCGTGTTTCGTTTTATGTGTTTTGAAACGGATCGCTGATTGCTTTAAATGGCAGCCATTTCGTTTCTACTAAAACTATCGATAAATTCTATATTAAGAGATTTTTTTTTAAAACAACAACTTCAAACTGATGTTATAAAAATTCTATTACGCAATACTTCTAATTTTAAGTCATAAAATAATATTTGAATATCTTTGCCAGATTTTACGCTTTCAAACAAAATTGAACAATTTTGAATAATTTTTAAATGAAATGGAACAATTAACATAAGTTACAATTATTCTAGCAATTCTAAACAAAATAATGATAAGAACTAAACATAATAATTGTAACAAAATAAATATAATATGTTCTTGTATCGTTACGTATTGATATAAAGAAAGTTTCGAAGTTGAAATGGTAAAATATTGTTCGGTATAACACGTTCAACTAGAAAGGATTAACAATAATAATCTCTCGGAATGGCAAGCTGAAATGGAACACAGTTATCGTGACAAGATATTATTTCGTTTTCGAAATTGAATACCGAGAATCGAATAATCTTCCATTACCAAAACTTCCATTCAACTCGGTACTATGATACGTATAGTAATAATTATGGTGATATAGTTTGCTGAATGCAGCATCGATTTCATTACTCAATAGGGTTATAATACTTATAATGACTGTAATATTTCATTACAATTTCGTTTATTATAAACGAAGTCTATACAGTAAATTTAATACTAAATAACTTGAGTTAGTCAATCACTTAATAATTGAATACTAAGAAAATTCTTATACAAATCTCATAAAATTGAAGAATTCTCATACAAATCTCATAAAATTAAAGAATTCTCATACAAATCTTGTAAAATTAAAAAAAATTCTTACACATGTATAAGTTTAAAGAAAATGTCTTTAAAAATTTTATAAAAAAAAAATAAAATTCTTCAACAAATGTCGTAAAATTGTAGAAAATTCTTATACAAATTATATAAATTAAAAAAAAAGACTAATACAAATGTTGGAAGATTAAAGAAAATTTTCGAAAAATTTTATAAAATCAAGGAATGTGCTAATAAAAATCTTATGAAATTTATATTTGTAAAACCGCCCAAAGTCCAACTATTGTTAATTACTTTTTCATGACAATTACACTTTTTGCGAACAAAATTTTAAACAAAGCGTACAACGAATTCATCAAAGAATTATATCAGAATAAAAAAATATATCTAATTCAATTAAAAAGATATAACTATTTCACTATCATATTAGCTTCAAATCCACAATTCCAAATTTTCCTTGCAACTATATTCACTCTAAATTGTAGGTCAAATATATGTAAACAAGATAAAATGAATAACTATTCTAACTTCAAAAAGTGCATTCTTAATTGCACCAACAATAAATGCAACCATCTATCAGTAACTACGTTACAAATTAATCAAATTAATTAAATATAATACCAAGACACTTTATAATTTAATCAAACTCCATAAGTAGATAGCATTCGACCTTAAAATCTTTAAAAAATGAAGAAATAACAATCCATTATTAATAAATGAAGAAACAGCAATCAATTAATAATGAATGAAGGAATATAAAAGAATTATTTAAAAAAATGAAGAAATAACAATATATTCTTTTTTAAGAAATAAAATAGTAACACATTATTTAAAAAAATGAAAAAATAACTATAAATTCTTAACAAATGAAAGAATAACAATAAATTCTTAAATAAATAAGGAAACAGTAATAAATTAAAAGAAATGAAGTAATATCAATAAATAACAAATGAAGAAGAAACCATAAATTCTTCAAAAAAGTATGAAATGGCAATAAATTTTAAGAAAATGAAAAACTAACAAAAAATTCTTTAAGAAATGATGAAATAAACATAAATTCTTTGAAACTGAGGAAATAACAATAAATTCTTTAAAAATGAAGAAAAATCAATCAAATAAAAAATAGTGAAGAAATAATAATTTATAAATAAATGAAAAAATATAAACATATACTTAGAAAATGAAGAAACGTTAATTTATAAAGAGATGAACAAATATCAACAAATTCTTAACAAATGAAGGAATATTAAAAAATTTTCTAAAAGTGAAGAAAAATCAATAAAATTAAAAAGAATGAAGAAATGACAATTTATAAATAAACGAAAAAATATAAATATATACTTGAGAAATGAAGAAATATCAACAAATTCTTGAAGAACGAAGAAATAGCAATAAGCATTTCTCCCCATGACAATATCTTTCTCCTCAGGAACGTTACGGAGGGTCCGTTTACTAATAATTGCAAAAGCGTGGTTTTCTGTCGTTTCGGGAGAGGAGCTCGATAATATTCAGGATCAGTAAGAGTTTGTGGTGCTCGATGTGTATTCTGAGCGTGTTTAGTGTGTAGTGGAGACAGTAGTGTACCTGGTTGCCGTCGTAGGTCCAGGATCCGAACTTCATGTCACAGTGTTGGTCGTCAAAGGGGAACCAAGTGATGTCTATCTTGCAAGTGCTCTTGAAGATGCCCGGAGGAACGTACAGGCAACTGCCGTTATGCGTGACCACCACGTTTGTTTGGTACGTTCCGTCGAAACCCTCATCCGCACTAATGTGTTTATATCACATCATTAATTCTCCTGATTAACCTTATTCGCGGTATTATTATTTCATTCGTTTTCGTTCTAATAGTCACGGTTCACCGATCGTTCTTATTTCTTTCAATCCGATATTTGAGTTTAGCTTTTATCACGATTGTACGGATCCGTACTTTCTCTATTTTTTTTAATACTTTTACTTTCGCGAGATACTGTTATTTTAATTTTTTATGATATTCGCGAGTAAACAGACTACTGTCGTTTTAATTTTTTTTATAATATTCTCGAGTAACCATTTTATTTTTTATATTAGCAACCGAGTAATCTTATTTTTTTTCGTATCCACAATTAACCGGGTAGTTTAATTTTTTTTATAATATTCGCTATTAACCGAGATACTACCATTTTAATTATTTTTAAATGCTCGTAATTTATCGAATTTTAATTTCTGTACAATATTTGCGAGTAATCGAGGCAATTTTAATTTTACTATTTCTTTTAACGTTTGTAATTGACCGAGATATCTTAATTATTTTTATAATATTCGCGATTAATCGAGGTACTATCGTTTCTGTCTTGGAAGAATTAAGTTTGATTTATAAAAGATTTTGAAGTACCTTTGGTTTCATTAGCAGAGAAAGAGTTACAATAAATTGTATATTGATTGTTACAATTTTTTGAAATTTTTATTTATAATATTCTCGATTAATCGCTCATATTACAATTTTGACAAAGTTATTTTGGAACTTGTAAATTTTAACGTTTAAGACGGTTTTATTTTGTTCGTGGAGAAAATGTTTAATTATTTACGGTTGCAACAATCTCTATATACATTTCTTTACAATATTCGATGTTTGTATTCTGGCAAGATCAAATTGACTTACAAAATTTGACTCAAAGAAGTAAATTTTAATATTTGTTCTGCTTTTTACCAATAAAAAAAATTTATCAAATATTAATTGTTTACACTTGTAATCCTAATTGTTTACAATTATAAAAAGCTCAAATATTGTTTCACTTGTATTTATTCCTTTATAAGTTTCACTTCATGTTCTGACAACATCGAGTTAACCATAAAACTCAATTTTAAGAAATGTGAAGAGCAGAAAAAAGAAATGGAAATAACAGATATTTGAAATGGTAAGAATGAATATTTTTAAATTCCTTTACGATATTTGCGATGATTGACTATTCTTCGCATTTCAGTGGATAAGATCAATTTTGGTTGAAAGAAGTGTTAAAAGAATATCGAATCGTTGAATTCTATTTCGAGACGTCTGTCGTTGAAATACATTTAGCTTTTCGACTTTGTTCGCTCTGTGAAACGATTTTAACTGGCGGCCTTTGGCAATGCAAAAGGAAATTAAAGTACGTTCTGTGCTCGTTCAAGCCTAGAGTGTAATCTAAAGGTTCGTACATCAGACTTATGCAAACGATGAGCCGTCAAAGAGGCTCTCGAAATTAATTTAATTATAATCAGCCCTGTATCAGTTTCAATGTAAATTGTTCACGAAAAAGGGGAACCATCGACGTGACAAGGCTTATCAAGGTACAGTAAGAAATTTTAACTGTTTGAATAAAATGAGAGAAACAAAAAGTATGTATTAATGAAATCAATAATGAAACACTAATTCAAAATTCATATTTTTCAATTACAAAGCAAAGAAAAATCTTGTCGGTTTATTTTACGTTTCAATCACTGAAGGTCCATAATAAAACAATAAATCAATAATAAAACAAGAAATTAAAATTTATATTTTTCAATTATGAAGCAGAGAAAGCTTGCAAGTTTGATTTACATTTCATTTGTTGAATCACTGAGCGTGTATAATAAAATTATTATAAATCAATAATAAAATACAAACTCAAGGTTCATATTTTTCAACTACGGAACAAAGAGAAATTTTACGAATTTATTTTATATTTAATTTTTTTAATCTCTGAAGGCCTCAATTAAATTAATAGTAAAATACAATTTTAGGATTCATATTAGTACGAAGCAAAAAATACCTAGCAGGTTTATTTAGAATTCATGTTTTTAATAAATGATGGTCTCCAAAATGATACTTTAATACTATGCAACAAATTTGAAAATGATACAGAGACTTTCTATATTAATACGTCAAATTCAAAATTTATGTTTTCTCAATTTTCAAATTTAGAAATTTAGAAATTTAGAAATTTAGAAATTTAAAAATTTTTAAATTGGGCAACTAGAGAAGAGAATCAGAAATCCAGAAAACTGAAAATTTAGAAATGCAAAAATTTGAAAACAGAAAATTTAAAGATTTTGATACATTTTAAAAAATTCAGAATTTCTCCTCCCTTCTTTCAACAGTTAAATAAAAATTAAAAAATGTTTAACACGAATTCCTCTAAATAATTACACATTTCGTTCCTTAATTATTCTCTTATACAAGGAAAATATTTCACCGTCATCAAAGATGAAAAAGTAAATTTTTATCGATAACGTATTCATCAAATCGAAATTTCATATTTGTCAATAACAGAGGAAATAGAGAGGTACGAAATTAATTCCACGTTTCATTTCACAAAAGATTTTCAGGCTGAAAGAAGCTTAACACGTTGCTCGACAGTATATCACGCGAAACGCGAAGAAAAAGGATGTGTCATGATATGCATGCTACTCGTGAGAGCTTCAGAACATCAAAATACTCTAGTCTTTTTATTTTGCACCATCTGTGCATCTCGCAAGAGTAACTCCGGCATTATGCCGGCTACGATGCTTTCTCTCGGAAAGCGATGCTTTCTCTCGGAAAGAATGAAAAAAGGCATAAGGCGAGAAAATATTCGAACTCGATGTTGTCTGTGCAAGAAGAACAGAAGAGTTTTCATCGACTTTCATCGGGACAAGGTGATTTTATCGTAAGTATTTATAGAATGTTATTTCCTATCGAAGATCTTTGTATTAAATTGTTTTTCGCTACGTCAAACGAAAATGTACCGTTACGAATCTCTTTCTCGAGGAGAAAATTGTAAAAATATATTTAGTTGAGTTTATATAAAATAATGTAGTTATACGTCAATTCAAAATTTTTAAACGATGTTGATTTTATAATTTTCTTATTATGTTTCAATTTTTCTTCTTAAGAAAAAATTATAAGAATATACTCAATATTTTTTACAAAATAATATGTTTACAGGACAATTTAGAATTTTTACCTGACACTACATTCATGTTTATAATCTTTTCCACACTTGTTAAGATTTTTTTATTCCTCCTGTTAGAAGAAAAACCCAATTCAATTTAGAATCACTATCGGATACGCTTTTATTTTCTATTACGTTTTCGTTTTACAGGATTTTGAATTGGAATTTTTTTCGTAGAAAAAAAAAATAGAATATATATACTTTTTTTTATGGAACAACATGTACATTTATATGTCAATTTAAGATTTCCATTATGTGTTGAATGTTTTTTATGTTTTATTGCGTTTTTTATTGTCATTCGTTATATTAAACAATTTTAAATTACAATTTTTGTTTTAAAAGCAAAAAATGTTGAAATATTTCGCTTATTTTTATTGTATCTTTTATATGTATCAATTACAAAATGTTGGATTCTACAGGTATTTTTATGTTCTTTGTCCTATCTTTCATTGGTTTTTACTACTTGAAAAAATTTTTATTTCGAATTTTTCTTTTTAGAAAGAAGAAGTGTAAAAATACATATCTTTGCTTTATATTCACATATTTTTTAGAATACTATTTCAACTTTGAAATAATTTAAAATATTCTAATGAGAGAGTAATAATTTTTCTTGTATTTAACTCATTTTACCACGTTTATCAACTTGATCTTGCCATATAACTCTCCAATATACATTTTTTTGCTATACTAAATTCTCACTTTTCACAACCGTACATAATTAATTTCATTTTAACCATCGAAAAGTGCAATTATTTAACGTTCGACGATCGATGAACGAATCGTTTATTAAATTAATAAAATTCTTGAACCTACGTAATTAAAAATATTTCATTACTATCAATATTGCTCTGCGAACAGCTGTACATTCTTTCGTTATATATTTGTCACAAATTCTTCACTGAGCGCGACATTCTTTCGTTACACATTTGTCACAAATTCTTCACTGAATTTCGGACATAAAATTCATCATTTCTAAAATAATTATTTAAATAACAAATATTTGTTAGTATGTCGCTCAAACCAATATGATCATTTCAGTTTGAATTATCGTTATATTTAAATCGAATACATTTGACAGGAAATATGGGCCACTGAATATTAATAATTAATGTATTTTGCATATATGCCAATAATTATACTGTACATACAATTATTTCGTGAGAAATGTTGCGATCTATTTATCAAAGTAAACAAAATTTATCGTCACCAGTCCTCCAAAATATCAATTATTGCAATATTTTTTATATGACTGATATTACTATAATACAGACATAACTATACGAAGAAATTTACATTTGCAAACCCTGCAACGACCTATTTACCTTATTTGTTATTTTCTTCGATAAAACGAACGTGGAAATATTGCTATACGTTAACATCCAATGCTATTCAATAATTTTTGATTGAACGCCTGGGCAAGGATCCAATAAATACTTCAGACTGAAAAGTTGGCACCGTTATATCAACGAATAGGGAACTATTCGAAAAATGATCACCATTGACAACCATAGTCGCCAGCTACTCAAAACCATTTCTTAAATTTAATTTAATTTAACATTATGAACAAATATTGTTATAAAATTTCAATCAAGTTTATCTTTTAAATTGCTAAGTGACTGTCTACCATTAAAAATAAATATTTCAGAAATTATTAAAACCTACAAAAACCATTTTCAATAATTTGCAGTTTGACCATAGTGATCAGTTACTTAAAGCTGCTTCTTAAATTTAATATTCTGAACAAATAGTTTTGTAAAATCATAATCAAGTTTGTCTCTCAAATTGCAAAGTAATTGTCTACTACCGTAAATAAATTTGCACGAAATTATCAGAAACTGCAATAAACAATTTTCGGTCATTTTCAGTTTGACCATAATGGCCATTTACCGAAAATCACTTCCTAAATTTAATATTGCGAATAGTTTTCTAAAATCTCAAAGCTAGTTTCCTAAATTGCGAAGCAGTTACCACCAGAAATAAAACGCTAAAAATGGTAAAAACCTACAATAAAAGAACTTTCCACAAAACTAAGCAATTTCCAGAAAGCTAAACCTTATTCAGTAACTTCGACGACCCAAATATTCCAAAACATTGAACCTAAACGATCGAAACTCTGATTAAATAATGGATCGTAATAAAATGAATGGTTAACAACGAAGGAGAAAATAAATCAATATTGTAGAAGTAAGAGGAGATTCCGAGGAATTCGCGACACTTCCGTTTCCGTTCACGTAGCCATTAACAAAGCGTCGCAGCGTACAGCGTCGTTTACGAATTCTAAGGGACGAGCTTTTCGTCGATTGTTCCATCCCGCACAAAGACGATCTTTGCATGGCAGAGCATTGTCTAGCTTTAGGATGAAGATCGCTGACCCTTCCGCCCTATCCTTCAACCTTTTTCTCTCTTTGTGACGCAGACTGCCGCTTTTCGACGGCGATATTCAGCCGGAGAAGAAGAAGAGGCGTTGAGCGCAACGAGCAACAAGTAACTTGCACTAGGGGAAAACGTTCTGTGCTTTTGTTTCACGACCTCCATTATCCCCGGACATTGTGTATCTTCCAATGATATTAACCTAACTCGTCACACTTTACATGGATTTCGTTATGAAGCGTGCTTAATCTTTCAACATTCAAATAGACAGGGATGTAACTACAGTTCCTGGCCATTGACTTAGGACCACTATAAATTTTCAGCATTTTACACGTTTTCCGTAAAAGAACTGTTCAAATTATAATATTTATTAGCTACTAACATTACTACTGTACATAACATTATTAACACATGTTAATATCTTGTATTTCCTTTCCTTTGGTCACAGACTTTTATTTCCATAAAAGTGGAATTTTCGTATGTGGTCCTAATTCGTTGTCCGGGGATGTATATGACGATGGATTGATTTATTTTACGTTCTATGTTATTGCTTTAAGTGTTGTTTTATGGTGAACGAATTTGTACGTTAGGAAATTTACATATTTCTAAAGTTGGAAGTACTCTTGTTTCACGACCTCCATTATCCCGGGGATTGTGTACTTTTGAATGATATTAACCTAACTTGTCACACTTTACATGGATTTCGTTATAAGATATAAGCATGTGATGCAGTGTGTAATTTTTTCACGTTTTATTTTATTACTTTAAGTATTGTTTTTTGATGCACGAATTCGTGAATTAAGAATTTTATATATTTCAGAAGTTGGAAATTAGGGATTTGGAGTATTGCTAACTTGCAAATATAGGTTTTAGAAATTTAGGAAGTTGTAGTTGTTCTATAGGTATTTTAGTAATAGTAATTGCTTTATAAATATCTTATGTACATCAAAATACCTAATGTAGATATAGGTGCATCATCTACTGCTTCATCTCCAATTAGTGACCAAATTTCACCATGATTCATATCGGAATTTTCATCTTCCTTCCCATATTTCCTAACTAGTCACAACCTAAACAGCCTACAAATTTTTGAAACCAACAAATAACGAGAGATAAGATATTTGATAGAATAAAGCACCCTGTTTGTTTTTCATGTAATATCAATCTTTAACCTTTGGAATATTACTGTCGCATTGTACGCTCATAATATGCTCACATTAAGTGTATGTACAGTTTCAGTTCAACATTCGTTGATATAAAACAATGTATTTTGAAAAATAGTGATACACAGTATAGCCTAATTAAAGTAGTTTGATGAACTATGCCAGTAACTGGTCCCTTGCCAGTAGGTAGTCGAATTTGTGCGTTTCTTGCTTTGCCTGTAATTAGGTCTGATGTTGGAAAAAGAAAGCAAGAAAGGAGAGAAACAATTTTCTTTCTAAGATCTCCAAACCTCTTCATCACCAAATTTCTAGAAATTCAAATTCCTAAATCCCCAAATCTGATCCCCAAATTGCTACATTCCCAAAGCACTACATTCCCAAATTTCTGAACCCTCCAGCAGCTAAATTCTCAGATCCCTACATTCTCAAATTCCTGCAAATCTAAATACCTACATCCCCAAATCCCTACATACTAAATCCCGACATCCTAAAATCTTTAAACTCCCAAATAGCTGAATTCTCAAATTCCTACATCCCCAAACTCCTACATCCCCAAATCCCTACATACCGAAATCCCTACATCCCTAAATCCCTACATCTCCAAATCCCCACATCTCCAAATCCCTACATCCCTAAATTCCTACATCTCCAAATCCCCACATCTCCAAATTCCTACATCCCCAAATCTTTAAACCCCCAAATAGTTGATTTCCCAAATTCCTACAGCCCCAAATCTCTAAATCCCCAAATAGCTAAATTCCCAAATTCCTACATCCCCAAATCTCTAAACCCCCAAATAGCTAAATTCCCAATTCCCTACATCCCCAAATTCCTACACCCCCAAATCTCTAGATCCCAGAATAGCTAAACTCCCAGGTTGCCAAATTTCTACCTGATATCTCTACATCCCCAAATGTCTAGATTCCCAAAATCCTAAATCCTGAAATCTACAAATCTTCAAATCCTCAAATCCCTAAACCCTCAAATAGTTAAATCCCCAAATTGCCGGATTACCAAATTCCTAAATCCCCAAATCTCTAGATTTTCAAATCTTCAAATTCCGAAATTCTCAAAAATCCCTAAAAAAAAAAATAGTTTCTTTCCTTTCTGGCCATCCTTTTCCAACGATACTGTTTTCCAACGGTACTTCTTTAACTGTTCATTGATTTCTATTTTCTAACAAGTATGAATTGACAATTTATTACATTGTGTTAATTAAATTTATCAAAGTATTACCCCCAATCCACATAGGTGTTGATTTAATACATAACAGAATGAGTACAAAATAAACATTCTGAAACAACAGCTGTTCGCAAGAGCAGGTTCGTTCCACGAGAAACAATTGAATTTACAAAACGATTCCGTATCGATCGTCCGTTCGTTTCGTTCCAGTTTACGTAACCGATTTGTCGCGAGTTTAGTCGACGCGTTCGAGGATTAAGCTCGAGTTTCAGCAGCGTTCCTATTCCCGAGGATTAAGTTCGTCTTCGGAGAAGACGCGTAGAGTTTTAAGTGGGAGCCTATCCCTTGGAAATTCGAGCGGTTGAGGTTTCATCGACCATGCCACGAATCCCGCTCCCTTCTTTCTTTTCCTTTCTCCCTCACTCGCAACCGAAAAACTTTCCTCCTCGCGAGTGCAACAACCCGCACCGAGCCACGTTTCAACATTGTCCTATATCTTCGTGCACGTGTGCGTGTGTGTACGTGAGTTCAGGTTCAATTACGAGGATAACTCACGAGAAACTAGAGTTCCCGTGAAAACCAGCGCTACTGTACACCCTGTGATTCGATTTAAGAATTTTCATTTCCGCTCCGTGGCGGTTTTACACCAGGAAGCGTTGCTTTTAGAAGAAATTTATGTTCTGTTGGTATTCGCTGACTCAGGAGATACTCGGTCTCGTTCAACGATACACGTGTACCTACGTTTCTTTGCGGCAAAAAAAAAAGACTTGATGTTTCCAGTTAAGGCATTCTGGGGATAGTCGCAGAATTGATGCTAGTACTGTTGACCTTTTTATGCTACGGAATTTTACTGATTTTTCTAAATTTTCTTCTCAAGGGAGTTCGTGGTTTAGAATTGTGCAGGTGTTGGTTGGCAATACTTTCGGAGGTCTCTCTTAAATTGTTTTATCCAATTACTTTTGTTCATATATCTTTGAGTTGTTTGAAATTTTATAATTTCTATTTGCATTGTCAATAAAAATTCTAATGATAAATGTAATTCATAAATAAAAGTATGTTTCGCTAAATCTTGTTAAATGTGAAAAAAGTTGTTTTGCAATAGAGAAAACTATGACTTTCGGTTAATGAAAAAAATTGAATTTGAATTAAAGATGAATTTTTAATTTCCTACGAAATATTATGATGATTTCAAGGTCATTTGAAGATTAATATATCGTACACGTGTTAAACCTACTCTTCATCGGATATATGTACTACCATAATACAAATATGTGATACCATATATGTATAACAAAAATTTTTGCTATTCAAAAGTATTAATGACCTTGAAAATTTTACAAAAATAACCATGAAAAAAAATACAACGAACGGTAATATTCGTCATTCAGATTAAAGCAACTTTGTCTCGAAATATTTTTTGTAAATTTGGAAACATGGGAATTTGAGAATTATGGAATTGGAAAATTTGGGAATTTGAGAATCTGTCAAATGAGTTTGAGAACTTGAGAACTTGAGAATTTGTGGATTTGGAAATTTGGAGTCTTCAGGATTTGGAAATTTGAAAATTCAGAAATACAGTAAACTTGAAAATGTTTAAATTTAGAAATATAAAAACTCGTAACTTTCCAAAAAAGGAGACATTGAAGTTTTAAAATAAAAAAAATTACTCAGTATTCATTTTAACCGGGAAACATTCCTCAGTAATATCAGTAATATTCTCAAAAGCAAAAAACGACAAATAATTTTCGACCATTGAAACGAAAGGGCATTACTATAATTTGCGAAACACTACCCATTACTCAAACAAGTATTTCAAACATGGCCTTGTGTGTGCCCATTTCTATTGGGGAAACTTCCTCTATTTTTCGCAAGCATAAAACAAAAAGTAATTCCCCGTATAACTGAAAACACTCCTTCCCGCCAGATACGTTACCAACATAACCTACAAATTAGAACTCAGAACACAATATTGTTCTTTCAGCAACAACTAATCTAACTGGTGTCATGTTTGTACTCATGTTACTTAGAAAAACTTCCTCTATTTATTTCTAATACCTCCACAAAGATATTCGAACGTATACCTACTTTCCCCAAGTTAATCAAAGATATTAACCTTCACGAAGAATAACAAATATGTTACCGTATTGTGTGACACAGTGTCATCGCTGTAACCGTTTTCAGTAGCACAGCTCGTGTACAACGTACAAAGTGTAATTAAGTGTAAACACGGACACGCAAAATATTCAAATTCGCGGAATACTGTAATTGGTAGAATCAAACGTGTTCAATCTGAGGTCGAATCCTGAATTCGTCGGTTCGCATAACTGTGAGGGACACGTCAACCTGTACGTGTCCCGGGTGTAGATGGATTTCGTAGCTCGGTCCAGGGGTTGATCGCGGTGCTGGAGTAGTTTGCGTTCGCCGGTATTCCAGCCGTTTGGCTGGAATGCCGAAACGTTGGACTACGTGTTGCACGTGTTTCAGAGGGAGCGGGCAACGGGCCCGGTGCTGCGGTGGCCCGCAGTAACGGGGTGGCCTGACGTCGCGTCTCTATTAATTATTCACATAATTACGCCCGCTGCCACCCGCTGCGACCCGCGATCACCGACGCCGCGTGTCTATGACCTCCCAGAACAAACTCCATCGCGATCACCGACAACCCTATTCATTTATTCCAAAATAAGCCCGACGAATATTCGCAAACTCTGATGGACCACTTTTCGGACCTATCGGATGCAATCAACTCTTTCTAGGAAATCCTACTGACTGACACACATCAGCTTTTGTAAAACTTTATACAATTGTTCATTGGTCTCAGAATGTTTGCAGTAGTTCGTTGCTGAACTATTTTTTGCTTTAAGAGAAAATCTTTCATCCGAGTTACCTATGTAATTGTAAGTCGTAAAGATATTAACAAATGGTTGAAATGTTATACTCTTCAGGCTTGCAAATCTGTGGAAAATGTTTTTGAAAGATTCATGCAGATAAGTCTTTTACTAAAATTAAGGTGCCTCTGCACCCACTTTTTATGGAAATTTTAATTCTTCTTTCTATGTGCACCTATTCTTTACAAATTCAGTAATATATTACAGTTAACTGTAATTATTCTGTACAGAATGTTATCGCTAACGTGATGTACGATTTTTCACCCAGCTGTAGCTATCTGATAAAAAGTTTGAAACGAGAGTTACAGGGTGCAGAGTGTACAATAAATCACAGTAAAAAACAATTCGAAAACTGTTTGTTTTCACAACGAGATCAAGGTCACTTTGGATTTTACAAGTAAAACACATTTTTTTACCATATTGAATATCGAGGTGAATTCGAAATATTACACGATATTTTTGCTAACGTATTACTCGATTTACAGTAACAGAATGTGAAATATTTAGCTTTTTGATATATTTAATTTTAAAACAGTGTAAACAATATTTGACACTAAAGAGATTACTGAATGCAAGCAAACGACTAAAACATAAAAATCTTTATTTAATTATATGTTCGAAATGCTTTCATGACGAAAATAACATATCATCATATCAGTAATGTGTTATTAAAAATATCATGTAATATGTGTTGAATTTGTCTTGATGTCCTCTACAATATGGCGAAAAGAAAATTGTGTTCCTATGTGTAAAACAGGTGACCTATTTCGCCAAGAAAACAAACTGTTTTCGAAATTTTTTTTACTGACACCAATTGTACACTCCATATCCTGAAACTCT
Organism: Megachile ligniseca; assembly: GCA_945859555.1. Lineage (NCBI taxonomy): Eukaryota > Metazoa > Arthropoda > Insecta > Hymenoptera > Megachilidae > Megachile > Megachile ligniseca. The sequence continues at coordinate 3,370,876 of OX243778.1, forward strand.
TGTCCTAAACTTGTTTTTGCTAGATGGCAGCAAGTGGGTGAAGAACCGTCTTTTGAAGATGAAAGAACAACTGCTACTTTATGTTTTGGGTATTTTCTATATTGGCTGCTAATTCTGTATTCTATATTAATATTAATTCTATATTTAATATTAACTATAATCTATAGTTGTAATGTTAATAACCTTTTCAGTGAGAATTTCCCATGAATGCAGCAATAGTACACTGCAGGAAGCCATATTTGTTAAAAATACTTGTGTAAACCGAGTATTAAAATGGTCGGAGGTTAATTTGTCAGGTTTCGAAGCGGAAATATGAACATTTGCGTTAAATAAGTTTTCTTTACTCTCAGTATGAAAATTTGGTAGTTTCATGAAACACGTTAGCGAACTTCACGTGATGTGAGAATGTGAGATCAAGTCGGTGTAATGTGAGAGTTAGCTATACTTTATTGTGCTTCATGTAAAAAATATTTATGTTTACTCTTTCAAGGAATTTCATTATTGTAATTACACCGAATAAATTATTTTGAATCGTTGCTATAGTACATCATAATACTTCAACTATGCTCTTGTGCTTCCCGTTATCGTGTATTATGTGTAAGTATACTGTAATTTTATAGTTGTGTAAATATAATAAGAAACATGTGTAGAAGTGATTTTTATTAAAAAGGTTATCAAAATTGCAACTATAGATTGAATTAACAGTCAAGATAGAAAATATACAAAACCGTGGCAATTGTATGTATAGAATAATTACAATAATTACTCTGTAGTATATTGTTGAATTTATAAAGAATAGATGCGTGTATTCATAATAAAAAATTAAAATTTCCAAAAAGATAGGGCAACTTAATTTTTGTAAAAGAATTATTTTTTTCAAAAACCTTTTACATACATTTGTAAGTTTTTAGCTGCAGTAGGTTTATAACCCGTTTCAACTATTTCTTAATATCTTCCGTAGTTCACGGACTTTTATAACTCGGATAAAAGAATTAATTTTTATTTTAAAGTAAAAAAGAGGCATCAACGAATTACAGTTATATTCGTATATAAATCTGATGAACAATTGTGCAAAATTTTATCAAAGTCGGCGTCACCGGGGTTTCCTCTTCAATATTAACACTGCATTTCTCATAAAAATCAAATGTACACCGAAATATAACGCACATAAGCGTTTTAATCATACCAAAAATTCTTTAAAACCATATTAATACTTATCCGATACTCTTCCTACGCCATTTGCGTGTATGCTCAAATATGAATCTCTCAGGTTTTGGCGGAAATTCAAACGCATTTTACGAATACAAATCATTCCATATAGTAGTGATGAATTAAAAGCAAATATAACGTCGTTCTAACCAAATTTGATTAATTCTGATAGAAGCTGTATTCAAATATTTGTTTAATGTGATAGTGTGATGTTAAATTGCTTGAATCGATGTGTAGTGCTTTTTATTATAAATAAGAGGTACATTACGATTTTATATTTGAAATGTATGTCGAATAAAATTATTTTCCGAGAAAATTAGCTCGCAAGGCTGAATAATGGATCAAAGTGGACCAAGAACGATCGCTAGTTGACCGCCGCGATCAACGTCCTATCCTAGCCACGTTCTTAAGCCGATTAATCCGAGTGATTACCACAAGAACAGCGTGTAATGCGATTATGACGAATTCATGGTGGTGAAGGAACGGTATAGGGATATTAACTTTTGATGGATTGAAATTGCGCAATATGGCGGAGTCATATAATGTAGAGATTAAGCTTGGAAATTTTTAAATTTCCCCAGGTGTTCGCTCACACGAATCCAATTGTAGAATGAATTGAGAACAGAGTAAATTCGAAAAAACTTAATTCATTTGCAGAAATTTTTGACTTGTATGGATTTTTATGTAAATTAATCAACGTCGTCGCAACATTTCATTAAAACTTCTCGTGTCGCTATTTACACGAACAAATGGAAATTTTAATGAAATAAAAAGATTGAATTTTGTAATTCCGATGAATTGTGGCTTGTTGCGAGAAATTAGAGTGCAAGGACAACACGGACCAGTTTCGAAACAGCATAGTTTGTAGATTTTGATACACATCATGTACGAGTTGACGAAAGAGTTAACGATGTTAATTACGTGCCTGACGGAACAATGTTACGTGTTTTGATTGTGCGCGAGCGTACGACGCGAAACCGAGGAATTTTAAACGCGTTCCGTCGCGTGCAACACGCATCGTAACAGCTGTTCGAAGACAACGAGATTAAACAAATATTGTCGAAACCAACAGGACGAAATGACAAAATTTATCATCGAATCCTGTAACATTTTCCCTGCGAAACGGCCAGGCAGAAATGAAATTTGCCTCGGCAAATATGAACAGCGAAATTCGCTCGATCAAACATCAAGCTTGTTTCGATCGTTATGTTAACGTTATGAGAACGGTTTTTCAAGTAACATCGCTTCAATATGAACTTTCCGGTTAAACTGAGCTCTCCATTGTTCGATTGAAACTGACTAGCGATTCTCTTTCGTGAGAATTCCGACCTTAATACTGATCAATATAAATAATGTGACAATCGTTAGCTTGTATGTCGAATTTTGAATATCATGACATAAAAGTATCGTGAAGTGGTACTTGTTGTACATCAAATTGAAGCTTTCAGTGTGATAAAAATGACTATATAAAGGATTCGATAGTATCATTATTATGAGAGTCTTAAAATGAAAAAGACTGTGACGATGGCTGTGTATATGATCGATTTTGGAAGGAAAACAGTTTGTCACAATTTCATGACATAAAAGTACTTTAGAATGACACTTGTGGCACATCAAATTAAAGCTTAGAAATTGGTGAAAATCAGTATATCCGTGCCCCTTGAATATACTTAATAGAAAATGGATTCATTATCGAAGCAAATGCATCCAGCAAATCATAACTTAGCATTGTTTATTCACAAAAAAAGAATCTGCCATTTTGTATCGAAAATTTTTATGAAACCCTTGTAGAACTAATTTGCCAAAACCTTAAGCTTGAAATTGACCTACGACAAGTGCCATTCTATAGTACTTTTCTGTCATGAAATTTTGTCATCAGTAAAGGATCAATATACAAGCTTCACTCTGATTTATTCATAGTTCTAATGATTAGTGAATAATATTATAAGAAGAACATTTATGAAATCTTTACTCAGTTATTTTCGTTGTACTTCAAGCTTTAATTTGAGGTATCACATGATCCATTTTATGATAGAAAAGTGTCAAATCCTGTCACCCTAAAATACATAAACTATCCTGAAGTGCAACTTTATTACATGATCTGACAATCATTTGGTATAAAAATACCAACGATTGCTTACCACTATTATTTCCTCTAAACTCCTTTAAATTGATATATCATAAGGAGAATTTGCTGATACTTTTCTGTCATGAAGTTGTATTCAAAGATCACGCGAACTAGTGTTACCGTATAATCGGATCACGCCAAGTTAAAAATCAAACAGAACATACACGTCGTAAAAAGTGTAAAATACGTTCATCTTCTATTCAGATACTACAAGTTTTATACGAATTCGGTCGATTCGTGGTTACGCGATGGTAAGGCAGAACGTTACATGTATCCGTAAAGGTGTTCGGATGAAACGGATTTTACGAGCTGTACGCCAGTCCCGAAGCTTTAACCTTCAGGTTATAGCAGCTTAAATTCAGTAGTACCGCCTAAAAGTACCTTGGAGCGGGATGCTCGGGATTCGCTTTACGGTTTCGCAGGAAACACCTTTCTCTTTGGAAGAAGTACTCATAGTAACTGTTCCCCGGGGTATGTACACTCGGCTACTAAATGTGCACATGCTACGATATTATTTTCGTCTGCTTCGAGATCTTCAACACAGAATTCGTCGATTTTATTTATGGAAACGCTGAATCCCTTATTCATTCTTCTAGAAAAATACTGTTTATTCCTACTGAATTTTGGAGAACTCACGAACGTTTCATATAGATGGTACAAAAGTAGGTAAAGCTAGGTATTATAGTCATTTTTAATATTACGATGTTTTTGTATGTTTCAAGATCTTCAATAGGGAATTCGATGATTTGACTTATGAGAATATTGAACCTCTTATTCATTTTTATACCAAAATACTATTTAGTCTTACTGAATTTTAGAAAACTTTGTGAACGGCTTAAGTCACTGAATTTGTACAGAAATAAACAGAACCAAAAGTATTATGGTCATTTTTAATATTACGAAATTATTTTCAGTTGCTTTGAGACCTTTAAAGCAGAATTTGACGATTTGTATTAGTCTTCACCAAATTTTCGCAATTGACAAATAAGTTGAATTTATTAACGAATAAATTAAAATTTATTTAATTTATAAATGAGTGATGTACTAATTTTTATTTTTCAAATTTCTAAATTTTAAAATCCCTTATTTCATAAATTTTTAACTTCTGAAATTTCCAAGTTGTCAAACTAAACAATTTCCAATTATTTGATTCCCCTAATCTTTAAATTCTAAAATTTCTTAATTTCTAAATATTTAAGTTCCAAAATTCGCCAACATCTGAAAAACTCGTAAAGGTGGCAATATAACGAGAGTGTATTGTATATTTTATCATAAATAGATTGAGTTATACCAATATTTGATCACAAATATTCAGAAAATTGTAAAAACCATTATGTGAAGCATTTCATTTTGCATTATTGCAAAAATAAGAGCATTTAATCTATTTTTCTATGATTATTTCCAATCTCATATCATCATTTTAATCCTTGATGTGGGCCCTCATCAAGGTTAACATTCAGCATTTTTTATTAATCTACTCCACGAAATTTATGATATAATAATTGAATATTCAAATATAATTAACAAATGCATATTATATTCTCTGCCTCTTATTTCTACAATGACAATGATGGAAAAATTACAGCACTTCAACTAAAAATGTCTCGATTCTGTCTCTAAATTATTATACAAAATAATACAGCTGAAGAAATAATCAAAATACCTGCTTTATTTATTGTTATATAAAAAGTCAATTTCAGTTGGCAATAATTACAATATTTTAAGGGGCACATGTAACAATGTATGACTTTCTCTGAAGATCATCTTTTCAGTCGATTTCAAGGTAATTTCTTTGAATTCAAGATATTTCATATAACTATGTATTAAAAAATATTCAGATATAGTCAGTAGCATGCATGATTTATAAGATGCTTTAAATTCAAATGAGATACACTTCGTACAAAAATTAGAACAAAAAACTTATGAATTGTTAATTTCTGTAATATTTCTACTTTATCTTGGTTTCCGAAGTAAATGTATTTAATATACCTTAGAATAAATTTAAATATAATACTCTTTCTGGGTTAGGTTTCTCAAATATTGCGTTAACCAAACAGTTTTTTCACTTTTTAAACAAATATTACAAATCTTACATATGTGAAATTTGTAATAGATTTTGGTATGGAAAATTTAATAATACAACATACCAATTATTTTTTCAATGTACAAAACAAATTATTGATCAGAATTTTTATTTCATTATTACTGACCATAACTATGTTCTTCTAAAACATACTTGTTTGCACAAGATTACTTTCAGGAAGGAAATTTCGAAAACCAAAATTGACACATGTAATCATTTATTACAACCCCATCATTTACTACATATATCTTTTTCGAGTTTAAACAGCATTTTTATGTTTCCAAAAATATAGTATAATACTTTCAAACTCAGTTTTTATATTTTTCACCTTTAACCATTTAAAAGACGAAACTTTCAAACGACTTGATGAAACTCCACTGCAGCTGACATTGTATTTTTAACAAACTACCCCAAAAGTTTCAGATCCACGCACACATTTATTGAATGAAGTTTCCATATGAATTGAAGAAAGTCTAAATTGACAAGAACGATATAACCTTTCCGCCAAGTCAATATTTAGGTAATCATTGCCCAGAACACTGTACATCGCCCATGCTATTTTTCTCCCATTATCAATTCAATTTCTTAAGTAAATTACACACCGAGTCCCAAACTCAGTTTCCACGAAGCGGAGAACTCTGCTGACCCATTGGATCACTGATCGGAACCGAAGTTTCTCCAACGTGTGTTCAATTAATTGAAACGATCTAGCTTTAGGGGCACGCCCATTCACATTCGAAATTCTCCAGGTTCTCGTTAGCTGCTGGTTGACCAACTTGGTCAGTCGTTAGTTGTCGTTGAAAGAGGATTCAGCGTTTCCCTATCTCCCCATTTTATACCAAAAGCTCGCCATTTCTCTTTCTGTTTTCCTGGAACGGCCAGATCCACGCGTCTGCGCTGCACTTTTTCTCGCGTGACGATACGGTTTCCCGGATTTCCGACAGAAGTTTCATGGAATTCAGGGGATCAACTCGATTAAGTGATTTCGAGATAAACTGCCGGTGAAACTCGAATAGGGGACTGCGCCTTCGAAGCACCTGGTTAACGATTATGTCACATCGGATTCGATGAGGAAATTTTGTACTTGGATCGGAAATTCGATGGGAATTGTTCGGGGTCCTTTTGGGAAATACGTTATTCCGTGAAATTGCTACTTCAGATAATCACTCGGCGTTAATGGTAGTTTGCGTTGAATATTTTATATTCTCAATTTGGTGGTTAATTGAAATTGATCATGGAAAAATATTTGATATCGATTTTGTTTTGTTATTATTTCACAGTTAAGAGATAAATAGTATGACACACAAGTTTTATGCTTGTGAGATTCAAATATTTTTTGAAGTGCAAAATTGTTGCTGATTTAATAAATTATGGTGGCCTACTTTATAACATACTAAATGAAATAGTCACCTATTAGTAATTAAATATTGAAATTGTATGACTGACAAATCTTATCATTGTGAAATATCTTTTGATCTGTTATTCCTAATTTAGTAAATAAAATGATGATGTACCAATTTATAAATTTCTTTAAAAATACCCTAGTTAAAAATTGTTCCGATTGTAAAATGGTTCGAGAAATCAGAAAATGTTATAAAATGCATTTTGAATCCACTAAAATGAAGGAAAATGTATTTATATCAACCATAATTTTTCAGAAATTGAATCCTCAATATTTCCCATAAAGTTGTTGCATACCAAATGGCAGATTTTAGAATACGAAAAGTCTGACACAAATTCATGACATAAAAGTGTTTCAAAATAACAGTTGTGATCCATCAATTTGAAGCTTAAAGCTTGAGTAAAACGACTACATAAAGGTCTCATTAATATTCTGAATACAACATGGATCTTTGTTAAAGCAAACAATAGATGTATCTGTTGCAAGGTGCAAATTGAATAATCCATTGTTTGCTTTAACGAAGATCCACTTAACCTGTACTGTGAATATTAATGAAATATTTAGAAAGTCACTTTTGGAACATCTCAAGTTTCAAATTAGAGTAAAATAGTTATTTTGTAATATCTTTATGTCATAAAACTGTGTCTTGCGAAAGAGGACAGTAGACATTTTTATTCTGATGCATTGCTTACTATAATGATCGATTAATTATGTTATATTAAGAATATCAATGAAAAGTTTGCATGGTCACTTTTTTTAAGCATTAAGCTATAAATTGTCGTACCATAAGTGTCATTCTGTGATACATTTCTGTCATCATTTTGTACCAGCTTCAAATGATCAATATACAAATTCTATTATGTGTTAGAACTTGTTCTAATAGATAAACGGTTTTGTACTGAAAATTTTCAAGAAAAAAGTGTTCTTTTTAACAAACGTTTAAATTGATATATTATGAGCATTATTTTATCATACTTTTATCTCATAAAATTTTGTCGAACCCTATATGCTCTTAAATTAATCATTTTTTAATTTCAAATTAAGGTGATTTTATTAGAAACACATTTAGAAATTTAGAAACTTAAATACTTTGAATTTATAGGTTTCGGGTCATTAAAAGTTTGTTACTTTAGAAGGTGGCTATTTGGAACATGACTTCTGAATTGAAGAATTTTTTAAGCTTGGAATTTTGAAATTTGATTATTTTGGGACTGTCAAGTCTTGAAACTTTAGAATATTGTGAAATTTGGAAGTTTGAGAACTTTAGAACTTTGAAATTTTTAGACCTCGCAACTATGTGGCACTTGAAAGATTGTAATTTTAGAATTGTGATATTTTGGAATTTTAGATATTAAAAATTGTGAAACTTTGGAAAGTGAAATTTTTAAGAGCTCGAGACTTTTAAATTATAATATTTGAAGTGTAGGAATTTCGAGACTAATTTTTAAATCTAAATATTTTACAACTCTGAAGTTTATAGAACTTTAAAACGTTGAGGAATTTGGAACTCTAAAAACTTTAAGATTTTCAAATTCTAAGACCATGCAAATTTGAGACATTTGAATGTTTGTAATTTTAGAATTGACATTCTGTAATTTTGAATAATAAAAATTGTGAAGCCTCAAAAAGTGATAACTTTAAGAGCTGTATACTTTGTAATTTACGAATTTCAAGACACTGTAATTCTGAAATCTATATATTTTACAACCACGAAATTTATAAGAACTCGCAAAATTGATGGCACTAAAAAGTTATAAACCTTGAAAGACGAGCTTGTAACTCTAAGACATGAGGGCGTTTCGCATAAATGTCTACCGATAAAACCGACGTAACTAACGCAATATAACACATTCGGTCCATTTGATATGCAATAACCAAACAGCGCCGTAAAGGCAGTGCTCATCTTGCAGTAACTCGGGCGGAAGTTCTCTGTGGCATAATCCAAAGATACCGTTTCGAGTCCGTCCGGTCGTGGCGGTTTAAATCGTGGCCCAGCCTCGTTAATCCATTATTCAGCGAGCGGATCGGAAATTCCGCAACTATGCAACGCCTGGTACGTGACGTGGTCTCACAGTGAGAATGCGTAATAATTCGTCGGAGTGGCGAACGGTGTATTCAACGCGTCGATCGATTCCGTACGGCAGCGATGGAAATCGGGCTGACAGCCGAGCAGCGGGCGTATCAATTTCGCGGGCTAACAGAACGCGCGGCGAGCGCCCCGACGCCCCTCGCGTCGCCGTTAGCTCGCCTCTAACTGTATACACGGTTGCAGCCTATTAATATCTAAAACTAATTAATCTAGGAGGCTGTGCGAACAAGTGGCTGAGAACGGGAACGAGCCACGACGTCTTTTCGCCGGAAATCCACTTTTCTTCGGACACATCGATCAAAGTCGACCTGTTTGCGACCGAGGTTCTTTTGTTGCCACTCGAAAGAGAAAAATTATCGCCGATTTTTGGAACTGTGTCACATGATGTTACGTTCTTTCATTCTCTGCTAGGAACATTAACCACCTTGATCACCCTTACCCTCTAAAAATTTACTCTTTCTTTTGTGTAAACTTTTTGTCACCGAAAATTACTAGATTTTACTATACATTCTCTTGTCTGTGTAACTGTTAGAGAAAAATATTTATTTTTCTAACCTAAATGTTATTGATGAAAAATAATTATTTATTTTTATATCATCATCACTGCTTTGTATGGAATAAATGTTTACATTTAACATAACATGTTTACGTAATAAATTAATGAAGTAATATTAAGTATATTGTAATATGATGTACACTGTATAGAAAGTGTATTTACGTAAAGAATTTATGAACAGAGATCCGACACTGTTTCATTTTTATCGGCGATTTTTTCTAATTTCGCGATGATTGAGACACTGAATATCGGGAACAGAATAAATACGATTTATAGACTGTCATGAAACGTTCGAGCACCGTTTCGGAAATGCAAGTATTGACAATAACGCCGTGGCTCTCCCGGTATGTGGAAAAAATGAACATGACTGATATAAATGCAATAAATGCCTCCGCGTAATCGCAATTTATGTATAAAATGTACGAAATAGCAAACACGAACCGAACAGTTTCCCGATAACCTTAAAATCTATAAATACAAAGGGAAACCGGTCGATTCGTTATACAAAATGTACAAATCTACCAGACCTAGGATCAAAAAACTCTGCAGGGAAGAATATTGTACGCATGTCTACCTACGATGTATAAATATGTACAAAATGAGAAATGTGTAAATAGCACTGGGCAAGATACTGGGTCTTAAAGAAAACGCATGCATTTCAGGGATATTTAATAATATACTCTATGTATATATATGTATTATATATACCATAGGCGTGTTTCAGTGTGTGGAACGGAGCTGGGCGTTGTTCTATTGTAAACGATATTATTTAGGAATAACGAATAATTTTAAAGATTCGTTTCAAATTTTCAATTTTCAATTATTCGATTGACAATTACATTCAGGATTAGTATACTCTAGTTTGGAATTAGAATTATTGATTAAAATTTGATAATTAAGAATTTTGGTAACCTATAACGATATTGTATGATAGTAGTACTATAGTAATACTATAATAATTGTACAGTGGTAATATACTAATAGTATAATAAGTGTTAGTATGGTAATAGAATAGTAATATCATAGTAGCAGCAAAACAGGAATATAGTACTACTATTGTAATAATTTTACTACTTCTACACATGTATAGCTAGTAATATAGTCGTAGTATAATACTAATATAATAGTGTAGCAGTAGTATAGTAAATACATAGTACTACTATAGTAATAATATAGTAATTGTATAGTAGTAGTATAGTGATACTATAGAAATTCTATAGTCACAGTATAGTAATACTGTAATAATTCTACAGTAGTATAGTAACACTATAACAATTCTATGTTGTAATATAGTAATACTATAGCAATTCTATAGTTGCAGTGTAGTAATACTATAGTTATTCTATGGTGATAGCACAGTAATACTACAGTAATTCTATATAGGTAATGTAGTGATATTATAGTAATTCCACAGTGGTAGTTTAGTAACACTATAGCAATTCTATAGTTGTAGTATAGTGTTGCTAGAGTGATAGTACAGTAATACTATAGTACGAATACATTACCAGTATAAAAATAGTGTAGTAGTTGTATAGCAGATGTATAGTAGTAGTATAGTAGTAGTACAGTAGCAGTACAGTACTGGTATAGTAGTAGTATAGTAGCAGTATAGTAGTAGTACAGTTGAAATATAGTAGAAATATAGTAGAAGTATAGTAGCAGTAAAGAATGAGTATAGTACGAGTGTAGTAGCAGTATAGTAGTAGTGTAGGATTAGTATAGTAATATCATAGTAATACTATAGTAGTACTATAATCCTAGCACAGTAACAGTGTGGTAGTAATACAGTAATACTACAGTATTAGTACAGCAATATTTTAATAATAATATAGTAGTACAGTAATAGTGCAGAAATAAAATAGTATAGTACAGCAGTTTTACTATACCAGTCTTTTATTACATTTCTCCTCACTTCTTTCCCTCCATAATAAAATTCGTGAATATAGTAGCGAACATTTACCATATTCGAGTAAAAAAATTATTCGTTATTCGTAAATATGCCCAATTGTAGTGTGAAATAAAATGTGTATATAACCCTTTTAAGATGCGAAGCAACACTGGGATCATTTTTTACGTACCATCGACGATTCGAATCAATTTGAATCGGAAAAAAAGGAACGTACGTAATTTGATTCACGATCGACGTACTATAGGCGTTGATTTCTGAAACATTCTTAAAATCTTAACTCCTCGAATGTTTCGAGGATATATTCCCTTTTGCCACGGTGACGATGTTCTTTTTAAGATTTAAATTATTGATTCTTGGAACGATGTGGATTTATTTCGTTCGATTCGGTTTTAATACGTTCGAGAACAAAGAGAGATTTTAACGAAGTTTAATTCGGACAATTCGGTCGGTCGGAGAAATATTAATGAGACTAATTTGGAAACAGGCTTTAAAGTTCCGACGCTTTAATCTCTGCGATCGGATGATTGGGTGTAATTGTAGCGAGAATGTGCCGGATTATGGGAACGCATTGTACGTGCCACGAATTAGCTCGATTTTGTCGTGTTCGACCATTTTGATATTTTCCACGTTTCGAAATAAAATTGATTGAAAATTTTGCGAAGGAAATTCGTTATTAGGTTTGAATATTTGTATTTTTATTTAGGTATAATTTATCAAATTTATAAATTTTGCTCGTTATTTATAGACTTGATCCAAATTTTTAAACTGATATTATGTTTTTTTCTCACAAATATTAGAAACAAAATTATTCGATAAAATTGTACAGCAATATAATTTATAATTTTTCATATGTTAATGAATTGTACAGTATCATTTTTCGAATGACGATAAATTAAATTAAATTAGAAATAAAAATTCCTACAAATTTCTGCAGAATAACTTTTTAATAAAATTGGAATTTTCGATTAAACTTCCACTCGGCACAAATTATTTTTTTTCACTTGTATCCTTATAAGTATAATTACAGACAATTTCAAACTGCATTTTTCATAAGTTCCATTGTTTCATCTCTCACAAAATTTTAATAATAATTGCAGTTAAGTATCGAATAAAAATTTATGAAATAAATTCAACACTGTAAGAATATATATCATGAAATATTTAATGATTCACAAAATCTACTATGATTTTTATCAACAAAATTATTAAATTTCATAATTCATTACTACATAAAAGAAAAATTTTCAAATATTTCGTATGAAAAGAATTAATCATTATTCAAACAATTATTCATTCAACCTTACTGTCCAAAATTTTATTATAATTTTACTTATAATTTAATAAAATTGTATTATTTTGCTTGTTAAAATATTACTTTACCTCATATAAAAACATTGATCTACATTTGAGAACGTAACAAAATCGAGCAACTCGTGACTCAAAATTTCGAAAAATCCAAAACGCAATTTCCAAATACACCAGTTTCTATAGTCCTTCAGGAATTTAACACGGACGCGATGTTTTATAGTGTAATTCGATTAACTCATCGTTCTGTATCACCCGATTGAATTTCTTTTTCAAGAATTATCAAATAAACTCGTTGTCCCGTGTCCGATAAAAAAACGAATCACTATTTTATCCCGTGAACACTTCAGTGTAAATTAAATTTAAGCAAACGTTCGCGTTTTTTTTTAACGAAGAAAGAATAGGTTCGATCTTTCTGATGGGAATTTTTACTTTGTACCCAGGTTAATTGAGTTTCTCGATTTACCGTGCTAAACTGAATTTCCTATGTAAATGGAGCAAGATTCAGTTACCTGTTGTACATGAGTATGTCTGGCTTCCAAAGCTTGTTTGGTGTAATTCGAAGGTCCTTCACGCCTCCGTACTCGGATTCGTTCCATTGAAGGTTGTAGTCCATCCATTCCTGGAACAGTCGGACAACATCGTTAACAAACAACAAACAACCTTGCATAATGAAGAAAACTTCTATTTAATTACTTCCCATATTGTTTGAATTTTATTCTGAATTCTGTGTACCCTCTGTGACGTTCAGAAAAGATATGCATATTTTTTCCGTTGAAAAATTAAAATTATATTTGCATAATAAAGAAAATTTAATTATATTTTATGTTACTTCGTTTCTATTCTCAATGTAATGCAAACGAGGATGTATTCTTTTCTGTCGAATTCAGAGGTTCATCAACCTAACCTAAATTTTTATAATGAATGAAAATTAATTGAACATTTCTATTTTTAATGTAGATCCAGTAAGCAATTATAAAATAAATATATATATTTTTCTGTGTACTTTAAAGATTTATCAGTGTAATTTAAATTTGTACATTGAAGAAAATTAATATTTATTTTGTATGTTACTTCAATTTTATTCTTCAGCCAATGGTCAAACATGTTTACTAGTATTTTTGTAAATTATAAATTCTTTCAAGATTTATATAATTGTTACAGAGTTGAAAAGAGTAAAATAGAATTACATAAAAAATTAGTTCATTTCTACTTCTAACCTTGAAAAAGTTATCTCTGAAGAGGTTAAAACGGAAGGGTTGAAACTTTACAACAAAATTGTTACTTTCACTTGCTGCTGAACAAACTTCTTTTATGTGAAATGTACGAAACTTTAACATTAAAAAATGTAGGTGATGCAGTTAGAGTTCTATTCATAAATGCAACTAGTTGAGATGTGGACTTTCTTCTGGACTCATTTCTTCAATAAATTTTATTAGATTTTTCAAAGTGATTGAGACCTTATGATAATGGAAACATGATAAATTATATCAGTAAATTATTATGTTGTATTGGACAATTTTTTTATGTAAAATCAATGAGACTGTAATAATTGAATATGTGGTAGATTCCTAATTTCCTAATTTTTAAATTTCGTAATTTTTTAATTTTTTCCAATCTCTAAACTTCCCAATTTCCTGACTTCCCGATTTCTCAATTTTCCAATTTCTCAGTTTTCAAATTTCCCAATTCCCAATTACGAAGTTTCCCAATTCCCAATTACCAAGTTTTCCAATTTCCCAATTTCCCAATTTTCCAATTTTCCACTTTTCCAATTTCCAAACTTCCAAAATTTTCAATTTCACAATTCTCTAATTTGGCAATTTCCTACTTCCCTCATTCCTTAATCCCCTAATTTCCTAATTAACTAATTTTTCCATTTTGCATCTTCTGAATTTCATAATTTCCCAATTGCTCAATTTCCCAATTTCGCAATTTCCCAATATCCTAATTTCCCAATTCTCTAATTTCTCAATTTCTCAATTCCCCAAATCTCTAATTTCGTAATTTCCAAATTTTTCAATTTCCCAATTCTAATGTTCTACTTCGACAATTTGACAATTTGATTATTTTTCAAATTTTCAATTTTCCCATTGTCCAATTTTCTAAATTGCTGAATCTCTATCTTACTATTTTTTAAATTTCTAAATTTTCAATTTTCTAATCTCCTAATTTTCCAAACCTATAATCGGATAATTTTGTAGTTTTTTAATTTTTTAATTCTCTAATTCTCTAATTTTCAGATTTTCCATTTTCCCCTTTCTTAAATTTTCACTGTCTCAATTATCAATAAGACCGTGATATTAGAATATGTGGTAGATTCCACTAACTGCCTACCTATAAATGTAACTAGATGAAGTATGGATCTGATACTTTTCCCATTTCATCAAATACTATTAATTTTTTCAGCACGAGTGAGACACTGGATACGATATTGAAAATACAATAAATTTGATCTGTAAAATCAATTGTAAAATCAATGAGACTGTAATATTAGAATATGTGGTAGATTCCATTAAGTGTCTACCTATGAATTTTACTAGATCAAGTGTGGATGTGATATTTTCTCATTTCATCGAATTCTATTAATTTTTTCAGCACTAGTGAGACACTGAATACTGAGACACTGGATACTGTAATATTAAAATAATAGATTGCACTAAGTGTCTACCTATAAATGCAACTAGATCAAGTGTAGATTTTCTCATTTCTTCATCAAATTTTATTTTATTTTTATTTCTTCAGAGTGATTGAGACATTGAACATGACATTGCAAACACAATAAATTCAACCTACAAACCATCCCAAAACATTGATCTTTGAACCCAGAATCAATGAAGCTACTATAAGAAAATATAGTAGGATTAGTATACCCACGAACAAAGTACGTCGAAGGAAATAAAGAGAAAGCATTATTCTCGAGTTAAGCGGGTCTTCTTTACGTTTGATCAGGTCAGGTCCGTTAAATTCGTAGAAGGACGAACATCATCTGAAGCCCGTCGCCAGGTGAAAAAGAAAAAGGGTCACAAACCGGTAGTTCTGTATATTTAAGCGCAGCAGTGACTTTTTTTCGAGGAATGCGCGACCTGGTTTTATGACGTTGGTGTGCAAACTGCATAGAAAGCACGTCGTTTTATAATGTATACTTCAATTTCCGGGTCTGGACGGTGAGTCTCGGCGTTTGCTCATTAGATTACGCGGCTGAACTGCACAAACGAGGAATTCAGAGGGTGAAAGTTCGCCTTCCGTTTTCCAACAGGGCCTACGGAACGCATCGTGTGTCTGCCTCGAGATTCTCAAGTTCCTTTCCTTTCTGCTTACGATTCGACCAAGCCTGCCTGTGAACCATGCAAACGAGGCGTAACGAACGCTCTTTCGAAATAAAATTTCGTCTCAACGGCACCGCACAGAGCACCTTCTATTTGCTGCCAGTTCAACCTGTCGAAAGGAGTTTCGCCTTTTCGGAGATTAAAGGATTGCGTTCCTCCATTTTTTCGTTCTTTTCTTTATTGGCGAGAAACTATTTTTTAGACTTCAACGTTTCGATCGAATTCGAAACGAGTTTCCTTGCCTCCATTTGTAAAACTTCGAGTATCTTTTTAATCCTTTAACTGCGGGTGTGGTTTATAAACCACGCTCTAAAATTATAGCCAGAGGCGGTTATGGTATATAAATAAAAGCTAATTTTTGGTAATATCGAATAGCGGCTGTGGTTTATATGCCACTATAAATAAAATGAATACAAAAAATCTTTTTAAAAATAATATTCAGTAACAAGATTAAATAAAAGCTTGTTTAAAAAAAAGTACCCGCAGTTAAAGGGTTAAGGAGGTGGAGGTGGATGCTACAATACGTTGCATAAATACGTCAACCCCCATATTTCCAATAACTTAAGCTATCGGTAGGAAATTATGGTCAGTATTAATACTAATTTGTAGTACGTAATAAATTGTGTGAAAATTGACGGGAGTATTAAGCTAGGTTTCATACAACCTCATTTTCAATCTCCATTTTCTATGGAACTGAAAATTTTTTTTTATGTTAATCAGCTGAATATTTATGGTAATATCCTAAATTTTTATGTAATTTATTATTTACCACGAATTAGTATTTAAAGAACATTGGTCATAATTTTCAGCTGAGAGGTTAAAAACAAAGGGGTTGATGTATGTATGCAGTGCATTGTAGACACGACTTAAATTGAATAATTTGATTTTGGACTTATTGCAATATTTCAACTTGTGAAACTTTTTGATGGCTATTAAAGGAATAGGTGGAACTATTAAAGGGTAGGAAGGACTATTAAAGGGGTAAGCATAATTTAAATTTGAATGATTCCGTCCATTATTCTTACATGGAAAATTTCGACGACTGCTAAAGGCGCTATTAAAGTGATATGGAGAGACTGTTAGGGGGTACAAAAGGGCTATTAAAAGGTAAGGAAACTTTCAGTTCTAATAGGTATAGTTTTAAGGTTTCCATTATTTCAACATAAAAAATTTCGACATCCATTTAAAGAATAGAGAGGAATTCTTAAAAGGGTAGAAAAATACTATTAAAGTTTGCAGAAGAGTAAGGACTTAAAAATTAAGACAGTAGGACTTAAATTTGAATAACTATGATTTAAAGGATTTATTCTGTTGTTTCAATAATTATGTGGGTCAGGTTAGGTTCGTTTAGAGTAGATTGCATTAGGTTAATGACTAATTAAACTTATTGAAAGATATCTTCTAAACATTTACAAAATTAGATAAAAATAGAAATAAAATTGAAATAATTTACTATATAATTAAATAACAATATTTTTAATTATCGAAAGTTTGCTTAAATTAAATCAGATAAGGCTAATAAATTTTTGAATTTATCAGAAGGAAAATGTATCTTCATTTTCCAAATCTTTACTTGCATAATATTGAAAAAATAATGCATTAAAACAAATAAATATATTAAGTAATTTGTACTAAATAAAGAACCAATTTGGAATAAATTTTATAATCCATCATTCTTTTTTTTAAATTGGACTTAATAATTTTACTGCATAATTAAATGAGTAATAAGTTAACCTTGAATCGACGACAGCTTTAAAACGCTTTAAAATGCATTGTTCGTTCAGCCTTGAACGTCATCAACGAATAATATCTGAACGTAAAATAGAATTTTATATTCCTTTGTGAATGGTCCAACGTAAATTCGTAATGAATATTAACTAAGGAATCATTTCGTTATATTCCGAGACAAACAACGGATGGACGCTTTTCAGGTGGGTAATAATTCCTCCACGATCTTCGAGGTGTAATTCTGAAAGAAGGGTTATAAATTTGATGGTGCATCCATTACTTAACGCCACTTATCACCACGCTCCTATGCACGGAAAATCGTTTTATATTCATCATAATTATCCCTTCTACTCTTCAGCCGAGGTAAAATTGTTTCATCGACATTGAGATAAAGATTTCAATGCTAAATTTTACGTCTTGACTTCAGAAAAATCTCGGGAAGGCATTTTATCATTTGTGACTAGAGAAAATGTCATTGTAATGTGAAAATCAAATCATTTATTCACAAGGTAGAATTTATAGTAGAGAGGTATATTCAAATTTTTAAGGTAGAGAGAAAATTTTTATTTTATATAGTATTGTAGATTATGTACACACTGAAGATATTGTATTAAATCTTACAATTGCAACTCCCTGTTTCATGAATTTTGTAATTTTGTAATTTCGTAAGTTTCAAATTTTATTAGTTCGAAATTTTTTAATTCTTCAAATTTCTAGTTTTCTAATCTAATTTATTAATATTCTAACTTCTTAATTTCTTAATTTTTTAATTTCCTTATTTTCTCATTTTTCCTATTTTCGAATTTCACAATTTCCCAATTCTCTAATTTGGCAGTTTCCTAATTCCCTAATGCAAAAATTTTCTCATTTCTTCATTTCCTAATTTTCTAATTTTCCGATTTCCCGAATTCCTAATTTTTCCATTTTCTAATTTCAAATTTTTCAAATTTCCAATTCTTCAATTTTCTAAACTTTCAATTCTCTAATCTCCTAGTTTTCTAAACTTACAATTCTCTAATTATGTATTCTTCTAATTTTTTAATTCCCTAATTCTCAAATTTTCCATTTTCCCCTTTCTCAATTATCCAATTTTCATACTTTCAACAGAACCTTTCTCCCATCCCTATGTTTTCGTTTCTAGTTTATAAATTATAATATTATTCTTGTCAACCCGCAAAGTGTCAAGCAGTGACAATACAGCCCTTTTAGCCCTCCAAGCACACGCAGGACTAGTCAAAGAAGAATATTGAAGAAAGCGAAGAAGAGGTAAGAATCTAATAATACATGATATTCGTTCCGGGAACCCTTAAGTGTCTTATTTTACACCTTGCTCTCATGCATGGATAAATTCTCTAAAGCACACAAATCATTCTTAACGTCAACAGGTACGTTTTTAGTAAACATACTGTCACTTATAAGAAAAACGAATTACTAAGATTGTCATACTCCACTCCACTCAAAAAATGCATGCTTCAAAGATAAATAAATTTTAATAGTTGACGCATGGATCAGTAGATAAATTGTCTCACGAAGTTTAGATAACTTCCGGTTTTCGGTGTTTTTCTTTTGCTGCAAAATGCAGAAAACTTCGTGAAGAAACAATTGTTGTGGTTGATTATAAGAATATCATAAAATGATTAATCCGTGTTTGTACAGTGTCGATTGAATGAATTTTATTCAATATTTATTATATACAGGGTATCTTCTTATATGGTTTTAAATATGGAAAAATGCTACAGACCGAAGTTGTAGGATATCAAGGGGATATGGTGGCAACAATTTGACCTTGTATGGTCATTTGAAGGTCAACAAACAAAATATGTGCAACTCTGTCTCTATGTAATTTGTTCATGACAAACTCTGACAAAATGCAATTATTTCTTTATATTTTATTATTATAAAATTGTCCACCTTTATATATGTATGTATCTATTGTAGACACAAATTTCCAAATTTCTTATAACATCGAGTCAGACTCATGACGCACATTGTGACAAACCTAAATCGTATTTTCACAAGGATTACATTTTGAATTCAATACTGATTACAATCTGTAAAACCAAAGATTGCTAAATACAAAATATACTTAACATTTCAACTTTTTTCATTTATCTGAACACTGCAGTAATAATTAGTGATCTATGACTGTCGCAACTGCTGAGAAAGTCATAGGTTAAGAGTTACGATTAACGTCATTTTTTATAAAACCAATAAGGTTAAATGAATATGAAATTAATTAACGAATGAATCTACAAAAACAGTGACATGTGATTGATAATAAAATTGTATAAAATCTAATGAAATGAAAGTGATTCATAATAAAATGTCGAAACGTTAAGTCTATCATTTATCACAATATTTAAGGATTTATAGCACGATGAACTGTTCAGTTTTTAAAGAGTGTTTGAATACGATCGTTCGTAATGTTCCTGCATCGAGAATGCATGTCCATGGGAAAAGAACAGACATATTTCAATTGGATTATCCCGGTGCAAATGCCCATCGTTCAAGCTGCTACGGATTGCCACATCCATCTTCGGATGACCACAATAGTGGACGTATGCACTTGACCGGCTCTCTCACGTGCATTAATGCAACGCGTGCTTTCGGTTAAGGACCGGGATAGTTGGCGATCTTTCGAAACCGCACTGTTACCCTGAATCTACTTCGGTTACAAACGTATCGATCCAAGGAATTCATTCTGGGCAGTTTGATCTTGCAAAATCACGAAAGACAAGTCAAATGTTGTCACAGTCAACTAGGACTAGTTAAATATTGTCAGTTGGATCACTGATAAATACTGTAATTGACATCATTGATTAATATTGTCATTCATTCCATTGACGAGTTTAATTGATATTGATATTAATTACTATTCATGTTATTGAAGTTTAATTGCTATTGAAGTTACGTTGGATTGCTATTGACGTTACTGATAAATAAAATATTGTTGCTGATAATTATTTACAAGAGAATTATTGTTGTCGACAAATCTGACTGGTTTTTGTCATTAACACAAGTGGCGAATGAAATGTCGCTGACGTTGCAGATGAATTAAATGTTGCCGCTGATGTTGTTGATGAATCAAATATTGCAAGTGATATTATTGACAAATCAAATATTGTCACTGACATAACTAATAAATCAAATACTGTTATTGACAACTATTGACTAATCAAATATTGATATTAACATCACTGACAAATCAAATATTGTAAATGGGATTACTGACAAATTAAATAGTGTTGTTTACATCACTGACTAATCAGATATTGTCATTGATACAACTGACAAATGAAATATTGTCATTGACAAGTCAAGAACTGTCATCGACAATTCACAAGTCGTATTCTGTAATTGGCAACTACTAATTCTTAATTAATTAAGAAATATTTACTATTGTTCACGATAACTACTGTCAAATTAAATACTTTTATTGGTAATCAGCGACATAATCCAGTACTGTTATTAACAACCCCTAACTAATCAAATATTGTGTCCCCCATTACTAACAAATCAAATGTTGTCATTGACATCACTGATAAATCAAATATTGCCATCGAATATCGCTGTCAAATCAAATGGTATTATTGACAATCACTAATAAATTGTCATTGAACTTAAAGCTTAAAGTTTGCTGCTAATAATTATACAAACACTATACCATCATTCTACACAGTAATTATATTTTCTAATAACTACCTGATTGTTAGAAAATTGTATATAAATATTTATAGAATATCTGATAGAATATATTTATAGAATTTAAATATTTGGATATGGGTAAGTATGATAAAATAATCTTTCAAAATTTTAATCTTAATATACATAACTTTGAATGCAACGTAAGAACGAAGAGAATTCTCTAAAAACGAACTAAAATATCTCAACAATATGAAATAAGTAAAAAATACAAATTCTTCACATTAATTTTTGGATACAAGCTTCTGATGAAAAATATATTTGCTCCTTTTTTATGTACTTACTTTTAAAATTGCAAGGTACATCACCATCTTTCTTTAAGTTATTTATATTACATCCTTCTGAACATAATTCTTTAGTTTTTCAAGAAACTTTGATATAATATTCTAGCATCCGAATTAAAAATGTAGCTTTCGCGAATGCATTTTCAACCCTAAATATTAAATATTGCAATTTTAAATGCAATTACCTCTGTTTCGATGTAATTAACGTTTTTAAAATTGCACTGATGCCACAGTTAAATTTTAAAGAAGTTTCATAATAAGGTATGTTTGTGATGCAATCAACTTAACAATTCACATATAAATCTGAGCTCAATTTTATGTATGTCGTGCAAAAACTACTCAATATTTGTTCATGAAATTTTGTATAGAGATAGATCTGATACTGTAAACAGTTTTAGGGCAGGTTGTGTGGTGATAAAAATTGAAGAAATACCACAAAGGTCACCTTAACCACAATTTCACGTGCATTTTGGCGGCAAAAATGACGTCAAAGCAAACAAAACGGTTACAGCTCCCTCTGCAGCTATCGTTTGCTATGACGATAAACAAGTCTCAGGGTCAAACGTTCATCTGCGCAGGTTTAGATGTCAGATCAGATATATTTTTACATGGACAACTTTATGTTACACTGTCTAGAGTTGGTTCATCAGACGAGTTGTAGATTCTCTGTTATGTCAAACGCACAAAGAATATTGTTTATGAAAGAGCTCTAGTTATTCAACAAGCCAGACTTCAAGAATTAATTGCCTGTGAAATTTCACCACTTCTAATATTCTAATTTAGACAACAGTTTCTGTAATATTGCAATCATTACAAAAAGTAAACCTGATTATTGATATTATCTCTTCTTCAAAAATAAAACACGCGAATTTCATGAATATTCTCTTATTAAATCTTGTAAGTGATATTTATTTTTAACCATGCGAAGCGAGTAGATCAGTAAGTTACAATGTACTATTATAATTATTCACATAATTCTAGATATTCTGAAAAGAACTATCAGATTAAATAAAGTCCGATAAAAATATTTGCAATAAAATGAATCTTCATAACATACATACGAAAAGACAATCAACGTCGATATAAAATCCCAAACTAGCAGAACAATACCGAAAGCTAATATCCCAGAGTGCAGAAGAAAACCCGCTTTCGAAAATGCATTTTGTTCCGAATCGATATCTCAATTAGTTCCTGAGATACGTTTCTCCGTATTGTATCCTCGAATAAACCCTGTTGTTGAATGATGGTTGAAATTCTCGGAAATGCCCTGACCCACATTTTTGCTCGGAAATACGCACGCTGTGCATGACAGTAGTAATAGTAGTAGTAAAAAAAGCGCTGACTCAGTGTCCGTCAGTGACCAACTATAGGTCACTGAACTACTGCGCTCGAGAGAACATGATGAATCGATTCAAACAATGATATTTCAAAAACGGAGCATCCTATCGATATAGAACTGGAACCATCGTAAAGAGGAAGCTTTTGTCTTCCCGCAAAATAAATTTTGGTGGTGTACAGGAAAGAATGTGAATTTTATAGGATATTGAATTTGGCCCATTTTTGATAGTATTTTTGTTTGCGATTTTTTGGTACAACAAATTTTGGGTAATATTATTTTTGTCAAATTATAATTAGTGAAGTTTATATGAATATATATTATGTTATGTAGGTACATATATTACGTTATATAGATAATGTTATAAATATGTAATCCGTAGAAACCATAAAGGAGCAAGTTCTATGGGAAATTACTATATTGTATGAACAGTATAAGCTGTACTAAAACTGCCACTAAATAGGAAGTTTTTATCTTCTTCATAAGGTAAATTTCGATATTGTACAAGAAAAAAATGTGGATTTTATAGGATATTAAATTTGATGCATTTTCGATAGTAATTTGTTAAATTATTAATTTTTTAAGTAATTTTCTTTGTAATTTGTTAAAATCAATTCTGAATTATTCTTTGCAAACTGCAATTGCTGAAGTTAGCACAAATATATGTATAAAGTATGCTTATATATTTATATAATTTATATAGTTAATATAAATGTTACAAGTATGTAATTTATATGAAAACCGTAAAGGTGTAAGAAGAATGAAAAACTTTGTACATTTGCATTAATAGTACGAGCTGTACTAATTACTGCCACTGTATTAATTATTAGCACATGTAACGCTAATGAGGATAAAAACTGCATGTACAGAATTATCTTTTCACTTCGTGCTTACATTTAAAACTATGCAAGAGATAATTTTACGTTCATACATGCGATATAGTGAGAGATTTGATTTATAAAAACGTAGCATAAATCAGTTTTACTCAAAACGATATAAATAAGTTTGTATACTGTTTTTACTAAAAATGAAAATGTATTGCATTGTTAACAGAAGATCGATAAAAATTACATCGTGCCTCTGATTGTATATATGCATGCATGTATTCAACAATTTTTAAGCGTAAAATAATATCGTAACACGTGAAGGAAGTAAACAGCGTGCCGTGTGCGTTTTATGCGTGAACGCGAAGAATATCAAGCATCCCCAACCACTTTATATGCATGAAAGCGAAACATAAAAAAAGAAATATACATTTATTATAGTCGATGTTCACATTTTTTCTTCGCAAATAAATGGAAAACGTGCAACGTGAAATGGAATAAAATTACCACCTGTTCATGATCAATTAAATTCAATAAAAAATATCATGAAAAATCTTTTAATTGGGATGTCAACATCTTTTGCCGTTCATACAATTTTGTTTATATGCAAATATTGCATATGATGATTCAACATCTACAGGGTGTCCCATCTAAGTTGACAGGTGATAAGTGTCCATACAATATTATTCATATATAAATATTACATATTATTCAACACCTATGTATATGAGCTCTGAACTTCCACCGCAATAAATTATTCAAATTATCCGAATCAATTACCCAACAAAAACTGCTCCAGTTAGGTCATAAAACTTGAAAAAAAAATATCTTAGAGATAATAGAAAAGATTCGATAAAAATTACTATATCTAATGAAATTTCTAATAACTTAGAGTGACAATCAATGCGTAAAATAAATTTGACGTATTAAATTTATTTAAGGGAAGTTCAAGTTATGAAGAGGAGTGTAGAAATTTTGAAGGACGATTATGCATTGCGACAGCGCATTTGCTTCGAGGAGGAGAGAAATTATTGATCATGTTAGGATAATTAGAATTATCGGGTTATGCGGCGAAGGAGATTGCCCTGGCATGGGGTAACTCGTGTGCAGCTTGGCTCGGGATAGATTACGGGTTTTGGGGTGTGTCGGAAGCCAGGGACGCCTCGTATATACCTTGAATTGTTCATTTAAAGCTTTCATGTTCGCTGGTTACACATTTTGCTCTTGTATTAAACGTAGTCGGACCTGAAAGATCTCTGAACTTCATTTATTACACAGAGACGCATTAATTGGACAGCTGCGTACGTGACAATGCAGCGATCTGATGTAATTACGATTTGAAAATTTGATACTTCATCACTGTGTGCTGTGAATTCCAACAGCTTTCGAACATTCCACGAATGACGAATATTTTGTTCAATTTGAACAGGAATATGACATTACTAGAATTTATATGCTTGTGCAAATATTTTGTATAGGCATAAAATTGAGTTTTTACTTCATAATTGTGTACTGCAAATTCTGACAATTCTCAAACATTACACGAATGACGAATATCTTTTACAATTTTAAAAGAAATATAAAATTACTAGAATTCGTATACTTGTGCAAATAGTTTGTTTGCTCGTAAAATTGAGGTATTTATTTATAAATAGAGCGCAACGCGGTTCTGTAGTGTTCAAGTGTCCGCAGAGTCGGCGATGCACGGTACAGTGAGAGATTGTTTATTATTGTGAACGAGATTTTCAAATGAAAGTGAGACTTGTGTTAAAGAAGAAAAGTGACTAAAAATCGATTGACAAGCGAGTGTTATATATGAAACAAAATTGCGAGCCATGTGAATTCAGTTTTATTTCAATTATTTATATTATGATAAATAAAGTGTTATTTCATTCATTTATTATTAATTATTATATTTTCACTGTTGACTTTGTGACTAAAGACTCTTAACAGTTGCTTTGAATTGAACGTGGTTCAATTTTTGTACGATTAAACTTCATATTCGATAATCGAACGTGATTTTATGCGAATTTATTCGAACGTAATTCAATTCGACGAAATCCAAGTTGTCAGAATTCAATTACACGTAATTCAATTTAGAATAGTGTAATTTGATCTGACTTAATTTTACGTAATTAATTTTACAAAGTCTAATTTGTCACGATTCAATTCCACGAAATTCAATTTGATTTGATATAATTCAAGTTGATTCAATTCCACGCGATTATTCAATTTAATGAAATTTCATTTGCTATGATACAATTCTACACAATTCAATTTGATCTACTGTAATTTTAGTTTATTCAATTCCACGTGATTATTCAATTTGGTGAAATTTCATTTGCCATGATACAATTTTGCACAATTCAACTTGATCTACTGTAATTTTAGTTCATGCAATTCCACGCGATTATTCAATTTGAAGAAATTCAATTTATCGTGATTCAGTTCTATGCAATTCAATTTGACGAAATCCACTTTGGGACTATTAAATTTCATGGAATTCAATTCGACATATGTCACTTTGACGTAATCCAGTTAGGCGCAATCCAGTTCGGAGCGATTAAATTCCACTTGATTCGAAGTGACATGATTCCATTTGAGCTGATTCAATTCCACTCTAGCCAATCTTGCACAATTTATTTTGTTGTGATGTACTTCAAAGTCATTGAATGTCATACGATACAATTTAACACGATTCAATTAAATGCAATTTAACGAAATCTAATGATATGGTCCAATTCGACGTGATTCAATTCGGAGCAGCTTGAATCAATCAAATTGCACGCAATTCTATTCAATGCAATTCAATTCGACATAAAGCAATTTGGAATGTCTCAATTTGTCCCGATTCAATTGAATGCTGTGTATCATTATAATCTATCAATAATAAAAATCTGTTCGCAGAGTCAGCGACACGCGGTACTTTTACTCATACTGAAACTAAAAGTTTTCAATTCATATTTGTTCAAATCAGTAAATCTTAACTTACTTATCCCATTTAGAGAGTTTGTGAATTTATAGTACAATTCACATAAAAAAATAATACTTCTTAATTTTTGAATATATTTTACAATTTGTTTCAATATTTTGTGTAGAATATTTTGTCACACCAATACTTTTTCAAAATAAAATAACAATTCTTAATTTTTAAATATTTTTCTTACAACTTGTGCCAATATTTTATGTAAATTTCCTTCAATTAACCTTACGGTCAACAAATTTCTCCAAAATAGAATACAAATTCTTAATTTCTTAATATTTTGTTTGCATCTTATCTCAATATTTTGTGTAAATTTCCTTCCACCAACTTTCCGGTCAAAAGATTTCCCAAAATAAAATAATCGAATAAGTTTGTCGGAAAAATTGATTGCGAGTGCGCAGTGATGCGGCGAAAAATTCGAATAAAGAATCTATATCAATAAAAATAAAAATAGTAAGCCCTCGAAAATCTGTTCGGTCTTATTTCAAGCGATAGTTGGTACGTTGTGAGTTTCACGGTTGGTTTACTATGAATGCATATACTGGTGTGTATGCATTTACTTTATTGCATGTAAATACGTATATGAATGAACGTGAATGCATGTTGGCATATAGTGTATGCGTGTGTGCACGTTGAAATTTACGCAAGAATTATTTCACCGACGACGAGGTTCAAAAGAAGGCATACAAAGCGTGTATTCTGCTTAAATTGTTCGCTTAACATGGTTTATCTGCGTTACTATTTTTTATTTATTATTTCCACCATTCACAATTTTTTAATACGGACGTTTTACATACAAAATTATACTGTCTCGCGTTTCCCATTTCTTTATAACCGCCTTCTCTTTATAGAAACGTTCACTTTCTGATTCTAAAATTTACAGAAAATACATTTGTAATATTTTATTCCAACCAATTTGACATAAATTGCTTTATAAAGTAATTTTAGGACATAATGAAAAGATTCGAATTAGGTCATTTAATCAGAAATTCATTGAAGATATTATTTTTTAATTAATTTCAAAATACATTTTCAAACTGAAAAATGAAAAATCATTAACGAAGATATTTTCAGTCTGAGTTATAATGAAAAGTCATTACTGAAAATATTTCCCTGTTTTCACCAATTTTACCAGAGAATCTCAGAAATTTTCGCTTCGAAAATATAATACTTATTTTCGAATTACTTTTAATTAATAATTAATTTTCGAATAGTAAAATAATAAATGTCTTAATGAATATAACATGTATTTAGAGGGATGAAAGTAAAGAAACTCCTTTAAGCGTTCAAACTTTAATGAAACGTATCTCCTTTATAATTTTTAATTTACTCTAATTCCGCCGGTGTTACCAATTACGCTAATTGCATCAAGAACAACGTGAAAGCTTCGATTGGAATAATCTGGGACGAGTTGAAAGCTAGCTGGTAAAGGATTAATTTCTGCTATATGAAACGCAATTCATTTCGACCCTGCAAGGATCAAAGATTTCTGATCTCCATTTTTCGAAATTCACCAATTAAATCAATCTACGAATTGGCCAAAATTCGAGTTTCTTCTAATTAAAATAAAATATTATCAAAAATGACCAGATCAAAAGTCGTTGTTGGGTCGTACAATGTAAACTGCAGCAAGAGGATTAGACCTCAGTACAAGTTTCTAGCGATACAATAACATTTTTTCGTTCCTACACATTTGTAGTTTCAAATTCTTTAACTGTAGCAACAATAAGATCCAAGGAGTCATATTCTAGCGAGTATTTTTTATTGTTACTCACATATGGTTTTGAACCCTTAACCTTAGCAGCAGTCTTTTGGTTGCAGTTTTCTATTCATGTCGCGGTATTGCTTGGTTTTACTACTTGCTGCTCTTTGAGGAAAATACCCACTTCATACGTCATTTGTATTTCCATCTCCACCCGAATTTTAGCTAAACTTATAGAAAATTAGAAACTGTTTTCCCTCACCAATGTCATAAAAATACGCCCACTCCAAGCTTTTGTAAAACGTAAAACATCTTCGAAGAGACACTCTCGTGAAGTACATAGCAAAATAAACTCTAGTCGTTCGAAGTCAAATTCATTGCTTAGATACAGTCCACTTAGGGAAATGATAAAAATAGGGATTCGATCAAATAAGTATATGATTCACGCAAGATGTCAAAATAACACCTCTATGAGGTGATATAAAATAACATGATTTCCCTGAAGAAAGTGATTGGATCAAATCCTTCAACTGTTTTAGTGAAAAGATGAAATAAACTAGATACGACTCGCACAGCTCTATACTTTGTATTTCAGAGACTATTGCTATATTAACTATTCTACATTTAATAATGCATGGTTTACTAAATAAATACTTTTAATATCAAAACAATATTTTCTCATCTTTTCATTAAAACAGTTAAGGGATTTGATCAAATCAATTTCTTCAGGGAAATCATGTTATTTTAACATGTTCCGTGAATTGATCATATACCTCAGGGATTTCATCAAATCCCTATTTTCATCATTTCCCTGCGACCTATTCACTTATTGGGAATCCTACTGATTCCACGCGTCGTTTAATCATCACATACTGCTGACGCTGCGACGCGTCTGCCTATTGTTACAAACAATACACACAGAAATGATTCGTTTTTAACCATTTTAGGATTACCGGAAAGTTTTGCCAATTATGCAAACATGCACGGTAGTCTCATTTAAATTGGCTAATTATTGTTTGTTTCCTGATTGAAATATGTAGTCTGAGTACGAACGACAACAAGTACAAGTGGAAGAACTTTCGAAAACAAAATTGGTAGAGTGATGTAACGTCGACTTTTTAATAAGTCGCGTAGATCAAATAATGTTGGTCGAATTTAATAAATTTTTGGAAATATTTTTAATACTATTTAAGATTTTTAACTGCAACAAAGGATATTCGTCTATTGAAAACGTGACACTGATATGTATTACTAATATAACAATATGAAAAGTTTCCAAAAAATGTAAAATATAAAGCCAGCTTGAAATAATCAGTTTCATTTGTCCTCCCTGTAAAATTCAGTTTCTTTAAAATTCTGTTGACAGAGCCTTATTGATAAAAACATCAGCCAGTAGACTTTGGAATATAATGTTAGAATATAAATATTAGAATAGAAAACTGGTTCTAAATAATCAGTTTCATTTGTCCCGTAATGTTCAATTCCTTAGAATTATTAGATCCCTACTAATAGAAACATCAGCCAGCGTACTTTGAATAAGGGCCACTCACTCAAAATGGCGGCTACAAATACGAAAAATCTTGCGAACCACCGTATCCGTCCGCAGGAACAATAAACTGTGCAAAGATTCGATTTACCCGTGAAAGAACACTCGGTATCCTTTATTCCCGTGAATTTACTGCATTCCAGGAACGTCGAACGATCGTTTCGTGTCTCGTCCTGGAAATCGCAACACCTGCGACCCAACGTTGAATCGTTTAATGCGGGCTATACAGCAACCGTCGATACACTTGGATGAATTCCCGGTAGCAATACAGGCGAACGTGAATCCTTGTCGCTAATTGGCCGGGAATCGAAGGCAACCTAGCGTGAATTCTTGAACAGGAAGCATGCACACGCGTTATCGTTCCCTTGAAATCGGATGTTCAGCAAAGGACACGCTCCGATTGATTCTTCCTTACGAAAACAAGATTGGTAAGGTGATTGCTTTTGATCGGCTCAGGCGGATGTTCGCCAATCAAAACATATGTATGTAATTCCCAGGGGATGGATTACCGAGAATCGAAATTTGTTTGAGAATTGAACTTCGAAACGTTTATTCAGCCTGTAATGATTACAGATTGGTTTGTGGCAATTTCGACTTAGAGATTATGCCTTTTCATGACATAAAGGTAATCCGAAATTACGCTTATGGTATATCAGTTTGAAGTCGGACACTACTGTGTAAATTATTTATTGGCAATATTAGTGATAAATACGTAGCGATTTATTAAAGCAAAAGATGACCCACTTTGGAGCGTATAAGGTCGAATAAAATTTCATGACATAAAAGTAACGCAAAATCACACTTATAGTACATCAAATTAAAGCTTAAGATTTAACAAATATTACTATGTACACGATTCAATGACAATATTAGTGTTAAATAAATGGCGGTCTATGAAAGCAAAAAATAACACGCTTTGAAGCTTATAAAGTCAAATAGCGTTTCATGAAATAAAAGTAAAGCGAAATCATACACCTGATCAAATTGACGCTTAAGGCTTAATAAAAATGAGTATATAAACAATTCATCGATATCATTACTTTTAAATAAATAAATGTAACATGAATAAATTAACAAACCGATTAAAACAATCCACTTTGAAAAATATTGTACCAAATACAGATTTACGACATAAAAATAATCTAAAATTTTGTGAAATTAAAACATGAAACTTCAGAGAGATTACTGTATAAACGATTTACAAATATTTTAACATTAAGTAAATGGTGATCCATTAAAACAAACGAGGACCCATTTTGAAGCTTATATGATTAAATAGGACTTCACGATGTAAAAATAAAATGAAATGGTACACAGAAACATAAATTGAAAGTTTAACGTTTGTAACAAATTCATTTATAAACGATTCGTGAACATTCATAGTGTTGAATAAATAGTGGCCCGTTAAAACAGACGATGACCCACTTTGAAACACCTACATTTAAATACCATTTCATGACATAAAAGTAATACGGAATGCCGCTTGTGATGCGTCGAATTAAAGCTCAAAGTTGGACAAAAATTGCCGCATGAACGATTCATCGACATTTTTAATATTATATAAATGGTGATCGATCAGAGCAAACGATGACCCATTTCGAAGCGTACATAGGCACACACATTTCATGACAGAAATGTATTATAAAATTCTATTTGCAACATATCAAATTAAAATTTATACTTTAACGAAAAAGTCTACGCAAAGATTTCATCAGTACTTCCTACGTAAAATGGTGGATTCCATTTTGGGGAGTAGACAATATTAAGTTGTGAACTGGTCGAGTTATCGTTTGCTTCAACGAACAATTATTTTGTATTAAGAATATTGATTAAGTGCGCATACTGCAATATTCAGTGAACCTAAAGCTTCAAATTGATGTGTCACAAGTGGCATTTCGCTATAGTATTCTGTCATCAATTTATTTTATAGTTACACGTTCTCAAATTTGTCGTGTGATGTGCAAGATCATTTGTTTCAACTGACATCCAACCATTTTGTGCAGAAGACATTAATGGGACGCTTACACACGTGCTTTGACAAATTTTAAGCTTTAAATTGACGTGTCATAAGTAATACTTTGCAGTACTATTATGTCACGAATGTATTTCACAGTTAGAGTACTTATATTATTAAATTGGTTATCTGTGAACTATCGTTTACTAGCAACTACTCATGTTATATCAAAGATATTAATAAAACGTTCACATAGTAAGTTTTAATAAACTTTAAGCTACAAATTGATGTATCACATGTGGCATTTCATTACTCTTTTCTGTCATGAATTTATGTTACAGTCACGCTTCTTACGTTCTGAAGTCGATCATACATCATGCAACGTCATCTGTTACAACTGACAACTACTCATGATGTGTCAAACATATTAATGAAACGTTAACACGACAATTTTTCGCATACTTTAAGCTTCAAATAGAAATGTCATATGTAAACATCCGCGATATTTTTCATGAATTTATTTTATAGTCGCGCTGCGTACATTCTCAAGTCGATCATATGTCATGCAAAAGCACCATCTGTTACAACTGACAACCACTTATGATGTATCAATCATATGAATGAACCGTTGATACATCTATTTTCAGTAAACTCTAAGCTTTAAACTGATATGTCACGTGTAAAATTCCACGGTACTTTTCTGTCATGAATTTATTTTACAATTAAATTAACTTGAGCCAGTCATGCAGTAGTATCATCTGCTATAACTGTCAACTACTCGTGCTGTGTTAAACATATTAATGGACCATTAACACCGTCATTTTCCGTAAACTTTAAGCTAGAAATTGGTATGTCACGTGTAAAATTCCGTAGTACTTTTCTGTCATGAATTTGTTTTTCAATCACGCGTCTTCGTTCTTAACTTCATCATATGTCACGCAGTAGCATCATCTGTTATAGCTGTCAACTACTTGCGCCGTGTTAAACATATTAATGGACCGTTAGCACCGTCATTTTCCGCGAACTTTAAGCTTGAAATTGGTATGTCACATACAAAATTTCATAGTACTTTTCTGTCATGAATTCCTGTCAGATTAAAAAAGTTCTTGAAAGCAGCCGATAGGAATTATACCGAATCTGAATATCTTAATAAAAGTTTTCAAGTTTTTCCAAATCCATTCTCCGTTTGATGTACTTTGGTGCATGTTAAATTCATAAAAGAATGAAATTAATCCCGTAGCGGGATAAGATGGAGGAAAAAGATGTCTCGAACTGGCGTTCTGTAAAATTCACTACGTCACGATGCTGTCGTTTTGTACACGAGGCGCACATGGACAGAAACGGATGCCGCGTATCGCGAGCATATATTTGCCAAGTCGAGACTCTCACGAGAGACTCCCACAGCGTATACAGAAATTGCATATTTGACGAGGAGAGTGAGCGAGATAAATCGTCGCTCGAAAAAGAAGGACGCTTCGCAAAGGGCATCCTTAGTAAGGGGAAAGTTTCGTGATAAAGAATAAATCTCGAAGGTGAAATTTTCTGTATCAAATATTTATTTCTTACGTTTCCCTTTCTTTTGTAAAATAATTTTTCTCGGATGTAAATAGTAAGGTATTTTACTTAAAACATTGTGGTATTATGGTATGGAATTATTCCATGTGATGGAATAATGTACGCAACCCCTGATTAATACTAAAAGTACCGACGTTAAATGCACATGGTTTAAATTGAAAATAATGTGGAAAAATAAATAAGTAAATGCTGAGGCATCAAGTATCATATACAAACGATCTTCAGCTCGGTAAAATGTGACAGATGTTTCGTTAAATACATGGTAACATAATTTGGTGATGTAAAATGTGATAGCCGGAATTAGTCATATTGACTGGTAGGTGTTTAGAGGGTTGTAATGTAGGGGGAGGTATATCAAAACAATTGTTTTTTAAAAATAATGTAAGTTTAGGTATTTAGAGATTTAGAGATTTAGAGATTTAGAAATTTGTGATTTTTGAAAATTAAAATTGATGAAATTCAATGATTTGGAAGCTTGAGAATTTGAAAATTTGGGAAATAAGCAATTAGGTCATTTCCACGTCTACTATTTTTAAACTTAAAAATTTAGTAATATGAACATTTCGAGTTATAAATCACTTCGAAAATCAGAAACCTCCTAATTTGAAAATGCAGATGTACAGAATTCCCACACATTCAATTTATCAGAAATTTGAAAATCAAAGAACCGCAAAATTCACGACTAATATAAATAAAAAATCTAAAACTACCCCTAATATTCCCAAAATTGCAAACCAGAAATTACAAAATACGAATCCTTTCATAAATTCAAAAATTTACAAATAGATGCCTTAAAAATATTCAAATTTCGTAAATTATATAAGCATCACATAAATATAACTGAACATACTCCCTCAATATCTAATTAAAAACGTGTACAATGCAACACCATTGGCAATACGTGCTTAGTAACCAATTTCCCAAGTTGAATAGCTGTTGAAAGTTCGTTTCACGCTCACCCAGCTCCAAATAAGCTAGAGGGCTTTACTCAAAGGCTAGCTATGAATTGCCGGCAATCGGTGTATTTTAATACGGGATGTTATGTGTATTTAACCTTAGCTCCTTTTACTTGCGTTTCCTAAATCGCTCTCAAAGTGAGAGCCCGGTGTAAGCGTAGAGTTGCCGGTGTTTGGATAGAACCTAGAATTTGTGGATTCGGCTGGATAAATTGTGGGTTAACCAACAACGCTGTCGAGTGTACAGAGTTTAATACGTATGTACATACGTGATACACTGATTCAGAGATTCGTTAAAAATTCATTAGTTGCTTAATCGATCTGCGTATGCGTCTCAATGTCGGCCATATTTAGCGATAATTAAATGACGCAAGAAACTCCGTATCGTTTGAAGTCCTAATATTTATAAGTGGACTGTAGAACAACTGTACAACACTGATGTTTCTACTTATTTTTGACGATGTTCCTAACTGAACGACTGTATCCGATGTTCCGAAGCGTGTCTATCTACATCTGGCAACCAGATGTGAATAATAATAAACTGATACTCGATAGGATGACTCGTGTGTTATTGCTGCTACAAGTACCTATTGATTTGAACTTGTGTCCGTCGAAACTGAAAACGGTATATTATTGTATCGAAACTTTGATCGAGGTCTAATCTCGCTATGTATTCTAAGACCTAAGACGACACAATGGCGAATGAAACTATTTTCCGTTTACACGAATTATATCGTACACGTATCACTGCGCATTTTTTACCGAGCAAATCCTCTTTTCCATTTTATGAAAAGAAAAATGGACAATTCTTCGGAAAGAATTCAGCTTAAGTTTTGCTCACGGACATTAATCATCCGGTGAGTTTTCGATATTCACAGGCTTTAACCGGTCTGCATAGCATAGCAGATTGACGTGCAACGGGAAAAAGTTTCTTGCGCGTGTACTGATAGCAGAATATTAAAAAGTAATAAATGGAACGTTAGAGGAAAGTTACATTTCGCGAAAGACCTGGGTAACGTTCAAGAAAAATGATCGATATTAATCAACTTCTTGTCACAGAGAATATTCTTGCGATTCTTGAAGGGTTACGGAGGTTGAACTTAATAAAGCTTCCTAATGGTGAGGAGTATATTTGGGATAAATGGAGAAATGTAGGGATTAGAGAGCTGTGATTGATGTACTAAATGTCTGTTGAGAAGCTGATGCTTGTATTGTAGATATAACATATGGTGGTTTAAGATTTACAAATTTGTGAATATAACACTTTGGAACGTCGAATATTTAAAATTTCAATGTTTTTAAAGTCCTAATGTTCCACATTTTCCAATTTTGAAACTTCCAAATTTCTAGCAATTCAATTTTGAAATATTCAAGTTTCTGGTCCTCTAGCACTAAAATTTTCACATTTTTAACCTTTTAATTCTGAAATTTCCAAGTTTCTATCTTTTCAGTTTTAAAATGATCATATTTCTAATTCTTCAATTTTGTGATTTTCAACTTTCTAAGCCTTCAATTTAAAAATTGTCCAATTTTGTAATTCAAAAATTACAAATTTTTAAGATTAAAAATCTTCTAACATTCAATTTTTAAATTTAGAAATTATATTTGTTATTTGGCAATTTTGCAATATCACGATCTCGCAGTTGTGCAATTTAATAATTTCGTAATTGTACAATCTGCAATTTGATAATTTCGTAATTTTGCAATTACGAATTAGTTTTCATTAATTATTAGTTTTCATTGCATCTAACTCTGAAAATATTATTTTTTTTTTTAACAACATCGAATACCAACACATTGTTCACTGATGCAGAATGCAAATTCATATTCCTTCATCTATAAAAAAAATCAATCATCATAAACCATGAATTGAAAGAAACGTAACTCATCGAATCAATATTTGACAGGCTGTCCACCGTAAAATTCTTTATCCCCTAGTTTCAGTGATAGAAGTGAAGCGATCGTGTTTCAAAGTGGCGGAAATTTGAGAAAATTTTCAAGTGAGAGGAAGTCGACGAATTTTAATTAAGAACAATTAGCGTTCAGTCCACGTAACTGTGAACCGGAAGCTGTAACAGGTAATATAACGCGATATAGAACAGCTGTTTGCTAAACTCTGTCGAGTGCACAGATTGTACAAAAACTGTTCTGAAATTCGTCAACTGGAAGTTGAATCGTTATACAGATTAAACTAATCGAAAATGGTCCGAGTTTTTATGGACGCCAATTAAGAACTATTCTACAGAATTCACGTAGCACTGATTTTTATAAATAACGAAAACGGATATAATAATTAAAATCTTTTTCCGTCCATAAATTTTGTAAAAACTTCTCGCGTTTAAAACTGCATATTAATTGCTAGGGTCAATTACTACGGTACACGTTGCAATTAGATAGAAAGCGTAATTGTGTTACTTTTCAGAGCAATTATTTTGTATTTTACGTTTAAAGTTAAATTTGCATTTAAATCGTTATTTTATTCTAATGCGAATATTGAAATTTGAATTTATATTGTTACTTTAAGTTGATGTAAATACTTAAATTCGAATTGAAATTGTTACTAATGCAATAAATAATTAATTTTACTTATTTTAATTATTGCACTGATTTATTGCAAATACTGAAAATATTTAAACTAATATTTTAACTTACCAAAGATATTACAATGAAAACATAAATTATTAGTTTAAATTAACACAAATATTCAAATGTAAATCTAAATTATTACTTTAAGTTTTCATAAAAATTTGTATTCTAATTCAATTTTAATTTAGATTTGAATTTAAACTTGAATCACTTTAAGTTTTTACCGATCGAACTATATTTAAATAATTACTTCAAATTAATATAAATGTTTAAGTTCAAACGTAAAATATCACTGTAACACTTAAATTTAAACTATCGCCTAAATTAAACATCAACACGTTAACTATTTAATTTCAATAAAAAGCACAACCTGTCAAAAAAGTCTTGCTTTAAAATATATTTGTAAGAGCAAGCGATGAGATTTATGGTCGACGTAACAGTGACTGTCGCCTTCGACAGCCCCATCATAAATCTAGGCTAAAAACGAAAGTTGGTGTCAGGATGGTAACGGGACCACGGAAACCTGGTCATTCTAACCCTGACAGACAACATGTCGTCGACTTTTTTCCAAAAAGTGAGAATTCGTTTCCTATAAAAACCATCGTGAAAGTACGGATACAGGACATAACGATTTCTAGATTTGAGTCAGTAACAAAGAGAGAAGTCCAAGCGGGACAAAAAAGAAGTGACGTACTCTTGGATCCTCTCTCATACTGGCATCAGAGGCAATGAAAAGGCAGATGCAACAGCAAAACTGACAAGTTCTAATTCGACACTAGTAAAGTATGAACACATATACCAGCGAGACTTTCAAAAGTATTGCATCAAAGTACTAATGAAAACATGGAACGAATGGGAGAATGGTAGTTCAACGAAGCTGCATAAAGTTCGCAATAATATAAATGATATCAACCAACAGGAAAGAACAAGTAACAATAACATGTTTAAGAATAGGACACTCAAGTTGTACACACTCATACCTAATCACAAAAACAAAAATATCTGTGACATCTGTGACACACAAAATACTATAGAACAAGTATTGGTAACTTGTCCCAAATATGAAAAGGACGTAAATTACCAAATTCACTGACTGTCTTATGAGAAATAGACTCCTGTATAAAAGTTCTATGCTTCCTAAAAGATATTGACCTATAACAGGGGTCGGCAACCTTTCTGGAGTTAAGAGCCATTTTTTTCCAGATGTTATAAATTATTTTTTTAAAGAGTCAAATATATGTACATACATCGGTATGTATTAGAAAAAATAATATAATATCTGCTGTGAAACATGTATTGATTGTGAAATCAAAACATTCTATTTTGCGTAGTAACAGAACATATAAGTCAACGTATTAAAGAAAACGGAAACAGTTTTTGGTTTTGAGTGTGGCGTCGGTGAGTGTGAAGAGCAAGGTTAGCTAAAGCTAGGTTTACATGCGTGCGATTTGCTGCGCATTTTGATGTCTGTGTAGGATTATATTTGTTTGGCAATTACAATATAGCAGTTAATTTTTCAATATGTAGTATTAAACTACTTAAGAGCCACAAGTATGATTCTACTCAGCCGCAGGTTGCCGACCCCTATACCGTTTACTCTAGAAACTATTGGCTCTACTAGGTAACTCAACCGTGGTCACTAATACCCTACAAGGTGGATATCACCTTAAACACTCAAGAATTAATAGAAAAAGAGATTCGGGCAATAATATTAAAGGCATTTTAAAAATTTAAAGATTATTCTATTATGTGTGAAGTCCTTACAGTTTTCGATAATGTGAACATATGTAATGATACTAATTATCGGAGTTAAAGTATTTCGCAGATATTTTGTACCGTAAGTCCTATGACTGCAAAGCGAGTAATTAATGGTTTAAGGATTATTCCCATATGACGTCGCAGTATTAACCGCAGCTCAAGAGCACATAATACTTAATCTTCAGTATATTCTGTTCCCTAGGACTTAACTAGATTTGGAATAAACAATTAAAGTGTAGAACTTTGGTAATCTAGCACTAACGAGATTTCACTGGCAGATTATCGGATATTCATGACCACTGGGTAATACTGTTAATGATGTCGCGATGAAAAGAATACTGATAGAAATTGCTATATTTTCGGTCTGGAAATGTCGATGTAAAAACATTCTAATGTAGTATAATAGTAAAATACATGTAAACTTCTTTTATTGTAGCAAATTTCAAATTTGAGGATTTGAGAACTCGGTGATTTGAAAACTGTTTTTAAACATTTGGAGATTTAAGGTTTTGAAATTGAGCAATTTAGGAATTTGGAGATTTGAAGATTTGAAACTTGGAAATTTGGAAGTTAGGTGATTTGAAGACTGAGAAATATGGGAATTTAGAGGTTTTGAAATTGAGCAACTTGGCAATTTGAGGATTTGAAGATTTGGAACTTGGAAGTGTAGAAGTTAGATGATTTGACAAATTAAAAATATGGGAAGTTAGAGGTTTTGACGTTGATTTTGGGAATTTTAAGACTTTAATCATTGAAAAGGAGATTTTGCGTCCTTCGGAATTTTGTTGCTAGTAAAACTTAATCTTCTAAATGGTATTGTACAAGTAAAATAATTTATTTCACATATTTAGGTATTTAGATAAGCACACGTTAGTGAAAGTTATCTTAAAAAAACTATTGATATAAAAGTGTAATTTAAAATTATTAAATACTTGCATCTCTAAATTTACAGATCCTAAAATTGCTTGATCCCTAAGTCCCTAGATTCCCATATCCATAAATCCCAAATACTTGTTCTCTAACTTTTCAAATCCTAGAACTATTTCATCCCCAAACCTCTAAATTTCCATATTTGTAGATCTCAAATCCCAAGATTTCCAAATACTTGTACCTCCAACTCTGATTCTCAAACTATTTGATCCTCAAATTCCTAAATTTCCATATCCATAAATCTCTAAATCCCAACTTTTCCAACTTCTTAACTTCCAATCTTCCAAATTCCCAGACATTCTCAATTCCTAAAAATAACCAAGTGACCAATTCCCCATTAGTTGTAATACTTTCCCTAGGGAAACTAGATTTGCTCTTGACTGTACCCATGTTAGGCGGTCGTTATCAATACAGTTAGAGCCTAGTAGAAGATTGTACGTAGGTAGTTTCCGTGTGGTTCGTAACAGAAGAGATCCTCATGACATCAAGGGCCTCAAACTCCAGACCTCGAAGGTACATAAGTGGGCTACTGTCTCTCTCTTTTAGCCGTGTGCGCACACGCGCAGAACAGCGAGTGCTTCGAAATAGAATGGAGACAGACGATGAAAGCGAATAATCGAGGCGGGAAAGAAAGAGGATGAGGATAGCGAAACATGCAGAACGGAAGGAGAACAATGAAGCGAAAGAATCCGTGGAACAGTTTACCTCGTCGGCCACTTGACTCCATTTTAGAAGTTTCAAGAATGTTGTGTCTGACTTCTCGCTTCTGTCTCTCCTCTTATTACGCTCCTCTCTGATCATCGACATTTTTTAATGTTCTGGTTAAACTTCTTGGGCTACTATTCTTTTTTACCTCTTTTGCACAGTTTCATAGTATTAAATGTAGACGAAATATGATTATGAATGTCGGAATTTATTGCTTTAGAAGTAGTATTTTGTGGAAGCTTGATAATTTTGAAGTAGTGCTGTAGTTGAAAGAGGGGTGCAAAGACTGCCCCTTTTTTGACCATCAATTTTAAAATTGATTCATATGTGAAATGTTAGTATATGATAAGACATTATTACAAAAAAATTTCATGTTGCGTATACTTCTGGTTTCTGAAATACAGTGTCAACATTGATACCATTAAAAACGTGTGGCATTATTAACACATTGTGACGGTAAACTACCCTATAAGAAACAATTCATGCAGGACTTTTTGAATCTCCAAAATACATACAGATTTCCTTCATAAAAGCAATATGAGTTAGTCAATCATCCTCTGATTCAACTTTCAACCCCAAAGCCCACCCCTCATCAAAATCGGCACAAGCTGCCTGATATTTGAATATCAACCCTCACAAGACTTTTTCAAAAGCAAAAATGCATCTGGGCATTGCAAAGAAACTTGAGCTTTCTGATCACCCTTACAATACACTTCCAACCCCAAAAAACCGCCCCTAATTGAAAAGACCATCAAGTTCCAGTTATACGTGTAGTGATCTTTCTGAGAT
This sequence comes from Megachile ligniseca, assembly GCA_945859555.1. NCBI lineage: Eukaryota > Metazoa > Arthropoda > Insecta > Hymenoptera > Megachilidae > Megachile > Megachile ligniseca. Next base: position 3,412,244 of record OX243778.1, read on the forward strand.
TTTTTTTGGACGCAAAAATGTATTCAAGCATTCTTCAGTACGGTTATCTGAGTTAGTTGATTATTCTCGGATTATATTTCCATCCCCCAAAATCCATCCCTCTTCGATAGAGAAAACTTGTTCCATAAGATGCATTTTCACGCTCCAACTAATTTTGAGAAGTGTGCTATATATCTATGGGGATACGAAATTCTGGATAGTTGGAGAGTTGGTAGAATACAGGTTCAGAAACTTCAAGATTCAGGAACATGGGAATTTGGAAATTTCCATGAAATAGTTTTTGTGGAGAAAGTATGAAAAGTATGAGAATTTGAAATTTTTGGAATTTGCGGACCTTAGCAAATTTAACTTGACGAAGTTTGGAAATTTATTGAATTGGAAAATTGTGAAAATGATACTGTAGAAATTAGGGACATCTGAAATTTTGGAGGTTTGAGAGTTTGGGGATTTAAAGTTTTGGGAAACTTCAGGGCTTCAGAAAATTTAGGAGTTTAGAAACTTGTGAATTTGCAAATTTAGGAATTTTGAGATGCGGAAATATAGAGATTTGAAAATTTGATAATTTGGTAATTTCGTAATTTGGTAATTTAGCAATTTGATAATTTATGAAAGTATAAATAAGTATAAAAAATTTTTGAAATATGAATGTTTCAAACGTTAGAGATTTTAAATCTTAAAAATTTGCAAACTCTGTGAATATTAAAATTGTGAATTTTAAATTTCCTAAAATTCAAAAACAAAGTAAATTTCAGAGCTTCCAAATGTAGAAAATTGTAATTTTAAAATTTGCAAATTCCATAAATTTTGAAATTCATCAACTTGTATATTTGTGAACGTAGAAATGTGATAATTTGAAAATACATAGAATTTAAAAATATGAAAATATGAGAATTTCAGAATTTCAGAATTTAAGAATGCTATAAAATCATATTTTATCAAGTATTGATATATTAGATAAATTACATTTTTCGTGTAAATTTGTCTTCAGAACATTTGGAACAATCGCTAGAGCTCTAGTGTGGTTACGTATAATTTCAAAATCCTTTCAATCCTTCCAGTACTATAGCTTCAGACATTCAGTGCACATAAATCATTGTCAGCTCTCTTTCCTCGAAACAGAAACTTGAAACACCTACAGAAACTGTATTTAATGAAATATCAATCTTCAGGTGGTTCAGGAGGTGCATCCTTCTTTTCGCGTACTACATTCTTCTTCCCTTAGAAATTTATACTTCAGGAATTGATAAATGAAACCAGAATCGCAATTTGAAAAACATTCTCCTAGTAATAGGCTGATACCTGAATATTTACTTGTCACTCGATTACAAATAAATTTTTTACTTTACAAGTTCTTTACAAAATGAAGTGAAATAGAATAAAATTACCACGTGCTTATGGTCGATTAAATTTGATAAAAAATATAATCTAAAGTAATTTTAAGTAGGTTTTAGAAAATGTTCATATATGTCCAATGAATTTTATTTAAAATTCTTAACCAAACGAAATTTCCCCGATATTGCCAAACATACAGATATGTCTACCATAGCGACAAACTATGGGCGCACTAGAAGGGGATGAACGGTATTGGTCACCATAGATTTAAAAAATAAGAAAACTGCGTTTTGAGGCCCTACCTTCTACGTACATGAAAGAGACGGGTTTGAATCCAGGGTTCAATGAGTCAGATTTTTGTAGAGATCAGAATTACAAAAAACCCCTGGTCAACGAAACAGTTTAAATTCAGTACAGCACTTACGATAGTCAGAATTAGCACCCCGTTCTTTATTCCCAAATCATTGCGTGATCATTCAACATGAGAAGAAGTTTAAATATTTCAAAAGACTTGATCATTCAGAGATCGAGTGTCAAGCAATAAACCTAACAAACTAGAATTAGTCTGCCACAGACGTATCGCGATTAAGAAGCGCAACAAATTTTCGATTTTGTTCGTGATCCTTCGAAAACGAAATCTATAGGGTGTCGTTAGAAACGACAGCTACTAACAACCCACGATACAAGGGAATTGGATTATCCGAAATCGCAGCAGGTATCTGTTCTACCGAGATCCCAGGAGATCCTCAGGTGGATCCTTCTTTCTCCAGCGTTTCGCTTAGGAGCTCGTAAATCAGTCTATCGCAACTGGTCGAATTCTCGCGCGGATATCGAAAGACGTGGAACGAATTCCTTTGTAAGGAAAGATTTAAAGGATGCAACTTTTGTTGTCGGTGCATCGATTAAGAAGGTGATTGTGTACTATGTGCAACGTTCGGTATCGAATTAAAATAGCAAACGTTATTCGGACGGAAAAGAAGATAACGATAATGGAACGGTATTTAACTGCGTTCAGTATATGTTACGGACAATGTGTTCATCGTGGACATTTTGTAAAATAATCGGGCATTGTGTACAGTCTCTGGCCATCGAAGCACCACTATAAATTTTCAGCATTTTACACGTTTTCCGTAAAATTAAAAGGCCTGTTCAAATTGTAATGATATTTATTGGCTACTAACATAACTACTACTGTACATAACATTAATATACATGGTTTAAAAGGGTACACTATATATTGCATTAATTTTTTTACTGGTGGAGGCATTTCGGAGATCCGAACGACAACTTTGTTTTTTTAAATAGAATACTATATTGGTAATAATTTTGCAGTCAAGTTTTGCATGACCTAAGACAATTTTCCATATATGACATAATGTTATAGCCATAAAAGTGAAATTTTCGTACGTGGTCCTAATTCGATGGTTAGGAACTGTCCATTCGAAAAGACATTGTGTAAAATGCCCATAACAAGTTTCGGTCAATCTATAAAATGTTCGGTCATTATGCAGAGAGCTTAGAGGGTGGTGGTTAGGTTAGGTTAGGTTTCAAGGGCCAGTGCGTGTAATGTTGGAAGATCTGGAAAGCTACGTCCATGTAGAACATAACAATTAAAGAACTCGTTTCGGGTTGAACCAGAGAGATGTTGGGTTAGATTAACCTCACCTAACCTAATCTAAGCCATTTGCAAAATACCTACCCATTATGTACATTGCCCAAAAAATTGGGCATTCTACATAATGCTCGGTACAAAATGGCCACGTTAAACACGTTAACCGTAACATGTACACATCAATCCGTAACTTTATTCGAATACGGATGACGTGTATATTCGTTGTGTGAAAACAAAAGTTACCCAAAATGAGCTAAAAAGATCGTTGTCGATAATAGCATATTATTATACAGTACAATAATGTTAATACAAGAAGTTAAAAATAAAAATGGGAAGACTATTTGAATGTATACATATAAATTATACAAACTCCAAATGTGAAACGTCAAATGCAATTTCATGACAGAAAAGTATCACCAAATACTACTCATGGCATATGAATTTAAAGCTTAAAGTAGGCTAGAAATTACTGTATAAACGCCCCATTAATATTCTTGGCATTAACAAAACTACAAAGCATAATGAGAAGAATATTAAGTTGTTACACATCAAATATAAAGAATTATAGAGTGAAGAGTACAATACAATTTCATGACAGAAAAGTATCACCAAATACTACTTATGGCATATGAATTTACAGCTTAAAGTATGCTAGAAATTATTGTGTAAATGCCCCATTAATATTCTTGGCATTAACAAAACTACAAAGCATAATGAGAAGAATATTAAGTTGTTACACATCAAATATAAAGACTGGAATAGTGAAGATATTAATGCAATTTCATAACAGAAAAGTATTACCAACTAGCACTTGTGGCATATCAATTTAAAGTTTAAAGATGGAAAAATGACTACATAAATTTCCCGTTAATGTCTTTAATAAAAAATAGCAGCTTTTTAATGAAAGCAACGAATAGAGTTACAGCCATAATTATGTCAACTTCCAATTATAACAACTCTAAAATTATTTGATAACATAAAAGTATTTCGAAATACCATATCTGACGTGTGAATTTGGAGATTCGAAGTGGCAGAAAACTACAATTTTATTGATATATTTTTATTATTAATATACTGAACTTTTAATAATATAAATGCCAAATAATTGGCCGACTATGAATCAAGCACCGAAATTTGTAAAAATTTGCACATAGATATTTTACGAATGTCAATCAAAATATTTTACAAACACTTTCATTAATTCAGCAGAATATTGAAAGGTTGCAGTTAATTAATACAGGGTACAATATTAATACAATAATTTTAGGTGAGTAAATATGAATCTCCAAAACGAACCATTGAAATTCGTTGTACATCAATATGATATCTGTACACATCAATTTTGACAGACTGTCGATAAAATGTAAACTTTTGTTCACAGCAGTACAACATTTTCAGAGCCTTGAAGTTATTGTATGGATTTCAGCTAATTAAGGAAAACCAAGAGCAATCAGACAACAGTTAGTGCCACGTCAGGTGGGATCACTCCTATCGTAATCACAATAGTCTCTTGACTGAATTGCGATTGGCATTATATTGCGAATCTACCTCATTGTATCGCGATCCTGCCGTAATTGAACCATTCAATTGATGTAAATCACTTGATACGATATTGGCTACCATCTGATCCTTAAATTCACTTCTATGATTTCCAAACATGTTAATTGAATCAACTAATCAATCAATCATCCAACGTACTTCTCTGTCTCGAAACATATTCATAAATGCGAAAGTTAAGGGTTTGAAACTTTGAGACCTGATTTTATTTATTTTGTTAAATAAGATATAGGTGAACAGTAAATACTTATAACTTATAATACTTGTATTTCACATGAATATTGAAAGATACAATTCGTTGCATAAATATACCATAAAACAACTTGTAACACCCATTAAAAATATGACATTAAAAAATCATTTCATGAAAAATATGAAAAGTGAGCGATACATGGAAATGAGCAATCCAAAACGTCGTAAGAGTAACGTGAATATAATTTTTTATCGATCCTCAGTCTACGCCGTTGTAAACGTAATTTTATAGGATCCATATAAACGCAAATGTTTACTCTGCTTCATGGTGTAAAGGAGCTCGCTCAACCGTGCGATAAATCCAGCGGCTATGCAAATATTTGACCGTGCAGAATTCAAACACGCACATTTCATTTCCGCGAGAAAGGATGATCGTTCAATTTGGAATCGACGATTTACGATTGTTCAGAAAATATCTGGAGAATGACACTTCCACCGATAAGTCACAACTGCAGGACAAAGTTTCGTGAAAAAAGGAAAGAACATATTCTACGTTTTACCATCGGATTTAGCACCGGTTGTGCATTTTAGGAATAAAGAGCTGATGTGTCGGCTTCGTATTTCGAAACATGATATGTTTGACGCGATTAGTACCTTCATCGAATCGAAGTTGATTGAATGAACAAAAGCAAGTGTTCCAGACATTGGCAAACAATTTCTCATTACGTTGAATATTACAGAAATGAGGCAAGTTTACCAAGTTTATGCTGAAGCAAAGCAATTTCACAGCACCCATAGGAGGAATAGTTGATACCATGGCTGGGAGGACGACACTGTTAACACGACGTTAAAATTTATTGCCGCCTAGGCGGAGATTGATCAAGGGAATCATTCCATGGATTAATGCAGGCTATGATAGCTAACAGTGGTACAATAATCTGAAATATATTCTGGGGCCATGTATCAAATTCTAAGGAGAATATTATCTTACATCTTAATATTAGGTATAATAAGACATATTAAAATAATTTTATGAACAGAATATCATGTGAGCCGTTTAGTTTGAAAGTGGTCTATTGTAAGATTATCTATTAAGAAAATAAAGCTAGTGGTACAACAATCTGACATTTAAAATTTGACATTAAGATTGACATTATATGATTTTAATTTAACAGGCTTAGGTTACTTAAAATCAACGGTTTATACAGTTTTGTGGATTGTTGACTTTTTGGATAAACGGATTGATCGATTTTCGATTGAAAACTAGCTCAATTTCTATCAGGAAAATATTCAAACCTTCAAATAAAAAGTTATACCAATTATCCAGTAAAAAAGTTTGACTATTTCCGAGAGTCATATAAAATATCACAAACTAGTAAAGGAGACAGATTGTATACGAAAAATGGAAGAATTTCGTGAAAGTTTTCATTTAAAAACAAGGATAACTGGCAATAGGAAAATTTCGAATATTATAGAAAAATTTACAATCCAAAATTATAATAATTTCCTATAAAAAGACACTTTAAATTTCCAATTGAAAATTTTCTAATAGAGATACAGGAAAATTTTCATAAAATACAAAAATTAAAAAGATAACAAAATACAACATTTTTTTTATAAAAGTGTAACAAAAATCAAAAGTTAGAAAATTAAACTGTATTCAATAGCAAAATCTTTCAAATTTACAAAATATGAAAATGTCTTAGACGAGGTATAATTTTCGAATAAAATCTAGAACAATTATTTACAGGAAAATATTTCAAATATGTACAAATAAAATAGGAAAATTCCCAATAAAAGGGTAAAGAAACTTTAAATTAGAAGTTGAGATAGCTTCCTCTAAGAAATCGCGTCTTTCAAATACAAACATAAGAAAATTTTTAATGTAGGAAAACTTGATAATTTCTAATAGAGATGTACAAGAAACTTGTCAGATATGAAACCGAAATATTATCAATAAAGAAATATGAAGATTTTTTGTACAAATACAAAACAATCCATAACTGGAAAACAGGAAAATCTGCAATAAAAGTATAGAAAGTCTCAACCTGACAAATTGAATCACTTGCAAAAGAAAACATTGCAAACTTCCAATAGAGAAGTCAGAAAATTGCGAGGAAAAATGTAGAAAAACCAGAAATTGGAAAATACAGTCATTTTCGACAGGAAAATATTTCAGATTTTCGACAGGAAAACAGTGAGGTTTCTAATAAAAGTATCGAAAAATTTTCAGTTGTCTAACAGAATATCTAATAGAGATAGAAAAATTGTTATTTTCAAACCGGCGAAATTTCCAATAAAAATATCGAAAAATTAGAGACGCACACAAAGGAGAGTAGTAAAAAATGTCCGTACTAATTTAACGAACAGCTACTCGTTTGATAAAACCGTAGAAACAATTACAAATAATGACTCCTTTAAAAATGCCAACAAACAGGCAAATCGCTTGGTTTCCTCGAAAGCTCCGCTTGTTTTTCGCTGTTTTGTACACGGTCAAACGTGAAAAGCGCGTTTCGAACGAGCACTTGTGCGCGCGAAAGGCCGAAAAATAATTCAGACCGAAGTCTACGTTTTCCCGTATACAAAATGTTGAATGCCCTCCTATGGAAACATTCAACAAAGCATCGGGCCCTCAAAAAAAGAGAGAGGAAAACAGGAAAACACTCAGATGAGGACGACAAACCGACGGTCGAATGTTGCAACGGATTCCAAGCTACGGGACCTCTTTCGACTCTTCCAAAAAATTTCCCAACGACAAATTGTCGTGCTTTCAATCGCTTTTTGCTTTTCATTTTTACATCTTCACCCGTCTAGACTCTCGATAAACGGGAGAGCAAACGTTAAATAATAACCGACAATGTAGAATACTAAGGGATGTCCTGAAGCCAGCCTGAATGATGTTCGCTTCGAGGAACAACGTACAAACACTGTTAAGTCTTAGAATCCATATTACAAGAAGATTAGAACTCAATACAAGTTTCTAGCGATACAATAACGGTTTTTCGTTCCTTCACATTTGTAGTTTCAAATTCTTTAACTGTAGCAACAATAAGATCCAAGGAGTCATATTCTAGCGAGTATTTTTTATTGTTACTCACATATGGTTTTGAACCCTTAACCTTAGCAGCAGTCTTTTGGTTGCAGTTTTCTATTCATGTCGCGGTATTGCTTGGTTTTACTACTTGCTGCTCTTTGAGGAAAATACCCACTTCATACGTCATTTGTATTTCCATCTCCACCCGAATTTTAGCTAAACTTATAGAAAATTAGAAACTGTTTTCCCTCACCAATGTCATAAAAATACGCCCATTCCGAGCTTTTGTAAAACGTAAAACTTCTTCGAAGAGACACTCTCGTGAAGTTCATAGCAAAATAAACTCTAGTCGTTCGAAGTCAAATTCATTGCTTAGATATCGTCTACTAATATTCGCTCGGAAATGTGGGAATTTTTTATTGCACATATTGAGCAATTTTCAGTATACTTCGGTATTATTCAATCTCGGTATTCTACAGTATTAGAATTTTTAGTATGAATTGCAAGATAAACGCGTCAGTGTCAAGATATAAAGGGATTGAATAAATTTTGCGGGACGCACTTCAAACATAGAAGCAGAGCGTTTCCGGAAGCGAACAATCAACACCGGTACAACGTATCAAAATAATTGCGTGCACTTTGCCTTTGGCCGGTGGGAAACGAGATTGACGAAGAGACTGTAATGGTGGCTCTTCATCTTTCGTGGAGGACAAACGGGACGAGGACGTACAGTCAGGCTACGTAACATCGTTGCATGTCGCTCGTGTGTTAGCACAATGTCGTTGCTAAATGTATATATGGAGTGGAGAAGGTTGTCGTAACACTCACGTTTCAGCGGGCACGAGTGGTAGAATAACGTGTGCCTGCAGCCCTTGCATTTTAGATCAGTCGGTGGTGCCCTCCTACCCTTTGCACAGAAAACGTTTATGTCGCGAGAATCACTCCGACGAAACGAAATCTTTAAGACGGTTCTATCGAGATACAGGCGTTACACTTTCGTTGTAAAGTGTAATTTTTATATTGTTTTTAGTATAGTTCGTTTTCATTATTCTAAACTGCCAGTTCACGAACTACATAATTTCAGATTAATTGTACTTTAAAGGGTGAATAACAGTAAATAATATTTTCAGTTAAAAATTAAATTTGATGATGTTAAATAATAATTTTCTGTATTTCTTACTTTTATCGTTCTACACATTATCTATATTTTAAAGGCTGAATAACGGGAAATAAATTAAATTAAATTGAATAGTATTTAAGAAAAGATAAGTAAATTAAATTGTAATGAGTTAAATGATACAAAGTAACAAAAATTAAATAATATTAAACAACGTTGAAATTATGCATTTAATATCAATACAGAGATAATGAAACACCTAAACACAAAATTTAGATCTAAGAATGTATATTCAGATGCAAATGAAAAAACAATTTGATTTTTTAAAAATCAAAAAGAAGCATGAAATTTTATTTTGTATCATAAGTAGCTTGGTGTTATCTAGTAATAGTTGAACACCTTTGCGATTATCGAATGCAGTTTGCATTTCGCGAAGAGCATTGCCGCTGCTTTGAATACAGAGCTGTTATTATCGTTTGGCCAGTCGATAAAAGTTGAAAACGAGCAATTTCAGCGTAGGAAAACTCCCTTATCCGCCTTAATTTCAAGTTTATACGCGGTGCTACGTATGCGCGGTAACAACACCGTTGGGAACAAACATTTTAATACGCTTTTCAAACAGGACATCAGATTCTCTACTTTTTCCTGCGTTCTCGAAACGAAAAACAAATTATTGCTACGGAGCTAATTAGAAAATTACAAATGTTGGTCAACTGATGGTACGAATAATATTAAAATATGAAAATTGGAGAACTACAAATAGCAAAACGTTTGGAATTGACAAGTGAAAATCAGAAAATTTCTAGCAGGGAAATATTTCGAACTTTTAATAGGCGGATTTATTTTTTTTGTAAAAAGATATTCCTTTCCTTTTAAATATATTTGAAATATTTTGTTACTTTTTTGTCAAGAATTTTCCTGATTTTCTATGACAAATTTTCTGATGCCTCCATAAAAAATGTTCCCATTATAAACAAAATTTATTCAAAAAATTTCAACTTATGCATTTCACTTATGCTAGAAATATCTTCTTGCTTTATTATTTAAAAAAAAAGGTTATTGTGTTGTTAAGAATTTTCTTAATTTTCTGTGACAAATTGTTAACAGAAAAATTAAAGAATTTGAAATGGAGAATTAGGGAAATTCTTAGTAAAGATCATAACAAAATATTTTTGCTGAAACAATAATGAAATCAGAAAATTTGTAATACAGATATTTCTAAAGTTCCATTAACAAAACTAAAAAATTTCGATGAAGAAAATATAATAAACTTACAATGGAAAAGTAGAAGACGTCTTAATGAAATGATGGAAAATTTAGAAGAAGAAAATAGAAAAATATCCAACAGGAATAAAAAAGAATCAAAGATTCGACAAACTTTCAACATAAAAATGTTTCAAAACTTTAAATAGCTAAATATGAAGAACTTCCAATACGAAAATGAAATAGAAAGTGTAGGAAGGCCTGGGATATTTAATGAACAAAAGTTATGTTGAAGAAAAAGACCTTTATTTGCCTCCAGTTCTTACGAGACTGACTATCGTCGAACGAAAAACGTTGAAAACCGTCAAAAAACAAAACGCCTCTAGCCTCATCGGCGCCCAACAATGTCCCTTCTTCCTCCCCGCGCCTACACCCGCCAGGGCCCATGGGACGGCCAACGGCACGGCACGGTGTAACCGCTTACAAACTCGGCCATACCTGACAGCTGAGTCCGACCTCGGACTCGTTCTGTGAAACATACAAAATACTTATACAACGACGATTTATAATTACCTTAATGTAGACGGAAAGTTAACTTCTAAACGGGGTTTTTAAATTTAATCTTTATACATATTTCTCTACAGAGAGTTACGGCGAGTGCCACGGTCGCATATTAGCAGAGGACCAGGTACCCTGGTAAGGCCTCTGCGTATTTTGAAATCCCGAAATATCGGCTACGACATACCGATCATTTCGTAGTTTTTTCACGACTTCGTAGGGCCCTTTGAACTGGGGAATTAGTTTTTGGGAAATCCCTGGCGTACTTTCAAAATTTTTTAACATGATATATTCCCCAACCTGGTACTCGTAAGGTTGTTTATGCCTCCTATCATAATATGCTTTATTATAATCTTGTTGACGCAAGTTTTTGATCTCAGCTTTATTTCTAATGGTTTCTAAATTTATCGGATCGCAGTTAACTTCCTCTCGGAGATATTGACTTAACGCATCTGGAACCTTACCCCTTTGGTCAATTCCAAACAGTAACTTACAGGGGGTTTCACCAGTGGCCTTATTAATGGTATTATTAAGAGCGTATTCTGCGTCTTCTAATACCTCGTACCATCGTTTACCCGGGCAATTCTCGGTGGTTTTCGCAAGTATCGGCCCTAAAACCCTATTCACCCGCTCCACCTGCCCGTTTGCCTGCGGAGACGCTGAGGCAACCTTTACATGATTAATGTTATTCGTTGCAAGGAAATCGTCAAAGTCTTTCGAAGTACAGGCACTACCCCTATCCGAAACAACTATCCGGGGCTTACTATAATACGCGAAATACGATTTTAAACACGCGATCGCCTCTTTCGCCGCAGTTGTTTTTGTTGCATATAATTTCGCGTGCTTCGTAAATGCGTCTATAATTAAAAATACATATTTCTTAATATTTACAGTCTTATCTATAGGTCCAAAATGGTCAATATGTATCACGGCGAATGGAACATTCCCTTTGGGTATATTATGTAGGGATCCTTCAGTTTTACCGGATGTAGGCGAGTATGCTATGCATTTTAAGCAATTTTTCCTGTGTTCGTCAACTTTCCTTTTTAAATTTGGGAACCAATAATTTTTCATTATTGTGCTGCAGGTTTTTTCTGTCCCAAAGTGCCCCATTTCGTCGTGATACCGGTAAATAACATTCTTTTCCATGCTCGACGGTACATAAAACAATAGTTCGTTGCCGTGTTTTCTGTAAACAAGGCCGTTTCGCATCTCAAAGAATTTATCTTCTCTTGACTCTAGTTTCTCTCGTATTTCAGAAATTACCGGGTCTCTATTTTGCATCAGTGCTAGATCAAATTCGAACGGATTTCCTTCCACTACAAGGATATTTTGGGACCTACTTAATGCGTCCGCGTGTGCCATTCGCGTGCCCTGTCTATGCTCGATCTCGTAATCAAAACTTTGGAGTTCTAACGCCCAGCGCGCAATACGTGGATTCACCTCTTTTTTAATTAATGTCATACGGAGCGAATTACAATCCGTTAAAATTTTGAATTTAATGCCATGTAAATAAACCCGGAAACGTCTCAATGCATATACTATGGCTAATACCTCTAATTCAAAGCTATGATATTTACTTTCAACTTCAGTAGTACGTTTTGAAAAATAGAATACCGGATGGAACTTCAGGTCACTTTTCCGTTGTAAAAGAATGGCTCCAAATCCTCTCGAACTGGCATCACAATGAAGCTCAGTCTCATCTTTCGGGCTATACATCGCAAGTACGGGGGCTTCTACTAATTTTGTTTTTAGAGTACGGAACGCTTTCAATTCCTCTTCTCCAAATTTAAATTTCGCATCTTTTTTCAATAGGCTATACAAAGGTTGAGCAATGGAAGCAAATCCCTCGATAAATTTTCTAAAATACGAGCACAGTCCTAAAAAGCTTCGAATATCACGCACATTTTGTGGTACAGGGAATTTCTCAACGGCCTGTATACTATCTCTTGGTGGGCTTATCCCTTCTTCATCTATGCAATATCCTAAATATTCTATATTTGTATACAAAAATTTACACTTGTCTAACCTTAATTCCATCTTATTTTGTACTAACAACATGAAAACACGACGCAAAACTTGCAAGTGATGTTCCAACGTTCGCGTAGCTATCAATACATCATCCAAATACACGACAACATCTCCCGATTTTATGAGCTCCGAGAGAATATTGTTAATAAATCTTTGGAAACGGGACGGTGCAACCTTGAGGCCGAAGGGCATCCTCAAATATTCAAACTGGCCCAGGGGCGTAACAAAGGATGTATATTTAATGGATTCTTCCGCTACGCGAATATGATGGAATGCATCCTTCATATCAAGTAAACTAAAATACTTTTTCCCACTTAAAATATTCAAATGATCCTCAATTAGGGGTAGAGGGTAATTATCGCGAGCAAGGACCTTATTTAGCGTTCGATAATCTATGCACATACGAAGTTCTCCATTTTTTTTCTTAACCAGTACAATTGGTGACGCGTATTCGGATTCGCTGGGTCTAATAATTCCTTTCGCTAGAAGATTATCTAATATATTCTGTAACTGTTCTTTTTCAGAGTAAGAAATTCGACGCGGTGTCGTATGAAAAGGTCGGTGACTATTTAAAGTTAATTTTAGTTCGGCGTCTACCTGCGGTAATAAGGGACGCGGCGGTTGCAAATATTGTTCCGTAAATATTTTTTTAAATTCCGCGCATTCATTGTGAGGTATTCGAGAGTCGACATTTAATGAATCTACTACGTTTTCAGCAGAGGGATCAGTAAGAACATTTAAAATTTCGAGAACCTCAGTGTCTTCATTTTTAAGTGGTGTTAACGTCAGTTCAAATGTTTTAAGAGCGTCACGGCCTAATACTACAGACGCGGACATTGTTTGATCCGGCACAACTAATAATAATATATTTCTACGGATGTTATTAACCCAAACTGTAGCACGTATCACGCCGTTGGGATTTAACGGTGATTTATTTATTCCTACGAACCGATTTCGTACATTGTCGGGGATTTCGCTGATATCGCACGGAACAAACATTTCCTGAATGAAACTCACCGGACTTCCCGTATCGAACAGAGTACGCAGACTTACTTTTATATCGCCCAGTTCATAACTTATGTCACTATGGAACTCGCTGTCTGGCGGTGGAGCCGTCTGAACACAGGTGACCTGCGGCTTCTCCCTCTTGGGACAGGAGTGCAGTAAATGACCCATCTCTCCGCAGTGGAAACAGGAACCTTTTTCCCTTTTAGGTAGACGGCATTCCTGAGATCGATGACCCATTCTGTTACAGTTGTAACAGCGTATCGGGGGTCCTGCTGGTTCCGCTGCCCCTTTCGCTGTAGACAGTTCCGTCATCCTCGGTCGACCCGTTGATGTTCCCGGCGTCTGTTGAATCCTGGAGACTGGGCTCAGCCTAATTTTGCTGAATGCTTGTAATAACGCCGGTGTCGTGGCAAAATTACATAGCCGTGCCTGGTTACGTAGATTGAGGTCAGGGATTCCGTCAATTATGGAATCCACTAACTCTTCATCTGCAACTGGCACCCTGTTTGCCAAAATGATCTTGTCATGAAAATATTCATTGAAATTTTCGCTTGTTGTCCATCTTCTTAACTCGAATTTCCGGCGGGCATCTAGTCTACTCTCCCGATGATCAAACATCGTCCCCATATGATCCAATAACTCAGATGTGCTGATTTCCAAATATTCCGTCCTGGACTGAAACCAACACAAAGCTTTTCCCCTTAATTTCGAGCCAATGAGGATCCTGGACGCACTATCGTTCAAGTTATAATTTGACACCAGCAGATTTAATTGTTTTCTCCAAATCTGAAAGGATTGCTGCGTGCCGCTGAATTCTGGCAACAATTCGCCAATAGCTTTGATGTCCGGATTTGCTCCTCTCTCAGATACTTGGCTCGGACCAGGAGAATGTCGTAGAGAGTCGTTTTCTCGCTGCAACAATTGTAGCTCACGCCGCATCAGCTCTCGTTCCCGTCGCATGAGATCCATCTCCATGTGCAGGAACCGATCAGGAGCGGTGTTTGCTGATACACCCTGCCCCGACGCTGCACCCGCATGAAGGCCGCTCGCTTCCGGCAAAACATCGCTTTCTCCTGCGGGTATGTCAGCTTCCTCAGGAGCTAGATTTTTGCCCCTCCTTGGCCGTAACACCATAGTGTCTTCCCACGACCGATTTGGAAAATTCTCATCGAGCCGTTGTATCAAATCGGCTTTATTGCCCGCCGTAGGCAGTCCATGTTGGCGCAACATTTCCTTCAATTCACTTAACAAAAACTCGCGTTGGTTTTTTTCCGTTAACTGAGACATCGTGAGTTAAGTACTTAAAAAAAAAATAAATGTCACTTAAAATAAAATCGTCAAAGTCACACAGAAAATAAATGCACAGAGTGTCACAAAGAATATTACAAATAAAGGCACACAGAATGTTATGAATAAAGTCACACAGAATATTATAAATAATGTCACACAGAATAATACGCAGTTCACACAGAATGTTTATTAATAATGTCACACAGAAATTCGCGAAGAGAGTCACGCAGAACACGAACGATAATCGCACAATTTCCACGAGCTATTCGGATCTTTATCCCACTTCTGAAATTGTAGGAAGGCCTGGGATATTTAATGAACAAAAGTTATGTTGAAGAAAAAGACCTTTATTTGCCTCCAGTTCTTACGAGACTGACTATCGTCGAACGAAAAACGTTGAAAACCGTCAAAAAACAAAACGCCTCTAGCCTCATCGGCGCCCAACAATGTCCCTTCTTCCTCCCCGCGCCTACACCCGCCAGGGCCCATGGGACGGCCAACGGCACGGCACGGTGTAACCGCTTACAAAAGGGATACGAAAGCTTCCAATAAGAAAATAGCGGATTTTCCAACAGAAAGTAGCAAAATATTTGTAACAGATCAATTGGAAAATTAGAAAATTTCGAAGAGGAAATTGATTTGAAAAATCCAATACAGAAACGAGAAAATTTTCAGTATGAAAATATACAATACTATATTTTCAACGAATAAATAATAAAACTTCCATCAGAATAATTGGAAAATGGAATAAAAATAGGTGCTAAATTTTTTATGAAAAAAGAGGAAAATTTCTAACAACAAGCTGGAAAATCTGTAATAGAGAAGCAGGAAAATTTGTAGCAGGGAAACTTTTAATAGGAAATTTTTTTCTAAAATTTCAATAAAAAAATAGAATAGTTTCTAACAGCAATATATAGCATAAAAAAATTAGATAAGAAAAATTGGAAAATGATTTATAGGGAAATTGAGAAATTTCAGGGAAACGGAAATTTTAAAAGGAATAGTACAAAAATTCTTATATCTTATAGAAAAATAGGAAAATATCCATTAAGAAAGAAGGAAAATTTTCGACAGAAAAATAGCGAAATACTTGTCTTAAGAAAAATGGGATAATTATAAAGTCTCTAAGAAGATGATTCCAAAATTTCAATGGGAAAATAGAAAAATTTTCTACAAGAAATTATTCTAAATTTTCAGTAGAAAACTGACATATTCTCCACTAGAAAAACAGAGGAGTAGAAAAACTCTAAGATAAGTACAAAAAAATTGCGAATTGGAAAATTTGCAATACATAAAGAAGAAAATAAAGTTTCTAATGGAGTCATACAATAATTAGGTAACTTCCAATAAAAAAGTAGATAAACAGAAAATTACTGTATTGAAGTTATCAAAAAACTCTAACAAGGAAATAAAAATATTTGCAATCGAAAATTTTTGACGGTAAAATAGGAAAATTACTAATTGAAAAATTCTTAACAGTGAAATAGGAAAATTACAAATATAAACATTTTAAAATGAGAAAATTGGGAAGGAGAGAAAATGCTAAGAGAAAAATATAAATGTCTCCGAGAAAAGAGAATTTCGAATTTTAAATAATTAAATATTTTAAACTGTCAACAGAAATACAGAAATATTGCTAATGACAGTGCCATTAACGTACCAGTAGTTACATAATAGCCTCAATTTTCTTAATTAAACGAAATCTGTGTCGCCTGTCGCTCGCCTTCCAAAACATTCACCCTATTGAAGAGTATTTGTTAAAGAAACAAACTTTTCCAAGTCTCGCGAGCACTTTAATGCAACCTAATATTCGAAAGTACAGGGTACACAGGCTGTCACTGTTCTTCTTACTTAATGTTAAACTACTTATGCAACTTCTTGCTGTCTACTTCCGCGAAATATCTAAAACTTTGCCGGAAACTTGTCTTTGCCCCATTACAAATTGTGAAACACCTTCTTGTGTACGTTCTAATTAATTATTTATACAAAATTCTACTTTACACGAAGATTCTAACGTGTTCCGAGTATACCGACGTGCACCGCGAGCTGAGAAATAAATAAATTATTCTCGCAAGGTAGCATTACACGCTTCCTCTCTTTTTTTTTTTTTTTAAAGAGAAGGCGTCGCGCGAGCAACATTTGCAGACTTTGATCAAATTTTTATGACACGGTACTCGAAAATGTTTACTCCTTTTTCATCGACATAGCTTTCCAGGTATTTCATCAAAATATGTTTTTCAACTTCAACTTTAAGGGCTGTTATCACCCCTTCGCTGTGCACGTTTATCGATTCAAATATTACACGTCGAATATTTCCCCAGGTATTTATATCGCGGCAGAGTTTCATCAAACTATCCTACCTTTTCGACAATGTCCTCTTTCAAGATTTTTCACGAATATTTCGTAATATCTCACTTTGAACCTTGGCGAAATGCAAATTAGTCCTTAACCCGTGTGGAAAGTCCGTTAAATTGTGGATAATTATTAAGCCGGAAGAGCCATTTTCTTCGAATTAAGCCACGCAACTCGAATGAAGACCCGCGAGACGAGCGAAAATTGTGCCCTCGCGTAAGGGTTGCCAGTTAATTTAATCACCGCGATCAAATAATTCAAATGCACGCGTTTCACCGCAGCGCTCCCAGAATTGGACGTCTAAGGACATGGATTAATTAGATCATGTGTCACGTTAAACGTTGTTGCCTTTTCCGAGCGTAATGTGCAGACGTGCGACGCGCCAACAGGGCGGACGCAATGGGCGACAGATGGAGCAGGAATTTCCGTCACTGTTGAATCGTAAATTCATCTAAACGATTAAATTAATGACGCATAAAGTAACGAGTTTGGGAAGAATGGAAATAGTTTTACCGTTAAACGAAGAAACGTATACCGTCCAAATTTCAGTTTCGTTCCTCTTTTTTTTCATTTATTTTTCGCCGATGCGTCATCTGGCGAATTTGGTAACATATCACTTTTGAACGTAAATATAAGTTTTAATTTAACGTGTGCTGTGTGCAGTGTAGCATGGTTATAAAATGTGCATTACTGCTTTATTGGAGATTTTCAAATTGAAAATAGTGCTTTTTAATAATTGGACATTTTTGTATGAAGCTAATTTGGAATGTTTCTCTCTATTGGAAAGTGCCTAATTTTTGTATGAAACTTTCATAATTATTTTGAGAATTTCCTTATCTTGTTAATGAAAATTATTCAGTTTTAATTGAAATTTTTGTTAGTAGAAATTTCTCTTGTTTACAATTGGAAAATTTCAATATCGCAAATGTGGAATATCATTTCAGTAGAAATTTAGTATACTTTATACCATAAGAAGTTCTGCGATATTAAGTCTTCTCTATTTCCATGTTTTTCAATTTTTTGATTTATAAATTTCAAATAACTTCCCACTATTATCCAACAAAAACCCATCGATAGATACGCAAATGGAAATGAATATTTTCCTTTATACAAGTTAATGGTTCGGAACATGTTTCTTTGATCAAAGGCAATCTTGGATCAAGGGGTACAAGTGCTTCAGATCTGGTCTCAAGCAGAATCGTTGGATATTTCACAATAGGGTACAAATTAGGCCAGTCACGTTGCGTCCGGGGGGGGCTGCTTCGAAATTCCATTTAACTTAATGCATTTGAAAGTTTTGATTGGCCACTTCAAAGCGACCGACGCCATGGGAATTAATACTCTTCCGTGGAATTTCATCATTAGCGACGGATTTCGCGGTGTAATTTTAATGCACAGCCAACCGACGAATAAACGGAAATTCGAAACTTTCCCTAGTCATCCGAGGCTTCCGGGAAAAATTCTCGATACCAACATTGCAACATTACGATCGTCAAATGACATAATTACGAAACATGAAGCTGATAGTCCAAATTATTGAACGTAAAGTAATATACTTAGTAAACGAGAAACACATAGTATAATATGTAGTGAACAAGAAACAAAGTAACATAATTAGTAAACAAGGAATGCACAGCAAAATATTCAGTACATAAGAAATACAAAATAAAACTCTTTAGGTAAATTAACTTCAACTACGTGTCATACATGTGACGCACACTGTAGTTGGAATGTGATAAACCAGACTTGAATTTCCACTGCAATTGAATTTTGGGTTCAATTCTAATTATATGCTGTATCGTCAAGGATTGCTGAACGCAAAATGTGCCTAACATTTTAATATTTTTGTCTTAAAGTTGTAGCAATTAGTACAGAAGTATCATAACCTACAAACTATATTTATTGAAATTAACTATGGGAACTTATAATGATATGTAAGAACGCTCTAACAATTGGTTTAATATGAGTGGTTTATGAATATTAACAAGAAAGTTGAAATGATAGAAATTTACTTGAGTGATCTGAATTAGCATTTCAGTTTAACTCCTTTACCTATAATTTTCTAGACAGTTGCGTCATTCACAGCTAGCTAATTATTGCTACAACGTTAAAGCAACTGAAGGAAGTTGAAATGTTAAGCACGTTTTGCCTTCTGCAATCCCTGGTTATGCAGTCTATAATTAGAATTGAACCAAAATTCAATTTCAGTGAAAATACGAGACTGGTTTATCACATTCGAACTGTAGTGTGCGTCACGAGTGTGACACCATACTGTACGGCAAGAGGTTAACCACCGCATGTGATTCCTGTTATGGCTCAGTGCATATATACGAAACAAAGCAGATCACATACAGTTATGACAAATAAATTTAAGACAAACAAATTATAAGTAAATTGAAATACCTTTTGAATTATCTGCACCATAACAGACCCGTTATTTTATATCATTTTTAATTGGACCTTTCAGATACTGTTTATTTTTCATTATTACAATTAGAAATATAAAAGTTTATTTCCCTCGGAATAATATTATACAGTTTCATTCTCATCTTTTATTATTCTTTTGTTTGCCTCGCAGAAACTAGTACAAATATACTGCCCTACTCACCGATTCGGTAACAATAATTGAATTACATTTATACCAGAACGAAAAACGCTTCGAAAAGCAAACAATCGTAAAAAAAGTCCATTATTCAATATCCCAGACCCGGAAGATAAAGATTCAGCGAACTATGAAACCAATATTCGCGATTACGAACGGACGATGGTAGAATCAGCAAGGATATCTGCAAGTTAATTAATCGTTCGAAAAAAAAGCTCCGTTCCTTTCCCCGTTATTCAATCCGTTTCTTTTTCAACTGTCGATCGATAGCCAATATTACTTTTGGATGGATTTCGTCGTTTCCCGAAGGTTCGTAACTATTGCCGGGAACGAGCGTCCAAACAAAAAGCAAGTCGAAAAGAGCCCGGGACACAATCGCTTTTTCCAGAGAGGGAAGGAAAACTGGTGACGAGGTGAAAAGGGATAAGAAACGATGTGACGAATTGGCCCAAGGTGGGAAGAGGCCAGGAAACCTTTACCTTCGCTAGAAATCAATTCCTTCGGAGACAATAAAATACCTATAAACCCAAAAGCCGGATGATATCGACACGAAGTGATTTAAGGATCCAGTTAAAGTAACGAGCATTACCGAATCCAATGACTGTTCGTTAAAACTCACAAATTAATTTTAACCCTCGAATTATCGTCCATTTTGCAATTCGTAAGCGTTAGGGGTTTGAATTATGAGGCTCTAAACTTTGGTGGTATAAAATATCGAGTTTTTTTTGGATTTGCAGTTTCTAGTTTTTAAGATATAAAGTATCAAGTTTTGTAGATTTTGAAGTTTTTTATTTTCAAGGTATGAATTACCATGTTTTCAGATTTTGTTGCATATAATTTTAGCGATATAAATTGTCAGGATTTTAGATATGAAGTTTTTAATTTTTAATGTATGATCTATCAAGTTTTTCAGATATTGTAGCATTTAATTTTCACAGATTTTTAAGTTTTTATCTTTGTAGACACGAACTATCTAGTTTTTCAGAATTTGATGTTTTTAATTTTGAAGATAAAAAATTAAATTTATTTAAATTTTGAAGTGTTATAAAAAATGTTTCTAAGTTTTCGTTCGTTATGAAGTTTTAAAAAGTTTTTAAAGCGAAATTGCAAAATCCGACTCTATTTGATTTTTAAATAAAGTCTAAAGAATATCTCTAAAACAAAGTATGACAACATATTGCTTTTTAACATTAAAATCTTGGAATTACTATATCGCATTTTTGTACATTTTTGAAAACTACACATGTACTGACTTATTGACATGATCAATAAGATCATGTGATAAACAAGGACCGCTGAAGCGTACTAACTTTCCGCCAGAGGTCCCAAAAATCCCCCGAAAAAATACTTGGAGTATTCAGTCACCAGATTTGACCCCTGACCTCTTAGGTACGGCTGAACTTTACGCGGCGCTGCTTCTCCGTACGGCAGAGTTCGACGCGAATCACGCGTAAACAGTTCAATAATGTGTGAGAATGCTGTCCTCTACACGAGTACATTGGAATGAAGTTTTTGATGATTAAATTATAATTTTTCCCAAAGATATGATATGCTTTAATTTTGATAATTTACTTGTTTAGAAAATTCACAAAATATGTAATTTCTAAATGTTTCCAATATCGTGTATTAGTGTAGAGGTGTCGATGGTGAATAAACTACTTGGCGTTACCTTTTATTTAGATGTAATGTACTTTTGTGGGATTTGTTTATAAAACGTGGTGAAGGCAAAAAGATGCGAATCAAAACATATGAAAACGATCGTTCAATTGAAACGGTGAGCGTGTGAGCCAGTAGAGTGAGCCACTATGGCGCTATGTAATCTACGATGACATTCGCGAAAGCCACTATAGTGGACCGTTGTGCCTAAAAGGTTAATGAACACCATCAATGGATGGTTACTGAACACTACAATAATCTTTGTTACGACCGCCAACCCCTACTTTAACCACGACAAGCATTGTCCATTTCCAGAAAAGCATAATAAATAATCAAAGACTCGAACTATGTTAAATGCTCACTTTAACATTTAATAAAATATTTACTAATTTTGTTAAATATTCTCCGCCACCTAATTAGAAGTGCACCACGTTTCTTCAAACCTTGTCCTTTTAAACTGCCATACATATTGAAACACTCACCTAAATTAACTAAACTAATTAAAGAAAAAAAGTTATATCAAATACTAATAACAGTGGGCAGCGTTCAATATTTAGTTCCTTTGTTTTATTTAATTGAGAATAATTCCCGTCAGAGCAAACATAAAATATTTGCCGAACTGAGACGAAAGTAACGAATGTATTCCACATAGTTGGCACGTGGTATCGTCAGAGAGGCGAAAATCCGTGAAGGGCACCTGACCATGGTTTCCCAAGCTTTTCCATTGCTTTATTCGAAGCAACAGAACGTCAGAAAACATCCCGCGTGTCCTTTTCATCTCGATGCAACATAGGCTGCAGAAAGACGCAAGAGTGCATCATTCAGCTCTCTCGATTTTCTCGAATCCTCTTCACCCTCCCGTTCCCTTTTATCTTACTTTTCAGCCTCGTCTTCGTGACTCACGAGCCATCTCCTACCTCTTCCATTCGCACCCGAGGGAAACGCGAAGCTGCCACGGGGGAAGAAAACGCGACGAAAAAAAGATGACTGAAGCTGTTCGAATCGACTGTGACGCATGCATCTTCTTGTTTTCTGGGCTACGAAGTGATACGTGATAACGTGAACCGTCGGCTTCATCGATTTTATTCCGTAGATTGGGAAAAACACTAGGGTGATTCAAAACAAATTTTCTCTTCCTCGCACCCTCGAAAAGTTTAGCATATTGCGGATAAAGAATCCTCTCAAAGTTTCAGCTGAAATATTTAAATTTAAGAGGTCGCCCAAAGCAAGTTTCTATCGGTATATTGATGTTCTATTGTATCGACTTTTCACTATAATTTAAGTGATGACACATGTTACGGAAAAATTGCAGAAAATTAGATTTAAGTCTCACAGCAATGTCAATCGTTTGATTTAATCAAATTTACATAGATGAGAAATCAATTAATAATCACTAAGGTTAATTAAAAATGGTTGAAAACAGTGATGATTGAATTTGATGATTGTTCAAAGTTTTGATGTTACTTGCTGTCACACAATAATTATTCATCGTCTACAAATTGTAACTCTGTAACTTTGTAACATTGTAATTTTGAATTTTTGGATGAACTTTCAAACATTAAACTTTGGGTTATTAAGCATAGAAATATTGGACATTAGAGTCCTGAATTCTGAGACCTGAAACTGGAGAATGTTAAGTTTTGAAGCTTTAAACTTTGGGAGCTTTGAGCATAGAGTTTCAACTTAGCAAGTATTGAATTTTGGGGATTTGAACTTTGTGACCTCTGAATTTTAAGAGTTTGGAATACGGAAATTTTTAACTTTGAGATCTTTGAGCTTTAAGAGGATTAAATTTGAGGTATTTTAAACTTTAAGACTATGAATTTTAGGCGCATTGAACATTGAGGAGCTTGAGCTTTGAAAATTTCGTATCCTGTGAATTTACGAATTGGAGCTTTTAAATTTCTAGGAGTTATTAAACTTTAGAAGCTTTGACCTTTGTAAATTTCGAATGTTTAGGGTTTGATTTTTCAGACCTTTGAATTACAGAAATTTTAAACGTTGGTTTTAAACTTTAAGAGCTTTAAAGTTTGATTGGTTTGTAATTTGAAACCTGAATTTTAGGAGCTTTGAAATATAACTACTTTGAACTGTATAGATTTTCAAATACTGAACTACAGAACTCTGAATTTTGAAACTGCGTGATTTAAAACTTTGGAATACGAATCGTTAAGTTAAAAAATTTTTTACTATTTCTATTTACTTTCTAAAATAACTGTAGCAATAATTCTCATATATGTTTATGTTCACTTACCAGCTTGAGCCACGCGTTCGTCGTCAATATTTGATTCTTCTCATCCTAAAACAACAAAAAACAACAATTTACTATCACTGTTATAACTGAATTTTTTTCATAATATTAAACACTTTTTTTTATGAAATATGCTGTCATACTATTAATTTTTAACTGTAACACTTTTGTATTCTGTAGTAATTATGCTTTATTACATAATTTTCTAATTCTTGTAATTTCTCAAAGATAAATAAATAACAATTATTATAATACCATATATATTATATAATATTATCTATAATTATTATTTGCATTATTGTCATAGCAGTTATTGAAATTTATTATTACAATTTTTATTTGTTATACCTTCCCAAAATGTTGTAAATTTGCAATACAATATTTCGTTATTATTATCGCTCTTTTATTATGATTACCGTTGTTATTATCATTGTTATGGTTATTTATGATTCTCGCTAAAAAATAGTATACTATTAGTTTCTTATTAACGTTACTTAAATAGTTAAGAAATGTTTTCTTTTTTCAAGAATCAAATAAATCTAGTAAGGAAGGATTAAAATTGCAGCAGTGTTACAATTAGGAAATACTAAAACCATTTGATTAAACGTTAATATAAACCTTAATATAATAAATTTGCAAACATGGCATGTATTGCAATATTGTAACATTGCATAATTGTGTGTACTACACACATTCTGTTTATAACTTTTAACGACTTTTAATAGATTCAAATTGAATTATATCTAACCGTATTAACATACGTACTGAATACTAAACATAGCTTGAACATTATAATAAATAATTAACAAAGTAATAGTAACAACATTTACAGTATAATTCTTTGCAACTTTAATAATGATGCTCTAATATAATCAAATATTTAAATGAGCAAGAAGTAAGTAACTGCTATTTGAAACTTAAATCTTTCAATTTATAATGATGTATTTAACTGTACAGCTAATGGTTTATATTCATTAGTTTGTTGTACTTTCGAACTTAAAGATTAACCATATTTAATTATTAATATCTTTTTAACAATTAGTTAACTACCCCAAAACGAAATGGAAATAACAAGCCTTTTCTCCACTTCCACAAATATTTTCAGACAAACTGTTTGTTTTCAATTTGTTTTTCATACTTGTACGTACATGGTATCTATTTTGTTACGTTTATTTACACTGAGTCATAACATGAATCGCATGCGGTTGTTAACCTCCTGCTCTACAATATGGTGTCACACTCGTGACGTACACTACAGTTCGAATGTGATAAACCAGACTCGTATTTTCACTGAAATTGAATTTTGGTTCAATTCTAATTATAGTCTGCATAACCAGGGATCGCAGAAGGCAAAACGTTCTTAACATTTCAACTTCCTTCAGTTGCCTTAACGTTGTAGCAATAATTACTTAGCTGTGAATGACGCAACTGTCTAGAAAATTATAGGTAAAGGAGTTAAACTGAAATGCTAATTCAGATCACTCAAGTAAATTTCTACCATTTCAACTTTCTTGTTAATATTCATAAACCACTCATATTAAACCAACTGTTAGAGCGTTCTTACATATCATTATAAGTTCCTACAGTTAATTTCAATAAATATAGTTTGTAGGTTATGATACTTCTGTTTTGGACGCGGTTGAGGATGAAAGTAACGTATTACTATGGGGACGAGACGAAACTGTAAAAGCTGTCAAGGGTGATGAATTACACGTATCATAACTATAATTGGGAATAGATAAATAAACCACATACACGATACCAAAGAAATGCTCGAAGCTAGTTATGTGGTCTATTCTTCGTTATTTAAATATACCAGTATTTGTTTCTATCGTTACTTAAAATATAATGTGTCTATTTAAGTATTTCTTTTTATCGTTCCTGATAGTGAAAATCCTATTCCGCGTTAGAAGAAGTATTTTTACTTAATTCTCTACAAAATATTAAATGTATCTTTCGGCACGGTGGGTCAGGAAAGTAACAATGATAGTAACTGCGGAAAAATGTCATAGCTCTAGTAGTCAAACTTATCAGACGCTAAATTTGGGTCAAATAGACCGATAAACAAACTTTTTCATGGCATCATTCTGAATTCTATACGTTGAAATGATGGTTGACAAGTAGGCCAAATGCATAAAATGTTACCCTTGTCTTCCCTGATATTACACACGTGCAATATTATATTTAAGAGCAATGGAAAATATAAAACTAGCCTAAAACAATTAGTTTCGCTTATTAAATTCCATTTCTTTCTACATACTCTCGTATTCACTACATTCTGTATTGCACCATGTACAAAATCGTTTACGAGGATCGAACACACCGCAGGTTTAATACATCGTGTTCAATTACCGCATACTTTATTTACCTGCAAAAGAACACGCAAACATATTGAACTATCCGTGTTCTCTCAAAGCAGTACAAAATCTGAAAAAATGAGCGGTATCAGAATCGGAGCGAAAGAGAGAAGGTAAATTCAGCAAATCGTAAAACTCACGTCGAAAACTAGAGAGCCAATAACCGCAAATTGCTGTTTCTATCGTTCGTTTCCCAAACGCTTGGCAGGGAACCGCACTCTGCCCCACAGACTCATCAGAACATCAAAGTGATTTATAAAACGAATACATAGCAACGACGGTGTCAATGGACAAACCACTTTGTAAATGATTGCGTCGAATGAATTGATTACTCTTCACTTCTTGCCACGATATCTTCACTCCTTGAAATTCAATTAAAATTTTGTCCTCAGCTCTTGTAACGTTTCGCACACAATTTCGGTCAAAGTGACACGGGATATATCACGCCGAAAATACAGGTTGTGCGAGAAAATCGTTTGTTAATTTCGGGTTTCTGTTCAACAATTTGTCGAATTATTTCAAGTATTATAGGTGTTACAAAATTTAGATTTCGTAACAATCATTATTACAAATTGTAGCAATGATATATTACCATAAATTGAATCGTAAATTATAGGTACTATTAGGTTGTTTAAAATTGAAGCTACCAAATCATTTGACCAGTTCTGAATTTTGCTGTTTTAGATTACAAAATTTATCAAGATGTTTGTAGTGCAACAAGCAAACTTTCACTTAAAATAAATTGAACCGCTAGCACACAACAATATACATACACTAACTAAAAACAATAATAGCAATCGATGTTTGTATTTAGTGCTTTGGAAAATGTAGATATAGTATTTTGTAAATGTTGAATATAGAAAGATTTACATTTTCTGAGTTGTGACTATCAATGTCAAACAACAACGTGAACAATTTTGAAACGTGAAAAATTGAACGGTAATTCGTGATATAAAAATATATTATTATATTTGTGATATTAAGAAATAATACTTACGATGTACTAATTTGAAGTTTAAAACTTGATGATAATAAGCGGATAAACGTTTCGTTATTATCCTTGGTACGAATAAAACAATGATAAAGAAATCGATGACAACGAGGTTATATTTGAAATTTATGTTTTCGAAGTGGTGGAAGTTCAACGTGAATTTATGACATAAAAGTTTGCAGAAAGTACACTCTTTTAATATCAATTCGAAGCTTGAAGTTTGTAGAAAATGACGGAATAAGAATCTCGTATACCATTTTAATATGAAGGAAATTAAGAAAAAGAATAGAAGGATTGTAGTTTGTTGTGTTTGAAATTTATGATTTCGAACTGGTGAAAGTTGAACGTAAATACTGAAACAGTTGTTAGTCCATTTTGTGTCTGAGTGGTGTCACTGATCCACGCATTAAACAAGCTCGCGTTATCATTGAGTTGAACCGCTAGCAACACAACAGTGCTTTTCTTGAATCCTGTGCTGATTTTTATCGAGATAAAGAATTAATGTACACATTAATTTCTATTGTATCATTTGTTCATTTCGTTTACGATTTTAGTTTTAATGTCACATTCAGTGGGCATTATAGGTCGCAAGGTTTAGAGATAACGTGGATACTTTAGAAGTTCATTTATTATATGCTATAAACGTTTATGTATGTCTCATTTTATTTATGGCAATAAATTATAGGCGTTACGTTTTCTCTCACGTTTACTTCATATATTATCCATGCTCCAGATCATATATACAATATTATATGCTATAAAGGTTTATATTTCATCTGATCTTGGAAATCATAAATAAAAGGTATTGTTACGTTTTCTGTTAAGTTTATTCAGTACACTATGCATGCTATAAAAATACATTTATTATATTCTATAAATATTTATAGGTGTCTGACCTAATCTTGAATATCATAAATAAAAGGTATTGTCAGGTTTTCTGTTAAATTGCTTTATCATACTATACATGCAATAAAAGTACATTTATTATGTGCTATAAATGTTTATAGATACTTAACCTCATTTTGATAATCATAAATTATAGAATTATTACGTTTTCTTTTAGACTTATTTAGTATGCCATAGATCCTCTAGAAACTCATCTATCATGTGCTATAAAAGTTTTCTTTTAGACTTATTTTATTATACTAGCATTCACAGTTCTAGAAGCTCATTTATTATATACTATAAAAGTTTACAGATCTCTGATTCGATTTTGGCAATTATAAATTACGGATATTGTCAGGTTTTCTGTTACGCTTGTTCAGTTTGTATATACTACAGAGGTTCATTTATCATGCGCTATAAAGGTTTACAGATCTCTGATTTGATTTTGACAATTATAAATTATAGGTATTATCAGATTTTCTTTTAAATTTATTTAGTATGCTGTCCATGCTACAAAAGTTAATTTATCACGCTCAATAAAGGTGCACAGATATCCGATTTAATTTTGACAATTATAAATTATGTTATTAAGTTTTCTCTTAAATTTATTCAGTGCACTGTACACGCTACAAAAGTTCATTTAACGTGTGCTATAAACATGTATACACATCTGATTGACTTTGATAGGAGCTATCTCTGATTTCATTCTCCAATCAGAAGTTACTGATGCTATTAAGCACCCGTTCAGAATTAATCAATACCCTATATTTCCGTAGTTTCCTACAATGTTTGCTACTTTAACACTTTCATCGCTGCGAACGTCAACAGTTGGCGAAATTTGCCCACCTTGTTTTATAAACTACCACAGACATCCAATTAACTTCGATAATAGCGAGCTACCGCTGTTATTGTTATTGTTAAAGCTTATTAATGTAATTTGATGTTTGAATATCGATAGCGAAGAAATTCGTCGGAGCACAACCTTGGTGTACGCAGCTGCTAAAACACTCGTCCACGCTTCAAAGTGAAATCGAATTAACGCTCGATTTCCACTTCAAAGTGGAAATCAGATCCAAGGTCGATTTTCCGTTCAACTCAAAGAGAAATTAGATCGATCGACGGTGCGTGAAACTTTCCGGTCAAGAAGCACACGTGAAATTTTATGCATGTACAACGACTTCCAATTCCTTACATTTTTCGTCGACTTTCAAAAGGAGCGCATATAACCTGACCATGCTAACGTTTAAAGCGTTGCATATTTATTAGCGTCAGCTTCAAGTGTACAACATAGGTTGAACTTTTATTTGATCTTTCAATAAATAAATTTAAATAAATAAATTTCTAGTTTCAGAAGTCTTTTTATTACCCCGGAATGAAAATAGCAAAAGATATTTGACGAAATTGCATGCATGTATATTCTGATGTAGCAAACTTATGACCTGTGACGTGTAATCAAGTTACATTTTATAAATATGTTGTGTATAATAAATCAAGTATTTCATTTTCAGACTTGTATTGCAGAAAATATTGAAAAAAATTGATTTTCAAGCAAACCAGTAATTAATTTATACACATATAGATGTGATACAAAAAAAAATTGAAAATTAGTTATCGAAGAAATTCATTTACAGAAAAGAAATTTTGAGCGAAAAAAAATTGATACACTACAAAGGAATTTAGAATAAAATAAAAATTGTCATGTAAAGAAGTTTTAAATGAAAAAAGACTGATGTGTGAAAAAAAAATTCGGAATGAAACAAGAATTGATATATGGAAAAGGAAGTTTGAATAAAAAAATTGATACGTGTAAAAAATGTTTGAACGAAAAAGATTGATATGTAAAAAAGAAATTTGGAAAGAAACAAAAATTGATATATGAAAAAGGAAGTTTCAATAAAAAAATTGATACCTGAAAAAAATGTTTGAATAAAAAAGATTTATATGTAAAATAGAAATTTGGAAAGAAACAAAAATTGATATATGAAAAAGGAAGTTTCAATAAAAAAATTGATACACGAAAAAGAAATTCTGAATGAAAAAAATTGATACATGAAAAAGGTATTTATGTAGATAAATTTATCTGTGCATTCATTTTGATTAAACGCGTATGACACAGTTATATTGCAAATTTTTAAAAATAAAGATCTTGTAATACGTATTAAACAAATCTCGCGTGTTAAAACTTCAGTGTACATAGAACGATGGATACGTATCCATTTTATTAGGAAAATATATCCGTGCTTGACACTGCAATGATTAATCGTTATTTAATATGTTTCGTGGCGGAAGAGCGAGCCAGATTATTGAAAATCGATAAGCGATGAAATTATCGAATCAATCATGGCGAAATAAATGATGTTATAGATGTTTGGCATAAACATCCTTATTAAGTTATTAGAATATTTCTATTTCTATTACAATTTACATTATCTCCGAAATAGAAAATGGGTTTCGTTTTTACGTCTAAGGATGTTTCTTTAAATATTCCAGAGTTTATTTTACCGTTAAGAGTTGTTTAGGAAAGCAAACCTTTTAAAGCATTAGAACTTTCTTGCTTTGTTATTTCACTCAGAATTTATTGTTTCACTGTGTTCCACGTATAAAAATAAAGATTGTGGCTTGTACTAATTCTTTTCAAATTTCTATTTTAATTTAGTAGGTTTGATAAATTTAGATAAAAATATGTTAACATGTGTTTTAAATAAAATTACTATATTTCCATTCAGTTGTACAAAATTAACAATGCGCGAAAAATATAATACCTACATTATTATGAAATATTTATTATATAAATCTAGTTACTTTCTGAGAAATACTCTCAGAATTTTCAGTATTACAGCAACTATGATTTTGAGTGTACTTGATAATAATAATGAGATTTTAGAAATTAAATATTTTGGAGATTTTAAAATTATTTGACCACAAACACTGAATAATATTTTCAAAAATATTGAATATTAATAAACAGTAATATAAAGTTTAGATATACACATGATTCGAATAAGTTCAGAAGCTCTTGTCTCTCTTCGTCAACAAGTGGAATGATAAATGGATCAGACATGTAACATTCATCAAACCGAAGTGCACTTCCGTAAATATACGTAAATTTAAACTGCTTAACATGTATGAAGTACTTTTAAATATTCAAAGCTACTTAACTGTAAATAAAAATCGATATTCCAGTATCAGTGACTATTATCACAAACCATTACCCTGATGCTTTTGTTTTCCTTCTTCACTGTCTTACGATAAGACAGTAATTTGAAAAATGGTGTGACAACTTGCTGCATTCATTTACTTTCATTGTACATCGACAGTGCAAAGTACGTAATATATGTATATATTTTATATTACGTTTTTTATTATGTTACATTGCATTTCTCTTTTTCATCCCTCATTTCGACTTAAACTTTCAAAATCTTTACAAATCTCTTAAGATACCAATGAAACACGTGTACCACCATTTTATATAAACTGTGGAATTTAATTTGATGTACTACAAGAGCAATTTTATGATACTTTTATGTCACGAATTTTCCTTCGACATTTCACTTTTCGAAATTGAGCATTTAATGTCGCGCGACGTTATAATCCTCCTATTCTTTATTGTTACTCTTTCCAAATGACAAAGCTAAATAATACGTGTACACCATCATTTTCTACGAATTATGGCTTTCAAACTACTGTAGCACAAGTGCCAATTTGCGATACTTTTATGTTATGAATTTTCGCCAGACTTTTGACATATTGAAATCGTTAATTTCAAGTACAAAGACGTTATTGTCGTATTATTTTAATTATTATTTTTCTCACATCTAAAATACCACGAAGCAACTAAAGCTTTATTTTCTACTAATGACAAGCTTCAAATTAGTACAATACAAGTGTCATTTTACGATACTTTTATGTCATGAATCTCCTAACTTTTCGTATGTCGAAATCGTAAATTTTAAATATAGCAATACCGTCCTATTATTTTAATCATTATTTAACTCACATCCAAAATATTATAAAGCGCCTAAAGCTTTATTTTCTACTGATCATAAGCTACAAATTAGTATAATACAAGAATGATTTCGTGATACTTTTATGTCATAAATTCTCGTATGACTTTTCACATGGTGAAATCGTCAATTCTAAATGCGACAACGTCAGCGTGTTATCGTTATTTTGTTCACGTTCAAGATATCACGAAGCGCCCTGAGCTTTATTTTCTACGAGTTATAAGCTTTGAATTGGTATGGCATAAGTGTCATTTCGCGATACTTTTATGTCATGAATTCCAGCAGACTTATGACATGTCGAAATCGTCAGTTTCAAATGTGATAACATCATCGTCTTATTATTTTTATCGTTATTTCGTTCGTGTTCAAGATAACAAGTAGCGCCTTAAGCTCTACTTTCAACGAGGTACAAGCTTTAAATTGATGTAGCATAAGTGTCATTCTGTGATACTTTTATGTCATGATTTTTCTTCTGACTTTTGTCATTTCCAAATCGTCATTTTCAAATGCAATAATATAATCTTCCCATCATAATTTCCTTCACATACAAATGATCAATGAAACAAGTATACCTCTATTTTCTAAGAACTTTTGTCTTCCAATTCACGCACCATAAGTGTCATTTCGCGATACTTTTATCTTACAAATCGCCGTCTAACTTCCCGCGTTTGAGAATCGCTCACACGAGATACACCGAGTTGACACCGCTCGCCGAAACAAAGGAGTATGATAATTTTAAAAACCTGAGTAACAGATCGTTCTAGCAGTGAGGTATCGTGGAAAATACAGCGTCGGTGTCACGAGCGGAAGTAATCAGCGACGGAAAAAGTCGTTCGACTCGAGGAAGCGAAAACACGAGATGCGTCTGGTAGACGGACGCGGATGAAAGGAAAAAGGAAGAAAAAAAGAAAAGATTCACGAGTGGCGGAACGACGATCGTTCAAAAAGTGTGGGGGCAAAACCAGAAATCCAGCCTGAATAATGCGACTTAAAGGAAAGGATGCTAGAAGAGAGAAAAGCGGACTGAGTAACGACACGTGTTTTGCTCCACTTAGAAATATCTCTCGCTTTAATGCAAGAAGCGGCAGTGGAACATGTTGTTTTTACACGCCGCGGAAATGTCAGATTGAAGCAACGCGTAAGAAGGATGACGGGAAACGTCCAATAATGGGTATGTTAGTATTGTGTACCGGACAACGATGAAAACAACGTAACGAGCGAACGATATTAATTAAACGCAGCCGGCTTTCGATGCTGTTGCTTTATTTTCGCGTCGAAGATAAATGATGATAAACTTCGGTGGCTTTCTTCGAGTTCTCGTCCTCGGTGTTTTTTCGTCCCTTGGTAGTTGACGGCTACTTCGGTGGCAAAATTGAATCGATAACACGTAGTTCTTGAGGGTCCCTCAGAAGATCGATATATCGCACGCGCGAGGGGACAGATTGATGTATTGTGATTCTTAAAGCATTCGAGGTCGTTTAATCTCTTCAAGACTAGACTCAAGTTTAGTTTCTTTTTAAATTTATTAATGAAATTTCGCATATGCAAATATTATCGTTGTTCTGTATATTGTTTTGTATATTTTTATATTTTGTACTTTAGATATTTAGAAAATTAAGATATGCTTGTTTGAAGTGAAGAGAAGTGTTTGTTTGTATCTTGAATCCGGTTGAATCATAACGAAGCAAAATATTTTATGATGTAACTTATTTCATTTTTATTCCTATTTTATGCCATGTTTTAGACATTTAGAAAATTAAGCTATACCTTTCCTGGACGAGTTTAAAGATTCATCCAAATCTCTCATAATGACGAAAATTGATACTTTATTATTTTGTAACTTATTTCATTTTTATTCCCATTTTATAAAAATTTTTAGAAACTTCAAAAATCAAGATATATTTTTTCTTACAAATTTGAAGATCTATTATTAATCAAATTTAGTCTAATCTGATCTAATGTAACAACTGTTGAGACAAATAGTTTTTACAATTTTATAAGTTCAATTTCGAATTAATATTATTTCTACATTTGACAGATGTTCTATACTTAGTTTGTAAGAATCTAGTTGTAAGTTTCCATTTAGATCAATCAAAACATGGAAGACAACACGTGTGTGACTTGCTGCTCGATAAATAACAGTCTACCTCCAGAGCCCCAAAATCAACTATTTATCGAGCAAACACTGTAGTTTGATTATGCAAAAGTGTTTATATTGAGTTAAGTTCTGGCATCCATTAGTGTAAAACAATCGATAAGTTAGGAATCGATAACGAAAGTTTCAAAGGTCCAAATTTTCCTCCTTTAACATCTTCAAAAATATTTACACATGTGTGAACATTTGGTTTGCTTTTAAATCGTTTATTTTGCTTTAAATATTAATTAACATTGTTTTTGTGTATTATAAATTCTTTCAAGATTTATTTATATGATTGTTACAGATATATAAGGAATAAAATACTAGTAGCTATAAACTTCAGAAATATGAAACTGCATTACTTGAGCTTTGAACCCTTGAACTTCAGATATTTTAAATTTGAGGCTTCCAACTTCAGAAACAATGAAACTGATAAATTTCAGTTTCTAACCTCTGAACTTCACATATTTGAAATTCGATAATTTAAAGTTTGAGACCTTGCACTTCAGAAGTGCAAAATTTAACGATTTTCACTTTGAACATTTGAACTTCACGTATCAGAAATTTGATGACCTGAGACCTTGAACTATAAAGTTCAAGGTTTTAGAATTTACCTGGTTCGAGCTATGGAGTCCAAATATTTAGTCCGCAAACTCTGGATTTACGAAGAAAGATTATTTTCGTGTTTTCCCCCATAAAATAAAATCAGTAAATAAAATAACGTCCACATGTCTATGCAACAAGTTGCAGAGTACTGAGCAAACGAAAACTAACCTATACGGTTACTTTATTTCTAAATCAACCTGATACATATTCCAAATTCTAAAAAACCGTACTATCAAATTTATACTATAAAAATGTAAAAACTAATCTGCTACCACAATCCATGTATCGTAGTCAAGAAAGGTTAATGTATGTCGGATAAATTGCATACATGAGACGACCAACGATAAACTCCACGGCAACTTGTGTCACAAAAGAGCGAAAACATCCCTTTGGTAAGAAAAGAAGCAAAAAAGAAAAAAGATTTGCGTGGCAAATTTAATTTGCTCGGTTTCACGCGACACGGCGGAACGAACGGGGTCAAAAGAAATTTCATTGCGAGCTAAATTACAATTTTCCCGAGTACAGCCTCATTAATGCGCCGCGTTCAGACGTCGAAGTTTCCGAATTAAAATCGTGTTTCGCGAGGCACCGCAGGAATTAATCAAAAAAATCTCGAAAAGAGAAAAAAAAAAGGAACGAAAAGGGGTCACAGGGTAAGAAAGGGGAAGAATAAGGTCGCGTTCGAGAGAGGAGGAGAGGAGAAATTTCGCTGATCAGTCCCTTTATTCCGTTCCAACACGAAATGACGAAAGCTCCGGTAATACGATGAGCTTGCTTTACCATTTTATAATTGCGAGGCTGATGAAAAAGCATCCCGTCACTTTGCGCCGACCGTGGACGAGTGCCTTTGAAGGGAAACGAAAAAAATCGGCGCCGGGTCTCGATAGATTACGAGAGGCTGACAAGGGTCCACAACGAAAAGAGAGAAATGCATCTCTGCAATTTCCATTATGACGAACATATAATAAATACGAGGTTCAAGGTCGAATCACGTCAACCACAAAACGATGTTCATCGATCACGATTTATATGGTGCACCGATAAAAACGAACTTAAGAAAACTAGCAAATCATAAGATCAGTTTTATTTTCGTTTCTCAGATATGAAATTCTGACTTACAATCTGCAAGGCTTCATTTATAATACTATGTGATTACGATGATGATACGTTCCTTCTCTGAGAAGATATAATAAATGCAAGATTTAAGGTTGAATTACGTTAACCTCAAAACGACGTTTATTGATTACGATTTATATGGTGCACCGATAAAAACGAATGTAAGAAAATTAGAAAGTCATAACATGGCTTTATTTTCATTCTTCGGGAATGTTATTCTATCTCAAAATCTGTAAACAAGCTTGTTTTAAATTACTGTATACTTGTGGCGATCATTCATCTTTTATTTAAGAGGATATAATGAACATTTAAGTTCATAAAATAATGCAACATTTAAGGTCCAAGGACGAAATTAACCTCAAAACGATGTTCGTTGATCAAAATTTCTATACTAAACAAGAAATTCTATGCATTGAAGAAGACTTAAGGGAATTAAGAAAGTCAGGACATTGATTTTCTTTTCATTTCTCAGAAATGACGTTCTACTCAACGGTAAATAAAAATCGATATTCCAGTATCAGTGACTATTATCACAAACCATTACACTGATGCTTTTGTTTTCCTTCTTCACTACCTTACTGATAAGACAGTAACTGTTTTAAGAAATGATGCAACAACTTGCATTCATTTATTCTCTTTTCACATCTACATTACAAAGCATGTAATATATTTGTTTTATGTATTATTTTATATTGTGTGATATTTAATTTCTCTTTTCCATCGTTTAATTCGGCTTAGTCTTCAAAAATCTTTACAAGTCTCTTAAAATATCAATGAAATATGTATGTCAACATATTCTATAAACTATGGACTTTAATTTGATGTACCATAACTGCAATTTTATAACACTTTTATGTCATGAATTTTCGTCAGACTATTGAAATGCAGAAATCGTCAATTTCAAATGCAGCAACGTCGTTGTCCTGTTGTTTCAATCATTATTTTTTTCATATCCGAAATATCACAAAGCGCCTACAGGTTTATTTTCTACAAACTATAAGCTTTAAATCGATGTAGAATAAGTGCCATTTCACGATACTTTTATGTCATGAATTTCTGTCAGACTTTTGCCATGCCAAAATCGACAATTTCAAATGCAATAACACCATCGACTTACAATTTTAATCATTATTTTCACATACTACCTCGAAATCTACAAACACATTAATTTTAAAATACTGCGAAATTGTGGCAACCATATGTCCTTTATATAAAATATCGTTCCTTTATTTCATAACTGTGCTTCAAACTTTTCTTATTACAAACTGTCCATTCTTCAGTTCGTGTATTGAAGAATTTATAGCAAATTGAACAGAAA
Organism: Megachile ligniseca; assembly: GCA_945859555.1. Taxonomy (NCBI): domain Eukaryota; kingdom Metazoa; phylum Arthropoda; class Insecta; order Hymenoptera; family Megachilidae; genus Megachile; species Megachile ligniseca. The sequence goes on from OX243778.1 coordinate 3,449,453, forward strand.
TGGCTCAGAAATTACTTTTAACAATAGAAAATAAAAGTTTAAGCTTTAATATAATATTTCAAGACATCAACAATTTTATGAACCTACTGTATGTCAGTATTTATTAAAAGTTATACACTAATACTCATCTCATACTGAGCACATTACTTTTACTTCCAAAATGAATCATCCTTAAAGGAGCCTGAAATTTATTGAACAGTACGGTCGATATTATATCAATTAACGTGCCGGTATCTTTAGAATGAAAGTTCATAGAAAGCATCAGAGCAATTCAATAATTTTCCGGATTTCAATTTTATTCCTTTGTAGAAAGTAATACGGATTTTAATAATCATATATTCTGGACTTTGCAAGTTCCCTGAACCCCGAAAATGAAACTTCTCATTCCAGAACATTTAACTGTGGCATCAATGAATTCCCAAACGATTCACTCGCAAATCGTGTCCAAAGTAAATGAACGAACTTCCGAGAACGTTTAGTCACTTCCTTACTCCAGCAACTCGATCGCACAGTGCGAAATTGTAGCCCAAAATAGTTTCGTGATATCCATTAAGAAAATCGTAATCAAATCAACCATAATCGAACATCAGTGAACTGCTATAAAAATATTATTCAAATTACTAAGTTCAAGTTTAAATTCAATTAATTCTAGTCCCAAGATTCAAAATTGAAAATCTGAAGATTCCAAACGAGAACGCAAAAATTTAAAAAAATTCTAAGGATACTTTCTGCATCTTCCGTTTATGGTGCATCCTTCAAAACGAATATATAAATAAAACTTGAATAAGAAAACATCTTTTAAATTCTTCATATTTAAATATTTAATACGATCAAGCAATTATCTCACGTCGACTACATACAAACCCAAGTTTACACTAAACTTATTTGACTATTAGATACGTAACAGCCTAACAATAGTGCGTCGCCGACTCTCCGGACGCGCCATCAAGTGCAATCTCTAGCGCAGCTAATATAGCATTTTCTTCGTTAACCATACAAACCATCCAAATTGCTCCCGCTTTATTCGGTACAAGAGCTGAGGACACAGGATTAAATATTCACCGTCACTAGTCACGTAATATTTCCACAGATTACTTTCACGGAAAATTGCTAGCGCCATAGTAGCGGTGCGCAATTTCAACGGCTGAATGCAGTTCACAAAAGCGAGCACACTTTTGCAATCTTTGCGTGAACTACTAAGATAAGGGGGTCCAAGATTAGCTGCGTGAGTTTTTGCACGTGAAAATATCGGTCTTATCTAAATGACAGCACGGTTAAAGGGACGCGGCTAAGGGGTGGAATGAATAGAGGGTGGAGGACGGTGAACGAGGCAGATTGCATTACGTTCTCCATCTTGGCTACCCCTTCGACCATTTACTTTATGTGCCCTTCCTTTTACCGGGGAGTCGCCATCCTTAGAAATATCCTTTTACTCTGTACACTACCTGCCGTAATTAACATTTCCTGCTAAAAATGATACTTTGTGACGTGTTTTTATTAGCCTGCTGATTAATGAATCGCCGTATTGACATCGTGAGGAGATACGATTTCTTGACATGTGGAATAGCAAGTGTTTTGTATTGAAAGCTTGATCTGATTAAAGTAACTGTAGGAATACCGTCTTAACCCTTTGCCCTATTATTTATTTGGCAGGTGTGTCAATCAGAACTAATCACAGCTATAATATTGTAAACTTTTGGACACTATATGAGTATGATTACATATCGATTAATGCCTTTATTTAAGTGAGCGCCGTACCAGCAATTGTGTGAGTTGTTAACAGAAAGTTTTGTTGATGGTATATTAATGATGGTACATTAATTTGAAGCTTGAGGTGTGATAAAAATAATCGTACAAATACCGCGTTAATAACGCAAAATGACGAGTTATTAAATAAAATAAACAGCAGTGTTGTTTAACAAATAATCAAACAAAACGTGAAAATATTTAGACCATTTAACGACATGAAAGTACCACGAAATAGCAATTAATGATGTATGAAATCATAGCTTGGGATGTGATAAAAATAATCGTACAAATACCGCGTTAATAATGCAAAATGGCGAGTTATTAAACAAAATAAACAGCAGTGTTGTTTAACAAATAATTAAATCGTTAAAATTTGTCGATCATGTCATGAAATAACACGCCTTAAAAATAAGCGAAAACATCTTCAATTTAATAAACGAGTGTATACAAATAGAAAACGTAATGTACTATGATACCGTGTTCTATGTTAGTAAACTATCTCTTTGTAAAATTTCTGATACTCTTTGTAAAATTCAGATCGATAAATTAAGGAAAGGTATAACATCTAACAATCGTTACTAGCAAATTCTATTTTAGTTTCCATTCACAAAAGGAAAATTCAGATCAGGCCATTATGCTATCCATCGTCTAGGTTATTCGATTGCGATTTGATCCCAGGGCCAATGGCAGACGAGTAGAAAATCGGGAATAAACGAGCAACGAATGCAGGAGAAAAGAAATTCGATCGAATAGTAACAGCCAGTATTCATATACGAGTCAGATAACTGCATAGAGAAAGAAAGCATAAGGTCATGATAGAAATCTTTCATATCGAATTTCTATATCCGTGGAAAATATATCTTTACACGGACATGAACAGTTCGTTTTATACTGTTTCATAGCATTGCAAGTGAAAATTCTTACAGCATAAACTTCCTTTAGTATGATCTTCTCCAGAAAGGAAGAAAATGCAAAATGATCGGGATTTGTGATCGATTTAAATTTGTAAATTGATCGGTAAATAACTTATATTAAATGCGATATTCCGTGATGTAATTGAGTTTTAATACTTCACAGTTTCAAAACTTTACATTTTTTAATTATCGAATTGTCAAAGTGTCAAATTGTTAGATTGTCAAGTTCTCAAATTGTGAAATTGTAAAATTGTCAATTTATCAAATTGTTAAATTGTCAAATTGTCAAATTGTCAAATTGTCAAATTGTCAAATTGTCACATTGTCAAATTGTCAAATTGTCAAATTGTCAAATTGTCAAATTGTCAAGTTGTCAGATTGTCAAATTGTCAAGTTGTTAAACTGCAAAATTGTCAAATTGTCAAATTGTCAAATTGTCAACATTCGAAAATTCCAAAATCCTCAAATCTTGAAATTTGTCAACTCTCGAATACTAAAAATCTCAAATTCCCTTATTAAAAAATTTTAAGTTTCATGATCCTAAATGCAGTTTTCCAGTTTGCATAATTTTCAGACTCTCAAGTTTTAAAATTCACAAATTCTCAAATAATCAAATTTTCGAATCATTACAGTCTGAAACATTTACATTTTTTAAGTTTTGAATTTCTGATATTCTGTATTTCCCAATTTCCAATATTCTTAATTTCTCACATTCTCAAGATTCCTAAATTTCCCTAAATATCCTAAATTTCAGGTTTCCCCATTTTCAAGATTCCAGATATCATAGTTTCTCAATTTTTAAGTTTGCAAAATTCCTTACTTTCTAAGTCCTCGTGTTCTCAAATTTCTAAACCATTAAATTTGTACATTCTTAAACCATTATTCTTTCAAATTTTTAAACACCTTAATTACTCTCTATTTCCTAAGTTGAAAAATTCCCTAAATCCAAATTCTGAAGTCTTGAATATCCCACTTTCTCTACTCGTCAATTTCTCAAGTTCACAAATACCCTAGATCAAAATTGTCAAATCTGTAAGATTTTAATTTCGTAGTTTTCCAAGTTCAAAAATTCCCTAAATCCAAATTCTCAAGTCTTGAATATCCCACTTCCTCAATTCGTCAATTTCTCAAGTTCAAAAGTCCTCCAACTTAAAATGTTCAAATCTTTAATATCTCAACTTCTCAATTTACCAAGTTCAAAAATCCCCAAAATCAAAATGCTTGAGTTTCTCCATTTCCTAATTTCCAACGTATGTTAAAAAATTCTCACATTCTCAAGCAGTCAAACTTCTGCACTATCACATTCCGAAATCTACGAATTCCCAAGTAGAATTCTTTTCACAACCCCCAGCTAAGTAAGTAGAAAAAGAAGGTTGAAAGAGTTAAGGGTTGAAAGGAGAAACGTTCCATTTGGCAGCGGTACAAGATCAAAGGGAAACAACTTACCACATCTATGATTTGTTGCAACGTGATGCCAAATCGCACTTCGAGAGGTTCGCTCTCGTTGGCAACAGGCCGCTCCAGGGTGTTATACGACGACAGCAGCTCATTCAATAAACGTTTCTCGTGACGTCCGCACAGACTCTCTGTAACAAAAAACGAGTAATCTTCAACACGGGAGAAATATCTCACAACATTGAATATTTTACGAGAAAGATCCTCCTCTAACGGATAGCCGTCATAAATTTCAATCTAATAAACCAACGTGCGCAGCCTTCGTTCGATGCTACGGAAAAATAATTATTCAACGCTTTGATAGCCGCATATTTCATGGAATTTTATTGAATTAATAGCTATTCTAATTTTTCATCGATTTTGGGATCGATGAGGAGATTCGGTGTGCTACAAAATTATTTAAGGTCGAATTTATGTATCACGTGTTAAACGTTTATTTACTTATTTAACTAGTTAATAAATTATTTACTAAGCTATTTATTTATTTATCTTTTTAGTTACCTATTGGTTTATTTATTCTTTTACTTATTTACGTATCCATCTATTTATATGTATATTTATTTACTTACTTACGAATTTATTTATTTAGAATTTATCTGTTTCGTTACTTATTTAGTTTATTGTTTATTTACTGATTTACTTTCTTATTTATTTACTTATCAATTCATTTATGTATTTATTTAATTTATTTGATTGCTTATTTACTGAGTTACTTATTTATTTATCAATTCATTTATACATTTATTTAATTTATCTATTTGGTTACTTATTCACTTACATATTTACTTATCTATATATTTATATATTTATTTACTTATTTATTTATCAATTTATGTATTTATTTGTTCATTTATATTTATATACAGATTTGGTCATTTATTAATATTTATTTATTTATATATTTATATTTAATATTCATTTTTTATTTGTTTGTTTATTTACTTAAAGAACTAGTCTCTTTTATACAATAATAACACAGTACAATTTTGAGTTTGCGTTTGGTATAATAATATTAAATACTTGGCATATTATCATAAAGTCCTTAAGAACATTGCAAATATGCATAAATCCTTGGAATAACATTTCTTTGAAAGTTCTTTACTGTGCATATTCTTTGTCGTACTTCCATGAAAGGTATGCAACGTGTTTAAGTGACAAGCACATTTCGTATTCCTGCTACTGTGCAAATTTCCAATTTCTACTTGTACCAACGTACATTTCTCCTCTGAGTGACGTAAATACGCGACGGAAGGTAAATGAATCATATAAATGATAACGATGCTATTCTTATCATATTTCAAGTAAATTTGTTTGTATAATATTATTATTGACAAATTTTAAAAAATTCTAGTAATAAGTATTCTGGATCAGGTTAGATTAGGTCACACTCAATATTTAATTTGACAACGTGTTAATTATATATTAATATAGAAATATTTCTGATGACAAGAATAGAGCAACAAATTAACCCAATCTCTGTTGCTGTCATAGTATTCTATGACAAATTTAAATAATTCTAATAACTCTTAATTGAAGGAGTTCAATAAAATTCACATGCAATTTCTGGTTTCGAAAATTTTAATATTTTCAAATTTCTAAATTTCTAAATTTAACAATCTTACAACTATCCAACATCTAAATATCAGATTGTAACAATTATTAAATTTCAAAACAAAAAATTTCTAATCTATTAAATTAACAAATTTCTAAATTTCAAAATTTTACAATTATGAAATTTCTGAATATTAAATGGTAATAATTATCAAATTTCAAAATTGAATAATGTCTAACCCATTAACTTACCAAATTTCTAAATTTTTCAGTTTTACAATTATCAAACTTCGAAATATCAAACAGTAACAATTATCAAATTTCAAAATTGAAAAATTCAAAATCTATCAATTATGAAAATAAGTTTCAAAATTTCTTATCAAATGCGCAACCGTCCGAATTTCTAAATCAGTCCAAATTCCAGTATTATGTTAACACAAACGCATATAATAAATAGTATCCAGTAAAATATTTAATAAAACTTGTCAAATTGAAAGAGCTGCATAGAAAAAAACAATCCATCTAACAATGACAAAATTAATTACGCATTTTAATCCCACATTTATCAGAAATTTATGATAAGAATCTCCTTGGATTCTGTTAGACGTCGTAGATCGTGTTGCGGATTCAATATATTACGAAGCAACGATAGCTACTAAGCCGGCATAATCCCTTGGCAAACCTCCTAAGCTTTCTACATACTCGTTCAGGGTCAAATCGAAGCAACACCAATTTTTAATCCCGCGAATTTGTAGTTGTTATCGGCATAAGTAACAACTCGTTTAAATCTTAGATTCTTCGGATAACTCTGCGAGTATATTTTATTTCGGTGGAGGTTTCCCGAAGAACTTCAGAATCGGGCCACGATATGCTGGGTCGAATGCGAAATGCAACAGGATTGTGTCTACGAGGAGAATAATGGCCGTAGCCAGGACCGAATTCGATGCACGTGCTTTCATTGAAGAGAGACCGAAATATCGTGGGGTCACGAGAAATGTACTTGTTCGAGAACCACCCCTTTGGCCACGTTCGACACTGAAAATTTAATACTTCTTTCATTTTGTTTGTTTTCCGTCCTTCGCTGTTCTATTCGGCCATCCGGACCAGTTGTTTTCAGGGATTCAAGTAAACAGCTAAGGTGAATGACGCCATTGTGGGGTACATACGATACAGTCGCATTAATTTTCATACACTGCGGTACTTCTATGTTATTGCTTTTTTGGATTTAGCGATTTGGGGCTCTAAGGGTTTGAGGATTTTGAGATGTGGGGTTTCAGGTTTTAGGAATTTGGGAATTGAGGAATATGGGGAAGTAGGGATTTGAATTTGGGAATATAGTGATTTGGGGGTATAGAAAGTTTGGGATGTAGGAATTTGGGAAACTTGGAAATTTGGGATTTTAACGATTTGGGAGTCCAGAGATTTGGGAATGTAGGGATGTGGGGATGAAAGGAAAATCTCTAGCCCCCCACACAACTAAATTCCCAAATTCACAGGTTCCCAAATTCCGAAATCCAAAAATCCCTATATTTCCAAATCCCCACATCCTCAAATCCTCAAATTCTCCAAATTCCTAGATTCCCAAATTCCTAAATCTTGAAATCCCCAAATCTCTAAATCCGCAAATCTCAAGATCCTCAAATCTCTAAATACGCAAATTGCTGAATTGCAAATTAGATAAAAAAATTGTAGAATTCATTTAAAATTACTATTTCTCTATTATAAATTGCTACTATTATCTTCTTCACTATATTTATGCGCTATGTGTATAATAATATAGGTTCAGTTAAAAAATATTTATTTCAAATAGTTGTATTAAACTAAATAGTGTGATCTTTCGAGTATAAAGGGTTTGTTAATTGTGAAACTGACAAGAACGAAAAAAAAATTCGGGATTAATTAATTATATCAAAGACAAAGAAAATGATTAATAATATAAAATTGTTATAGATTTTGTAAGTGCGCACGAATGGCAAGAGCGAATGTAATGACGAACTAGTGCGAGAGAAAGAGTGAGAGAGAGAAAGAGGAAGAGTAAGAGAGAGAGAGAGAGAGGAAAGAGAGTAAAAGTACGAATCACCGAAAATCAAGAGAATATGAATAGGAGTCAGTAGATTAGCACGAGCGAGAGAGATCTCGAATAGTGATCAGTAGAATTGTACCGCGTTAAAATACATACAATATAACGACCATTTTCATTGTGCTTCAAATTCTTTTTTCTTCTCCAACAATATATTATTTTATATAAAATATAATATATTTTATATATGTAATAATACATATAAAATATTATTAATCATTTATAAAATAATTAATTAATATAACCTAACCTAATCATTTATAAAATGATTAATAGCACAAATTGTACAAATGACAACGGATTGAATTTTTATAATAATACAAATTAATTAATCTAACCTAACCTAATCATTTATAAAATGATTAATAATTTTAAAATGATTAATACAGTACAAATTGTATAAATTAGAACGAATTGAATTTTTACAATAACATAAAGAGGAACACAAATATATTACCGTGTTGTTGACTGATAATCCGAATGATGGAAAATATAAATCAGTTCCAAGATAATTGTACGCGTTGAAGGAGCGAGCGAGATAGCGACCCGTTCCGACTTGTTTCAATAACCGTCACGTAAACACTGAATCGGGCCTCGCCTAAGCTATGTTCGTAAACACGCTCGGGCCTTTCCCGACTTTACACGAATACTACCCTTAAGGACCGTTTACACTGTGCCAGTAAGCCGTGCTAGTAGTTCGGGCCAGTAGATAATCGAATTTTTGCGTTTCTTACTTTGCGTATACCAGGCCTGTCGTTAAAAAGAGAAAATGGTTCCTTTCCTTCTTTTCCTTCAAATTCCTAAATCCCCAAATTCTTCAATTTCCATACACCTACATTTTTAAGTTCTGAAAAATTCCTAAAAGAAAATGGTTCCTTTCCTTTCTTGCCTTTAAATTCCTAAATCCCCAAATTCTTAAATTTCCACACACCTAAATTTTTAAATTCTAAGAAATCCCTAAAAGAAAATGGCTTCTTCCCTTCTTGCCTTCAAATTCTTAAATCCCAAAATTCTTATTGTTAGATTTCCTCACACCCAAATTTTAAAATTCTAAAAAATCCTTAAAAGGAAATAGTTTCTTTCCTTTCTTGCCTTCAAATTCCTAAATCCCCAAATTCCTAGATTTCCACACACCCAAATTTTAACTCTCTGCACTCGAAGTTTTTATTCATTCATATTACCAGGAATTCGAAGCATTTTCAATAGAAAAATCATATTCACATAAAATGATATTGAAAAGTCATTGTCCTTAGATCAATTTGTTCTTATATTATGAACTGAAAATTATTTGCATTGTCTCCATAGCGGAGCCCTCAAGTTTGAAGACTTTTAAATGGCTCCGCTCCAGGACTCTCCAGTGCAAAGGGTTAAATTTCTCAAAAATCCTTAAAAGGAAATTGTTTCTTTCCTTTCTTACCTTCTTTTTCCAACAGCAGACATAGTACAAGCAAAGTAGGACACGCAAAAATTCGACTACCTACTGACCCGTGCTACTAGCACGGCTTACTGGCACAGTGTAAACGGTCCTTAAGGGTAGCATTCGAGTAAAGTCGGAAAAGGCCCGAGCGTGTTTGAAGTTCCGAAGAACCACCAAGTGCTTAGGTTTACCTTATCGCTACCCTCGCAATAACAAAACAACCACACACAATTTTCATAACATAACGAATAACCATGGTTATTTTACACTCAAATCAGACATAACACAAACGTACGCAATTTTATCATATGTCTAAATAAACTAAATAATGTCAGATACTTCTAAAACCTGGAACACATCCTAGCACGTTTCGTTTTCTGAAATAAAGCATCTGTTTATCATCTAATCCTTTCCCAAGCTTTTCCTCCTCAAAATATAAAATAGACAACTTTTGGGTCTCAGAGTCCCCTGAACCATAAATTACCTCCTTCCTAAGTTCAAAACTTTGTCCTTTTTGTACTTTCACTACCCTCTCAGTAACCAACCTAAATCCTTGCACCTCCTGTCTCTACATAGTTTTCCTTACCTAATTTTTTCCTTCGACTTCTCACCCTTGCACGAAGTCAGATTTGAGTTCAACCTTTAAACAGTCTGCTTCGACTTAAAATCTAATAAAGAGAGTGCTTTTTTTAAAGACTTTGTTAATTCTGTATAATTGTCATCCTCCGGGTTCACAATTATTACGCTGGGAATATTTAACAGGGTTGAAATCTAGAAGATTACTGCTTCAGTGTGTTTCAATTACCTAAGTAACTGCAGAAAGTGACGTTTTGAAATTCTGGAAAAAGCTACAACTTTATATTGCGATAATAAACTATGCACAAGTTGGATTTCTGTTTCTACGGTTCTTGGAGAGGTTACCTTAAGATTTATGAGTAGACTGTAAATCAACGTGTTCTACTTGTTTGCGGCCAATACGTTCTACTGCAATTGCCTGTGTTCAAGATTATCTATTGCTATGCGGTACATTATCTATTTTGCGTTATTTCGAAACAGTTATTGTATACAAGAAGTGGTGATTTGCATATCATACTGCTTATTTTACAAAACATAATTCATTTCTTGTAGATTGAAAAAGTGTAAATAATTTCTTTTCGAATTATTTCGATGTGGAATACATTTTAAACAACACATTTATACGTCACATTAATGTTTAAACATTTTATGAAATATGTAGGAGAAATTTTTATTCCATTTATTAACCTTTTTTTATTTAATAACCTCATGTAATTATTTGAGCAAAATTATTTGAGAAAAATAATGTTTAAATATTCTGTAGAAACAGAATACTATTTTTCTTTCAGTCTGGTTTGTAATTGAACTTTTGAATTTATTGTTCTTCTTTGGTCTAATTTATGCTATAGATTCTCTATGGGACTTGTGTCTGGGGATGGAGGAGGTGCATGTAAATCTTTTGAACTGTTGTATACCAAATATTCCTGTACTAGTCGAGTTCTGTACTTTGCATCATGCTCCTGCTAAAATTTGAAGGTGCTTTGTATTCCTATATTATTTGCAAAATTATATGTTTTTAATGATATAATTTTATTAAATTTTTAATTAATTTTATGAAATTTTTATAACACTAAATTTAAAATATCTTTTTAATAATACAATTGTATATTAAACTAATGGTATTCAAATAATTATAATACTTTTTTAAATCCTGATTTATTACTTCAATAATTGTCATTAGGGTAAGATATTCTTATCATTTGCACATAATACAGATTTCAAGGTGATTCATAGCCAAATATGCATTTCTTAAATTGTTAATTTCATGTAAAAAAAAGTATGTAAGTCTATGATAATTTTGTTAAATGATCAAAAAACGTGTAATTAAGAGTGAACTACGAAGAAAACAAATTTTTGCTTATATAATTATACAAAATTAAAGAATCGTTCTGGTTAATAAAAGGGACAAGGGTTAAGAAAAATCTTCATTACTGAAGATTGCTTCATAGTTTACATAACAAACATGATCGACATTTTTAAAAATATTTTGTCATAATTAATATTTAATGGATGTTGAATAACGTAATAATTTACAATCGTCAAATATAAAGAATTTTTACCAATACTAATATTGGTTAATGGATAAGCAGAGAAAACTTTGACAATACTTATCAATAATGATTACCAGTAACCAAATTAAAGTTCTGCTCATCAATTATTGGAAACCGAGATCGGTAACCATGATTACTATGAACAAAAATACGATTTTCATTATTCGTACTGTGAATAGTAACTATAATTAAATTTCCGACTTCGATATCGGTTATTGGAAAGCAAAAATTTCTGTCATCGATAATGGTATATTAGCTTTCGAAAGAAATTTTAATCCTTATAATAAAATCTTATAATGGTTATTTAAAAATTCAAAATTAAATTAGTTAAAAATTATAAATTATGCATAATGGTTATTAAAAAATAAAAATTGAAATTAGTTAATATTTAGAATTATTCATAATGGTTATTCGTAGACAGAATCATTTTATTGAAAGTATTAAATGTACCAAGATCTTCAAATTTAATTTTTTAATAGTTACGATTTAATTCCATTTAATTGCAATTTATTTGTTTTAATCGCTGTTACTTGCTTTTTATTGTAATTAATAATTTAACTTAATTGCTATTAATTGCAATTAACAATCTGATGTAATTGCTATTAATCACAATTAACAATCTGATTACATTAGTTTGTATAAAAACTGTTAAACGTTTCACAAAAATAAAGTTGAATAAGTTTCAGGGTACAAGGTGTACAATAAATATCTGTAAAAGAAATTTCGAAGATTGTTTTCTTAACGAAATCGAGGTCACCTGTCTCACATATAGGAACACATATTACACGATAATTTTACTAGCATATTGCTAATATGTTAATATATTATTTTTGTTACGAAACGCGGAATGCATTTCGAACAAATAAATAAAGTGCATTTTTCTTATGTTTTAGTCACATGGTATCATTCACATTCAGTATCAAATATGGTCTCAAAATCAAATACAACAAAAACTAAATATTTCACTCTTCCGCATCTGTAAATCGAGTAACATGTTAGTAAAAATATCATGTAATATTTTCACTTCAACCCACATTCAATATGGTAAAAAAAATGTGTTCCTATTTGTAAAGGTGACCCCGATTCCGCCATGAAAACAAACCGTTTTCGAATTGATTTTCACCAATATCTATCGTACACTCTGCAACTCTTGTTCCAAACTTTTTTTTTATCGGATAGCAAGTGGATGAAAAATCGTGCGTGACGTTAGAACACCCTGTATACACTGTCGTTGCACTAATCCACGGATGAGCAAAATATTCGAATCGAAAAATAAGTTGTCGTCGATGGAATGTCCTGAATAACCTCCGAATCGAATTACGATATAGATTCCATTTGCTCGACGTTTATAATCAATCTCATGCCGTACATAGTATGTAAAGGTAACTATTTCGAGTCACCTAAATTTTGATACATCAAAATGCCGCTAATGCAGTCTAGAAACGCCATGAATTCGTGGCACGCGAAGAAGTGGGGTTAGGGTATGACGGGCAAATACGAGTAGAGAGTATCATAACGAAGAAATTCGCAGCACGATTGATAGGATGGAAGTTCTCCCAGCAGCTGAATTTTGCAGGAAAGTTCGAGTACCGATATTCACGGTACCGGGAACTGTAGAATGCCAATGTGGTCGGGTGAAGGAAATCAAGAGAGATCGATATATTGGCGCGAATGGCAGACGGGAGAAAATAAAATCGGTAAAAGAACGGCAGGAAAGAGGGAAAATAAAATTGAACGGGGAAATCGACATTGGCTGGGCATCCGTTAAAATTTTTACAGGGTTTCTCGCATTTCATGACGTCCAACTGTTTTCACCAATGTTTTTCTATTATATCGAGAAAATCTACTTACGCGGATAGATAGTGTCATACTTTTTTTAGCTAACGATGAATTTTTAAATGTACATTTTTGGTAATATTTTTTTCACATCCTTTTAGCAGACAGTGTTAAACATCTGGCTGCTAATTTTTATGCTTATTACAATAATTATAATTTAATAATTTTATATTTATTGTAATTTATTGTACTTAAAAATGAACATGGCACTGATTCATTATTTTCATTGCATACTAGTTGAACTTTATGAGTATTGTAATTCAATTACTATAATAAATAAAAGGACACGTTACTAATATTAGTTATAATGTTGTTGTTACATTACGTTTATTAAATTAATTATAATATTATAAAATTGGTTATAATATTATGTAGTTAGCTTCACCACAAAGTTCACTGAAAACGTAGTATACCTAATTAACAAAGAGGAGTTATTAAACATGTTCAGTAACAAAATAAAGTTCTTTAATGAACTTATAATTAAAATTCAATTAATTAACTTTATTTAATTATTTTAGTTTTCATGTTCTTCACGATTAATTAAAAACAGAGTTAAATCAAATATTTGCAAATATAAATTCAAGGAAACTTTGCAACTACACAATACATTATTGTGTTTTCTTCATCACAAAAGCTGTTCAGAATATTTTAACCCCCACCTCGTAATTCAACATACTTTGATTTACTGCGTTTCAGAAAAAGTAAACGAGTAATTAACAAAAAGAAGATATAATTTTCAATAGCATGTCTATTACATTAATAAAATAAAGTAAAAATTTGACGCTTTGAATTTGCAAATCAACCCCTCGTAGACAAAGATTTCTCATACAAATGAAAATCTACGACAAATTACAATTTGTGGAAAAACTCTTTTTCCAAAATCTTCTTAAGATTGAAAGTAAATGATGAGAAGATGAATACTTATTATAAGTTTGTAAGAATGTAAATTAAATCAGTAATACTAAACGACACTTTATGATGACAAGCTAGTCTTATTTTCCGTCAAGGTAAAATTGTAGCTATAAATAAAAGGGATACGATCGATTGATTCTAGGCCGCTCTAAACGATCCTTCTCTCGAGATTAGTTTGATTCAAAGCACGTCCGAAACCTTGGATGAACCAACATAGGGTAAGAAACTTTGCAACAGTAACTATAATTGATGTGTTGGTAATAATATCAAAATTCGACAGGGTGCTCCTTGAAATCGATGTTATCGATGCAAATAATGTTTTTATTTGATTTTGTGAGATAATATTAACAATGATAATTATATCAAATTAATATATCGATGATATCAATACTAGTAATGATTTTTGATATTATAATAAATAACATCAAATAATTATATTAGATAGTGACAAATAATTGTATCAAGTAACATCAAATAATTTCATACATTAATTGCTAATTACTTGATTCGATCAGAATTAATTATATGAAATTGATATATTCAGAATATCAATTAATATATTAATAATATTAATCAATTTTGATATTATATTCAAGAATATAATTCACACGATCCAATAAACTCAAATATAAAATTACTTTAAATCACGACATCAGACGTTCCCACAAAACAAAATCACTCTACCCCACATTAACCCCCAAAACAAAACCAATAAATCATTCGAAACAGTCCATCACTCAAAACTACAATTTTTGCTTTTATCTCGAACAAAATACCTCTCAGTTTGGAATGTACTAACTGCTACGGATAGCTGATCAAATTCCAGCTTTCACGGACAATTCAGCCCCGTCCAGATTTACAAATCCCGCTTTTGCAGAAGGTTGTTCGAGGCTCACTAACCAGACACCGGATGAGCCTTTTAATAGTTAGCCACAAAGGCAGGCTGAAAGAGGATCGCGGCGGTTTCATTCGGATGAACGTTGTCAGCGTCGATTTAGATTAATGAGAATGACTCTGCAAGGGGTTGAAAAACCCCTCGGTGGAACGGTGCATCGAGGGAAGAAGGAACGCGGATAAGGGTGAAAGAGAGAAAACGAACGAAAGAGGGACGAAAGAAAGGAGGATGGAAATGTCGCTTACAGAGTGGTTACCAAGCGTTGTATCTACGTATACCTCGACGAAAATCTATGTACGCGTGTATATGTATGAGGGTGTCAGGCGTGAATGGGGGTGGTTGGTGTCTTTTTCGCAGCTTCCATGTCAACGTTCTTCGCGCCATTGGCGAGGCAACCTGCCTGCGGGAATCGCCGGCATGAATGGTACTTTCATGCCGGAAACTTGTGAAACTTGTGAATATGAGAGAGTGTGATCATAACCCTAGCCGAATATTTGCACGTGCTGTGTTTAGGCGACCAACGTCATCAGAAGAAACATGCGAAGAAACTGTAGCAAATCATAAACTAATTAGGATGCAGTTGGTCAAACGCAAATTAGAATAAATTTACTATCTTCACAACCGGTTTTACAGTTTTGAGTGACATTTTTTCATTGCGATACATTTGAGGATCCGTGAAGATACAAATAATTATTTTTAATGTGCAGATATAGAGATTTGGTGAGATAGCAATATGAAAACTAAGAAATGTGGAAAGTTAGAAATACTAAAGCTAAATTTGAACACCTAGAACTATGGATGTTTAGAAAATTGAAAATATGGAAATTTGGAAACCTAGAAATTTATATATTTGTGAAGTTAGAAATTTAATAATTGTGGAAGACTGAATTTTGAAACTGGTGAAACTTGTGTATATGAGAGAGCGTGATCATAATCCTAGTCGAATATTTGTACGTGCTATGTTTAGGCAAACAATGCCATCAGTAGAAACATGGCAGGAAACTATAGCAAAGCATAAACTAATTAAGCTGTAGTTTGAACAGATGCAAATTAAAATAAGCAAGCTGCTATTTTCATAAGCTATTTCATTCATCTAGTGACGTTCCTTCTTTGCTACACACATGGAGATCCATGAAGATATAATGAGACCTTTCGTTTTGAAAATTTAGAGACTTGAAGAATTAGAAATATGAGAATTTAAAAGATTTGAAGAGTTAGAAATATAAGAATTTAGAGATTTGCAAAGTTAAAAATATGAAAACTAAGAAATTTGAACACCTAGAAATGTGGATACACAGAAAATTGAAAATTTAGAAATTTAGATGCTTAGAAGGTTAGGACCCTAGAAATTTGTAAACTCAAACCTTTGGAAACCTAGAAATTATATATTTGAGAAAATAGAAATTTGTAGATTTAGACATTTGAAAACCTACAAATGTAAACATTTGGAAAATTAGAAAGTAAACTTGTATACCTAGAAATTTAGATATGTGAGAAATTAGAAATGTTAGAACAATAAAATATAGAAATTTAGAAAAGTGGGAACTAAGAAACATAGAAATTTAGAAACTTGAGAACTTTTAAATATAAAAATTTAGAAATCTAAGAACTTAGAAATATAAAAAAGTAAAAATGTGGGAACTTAGGAAGATAGAAATTTAAAAATGTAGAAACTTGAAAATGTAGAAATTTAGATATGTAGGAACTTAGAAGCTTGGGAACACTGAAATATAAGAATATAGAAATTAAAAAACTTAGAGATATAGTAATTTAGAAATTTAGGAACTCAAGAATATAGAAAATTAGGAATGTGTAAACTTAGAAATATAGAAATTGAAAATATGGAAATATAGAAACTTAGAAACTTAGAAACTTAGAAACTTAGAAACTTAGAAACTTAAAAACTTAGAAACTGAAAAATATAGAAATGTAGCAAACTGTAAATTTAGTAATCTGAACCATCAAAAATTTTGAAACCCTGAGAATTAAATATTTAGACCTTGATGACTGAAAAAAATGTAAAAACTCAAAACTCAGTATTCACATTATTATCATACAGCACCATAACTCCCTCCCCCAATCATACGAAGGTTGACGGAGACCATCGAAGTAGTTTACATCCTTCGTTCCAGCAAAGTTGCATTCCCATAGCCCCGTCCGTGTCAATATAACGAGAATCTGCTCTAAGTCATTAAATTTGAATTTCAAGCGATTGTCAACGCCGGTACTCGTGCTTTCCATCTAGTCTCCCAGAACTAAAAACTTCTCGAGTGCAGCTTGTTCAATTTACGATACTCCAAATGTACGTTTGTTTGCACGAGAGACGTTAACGACGTGCATAAGTTGGTGCACGCGGCCGAGTATCAACGAGAAAATGTAATTTGTTCGGTTGGATAAAATGAAAGGGGAGAAAAACGGATCGTATAGTAGAACAAGAAGAGAGAAAAGCTTCATTGATCCGCGAAGAATATAACCCCTGCATTATGCTGTAAGTTTGATCATGCTGTAAACAGAATATCCTAGCGACTGGTACGCTCTTCGAACTTCTATATTTGTATCACCGACAGTTCTAACTTAACGGGATGTTATGTCTACTTCGTGTACTGGGCTCGAAGCACCTTTAACTTTCACGGTTTCTTGTAAATATTGACTCTTTTCGAATTCTGTTTGCAGCGAACTTGATACGAATACAGGATTGCAATTGCACAGGTGTCACGCGGCGAGGATTCATTCACTGACGACACAAAATTGAATAAAAGTGAGCATGGATGCTATATGGAAATAAGGGCTTGTGTATGGAAAATGATTTTTTACATTACGATATTATTATAGAGTCATTTTATATTCGTAGTTTAATAAACTGATATAATTGTATGTTGACAAGTTGCGACATTAATGTATTGTCTGATTTATGATTGAGCGGTCTGACTTATTATTGATCACAATTATTTACCTAATAGATATTTTATTAACTGATAAGAAATTGTTCGGTTTAGTTTAGAATACTGTATATTCCTAACTAATATAAATGTTCAAAATAACTGTATATACAAACAGCTTAAATTTTTTATAATAATAGTCAAATATTTAATTTTAAAAATAAAGTAAAAACTAAACATGAATTATGTTACCATAAAAAAGACTTTAGAAGTGATTATTTAGATCAATTTATAAACGGAAGCAAAATTCAGAACCATTCATATAAAAGGATACAGCAATAAACTAGAAAAGTAAAGAGAAATTATATTAAAAGTCAAAGGTTGTTCAATTGTAGCGTAGATTATAATTTCTTGGAAATGTATCACATTTTTACTCATATTATATACAAAAAATGTATAAAATAAATAGTTATGTTCTTTATGTCTGACTTATGATCGAGTGGGCTGACTTATGATTGACCGTTACTACTGAAACAATCTAAATTTACCGGTAAAGAATTATTCGACACAAAATACATTGCATTTTTAACTAAATTGCAACAAAGCAGGTAAACTAACTTAACACCCACTTATTTCCATTAATTAATTATTTTTAAATACTTCAATTTTTGCTTCTAGAAAGTAAACCTTTCTTTCTCAAATCGAAGAAATGACAAAAGAATGAAAACAATATAAAATTAAGAACTGTCAAAATAAGAAAATGTTTCAACGTAGAAAAGAGAAGAAGAATCTGGTAAATAATACAAATTAAAAATAATTTCAATATAAGTATAAAAAGTTCTTAAATTATATCACGCATTCATAAATGTAGAAAATTTGTATCGATCTCCTAGACGAGACGTGCACGGGACAAGCGAAATAAATATGACCCAGAATAAATAACACTTGATTCCGTAAAAAGTCTGAATTAAACGACGAAAATTCATGAAACGGGCACGTCGTTTCATTATGGAACGGAGCCGGTTTCAGCGTTCCTTCATTCCGCGCGAATAATTTTCTACATCTTAAAGGATTAAAGGCAACGTCAAGGACGAATTACAAACGACTCGTATCATCCACTTTAAGCTTATTTCCTCGTGGCATCTCATAAATATTAATGTTGCTATATTGCAGCGACAGCCTTCTGCAATTTATATCGTCTAAACAGTGTGCCCGCGTTAAGCCAAGCGGGACGCATCATTGGATATTCAGGTTTGTCGAAAATGTTGAATTTATTTGACCAGAGACGCGGATGGTAAATGCGTTTTATCTGTTTCCTATGAATAATTGAAGTTTCTCCTCCATTAGCAAAGATCTCATCGGTTAATGCATCGACGACAACGTTGTACCAATTTTACATCAAATGTGAGTCATATCGAATGCATGCAGAATCTGACGAGAATTCGCGACATTAAAGTGTCGCGAAATGGTACTTGTCGCATATCAATTTGAACGTTCTGATTTCTAGAATGTGGTTTTGCTTATATTTTACATGTGAATAAAATGATGAAGTAATATTATGAGAATGTTACATTTAAAATTGACGAGTTTAAAATGTTAATAGTTTAACGAAAATTCATGACAGAAAAGTTTCAACAAATACCACTTGTGGTATATCGATTTAAAGCTTAGAATTCATGGCAACTGATTTTGTAGGGACATCGTGATATTTTTAATATAAACATAATGGTAATAAAAATATTAAGGTTATGACATCGTTGCAGATAAAGTTAACAATTTTGAAATATCAGAAGCTTGATGTGAATTCATGATATTTTATTTTAAAATCACGCTTGTATCATATGAATTTAAATCTTCAAATCCACAGGAAATAGCAATCGATATGTTCTACTCATGTTTCGCATGTGCACGAAAATAATGATCAAGAATATGAGGGTTGTGAAATTGTATTTAAAATTGACGATTTCGAAATGCCAAAAGTCAAATGCAAATTCATGACATAAAAGTATCTCAAACTGGTACATGCTATATATAATTTTAAAGATTAAAGTCCGTAGAAAATTATGGTATAAGTGTTTATATGAAAATTCTACATGTAAAGGAAACAATGAAAAAAGATACGAGGACTATGACATCATAGTGTTCTAAATTGCTGATTACAAAATGTTAAAAGTCAAATGCAAATTCATGACATAAAAGTTTCTCGAAATGGCACTCGCAATACATCAATTTAAAGATAAAAACTTGATAAACACGGGTACATGACCGTTTCATCTAGTTTCACGGTCTCGATATTAGGAAAATCAGTTTGAAGTTCCCTCGGGTGTAAAACGCGTACATATCACGTTAACGAGTAACTTTCCTTCTTCCTGTAACGCTTATCAGCAGTGCAGTTACATGGTAACGTAGCTGATAACAAAGCTCCATGCCACGAATGGCAAAACTTGAAACCGAATTTGTGGCAAAGACAGTTTCACGTTTGAAACAGTGAAGCAAAGTTCCCTAGGATACCGAATTAGGACTCACGACAGTTAATTAACTAGAGGCTGCAGTTTGTACCGACTATATAACAGCGTGATAGGCAAGATAACAGGAATAGTATATTCGAGGTTAAGCTACCGAAACCGCATGACTCGCGGATCATCAGCTTATGAATGCAATTCCATGGAGCTAGGGTGTCAATCTACATGCGTCTGCGTGTCTGCTCTATTTGGGAAGATCATCAATCGTAATGAAGATCCTCTGTCATTCCCGTCAGGCTATTTGACTGCACTAGATCTTCCAATTAACTATTCAATTTTACAATTAACGAATCAACGTAGTTCGATCATTTATTTTAGTTTCAGTTATCATCGAGTGATTAGTGAAAATTATGAAAATTGCTGAGTTACTAAATCTGTAATTTTTGGAATATCTATGGTTTGAAATCTGTGATTTTTGAAATTTGTACAGTTTTAAATTTTCGAGTTCTATATTACTAAGATTGAAAATTTTCAAAATGTAAAATTTCAAAGTTTTATATTCTTAAGGTTTAAAATTTCCAAGTTCTACATTTCTAAGTTTTAACATTTCCAACACATTTTCTTAAATTTACAATTTTTGGCTTACTAAATCTTCACCGTGCTAAATTTAAAAATTATGAAGTTTCTAAATATTGAAACTTCTAAATTCCAAAATCTCACGTTGATAAATTCCTAAGTTTCCAAATCTCGATTCTCACATTTGTAATTTCCCAAATTCTGAATTTCTAAATTTTCCAATTTGTACAAATTTCTACTTTTAACTTACAAAATTTGAAACTTGTGTTGATCTTTATAAAGATAAAAAATCAATGTGTATATTAATTTATATTTTATTACTCATTTATTTTCCAACTTTATTTTTAACCCTTTAACTACGGGTGTGGTTTACAAACCACTAAAAATAAAATAAATACAAAAAATCTTTTAAAATAGAATATCAATTCAGTAATAAGTTAAAATTAAATTAAAACTTATTTTAAAAAGTACATAAAGTACTAGCAATTAAAGGGTTAATTCCAAAGTATACACCTGCTGATATTGAGTACTTTGCACCGTAAAATCCACATAATACGTACATTCAATTGTACATTAAACCATCTGACAATACGAATTGTTACCACTCCTACCTATCTTTGAACGATAGTTTCCGTTACATTCGAACCATAGTTTGCAATACACCACCGTAAATTATAATTATTCCAACTTGTACCAAAGTATCCAAACGATTATAACTGAGCGTTGAGAATGTTTCGAGGCACCCTGTCCAGGCAACAAAGACGAACCATTACGGTCAGATATGCGCGAAACTTGTATGCATTGGTACATTTTGTGTAAAAGCATGCATGGCCCTCGAGTTCCCGGTTATTCGAACAACTAGCAATTCAAATATTTATGGGAAAACATTTCTTAGACTGTGTTTAGTTAGTACGTATAGAATTTCGGAAAATTCAATATGGAGTAATGTGTTATTGCGATATAGCATTTTGATGCGTGAAAGCTGTTATTAGTATGTTATTATATCAAGTTTGATATTGCTAGTAGTATTATTTGAACACACTTCAAATTTGCTTTTGTTCAAGCAATAATATCTCAGTTATTATTTGTGGCAAATTTAATGTGGAGTGATCTGTAATTCTTATCAGGTTTTTGATAATTTCTATAGTTTTTTGATATGTGAGAACTGTTAATATTAAGTTATTGCGTCAAGTTTGGAATTGGTAAATATATTAAGGAAAATATAATACATTTCATAGAAATATAATACAATATGTTTGTATATTTATTATATAGAACTCTTATAAATAAATTGAACGTATTTATCCTGAAACAGGTGTAAGTTCATTTTGTGTCCAAGTGGTGTCACAATATACATACACTAATTAAAGACAATAATAGCAATCGATGTTTGTATTTAGTACTTTGGAAAATGTAGATATAGTATTTTGTGAATGTTGAATTTAGAAAGATTTACATTTTCTGAGTTGTGACTATCAATGTCAAAGAACAACGTGAACAATTTTGAAACGTGAAAAATTGAACGGTTAATCGTGATATAAAAATATATTATTATATTTGTGATATAAAGAAATAATACTTACGGTATACTAATTTGAAGCTTAAAACTTGAGGATAATAAGCGGATAAACGTTTCGTTATTATCCTTGGTACGAATAAAACAATGATAAAGAAATCGATGACAACGAGGTTATATTTGAAATTTATGTTTTCGAAGTGGTGGAAGTTCAACGTGAATTTATGACATAAAAGTTTGCAGAAAGTACACTCTTTTAATATCAATGCGAAGCTTGAAGTTTGTAGAAAATGACGGAATAAGAATCTCGTATACCATTTTAATATGAAGGAAATTAAGAAAAAGAATAGAAGGATTGTAGTTTGTTGCGTTTGAAATTTATGATTTTGAAATAGTGAAAGTTGAACGTAAATTCATGACATGAAAGTTCACTGAAATGGCATTTATTCAATATCAATTTTAAGCTAAAAGTTTGTAAGAAATGGGGGAATAACGGTTATGTTGAACCTTTTGGTACGAAGAAAATCATGAAAAAGTGTACAAAGATTGTAAGTTCGTTGTATTTGAAATTTACGATTTTCAGATAGCGAAAGTCGAACAGCCAGGTCATGACATAAAAGTATCGCGAAACGGCACTTGTTCTGCACCGATTCGAATCTTGAAGTTTATAGAAAATGGCAAAATAAGAGTCTTGTTAATCTTCTTACTCTGGACAAAATAAAGAAAAAGTATACAGAGCTTGTAAGTTCCTTGTATCGGAAATTTACAATTTTCAGATAGCGAAAGTCGAACACGAATTCATAACATAAAAGTATCATGAAATGGCACTTGTTCTACATCGATTTGAAGCTTGAAGTTTTTAGAAAATAATGGTATAAATGTTTCAATAATAATCCTAGTGTGAAGAAAATAATAAAAGAAAAGGGAAAATGTTTATTGTACGTGAATTGGACGATTTTTAAATGTGTAAGCTTTAATATAAATTCATAACCTAAAGGTATAGCAAAATGATATTTGTTTTACATTAATTAAAAAATAAAATTTGAAAGTTTCTTCAATATATTCCGGGTGAACAAAATAATGATAAAAAATGCAATACAAAAATTGTTGCATGTGAAATTCACGATTTTAAAATATCAAAGGTCTGACTTCTGTTTGTGAGAATTCGTGACATAAAAGTTTCATGAGATAACACATACTTCATATCAATTTGAAGCTTAAAGTATGAACAAAATGGTGCTTTGTTAGCACTGTTAATATCATTTGTATTAAACAGAAAATAATAGTGTAAATAAATAAGTTTGTTGAATTTATCAATTTTTAAACGTTAAAGTTCTTAGGAGAATTCATGACAGAAAAGTACAGCAAAATGGCACTTGTGCAACATCAATTTAAAGCTTAAAGTGTGAAGAAAATTGTGGTATAAGCGTTTTGTCAACACATTCAGTTCAGAGAAAATGGTGACAAATAAGATCATAAAAATTGTGATATAAGTTAACTTTAAAAGGTCAAAGCTTCAACGAGGATTCATAACATAAAAGTCTAACAAAATTGTACTTATGCTGCGCCATTTTAAAGCTGAAAATATGAGAAAAATTTCTGTATAAGTCCACCAACGATATTCTTAAATCAACGTACACAATCATCATTAACCCCTTGACAATAACTCGCACAGTTCATATGTGATAAATCTCACTCATATTTTCACCGCAATTGAATTTTGCGTTCAATTTTAATCTTCATAATCAGGACTCGTTGAATACAAAACTTTTTAATTTTCTATATTTGTCTCCATACTGTAGCTAGCTGTGATGGAACTAGAAAATTGTAGGTTAAGGGGATAGGATCAAATCGCGATATCGCATACAGTGCCGTAGTAACACGAAAGTATAACGACATGGTAGATTGCTTCGACAGGACTAAAAATTCGGATAATGAAAAATCCATCGGTCTGAGAATATTTGAAAACGATGATGAAAAAAGTAAAAAACGAGAATTTCGATGTAGAGTTCGATGCACCGTAGGAATAATAATGGCGCGACCTCTATCGAGTCAGAATAATCGAATTTCCGATGAAATCGCGGGAAAATCCATACGCGAGGACAAATCGAGCCTCCGTGTCGGATCTCCGCTGGCAGAAACCCAATTAAGGCTTTTGATTAGTCCGGCTGGAAGGCTGAACTACCGTTCGTTGGATGCCTTCCTGTGACGTAGTCCCCGTTTTCATGACCGCACAACTACTGTACGCGGTCACTAAGTACACGTAGAAACGCGTCCTGGGTTCTGGTTTAGTTGCGACGAATTTCTCAGCTGCCAAGTTTTGTCGCCTCTCTCTCTAAAACCTCGTGTTTACAATCCGGCGAAACCTTGCCTCGACGAACGTACACGTATACGTATGCGCGTCGCACCAATTCACGAATGAGTTTTCATGCATACGGATTTTAGAGTTTGAATCTGTTTGTCAGGGACTACGGGAACACGATAACGATTCAACGATGCAGGAAATGAGAAATACGAACAGTCAGTTGGAAGCAGATAAATTGTATTTGTAATTGTTTTCTGCGTTATCATTCTAATGTGGTGATTGGTCGTTTGATATGTGAGTTTCGGTATCTGTAATATTCGAATGTTTTTATATCGGTAAGATATCGTACGGTGAAGAGAGTTTCTAAGTGGATACAATTACAAATTTCTAAATATTAAAATTCACTAAGTTTCTAAATAGTAAAAATAAAAATTTGCAAATTTTTAAGTTAATAAGTACTCGTATTTTAAAATTATCGAATGTTCAATTTTAGAAGATTAAATTTTTAATGTTTTAAATTTCTAAGATACTCGTATTATAAATTGCCAAATTTTTTTTGCCACATAAGGATTGCTATATTGCTAAATAATTAAAGAACAATGTTACTATGTAGTTATATTAACATCCTCTAATATTTTCATACTGCTATAGCAATATATACTGTAATATATTGCTATATACATATTGATATACTTTGTTATATATTACTGTATATTGCTATATATATATTGTACATATATATTGCTATGTATTGCCTTAAATAACTATATAATGCTGTATATTTCTATTAACTGCTATGCATTGCTTTGTATCGCTGTATATTGCTACATATTGCTACATATTGCTATATATTGCTAAATTTTAGCCATTTCTTGTTACAAATTTGCAGTATTACCATATGGTAAAAAGACCACATTGTTATATTTTTATATTCACACTTTACCACATTGGTATATTACAAAATTCACAAATTTCTAAAATTGCACATTTCAAATCCTATAAATCTTTCGCTCTGCATATTTCTGAATTTCCAAATTTTCAATCGCACCACAAACAAGTATGCATCGATACAGCAACTCGTATTGTAACAGTGGAAATATAGAACGATGTGAAAACGTTTCATTATATTAATTATCGGTGTATAAATAAAGAAGAAAGATCAGCGAAATCGTTCGCATTGTCACAGTTATCAATCTCTCAACTCGAAACGCCATTTTTCATGCATCTGACCGTGAAGCACCATTAAAAAACATTCGAATTGACCCGCTATCGAAAACGTGGGCAAACAAAGCGCGCGATAAAAAAAAATCAAACACTATCGCGAACTCAATTTATGAGGCATTTATTCGGTACGTGATCGCGAAACGATTTCGCTTCATTGGAACAGAACATGCGATACACAATTTCAAGCGATCTGCTGTTTGTACGCGGAATCAAAGCGATGCATGAATTATTCGCACGAGAAATTTCATTTCGTTCGCGGTGCCAGCCTGGTTCCGATCGGAACAAACAAAAAAAGAGGAGCGGAAAAAAAATATAGAATTAAAGGGAAGGAAGGATTTGTTATGCTCCAGAAAAGTTTAAAGATCCAGCCTCGCATCGCCGCCATTGTTCGAGTTCTCTGTGACGAGCGGAAAATCGAAAGTGGCTCGCGCGAACGGAACATAAATTAGATTTTCTTCAGGAATCGAAAGACAGGAACACGGTCTGGCTGGATATCTGGATGAAATTGAATATTCATCGGCTACGAAAGAAATCAAAACAGGCTCGAAAGAACGCCGCATTGTTCCTCGCGTTTCTTTTGTGCCACGGTTTGCGTTCCAGACTTTCCGCGTACATTCGAAACTTCCCTTTGAATTTATGCATACTTTTCTTCCCGCATTTGAATAGCCATTTTGCATGGTTTTGTTACTTCAATTACAGCGCTGATGGCTGACTATTTTAGGGATGCTGTTTATATTGGGTGGGAATGGCAAAACTTCCACAGGTACCACTAGCTTTTCGCTGTGCACTTAATTATTCTTTATGTGGATATTCTTTTTGAAGTATGCTTTAGGTGGATTTAACTAGGATTTTTGTAGATTTTACAAGAGGATTTCACTAGGAATTCCTAAGGATTTTTCTGGTATTTCTGTAAAATATCATTAAGTAGAATGTTTTTGAGATTACCATTTAAAAATTTAGAAATTTAGAAAATTCAAAATTTATACATGTGAAAATTGGAAATAGAGGTTTGGATATTAAAAAATTTGAGAATATAAAGATTTAGGTATTTCAAAATTTGAAAGCTCGAAAATTAAAAAATTCCAACAAAAAAATGAAAACTAAAAATTCAGACAATTAGAAATTTGCAAATATAGACATCTGTAATAGAAATTAGCAAATAAATTAAAAATATATATAGGAATATGTAACATTATATAGCATTATACAGTAATATACAGTAACATACATGTACAGTATGATATATCAATATAGAGAAATATAAGACATGAATATAATATTGTACAGTTACATACTAATATACTACACAGTATACTTATACACATTATATTAATATTGCCACATACCTATACACACATATGTACCTAAAATCACATATAATTAACTTCGAAACAAGTTTACATGATTCATCAACTTAAAGAAGCTCATTAAAACCTAAGAACGAAATTGATGTTTTTCTTATAAAACCCTTAGGAATCCTCCCACACGATCTGCAGTGATACAAGATCCCCCACAATATACAATTTTAATAATTCAGGAATATCATGAAGAACATAGTCGCAGCGCAAAAGATTTCCACTGTCGAAAATTCGTCGGACGACATCGTAACAACTTTTTTCTTTATTAGCCAACCACGTGACACACTTTTCTCCGTGGATGCGTGGACGACTGAGGGCATAAAAAGAGAAAAGGAAAGAAGAAAAATTAATTAGCCGACCATACCATTAACGAAGCCGCGGCACAAGTAGAGCGTAGGTGGATTAACGTTCGTCCTCTGCAGCTGGCTGGCAACAGAATGCGAAAACTTTGGTCCGACCGGCGTATTTCTCTTCTCCCATAAGGATTAAACCGTTAAAGAGACGGGCATGGAATATGGACCAGGCTAGTACCGTGGAGAACGATACGTTATAAATAGGACGAGCTACCCCTGATACAATGTTTCCAACGACGAGAGGGAAATTCCTACGACCAGCGATTGGCTGAAGGCGACGCTACGACAAAGCTTCTCGCTGGCACAAAGCATTCGCTTTCTGCCTATTCCTTTTTTCTGTTCTACCGGCAATCTTTTATTTTTGTTTCGTTGCGGCAACGATAAATGCCCCGCGAGATGCTTGCCAAGGTATTGATAGACTCGGTGGATAAAACTTTAACGTCTCTCGATTTTTACATATAGGGTACAGATGTCAATTTACGAGTTGGCGCGCGAGGTCGACCTAAAGTAAAAGAAGTCACCGTGATCCAGCGTTACATTTTGGCAAATAAGAATGATGACAATAACAACTGCTGAATGCAATTCGCAGTATCTTACTCACTCTAGAGACGTTTGCCGACTGTCGTTTTTGGTCTAATTGGCGTGACCATGAGAGAAAATACGTATGAGGCGTCCATTTTTCTATTCCGACTAATTGAAGCCTCTTCTAAACACCTGGGTCAGCTACTCCACGCGCCAACTCTACATATTGAACGACTAATTTTTACGAGCGTTTGGTTGCAACTTCACGTTTTCGAAGGAACTAATAAAATGTGACAATCTTAGTACCGTAATCAACCCAGGTGCAACAACTTTCAAAGAATATTTATAATCTTTCTCAAGTTAAAATAATGAGTGACTTCTTCATAAGAAACATTGTAGTGTCTTAGACGTTCGGTGTGCCAGGTATTCTGGTGAAGTATGGCCATTAAGGGTTAATCTTATTATGTAATTATTAAGTAATTATATCGCTGTGTTGTTCCACCATTACATTGCAACAACGTTTACTATTACATTCTGCGTTGAGTTTACATAATGATATCTAAACTTATGAAATGTAATAGAATCTTAACAAAATTCTAATAAATTGCAATAAAATTTGATACGTAACAATATTTCAAAGCTGCTAATTGTCAATTTTAAGAATCCCAAACAATATTCTGAAAAGAAAAGTCATTTATATGCTACGGTGTATGTAAGATTTCTTGTAAAGTATCAGTAAAGTTTGAAAAATGAAAGTGTTAAAAACGCATCAGTGAGTCCAGGTTTATGATATGACCGTCGGTACGTGACCAGAAAAACAGTTGAGTTTGAATCGTAAGTCAGAGGTATTGTAAACCATATGGTAGGTATTGAAATGAGCAGGACGTGCAGAAGTCACCATCGCTTAGGACGTGGAAAAAGTAAGGGCGCGTCTACATTATGACAGTAACTGGTGCTAGTAGTTTTGCTAGTAGGTAGTTGAATTCTTTCGGTTCTTGCTTTGCATGTATTAAATCTGTTGGAAAAAGAAGGCAGAAAGGGAAGAAGCAATTTTTGTCAAAATCCCCAAGTTTCTAGAATCGCAAATTTCTACATCCTCAAATCTCTAAACTCCAAATAGGTAAATTTCCCAATTTCCAAGTTCCCAAACTAAACCCTGAAATCCCTACATCTACGATGCCCTACATTCCCTAATCCCTACATCTCCAAATCCTTACATCTTCAAATCGCTACATCCACAAATCCCTACATCTCCAAATAGCTGAATTCTCAAGTTCCCAAATTTCTAAACCCTGAAATCCCTATATCTACAATACCCTACATTCCCAAATTGCAACATCTTCAAATCGCTACATCCCCAAATCTTCAAATAGCTAAATTCTCAAGTTCCTAAATTCCTAAACCCTGAAATACCTACATCTACAATACCCTACATTCTCAAATTCCTACATCTTCAAATAGCTATATTCCCAAATCCCTACACTCCTAATCTCCAAATAGCTAAATTCCCAAATTCCAAGG
Organism: Megachile ligniseca; assembly: GCA_945859555.1. Classification (NCBI taxonomy): domain Eukaryota; kingdom Metazoa; phylum Arthropoda; class Insecta; order Hymenoptera; family Megachilidae; genus Megachile; species Megachile ligniseca. The sequence goes on from OX243778.1 coordinate 3,479,104, forward strand.
ATTCCAAATTCCTAGATACTGAAACTCCTACATCCCCAAATCCCAGCACACCCAAAATTTTACATCCCCAAATCCTTACATCCTAAATTCCCTACAACCCCAAATCTCTAGACCACCAAATAACTACATTCCCAAATTCCCAGCTTATCAAATTCCCAAAATTCTACATCCTGAAATCCCAAAATCTCTAAATCCTCAAATCCTGAGACCCCTAAATCGCTGTATTGCCTAATTCCTATATCCCCAAATTCTTTTCTTGCCTTCTTCCCCCAATGATATACTTGGTACAGGCAAAGCAAGAAGCAAAAATTCAACTGCCTACTGGCAAGACTACTAGTATCAATTACTGGCATAATATGGACACACACAGGAAAATTTTCGACCCCATAAAGCTCAACTATTGAATGGTCTGGAAAAGAAGCCTGCAGGGTTAGTTTTTTGACTTCGTCTGTCGGGCCAGAAGATTTTTACCAAACACAGAGGCATAGCTAAGTGGACCGACCATCGGATACACACTTCTTTTTCTCTCGGCAGGAACAATCCCCTGATAGTCACCCGTCAAATAAATTACGGTACGGTCCACTCAAATTGAATATCGTCAATCTTTTCCTCTATTGAAATGTCAGATGCAGCATTCGGGCGCGAACAGAAAGTTTGCCAGTGCGCGAGTTTCTTCAGTATCGGATTACAGGTGTCTTGTAGGCACGTGTGGATGGCAAGAAGACATTCGACCGGGTCAAACCGATTTACGGGCAACGTGCCAACACGCGACGATCATAAACTCTTGTATACCGATATACTGCCACGTCTGTGACCAAGCAGTTCCATATCCCACGCATCGAGGATCAATTCCAGCATTACCGCTCGAATGATTCCCGTAGGACGCAGGACTCGCACGCTCGGGATTTGCATATATTGCGAAACAGCACACCGACGATATATTCAACGTTTTTATCATAGATTCGTGAGCGTGAATTTTTAACACAACTGCCGCCGACGGGGAAACCGTCACTTACGTTACAGGAATTTACTGATACAGTATTAAAGGAATATAGAGACGTGGCAATATGGTAGACGTGCATGCAACGTTTCGAGTTTGGGACGGGACGAAATATTTTCGAATGAGATCGAGAGAGATCTTGATGCAGGGACGCTATGTAGCTGTGAATGGAACTATGTGAATAAAAGAAGTGTCACAAACTTCAAGGAAGTTAGAACTTCTTACGAAACTTCTTTGAAGTTTATGGAACATCTTTTATAAATAACGGTAAAATTCTTGATGATAACCCTGAAATTTTTGATAAATAACTCTAATTAATAAGGTGCAGTTTAAAATATTTCTGTGTGAACTGAGAATATATATAGAACCTACGATAATACTATTAACTGAATGTACAATAATAATATGGGGAACCTACAATGATTATACCTTCAAATGATCCTTTTAGAGTAATAACGATCGACGCTGTTTTATTTAATAAAGGGTTGAATTTCTGACGTTTATCTTCGTGAAAGATTTATTCGAAGCTTAATCATGACATCGGTTAAAGTCGTTCGGAATTTCTGACATTTTCTGACCACTCCGAGGGAGAAACAAAGCGAAACTTAAGACGCTGCTCACTTCTCTATTCACTGTTCGTTTCATAAGTTCATTAACGCGCGGCGGACTAATTAACTTTTTTATTCGGCTACGCAGCTTACTTGGTTAGCCTCGCGAAAAGAGGGCTAAAGGTACGCGAAACGACTGGTGTCCGTGAGATTGTGGTGAAATTTCGGTGTATGAATGAAAAGGATTTGAAAAAAGGACGAGAACGAACGAAACGAAAATTCGTCAACGTCCGATTCAAACATTTCATCGGACATCTATTGAAAATATTTTACAATCAAAGTTGCTTGGACAATTCATTCATAAGGTAAAGTTTCGATATAACGAAAATGATGTACACGATATACGAGAAAAGTTATCCTGAACACTCGTGACGCCATGAAGTTCGCTAGCTCGAGAAATGTCACGTGACCTGGGTTCGGGTAAATCCGTGAGACAATACTGATGCAAATATAAAACTTTTTTATTTCTGATTTTTTCGTTATGAAACTTCAATGAATAGATTTCTGGCGTTTTTCTGATTAAAACGAGACCAAACACGATAAAATTTAGACTTCATTTAATATGTAAATTAAATATTTACTCATAATCAGAGAAAAGTCCTCGATATAAGCGAACCGCTTGGAATTGCAAATAAATGTTTCAAAGTACGTCGTGTTTGGGCTCATTTTAATCAGAAAAATATCACAAATACGTTGGTAGAAGTTTCACGAGAAAAAAGAACAAAAATAAAAAAGTTTTATTCTTGCATTATTATTGCCCCACTAATATACCATTTGTTCACGTTCGGCTTTTCTCTTTCTTTTCTACATTCAGCAAACTGCAATGTAAGAACTACAAGATGTAAGCGAAAATTCAGGTTCGTAAATTTTGCTTATATCGAGACTTTACTGTATTATGGTAGAGAGTTTGTAAAATTAATTTGACAACGTGAGTGGGTTTAATTTGAAACTTTTCTCTTTAAACAACCTCCTGTTGTGGAACTTGTAGTATCGCGTTAGAAAAATTGTGTCCCTCCCCTGTTCTGTGTGTAATTTTAAATTGAGTTCAACGCGTGACTGGCTTGTGAAACGACGTACTATGATTTTTACATAAACCCGTAGTCATGATCCTCTCGTGAACTTCTAAGAGGTGTTTTATGGATGGCTGGGTTACTTCTTGTTCGGAACAAAATTAATTAGCTTCTCGATGTTGTGCATGAAGTAAAGAATTATCAATTTGCATTTTTACGGAGAACGGAATAAAACGCTTGAAAAATTCAGTTGGTTGTGCAGTTTTGATAATGATGTTACGAGTGGTGTACAAAGAACTCGTGTTATATTGCCACTTCTGTGTTCATATTCTTTAGGTAAAGAAACTCATATTTTTTAGAAAATTTGATAATTTGGAACTTTGATCATTTGGATATTTGATTACCTGGAAATTTGGGAGTTTGATAATTTGGAAATTTGGAAATTTGGAAATTTGGAAATTTGGAAATTTGATAATTTGGATGTTTGATCGTTTAGAAATTTGGAAATTGGGGAGTTTGGTTATTAGAAATTTTATAATTTGAAAACTTGGAAATTTGAAAGTTTGCTAATTTGGCAATTTGAACATTTAATAATTTGCAAAGTTGGAATTTTCAAATTCGGAAATTTGAAAATTTGCAAATAAGGAGATTAAAAAATGAGGAAAATAGGAAAATAGGAAAATAGGAAAATAGAAAATTTGATAATTTGGAAATTTGTATACTTGAAAATCTGGAAATTTGAAGCTCGGTAATCACATTTCCTATAAATAAATAAGATATTCAACAGTATCTATTTTGCAAGCAGCACATTCACCGTAAGAAAATAATCTGCCTGAATGTGGAACATTATATAATTCCGTATTCACGTCCAGGAAATTAATTCGAACATTTGGCCATTACCACACGGATACTTTTTATGAAATTGGGAAAGAGAGGGAAATAGAAACGCGTTCGTATGCAGAACATTCGCGCGAAGCCACAGATGGAACCATTTCCACGAGGAACTTTGAAATCGAAGTTCAACTCAGAAGTTCCCCGTGTATGTTATGAATTCCACCATTAGCCTGAATATCCTTTGAACGTACGTAAAATGATTTCTCGATCTTCGTAATATCGGAAATAGTACGCATTTTTCAGTATTATAAGGGGATAATAACAAATTTTAATACTTCCCTTCTAAAATGCAATTGAAACACAATTCTTACAAATAGTCTGAATTTAAAACAGATTTATAAAAAAAAATGATGGAGATCAAAATATACAATGGTAGGAAAATTATTCACTGTTTAGTTCCATTCAGAATTATTCCTCCAACGACAAACTTACTATAAGAAAACAATATTTAAAATAAAATTATGTAAATCATAAAAATAAGAGTTGTATATCATCCAACATATTATGGCAAGTTATAATTGGATTTAAAATGATAAAACGACTTGGCGTGTTGCTCTAGATAGCTTCAAAACGTTGAAGGCAAACTTTCAGTTGACTTTAGCTATCCCAGCGGGAAGAAAAACAACATCCACTTACGTGTATCGTAATATTACATGGCACGCAGAATTTTCAGTTTCGATTTTCTACCTCTTCTATTTGAAATTCATTTTCCCTTGGAGATTGTACGACTCCTCAGCGTATCCCACCAAAAAAATGTACGATGGATTTTGGAATTGGTTTTTTCGTTGCTTAAACAGCAACCGTGTGCTCGATTTCAACGGTGGATCTCGTTCATCGTTCCCGGCGTTAATTAAAATAAACGAAAGCCTGTTTTTTTATAATGCAAATTGAACGATTCGATCGGGAATCAGAACTTGCTTGCTTCCTTCCCACCCTGATTTTCAATCAAACGCTCCTTTTTTTCCGTTCAGATCGACCCAATTTCAAATTTCTAAAGTCGCGCGATGAGGGAGAAAGTAGGTCTCCCTTCAGAATATCGGCGCACACGTGATCATCTGGTGGGAAATTTTATAAGCTATTTCTCGAGTATTTTGAGTTTTATATCGTTTAAAATTTCGGAATCTGGAAACTGAAAATATAGGAATTTGAGAATTTGAAAGTGTTGGGAATTAAACTTAGAAATTTGGAAATTTGAAGGTTTGAAAGATTGGGGATTTACACATTTGGGAATTTGGGAATTCTGGAATTTGGAGATTTAGAAACTGTGAAACTTGGAATTTTAATATTCGGAAATTCGAAAATTTTGTAATTTGCGAGTGATGGAATTTGGAGATTAATAACTTTTAAATGATGGATGTTGTGAACTGGAAATGTAAAAATTTGGACATTTGGAGATATTGGTAATTGTGAATTTCGAAATGAAGATGTTTAGAAATTTAGGAGTTTGGAAAATTTGGAATCTAGGAATTTAGGAATTTGGAAATTTAGAAAGTTAGAAATTTGAGAATTTTGGGAGTTCAGCAATTAGAAATTTGGGATTTGTGAATTTAGGAAATTGGAATTTGAGGATTTAAGAAATTTGGAATTTAGGAATTTTGAAAATTAAGAATTCAGGAATTTAGGAATTTAGGAATTTAGAAATTTAGAAATTTACAAACTTTGAAATTTACAAATTTAGAAATATGGAAATTCGAACAGTTGAAAATTGAATTTGGGAATTTAAAAGTTTAAAAATTTAGAAACGTTGAAACCTGAAATACGAGTATCTATGAATTCAAAAACTGGAATTAACATGGCTGTTAAGTCCTTCACAATACTCGTATAAAACATGGGGAGATTTACAGCGTACACACAAAATGTTTCATGATTCGTGTTATAAATCAATATCTACGCATGCACGTATCAATGGTAGCGTGATTTTGTATTTCGAATTGCATGCTATGAAAGGGTATGCTGTAATACCTACGTGAACAAAAAGGTACAGTTGTACTTCAATCGTGATAACCGAAGGTAATTTCAGTTTTGTTAATGGAATATAGCGCTTCCAATGTTTCAATATTTTTTAAGCAAAAAATTACATAGTTGAAAATTAACCTCACTTTTCGGTTTAAAAACTGAAGTTATTGGATTAAAAAATTTCACTATACGATGAAGTTTATATTCAAAGTTCTCAAATTCAGTCAGTGAAATTAACTTAGCTCTGTTATAACTGAACGATAAAACAAGCTTCATAGCATCATGAAATAATCCTCTCCGATAATTAATTGCTATTCAATTTTCCACATACACAAAGATACACGTATACAGCGTCTCCAAAAGATGTTTTCACCTTTTATCAATTCGAACATTTGCAAACATGCTTGAAAGTATAAACAAATTTATATTTCATATACAAAAGTTTCTGAATTTGGGGACTAGAATTTGATGAGTTAGGTGAAAAATACAAAGCTGTATTCCAAGGCACTGGAATCTGAAAAATTCGAATATTTGAAAATTGGCAACTTAAAAACTGAAAATTCTGATCAGTGAAAATGTAAAAATTAAAAAGCAGAATAAAGATTTCATTTCACTTTTATAGTTCAGTTCCAAGTTAAATATAAGTGGTTAATAATACTAGATTTATAGAACCCGTAAAAATGGCGGATGTTAGATACCTCATTTTCAGTTACAAAAATTATTAAGACTCTTTTGTCAAAATGTATGTTAATCATCGTCGAAATAAATAATCATTCTATAAGCTATTATCCATTATTCATTTATTTATATAGTTTAACTTTAATGTAAATATGAGTGATTATTAAACATAAATCCAGGGATAATTTGATGTATTAAACTTCTAAGTATGACAATGCACATCTTGACCAAGGTTAAATGTGTAATAGCCACTTAAAGAGCGAGTACTTTTTTGGAGACTGTACATATTGAATATATTCGTCGGTCATGTTACTATACGTAGGATATACATACATGTATACTAGTACATGTTCCTATGCTTTAACTAGTTTATATTTAGACCCTTTACTCAGACCACATCCTTTAATAATAGTACCGTCCTGATTATATACAGTTTGTTACATTAATATACCAGCCGTTTAAGGTAAACTATTTTCCTGTGCTCACTGTACAAAAAATACGAAATAATTTATCATGTTCTTACCGCAGAATTATACAAAAAATTCAATCAATAAAATTTCTTAATGTTTTTTTCTCTACATTGTTGCATATTAGCCATTGTAAGATTTAATTCATCTACATTTTAATATGTACGATTGTTCGACAAAATCATTCGTACCAATAAATTTTCTATGGGATTAACGCCGAAGGAACGTGTAGATCAATCTAATAATGGAATATTATATCCAGCAAACTATCTTAATGTATCTACAGATTTATGAACCAATGCATTACCCTGCATGAAAATTAAATTTTCGCTGCGGTGTTCTGTCCAATAGGACTTTAAATAATGTTCTAATGTATAGGTATAATTATTACTGTTCATTTTGTGAGAAAAAACGCTATGGAGCTTTTTTCATGAACCGAGAAACGCTATCGAACCATAATCGACCCACCACCGAAGTTACGTTTCAAAAAATATTTCACATCTTTTCGTATATTGCTCCAATAAGAATTAAAAATTTGGCCCATCTAGATTAAATTTTTCTCTTCACGAAATATAACCTATGAGAAACGAATTGTAACTACAAAACATTCGGTTTTATAAAATATTTTAATTAACATTTTTCCAATCTGTACTCGTGTTTGCTTCAGCGAATGAAAGTCTTGTTGATTTATCTACGTTTTTCAGTCATGTCCATATCATTTTCGCCCTAACAATGTGCGGAGATGCTACAATTGTTCTATGGGTAGTTTTTGCGACATTTAATTTGCAATTATTTCGCGGTTGAGCCAATGTCAAGTTAGAAGCTAATCGTTGGATTGTACATTTATCTGGTGGAAGTACTTTTGGAAGATCTGAACACTTCTCACCATGATTATGTTACTAACATATTCGATAATAGCACTTTTACTGACATAATCAGTAATGACACTTTTACTAACATAATCGGCAATATCGCTTTTGAACAACCTATTCGTTTCGCAATATATTCATAATCTTTGCCTTCACCGCGAAACATATTTATCATGGTTTTTTCTTCCTCTGAAGGTTCTTTTCCACAAAGCATTCCACTTTCCAACATCCATAAACAAGATCTACGAATGAATCATGAAACAAATGAAGGCAACATAATGAATTCGTTTATTTATGAAGCTCGATCGACGTCGATACAAAGAGAATATACATGAAAATAATATTTATGAAAATCAGGTTTTATGTAAACTAAGTATCTACATTAATACGCCAATTGTTTATAGAACTCATAGTGTATACGGTAAATGTGATTAATCCGGTAATTGTGTATAATTGAAGATTATATTTCACCACTAAGTTTGTCAGTTGTTATATACAGTCACCACTATAATCACAATTAAGATTATATAGTAACCGACAATTACACATCACCGGAGTAATCACATTTAATGTAACATATGTATGTTGCAAGAATATATATGCATAATATATGTTCATAACTGTTCCTCACACCCGTTATTTCTCGGAGTTAAAAAAAGTGCATTACTTTCTAAAATTAAAGAAATGATCATTCTCGAAGGATTACCGAGGCTTGTGTAATATCGGCAGCTAACAAAGACAAGAGCATCCGCGGTGTATAATACACGCGTTGCAGGTTCGTATCGTTCGCGAGACGCAGTTACAAAGGGAAAAGGCGTCTATAGGTTATTCAGATATTCCATCTGCCATGGAATCCCCCGAACGCGTCGTTCCATCTACACCAAGGCACATGTGTACACACGTGTGCAACCCTTTAAGTGCAACCAGTCGCGAATCTAACTCAAATACCACCACCAGTTCCCGGGGTTATATTTGACTTAGCGCAGTACATGCGATTGTACCCGAATATTTGGCCCATGTTCAATTTGACAATGGAACACGGGTAGTATAGTTACAAATCCTTATTAAATTCTTCCCTCAGAGTTTGGATTTCTTCTTATACTTTTTTTCTTTCAAACACGAAAACTATTACTTTTCACTCGAAGGTATTTTTGCTGTTAACGGATGGCAACTTAAAAATGGAAAGTTGAAGAGTTTGATGGGTCCTTTTGAAGTTATTATATCTTTGTTATTGATTGCTGTTGTTGTCAGGATTTTTTGTATTTATACATTATGTGTATGACAATTTGGATTTAGTTAGAATGTACTTCAAATTAGTTGGAACATTTCAAATTGTATTAGACCGAATGGTGTGAGACATCTTTCGAGTACAAAGGGTTCAATTTTAAATATAACTCTAAATTTCCAAATTCTTGAATTCATAAATTCCCGAAATCTTAAAATCTCGAATTTCTAAATTCCCGAACTTCTATATTCCCGAATTCCTAAATTCCCGAATTTCTAAATTCTCGAATTCCTAGATTTCCAAATTTCTTACTTCTCGAACTCCTACATTCCCGAACTTCTAAATTTTCGAATTCCTAAATTCCCGAATTCCTAGATTTCCGAATTTCTAAATTCCCGAATTCCTAAATCACCGAATTCCTAACTTCCCGAATTCCTACATTCCCGAATTCCTAGATTTCCGAATTTCTAAATTTCTGAATTCCTACATTCCCGAATACCTACATTTCCTAATTTCTAAATTCCCAAATTCCTATTTTCCCGAATCCCTAGATTTCCGAATTCCAAAATTCCAAAATTCTAAAATTTCTAAATTCCTAAATTCTAAAATACCTTAATCCCCAATTTTCCAATCCATCAAATTACCAAATTCCTATACTCACAAATTTCTTAATTTTCAAAATATCAAATTTGCAAATCTCTAAAGTCTCAAAGTTCCAATGTACCAAACTTCAAAATTCTCAAAGTGCCAAACGCTCATATTCCAAAATTCCGAAATTTCCAAATACAATCATAATACTTTCATTACTTAATAACAATCATAATACTTTTATTAGTATTATGAAACACACCAATCATCATGCTTTCATTAATAACCACAATCATATATTGATTAATACTAATCACACCACTTTTATATAGAAATACAAAGACCAGATAAATGAATTTGAATAGAATAATAGTTGCCATAAAGTAACAACCTCTGAATCTGCACACAAGTAATAAATCGATGATACAATTAATTTATATTAATTGATTTCAAACATCGTTAAACATTAAACGAACTTTTTACACGAATAACGAGAGAAGATTTTATATGTACAACAATATTCACAACGTTTTATTGTAGGAAACGTTGAGAAATAGGTTGAAAAGGAAATTCTTGTTTACTTTTCCCGTAGAAAGGTTCGCGTTCTGTTAGTACAAAGTACACGGGTCACTGACCCTGCGAACTGGAAGTGTTATGCAACTACATCGTGGTTTTACAACCCCATAGCTGGTTATATGAAGGAAATTGCGAAGCCAATAAAGGGTTACACCAACACAATCCCGCGTTTAGTGTATATAAAATTTATATTGGTTATTTATTTACTACATTTCTAAACATGATACCTGTTCCAATAACTCTGTATAACTTCATCTGTAAGATTAATCTTTAATACCTGTAAAGTTAAACACTCTTTCTAAACTATAATTTACAATTTTATTATTTGAAGATTTATATAACGAAAATATATTTAGAAAAATAATATTTTTAGTTATTATAATTTAACTTAACAGATCAATTTAATATTTAATAATAACAGGTAATTTAATTTGAAATATTGACAGCAATCTTTATAAAATTACATATCAAAATTTTATTCACAATCGTTCTTAAATATTTGACAACTATTAAGTTAAACTTCTGAACTATTCAATCATTTACAATTTCATTCTTAAAGATTTACACAACAAAAATATATTTAGAAAAAATGTTAGTTATTATAATTTACTTGTAAATTCACTGTAATTTAATTCGAAAGATTAACAGCAATCTTTGTATTAGTATCAAAATTTTATTCTGCCTCGTGGTTAAATATTTAACTTACAAATTTTTATTTCGGAGTTCATCGTTGTTTTTAACAAGGTAGGAAGACATCGCAGGGTATCAGCATAAAAGTAGAACACCAGTGCCAGAACTATCAGTACCAAAAATTTGAAGTCGACCACAAAAGTTTAGAGTCAGATATCCGTCGTTTAGTTTAACGATTCATTTATCCAGAAATCGAACGATTGCTTATATTAAAGTTTATACGAGCGATATATTCTGTTCTGTATGTTACACACCGTCGGTACTGCTACTTCTATTACTTCTGTCACTCTCCAGTGATATTACGTTGGCTGGAATATGGAAGTGCTCTGTGCTTGTAACCAGGAAACTCATATTCGGTGTACACGGAGTCTGTGGCTGCTTATTGCTCTTGTCAGTGACTTTAAGTGTAAGATGCGATGCACTGCAACTTACTGTGTCGTCTACATTGTCCTTATTTCCTCGTGAACAAACGAAATAGTAAATTAGAAATGTAACAGACTGCTGTTGCTCCTTTTTTACGAACTTGTTACGCGCCAGATGGTCCACTTTACAATGTGCGAAGTCCAATGCGATTTTATAATATTGAAGTACAATAAACGCCACCATTTTTGTGAGTGTGTGAATTGTCGTAAGACGCTATACGATCATCATAAGAATTATATTAGCAAATAATAATTACTATAAATTATATTGTGATCATCATAATCCTCGTAATCTTATATTTGTAAATCTGAGTTCAATTTTATGTCGTACTGAATATTTTTTCATGAAATTTTGCACAGATGTAGATCTTAAAACTTGATCACACATTGAAATTTTATAATTAATATTAATAATAATTTTTATTATAACGATTTAACAGAATGCGATGAAATAAATGGAAGAAGAAAATAAGTTGATATATTTTCCTCCCTTATATTACTTTCGACATATCGAAAAAGGAAAAACAGTTTCCATTTTCTCGATCTTCAAATTTAACACATGTATATCGAATATCTTTCACACTTTACACGATATTTCGCAATGTACGAATCGATAATTTCCCCAGCGCCTTAATACATCAAGCTTTAGATTAAACTGCCAATATCAGGAAAGCTACAGTTTTTCGCGCCATGTAACACCTTTTTCTGCCTTCTTCTTTCAAACGTCTGGAAAACGGGAAATATTATAGGAAGATCAAGTATGCTGAACCAAATAACTTCTTGCTTCAACTCACTTTAAATATCTGTGTTCAATTTCGAAGTTTTGAAATTTGGAAATTCTTGTTATTAAGAATTTATAAATAAAGGATTATAAAATTGAAAATATTGAAAATTTGAAACATGAGAATTTACAAATGTGGAAATTTTCGAAATCTACGTATAGGAGTTTATTAATTTAAATATTATAAATTTAGGAGTTTGACTATCTGAATGTTTAAAAATTTAGGAGTTTAATTGCCTGAATATGTAAAAATTTAGGAGTTTATTTATCTGAATATTTAACAATTTAAAATTTTGATTGTTTAAATTCAGAAAAATTTATAACTTCGAAACAAATTTAAAAATACAGAAATGTGAATTTTTCAGTAACTAGAAGCACACCTGGGAATTTGCAAAACTTGTAAAATGTAAGAATTGAAGACTTCAGAAAACAGAAAAATGCAGAAATAAAAAATTCAGAAATTTGCAAAAATAGAATCGAACATTTAAAACTTCACAAACCAGAAAATAATTCCACCATCAGTTTTCAGTTCCAAGAAAATTGCAGAATCTACGAAGACCATAACCAAAGCTTACAGTAAACGTAGAAGGATTCTATCCTAAAATCTATCATCGTTATCTATTTTCCTAAAAATCCTGGAACCTGCAAATGGTAATAAATGAACTACCCAAAGGACGTTTGAAGAGGACCTAACCTAAAAGCACTATCATGGTAGATAAAGCGTGAGCGTCTCCCGTTGCAAGTTGCAAAGGCAAGCTGCGACCAACTCGATTGACTTTATCTTCCTATTACGACTGATCGTTAATGCGACAAAGCAGAATGGGTCTCAATGTAATTTTCCCTTATCAAACCCGCGTCAAGCATCGAAGTCTTTGAACTTGGTCCGTTCCTGTTCCTATTTCCATCCTCCATTCTCCGTACATATTAGCCAACAACAAAGGATCACGACATTAGCTGTTTGCTTGTTGGCGAAGAAGTTACACCCGTGTGTTCGTACCTACCACATGTACGCCGTACACTTTGCGCTTTGTCAGCGGATTTAGTTTATATAAAGTGCAACGAGTGTGTGCTGTTGTTCTCGGCACAAGCACTGTCTATGTTTTAATTGACCTGACACTAACGTACCGAAGATGAGACCCTGAGCGCGATGGTGGTTGCGCATCGATCACAGTCTTCTCGTCTTCGTAAACAACCCTAACTGCCTGATATACTTCCGCGACTTGGGACAATGGGAACCAACGGCGGACGAGTGAACTTTATGATCGAGAAACTCGATTATGGGGATTGCATAAAGCTACCCTGGCGGACTCGAAATGATAACTCTAGACGGATAGGAGCGAATTCTGTGACAAGCGGCTTTGAGCTATAAAATAAAGAATACTAGTGATAAATCTGCTGTTGACTAGGAAAATTGATGTATTCATGCTATACGGAGAATGCATGGAAAGGACCTCTAGGATACTAGGATTTGAAATTTTTAAATTCGACGATGGTAGAACTTAGAAATTCAGAAATTTATAGATTTAAACATTTAGAGATGTAGAGATTGAGAGATTGAGAGATTGTAAAATGAAGAAATTTAGGAATTGAGGAATTTAGGAGTTTAACAGTTTAAAAGTTTAGTAGTTTTGGCAATTTAGAAATTTTGCAATTTTAATTGTATAAATTTGAAAGCTTGGACATTGGGAAGGTTGAAAATGTAAATACTTGAAGATTTAGAAATTTATGAATTTAGAAATTTAACAGTTTAGTAGTTTAACAATTTAACAATTTACAAATTTATTTAACTTGAAAACTTGAAATTTGAAAAGTAACATTCCCACAGCCTGTATCCTCCATATTACGCAACTGTTATACAAATACTCCCTACAACTTTCAGACCTGCGTTTTCACATTCTACGTCCAAACTAAACTACATTCTACTAAAATCATTGTACTAAAATTACAAAAATCTTTCGCAGCAATAAAATTGGCCATGGGAAATGTAGAACTATCATTCGTCACCATGGTACAATAAATCCGTTTGATAAAAAGTAAAATAAAGCAGAAAAACTATCGGTTGTAAGATTTATACACATTCTTCTTTTTTGCACGTTTGTAGAGACACATTTTACAGTGGCAGTATAAAGTTACAAGTTATAGGTGTATACATAGCAATTTGTTGCATAAATCCTGGACATAACTTATGGTATCATGGGCTCGATTTATTACGCTTTGTCCAGAAGATTGTATATCTCCAGAGTTGCTGGAAATTCGGTCCGAGAAACGACGTCGAAATCAGGATTAAGAGAACGAAGTCGATAGCGTAACTAGCATAGAAACACTCGACATTGCCGGAAACGGAAGACAGTCTTCCGGAATAGTGTTAAGTCTGTCGCTGTTATCGAATCGGTTGTCGATAGTATCCAATCGAATCGATTTTTGGACGTGTGATTCTTTATGAAGCAATAACCTATTTACTCATTTTAGGAATCAAGTTTTTATATTTTAGAATACTTGTATTCGTAACTGACAGAGTGTTGATAACTGATATTTTTATAAATTATTTAGTTTTATAAATTATTAGCACATCACTGTGTGAAAATTTATTATACAATTATTTGTGAAGAAATAACTACTCGATTTAGAAATCAACGTATCTGCATTTGTAGTTGATAGTGCGCTAATAACTGACATGTTTATTTTAGATCAGAAAAAATAAGCTTTCAAATCATTTACACATATATTTTTATCTGACAAGCTGCCATTATTTATAATAACTATTCATTTTAACTATATACAGTTTAAAGATACTAGGTGCATGATCCTCTACAACTCACAAAGTTAAATATTTTTTTAATAAAATGACGTATTAATGCTGAAAAATTCAATTCGATTATAAACCAAGAATTATAATAAGAAAGGAGGACTAATAATTATAACGAAAAATGAGGTTAATAATATCAATTACTGTTATATTTGTCCAAACAATTTAAACATATTTTTCCTAATATGTATTATTAGTTAGTGAGACGGAAAAGGCTATCAATCAAAACAGATGGTTGTCACACTCTTATCAATTATTATACAAATTTAAAAAAAAATTGAATGCATCAATTTATACAGTTTGCAAGGATCAACATTTTTTAAATAGAACACATTAATACTAGTTCAATTCGATTACAAATATCCAAATCCAGTATTTAATTAAAAATTGAAAGATCAATAATTATAATGAGAAAGAAGGATCAATAATTCCTATGAAAAAGGAAGACTAATAATTGTAACAACAAATCAGTTTAATAATTACCATTACACTTATCCAATAATTACTGATACATTTATTGCAATACTAGCCGGTCTATGTGGTTAAGGTGACTTTTGCAGTACTTCTTCAATTTTGATCACCACAAAATATGCCCTAAAACCATCTAGTATATCAAATCTACCTCTATGCAATATTTCATGAAAAAATATTCAGTACTTTTTGTGTGATGACATACATAAAATGGAAGTGAGATTTACAAATATAAGATCTAATAAATGATACATTTACCGAAATAATTTAAACAAATTTTGTCTAATATTCATGACAGGTAAAAATCTATTAATCAAAGCAGTTAGTGTACGACTTCTCCCCAAATTATTAACAGATCCATGGTTTCGCAATGAAATTCCAGGCTTTGTCGGTCAACGAGAGATATGCATGTGGCATTAAGCAGAAGGAGGAAGGAATAATGAGCACCTGTACTCGAAGAGCTGCCACGGTATTACTGCATCGGTCACCACTGGAATTCCGTGTGATTGGATTGGTTTCCACCGTTGTCGGGGAATTTAGGACACGCACGATGATACGCGTGAAATTACCTCCCTGTGCGACCATGACCCGTAATTACGCTCGAGTTATCATTATTTTCCGTCGAACGGCTTGGCCGGTGTTCCGTGATTCCGCGGTTGCTTCGATATACGTACGGATATCAACGACTATGAATTTCAATATACCAGAGGTCGAAATTTTACATCTGCACATGTTAATTGCATCGCAGCTTTAATTACGAAGAACTGATGAGCTTATGTGTTGCTTCGGTACGTTTGCTGACAGAACGTTTTAGATGGCAGAACGAATTTCGTCTGAAATTAACCTTCGTGTCATTTGTAAACACAAAAGTTTGAAAATCTAGAAAATTAATGAATCATCAGGAAAAAGTTCAAAAATTTGATAATTTAAGAATTCAAAAATTGAAGAAACTAAAATATCATGAAGTTAGAAATTTCAACATTCAAACTTATACAACTGTACAACTTCGTGAATTTAAAAATGCAGGAATTGAAAGACAGAAAAATTTGAAAATTCAAAGTTTGCATATATTACCTAAGACTAGAACATTCTCGTCCCAATATTTTACCCAAATTTCATAAAAATGAACTCTTATCTATTAAAATTTAATACCTTTAATACCTAACGTTGCACAAAAATATGAATCCAAAATAATCTTTGAAGTCACCTAAGAAAAAGGAAAAATTTCTTCAGAACTCTCTAACACTTGATCAGAGAAGCATCAATCGGGTTTGAAGCCGCGGCCATTTCACCGAAGGAAGATTAGAAATTGGTAAAACGGTTTCAGCATGTTCGATGAAAATAGTATTCGTTCTTTGGCGGAACTGTACGGCTCTCCCCGTCGCGTTATTTCCGCTTCCGCCTACCTAATTGTGGATGGGTGGTGGAGATAGCCGTTCCCGTAAAGTCAGGCGCCAAGTCGAGCCAAAGGGGTGGAAAATGCGAGGAGAATCATCGACCTCGTTTCGCGGTAACTGCGACGGTGATTGAAAGTGCAACACGGTGATGCATCCACTAGCTGTTAGCTAGATATAACGAGACATATTTGCCGGAAGCGTTACCATCGATCCGTTCGATTTCGAATACGCTACACACGGACTCTCATTACGAAAAGAAATTTAAGCAACCATTAATCACACGCATTAGGTAAGTGGATCCATTAGTGACCACGTCTCCATTAGTAACCGATTGTTTATTTCATTTTATTAACCCTTTGCACTCCTTACCTTCTACTACCTACCAACTTCATTTAAAAAATAGATCAAGAAAGGGGTTCTGAATGAAATGTACTACAACAATGCAGAGTATGAGACTTTTCATTTATTATAAATACTAAATAAATGAAAATATATGTATTTAACTTAACTATTTATCTGAATTATTTCTAAGATCCAAAATGTGATGTCGAGCCACACTCGACATAGGAGTGCAGAGAATTAACAGTAGACTTACAGAACCTGTCAAAATGACGGATCATAGATCTCTTATTTTAAATGATAAAACTTATTAAGAAATTTTTGTAAAAATGTGTGTCAACTTTCGTCAAGCACGAGAATGTCTTAGTTCACATATAATTCCCAATTTATTTATTTTTCTACTTTAGTTCAAAATATAAGTGACCATCAAACCTAGTGTTAAAGATGATAAGTGTACGAATTTGCTGAATGCATTCAGGCTCCTGATGACTCGACCTGCATTTATTCGTTTGTACCACAGGTCGCAATTTTGGGTCTTATTGAAATTTTTGAGGGTAGAGCGACATCCTAAATTTGCTGTATAGATTTTGGCGGCGACCTGGCGACAGGAACTTGACCATCGACGTCAATCATCGTCGAATCGATAAAAACCCGTGTTTTGGTGTCGTTTTCGATAATTTTTGACACAAAAATCGATTGGAAGCATGTTAAAGGCTCTATAACTCATCGTTGACGACAATACTTGATCGCCATTGACGTCGGTTGTCATGAAATCAAGAATAATTGTGTTTGGTATCGTTTTCGGTAGTTTCAAATACGTTTAATCTTTGGAACAACTTTAAAATTTCTACATCTCTTTTTTGTTCTACCTAGATGTTTATAGTAGGTACTGGAAGTTTTAAATACATATTCGGATTTGTGTGAGACATCTGGTCTGTAGATCCACTAGTTTGATATTCTGAGAATTGTTTTGTTATGAAGATATTTGTTAACAGGTATTTACAAGTTTTAATAAGTTAAACATGTAAGGTAAATGACCATGTCTCCATATTTACACATTTTGGTTACGTAATTTATAAGGTAAATATATCAATTATTGGCGTATTGTTTAATCCATTTTATTAAGAATGGTAAATAAAGCTGTATATCAATCGAAATTATAAATATTTATTGTTCTGAAAATACCAAAGTTTCAGAAGTTCAAAATTTAAAATCCTAAAGTTCTAAAGTTCAAAACTTAAAAAATTCTAACATTCTAGCAGTCTCAAAATTTCAAAGATTCATGCTTCAAAATCCAAAGATCATGACGTTCAAAAATTTTCGAAATTCCAAAATCCAAAAGCTCTAAAGTCCCAAAGTTCAGATGTTGTAAAGTTCTAAATTATCAAAGTCTCAAAATTCTGAATTTCCAAAATCCCAAGATTCCAAGATTCCAAAATCGTAAAATTGCAAAATTCTACACAATATACATAACATCTCAAATTTCATACGAGGTACAAAAATATCACAAATTCCATAAATCATAATACATTTGAGGCTAACAATAAATGTTAAGAGAACATCCTCTGCTCGTTGTTACTGATAAACTTTGATCGAAAATAATAACAAAAATGGCGTGTAAGATTGATTAGCAATGTACAATAATAAAAAATCGATTTCCATACGAAATATAAAATAATCTCAAATTCTATAAATCCTAATACACTTCAGGCTAGAAATGAAAGTGAGTAGGACATCCTCTGTTTATCATTAACCCTTATCGGTCGTAAGTCACCTCTCACGTGACTACACTACTTTGGCGCTGCGATCGCACGTCATGTGGGAGGTGACAATGATGGAACCTGTCGAAATTCTAATTTTCGAGATGGTAAAACTGCGCGGTATGGAACGCCATTAACAACAGGATAAACAATGAGGATTTTAACAAATTTTAACTCATATTAACAATGAGGATAGATTAGATGGAAAACTACATATCTTGCAACTTGATACTAAAGGAAAACATGACGATTGCTTAATATGATCTAATTGTAATATTGGAGGAAGAAAAGCAACACTATACTTCTGTGAAACGTGCAGCAGAAAACCATTCCTTCGGAGATTGTTTGAAAAAATATAGATTAAAAACGTATAAATAAGTATTTGAAACTCATATATTTGTAATATACTTTAAAAACAAAAATGTTATTCTTATACTGAAGATTTTTCGCATATTTACCAGTTACAACCTACTGAGAATCGCGTATAAAAAGCTAGCGGCTGATGAGGGTTCAAGATAAAGTATGATCGAAAATCATTATTAACATGGTAGTTAAGATAGATTAGCAATGTACAATAATAAATAAGCTATGAATACGAGGTACAAAAAATCTGAAGTTCTACAAATACAAATACACTTTAAGCCAACAATAAATGTGAATAGAACATCCTCTGTTTGATATTAATGATAAAGTTGAATCGAAAATGTCGGATAAGATCCATTAGCCGCGTACAATGATAAAAGAACGATTTCCAGTTGATCTCATAGATCGATCAGTGGGTAGATCAAACAGTTGAGGCTAGAATAGAAGGTAGCGTGCTTTCAAAGTCAAAACGACACGTAAGAGCGGTGAATGGGACTCGAGAATAATCGATAGTATGCACAACAGAATGAATTCTATCCGTGGCAGACTCTTCCGCCGGCAAATGGACGGACTCTCGAATCCGCTTACAACAAAAGCCGGTTGCTCCGGAATAAATTGAAGAGATACGCCTCTTCGTCGATCGCCAACGATCAACTCGAAATCGTCCAAATTCCAAATACTTATTCGAGTGGATTCGAATCCATTCGATAACTTTCTTCGCATTCACAGTGGACCGTAGTTACAATCGTGATATATCGAAATCTATTAGCCGGATTAAATAAAGTATGCATCCATTCGGGGAAGAAGATTATCGAAGACGAGTTTTTTTTTGTGATTACCAGATTAGCAGAAGATTAAAACTGGCAGGGAGAAAAATTGAGGACAGATATTTTCTTGTTTTTTTTTTTTTCTAAGGAAATTATTATTCATCTTTTCGTTTCTTTTAATTGTATTATTTATGTATAATTTAGGTGAAATATTTTTAGCGATGATTTGATAGAGATAATATTTGATTTTGGAATAAATGAAATTATTATTAATAAGCTGAAAATGATTATTGGACAAGCATGTGTGATTGTGGATAAACAAGAACTTTAAACGGATAAACATAAACATATTATTGTTTGTTATGTGAAAATTATATGTGCGTTATTGTCCACTCTATTTAAGCGGGTAAAGGATAATTAAATGATTGCTTTTCATTTTGAGCGTCGTTTGGATTATTTGGATCCTTTTTAGGGTTACAACTTTTTTATTTAGTGTCTGATATTCACACTTAATGTAAAAATTTAATGGAAATTTGTTTAAACTGAAGTCAGATTGCAATTTGCATATTAAAAGTAGTTGACAGATCATTTATTTCTCTATTTTGTTAATGTAATTAACTCACGTTAATAAAATATGAAGATTACTTTATACAGTAGCATGAGAAAATAGACATCACTTTGATATTTCAGTGTGGACAATTTTGTTAAAATTTTTAACAGGCAAACGTGTGAATAGAAACTTCTAAAATTTAAAAGCGTAAATTTTTTTATTTCATAAACAAAGTTTTATGAAATTTAAACATGATTAAACATTATTTGTGACATGTAGCAATGACATTTAATGTAATAGTTTTAGAGTTGTTAGTGGTCCTTTATGATCACAAATATCAATTTCCAAATTTTGTATTTTGAATTCACAAATCTGAGAACTTCGGAATTTTTTAATTTTTAAAAACCTTTAATTCTCAAATCTCCAAGTTTTCACATTTTTAATATTTCTAATCCCTGTACTTGCAAAATACGATATACTAAAAATTCTTCATTTTCAAATGTTCAAATTTGCCAATTTCTAAATTCTTCATTTTCAAATGTCCAAACTTGCCAATTTCTAATTTTGAAAATGTCCACTTTTCAAATTTTCAAATTTCTCAATTTTTAAAGCTCTTTAAGTTTCAAATCTTTAAGTTTTTACATTTCCAAATTCCCAAACTTTCAATATTTCTAAATCTCTATATTTCTAAAATTCTAAATGTTGATATTTCTTAATTTTCAAATATTCAAATTTACTAATTTCTATATTATAAATATGTCGAATCTAAAAATTTTCAAATTTGTAAGTTCCAGAAGCTTAAATTTCCAAATGCCTGAGTTTCTAAATTCGTAAATTTTTATACTGAAAAATTTACAACCCAAAAACCGACGAATGATGATGTCGCTTTTTATTACACCGCCATTTTCTGTAAAGAAGCTTACCGCGTCTGCCATTGTACAGTTGCGCTCTAGCCAAATAGAGGACCTACATATTTCCGTATTCCTATATGTACATAGTCAGAATATATTCCATTTTATTTCATTCTGTTACTACTCTTCTAAATTTTAATAATTCTCTAAAATAATATCACTTTTATCATTTATATTATTTCAAATACTTATAAAAAGATTTACTGCTGCTGAAGAAAAATTTAAACTGTTTGACATAAAATAAATATCAAAAACCATATTGTGACAGTAATTCATTAAATCATTAAATGAGTTATAACTCATTAAATAAAAAGCTAAAAGTCCTATTATTGTCACAATATGGTTTTTGATATTAATTAATAACACAAATCAAAATAAATTACGTAGATACTACAATTATAGGAATACTTATTATTTTTCTTTTATTCTTGTTTTTTAATTAAAGTCGCATGACTTGCTAAATAATTGCTTGATGATTACTTTTATACAACTTCAAAAATTACTATAATAATTTAATCATAAATTATAATTTTTTAAATTAATTTTATATATAACCTTGTTGGAAATAGAATTTGCTGTTAATGTTCTTACAAAATCTAATAAATTTTTATTTTCAAAAGATGATTCTCTAAATGACAATACAATATTCGATTAAACAAACGAGAATGCAATACATATTACAAGAGTTACACATAAGGACCATTTATATTCAACATTTTAATTAACAAATACAACGAAGCGTAATTAATTCTCGTACCAAGTAATAATTCTTATACTTGATTAATTTCCTCTTATACCAAAACGCGTAAACGATGATGTCGAAAAGGAACCAATATATGTATACATATAAACTGTACAGGAGTTGATTAATAGCCTCTCATATCGGAATCCACGATTATCGCGAAACGAAATCAGCTAACTAGACGGGAAAGTTATTAATCCAGGAATGTGATTTACACGAGACGTTATAACCGATTTTCACCGATGCAAACGCGTTCCGTACGCTTCTCGTCTATTTGCAATTTAAACCTCGTGGGTAATCATTCCGTGGATTTCCCTAGGCCGAGGTTATAAACACGCGGTATTTCACCGGTGTGTGCAGAGGCTCGGGTCAGTCAAGGCTGTCGAATATCCTCTGTTGATATTAAACCTCCAAGTGCCTACGAAAAAAAAAAGTACTCGAGGCTGGGAATAAGTAAAAAAGACAGAAATTCCCGTACAAATTCCAGGAGCAGAGGAAACCAGCTACGACCCCGGCCACGTTTTCGCACCAATCGTTTTTCAACGTAATGAGATGTCGATTTCTAACACTTGGCTAGCTCAGACAACGGCAATAAGTCTCTCTCTAAAGGTAATCTAGTTTAAATGAACAACAATCGGTTATACTATCTTTCTACGATTCTTCTGCGTCCGACTGGCATTTTTCTTCCTTCGGTTTCCGATGGAAACCCTTGCGGTGCGAGAGATCCGACGTGCACACTTTGCATAGAAAAATTCTTTAGATATTAATACTTCTTTTATTTTAGAAATTGTGTTTTATTTTAGGAATTATCTGATTTATTTCAGAAATTGTCTGATTTATTTGAGAAATTGTCTGATTCATTCTAGAAATGGTTTGTTATGTTTTAGAAATTGTCTAATTTATTTTAGAAATTGTCTGTTTTATCTTAGAAATTGCCTGATTTATTTTAGAAATTGTCTGATTTACTTTAAAAGTTATCTGTCGTATTTTAGAAATTGCCTGATTTATTTTAAAAATTGTCTGTTGTATTTTAGAAATTGCCTGATTTATTTCAGAAACTGTCTGTTTTATTTCAGAAATGATTCGTTTTGTTTTAGGAAAAGTCTTTTTAATTTTGGGAAAGGTTTGTTTTGTTTTAGAAAAGATCTCCTTTATTTTTGAAAAGGTTTCTTTTATTCTATAAAAGGTTTCTTTTATTTCAGAAGAGATATACTGTTTTTATTACAATAAGGGTCTTTACACTTTTATTTGAACCGTTTATTTCGAAAGTAGGGCAAGTTTATTTTTCGTTATTATGAGATATTTAAAGGTTTGCATTTCAATAAATTCGAAAATATTGCTACAAGTACTAATAGACAAATTTTTTGTATTCTTTAGTGTTTCGTATTTTGTTTTATTTAATTATTATGACTAATGGTGGTTCTACTTGGTGACCAAGATATTATTAGAAGAATTGATTAATTGACAAGATTCGTGATAAACTGGAATTGTCATAGTATAATAATATTAGTAATCAAGGTTATTATTAAATTTTATATTAACAAAAATATAGTATACATTAAGCATTGTGAAACATACATGTTTGAGAATATACAAGTTTGGAAAAATAGACGTTTGGGTACATAAGAATTGAAAAATACAGAAGTTTGAAAATATAAACATTTAGGAAATATAAAAATTGAAAAATATACAAATTTAAAAATATAAATATTTAGGGAATTTAGAAATTGAAGAAAACAGAAAGGGAATATACATAGAACTCTAAAAACATAGATGATTTGAAAATAGATAATTGGAAATATAAATATTTAGGAAAATAGAAAATAGGAAATGTAGAGTTGAGAAAAATAAAAATTGGGGAATATAGAAAGTCAAAAATACAAGAATTGGAAAAAAACAAAGATTTGGAAATATAAAAACTTGGAGAATAAGGGAGTCTGAGGATATAAATATTTGAAATTCACAAATTAGGGAATACAGAGATTTGAGAGTATAGATATTTGGAAATATAAAAATTAGGATATGTAGAGATTTCAAGAGTATAAAAATTGAGCAATATTGAAATTTTGAAATATAGAAATACAGAAAAGTAGAAAATTGAGAATATAGACATTTTGAAATATAGAAAGAGGGAAAAAGAGAAAATCAGGAATATAGACATTTGGAAATATAGAGAATTGAAGAATATAAAATATGAGGAATATTGAAATTTTGAAATATAGAAATACAGAAAAGTAGAAAATTGAGAATATAGACATTTTTAAATATAGAAAGAGGGAAAAAGAGAAAATCAGGAATATAGACATTTGGAAATATAGAAAATGGAGAGCTATAAAAATTAAGAAATGTAGAGATCTGATAACTATAAAAATTAGGGAATACAGAAATTTCAAAATACAGGCCTTAAAAATAGAGAAGTAAGAAAAATGTCAAAATTAGAGAAACTAGAAAATACAACTATTCTTAGCCTAAACGTTAAGAAAATAGCAATATAACATCATATTATTGAATGTAGATGTTCGTTATCAGTAAGTACACATCACTTCACACGTAACTGTTATAAAAAGCTAACAGAGATCGTAACATCTGAAGTTCATTTTCATCAAGAGTGCACAACGTATAAAAACCATATTTCTTTACGTTTTCTAAAAACTGACCAACTATTGATACCTTTACCTTATAACTTGACTGAAAAAGCGGTATTAATCACTGTATAAACTGAAATTATGGTACACCATGTAGTATGCAGATTCTACAGCGTAGATCTACGGTAGAAAATTTACAGACGATAGATCAAGAATCACAAGGTGGAAAGAACAAGAGGTTGGTGGATTAATGTAGATAGAAGTTTGATAAAGTAAATTCACCGACACTTAATATATGCGTTCATGACGTGCCATGTAAGCTACGTGGCACCGAACCACCCTCGAGACTGCACCAAACTTCTCGCATGAAATTTCTTGCATCCTGAAAGGCTGCAGTTAACAGTCTTGACAGGCTGCGAAAGGACGCATGTAATAAATAAGGATATAACTACTCTGGCAGCTCATAAATTTTCATGAATATACAGGATACCCTTTTCCAGCGTTGAAGGTCCTCATTAACCGGGAAGCAGTTTGAATTACTTTTAATAATGCCTGTATTGTATTTTAAAATTCAGTCTTGATATACTGAGCTGTTGCTTACATTGCCATACATACCAAATTATTCTTTTTATATTTTTTATATTTATTTTTGTAAACTTTCTAAGTTTATTTTTGTTATTTTTATGCATTTTGAAGAATTGCTTTATATTTGCTTTTATATATTTTTAAGATTTCGACTTTTATTTTTACTTTTATACATTTTGAAGATTCACTATCTTACACTTACTTTTATATTTTGGAGATTTACTATTTTACATTTATTTTTATACATTTTTCAAACATACTCTATTACACCTTTATACATTTTGAAAAATTACTTTTTCACATTAATTTTTACACATTTTTCGAATTTCAAATTTTAAGTATTATTTAAGATGTAGTAACATTCGGAGGAGAGATTTTGAAACCTCACAATTATTTTGCACTATTCAAAATACTTCTATTATCCATATTTGAAATAATTTTATTATCTAAATTGTGGATATAAATTCGTAAAGTGAACGTGAGTACTTTGAAAATTTCTTAATTTAGAAATTTAAAAACGTAAAAACTTACAAGCTCGGAAATTTGTGAACTAGAAAATTTCTAAATTTCTAAATTTTCAAATTTGAAGGTCTTTAACTTATAGAAGTTTGAAAGCTTGAAAATTTGATAATTCAGCAACTTAAAAATTTCAAGACTTAGGAATGTAGAAATTTTTGAATCTGCGATTTGAAGATTTATAAATTGTTACAATATGGGAAATCTATTTTCCAAGTTCCCATACTTCATCCCCCGAAATTAAAAGAATTTTAAAAAAATAATAAATAATAAATGAATCTGACCATCCTACATTGCAATCTACGTACAACAAAGTTACATTTACCTGTTAGAATGACCTTCGAGTCCATCGAGGATCGAATCCCTGCATTCTTCGAAACATCAAGTACCAGTCATTCGACTAATTCATAACCGCTCTCACGTGTGCATGGTACACCCGAAAATGATTCGGTATCTTGTCATGGTTCGTTCCATAAAGGGGTCACAGGTCAGCAAATATTTTATTATCATCTCGTTAGTGCATCGTCGTTAGGGAGAGAAACAACGTGAAATATTCAAGAGAACAGAGACCGTAGCCTGCGGATAACGCGCTGACAACGTCAGACATAAACAATACATGGTGTCCCTTGACCCTTTGTTCTATGTCGGCCTCTCTTCATCACCGCAATCTTGCTTGCATATAATGATGGATATCCGAAACTTCCTCTTGGAAGCTTCCAAGACATTTAACTTTTGAACGAATACTTTAATCGAACGTTAAAAGTCTGGAAAATCTTCATCAAGGTACCTTAAAGATTCAACGTCCATCATAACTTTCGAGAATTTCGGATATTGAATTACTTTTAAACGAACAGTTTGATTTTTGATACTCTTCTGTATTAGTAACTGCTCAAAATTAATGTTTTCTTGTTATTTTACTGGTCGTAAAGTTTTTAGTTTGAACGATTTGTAAAACAATTTGAGAAATTTTAATTTGAACGAATTAGAGGGTAGATTCATACATATTGTTGAAATTCGTGATTTAAAAAATACTATGAGTATTTAGTATTTAAACTAAATGTGTTTAGTAACATGTGTTATTAAAATCTGTAGTTATGAAATTGTATGCAGTTAATAAAATTTTTAAAAGCTAATTAACATCAAATAATTAGAACTTTTTGTATGACATCTCAAAATGCTACTAATTTTTAATGTTATATCATAATATTATAAATAAGAAATTATAATAAATATATAAAATATTATATTTTATTATAGATTACGTAAACAAATAAATATATACTCACTTATTTAAGTATTTATTTGTACGCATAACAGTGTAAATAATTAAAAATAATAAAATAACAAGTTACACAAATAAAAGCAAAATATAAAATTCTGTTAATCAAGAAAGAACGTGGATGCACATTTAAAAAAATGGAACTGCAGATTTACTACGAGGATTATTCCTTCGCAATAGTCTGCGTAAAAAAGCGCTAAAGTTCAGTGTTAAAAAAAAATAATTCGTCAAATATTTCAAACTTTTATACCAACTCCAGTTAATTTCACTTTCGGAGTTAAAATATCTCATGAACTGTAGATTTTTTTTCGATGCGCTACCGCAACACTTTTTTAAGCAGAACGATGACAGGATTTGATATACGCAAAAGACAGAAAGTTCCGCGTTTAAAAACGTGGTGCAACTACAAAATGTAGTATTTGTACTGGCGAACAAAATATGACAGTAAGAATATATGTACAGCATGAACCATTCATTTTAATTCACTAACATTTTTTTCAACCTCACGCCTATGCATGTCTCTATAACTAATATTTACGGTCTTCATGTTGCAAGATTTTTTAATTTCAGTGGGTAACTGAAGTGAAAACTGTCGTCCGACTATTTTACAAGTTACCATAGAAAATTTGTTTATAAAATTGTTACATAGATTGCTACTATTCAATAGTACAGAATGAAAATAAGAAAAACCTATACTTAAGTTCTTGTCATTTTTATGGAGACAAATGTAAGAAATAAAAGGCTTTGTATTAAAATTATCTGTTGAAGAAATACATATATAAATAAACATAAACATATACATTTATATTACATATACATAACATTTATAAACATATATAAATGAATTAAATTCAAAATGAAAAATGATCATTTTAATATGTTACAATGTTACAAATATTTATTAAAGAATACGTAATAAGCTTTCGATATTTTGATACTTCTTACCCTAAATCTTGAGAAATTACTGAAATCTTGGATATAAATCAAATACGCCATAAAAATACATATTATATCGTAGAATAGTCTACCATGGTAAAAGGTGAATTTTGACAGCTACAAACGTTTTTATTTTTATTTTCGAGCAAATTCTGTAACATCACGAGATTTCCAAGCTTGCCCATAAAATGAGGTCCTCAAGCTTCAAAAGTGAAGCACCTGCCGTATATCACTCAGCTAATTCCGAGCTTCATTCTTATTAAATTATTTACCACAAACCGACAGCAGTTGGAACAAAATCGTGAGATTTCACAAAAGCTAAATTAGAGAGCGACATTCAAAGATACTATAATAGCGAGGAACGCAGACAGGCTCTGAAATTGGGGCACGAAATACACCTGCAATAACTGAAAGGGTTCCCTAATTCGGACAAAAACATCTGACTTCATTATATGCACGACAAAGAATTCATTTCTTTCACTTAAGAAAATTTGTTCGTCAAAAGGAATTGTTTAATAACAGATTTTTCTAATAAAAATGTCACATTCGTATATCACATTCATATTTCACATTCATATTTCACATTAGTATATTACATTCGTATATCAAATTTATGTCTCACATTCGTGCATCAGATTCATATATCACATACGTAGCAGTACGTTTGACTAAATATACGATTACATAAACTGCTTTAAATCCTGCAGAAAGTAATTAGAATACATATTCCAATCACCATTACATACCTTAATGCATGAAGAAGTTATAAATTGGTCTACTGTAACATAAACTAGTATAAACTAGTTAGAGCGTTGTTTACATGAAGTGACGAAGTAACAGTTACGTGGATCACCCAACATATTTATGTTCGAAGCCATACATGGCCAATGGTTACTTGCATGGTAATCGAACGGTGATTAGGTTTAGTAACAGCCAAGCTTTTCCCGTGTTCCCGTTACCACGAACAACGAATCGAACACGTAACCCACGGGAACAGAGGACGAGACGAAGGGGTAGGTAACTCATGAGGCGAGTTAAACGTAGTTTAAACCCGTCGTTCTGTCAAACTTTACCACGAAACCGTACTTAGTTCGTGCCCCGTGCCAGAATAATGGAGGACTGTGTACCGAGTTTAATTGTCACCGATTGCTAGGGGAGCTTGATGAAAGCATAATTACTTCGCGAGGCTTCAGGAAATTGGGATACACCGATACTCCGGGCAGATATTATGGCTGGGTGTGCGTACAATCTTAAACTCAAAAATCACCCTCATCTTGGATGAGATTTTGACGCCCCTTTATTAAACGCGTTAAACCTATTCACACGAAACTACAGATTCTTCTACCTTGCTGTTACTCTCATCTTTCTGTGAATTCAGTATTAATTAGGGCAGAGGTGCTACTGAAGAGACATTTGGCACAAAGTCTTCCGACAAAGAAAGTCGGAAGATTAACCTCTTCAGGGATTATTCTTTTGAGGTTAGAAAATTTAACCTTTGGTGTGATTATAGAAATACATCCTAAAAGATTTTAACGTAACAATAAAATTATGACAATATATCATTGTTTTATTTTATATATTAATATGTGTAACATATGTTTGATGAAGTTGAAACTAAACATTCACATACAGTTACATTAATATTCAGACAGATTCCTCCCTTTCGAAGACGAATCAATTTAGTTATTACATTACTTATTTTACAGAAAGATGAACTATTCATTGCACATTAAATGATGAACAATTCATTGTAGATTAAAAATACTAGAGTTTTTGAAAAGATTAGCCTCTGAGTAATATCAGAAGGATCAACTATTTATGGCCGATAACTTTATGGATGAATCGTTGAATAAAGCTTGCAGTGCTATAGTTTTATTGTAGCGAAATCCTTGCTAAGAATTTCAAAGTGAGCTGTAGCTTGACTTTCTGTGTACGTTCGTCCAATGATGTTTTTCAAGCGATCGTATAACGATAGGCACGTATCCCGATTGAAAAGACCAGGCTGACTAGGATAAAAAACGAGCCCCTGCTGAGCAAACGCTTTGTTTGCGATAAAAAAGAAGCAGAATAAACCGTTCAATCGTTCTATTGGCCGAAAGGCAATGTGCTACAAGTTTATTAATACTTGAAAGGTAAACAAAAAATCATCAATGTATTAACGTTCCCGATCGATCTCCATTTTCTGCGAATTCGGACTTTCATAGCTACTGATTAACTCCTCTTCACACCTCGACAAATAATATTTAATCAAAATTTTATGCTGGAGAATTCTATTGTACTGTTTCTGAGAGAAAGCATATTTTATTTTATAAACTGCATATTGATTATTGAAAATTTTAATTAACGCGATGCATAATAATAACTTTTAATTTTAATTTATAAATTGCAGATTTTATTTTACAAATGTCATAAGCTTTTGAGTGCAAGCAAGTCTTAAAGATAATGTAGAATTTCATTTTTAAATATTTCTGAGTACAAGCTTAATTTAGAAATAATATGTCAGAATGCAATACTTCTGCAATATTTTATTTTACAAATTGCAAACAATTTCATAACACAGTTTTTGAACTTAATCAAATATATTTCAATACAGGTTCAATTTAGAAATAATATTTTATAGTAAAATTTTTCTACAAACAATTCTTAATTTAGAAATATTGAGATTGAAAAGTCTAAACGTAGCAGAGCTGCAATGCTCTGCTTAATATTCAATTTTTATTAAATATTTGCAGGGCAAACGCTTGGAAATAAAACTGTGCGTAAATGACTGCAAAGTGAGCATAATTAATTTAAAAAATGAATGTGGTAAAATCCACAAGTTAAATTAAACGGAATAATATTTTTTTCCGAAACTAAAGCGAATATCAACTTCACGTTTTAATTCTTCTCTGCACCGGTGACAAAATAAATTCGAGTGAAAATATTAAATTGTAAAATGTGGTACCGGTTTTTCATAAATTTTCCCTCAACGGAATGGAATAGTTAAGTGGGAATATACAAATATTTGTATTTCTCAGAGGCATGCGAGAAAGCTTAGCAGAGGAAAGTTACACTGTTTGGAAAGGCAAATATTGTGACAGTAAAAACATTTTCTTTAAAGTAAATTTTTCGGGATTTCAGCACTGCTAATGCTTTTCAAGTACAACCACGTATTTCATACTTTTGCACGGTGCAAGGACAAGTTGAACAAATTTCAAAGTTTTCAACTTTGATATACATTAACTGACGTTGAGTCCATTGTGGGTCATCTAAATACCTCCATTATTAACGGCCTTCTAAAAAAAAACTTCGCAAAACAAAGTTATACTCTTTCAAGATTTCAAACATTTATTTTTGTAAAAGAAATTTTTACTTAAGACCATTTCTTTATGACACTTCAACGTCATGCAAAGTTATTCAAGGTCATTGTCGATTTTTCGAACGAAATCTTTCTTTATTTTCACGTAGTTTGTTTCCTTGGAATGTTTTGAACAAAAAGTTATTAGGGTGTAATACATAGAAAATGAACTATTCGTGAAATATTTTTATTTTACGAAATTTATTATAACTTTGCCTCTTAAACATTTAGAGAGGTGTTTGTAAAATTGTTCTGAAATAGTTTCTTATTAAGAATATTCCTTAAAATAGATCAACATGTCAGATGAATAATTTCACTTGAAAAATTGATGACAATTTTAAAACTTGAAAAATGCACTTGAGAAAAAATATCTTCAACTACTGTATACGTTTTGTAACACAATATAATTGTTTCTGATGTTGAATTTTTTCTACATAAATTTACAAAATGAGGCATTATTGAGAAGTTAAAATATCATATGAACCATTCGTTGTCTTAAAATTATACTCTAATAGTATTGCAAAAAATCAACATATAAAATGAAGTAATCATACTTAAGCAACCAGCGATAACTTTAAAATCTCGTTGAAAAATAACCTTGCAGATAAGCATCTCCAAGTATTGCACATTTTTTATGAAACGCTGTAACTATTGCTCCTCTGGGATTTCTTCATGAAAATTTTGCAGCAAGGATAAATTTCATCGTTTTCATAACAAACGAATACAAGGTGGTTCATGCAAATTTCTAGATTACTAGTCTTTCACGATTTTAAATTTTCAAGTTTGTAATTCTTCAAATATCTATATTTCTAGTTTACCAAATTTCCAACTATTTTATCTTTCAAATTTCTTCATTTCGAATATTTCAAGTATCCAAATTTTTAATTTCGCAAGTTTCTAAACTTCTAATCTTTCAAATTTGTAACTTTTCAAATTTCTACGTTACTAGTTTCTCAAATTTCCAAATTTTCTTAATTGAAATTTCTACATTTCAAATTTTTTAATTTGTAATCTCTCAATTTTACAAAATTCTAAATTTCTAATCTTTCAAATTTGTAAGTTTTCAAAGTTTCTAGTTTCTCAGATTTCCAAGCTTGAAATCATTCAAATGTCTACATTTGACATTTTTTAATTTCTAATCTCTGAATTTTTTAAATGTCTGAACTTGTAATCTTGAAAATTTCCAAGTTTCTAACTTCTTTATTTTTCAAGTTTCTGAATTTTGCAAGTTGCCACATAAGTAGTGTATATCGTGCAACCTTCACGTGGTACACCTTAGATAATGTAAATGCCGATGATAAGTCAATTTTGAAGCTTCATATCTTGAGAATGACTTACACAAAAAATAAAAAATTCCGCTTAAAAAATTGAAGATGACGTTCACGTGACCTTCAAACGACCATCCGAGGTCAAATTATTGCCACCACCTTATGTCTCCCTTGATATTCTACAACTTTCGTCTGAAACATTTTTCCGTATTTGAAATCGTTTCCAAAACATAAGGCTGGGGTTGCACTTTAAAGGTACCCTGTATGCTCCATGAGAGCAAAGCCCCATCCGAAAGAAGACCCTAATTGGCAAGCCGAAATCTTACATTGTAACGCTCTTGTTTGAAAGTGTAGCTAGTTTAGTTGAATTTCAGGGTGATCTAAGATTGTAATTAATGAATATTCCGTTCATGGAGATGGTCAATCTCTTCACCTGGATTCAAACAGAGTTGCGAGAACCACTCTGTATGTCATAACTTCCATAACAAACATATATTGCGGTTATTTAACCTCTTAGGCATGATAGGCCACTATAGTGGTTTTAGATGGATACCATCTCTCTGTACGACGGTCCACTATAGTGGCTTTCGCGAATGTCATCGTAGATCACATAGCGCCATAGTGGCTCACTCTACTGGCTCACTCGCTCACCGTTTCAATTGAACGATCGTTTTCATATGTTTTGATTCGCATCTTTTTGCCTTCACCACGTTTTATAAACAAATCCCACAAAAGTACATTACATCTAAATAAAAGGTAACGCCAAGTAGTTTAGGCACCATGGGCACCTCTGCACTAATACACGACATTGGAAACATTTAGAAATTACATATTTTGTGAATTTTCTAGAAAAGTAATATCTTTGGGAAAAATTATAATTTAATCATCAAAAGCTCCATTCCAATGTACTCACGTAGAGAACAGTATTGTCACACATTGTAGTTCTGTTTACGCGTAATTCGCGTCGGACTCAGCCGTACAGGGACGCAGCGCCGCGTAAAGTTCAGCGGTGCCTAAGAGATTATAGTAGCTTAGAATTTTAATCCTTTACTTACTTGGCACAAGGTAGAAAATTGAATGAATTATAACGGTTTCCGCAAGTGAAATTACCTGAAACGTTTCGCTCAACTCTTGTCAGGATTCGAGCACACGCATAAGAGGAGGCCCAGACCGGCTATCAGTAACAGAAGTCATAAATATTCAATGCGCGTCCGTAGTCGACTTAGGGTGATCTATTGAAACGTCGATATTCGATCACGAGGCTGGCTGAAGCTCGTGGAAAACCTGGTCGGCCTCTGTCAACCCTGTTCCTCCTCATCCCATCGAGAAGCTTCAAGTATCAACAAGTCACTGCTGCTAGCTGGCAGAAAACCAATGAAAGTGTTGCTCGTTGCTTCGATCCGGGCCGCAACGAGCCGGCAATTTTAAAAGGAACTACCTACTGACCTTCCTCTTACTTTAAAAGCCTCCGCTCGAGCACCACTCACCGAACAAAATTTGTATAGCAGAACAATTCATTGTACGCAAGGCGTTCGCAATTTGCGATACAATTGCGGGACGGATGGTTTCACGCGCAATAACTCGAGGGGTCAAGCGTGCGGGCTCTAAAATTCAAATGAATTTACGGAATGAATGTGGAAATTATTTATTGGGATCTGAAACTGGGAAATATAGATGTTTATGTATAGGAATGTAGAATATAAAAATTTATATAGCATATAAATTTGGAGATTTTTGAACATAGATTGCATGGAATTTTAAAAGCACAGAAATATAATAATAGATATTTGGAATATACACGCTGACAAATATGAAGAATAAAATATTTCAAGTATCCCATTTTTTTTAATTTCTATATTCACCCATGTCTCTATGTATCAAAACTTCAATATATTCATATGCATATTTCTAAATTTCAATATATTCAAGTATTTGTCTCTAAATTTCTGTATACCCTAATTCGTACATTCCCAAGTTTATGTATTTTGAAATATTTTTCATACCAATCTTTTAGTCGTACCATCGCTTATAAGATTCCCTGTAGAACGAAACCTCGATATTGTTCTACATTGTGGGCACTAAAAAGGCAAATTACATTAACCACTCGTTATTTCCCTACGCTGCGGGTTTCAAACGTGAATCAGAAAACTATGAACCTAGACATTTTCTTTCTAAATAAATTCCCATTGGGAAGATTGAGACTGTACGATCTATAGTGTGTGAAAATATTAATCTTTGATCTTCGTAAGTTTCTGAGACTCTAGAGCCCCTGAAACAGGGAAATATCGACACTGGCCTTATAAAATATAAAAATGTTGACAGTAGCTCTGCTTCTATAGTTCTAAAATATAAAAATATCGTTACTGGTCCAGCCTCTATAGTTTGAAATATATAAAAGTATCAACAGCAGCCTTTTATAATATTCTGTCCGGCCTCTAAAGTTTCTGGAACAGGGAAATATCGATACTGACCTAAAACTCTTAAAGTATAAAAATATTGTCATCAGTTCTACTTCCACAGCTCCTAAAATATAAAATGGACATTACCCCTGCCCTAGAGCTTCTATAATATAAAAATATCAACATTAGCCTTTGATAACATCCTATCCTCTAAAGCCCCTAGAACAGGGAAATATCGATATTAACCCTGTCTCTAGATCTCCTAAAGTATGAAAATATTGTCTTACTTTTAGAGCAGCTGTAATATAAAAATGTCGACATTGGCCAATTTCCTAATATCTTGCCCCGCCCCTAAAGCCCCTGGAACAGGAAAATATCGACACTGGTTCCTCGTAATTTCGTTGCTCGCTTCTAAAGCCCTGAGTGCAGGAAAAAAAGCGATGCACATATAGCATACAACTATTGTTTGGAACGTTTGTTCAACGGCAGATTAATCTGGAAGATGAAAGGACAACTTCGAAGCGTCACAAAGCGCAACATGGCAGCTTAGAGCGCAATAAAGGCACGATTGGTATGTACGATTAGCATTTAAGCAACGACTTCATTTTACTACCTAATCGTGAGTCAATAACAACGGGACGGTAGGAAAACGTGGGTCGAAACGGTAACTGTATTGTAAACGGTCGTGGAATTTCAGAATTGCGGCGATATCGATTCCGTTCGGGCTTAATCCGGCCAGCCAGGAAGTTCGCTGGTGCGGACAACCAATTCGGATACAAAACGGTTGGACGTTTCTATCGATCGAAACCGAGCTTCACAGCTTTCTACAGACGTAAAACTTCGTCACTCTGTCAATAACGGTGACTCTTGATTGCTGGAACGTTGAACGTTCGATAGAAATGAATTCGATGCGGTCTATTGTCCTGTTGCTTCGATATGCATACCTCGTGTTTTGTCATATCGACGCGATTCATTTCAATGAATTTCAAATGAAAATTTTCCATACACCAGTGAAAATTCAAGTCCATTAATTTTACCGTTGTTTAAACATATTATATTTCATCTCTTGGTATCATGCTCTGATATGGACAGTGACACAAAAAACTCGCATGTTAGTTTTTAGTCAAATTTATTGAAGATTTTTGTTAAATTTTGCGCTCGAGATTTTAATGAAATTTTGCAAGTTCATGAGGGTTGTTATGAATCTTCTTGCATAGAAAATCTCCATATTATTCTTGGAAGCAAAATGCTTCATATTATGGTTCTAAGTATACTGGATATTTAATGTTAAAGTTCTCAGTGTACATAAATCTTACAAATGTTTGCAAGAATTTTCAATATGAATCTTTTTCTGTACTTATTTCCGCTTTTACCCATGCATTACTCCATCTTTTATACAATTTTTGAAACACCCCGTATAGGGATAGAATCGTTAAGCATTTCATTTTATTTTCAAAATCATATATGATAAAGATTTAGAAAATGAATTCTATTCTTGACTGTTCGCTGCAATCTTGCAAATATACTACATAAAATAATATACTATGAAATTCTCATATCTTAAACATAAATGAATTTTACAGTTGAATTCTTTCAAAATGTTTCTCATTTCTTGTAATTGCAATGTTCTATTATATTTTACCAAAATGTTAGAAACTTGCAGTAATAAATTTTTTTCACTTTTCTCAATTTTTATTTTTAATTAACACTTTATTTTTCTTAATGAATTTGTACGGTGAAAAATTTATTCTTATTAGTGACGAGAATACAAAAAAGTCTATTAAGCTAAGAAATTCATTCAACACAGAAAAGTTTCAAGATACACGTTCATTATAATTAATTCAGCGCCCAATGAACATGTGTAACTCCTTTCCTGTAATTACTAAAATCCACGAAAGTTCAACAAGTAAGCACTTGAAGCTTTCACCTAAATCGCAAATTCAGCGGTGCTGCCCCAGAACGGTTTCTTGCAAGCCCTAATCTATGCTTTTACGTTACATCACACGTGCCAACACCGACGGTCAGGGCAAATGGGAATGTAAAACGCGAAAAGAATGCTTGGAAACGTGCCATAATTCGAGGGCCGACGTGTAGCCCGGTTAAATCGTGGAACGTGGGAAAAAAGAAAATTGTGGCACACCGATGCCAAGATCGATGTGTACCTAGCGTGAGAGGAGGTGGCGCGAAATCAACTATGATTTCTACTGGAATACATTTCATACAAACGTGGATAACGACATGATACGAAGCATCCAGCTTCTATCGTCGATCGTTTAGAGACCCTGGATGGTTGTCATAGCAACAGGCGTTCCCCAAAATTCTCTTCTTTCTCTGCACCTATGGTTCCATCCATATTGCTCATGGCAGCTGCTCCTCCCTAAGGGTACCTTTGCACGCGACATTCGAAATTACGGATGAATTTCTTGTCGAATCGTCGAAATATATCAAAACTCGAGACTTCGAAACTTTGCAACGCTGATGAAAAAACATGGGAAATCGATGAAAGTATCAAGCGCAGGATGTCTTGAGAATATTTACTTCGTATATGCTATTTGCCGTGTGATGCTTTACTTGACGATTAATTTCTTTTTGCTTGTGTTAAGGTCACATCCACCATGTTGGTTATTTGTGATTAGGGCTAGGTTATAAAGTCGATTGTAATTTGGAACATTGTTGCTTAGAAAAAGTTGGCCTTAAAGCACTAATAAATTAGAACTGTAATTTTGTAATTGTTTTACCTTTGGATTTTGACAATTATTAACATTTAACTTAACCTTAATGCAGACCTTTAACCTCGGACTCTATGGAACAGCCAGAACATATATTCACCTAGAAACAGTAATGAATTATACTGTATAATGAGTTTATCTCTTTTGTCATAGAAGTTGGACAATTATTAGTTGACATAACTCGGTCCTAAACTAGCATAACTCAAAACTATTTAATGGGACAAGTTCAATCTCAAGCAGCAATCAGTGACATTGTTTATTCATTTTTCAAATATTCTACCTTAATGTTTCGGTGGCTATTAAATGTTAACCTAATCTAGATTATCCTAAGGGACCAATACCGATAGGATCAATTTGAAATAGTACTTACATTATACTATATTGTTAACAATTAAATTCAGTCTTCATATTTTTCAATGATAGAATTTTATTTATTGTGTCTTATTAATGAATGATAAAAAGTTTCTAAACCAAACTTAACTGAGACCTAAACTAACTTGACCCAAATTTAACTGGGACCTAAACTAACTTAACCCAAAACTCTGTTGACCCATTAGGAATAAGATCATTATATCATTGCATAATTGTTATGTTTCCCAACCTTAAAATTTGGTTAAACAATAGCTAACATAATTCAAAGTTAACCTATGTTAGCACTATATGGAACCACTAGAAATAAGTTCAACCTTGAAGAAGAAAGTAGTCGCATCACATAAAAGTTTTTATCTCTTTAGCGTTAGAATGTGGACAACTGGTAACATTTAACTTAATTCTAACCGAAGTTGCGACTCGATTAGATCATTTAAAAATAAATTCACTTTAAAATAGTCATCAGTTATATTGTACTATAATTGTATAATTCTTCTGTCTTTAAATTTGGACAATTAATAACAGTGAATTTAAACCACACCACTTTAATCTTAGAATTTGGACTATTATTGAAAACTAACCTCAAATATACCTTGCAGTTTGGAAACTAAAACTATACCTAATCTAACCTTAGAATTTGTGCAATTATTAAAAGTGAACCTTAAGCACATCTAAACTAACCTTGCAATTTTTACAAGTTCTAAAAGTAAACTTAAACCATATCTAACCTAATCTTATTGTTAGAATTTGCGAAAAATTAACCTCAACTGCACTTACATATATAATTTATATAATTACTCAAAATTAACCTTAAAAACACCTGAAATAATTTGTATAATTTCTAAAAATTAACCTCAACTACACCTAAAATAATTTATATAGTTATTAAAAATTAATCTGAAGTATAACTAAAGTTATTAAAAATTAATCTCAATTACTCCTAAAATAATTAATACAATTACTAAAAATTAACCTCAACTACACTTAACCCAACTTTGCAATTTTTACAATAATTTCCAGTAAACCTAATGCAGATCTAACTCAGTAGCCTATTACACTGCATCAGTCACTATAAAATCCTTCCTAAGGTTCAAGCGATTGCGAAGAAAAATACCGAAAAGGTCACAGAGTCAAATAATTTTTACTATTGAATCAAATACTAATTAC
The DNA here is from genome assembly GCA_945859555.1 of Megachile ligniseca. Lineage (NCBI taxonomy): Eukaryota > Metazoa > Arthropoda > Insecta > Hymenoptera > Megachilidae > Megachile > Megachile ligniseca. The sequence continues at coordinate 3,518,144 of OX243778.1, forward strand.
CTGCGACGTGTCCCAAGGGTATGTTTGTACTTTGTACAGCTTCAAAGCAAAGGAAAAAGAACAAACGTCGTAAGACGAAAGGCGAAGAATAAAGGACTCCACGGCAGAAAGGAAAAGAGAAAATCAAGGATTTCAACGATTCTGGTCCTCTTCGATCCAGAAGCAGCTGAGCTCGAGGTACCTTTGCCCTGCTACTTCCTCTTTCTCTTTCTATCCGCTGACTTTCGTCCCTTCCGGGCTTTCGCCATCAAAGACATGCTCGAGCTCATTTAGCTTCAATCTTGTACTTCGATCTTTACCCTTGGTTCGACTTCGTTTAGTCACAGCTTCGAGACGAAATACGATTCACAGCTGTGCACCTCGGCAATCTTGATAAATCATGAATCCACCGTGAACGATGGGTCAATCATGCATCGACTGGAATGAACACTTTTTTGAATTTAATTACTTTAGTCACCTTCAGAGGTTTCTACTGTGATTAAATTTTAGTCGACGTTTTACTGAAAATTCTAAGGATCTTATTGTAGGGTTTATACATTTTGAAGGTTTTGAGGTTTCAGATTTTGGAACTGTGGAATTATTCATGTTATGAAGTTGAAGAATTTGAGAATTTAAGAACGTTCCATATTTTCAAACTTTCTACATTCCTTAAATTTTCAAATTTGATGGGTTCCACGTTTTTACGTTCTCAAGTATTTCAATTTTGACATTTTCAGGTTTCTTAAATTGGAAAATTTTCGAACCCCAAATTTCGAAATTTTCAAATTTCAACATCCAAATCTCTACATTCTCAAGTTTCTTCGTTTTGAAATTTTCAAATTTTCAAACTTCAAATTCGAAAACTCTCTAAATTCTAAAATTTGTCATTCTCCAAATCCTTAACTTTCTAGATTTTTAAATATTCAAGCTACCAAATTTCCTCATCCCTAAATCGTATTTATTTTATTTCTAGGTTCACTTTATATACCTTCAAATCCTTAGATTCTCACATCCTTTGATAATCACATCTCAAAGTTCCTAAATTCCTTGGTCCTAAAATACCAAATATTGGTCTTCAAATTACAATGTACCTAAATCCCCAGATCTCCAAATTTCTTAGTTTCTAAATTCCAAAACCATTAAATCTCTATATTTCCACGTCCCAAATTTAGTGTAAAGTAAAACCCCAAATTTCTATGTCCCCAAATTCTTAAACCAGGCACAAGTATTCAATTTTAAAAAATCTCTAAAATTCAAGATAGGTAATGCCTAACTGTAGGTGTTTACTACATAAACTCACAAAATTATTAATTAGAATCCAAAAAAGGATATGTAATGGATAATTTTAAAAAATGGCCACTTTTATGACCAAAAGACTTGCAACATATTTCACAATTTTCTAGACATTTTACAATATTTCACAATATTCTACAGAAACAAAAAATATTACTAATACTTATCTAAAATATCATAAAAAATTCGTAAATATCATATTAAAAGTATGATGAAAAAATTATGATAAAAGTTACATGCCAATATAAAAATATGACCGTGATAAAACTTATCCATGTGTTTTATTCAATTTTCAACTTCATCAGACTTTGATTATCGTCGAAGTAATTCTCCACATATTCTGCTGCTAAACCAATTGAAGTTTTCAAGCAAATTCGAAGCACCGCTAGATCGTTGCTACATGAGAACAGCAAAATCAATATGGTTTGCGTAACATCCAGATGCCTGTTTCATTTGATACATGTTGTATCCGTACAAACAAAGATCACGAAGATTTACGGAGCAATAATCTGATAGTAACCCAGATTTGCTGGATTTCGAAGTTCAATTCATTTATCAGCAGAATTTCTGTAGAAGTGTTACGTGAGAATAAATTAATAATTCTGAGTGGTTGCGAACCTGAAGATGAAGTACAAGTGTGTCGTATAGGATAGGTTCACTATTTTTCATTTTTAAAATTTTTCTGCACTCTTTCTATCTTCTGCACTCGTTCTTTATCTTCTATCTTGTCAAAACTTTCTGTGACATTTGCGATAAAAAGATTGCTATATTGCTGACATTTCTATATTTATAATGTATCGAATTGTACAGAGTATAAATAAATCATGTAATATGTGCTGTCCACAATCGATGTATTACACAATTGTTGTTCCCTTCGCATTCGATGAATTATCACAAATGAATAAACATTCGCAGTGTAATATTTCATGTTTCTCAAAGATTGCTTTTAATTATACTACAGTATCTTTATTTACGAGAAGATATAAAAATTTCTAACCTAGTTTAAAAAAGAAAAATTTGTAACTGTTCTGGGATCTTTTAATAGACTGACTGAAAGTTACAGAACCAGTGAAGCTTAAATCATTGAATATCTTGTCCGTAACATCGCAGGTCTCAATTTATTTATAAAACATAAAACAACAAACGAACCGAAATTTCTTGTTAAATAAGCAATCGAGTTCGGTTGGATCCATATGAAAGTTTCAAGGGACGATTAAAACTGGACACGTCCGAAATTACTTTCCCTTCCCATAATTACACACAGCCGCTAAGTATTGATTATCGATACCGCACGGAACACTTTCACGAGTCTCGAAAAAAACTCGGCCGCGAGATTTCGTTTCCCTTCCAAGTAAACCCTCGTCTATTAAAATAACCTCTGGAAAAAGCGTAGTCGGTGTAAATAAAATGCTTTTTTCCCTTTTACCGTTTTTCTTTTTTTTTTTTCTTTTTTTTATTTTCCACCACCCGACGAAAATAATCAGAACTCGGTGGGATGCGAACTCGTTTACCCGATTACTTTTCTTCTTCTTTTTATCTCGCTACCGCCAACTTGCTCGAAAATATTCGCCGTCGTTCCGATGAAACCGCATCGTGACTTCTCAGATCGATTTGAAATGTTTATTAACGGTCGCGCCGTAAAATTCAATTATACCTGGGTTCGATAACATTCAACTGAATTCAAGTTCTCCACGATTTAACTAAATTCAAGTTCTGCAAGATTGTACTAAATTCAAGTTCCGGAAAATCGAATTAAATTACTGATCCATAAAATTTAATGCCTATAAGGTTGAACTAAAAAGATCGGTAAAATTTAATTAAATTCAAATTCCATGAAATTCGATAAAATTACAGATCTATAAAATTGAACTAAGTTAACGTTCCACAAAATTCAATTCAATTGAACATCCATCAAAATTGTATTAAACTATAGATTGATAAAATTCAAGTAAATTACAAATTTATAAGTTGAGGTAAATTACAGATTTGTAAAATTGAATTGAATTCAATGTCTATAAAATTAAATTAAATTTAAGATACATAAAATGAACTCAATTCAAGTTCTACACAATTCAACTGAATTGATAAAATCGAAATAAATTACAAATTTGTAAAATTCAATTCAATTCAATATCTATAAAATTGTATTAAATTTAAGATACATAAAATGAACTCAATTCAAGTTCTACACAATTCAATTCAATTGATGATCCATCGAAATGGTGTTAAATTATAGACAGATAAAATCAAAATAAATTACAAATTTGTAAAATTAAATTGAATTTAATATCTTTAAAATTGAATTAAATTTAAAATACATAAAATGAACTAAATACAAAATCTACGAAATTCAATTAAATCCAAGATCCATCGAAATTACATTAGATTAAAGATCAATAAAATTGAATCAAATTACAGATATATAAGTGTGACTTTAATATCTGTAAAATTAAACGTATGCTTCATAACATTGTATTAAATTCATGTTCCATAAAACTGAATTAAAGAATCGAATTTAAAATGCAAAACACTGAACTAAATTCAGTTTCTACAAAAATTAATTTCATCGAGCGTCCATGAAATTGAATTAAGTTAAAGATACATAAAATCAAATTAAATTAAAAACACATCATGTACGAAATTAATGGTCAATCAAATTTAATGAAATCTTGTGTTTATCAGATTGTATAAAATTTAAGATTTATGAGAACTAAATTTACGTTTCACAGAATGGAATTTTTACGTTTCACAGAATGGAATTAAACACTTAAATTCTTGTTACACTAACGAAAACAAATAAAACATGACATAACAGAATATATAAGATATAAATTTCCCATAAATGTAAAAATTAGTTACAACGTTGTTAGCATCAAGTGTCGATATGTGCCTATGTCGCATGTTAGCAACCCGCCATAAAAAAAAAGCGTTAAATCGAGGAACGTGCAGTTTGAGTTAATTTGATGGAAACGTTGAACGACGGTTGGCCAGAAACGCGATCGATGGAACGAAAACGTTTCGCTTTTGCTGATACGAAATATTTTCGAGAATCTTTCTGCTGGTGCTCGAGGGAAACGTTAGTTCTTCATCCTCCCTCGGTATCGTCGCCATAGCAACAATGAGGGACACGGTAACACGGATAGAGAAGACGTGAAAAGCAACGTCGTCCACCACGATACGTTTTCCTCCTTGTCTTTTTTTCTTCTTGTCATCTTTGTAGCTGCATTTCTAGAAACTCAATCTTCGTGGCTACTTTGCAGGAAACGAAAGTAGCAGTTACTTGATCGTTGCACCTCGACATAGCTTGCAACATCGTCTTTGACCTCGATTTATCATTGAAAAGGCGACTCATTCGAACAATGAAAGGTGAATTAAAAAATCATACACGCGAAAAGGTGGCAGAATTACAGTGTCTGAAATTATGGGTAGTCATGAGAGTCTAGGGAATTTTTTAATCGTAAGATCTTAGACAATTCTGAGAAGAAATGGAACTTTGGGACTGAAAGGAATCTTGAGACCAGAGCATTGTTTCAATAATCTTCTTTCATTCTCTTTCATTCTCAAATTTTTAATTAAAGTAAGTTAAAGTAATGTTAAAGTTAAATTGAAGTAAGTTAAAGTAAGTTTATGAAGAAGTACATTTTTATGTTGAATAAAATCGTGTTTGGGTAATTTAAATAAAGAATAATTAAGAGTTTGATGTATAGATAATAGTACAGCAAATCAAATTTTGTTTTAAATAAAGTTTTAAGTCAAATTTTATTTTAAGTAAAGGTTTAGGTTAGATTTTATATTAAATAAAGTTTAGATCAAATTTTATTGTAAATGAAGTCTTAGGTCGAATGTTATTCAATACTTTGTATTCAATAAACAAAATTGATACAAAATCAATACAAACAAAGTTTGTATTGAATAAAATCTTATTTCAAATAGCAATGTCTTTGAATTAAAAATTGTTTGCTATTTACAATTATATATCAGTCAAAGTTTCATTTCAATATTAATAAATAAATTTTTGTTTGAAGAAAAAATTATTCTAGTTTTTCAAATATATTTATTTTATTCGAAATGCGTTAGAAAATTATTGGAAACGATGTTCACTCATAATTAAAACAGAAATCCTTGAAATCACAAATTATTTAAAAAATCTTGAGAAATTAAAAATTTGAAATAATCTTAGCAACCTTGAAATTTTAAACAAAATTTTAAAATGTTAAGCAACTTTAAGAATCTTGAAGCAGAACCCTAGGTGTTAGAAACTTAGAGAACTTAAAGAATGTGAAGAACTTAGCAGTGTAATGTAAGAGAACATCAACACCCTAGAAAATTTAGACCACACCTAGAAATTATAGAGAACCATTTTGTAGGGACACTAGAACCTTTGAAACGTAAGATGTAGCAGAAGAAAATCTCCCAACGCGAATTGTTGCTAAAATCCCTTGGGTCACTAGGACTTGTATTGTAGTTCAGGTCCATGGAGTTACTAACACTCTTATCGTTGCTAAAGTTCAGAGAATCTCTACAAGTTACTAAGGTCCCTAAGGTTACTAGAATTTGTACTGTTGCTAAGATCCCTTGGGTCACTAGAATTGAAGTCCCCATACAGACCTTCTCAAGTATAATATCGACTCCTAAGTAATGTTTCATCCACATCGTCAATTTTAATTAAAGGGTAAATATTTAGAATAAGGGAGTCCACCTACGATTTCGATCACCTTGAAATATGTTGTCAAGGTGCATTTTTCAAAATGGCAATTATGTATTTCTTGAATGAAAGTCTAAATGAATAAATGACTAATATGTTCTCCATTTAGCTCATACCTACATATACTATTCTTTCATCAATCCCCACATGTGTTTTCGAAGTATCTAAAAAAGTTCGTGCCAAAGGGGTTTGAGGTTATTGTCGTCGTGGGAGCGCGAAGGTTTGGGAACCTAACCTAACTTAACCAAAACAACACAGATCCTAGATACGATTTATTCACTGTTGAAAATATTGGCAGTAAAACGTGTTATTTTTTCAAATATCTCAAAGACTAAAAAAGTCCGATCCTCATATGTATGGGAACAAGTTGTTCAAAGTGATGATCTTAACAAGATATTTCAAAGTAATCGAAATTGGAGGTGGCTCCTTTATTTAAAATAATTACCTCTTAAAGGTGTCTACCACTCTCGTCAGAAGTCAATTTTAAAAATTAACAAGGAACCTGTGTCGATAATTCGATCCACCCTGAAGTAGCAAAGTATCTGCGCTAACGAAAATATTTATCGACACACGTCTGCCAATTTCCGTCCAGGTAGAAAAAAGTTTAATGGCGTTAATGAAGTGCAAACTGTTGGAGAGTTCGAAGAAAGTTGGAGAAATTACAAGAGTGGATGGAGAACACGATTACAAGTAACGTAAGTCGAACGTTTCCTGAGCGGAATAATGCAATCCGGTAGGAAAAGGACGTCCACTTCGTTTCCACATCGAACTTAAGTCTCATTGAAACGACGCTGACATAATGCTCCGGTTGACCTCGTGTCCTACGTGTAATTAGGTCGTTCTTAATATTCGTGAACTTATTTTCAGAAGTGCATTATAATGCTTCGAAGTAGGTCCAACATTGTCGGACAATAATTTGATATTAGAGTGTTTCATGAATACGCGAATAAACTTCGAATATCCGATTATTGCAGTATTGTTGCACCAATACGATGATACGCTGCCACGGAACTATATGCGGAACGCTCGCTACGGGAATTGTTGTTTACAATCATGGCAACATGGAAGACTGGGTTGCTATCGATTTTGTACTTGTACTTGAAAATTTGAGATCTACGAGTTCGAGAATTAGGGGATTTGGGATTTGAAGTATAGGAAACTGGTAATTTGGAAATTTGACATCTTGCAAATTAGAAAGTTAGGGATTTAAAAATGTAAAAATTTGAGAAATTTTGTCATTTCGAAATTCAGAATATCAGAAGTTTAAAAATTGAAAAATTGAAAAATTGAAAAATTGAAAAATTGAAAAATTGAAAAATTGAAAAATTGAAAAATTGAAAAATTGAAAAATTGAAAAATTGAAAAATTGAAAAATTGAAAAATTGACAAATTGACAAATTGAGAAATTGAGGAAATAGAGGAAATTAGAATTTTAGAAATTCAGAAATATTCATAAGTTAAATGGGAAAATACCAATTTGCATACATAAATTAAACTGAAAAAAATTTCTTTGTTGTAACAAGAACATCACAGAATATTGTAGCTTTCAGAAACCTTGTAATTTAGAACAACGTGGAATCTGAACCTTCAAACCCTGAAAAATTTTGCAATCTAAAAAAAACTTTAAAAAAATTTTCTCTCAGTAGAAATCTTTTAGGACAAACACATCACATATCCAATAAATATATCTAACATATCCAAACAACATAAGATTCCACAGTTATCCCGAAAGGTCAACACTTTGAGGTTATGTAGGTCAAAAACTCTCCCGCCTTTGTTTATCTTTCCATGCATGCTGAAACATATTTTAACTTTAAAAAGTTGAAGTCGTTTTTACGTTAAATGATTGAAATAAACGTTTTCTCGATTATTTTTATTATAAAAAAGTCTTGGGTTGTTATTTTCTTTAAAATCATGTGCCTCAAGGAGTTAAACGAAACTCATAAATAAACAATGTGATAGAAATAGTTGCAGGGATCGTGTAAAATGGCAGGAAATGATAGGTGTTGGAAACAGGTCCCTGTGATCATTTACGCAGCCCTAGTGGCAAGAGTACAGGAAAAATATGCTCGGATCGAATACACGATGGCGTAACCCATCTACCCTGTCGAGCGAATAATGTCGTGCATCCATGATACAAGTGACGAGCACACCTTCGACCTGGCGTTTGAAAAATACGCCTTTTTCAAAGGCACCTAACGTCACTTAGATGCAGACGTACCGCAGAAACACTTTTTCTTACCCTCATTTTTAACACACCCGGTATTTCATAATATTGTACAATTTTGTTCCTCTATTTAACCTTTTGAGCACTGTTCTAAACGATTGAAATGCTTCGAAGCACTACTTTCGCATTTTTAAAGCGTATCGAGAGCTCTCGTTTGCTTTGATTATTGCAGCCATTATTCGACACGGTACCTTTAATCATTGTTCGTATTAGTACTTATTATTTCGTCGATAATTGCACGAGGGGCGAAAACAACCCTTGATTTCGGCGCTGTAAACTGTACTGCGCCGAATTCCTTGGAAGCTATTTGTTTTTAGAGAACAGGGGTGAAGCGGAGCAACTCAACCTTGGTGAATTTGTGTTTCTGGCTTTTGTCAGTGAATCTTAACAAAAATGTGAAATAACAGTTTTAAATCTATTTTTCATCGTCGTTAGCTAGTTTAATATTTTTTTAAATATTGTAGTTTACAGGTGATTGAAAAGTGAACCTTTGCTTGAAACACGTTATTTTATAGAATAGAGAGTACTTGAAATTCCTTGCTTATGAATAATTTTCTAATCTCCAAATTTGCAAATATGACTATTAAATATTATTTTAAACCAATAATTTTAAGTGAATATTTGAATTACTAAACTAGTAAAAATATTTGTATTAACAATTTGCTTTCAAACTTTCTTCATCCCGAGAAAATTATATTTCAAAACTCTTTTTCTTTAAATAAATATCTTCCCTTGAAACTTTTTATTTATGTAACACAGCAAATTTGGAATATTCTAAAAATGTGAACCAAAAAATTATTATTAAAGAAAACAATATTATAAAATTAACAATAGTTTAGAATGGTTTAGAGGGAATATTTAGAGAGAAATTTTATACTGTATATTGGTAATCAGAATACAATTTCAGTCGTTTATATTAATTAACGATAACCAAAATTAAATTTCCATTATCTACTAATGGTTATTTGCAATTAAAATTAATTTCCGATCGACGATAATGATCACTAGTATTCAAAAGACTTTAATCTTCAACAACGATTATTAATAATCGGTTAAATTAAAAGTGAAACATTCGTAATGGTCATTCGTAACCAAAATCATTTTATAAAATCAGTTCAGACACTAACTGTTAAACTTTCAGATTGTTCTTATAACATTTATAATAGCAATCAATTTCACATCAACCTAATATAAACTATATTCCACTAACATTTGAGTTGAATAACAAATAACGAATTCTTCCTTCAAATGATTATTTTCCCTAAGCAATCGTCAGTATACACCGTTCGAACCTGAGTAAAGAAGAAAACGATGAAAACGCTGATATTTACCAGTAGATAACGAAATGATTGTGCCTATTGATTCCTAATTTCCCCAGAGTCCCCCAATTTCATTATCCATCTATTCGGTGCAAATGCGAGGAAAAAATCAATGCTAAACCGTCTCTGCTTTAATCTTTTCGTATATATAGAGAGAATGAAAACGAAAATCAGTAAAATCTCGATATAAGCGAAAATAACATACACGATATACGCGAGAAAGTTATATTCAGCACTCGAGACGCCATGAAGTTCTCTCACAGCGAAATGTCACGTGACACGGGTTCGGGTATATTCGTGAGACAATATCAATGCAAATATGAAACTTTTTTATTTCTGATTGTTTTGTTATGAAACTTCAACCAATAGATTTCTGACATTTTTCCTATTAAAACGATACCAAACACGATATAATTTAGGCTATATTTATTTGTATAATTGACGATAATAAAATTAAAACGCAGAGAAGACGAGTGAGAAAGATTGAGACGCTGCGATTATGACAGTCGGCAAAGATCAAAAACTTGTTATATTGTTTGCAATACTAATGCGTTACTAATTATTTTATTTTTAGTCCTTTTTTTAATAAAACTTCTCCCATCATATTCGTGAGATTTTCCTGATTAAAATGAGACCAAACACAACGTTATTTGGAACATATTTACTCGTAATAACTTGTCGGAGTAAAGTCCTCGATATAAGCGAAACGCTTGAAGCTGCAAATAGATGTTTCAAAGTACCTCGTGTTTGGACTCATTTTAATCAGAAAAATATCACAAATACATTGGTAAAAGTTTCACAAGAAAAAGATCAAAAATAAAAAAATTTTATTCTTGCATTATCATTGCCCCACCGATATACCATTTATTTACGTACGGTTTCGCTCTTTCTTTTCTAAATACAACAAACTGCAATCAACGAAGAAACTATACCATTTAAGCGAAAGTTCAGACCCGAAAAATTCGCATGTATCGAACTTTACTGCAGAACGATTGTTGAAGCAAGAAACATGAAATATGAGGAAAGTTTTGAAGTTTATGCGCGTCCTATCATTCATTCGTAATCGCGTGCAACAGCTTACAAGGAAACTTGTAAACTATTTGACAAGCAACAGACACGAAAGAATACCCGGTGCTAGTACGTTTTATTCTTTGAAACGTTCGTAGGAAACGTTACTTTGCTCTTTAAAGTGCACCCTCTTCAAACAAGACGCGAAACGAGATTTCTTCTAGTACGGAATTTTGATGAGTCTTTTTTAGCAGATATGCAAAGTTACGAACTGCTGTCTCCGGGTTTCGCGTTAATTTTTCATTCGTGTTATTTATTTCTGAGCGAAGCCTCCGCGTTGCATAACATTAAGCATTTAATAACGCACGTTAATGAAACGCTATTTTTATCATAATCAATATCAAGCATGAATATAAAATCAATCTTCGATATCTCCCTTTGATATCGCCTATAAATATTCAGTTCCGATCGGCTGAATGTTCCACGGTGTTAACAAGCATCCTACCACCGCGTTTATGTACAGAATTAAATCCAAATATTGCTGGTTAAGCGCACAGAATGCATTAAATAAAAATTTTGTTTTCGTTATTCAGCTTACGTTAACTGATTCATTAATTGTTGCGATATTGCATCGCGTATGAGAGTAATTTGGGAATTTATCGCTTCTCTCAAATTTGCATATCTGCAAAATGAAATTGTGTACTAAAGAATTTCATATTATATTTTCTATATTAATACTGTATCTTATATTATATTCAAGCTATTAATTATATTATATTATATCATATTATAATGTATTATATTATATAATGTAATAACTTCTTTCAACCTTTTATATTATATAAATTATAATATGTGAAAGTACAATATAATGTGATATAACATTTTTTAGTATACAGTTTCACTGTGTAAATATAAAAATTTGAAAGAAGTGATAAATGTATAAATTACTCCTTTCTTCTTCGTTTATTTATTGTATAAAATATGGTATGAGATTATATTTGAATTATTATGTTACGAAAAATTATTTGTCGCATAGTGATGTAATACTGGTTCATCGTATGCTTGTATATTGATATAAATACGATGATATGCCTCCTAACGTTTGATATCAGTAGTCAAATGGCATGTCATCTGTTATAGACGTTTTCTTGCATAATAAAATAAAGTAATGAAACTGTGGAGGGCAGATGATGCTTGTATATAATACATTACTTGTGAGTTTATATGACAAGTTGGAAATAAGAAAGATTTTGTGTGGGAAGTTGAAAGTGACAGGCTGCATTGTTAGCGATTTCTAAAGAAATATCATCAAACTTATAGCAATAGGTATCGAAAAAAATGATTATACGTATAAAGGTAAGCTCAAAATGTATACTAATCGGTATTTAATTAATAACGGTTTTCATTTTGAATTTTGGAAACTACAGAATTTGAGAATATTGGAATTTTGAAATTTGGAAATTCTGGCATTTTGGAGTTCTGGAGTTTTTGAATTTTTGAATTCTAGAATTATGTAGAATTTTTGAATTTTTGAATTCTGGAATTTTGGATTATGGAATTTTTGAATTTGGGAATTTGGAATTTTGGAATTTTGGAATTTTGGAGTTTTGGAATTTTAGAATTATGTAGAATTTTGGAATTTTGGATTATGGAATTTTGGAATTTGGGAATTTGGGAATTTGGAAATTTGCGAATTTAAGAATTTGAGAATTTGAGAATTTGGGAGTGTGGGAATTTGGAAATTGGTGATGTAGAAATGTAGATTAGAAATGTAGATTTATAAATTGGAAAAGTATACAAATTTAGAAACTGTGAGATTTGAAAATAAAAAAATATGTAAAATAAACAATTTGCAAATCACATAATGTGAGTGTTCAAAAATCTGGAAAGCTAAGAATTTATGATCCTGAGAAATTCCCAGCTTGAGAATTGTAAAATTTAGTATTTCGTAAGACTAGGAAATTTCCATATTCGACTTCCAAAACAGAGAACAACTCGACAACTTCCCTCACCCTGTTATTGCCCTCAACTGTACAAACAACTTCATCGTTCATTATTTCAACGAAGAACAGTAAACCGACACACCCGTAAATCTAAATTTCCGAATCTCCTAATAATCGATCGCGCAGCGACGTTCCATTTTCCAGATAAAAAACCCAAAAGCTAAACATGGAGCAATAAAGAAACTTGATAACGGTACAAGTACTATTTTCGACCCGAACAGTAGATGAAGCAACCATTGCCGAGTGAATGTTCCCGAGGCAAGAGGAAAGAGCAAATGATGCTTTAACGGACGTATCGAAACGGGAAAGGGGAACGAGGCAAGTAGGTGGCGGCGGAGTGGAGGCAAAAAGCAAAAAAAAAGAAAAAAATAAAAAGAAGAAAGGGAAAGAAAAAAAATATTTCACTGGCTGCGACGGGAAAGTAATCGAGGCAATTTCGTTCTCCTCGCAACTGCAGCTGCTCCGTGTATTTCCCCTTTTCGCACGCCTCTAAAGAAAACGCTTTACCCGCCTCTGGAGGGTAATTGCTATCTACGGACGGTGAACCTTGTCGCATAATTACTCGCGGCTTAATCCCGCGTCGCTTTTTTTTTCCATCACTGCTGATATACTTCTCGCTTTGGCGTCTGGTTGCGCGTACACGCGTTAAGCCTTTCCGTGTTGTGTAACAATCGATCGATAGAAACTTGATAAGCAGTTTGTTTAACACTTATTTTGATGACATGCTAGGATTTTTATTCTGGGGCGCGTGATTTAATTACTGGTGCTTACAGTCTTTACGTAAATTTTGTTTGATAGTGAATAGGTTATAACGAGTGATATGCTGGTCATATTAGATAGAAATATCACTTCCAAATGGTAACTGTGGCAGGATCACTTATCATCACTTGTAACTTACTCAATAGTAGTATATGCTATTGCATGTCACCTTAGACTGATAGATAAGTTAATATATGCACTGGTATATCATCTCCAACTAATTGAAATGTTATCACATATAATGGAATGTCACATCGTACTAACAGATATGCAATCGTAAGTAATGACATGTCAGTTCAAATTAATCCATATGGCATCGTACATAATGTTATATCACTTGAAACTAACACAGTAGTAGTATATGCAACTGCATATCACCATAGACTTCTTAATATGCTAACATACGTAATAACATATCGCCTCAAACTAACATTATGTTGTTATCTGTAATGGAATATCACCTTCTACTAATAGATAAACTGCCATAAGTCGTGACATATCACTTCAAGTTATTCGACATAGCATCGTATACAATGTAATATCACTTAAAACTAACTGAATGGCAGTATATGTAATTGCATATCACCTTCGATTATTCGATACGCCATCATATGTTATGACATATCGGTTCAAACTAATCCATATGTTATCTCATATAATGAAATATCGCCTTGCACTAAAAGATATGCTATTATACGTAATAGCATATCATCACCAACTGATTCACTTACAATAACAGATTACTGCAAGTTAATCTGTACTATCATGTACAATTGCATATCATTTGTTACAAGTCGGAATACAATCGCAGGCACTGCATGTCACTTCAAACCAATCGATATCACATCACATACAATGGTAGAAAGAATGAAATCGAAGTCTCCTATCGAATTTAACAACGAAAGGTTAAGAAATAGTAATCGTTAAATCGTGTAATGGTTAGTCGTTGAACACCATGGAAACGTGGCTTCTAAATGGGTGATTACAAATGAAAGGTCTTGGACCGATCGACCGTGAACTATTTTCCAGCTACATCGACGGTTCTGATCGGTGAATCGCAATAGAGAGGCTGATTTATACCCGGGTGACTAACTCTCGTTTAAATTGAAACGAAACGGGAGAGCTGGAGACTTTTTCCTTGAAATTTTATTAGATTCGCGAGAACGATTTGTCGTTTTCCTTCGTTTTAACCGTGCTACCAGTTTCTGTTCAGCGACGAGGCGTAATAAGGTGCTCTGCTGTAGAACGGAAAAAATTGAATTGGAGAATATCTTCTACGGTTTAAATTGTTTTTTGTGCGATGTTCATTTAAAATGGTTAATAATTTATATTTTCAAGGGAATTAAATCGATATGAAATCAAATGTAGTGAAATAACTTTTCAACTATTGCCATGTACTACTGTATGAAGTGACATGTGATATCACTTTCTTTTACATATATTTAATGTGATAACATCACAGATGTAATTAATATTCTTCGAAAAGAAATTATGTTTAGAAATCTTAAATAATAATCATAACCAACACATATCACGTATAACAACATACTGGGCAACTGATATGCATCTGCATATCGATTTATCCTACATATTTCTGACAAATTAGTGCCACAAACATGATTGAATAGTTTTGTAATGATTATAGCCAACTCGTATCACGTAGAATCATACAGTAAGCAACTGATATGCAACCACATAATAATTTCTTTCATATGTTTCTCTTCATCTAATATTATACATGTAATTGTCTGATATTTTTGTTGAAAAATCAGTAATTAAAATGTTCATTGCCAATTCGTGTCACAAAATCACACATAGGACAATTGATATGCCAATGCATATCAATTTCTTCTACATATTTTGACTAATTCAATGTGAAATATATAAATGACTCAGATTTTTGTTAAGAAATCAACAAATAAGATATTCATATTCGATTCATATCATATAAAATCATGCACAGGGTGACCGATATGTCGTAGCATATCAATTTCTACTGCATATTTTTATTAATACAGTATCGCGTATACAACTGACGTGACTTTTTCGTTAAAAATCAGTAATTCAAGTATTCAGAACCCACTCATATCACATAAAATCGCACAAGGCTACTGATATTCCATTGCATATCGATCCCCTGAAACAATTACTGAAAACAAATTATCCGTTTGGAGTACGATTTGTAATATGTCGGTAATTAAGGGTAGCTCCAATTAATCTTCATGAAAAGAGGTTTCCAGTAAAATAATAGTTGAAAATTAATTATTTGAGGTTGAAGCTTGAATCATACGTTATCCGAAAGGATTAATTCGTACGCGAGAGTGAAATGTAGATTCACTGAAACCAGAAGAACTTAGTCAATAATTAAAACGCTATTTACTTTTCCTAACACGAAAACTCATTTCCACCGTCGTGCCTCGAATTGCCGAGGGTGCAAACGAAGCGAAATTATTTCAATTTTTTTTTTCACTCGGTGGAAAAGAACCAACCTGCGCAATTTTTCTCTTCCATTTCACATTCTCGTGCTTTCCTCAATACCAAGGTGAATTTCAACTCTGGATTGTAACGAGCGCTGTAACCCTCTCTCTCTCTTTTTTTTCAACGGATGCACTTTTGTTTCAAATCTACCTTTCACTTCCAATTAACACGAAATTATACTTAACTCGCAGAATGTTAAATTAATCGCTAAAAAAATTTCAATTCACGCGCTGTTTTATGAATTCTTAATTACATTTTTTGTTGAATCGCACAAGTTCGTTGTACGGAATTTTTATTATTTCATTATGTGGTTTAATACCTGCGACATATTTGGGTACTATTTGACCTTTGAACGAACTGATAGTCAATGGTGTAGACGACAGTCGATTCGGTTTTAACACATATTCAAACTTCCGAACAATTTCGTGAAGTTAAACCGTAATTATTTTTGAAATCGTGTGGAAACTGGGGAAAATAGCAGCTATTATAGTTATACATATCAAAAATTCCATTCCATTTTATATCAATAATTCCAAGCTTTAAACTATTGGTAATTTTTATATCGACAATATCAATTTATTCGTTCATAATTTACATATCATCAATTCTAAATTGTAAAAGACATTTATATTTTAGAAATTGAAAATTATTGGCCTAGATTTTATATATTCACAATTCCAAATTATACAAAAATTCATGTTTAAACAATTTAAAATTACTGATACATCATTTTTGTATCAACAATTTGAAAGTATATAAATATTTATGTTCAAACAATTTCAAATTACTGGCCCATAATTTATATATCAGCAATTTTAAACTACCTTAAAATTTATGTTCAAACAATTTCAAACTTCCGGTTCCCAATTTATATGTCAACAGTAGCAAATTAAATAAAAATGTATGCACAAACAATTCCAAATTATTGGTCCATATATACGTTAACAATTTCAACGTGCATAAAATTTTTTGATCAAACAATTTCAACGTACATGTAAATTTCTGTTCAAACAATTTCAAATGACTTCAAACGGAGACATAATGCAAAGATAAAATTGTCACACGAAAGAAGTAAATTATCGCGAAAAGCATTAATACCATAAAACAAAGTAATTCCCCCATCAAAATGTAAATTCAGTTAATTTTAACAAAATACGAAAGCCCTTAACCCGGGCTGGAGGCAAGTGGCTTTGGCCGGTAAGGGTCGATTCTGGGTTAGCAAAAGGGACGAAGAACCCCGAGAAACAAGGGTAGATCCATGGTTGTAGCCTGTGCGATGGTTGGCGAGGGTAGAACAGTCTTTATGAAAGGGGGTGGAAAGTACAGAGGACTAAGCGACAGAAGGGTGTCGTTCTGACACACTGCTCCACATTCCAGCGTACCAGCAACAAGCCTGCTACCCCTCTACACCTTTCGCCCTCTTCTATCCCTTCTTTCCTTCCGTTCCCTTGCAGGGTAGCCAGCAGCAGCTCGATTCAAGCGACGATTATCGATGTGTGAATAGCCAAGTGATAAAAGTGCTGGTGGCCGTGCTTGCACAGCCGGTTGTATCGGGTTTGTTAGGCTGGGAAAAGCTGACTACGGTCAAACAACCTTGTATGCAACCGACGAACATTACACTTCTCCGCTTCGTTATTACTTGTAGTTCAACGCTTTTCATTTTATTTGAAATTTTTACACGCGTATAATATATTTTGCAGTTTGAACATCTTCATGTTCAATCTTTTGGACATTTTTCATTTTACTGACAATCGGTTTTAAAATTTATAAGTTATTAATTTTAGAATGTAACAATTTTTTAATCAACAATGACAGTATTTAATAATGAATTAGTCAGTAATTTTACAGATTGTAAATAAGCAGTTTGATGATCCCTGGAAGCTTGAAATTTATGGACTAGTAATTTTATAATTTAATTACAATTATAATTTAATTGTCAATTAGCAATTTTATTAATTGCAAATTAGTAATTTGACAATTTTTACATCTATCTGTTAAATAACTCATTTCAATAATTTCATATTATAATTTCACAATTTATATTAATTTATATTCCAAGATACAAAATCAACACTCGACCAAAAACATAACAAAAGATACAAAATATTAAGTAAGAATAAGAACTCCCTATTTCTCCTAGATATTACCAATAACAGTAAGTAAAAAATGTTTGGTGCTTTTAAAATTTCCTCAAGTTTCCGAATAAATTTCCTTTCTATTCATGTCTGTTTCCTTTTACACAATTTTAAAACAAAGGCTAAAACTTTTCCGGAGCAGCACCCCCACTAATTTTAGCTACGAGCCGCATATAATGAAAAATATAAGTAACGACAAAAGGCTGGCTCGAAAGAATGTACCGTTAGTATTTGATAAAGGTTAAAAGGTGTTTCGAAAAGTTTCAAGCGATAGTCGAATATGCACGGTTCGAGGGAAATAGTTTTGGCGTTCGAGTAATTTCCCTACTTGACAAGGATTAAACCAGGCGTGGGGTCGAGTGCTTTTACGTTGGCTGCAGCCTCTTCCAGGATTTCGATCTGCCTATAACCGTGCCCTCGTCTAAAGTAGACTAACGGAGGGAAAAGGCTAGAGCGAAGCTCTCGAGTAACGATGCTATCCTTATTGGGTCAACCAGTATATGCACATCAAGGTTTAAGAGGCCGTGGATATCGAGGCAGCCTTGGCTACTCAAATCACAGAGGCTTACAGCCCTTAGATAAACACTTGCCGAACGCTTTTCAATGTAACCCTCTCTATCGATCGACCAATGTCTTCTTGCCATCGCCCCGATCGCTATCGTCGACCACCTACCTTCAGATAATAGACCCGATCGTATCGTCAATCATGACCTTGTAAATATTTTGCATACTTACATCGCGACGGAGATTACATCAATATGCTTTCAAACACAATGTCATTTTTAAGGAAACTAAAATTCGAGCAATTGTTATTAAAATTCAAGTAAAATTCAAGTTTCAGCAAGGAACTGCCATTAAAATTCGAGTAATTTTTTTCAAAATTTGAATAACTGATTTTAAAATACGAGGAACTGTTTTTAACACTTGAGTAACTGTTATCAAGATTCAAGTAATTGTTCTTAAAACTCGAATGATTGTTACTAAAATTCGAATTATTGTGACGAAAATTCGTATAACTCTTCAAATGCCAAATAACTGATATTAAGTTTATTCTAAATTTCTAAAGATCTTAAATTCTCTGATTTTTAAATTAGGGCTTCTTGAATTTCTTAATTTTCCAAATCTCACACTGTCAATATCTCAGCTTTTCAAATTTTCACACTCTGTAATTCTCAAGCTTCTCACATTTTCAAGTTCTTAAATTCACTAGTTTCTCAAATCTTCGAATTCTTTAATTCTGAAATTTTTTAAATTTTCAAATTTTCCAATTCGCAAGTTTCACAAATTTTCAAAGTTATAAATTTACAAGTCTCTCAAATTTTCAAGTTCTTAAATTCACAATTTTCTCCAATTTTCAAGTTCTTAAATTCTGAAATTCCTCAAATTCCTCAAATTTCTCAAATTTCTCAAATTTTCATATTCTTACATTCCCAAATTACTCAAATTTTCTAATACTTAAATTCCCAATTGCCTTAAATTTTTATATTTGTAAATACGTAAGTTGCCCAATTTTTAAGTTCATAAGTGATCAAGTTTCACATTTTTTCAAATTCTGCAATTTTTATGTTTTTCAAATTCTTAAATGCATCAATTCCTATGTTCCGCAAGTTTTCAAGTACTTATATTCCCACAGTTCTCAAGTTTTCAATTTTTAAAATTCTCAAGCATTTGAAATTTTCAAATTCCTCAATTCCCAAGTCTCTCAAATGGTTACATTTTCCTATTTCCAAAATTTCAAAATTCTTCAATTCAACTTTCAAATACCCAAATTCTAAAATCTCCAAATTATCAAATTTTCATATCCTCGAATGATAAAAGTTTCAAATTAAGTTACTTTCCCTACTCAGTTCCCATATTTCCAAATCTCCGAATTCCGCAATCCTCAAATATCCAAAAATTATTTCAACCATAAACAATGAAATCAGAATCAAGCCGTAATCGAATCTTGCTTACGGTTTCCATCACTATCAATTTTTTATCACCGTTTCCAATAGATTATTGGGAGGCTACAGAAGCCTGTAATTAGCAATCAACCCGCGTTTGTCCCATAAACTATATCTATATACAGGATTGCGAAGTCATGGCGAACATCGGGGAAGTTTGCAGGTAGCAGGCAACAGATGTTGCTATCCATAATGCTGTTATTATAGAAGAGGCAATTTACCGTGAATACATGTTGTCTACTTGAAACCTGTGTCACACGAGGCGAGATTAAACGTGATTTTATAGAAGAAATCAAGAGTTTAATCACAACTTTTATGACCGTACTTTGGTAACCATGAAAAATTCATGATTGTTGAACGAACGTATAAACCAAGCAACTAGCTGGTTAAACTTTCGGGGATGTAATGAAGAAACGGTGTTTTTGTTGCATTGCACTAGCACCTTTAGGTTGTAGGTTATCTTAAAAACCTTGACTTAAACCCTCACAAAAGTGCGATGGCCCTCACCTTCCCTTCTTGACCGGAAGGTCTTTCAGGGAAGCTGAGTAAGGTTCTTGAAGACGATGCTGAGGAACATACAAGTCTAATATGGATTCTTCACATAAAACTATCGTGAAACAACGCTTGTAGTACATCAATTAAAGCTGCAAGTACCAGAAACAAAACTGTGCACAGAACTTCTTAATATTCTCGACATAAAATGGCGTTTTATCAATTATAACGAACGACATTGCATTATGTAGCAATTATCTATCATACTTCTGGAATGTGAAGTCTATTATGATTTTATCACATAGCATTATGAAATGTAGCAGGGGATACAAAAATTGAATGCTATAACTTTGACAAATAAAATGTGTGTGAAGAAATTGCCAATATTTTTAATACAAAATAATTTTCATTTACAGTGAACACTGTTCTTGTATTTCATCACATAAAAACATTATGAAATATCACATATGATACATCAATTTAAAGCTATAAGTCTTGCAAACAAAATGTGTGCAAAGAATTTCACACTATTCTTAAAATAAAATGGCTGACTGTCAATTATAGCAAATGATGTTGTTGAACTATATAACAATTGTCTACTTTTGAAATGAAGAAAGTCTGCCATGAAAGCATAATTAAATATCACATACAACACACTAATTTAAGGCTTTAAGTCTGATAAACAAAAATGAGTACAAAGATTCTGAGTACTCTACAGTGTCAAAAGTGTCCACTTTTGTAACGTATTTTCATGAGATAAACTTTTGTTAAATATGACATATCAGATTAAAGTACATGACATATCAAAGTTTAAAGTTAGACAGCGCCAAGTTATTAGCGCTTGCCGTCCAAAATGACTGCTGAACTATAGCAAACGATGTTATCGTTTTATAGTAACTGTCCAATTTGGAACGTGAAAACTGTAACAGAATGGCACAAAAGTATCGTGACATGAGCATGACATAAAATATCATTTCACATCAATTTAAAACTTTCGTTCTAAAGAAAATGTCTACGTAAGCGTTTCATAAACGTTCCCAACACAAAATGGCTGATTGAAGAATCGATTAATAAACTCACTACTAGCATCAAACAATCAACGTTTATAGCACATGAAATATATTTAGAATTAATTAAATGCTTTATAGAGCTGCATATAATAATATCAATGCCTTCAAACATGCTTTAACACCATGACTTGTGTACTATTCGGACAAAGGACTTTTAATGCATCAAATTGAACGCGCACACAGCAGCAGGAAACCAGAATGCGAGCTTAATTGAAGCAGAAAATCGCGTTTAGGTTAACGAGCAAGTCTCAGATCGAATAAACAACGCGAGCACACGAGTGCTCTCATTCATTACCTAGTTATTACATTTCATCTAATTACGCAGCAGGTCGAGCATTCGATGACCAAAAGAGTCAAGATATTTCTGCCATTTTTTTTATTTCGAACGCGTGTACATTGGAATACACAAATTAATTTTGTGAACTAATTTTATTTCTTTGTTCAGTCGCAAAATTAATCAAATTCTGTTCGATTGATTCGAAAGGTATAAATCAGTGCTTTTTTGTCAGTATATATTTATTCAATTTATGTGAAATGTGGTGTTATCAATTTATACTTTAACACTATTTTTCTTTAGCATACTTGGCTTTAAAGTTTACGCTATAATTTTATTAAGAAAGAAAAAAGAGTGTTAGATAGAATGAAGTATTTTACTTGTTATAATTAGTTGAAGGTGGTAAATACAGGGATTAATATTTAGTGTTAGTATGTGTATGTATATAACAAGAGAACAAAATTCTCATGTATATAATTACAAAACATCGTGGTAGTCAATAAAAGGGACCAAATATAAATGTCATCAATCCTTAAATAATGGAGCAGCATAAAAAATGTAAAATAAAATAAAATATTACAGTCATAAAAAATTTAACTTAGACAAGTTAACTTAGAAACCAAGTTACCAGGTTAAAAGGACCAATATCGAACGATTATTTCTATAAACAGCTCTTCATACTCTGATAAAAAACACTATTTTTAAACAACCACGGTGTCCAATATCGCGATCATTCACTTTATTTAGAAACGTGTAAACACAGGCGGCAAAAGAGAAAGCTCACAAAGACGTTGACGTTAGAGATCACTATGAATCCGTTGCTCTAACTGAATAAGCTTCTTAAGAAGGAAGGCGGCCGGTCTAGAGGCGGCACTTACTCATTCGCTGACGGATTGTTGGACAGGTAATTAGAGGAGCAACGCGTCGCCCGTGGGCCTAATTATAAAAGGGATGTTCTCTCTTTGTCAGCCTATTTCTGTCGCATCTGCAGCTACCCCTTTTGCAACTTGAGGAACACAAGGGGCAGGAAAGAAAAAGGAAACAGGGAGTCCCATGGGTGACAACTCGACCGTCCAGGTGCAAACATTGTCATCGGATGGTCCTGACCGATTATGATGCATCGATATTCTATACAACCTAACAGAACCTAACGCGAATGCAGTATCGTGTTTCTTCCTGACACGAGACGGTGAATGGTATTGATGACTGGAATAGCGTTAGGTGTGGAAGATGATGATTCAGTGGTTGGAGATGTTCAAGTGAGTGGTTTGGGGATTTAGGGAAGTGTGAATTTGAGGATTTTCGGATTTAGGGAGATTTGAGTTGGAGGATTTTGGCATTTATAGATATTGGAGTTTGGGGATTTTGGAGTCTTTGTGTTTGGGGGTAATTAAGTTTGGAGAGGCTAGGAATTTGGGTTAATGGGATTTTTGTATTTGGGACTTTAGAATTTGAGGACAGTTAACTTTCGATATCTCGGGATTTTAGGGATTTTAGGTACCTTAGAGATCTTGGGATACTTGTATTTGGGCATTTTGGGATTTGAAAATTAGAAATTTGTGAATTTTAGAATTTTGAAAATTAGAAATTTGTGAATTTTAGAATTTTGAAATTTAGAAATTTGTAAATATAATTTTGAAATCTTGTGAACTAGATAATTTTTAAATTTTATGAATTCGTGAATTTCACTATCCTAAAATATAGGAATTTAAGAATTTATCAATTTTGAAATTTCAATTTGTAAACTGAAAAATTTCAAAATTTGAGAACTTGCAAACGTGAAATTTTAGAATTTCAAAACTTTTCAGAAATTTGAACCAGAATTTCAGAAATTCAAAAAGTGGACAATTTGAGAAATTTTGAAGATTGTAAATTTAAAAACTTGTAATTAACCAACCGACCAATTAACAGTAATTCAATATCACATTTTTGAGGTCACTAATCCTTTCACTCACCATAATTTCAAACTTGAATTTCAAAACGATGAAACATTTAACCAACTTAGGAACAGAACTTTAAATCGAGTTTCTATAGCATTTCCACGAAATTGTCAGAGAATTACTTTAATTGTCACGAATTGTAAAAGTTAAATACACGTTCGAGAATGTAGCGTTTAATAGAAACGTAAGGATCGACGGCGGTTCTAGATAAATTAACTGTTTAATTAAACCGAAGATTACCAAAAGCACAGTTTCAACCTCAAGATAAGGGCAAGTTGATTGAAACAGTTCTATCGAGTTCTCTATTTACACTGTCGAACTATCTTGAGAATTTCGTTGCTGCAGCAATGAATTACAATTACTTTGACCTGCACCGGAGAACAAATTGAAAATGGGTTAACTGCAGGACAAAGGTTGGAATGTTGTATAGAAAAATATTCAAGGTTTATTCAATGCAATTTATGTTTTACAAAAATACTTCATATAAATCGACACTTAATTTTAGCTGATTAAATTATTTTAACTTTGACGTCTTTCATCACTTTTACTACTGCAAATATTACTTTTATTACTTTAATCTAATACGTAGGTGCTGTATATTTTCAATTTTGTATGTTATTATTATAATACTTAAGAATTTACAAATTTTGGAATTTGAAAATTTGTGAGACTCAAATTTTAATTGTGATTCATGTTTGAAAGTTAGAGAATTTTGGAATTTGAAAATTTGGTAGTTTCAGATTTTGAGAATTTATCAGAGAATTTGAAAATTTTAAATCCTGACAACTTAGGATTAGCACATTTTTAATGTAGAAGCTTGGAGATATTGAAATTAGGTTGTTTAGGAGTTTTTGAATTTGAGATCTATGGAAATTGAAAATTTGAGAATTATAGAACTTGTGGATTTTAGAATTTTAGAATTTGAAAATTATATTATAGAACTTATGGATTTGAAAATTTGAGAGTTTAAGAATTTGAAAATTTGAGAATTATAGAATTTGTGGACTTAAAAATTTGAAATTTACAGAAATTATGAATTTCAAAATATAAAAACTAAAAACTCCATGTCTAAGAATTTAAGAGTTCAGGAATTTTGGAATCTAAGAATTCTAAAATTTAATAATTTATTTTTTGTATATTTCTTTCAAATTTTCAAAATCTCAAATTTGAGGAATTCGCGACTAAATTTAAAAATCTGCAAAGAACTTAAATGTTGCATTTGTAAATCTGTGAATGTAAAATCTGAATTCCATGAATATTAAAAATCTACAAACTTGTTAATTTCAGAAACCGCTAATAACTAATATTCAAAAAAAAGCAATAACTGTGCACGACTTTGTATTCTACTGCCGCAAGTCACGTAACGCTACTGTTTCAAGGATAAAATATAGCGGGTCGAAATTTTTTTGCGATATACACGTGTATCTGGTGAGGCGAATTCCCAAAATCTCCCCTGTCCAAATTGCCGGGAACGAAATGACCCAGCGGACTCGGTTACCATAAATCACCATTAAAGCGCACGAAACGTGCGGTCCAACGTTATGAATGGCGTCGATTTAAATAAAACGGATCGCACACACGCGAGCAACCGGCTCGATTCACATAAATGAACCTTGAAAACGTTCGGGTCAGATCTTCGTATTTTCACGAATCTCCCGTGGTGCAAATTTTCCTGAAGTTTCCAGGCGCGAACGAGATGATGAAGATGCCCCTAACCGAGTCCCGCGGGAATTTCTAGCAACGCGACAGATTATTAATCATTTCGACGCTGGTTTAGGCGAGGCCGACACTCCGGAGAATCGGATTTCGAACTTTCTACGACGGAATTTATACTGTTTTACGGAATAACATATGAGGGGCGAGATTATTTCGTTCGTGATTTTCAAGTTTCGTTATTTATCGCACGATACGTTCGGCTTGACAACGTTTTAATAAGTCACGCGATGTTTTTGGCACGCTGCAATCAGAGAAATGGAGGGTTGTCACGGGCTCTGTGTTCCGTAAATTCATGTATGAAGTCCGCTGGGGTTCTAGGGATTTCTTTTTTCAGATATACGGATGTTATTAAATGGGATATTTTTCATATTTCTCTGCAATTTCACATTTCGTGTTTGCTGTAATGACATTCATTTTTAAATCTGTAGTTTTATATTCTCTGTTTGTATTTTGGTAGACATTCATTTCTATGTTTTTAAATGTCTACTAGGCCCTTATTTTTCGACTTCCAATTTTAGTCGCACCCCCTAAAATTTTGACATTTGAAGAAATGATAACTGCAAAGTTTCAGCATGATTGGATGACAGGAACCCGCAATCGTTTTCTTTGAACGATTTTAAAGTATCAGTAAATATTTTGTAATAGAACTACAATTCCTTACACGTGTAGTACTAGCATTTGCATTCGGTTTTTGAACAATATACACAAAATTATGAAATATTAGCGTTAAACTTGATATGTAACGTAGCCTTTGACCGGATAATGTGACTGCTGTGCAACTGGGAGCTATTAAAATTTCTTGAAAAGTCGATGACTTTTTTAATAATCTTGATTATATTAGCTCTTGTAAATGAGTTTTTTTGTAATGGTTAAAAGCAACAGATTCTTTATTAAAATTTAAGTTACATCTTACATACTGATTATATTAGCCTATCATTAAATTGTTATTAATACATATATTCATTTTTAATTATATTATTATATACATTTAAATTTCTATATTCCTCAATGTCTAATGTGTACCATTTTCCTTTATAGAAAATTGTAACGAGAATTCTGTAAATTTCGTTCGAATTTCATATTGTGTCTTCAGTTCACTTCTAAAACATCTTCATTCTTTTTCAAATAATTCATATCATATTCTTTCATTTTTTTTTTTTTTTTTTAATAATTCATGTGACGTTCTTCTATAATTCCTCAGGATTTTTTGATGAAAATATAAGATAGCGTTCTTGCATAATATTTAAACTCGTACCTCCAGCAAACGCTTTTTCTGTACTACTCCCGCTAAATTAAATGCTTTTAATCTCTGTTATCTCCACGATGGTACAGTTAACATTCCTGAAATATCGCCAGTGCTTAAATATTATTATTACACATATCCTGTAAAGTGTCACAGAAATTTTATCAGATTTCATTTTATTTAATAAAGAAGAAACTGTATCAAAATCTACGACCACCTTGATGCCATGAAATTTAATCAGAAGTTAATACAAACTGGATTGCAGAGCAAGCAAAGGTTTAAAACAATATACGGGCTGTTTTCTTTGAAAGTGGAGCTCTATTTTTTGTTATCGCGAGATATTTTAGGATTTGCATTCCAATAAATTTAAAAATATTAATATGATAATGTATGTTTATTATCGAATTAAAAAAATTAAGGTTTTATTATACACAAATGGACTTGCATCACTTTCAAAATGAATGTTTTATTGTAATCGTTAATTGTATGCATAATATTTCAGTTGTTCAGTTATTCTTTTTGTTAATTTCTTTAAATCATTTGGCTCTGAATTGTCTTTTATTCAAATCCTGACTACAAGATTCTTTTCTTATTATCAATTCTCGTGGGTTCTATAAAAATAATGAAAATAATAAGATTCTTTGCAAATAAGGATTTTATTGGAGTGGCGTTATTACCCAGGAAAGTATTTTTATTTTCTTATTATTACCGACTAGCTGTACTTTCAGATGCATCGCAGTTATAATTTTCTTTGAAATCATATCTGAGCAGTATACTTTTTTAACAAAATAAACCACAATTCGTAATGAATATTAAAATAATACTGACATTGTTAAGAGGTTTTGTGTCGACTTTGTCGAGTATTTAGTAAGACCTGAACTAGAACTTGCAAGCTGATAATAAAAGCAATTTACCTAGAGAGACCTACTGAAACTCGCCCATATTAAGATTGTGTTGAAAATATTATACAATTTCTAGTTTCTCGTGGTATAATTTCTACCTACCGTTGCAGCATTTTGAAAATGAACATCTTTACAATACTGTTAATATGGCGAGTTTCGTTCAAACTCCCATTAGGAAATTTAAATTATTTTAGAATGCTAACAGATTAAAATATTAAGTTTTATGTATTGTAATATATATTTTCCTCAAAAATGTACTTGCCATATTTTCAGCTCATACAATGTTTTTGCTATCCCCGTAATTCCTAGGTTTGTTCGTTGATCCCGTACCTCTCCAATTAATTCGATAGCGCGCAATTGGTTAAATGAAAATGCAAATTGTGAATGTCGTAAAACATTGCATCCCCCATTTTCATTATCAGATACACAGGCTTCAAACATGATTCACCAGAGGAGAAGCAACGAATCGAATTTTACCTCGAACCCAGTACTCGCAGTCTTCCAATCGATTCGCGGCTTGATTTACTGGTGGAAGTCGTTTTCTGAATCAAATGGAACAGCGACTCGCACGTACACGTGGCAAACAAAAATAAAAATGCCTCTCTACCCGAGTTACATATCGTTCACCCTGTCAAATACGACACGGATTCGTATAAATCTATGCTGGAGCCGAGAAAATTGTTGCAAAACATTCGGTCATATACAAAACGCCTACGAACGGATTTCGCGAACGTATAAACATGGTGTCCCAGGTTTTTATGGCCAGATCCATGTTGGTATATTTTATGGTTTGAAATAAGAAAGAAATGTTACATAAATATGGGTCTTTTAAAGATTTGTTAAAAATGACAGTAATACGAAATAAAGAGAAAAATAACAAATTCAATAATGCGGTACGGAAATAGATCACCAATGCAGAGACTCGTATAAATATTGGCAGCACCAAAATTTTAAAAATATCTTTAATTATTGAAGTATTTTATTAACCATCTACTTGTATACCCATGAATAATAATAACGGAAAATAATCGTATATTTTCATCACATTTCTAATAACAATTTAAATATCGCTAAAAGGAGATTGCAGGAAGTAAAATATCTGCAAATAGGTCAACAGTAACAAGTGTTATTTTTGTCAAAAAAGTTCATGTACTTCACAAGTGCCGCAATTATTCATATATTCGAAAATACATTTTATTTTCTACCCATGTCAATCTAACTGAATTTTCAAATTTTCAACCCTAGCTAAAAATGGTGAAATTGTTGAGGTCGAGTATCACTTACTGCAAAAGCAGAATAAACATTGCTGATCTGTTGAATAAATATTGCTGATCTGTTTCTGTATTGCATCACAAACCATGAGTTTGCTTTATTATTATCTTAATTTTGTATTGTCACAACTTTGTAACACGTTGACTACCAGTGTATTGTGTTCTATAAAATGTTTCCGAATATTTTCGCTATACATAGATATTAATTATTTGCCCATGTGCGGATGTGATTTTAGTTTTATAACGAGAACAAGCAAATCGGCTGATCGAACCGATGAATCGAGATTTATACACGTGGATATGATATTTCGTTTGTCGGCTGACTGCTCTAACCGTCGAACTGTTTCGTTTCTATGCTAACTCTTGCTCTAAAAGTTTGATATTTTAAATCCCTGGAAATTAGAACACGGTCAGACGAGTAAACACCGGAGAAATCGGATTAATTCGATGTTCCGGTCGATGAGTGGAATATATCTATTTGGAGCTTGAGTTTTGTCTCTTCGGTTCTATAGTTTTGTTTCAGATTTCTGAATCTGACGGCCTGGAAAGTAATCTAGAAATATTCAGTCAATAACCATGCGTGTGATTTCATGTTTGAATTATTCAATTTTAGTTCGAAAGATGCAAATGAAATGACTTTGGGTTAAGTACTCAGATTTAAATAAATTAGTTGACTTTTGAAGATTGTCAAACCTTCAAATTCTTAAAATTTCCAATTTTAAATTTCGAAATTGTTAAGGTCTTAAATTTTTAAATCTTAAAATCTTAAAATATTCAAGTGTTATAGCTATTAAATCGAAAAATTACAAATCACCAGATTAGCAAATTCTCAGGTTTCTAAAATCATCAAATCCCTAATCCGCGAGGGATGGTATCTGCAAAAGCCACTATACTGGTGCATCGTGCCTAAGAGATTAAATAAATTTATTCGCGTGTTATTCGTTGCAGCTATTTCGTATTCCAAACAATACATAGATTACAAAGCCACATATCAAAGCCGCTATTCAATTTAACACTCATTCTTACTGGAAATTTACGACCCGGAATAGATCAATTCTTCATCCCGAAAATAATACAGAATGAAATCCGGCGGACCCGGTTTCGAATACCGCGATCGAAAGGAACATAAAACGAAATATAATATCCTTCCGCTCTCCAGGATAAAAATTCCAAAATTTTCGAAGAAAAGCGTCGACGCTTTAAATTTCGCAAATTTATTTCCTTCATAAACTTCGTTTTCCAGGAAGAAGAACTCCGGTGCGTGTACCTCGAATTTTTACGATTTTGCGAGAAGAGCAACCTTGTTTTCGCAGGATTTCGTACGAGATCAGAACTCCTCGAATTTATTTCTTCCACAAAGTTAGTTTTCGAAGAAAAGATTCGAATTCGAACGATTTGGATGAGGAAGAGCATTATAGTCTGTAAGTTCCATTCTGTTGGCGAACTCCGTCAACGGGTGCTGTGAACGGGATGTGCATCCGCGAAGAACATGTTGAGGTCATGGCAGAAGTGGGTACACGATTAGTCAGTTAACATTCTCCGAAGCACTCAAGTTTCACTAGATTAGCTTTCAGGCGTAAACCACTCAGCCAAAATCTGAAGTAATCGAGCTTCAATAACTTACACTTTGATAAGCAACTCCGGTCAACATTACACAACCTTCTTGATTAAATTGTTACAAACGTTAAGTACATTGCGGAAATGCACTACGAGTTGAAACGCTGTTTCACACGTAGCTGTAGCACTTTAGAAATATGTGAGCTATATCTTGAGGACATTTGACACTTCATTTAGGGTTCTTATAGTTTTTGCGAACAATTTTGAATTTGCGAGTGGGGGGAAGGAGATTTAGTGGCTTGGGATTTTGGGAATGGTGACATATAAAGATTTAGGGTTTAGAATTTGGGGTTTGGGGTTTGGGGTTTGGGGTTTGGGGTTTGGTGTTTTCGCGATTTGGGTATTTGGGTATTTGGGTATTTGGGGATTTAGGGATTTAGGGATTTGGGCATTTGGGGAATTGGGGTTTGGGAATTTGGTGATTTGGGGATTTTGGGATATAGGAATTTAGGGATTTAGGGATTTAGGGATTTGGGGAATTGGGGTTTGGGAATTTGGTGATTTGGGGATTTTGGGATATAGGAATTTAGGGATTTAGGGATTTGGGGATTTGGGGATTTGGGGATTTGGGGATTTGGGGATTTGGGGATTTGGGGATTTGGGGATTTGGGGATTTGGGGATTTGGGGATTTGGGGATTTGGGGATTTGGGGATTTAGGCAATTGAGCATTTCGACATTTGGGCAATTGGGGTTTAGGAATTTGGTGATTTGGGGATTTTGAGATATAGTGATTTAGGGATTTGGGGATTTGTGGATTTGGAAATTTGCATAATTGATGATGTGGGGATTTGGTGATTTGGGAATTTGGAAATTTGGAAATTTGGATATTTGGGAAATCGATTAACTGAGAACTAAGAAATTGGGGAATTTAGAAATTTAGAAATTTACCAATTTGAAAATTTGGATATTTGGGACCTCGACAATTGATGATCTGCAAAGTGGGATATTTTAAAATTTTGAAATGGTGCAATTTAGGAATTTGGAGATTTAAAACTTTGGAAATTTAGTAAATCGATGATTTGTATATTAACGAAATATGAAATTCAGAGGTTTCAGAATTGAATAATTTGGGAATTTGGAGATATAAAACCCTTGAAAATTTGTAAATTCGATAATATGCAATGTAGAAGATTTGAAATTTGTAAATTCAGTAATTCGAAAATTTAAAGAATTAAAAATTTGCAAAGTTGCAAATTTAATAATCCCGAGATTTAGAAATTTTTAAATCTAGAAATATAACAATATTGAAATTTGTAAATTTAGAAATTTGGAAACATGGAAATTAGCGGTTTGAACATTGTAGAATTTCGAAATTAGGGATTTTAACAATTTGAGAATTTAGAGAATTCTATAATTTAGGAATTTGAAAACTTAGAAATTAAAATTTTTGTATATTAATGTTAATAGATGTTTTGAAATGTATAAACAAGGTAATCTGCAAATTCGGAAGTTTAGAAATTTGATATTGTAACATCGGAAAATATGAAAATTCGAAAATTCGATATGAAGTTTGGAAAATTGCGAGTCTAAAGTTTGAAAGTTAGGAACTTATAGATTGAAAAATTTATGACATATGATCTACAAAAGTTTCTGAATTTGGGGATTGGAATTTAATGAGTGAGACTGTTGAAAAGTTCAAAACTGTATCCCAAGTTGGAAATTGGAAAATTCGTACATTTGAAAACTGACAACTTAAAGATCTGAAAATTGTGATCAATGAAAATGTAAAAAGTTAGAAGTAGGATAAAGATTTCATTTAAAAAGCGTTATTCAAATAATTTCATAAACATTTTACCTAAAGTATCATCACCTTGCAATCACCCTATTCTTTAAGTCTCTACTCACAATCAATTAACAGTAGGTTTACAAAACCCATAAAAATGGCGGATGTTAGACTTCTTGTTTTTCATTACTAAAATTATTAAGATGTTTTTGACAAAATAACCTTCATCGAGATAAAGAATCATTGTACAAGATGGTTTACGTATTATTCATTATTTATTCATTAGACTAGATTTACGAAAGCAGTCAAAATGGCGGACGTTAGACTTCTTATTTTCAATTACGAGAATTATTAAGAAGCTTTCATCAAAATATACATTGACCTTCGTCGAGATAAAGAATCATTGTACAATATGGTTCACGTATAATTACTTATTTAGTTACTTTTATAATTTAGTTTCAATTTAAATATAAATGGTCATTAACACTGAAACTACCATACCGATCAAAAGACCTTTTGCAAGTTTCTTATTTTGAGTTACAAAATTTGTGAAGTTAATTTTCTTAAAATCCATATTGATTTCTGTCAATATAAACATGTATAATAATTAATGTTCCATCGTTTGTTTAATGATTCGTTTTTAATTTCAAGCTAATACATTAATACATCAAACCAGTGCATTATACGCCAGTATGTTTAGTGTTAAATGTAGGGTTAAAGTAAGAGAATGAACCTCGATAACAGAATATTTTTGCATTGCATTAGCAAGAGACTCGAAACACGTTGATAACTGTGCCGATATTGATTCGTAGAAACGCATGCACCATTCTATCGCTCAAAACGTACACGCGTTGCCCGTGAGCGAGCATGTACGGGCATTATCTGAAAGGAGTAGCGCTCGAGAGGCTTACGAGCGAGATTTCACCAAGAGGAAAAATGTTTTTCCGTTCTGCGTCGGTAAGTCTTGTCGGCTTAACCCTGTCGCCTCTCTCATTCTCTCTTTGCATTAGCTCACACTCGTATATTCCCACACAATGTGCATTCGAAGCTTGTTTGAGTTTTGCACAGGTGAATTCGCGAATGTATGCTCGCCACGAATACGGAACACGCGGATCGTCAACTCGAAACATCGCGAATATTAACCCTTTTGTATGCACAGAGCAAATATTTATGTGCGTTTAAGGAATTCAGTCTATTGATGTTAGATTGATTAATTGGTTTATGGAGGATACAAGTTGTGATCAACGATTGAAACGCCGTGTACTGAAATGAGTTTTCATATTTTAATTCTGTTAAATAATATTCGGTTACGGATTATAATTTAATAGTTGAATAATTGATTGCTTGAAACTATGGGCTGGTGCTGTGGTCATCAGCTCCTAATTTAATATTCGTCATTTATAGATTAAATAGTTCTTCTATAATTTTGTAATTATATTTATAATTTATAATAATAAGTTAGCAATGGCAGTAAATAATTTATAATTTAATAGTTATCTGTTATTTATAGTTTATCTATAATTTTGTAGTAAGTGAAGTATTAAATTTATAGTTATTTGTCATTTACAGATCAAATGGTTTATCTACAATTTTATGATACGTGTACTATTACATGTATAATTTAATAGCTTTCTATCATTTATGGATGAAATAATTGATCTATGATTTTGTAATACGTCAACAATTAAATTTATAATGTAATCGTGACATAATTTACAGATCAAATAGTTTATTCATAATTTTATGATAAATTAAATTAAATCTATAATGTAATTTTATTATATATTATATATATATATTTATTATGATTTATGCTTCAATTGTGGAGTTATATCTTGCACTAACCTAGTCAAGAAAATTGATTCTAAACAACCGAATTTCTAAAGGTATTTCTATTTTTCATTTGAAGTACTATTTTATTCAGATCCAGAATTAATTCTGGATTATTTTGTATATAAAACGATTTAAAGCTCTATGAAGATGGAAAAGTATAGCTGTATATGTATAATTGACGCCACTGTGGCGTCAGTGGTTAATTGAAGTTGAAATTTGCATGACGGCAGCGTGGCGTCAACAGCCATTGCCCGCTAAAATACGTGTGGCGCCACAGTAGTGTCAGTGATCGTCACCGTGTGAAGGATACGAATAATTAATTTTATAAATCACTGTCTTCTACTGTAAGTATAATTCAAATGCTATTTAAAATATTTCCACATATCCTTTTATATTAATTATTGTATTCAATCATATTTACCCGTGACAAATATGTTAGAGAGAAGAATAAATAAAGTAAGTTGTCTATGTAAATATTTTATAAACAAAATTGATATAAGAAGGGTTCTGTTTCTTACAGTCGTAAAAAGAATGATCCATTATATGTACGAATGTATTATTCATTATTTATTTAGTTTTTCAGTGAATTTATTACGAATCTAAAGTTACATAACGTGTAAATAATGTATATATGTATATGCAAAATTATACAAAATATGTATATATCACATCATAATTATTATTTTTATTAGTTAATGGATAATTGCAGTAAATATATACTTAAATTCTCTAGCGAAATATTATAATAAATCAGAAATAATATCTGAAAAAATAAGTTAAGATTTAGAAATGAAATAAGTCTAAAATTAAACTAAATAAAATTGAACTGAAAATAAAAATTAAAATTAAAGTATATAAAATTTGAATTGAATTAAATACAATTAAAATCAAAATTAGAATAAATAGAATTAAAATTAAAAATGAAAGTAAATTTAAATTGTTGCAATCTTAGTGAGCCACGATTCTAATGTTAATTCAATTTATCGTGCTGCATAATTAATTTTAAACTAAACAAATTTCCACAAATATTCAATAAATTCACGCAAACTAATCTCTTACCGAAAACAATATTTATCGATAGTATTGTATCAAACTATCCGACTGGAATAAGTAAATATTCCTTACTTCATACACCGCCAATAAATCCTTTTATATCCAAGCAAAAAATAACTGTAAGAAGAAACGGAAGGTTTCCTGTTCTTCTCGCAAGAACAGTGAGAAATATTTCTCACGATGGCCGCTTTGTCACCGTATAAAAATCGCCATAGCACGCGCAATGAATCCTTTTACGTGGATAAATAATTGAGAAACAGCTATCGGTCGGCACAAAACCTTAAAATGAAAAAATACGCGGTGTCTCGGCCAGTTTTGCAGGAAGCTTTCTACGCTCTGGTCGGATATAACTCACGATCGCGAGCACCGTTAGGGGGTGGTGCACCCCCTAGAAATCTGGTCCCTTCGAGGGGATATTTCAACGGAAGCATGGCGATAAATCGGATGACTTATTATCGGGTGTAATCTCCCAACTGTAGGAAGAAATGTGCGAGCTTCGACCTTCGAAAGCACATTCTTCACCGACAAAAATGGTATTGCCGTGTAATAACGTTTCTTTGTGTATCTACCCTTCTTTTTTGTGTATCCATCTTTACAGTGTATACTACCCTCCAGAGATTTAGTATATTTACTGCGTCTTCACTCTGTATTTAATACTTAAGCACCAACCAATCAAAATAAATACTTTCAGGCTTCACATTTTATATTACATTTGAAGAATGGTCTTAGTTTATATTTTATAATTAGATATATTACATTTAAAGAATGGTATTACTTGATCTTTCAGTATTTACTTATTTATTTGTCCACTTCGTTTTTTAGTGTGAAAGTAAATTTAATTGTACTAGTTTCAGTGATAAGTGTTAGGTTAAATATTGGAGTAAATTTTGTTCACGACTATAGTATTTTTGCACAAATTTTCAAGAATAATTTTCAAAGATATTTATGATTTGGTAAGGATGTTCTTGCTTAAATAATTAATAGACCCTCATTAAAATGTATACGGTAGTCGGAAAATATAATTGAAGTATAAATATTAAATTTAATGAAAATTGCAGGGTATAAATTTCGTTATATTTTAATCCTTGCATATTTCTCATACGATAATGAAGTTTTGTACCTTACAATGAATATTTATGATACACTGTATTACAATCAGTACATGCATGATTTCAAGGTATTATATATTCGTTTAGGTATATAATTTCAAATTGAATTATCGTGTTCTCGAGCAACATAAGTACATTCTTTTTATTAACAAGTATATCCAAACTTTTGGCTGACAGTGTATAACGAAAGATTTATAGTCCCTAGAAGCGTAGGTGCATTATGAGGTGAATAAAATATCCTGATGTTCTCCAGCTTTCGGATGGAATATTTAAAAATGGATTCCATGAATACATAACTGCACGGTGATTAAAAATGCAGGGATAGCATGATGCATGTTTCTGAATGATGAACGAAATTAGAGAACGAAGAAGAGTTAGTATAATCTGATGTAAATGTCCAGCACGGTAAATGTACGTCGTCTATAAATTATGTTTGAACACTGTGTTTGCATCGTGTATACATCTCACATGTAGAGAAAGTGGGTTGAATATCGTTTACTTTTATTTCATATTTTGTTACGTATTGTCGAGTCTGTCACATACAATATTTAAGATGTAACGCTTTATACTCGAAATGTGTTTGTTTTATGATACGGAGTTAAAGTACGTTGTACAAATGTTACAAATTATGTATGCAGAAGAAGTCCTTTTTTGAAAGTATGTTATAAATATGAGCTACTCCTTGAAATAACCTAAGAGAAGTGTAGCAGTACATTTACAGTTTGCAAAACTCAAATATCCGGTGCTGGTAGAAATAAACTAAAATGCTTTACAATTGTCAAAAAATGTAATGTCTTTTGCAATATTTACACACCGTGAAGATATTAAAAAATTTCATTCAGTGTTCTCTTCGTTCCAACACTTAATGCTAAGGTAATTCAACACTATTTTGTTGAATATACTTCAGAGTCCGGCTACCCTGAAATATGCTAAATAGCGGACTGAATACTAGATAATCCAGGAAACTAGATACCATTTACATAATTTGCTCAGAATTTTAAAGCAGTGGGTCACTATACGATATTCATTACTTATGATAAAACAATTCTTTACTGTCTGCAATAATGTGGTCTTAATAATTTTGTTCTAGGTTCAACAAATTATTCTTAAAATGAAATAAACACACCAGTAAAATCTTTTGAGATAGTGAAATAAGTGAAATCACGTTGTGCAAGATTACAAGTTAACAATAAATTTTAACAACTTTCCTCATCTTTTTCTGAATCATTCATACAATTTCCACTAAGACCTGTACCTTTATCAGCTCGTATTTAAGTGTAACCTGTATTTAAACCACTTTATAAACATGAAATAATGACGAAGAATATCGGTGTTTGCATGAACCAAACACTTTTTCCACTCGATTAACCGTTTCCTTATTCCCAAGCTGGTGCTCGATATTCGGTATCCCATTACAATTGTCCTCAGTTTCCATCGTGAATTTCCCGAGATCACGTTTTATAACGAGTGTTTTATCGACAATCATTCATCGTGTGGCCGCCATGATGAGTTCAATTTCGAGAAAACTGCACGGTGATCACTCGACGTCTCTTGTCGACAGTTGATTCTCGAAAGAGGACGGAAAATAGAGATTTTGAACAACTTCGACAACACTCACTAATTTTGCTTCGTCTTCGAATTCTGCTATGCTCTTCAAAATAATCCACCTTTCTTCATTATATGTATTTGTACGAAACACTCTCATTATATTGCCACGGATTGTATAAAATCGTGGAACTGTATAAAAATGTTACCATATGTAAGATTGGCAAATGATTCTTAAAACTGGTTATATAGAAAGTCTTTAGGATTGTGGTGATGTGACTCTTAGTTATGTGAAGAAGGGTGAATTTATGTTCATATAATGTTCGACAATGTAATATGGATCGAGATGCATTTTAGTGGCTATATAACAGATAACAATGTAATACGTGATGATAGAATGTGTGAAAATATAGCATGTGGAGTAATGCGTAGAGATTTAACGTTATACAACCAATTGTATAACATGAGAAGATGCAACGTTAGAAACACAATGTAAAGCGATATAATGCGTGACAATGTAAGATGTGGCAATATAACGTATAGTAATACGATATATGGCGATGCAACATATGATAATACGATATGTGACAGTATAACATATGATAATGCAATATGTGGCGATACAACGTATGATAATCCGATATGTGGCGATACAACGTATGATAATACGATATATGACGATACAACGTATGCTAGTACGACATATGGCAATACAACACATGATGATACAAAGAATGTTAATAGAAAGAGTAGAAATAAAACGAATACAATGAATAGGTGAACAACGTGTAGAACCACATGGTAATAAATTGTGAGAAAATACAACACAGAAATGTAACGCTTGGCTATACAATGCGTGAAAATGCAACATGTAAAAATACAACACAGGAGGATGTAACATGTAGAAAAACAGCGTGGGACAATAAAATGCAACGAAATATATCGCGTGGATGTTTAACGTCTGACTGTACAGCGTGTAGAAATGCAACACGTAGAAACACAACGTGTGGAAATAAAATATGTAGAAACCCAACGCATACTAATACGATGCGTGATACGTATAGAAATAGAACATATGATAAAATAAAACGCGGCAATACAATACGTGACAGTTCCGCTTGTGATACAATGCATTGATGATATATCTAAAATTCTACAATAACGAGTATGTCCCTGGAGCTAATGTCCCTGCAAATTCATAAAAGCGGCAATATAACGAGAGTCTACCATCTAACCATGTCCCTATTTATCACATATTAGTTATAACTCGTCAATCCACAGTTTTTCACACTAAATTACAAAATGTAAGAAAATGCAAAATTCAAAAGAATTTTAGGATGCATGAATTGTTAAGATTTTGCAATATATCGCGAAACAAGTATATAATCGTTCGAATATCGTTGCCGGTTCATTTGGTGTCAAACCATGGTGTTTAAAATTCTTCTTCAAAATGATCTTTCGCGATATCAGAAAAGTTTCGACACTGAAAGAGACAGAAATTGTACGACCTCGTTCACAGTTTCGTCGTAGTGGCTCGGTTACCACCTTGTAAAGTGGAAATCCAAAGTGAACCTTAATTAGAGGTGGTACGCCAAGCTTATCGAGACTCGCTTTCAAAGCTATTTCCTTCCATTTCCAACTCCACCTTCTTCTTTGCCTCGTGTATTCATACGTATGTATCATGTATATTTGATCATTCGTTGATCGAATGTATATAAATTATGTTCTCCTGCATGTGAAGATAGATCTATATCGGTAGAAATTCTTGGATTATCCGAGAAGATCGATAAGAATTCTCATGCATTTTTAAACTGCAGATATTTCCGAAAATGTATTTCATAATATTAACCCCTTGCACTATTTTCACGAGTCTCGTGACGCACTCGTACTTCGTGATCAATTTTACTCGAATAAATACGCTTCAATTTGGAGTTCAAGTCTAATTATAATTTGCATAGTCAACGATTTGATGATACCAAATTGGCATAACATTTCAAATTTCTTTGTCTGTTTCAATATTGTAGCTGTGATTAGTTCTGACTGACGCACCTGACAAATAAATACAAGGGGTTAATTTTCGTATATCAAGTGGTCATGATGATTTTAATACTATAGTTACCTACATCAAAAATACAATTTTTTTTTTGGAATACCTCTGAAAATCCAATAAAGAATTTCAGTGCATAATATATTTATTTTAGTTTAACGAGTGTTCTAACCCTGTTATGATTTTCGTTTTAAGTATACTTTGATACATTTACAAAAGACCTTATATAAAATTTTTAGTATCAATCATAATCTGGGTCTACTACAGAGTAAAAGTTAAGGTGTTCTTTAAAAGATAAAGATTAGACTACTTAGGACTAACTTTCAATTAATTTGGATTAACTATAATCAACGATTAATTCGATCAACAATACACCAAAACTGCATGATGTTCTTAGCTTGCATTTTTCATTATTTAGAAACTCAGAAACTTGGCAACTTAGAAATTTAACAAATTTTTGAATTTGGCAATATAGAAATCTAGATAATTTATTAATTTAGATATGTGGAAATTTAGCAACTTAGAAATCTAGAAAATTTGGGA
Source organism: Megachile ligniseca (assembly GCA_945859555.1). Lineage (NCBI taxonomy): Eukaryota > Metazoa > Arthropoda > Insecta > Hymenoptera > Megachilidae > Megachile > Megachile ligniseca. Next base: position 3,558,375 of record OX243778.1, read on the forward strand.
CTTTACAAATTTGTATATTTAAAGATTTGAACATGTTATGATTGGAGAACCTAAAAATCCAAAAACTGAAAATTCGGCAATTCGATTAAATTCTACTTCTGCAAATCATTATAATATAAAAACTTATGAATATGAAAATTGCCAAATTTACATACGTGTCATAATAAAGCTTACATTACACCCGAGACACCATTTTATGTCATACCACAAAAAAATTTGCGTTAACACATTTAAACGTCCCTCTATGACCACTCTGCAAATCGAATTAATCGTCGATTGAAATTAATAAAAATCCCTTAAAGCAGCTCCTAAAGTGTCCTCAAGCAATGAAATAAGTAGGAATTTCTTCCTTGAAATTTCCACATTAACTAACCGATATTCGGGTCATACGTGCAACGTAGTGCTAACCTATCGAAACGTTTCCGAAAGCAGCTGGTGTTCAGCAAAATCTTTCGTTATGACGAGATTGCGTTCTGAAATTGAAAATTGTCGAACATCGAACGAAAGTAGATCCGAATAGAAGCTGGGCGACTTACCTTGAGGTAGGACGGTGAGCAAGAGGACTATTTGGAGACCAGCGCTGACCATACAAAGCTTTATTCGCATCTGTGGCAGACCTCTTGTCTGGTTCGCCATGGCGAATGAATTTTGCAGACTCTGCCAGCTCGACATCTCCTATCGGCAAAGATTTTTGGTCGGTTTCACCTGCTCCTCCTTTCGTATTCTGCCTGTTCCTGGTTCCTGTCTCGATGCACTGCACACTATATTTACGTGTCACATTTAGCTGTCGATTCACCGTCACGAACGGTTGCCCGATAATTCTTCGCTCGTTCCACTGATTCTTAACATGATAATCACTGAGATGCACTCGTCCGATTTTTCACGCCATAACCGATCGTTTTACACCATCACTTTCTGTCGCACGATAACAGAGCTACCTCGGACTGGAACAACTTCCTTCGAGTCCAATGACAGACGGCGGAGTTCTAGGTCCTCTCGTAGACCATTCTACGGGTGAACTCCTGAAAATAATTGGTACATTATGTCAAACTGGTCTGCGAGAACTTACGCTATTGTGCTACTTGCTAAGGCGACCACTTTGACTTGCGAGCTGCTTTTGATAGCAACTGATGGATGCTTTGCAGTGTTTGCTGGATTCGCTCGGTGAATTGCGTTTCATTATCTTTGAATCATTTTTGAAACGGTGTTATGTCACTTTTAAATAGGTATGTAATCATTTTTGGGAAAGTGTATAATCATTTCTGGACATTTATGTGATTATTTTTGGAAAAGTATTTTAGTAATTTTTAGATAGTGATCTGTTTTGGAAAGGTATATGATCATTTTTGGAAAGATATTTTATCATCTTTGAATACGTATATGTTCAGTTTTGAGAAGATATATGATCACTTTTAGAACGACATGTGACCTTTAGAAAGATATGTGTTTATTTCTTAAAGATGTTGAGCAAGGTTGTTCACTGATTTAAATGAAGGTGTTGGGATTAGGGCTCCTTTTTTGAAATCTGTTGTTGTTATTATAAAATTTCTACGTGACTGTTAGGTATATCTTTATTGCCAGAATATTTAGACAAGAAAATTTTGATGTATGGTTATCTTTAAGGACGACAGTTAAGGTTTTTATTCAATGATTTGAACAAATGTGTCAAGATTAAAGTTGCGTCTTGGAAATTTGTTTTTGTTCTTGTTATGCAATTTCTACATAATTTGTAAGATATAATTGGTTATTAGGATATCGATACAAAAATGTAATATCTGATTGTATTCTGGGAAGATTGATTAAAGTTTCTGTTCAACAATGTATCTGTGTTAATGTCGGAATTGTCTGTTTTGAAATTTGTAATGTGTTTTATTATACAATTTTTTAAATCTGCTAAGAGAATACTGTAAACAAGAAATTTGTATACATGATCAATTTTAGAAAAATTGTTTAGTGTGTTTTAAAGACAATATGTGTTTTTTAGTAATATGAATGAATGCGATAAAATTACAGTTGTCTATTTTGTAATCTAAGTTTTGTTTTCACTATGTAATTTTTTAAATAAAAATCTAAATCACGAACATTAAATTTTGAATTCTATGTTACGAAAATTTAGAAAAATTAATTACTCACATATTTGTAAATCACATTTTCACAAAATATTTAACAATAAGTTCCAATTTCTTAATTTTTAGATATAATTTCTGTTATTATCATATAATCATTATATAAATAAAATGAGAGAATTGTCGTCCAAAAATTTAATAATGTTAATAAATTTAGTTTCTAATACAATATAAATTCTCTCTATATACATAATTATTATCACTATAATATAATTTCTATGCTATTATTTTAATGTGTTTTCTACTCTCGTTATACAATTTTCATACGGTTGTTAAATTTGCAAAATTTACACAAAGAAAATTAAGAAAAGAAGACATTCTTTTGTATGTAAATATAGAGAAATGTTCATGTGACAATTTTTATGATTTTTATGATTTTTATATGTAAAATTCGCTCCTTTTTGAAAATGGATGATATCCGATTTGCAATTTTTACAATTAAAATTACTATGATTTGCGTAACAACCGAGTTGCATAATTCCACTGTAACAAAATTGGAAGAACTTTTCTGAAGACGTTTATTATTCAAATTCGGTATAATAAACCTGATTAGTTACAGATCCACAGATTACACAGTACGTGCTACCGATTGACCTGATTGTTATATCGCAACCGTTGATGAATTTATGCGGAAACGCACGTTGTTTAGAGAAACCTTGTTACAGTTTAATCGTTATATACCGGATATTAGAAGAGAACTAATGACTTAAAGGGAATATAATCTTCCCTCAAATTGCAATTACAAAAATTTAACTATTGCAAATGAACAAATGCGATCGCACCAAGTTTAACTATCACCATTCTAATCATTCAAAACATTTTTGCGTTTGGAGACCTTTAGACTACATTTCACTCCCTTACATTTTTGCAAAAATAATTTTCTAAAAATTCTGCTGCTAAACATTAACAATTCCAAGAATCGTGTTAGAACAATTTTGAATATCTCTAATAATCCATATGATGCATTCCTATCGTATTCTATTTCAATGTTTGTCTATTGTATCTCCATGTTTGTTAAATGTACTACCTCACATTGCTATTACAATATGGATGCTCGAAATGGTTTCTATAATGTTAAATTTGTAGTACAATCGCCGATGACCCACATGACAAACAACACCTTAACACCTTGACTACTACAGTAGAAACAGCTGTGCCCAGTCGGGGAAGCGATAATTCAAATTAATAATCGAACTTTCAACCCAAACTCGAAGTTCCTAGTTTCGATAAATTAACGCAAATATAGGAAAATTTATTTTTCCCTGTATCTCGCGTCGTTCACCGGAATCGGATACGTAGCAGCGGTGAGGGCAGCAATCATCGCGTTAACATCTATTTAACACGTGCTCCCTTGACCCTAACGCCTAGCTTTAATTTGCATTGTTCGAAATGATCAGCCCAGCTTTAAGACGACCCAGAAAAAGCTTCCATAATTCCATCTGTCCAGGAAACCTAACCTATCTCACCGAATCCCGACGACGATTTCTAACGTACCTACAATCGTTCCCAGCATCATCCGCCTGCCACCATTTATCAATAGCACGCCAACGTTCTATCCTGGCGTTGTTTCGAAAAGGCTCGTACAACAAAGGAGCAAAAGTTTTCACGAGCTTTTTTTCATGCACACTCGATTCACAGGCGTTAGAGATACGTATTCTTCAGGGGCATTCACTGTCAGAGCACATATCCCACATCTGGTATCTCGTTGTTAGAAATTTGTCATTCGAGGAAGCTTCGAGGTACGAACGAGTGAACCGCAGGATCAGACTGGACCCGGCCACGGTGTTGCTTCAACGAGCAACGCTCCTGTTGAGATTATCATACACGCGATTGTATCCGAAGAAGGCTGCTATGCTATCGCGATTGTTGGACGCAGCACGAGCCTGCGTTCGTAGCCTGTTCGGCCTCGTGCATCGTCTTCTTCGTCCCACTACTGTCCACCGCACCCTCCATCCTTTCGTGTATTAGCACCACCACCTTCCACCTCCTTCCTCCTACTTCACCGGAGCGCAACACGGTGCTTGCCCGTATCCAGGCAACTTGGCCAAGCGTGCTGCTCCCACTTTCCGTGTCCGTCTTCTACATCAGATCCTCCAGGAACGCTTCGTTTTCCCTTTCTCATAAGTAACACGGTCAGTTGCTGGACACCCGTGCGAGAGCATCCTCGTAACCGTTCCGGATGGACCACATCCTTTACTGGACACAGTTAATCTCGTTGGCCCGGACGTTCGGACATGGTTCAGCGGAGTTCAACGACGTTCCGACAACGTTGTCCGCGTTTTCCCGCACAAGACACGAGTATCCGACATATCGCACCCACCGGCCGCTACCTGGCAGAGTCAGGCCGGTGTCCAGACCGGATGAGGCTGCGATCCTTCGAGGATGATGCACTGTCACACGCGGGTCTGCAAGCAGACGTAGGCGACTCGCGGTAGACTGAGACAGCGGTCGAGAAAAAGGCGAAGCGGACAGAAGCGAGGCGTGTGCGCGGATAGAGCCAAAGGGGCAACAGCTAGGTAGAGAGAGTGAGGGAGAACGAGAGAGAAGGATGCGTGGCAGTGATTGTGGGAGAAAGAGAGACAGGATGAGAAGTGGGCGAGTGAAAAAGCGAGTAACAGAGAGAGAGAGAGAGAGAGAGAGAGAGAAAGAGAGAGAAGGGGGTGGGAGGGAGAAAACCGCCTCGTTCTGTGATCGGGTATCCAAACGGAACTGAAAGTACCCTGAAATAGGAGGCGGTCGGGGTCGTGTAAGAGCTGCCGGTCGAGCTCTCGCGACTCGCAGCTACCGGCCGCGATATAGACGCGAGTAAGGCTTTCCACGACGGGTACAACCTTCCCTCTACCATTCTTTATCCCCTCCTTAACCACCCCTACCGTTCGCGTTCAGTCCCACCATGATTTCGCGGGAAGCTGCGGACTGGACCACCACGCAACTAGCGTCCTCCCCACCATCGCTCCGGCTACCAGCCGGGTGGCTCTGGTGAGACAGAGAAGGATCAGGAGAGTGGGTGGCCTGGGGTAGAAGGCTCGAGGACACCATCCCCGAAGCCCACCCCACAGATCAATATTCTGCCCACCACTGTGTACCGGAGAAACGTGTTCCTGTCTTTCTCGCGCGGACGGATGCTGCGCTCCGTTCGACTACCTCGCGAACCCCCATAGCTCAACACCGTTAGAGCTCAAGCTACACGTACGACTACAAGGTTGTACCGACAGTTGTGTCGTTTATGCCAGCCTGTACATAACGCATGAAGACAGCGGGACTACGACTGGTCGTTTGATCCACGGACACCTGCGACTACTTTGGATTTTTATCTCGCGGGATGAACAGGGTTCGAGTGTTAGCAGCTTCGAATCTGATTAGGCACCTTGTGAAACGTAAAAGGTACTTTCGAGTATGGGCGAACCTTCGGCAAATGGATTAGAAACTTTTATGGATGCTGTAAGTAACATTGAATTGGATTCGTGAGCACACGTTCATTCCGTTCGTATTTTTTGCTTATCGGTGGATAGGTGATCATACGGTATTGCCCTGTTAGCTGATAGTGGCGTTCGGATCGAGGCTGGTTAACTGTCCAGAGAGGTAGGAGGTTTAGAGAAGCTCAAGTACGTTTTCCGTTGAGTGGAGAGAATGGTCCACGTATGTTTTGGGTATAAAATGATTGGATCATGGGTTTACTTTTTCACCCGTTGACAAATCTAAACAGATTTCGAAGGAAACTTAGGTGCACCGTAAATCTAGAACAATCGCAGAAGAATATTGAAGGGATTCTAAAGAAGTATCTAAGAAGAATCCATAGAAAAATCTAAGGATGTCCTATAACCTAGTGACTTCAGGAATATTTGGAGGAAACCCTAGAAAGAACTTAGAGAGTCTCAGTGAGATGCTATTCCTTAGAGTAAGGGAAACCTGGAGAGATTGTACAGTTCTGATTCTAGAGAAAAATATTGAGTAAAGCCTAGGGAACTTTTAGCGATCTTAACAAAAATCTAGGACGATCCCAGGGAAATCTTAGGTAGAATTTGGGTATGTCTACGAAATCTGATTTGAACTGAAAATGTAACATAGGACGACCCTATGGAAGATTTTATGGAAATCCTAGAAACCTAAGCAGATTTTACTGAAGATCTAAGAAAATTCTAAATAACACCTGGAGTAATCCTAAAAAGAATCTGGAGAGGTGAGGAGTTTCTGAGGAGAATGTAGGAAAACAGTAGCGAGACAGATCCTAGGGAAATTCTAGACAATCATAATGACATTTTAGATAGATTCTAATAAGATTCTAGGGAGATTCTAAAGAAATTCTGATAAAATTTTTTAGAAATCCTAAAATAGAACAGACAGAGATCTTAGGAAAATTCTTGGTAGATACTGAGCAGATTCTAGGTGGATTCTAGGAACATTCTATATAGATCTTAAACAAATACTAGAAGTATTCTGAGAAGATTCTAAGGAGATCCTACGAAGGTCCAACAGAAATCTTAGCATAATTCCAGAAAGATCCTAAAGAGATTCAAGGGAGATCCTAGAGAAGTATAGGGATCCTAAGCTAAATTTATTAGACTCTACAAAACAGATCCTCTCACCATTTACCCTCAGTTTTTGAAGAACGTAGAAAACTTTAAGCACATCTAAAGGACAAGGTCGAATAAGGACAATGACCTGATCCTTCGCAGTTAGTGTCAATTGTATCAGGCTGTAACACCATAATGACGAATGTGGATAATGCATCAACATGGTCTAACTCTACCATGAAGGATTATCACGAGGGTCGAGATAGCAGGATAGATGCAGAATTGTCCACATTGTACCCGCTAACGCGAATGGTGTAAGTGGAACGTACTAGGGTGACACGGTTGATGAACCGGTCGATCGATTTAGCACCTGTATGCATTGGGCATTAACGATGATAGCGTTAAGGAATCAGTTAATCGTTAAATCCACTGGGAGATTAAAGAAGCCACTATCAGCACAAGATGAGCTGACCTTTACGATAGAATTGATCTGTATCATTATTCTGAATATCGTAACAGAAAATGATGTGGTTACATCTATAGGCTGAAATACTTGTTGCTCACGCCAAATTCCCTATCAAATCAGATTTATGTGATAGAGAAAATTGTGTGTGCGATACAGGGAGAAAATTGTTGAAGGTGTGGTTAATTCGTTGAGTGTAGAAACATTGATTAATATAGTTTTTGTTGTAAGGATTATTGTATTGATTTTACAGGAATCTTCTATTATCGACGGGCGCAGCGCTGGATGGTTTGGTACGTATTCCACTGGCGCTGTTATCAGAACAGTAGAATGAGTTTTAAATTGTCAGACCAAATTTTGGTGTTTGCTACTTGACACTTTTCGGGTAATTGTATTTTGAAATACATTCTACAGAAGCAACAATTTTGTAAATTTTGTAAAATCGAGTACATATAAAAGCAATTGAATCAGAGTACAAAGGTGTTATTCTCAGAATGAAAAATATTTTTTATAATATTGCCTTATTCTACCCAAGTTGTACTAATCGTAGAACTAGATCGTATACTTAGTAATATTTAATAATATTAGAGAGAGTATTTAGTAACATTAGTGGAAAATAAATAAATCAATTTCGTAACGAACACTAATCAGTACGTAAAAAATATTTTAAGATTATTACTACGCTCTTAAAAGTATACTTCACTTTGTTTATTGATTATAAAGATATTCTAAGTGTAGTACAAGTATTGTAAATATAATTAAAGTATTGTATGTAAGTACATAATTACATTCACTAAATTTTGTATACTATATAATTTTCTGTTACTTTTGTTACTTCTGCTGTGGAATAAAATATTTACCAACATTATTTTGATACCTTCTATCTTCTAAACCATGAAATATTAATTGCAGTTTATTTTCAAAGCGAACACTAAATACAAACAATAGTATTTTAGGTTAAATACCTTTGAAACAGTTTTTGAAGTTCCGGTTTGTAATTGAATGATCCAATTTATATAATAGTAAGAGAGAACGTTATTGAATTAAATTAATTAATGTAATTACCTTAAAATACTGTATAAACCATATTGTAGTATATTTTTTAATTTTATCTCTCGCGCGCCTTGAAATTTGAGCCATCAGCGCCATTTAGTGGTGAAAATGACAACTAACCAAATAAAAAATCTCGTTTTCTCGAAAAAGGAATAACATTTACTATTTTCTGACAAGTGCATAACGTTCTACAATCACAATTTAATAATAGCAATGTCTTTTCAATTAGCTTGAGTTGTTAATAACGAAAATTGAAAATAATGCGTTTCATGGACCAAGAAATGGTATCGCCATCTAGCGGTGAAAATGTGGTACTAATCGAAAATTATTTCTGATACATCTGCTGAAAAATTTGATATTTGTAAAAGATTACAGAGATGTTTAATAGTTACAATACATTTCTGATAATAATATATACACTGATGCATTGTATTAAATATTATAAACAAGAAAAAGAACCTAATTTGAAAATATATCATACAGTGGTATACGAATTTTTGTGATAAACACATTTTCAAATTTTTATTATGTCAAGTATATTACATGTATTTATTATTTTAATTTGTTATGTTATGTATATTAAATGTATTAATTAGTAGCAAGAAGCCGAAAATAATGCAATTAATTTAGTTCAATTAGTACCACATTTTCACCGCTAGATGGCGATACCATTTCTTGGTCCATGAAACAGAATTTTTTTTATTTTCTTTTTTAATGTTTCTAACGTTATGTAATACGGTTATATAAGTTACATAGCGATTATATAACATTATGATAGAGATATCAATGAGAAAAAATAGTTCATTTCGTAGAAAAATGAGATTTTTTATTTGATTAATTGCTATTTTCACCACTAGATGTCACCGATAATACTATTTCAAACTTAAATAATATATAAAACTAAGAAATATATATAAATGTAATTTGCACAGTTATTTATGCTTATTAATATATCGACAGCAGCAGGATATTCTATTTTACTGTGTGCATTGAAAAATTTAATTGAACTGCTTGAATCCACAATGTAAACTTTGAAGGTGATGATTGCGCGCTCGAGAAAGCAGTTTAATTGTAAAACAGACGTAATTTACATGAATTTAGCGTTTTAATAAATCATGTTCTTGGAAGCAAGGAGGTAATTAAAGCATTAAATGCAAATATTTATTCAAATGCAGGAATCGTACTCTACGGATGTTTTGAACATAGCAATGGTAAAATTAATTCTGTGAATGTACTTTTGCAACAAATAATTTTTTTTTTCTTTTACATATGTATAAATTAAATCTTTAATAATAGGTATGCAGATGTTTTGTAAGTATCGCCAAAAATCGTGTACATTCTATGTACAGTAATAATTTTTTTGCAAATTACTGTATATACAACACTCAAATAAAAGAATGAATAATTATAGTGAATTTCAAAGTTAAAACACAATGCTTCTGCATTACAGTAATCTTTTAACAGGAGTTAAATTCTGTGAATGTATTTTAACAATTATTTGCTGTATTAAAAAAAAAAGGTATAAATTAAATATTGATAGTAAATAAAATACGCAAATATTTTATTAAGTATACATCATCGAATATTATTTAAACGTTACGTGTAATAAGTTTTTTGAAAATTGTAGACACGATACCAAACTTAAATAAAAAGTAGAATAATTGTAATTTTTTGAAGTTAAAATAAAATATTTCCTCATAGCAGTCTTTTTACAAGTGCAAAAATTGTATCTGTGAATAACCTTTAACAAAAAATATTTGCCACATTTTTTATAAAGTAATTTAAGTTAAATCTTTCATACTAAAGTGAAGGAATATTTATTTAAATGTGTATCTCCAAACATTATATACATTTTAGATATAATAATTCTTTTGTACATTATGCACAAGATGCTGAACTTAAATAAAAACTGAATAATTATACCGACTCGGAATTAAAATAAAATAATTTCACATTGATCAGAAAGAGTAAAATATTTGTCCGATTCTCCAAAATATAAATAATCGAATTCATGACAAATCTGATAATTCAAGAGTTTCATGATACAATGTTTTCAAAAACAGGATTATAAAGAAACATGTACAAAATAAATCTTTATAATTTGCATTCGTGTAACATGATAGAAGATAAACTGTATCGTGCCTGACAAGAAGAATATTTATTGAACAACTTCACGTAGTGCATGTTTACAGGTCGTCATGTATTAATCTTGTTATTTAACATGTCATTACATTCATATACTTGCCCACACATTATGTTAATCGGAGTAAGATTCTCGATGAGGTAACACGATGACGATGCAGTCGTTCTTTCCACGACTGGTCAAGGTTATATTCATTGTACACGCTGCAAACCTTGCACTTAATGCTAAAGAATGCATCGCAATAGAAATAAAATAATTGAATCATCGTTTCGATTTAGAAACTGCGAGAAAAATACTTGGACTCTACTTTTAAAGTATGCTTTTATGTAACATAAAGATTTACATGTAAGGTAACGTTTCTCATGCTGTAAATATTAAGAGAGAAGTAATAATTACGAAATTAATTATGTTAATTGATTGCTGAAATGTTCCTCATATTATTCTCAGACTAATTAAATTGTTTCATTATTGAAGGAAGTGTAAATCGGAATTATTATTGATATTAATTACTGTCAAAGATGAATATTAATAGTTTTATGAATTATAGAATTTCTAAATTTCTATATTTTTAAACCGTTCAATTTTCAGAATTTTAAGTTTGCATATTATCAAATTATCGAGTTTGTGAAATTGCAAATTAGCGTATGACCGAATTTTTAAATTTTCAGGTTTGCTCATTTGCAAATTGATAAATTACTGAATTCCTGTATTTCCAAACTCACATGTTACCAAAATTCTATATTTAAGAATTTAAGTTTTATTCTTCAGATATTTAAAAATTTGATATTTTGGTGAATTTCCAAATTTACTGGCTTTCAAATTTGCATATTAATAAATTATCGAATTTGAAAATTTCATTCCACAAAAAGTTTTCTAATTTCTAAATTTCCAAACTCTCATATTATCAAATTTCTAAATTTAGTAACTTAGAAGTTGCACCCTTCAAAAATTTGAAAATTTGATATTACTGTATTTCTAAATTTACTGGATTCCAAATTTATTAATGGGTAAATTACCAAATTTCTATATTTTAATTTTAAATTTCTAAATTGCTAAATTTGCAGTTTTACAAACTACCAATTTACCAAGTTACCAACTTACAAAGTTATCAAATGACAGAAATATCAAATTTCAAAATTTCTTCATTTTCATATATCAACACCTCTAAATTTGCAGATTTCCACATTTCTACATTTGTAAATTTGGCTACTTGAAATCTGCATATATCTCCAACACCTCAGTACTTACACTGTGCAAACCAACCTCCCTAAACTGTTTGATCACATAATCTATCGCCGTCTTTTAACTCAGTTGGAATTAGAGGTTCCGGTATCATTTACACACAACGAAAAGAAAACGAAGAAAAAAGTCAAGAACCTCCAATTCCTCCATATTTAACCTGCAGAGCCATCAGCCTTTGCGTTAAAAAGCATTAAAAAAATAACATTAACCCCTTAACCTACAAGTTTTGACGCAGTTACGTCAGTCAGAGCTACCTAACTATTACTGCAGTATTAAAAGAACAAAAAACGTTGAAGTGCTAAGTATATTTTAGATTTAGCAATCTTCAATTAAAGAAATTACAATTGGTATCGAACTCAAAACTTGATCTTTATGCAAATACAATTTGTCACATTTGAACTGTAACGTTAACGAGTCTGACTTATAAGCGAAGGAGTTAAGAACATATTTTTCTTTATTAAATACATACCTACTTAACATCTTTTGTTAATAATCGACCCATGTGCTGTTACGTGTACATGGCTGAAGAAAATGGTTGAGTATGAATCGCCTAACCTATCATCATGAAATTATGTCATGAACTTTTCAAAGAACCCAAACATGTAACTAGGTCTCCGCGATCAATCGAATGGCCACGATTTCACCCTCGACGAGCACAGGAACTTCGTAACGACACGTTCGATCGTACGTCACCGTTAAGTTCCCTGCTCGTAAATAAACCTCTGAAAGGCTCGTTCACGAGCGATTCGGCCCGCAGGCAACCGTGACACCTGGTGTCTCGTGCAATCAGCATTAAACTCCAATGAGGGTGAAAAGGAGGTGGAAGTTGAGCTATCGTTGGCAACTCGCCGATTTCGAAAGTGTGAAAGCTTCATCTTACGCTCACAATGGCCAACAAACATGAAAATACCTGAAAGATCTACGGGTCACGGTGCAGGTAAATGGATGGTCACCGAAGGACACTCAGATTCCTCCACAATTTCTGTTATTTTCGGTAAGCACCAGCTGGATCTTCAAACGGAACGAACCGGCTGGAAGAAATGGACCATGGATGGGTCTGTGGTGCGCAGAGGCGTGAGTTTAGGATCGTCCAGGTGCCAGGTGCGGCCTTCTTCCCTTACCAAGCACAGGGCCGGCCCTATCGACCATGAAACGTGCATTTCTGCAGTGCTATAAACCAACCCCCTCTGTTTCTGTTAATCTGAATTTCCGGTTCAAAATTATAGGCAATACTGTTTAAATACTAATTCGTTGTAAACTTTGGTGTATTAATACACTTTATTGGAATAACATACTTGGCATGCTGGGACGTTTAAGACCCCAGTCAATAAAACTGTTTCTTACAAAGAAGCTACTCATTATTTTAACATTATTTTAAAACTAAATTATAGCACATTATAATTTAAGCACTATTCATTACTTGAACTTTTACTAAAAAATTCGTGAAAAATCCTTGAAAATTGTTTTGACGTTTTTTATAACGGATTTCTGTAAATTTAAACGTTGAACGCGAAGAAAAAGAAATGTGAAAAAATTGAAAAAAGTTTTCGCAGAAAAATTCAACACTTTTTTCGATTTTAATATAAGGGGATGAAATTTAGCTGCACACTCTTGAGATATAACAGTTTCAGGAAAAAAATTATAAAAATATTTGTATTTTAAGAAAGGGATTTTAGATTTTCAGGATATAAGGTGGGTAAATTGAAGCTAAATTGGCTTGGGTCATTTCATACCCCACTGTGATAAATAATATTCAGGTAAAAATTGTATTTTGTATTCAAAATAATGTGTTCAGGTAAATATTCAGGTGTTTTGTACAAAAACTATTTTTTAGAAATTCTATAAACATTCATAAACTGTTTAAGAAAAGCTTCTATATACAGAAATTTGTACGTTTGTACAAAAATACAAAACTTGATTTATCGTGTTTTCACCAAATCGAAAATTCGATTTAAATACCAATAAGATATTTGACTACATTTTCCCCGACATTGTTTCATGCACCAACAATGAGTTTTAGCTCGTCCACATTTGAATATGTACAGTTATTTTAAAAAATCGTTCATATTAATATTCCCCATGAATTTTCTACGGGATTAACGTCACGGGAACGTGCAGGTCAATTTAATAACGGAATGTTATTTTCGGCAAATTATTTTAATATACATGTTCAGACTTATGAACCAATGCGTTAACCTGCATGAAAATGAAATTTTCGTTGTGGAGTTCTGTCCGATAAAACTTTAAATAATTTTCTAATGTATCGGTATAATTATTACTGTTCATTTTGTGGGAAATGAATACTATGGAGCTTTTTCCATGAAACGCTACCAAACCATAATCGAGCCACCACCGAAATTGCGTTTCGAAAAATATTTTACATCTTTTCGTATATCGGGCCAATACGAATTAAAACCATCTGGCCCATATTGAATTTTTTCTCGTTACTAAATATAACCTACGAAAAACAAATTGTAACTACAAAACATTCGGTTTTTATAAAATAAATATTTTTCCTAACATTTTACCAATCTGTACGTGTGTTTGCTTCAGCGAATGAAAGTCTCGCTGATTTATCTATGATTTCAGTCGTATTGATATCATTTTCGCCCTAATAATGTGCTGGGATGCGACAATGGTTCTATGGGTGGTTTTTGCAACATTGAATTTACAATTATTTTGCAGTTGAAGCAATGACATTGTCGAGTTAGAAGATAATCGTAGAATTGTAGAATTGTACTGTCTTCAAGATGTACTTTTAGAGGGCGACCTGAATGCTTCGTCTCATTATGATTATGGCATTTATTAATATAATTAGCAGTAACATATTTTGAACGACCTATTCATTTCGCAATATAGTCGTAACCTTTGTCTTCAATGTGAAAAGCATCGATCATGTCTTTTTTTTTCTTTGAAAGTTATTTTCTTCGAAAAATTTCACTTTCTAACCTTTGTAAACGGTGTTGCGAATGTAAAATGAAACAAATTCACACTATTTCTACCAAGAGTAGATTGACGAATTAAGCTGGAATATACAACCTGGTTAAATAATCTCTAATAAAAACACATCAATGTATCAATAAATATATTCCTCAAATGATCTACATTTAACTGATAATTTGAAATCCCAACAGTTTTGGCAATTATTTGCATTCAAACGAAATGATGTCAAAAGACACCTTTTGGTCGAAATAGGTATACACAAAATCGTAGTAGAAATGTGTTAAATAAATGAAATAAAAAGAAATATGAAACATAATGAAACAAAATGAACATAATAAAAGTAACACAGCGAATGTAACATAATAAAGTTTGTTTACTTATGAAGCTCGATTGACGTCAAAATGAAGCGAGTATACAAGGTTGGTATATTTATGAAACGCCTGAAGATCAGGTTTTTTTGTAAATCAGCTTTGTATGAGCGTTAGTATGTAAATGTTATTTTACATAATGTATTTTGTACACATTATGAATTGGTATTTAATGAATACAGGCCATAATTTTGTTCTAGAAGCTTAGATTATTGAAAATATGAGAGGGCGCTGAATCTATGCAACGCGTATAGGAAGTAACAAGCTTTCAGGAGTGGTGAAATTCATCTAACGTCTAAACTATATGAAATTTACCGAGGAAGTTAGAAACTTAGGAATCTAGGCATTTAGGAATCGACGAATATTATGATCTCGGGATTTTAGAATTTAGGAATACTTTATTTTAGTAATTTTGAAAACTTGAAATTTTGGGATTTTGGAATGTTGGAACTTAGTAGGATAGTAATATAGATGTATAGGAATTCTGGAATCCTGAAATTTTGGAATCTTGGAATTTACGAATGTTGGATTTTTGGGATTTAGGAACATAGGAATTTAAAACTTAGAAAGTAAAGTTATAAATTTAGAAATTTAAAAATTTGGTAATGTATAAATTTAGAAATTTAGAAATTTAGATATGTAGAAATGTAGAAATGTAGAAATGTAGAAATGTAGAAATGTAGAAATGTAGAAATGTAGAAATGTAGAAATGTAGAAATGTAGAAATGTAGAAATGTAGAAATGTAGAAATGTAGAAATGTAGAAATGTAGAAATGTAGAAATGTAGAAATGTAGAAATGTAGAAATGTAGAAATGTAGAAATGTAGAAATTTAGAAATTTAGAAATTTGGAAATTTAGAAATTTAGAATTTTAGAAATTTAGAAATTTAGAAATTTAGAAATTTAGAAATTTAGAAATTTAGAAATTTAGAAATTTAGAAATTTGGGAATTTAGAAATTTAGAAATTTAGAAACCTGTGAACGTAGGAATGTAGAAATGTAGAAATTTAGAAATTTAGAAACCTGTGAACGTAGGAATGTAGGAATTTATGAATTTACAAATTTTAGCAACAGCAAAATTGAAATCTCTGAAATTTCAATATTAAGAAATTCGGCATTAAGAAATTCAAAAACATAAAAATTGAAATTTTTGAATTACATTGAGCTACATGGGGAGACAGAATTTCTCTGGCCGGCACTGCTCGCTCGTATACCTGAACGAAAATCCTGCTCTATTCTTTCCAATTGTCCTTTATGGTCATAACCTTGGCTATTTCAAGGATATTGCGTTGGAGGGTATATATTGTTCGAGGAAATTTTAAATAATCCATTGTGACAGGCAACATGCATGATTTATGACGATTTATGATGATCTAATGTGTTCTTCTTTATTTAACGATGAAGTTTCTGTTTTATTTACAATGTATGGCGATTTTAGTAATTCCTCAAAATTCCTTTATTTATTAACAGACATACTACCAAATCATTTTTTAATACTTTTGTAATTATTGTCGTTATTAAATTACAGATGTTGTGAACAAGTGTTTCTTAAAATTTATGATGGTTCAAATTCCTTGCAAATTTAATTTCCTGCTTTTAAACTCTCAAATTTCCAAATTTGGAATCTTATATATTCTCTAAATAACAAGTTTCTCGATTTGCAAATATTCAGATTATTAGATTAAAAATTAGGAAATACGGAAATTGTCGAATTTTCAACTCCCATAATTTTTTAATCTTACATTTCGAGTTTTCCAAATTTCTGAATCTCTAAATTTCCAGTATCTGAAGTGGCAGGTTCTCATATTGGAAATTACAAAATATGAAAATTGTCATAGTTTAAAAATTTTCATCTTTCATTCTTTTCCAACTCCTAATTTTCAAATTTCCCAGATTTCTAAATGTTTAAATTTTCAGATTCTTATAATTAAAATTACGAAATTCGAAAATTGCCAGATGAAATTTTCAACTCTTTCTTGCTAAATCTTCAAATTTTCAATTAAAATTTCTTGCCAAATATTCAAACTTCTAAATCCCCATTTTTCAACTTTTATTGATCTTAACAAAGAATAGGCGAGATTAGTTTCTTATTTAAATTTCTATGTCATATGCGTGAAAATTTGTAACAATCTGAAAGAGGGGCATGGAACATGATTTTCCATTTGGTATGTTCAAAAATCTTACTGTGGAGGTCCATTATCTCTTGTTGCCGAACGTAATGAGGCTCTTGGGACAACTCGATTTGCATTTGTTCCTTTGTCTGTTTGTTTGCCTATACCACGCTACAGACCACAATTTTGGGTCTTCTGACCTGAAATTTTGAGGGTAGACTCGTGAGACACCCTAAAATCGCTGTGTACATTTTGGCAGCAATCTAACGACAAGCACCTGTCGTTATCGACGTTAATCGTTGTCAAATCCATAAAAAGAAAGAGTGTTTTGGTATTGTTTTGATAATTGTTAACATGTAGAATCGACTGGAAGCACGTTAAAGGTTCTGCAACTCATCGTTGATGACAATACTTGGTCGTCCTTAACGTCAATCATCATAAAGTCAACAATAATCGTATTTGGTGCTGTATTCGATATTTACCGACACATTTAACCATTTAGAACGACTTTAAACTCTCTACAGTCCCTGGCGATCGAATTAGGACCACCTATGAAATTTTCAATTTTATGGCTATAACAGTAGGTCGTTAATGGAAAATTGTCTTAGGCCATGCAAAATTATTACTAAATACGTTGATAACGATATATACATAGCAATTTGTTACTATCGTGATAATAAATTGTGTGATGAGTGATTAAGGACCGTGCTTTTACGTTAGATTCCAGTATTGATAGTGCGTCAAGTGAAATTTGAATGCCATAGAAAATGTCTGCCTACTCAAAAGACTAGTTTACAACTCTCCAACCACATTATCTGAGTTCAAAAGAATTACAGATATTTAGGAAAATAATGAAGATATGAAGCATATGATCAATGTATACGGAGCATGTCGCAAGCTGTGACCAAAGCAAAGGAAATACAAGATATTAACATGTGTTAATAATGTTATGTACAGTTGTAGTTATGTTAGTAGCTAATAAATATTACAATTTGAACAGGCCTTTTGCGGAGAACGTGTAAAATGTTGAAAATTTATAGCGGTCCTAATTCGATGGCTAGGGACTGTATTCTACATATATGTTTGGAGTAGGTGCTCTAAATTTTATATACGCATACGGATTCGCGTGAGGCGCCTGATCTGTAGACCCACTAGTACAATTAATAGCTCCATAGAATGTAGATTTCCAGCGTTGTAAAGTTTTCCATTCACGTGCCAAGTGAACCTAACCTAGACGTTAGGAGGGCGTCTCCGTAAACGACGTAACGTTCGTTGCGTTTCATAAATTAAAAGGAACATTTCTCCCGGGAGGACAAACCCTCCGAAACTCGGCTGCCACCGAAGTAGACGTAGCAGCCTTATATACCACAGGCCGGTTATGGTCGTGCAGGGAATACGATTGTTTCGCGACGGCATACGTAAAATGGGGGAGAGTCTGGTAACATCTCGCGTGGCTTGTAACGATACGGCAAACTGCGGAGCTAACCTCGTAGCCGACGTTGCTACAATAAGCGGTTCGAGCTGCGAATTAATTAACCTCCACGCGTCTGTCGGGGAAAAATGAAGCGGAAATGCAACTCGATTTCCGGGAACACGCTCGTTGCGTAACAACGTTGGCTTAAGTGCTCTCCAGAGCCGAGGAATCCACGAAACTGTTCCATTTTCCTCCTTTTCTACCTCGCCGGGAAAAAGGGTAATTCTGAGCGATGTCTGACATTATTCTTTCAAGATTTCATGAGAATCGAACATTTGAATTTAGTTCTTGCAAGATTTATTGTTAATTGGTTAATATGGTAATTCTTTTATCTTCGAATGTGGTGAAACAGGAGTTCCACTTTTTTTGTGGTGGAAGGAAAGTTTAAAAAGTTTCGAGAAAAATTAGCAATTTGGGAATTGAGAAATTTACAGATTCAGATATTTTTTAATTTAGAAGTTAATTTAGAAGAACATTGTAACTTTGAAATTTGGGACTTGGATATGTGAAGATTTGGAAATTTGCAATTTTGCAAACGTAGAGATTTAGGATTGATTTATTATTGTAACAATAACTTATTATAGTCTACTTGTATAAAAATAAGTTTAATTTTTTACATGTTATATTTTTTCTTGCAAATAAATAGTACCTACGTTTTATTTTATCTGTTAGTTACTTGTTAATTAATTATCAGTTTCTATGTAATTTAATATCCATATTAAATTTTGCAGTTGCAAAAGTTTTTGTATAGTTTGACAGACTTGCTTCGTCTTTTCAACAAAAGTTCACTATAGAATTATCAATACTAGTTCCATTGAAATGATTCAAAACAAGCAATTTACCTAAAAAATTAGTATAATAAAAACAAGTGTAATAACAATTACAATAGAAAATGAGCTTTACAATTTGAACTGTCACTACATGTACCCTATCATCTAAAAGTAAACGATTTAAAATAACATCCCACAATAATCCACCAAAATAACCACGAATTTTCAAGAATTTAAACTACGAAACAGCAATATCGGTTATCAGAAATAGATCCCAAAAAACAAGGTAAAAAACCTTTATATTTTAAATTTCTTGTCTCAAATCCCTCTCGAAATATCTCGAAAACAGGAAGCCGTAAGTTTCGTTCGAAATCGGTGAAAAAGCATAATTCGTGTAAAAGTAGAATTTTCCCGATCGACGGTTGATATCCGCGATACCACGGATCGGATTCTAAATCGTGCTTCAGCAATGATTTATGAAGAATCTTCCTGGTCACAATAGAGATTGGTCCCGAATGAAATTGATCGAACGAGATTTATAGCATTCGTGCAACGAGCGCAATTTCGCGAGAAGTACTTTAATCAGCGTCGATCTGTTTCCTTTTGCTTCGGCAGTCGAAGGAAACGATAGAAGGTGGATCCGCGCCACGAAGAGGAAGAGAAATGAAGAAACAATTACGCTATCAACGATTGAATAGCGTAGTTCAATCTCGCGAACAATGAGCAACGTAGATAATAGGCTGGCTTATCTACGATTTTTCTTGCTGCGAAACGTTTGTCGGCCAGGGATGATAGAACGTATTTCGGTTCAGGTGGCCGGAGAAAAGTTGCGGAGGGAAGAAGTTTTTCGCGATACCACCATAGGAACCGTATCAGATTTCCGTGTAGCCCGAAAGAGATTCCCCCGGCAAGTTCCGCAGCTTTTAAAGCCCGCTTATACTTCGTACTTAAGTTCTCGCGAAGCCGAAACTTGCCTAACAGATACGAGTCGTTGGCCACGATATGGAAGCCTGCAGAACGTTCCAACTGATGGACAAATCGTTTCGAGGACAGATATCGAACGGTTTGGACCAGTTTCCACGACGGATAGTTTCGCCGAGTCGACTTTCCACTTGTATAACAGATATGTATTTTATTAACGGAATACGTTTCTGAAATTGTTACGAGCGATGTTAATTTGTAGGAAAAGCACCGAGATCGCGAATACCTTACCGAAAACTTTCCAACTGATTTCCGGCGAGGGTACATCGGGGCCACCGATTCAATTCGAACGCCATCAACCAACGAAAAGTTACGCCGCCAATTTATGCTCCCTAATTTTATCTTTATTTCACGTCCCGAGAAATAATTCGGTGGTTTAGTATTCGGCACGGAATTTCTGAAATATATTCGACCGCCCATTATTTTTCGAGTTTCGGAAATAAAGTTGGTCCTTTTTATTTTTCGTTTAGAAAACGTATCGTTTAATTTTGGGCGGTGAATTTGGAAAGTTAGATCGATCGTTCATTTCTGGAAAATTAATTCAATCATTTATTTTTTTGCGTCAAAGTTTGGAAACAGATTTGATTCTTCATCTTTATGCATTGAATTTAAAAAATAATTGAAATGTCCATTTCTTTGGGTTGAATTTAGAAAATTAATTCGATCGTTCATTTTTTGCGTTGAATTTCGGTAATAAATTCGACTCTTCATCTTTGTGTATTGAATTTTAAAAGTAATTTAGTGATTCATTTTTGTGCGTTGAATTTAGGAAACAAATACGATTCTTCATCATCGTGCGTTGAATTTTAAACGTAATTTAATAGTTCACTTTTTTGGGTTGAATTTGGAAAATACATTCAATCGATCATTTTTGTGCAGTGAATTTGATCAAGTAATTCAATCGTTCAATTTTCCGTGGTGAATTTGAAAAATAAATTCAATCGTTCTTGTGCACTAAAGAAGTCATGAATAACTTTGATTTACTCATTATTACACAAACGAAATTAATTACAAATTAAAGTATAAATTAAATGTAAATATAAATAAATGAATAATATAAATTAGTTATAAATTAATTAATTCGTCTATTATCCATGAACAGCACATAAATTAAATTTATTCATGATATTTTCATCCATCACTCAACATCTAAAAAACTTTTGCCAAACACTGAAGTGAGGTTATATTTGCCTTTGTCAGTTCTGATTTAATATCTACATGGCAAACACTTCACAAACCCATCATGCAACTCTGTACATTCAAAAACCACGTAAAATTTATAAAAGTTTATTGTCAAAGTCACAATCAGCTTATAATAAACTCATCATGCAACGCTATAAATTACAAAACACGTAAAATTAATAAGAATTATTATCAAACTCACAATCAGCCTATGTACATGGAAAACGCTTGACAAACCTATCATGCAATGTTGTACATTAAAAAAATATGTAAAATTTGTAAAAGTTTATTGTCAAAGTCATAATCAGCTTATAATAAATTCATCATGCAATAAAATAAACAACACGTATTTATAAAAATTTATTATCAAACTCACAACTAGTATAATACTCTTAAAAGAAACATCAAAAAGGTCAAATAAAACACGAACTAATTAAAATTGCAAATAAAATTTGTTCGCGAGTAAACAAAACGTAGAAAATCTGTATTTGTAACAACCTGCATATAATTCCTTTTACGAGTTAATCCAAATGTTGATTTGTATATAAAGATTTGAGAAATGCAAGGGATTAACGCGATGATATACAGGATCAAAAGTGATGGTTGTATTTTCGAGCAGTCTAGCGCGGATTTCACGCGAAATTCAACCATGTACACAGAGGTGTTCGTTCTTTTTTTTTTTTTTATTTTCGACGATGGAGAATCGATTGGGCACCGCCTCGTCTCTTGCCAGTCACGGTAAACAGAAAGTAACGACGAAACTCTGGCTGGCAATAACGAATAGCATGCGAGAGACGAGTGAAAATTAAAGACGAGTGTACAAACACGTCGACTAGGCAGAGATCGAAAGGATATTGCTTCACCTTGTTTGCCGCAAATCGCTAATCAGGACTATTCCATCTGCTCGCAGAGGTGTTTTTGGGTAGCCAGGGCAATTTTAATTAAAACATGCCGTGCATTTTCATTAGAGCGATACGGCCGCGACATGCCCGCCTGCTTTATGCTAAAAATAAAAATTATGTGTATGCGTGTCACGCGAGCTGAATAAAAGGGAAGGAAAAAAGGGGTGAATTGGAAATTTGAATATTACTTTCATACGTGTCGCAAATAAATATTTCAAATAGATAACCAACGTCTCCAAGGGTTAGGAATAAATTTGTAAAACATCCGCGGGTCTAGGTGAAAAAGCTTGGAGGGAGTTTGAAAAGTTCGTTATTAAGCGTTTAATGATTCATGAGCTGTAACTCGTTAGTTGGAATTACGAAATAAACGATTCAATTATAGTTTACGCGTCCTGACCCTAATATTCACCTTATTTATATTCATAAACAAATAAGTCACAACCGAGTTACGAGACATCTTCATCAAACCTTAAGTTTCAAATTATGTCACGTTGTGATACTTTTATGTCAGGAAATCTTGATAGAGCTTTCATCTTTCGAAATTAGTTATTTTATATACGATGACCTGATACTGTTCAGTATTTTGTTTCTCAATTTTGTGAAGCTTTAAACTTTAAGCTGATATACTATAAGTGTCATTTTGAGATATTTTTATGTCATGAAATTTTAATAAGAGATTTTATGTTCCAACATTGTTTATTCTACATATGATGAGCCGATACTGTTCATTATTTTATTTCTCAGATCATTCATATCAGGAATAACCACGAAAACTCTATACCGCTATTTTGGTGGAGCTTTAAGCTTCAAGTTGATATGCTATAAGTGACATTTTGCTACACTTTTATGTCATGAAATCTCAACAAGAGCTTTCATGTTCCGAAATTGCTTATTCTACATATGAGTTGATACTGTTCATTATTTTATTTCTCAGATCGTTCACGTCAAGAATAATATTGAAAGTTTTATATCACTGTTTTTGTAAAGCTTTAAGTTTTAAATTGATATGCTATAAGTACTCTTCGATACTTTTATGTCATGAAACCTTGGTAAAGCTTTAACGGTTTGAAATCGATTATTTGATGTACAAAGAGTTATTTCTCGTTATTTCCTTTCTCAGTTTATAATAAGAATATTAGCGAAAGCTTTAACCAATTTGTTTTTGACAAACTATAAGCTTTAAATTGATATAATACACACTCAATATTTCGATGCTTTATGCTATGAAATCTCATAAGAATTTCTATAACCCGTCATTTGGATGTCTACATCATAGCCTAAGTCTATCTGTAACTGTTAATATTAAAGCTAATAAAACCTTTATGTAGCCATTTTTGTAAGCTCTAATTTAGAGTAATGTAGCTTATATCCCATATCTTAACACTTTCATGTCATAAAATTCTACAGGAATTTCTATATTTCGAAATTGATCATCTGACACATCATAACTTAATACTCTTTGTTTTCATCTCAAGTTGTTAATATTAAGAGTATACCGAAATCTCTGTATAGCCAGTTTAGTTAAGCTCTAAGCTCTAAACTGATATACTATACGCTTGGTAGCTTCATACGAAGAATAATTAATCTCTTTCGAAAACTCTAATACCTGATAATACTAATATACAGGAATCTGACATGTTTTCTCTTTCATGTCAAATACATACCAGTAAAGATATCACTGAAACCTGCATATGGTATATTTTTTCAAGTTCTGAGCTTCAAATTGATGTACCGTACACGCCATATTTGCATACTTTTATGTCATGAAATCGTGTCCGATCTCTTTCCGAAATCGAGAATAGTATTGATATCGAAGAATCTAACACTGCTTCTCTTTCTTAAGTACTTAAAATCAAAGATATCACAGAAACCTGCATATAGCATTTTTTGTTAAATTCTAAGCTTCAAATCGATATACCATACACCCTATATTTCCACACTTTTATGTCATGAAATCGTGTCGGACTCCTTCAAAAATACAAAATCCTGATAATATTGATATTCAAGAACCTAATATCTTTCCTTCTCTTTCCTCTCAAATACTCACCACCAAGGAAATCACCTCCATACAGTACTTTTTGCCAAGTTTTAAGCTTCAAATCGATATACCGCACACCCCACATTTCCATACCTTTATGTCATGAAATGTCACCACCCAGAATCAATCAAAAGCTGATCTTCCCATAACCAAACTCCAATAAATCTCAAGATAGCTCTCATAAAATATCAGGCAGTACAAAATGCTTTTAATAATTCTGGATTAACACACGTAGCCAATATTCGTGAACGAAATATCATTTAGTCGAAACAGGGATCGAAAAGCATAGACTAAGACCGCATCACTGCACGGTACATCCATAACGACAGGGCGGTCCCCGTAATGACTAGGTGGGATAGGTTGGTTCTTTCCTAAAGGGGTACACGTTACGCTGGAACACCATACTGTCTGCGCAAATCCAATTTTACGAGGCTCGATCCCAGCGGATCGAAGTGCATCGCCGACACCGAGGGATGCCACGCAATACGCTGCTCTCCGGCATGACGGAAGCTGAATTCCACGGGGAGTCCAAGCTTTTGGCGACTTAGCCAGCCAACCCTTGGTTGGCCTTGGCGGGGTGTTGGATGGATGTGGGAGAAGGTTAGGTTCATGGTGGCCGGAGGGTTAAGACGAAAGAGGAAAAGGAAACGAATGGATACACCTCCGTTCAGAAGTCGCGAATCTTCCCGGCTTATGCAGAATTTAATCTTCAACCCTTGACTGTAACTTTAACGGATACCGAGTTCAACCGTGGACACTCCATGGGATTGTTCTTCGTTCGCTAAGAAACGTATCAAATTTTGCGATTAGTGCATTGTTGTAAATTTTATCCCTTTGAACGCATTTTCTATTGTTTACTTGCAAATGGGACTGCTTAATGCTAATTTATGCGACAAGGGAAAATACAGTTGACCTTTATACGGCATTTGTATTCATATAATGATGCAATAAACAGTAACGGTCTATTACATCTTTTATAGTACTTATGCAAGTTTTAACGTTTATAGTTGCTATGGGTTAAACACTCTTTTCTAACTCGTTCCCGCGTGGGTAATAATACCACTATAGGATTACTGTGACCAACCATCGTTATTTCATTATTATTTTATGTTCTTTAGAAAGTTTTAACGTGTTTGGTAATTTTACCACATAATTTTGTTTTTTTTCGTGATCTTTTTTGTACATGAACTTCTTCGTTCCCATATGGGTCATAGTACCATTGCAGGGTTACTGTAGCCCGCCATCGTCATGTAATTATTATCTTAAGTTCTTTGATGACTTCTGATGTGTTTGATAGTTTTTCCATATACTTATGTTTTTTATGCGATTTTCATATGTATGTGCAATTTTTTCTTCATATCATATGTGTAATAATACCAGTGTGTTATTATTGTAGTCGATCATTTTAATATTATTTTATGTATCATGAAGAATTTTTACATACTTGATTGTTTTCTCAAATAACTTTGCTTTTTTGCATGATGTTTGTTATAGATTAGAATAAATTATGTTAGGTATTCAATGTCTGTCTTAAAATTTTAGTTCAGAAGTACATTAAATGTTTCTACAAACCATTTTTAACTTATTAGTTATTTTTCTTCAATTCCTATCAAGATTGCTCAATAGTGACGTTCGATTAGATTAGATTAAGCCATTTGCAATATTTATTTCACAGATTTCTGATTAAGATTGTTCCAAAATGTCAACATATTATTTTTCTCTCCAGTTCCTATCAAAATTCCTCAACGTTAAGCTAGGTTCAAAGTTCCGATCAGAATCGTTCAAAAATCGTCCACAAATCATTTCCTCCTCCAGATCAGCCATAATTTGACCAATTTACCATTTTGTTACAGCAATCTGAAATAAATGTTATACATATACTCCAGCAACGTGTTCGGGACGTTAAACGCAAAATCATTGCCAATACGGCGTACGAAATATAACTAAATCCAGTATGTAATCCAGATTTATTTTAAAATGATAAGATGTCCCATGACTTATGGACGAGAGTGTATACGCTGTAGGGCGGAGAGCACAACCGATCCCGCACTATCGTCGGTAGACGTATAGCCTCTCCGCCTTTGAGGGTTTCATGAAGAAGAATCGTATACAGAAGCGGGTCTGGAGGCAAAAATCGTGCGGAAGTGCACGCTTCCACAAATAACCATAGTATTTTACAGTTCTCCTCGGCTGCAACCATAACTGCCCGAGGTCACAGACTCGTGTCATAAATCGCCGCTCGTATCCTTTTACCCCGGGTGACGGTGTGAACGAGGATTTAAAAATTCCTAAATGTTCATCAGCGTTATCTTGTTTCTACTTTTAACTTGGCAGTAAAAATGCCACGACATTATCTGAACTTTGCCGTTATCAAAACTGAATGCCCCATTTTCACAACATCAGTGTCAAACCATTCTCATTTCTGTGACATTTATGCACTGTAAATTTTCACCGTTAAGATTAGTTACGAACGTGATGCTGAATATTAGTCCATTAATTTTTGTACACCCTCTGCGGTTGAAAGTGTCAACGAAATCAGGTGCACCGAGTATTAAACCTAAAGGACATTTATCAATCAGATACTTTCACGCATTTACCGTCCAACAAGTTCAATTAAAAACGAAAAGCAACAACTAGATTGACGGCATTTACGATCCGCCAGTAGCGATCCGGCTGATTTACATGAAAAGAATGTAAATCGTTCGGACAAAAGCAATTTAGGCGGCACAGCTATACATAACTCGGTCCTATCGGGCACGTTTTAAAAGTAGACAGCTCGCTCGACTTCCGTTAAATCGCGCTCACAATCAGTCGTTGCAATCGACGAATTGCGGTTGCGCCAGCCCTGGAACACTTCGTGTGTTCGGGGAGAGGGTAACTACCAACCTCCTCCTCTATAAACCACCCCACTGAGACTCACCCCCAATTCTCGACCACACTTGTCCAACACCACTTCACCGTATCCTGTACGTGCACGTACAGTGTCAGTCAAAAGATATACAAACAAGAACGAGAATAGACTATGAGCGAATATATGCATCTAAAAATGAATGCTCAGAAAACCGCATATATTCGTCTTCGATGATGAATGCTGAACGTATGTACTGGGTGTGCCAAAAATTGTGGTATGAGCAGGTAGCGATTCTACACATAGAGATGAATTGGAAAAGAATTTTTTTTATTTGATTCTGTTTTTGAGAAAATTATGGTTGGACATTCTTCAATATAGTTATAAGAAAATTTGTTAATCTAACAGAATGATAACTTCAATAACCTTTTCTTATTTACAATATTTGTACAATTGATTTCCAACTTACTTTGAACTTTATTTTCAACACAATTTGTAATATTGGTAAAGTTATAATGGCGTTGAGTATTGTTATAATTATAACTATTATAGTGCTATTATAATACTGTTAAAATACGTTATTTGACATTGTTCTTCGTAATACTGTTGACGTGCTATGACCTATAAAGCATATGTAGCATGATGGATTTAGTTGGAAGCATGATAAATTCACGTGTGAATAACAATAGCATAAACAACAGTAACTATTAATAATTTCAACGATATTAATAAATACATTTGCTAACATTTACATTTTACATTTGTAATATTTGTTAGTTGAATTAACCTTGAAAACGTAGAAATTGTTAACGTTACAAATTTTCGAAGGAACTTTTTAATACAACTTTTTAAGAAATACAGTTAAATATGAGAAAATATTATTTCTTTTTAATTATATACTGTATGCATGCTTCTTAAGAATAACTTCATGTACACAAACCGTATATATACGTCTTGGAATAGCGGATACTACTGTAGAAAGGCCGTATATGTACGCTTTAGAGGTATATGCTGATCGCGTATGTCCTTGAAAAATGTTTTTCTACAGTTTTTATATGCTAGTGTGAGTGGTACAAAAAATGTATATACACGCCTTAGAAGATAGACGCTGAGTGTATATCTACCTTCCGTCAGTCTCTATCCAAGTATATTCCTATATAGGGCACAGAGACCGTATATATACGTCTTATAGAAGTGGACACCTTTGATTAGGTAGTCCGTTGTGTATGCGCTGTAAATGTTCGAATAAGTATTTATATATGTGTCGTATATACACATATAACGAATCCGTATATACAGGGTAGGGTAATAACTGTTAGCACCTTAAATATCTTCGAATGTATAAGGCTCAGAGAAATTAGATTTAAATTCATCTCTTACAATTTGAATACATTTCATAAACAAAAACCATATCTACTTTTTCCGCTATTGAATAACGCATTTCAGAAACTTTTCACATCGCTCGGCCGAGATTCTTATAAACGGCTGATCATAATACAGGTAAAGCGTACAGCGGGATCCAATGTTTATGTCTATTCAACAAGCCATAACAAGAGATTACGGGCCAGAGATAAAGTAATATCAACAATCAGAGACGGCAAGGAAGTGTTCGACCATTACCTCATAGTAAATTATTTTCCATCACAATTGTCTTAACCCAGATCATGAATGACCTTTCCAATAGATCATTGTATTCGCTTTGAAATACTCTAGTAGAATGTAATTAAAAAAATATACCGTTCCATTTTAAAAAACGGTGATGACCTTCATATCTCCAAAGCGCCTCCACTTGGACAAAAATTATTATCGCTATATAATATACCCCTTCGTACTGTACAATTTTGGTTGCACTAATTTTTCTCTGGATCTTATACATTCGAAGATATTTAAGGTGCTAATAGTTATTGCCCCACCCTGTATACGCTCAGGAAGATAGATACCTAAAGATACTTAAAGTAAAATTATATTACATATACATACGTTCTCAAAGAATTGATGCATAGACACGAAGATCGTATACACCCCTATAGTTAGACATTCTGGTACAAAGTCCGTATATAAACGTTCTGTGGATACTGAACAGGTATATATGTTTTCAATTAGTGGCCGACAAACGAATATATACGTTCACAATAGTAGAATAATGGACGTCTATATCTGCTCTGAAATAGTAAACAGTGAAAAGAGATATACGTTTTTCATGAGTGGGCATTCAAACAAATACTCTAACATATACGTTGGAGTGTATATGTACGATATATATTTTAGTCAATTGTAATCGTACACATACGCTTGCAAAGAGTGTACGCTTACTCGTAAATAACATGCATATACATGCCGTTCGAACATACGTCAGCATTAGTTCTAAGAATGCGTGTACATACATCGAGAATCCACCATTTAAAATCGTATATAAACGAACTCCGTATTGGAACATCCATGAAGCGGGGAAATATATGCATATACACTTTATACATCTCAGAGTCTACTGTTTGAAGACGTTTATATACGTTATATGCTCACTATTTACGAAACATGTGTCTGAGGTGCGTCTTAAAATTTGTGATTAAATATTTGACAGTAATTTGAAAGTAATATAATTTATTTTAATATATGATATAACACGTGCAGTATTCTTCGTATTTGTATTGCTACTTTGAGACCGCATATACACGTTCACTATTCTTTACCGGTGTCCATTCGTTAAGAACGTATATACGTATGTATATGTTAATTGAATCTAATGTGTAAAGAAGTAAACACAAGTGCCTACTATAGACCTCTAAATTTTTTAATTTAAAAATATACTTCCAAAATTTGAAGATTCAAATTGCATAAATTTGAAAATATCAAACTTTTAAATTCTCAATTTTTCGAAATTCATAAATTTTCGAATTCAGAAATCATCAAATTGTCAGACTTGAATTCCCAAATTCTCAAATCTCAAACTCGCAAATCAAAACCTTTCAAATTTTCAAATCTCAAGTCTCAAATATTAGTCTGATACTACCAAACTCTCAAACGCTCAAATTTCCAAATTTTCAATTTTTTTAATCCCCAATTGTTTAATCCCTTAAATCCTGAAATTCCCAAATTCAAAAATTAAAAATCCTCAAATCCAAAAATAAGGAAACTTCATAACCAAAAAATACAAAAGTACACAAATATCGAAATTCCAAAATATAAAAATTTCCAATTTCGAGCTTAAACGTCAAAATCGATGGATCTATCATCCATGACTGACCGCGAGCGCACTCCCGCAGCCGTCCGCGCGCGGCATCCCGCGAGCGCACTAGCTCATCACCGGTGTAAATAACTACACGTATCAATTTTAAACTTTCTTTTGACCGACACTGTATCTCCGGAGCAGTTTCGGTAGTAGAAGAGGGTCGAGTGTCGAGTATACGTGTAGGACCGGTGAATAACTGTCCGCGTATGTGTTAGTGTAGCATTCGAGTGTGTGGTGGGAGTGTGGTACCGGAATCGGCCAACAGAGGCGCCATGTTCGGTTCGGAGCGCATTCACGGCACAGACTCCGTAGAGTCGTGGCGCCATCGAGTTTCGCTTCAGCGGCAATCGGACGACAGTTTGTCCTGTGTGTTCGGACGAGACGGGTGTGTGATTGATCGCGTTCCGTCGCTCACGAAACCGAAAAGTGACATTCGACGCGGCGTGTCGCGAACGTATCGTGCCTATACCCGACACATGCGGAGAAAAGTTGTTGGTGGCAAGTGCGAGGGGAAGAAAATACCAGTAGAACCGGTCGCGAGTCGAGGAATGACCTCGCGTTCGCGTGTCCTTACGACAAGTCGCGATATGACGCGATGATCCTCGACGTGTTTGTCACGTCCGTCTTGACTACGTTGTTCGTTCGATTCGTCAGTGTGCCCGCGGTGTGATCGAATCAAGTGCCCGAAAATAACGCGGAGATACGAGAGAAAAAAGGAGGGAATTAAAAGTTTTGTTTGTTGAGCCGTTAGCTGGAGTCATGGGTGATGTGTACGGGTTAGTTAGTGAGCTGCTCTTGAAGGATACACCCGAGGACAGAAGAAAAATCGACCTGACCACGCCGCTCGTCACGGTGAGTCTCTTCTTAAACTTATCTTCTGGTCGTGGTACTTTGTATTCGTCATTCTTCTGCCTGTCCGTCGTTCTGTCAAGTTAAGATTAAAAAAGACACGATGTTAGGGACCAAAACGAAGAACGAGAGGAAGATGGATTATTGTGGTCTCTCGATCCTTTTTCTTCTGCTTCTTTCTTAAGCCGCGTTCATATCGCACTTGTTACGTACATTCACTTTGTCACTTTATCATTGTTACTTCAGTTAATTCTATGGATTTTGTACATGGAAAACGTAGAGAATAGCGTGTTTTGAACATATGGAAAGTTTGTAGACCGCTCGTTGTCAGTAGAGCGTTGCGTAAGATATAAACAAACGCGGCTGAATTTTGGAGCGCGATTAATGTCATTCACAGTAATTCACTTGTAATTTAAATCTGTTTAAATTCATTTAAAAATTAAACAAGAACGAAAGTTATGTTACTGTTATGGGTTAAATAACATTTTCTACCTTATCTATCATATAAAACAGATGTTATGTGACATGTTACGCTTGCTCCAAACCAGTGTAATGCGGTTAGGTTAGAAAACATTTGTCATCTACCATATGCAAGTGATTCGTCATCATAGTCTTGCTGTTGCATTAATTTATTACAGGATATCGTTTTCCGTAGTCATCGAATGTAATATGCAAAACTGTAAACCACTTTTTTAATGACATTTTTCTGGGAAAAGCGTATTCTTTAGGCAAATAGGATGCGTAGGTTGAATCAGGCGGTGATTTAAAAATGGTCGCCATTATTGTGGGTAACCGTTTTTAATGGCACCTGTTAAAACTTCAATTCTTCGTTACATGGTCGTTTCAGTTCTGAACAATTTTTAAATTCCTGCGTGTGATAAAAGACTGATCAAATTATATTTTATTTAAAAAATGGGAAAATTCCATTATATTTTAAAAATATATTTATATAGTTGTCAATTTTGAACATGGTGTAAAACATACAAGTGTTGACGTATGATGCGAAACAAAAATAAATATAAACATACAAGAAATGTTTTTAAGATATAATAATTTTGGAGTTTATTATTTTACATTGCTACAGTTTAGCATATATGCTGCAGCTTGCAATGGAGAGTTAATGTTCAAAATTTTAGTTCGGAAATGTAAATTAGGAGAGATTTAAAATAGTTCTGCGATACTTTCACGAGTGCATTACGAAGTGTTAACGAGCAACGTGCCAATGCATTCCTAGAATCAGAGTTTTAATACTTACAATTTTTACTTGAGAGCTTCACTGTTGAAAATTTTTATTTTGTGAAGCTGTGGTATTAGAAATTGTTATATTAGTATTTGCAATTTTTATTTTTAACAACTTTAATATATCTTATTTTTATTTTGGTATATTTTAGTGTTAATCATTTTTAGTTTGAAGTACTTTAGTATTCACAATTTTTAGTTTGGAAAATTTTAGTACATCTGATTTTTATTATTGAATACTTTAATAGTAACAATTCTTATTTTTTGGAGTTTCAATACTAAACATTTTTGTATTAAAAACAATATTTGAATTTTTTTAATATGGAGAAACTGTAATATTGAAAATAAAAATAAAAATTGTTACAACAAATTGTTAAAAAGAAATATATGTAATATTTGTAGTAAGAATGAAGTTTTTAATATTTTATATAAACTCATTACTAAAGATATAACTATGTATCAAGATAACAAATTTTTTGCGCAGTAAGATTTCAGAACTATTTTTTTTTCGTGGAATAACATTTTGTTATATACGATGACTCACGCAACTCTATAGGTTAGATTGTATCTCCAGTTTGATTAGTGATAAAAAGAAAGTAGATCTACTGTTCTACTTTACCTTTATAATCAGTTCTAAACGCGTAAATATTTTAAGATACAAGTGGACAATGTGTCATGCGACATTTATGAAAAAACCGATTGTTCAGAATAATATCATTTAAAAGGTAGCATTGTGTTTACCTATTATTGTTCTCATATTTTTAAATTTTGAAAAGTTAATTTCTTTAGCTTTCTAGAATTCGCAATAGCTTTTAACTGAGTTTTCTTATTAAAGGAGAAAACGTGCGTTTATTATCGTTACCGTCAGTAACAGTATAATTTTATAGTTATATAACGACGGTTAGATAATTGCAAAAATAGAATGTATGTCAAAGTTCCAGTTAAGTAGTCTTTGAACTAAATTCACGTGTACTAGATGTACACAAAGGAAAGATTTATAAATTCTACAATTTGGAGATTTTGAAACTTGAGAAATTGGAGATACAATAAATTCAATTTTTTAGATTAAAGTTTCAAATTTTTAAACCTTTCAATTTGCCAATTTTTAGACCTACAAATTTTCATATTTTTAAACCTTAAAATTTTCAAATTTTTAAACCCTAAAATTTGCAAATTTTTAGGTTAAAAAATGTTGATATTTTTAGATTTGCAAATTTTTTAAATTTCTAAATCTTCATATTTTGTAATATTTTCAGTGTATAAATTTTCATACTTTTAAATCATAAAATCTGCAAATTTTTAGATGTACAAATTTTCATATTTTTAGATATTTAAATTTGCAAAATTTCATCTTTCCAAATTGCTCAGATAATATAATTTTACAGTGATATATAAACAGTAAGTTACAAAAATGCAACACATGCAAAAGACCCACTTAAAAGTTGTTTAAAATCGCTATTCAAACAATGAACCCGTAACTTTTCAACTTTATAAGTTCAACAATGCATAAAAATCGCAGTTGCATGGACAAAATATAAAATTCGAAACGTTATCCTGTGGCAAAGGATCGACGCTTGTAAAAGATGAAAGGTAGAAACGTGGAAACGCAAATGGATTCTCTTTGTCATCGTCTTTGTCCTCGATCACTTGCTTCGTTCCGTTTCGTTGTTTTTCCTTGTTCTCGGCAAGGTGACGCCTCTGCGAGCTCTCTTTCTTGAATCGAAATTTTCCCGCCTAGATTATTACAGTCGTCGAGAGGCCGCTTTGTGACGACGGCATTGAATCACGTACGCGGATGAAAGATTAAAGTCGCGACGATTGAAGGAGGTGGAGGAGGATCGTCGTTTTGGCGCGATCGAACTGTCAATCGCAAACCAAGAATGGAATCTCGGATAAAGACGGATCGAAAAAGTGTCAAACTCAAGCTATCGGGTAAAGCGCGTTAGAGGAATCGGAGACGATTCATCGATCATCGAAATACATACCTGTTTGGCTTCTTTTAAACGCGATACGATTCTTCCTTAATTCGATTTATCTTCCTACTTTTTGCCTCGGCTAATCTGTCCTCGATTTATCCAATTACTATCGGAATTAGCAGAAGTTACACGAATTTCTAACACTAATACAAACCATTAACTTTCAAATATTTTATTAATTTTCTTATTTTAATACAAAATTACTTGTGTTATGATGTATATACAGTCTGTTCCACAAGAGTGTGGACGCGATATCTATGAAATTTTATACCCAATACAGCAAAGATTGCGTCAGTCCAAACATACAATGTCTCTAATACGTAATAGCCCTTCAATTCTCTTAGTATCATTTCTGTCACTGAGAAGTTCAAGTCATTTCGAGATGAGTATACAGTAAACGATTCGAAGCAGTCTTGTGCCAACACCCGAAATGGCCAAAAATGAGTGTTAGAAATGCAGCAAAATATCTGCACAAGTCTCGCGAATTTGTAAATAAGTGTGTGCAACGTTATAAAGAGACAAATTGTGTCGATGATCTCCCTGATCGAGGTTCGAAGCGAGCTACGGAACTTAATGCGGTAGGGTTTCGGAACTTTATGCGTCTTTCCGGATAATTTGAATGCTCGGAAGAGGATTAAACTGTACCAAAGGGGTCTCTTAGTTTCGGTGAGACATTGGTTTAAAAGAACCAGAGACCATTGGATACTTGAAGAGGACAACGACTCCAAACACCGAAGCCGCCTTTGTACGGTCTGGAAAACAGCGAATGGTGTCAACGTGTTGGATTGGCCATCTCAATCCCCCGATGCCAATCCAATCGAAAATGTTTGGTCTCTCATGAAGTACAAACTCCGAGGAAAGCGTATTTTAAAATTGAAGACGCTAGTTTGCCGTATTCGATAAAAATGCAGATCTCTTCCTGTCTCATACGCTGCAAAGCTGGTTGAAAGTATGCCCAGGAATAATCGCTAATGGTGGTGTTTGGACACATTATTAAGCAAATGCGTATTAGTTCTTTAAATATACTTTCGACCTATACAACCTTTTTACAGAAAAGATTTACTTGCACTCAGATATCGCGTCCACGCTCTTGTGGAACAGACTGTAATAAAAAATTTGTCGAGGTATTCTTGAAATCAGTGCTGATTTTTATCGACATAAAGAATCAATGAGTATAGAAATTTATGTTTTATCATTTTTTGCTTGTTTGTCTATTATATTTGTAATTTTGTATTAAGTGTACATGTTGATAGTGTTAACATGTACATATAGTGTGATACTAAAACTATTTAATGAAGTTTAGGTTCTTTATTTTTTTTGTTAGTATTAAGCAACGTTTGATGATAAACTGTTTTGCTGTTTGATATAATTCTAGCTGAGGTTGATTACTAATTTTGTGTCGATTGGTTACTTGATGGACATGTTCGGTTTCGAGTGTGTAATATTACACGTTTTGGAGAGGCGATTCCTGTGTCCGCATCCCCGATGTCGAACGTGTTAATTACGTTATATGTAACTGTAAATCGTTTTATTTAATCTGTTTGAAGATAATTAATTTTTTCATTTTTATCAAAACTAATAATTAATTTTTTTTCATTTTTTACCAAAAGTAATTAATTTTTTCCAATCTTATCATGGCAAACATGGTTACGGTCTTTTTTATATTTACAATGTTTTGATTCATATTCTCGTATTTTTCATATAAATTCAGATTTATGTTAATTATAATAGACATAAATGACATGAGAAAGTTTTTCTATATTACTGAAATTATTTGTACAATTTTTTAGATTCTTGTTACAGTAGTTACTTTTTTCTGTAATAACGAGAAAGGTTATCTTAAGACACAATCACTACCATAAATTTAAATTATTTCGTTAGCTATGTCTGGTTACATATTTTAAAATATTATACATTTAACACTAACATAAATATTTGTCCTGTTTTTCATATGTACAAATTAAATATTTTTTTTCTGTAGATTCATAACCGAACAATTATTTATGAACAGAATTGGATTAAATCGAAATACATTTTAAGCGATATTTAATTTTTCATAATTGAAATTAAATGATTTTTACAATCGATTAATTATGAAAGGTGCAACTCCATTTACAGTCCGTAAATATATAATATTTTAATTAAATTCGCCGAAAAGAAATTTATACATCAAATTACACAATGATGAATTAGTAAAAACATTCCCATACCTATATTTCTAACCTAACCTTTAATTTTCTCTGTAAATGGACTTACACCTTCAAAATAAACAATCCATTCAATTTTCACCCATATTCAAGACTAGTTTTGTCAATGAACGTTTTCGT
The DNA here is from genome assembly GCA_945859555.1 of Megachile ligniseca. Taxonomy (NCBI): domain Eukaryota; kingdom Metazoa; phylum Arthropoda; class Insecta; order Hymenoptera; family Megachilidae; genus Megachile; species Megachile ligniseca. Next base: position 3,595,153 of record OX243778.1, read on the forward strand.
AAGAGCTCGTCGATTATTGTGTCGTACACTCGGCAGAAGTTTGCCCGGAGAAGTTGATTATACAGATGGAAGAGGGAAGTTGCTTGTTGAATATTCGGCAAAAGGTTGCATTAAGAATTCCGCGAGGCGATCGTCAAAAATTCGATGAGCACGAACAACGAACCGGGTCCGTGCAGTCTTGGAAACTCGGTGATCGCGGATTAAATATTAATCTGGACGACGTTCGATATTCGGGTAACAATAGAAGGGGGATTCGCTTCGCGTTACATCAATATTAATTGCCTCATCACCGTGTTATCGACACCTCGGGGAATTCCTCTTCGTCTGAAGACGCAACTCCCTCGTCGACGACGAAGAAAGGTAATTATCGCGACGATTAATTCGTCTTCGAGTTCCTTCACGCGTTGTCACTCTTCCCTCTCTTTTTCCAACATTAATTTTCGCTCTTGACGTCGGTTCAAACATTTAAAAACTTTATTTACAATTATTTTGCAGTATATGGGGATTTGATTATTTTCCTTTTTTTATAAGGTAAAGGTATCAGTTTTTAGAAAATAACAAAAATACGGTTTTTATAAGTTGTGCACTTTTTATGAAAGTGAACTTCAGATGCCACATCTGTCAAATTTTAAAATTGCATGTAATGTAAGGTATGCTTATTAATAACGAACAAGTTAATTATTAATGAATCCTAAATTATTAATCATGCTGAAATTATATAATTAGTCAGATTACAATTAATCATTTATGATACTGTTATTTATGTAATACAGTATTTATCATAATCTCAACTAAATCCACCAGGTTTATCCACTTGTATCATTCCAATGTACAAGACTATTTTATACATAAACAAATATATTAACAATATCATAGAGAATAATAACTGATATCTTTTCACAATATTAATAATTGTATTTATTGATTTATAACATTAATTAATAGTTTGTAACTTATGTGTGATTCAATCATTTTCTAATTTGCCTGCAGTTCAATCATTTTATTATTATATTTTAACCATTTTATAACTTATCCATAATTCAATCACGCTATAATTTATCTATAGTCCAATCATTCTATGATTTATCTATATTTTTAATCATTCTATAATTTACCTATAATTCAATCATGCTATAATTTGTCTATAGCTCAATCATTCTATAATTTGTCTATATTTTAATCTTTCTATAATTTATCTGCAATTGAACCATTCTATAATTGATCTATAAATCAATCATTCTATCATTTCTGTAGCATTCAGTCAAATTATATTTTGTCCAATGTTAATTGATATTTTAAAGTACATCAATGGCATGTGACTCAAGTTATCTATAACAAAAAATGTATATAAATAAATCTTTATCGAACATCTGTTAAATGCTAGAATTATAAAATCATTTTTATGGAGATTTGACGTGTGAAATGAACGAGCAAATGTTACGAAAATGAATGACCGTAAATTCTGGCAAACACGGTGAAATGTTAATACTGAATGGTCGTACAAAAACGTAATGGTCGAAGGACAAACATTGCCAAGTACAAATCCGTGATCCGTGTTATTGGTAGAACCAGACCACGATTTATGTTTAGTTCCCTGATAAACATGGCCAGCCGTGTGCGTTGGTGTTAGCGTTTACACAGTGGGCTAACGACCGACAAGCATATGTCTGTATTTCCATAGATAACGCGGGACTGTTAGATTTCCAAGCTTTTCTTATCAGTTCGGACCGTAGTCTCGCACCTAGTCGTGAATCAACTTAAATGGAAACTAATTTCCATTCCTCTGAACGATAATTGAATTAACAGGAGGCTACTGCGTTTGTCTCGCCCACTGCTGGATCCGGAGGGAGTCCTTCAAGGCGATTACCCTTCTCTCCAGCTTTCGAATATTAACAAAATTAATTTATCTTCTTAAACAAACTTTCTTCAACTCCTTTCTTACCTTTATTTCTTAATAAAATTCACTGTTCAACCGTGTTGGAATTATTTTGTTTGTAATTGTTCATTTGATTGGGTGAATACAGATTACATGAATACAGAATATAGAAAATAAGGCAAGGAAATCTTGGTGGCTAAAATTGAATGTGAGGTGGTTTTGAAGAATTCATTTCGTTTTGAGCAAAGCTCATTGAAAGTGACGTCATTTTGAAGAATTAAAAATTTTGAACTGACAACATTGAAGGCGATTTTTGATGAATTCAAGATTTCGTTTTGAACAAATGTCATAGAGGGCCATGTTGTTTTGATGAATTCAAGAATTTGTTTTGATCAAACGATATTGAAAGTGATATCTTTTTGATGAATTCAAGATTTCGTTTTGAACAAATGGCATTGAATAAACGACGTTGAAGGCAATGTCCTTTTGAAGAATTTAAGATTTGGTTTTGGAGAAACGACATTGAAAGTGATATCTTTTTGAAGAATTCAATACTTTGAATCAATCAAACCGACATTGAAGATGATGTCTTTTTGAAGGATTCAATATTTCGTTTCGAACAAAAGGTCATTTAAAGTGATGTCCTTTTGAAGAATAGAGTCGAATATTAAATGGACATTGAATAGAATATCAAATAGAATATTCAATAAATATGAAATATTAATGTATTCCAATAATATTGAAATATTCAATATTAAAATATTATTGTATTACAACCTAATATAAGAATATTAAATATTAAGTGTACTCGACACAATTTAATTTTGCCTAATAAAACTATCGTTTTAGAGTAATACAGCTCAGATTAATGACACAGTTTTGTTCCCCATGCACCCCTAGCTTCCCCCCTAAATACAACTGTATCCGCCCCTAGTTTCCCCCATCGGGAACGGTAGCACCTGAAATTTGGGGTTAGAAAAGAAAGGAAATTGAAATGAAGCGAAATGATGGAGCATTATCTTGCATTAACGCGTCCAATGGCACCCCATGAGGTTCCAGGGGAACACATATGTCACTTACAAGCTTTCCGCACAGGAGGTTCCATATTTAAGACCGCACATGGCGTAGAGTGTCCCTTGCTGTGCTTTTGTACGAGGTCAGAATCGCAGCGTTAATAAACGGGTAATTAATATCCCTCGGTTGACAGGTTTACACCCGTTCGTTAACCGAATTCGAAGAAATTAAATGGTGGAGTGTGATTATTTTTCGCATTAGAACTGTTAAAGAGTTAAGGAACAAATCAGTTTCGTGAATACTGGGTGTATTGGTTACCGATAATTGTCATCGATAATTTCATGAATACAGGATACGCTGAATAAAAATTTTATTAAATTTTTGCAAATGTTTCATGTTTCCAAATTTTCAGATTTCCATAGTTTAAACATCTTTATTCCAAAATTTTAAGATTTCCAAATTTTCAAAATACAAAATTTAGAATTTCCCAATTCCTACATTTCCAAATTGCAAAGTCCCTAAATTTCCAAATTTTCCACTTCTTACATTTTCAAATTCTCAAAATACAAAATTTACAATTCCCCAATTTCTACACTTCCAAATTTCAAAATCCCTATCTTCCCAAATTCTCCACTTCCTACATTTTCAAATTTCAAAATCCCCAAATTTACAAATTTCCAACTCCACAAACAAAAAACCAAAATTTACATATCCACAATTATCCCAACATCAAAATTTTCAAATCTCTAAATTCCCAGACTGTGACCTTCAAAAATGACTAAATACCTTACCAACGTAAAACTGACCCATATCCTTCGCTTATATCACCATTTTTCCTACAGAAGCCTTCTTTGAGCCACACACGCGTCGATATGTAATCAGGTTTTGGAATTTTCACGGTAATAACATTCGCGCTTAGGTTAACGGTGTTTACGATTATAAACCGTTTGCCGTGGTCCACACGGTAATATTGCGAGCGTTAATAGCACGAATATATTGATGTTTGATTGGTTCGCAGTCATTCATCATCGAAACTACTCTGTACGCCAAAGATCAGCGTCAGTGTTACGAATATCGTGGTTTATTGCCGGGTGTTGGTTTACGTTTGGTGCGATACAATTACCGCTTAAAAAATTGCTGATCGATACAGTTATGGAAGCTTTGTATGTACGAGTGTATCAGGTTATTGCATATCGCACAGCCAATTTCGGAACATGTATATAGAAAGTCTGGTATAATTGGATGACATAAAAGTGTTGCAAAATATTTATGGTACATCAACTCAAAACTTGTATGAAAATATACACGTAAACGTTTAATCTGTATTTTTAATATAACATTGATGACTCTTCCTTGAAACGTACTGAAAAGAGGATGGAAAAACTAAGGCAAAAATATAGAACTCAATTTTTTCATATTTAAAAAATTTAGAAATTAAAGTCAAAACCAGAAAAATAATCTATACCAGAGAAAAGAGTAAAATCGTCGAAATTTTCAAATAACTCACCGTTCTCTTTATCTTGAAACCAAATGAAAATAAATGCCCAAATAATTTTGTGCGGTAGCACAGCCAGAGAAGTAAAAGGAGAGAATTCGAAATTTTCAGACGAAAGTTCTCGCAGTTCATCAATATCGAATTCGTTCGTCCGTGCAAAGGACTTTGCTTCCTTCCATTTCTATATTGGCCTCCACCCATCCTCCGCCTTATTTGTCTAAGAGCTGCGGTCTTCTAGCGGGTAGGCAAGAAAGGGCAGTTGAAAAATTTGAATGGCTGAACTGGTGGGTCTCCATAAATCTGGAACAATTCCACGATAAAGGTATTCCGTTCCTCATTCCAACCTTTTATCGGTTCACTTTTTCCTCAAGGCTTCGCTGGCATTAAGTATGGTTTCATTGGTAGGCTGAGGTTCTCGAATGCCAAACTTTCGTTTGTTTTAATATCCAACCATTGACTGCCAACTCTCACGACGTTTTAATTACTGCTAGATGTAGGAACGAGTTTTCGTACTTATTTAATAAGTATTATTAAGCATTGTTAGTAAGTTTTAATTCTGTTGTAATGTTAACTTCTTGCGTATTGGCTGGGTTCATAAATAGTCTGATTTTGATAACATAAAAGCATTGCAAAATGGCAACGATGTGATAGATTTGAAGATTAAGGCTTTAAGAACTTGTTTACGTTTCATTCATATTCTTAGTATGAAATGTCATAACAAACAATCCTTTTTGAAGCTTGACACAATAGCCATCCACTTTCGATATCTAAAATGTCAAGGACGATTTCGAAAAGTGTTACGAAATAACACTTATACTATATCAATTTGTAGTTTGAACCTGGACAGAAGTACCTGTATAAATTCCTTATGAATGTTCTTAATACAAAATGGTTGGTGATCAGTCGTTGCGAACAATGGTGTTATATCAACTGTTCAGTTTCAGAATCTAAAAAGTCAAAGACAATTTCATGACAGAAAAGTATTACAAAATATTACTTATACTATATCAGTTTAAAGTTTGAAGCTTCACAAAAATAACTATGTAAGTGCCCCATAACTAATCCTAACACAAAATGGTTGGTGATCAGTTATAACGAATGATGTTTTTATATTGTATCAAGTAATAAGATTCGTACTCTAAAAAGTCCAAGACAATTTCATGACAGAAAAGTATTACAATATGGTACATATGATATATCAATTTAAAGCTTAAAGCTTGGCAAAAACAGCTGTCTAAATGCACCATTACTGATTTTATCTCAAAAGGGCCCAGAGTCAATTATAGTAAAAAGTGATGTATTCTATAATAAATACTCAATTTTGGAATATAGAAGTCTGAAATGATTTCATGAAAGAAAAGTACCGCAAAATGGTACATATACCACATCAATTTAAAGCTTAAAACTTAGTAAAAATGGCAGTATAAAGTTTTTAGTAATACTCTGAATAGAAATTGGTCATTTCTTCATTTGAAAATTTGATCTCGCCAAAGTCCAGTTAATTTACCCATTGTTTCAACAATGAATCAGCCATCTTGTATCAAGGTTATCTATAAAACGTTTACATGGTCATTTTCTGTATACTTTTAGCTTTAAATTGACGTGTTACAAGTGCTCTTTCATGTTATCTTTATGTCATGAAACCGTTTCATTATTGATCATTGTATGCCGTAATTGGCAATCAAACATTTAGTACTGTAAACATTAATAAAAGGTTTACGTAGTTATTTAATTGGAATGTAAATATATTTAAATTATCAATACTGTTTCTGGAGCGACTATGTATTTTAATTAGAACTCCAATGAATCTGTTTTGTTTTTCGTCTCTTCGCAACCAAACTTGCCAACTTCACGCTTTGCCGCATTCGTTCTCGTAATTAAAACATGCAACTTGTGTTATGCTCGCTCTTGCGTGATTATAATTATTATTGTGCACATATTAGTCACATGAAAGTAATGGCATTGAAAGAAGACCTTTGATAAATGATATCTTATGTTATCTCTGCACATTTAATGTAATATGAACTCACTAATTCGATCATTTTCGATTCTTTCATTTTACACTGTTTTTGCGAAGGAAAGTAAATTTAAACGACAGTTTATAGTGTTTAATATTTGAACTTGTATATGTACGAAGGCAACTTATACTGAAGGGAGAAATTTTGAATATACAAATACTGAAATTTAAAAAATTCACAATTTTCAAATTAAAAAAATATCTAAATCTATAATTTTCAAATCCATGAATCTTGTAATTCTAAAATTCCCAAAATTTACAATTATCAAGTCCATAAATCCTGAAATACTCAATTTTCAAAAGTCTACAATTCCCAAATTCTCATATTTCCAGAATTTACAATTTCCAAATCTACAAACCCTCAAATACTCAATTTTCGAAAGTCTACAACTTCCAAGTTATCACATTCTCCAAATCTTCAAATCCTCAACTTCCAAACCTTCAAACTTACCTCCACCTTTTCCAAACCCTGGAATTTCAATAATGACCCACAATAAAACAATACAAACCCCATAATAAAACCATAAATTTAATTCCCAACTCGTTCTACGATCCCAATCCTTTGTCAATCATTTGACCCATTGTTTTATTCCGAACGGTCGTAGATTGTTCACCCCTACGTTTCCTCTATTTGAGGAGTAAACGTGTCCAGTGTTTGACGGCGAAAATTTGTATGGAACAAGAACGAGACGGGGCTTAATTAAGGAAGCAACATCGGTCATTAGTATTTTCAGAAGACGTAGTACCACTCTTTCATTGCGTACACGCCGTGTACAGCGTGTAGTGTCCTTCAGAAATTTCAGACGTGCTTTTACTTTTCCTCCCTTGGTTCCACTTGCTCGCGCTTTGCTTTTTCGTCTGTATAGTCGTTTTCTGAAAGGTCAAAGGGGCCACATCCCCATCTTGAAAACATTAATGAGCTCCCAGGACGACGTGCACGCACTGTAACGTGTACTCGCATGAATCGCGAAAAAGGGGGTAGAACGAAATGGGGGAACAGAAAAGAGGCGAGTTAAAAAGAGAAGCTCTATCGTCTACAGGCTTAAACAATCTTTGCTTTGGATTTGTTGCTGGACAATCTCCTTGTTCCCGTATTTTCATCTTCATGAAAGCTTAGGGTTCGCCTAATATCAGACCCCGTACGAGTGGTTTGATATTAGGGTATATTAGGATATATTAGGATATACGACTATCATTATACAGGGTGTCTTCGGTACAAAAAGAGGGTGAATTTACTTGAAAAATAAAGGAGAAATATACAATATAATTTTTTCATATCTCACTTCATTTTATACCGAGTTTGAACAGTTTTGATTCATAAACAAAATTTGTTCATGGCATATATTCATAATATTTGTTTACTGTAGAATTAAGAAACTATTTGTTGACTTTATCATTTTCTGCAGTGCGAACAAACTTTTTTACAACTTAGAAAATGTTCAAATTCAAATTTGTTGAAAATAATGTTACATACGAACAAATTTTATTTCATATTTTTTTCTTATTTTTTTTATATTGATTCACTTATTTTTTGGTTGTACTGCCATTTCAAAAACACCCTATATTAGTGTTGTACTATTACATTTGTTATAGAGGTGCTGACTTTTATCTACATATAATTACAATTTTTATCGTGCCTTCTCAAACCGTTAAAATGAACCACAATCACTTTTATGTAAATAAATTTGTTCACTAGAAAACAAGCGCTTATTTTCGTTTGAATATTGCGACATGTGCCCGTAATCAACGCTGAAAAAGTCACGCAACAAAGGATCATAATCCCTTAATAACACGGGAATATATTCCCGAGTACGTACTTCATTAAAAAAGTCTCAGATTGCAAAATAAACAAAGGGCTTTTCAATTTAGCTCGCGTCAAAATTTCTTTGTGCCCGTTTTGAAAGCCTTTCAAGTTGTCACCGTAAATATACAAACGTATTATCCCGGCTGTAGCGTAATCCGTATCTGCATAGTAATTTCTACCCGTAACTCAACAGTCAAAGGATACTGCGGCCCTTTTCGCTTGTTGCTTGATTTACTATATCCTTTAGTACACTCCTGATGTTTGTTCTTACACGATTTTATCTCACAGCGTCAACTATTTACTCTGTTGTGTTGGTTTTCAGCTACGGTGCGGTCTCCGCTGCTAAACTAATTTCAGATTTTAATGTCGGAATGTTTCTAACTACTGCTCGCCCCTCTTGTTCTTCCCCGAGGAGATTCCTATTCTTACGTTGCTCATGAATATTTATACGGACTAATAACTTTCTGTTTTCTTTCAACGCGACGGCTAAGAACTTTGTTTCCCGCAGGTATTGTTCTACAAACAAGACTTTGACTATACTACGGCCAGATTACGATTCAGAACTCGGTTTATTGAAACTTCTATGTTTTTCGGCCCGTATTGTGTTCGTGCTAGCGCGATAGATTGCCGCTTGCTTTATTGTCACGTGTTATATCGCTATGGGTTGAACTACGCGTTGCGTAAATAATATCAACTTTGCTTTTACGCATAATTCGCGTTGAACTCTGCCATGCGGAGAAGCAGATGATTTGTCGAAGATTCCGGTATTAGATTGTTCTGTAGTTTCCATCTTGTTAATTCAATAGACAATTTATGGGTGATATGGACGATTTTTTTTCGAATAATTATATAAATTCAAATGTGGATGAATTAAAACTTCCAGACGCTTACACATGAAACAAGGTGAATATAGTAAACAATTTTATTGGTGTTAAATAAAATATATTAATAAATCAAATTGAATTTTTAATGTAATTTGTAGCAGTAGAAACAGGATAAATTAATTCTCGAATGTTTGTATATAAAACACGATAAAACAGTTTCTCTTAAATGGTTGGTGTATTTATGAAACGCTTGAAATTTTTATGCAAATAAACTGAATATTTACGGTAATGCACCAAAATTGTTTTGCATAAATTGTTGTTTACACAGTACGAATTAATATTTAAAGAATGATCATCATCAGTACCTGCAAAGGCGTAGATTATTGAAAATATCAGGGGTTTATATAATCACGAAACGCATTGTACTATGTGTTATATTGCCACGCTTTCGATTGACACTCGTTCCAATTTTACGAGAAACGTAAAGCAAAATAACGGAGGATTACATTTTTATTCGATAAAGAATTAACGTTTCATTGACGTCAATCGCCCCAAAAGAAACTTTTTAATTGACGCGGATACAGTAAACTCCATTTATTGTTAAATTTTCATTAATGTATTTATCGTTAAATTTCTGTCAATGTATTTTTAGCTCAATTATTGTTGATGTATTTATTGCTTTATTTGTGTTAATATTTTTATAACTAAATTTACGTTAATATATTTGTAGCTAAATTTACGTTAATGCATTTGTAACTAAACTTGCTGTAACGTATTTTTCGTTAAATTTGCGTTAATGTATTTATTGCTAAATTTTCGAAAATGTATTTGTAGCTAAATTTTGGACCATCGTCTCTGTGTAAAAAAGTATCTTCCGCTATATAATAAATAGATTAATGTTTATGCATTTATGAGATATCGAAGTCTGTAAAGTATAAAAAAGTCACATAACTTAAGATATGTCACATAATTACACTAATTGTTACACTCATTCATTTATGAAATTTTGTAACATTATAGAGAACATTTAACTGAACGTTTGTACATCGCATTTTGGAAGCAGATTACTGATTATTTAAAAGATATGTTCAAATTCTCTTGATCACTCGTTATGTACGTTAATTCGGCTAGATTTAATTAAATTCAATGGTTGAAAGGTATAAACAGAATTTGTAAAGTACGCATAATTATGCAATGATATAATGTACGATATTAATGTACATAATGAAGAATAAACATAATTTGAAATTACAATAATGAAAAGTAAAGACAATTGAAATTATAATAAATGCAACATAATTACTAATAGTTGCAGCAGTCATAGCAGGATTCTTTGCAACTTTAATGATACTTTAATATAATGAAATATTTAAATGAAGATATAAATAAATAACTAGTGTTTGAAATGTACACCTTTCGTTCTAGTATAACAAAAACCAGGCAGCTAATGTTTTATGTACGTCACTTGTACTTTAAAATTTGAAGAGTAACTTTAACTGTTACTCATTTGCGCTTGAAATGTGATTCATGTTCACTATTTGATTTAATAGAATAACTTGAAATAAGCATTTTTTAACAAAGTCTATACTACACATGTGATATAGAACCACAGTAAAACAGACAATAGTGCAAACTTAATAACATACATATAACTTCAAAAGAATACATAAAATCTTTCAACTAGCAAGTTTTAAAGTTGCTGTCTGCAAACAGCAAAAATACCTTGGATTGTAAAGGGTTATATCTTTCAAACGATTACCGGTCTATTTCCAAAATGGAGTACAGGAACGTTCACTTAGATGTACTCTACAAGATGGCAAAGCTTCAAATTTCTAATATCTACAATTTCCAAATCCATAAACTTCCAAATTCTTATTCTTCCAAAATTTACAATTACCAAGTTTCCAAATTTGCAAAATTCACAATCCCCAAATCCGCAAGGTTTTCAAAGTCATGAACCCTCAAATCCTCAAATCCCCAATTTCCAAAACTTTCAAAATGGGGTACATGAACGTTCAGTTAGATGTACTCCACAAGTTGGCAAAGTTTCAAATTTCCAATATCTACAATTTCCAAATCGATAAATTCCCAAATTCTCAGTTTTCCAATATCTACAATTTCCAAGTTCTCAAATTTCCAGAATCTACAATCTCCAAACCCACAAAGCCCCAAATTTTTCAAACCCATGTATCTTCAAATCCTCAAATCTCCAATTCCCAAAACTTCCAAAATGGAGAGCTCATGTTCTGCACAAGGCGATAAAGTTCCACAAATGAGTAGCCCCTGTGGAGTTTCCCTCGTTAGTACACGATTACGTACTTCATATTCCCTTTGCAGACATCGATAATAAATAACAATAAATAAATCCACGTCGCCATTTCCCGAGAACCAAACTCGGACAACACGTTGTAAGGTGGATAACAGTGTTGTTTCTTCGCTGATGTTTCACGACGGTTAGTAAATATTTCATTCATTTAAACGGGAAACGCTTAAGACTCGTTTGGCTGCAGAGGGATAGCCTTTTCCGTAGACGACGGTTAAGACGCTTCTCTTCTCCATTGTTCTCTCTCGTCGACAAAGGAGCACTCAAAGAGACAGCCGGCCGTTTTGTTTCGCGTCGTCAAATTATTACGGAGCGGCGAAGCGAACGAAAGAGAGAGAGAGAGAGAAAAAAAGGGAAGAAACGTAAACGAAAGTCTTGTATTTTGAAAAAAGAAAACGAAAAGGAAAAAAGAGGTAAAGAGGAATGATAAAGGGGTTACGCACTGACTCGCCTCGTACAACATTCACGGAACGCTCTTTTATGTTTTCTCACTGTTTTTTCAACCACTCTGTTCTACGTACGTGTCGTTAATTGCTGACACGAAAGGTACAAACTTTTGGATACACAGACTTTCCTACGCGGCGCGGCACGGCCGTAATTAATGCCGCTTTTCCACAAAGAACCACCGCCGACAGAGAAAAACGGCCAGACGGCGGAAAGTCGGAGAAAGATGAAAGCGAAGGAAGAACAGGTGGAGGCGAGGTAAAGTAGAATGAAAAATGGAGAACGAGAGACAGAGACGAGAAAAATACTGTTAAATCTGTCTATTCCTTTCCTCCTAGGCTTTTATGTACAGGCTCATGCAAAAAGTAGACTTTTTATTTCAGCTTTTTTCAGTTTTTTTATACCACTAATGTTTTGCACATCTTTCGACGAGCTTGCTAAATATATTCACGGTCTTCTTGGGAGATTTATTCAAATTTTTTGGGGTAATATGTACGAGTACTTTGGTGGAAGTAACTGAATACAAATACAAATTTTAATTGTGTTAAACGATATATTGCAGGTATCTTGCTAATTTATTGGAATAATAAATTATTGGTTATTACTAAACTTTTATTGAGAGCTTGAAATTTTTATGACTGAAGTTTCTGTTCCTTTAAATTTCTGAATTTTTAAGCTTTCTGATCTAAATTTACGATTTTTTTAATTTTCAAAATTTGGAAATTTTATGTTACAATTTTTTAAGTTTCGCAATTTTTAAATCTTGAAATTTCTTTAGACTTTCTAAGTTCATAAATTATCAGGTTTCCAATTTTTGAATTACTGAATTTCCTTCCTTCAATTTTAACTTAAAATTATAATGAACACTAGTGAAATAAATAACACTAGTAAATAAAAAATATTTAATAATTAATACTAATATGAAGGAGAACATAGAAATTGTGCCTTTTGCTATAGTGTCAGACACCCTCAATATACACTAAAAATTAAATCCCCTAGCTTAAATTAAGTCTACCACAGTCCCTAAAAATTCCGTATAAAAATAATCAAAAATTTAATCCAAAGAATTTGTAAACGTTAAATACAAAAAACTAATGCTTCCTAGGTAAAACACAAAAATACCATACTTTTTTATAAAATCCACCGAATGACGATTAATTTGAAGCAAGTTAGCTGTTTCTCAACAAACGCGATCTTAAGAATCCTCGCGCGAGTCTGAAACAGACAAGAATTCATTCCCGTTTCTCGTCGCTTCGAGATTTCGCGTTTCTTGCGTCTGATTCGACAAAACAGTCAAAGGAGACGACGGTTTATATCCCCGGTACGAGCAAATTACTGGAATGCAGTCTCTCGTGCAAAGAAGAAGAAGAAGTAATAGGAGGAAAGTGCATTTCAGAAGTTGGGGAGAGAAACACGTGCAGGTGGTTCTCGTTTTTTCGAGCTTGCTACCCTTATGAACGTCAGACTTGGCTGACTTTAACACCAAGCTTTTCTGACTCTGCTCAAAGGGACGCCGACACACTCTCTTGAGATATCGTCGTGTAATAAACGATGAAACCCCGTACGTGTATTAGTGGAGAGACGTGGGCATCAAGGCAATCTTTCGTGAAGATCTTTCGTGATACAACGATGTCCGGATATATGACCACCGTTTTGGACCGTGGGGTTCACCATTGGGATTGTGATAAGTTGATGAACAAAATTTTATTTGTATTTTTTAGTGGGATGCCCTGACAATTTTTCCACCCTTGGGTGTATTATAACATATGAACCTATATGATCAAGCGTTATAACACAACAAATTATGACACATCAACGCACATATAACTCGTTATACCACGACCTGTTACAACACATACACCTATATGTAGCAACACGTTATAACACATGCACCCATATATGATAACACGTTAGAACACGTACACTCATATAGGACACATTATAACATATCATATGTAATTGTATGTATTATAACATGTGATATGTTATAAGTATTATAACATATGTTATAAGTATTATAACATATGTTATAGTGTACTACAACATGTTATATGTATATTATATCATATACTGTTATATGTACTATAACATATAACATATATTATGTTATAACACAAAATATGTACATAGTACATATAACAGTTTATAACACGTTATGACATATAACATACGATAACATATGAACCCACATATGTATAATAACACGTTATAACACATAACATATTATAACACGTAAACCCACATATAATATATTATAACACAAAACATAACATAATACATATCCACATATGATAACACCTTATGTCACAACGTATTATAACACGTGAAAGTTAATGATTTTAATAAAGAAAATCGTTTTACGGTTACATAGTAATCGATTACACTATTATCTGGTAACTAACTAGTTTGTATCGATAATAATAATGAAAGATTGATACAGTAATTTTTAGTTAGTTTTAAAGTTCAAGTTGATGTAGAACAAGCGATCGTTTTTGTGTTATATTACCTCAGAAATTCTATGTTCCGAAATCGGTCATTTAATATAATAGCAAGTTAAACGAGGTACAATTTTTATCACGGTTTTTCTTGATAATATTCTGAAAATAGAATTTTAAGCATCACCTTAATGCACACTGGCGTTAACGTTAAGACCTCAAACGATCAATATACTCCACGTTCATGAAGACATATCAGATTTATTTTATGCAAAGCGATCACATTTTACATAATCTCGCATTTTTAGAAACTTCGTGTGCATCTATACCTTAGTTCGGGAATTAAATAGCGATATTTTGTTCTTTTTGACAAATAATATTAATAGAATTAACATATGTGTCTTCTTATCAGAAATGGACTTGAGCCACTTTCAAAGTTAACAACTAGATGTGTAATGAAATTTGAAACGGCCCACGTCCATTTGATTCAATTTATTTTATATTTCATTACAAGACTTGAAAACTATTTATGCAATTGTGGAAATTTAACTATATAAATTACATAAAAATTTACTGCTCGTCTACATTTTATATATGTGGGAAGGATTCGAAGAATGGTGCTTCGGTAGTATATATCGTATTAACACTAATTAATTATTATATTAACCAATTAATAATTCATTGTAATTACCATCATCACTGCCTTCGGACATTTAAAAATCCGCAGTTTCTGACATTATTAATAATATATTGGGCTTAGATTACTTTCAAAGTTAATTTTTCAGCTATCAAAATAACTGCGAAAATTTATACATTCAAAATTATAGTATACTCTAAATATACTTAACCCAAAATGTTTCTCATGACAGTTAATATCGCGTGGAACATGTTACTACATTTAACAACAAACGACTGAGTGAGAAATGGACTTAGATCCTTCAAAATAAACGGCTGTACACGCCTGACGTAGCAGTGAACGCGTTAAAAGTTGAATTTTAAGCACCTACTGCGTATTTGCCTTTCTGCAGCTCTACTCTGAATTCGTCCGTGTATCCGTGTTGGGAAATGCCCTTTTTAGAACGTATAATGCTTCTATAGTAGGTCAGTTCCTCTTGTTTTCTTCAGTGTTGCCGTGTCGCTAACCTCGGCCGAAACTCTGCGAAATTAGACATTGGCACCGTTCCAACGTAACGACTTCATCGTTCGACTATGCAGCGCAAGAAAATATTCGCAACATTACTCTTAACAAGGTACAAGCGCTTCGACAACGATTTTATTGGGTTTTCCAAAGAAATTTAATTCAACTTTCATAGATTATCCAATACCGTTCCCATTTCTTTCCATTGTTCGAAAATAGGATGAAAATTGTACGGGTATTATCGAATTAGGACCACATTCAGCATTTTTCACGTTTTCCGTAAAATTAAAAGGCCTATTCAAATTGTAATTATATAATTTGTTAGCTATAAGATACACTACTACTGTACATAACATTATTAACACATGTTAATATCTTGTATTACCTTTGCTTTGGTCACAGTTTGCGGCATGCTCTGTATACATTGATCATATGCTTTATATCTTCATTATTTTCCCAAATATCTGTAATTCTTTTCAACTCAGATAACGTGGTTGGAGAGTTGTAAACTAGTCTTTTGAGTAGGCAGACATTTTCTATGGCATTCAAATTTCACTTGCACTATCAATACTCGAACCTAACGTAAAAGCACGGTCCTTAATCACTCGTCACACAATTTATTATCACGATAGTAACAAATTGCTATGTATATATCGTTATCAACGTATTTAGTAATAATTCTGCATGACCGAAGACAATTTTCCATGTGTGACATAATGTTATAGTCATAAAAGTGAAATTTTCGTATGTGGTCCAGGAACTGTAATTCAAGTATTTCCCCTTGTTATGCACATTATACAAGTATTACTTCTTGTTATACAAATAAGTGTAGTATGCTTGTTATATGTATATACAAACTCAACAATTACTCCTATTATATGTATATACATATCTATATGTGTATATGTATATGTACGTGCATATGCCTGTGTCTATATATATATATATATATATATATATATACATGTATAAGCATATGTATATGCATATATACATGTACGTGTATATGTATGTGTATATGTATGTGTATATGTATGTGTATATGTATGTGTATATGTATGTGTATGTGTGTATGTATATGTATATGTGAATTCAGCTATTATTCCATCTTATTCATATAAACATTAATTGCAATAAATTGGTACAAATTGTACAAAACGAATAAATACACAAATACCTTGAGACGCAGCTAACCATACGAGGTTAATAATTGTTTCCATTTTGAATCCGCCCTGAAAGGAAAGGTTGCTTAGATATAGAAACACATTGAATAATGAAACAATCGTGCGACGCTGATTCTTTGTACGTAGCTATTTCTATGAAAATTCTGACGTCATACAAATATTTACAGTTAGTAAATTCTTTCATTCATTCTGTCACTCAGCATTTGTTCCTTGTTGACATCGGTATTTCTTCTTTTATACGTTGTTGGTCACCATTAAATTTTTCCGGTTAGCGGAACCTAAGAATTCTCAGAGGTGTTCTTTCCTTTCCAGTTCCTTGTTCATAACCATATACAATATTTCTCAATGGTGTATTTCCTTTCTCATTTAATATAATCATTCAATAACGTTCTTAAAAGTATCTCCCTTGCAGCTTTAATTAATGTTTTATGAATCTTATAATTAAACGGTCATGAAACATTTTATTCGCCTTTGTGGCAATGACTCGTCTATTAAAAGACTGTGTATAAAATATTATATTACGGATATAAGTTGTGCGAAGGCAACTGTAATTATGGAATGAAAGAAAGTGTAATGTTCTTTATCAGGATGGTGGAGAAATAAATTATAAACTCGTATTTAATGTGAAATTATTATTTAGATTATCTGAAGCAAGAATCAATGTAATCGACGATGTGCAAGTATCGATGCGTTTCGACCGAATTTCGATTCTTTGATTTTCGTTACTTTGGAATGTTGAAAATTTGAAAGGTTCAAGTTTCGGAATGTTGGAATTTTGGAATTTGGAATGCTGAAATATTGGAGTTTTGGAATGTTGGAATGTTGGTATGTTGGAATTTTGGAATGTTGGAATGTTGGAATTTCGGAATGTTGGAATTTTGGAAAGTTGGCATTTTGGAAGGTTTATATTTTGGAATGTTGGCATTTTGGAAAGTTTACATTTTGGAATGTTCGAATTTTACGATGTTCTAATTTTGGAATATTATAGTTTGGAATGCTTCAATTCTTGGGTTTTGCACATTCGAAATTTTGGAGTATAGGAATTTTATTTATGAATGTTTGAACGTTGGAAAATTCTAATATTGGAATTTTTTAATTTTCAAGTAATGGAATTTTTGTACTGCAGGGTGTTGAGACTTCAATTCTATATCTTCGAAATTTCGAAATCTTCAATATTTATATTAAAACTTCCGCACTTCAATATTTGTAAATTTTCAAATTTTAGAACTTTGATGATACTGCTATATATCGATTTTCCCGTTAGAGTTGATCGTAACTGACAGAATATACAAGAAACATAAAATCTCGAGAAATTGCTATAAAGCTCGGTATTAAATAGTTTTTGCGTTTGACGAGTTCAACCTTAACTAAATTTTCATAGCGAGGCTTGTTAAATGGAAAAACATAAACAGGAAGCTGACTGGTATTTGCTGGTAATTTAAAGAGTTGTAGGAAACTGTAATTTTTTTTCTTCGCTTTTATTGAACCCACGAAGCCATGAAACTTCGCTGCATTCACTATAATGGTTCTTTTATCGTATAAATAATTAATTGAGCGAAAGCTCTTGTTCGAAATATACGGAATTTGCTTAGGAATTTGGTACCTGAAGTTATTCAGATAAAAAGAGGAAATTAATTTTTGAATAGAAACAAATTTAAGTAAATTTAATAATGATGGAGCTGTATATTGATTTTTTGCGGACAGTGACAGGAAATATAGGTAGCAGCAATGTAATTAATGATCATGACAAATTAGACAATATTATCGTCCCAACATGCATATGCAAACTGCAGACATCATCAATGTGAACTGAAATTTGCTTGAATGCGGACAATTGCAGCCAATTTTCGGTGTAATTATAAGCATTTGTGCTTGAATTCGGAGGTTGAAATTAACCGTCAACGTTGATGATAATTTGAAAAGTTTTACATGAAAATTGTGACTCGTTGATCATAGTTCTTCTTTGAATTTTTTCCATTAATTTAGATTTACCGATGCATTACTAGGTTATTGACATTTCGTTACATGATTTTTTTAGATTTATAAGAAAGTATATTTTTGAATCTTCGGATGTGATAATTCAAAGATAATAATAATAAATAAAAGTTTCTTATATCTTAAATTTATTTAAAGGGAAATTGTATAATGCTGTGGTATTTGTCAATCTAAAATAAAGTAAATTTGTAATATTATATCAATGAGAAATGACAAATTTTAATTTTGGAAGAAAGAAAGGTTTTGGATTATTTTAATAATTGTGAAATATGCAGGTTATTTTTTGATGAGGTAGCATATTTGGAAAAAAACAATAAAACAATGCAATGAAAAATTATTATCATATTAGGTTATCTTCTATCTAAGTATAATATTAGATTATCTCTCTTGCTTAGTTAAAAAATTTTCAATTTATCAAGTTCCCAAATTTAGCAATTAAATTCTCAGATTTTGAAGTCTCATATTTCTAAATTCTCAAGTCCCAAATTTCTGAAGTATTGAAATATCCTAAATTTCTAAATTTCTAAATACCAAAATGCCTAAATTTTCGAATTTCACAAATTTCTACATTTCAAAATACCAAAGTTCCTCAATTTTAAAATTTCCCAATTCCAAAATTAAACAATTTCTAATTTAACCAAAACTCTCAAATTTATATATTTTTAAATTTCCTATTTGCAAAATTTGAAAATTCTCAAACCTCTGAATTCACAAGTTCTAATCTGAATTTCCAATCTACTAATTTTTTTATTAGAAAATTCATAAATTTTTAAATTCTCAAATATTTAAATACCTCTTAAATTCTGAAATTTTCAAATTTTCAAATTCTCAAATTTACAAATTTCTCAAACCTTCAGACACTTAAATATCTAAATTCCCAATTTCTAAAATATCGAAATTAAATCTCCAGAATTTCCAAATTTTTATCACCCAGACACGACAATCGATAAAGCTTCATTTTGTATTCACACTTGAATTTTCATCATGCAAGCTTTAAATCCAGCTTTTCATTATCAAATATTTATAATAATCATGCTTGCTATACACAGAACAAAATGAAATATTTTATAAATATTTTATAAAGTAATCTGACATTAATTTTGCAAACTTTACAGTGTTGCAAATTAAAAGGCAGATTGAAATATATAAAATTCGTTTATTTGTTAGATATATGTTTTTTGTCAAATAGTTCGGAAAGTTTCATTTTATTGCGTTGCAGCACACGTACATTTCAAATTTAGTTGATCACGACACGTCAACGCGTCAATTATCACCCTAAGTTTATGTATCAACTCGCTTATCAGTGGGCCAATATCGTTATCGCATTCCCAAATTACGAAGCAAAACGTGGTGTTAAAAACGTCGAATTTGGGTCGCCAGAGATATCGAGAAATTATCTTATAAATAACATAGGGTGCTATAAAAATAACAAAACAAAAAAAACAAACTATTGACATACACTTTTTAACTTTTTGACATACATTTTTTAACATGCACTTCGTAAGAGTGTATGAACGTACTTTTTTATAAAATTAGTAATTTGTATTTAAATAATAATGTAGGGATAATTACTCAGATGATTTGAACACATAAAAAAATTCGTACAACTGATCAAAAATTTCGTATACATATAATTAATATTTATAGGTGAGTAATAGGTAAAATTATCGAATTATATATTTCAGATTGCATTTGATTTCATTAATTTTCATAGTGGCAGAAATGTAAATGTACACATGTTGAATGATAAAGCCAAGAAAATTATTATAATCACATTTATGTAATTTATTGGATATAAATACATTTCATAAATATTAATATATAAATTGATAAAGAATTATAAAAATTGATTAGCTAAAATTTCTTGGTAATTGTTATAAATATAAGTGCATTAATAAACAAATATAAATAAAATGAAACTGAAATTATTTATTCTTGATTTCTCGTTACTATTTCTTACAGAATAAATAGTACAGTTATTGAATATGACATCCTTCAATCCTACATGCTGTTCCCTAGAGAAGGTTAAATCCTTCACCTATAATTATGTGGCCCACATATCCTATATACCCTATATACCCTATACTATACATATACCCGATATAATTATGCAACCTTTACTAAATAATAATATCGGTGAACAGTATATCTGTGAAAATGTGACCTATTATCCAAACACTTGGGGACATATATCCACAGTGATGTCATAATTTCCCTAATATATGTACTTATACACGGCGTTTCGAATACGGGTCAAAGATGATACGTTTCAAAGTCGATAAGACTTGCGTTTAAGCACGCAAGCTATATACATCTACTCTTAAGGTTCTCTGGCTGTTACAACGATATTGGCTACGAGTTCAGCCAACTGTATCGAAGATATCGGAGTGTTCGTAACTGAATCGTCGTTTCGCGATAATTATTATGCCCTGGGGTCGCAGCCAGGTAGAAAGCGAGCTTCTGAGTGTATGCTCGAACGTACCAGGTAGGCGAAGAAAGAATGAGCAAGCATTTCTTCGTGCATGTGTGCATACTGCAGGAAAAGAGGAACAGAGACAGCTGACAGATAAAAGAAGAGAAAAAGCGGTAGTACCGGTCTAGCATGTCCTCGCCGAGTACTTCAGCACGTAGGTAGCCAGACAGACTGTCTTACGCCATGCTTCTACCGTGGGCTATTTAGAAAAAAGATATTAAGCATTCTCTGCTTCACTGTTTTCACCTAATTTAGGTGCAGTTTATGTTCAACGAGGACACTGAGCTTTTTGAGAACGGTGCATTGTATTTCGTACGAGGACAACAGGATCGCAAATTTGTTGCAAGGATAGTCACAAAATGTTACAAGGAAAATAATCAGAATTTCACGTATGAACATTTGTGTTATTTGAGAAATAGATGTGTGTTTTTGTTATTGAGCTCAATACAATCTTACATTTTTTTTTTTTTAATTTTAATTTTAGTTTAGCCTCTTTTGTGAACATATTTTTCAGCAAACTTTAAGTTCTTGAGATTTGATACTTGGTACATAATACTTTATTTATATTAAGATTATTTGTTGGAGGCTTATGCCATCAGTTTTGTTAATCTTCAAGCTTTACATTGATATCATGTAGCTGCCATTTGGTGATGTTTTTCTGTCATGAATTTGTGTTAGAATTTTGACATTTTTACCTTTGGTATACTATGTCAACACCACGATGTTTGCTATGGATCGCAGTCAGCCATTTCGTGCAGTGAACATCGATGGCGCACTGAAGTAGTCATGTCTGTCACTTTCTAAACTTTTAATTGAAGTAATGTAAGTGTCATTTGATGATACTTTTCTGTCATGAAATTATCATAGTCTTCAAGCTCTAATTTGACATTCTGCAAGTTCCATTTTATGTAAATTTTCTGTCACGAAATTGTAGAGTTCTAACGTTTCGACTCGCAATTTTATGCAGCAACATCATTCGCTATAAATCGCAACTATTTAATTTATTTTACGATTGTTAATATCAGAGCTGCACGTTAATTTTCCTGAATTTCTAAAATGTCAAATTAACGTGCTATAAGTACCATTTTGCGATACCGTTCTGTAATGAAATCGTCTGCGACTTTCCTTTGTTCTTTGAATAAAGGCTTTTAACTAAAACATTTATCACGCGCGATGCTCTCGGAATTTCCTTGACAAAACGTTATCAAAAATGTCTGCAAAGTCCATTCCAGCCATTAATGACCCCGGCGCAGTCGGAGAACGAAACAGAGGAGAGTAGTTTCCGTTCTTTGAGAGACGCACTCGAGAATTAATCGTGATAGCAACGAAATTTTATGAGCGCGAAAGAAACCGTGGAGAGTGCATCAGGAACGGAACAAACCGACGCCGACAACGGGCGTCCCGACATTTCCTTTTTTTTTCTTCTTTCTTTATTATTTCATTTTCAACTGCGAGAAAAGGAGTCAGACGCCGGTAACGTTGTTAGCCGGCCTTGTAGCCTCGCGCAAAACGTGATACCTCCCTGTTGTATTCCATTTACGTATGCCGTTGCACTTCTGCAAACTTCTCGTTTATATCCGCACCGTCTCACAGATCGCCGACAATTTGTGTATCGAAACTTCCGACTGTTCCGTTCCTTCCGTTTTGTTTCGTCGTTTTTCCCCTAGCGCGAGAACTCGTTTCTTCGCTCAGTTTGCTTCTTATCTCACGGATTCTATCTGCCGGTTTTTATTTTTGCTCAGACACGCATGCGAGCATGCCGTACACATTTATATTGCATGGAAGGTAGATAGGGTATAAAATATGGAACATTTTGGAAAAAAGTAACGCCACGTACAATGATCGAGCACCCTGCGATTCCCTAAGGAAAGTACCGATGAAAGAAACTCGACCATTTGTTATAATACTTGAAACTTACTATGTATTATTTTTAATTTACACGAGAATGTTGCCACATTCTTTTCGTACGTCGACGTCTTTCTTAAGGTGGAGCTAACACGCATGATATGTAGTTATTTTTTATTACTGTAGAGAATTCTTTGGTTTTCTTCTTTATTTCGTCGTTTTCTCTAGATTAATGGTACCTCTTTTATTGTATCGCCAGTTTCTTTGGATTAGGAATTCTCAAGGATTATAGTGAATGCTACTGCTTTCTTTTCCCTATATTGCCATTTCCTCTAGTTAAGCACTTCTCACGAATTATAGCAAATATTGGTGCTTTTTCTTTTTCCTATATCGCCATTTTTCTGCATAAGTAATATTCAAAGATTGTAGCGAATATGGGCATTTTCCTTTTCCTATGTCGCCATTTTGTGATTTAGAAATTAAGATAATTAAAAATTTGAAAATATAGAAAATGATAACATTTATATATCTGAAAATTTGCAGATTTGGAAATTTGAAAATGTGAAAAATGTGAACTGGGAAATATGAGAATTTAGAAAATAAGAAAATTTAGAAATTTATAGTGTTAAGTATTCAAAAATTCGTAAACTTGTAATTTAAAAATGTAGAAAATTAGAAAATTCGTAAGTTCATAAATTTAAAAATGTAGAAAGTCATGATTGATAAATTAAAGAGTCTAGAAAATGATAAAATTTCAAAAGCTTAAATAATTAAAAAATTTCTGAACTAGTACTGAAGACCCGAGAAAAGTAAATAATTTCCAAACCTGAAGATTTAGTCTTGGACCCCGCAAAATTCCATGCCCGAAGCAAGTTGCCCACTTTCCGAACGTTAACGTCGTTACTGCATTTCCTCTCTCTTTCTCATCAATTTCGTCGTTTAGCAACAATGTAACCTTGTTCGTTGTAACGAGGAATTACAGCGACGTTGTTGAACGAGTTTCCACACAACTTCCGGTTGCCTCCGGCGTGATTCATAGCGTGGTTTTGTGGATAATGTGACTCGGAATCGTCACGTTCATGCATTCTCTGACCCAGCTTATTTTCCATAAGGATGCGAACACTCGGCCGGGAACTTTTTACTCTCTCTGTCCAGAGTTGAATTTAGTTAAAACTTTCAGACGTTACTGGGCTTTTCTCAACCCCCGGCAACCAGTAGGGACGTACGTTTTCAACTCCCCATCGTTGGAGAAAATTTCAGTAGCTGGGCAATTTTGTTTAACGATCTTCCGCCAGATCAAATTCTCCGATAATAGCGATGTTTCTTCCTGTTTCTTCTATTTTCGACGAAAGATATGAAATGTGACACCGAAATCGATTTTCACTTTGACCGGAGGGTTGAGGAGAAACTTTATTTTTGGAAATGTGTACTTTATTCAAAAGGAATTTGCGTTTAAAGCTGTTGATTATAAATTGAATTGGGTCAAACTTTTCCATTAGCCCTTTTGCTCACGAATTATTTATTTCTGGAAAAAATCATTGCTTTGCCAAGCAGTTCTTTGAATTATATTACGTTTTAGATGCATAAAATATTTCCGAGATAGGTTCCGATATAGGTTTTTGGTTACATAAGGGTTTGGGATTTTAGTAATTTCGGAACCTAGGAATTTAGAAACTCAGCAATTTCGGAACATATGCAGGTATTATGGAGCTAAGGATTAGAATAATTAGGAATTTGAGAATTTCGGAATTTTGGATATTTAGGAACTTGTGAATTCAGAGATTTGTGTATTTAGACACTTGGGAATTTAGAGACTTGGATTTTTAGAAACTTGGGAATTTAGAAATTTGAATATTCAAAAACCTGAGAATTTAGAGATTTGGACATTTAGACATAGGTATTTAGGGATGGAAAAATTTGGGAACTCGATTATTTATAAATCTAGGAATTTAGAGATTTACATTTTCTGAAAACTTGAGAATTTGAGAAATTTCAATAATAATGAATTTGAAAATTTATGAAATTCAAAAAATAACAAATTTGAAAATTCGAAAAAGTAAACATTAACAATTTACAAATATGAAAATTTAGGCATTCAGAAATGATCAGGATACACCTTATCCAGAAGGGAACCTATATTTCACCCAATTGTACGATTAACAATTAACATTCGAAAAATAATAAAAGTTCAAAACCATTCGAAAAATATTGTTTCACGTTCGTATTAAGAATTACATCTTACCAAAGTTACGATCAAATTTATCCTCAAACGTCCCAGGACCGGTATTCTTCTAAAACCAATTTCAACCACAGCTTTGAAATTACAACCCTTAAATATAAATTGTATCCACGTTACAATAGAAAGCGTTAATAACATCCGAAGATTTTTCCCCACGTCTCGTTCCATATCGGACCGAAATAACCCCTGAAATTACTGGAAACATTGGTGGGCAGCTCGTAAACACCGGAAATATATATCAAACGTTTTTATTACCGCGAAAGTCGGGTGTAGACGTTCGGCCGCAAACAGAAAGAAGGGAGAAGAAAAGGGTGTCGTCGGGTGTTAAGGGCTGTTTCTATAGAGAGCCGTGCCAAAAATTGTTAACAGCCGTGTTATAGGCCATGTGCTTCCAATCAGTCGTCGAACGAACGAGAAAGAGAGGCGGAGACAGGTGGTCGACGGCCTCTGAAATACTGGTCACGAAGTCGAAGCCGTTTTATTGAACTCTAGCACTCGATAGAGAACCGGGACCCACCCATCGACCATTCGATGATATCGCGATGCTCTAACTCTGTTTCGCGATATTTTCTATCTCACCCGCTACGGAAATTATCCAACTTCTTAATATCCGCTTGTTTACGAATCCGGATATTCGTATCCGGAGCCACCTTTCGGATGCTTCGAGTGCTCGAGTTCCCCGGCATATTTGAATCAAACAGCTTGAAAGCGAAACAAATTTTTTTTTATTTTCCTTGTCACTTTTTTACTATTTCTGCAAGTCTTTGAACACTTAATCTTTTCATCTTGAAGGTATTTTTTTTTTTTTAATAGACGACTATACTAGGTTTGATCAAAAAGTTTTAAAATTATTGTTTGTCGATGACTATTAGCCTTAAGTCTTAGAACACTTAATCTTTTGCTTTTGAAGTTTTTTTTTTCGTCAGACTGCGACTATACAAGGTTTCATCAAAAAGTTTGATCAAAGAACTTCGTCAATTTTTTTTTAAGTTATTGTTTGTCGATGACTATTACTCTTAAGTCTTAAAACACTTAATATTTTGTTTTTGCCAGACAGCGACTATAGTTTGATCAAAGTGCTTGATCAATTTTTTGTAGTTATCGTTTGTCGATAACTATTTTTACAGGGTACCCGTTTCTTTCTACAAAATTTATCGACATGCAGAAAATATTTTATATAAACATTGGCTTTTAAATATTTTATTCGAGAGTTACAAGTACATAATTTATAACACGAAACGTTTGTTCTTTGTAGGTAAAATATTACTAGCATGTTCTATAAATAAAAATAATTAAAAAATATTATATGAATAATTTAAATGTCTGATTAAAAAGTTATGAAATATACGAAAATGGACGACTTTTTCATTTGATGCTTCGAATAAATTGTCACCTTTCATATTTTTTAATAAATTTGTTACTACGTAATTCTAAGAATAGGAACATGTAATATAATAATCAATTTGCTTAGGGGTTTTTATGGTGTTATCATGTAAATTGTTTACTAATTATTTTTCTCATATACCTTCGGAAATATTATTTCGACATTGAAGTAACTCGTCTGAAAATTAATTTTGTCATTAATTTATTTAACCTTTTAATTCTTCGACTTTTAACAGAGAAAACTCTAAATGAGTTAAAACCTCTAAAGAATTCTACTTCATTTTGAAACACCATTTTTTTTACGTTTTTGCACAATTTGATAGTATTCAAATACAGAAGAAATATAACGATTTTAAATATTGAATTTTGAAAATAATATATTGCTAAAATTCGGTAGTTTTTGAGTGCTGTATAGTTTACTTTAACAGGATATCCAGGTTTTATTATTTAGCAAAACACATATCGTGCTCGGATCGTCCATTTAAAATGCCATTAAGTCAATATTATTTCATCGACAAAATTGTGGCCATAAATATTCGCACAATCGAAGTGCAAATTCATTGTCATGAAAACATCCTCTCTTCTCGTTCATTATTTTGCAGGACACCAGAATGATTCCATTTTTTGGGTATGTGTATCCCTGCTAGTTGACATTCATTAAATTTTATTTAGTTTAAATCTCATCGAAATTTTGCTGTGATCTAACTGAAATTCGAAATAAATTATACAACTTAACCTACAATTTTCTACAGATAATTATTGTTATA
Organism: Megachile ligniseca; assembly: GCA_945859555.1. Classification (NCBI taxonomy): domain Eukaryota; kingdom Metazoa; phylum Arthropoda; class Insecta; order Hymenoptera; family Megachilidae; genus Megachile; species Megachile ligniseca. The sequence goes on from OX243778.1 coordinate 3,622,409, forward strand.
ACATTAAGGCATTTAAAGAAAGTTACAATGTTAAGCACATTTTGCCTTCAGTGATCCTTGATTATGCCAAAATTCCCACAATTCAAATGCAGGAAAATAATCAATTACAAAATCCAATTTTTCCAAAATGCCCAAAATTCAATTGCGGTGAAAATAAGAATCTGGTTTGTCATATGTGAACTGTAGTGTGCGTCATGAGTGTGTACCATATTGTAGGGCAAGGGGTTAACACTCTTATAGTGTTCTGCACTGAATCCTGAACTTTTCAGACAGTCCGTGTGAATTTCGCGATATTAACGCGCTCTAGGAATAGAATACGTAAAGAGTCGATAGAAAAGTGGGACACCATGTATGTTCCATAATGGGATCATTTACCTTACATATTCAAGGTGGAATGTTTCACGGAATCTCCTGGTAGAAACATAAAGTCTTGTTAACTGAGGTAAAATCATAGATAGTGTGCAGAAATAGGGAGACTTCTGTTATACGAGCCATCCGGTTATATGAACCACTTTGTCTCCTGATGGGGTCATATAAACGAAGTTGTACGGTATACAGGAAACGCAACACGTTCTAACCACCAGCAGGAAACGTCGCTGAAACAACTGCATACGACCGCAGCATCACAGCACGAATCTCTCGAATAACCCGATTATTCGCGTCTATTGTTATTTCTCCATAAGAATGCAACCGGATACACCAAGCGCGCACGTTTCAAACGCTTTTATTTGGAGTATCGAAAGAAACCGGAGCAACGATCCTTTTCAGAAGATTCTGCGGTTCGACGTTTGCATGCACGGAGACCAGAAGACGGCGAACAACGCTGCGGGACATCTGCGGTCGTTTGGAGATCGAAACACGAGATATTATACGTATATACTTGACGGCTAAAAGCGAGCTTACAAAATATCTAGACAGAGAAATTCGTTCGTACGGCAAAATAGAGGCGCGTGCACGAGATACCTGCCGGATTGAATTGCAAGGGAATCGGTGAAGGATGCAAACGCCTCCTTCCGCCGAACTTTAATATCGCTAAACCTGGAAAAATCTGTTTGCTCGAAATTCTCTTCGTATTTTCGACGGTTGCTACATGTTATACGTGTTCTTCGCTGTGTTGTGATTAGAGGTGACTATAGATATATCGAAATGTATATTTACATCGATAATGTTAAGATATTGTTATGGCCAACAGAGGTTGAATGTGATTGAAGTACAGGTGTGACTGATTTCATTATCAGAGTAAAATCTTGTTATCGATAGATATCGATACCAGAATGTTATCGTTTATTCTATATGTAGATATTAGTAGGATATGTAGATGTTAGTAGGATATCATAATAAGGGCAGAAGCAAGGATGATTAAAGTAGTAACAGATCTTTATACCTCTTAAAATTTTTATTTTTGTCCCACTGTGCTTTAACTGTGCAACATGGTTTTCATTCCCCTCTTTATTCTGCAACATGCATTATATTCCCTTCTTAACTGCACAATATGAATTACATTCCCTTAACTGTGCTACATGGACTACATTCCCTTCATAATTACGCATTATGCATTTTATTCTCTTCTTAACTGCGCAATACGGATTACATTCCCTTCCTAACTGCGCGATGTGTATTACATTCCCTTCTTAATTTCGCAACATTAACTGTGTTTTCTTCTTATTTTCGTAACATGAACTACATTTCCTTCTTAATTGTGCAACGCGATTTATATTGCTTTCTTAATTTCGCAACATGAACTGCATTCCCTTCTTGACTGTGCAATGCGGATTAAACTCCCTTCTTAATTGTACAGCATGGACTATGTACCTTTCTTAACTGAGCAATGTGGATTACATTCCCTTCTTAATTTCGCAACATAGACTATGTTTCCTTTTTTATTTCGTAACATGAAATACATTTCCTTCTTAATTGCACAACATGGATTATATTTATTTCTTAATTGTGCAATACGGATTACACCTCTTCTTAATAGTGCAACATGGACTATATACCTTCCTTAACTGAGCAGTATGGATTGCATTCCCTTCGTAACTGTCCAACATATACCAGATTCCCTTCTTAATTGCACAATACGAATTACACTCCCTTCTTAACTATGCAACATGAATTACATTCCTCTCTCTTAACTTTTCAACCGATTAAACTCTCTAGTTCGCATTTCCACCAGAGTTGAATCTTGCCAATCAAACACACATTCCCGTTGACATTCGAGTGCAAGTAGAACAAATACGTCGTAACGTCTCGAAATTTGAAAAATCCCAGTAGATTGTTAAGGGTTGTTGTCAAGAGGGCGGTAAACGCATTCCTTTCTTGTTCTGCTTGGAAACTTCTTTTTATTCTGATTGTTTCTTTTTCGCGTTCCTGGCATCCCCGATCCTTCCAAAGCTGCGCTCACCCCCTCCCTTTTTGGCGTCCAGTAATTTACCCGTAGCACGAAATAAACCGGCGTTACCTTGACTACTCCCTTGTCGGGTATTTCTGTGAGTTTCCACGGTTGTGTTTTTATCGCATTGTATCGCGTCGTACCATCGCGACGACGACGACAACCAAGAGGATGGTTCGTTTTGTTTGTTTTGGTTTCCTTCCATCGCGATGCACCACCTTTTTGGTACTCAACCAGGGCGAAGGTGTGCGTTTTATTGTACTGCCGATTCTCCACGGGTTTTTACGTTCCTATCCGCCGGGAGTTTCAGATAAATTGTACGTCAACGTTGAAACTCGGGATTTTCTTTTACCGGAGAAGTCGAGCGAGACTTTGTCGCTGATAATGGACAGACTTCTTCGGAACAATTATAACGAGCAAGCGAAGTGTATATACATTATTGTTCAAAAGTTATGCTCGCACTGATGGTTCATATCAATGTCCGTATACATAACCGTCCGTTCATGGCTATTTATCTAGAGAGGTGGATTACTGAGACTGAACAATGTTTTGCCTCCAATTATTTCCTTACTGCAGTTTCTATTAAAAAATTTCTATAAACGTTACTGTAGAAATTTGATTAATTACCGACGATACTTATTGAAATAAAATATTTCAAAAATGATTGTTTAAACAAAATGATTATTAATACAAAATAATTTAATTGTTAGATATTATTGGAACGAAATATTTAAAAAATGATTGTTTCAATAAAATAGGGACAGAAATGATTGTTAATGAAAAATAATTGATATGATTAGAATAATTTATAGGTTAGACCGTGATATCAAATTTGGAATTTGGAGGAAGTAACAAAGAGAACACTGTAAATTATTCTTAGTATAAATATTGATTGTATTATATGAAATATTTGCAGTGAACTACGAGCGACGTATTGTTATTCCGTTAGAGCCGACGATAAGAAAGTTGTTGCAACGAAACGGTAATAGGAAGACATGTTCTGTAAACTGTCAACCGTGTTCTGGGAAATGGTGAACTATGTTGATTAATGGCATCAAAGCCTGCCACCAGCTAATAGCATTAAATTGCGGCACTCGTTTGAAATATTCAAGAGAAATTTAATGGAGAAATTGCAATATGCATATCCTTATAGGCGAGATCCGCAGTATGCAATAGTCGGCTGAAACCGTAAATTAATATCATTCAAGATTGATGCTTTATCTGAAAGCTTTCGTTTCTTTGACTCGTATTTTCCTCAATGAAGATTTCTCTTTATAGTCACTCGCGTTGTATTCGGACCGGGGATTAAGTCTGGCGTTAAATTATTCACGGTAAAAGGTATGTTCATGTGCCCACTTATCGAGATGGCGAATTCATATCGCTGCACGGTCATATAGGGGAGAGCAAGGACAACACGGCGCGATGAAAGTAACACGCCTTTTCTCCACTTCCATAAACGTTTATAGACCATTTTTGTTTCATAATTGCGTGTGCATAATGTCTGTTTTGTTCCGTTGATTAACGCTGACCCACAACGGGAATCGCGTGCGGTGGTTAAACTGAATTGCTAATTCGGATCACTTGAGTAAATTTCTGCCATTTCGACTTACCTGTTAATATTCATAGTTAAACTACTCTAACCAACTGTTAGAGCGTTCTTAGATATCAAGTTCCTATTGTTAATTTTATGTATTGTAGGTTATGACACTTCTGTTTTGAACGTGGTTAAGGACGAAAGTAACGTGTTATTATGGGGATGAAAAGAAACTGTAAAAAGTACCAAGGGTGATTTATTATACGGTCATAACTGTAATTGGGAACAGGTAAATAAATCACGTACATCATATCAAAGAAATGCTCGAAACTAGTTATATGTTCTATTTTTCGTCATTTAAATGGGTATTGATTTTAGTGTCACTTGAAGTATAATATGTTTATTTAACTGTTTCTTTTTACTGTTCTTTATAATAAAAATCGTATACTGTGTTAGGAAAAGTATTTTTACTTAATTCTTTACAAAATGATTAATGTTACTTTCGTCTTCATGGATCAGTAACTGCGGTAAAATATCATAGTTCTTTTGTCTACTCTGTCTCTTACATAGATTTCTTATAAAAGAAAAATAAACAATTCTTCATACACTTAACATTTATATGTATAGGTGAGGACACATATTCTATTTATTGAAAAAATATATACAAATAATAATTTGAATAATATAAACAATATATACATACAATTTATATAATATATACAAATAATTTATTATGGAATTATGATGCTAAACTTTAGCATTCAGTTGATGAATCGTTGTAAAATTCAGTATATCGATCACACTGAACATAGCAATAGTTGAAAAATTGAATATATCAATCACTGTAAAATTGAATATAGCAATTGCTGAAAGAAATGAACATATCAGTCACTGAAAAATTTATCATAGTAATCGTTGAAAATATTGATCATTGTAAGTTTGAACATAGCAATTATTAAAAAACTGAATATATCGATCATTAAAAAATTGAACATATCGAGAATTAAAAATTGAACATAGCAATCATTAGAAAATGGAATATACCAATTACGGTTAATATGTACATCTTGACTCTTTTGATCCAATGTATACAGTAATTATTCCATATAACCAAAAATGTCGTGTACGATATAAGCAAAAGTTCAGATCTGAAAGACTTGCTTATATCCAATTAATACTATGTCGACTGTCCAATATTCCTATCGAATAATCTAAATCCGTCGACAAAATAATGGTTTCCAGCTTCTCTGACAGCGAACTGGTCGTAAAAATCAAAGTTCCCGCCGGAACGTAGAGAAAGTTCGGCCATTTCGTTTCCACGCTTCCCTTTTGATCCTGTTTCGTTAAGAGCAGCACGAGAAAAAAAAAAACATCGAAGCGTTTAATCTTGGAGCGACACACGGTTTGCGTTTGACATAGCCGGCACGATAAAGCATCGCAATGGATACACGGTTCATTCGAGAGCACGGAATTGTCAGGATAAAAGCACCACCACCCACCACGTGGTCTCATGAAAGCACGAATTTCCACCGCAGACAGTTTTCGATTTTATTTGGATCTCGTAGTTTCACGTTTGTTGCACTTTTTTTTTTACTGGTTTAGTATAGACCTGTGGATGGTATCGGCTATGTGAGAATTGTAAAAATTGTTTGATAAATAGCGGTACTCGATTTGGTCGATTCGAAGGTAAGGGTGCGTTTTTATCGGGAGGACGTTTTATTCGGTTCAGTGAGTTTTAATGTGAGCTTTTATTTGGGCATTTGAAAATTTGGGAATTTAGGGATTTGGGACTGTTAGAACTTTGGGAATTTAGGGATTCGGAAAATTTAAAATTTGGGAATTTAGGGATTAGGGAAATTTAGAAGTTTAGAAATTTGAGGATTTTAAGAATTTATGAATTGAGGGATTTGAGTTTTGGAATTTTGGGATTTAGAGATTTGGAATCGTTAAAAATTTGGGAATTTAGATATTTAGAAATCGAGAAATTTGGGAATTTTGGGATTTGGGAGTTTAGAAATATGGGAATTTGGAAATTTGAATTAAATTTTAAGAATTTAGAATGGGAAGAATTGAAGATTTATGAATATAGGAATTTAGATATTGATAAATCTGGGTATTTGGAAATTTAGGAATTTATGATTTTAGGAATTTGGTATTTAGTGATTTGAAGATTTGGAAATTAATGACTTTGAGTTTGAAGATTTGGGAATTTAAGAATTTGAGATTTGAAATTTTGTAAATTTAAGAACATGAAATTTGTGAATTGTTGAATTTGAAATTTGATAACTTTGGAGTTTAAGTATTTGAGACTTGGACATTTGGGAATTTACGAACTTGATATTCAGAAATTTTTTAATTTAAGGATTTGAGATTTGATTATTTGTAAATTTAAGAATTAAAAAATTTGACATTTGAAAATTTCTTGATTTACAAATTTCAAATTTGCAAATTTACATATTTATGAATTCAGGTATTTAGAAATCATCGAATTTTAAACCTTGAAAATCAACTTTCTCAAACGTAGAAAATTAAATTCTGAAAATTCATGAGTTCATAAATTTGCAAAGTCGCCTAAAAATTCCAGTTGAAAAATATCTACAACTATGTAACAAATGAAAGAACATTATCAATATTAAAGTAGTCAATTATAATCTACCCTGTACACGTGCAAGTAAACATTGCAATTTTGACTCGTGTCAAAAAAATTACCACGTTCATTTCGATTCAAAGTACCATCAACCCGGTGTTGTTTTTCCCAGCGCTCTTTTTCCACCCAGAATCGGCGGCAGCTCGAAATCGTGGTTGTTAGCATCGAAGAGACCGAATTAATTAACGTCGCGTCGTTAAATCGAACAAACGAAGTACCAGTGTCGAACTTCCGGCCTTTGATCAGACTCGCTCGCAGGCCACATACACGCACACCCCTGAATATATCATTCTGTATGTACATTTGTCCGCTTGTAACCGATGCGAGAAGCTCGTGATTCAGCCCAGGCAATAAGCTGGTCACGAGTACCAGGGATTTGTCTGAATTAGCACCGGTTTAACTCCCTTAATCGTATTTACTCTCTCGACGATCGCGAAGTCTTATCGCGATGATAATCGATTCCAGGGTTAAACTAACGAACGGATCAAACCGATCGCCTATCTGTGTTATCGATCACTGCAGCCGTTTCAATTTCAACCCTGCCCAAATAAAAATACGCAGGGTTATTCCCAAATATCCTTACAGATTATCTCCGTTACAGCTTAATTTGTATCTGACTATTTTTTATTTACCTGCCGGTTTTATCCCCACGGAAATCAATTGAACCGTTTGCACGTATTTGCGAAACAGGGATTTTGAAATTCGGTTGAATTCGATCTATAGTGCTGAGGGTCGAGGTATTATACTTGTATTGATAGTTTCGGCTTGTTATTGTTAAATAATGATACAATCTCAAAGTTATTTAATATTTAACATGTTTGTGAGTTCATTTCTTCGTTTCTTTTCATTTTCAGTCATATCATGTATTTCTTCAGCATCATATGTTTTATCTTTGGATAGAAATTTACTAGGGTGTTATTTTATAATTTGCGACTAGAAGAAATTCGGTACGCGATATTAGTATACCATAACATACACATGTCAACCAAGGTTTTTTGTACTTGAACAGCATTGTCACACACTATAGTGCTGTTTACGTATAATTCGCGTCAAACTTTAATGTATGTGTACGCATGGGTTAAAAAATACCTGTACCAAATTATATTAAAACAAAGTGCAAATGCGAATGGATCAAATCATATGGTAGAAGAACGTATGCGATAATGAGATAGATTCTCATACGTTAAACATTATACGGTTCTAATTAACAGCAACGGAATTCCAAGGTAAACTGACAAATCCTTTCCATCAGCGAAATGAAAATGGTCAACAAAAGCGGCAATCATAGTTTCGGCACACGTAGCAGACGTTGTTCTTCGAGGCTGGCTGTTTTCTGCAACAGCCAACAACGGAATGGAATTAGCAAAAGTAGAGCTGGAAGGCTGCTGGTCCCTTTCCACTTTGAATTACGTGTATTCGGAGGCCTGTATTTGTGTATTGTGTAAACGCGAAACTCTACGACACGCCCTGGCGTCGTCGTCGTCATCGTCGTCGCGGCGCAAAGGAAGGCAGCTGCGACTACTTGCAAGCCTGATGAAAACACGGTTGCGTCCCCCAAAACTTTGCCTGTTTCGCAGAAACGTGTAAATGTTACGAGGCGAGATTCTGCCGCTAATGAATTAGAAATGAAGTGCATATCATTCTGGCGACCGACTAAAAACGACAATAGCAAACAATCTCTTCGTCTGCTTCCGTGGTTAACGAGGAACCGCATCATCCGCAGTCGGATGAGATTCTTCAATGATATCAGAGAAACGAGTTTCTCTGCAGAAAAATTAGACCTTCTAAATTAGTCAATTCACTGGTTGATTGCATAGAAATGTGAATTATCTGACAGGGATTTTGTATACGTATTCTTTCGTTTAGGGTACCTATTTCTTTTACATTTTTAATTGATGTATCATTGTACACACTGACTTAAATTCTTTGTAGATAGTTAGTTTGAGACGACATATTTGGAGGAATATAGGTATCTGTGAATATAGGTGTATAGATATAGGAATTTGGGTGTATAGATCTATATTAGATTTATGAGGTGCATACGCGAAGACAGCAGTAAACTGGAGTTTATGGACATATGATTCTATACATATAGCGATTTATGGTTACAGAGATCTAGGAATATAGTGATCCTTGTGAATATAGAGATCTTTGGATATCGAAATCTGTGAATGTGATATCTATAGATATATGGATTTACGGTTATAAGGATCTGCGGATATAGAGATTTAGAGATATATGAATCTATAGACATAGGGGCTTAGGAACATAGGGATCTATGGATATAAGGATCTATGAAATATGGAGACATAGGAATATAGGAATCTATGAATGTAGGATTCTATGGGTATAGGAATCTGTTAATATACAAATCTAGGAATATAGGGGGCTGTGGATGTAAGAACTTATAGATATGTAGATCTATTGTAGATATAAGGATTTGGGAATATAGGGATCTACAAATCTAGGGACTTATGAATATAGGGATCTACGAATTTTGGGACTTATGAATATAGATATTTAGAAATATAATCCAGAAATTTAGGGATACTACTAGATACGACACACACACATATTTTCCTTTTATAAAATACTTTCGTAACCAAAATTTTCTTCCATTACTATTTTTCTGACTGACATTAAAAGTACTTCAATGTTATTTATCTAGGGAATAATATTTACGTATAAGTATTATTGACGCTATTTTACTCCTTAAAATTGTTTTTTCAAAAAATGTACCTAAACAATGAATACTACCCTAGTAAATAAATAAAGAAATAAAAATTGTTGAAATTGTACTTCAATGTCGTATTTTTTTAACAATGTACATAAATAGCGTTCTTTCTTTAAACAACGAAAGTAAATAGATGTTGTGACAGTTCGAACTGCCTCTCATGTTGCTTTAATAAATGAAGCTGAAACAACAGATGCAAGGGTTGTTAAGGCTCTGCGTTGCTCTCCTACGAAATGAAGGTAAAGAATGGATTCTACGGTCATTAAGGTTATCTTGCGACGTTGAATCTACAGGAAATGAAGGTAAAATAACGCGCAGTGTAATTCTTGAATTCTTCGTCAAGATATGCAAGATGTCCTCCGTGATATTCGTCTTAATTCTCATCGGTAGACCACGAATATTTATATGTATATTCAGGAATACATTACAGTTTCCAAAGTAAATGCATGCATTTGAATGCTCAAGTGGGCGATCTTCGATAAATATTTACAACGGTGTAATATTATTGTGATATATTACTTCGAATCATATTCCATGATTTAATTCGGGAAATATCGAAAATTACTTCGTTTCTAAACTTTTGTTTATAGTTATTTACATATGTCATTTTATTGATGATTTTAATACAGAGTCCATAATTGTGATGGGCCTCGTAGTTGGTACATTTATTCTACTATTGGAGACATTTTTTAAAACTAGTATAAGAGCTAGTACATTTAAATTACTATTTGATATGCACAAAGTACTATTTGAACTACTATTTGAACAACTTTATTTAAACTACTAATTGATCTAATACATTTAGACTATTATTTGAACAACTATATTCAAACTACTACTTGAACTACAATATTTAAACTACATTTGTACTACTATATTCGAATTAGTATTTCAACAACTTCACTTAAATTATTATCTGTATTACGATGTTTGAACTGCTACCTGGACTACTATATTTGAACATCTGTTTGGGCAACTTTAAACTACTATTTGAATTACTACATGTGAAGTATTAATCACAGTTCAAATATGAATTTTACTTGAATTTTTAATACGTTTCAATTTGAAATTTGAGTCCACTTGCAAAGTCAAGCACATCATAACATTCAATCTTTCATTTGCTTCAATATTGTAGATATGAATAGTACTGACACATTAGGCAAATAAATTGCACAACAAAGATTAAACATAAACGCATCAGTTAGACTTGTTAAAGTATGAAAAGGGTTTAAGCACAAGTTTTTTATCCATCGAACAGATTTACGATCGCAGGGTATGACCGCGAGGGTCATAACGGTTTGTGGCCTCTTCAAAGAAATTGGTAGCTTGAAACAACGTTGTAACAAAGGTATAACACCCGTTACTGAATCGTTATAGCCGAAGCAGTTACCGCAATCGTTATCCTGAATCGATGACAAATCTTTTTTACCCCGTATTTTCTGTGTCGCGGAGAAACCCCATGCTTCGTAAACGATACCGGATTGGGGTTGGCGGCAGAAGGTGGATGCAAGACACGAGTCGAAAATTGTACTCTGCATAACTCGTCGTATTTACCGTGGAGATGCAGATATTCGCGAGCAAACATACATCAGTCGTGTGTACACGGAAATACAGAAACCTCTGTATACGCGTGTGTGTACGTGCAAATATGGAGAGGAACCAACCATGCTTCGCGAAAATTGCTATCCGCCGTGTATTCTTGGCGAATCGATCATCTTTCGGCTTTCTGTTGCCTGCACTCGCGATGTGCGTTAAATTCCATTCAATCTGCCATTGTTGTGATTGTCTTTGAACCTGTTCGAGATGCACGGCTTGTTTCTTCGGAAAGAAACAAAATGGAAGAAGGATGGAAATAAATAGTGGGTTTCATGTAGAGTGCAGTGTTTTGTATGTGTAAGGTGTATTTAGGGATTTCAAGTTTGGAATTTGGTGGTTTGAGAACTTGAGAATTTGGGTTTTGGGAAATTGGAAATTTATGCTTGTTAAATAGTGTTTGGGAATTTGTGGTGACTTGATAACTTGGAAATTTGAAAATTTGGAATTATCGAATTTGCAAGATTGGAATTGGAAAATTTGAGAATTTGGCACTTGAGTAATCTTGAAATTTGGAAGTTAGAAAATTTAGAAATATAACTAGAAATCTAACAACCTATAAATTTATTAATCTAGAAATTAAAAAATCTAAAAATCTAAAAATCTAAAAATTCATAAACCTAAAAATGTAAAAATTTAGAAATCTAACAACCTAGAAACCTAGAAATTTAACAATCTTGAAATCTAAAAACCTAAATTTTGAAATTTTGAAATCTAGAAATCTAGAAACCTAGAAATCTTCAAGTCCAAAAATCTCGAAATCTAAAAATTAAAAAATCCAAAAATTTGTAAATCTTGATACTAAAAAAAATCCAGCAATCTAGAAATTAAAAGATCTAAAAATCTAAAAATCTGAAAATCTGAAAAAACCTTAAATTAAAAATTTTGAAATGTGTTGATATACCTTTCTACTTCTACAAAAACAAAATTACATCTCTCAACGCAGTGCTCAATCGACGAAATAAAATTACTTTGACGAACCATTTACCATCCAAAATTGCATATTTACGAGGACGCGTATTTACCTTTGAACGTCTCTGGCCAGGTTGTTTAACAGAGACCAACAATTATTTGATGCTTGTAGTTTCGTGTTCGCTTTAAAGAGCCGTCGGTGTCTATTTATTTGACAATATAACGATGTATGGATGCGGTGCGGCGCTCGAGGACGTGCAATTTAGAGGGGACACATAAGGTGCTTGGGAAACAAGTTGCGAACTGCATCGCATCGACGGTATTTACCATCGAGATGCAGATACCCGTATGCAAACACGCAGAACCTGTAAACAAGGACCCAGACACACACATACCCACAGACACACCCACACACACGTGATGCCAGTCGTGGAATTACAGGGTTTGGTGACTAGCCCCTACGGTGTACTTTTCCTAACTTCGTTATCTCGTGTTTCCAGTTACATCGGTGCAACTTCTTGTTGATTACGTGATCCACAGACTTCTGATGCGCCTTGCTTGTCTTTCCATTCTCTATCATTCGATTTACTCGTCAAGTTTCTCTATGAGTACGTCATTCCTCTTTGACTTTTCACTTGATACTCAATCTACGGTCATTATCGATTATGTCCACATATGTATACGACACGTGACAGCGTCGATATTTAGCGACGATGAAACAACTTCGTATCGTTTGAAGTCCTAATATTTATAAGTGAAGCTTGAATAATTGTATGATACCGATATGTTTCTACTTATTTTTAACGATGTTCCAAACGACTGTCTATATACCCGATATTCTGAAGCGAACGTGTCTATCCGATATTCTGATGTGGACAACCTCGTGTCTATTTCGTGTCTTCTATTGGGTACATAAATTCGGGCGGAAATAAAAATCTGACTGACGTATGCAGTCTGGTTATTCTCCAAAAAGTAGCAAGTAATAAAAGCAAGAAGGACTTCGACCTGAATAGAAAACTGCAAATAAAGGACTCTAGTACTAACTCCTTGCACTATTTACGAGTCTGACTCGTGACGCAATTGTACTTCAGCAGTGATCAAGTTTACTTGAATTTTTAATACAATTTGCAGGTCAAATCCAATTATAATTTGCATAGTCAACGACTGTATAATACCAAATTGACATAACATTTCAACTTTGTCTGTCTTAATATTGCAGCTGTGACAGTCCTGGCTGACGCACCTGACAAATAAATCATAGGGGTTAATGGTTCTGGCAAACAGATGTGAATAATAATAAACTAAAAATACTCGATTGGATGTAACGACTCCTTGTGTGTTATAGGGACTAACTTAATGATTTGAACCTGTACAAAGTGTTCGGAGAAACTAAACACAGTATATTATTATATGGACAGAAAGTTTGATCTAATCCTCTCGCTATAGTATTGTTTTCGATATAGTGACTATTCGCTATATAGTGACCTAACAATTATGATATCGTGTTCAATCGTTTTTGATAACATGAACTAATCAGTTTTAGATTCAACTAATCACTTTTGGAATGAACACTGTGCTGCCGGGAATAATTTCTTGCATTTAATCCTTTAGAACTTTGCTCTATAATGCAGTGTATTTATCGTAGTAATTTTCATAACTATAAAATAATAATTTTCATAGTGATTTATTGATTCATGACATTGATTGCCTCACTACAGCACTCGTGCGGATATAATCCGAGGTGATACAACAAAACAATTAATCGAAGTATTTCAATTTTCGCATCCATAAAAAATAGAAAAAACAAAGCGATTCGTTCCTTGCACGTATTGAAATTCCTCCGCGAATCACGTAACTTTCTCACGTTCCTCTGTGCACGTAAATCAACCGATCGAGCAGAGCAGAAAAAAGGAAAGAGAAAAAAAAAGAAAAATCCTGAACGTTTCTCGTCGGGCAAGCTCGCGGTGGCAGAAGCCGCTATTTCAATCCGCGACCGCGAAACAGAGTCGCTTTATTTCCCGTGCAATATTCGAACCGGTGGGATTTCCACGGTGGCGTGGTAATATCTGTTCTCGCCTGGCGTGTAATCCTTTCTGGCCGTTGGAACTTTGAAAAGCCCAGTATTAGACAGCAGTCTGCCAGTGTTCGGTTTAATATTTGCGGCTCGTTTTTCTTCGTCAGCTTGGCCCGTGGAAAACAGGCGTAGGCGTCGACGTCGACGCCGGCGTCAGCTTCGGTATCCCGGCTGCTCGATGTAATCGTCGACACGTTTAATTTACGACGTCAGTTTTCGAACTTCTTAACTCTTGCGCCGGAAGATATTTTCGCTAGCTTTTCTTCTTTTTACGATCGCTTGATTGAATAGAGTTTGATCCTTCTTCAACTAATTTTTATGCCTTCACCTTTAGAATGTTGGGATGTCTCTTGCGCTCGAAGGGCGACTTGCTCACCATTCGATTTAATAAGTTGAAATAAGTATTTTTTATATCTATAGCAGGGGTCGGCAACCTGCGGCTAAGTACAATACTCGTGGCTCTTAAGTAGTTTAATAGTACATATAAAAAAATTTATTGTAATATTGCAATTGCCAACAAATATAATATTCCTGCGCACACATCAAAATGCGCGACAGACGCATGCATGTAAACCTGGCTTTAGCTAACCTTGCTCTCCACACTCACCGACGCCACACTCAAAACCAACAACTGTTTCCGTTTTCTTTAATACGTTGACTTATATGTTCTGTTACTACGCAAAATAGAATGTTTCGATTTCACAATCAATACATGTTTCACAGCAGAAGTCTGTCTTAAAATTCTAAATTTCACAATTTCTCAATTCCTAAATTTCTAAATTTCTGTTTACAAACTACTGTATTTATTAATTCAAAACTTTGACAACTGAAAAATTTGGGAAACTTACAAATTTGCATGTTAGGAAATCTGAAAACTAGAACATTTATAGTTTTCTATTTCCCTAAGCTTCAAATTATCCAAATCACTCAATCTTTACATTTCCAAATTACTAAATTATGTTTTTAACTTAGAAAACTTGAAAATTAGACAATTTGAATACATCCAAATTTTTAAATTAGAAAACGGAGATTGAAAAATTTGAAAACTTGAGAATCAGAAAACTTGCAAATCTAAAAATGCAGAGATCCAAAGGTTGCAAGATGTAGGATTTCAAGTTAAAAAAATGTGGATATTTACTATAGTATGTAGATAATTGTACAGTTAATTAAATGATCAATAATTGTGCTATTAATTAAATTGTCAATAATTGTCGTAATAATAGAATTATCGATGATTGTACTATTAATTGAATTATCACTAAATGTACTATTAATTACGAACACTTTTACTGTCAATGAAATTATTATTAATAATTCTACTATTATGTGAGTGAATAATAATTTTACTACTAATCAGTTATTATTAACAGTTTTACTATTGTATAAATTATTAATAATTTTACTCTTAATTGGCCTACTAATAATTTCACTATTATCTGAGTTATTAATAATTGTATCATTAATTAAATTATTTGGATTCTTGGATGCACTAATTGCTGTCATCAGTCAACGTCATCATCAGTTTGTCATTAGTAGAAGAGTTCATACTGTAAATCTCTATGCGTCTCGTTGTTCATCGTGAATTGCAAGAGTTCTAAGAAAACTGATCGCTTCAGCTCGTTGCGGTAACGAATTGCTTCTTCCTGTTGGACGGCGATGATTTAAAAATTAATTGCACCGCCTTCAAGAGTCCGGTTACCTCCAACCAGCGTTATATTCATATACTTCATTGCGATTATTAACGCGACAGGACGTTGCGAAACGTTGCTGTCAGAATTGCTATTCGCCGGTGAAATATTAGGTCAATTTCAGAATCTCCGCTCTTTTTATTGAATAAAGAATGAAAACGAATGAAATTATGCACCATCTGTTTTAGAAAATTGTTTTTTTCTTTATGAATAGAGTGCTTGTGTGAAAGCCAATGTTAGTAAGGATGGAAATATTTTTATTTTAGACTTTTCTTTAAAATTGAAAATTTAATCATATACGTTCAATTAAAAAATTTTCTTTAAAATTGTAAATGTAATCAATTAACGTTAAGCTTAAGTTTACCTTAAAATCAAAAATTTAATCAATTAATATTAAACTTAAAAATTTTCCTATAAATCGGGAATTTAACCAATTAATATCAAATTTCAAATTTTTCCTTAAAATTTAAAGTTCAATGAATATTATGATTAAACTAGTATATAGAAATTTAAAAGTTTCCCTCAAAACAAAAGAAATTAATGAATTAATATTAAGCTTAAGAGTTGTAAAAATTAAAAATTAAAATGTGTTTCTTACAATCAAAAATTTAATCATCTACACATACAATATTTTGAAGTCCACAATCTCCACTTCAGCTCAACAATAATTAAATTTTCTTTGCATTCAAAATAAAAGAAATCGATAGAAGCAGTACATAAATACTTATTATTATGAACATACATAAAGATATGATATATTCTTCGTCGCAATGATGGATGATGGTACCAATAGAATCTTAATTCCGCTATCATAAATTTTGTGAAAAGCAAGCGCCGTTAACTTATCATTTTCGCGTCAGCAGCCAGAGTTGTTCGTTTCTTCGTCTAGTTTCAAGGGCTAATAACGTTCTAACAGGCTTCGGTTACGACATCGTAATGGAAGAACCCTTATCATCGTACTCCACGTTCCTAATCCCGTGACGCAATCTCTATCCTCGTAACTTCTAATCTTGTCCCTTATTGTCATTCGCTGCTGCTCTAATCCCGTCGCTGATGCGTTTCAATAAGCTTTCATTTTCATTTTCGTTCGTTTTCACCGAGAAAATTTGACTTTCCATTTATTGGAAATGTGTTATAATGAAATGGAACTTGAATTTAATTTTCAAGATATTTTATTGTTAAACCATTGACAGTTTATCCCGTGAAAGTCACAGGTAGGCTAAGGTGTTCCAACTGTTTAGTCTACCAAAGATATCTAAGTCTATGGTTAGATTCTTTGCTTCCTCTGTTTTCTAAGATTATTCTAACTGAAGAATGGAGTAGATATTTCTTTATCTAAGATCTTTATCTAGATTACCTCACAACTAGATATTTTATGGACCGGACTTCGTAATTTAACCACACTGTGAAAGGGTTAATAAATTGACTCGGAAGGAAGACTATTACCATACGAAATGCACACACGAAGTGAAATAGCGACCAAACGCTCGCTATAAAAATCAGGCGTTCAATATGCAGTGTATCGATGTCCACCCACGAGTTGGCACGTAAAGAGACTGTCCCAGGTGTTTAGAAGAGCCACGGCCCCGATTGGTCAGAATAGAAAAATGGACGCCTAAACGTCCATTTAAAATTGACAATTAACATTTTTATTACATTTCATATGCCCAATTTTGCATCCATAGGTAATATAGGTATGTATTAGTTTGAAATAAAGCAACACCATTATACCTAAAAAAGAAATAAATTTTCAATCGACACATGTTCGTGTAGAATATTCCATATTTCGTTATATCTTGAAATGAAGTAAATTTTTAATCCAGATATGTTCGTACAGAATCATACTTAAAAGAATATTTGATTTTCCATTATATCTAGAAATTAAATAAATTTTTAATTGACACATCTCCGTGTGAAATGATGGTCAAAAGAATATTCCATTTTTCGTTGCATCTCGAAATAAAATAAATTTTTAATCAACGCATGGTTATGTAGAACGATACTCGAAGGAAAATTTGATTTTCTATAATGTCTAGAAATGAAATAAGTTTTTAATCAACACAAGGATACTCGAACTAAAATTCTATTTTCTATAACATCTAAAAATGGCTTTCACAGAAAAATTCAAAATTTTGTTCGATTTTAATGTAAAAAACTAAAATTTTAGCTGAACACTCTTCAGATATAACAGTTTGAGGGAAAAAATACCGGGTTTCAAAAAAAGTATTTATTCAGATTTTCAGGATACACTGAAATTAAAGTTAAATTTGCTGGGGTCGTTTCATACCCCAGTATGACCGTTAGGGGTTAAATATCCACTTATGTATGTGACTCGTATTTGTTCGTTTTATAATAAACATTTTGTACGATGTTTTTAATATTACTTTTATTCCACACCATTTGCTAATTCTGTTTAACGCGGAATTCCTTTGTTTATATGATTGTATTTACGTTATACGTAATTATTCCATTTTGTGCAACGGGGTGTGTTGGTTAAAAGATTTTCAAATTTAAAATGTTACGAAGAATAATATTGCAAAGTAATAAACGTGTGCAGAGTGCAGTTGTTTTATTCCATACATGTGTTGTTTTTAATAACTGTTTGAGACTTCGTTGATGGAAATAAGATAATTGAAAATTCAGTGATATAAATGGTTGTTAAGATGAACACGTATGATAACTGGAAATATTTCATAGGTAATCAAATTTACCATTTAACATATAAAGTTTTTTGTTATAAATAAAAAGTAAACTTGTTAATGTTTCAGTTGAAAGTTGAGCTTCGTCTGAAAATGTGTTATATTTCATAGTGGTCAGAAGTTAAATAGCTAAACTTTTTATCGAGATTAAATTGTAAAATGTTAATTTTGCATAGTTTATCATTAAACATGTTTATTTTTGAACGTGCAAATTTACTTTACTTAGTTTTATCTTCTTTTTCTGATAATTATTATTTTCCTGTTAAAATACATGTGGATGCAATATAAAATATGCTGACTTTAATGTGCAGTATGTTTCATATTTGAGTGCATATATTTTATTAATATTATGTCGTTTTATAACTTACGTTTTTTGCCACTCTAAAGTACATTATTGTAATAATGATGGTGAATTAAAATGTAATTGAATATACAAAAATTTAACAATGCATTTTGAAATATAAAAATTGTGAAACATACTGATTTGATAAATACAAAAATTAAGTCCATAGAGTTTGAAGGGTATAGAAAATTGAGAATGTTGGTATTTAAAAATACAGAAATTATACTACACAATAATATTAGAGATACCATTAAATCTGACATATCAGAATAGAACAAATACTCAATTATTGAATACCTCAACTACGTTAATATTCCTTAACCCTTAATCCACAAGATCCAAAATAAAATACAAGCTTGCTAATTCTTTTCCCGTCAAAACTAAAATTTCCATTTACCAAGTCCATAAATAAATCAATAATCTTTATTTTCAATTTCGTGATATCTGACACGTTTCTATTGAACAAACATTTGAATACCTATCGAACAAATTTATTTGCGATGCGACCTCTTTAAAATAGATGACAGATAAATGAGAAATTAGAATGAATTATCGGACGCAATCACGAGCCACATGCATTATAATTTGATCGCAGTATGCGAAGTGATCGTTCGCAGAATTTCTACAAAGCGATCAAATGAAATTCGTATAAGCACAAATGACTGCGATCTATCAACGTCGGCTCGCATATTGGGATATTTTCAGCATCGCCTCTATTAAAGGGAATAATTGCCTACTAAACGGGCGTTAACGTTAAACGTTTCACGGGTTCGTTGAGCAAAATTCGGAATAGAATGGAAAAAATTGGCAGCTCAATGAATTATTCATTATCTGCTTCATCGAGGAGAAGAAATTTTATTCTCTTCGCTCGTTGAATCAGAATGTTGATGTAATTAACAGCGAGACGAGTATATTCGTCCGTATTACCTTTTTCACATTTCCGATACGAAATTGTTACATTTTTTATTCAAGAAATTTACAATTTTGCGTATTTCATCTGATTGAATTTTAGTATTTATATTAGGAGTATGAGGAGTATGTTCATCCGCATTTACTATGGTCCGTGGCCATCGGACCACTATAAATTTTCAGCATTTTACACGTTTTCCGTAAAAGGCCTGTTCAAATTGTAATACTTATTAGCTACTAACATACTACTGTACATAACATTATTAACACATGTTAATATCTTGTATTTCCTTTGCTTTTCACAGTTTGCGGCATGCTCTGTATACATCGATCATATGCTTATATCTTCATTATTTTCCCAAATATCTGTAATTGTTTTCAACTCAGATAACGTGGTTGGAGAGTTGTAAACTAGTCTTTTGAGTAGGCAGACATTTTCTATTGCATTCTTTCACCTGACGCGCTATCGATACTCGAGCCTAACGTAAAAGCACGGCCCTTAATCACTCATCACATAATTTATTATCACGATAGTAACAAATTGCTATGTATATATCGTTATCAACGTATTTAGTAATAATTCTGCATGACCTAAGACAATTTTCCATATATGACATAATGTTATAGCCATAAATGTGAAATTTTCGTACGTGGTCCTAATTCGATGGCCAGGATTTACCAAACGTAGTGAGGCTTGGACATCGTGATCCACATTTGTTCATATGTCCATTCCACATGTCTCACTTTTTGGTCTTTTTACTTGAAATTTTTAGGATAGACTTGCAAGGTACCATAAATTTACTAAAGAGGTTTTGGTGGCGATCAGACGACAGAAACCTGACGTCGATCGTCGCCGAATCGATAAAAAACCGTGTTTCAATATCGTTTTCGATAATTTCTGACATATAAAATCAACTGAAAGCACGTTAAAAGCTCCATAACTCATCGATGACGACAATACTAGGTCGTCAATGACGTCAGTCGTCGTGAAATCAAGAATAATCGTTTCTGGTATCGTTTTCGACAGTTTCAGAAACGTTTAATCGTTTGGAATGACTTTAAAATCTCTACATCTCATTTTTGTTCTACCTATATGTTTACTGTGGGCGCTCGAAATTTTAAATACACGTTCGAATTCGCGTGAGGCGCCTGGTTTGTAAATTAGTCGATGTTTCTAATGCAAATGTAACATTTTGTTACTTGTTTTATTTCAGAAAACAATTTTGTGTAATTTATGAGACTGATTGTTTAAATTGCAGTTTTTTTATTTATTCTGCTAGGAATTTCCATAGTAATTTAAGAAAGTTTAGAAATTTCTACTAAAAATGTGAGGATTTGAAAGTTTAAGAATTTGAGAATTTAAGAAGATGAAAATTTAGAAATTTCTATTAGGAATTGAAGAATTTGAAAATTGGATATTTAAAATTTAGAGATTTCCATTAAAAGTTTTGAGAGTTTAAGTATTTGAAGATGTAGAAAATTGAAAATTTGGAAATTTAAGTATTTAAAAGATTAAGAATTAAAAATTCGGAAATGTCAAACCTTGAAAGTTGGAAAATTAAAAAATTCTTGAATTTCTAAATTTGAACATTTGTAATTATTTAAATTTCTCAGTTTCTAATATGAAATACAAAATATATTATACCTTACTAATACATCCTACAGAACGTTCAGAGTTTCAAAGCAAAAATTTTCAAATTAATTTTATATCAATTCCAGCAATCTCCGCATTAACAAAAATTTCTAATTACCCGAATAAATTAGAAAACTCTATCAAACATCTCGAAAAACCCAACGTCGGCAATCAAATGATCGACACGTTACTCAAGGCGTTAAACAGGAAAAGCTATTTGGTAGGAGAGCACTATAGCAATTTACACCGACAGTCTGGTGAAAGTTCCGCCGATCGAACAGGGGTGGCAAAGCGTCTCGCATGGGGTGTTCGAAGCCAGGGCATAAATTTTAATTCGATCGTGACCTTTTCCGCGACGCTCTTATGAAAGATTCAAACGATCGTTACGCAGAGCACACAGAGAAAAAAAAAGGGAAGAAGCTGGATGCGAACACGTTCGATTAAAAACGCAACACGTCGCTCGTGAATATCGTTCGAGTTATCGACGGGATGCTGTATCGTTCTGGGTGCATGCGTGAACCTCGTTAACGATGCGTTTCGCAAGAAACAGTCGGACGCAATGCGTCATGGCTCCCCTTATTTAGCGAGCGTGCTATGTGCGAGCTTTAATTGATCGATTTCTACAGAGACACTGATGAATCTGCCGTCTGGATTTCACGGAAACGATCGTGGCGTCCTTTAACCGCGTTAATGATTCGCGTGCCGATTGCATTGGCCAAGCTTCCGGTTTCTCGTTTAACAGACACCAATTGTAATTATTTCGACACTGCAAGACGACTCGAGTAACTCGAATAATCGGAATAATTTTTAAGATTACTGTTATATTAACAATTTGTCTACTACACGCATGTAGATGCCATATGATGATCATCTATATTATTAAATTTGTTCTTCGTTAACTTATTGATTTGATACTTCGTTAAATATACTCATATTAAATATTTAGAATTATGAATTTTAAATGTCAGAAAATATTGTGAAAACCTTTGGTAAATTTGTCAAAAATAAAAATACTGTGGAATAAAATTTTCAACTTCAGTGTTACAGCGTGGTGTAACATTCTCCAATATGTTCATATAAACATAATTCTACCGTAATCATTCCACTATTCCGCAATCTTTCACTACAAGTCTTCTATGCTAAATTGAGAGCTGAAAAATGTGCCTTATCAAAAAGTCAGAAAAATTCAAAATTGATATTTTGGAAGAGCTCTTAATTTACATTTTGCGAGTTACTGTACTTCAATATTTTCTAAGAGGAAAGAAGGTTACATATCATTCGCCGAATATCAATCATGTCGTATGAAAGATTTAGGATTGCTTTCGATGAAAGTGGACGTATTACACACGTTGTCCCTGAGTCGATACAGAATTTTTCTGAGAAAGATACGAAGCTACAATGACTCGCTTCATAACACTGTCAATAACAGAAGCGATAAGCGTCGTCATCATCCAATAAAATTTCTATCGGATGCGACAGTTCCGTGGAATCTTTTCTTCGTCGCAATATCGTAAATACCGTGTCATTCATGATGTAACATGATTTACGAAACGACACGAACAAATTTCAAATTGAAGAATATGTATAATCCTTCTCTGATTTATAACATGTCGATGTCGATATTCAGAATATTGATGGGGATTTTATATAGTCGTTTTTGTTATACTTTTAGTTTTAGATTGATATGCCATAAGTGCCACTTCGTTATACTTTTCTGTCATGGAATTATTTTAAACCGTTTACATTTCGAAATTGGACAGTTGCAACGTAAATACAGCAGCGCTGTTTGCTATAATTGGTAATCATTTATTTTATGTTAGCATGAGTCAAAATGGATTTATGCAGTCATTTTTCTTGACCTTCAAGCTTTAAATTGATGTGCCATAAGTGTCATTTTTGCAAAATTTTCTGTCATGATTTTGTTCTGAACTTTTTACGTTTCGAAACTGAACAGTTGATATACAGTATATTATTACAGTAGATTTCTTGCTACAGTTGGTAACTAATCATGTTATGTTAAGTTTAGTTATGATGCATTCATACAGTCATTTTTATTAGTCTTTAAGCTTTAAATCAATATATCATAAGTGTCATTTTGCTTAACTTTTCTGTCATGAATTTGTCTTAGACTTTTAGGTTTCATCATTGGACAGTTATCATATAACATATTAACATTGCTGGCTGTAATTGACAAATTTTCTTTTTTTGTTACAATTTATTATGGTGCATTTATACAGTCACTTTTGTCAATCTTTAAGCTTTAAATTGATATATCATAAGTGTTATTTTACGAAACTTTTCTGTCATGAAATTGTTTTCGAATTAAAAAAATTAATATAGAAATTTATGTAATCATTTTCTTTAATTTTTAATTTTAAAATTAATATGCTACAAGAGCCGTTTTGTGAACCTTTTCTATTATGAAAGTGTCCAATTTTAACCTCTCGAAATCGACCATTTAACACACAACAAATTCATAGTCTTCCTCTTTCTTTTATTTTATTTATATAAAATGTTCTAATAACTCGTTTATATGATTTTCGGCAGACTTCAAGCTTCAAAGCTATATAAAATTAGTGCTGCCTCGCGACACTTTCATGTCACAAAATCGAGTTAGAAGACTGACATACATATCAGGTTCGAATATCTCTGCGCGATACAGTTTTTGTACATTGATACAAAAATGGCAGCACCATATTCAAACGAGTTAACGATTCCGCTTCTCTCTGCGTGCTGTAGCAACCAGGTGACACTGGTCCGTAGAAAATTCTCATTTGAATTGCAGAAGCTGCAGTTGCACTCGCACACGCGACTGCAGTCGACTGATTGATTCATCAAAGCCGCGCGAGTAATTACGTCACAGAAACGGGCAGGTGCGAAGTACGAAAAGATTTCTCTTCGTGTACACCTTTGCGTAGCGTGTGCCATATATAGTGTGTATTTTACTTTACCGACCTAACTCTTCGTGTCACTAATAATTTCGTAACGTATAAGATACTTATTATATCATAAATATTTTATATTCAAATTATTTATTATATTATAAATATTTTATATTCAAAATACTTATATTATAAATATTTTTGTGTCTTTGTGGATGTAGACAGTTTTATATAACTGCAGACTATTGAACAATTTATATCTTTATGTATAATATATGTAGACTGTTAGACAACTATATATATTTATTATACAATTATGCATATGCAAGCTGCTGAATAATTATACCCTAATGCATATTCAAACTGCTGAGCAATCATATATTTATCTATTATAACTAAATTTTTAACACAATTCTTATAAATGTATTTCTCTATATTTACATATGAACATATGTATACATATATGTATCATACATATAATTGCATATGAACAAGTTAAGCCTCCATGAAATAAAACTTTATAGAAATTTTAGTAAAAAATGTCTTCCATAAAAAAATGATAACATATTTGTAAAATAATTTTGTAACATTGTCGATATTCGTGTGCAATAAAACGGAACACATTGCACGTATTCTTCGCGGTGTAACAAGGAGTGCACCGTAGACAGAGATGCGAAAGTTTGTCGTACACAGTTCCTATTTACCAGGCGGTGCGTGAAGGAGGCGGCACATCTGCCCTCATACAAAACGTACGACGTATATATACGCGAGTTCCAGCTCACTGCAGCTTGGAATTATGAATTACGACACTTCTTGGCGAAGTTAAGGGCTATTCGTGCCTTTGGCTGAAGTCGAGTTTCGGAACACTTCGATGACCTACAGTTGCACGTAAATCTCGAATTATTCTACCCTGATGGCCAGTTGAGCCAGTAAAGAAGTACAGTTGCATTTTTACGATTGCAGCTGCACTTTTGCTTTATGTTTGTCTACTCTTTGGAATAAAAATGTTTTAGTGTGCCCGAATTTTTAGTAGTTAAAAAGAGGAAGTCACTGAGCTTTCTGATACTTCATTGGCTTAGATATGATACTTCAAATAAAGATTATCTTTATGCTAAGATATATCAAAAGTTAAAATTAATAGCTGGGATTTAAAAAACGTGGACCACACTTAATTATAGAGACATACTTAATTGGTACAGACTGAACTTCATTTAATATTGTGGTGTCAAAGCTGAGTAAATTAGGTCGTACTTAGAATGAACGACCTCTTAAAATAAGATTTTTGAGCTCAAACTGTGACGGGATGATTCTACACCACATACTAACTATTTTGAAGGTGAAAACAGAAAAACAATTTGTTCCACCTTAATATATACACATATCGCAGTTAACTGGTTAACATATTGTCACACTGAAGAAGTTGAAAATTGCATTAGGTAGTATTTTTATTTTCAAGAAATCTTTCCAAATATTCCACATCATCTTGTTACCTTTATTTTTCATAACGTAGATATATCTGTCTAAGGTATGTATAGTAACGAGTATTTTCAAAGGTGCAAGTGAACAAATTCTCCATAATAAAAATATTAGATCTGTATAGAAATTTAAATGACATATACATGTGGTAATAAAAGAGTTAAAGTGTAATCGAGAAATTTTAGCAGCAAAGTGACTGCAGGTTCTCATCGTGCAAGATTAAATACAAATCCTGAAGTGCCATTTAACCCTTTGCGAAACGTATATCTTAGATCGAAGAAACAGTTACCCTGATGCATCGGTTTCCAATGGGCTGTGCAGAAACGTCAAGGGGTTCCAGGGGGGTTAGTGGGTCGTCACCGGCAATAATTCTAAGAAACGGCCCCGCATTGAAAGGGCTAAGAGTCATTACCAGAAAAGTCGACGGGAACACCATCCCCCATGGAATGTACGGGAACGGACGTACGAACCAGTTTATCTTGACTATGCTGAGAGGAAAGGCGTGCTTAATGTACGATCCTCGTCGAACAACCGAATATTTCTCTCGTTAAAATATTTCTCCTGCAACTCGTACCAATTCCATTCTGTATTGCTGACGACGCGAAACTACTTTATGGCTTTTGTTAACGTATTGGCTGTCATGTTGGGAGTTTCATTTGGTAAGAGCTGGTTTATAATACCAACCTTCTGATTCTTCTTTGTTTCTGTTAGTCGTAAATTTAACAGGTTTGTGTTGACATTTATGTGCATGCTTCGATTCTAGATAATATTATCTTTATAACTTTAGAAATGAAAGAAGAGGATTTTATATCAGGATTTTATTTTATATAGGATGCAATTTTTAAAGGGGTTATAAATGAAATATGGGAATTAAGGTTAAAATTGTAGGACACAAAGTAGGTTTGAAATTTAGAAACTTTGCAGCTTGGAAATTGAATTAGAAATTGGAAATTTGAAAGTTTACAATTTTCTAATTTAGAAATTTAAAGATATCAGATTTAGATGGTACCATTTTTCTGAGATGGGAGTTCAGAAATTTCTAATATGCAATTTTCGAATTTTGAAATTGAAGAATTTAGAAATTTAGTAATGAAGAAAGTTCAAATTTTGGAATTTCAAAATTTAGATATTTACAGATTTTGAAATTTAGAAATTTAAGAATTAAGCAGTTTAGAAATTGAGGAATTTAGGTATGTAGAAATTCAAAAAGTTAGGTATGTACAAATTTAGGAATTTAGAAATTTGAAAATCTCGATGCTTAAAAATTCCCAATTCCCAGTATCAAATTTCTAAATGCAAGAATTTAAAAATATTGAAATTTCCTAATTTGAAATATACAATTCTTATATTTTCTCCTTCTTAAATTTACAAATTTAACAATCTAAAAAATTTAACTAACTAATAAAATATCTGATTACGCAAAAAAATTTAAAAATACTGTAAATCAAAAGTTTAAGAGAAAATCAAAAAGTTTGTTCAAAACTGTTTCGCTAAAAACCAACAGGTCCTTATTTCTTGTTATAAAATATAACTTCTTCAGATCTAGTTTCTGTGCTAGAAAATGTTCGAAAGGTAACCGTGGATTTCCTGGTAGCAGAAAATTATTTAAACACAAATAATAAAGAAGGTTCGCAGAAACTTCTAAGGCAAAATTCGGAAACGTTGCTTGGTACAACGTCGAGTTTCTGGCGTATTTACCGTTGAGATGCAGATACCCTTGTGCAAACATGTATCGCCGAGCAAACGAAGAGTATAGACGCGTATATAGGTATATACATAGAGCAAGTCTTTGAGTCACACCAGAAACCGGGCTCCAGTGGCGGGGTGTATTTTCCCTAACTTCATTATACCATCCTAAGTAGGGATTTCCTTTACCTTATTTGAGTTGATCACAGAAAATAGTCCTTTGCGTGATATTTTTCTTACTGTTACGTACAAAAAATAAATGACACAAATTAACGATCAAAGTTATCGGATGTTGAAGACATTTTGTGAACTGTAGTTTTGCAAGGGTTTTTGTCAAATTTTTGTAGGTTCTTTTTTGGGTACTAGGATCTGCAAAACCTAGGTTAAAACACTAAATTAAAATTACTAAAATTTGCGAACTTGAAGATTCAGGCATTTGGGAATTTTAGGATTTAGACAATTGAAAATTTCAAAATTTCAAAATTTGGGATTTCGACAATTGAATATCTGAGAATTTGGGGATTGTAATGTTTGGAAATTATGAATTTGGAAATTTAAGAATTGGAGAATTTGAAGGTTTAATACATTGAGAAGTTCAGAATCAGAAATTTAATTTGAAAATTGTGGATTGTGAATTCTGGAAATTTCAAATTTGGTGATTGAAGAATTCATAGGGAATTTGTAAATGTAGTGGGGTTTGGGAACTTGCAAAGGGAATTTAAGGATTTCAAAATTTGTAAATTTGAAGGCTTGAGAATTAGAAATTTGAGTATTTGAGGACATTGGAATCCGAAACTTTAGAAAATTAAATATTAGGATTGACGACCGATGAAATTTGATAATTTGAGAAGTTTTAGACTTGAAAATCAGGAATTCGTAAATTAAAAAATTGGAGAATTTGTAAACCTAAAAAGTGGAGAATTATGAAATTGGAAATATAAGATATAAACTTGATAATTTGGAAATGTCTAAAATTGAAATCTTAAGTGAAATCCTGAGTTTTGAAAAACTGAATTCTGGTAATATGAAATTTTCAAAAATCTGAAAATGTAGGCTCTTCCTAAGTTTTCCCTAAACACGTAGGCTCTCGAAGGGAGTCCCTGCAGTGATCATTCTCGATGTTCGATAAACAAAAGTGTCGTTTAATTTCCAATATTTTCGTCATATATATGCCCGATATTAGCATATAAATGTCAGAAGAAAAGTTTTCGCGCTCCAGAAACAACTTTTATCTTTGAAACGCATCCTTGCCACGAGTCGAATACGTGACTTCCACTCCACTTTCGGTGTTCCGATTTCGAACGATGAAAATTTCCGTCGCCCGCGACGTTCTCCCTGGCGAACTTTCATTCAATTTCCCTCTCGCGAATTCTGCAAGATAGCGAAGCGGTAAACGATAACCGAGAATCGGATCAAACGTCTTGCGGCGAACCGACGAAAAATTCATAGCGATCATTTCCATCGGCACTCGTCCTAAATCTGCCCTTATCGTTCAAAAATCCGATCAGATTTTTGCTCACGCGGCTACGTCCGAAGTATTGTCGGAAAAATCGGTGAAAATTTCCCTTCAACCATATTCCTCTTGTGATTTATTTGACGATTCCTGAAGAAATTAATTTATGGAAAATTTTACTTTTGCGTCTCGTTTGGGAGAGTAGGAAAAGTTCAAAAATTAAAAATCACGATTTTCTGCACCAAAAATTTCTGACATTTTAGTATGTGGAAAATTTTTTAAAAATTAGTGATATTTTAGCTAACGAAGTAAATTATAATAATAGCAATAATAATAATAATTAACATTATAATTGTAATTATATATTAATTATTATTTGCTTCGTTAACTAAAATATCTATAATATTTACAAAATTTGTTCAGTTATATTATAAAATTATGGATAATAATTAATATTATAAAATTTTTGCAAATCTTTAGATTGAAAATTTAGTATGTGAAAAATTTACAAAGACATGGAAATGAAAAATACCAATTTTGTACCAAAGGAGTTGTATTTATGTTCATATCTTCTAATTAAGTATACAATTATTCATAGTCGTATTTTATATTCATTCCCGATTTTTCTGGCGGCTCGTAGCTAAAATTAGTGGGAATGAAAATTTTTAGTCTTTGCATTAAAATACATATAAACGAAAACAAACATTCAGAAACTTGATAAAGTTCTAAAAGGACAAACTTAAACATTTTTTACTTACTATCGATAATATCGACCGGAAATAGGGGGTGCAATGCCTACACGCGAGGCACTGGACGTTTGATAAAAGATTAAAGATAGTTCAATTAACGAAGCAGGTATTATAAAATATTTTTCAGATTTTAGATTATAAATTCTACCTGCAAAAAATAAAAAACAATACGTTATTCGATAACATATGCAAAAAACGTCTCACTCCAAGTTTTGACCTTTATTTTAACGAGAGCGGTAGTAACAGGGAAAAATCGAAATTTTTACCGTATTCTTCCCATTTAATGACGTGCAAAAATTTGAAAAAAAGTCAGTAATATTGTAATCCTAGTAGCACATACTACAGAATTTTTTCAGATTCTCTTTTTTTACAAATTGCAATTGTTAAAAATGAAAAAATGCGATTTCTTGTTGAAGAATTAGGATCACTACTTTTACATTATTCCGATAATATTGTATTAATTTAATATTATAATATTAATATTATATATATATAAATATTAACCCTTTGCACTTAGTTGTCCCCTCTGAGGGTATATTTTAGATGGCAAAATATATCTCGGAGAGCAAGGGGTTAATAGTATGTAAATATTAATAATGTATATTCTTGATATTATATGTAAAATAATCAAAATCAATTACTTTGCTTGAGAAAGTAAATTTTATTTCAAACTTGCAAGCCTACTTTTTTTCAGTACATTAAGTAGTCAAGTGAATTTACATTGACACAAACGATAACTTAGTTAAAAAAGAAATAAAAAATACATTAGTCATGTACTGACTAAAAAATCTTCCAGCCTTACATTTATTATTTTTTAAATAATTTTAAAACAAGTTTAAACTGTTTTTAAAGGACAGTCATTTTGCACCCTCAAGATAAAAAATAATATTAACAAAGCTGATAAAATTTTATTCTCTATTTTTCGCGTAGATTTTCTCTGTCAAAATACAACAACAAAGAGTTAATTTACAATCTAACGCAAAATATTATACTTTCATGTCACGGTTTAATTCGCGCAATCATCTCGGGGCAGATTCAAGCGGTATAACGACACCAGGGAAGATTGCGCGAGCGGAAACGGAAGCTGGTACACGAGGACGACGCGAAAATTAATACTCTCGTCGGTGGCGAAAGAAAATGAAAGGTACAAGGTGGAAAAAATGAAAAGGGCGGCCGTGAAAATGCGCGCATTCGAGCGCCTCGTCAGAAGCATCGTTCCGTCAGACGCAGACTAATATTATTCGCATGTATTATGTATACCGTGTGCACAATGACGAAGCAGACCCGTGCCGTGGTTCGATTTAAAGATCTCTTTTTTTTTCGACAACCCCTGGAATGCGTTAGCATACTGACGAGAGGGCGAAAGTCGTCGGAAGGGTGGATAAAGGTGCACCGGGAACTGTGGTGTAACGAATGCGCAAACAACCACGCGGTTACTCACAGGATCGCCCCTAGACATTTTGTCACCCTATGCAACCTAATTTTATGCGAGGTACCGCCGTCATAAATTTACTCATTAACGAGATATCTCATTTATACATTTTTTGCATTTTTACTTTTACGAATCGTGAAGTTTAAAAATGTCTTTATCATTGGATTCACAGATTTTTTAATCTCAGTTTTCAAGACTACAAATTCATAAATTTTCATATTTTCTAAATTACCAAGTTTCTAATTTTCAATATTTTATTTTTAATATTTCCAACATTTCAAAATTTAGAGGTCGTTAAGTTTCCAAACTTCCATTTTACAAAACTTGAATTATCAGTTTTGAAATATTCAGTTCACATAGTTTTAGATTTTTAAGTTCTTCATATTTTCAAATTCGCAAATACCCAAATTCCCTTATTTGCAATTTCTAAAAATTCAAATTATCAAATTCCTTAATTCGCAAACACCCAGATAATTTTCCAAATTACCACGTTTCCAAATTTCTAAATTTTCAGTGACATATTTCCAAATTTTCAATC
Source organism: Megachile ligniseca (assembly GCA_945859555.1). Classification (NCBI taxonomy): domain Eukaryota; kingdom Metazoa; phylum Arthropoda; class Insecta; order Hymenoptera; family Megachilidae; genus Megachile; species Megachile ligniseca. Next base: position 3,653,780 of record OX243778.1, read on the forward strand.
TCTAAATACCTCAATTTCCTAAACAATATATTTTCCAATTTTCTAATTCTCGAAAGTTCCTATTAATAAATTTTCAAGTTTTTTTAGTTTTCAAATTTTTGAATCCCCCAATTTTTAATTTCAAAATCATTAAATTCTCACATTTTACAAATTTAAAAATTGTCAAACTCTTAAGTTTCCATATTTATTTTAAATTTAATTAATTTTTTGCTTCTCAAATTTCTCACTATCAAATTGGCAAATTATCAAATTCTTAAAATTTCTAAACTTCTGATTGCCCAAATTCCCAAATTTCTAAATATTTAAACACCAAAATTTTGAAACGACTATTTCCTAATAACCAGCTAGAATATATTATGAAAAATTTACATAATCATTTCCAATAAATATTAAGCTTCAAAGAGCGAATTTCCTGTCCATCATATTCGCTTATATCAAGGCTTCACTGCATCGAAAATTAGTAAATATAATCCAACGTATATCGTGTTTGGTCTCGTTTTAATCAGAAAAGTATGCGAAATCTATTGGTAAAACTTTCAAATCAAAATAATACAAAATAAAAAACTTTCACATTTGCATTAATATTATTTCACGAATCTACCCGAACTCGTATCACGTGATATTTCCCGTGAAATGAGCTTCATAACTCTCACGAGGGGTCCTCTCCACACTGATGATAATTTTTTCGCTCATATCTGTTGAAGGGGTTGTGTGAAATAAAAACAAACATGTGTAGAATGAAAACTAAGTCAATAATTATATTTACAATATTACAATTAGAATCATTATATTACAATTAGAATCAAATGGAAAGAACAGCGATAGTACACACTAGACAACCCAGGAATTGACGCGTAGGAGACTATCCTAACTGTTTGAAAGGACTATGGCCTCTAGTTGGTCAGAACAGAAAAATGGACAGCTAAATTCACCAATAAGGCCAAAAACAATGACAGTCAGCAAATTTTTCGATGAGATACTCTCATTAGTGTCGTTATTTGCGGATATGTCATGCTGGAAGTGTTCATGGTAGGCATAGGTGGATCGACCGAGTGGCTCCTTTTACTTTGGGTCGACCTCCTCACGCGCCAATTCCTGGGTTCACTACGGTATTATAGACAACCCTATTTCTGGTGCGTAGAAGGCTGACCCAAGGACCTGCCTGACCTATAGCCACAATTAGTCAAAAAAGAAAAATGGACACCTAAACACGCGTATTTTAGACTGTGGGAACTATTGGCTCTAGCAGTCACCCACAACAATAGACCAAAAGAACAACAGTTGGCAGACGTTTCGAGTGGTCAATGACAGAAGGTCAGATTAGGACTGTTCAATGTGGGGTCCCTTCAACTTAGATCAGTTTCCTACGCATCAGAAATAGGGTTGCGATCAGTACATCCATACGTGGAGTACTCATGTGCTCCAAACCTCAATTAGATAATAGTTGTAAAGGATGTGGGGTTCTCCACGCGGTACAAGCATTGTCAGTGCCTTACTTCAACAATATCGCGTAGATAATTTTCGCTTATATCGAGGCTTCAGTACATTAACACCGTGCAGATTGCTGTGCAGGGTGCAGGGAGTTGTTCCGTTCGTTCCGTGCATCGGTAATGCGACGTTACTTCCGAAGTGGGCGTTACACACGTACGACGAAATTTATGGTGTAAGCTCCTTCGAATCGACGTGCGCTTTGCTGAAATTCTCAAGTGATCAGCGCGTAGGAAGTTCGCCGGATATTCGGAATTCCTAATGCAATTCACGTAGAGACTAGTGCGCCTGTGGGAAATGTAGTCGGGTCGTGTGTGTACGGGACTGATATATAGAGAGCTCCGCGATCACCCGGCCGCCCACCCTCGACAAGAAAGCTGTAAAGCGAGGAATAATCATTTTCGAGCTGGCGATAGTCGTATCCCGCAGTAAAAGAAAAAAAAGGAGTGGGAAAAACGTTAACCACGGCCAGGACCGAGTTTCCCTCGTTGTTACGATCCCAGCAGGCAGCTCCGCGCGAGTTATCGCCGCGAAGCAGTTCCGGAATAAAGTAAGGGTGGGATCCTGACGAGCTTCCGCAATAGGGTGCTGAAATATTGGCGAAGAACTCGTACGTGATATCGCATACCCGTTGCTTCGGATAACCGGGCCACTCCAGGACATTTGCGAGATGTTCGTTTGCAGTTCGTTATCGATCAAAACATACCTCCCGCTGGAGTTTAAAAAATTGCGTTTTGGTTATGTTCTTGCCGATAGATAGCGTTTACGGTTATAGCTCCGCGGAGAGAGATTGAAAAAGTATTTCTAACTAACTGGGTTATATGTCCGACAGGAAAAATCATTTATATTATTTTGTATAAATTTAAAATTATTTGAATGAAGTTGATTTATGTGTCGATAGAGGTGAAAGATTGTGAATAAGTTTGCTTTGCATTTTCGTTATGCTTTTGCCAATTGTTGATGATTATGACTCCACGAAGAGAGATTGAAAAAGTGTTCTAACTGGGTTATCTGTCCAATACGAAAAATTATTTATATTTTTTAATATAAAAATAAAATTATTTGAGCATCGAGTTTTATGTGCCAATCTGTTATGTCAAATTGTTTTCAATAAAATAAGTGACAAATGTATGGAAAAATTCGTACATCTTCCACAAATGAGACTAAAGTCTACATCTTGGAAAATGAGAATGAACTATCATGTCAGCACTTAAAACTTTTCTAATAGTGTTTCCACGTATAAAATTCTCTTACCTCCATAATCATAAAACGCAAGATTTTCCAAGAAAGACAAAGAAAGAAAAAGAGTATTTTTAAATGAAACTTCTATGAATTTTTAATCGAAGAAATGTCGTTTGCGGACGTTCCTCCGATGACGAGTACAGAAAGTGTCCCTCAGCGCTTCTTTGCATAGCTGGTGTTTGAAACGGTTGTTCGAGCGCGTTGTAAAACGTGCGATCAAAGGAAGAAGAATTTGTTCGATTAAAAGAAAACATCACGGAAGAAGAATCAACGAGGAGAGTGTTCTCGTTAAATATTGAAATGGAGGCCGGAAGAAACGAAAGAAAACTACAGTTCTTGAGAGGCGGCGGTCGTTAGTCAGACCCAAAGCACTCTACACGTTTTCTGTCAGTTTTATATTTTAAAAAAGCGAAGAAGCGCAGGATCGAGAGTATTACGCTACAATTACACCAAATGAACCAAGAGTGCGGAACAGGCGTGTCGCTGAGGCATTCTGATAGTTTAAAATGCTAAAATTTGCTTAGGAATAGGTTAGGTATATTTGTGACTTGTATACGTTAGATACGTATTTTTTGGATTAGGCCTTCGACTTATGGTTTCCTGGGATAAATTTGGTTGAGCTACGTCACTTCTGGTTTTGGTTGGGTTAAACTGTCTGCTTTGCATTTGGTTAGGTTAAACTTCATTTGCTTCAGGGTTGGTTGGATTAAACTACCTCTATTTTGGATTTGGTTAAGTGAAACCACGTCTGCTTTAGGCTTGGGTTGAACTACTTCTGTTTTGGGTTTGATTGGGTTAAGCTACGGCTATTTTGAACTAGGTTGTTTTAACCGCCTATCTTGAATAAGATTTCGTTCGACTACATTTCTTTCGAACTGGATTTGGTTAGATTACTTTTCTGAATTAAATCCAGTTAGACTATGTTTTTCTCGAGTTTGATTTTCTTAGGCTACTTTTTTAATTAAATTTGGTAGACTACGACTTTCTTGAGTTAAGTTAAACGCTTTTGCTAGTATACAGTAAACAAATTACAAACTTGTAGAGAAAATACAAAATAGTGTCATTTTCCTTTGTTGCTTCATCGACTTGCTTCATCGAAATTTGGAAATACATTGGATACATAAAAATGTAATACTCAGAGATTTGAAAGTATGATTCTTCTAAAATGTAGAAAACTGTGGATCCAAAAGTTCCGAATATACCATATTCAAGACTCTATTGTACTTAGGTAGTACCATTTTTGAGACAGCTGGTATAGTAACAGCACGTTCAGCCAGAAGTCAGAGTAATGCCCAAGCGAAGTTTCTGCGGGCGTTTGCCCACAGTTTGCCCTAACGTCCCGTGAACGACACATCCCATAAAAAGTCCTATCCCTGTCGAAGAATCGTCTGGATCGTTTCCAAGGCTTCGCTTTACAAGATCCGAAACTCTTATCCGCCACTCATCGCCATTCATGGCATCCTCCTATAGGGTCCCCTCCCGTAACGTCCCGTCCGCAAAACAGTAACACTAGCAATAGCCATGTATCCCATCTCCTTCAGCTTTACAGCTTTCGAGGGGCTTTATGTTTTTTCCCTCCGTGGCTTGTATTCACCGTTGCTCGTTTAATGCAAACCCAACTGCGCGGCGGGGATAATACCCCTTCACCGTATCCCGACCGCCGTCTCTCCTGCCCATTTAATCCCATAGCCAGGCACAACAGCGAGACTTAGAGCTTTACATTAAAATTTAAGGACTTTTCAAACGGCTCCACGACGCACACGGGGTCCTTTATGCGGCCACGTGTAACCAACACGCGCGAGAAATCTAAACGAGCATTTGGACGCGCAAGCGTGTGCGTCTCGCGCTTCCGGGGCTCTCCGACAGGAAACGCGCTGAGTGCTCTCGCTTTGTATCCGACGGCCGAACCTTGGCCATCGTCGACGGATCCCTTTTTACCAACGTCCCCGTCGTGCCTCGCCGTCGTACACTCAACGGCAAATCTGCCTTCCCTAGGAAAAATATGGAAACCGGGGAAGAGTACTGCTGGGAAGACTACTCGTTGGGATTTACGGATCACTTTGGAGGATGAGTCGAGGATTTTGAGATGTACGGATGTGGATATCTGGATTTCGATGTCTAGGAGTTTGGGGATTTAGAAATTTTAGGATAGGAATTTGTGGATCTATGAATTTGGAGATGCAAAATTTTGGGGATTGTAATTTGTAAATCTAGAGATTTGGTGACACAGGCATTTGGGAATGGGAATTTGTAGATCTAGGTGTTTGGGAGTCTTGGAATTTGGAGATGCAAAATTTTGGGAATTGTAATCTGTAAATATAGGGATTTGGTGACACAGATATTTGGGAATGGGAATTTGTAGATCTAGGTGTTTGGGAGTCTTGGAATTTGGGGATGCAAAAGTTTGGGGACTGTAATTTGTGAATTTAGAGGTTTGGGGACGTAGGAATTGAGGATGTAGAAATTTGGAGACGGGTGTTAGTGGGTCCAGGGATTTGGAGCCCTAGAAAGTCAGGAATTCAGAAATTTGGGAATAGGAATTTGAGGATCTAGGGATTTGGAGTTCTGGAAATTTGGGGATGTAGACGTTTTAAGCCAGTAATTTGTGGATCTAGGAAATTTGAGGACTAGGATTTTAGAGATGTAGTTCAGAGATGGGAATTGATGGATCTAGGGATTTTGAGGCCTAGCAATTTAAGAAAACTAATTTGGCAATTTAAAGATTCGAGAGTGTGTGATCATTTGAGAATTGAGATATTTGTGGAACAGAAACACCTGTTCTCCCGATCTCCAAATGTCTAGATTACTAAACTTGTATATCTCCAAATTCCCTAGTTCCCAAGTATAAAAATTTCCAATTTATCAAATTTGTCAAATTTTTAAATTCCGCAAAATTCTAAATTTTCAAATATTTCAGATTTCCACTTTTCTCCATCCCCGTGTCCCTAGATCTCTAAATCTTGATATCCCCAAATTAAATTTGAAAATTCCTAGAGTCCTATATCCCAAAATTTCCAAATTCTCGTATGATACTCCAAATGCTTAATAAAAAAAAATCCTCAAATTCCAAACCACAAAAATCCCCAAATTTCCACATTCTTGAATACCGAATTCTCTAGGACCCAAATCCTTGTGCCCTTAAATTCTTAATCAAGCTCCTAGTATTCGAATTCTAAAAATCCCTAAGAGCTCTATAAAGATCAGGAAATAAAAGGTCTCTTCTTTTTCGATTGTCCTATTTTCCCTAGGGATATCAGTTTTGTTCCTGACTGTACTCTCCACGTTTTTAGGGTAACCAGGGACAGACGAATTCAGTTCTTGCGGCCTAGCAGACACGCCCAAATGGATCCGTCCAAACATCCACTTTCTTTCGCTGTTTCAGCTTTTCGAACTTAGGCTGACTGGCTTTTTACGCGGCACTTTTTAAGTTGCCGTCTTTGGGTACGGGAAGAAGTAATTAGCTGAATCCATTAAGCTGGATTCCGGCTTCCGTGAGACTCCGCCGCTTAGGTATAAAGTAGTATGGACTATAGACGGTCGGCTGTCTGATTCTTTGTAGTTGTCAGCCGCGAAGATCGATGCTTGAAATTCAGTTTCCGATGAACGAGGGAATGATTGTTCTTCGTACTCTGTGGACTTCGGTACAGTGGGCAAATTTGAAGGGTTTTGAAATTTTTGCAATTTTAGAATTAAAAAATTTTTGGATATTGGAATAGTGGCATATTGTAATTTTTCAATTTTTGTATTTCGGAGTTTTTGAATGCTGGAATAATGAAATTTTGAAATTTTTGAATTTTGGAAAATTTTACTTTGAAATTTATAACTTTTGTAATTTGAACATACTTTATTTTGAAATATTTTATTTTGAAATTTTTGGCTGTTGGAATATTATGATTTTGGAACACTGAAATCTTTTAAGTTTGGTATCTAGAAATTCTGAAATTTTTTGATTTTATAATCTTAATTTTGGAATTTTTAATTTTCTGAATGTTACAATTTGATCTTTTGAATTTTGAAACTGTATCAGTTTCAAAATAATACATAGTGTTATTTTAGTGTGCTATAGATTTGGAATCTCTGAATTTTGGTATTTTGCAATTTTTGAATTTGATATTTTGAAATTGTCGAATTTCATAATTCTTGAATTTTACACCTAAATGCATCACCAGCCATCTAGTATATCTAAATATAAAATAATCCTTTTCAGTATTTCTTTTTAATAAAAAACTACAACTTGTGTATATACTACATATGTATAACAAAATATATGTTGTACGTCAAAATAACTGGCCACGCATTTACTATATCAGTTGAAAAATAACGCCACCACTATCCTGTATTTCCAGATAGCTGCATATTTGTGTTTCCTCCCATTGTTCCAAAATCGCGAAAAATATACGCATCCGTGTATATTTTTTAGAAACTGCATAACATAGCGAATTATGGTTGGGTCTCTGTTGGTTTATCTAGCATGATTTTCATCGGGCAAATTTCACGTTGTTGAAACAGAAACTCAGAACATATGAATACTGCTTGCGCCAGTCTCGTGAAATCACGTTCGTTTCTAATTTGCTGCTTTATCGCTTCTCCCCTTGACGTTATCATTTTGGCTGCTTTTTAATTTGCACGGAACTGTGTACTTCCACTAGGCAAGCTGAAATTGTTCAGGGTTCTTTGTCAACGTAATCTCCTAGTAATTATCGCTTGACTGTCTGGGAACATTCGTGACCATGTATGAAGCTAAATTATGGAATAAACAGCGAGATTTAACGTTCAACGTTTTCTATCAGGACCCTGTTCTGCACATTTTTTTTCGTCACGTGTTTTAAGGGGAAATTTTATGGGTGTTCAAAGTGAAAGCGATACTGTTGGCTTAACTAGCAAAAAATATGGAATGACTTCTTGAGTACTTTCGTTTTGACATCGACAAATTTTCAATTTAAAATTTTTTAATTTTCTAATTTTTACAGTTTCAAATTTTTATATTTTTAAATTTTCGAATTTTTACATTTTCAAATTTATAAACTCTCAAATTACTATATTTTCAAATCCGTAAATAGTCAAATGTTTCAATTCTCAATATTTGCAGACACTCAAATAGGCAGATTTCTAATTTCTTTTAAATTTTCTAAAAATTCTAAACTTGTCAATTTTTCAGATTCAACTTTAAGATTTCTAGTTTTTAAATTTTGATACCCCCAAATTTTCAAATACCAAAATTTACAAAATTCTCAAATTCTCAAATTTTCAAAAATCTCTTGCTTTCAATAATTTCCTAATTATCTCATTTAAATTTCCAAATGTTCAATTGAAAAAATTTCAAGTATTTCATAATTTAAAAATTCTATATTACTAATTCAAATTGCTATAATCCACACTAATATTCCTAACAATATAATTGTATCAATTTAAATAATAGCGTAAGTAAAATTTGGAGCCCTGAGTGACCTAACTGTTTGCATTTTAACGTTTAAATAAGAGATTTAGTACAGTAGTAGTGTATCATGTTACTAGCTAATAAATTATATAATTACAATTTGAACAGGCCTTTTAATCTTACGCAAAATGTGTAAAATGCCGAAAATTTATAGTGGTCCTAATTCGATGGCCAGGGGTTGTAGATTATACAGCATGCTGTATGTGTATTGCATATACGTATAGATTATACTGTGTACTGTATATGTATTGTACATGTATACTGTATACTGTGTATGTACTGTATATGTATTGTGCATGTATACTGTATACTGTGTATGTACTGTATATGTAGGTTATACTGTATGCTGTATATTATATAGTAGATTACACCGTATGCTGTATGTCATACAAAAAACTATAAGGGCATGCAGAAAAACATGCTTGTAGAAGTCAATGCACGGAAGGGGTTGGAAATCTCTGATTCGAACGAATAAAATGTCGGAACAGAATAATTTTGTCGAGTCGCGTGGCACGCAGCTGACGATGAAGCATCGAGCGCGGTTTTGGAAAATGGAGGCAACGCAACTATGCCACAAATAATTATTGGCTGGTCCGAGCTGGGCCCACGTTTAATCGTCCGTACGACTGCATATTAATAATAGAGAGACATTCAATGTACATGGCCATACAGGCGTCGACTGCAGTTGCCCGCAATGGATGCATGTGTATTTTTGCAACGACTCGATCGATACGCTCGACAATTTTACGAGCACTACTCGATCCATGACATTCCGACTCTCGATTACGACCACCCGTACATTTTTACCGGTCTGACAAGCTTCGCGCAAAAATATGCCCGCCCCCTTCTCATTAGCCGGCTACATGCGCGAAAAATAACGAATTCGAGCTCTCTGAAGAGCTATGTCAACGTGATCATCGATGTGGATGTGGACCTGTTCAATCGAATTCTTCAATTTTTGTTTTTATGATAAAAATTTTGCGCGGTCGCTACGGGATTTCGAAGCGATACTTTTGTTGGTAGTGTGGAAGGTCAGGCATGTGGAAATTTGGGGATTTGAGAGGTCGGTTATTTGGATATTTGGGGATTTGGAATGTTTAGTTGCGTGGACAATTTGGAGATTTGGTACTCGGGGATTTAGGGATTTTGGGGATTTGAAGATTTGGAAATTTTGGAAGTTGATGATTTAGACATTTAGGGATTTGGGAAGTTTCAATATTTGCAAAGCTTGGAAATTTGGTAATTAATTTGAGTATTTGGAGATTTGGGAATGTGGTGACTGAAGGATTTGGGGATATGAGGACGTAGGTATTTGGAGATTTGGAAATTTTTTAATTTACTAATTTAGACATTCAGGAGTTTCGACATTAGGTACTTGAAGAATTTAGGAATTTGGGGATTTCAGTAATTGAAAATTTTAGAAGTTGGTAATTTGAACATTCGAAGATTTAAAGATTTCATTTTAATATTTAGAAATTTGGAAATTTAATACTTGGAGAATTTGGAAACTTGGAAGTCTAAGTTTGAATAAAAACTTTGGTAATTGAAGAATTTTTGAAATTTTAGTATTTTGAAGTGTAAGGATTTTCAAGTTTTAGTTTAAAATATATACAAGCTTTGAAATGTAAGAATTTCAGAAATTGCAGTATGTTAAAATTTTGTAATTTGAAATTTGTGTTTGAGGCTTTGGATATCTACAAACACGAAAGTTTAAAAATTTCAGAAATTTATACATTTTTAAATTGTTTTGGAAATTGCACAAACACGAATATTTATATAATACTTGCAAACATGAAAATTTACAAATTTAAAAAATGTTCTAATTTTAAAATTATGAAATTAACAAGTTAAATTTCTACATTCTAAAATCGAATTTCGGCAACTAAATTGATCCACAGAAATCCTAAATTCACTTTGAAACGAACGAAATAACGTTGAAACCAAAAAAACATCGGAGTCCCATAAGTACCTCTTTCACTAAAGTACGTTCTCCGTTTCGCCTTAGTATGCAAAGGGTTAGCGCGCAGCAACAAGAAAAAGAAGCGGAGGACACAGTACAGCAATGCAAAGAAATAAGGTTGAAGTGAAAATTATGTTCAGAGAATTTCACTCGAATTTCATCTAACCGATGCCTAAAGAAGAAGAAGAAGGAAGAAAAGAAGCAGCGATCCACCCCCTCCTGAATCGCTTCTCTTTTTGTTTTCACGCTAGACGTCCCGAGGGGGATGCGTTAAAGCCCGGCTGTAATCCGGCCGATGCAATCAAGTAGATGAGACGGGACTGTAACCTCTTGCATCCCCTCTTTTTCACCTTTTGCTTCTCGTTCTTACCCTGTCTGCACCCTCCTGTCACCTTCTGCTCCCTCTCTTTCCTTCGGGAGCCGTCAGATCTCTCTTTCATCGCACACACTCGATGTTCCCCTCTTTCAACACCCCTTTCGCCCCCTCCTCTTCAACCAGACTCGCCCCCATTTGCCTCTCTGCGCGGACGGTAACGAAGCTTAAGCCACCCTCACAAATCATTCGTTTTACTGCTCGGGGTATTGGCACTTAGGTGCTGGGATGACGGCTGAAATTTTATTCCTTATTTGATTATCATTTTTCAATCGTTTATTCACTGCGGTGAATTGATGGCCGCGTGGAGAGGAAAATTTGTCTGCAGTCAAATTTACGCTCGAACTTGTTTTATCGAGTTACCCGCCGAATTATGTGGATGGTTATTTGTTAACGTTCGTAGTTATTGCATCGTGTTAATTAACTGCGTTCGTATAATCCAAACATTTATTCACGATTGATCTCATCGAACTGTTAATTTTTTATCGATCCTCTCTTGTGTTGCTGTACTATTTCGTAAAATTTGTAATAATACTATAGTAATTTATATGATATAGTACATCACAGATAGTAATTTCGTCACACCTTGAGGGGTTAACAGACCCCCAAAGTTCACTGGTTAATGATCTACTTTGAAAGAAGCGCGAGTTCGAAGAAATGCAATTTATCGGTTATTATTTATCGGAGCTTGTGCCCGACATTAATAAATCACGGCATCATCCCTTAATGGATAAAAAACGACTCGATCGGCAGCACCCCTTCATGCATCGTGAAAAAGGGCGAGGGGTGTCTGGAGTGCAGAGACGATAAGACGAACCCTGTCGCGTCGTCGAACTCGCGAGAGAGATTCTTCTTCTTCTCTGTTAGTTGGCAGACAGAGGGGCCGGGGTTAGCAGGGGGTGCAGAAACGAGTCTGGTGAATTGCCTGGTCGTTCTTTGAGTGCTCATTGGCGCATAACCAATGAGCGAGCGTTTAAAGAAATTTTTTGCGTCTTCTACTTGGTTCGAGGGGGCGAGAAGAGGGTGGATGATACCGGCATCGAAGACGAACTTTGTAGCCGTGTTGCGGGGAGGAAAAGTGGATGAAAGAAGAAAGAGTTTCGGCTAAATCGAGCGATATCATAGTTTATGAAACCATCCGTATCACCGAGCTAACGGGCACTGATTCGAGACACTCTTAATTAGAGGCAGGTGTTTGTTAATTGCTTCGTTTAGGGCGGGAAACTTGTTTCTTTGTTGTCCTTTGTGACGCTCCAAGGGGTACTTTTTGTCACAAAGAAAACTCGGCGAAACTTTTTTATCTTCTTTAGCTGCTTCAAAAAATAGAATTGGTCGATGGAATCGAAACTGAAACGATTGTTATTTAATTAAATATAGAGTTTAATTTTTTAATTTTAATTAATCGTGGATATAATGGCGATTTCCAAGCGGAGAAAATCAGATTTTCAATTAAGAATATCTCAATTTTTTGGGAATTTAATTACTTGTATCTCATCGTTTAATGCTTTCTTGGTATAATTTTAGCTATTACAATTTTCTCATTTTAATTGAATCATTTTTGTTTAATTAATATTACGAATACTTATAATTATTTAAGTACCTGAAAATTCGTCCAGCAGGTAATATCATAAAAAGCAATGAAGATCATATTTGGATTTTCCTAGGGAAAATGTGAAGACAAAGGAATTTTCAAAGTTCCCTAAAAATTCCCTAGTTGAGTTTTAAAGATTTTTGAGGATTTGGGAATTTGAAGATCGGTTCAGAATTTGAAGGCACAGAAATTTAGAGATATTGGGAATTTAGAAATTTAAGAATTTGAAAATTTAGTATATTTAGAAATTAAAAAATTTAGAAGTTTAGAAATTTAGAAATTTAGAAATTTAGAAATTTAGAAATTTAGAAATCTGAAAATTTGAGAATTTGAAATTGTGGAAATTTAAGTTTACAATTTGAAAATTTGAAAATTGAAATATTTGCAAAGTCGTAAATCTGAAAATTATCAAGTCCATATGAATGTCATAATCCAAAAGAAACCTACATTTTACAAAAGTGTACTAGAACACATATACGTATTTCTGCAATTATTATCGAAATTTGTTTATTACCTTTGTTTTCTATTTTTAACCGAGCGCAACCGAACGGTTAATCATAACAATAGAACAGGATCATAATAAAAGCATTTGTTGTTCGATAAACGCTAACAACACGAGACACGAATTACGGGCGAAAAATAGCAGAAAAATGGCGCGAAAGCGTCGAACGTTTCACATGTTTCGCATTCCTGCACAAACCACAGGAAAAAGCCTGCGAATTTGAACAAAAGTTTATACACAGGAAACGAGAAATGCTTCCATTGTTTACTTCTATATTCTATACTATCACGAGCGAGAATAGGTTACCGTTATGGAAAATCAGCAGCGTTCCATTTAGAATAATCGCGTACGTGTTTCGAGGTAATCGAATTAGATCGTTATCGAACTACATTGCGGTTGTTTCTGCATGAACACGAACGAGTTATTGTAAACTAACATTGTTATACATTAATATGTACGGCCCTGGGTTAATGGGTGCTAAGGATCACTGTCTGTGTGAAACGTGTATTATTACACGAACGTATTTGAAAGTGTTACATACAGGTAATAATATTTAAAATTGATTACTTCCTAAAACAGTAAAGAATATAAATTAGTATACTATGATTTACAGTGGTGTAATCTTCCAACTCATAGAACAATAATAAATAAATAAACGAATAAAAATTAATTTGTCGTACCGTCAGAACGAAATAACGCTCCCAATGAAAATACCGATCGGGCAAAAGTCGAGATAACGATCAATTATTTCGATCGAAGGTAATTGAGTTCCCAGACGCGTTTGAGGGCGACACGACAACGGATAATTTAACAGTTGTTAGATAGAGCGAAGGAGCAATTGCAGTTCCGTTTACGAGGATCGATTTGCCGACATTATCATCGAAATCCAAAGGAGAACCAGCAGAACTGTTGCTCGCGTGTACGACATTGTTCGGCGCATGTCGTCCCACTTGGCACGCGCACAATGTTTTAATCTTTGCTCTTGATCGTAAACAGAGGACAGATTTGCACGGACCTATGCACACAATCAAAGGATATACCTTGATAACGATTCTACGGTTAGGTAAAATGAACGTGTTTAACAGAATGAAAGAAAGACACGAATGTGTCGACCTAGATGTATGTTCTCAAAATGCTCTATCGTTTCGTTTAAATATTTCATACCTCGTGAGTATAACTTTGTTCAATATGCAAATTTTTAACCTACTTTGTCCGTTTGATATATCAATTTATTAACTATTTACACGACTATTCGTTTTCCAAATATTCGCCATGTGGCAATCGTCGCTGACCGACAACAGACTCGTGCGCCGTAAATTACCGAATATGTCCGAATCGTTCCGATTGCCACATCCTCTCGGAAACATGCGATCGTCCTTTTTTAATGTTCTTTTTTAACATAAAACTTAGATGAATATACACATTAATTGTCTATCAGAATGGCTTAAATTTCATACAAAAATTAAATAACTCTTTAGAAAACTACTATTCTTTCACAATGATTAATACAGTATTCTTCATTGAACAAAATCTCAACCCTTCGAGCCAGTCATAGTCTTCGATGCTTGCGAATTATAAATATTTGAAAAAATTAACACTGAAGCATCAACTAAAATATACCGTTCATTATCTCAAGAAAATAGACTTTTTAACGATAGTATAGTTTTGTAGTTTCAACAAAAGTAAAATTTTGTCGTATCGAATGTGACGCCTGAAGGCATTTTGACTGCTTGGTAATTCTAATGTTAATACGTTGTTATCTTTGAATATGATCTTACGGAATTTACTAGTGGAACAAAGTGGTTAACACACGTTGTAGAATCTGATACATCGTTCATGGTATGTCATTCTGTAAGCGAGGCCAAATATGGAAGGATATGCCAGGGATCGGTCGTTGCAAGTTTAGGAACAGCTGCGTCTGCTTGGAAGCTAACAGCTGGATGAAAGCTTGTCTCCTAAAAGCATCGACTTCCCGAAAAGTAGTTCAAAGTGATTGATAATGACAGAATTGTTGTACCGTTTATGACCCATTAAGAGACTAATTGCTGCCAAAATAGAAAAAGAACGAAAAGTTCGTGCAAATCGCAAAACGAGAAGCAAATAACTTTTGTATAAAATCATTTTTTTAAAATACGCTTTCAGTTCAAAAAATACTGAAAGGTAAAAAATGTAGTACGAGAATATCCTATCATTCCTGACCCATTTACAGTCTATGGTATCATTTTAATTGAAATTAAAAAGAGAAAAAGTAGCAAACCGTCTATCCAAGTTTCAATGATTGATAGAAGCTAATAACTTTTTGATAGAACAATTTTTTATATAGATGCTTTTGTTCCGAAATGCATTGTGGAGCAGAAAATACGTTAAACAACTATTGTACTGTTTCTAAACAATTAAAATTAAAACTGTTTTTTGATTGAAGTTCCAGGAAGGAAATATTGTTAATCTGTCTATTCCAATTCTAATACGATTGGTAGAAGCAAATAACTCGTTTGTAAAAATATTTGTTAAAAACAAGCTTCTGTTGCAAAATTCGATACGAAATAAAAAATACAATTAATGAATATCGTACTATTTCTGGACAATTAAAAAGTACTGTAATTTTAATTGAAATTGTGGGAAAGAAAACTTGTTAAACTGTGTATCAAGTTCTAATACGATTCGTAGAGGCAAATAAATCGTTTGTAAAAATATTTGTTAAAAACAAGCTTCTGTTGCAAAATTCGATACGAAATAAAAAATACAATTAAGGAATGTTGTATTATTTCCGGGCAATTAAAAAGTTACAAATTATTTTTGAAAGTTGTAGGAATGAAAAATTGTCGAAGTGTTCATCCAAGTTTTAATATAACTGTCAGAAGCATACAACTGTTTCATAAACAAGTATTTAACAGACTTTTATTTCAAAGTGTACTGAAAAATAGAAAATGCAGTATAGGAATCCGATCGGGAAGTTAACTTTAATAACTTTGTAGGAATAGTTTGAATGTAAACATCGGGAATCTGGTTAAAAATCGATTTCAGTATTTAAATAGACACAACAAATTAACAAATGAGAATAAATAAGTAAACGTATGTAAATACAGAATAAAAGCGCGTAAATTGGTAAAAAACGTAAATCCGCGAAAAATGTCGCATAGAAACAAGTATAAAAGCGTGTAACGAAATAAAAGCCACAATAAAAGCTGTATAACAATACTGCGATGACAATAAATTCAGCAGACTATGAGAGACGAGTTGAAAGAAGAAATAATTTGTTTTTTATTTCAATTTTGTGTCGAATTGAATCGTGTTCATTTGAATAACATCGAAATGACGGGTCGAGTCAAAATGTGTGGAATTCAATGGCGTTGAGTCAATTTACATTCAATTGAATCAGATCAAATTGAAACTCGTGATATTAAAATATATCGAGTCGAATTGTACGAAATTGAATAGCGGTGAATCAAATTGCTTCAAATCGAATCAGTTCAAACTGAATCCAATAGAATTGAAATATGTAGAATTGAATTGTTTTGAGTTGTACTTGAATTGATTGAATCAAGTCAAGTTCAATATAGTGATATCGAGTCATGCTGAATCAACTTACATTCAAATTGACTCTGCCAAACTGAATCAAATGAAGTATGAAGGAACTGAATCCAAGTATGTAGATTTGAATTGAGTAAAACTGCATTCGATTGAATCAGGACAAATTAAAATTTGTGGAATTGAAATATGTCGAATCAAACTGCACATAATTGAATAGCGCTATATCAAATTGTTTCGAATCGAATCTGTTTGAACCGATTCCAATATAATTAAAATATGTAGAGCTGAACTACAATGAATCAGACATTGTCCGATTGAATCAGATAAAAAATTGTCAAATTGTAAAAAAATGGTAAAAAATGTCAAATCAAATTACTTAGAATCGCGCCGAATTAAATGACTTAAAACTAAATCTGCTCGACTGAAATCCCACAAAATTAAAATATATCCAGTAAACTTTAATAACATTCCATTTAATCGAACATGAAACTTTGTTCACTAATATCGAAATTAAAAGCAGGTCCACAATCATTTGTCGGTAGTCGAAAAGTAGAACAGATTGCGTAGAATTGAAGTGGAACCCCGAGACAGCGGTTCAATCGTTCCAAGAACGTCGAACAAAAATGACCCTCGTTTCGGATCGATTAAACTTGTCACGGTTGGCCGCGATAGTTCGATAGAACGCCGTGTTTTCGTGGTCCCTCTATTCGTAGCCTCTAGATTCCATTATGCGGCCAACAACGCGTATAATCATTTCTCAGCACGGTTTCCGTTCGCGATAAAAATGCGAAGGTTCGATCGTCGCAGGTTCAGCAACAGCTGTGGCTCTGCGCCTCGTTTCCAAACAGCTGGTGCGAAAGCTCACGTGTAGGCACGTGCACGTTCTGTCCGGCTCCTTATGCACGTTTATGGCAGATGGTGACCTGATCGTTGTGAAACGACGCTTCATGTCTTCGCTCTCCAACAAGTAAAAGCGATGTGAAACATGTTACGCTCGTAATATACGTAACTATGCACCGGCTATCCCGGTAGCCGGCTGCATATTTCTGACTCCCTTTTTTTAAATTACCATATGTCTTAATGTCTGGTCGCATTCTTCATTTTTCTCCCTAACCGGTGAAGGAATCTGTCGCTCGGAAATCAAACACCTTGTGATTGTTAAGGTCTCTTTCTGCTTTGAGTTGATTATTATGTGGACACGTGGTTCACACCTTTCAATTGTAAGACATGTTTGACACATTTGATTTCAACGGTGTTTTAAAATACATCTGATACATTTGATGCTTTTAATTTTGACTAAGTTTTAGAACATATTGGGTACATTTAGGTTTAACTGTGTTTAATATTTGACGTATTCTGTTTCTGCTGTGCTTTATGACAGATTTGGTACTTTTGGTTTTGACTGTGTTTCAGAACACATTTGGTACATTTAGGCTTAACTGTGTTTTAAGACATATTTGACACATTTGGTTTGAACTGTGTTAAAACACATTTGACACATATGATACCTTTGGATTTAACGGTGTTTTAAAGCACTTTTGGTTCATTTAGTTTGAACCGTGTTTTAAAGCACATTTTATACCTTTGATCTGAACTGTATTCTATAATACATTTAACACATTTAGTTTCTTCTGTGTTTTATAACAAATTTGACGCATTTGGTTTGAACTGTGTTTTCAAACACATGTCGCATCCTCAGTTAACTGTATTAAAACACATTTCACAGGTTTTATATCAACTGTTTTAAAGCACATTTGATATTTTTAGTTTGAGCCGTGTTTTAAAACACGTTCGACACATTTGGTTTTAACTGCGTTTTAAATCAGATTTTACGGAGTAGGTGATTTTTGAGAAGCCGTGAAATTGCTATGACATAAAAATACACGATATTAGGAAATGGGGAGTGATAAAGACATAATGGTGCTGTGTCAGGGTTATAGAAAAATGCAATTCGTTGGGTTGAAAATGTTTTTTTACGTCGTAGTTTTATAGGGGTTTTGTTGCGTCTGGTATTATAGGATCGAACGTGTTAACGTTGCGTTTATAAATATAGCATATGCAGCTGTGCGAGTAACAACATAACCTTTCACAATTACCAAATATCTGTCTTTTTAAATTTTGAGATCAGAGAATTCAAGAATTGACGTTTCTAGTACTCGTATGTTACAAATAATCAAGCGCTTAAGGGCGCGTTAACATTATGCCAGTAACTGGCATCAGTAGCCTTGCTAGAAGGTAGTCGAATTTTTCTTGCTTTGTACCAGGTTCATTTTTGGAAAAAGAAGGCAAGATAGAAAAGAAGTCATT
The DNA here is from genome assembly GCA_945859555.1 of Megachile ligniseca. NCBI lineage: Eukaryota > Metazoa > Arthropoda > Insecta > Hymenoptera > Megachilidae > Megachile > Megachile ligniseca. The sequence goes on from OX243778.1 coordinate 3,672,211, forward strand.
TTCGTTCAAAAATCCTCAAGTTCTTACATTCCCAAATCACTACATGCTTAAAATTCTAGACACCCAAGTCGCTAAATTCACAAATCAGGTTTCCAAATTCCTAAATACTTAAATACTGTATAATTCCAAATCCCTATATTCCCTTGTCTCTACATTCCTAAATCGTTACATCCTCAAATCTCTATGTCCCCAAATCCCTACATCTCCAAATCCCTACGTCCCGAAATCCTCACATTCCCAAATTCCTACATCTCCAAATCCATATGTCCCCAAATCCCTACGTCCCAAAATCTCTACATCCCCAAATCCCTATGTCCCCAAATCCCCACATCACCAAATCCCTACATCCCCAAATCCCTACATTCCCAAATCTCTACATCCCCAAATCCCTACATCCCCAAATCCCTACATCCCCAAATCTCTACCTTCCCAAATTCCTAAATCCCAAAATCTCTAAATCCTCAAATCGTTAAGTCCCCAAATCGCCGTATTGCCAACTTCCCAAATCCCCAAATTCCCAGATTCCCAAACCTCTAAATTTAGAAATTCTGAAAAATCCCTAAAAGAAAATTTTTTTCCTTCCTTGCCTTCTTTTTTCCAACGATAGAGCTAATATGGACAAAGGGAGGCACGCAAAATTCGACTACCTACTGATAAGACTACTCATATCAGTTACTATCATAATATAGACGCTGCCTGAAGACGAAATACTTTTGAAAGGTAGTGTATCTGTTGGCGAGAAGAGAAGAGGACGATGGTGTGTTGTATTAAAGTTGAAGAGACACCGCACTCGAAAGAGAATGAAGGGGTCGGGGAACCGTCTATTGCCGCTCGCGTGGTGCTCCAATTAGTCGATAAGATCTTTCGTCGGGCCAGCTAAATCCTCCAGTTCAACCTGGAAGGCAGAATCCTGAAGGTTGCTTCTTCAACGAGAATTCTTGTCTGCTTTCTTATATGCTATTGTACCTACTCGTGCTCGAATCAACTCCTGATCGATAGAAAAATTCCGCTCAGATCCTTTTGTACGATCGTAAATACCAATTTTGTCTGATCACCTGAATCCGAGACGGCTACCGATCGTAGCAAATTACCATTTTTGTTGAAATATTTTTGATACATTATTGAGTGGAGCAACGGATAATTAACTGTAAGCAGTTTCACGGTCCATTTATAAATATTGATGAAGAGCTGGTTAGATTGAAGTTATTTCAAGCGGTGGCTGTTGAAAATAAATATTAATGGAGTCTCGCCTGAATTTATTTGAAGATTTATTTTACTTGATCGTATTAATATAGGAATTTCGGAAATTTTGGTATTTAATCATTTAATTTGTGATGGAATTAATCGTGTTTGCGAAGCGTTTTGATTAAGTGTTTGAAGTATTGTGTTGCAGAACTTGTTTTTACTGTTATGTCTTTTTAACGTAATTTGAGAAATTAGTTTGGCAAATATTTTTGATGTTTGAATTTGAAGATCTGGTTCTCCAATTTCTCATATTTTTAAACTTTAAAATTCTGAAATTTTTCAAATTACTAAATTTGAAAGTCTCCGGTTATATGTCCTAATATTTTAATTTTAATATGTTCAGTTATTACATACTGTATAATCTTTCAATATGTCCACAATAAATAATCATTCAATAATTCAAAAATAAATAATTTTAAAAATTTACCAATAAATCATCTTTCATCAAATAGACGATAAATAATCATTAAATAATTTAAAAATAAATAAAATATAAACTTTCAAATAAGTTTCTTATAAATTATAAATTTATAGAAGAAGAAATTTTTAATCAAAATATGAGAATGTTAAGCATAAATGTGTATAAAAATATAATAATATAAAATTTACAAGACTAAACTTCTTTTAAAATATTCTATTCTGTATTATTCTCATAAAATAAAATTTTTATATTTTTTGCATGTGCCGATGAATTATTCAAGAATTTAACAGCAAATATTCCTTTAATAATTTAACAATATTCTCTCAAGAACATTGCAACGAATCTTTTTGTATAATCCACCGCTGAATAATTTTGTAAATTGAAGAGTAAATAATGTTTGTATAACCCGCGCAATTCCCCCCCGAATCGAAGGGGCGAGATTTTTCAAGCGGCGAAGAATACAGGTCCGTTTTAAATGCGTCTTTAGAAACGCGTCCATCGATACGAGAAACATGGGCCTGTTTGCCGTGTACAGAGAGCAGAGTACAATTTTCTACTCGAGTTATAAAAGCTGATGGATCCGTGGGGGAATTTAAAATGCAACGGTCCTTTTCAATGAAAATAGGTTGCGCTCCAACGAACGCGTGGAATACTCTGCAGCAACATCGTTGCCGAGGAAATGGGTTAAGATCAATATAAATATTTAAACGTGCCTGTGTGAAAGCGGGGCCAGCGATTATCTTCTTTTCAAAAGCAGCCACGTTTACACGCGAAGTCTATGTAATATACACTTGTTGTTTCGTCGTGCCTCGTTTAGAATTGTTTCGATATTGAACCTCTCGACGGTGCTCGTCCCGATTGAAAACGAAACATCGATTGATTTCGACGCTTTGAAGGAAAGTGAATCCACTTTGTCGCGCTGTAATCTTGATTCGTTTTCAGCCCATCGTAATGGCTTCGGAGTTTAGCTGGAATCTAGTGGTATCTTGCGTGGTAATCAAAGTACGTTTGACGAGGAAATATCGAATGATTCAACGATAGTTGTTAATTGTACTTGACAATACTGTTGTACGTATTTCATTAGTTGTTTCTAAATTTCAAGTCGAGTAGGGAAATGGATAGAGGATGAATCGTGAAGGGGCATACGCGATTAAAATCGATACACATTTTTATGAAAAGCTTGAAGGTAGCTTGGTTCAAAATGACAAACTTGGAGGAAATTGATTTGCTCTCTTCCATTTATGGAATAAAAAATTTGGAGTTCAGTCGAATTGAGTTGAATTGAAATGAGTCACATTGTATTAAATTTAACGGGGTCGAATTGAATTTAATCGCATTGAGTCGAATCACTTAATTAATAAGTTAAGTTGCATCGAATTGAATTGAGTTAAATTGATTGATAACTAATTCAGATGAAGTGAAATGAATTGTGTCAAATTGATTCTAGTCAAATTGAATCATTTCGAGTTGAATTGCCTAAATAAATTGTTTGCTAATTTGTGATAAGCTGAACTGAGTTTAATTGAACGGTTTCGAATTGAGTTGAATTGAGTCAAATTGAATGATAATTACTTCTGATGAGCTAAAACGAATTGTGTCAAATTGACTCATTGAATCATTTCGAATCAAATTGCCTCGATAAATTGTTTGGCAACTTGTGATAAATCGAATTGAGTTAAATTGAACTGCTTCGAATTACATTGAATTGAGTCAAATTGAACGATAACTAATTCCGAAGAGCTATAATGAATTGCGTCAAATTGACTCGAGTCAAATTGAATCATTTCGAGTAGAATTGCTTAAACAAATCGTTTGAGAAGTAATAACAAATTTGATTGAGTCAAATTGAAGCGTTTCCAATGAAATTAAAACACGTCGAGTTTAAATGAATTGCGTTTAATAAGTTAAATTGCATCGAATTGAATTGAGTCAAATTGAATGATAACTAATTCTGATGAGTCAAAGTAATTTCGTTGAATCGAATTGCGTTTAATTGACTCGAGTTGAATTAAATGTTATGTTGAATAAAATTGTACCTAATTAATTTGCATCAAGTCAAATTGCGCAGAACTGAATCATATAGAATTGAAACGCATTGTGTTGAATTGCACTGAATTGAAACGCGTTAAGTCAAATTATACAAAATTGATTCAAATAAAATTGTATCGTATTGAATTGAAACTTATCGACTTAGATTTCACTGAATTGAATCGTGTCGAGTTAAATTATGTCGACTCAAATTGTACTAAATAGAATCGCGTCGAATTGAATTCTGTACAGTGCAATTGCATCGAATTGAATCGAGTAAAACCGAATCACATTAAATTGAAACTCGCCCATACGAATCGCGTCGAATCATGTCACGTATGTTTCAATTACATCGAAATTAGTCAAATCGACTCGAACTGCGTCGAATTGTATCGCACAGTACCGAATCGCGTCAAACCGAATCTCATCGAATTGGATCACGTCGAATTGCAACTGATCATGTCAGATTGCATCGAATTGATTCGCATCGGATAGAATCGCGTCGAATTGCATCGCGTCTAATCCCTAAGAAGGAACTAATCCCTTGTCCCTATTTCGCCAATTTGGGAAATCAACAGATGGGAGTCTTCGGTTCCATAATCCAAAGTCTAAGACGTATAAATCCGCGCGTCGCCGACTCTCCGTCGAATCCTATCCTCCCTCACAAGAAAGCATTACACGAACTTTTGAACAGCGGTGTACCTATTTACTGGTCCCTTCTTTTAAAATTACCGGTCTGTCCACCGAGGAAAAGATATTTGGTCGGGTGAAATCGGTGGCGCTTGCATGCGGGAACTTGTCGTTCCTTTATCGTAACCACCAAGAGCTCCGGTCTCTTTTTTTTTCTTTCTCCCATCCGCCTGTCCCATAGAGGATACCGACGGCTTCCTACGAGATCCTATCGATTAATTAGAGGGTCGAGCAAAGTGTCGGTTAGCTTTAGTGGAAAGGAAACGATACCGTGTACAGTTTAATGGCTCTGCTCTCTGTTTTCCTCCTTCGTTCGTTACCGAGTGTTCAGGATGACTTCAGTGATTGCACTATGCTCTTTGATAAAATCCTACCTCGATATCAATTTATAAACAATTTCAAACAGTCTCTGAGATTGTGTTTATATTTCGGTATGTACTCGATGGTAAATCATTAATTAGTCAATGTTTGTTCATTTGTTATCGATACGTGAATGATTCAGGGTGTTCCATTTGGTTAGAATCAGTTTTTTTTTTAAATTTTTGTTACAGTTGATGGTGAAAAGTTACTTTTATAAAAAGAATAAAAATAACTGTATAATAAATATTAATTAAATAAGTCATTGTTAATTCTTTGCTTTGACGAGTCTAACTTGTGATGCACTTACAGTGAAAACGTGATAAATCTTACTCGAATTTTTAATACACTTCAACTTGAAGTTTAAGTTCAATTATAATGTACAAAGGTCTATCGAATACAAAATATACGTGTTTTAATTTTCTTTATTTGATTAAGTATTGTAGCTGTGAGTACTTTTGACTGATCCTACATATGACACATATGACAATGGATTAAATACTCGAAGCTTAATATTTTTGCTAGTATAAATTGTTAATATAATAGTATATAATATTATACAAGTATTTTTGCTTTACAATAATATTTTCTAATTTTAACAAATATTTTATATTCTTCCTAAATATTTAAACATGTCTGTTCACCTATGAATATTGAAATTTTTGCTGATGTAAATTTGAAGAAATTATCTCATTGAAACACTAGATCAGATAATGATCCCATGTTTTAATGTGGCTTGACTCATATTGTTTCTATTGTGCTTAAAATGTTTAAAATATATTGTAAGTTGGCAATTTTTTAGTTGGACTAAAATTCTTTTTATTTGTATTGTTACAGGTTACTATGGTAATTGTCTTCGAACGCATATATGGGTTCATCGTCCTCAAAGGGGTAAGACTATCACTTCCCATTCCTCCTTATAATGTCACGTACCCTATCGATGATTTAATGTCCCGTAACATTCATGGGAAATGTTAATTGAATGTCTTAAGTCCATTACTTTAATCACTTGAAACATATTAAAGAAACAACTTTGTGAAGCTTATTTTGTCTAAATACAGAAATGCACTAGAAGAAAAATGTATGATAGACAAAATTAATATACTATAATTAAAGTCTGTACAATTTATAATTAATGTAGCTTAATATGTTTGTAAACGATAGAGTGCATTTGTATTTGTAAACCAATCCCATACATTAGGTCAATTGTATATTACTAATAAATAGTAAAATACAAAAATCTTGAAACATACTACAAAATTTAATATTTGTTGTAAATTTAATGTTCTTTGCTTAATATATAAAAAAATTGAATATCCCTTATAATATACTAAGAAAGTAATAATATTCTTCGCAAATATCAATTAAAAATGTTTGAAACAGAAATTCCCTATTAAATAATAAATCACTGAAACCGTAAACTCTCTTTCTTAAAAAAATTTCCGTCTGTTACATTTATATTTTAAATGCAGAAGACAGTATCGAAGAGCCCCTTCTTTAGCAACCCTCCGATAATAACTTTGCACATCGATCTCATTGCTGTAAGTAAACAAACAAACTGTAGAATTATCTCAGGGACTTTGGGAATTTGCACGTCGCTGATTCTAATTCTATAGGCTTCCTAGATTGGAAACAGTGGCGTGCAAATAATGCCAGCATCCCTGTTTCGGATACACGCATGGCTACCTTAACTATTTGGCCACGTCCTGCATCGTTATATCACGTGCACCCGAAGAACAAAGGACATACTTACTGGGGTTTGGATTAAACACGCGTCAAAGTTTCGGGACAATTCTAAATTGGCTGTCTCGTGGTAATTAGCATGAGTCCTTTATTGACACGTGACACACAGTTTGTTACTTTATGTCTCTCTTCAGCGTTTCATCTCTTGTCACAAGACTTTATTCATTTCCTTCCTTCTTTATTTATTTAATGCTAAGTTTACGGAATTCGTTAAAATGACAGATCTTTAATTTTTTACTTTCAATTGCAAAAATATTAAGAAGCTTTTGAGGATAGGTATTTTGAAGAAAAAGAAAATTGATGTATACCTTTATTCAGGTAAAGAATTATTGTATAAACTAGTTTAGTATACATTATTTATTTATTATTATAATTTAGTTACAATTTAAATATACCTAGCCATTATCACTAGGTTTATAGAATTTGTTAGAGTGAATCTTAGATTTATTTTTAAATATGAAAATTATTAAGAAACTTTTTGCAAAATATATGTTAACCTTGATTCAAATGAAGAATCATCGTATAAGCTGGTTTAAGCGGTATCAATTATTTATTTATTTTTACAATTTAGTTCCAATTTAAATGTCAGTGATCATTAAACGTACGTCAGTCTTAATATCAACAATTCTTTATAAATGCAGATTATTAACATTTCCGTTAACAAAAATATAATAAATTGAATTTATATTAACATTTTCAAACCCTGTTATGTAATATTACACATCGCTGCCTGTCTAAAATGTATAATACATAGTTGGGTCTGAAAGTGTTAAAAACTATTTTGCTATACAGTTAACACATTGAAATATTCTATACTGTGTTAAATTAAGAATAACATGGTAAGAAAATCTATAAGTGAATTATAATCGAATTGTGTAATTATATTAGTAGTGCAATGTGAAATCCGATGTCAGTCGTGTAATTTTCAATAAAACATTAGAGACATTTAAAGGTCAATTAATATATTAAACGAGAAACTGGTGAAAATATTCACTCTCTTACGGTATGAATAGCTCCGTTTCAATATTGCGCCATGAATTCTCGGTAATACTTTTAAATTTTTATTTCCTGAAATGCTTGAGGAGTACTGTGACCTATTAAGTTTGACGCTGAGTTCAGGTACGTAAATAGTTCCGTAGAATTGACAGAAATTGAATTAACCTGGCATTCTGATGTTTATAAACATCAAGGTAAATCTTGGCTAAACTAATTTAATTTTTCATTAGCGAGCTATTTGTATTTTGAAGATGCTTCCTCCATTACTGTTCCACGGTTATAGATATATCTTACCTAAATAAAATTAAACGTTCATTGAATTTAAACACAATAAATGTCGACTTCAAATTTTAATTATATTTATATAAGCTATATTGTTAATTAAAAACGTTAATTAAATATTTAGGAAGTTAAATAAGTTCAGTTAAAGTGATAATTAAATTTTCGAGAAATTTAGCAATAAATAAATTTGTTTAAAATTGAGTTAACATAAAATATTAATTAAGTTTAAAATGGCAACCTAAAATATTAATTAAAACTAAGAATATGAAATGTCAATCTAAACTGTAAAATAATTTTAAAAATATCAAATGTTAATCTAGTATATTCACTAAATATAAAAAATGAAATATTCACCTAAAATGTTAAACTAAACACATGAAGTCTTTTTATACAAAATTTATTAAATTAACAGAAATTAAATGTTAATCGAGAAACATGTTTTACCTTCTTTCTGAAGCATCATTTTTCGCACAACAAAGAGTGAACTATGACCCAAGAACTAAATTAAACAGGCATACAGTAAAATTAACATATTCGATCGCATAGCGACAGGTGCATGCCCTATCTCTGGTTCGTGTAATATTACAGTATCGGTTCCGAAACCGTTAACGTGTTGCAACATTAACCAACGAAACGAAAAATCGTCGAATCCGTGTTAAGGCGTCCAATCAAGTTTTAACTATATCCTGTTTCGTTTTTGGACGAAATCCGTTTCGCTGGTGAATCTTAAATGATCCTCGAAATAGAGACGTTTCTAATCCGAAATCTGGGGTAAAGAGGATCGCGTGTATATCGAGAAAGTCACGGCCGGTGGTTTTCAAGAGGTCCCCGAAGTGTTAATTCAATTTGACCGGATGGATGCACTGTTCGTATCTGTGTAACGATGACCGGGCCAAAGCACATGCAGCTAGAAACTTCAACAGGACGCTGCTTTGCTCGATTTAAATGCGAGCAAACGAGCCCGGTAACCGTCGTTCAAGCTACTTCGACCATCTCGACCGAGAGCTATTTCGTGGATTGCTCCTCGGGGAACATAATCGAACACTAACTCGCAAGTAGCCCGTCGGCAGAAATACCAACCGGTTGTTTTCAAAGTATACCGAACGCGTAGTACAGTAAAGTCTCGTTATAAGCGAGAATGATGTACTCGAGATAAGCAAAAAGGTTATCCGCAGTATTCCAGACGCCATGAAGCTCCCTCGGCGAGAAATGTCACGTGATCCGAGTTCGGGTATATTCGTGAGACAATACGAATACAAATATAAATCTTCTATTTTTGACTTTATCGTTAATAAACTTTTACCAATAGATTTTTGCCATTTTTCTGATTAAAATGAAACCAAACACGATATAATTTGGACGATACTTACATACTGATGATGCAGTAAAGTCTCGATATGAGCAAAAAGGATATCCCCACCACTCGAGATGCTATAAAGTTCGTTCGGCTGGAAATGTCACGTGATCCGAGTTCGGGTATATTCGTGAGACAATACGAATACAAATATAAATCTTCTATTTTTGACTTTATCGTTAATAAACTTTTACCAATAGATTTTTGCCATTTTTCTGATTAAAATGAAACCAAACACGATATAATTTGGACGATACTTACATACTGATGATGCAGTAAAGTCTCGATATGAGCAAAAAGATATCCCCACCACTCGAGACGCTATAAAGTTCGTTCGGCTGGAAATGTCACGTGATCAGAGTTCGGGTATATTCGTGAGACAATACGAATGCAAATATAAAATTTTTTTATTTTTTTATTATGAAACTTTTACTAATAGCTTTTTTATATTTTTCTGATTAAAATGAAACCAAACACGATATAATTTGGACTACATTTAAATTGTGGTTTAGTTATCGTTTAAATTGTGGTTTAATTGACGACTTGATTTATAGAACTGCATTGAAAACATAGATTTAAAAAATACCAAATTTCTATTCAGAAACTTATAAATTTGTAATAGTATTTTGGATATTTGAGAAATAGTATATTTTTAATTTTATTAACTTTTTATCGACGCCAAATTTTTTTAAACAATCGCAATTTGAAAATAAACACAATTACATTAAATTTTATCGTATTTACCGTAACCTACCAAGACAAAATTGAAATTTCAAAAATTCAAACTTATTAAATTTACAAACTTGCTCTCCCATTGAGGAATAAATATTTAAGAAACTTATGAATAAAATATCCATCTCGACGATGATGTTTTTCCCAAAAGTATTAAAAATTGACAAGTGTTCGCGCAAAGATACACAGGGTGTGTATCTTTTCAGAAACTCCGTTTTTTCAACAAATATTAAACTACCCCTCGTGCAAGCAAATCCTTTCAGCAATCCGTGAGTTCGAGTGCGAGGGACGGTACAAAAAGCTGTTGATTCAAAAAGTAATGAGCACAATTAAGAATGTAGGTGAAAGAATCTCACGATTCTCAATAACCAAAATACGAAAATAATATTTGAATTCGTTAAACATCTCTTAACGATGCACGATACTCGGCAGTTTGAATGGCAGGTTGCAAGCAAAGTAATTAAAAGGATTAAAACTCCGGGAAAGGAGGTGAAACGGGTATACGTACGAAACTAAAAATAGTGGCAGGTTCGAGCTCGAGTTGCGCCGACACGGACAACGAAAAAAAAAAAAAAGAAAAATAAATAAAAATGAAAGATAAAAGGAAATAAAATAAAATCGTACGAGCGCAGCTTTGAAATTCGCTCAACTAATTGGACCGTGACCCAAAACTGACGCGTGAGAATTGCCTACCACTTAAAGCGCACTAAACGAGCAACGCACAAAACGAGCTAACGCACGATACTCAAAACTGCAAGCGGCCAGAAACTGGAAAGGTAAAATCCAAATTTTCCGTCGACGCTGAATTGTTCTCCCATTTTGAAGCTCGGTTTCTAGCACGGACGATTGTTCACCGTTCCCGACATTTCGCTATAATGAGAAGGCAACTATAACCGAATACGTCGTACACTTTACACAGTCTGCTACTATGTACGTTTCCTTTGAATAAGAATAATTGTAGGAAGTCTTTTACCGTTTGCTTTCGGAGAGCCTAAAGTTTACGCGCTTTTTAGTTAAGTCATAAAGAAGGCATAGTTACTGGAGTCTAACAAGGAGACCTTACGGTTGCTGGGTCATCGATTTTGACGAAAGTCCTTTGTGACGAATCTGGGATAAATGTTACGCGATATTGGGTCGTTTTTGTCGATACTCATTATTTTAGGATATTTAATGTTTAAGAAATAGTAAATTGATGGTGTAAGTTTTTATTTCCCTTCATAACTGAACGCGATTAGTTACCGAGTATACTGAGAACATATGTTAGAAATAGGAGATATATTTCATATCGACTGATTTACTAGAGTAGTGGTTTAAGCAGTAAGTTATTACTTATTAAGTTAGATATTTTATATTTTATTACGATAATTATTATATAAGTGTAGTTATTTAAAAAAACGTTGATTAACACATACTTTGTATACACGCAGATGTACATATATAAGTTGATACAAACAGATGAAAAATCTAATTCTTTTTGAATTTAAAAGTAGATCAATTTTATAGGTCCTAGAACCTAAAGGTCTGGGACCTTCGAGAAGCTTAAAACTTAGGAAAAACCTGATACCTCGGAATTTGGATTCTAGAAACTTGACGAAGCTTAGGACGTAGAAAGAACCTCAAACTTAAAATTTAAATTTTCAGCACTAACACAGTATGAAGCACAAGTTTTCGAAGTTTGAAGACCCTCGAATCATCGAATTCTTAAAGAAGTTATGAACAATTCTATTAATTTTGCAAAAGATATGACCCAGTTCCTCACTAATTTCAATCGCATTCCTTATGGCGAACGTGTCATGGACCAGCACTACTAGCTGGCATGAATCATCTCTGGACATTCTCTGCTGCGAGTTCTTGGCACTGATTCACCTTTATGACTCGAGAAAAAGGTACTTTAAGCTCAGTTCCGAGTGGACGTTTGAGCCATGCCAAGAGCAGCGGCTACTGATCGTACCACCTTAGCGATAAACTCGAGAGATTAAACCTTCTACTGCAAAATTCTCAAGATAACAACTTCCTGTGGGCTATATATATATTTCAATATTAAATAGTACCCAAATCTGGGTTACTGCGGCATCATAGTCGTGTGGAGCTTAATTATGAAATTGCTGGCATATGGTGTCTATTAAACTATGAACATATGGTGGCCAACTATGAAGCTATAGACATATGGACTCTAATTGTGAAACTATGGACATATGGAACCGAACTGTAAAACTATGGATATGGACTTCAATTATAAAAATATAATTATATGAAGTCTGACTATAAAACTATTGACATATGAGTTGTAATTATAAAATTGTGGACATATGAGGACTAATTATACAGCTATGTATATTCATATAGAACTTTGTTATGGAGCTACATACACATTGAGTCTAACTGTAAAATTATAAATATGTGGTGTCTAACTGTAAAACTATGGGCATATGTAGCCTGACTGAACTCTGTACTTATGGAGACTAATTATAAAATTATGGACATATGAGGGCTAATTATAAAACTATATTCACATGAAGCTTTGTTATAGAGCTACACACGTATGGAGCCTAACTATAAAATTGCTGACATGTGGGGGTCTAATTATGAAATTATGGACATATGGAGCGTAATTACAGCATCATATGCATATGGAGCTACGTCATAGAGCTACAGTTACATAGAGCCCAACTACGAAATCATAGATATATTGAGCCTAACTATAAATACACATGCAACCCAATTACAAATCCAAACACAATGGATTTTTATTTTAGAGTTACATATGGAGTCCTATTGTAGAGTTGTAGACATATGGACTTTTATTCTGGTGATATATGGAACTTTACTATGCAGTCACAGATATGTGAAGCTAGACAATGAACCCTTGACATAAACAATTGAACAGTGTATTTTGGTATAACAATCGGCGTGATTAATTTGGGTTGTGGATCGTAGATATGGTAATTCTGATTTAAGGGTGTCTGATGATCGCATTCCATGGGACGATAGGCAGGTGTCTGAGGCTGCTTGCCTATACACTGTGAAAACACCTTTATTCGTCCTCGACATACCGACGAATCCGCTTTCATTCCAGCGGGTCAGCCAGAGACAGTGGCAGGTAGAACAGGTTTCAGAATTTCGGGAAGGAGAGAAGGTGCTCGCTTCCTGGGTGTCGTGGCCCGATGCGATAAGCATGAACGGCTCAACAGAGTGTGTATGCGTCCTAAGTTCAACTATACGACCAGATTGTACCGGGTGTCCTATCTAAACTCTTACAATCCTGTTATTTCTTAATCAAGTGTCAAGGAATTTGTTTATGTCTGAAGATGATGATATTGGAAATTCATCCCTGGGTTTACGTTCCTTGTAGTCCTTGAGGCTTACTAGTTCTAGATGTTTGGGTTTCTTAGTTTTAAACGTCTGGATCTTAGGTTTAATTATATCTATATTTTGTCTAGGTTTTCTGGTTCTAGATGTCTAGGTTATGTCTAGGACTATGTTGTTCTATATCTACATCTGGTCTAAGTTTTCTAATTCGACATGTCTACGTTTTCTAGTTCTAGATGTCTAGGTCTTCTCTTATTGTTAGATTAGGTTTATCTAATATCTGTATTTTATCTAGGTCTTCTTGTTAGGGATGTCTAAGCTTGTTTTATGTCTAAGTTTTCCCTAGAGGTAGATGTCCCCAAATCCTTAATTCACTACAAATTTCTCGGATTCCCAAAAATCCTAAAAATTCAACCAGTGAAAAACATTTTGTCGTTTGAAGTGGCACTTGTTCGAGTGGAAAAATAATTTCTCCAGATCTCCTCATGACTCTAAGTTACAGCTGCACGAAGTTCGAAATCGGTGTCACTAGGTTCCTATGTCCCTAGTAAACGTGCAGAATCTCGACAGAACTTTTCGACAGACCTAAATAAACGATGACACTCTTCTATGCCGAAGAGAAGAATGGAATTTCGGCGATAAGAATTGATCTAGGACACCCGGTATAGCGATTCGGGCGTGAGCTAGCTCGCAGAAATCTCACGTGCGAGCACAATGCCTCTTTTGTCATTCTGAACTGACGTACGCCAGTTATTCGGCGATGCTGTGCCAACCAAGTGGCTCAACGGACGCGTTTTCTTAGGATCTTCAGGAATTTTCTTACGGTTCAGGCACCGATATTCGCAACCCTTTGTCGCTGATACAATGACTCGACTACTCGAGCCTGGAAGTGCGTTTTTTTAAACGGATGCTGTCGTTAGCCTGACGTTTCGCGTGCCTCCAGTATTCTCAGAGACGTTTGAGAATCACAAAGGCTGAGAATCTGGGTAAAGAAATCAGGAACGTCGGGACTGTGAATAATTTCGAGGCTGAGAACAATCTAGTTAGTCGAGGATTGAGTGGACTGACCTGTATCTCTTTTGAACCGAGCTTTTACAGTGTACTGTTTCTGCTTTTTCCTCTCTTTTTTATATTTTTTTTTTTATTTTTCGTTGGACCGCGAATGTACTTCTATTTTGACATTTGGTGTTCGAGGTTTTTGAACTCTCTGCGCGCACAGCGTTTATCCGCTAAAGATGAAATGTTTGTTTAAATCCAGATTAAAAATTGGATTATTTATTCGTGTATTAAGTGACGCTGTGGGAGATTCGTTTGAGATGTGTAACTATCGAAAGAGATATTTTGTAAAAAGAGATAATAGTGTAAAATAGGTTTTACTGAGTATGATTGACGACGCTAATCAAAATTGACTTTTTCGTTTCATTATTTTGCAAATATGCTGCATAACAATATAATGTATCTTGTATCTTGTCAAACATGATCGATCTTCTTATTTTACTCATTTCTGAATATGATTGTAATTAATTTGAGATTATATTAGATTATAATTAGATCTCTTTTTTACTGTTTTGTCGCTGCTGATGTAGAACAATAATTTTTCTCTTCTCATTTATATAATATTTCACAAGGTATAATTTTTTATTTTCAAGAATTTTATTCTGTAGAAAACGTGTTACTACTTTCTCCGTAATGTCTCTGGATTTAAAGATAGATTTCTTTTTTACGAAATTATAATAGTTCAGCAATGAATGTTCAGTCAAATTAATCCAATTTGCACGGCATAAGTGTCAAGTTACTGAATTAATAATTTCGACGTCAAACTACCAATTAAGAAACTTAATTAATATGTAAGTTACTCAGACTTTATTACATTCTCCGTATCCATAATTAACCGTGCAGCTTCTCCGTATCATCATGGGTGAAAAGAAGCGATTTCTTTCAGAATATGTAAGGAGGAATACAGGTTCAATGAACCCGTGTGAAACTTCATGGAATTAATAATCCATATTATCACGCGTCGCACGAGTCATGACAATTTCTGCCGCGCCAGTCACCGCGTTAACGGAGACAATTTGCTAGCTACCATTGAAACCGTAGAATAGTAAATGGCGACGATCGAATTACTGTTACGCCATTTACTATTACCCTACGTTATCGAGATATTACCGTGTAACACCGCGTTAGATCGTCTGTCGTCGAACACTCGACGACCGTATCGTCTCCGCTGAGTTGGTAGACTCTGCTGATTTACTATAAAGTAGAGTGGTAAAATCATTGAAAAAAAAAAGACAAAGCATTGGTTTACAGGATCAAACTATTTGCTCTTAACATCTTAGTTCAGCCTTTAACACGGCTGAGCTTTACGCAGCGCAGCTTCTTTGTATAGCAGAGTTCGATACAAATTAGGCGTAAACAGCACTACAATGTGTGACAATGCTGTTCTCTACGCGAGTACATTGGAATGAAGCTTTTGATGATTAAATTATAATTTTTCCCAAAGATATGATATGCTTTAACTTTGATAATTTACAAAATTCACAAAATATGTAATTTCCAAATGTTTCTAATATCGTGTATTAGTGCAAAGAGGTGCTCATGGTGCCTAAACTACTTGGCGTTACCTTTTATTTATAAATAATGTACTTTTGTGGGATTTGTTAATACTCTTATAAAACGTGGTGAAGGCAAAACAGTGCGAATCAAAACATATGAAACGATCATTCAATTGAAACGGTGAACGAGTGAAGCAGTAGTATAGTGGACTGTTGTACAGAGAGATGTTTGCGAAAGCCACTATAGTGGCACATCGTGCCTGAGAGTTTTGGACACATATGGCAACGCTGAAGATTGCATGTGACATCATCTCACGTTCATCAGCAAGATATAAACAGGTAATATTGTAATCCTGTCGCAATTACTGGTAAAAATAATGCTGTAACGCTGTTACAAGTACTGTAACAGCAAATACAGATCTGTGAGTTTTGAAAAATTACACGACTTTTCCAAGCAAAATCGACATACAATCGCGAGTCGTTTAACAGAAGTCGTTGCTCATTATACGGCAAGATTCCGCGTCTACGTTGGAATTCGTCAACAAAGAAAAGCACGAGGCATCTGGAGAGTCGATCTAATCGAGGAAAAGCTTCGGGCTGGGAGTTCGGAATAGTTGTCGAAGAAAGCTGCAAAACTGACACCACCGCAGCTATGTAAGATCAAACTGGGTGCCGAGAAAGCGATCCCAACGAATGGGAACCACGGCTTGGTACACACACCGGTTAATTCGATAGCTCCGTCACGGACGTCAAGAATGTTACCGGAATTCTATTCGAAGTATTCGGTATATAGGAGATCACGATGGCGACCGACGATCTCAGGATTTTTGCCACGACCGTCGTCTGTCGCTTGTTGGCATCCGATCGATTCTGATTCCCTCGAATTTACCGAACCTCTTCGGCTATCAGTGTCCCCGATCGTTGCTAACCAATCGTTTCGAAGGATTGAACCCTGTCGATGATCGTCTCGATAAGCACGTCACTAACGTGGACTCATTTGTGATCGTTGCACACCGTGTAATTTTAGTAATTCAGCGGTTGGTGCATCGAGTGCCCGCCGATGACGGGCATAGGCACGGTGCGTGATCTGTGAAGGTATCCAGTTTACAACAATTCATGTTCAAATGAACTATCTTATATAAATTTATGTTCAATTTTACGTATGTTGTGTCATTGCGCAAAAACTACTTAATATTTGTTCATGCAATTTTGCTAGAGGTCTGAAGGTAGGTCTCATACCGATGGTTTTAGGACAGGTTTTGTGGAGTCAAAATTGAAGAAGTCACCTTAACCACAATTTCACTTGATCAGTATATTCTCACTGATGTCCTTGGTTCTCCTTAGATTCTATTTAAAATTCTCACTAAAATCTGCGTAGATCCTCCGTAAGATCTTCGTAGACTCTACTTAAATTCTCATTAAAATTGCCATATGTTCTACTTGAATTTTTGCTAAGATCTTCGTAGATTCTGCTTAAATTCTAAAAATCTCCGTAGAATCTCGAGTTGTCCTTAAATTCTCTTTAAAATCTGAATTCCCTCAAACGTTTCTTACATGTAGGTCTTTCTTAAAATCTCTCTATCTTTTTTGTGAAATCTGTCCAGCTCTTGTCTAGGGTTAGAAACCTCAGATTGTAGTATAGTGGACAATCTCATCAAAATTCCAGGAAGAAATTGGAAACCCTTAAGAAGGTCTGGTAAACGTCAAAGGTGAACGAATCAGGGGACAACGTCAAACGAAAACATTCAAGTTCAGAAGATTCCGTGACTCGTACGTTTTCTCATTGTAATTCGATCGAGATGGGGTAGAATGTAACGAGAATCTGTTCGTCTTCGTCACGTCGTCGGATCTAAGGTTTCTAGGATTATCTTCTGTTTCAGGATTACGATTTGACACTCGCGTATTCCGTTTTCATCTCTCGCGATAATCGTTATCGCGAAAGTTTTCTCGGGTCGAGAGTTCACATAATCTGCAACGAGACATGAAAACGTTCCTCCAGATAAGAAACATCCACGTTGCCTCGCACGAAAATGCTGTTTCGATAAAGACACGTTCTAGCTTTTGCTCTTTCGTTCGTGAAACGATCGTTCACGGGGTCGGCTGCGCGGAAACGCGACTTAAATTAGACGAAATCTCGCGTAAAGTACGAAATGATTGTTTAAAAAATCATCGATAACGATTGAACGGCAAGTTGTCGGTGCGCTAAAGTAACTTTTGATCAGCGTTTCTCTCTGAACTCCTTTTAACTGAACTTAACCCAGTTAACTGTTGCGAAGAAGTACAACGAAGATCGAGGAAAGTCTGTAGCCGAGTAGTTGTAATTCGAGTCTTGAAACTGTAGGATAACGTTGGAATGATTCTCCCCCTGTACTACGATACATTT
Organism: Megachile ligniseca; assembly: GCA_945859555.1. Classification (NCBI taxonomy): domain Eukaryota; kingdom Metazoa; phylum Arthropoda; class Insecta; order Hymenoptera; family Megachilidae; genus Megachile; species Megachile ligniseca. The sequence continues at coordinate 3,690,303 of OX243778.1, forward strand.
CGACGAGAACCGATAGCACGAAGCCTCATATCGACCAGACAATTACTTTGTTTTCAAGCTTGTGTCTGTTACGAGCAAACTAAGGTAATCGTAATAAGATTAAATTCAATGGAACTCCCTGTTCGCCGCAGAATTCGACCTGCTGTCTGACTAGTTCGTTCCGCAACCACTTTGCCACCGCGCAGACGTGAGTTATTCAAGAGAATTCACGCCCTTACCGTCTATCCTTTCAAGTATTAACTTAATCCTAGATAATTCCAGATTTTGCGTTTGATAGACAATTTGTAGAAACACCGACAACGGTATTTTTGTCGTTCAAGAATAATTTATTGACTCTGAATCGTTTAGGATTCAAGATACAATATTTGTTTCACTTCTTTTTTTTTAATAACCCTCTTTAATTTACTTTGTGATTAAAAAAGGTTATGGGAAAATTTTATCGAAATATTGACAGTGTTATTCATTACATAAATGGTTTGTTATTTATCAATTACAAAATTGAATAATTAAGATGTGGTGTATGTCACCCTATTTTATTATTTGTGAAAATAACTCTTCAATTTGAAACTTTGTGATAAAACAGTTATAATAATGTTTTATGGAAATGTTGACAGTGTTGTTCATTGAGTAAATAGTCTAATATTTATAAATTGCAAAATTAAGTAATTAAGATATATGTGTCACTCTATTTTATTACTTGTGAAAGTAACATTGACAATGTTATTCCTGGAATGACTAGTTTAATGTTTGCAAATTAAAAATAAAGTGTAAAAATCCTATTTCATTATTTGTGAAATATAACCCTCTGTAATTTGAAATTTTGTGATAAAAGAAATTATTGGTATTTTATGGAAATATTAATAACACCATTTATTGAATAAATAGTTTATTATTTATAAATTAAAATTGGTAAAAATAAAACTTATAAAAATTACATAAAATGTTTACAGGTTAAAATTAATAAGAAATATGCATTTTTATATGAAAATATATTTATATGTTTCAGAATAAAATTGCATTACAAGAAAATATAATAACGTGTTGTAAAATAAAGTTACATTACAAGGAAATAAAATTACATTACAAAAAAATAAAATTACATTATAAGAAAATAAGATTACACGTTTCAGAATAAAATTGCATTGCAAGAAAATAAAATAATGTGTTTTAGAGTAAAGTTACATTACTAGAATCTAAAATAACATGTTTCATAATAAAGTTACGTGACAAGAAATTAAAATAACCTGTTTCAGAATAAAATTGCATTAAAAGAAAAGACAATTGGATCAAGATATTTTTATAAAAGTATTCTTACAGTATCCTTATCAAATTATAGGTAAATATAGGTTAATCAAGATATTCTTGTAAAAGGTATTGAGTCAAATATAAATTGGTATTACTTATAAAAAATTGATCTGTATCGCAAGAAGAAAGAATATTCTTTTCCTGTGACTCGCCATCATAACAAACTTCACGCTCCTTTCACTTTTTTCTTTCTCTTTTTTTTTTATTTATGACAGCACCCTTTCCGATGTTCAATATATCACCGACAGACTTTCCCCGCAACAAATCTACAGCCATAAATCTACCGAGAACAACTGTTTTGCACTTTCCCATAAATTCCCACAAGAAAACAAGCGGATAAACCTTCTCCAAGTTCAGCTTGTGAGAGAAACTCGTTCGCAGTTTCAATTTTCCATATAATTGCCACAAACTATATTATTAAGGGACATGTATTAGTACGATGAAGTGGAAAAATCGTGTTGTTTTCAATTTCACGGAAATTCTATGATGTATACTTGCGTTCGGAGATATAGCGCGAGTCGTAAAATCGGTCATGCGTTGTAATACGAGTTTTGAGAAAATAAGGAGCACGAAGTGTGTTCAGAGTCCCATCATTAGTGGAAAATGAAAATTTTATTCAATATGTATGATATAACGAATATATATCTTGATCTTCTCATGTGTGTGTAAACTGTGCGTTCATGTGTGTGTACATATATCAATTTAAATTCACGTTCTTCGTATACATAGTAAACTGATATTACCTTACTATTTCACTGTTTCATAGGTGTATTGTTTTAATATTTTACTGTTCTGTTATTTCGTTATTTTTTTATATTGCCATTTCATTATTCAACTATTCTATTATTTCGCTAGTTCTATATTTCACTCTTTTATTATTCATCTGTTCAATTACTTCATTAGTTTTTATATTACTACTTTATTATTCAAATATTCTATAACTTCATTTTACTATTTCATTATACAATTATTATATTGCTATACTATTGTGCTATCTTATTATTTTATCATCTTACTGTTTTATTTTTCTTCGACTTTTACCATTGTTTTTATTTTCACTATCTCACTGTTTTACTATTGTCCTGTTAGTTTTTATTTTTATCAATCTATTTTACTATTCTACTGTTTTTCTGTTACCTTTTTCTATTTTACTGTTTTTTCATTTTTACCAATTTATTATTTTACTGTTTTGCTAATTTATTGTTGTTTCATGTTTATCAATTTATTATTTTACTATTTTACCATTTTACCATTTTTTCCTTTTATTATTTTATCGTTTTACTTTTTCATCATTTTATCATTTTGCAATTTTACCATGTTTTCTTTTAATATTTTATCATTTTTCTATTTCATCATTTTATCATTTTACGATTTTTTCTTTTCATTATTTTATCATTTTTCTATTTCATCATTTTATCATTTTACCATTCCATCATCTTACCATTTTATCTTTTTACCATTTTATCATTTTATCGTTTTATCACTTTATCCTTTCACCATTCTATCATTTTATAATCCTACCACTTTATCCTCCCCCATTTTATCATTTTACCATTTTCTCCTTTCACCATTTAATCATTTTACAGTTTTATAATTTTACCATTTTATCATTCTATCATTTCATACCCTATTATCGTCTAAACTCCGAATCAAATCAATGACGTCACGTTCGTGTGCTCCTTCAAGACCTCCCTTATATCAGAAGCAGTATCTGAAACGTGCATAGCCGCGGGCCACGTTAACGAATGTCCCCTGCCCAAATGTTAATTTATGACCGCGCCATATCGCACAGATCGAGTATAACGGTATCCGAAGAAAAGTAACGAACGGACATCAAAGTGTGGCCGTATGTATTTCGATACGTAACCGTTTCGAGAAGAAGCTATAGCCATGGGGTCGAGCTAGGAAACGATTGCTTTGCACTTCTGTGCACGCCCCCAGGGCAATCGTAACTTGAGATACCCACCGAGAGAGCCACCCCCGTATCGTTCTCCTTTCGTTTCGCACCCTCGTTCGTCGGTCTCCTTCCCTGGACCCCTTCCTTTTCTAGCCTGGTTCCCCTTATCCTCTTCCAAAGGGAAGTTGCGCCTCTCTTCTGGGCGATGTTGAAGTCTGCGAAGCTCGAATGCAACCGAACGAGTTACTGTGTTGGTGTAAGATTCGCTAAGCGGCCGGGCCAGACCCAGAGATCGATCGCTCGAACGTGCTTTCGGCATCCTCGAATATTACCCTCCACCCATAACCAACCCTATATCGATGGTTGGTGCACGTAATACCGTTGGTTGTTGGCTGGGTGCGTATAGGTATGTATGTATTTACGTACAACCGAATATTGGACATATTGATGCTTATATGCGCGGACCACCATCTATATGTATATATATATTATGTATGCAAATTATATTATATATGATTATATGTGTATGTTGTCTATATGTTTAACTAGGTTACTATGTTAATATCCGCAGATGCACGTACCAATGGATTTTGGGGTTTAGGATACTTGCTCCGTTTGATAATCGTTTTGATATATATTGAATATCTTGTGGCTGGAGTTGCGATGTAATTCAGAATGATCTGTAAATGTAGATAGGAAATTGTTTAATTTGTTAGTAATCGGTGAGTGAGGAGAAAAAGATGTCAATTTTTGAACGGTGGATTCAGTGCTCAGATCTAGTCCACAATGATCATGGGCACAGATGTGTACATGTGAGAGAAGGTAGAGTTTGCATCTTAATTTTGTGTTTTATAATCTGGAAACTTAGAGATCAGTACATATTTAGTAATTTAGAAATAGTTTTAGAATTCATAGATTCATATGTTAGTGAATTTAGAAATTTGGCAATTTCGAGTTAACCGTACGATTTATCTGTCAGATGCGTCAGCACTATTCACTGTTACTATTAAAACAAATAAAGAAAGTTAAACTGTTATGTCAATTTCAATGATCCTATACAAATGGACTTAAACTTCGAATTGAAATATTAAAAATTCGAACAAGATTTGTCACATTTGGTCAGTGGGTGACGAGTCAGACAAAGGCAAGGGGTTAAAGATGTGTTACTTTCATCGCTCCGTTTTGTACTACTTTTCAAACTCGACGATACAAAGATACCCTTGCCTATCCGAAGAATCGTTTCGAATAAATAAATGGTCTTCCTAAGTAGACAATTCACTTACTTTTGGCAAAACTCTAGTTTTTACGTATGGGCGAGGTTAAACCGACAAAGGTTCGGTAACTGTGATTGCCAGGATAATTGGACTTTTTCAACTCGTCTCAATTTTTTTTTTATCATTTCTCTTCTCGCGAACCGAGAATACTAACCCGTCGACTCCACTTCTTCCACTTCTTCTTCCTCTCGGTGCGGTTCGCTATCTCGCCAGAACTTTATTTGCTTCTCGCGCTAGCTCAAGGATCCTTGGCGCCGCGTTTTTTAAAGTAAATAAAACTTTCCGCCAACTCGTCGTTCCTCTGAATCCCGGAGTACCGATGACAGACGCCATGAATACGCGAGAACCCGTATGAACAAACGAGACATCCGACGCCCCTGCTTATCCGACGGTTCTCTAACCGGAAACCAAAGAATGGGAGCTGAAAAATCCCATGACACGGACGATGATTCCTTCTTGGGTTATGCCGCTCGAATCTACCAAATATACGACCTCTTGATTCGAACGAACGATAAAGTTATTGAGTCGTTTCGACGGGGACCGTAAGAATTCCGGATAAAGTATGACGGAAACGTTTTTACGTCTTCCTGTCGCTTCCATTCTCTTATGTATTCGAATTCTCCGCGGATGGACCACTTCCGCCGGGAAAATTGCATGGTCGTTCAGCTGATTCTTCATGTTCCTATTTGACACAGATTCTTACTCCATTTTCAAATACTCCCCGATGAAATGTGTTACTTTGAAATATTTTATTTTGGATTATTTTGGTCTGTTGTGTTTTTTTCGATGCTTTGTTCAGAAATATGGCGATCTCGGATACTCTGCTCTGACGTGTTAGAATATTATTTTGGGTATGAAGATATATTTCAGAGTTGCTGAATATATTTCCAATTTAGATTTAGTATAATTAGGTAAATTTGGAATATTTTATTTTGAAGTATTACTATTTTTATTTATACATTCGTATTTTTAAATATTCTATTTTAGAATATTCTGCTTTGCAATATTTTAATTTTAGGATATTCCATTTTGAAGTATTTAAATTTAAAATACTCAGCCTTTAAGTATTCAAGTTTGGGAAATCATAAAAATTGAAATATCTTAATTTTGAATATTCAATTTCTGGAAACTTGTACTTTAAAAAACTCTATTTTCTAATGTGCTGTTTTGGGATATTCATATTTGAAACATTACAAAATATCCAAAGTTGGGGTATTATGTTTCAAAATATTCAATATTGGAGTATTCCACTTTCTAACATCTCAAATTGAAACGTTCTGCTTCAACATATCCAATTTCGGTATGTTCTATTTTGAAATCTCTTGCTTTGAAATATCCTTATATTTAAATAATCGTTATTATTGAAGGATTTGTTTATTTATATTCTATTATTACATTTTGAAATTCACTATTACATATCCTCGTATATATTAAAATATTACTTAATAAATAAATATTATTTCATCTCATTTCACTATTTGTGAAATTTTAAAAATTTCTTTACTCTGTTAAAATTAAAATCTGTTTCCCTCATGAAATTTTAACTAAAACGTAATAAAAATTATTTGTTAGAATTCTTATTTTACTATTTACAAAATAAGTCGAAGTTTAATTGAACAAAATATTTATACTCTTAAATTTTAATTAAAATTTCCTACTCTCATAAAATTTTAATACATACATATATTATATCGTACACACTAATGTGCACATATCGAGATTTAAAACTAAACTATACCAAAAGACTCCAATTTTAATTTCCAACGACAATATAGCAGAGTTATTCAAATGAGCTTTGATCATTTTCCTTCTCATAATCACTTAATTGCCTAATCTTAATCGGACAGAGCGATACTAAACCTAAACAGATAACATTTAGTTTTGATTCCGGGTGTCCTAATTTTAGCCAGACTCCAGTGCCATAAAAGTTAAAAGCTCTCTAAGGGGATCAGCGTAATCCAAGCAAAGTAGGTTCGCTAGTGTCATAAGCTTAATACGCTTACAGGCAGCGAAACAGAAACCGAGCGAAGGTGTCGATCGAGGGCAGTAAACGTTCCGATTGAATATCGAATAATAACGAGATCATTCGAGTATTAAGGCTGATCTGTATTCATCGTCACGACTAAGGTACCGATGTATACAAGACGCTTCAAGCAACCCTGGAGGAGGCTTCTCGAAGGATGAGTGTCGATTTAAGCAGAAACGCGCGTAATTTGTGCACGAAACCCAGTTCCACGAGAATCTGAAGCTTTCGGAGGATCCTTCGATACGTTTGTGTACCGCTAACTCGATACTAGTTTCGTATTCGATAGTCTTTAATAACATAAACTAATCACTTTCAGATTATATGAGAACACTGTGCTGTTGTGAATAATTTTGGGGATTTAATCCTTCCGAACTTTCAGACTTCCTCGAATACTTTTGACATTAATTAGTAACGAAAGTCTTCAAGTTTTGAAATAGATACGAACATGATGAGTATGTGGTGTAATATGCGTCGTAGGGTCGGCAATATTTAGATTAAACGCGAACTTCATATCTTTTGAAGTCCTAGTATTTATCAATGAAGTATAGCTTGAATAACTGTATAACACCAATATCTGGTTAGTTTTAATGATGTTTCAAACTGGACACCTGCATGTCCGCATCCGATGTTCCGAAGTGAACAACGTAACTATGTATCCGATGTTCCGAAGCGAACAACCTCGTATCTATTTCGTGTCTACCTGTTCGTTTGTTTATTTCGCAAGATGAAGGTTCGGCGAGGGCGTACAATTTTTACGAACAAGGCTGAGGGAAACAGATCCTGATTTCTATTGGGTACTCAAATTCGGGTGGAAATGAAAATCCGAGTGACGTATGCGGTCTATTCCCCAAAAAGTGAGCGTATCAAGTAATACAAGCAAGCGATACCTCGACATGAATAGGAAACTGCAAATAATGGACTCTATTACTAAGATTACGGGCTCTGGCAGCCAGATGTGAATAATAGTAAATTAATACTCGATAGGAGTGTGTTCTTGCTGCTACAGGAACCTATTGATTTGAATCCGTAAGTGTCTGAAAACTAAAAACGGTATATCGAGGTCTAATCCCTACCTATAGTATTGTACTCTAAGAAGTTTCATATTGTTTCATATTCGACCGACTTTGATAACATGAACTAACCACTTTTAGATAATATGGAAACACTATTCTGTTGTGAATAATTTCAGGGATTTAATCCTTTCGAACTTTGAGACTTGCTCGAATGCCTTTGTGATTAATTGTTAACCAAAGTTGTCAAGTTTCGAAATAGATACGGAAATGGTCAGTAGGTTATGTGGTGTAATTATAACATTGTTGGTAGCTTGAGAATTACGTGGAGGATACTGATACATTGTTGCGAGTTAATAATGGTTCTGGTTCGAGGATTTAATGTTTCGAGAAAGTGATTATACAAATGCTTTATTGATATTTGTTGTATAAATCAAGGTAGGATGAAGTGCCCGTCGAAGAGCTCACGGGCAACAGGTGAACATATTGCGTGCAGGTATAGCGTGTCAGAAATGTGAACTAGAAAGTTTGGAGATTTCGAAAATTAAAGTTGGAAATTTAGGATAATTGAAATATCAACTTTTCGGTTTCATTGATTTATAAATTTAGATACTTGACAATGTTTCTAACCCATACAAAGAGTAATTTCAAACTTTAGTATATGCATGTTTAAAAATTTCTTAGAAATCAATTTTAATAATTGTACGTTTATAAATTTTATAATATTACTATTGGAGAATATTTCTTATTTGTTATACTTTTAATTTAAAAATATTTAGTTATAGGACTTTGAACATTTAGAGATTTTACAAGTTTTGAAATGTAGATAGCAATTGTAATTTTAAAAATATGGTAATTCCAAACTTGAAAATATAGGAATAATGAACTTTTGAGTTTGTAAATTCGAAAATTAAAATTTCAAAGCATGGATTTTTAACTCTACTTTCCAATTTCGAAATTTGGTGGCCTTAAATTTATAAAGCTGTTAGAAATTGAGAAACATAATAAATTAAAAATTTTTATATTTCAAATTTAAAGAGGTTGTTACTTCAAGTTTTTAATTTGCTAGTTTGCTAATTTTCGAATTCACTAATTCGCTAATTTGATGATTCCCAAATTTATAACTCTGATGACCTCTTTTAATTACACATGAAATACATTTCAAGATATAAAAATTTTATTAAAAAATTCCCCACGTAAAACTTACGTTATATCAATGTGTCATAAACTTTTCTAAGAATAAACCTAAACGTTTTATTCATACTCTCAATATAAACAAATGAAAAAAGACTAAAGAATTAAATCCGTATTGTCGCGTCGAAAACACGGTGATAGATGTATTAAAAACTGTTTGCCTCGCTTCGTATTTCGGAAGACTCGAGTTTTTAATTAACGCAAACGGCGAACATCCAACTTTTCAGATGTTTTTAATTAATTTAATTCATCGTGGCAAACGGGTAGCAACTTTTTCGTTCTTATTAGTCTCACATTCAAAAGGATGTTCTTTGCTCGTTCGCGAGGAAAAGACAGGCGTATCGATCGGTTCGTTCGCGGCCTCTTATAAAAAAAAAAAAGACAGAGAAGAATTTCCCTTCGAGTCGACCATTGAAACGCGATCTTTGTTCGTTACCGATGTTCCACGAAACTTGGAGTTTTCAAGTCTCGCCTCTCGTTTCGAACAACAAATAAGCAACGATAAAGACCAAAGTTTCCTGGATTTCTTTTTCTCACCGGTTCCCAGCGAATTATTCGCGGATAGACTTTCTTCGATTAAAAGAACCATGAAGAATCGAGCGTCGTTGGATATTCGAGGCTGAAAACGGTCGCTGAACGAGCAAAAAGTGACATCATCGTCGGAGAGATAGCATGTAATAAGAATAATTGTCAGGGATGTTTTATGCATCCTGGTGATTTCGCATTCAGTTGGCCAAAGTGGTGCGTTCGCGAAACTTTCTTATAGACGTAATCTTCAATCTTCGAGGGAACAGTGTCTTCTTACTCGACCTCTCGTTTCCGATGCAGTCCTCGAGAACCGTGGTAAAATTCCCTTTTTTTTCTCGACATTCTATTTATTCGATTCCTTGGCTTTGTAATCGACGATATAAAAGATAATAGTTCCCTTTTTACGGTGGCTAAACTTGCAAATGATTCGAAAATTACTTAAAATCTACTTCTTACAATTGAAAGCGATCATAATATTATTTAATGAATTGTCATATTGAAAAATTATAATTTGCTGATAGGTCAGGACCTAATTGGAGAATATATTCATCAAAGTCCATGAGTGGATCTTTTTACTTCTTCCTTCTGTGTTTGAAATCCGTAACATTACACAGTCGATGTTAATCGCGAAAAATGTATGAACCCAAATTAATTTTTCATACGAAGACACTTATGACTGATTCACAGCCGATAAGTGTTAGAAATTTTTGCAGATTGAATCACTTCCTCCCAGCTCCTACGTCTCGAGAGTCCCCACTTGATCTCGGGCAGGTTCCTCGAAATCCCCCGGGCACCAGATCGATCTCCTAACAAGCTCTGTGGTTTTGTTTCAGATGAATCACCGCGAGTCACCGGATCAGGCTTGTTCCTCTTCGCGGCTGTTCCCGGCACGGGTGAGTTTTCGTTCGGTTTCCGTTGGCGCCAATAGTCACTATTTAGGGTACACACGCGTCTCAGGCACGAAGAAAAGTTTCGAAAGGCACAGAGGGGAACTATGACGAGGGGTCGAGTTGGTTGACCCCGCGTGTACCGAGCCACAAAGGGTCGCTATCGTGTGTCGGATATCTTGAAAATCTCGTGGGTCAGGGCGTGGTGGTGAGGTCTGCAATCATGTTGGGTCTGCCATGCCACTCGAATGCATCCACCAGGCCAAACTTTCCCTTCCTTTACGTTTCTGCTCTCTTTTCACCGTCACGTACGCGGCTATTCCGATTAGTGGCAAGTAATGGCGGTAACAATAGCCGCTGCTTGATACCATTCGTTCTCGTTGTTACACTTATGCTCCGCATCTCTCACTATCTACAGAGTGTCTGTATTAACGACTACCAATTTTTATTGTGGAGTAATAACTCGTAAAGTGTATCGCAATCCCTGACAAATTTAGAAATTGAAAAACCGATTGTCTTGAAACTTTGATCGTTTCGAATATCCGATAATAATTGAAGGTTCGTGAATTTGAAAGTTGAAAAATCTTGATTTGGAAACTTTCGAAAATTGCTGTGGTTGAAACCTTCAGGATTGGAGTTGAAACTCCAGTAAATAAGAGAAATGAATATTTTCAAGTTTTAGATGTTTTTATAACTAGTCAATTTCTATCACTAGTCTACCATAATCGAAAATTACCTTGTGTTTGAAACTTCCATAATGAACAAATCCTATAATAATCTATAATAAACCTTTCTGTAATATAACTGTAATAAATCCTTCTACAATAAACTATAATAAACCCTTCTACAATAAACTATAATAAATCTTTCTATAATAAATTAAAGTAAACCCTCCTACAATAAACCCTTCCACAATAAATTAAAGTAACCTCTCCCACAATAAACTGCAATAAACCCTTACATATTTCTAAACTAAACCCTTTTATAGTTCTAAGATAAATCCTTCTATAATTCTAAAATGAACCCTTCATTTTTAAAATAAAGCCTTGTATGGTGTCTAAATAAGAGAAATGAGCCACCGTGTATATTAGGTGGTGCATTCGTGTTCTTAGCTCACACACATGTGTAGCTAGTGGTCGGTTTATCGCCTGCATCCTCACACGCTTGATATATAACATTGTGTGCGTGGTATACCGTGCACATGCGTCTCCTATGATCTATGCGCCTCCATTTAGCCCCGTACTCTCGTGTGTAGCCTTGTTTCGTGTCGTGTACAGATCCATGGGGTTGTGTACGTCGTGTGTGCGTGTATGTGTGGTATCCATGTGCGTTATGTACTTTCGTGCGTGTGGGGAGATATATATACAGGGTGAGTCAGTATAACTTATTCTTAGCACATTTCGTTACACACGGTGTACTTTGCGTATAACGGGGTGGATAACTGGTTCCTTATGACTTTTATGTAGTTATAACATCATATCATATATCATAGTATTTTTAAATAAATATTATGTAGTTACGATGTTATAGCATACATAAATAAACATTATGTAGTTATAACGTTGTAATATATATAAATAAACATTACGTAGTTATAACATTATAATATATATAAGTAAACAATATGTAGTTATAATGTTATACTACACATAAGACAACAATTACAATGTAGTTATAGTGTTTTTTATAACTACAATTATACATTTGAAATTGATTTTTAGCTGGTCATTTATGAATTCTTTTTTATCGTGGTTTGTCGTAACTGTGCAATTATAAATCTTTTTCATGCTTCTTTTTATACCTGTGCAATTAAAAATTATACGTTTGTTGTAACTGTGCAGTTAGAAATGTTTTTTAAATTTATTTTTATACCAGTGCAGTTAAGAATTGTTTTTATGCTTCTTTGTTAGAACTGTATAATTATAAATCATGTTCTTTAACATATCAGAAGTAGAGCTTTTACATATTACTTCAAACTTTGTAAAGTTTATAAGCATCAACATAATAGATTTACGAATAAAATGTATATAACCTTTTATATAGAAGTTTGTACAAGTTTTATTTTTTGTTTGAAGCATTTTTCTCTAAAATGAATATTTTCGAAGATATACAGGAAATCCTTCCAAATTATAAGGGGAGCGAACAAAGCCTTGTCCTAATGGATCAGATCTTTGGGACAAATAGGATCAAAAGGGCTCAGGGACTTTCAAAAAATATGTTTAAGAACTTTCTTTAATCATACACGAGTCCTGGTAAATTTCACACAGTAATATTACAAATAATAAAAATAACATGATATATTACATACAAAATTTATTATTTTTTTAATTGGGCAAGTTTTATTTGTAATATAACAGTTATATATTTTTTGTGAAAATATAAATTCTACCTCCAATGATTTGACATCGCCAGGGTTTAACACTAGAACTGGTATTATATACACTCTTATATTGAAAATAAATAGGAAAGACAAATAAGTAACTGCAGTATACATACACTCTTTATCTCGCTAAAATATGACAAATATTCCAACAAAAGTACGGTAATAAAATTGAGTAATATAAAATATGAAACCTAAAACCAGTGATATTCACTGGTTGCCAGTTGCAGCACTGAGGGCAGTAATTTGCCCGGGGGCCGCACTTTGCGAACCCCCGGTATAAACGCATGCATCGTATGCATTAGGATGCGCGCGGGCCAAGTGCACGCAATGCACAATGCAAGCAACGAGACGAAGAGGAAACGATACACGCGTGTTTACCATTGTTCCTAGTCGAACGCGAAGTTGTTTAGGTTGCCGGTAGCATAAAGTTTGTACGTGTGCGTGATTGCGTGCTCGCGTACACCCAGGACCCTTTGTACTTGGGATTCGATGAAGCTGCCTTTGCACTAGCGCCGGAGACACGGGCCAATCAATCCCCATCTGCTTTCGGCTTCGTCTTCCCCTACGTGCACTACCCTCGGCGCTCTACGTCCCCAGAATTTCGATGATCTTCGCCTGGAAACAGATTTATCTCGCCTGCTTTCCTTTCTCTTCTCTTCGACGCTGCCTTTCCACCATGCTTCATCGATTCCGTGGGGATACGCTTGCCCTCGTGTGTCTTTCTATCTCGCCGATCATTTTATTCCACTTGCATCGTGTACCTGCAGAAAGGACAAAAAGGTGCGTTTGTATTTATTTCTCGACAAGCATTACTTTATTTCAAACCCCAAGGCCGTTGGCAGATATTCGAAAACTTTTTGGCTGAGAAGTTTGGTCTATTCTTTTGAAGTTGTTATTTTTCTGCTATTAATTACTAGTAGTGACTTTTGTCACGTTTGTGCATCATAACATTGTTATATTTGTATACATAACACTATAGAATTAAATATCTATTAAAAATTATACCATCTGACTCCCCGCTCGAAATACTGAAGTATGGTTTATGTTTCTTAAATCACACGTCTTCGAGATTTTTTACAATGTCAACTTAAATGGGACACCATGTACTATTTGATCATCAATAAATGATTCGTATGTCTACACTTTGATCGTGGATTACTACAGTTTTGTTAAGTAATTTGCTTTTAACGTTTCTATTATGTTTTTACACATACAGTCGCTTTACTCTCCCTCTTAATCGGTTCAGTGCTATCATACCACACTCTGCTATACACCTCATGCTATACAACTTATGTTATATTAACAATTCGTTTTCAGCAATTTCAATGGATATGCATTTATATAACAAACAATCCATGTACTTAACATACAACAATATACTTAAAAACGTATGACAAACAATCGTACTTAATAACATATAATAAATCCATATTACTTCCATATTATCCATATTATCAAGGTCAGTTCCATTTTATTAATAAATCGTATATAATAATATAGTTGAATAAATAATTATTGATATTGTATGGTCTGAAGGTTATAAAAAGTAAGCCTATATTTTTCTCCACTCCCCAATTATCTAAAACAATTTGTTAAGATCATGTTTCTTTTTCATTTTCATACCCACTAAATTTTTTCTGCCACTTAATCGGTTCGGTGACTCGTAGAATACTGCTATCATGGAACGTACCGTGTATCTTGTCCAATAAATTAACTATCTGTTTTCAAAGATTTCGACCAGAAGTTACCCTTCAGGGTCACTCGTCCTCTTGCTACTTCGTTTTAATCCAGTTGCCCGGTTTCAAGGGCTCTTATCATGGTTGATCCGTCGTTTGTCATTGTGTCAGCAACCGATAGCTCCCGAAAGCCACCCCGAATCGTTGCCGTAAAAGTTAAATAGCTTTTTTTGCCACCGAACTGTATTATCGGTCTTATCTTGGACTGTGACGCAAAGGGGAGCGTCGTTAATCTTCAAGGAGGCTAGATTGGGGTTACCAGTTGGGACGAAGGTTAAGGTCGAACTTGAATCGCCGATGAAACACGGCGTTAACGGAAAATCGCCTAATTTTCACGACCCCTACTCTTATCTTATCTTTAAATTGCAGGAGACACACGATGTCTCCTGATACGTGATATCTTCTTATAAAATGCAATTACTCAGAGTACGGTCATTTCACCTTTCAGAGAACTCAATTTTGAAGCTAAAGATATCGTATAGGTACGTGCACATATGTGTGCTATGTGTAGAAGTATTTCAAAGTAACATGTTCTATTTGTGTACGTCTGTGTACATATATTTGTCATATGTGAAAAGGTGTATTCAATTTACATGTGTGTACATACGTGTACAAAGTATGTAGATTGGTAATGTAAATGTGCAATACTTGAAACAATCTATTTAATTTGTGTGTGTGCATATGTATTGAATATATCTAGAGTTATACATGAAAGTACAAAATTATTCAATTCATGTGAGTCTGTACACATGTATGCACAGTTCGTGTACATGAAGGGATATGTTATAATACAAGAAAACGAAAAAATATATTCAATACTTGTACATGTCTACACATATGTATGCAATGTATAAATATATGATGTGCATAAGATGTTCATATGTTATACAAGATCTCTGTTTCATCTAAAATTGAAATATCTCAAAAAACATGAGTGATACACAAAAATGTTTTCTACAAAAAACATCATATGAATATCATATGAAAACATACAATACCTTTGTCTGTATAACCTTCAAATGACCTCGAATCGTTCTATAAACATAATACCAACATTATTCAACCGCGTTGCATTTTTTTCTGGACTGACTGACTCTCACGAACTTTCCACTTGAAAATGTATTATGCATACATGACCCGTATCTAAATGTTATCTAAAAGCGACCCGTGTAGAATGTGTGGATTCTATTCGGCTCAATAGCCAGTGGCATCGAATGTGTTAATTTTGTTCGCGAAATTCATCCAACAATTTTCGTCAAAGAGATGATAAGGTAAATTACAGATGGTATCTGCGTAAAGGTCACGCAGGTGTCTAATTGTATGCGGTTGCGGTGAACTCGCAGGTCACTGTGCGGTGGTTTGCGCGAGACCCACCCTTCATTCGACACATTCGACCGCGATACAGCGGCTACACGAAAAAGGAGAAAACCACGTGAACGACCTCGTAAAATTCAACCGATTTATGTCCTTGTTCGGGGAACTTTTGCCAACATAGCTTTCGTACCACGATTTTTCTCTCGTTGATTTGAAGGGATGTCTGGATGTGCCGGGAATAAATACTTTGAACGTTTAAGGACAGTTTATTGAACTAGATTGTAATGTGTGTAAAAGGTGTTCCGCGTAAACATGTCAGACTGTATTGACTGCCATGAAATTTATCCAACACGAATTGTACAGTGATTCAGATCGTTTTGTGAATTGCTATTTTATGCTGTTGTTATGAACAACACTCTATAATAAATTAACCGGTCATTGCGTAATTTTTTTTTCAGTTTTGATGTGTTTTGAAACTCGTATAGATACTTGTTGGATAATGAGACAATTTTACAGACAGTTTTAAGATAATGAAAGGATAACTTAAGATAATTCTGGGATAATTTTATGCTCTTCCTTGTGTACATAAGCTTAATTTAGGTATGTTATGCACACGTATTGCCACTATTTATGTCTGTAGACAATTTTTGAAAATAAGAAAATTGAAGATAAAAAAGATTTTCAGATTTTGAAGATAAGTAGCTTGGACACTTAGAATTATGGAAATTTAAAAATTTGGGAGGTTGAAAACTTAAGGATTTCAGGATTTCAGTATTTCAGGATTTGACAATTTGACAATTTGACAATTTGACAATTTGAGTATTTGAGGATTGGAGGATTTGAGAATTTTTGAATTTAAGAATTTATGGATTTGAGAATTTAAAAATTTGACAATTTGACAATTTGACAATTTAACAATTTGACGATTTGAGAATTTAAAAATTTGAAAATTTAAAAATTTGAAATTGGAGTTCGAATATCCAAAAATGTCAAATGCGGTAAATTACAAAATCCCAGAATTCGTGTATCTCTAAATTTTTAAATCCCTAAATTTGAAAATCTCAAAATTTGCTAATAAGCACATTTCAAAGTCTGGAAAACTACTACCATAAAAATCCAAAAATCCAAATACTTGAATATTCAAAACCTTCTAAATTTTCGACAATAAAATATTGATGATTTAATTTCTCGACTGAATCTCTTGTTTCACTATTACTCCCTACATATACACTCAGAAATAATTTTCCAAACAGTATGACAACTTTTACTTCCTCCCGTATGTTTCATTCCACGTAGAAGCTCTTGTCGCATCACAGTTACATTATGAAAAATGCACGGTTTATAGCACGTCGGGCGATATTTCAATCGTCCACAAAGGCTATGAAATTATTAAACCTAGTGTCGCGCAGCCTATCGGATGGTCGCACACGCTTTGCCATCGAGCGGTTTGTTCAGGTAAATAACCTTACGATAGCTCGAACAGAGCTTTCGATTATCCTGCACGGGTCATACACCTGTTCGATGTTTTCTACCGGTCAAATCGTTGAAACGAAACGAGATACGTTAATCGCGTTACTCTTCGTGAACGATGTTTCTGTCAATCGCCGCAAAGGGACATCCCTGTCTCTTCGTCGAGCATCCAAAGCAAAGCAAAGCAAAAGTCGCACCGTAAACGCTGGCCTGTTCGTCGGGAAAATCACATTAGTGATGTTTCGGTAATCGCTTTTATATCCACCGTCGGTGACTGACAGTCTCGACACAATCAGTTTTTCCTGTGAAAAATCGGGTCGCTTCGCAAATTCGACTTTTGTTCTTTCGGTTCTACCCCTGCCAAGTGATCGGTTCAAAGATTAAACGCTCGTTCGACTAAACTTTGTCCTGGGTGCTTTTTCACGAATGGCCGAACGAGGACAGAAGACTCTTGTTATATTGCCACTTTGCGCCATTCGCTACCGCTTCCCCTCCCACCGTGCACGATGCTGCACGAAAACTACCGAAAAACCTTTTGGGTTGCAAATTGCAAGAATTTTTTGTTTCTGCCTCTGTGGCACAACAAAATATTTTTTATTCTTTTATTATTTTCGGGGTTTCAAGCTGTTACTATTTACTTCGCAGTTTGTATCCAATTTTTGTTTGTCAATTTTTTAATATAATACAAAAGTTTCGGGTTTTCAAACTGTTATATTTCCAATAACTTTTACTTCGCAGTTTGTATGCAATTTTTTAATTTATCTTAAAAGTTCAATGCATATTCCAGTCAAGTAGTATGTACGAGATGAATGACCCTATTATTGAATACATAAGAAAATACATCGAATGACATTATCAGTGTTCGTATATTGATTTTGAAGAAAATATCCGATGATAAAAATAAAAATTTCTTTCGTAAGCGTGGAGAGCGTAAAGTTATTAAATTATTAACACGTTTGAACTCAGAATAGCGCTGTCACTGCAACGTGTGTGATAATACACGCTCGGATCCGAAAGCGTTAACCAACTGTTCCCCTATATCATTCCTAGTAAGAACGTGGGTAATAACCGTTTGCAAATCGACCCATGAAATGACAGTCATATTCCTTTCTTTGACGCTTCTGCAAAGGAAACAATATGTATAATTCAGCTCCGAAGTTGCTTCAAAAGCCATACGAAGAGTGCATGAATATGTATATTTAATGCAACCTATGCACCTCATCTTTACACACTTACGCGGAACTATCTGCAACGTACAAAGCTGTGCATTTTGTTCGCTATTCTTTCACGATAACCGTTCGCTATTATCTTTTTTATAGTGACGCTTTCATTGACGGGTAATTGAAGTGCAGATGACGGGCCGACGAGGTATCTAGCGCCGTTCGAATTACGTTACCCAACTTTCGACAATCGCATTTTTTAACCCACCCACTTCGTGATTGACGGTGTCGATACAATCGAGTTTCACTGGCGTTTCGCGTCGGCGAAAAGATATCGCGATATTGCCACCTCTGTGTCAAGAATCGAGAACTTGAAGGTTTTTCATTCTAACAACCCTTTCCGCATTACACCCTTCGTTTCCATCACTCTGAATTTTCGAATGAAAATTATTGCTGGAATCCTTCAAATACTAATTTGTCTATGTAGATCATTAATGTTAATGACCGCTCTTGTTTTACAGGTTAGGAGAAAATAACATTAAAACATTGGCCATAATTTTCCCATGCTGAGTATTTTATTATTCATAAAATTGTCTAGAAACTATTCTGTCTAGAACTATATTTCTAATGTATAGAAATTTCTTAAATGGTCCATAAAGCGTTGCCCTACTAAAACCCGTGTAAAAAGCGAATCTTTTTATTGCAATTTTCCAGTTTTACACGAAAGTGCACGATTCATCTAATTCGTAGCCGTTTTTGTAGCCGTAGTAACGAACGTCGTAAGAGTCGCATTGGAAGAATATACGTGTCGATAAATATTTGAGTGGTTGGTAACGGAAGAATCGCGCGACGTAATGGCGGTCCATGTTCCTTGGGAGGGGAACTGAACTGGCTGGCAGCGTTTACGATATCGTCGGGTCGTTAAACATTCAATGGAATCTGCGTGGAAAGCTCGGGTCTTGTATTAACGGGATCTCAACAATTACGCGTCGTTACTATTTGATTATCGTCCCTGGGTATGTTAAACGACGATCCTCGATGGGCTTTAGGAAGCTTGATTCTTCCATTAAACGAGGAACGAAACGGCCCTTCGAGTACCGGCATTATTCACTAGAGGCAAAGAGTTTGGTCGATCGACCCAATTCCTGTTTTTCCCGTAGCTGCGAGATTTGCTTTGCAATCCCTCTACGCTCCACCCACCCTTTTATCCACGTAAGAGCGTCTCTTCTATTCACGGATTAGCGTGGCTTATCGATGTAATTTGTTTGAGGAGAACGGTAATCAGTCCGGGAGCAGATCGTCCGAACGGGTTTTTTAATGGGCTGAAAAAGTGTCTGGGTCGAGTCACGTCTCGTTCAGACAGCAATGTATTGGGTTCTTGCACTTGAATAGCCATTTCCTGGAAGAGAAGTATCGTAGAATCACACTTCTGGCATGTTCATTTAACCTTCGCAATTTCATGAAAATTCTACGATAAATATTTATAAGGACATTGTTGTTGGGTTATCGATTTTGATGAATGGCGATATGGACATTTACATGAAGATGCCAGTCGGGCCATCGATTCTAATTAATCAAATGATGGTAGTAACATTTACATGAAGATGCCAGTCGGGTCATCGATTTTGGTCAATGAACATGATATGAACATTTACATGAAGATGTCATTGGCGCTGGGACATGGATTTTAATGACGGAATATCATACTAATATTTACGTAATTACGTTGGGACATTGATTTCATGAATGAAGATGATACTAATACTCATAAAATTACGTTACAGTCGGGACATCGATTTTGATGAATGAAAAGGATGATACTAATGTGTACAAGATAATGTTACAGCAATTGGGTCAACAATTGAGATCAATAAAGATGATGATATTAATATTTACAACATAACGTTGCAGTCAATGGGTCATTGATTGTGATCGATGAAGATGATACTAGAATGTTGCATAATAACTTCACTGCCGTTGGGTCATTCAGTTTGATAAGTGCACATGATGCTACTAATATCGACAAGATAACGCTATAGACATTGGGTCAACAATTTTGACGAATGAACATGTTGATACTAATATTTACTACGTAACGTTACAGTCGTTGGATCATTGATTGTGACAAATGAAGATGATGATACTAGCATGGTACAAAATAACTGTATCGTCATTGGGTTATCAAGTTTGTTGAGCGATCATGATGCTTCTAGTAACAGCAAGTCACTGAGCCATAGTTACTGTGTTATAGTCACTGGGTCATCGATTTTAATGAATGAACATGTTGATACCATTATTTGTAAGATAATGTCACAGTCGTTGGGTCATCTGTGGTAAATGAACATGTTGATACTACTATTTATAGGACAACGTCACATGAGGTCATGTGTTATCGATTTGAATGAATGAGAATGTAAATTTTATTATCATCAAAATTAGCCCAATACAGTAGAAACCCTGAGACTAATCTATCGATTTGAATAAATGAGTATGTAAATTGCAAATTTGATTATCATCGAAAGTAGCTCAGGTTAGAATAGAAACCCTGAGGCCTATGCTCCATTACTCACCCCAAATCCTCGATTTTCCAGTTTCAATTATCCACGAATAGTAGCTGAAATAAATTACATTTTATCCCGGTTTTCTTCGCGTTGAGAATTTCATCCCGAAGAAGAAGTTGTATATCCCACGTCGAAGAATCAATGAGTTTACGAGGCAACGGAAGAAAAAGACGTTTACCTTCCGTTCCTCTGGGCTGACACCAGTCAGCTCGAAATCCCGTCGTAAACACATCGGGGTTGGTAAACACCCCCTCTGTATGTATATATCGTTAAGCAAAGGCTTCAGCCACTTTTCTCCCCAAGGAACAAAGTGCGTGGCTGCCTATGGGGCTGAAATGTTCCACGCCCGTTTTCTCAACATTGCTAACCCGTGCTGTCTGATCTGTGACGTCACTTCCGCCGCTCGCGGTGATTCTCCTCTTTCGTGATCCGACATTAGATCACTACGGGAACCGAGTTGGTTATTCCTGTATGGAGTTTTTATGGGGTTCGCCTTTGTTTGTCATTCTTATGGGACTTTATTTCATCGACGGATCATTTTTTGTTGTTAGGGTGCTCTTTTATGTGAGTTATTGAAAGATTTATTGCAGAGTTGTATTATTTTTGTCATCATATTGTATTATTATTTGTTTTATTATTACACTGCTAAAAGGTATTTTGACGCATTGAGAATTATGGTGAATATGAAATTTAGTATTATATGTAATTTGAAATAGAGTTTTAGTAGTTTGAAAAATTAAAATTCACAAATTCCTAAATTTACAAATTCATAAATTAGAAGTTTCTTTTCCAAGTTTATGAGTTAAAAAATTTCTAAATTTCCAAATTAAATACGTAAATTTCGACATTTCGAAATTCATAATATCTCAAATTTATGTCTTCAGATACTCCTATATCCTTAAATTTTTAAATTTCCAAACCCCCAAATTCCCTAATTCCCACACCCAAAATACAAGTATTTTCAATCTTCCACATGTCCAAATTTCAAAATTCGAATTCTAACAAATAATTACCAAATTGCAAATAATTTCACTTATCTCTCAAAAACTCACTCCATGTCATATCTACAGAAAAAAATTACTCGATATAGTAACCTCATAAACGTACTTCAATCTCATTGAAATTTTTGAAGTGTGCCCTGAAGAAAATAATAAGCGAAAAAGTATGAGATGTGGTAATTGAAAGTTCACGAAACGATTTGTCTTTTTTGGGGTACATCCATCACCTTGAAACGGGTCTGTAGAGGAGAAGGTCGAAATTGGGGACAATCTCGGTCAACTAGGGACATTCCGGTAATCATGATTACTATCCTGATGAGGAAGATATTAGGAGGCTATAATTACAAATACGCGATAACCCTCGCTCCTGCAGAGGTAATGATCGACTCTGACCCCCATGATTAATGGCCACCTACGACATGGCGAAGGGGTAAATACGAACCGGTGCCGTATTTTCTACTCCACCGAATATCTCTCAGCTGTAATTACCTTCTTTACCTGTAACATAGGTTAAATGTACCTAATATAGAACACCTGATTTTAGAAGCTTATAGACACGTATGTTCTCGACGAAGTCAACGTTTGAAATATGGCAAAATTATTGGACGTGTATTAATGGTTCGTAAATCATATATTAATTCTTCATTTTTAATTTGAACCCAAAGAATTGCAGTTAAACGAAGAATACTTGGAAAATAAAAGAGGTTAGGTCTTAGATTAGACTTAGACCTCGATTCATATTTCTATCGACACAATGATATATCATTTTTAGTTTCTTCGGATACAGATTCAAATCAATAGGTACTTGCAGCAGCAATAACACACGAGTTATCCTATCGAGTATTAGTTTACTATTATTCACATCTGGTTGCCAGAGCCCGTAATCTTAGTAGTAGAGTCCTTTATTTGCAATTTCCTATTCGTGTCGAGGTATCGCTTGCTTGTATTACTTGCTACGCTCACTTTTTGGGGAATAGACCGCATACGTCACTCGGATTTTCATTTCCACCCGAATTTGTGTACCCAATAGAAATCAGGAACTGTTTCCCTCAGCCTTGTTCGTAAAAATTGTACGCCATCACCGAGCCTTCATCTTGCGAAATAAGCAAACGAACAGGTAGACACGAAATAGACACGAGGTTGTTCACTTCGGAACATCGGATACATAGTCACGTTGTTCATTTCGGAACATCGGATGCGGACATGCTGGTGTTCAGTTTGAAACATCATTAAAACTAACGAGAAAGCACGTATCGGTGTTAGACAATTATTCAAGCTACAGTCCATTAAAAATAGAACTTCAAACAATTGATGATTATGAGGAATGCAGATAGTGTACTTTTTTTTTTTAATAACTTTTAATAATGCATTGAAGATTCTATGTTCATATAAAGTTCTTGTTATTTTTGTTTATGGAACATGTCGGCAAAGTTTTACGTGCAAAACTGGAACACACTGTCTGTGGCATCGAAAAATTAAGTAGTCTATATTCATCTTGTATTTTCGTTATAACTTTTTAATAAGGTGTCTGAAACCCCTAATATAATATTGCCTTATTTTTACTCGTGGAACGTGCAGTTTGATCGTATTACAAGAGGACAATCTGTGTACTATTCTTGTCCGTTAAAAATTTTAATATTAACTCTCTTAATTTTTTATGAATTTTGAAATGTTCTTTGAGTTTGTCGTCTGCTCCAGTTTTTCATTTATTTTCACCGTAACATATTTAGAATGATAAAAGTAATACTTACAGTACCGTGGAATATTAACAAGACACATGCATCCAATATTAAACGTGTTCCACATTACGTACACACAAGGTGTTTCACATTACGGACATAATACGTCAGAAAAACAATAACTACCTTAAGCAGAAAATAAATTTAATAAACAGCCAAGATACTCGCGTTAAATCATATAAATATTTTATAACTTTCCATCGCTGAACAATTTTAATACTTAATTTGTTCAGTAACTTTTAAGCGCTGTGAAACAGTTTTGTATTCAGCGACTCACTTTCATCCGAAGCTCAAATATTAATCTTGTTATCTGTTGTTTATAACGACGAAATTGTTTACAATGTCATTTATAAATTTTGCAACTTATTTACCGGGATACTGCGTTGCCCCACATTTGATGTTCTATGTCGAGTGCAGTTACCCACGTGAAAAACATTACTATAATTGAATTCTAATTCTTGACCTTATTTCCTGACTTTTTCTCGTTTTTCTGTACGTGTTCATAACGAGACTCTTAATGGAAAAGCTCGATAGAAAAATAACGGTTGATATAGTGGCTGAAGATGTAGGTGAAATTTGAACGTTTAGAGTGGCGGGAAATCGATTGGTCGTTTACCGTTTATCGCTTCTCGATTTTGATTCTATCGGTTGCTACGATAATAACGCTCTTGACACAGCTCGTTAACGGCCAAGAAACTATTGGCACACTCTGTTCTCTTGTAATCACTTTATTTAACCCTTGAACGACGTTTAATTGGCCCTGTAATAATTTTACCGAGGTATTGAATTCTCATATTTTTATTACTTTGTAATTTGTCGTACAGCTAGATAGAAGATTTTATATTTGAAGATATATAAGAAAATAAAAATTTCATTCATGAAATTATTACAAAATCATTATACTAAAAATTGGTAGGGTTAATTAAAAATATATTGTGAACTCATAGGATTAATTTAAAATGTACTGTAAATTAATAGGGTTATTTTAAAATGTACTCCAAAGTGATAGGATTAATTTAAAATATAAATGTAAATGGATAGAAGTGTTTGTAAAATATATTAATAATTAATAGAATTAATTTAAAGTATCAATTGATAGGCTTAAATTAAGATATATTGTAAATCGATAGAATTCATGAAAAATATATTAAAAATTGACAAGATCAGTATAAATTATATTCAAAATTTATCAAACTAATTTATAATATAAAATATCAACGATTTTTATTTTCAAGTATATTAATAAAAATTATATCGAATCTTTCCATTGTATCATAAAGTCCACGTTTTCAGCCCATTTATTTTTAAATTATTTTATAATTACAACAATGATTGTTCATAACTTTATGTATCATATATGATACGAATATCTCTACTCAAAAGTTTAAGAAATATAATATCAAAGCAATCTCTTTCTTTTAATAAATATATGTTTTCAAGTTTGTATTCATTTAATCTTACGTTATGTGTCAATAACAATCTAATTTCTTGAAAATTTTTGACAAGAAATTTTTCATTTGCATTATATACATATAAGTATTATAACATTATACATTACATTTTAATTTACATAAAAAATTATAAAAAACTTTTTGTAAACTTTTTGTGTATCACCTATCATTTGACAGTTAATCAGCAACGAAAGTTTGAAGACATATTCACGAAAGAGGCACATAAAATATTTTATTTCTTGATAAAAATTGCGTTAAAGTAGAAACATAAGGGCGAACAAAATTATTCGATACTTGTATAATGAACAGTGGCTTAGCAAAGTAATTATTAGAATTTATTACTTGTTATTTTTAGTTCGAACGAAAATTACTTTTACCTGTTTTCAAGTGCAACAATAAAAATCGCCCAGCGCGTTGGTTGCTGTGGTGAGAACACCATTGTAAACTGAACTTTTTACGCCACCTCGTCCATCAAGCTGACACACGTAATTACCCTGAAGGAAGTCGTACATTACAGATTAATGGAAAACAGATGTTCCGCTGGTCGTACTAGAGTACTAATATTCACGACATCCAGATACGCCGCAGCTTATAATCATGATTCAGAACAGCATTCCTTTGATCATCACGATACGTTTATAGTAGTACTATAGTTGTCGAATTTGTTTCCGGCGTATAATGCGACATCGCGTTGATAAAGATATATCGCCGTGTTAGAAAGAGAAATATGTCGGTGACCTTACGTAGGCGGCAGCCATTCGAATATTAGACCAAGGGGAAAAGAATTCGTCTGAGTAGCTCAATTAACTAGAGTACCCGACACGAAAGAGTTTAGCTTCTTTTGTTTCGGGGAAACCCTTGATATTAGTTTCTTGGAATTCTACTTCCTCGCTTTATTATTGTTTTTATTAATTAGGTGGCTAATTTATAAAGGGTGATATCGGTAATGTGGGATACTAATAATTTATTTTATATTTTATATTTAACATTTTTTGTATTTTATATTTTTACATTTAAGAATGCTTTTAGAATTATTTTGTAAGTATCTTTGTATCTTTGTAAAGCACAAAATTTATAAAATTGTTATAAATAATATTAGAAGATCAATTTCCTAAATATCTAAAGCTATATCTACAAAATTCTATGATGTATATAAAAGAATAAATTTAATTAATTTACTGTATGATTTACTTTTTTTTTTGGATTTGATTTATTTATTTATTATTATTAACAGTAATTTACCTTAATTTGACGGAATTAATTTTTTAACACTAGATTTACGAACATTTAATGACCACTTATATTTAAATTGAAACATTTATTTTTATAATTTAGTTTCAATTAGTTTCTAGTAATGAATACGGAAACTAGCTTTTACAATGAACCTATATCTTGATGAAAGTTAACATACATTTAGATAGAAACTTCTAAATAATTTCTGTAATTTAAAATAACAAATATGAGATCCGTCATTTTGACGGAATCCATAAACCTAATCCTAAAAGAATAAATTTGATGTATTCTCTTTCGAGTATTGAAAGAAAACTAATTTTCTAAAAATGTAGAACGATAGCTATGAAATTGTACGAAGTATTAGAAGAGTTTACAAATAACACAAAGAAAATTGAAATATGGATGGGATTAATTTGTCAGTGAATGGGGACAGTGATATTCAGGATGGTCACGGTAAAGTGGACACCCCGTATATCAAGCAGGTGCGTATACTGATTGCCGGCGTATATTTCCGTCACGTGCTCGCACGCTTCCACTATGAGAGAGAGGAGCATGCTAGCCAAGGTATCTCGATGATTATCAGCAAAGGGGCGAGTCCCGTGGTCGACAATAAAATTTACCACGTAATGGCACAGGGTCGTTGATTATCAAACCCCATGGAATTACCAACGAGCACGCACTGACAGTGACACTGTCGTGAATCTCGTTGCGACCCTCTTAATAACAAACCCTAATCATTCTTCCGAAAACGGACGCCAACTACGGCTGCATTAATTATAATTACGAAACGTGAAAGCGTCACGTGATATACCGATAAAGTAATAAGCTCGAGAGTGGTTCATGTTAAGCCCGAGTTTTCGTGTCAGCGCTTGGGGAACGTTATCGTTATTAGTTTGATAAGCAGCGACAATGACAGACCTAATGATAATTAAGAGACTTACGAAACTACAATACTATCTACTTGACAAAGTTCGAACGTTATGCTTCCGATTTCTTTGGCAAATTATTGTTCTCGTTATCTGGTGAGCTTTGGATGTCTAATTATGGGATTTTCTGGTTTAGTCTGTCGCTGGAATTAAATTATACTTGTCAGGATAGTTTCTGGCTTCCTATGCACTAAATACTATTATTTTATTATTTCTGTTATTTCCTGTTAATTATTTATTCAATTTTATTATTTTTACGTTTCTAAAAATTTTAGGAGTTTCAGAAGTTTTAGAAATTTTAGCAATGTTGGGAATGTTAGAAACTTAAAGCATGTGAGAAATGTTAGAAATGTTAGAAATGTTAGAAATGTTAGAAATGTTAGAAATTTTTCAAAATTGAGAAATTTTACAAATTTCAAGAATGATGGAAATTTTAGAAATTCTAGAAGTGTTAGAAATTTTTCAAAATAAAAATACAGGTATATAATTTAGAAGTTTGTAAATTGGTACTTTTAAAAACTGGAATGTCAAAATTCAGAAATTTGAAAATTTGTAAGTTTAAGAATATAGAAATGTGCCTGAGTATTTGAAGATTTTAATAGCAAAAAACAGCAAATGCGATAAAGTACAAGTGAATATGCAATACAGTTATAGGCATGTGTGTAAAATTGTAATATTCCAAATTGTTTACATCGTAATTGCAATTTTCGTTCATTTTTCCAATTTTAGTACCAAAGCACTTGATTGCAAATGAAACATTAAAAGGAAAGAGTAAATAACAATTTTATTTTGTGAAGATTGGTATATTATTTTTTAATTTGCTGCGTTGTTTAAAAACCTTTCTCGTGGAGCTTTTGTAAGTATTTTATTTCCACAGTAAACGAATCGTTGCATGACCGTAAAGTTATACTGTTATTAACAATAATAATAACAGATCTGAATTAAAATAAAAGTCCAGTTGAATATTCTACGGAATTTGTAAATATTCATGATGTTATCTTTTAGAAATGCAATGTTATGATAAAGGAAAATGAAGATAGAACTACGAGTGTTATTACACCAAAAAATTAATTTTCGTGATAAATTATTACACGAGACCGTTATCTACCAATGTTTTCAATTGTCCGTTACTACATTTTTCATTCACAATTAACAGGTAAACTATTATCCGCAACAGAAGCTGATAAATCACGTTGAATATTTTGCATCGTTAAAAACATTTCATAAACTTGGATCTCGTAATTTGATTATTACTCTGGAATTAATTAGTAAGAGGCGATAGATACGCTGGCAAGCTTCCGGTGATTATGTTAATTCGGAATGTTGTTTAATTATTTTCCACGCTCGATAACGGATTATTCGGGGAATTTCGCTTCCCGTTTCATGCAGAACCGTGATCGGTTCTGAAATTTTCACGCTGCGACAAATTTGGTATGGATTCAATGAAATTTCAACTTTGAACCGTGATTTCCTATTATCGTAAGAGATTCCCGATGAAACGATTCAAATTAACTCGCTAATGTATTTAAAATTGCTATTGTTCGTTGCTTTTCAATAGTTTTTGCAATTCAAGGATTGTGTAAAATGATATTCGTTATTTTATGCAAAATGAAATAATTATAATAATGTAAAATAGTATGTAATAGTATACAAGCATGTAGTAATATACTATAAAACAGTGTATAATAGTTTATAGCAGTATACATACATATGTATTATACATATGTATAATATGTACACACTTCTGTATATTAATTCTTCCAATGTAACATTTTTTATTTTTAACCCCTCTTGATTTTCATTTCTGTTGCATGTAGGAATTTTATCATATGTATTCTTTGACTTTTATTTACGTCACATGTGGTAGTTTCGTCATATGTAGTCTTTTTTTTACTTTTATTTATGTCATATGTAGTACTCTTGAATTTTTATATATGTCATATGTGATCTTTCTGAATTTTTATTTATAATATGTGTAATATTTCTGCATTTTTACTTATGTCATATGTGGTATTGCTGGATTTTCATTTATGTCATATGTGATATTTCGGGATTTTTATTTATGTCATTTGTAGTATTTATGTCGCATATGGTATTGCTGGATTTTTAATTATGTCATACGTAATATTTTTAGATTTTTATTTCAGTCATATGTAGTATTTTCAGACTTTCATTTATCTCATATGTTGTATTTTTCAATTTTTACGTGCAGTGATAAATTACTCACTGCGAACGATCTGATCGTGCATACCAAGTACACAAATCTTCCCATTAATTCTTGATACTCATTTATGTTACATGTTCCAATTTCATGATTTTCCAAACTACATTTATACCAATTGATGATTATTATTCAATTGCTCGTTTCACATAATTCTAACAATGACCTAATTTCATCTTTTTTAACTTCTGTCAAAATTTTCTGTGCTTCTAAAAAATTCACATCATTTAAAAATAATTATTTTTTATTTTTGAATAAAAGTAAAAAATTATATCCTCCGTGTATAGATAATTTTCTATTTTATGAATGGAAAGTGTGAAAATCGTTGGTCATTGTTTGCAATACAGTCTAGACGTATGTAAATAATAACCGTGATACAATCGATGCGTTTCCCCATCGATTCTCAACACATCTGCCTAGCCATTGACTAATGCATGGTGTACCGTAACAGACGGCAGGAAAATCGCATTAGCGAACTTTCGATAATCGGTTTTATATAGCGGTGATTTACGGCGCCAGCAGGAATCAGCTTTCACACTTCTTCGTTCGGAGTTGTTGCAACATTTTCGAGGCTCGACGGGACGATCCCCCGAACTGGGTCAAATGTGGCTGATCGATCGTGATCACGATCGTTCACGATTTATCCGTGAAACACGGGGTTGTTTCGTCGTTCCTATAGAAGGAAAACACTCGGTTTATAAGTTCACGGTCGTTATTGTTTCCGGGCTTGGTTATTACGTTGGACCAGTGAAGCATCGATTCGATCGATCGAGTATTGGTTTTCGAAAAATTCTAGCCCTGCTATGGAGAAACTATAATGGGGAACCGTGGCACGTTTATTTGAAAAATATATCCGGGAAATTGAAGAGCCAGGTGCAACAACGAGGTAGATTGAAATTTGACAATTTTTCTGCGAACGTTTTAGAAAATGGTTAAAACGTTGATACGATCAATTTCAATTATTATTGTTATTAGTACGAATCATTCCAGTTTATTATTTTACGGCATTTCGGAGGGAATTTAATGTTGATTGCTAGCTGCGATGATTGGATTCGTTAAAACTTGTTATTAGTTTTACCAATCCGAATAAAGAATAATTCTCACGTCGTTTGTTTTTATATATAACGTTTCGATTTTTATTTACTTTTTCTTCGTGTTTTATTACCTCAAATAACGAATATAGGGGAATGCATTTTATTACTAAATATTACACAATTTTTCTTCCTTTGGTCAAATGTATTTTCATAAATTCAACTATTATTTTGTATGAACGTATTTTATATACATATTCATATATTTTTAGAAAGAAAATTTTGTATACTTATACATGTAAAATTATTATTCTACATAAATATGCATGTATAAGTTTGTCTATAATGTTATTGTATTATATACATATGAAGTTTTGTATGTATATCAAATTTTGTATAAATGTCCATATAAAATATGGTTTGTATGTATATAAAATTTGGTGTATAAATACATATATAATTTTATAATCATATACGTACGAAATTTTGTATAAATATGCATATAAAATTCTATTTACCTGTACATATAAAAATACCATTTTATATGCACTTTTTAAAATTTTCTCAAAACACTAATACCATAGAGGACTATCAATGTCCATTATGGTTAAAAGTTCCCTGTTATCAAGTTTCATTTTAAAAATTCGCCATGAAAATAAATGACTTGTGCATCATGAAATCACATCAGATGAAAGATATCAAATCAATGGAAAAATTACTTGACAATATCTATTTCTTAAATAAACTTTGTGTACACTCATCTCAGATGCAATCAAAACTTTCTACCATGATTAACAATCAGAGAATCAATTTGTGTCTCGAAAGCAGCTTTTCACAATGTGTACGAGTACCATCGAATGATTCATCGACAAGAAAATAACTGGTTTGCAGGACTTTCGACTAGTTTAGCACGGCGCAATATACATACGTTTTATCGGAGATGATTTATCGGTCACTGTATCACGATTCGATCAAGCAGTCGCACGGTCTCCCTTAGAACAATCAATTTTGATCAAGATCTACCATAGTCGGTCGTTCATCCTTGTCAGCCAGTAATTAACGCAAGCAAAGATCGTTATCGCCTTTGAAGTCGGTCTTCTCCACCCTCTTCTTTTTCCACCCTCCTTCTTTTCACTCTCTTGCATGCATACATACGCAAACAACCCTCGTGCTTTTCCTCCCCAGTCGATCGACACTCTTGCTCCTTTTAGACACCCTCTTGCATCGTCTGCTGCTTTTACAATGCATCTTCGTTTCGCCTTCTTATGTTTCTTGCACCTCTTTGCATCCTCTCGATTTGTCCCCTTTGTTCTTCTATCGCCATTTTACTCTCACTCGTGTCGGATCCGAACCTTTTTATTTTAATATTCAATGTTTTTATAGGCAAAGTGTACTTGGCCATGAACTGATATGTTTATGATAATGTGAACTATACTTTTGATACATCTGGCAAGTGCCACTTTGCATTCGAAAGTTTAATACAATTTGTGATAAATATTTTTTACGTAAACCCATAGTGTTTTTTGATGTATGGACATAGTGGAACAAACAATATATTTGGTTATGTTAGGTTGTGTAAGAAAGGTTTGGTTATTTTTAGTTATTTTAGGTTATGTAATACATGTTTAGTTATGTTAGGTTATGTAATAAATATTTGGTTATGTTAGGATAGGTAGTAAATGTTTTCTGAACGTAACGTAACCAAATCTATTATCATTTAAGTACGAACCAATCCAGAATCAATTAGCATTTTTCTTTCCATAAAAAGGAGTGCGACTCATTTAATTTAGTGAAATTAATTCCACTTCGAACTGATCCAGAATGAATGAACTCTTTTATGAAACGAGATACGGAAAGCTAAGAATCAGTTCAATTTAATTGAGTCCGCTTAAGTTATACTTTAACCTAACCTCACCTAACTGAATCTATTATTATTTTATTACCAACCAATCTGAAATGAATTAGTTTTTATGTAAAATGAAGTACAACAAACTACGTAATAATTCAATTTAGATTTAATTTCCTAATATTTTCATTATTTACATCATTTTTATTATTTTCATTATCTTCTTCGAATAATTTTTGTTTTAAATTTATACGAATAATCTCTATTCCACTCTGCCCCGATCATTAATGTCGCATATGTGCGCCATCCATAATGAAATATCTAAAACACTAATTTAAATAAACAGTTCATACATGTACAGAACGTTAATTTAAGTAATGAGCTCATAAATTGTTAAGGCATTAATTTTAACAGTATGCTCATAAATTTGTGCAAAACTTTTAAAATTAAAATTACTATGTAATTAAATATTATCTGTAAAGTTGGAATGTTTAATAATATCGTAGTTGGCGTTTAATGCGTTAATGCAAGCAGTGCATTTATGAATATTTGAAACATTAATTGAAACAGAAATAAGTCTTGAATACATACATTTAAACGGTAAGCCGTGAATTTTTAAGGGATTAATTCAACCGCTAAAAGCTCAGTTTATCGTTTTGCTTTCAGACGATGGTACAAATGTTTTACTTTCAGAAAGGCTGTATCATGTCCATTAATATAAAAAAAAGAAGGAGAAGAGAGGTATACATACGGGCGGACATTCTTGAAAAGCAATACATTTGAAAATATAGGGACGAAAAGGGCCTGGGCACTTGAAACTGGCGGGCAGCTACCAATTTCTCTTCATAATCGTGCCGAGGGCTTCCAAGCAAGTTGTAAAGCAATCCAAAGGCTGGAAGACGAATGCCGACAGGTATATTTACGATGCTAGCGTTCTTCCACCGGACCCACAAAAATATTGGACGGCCACATTCATCGGGAACTCTCAATTACGCGAAAAACGAACCAGCTACCTTCCCATCGAACAAAACCGCAAACATGCGTTCGTGCAAAAAATGTTCGCCAAATACGTCCAGTGTGAAATGCTTGTGGAATACCGGTTTCCTTCCTCGACCAACCACTGGAATACTAAATATCAGTAAATAAATCCTGAATAAAAAAAATAAACTTCTAAAATTTTCATTCTTTTAAATTTCTAATCTTCAAAGTTTAAAATTCTCAAATTTATAACTACTCAAATACTCAAATTTAGACATTTTTTAAGTATTAAGTTTCCCCGATCTCGATTTTTAAATTATAAAATTTTCCAATTTTCAAATTTCATTTCTAAATTTTTAAATTAATAAAATATTAAATTTCTCAATTTTCAGATTTCTTCATTTTCAAATCTTCAGATTGTCAAATTTTTTAATCTTAATATTCCTTGATTTTTAAATCTTTAAATTAGCAAATTTTCCAATTCTTAAATTTCTTCATTTTCAAATCTCTAAATTACCAAATTTTCCATTCTTAAAATTTCTTTATTTTTATATTTCTAAATTTGCCAAATTTCTCAGTCCTAAAATTTCTTCGTTTTCAATTCTTTAAATTCCTAAATTTTCTAGCTCTCAAATATCTCTATTTTCAAATCTCAAAAATCTCTATTTTCAAGTCTCAAAAATTTTCAACCCTAATTCAAGTTTCTAAATATCCTCACCCTAAATATCCTAAATATTCTAAATATCCTAAATATCCTGAATATCCTAAATATCCTTAAAATTTTCAAATTTCCACACTGCAAAATCCCAAAATTTTATAATCTTCAAATTAAAAAGTTCTCCACTGTCTACTTTTCATATTTAATTAACTACACATATAACTGTAAAATAACAGAGCATACATGTTTCACAGTTTTATCGAGTAACTGCATAGTTTCTTCATTTCTGTAAGTAAAATTAGTAAGTAAATTTTGTGCTCCGTAACAATTTCACGAAATCAAATACTAAAGCTTTCGAGCAGTAATGTAAATCAGGGTCAGAGTTTCCGAGCGACTCAGCTTGCACACCAGACGACACCCATAGCACAGGGCAAACACATGGGCGAGCAAACGAATAGATATTTTAACCTGTCGTTGGGTACGTTCTGAAGGAGCTTTATCCTTCGCTGTCGAGTAGATACGGGCTCCATCGTGTACAAGAACTATCGATTTTTACGTCCACCCCACAGTATCGAGAGTTCCCGCCATTTCTGAAATTCTCTGAAATTCTCTTCATTCACGAAGAAGATCAGGTTATAAGAAATTTCGAGTCAGAGGTTGCAAAGCTATGTCCACTTTTATATGAAAGAAACATTTGGTAATATTGAAATAATTTAATTAGGTTCTTAAACAAAGTTTTGAATAATTCGTTCATCTATACACAGTATTAAGGGATGAATTTCTAAATTTCCATATTACCTACTTTTCTAATTATTTAATTTCTAAATTTTTTCATTTGCAAATTATCTAATCATCTAAGTATTTAATTCTAAAATTTCCAAACTTCCCAAATTTTGAAATTACTTAATCATCGAATTACCTAATTACCTAATTTTCAAACTTGCAAATTATCTAATTCCAAAATTTCCAGAGCTCAAATTACCAAATCTCCTATTTCAATAATTCCCAATTTCTTAAATTCCCAAATTTCTAAATTACCTAACAACCTAATTCTTAAATTTGCAAATTACCTGATTCCTAAATTTCCAAACTCCAATTTCCTCAATACCTAATTTCTTAAATTCCCAAATCTCAACATTACCTAATTACCTACTACTCAAATTTCCAAATTACCTAATCACCTAGTTTCCAAACTTCATAAATACCTAATTTCCGAATCTGCAAATCACCTAATTACCTACCGCTCATATTTCCAAATTAATTACCTAGTTCCCAAACTTCCTAAGTACATAAATTTAAAAATCTTCAATTTGAAAAACCCACACGATCACACCTACTATAATTTGCAATGACTGCCAATAAACGAAGGTATCCTGATGCACCCTATAAAAACCCAGCTGCATCAATACACACCAAACAAACGAACAATTTACTACCCAAAACCATAAGAAGTTTTATAAAAATGAACAACAAAATTACAACTAGAGGATATACAGACCACGTTCCTCAAATACGAATATTTAAAATTTCGAGTAGCTACTGTAAACATATAGCTAAAACAAAAATCAAGTGTAGAGGTTTTAAAGTCGTTCCAAACGATGAAACTTGTCTGAAACTATCGAAAACGATACCAAACACGATTATTGCTGATTTCACGACGACCGATATCAAGGACGACCAAGTATTGTCGTCAACGATGAGTTATAGAGCTTTTAACGTGCTTCCAGTCGATTCTACGTGTCAGAAATTATCGGAAACGATACCAAAACACGGTTTTTTATCGATTCGACGACGAACGACGTTGACGACAGATTCCTGTCGTCAGATCGCCACTAAAATCTATACAGCAAATTTAAGATGTCTCACGAGTCTACCCTCAAAATTTCAAGTAAAAAGACCCAAAATTGCGTCTTGTAGCATGGTACAGACAGACAAGCGAACAAATGCAGATCGAGTCGTCGCAGGAGTCTCACGTTCGGCAATTAAAACTTGGAAAAGGTCGATAATGAAAGAGAAAGAGGAGAGAATGTAAGGCGTTTTAATAAACATTTCATCGGGCCATTTGCTGACGCCTCGACTTATCCCTATCAAATTTCTTCATTTTCATATCTTTAAATTACCAAGTTAATCAACTCTTAAATTTGTTCATTTTCAAATCCTTAAATTGCTAAATTTCTCAATTCTCAGGATTTTTCATTTTCAAATTTTTAAATTACCAAATTTCTCAATTCTCAAATCCTGCATTTTCAAATCCTTAAATTACCCAATTTTCTAACTCTCAAATTTCATCATTTTCAAATCTTTAAATTACCAAGTTTATTAATTGTCAAATTTCTTCATTTTCAAATTTTTAATTTACCAAGTTTTCGAATTCTTAAATTCTTTCATTTTCAAATCCTTAAATTGCTAAATTTCTTCATTCTCAAATCTTTAAATTAATAAATTTCTCAATTCTCAAATTTCTTCATTTTTAAATACATAAATTAAGAAATTTTCCAATTCTTAAATTTCTACATTTTTAAATACATAAATTAAGAAATTTTCCAATTTTTAAATTTCGTCATTTTCAAATCTTTAGATTATCCAATTTCATCATATTTCATCAAAGAGAAAGAAGAGAGAATGTAAAGCGTTTTAATAAACATTTCATCGGGCCATTTGCTGATGCCTCGCTTTATCCCTATCGCATGCTTCAATTACATTAAACGATCTGCCTGCCACCAACAGTGAAGATAACCGCGAAATGAAAACAGTTCCTAGATACTTTTTAAACGGCCGATACTTCCTCTAATCTTGATATCTCGCCGCGGAATGTTTAAACAGGGCATTGGTTTGCATGCAACCAGATGCACGTTCTCACGTTGATATATCAGCGTTGCTTGCATTCGTCGGGCTAACAAACATTGTATACAAGTCCCGCATCTAAAAACGTGCAATAAACGGCTATTTCGTTTGAACTGCACGGGAAAAAAACGTACCGTTTAATCTCCTCGCATTTTTCCATTTTTCAAAATTGCGCTTCCTCGTTTTGTTGATACTTTGATGGTCGCGCGTTTCGTGAAAATCGCTGCTTTCGCGATTTTGTGTCTCTCGCCTCTAATAGCGGATTATTAATTCTCCGAACTAATATTTTTTTTCGTTTCACTGATTTTCGGGGAAGTGTAATGCGCGGTTTTGCGGGCGCTAGTTGCAAATCGAGTGTCAAAGGTAAAAAATTGTAGAGGTACCATTTAATGTAGATCTGGTGATTTTTTAAATTTTTGTTCGACACTGAATCTGAAATTTTTTATTTTTTTATTTATGATTTATATTTCATTTTTTTATTTTTATGTGTTTCTGATTGACGAGTTTAACTGAAATTTTAGCCATTTTGGATGAGTCATTTTGAAATTTCGAAATTGGATTTTGAATTTGGAGTTCAGTTTATTTATTGAATTGTTAAATATAAGAAAGTTCGATTTTTAATACTTTAGGAATGAATATCGATAAATAAATTAAAAATAGAGAACACTCGAATGAGA
This sequence comes from Megachile ligniseca, assembly GCA_945859555.1. Taxonomy (NCBI): domain Eukaryota; kingdom Metazoa; phylum Arthropoda; class Insecta; order Hymenoptera; family Megachilidae; genus Megachile; species Megachile ligniseca. The sequence goes on from OX243778.1 coordinate 3,727,650, forward strand.
AATGTCGAAAAGTGGCAATATATGGCGAGAATTTAATTGAATGACCATACAACACGTGGTAACGCCACGTATAGTTTAATTAGTAATAATATAGCAATATTTCAAAATTTGAAATTTGCAGTTTACAGATCTTTAAATTCTTATATTCTTAGGTTTTCAAATGTTTAAATTCCGAATTTTCGCATTTTTTCAATTATGTGAAAACTTAAAAATTCGACAATTTCAGAATTTACAAATGACGTTTCAATATAACGCATAATAATCTAAAGAACTGCAATATAACTCATAGCAATAATACTTATACTATAATCTAACACTTGTCTACAGAACAAAGTAAGTTTGATTACATAACATCCTAAAACTCGCTCAACCTGCAATATATCTAGAGTATACTATAAAATCCCGAAATTCAGTCATATATGTCGTAAAGTACTAACATATGTCTACAATTTTAAAACCATATATAAATATTCGTTCACTTTCAACCGAAGCAACGTTTCAAAATACGGCAATATAACGCGAGTCTCTTGTATTAAAAATCACCTTTCGGTTATCCGTGACGACTCCATCATACTAAACCTCCAATTTGAAATTTTTGGACTTTCCGTACGAAAGTTCACCCATAAGTTTCATCAAAGATGACTTCACCGAGGGGTTAAATGTTGCACAACCGCTTCTAATACCTCTCGTCGTATTTTCCCGAAAATGAACCGTGTGCACGCGTGTCTTCAGCCACGAGCTTCGAAAAGAGCTTCATAACCGGCTCCTCTGACGGCGGATATTCGGTCTGAGAAAGCTCGCTGCGACGCCTTCGTGTCTTCAAAGGCTGAAACGTTCGGACGAAAATCGAGGGGTGTGTTCACCACCGGAAGAAATCGTGAAACGTCGAGCGAAGAAGAAATGGGGGAAGAAAGAAAAAAATCGCGAGCCACGAAGATTAATTTCCTCTTGGAAACGATACTCGGAGGATCTTCGAGCAGATGGACAGATATTTCAACCGCAAGCGGATACATTCAGGGGTGGTTTCATTCCCGAGCGAAAATTTCGACTGCGGGGCACGTAGGCTATTGATTGGCGAACGACTAGCGTGTGTGCAAGGACGAGGATAGAAAAACAAGGGTTAACGCGCATACATAGACACGGGGGATGTTTCGGCCCGAAGGGATGACATAGGGCGAGGCTGGTCTCGATTTGACCCTTGTATGATAATACGACGGCAGGTAATTTCCGGATTCTGATACAGGGGTAGAGTAATGGGAAAAACGGTAACCCTACTGTCATATCCGTTATGGATTCATTCGATTCGTACTGGACCTGAACGACTGTTTGTATTTATACGCATTACGCCTTGCTAGGACCCCCCGCACGTACACAAGCGTACGTGCAATCGGCTTTGAAAAGCTGCATGCGATGCTAGGTGGTAATTGCTCGCTCGAGGGGTGGAAAAAATGGGAGCCGTTTAGCGGCTTTCGAACGTTCACTTTCTGTCCTCGATGTACCGGGTGGTGATTAAGTAATTTTCTTTTATACGATTTTTACGAAATATACGTTAGGTGAAGTATTTTCACTTTTAGTGCTCAATATTTCTGACTGTTCACTGTAATTTTCTAGTAATAATTATTTCGAAGTGTACAATCTTGATTAACATACAGTGACTTTTTATTAATATTTATAAAGTATATTTATACAGGTGTATTTATACTAGTGTAGGTCCCGGAAATGGGGGATAGCTGACGTGATTCTGAACAAGATTTCCCTTTGCAAAAATGGAGTTTGAGCTTCGTATCAAGTTTTACTTCTGTATATATTTATAACTATATTAACATATTGTTAGTTTTTTATTATCATGAAACTTGTATTTTCCTTAACAATACTGCAAATTTTATTTATTTAAATTAATTTGTTGCACAGCAAATAATATACTAAGAAATTCTTCATATTTAGTTATATTTGGAGATATTTAGTGTTTTAGTCTTGATTTGGGGATATTTATAATATAACTAAAATATGATACTAATATGATATAATGATTTAATAATTCATTAATTTTATCGAATATTCTGACGTATAATTATATTTTTAATTTATTTTAAATTTGATAGTCAGTGGTTACATTTGTGAACAGTTTTTTATATTTAATGCTTTTAAGAACGTTTTTATTTCATTTCCACCGATATGAAATCAGTAAAATACATTTTTGTTAAAATATCATGACGTCCCTTCTTTTAACTTTATAAAAGTTATTCTTTCAGAGGTTAATTATTGGAAATTACATTTTCAGAGTACTGAAAATGAATTTTTAATAATTGTCTAAAGAAATGAAGTTCAAAGCATTCATTTTCTGGTGTGATTATTTCGCTCGTCGTTTACTGAGGTGATTGTTTATACAATATAATGTTTAATGCACATTGCAAAATTAATTAAAGCACGCAGGGCTGGAGGTCAATGTTAATTAACGAGCTTCGGGCTGTTTACGTTCTATCGTGGGTGTACTGGGTGTTGAAAAAGTAATATTTATGATTCACCATATCATTTACTTGATTAAACTTTTTATTTATAATTGCGAGTGTAATTATTTCACAATGAGATAAAAGTCAATTTTAATAAACGATTCTTCGTAATTTGATGAAGTGGTTTTTCTTTTAACGCTTTCGTTAATTTGTAGAATTAATCAACGCTTTTGTAAATTTATCAAATTAATCGACACTTTTGCACATTTGTAAAATTAGTCAACGCTTTGCAAGTTTATAAAACATAATCAACGCTTTTGCAAAAGAAAATTAATTAACGCTTTGCAGATTTGTAAAACATAATCCAAGCTTTTGCAAATTTGTAAAATTAATTAATTTAATTAAGACTAAAGGATAATATTAATAACTAACAATCACTCGTAATAATAAAAGTTAATATTATTTCATAACAATTACGATTACAACCAAAGTAAGAATTAAATGAATTACAGAATATTTTATATACATTTGCAAAATTAATTAACATATGTAAAATCGATGATTAATGTCTTCTCTCATCGATATACTGGAAGTTAATAAATCAATGGTCATCTTTTACCCCAAGTGACATCTTATAAAATTCCAATGGACCCGTGCGAAATTCATTGACACTCAAAACTGAAAGTGAATATTAATGAGCTTTAAAGTATTCACTTTCTATCGTGGATGTACTGAATGTTGGATTATGGTTATTGAAACGATTGTCTACATAATATTTAATTGATGTCTATAGAATTAATTAATATTCTCGAAAGTAAAGGTCAATGTTAATTAATGAACTACAGAGAGTTCAGTACCTGTCGTGGGTGTACTGGTCATACAGGTAATACATGTTACATATGTGTAGTCACTGCTTGATAAGTACTGGTCATGTACCATAATGCATAGCATGCTCAAGTGATTGTTTATATAATGTTTTAGGAAAATTTATTAAATCGTTAAAGGAACTTCTAATTTGAGTCTTGTTCACAATTAAAAATTCTGCAGATAGTTTATAATTATTTGTATAGTCAGTTCATAACTCACATTTGTGAAGTCAGTTTATCATTCAAATTTGTGCAGTCAGTTTATCATTCAAATTTGTGAAGGCAGTTTGTAATTCAAGTTTGTGCAGTCAGTTTATAATTTAAATTTGTGAAGGCAGTTTGTAATTCACATTATGCAATCAGTCTATAATTCAAATTTGTGCAGTCAATTTCTGAAGTAAATTTGTGCAGTCAGTTTATTATTCAAATTTGTAGATTTAGTTTATACTGAATGTTTGTACATTCAGTTCATAATTAAAATTTGTGCAGTCAATTTATAATACAAATTTGTGCAGTCAGTTTATAATTCAAGTTTGTGCAGCCAGCTTGTAATTCAAATTTGAGAAGGCAGTTTATAATTCAAATTTGTGCAGTCAGTTTGTAAAGTAAATTTGTGAAATCAGTTTATAATTCAAACCTGTGCAGTCAATTTATAATTCAAACTTGTATAGTCAGTTTATAATTAAAATCTGTCGATTACATATAATAACAGTTTGCGCCAGGAATTAAAAAGAACGTCAGATGATGTATGTATCGTACTAAAAATTAATTCTGTCCGAACTCGATTATCATTTGTTCATTGATAAAATGTCGACGTTTGTTTAATTTCCTCGTCGTTGAAGTAGAACACCTTCGTCCGTTAATATCACAAATTAGATGCGACATTTAATTTTCATCGACAGCTAATTCCACGCGAGCACGTCATAAATTAATGTCCCTTCCTCGCGGCTAACGCCCACCTAACTCTTCCTTTCCGTTTAAACTAATTTCGCGAGATAATAACGGAGACGATGAGCTTTGAAAATGAACGATGGCGGATAATCGATACGAAGCGACAGGGTTATTTAGTTAGCAGATGATTTCCTGATCGTCAGCCGTGTTTAATAAAATTACCATCGAAATCATCGATTTTTCCTCCTCTCTTTCGATTCAACACTCTGATTATTATATCGTTCTAACGTCATTTCATTATTTAACCTCTTTTTCTTAATTATTAATAACTCTGCTGTAAGTAGTCTAGACACTGTCGAGACACTGTCGAGACGTTTCTCTAAATTAACCCAGATATGCTCGTCACGTGATCATAATAAAATACCTTGACGCGATGACGATACGGTGAGAAAATCTTGCTAATTGTAGAGTGACAGATGAGCTGTCACTTATATCAAGTTTTAAATAAATCATTCTGTATGCACGATCTTTAATGTCTGATTTCACTTTTATTCGTGCTTAATTTAAATCTGAATTATTTATGAAATATGTGTTCTACGAATATGTTGCTTTCATCAAAGTTGTATGATATCAAAATATATGAAGCTGAAACGGTACACTTTAATGATGTACATATCAAAGTGAGATTATCTTCAATCTGTTTGTTTATGAGATTTCAAAATCAGCTTTTTAAAATAATCTGCTCGTTTACGAGATATTAACATTTGTTTATTTTAGATTTTTTTAAATAATCAGTCTGTTTTCAACATGTCAAGCTGTGATTTTCTAGATCCTTTCAAATAATCTGTTTGATTACGAGATATTAAGATGTGATTTACGTCCGTTTGAATATTTTAAAAATAATTTTAAATAATTTATTTACTTGCTTGCTGTGAATGAAAACAAAAGTTTTTACCTTATACACAACTTGTTTTATACGAGTGCGAAGAAATGTTCCTAATGGAATACCCTTCACACGTTAAACACAGTGAAACGCACATAATGACAATTAAAGCGAAATGATTACATTCGCCGAGTAATTTAATATTATTACGCAGGAATTCGTTAAATTGTTTAACTAGAAAGTTTTAAAGCTGCTGTCTGCCAACAGCGAAAATACCTTCGAGTGCAAAGGGTTAACTGTAAATACATGGTGGCAGGATGTTTCGCGAATCGTGAAGGGGGTTGGGTGGCTGAAAGAATGTGAGAAGACCGAGACACATGCACCGAGAAAGAAAGAGGAAACAACGAACCATAGGAACGTGTTGTACAGTTGGTACTTTGACGAAAAGAGGCGGAGAAGAAGGAGAGATTAAGCGTTTCCGGTGGATGTTTTAGCCTCGCTCGAAAATGGACTGGAACGGTTAATGAAACGTAGCCGTTCGAGACTCGCGAAACCGTGTAACGAGCTCGTTGCCAATTTTTCGATCTGTTAACTTTTTACACACGCTTCGAGCTAATCGATTTCCAAACGGCGAACGAAATTGTTTAGAAGCGATAAATCTGCTCTTGGATCTCTTTTTTGGGGCTATGTTACATCGCAAACAAGAATTTAATTGTGAAAGTTCTCAAGTAAATATTCCGTTGTCAAGTAAAGAATCAATGTGTTCATATCGTCCTAATTCATACTTCATAAGTCCTAATATTTATAAATGAACTGTAGCTTGCATAACTGTATAACACCAATATCTGCTTAATTTTAAAGATGTTTCAAACTGAACACCAGCATGTCCGCATCCGATGTTCCGAAATGAACAACGTGTCTATGTATCCGATGTTCCGAACTGAACAACCTCGTATCTATTTCGTGTCTACCTGTTCGTTTGTTTATTTCGCAAGATGAAGGCTCGGTGAGGGCGTACAATTTTTACGAACAAGGCTGAGGGAAACAGTTCCTGATTTCTATTGGGTACACAAATTCGGGTGGAAATGAAAATCCGAGTGACGTATGCGGTCTATTCCCCAAAAAGTGGGCGTAGCAAGTAATAAAAGCAAGCGATACCTCGACACGAATAGGAAATTGCAAATAAAGGACCCTACTACTAAGATTACGGGTTCTGGAATCCAGATGTGAATAATAGTAAACTAAAAATAATCGATAGGATGTAACGACTCCTCGTGTGTTATTGCTGCTACAGGAACCTATTGATTTGAACCTGTACAAAGTGCGGTGTGAAAACGGTATTACTGTATTGATAGAAACGTGGATCGAGGTGTAATCCTCTGTGTGGTATTGTATACTAACAATAATATATATCATACGCAGTATGATTTCATAAATTCTACGCCGTACTTAATTTCATAAATTTAATAAGAGTTACAAGAATTACATATATGATGAGATAAGAATGTTATAAATGATGTTTTTGATGAGATGAAAATTTCATTTTGTGAAGTATCTGATGAGATGAAAATTTCATAAATTTGTGACAAATGAGACGAGATAAAAATTTCATAAATTTATGATGTGGTGAGATGAAATTTTCATAAATTTCTGACAAATGTGACAAACAAAAATTTTATAAATTTCTGACAAATGTGGTAAGCTAAGAATTTTATGAATTTGTGACAAATGTGGTAAGTTAAGAATTTGATAAATTTGTGACATGTGATGAGACAAAAGTATCATAAATTTGTGACGGTGAAATAAGAATTCCATAAATTTTTGACGTTATTTTTAAAGTGGTCTCTAAACAGTAGTTTTCCGTGACATTTATCCTTGATGCCCTAAGCACATATTTATTTTTCTTAATGGTTCCAGCCGTAACTCGGGGGTTAACTCGTTCACGTACCAACAGATGTGCACGAAACGTCAAAATTGCAAAGTGTTCGTCAGAATTTAGGTCGAAGCAACAAGTTCTGTGGACGTAGGATAGTAAGGGAATTCGAGGCTGTCGAGTTTGACCCGAATGTCGACGGTTCAAAAGATAATGTTGTGAAGCATGCGAACGTCAGCCATGTCCTGCTGGCTGTAACAATAAGAACAGGCATGTTTCTCTGGAAGAAAGACATTTTAGGTTGTCGAGATAGAAGAAAACGAAATTTTCCTGTTACTGTTCCAGAAATTAATAATCCACGTCATCGTGTGTCGTACACGTGATGGCAAACACGCTATTTAAACTGTTAAGTGCCTGTTTTGGTATCTGTCGGCAAATTTTGGCATTGTTGTCGAATAAGAGTTAAAGATATTTTTGTAGCAATCATTTTAAACGAAAGAGACATTTGTATTTAGACAAATAGACATTGTTCAAATATGATAGACATTTTTATTAATTTATGTAATTACGTGTGTTTATACAAATAGTTGTCAATAATAAGAGGTTTAAAATATTATAATTATATTTTATTAATTTCGATTGCAAATTGGGCATGTGAAGTTCATCTTCATAGCTGCATGAACTTCATGTCATCGCCTGTCATCATCATATCTAATTTGAAAATTCGGAAAATTTGAAATTGAAATATTTATAATTACAGTAATATATTTTCTTATTTAAAAAATTACAGATATTAAAATATCACATTTTTTAGTTTAGAAATTTACAAATATAGAAATAAGAAATTTTGTAATGTACAAAACTAAATATTTGAAAATTTGGAAGTATTGAAATATTCAAATATCGAATTTTCGAAACATAAGGTTTGGCGCACAAGAAATACCAAATTATCACAAATTGTACCACGTAAACAAAATCATACGTTTTCATATCTTATATTTCAAATAAATCTTGTTCTTCAAAATTTTGTTTCCCTCAAAAGATCACAAAATATGACCACGTAGAATGAACGTTTCCACATCTTATATTTCAAACAAATTTCACACCCTCCCCTCAACACAATTCAAATTTCCCCCCAAACGAAATATCAAATTCTCCCAAAATAGGTAAAACTTAAATACAGCACATGAAACCCAAATTAAAAATGTTGAAGCACCAAAGTCCCCATGAAAAAAGGTATTTAACTGAAGTGCAGCCGCCATGGTTCGAAACTCCGGCAATTCCTTCCCGGTTAATTCAGATGCTCTCCTCGTCGCAAGGACACCTGTAAGGCACCGACGATGTCCTGGATGTAATTCGCTTTTTATGATCTCCTCGGACGCGACCATTCCCGGAAGATTCATTACAGACGCGTCTAATAAAGCCCAAGCGACGTCCCACTTCGTTTCCATTTTCCCCGGCGTCCCCTCGACTGGCCATTTTTTCCTGCTCGCGAGTACTTCCGGTGTGACGTAAATTGAGCAACGTCGTTGAGATTCGTCGGAGCCACGGGGCATCGGAAGGAAAAGAACGTCGGGCAAAGTAAGTGGGACGTTCCATGCCAAATCGATCAGACATTCTGATCAAAGAGAGGGCTTTCGGTGTAAGCTTGGTCCCGAGATTGCCAAGGAAAAATCTAATTTGAAACTCTAAATGGAGGGAATTTGTATCTCGTTGCTCTGTACGCGTCCGGGAACGAAAATCACCGGAACGGTGATTCTCTTTTGCCCGCCATTTCCGTTTCGTCGAACCACAAACCGTGCGTACCGCCATTTTCTTCTTCTTTTATCCGCGTCCACGTGTATCGTCGATCTACCGAGAAAACACCTTATCACACGAAACAGCTTTTATTTGTCTTACGATCACCGGGCGGAAAATTGTTGCTACGAGGGGTCAATCTTGTTGAGGATGGCTCTGCGGTAGGGAAATGTCCCACGGGTGAAATATTTCCTTATTCTTTCCCGTCGAGTTTTCTTCTTGACTCCGTGTGTGTTTAGTTTTGCTGCTGCTCGAAGTGCTGCGGTGAACGGTCGATTGGTTCGATGAGAGATCTTAAGTGTGATTGATAGTGTCATGGGTAATCGTGATGGAAGTGCATTTGTGCGCATCGATGGGTCGGGTTTTTTTATTTGAATGGTTAGGTTGGATGGATACGCAGATTTTGGATGGTTGCGAATTTCTCGACCGAGAGAAAAGTTTCTGTGGTATTCTGAAGTTTGGTGGATTTCTAAGTGAAAATTTGTGTATTTATATTTTTTCATTTGGAAATTGTTAGATAAGATTGTTCAATTTGTGGATTTTTAGACTTTCAAATGCCAACGTTTTTGAATTTTTAAGGTGGAAAAGAAACCACCTAAATTTCCTAAATTTCTAAATTTTTTAATTTTTACATTTCCAACTTACTGAATTTCTAAATTTCTATATTTCTACATCTTTGAATTTTTGAATTTCTGTATTTCTAAATTTCTAAATTTCTAAGCATTCACTTTTTTTAATTTCTAAATTTCTAAGCTTTTAAATGTTTTAATTTCAAAATTTCTAGTTTTATATTTCTAGATTTTTTAATTTTTTTTTTAGATTTTTAAATTTCTGAATTACTAGATTACTAGACTTCTAAACTTGTAGATTTGTGTAGTTATTAATTTAAAAATTTAAAAATTTGTAATATCTAAAAAAATGTTTAGATATTAAGTTATTATTATATTGAGATATTAAATAAGAATATTAAGTAAATTTCTAAATGAGTAAATTTAACAATTTAATGCATTCACGTCTACGAATATCTACATACCTAAATATGGAAATGATTAAATTACTAAACTTCAAAATTCACAACCTTCGAAATACATTCATTAGTTCCAAAATGTATGACTTTAACAATTTAATGCTTTCACGTCTACGAATATCTACATATCTAACTATTGAAATGAGCAAATTATCAAATTTCAAAATTAGAAATCTCCCCACATCAGAGTTCGCTCTTCAATGAACCATCATTCATCACTCTAATAATACAGAACTCGACATCCATCCAAAAATACCAGCAATCCCCACAAACGGTAGCAAATCGGAAACCCACAACTAAACCACGAATAAACCCGTAACTTTACCTTCTTGTCCCGATTATATTTTCTAAAATTATTCAACAAAATGAATCGGAAATAGAATCGATTGATTTGCTACAAATTACATTACTTGACAGGCTCTTCTCATTTCCAAATAGCACTTTGTAGATAAAGCTCTGGGCGACAGACGGATATCGATCGATCACCGGTGCCCGAGTTCGAACCAAAGGCTAGGTATCTTTAATTTACAAAATTGAAAAGTTCTTTCGCTGGTGGCGTTCGAAAGACGTCGTCGTCGTCGTTCGTTTCGGGGATGGAAAGCTGCGAAGTAGACTCGCGTACAACCGTGAAATATCGTTATTGCGTAGTTTTCTCGCAGCCATTTTAGTAGACTCCAGGTAGCCATCTTTATACGCGCGAACTTTCTTCTCAGATAAAAACTTCTGTTCTCGACCGGCGAAGGAACAAAAGGTAGGGCTTGTAATTATTTGTTGATGATGCACACGGTGATGGTACTTTTCAGCCGGAAATGGACAAAACTTTTGCGCGGGCACCAGCTTACGTAGATCGGTAAGAAACCAGCGAAGCGTATGGCGCCAAGTTTGCGTGACAGATGGCGGCCAAAGTCGGGAATTTACAGCAAACGTCAGCTGATGTTGCAATTATTTCTGCCATCTAGTTTTGCTGTAACTTGGAAACTGGCCTGATTGTGAATTGCCCTCGCAATTGATAACATCGTTTCAGTTCTATGAACGTGCAAATACGGGTTCGATGTAAAGGATCGACTCGAATGTTACATTTCTATGTGCATCTCTTTTTTTACAGAGAAATAAAATACAGGATAGTCTTCGTTTAACAACTAATTTATTCGAGGAATTGTGTTCCTTTAGAAATTTTAAGATTAATAAATTGTATTGAAAATTTTGGAGTTCATAAATTATATTAGAGAAGGGCTAAATGATTATTTTGATCAAATGATAAAGTTTAGAGATTCATGACATAAAAGTATCAGTAAACGGTAATTGTGATATATCAAATTAAAGGTTAATGGTTCAATAAAAAGACTACATAGACGTTTCATCAATATTCTTAATGTGAACGATGGAATAAAATAAAGGAAATTATTAAGCTGTTATATACAGAATCGATTTTCAAACTTAGACATTATAATAAATTCATAACATAAAAGTTTCACGGAATAATAAGTGTAGTATGTCATTTTAAACCTTGAAAATTATAGAAAATTACTATGTAAAGATTTCGTCGATATTTCTAAAGTTAACAATCGTTAAAATAAAGCAAAGAGTTATTAGATTGTTATGTGTTGTACCATTTTTAAAACAGAAAATGTAATAATAAATTCATGACATAAAAGCATCATAAAATAACCCTTATTATACACCAATTTAAAGCTTGAATATTGTACAAAATTATTATACAAACGATTCTTCTAAATTATCAATCGTAACAACCAAAATAATAAACAAGGTAAACAATGTATCAGCATATATCAAATTATCAGTTTTGAAACAGAAAATGTAATAGTAAATTCATGACATAAAAGTATTATGAAATGGCACTTATGGTATATCAACCTAAAGCTTAAGCACTGTAGAAAATTATTATGTAAGTGTATGTTCATAATTTATAATTTTAACTAACGTAAAAAATGAAAAATGGACTATCGTGCAACAAACCATCAATTTTAAAACGTAGGAGGTGTAATAACAAGTTTATGACATGGAAGGTACACGAAAGTGGTACTTACGGTATAGCAATTTAAAGCATAAAGATTATAGAAAATTGCTATTTAAATGTTTCGTTAATATTCCTTCTGTAAATAGAGCAAAGAACTGAAACGATAGATGTTATCGAATAGCAAATATAAAAGGTATAATAATAAATTCATGACATAAAAGTATGACAAAATGACTCTTATGGTACATGAATTTAAAACTTGGGGATTATAGAAAATTTCTATAAAGTCGTATTGTTAATATCTTCAATACGAATGAATTATAAAAATGGAGAAGTAAACGAGTATATTGTGCGGTAAGAAATATTTAATTTTTAAATGTAAAATGTCCAATAATAAATTCATGACAAAAGTATTTCATAATCTCACGCGTAACAAATGAAATAAAAGCTTGAAATCTAATAAAAGTGACTATGTAAATGCTTCATTAATATTCTTAATACGAATAAATGAAAAAAATGAAAAATCCTTCACGTTTCCCATTACGAAACGGTGGATTTGAAAACGTAAAAATTCAGTAATAAATTCATGACATAAAAGTATCGCAAATTTACAGTTATACCACCTCAATTTAAAGCTTATAGATGGTAAAAAATTACTCTGTAAATGTTTCATTAATATTCCTAATGGAAATAAATTAAAAAATCGAAAAAGCAAACTTTAATACAAATATATTTACTCGAAATATTAATCCATTTGGTTACCTAAATATTAATTCCACTAATGGATCCGATTTTTATGTGCAGTTTATTCAAAAAATTGATATCTTCACGGACGAAAAATTTGAAAGGAAAAGAACTTTACAAATAAGTCTTGTACAAATAAGAATGCACTCTGGAAGTAATCAGGAAATGACACACCTCGGTAAAAGAATGATCGAGTGAAAATTACAGTAATCTTTCGAGAGGAGAGTAAATCACGATACTTTCCCGAAATCGTTCCATTATCCCGAGAGAATCAATTAACACGAGCCTGGAGAGCATCCGTTTCGATGCATTCGTCGGCTCGTTCAATCGCAGCAAGCCCCGTAATCGATATTTACACGGTCGTCGCTCGAATTGCCAAGCCGGTACCTATTGCCAGCGTGTCGTTCGAAATTTCAACGAATAAAGTGACCAGTGTCACCCCAAATTTTCGCACCCCTCACCGAAAAGGGGATCAGCCTACAACCGGATCCCTCTTTCTCTAAAATCATCCCTGTTCGACGATCACGACTTTCGTTTAACTCCCATTAAAAATCATGCGTGTACACTTTTCAATGTATCACTGATTTGATTGGTTTTACGATTTTTACTACATCAAGATTTCGTTATAATTTTCTAAGAGTGTCGGAAATTCTAATTTTTCTTATTTTATAGTTTTTGCTGAATTGAGTAGAAATTCGGAAAATGTAGGTTCGCTATTTGGGAGATAAAAATTTGTGGAAAAAACGAAATTTTGAAGGAAGGGAAGGTTTACAATTTCGGACCCGACTGTGTGATATTACGCATTTCTAATAGGGGGTGATCTACCTGCTATCGGTAAGTGACTAATTACGAAGACTTCATGTCACTTTTATTGTATCGGTTTCTTTAAAAAATTTAATTTAGAATTATAATGTAGAATTTCTCAGATAATTGTACCATTGCCTATATTTCAAAGGCCTTATCCTAAAAATTAAATAAAGTTAAAAAAGTAAAAAATGGCGCGTTGAGTGAATGGAAGTTTTATTTTGCCTCTTCAATTATTTCTTCGAATGTACCTTAATAAATACCATTTCAGTGTTATACGTGTATTAAATATTTTTAGACGACAAATTAATATTTATGTGCCATCCATCATTGTCAGGAGCAGTTAATATTTTTTCCTTCGTGAATTAACCGCGACCTGGATCAATGCGAGGATTATTTAGTGTGAGAGGCGGGTCGAAAATCGCCCTGATATTTCTTTTCTAATCCCATCGAGCAGAGAGGACTTAATCCGCATCGTTTACGGATTTCCAGAGACCCGCATCCACTTTAAACGAACAAAGTCGGGAGATGTCTTACGAAGAGTCGCCTATAAATCAGAGTTTAATGACGGTGTCGGCCATTGTAATTGTGTCCGTCGTGGCGCCCTATGCATCGAGAAATTCCACCGGCACTGATAACGCGATAAAATTAATAGAAGTCGGCCGTCGGCTGATATCGCATTGTATAATAGGAGGTCGGTATGAATTATGGTAACCGATAGACAGCTATGCACGCATACGAATCCTTAATAAGCGGTTGATAACGCTTATAAATCATTCCCAGTAATTGCCGCGAACTACTTACGTGTACTCGTTCGACCAGGGTAGATTGAAAAGATCGTTTTGTTTCGTTATGTTAAGTGGGACGATTTCGATCGCTTTTCATTCTCCGTACTTTATTATCTCCTTTTTAAAATACTGGGTGCGGTGATAAGAGCTATGCTTTATTGTTACAGGTAGGCACAGGTTCTTTAACTATGATCTAGGGGTGTTCTCAGAGGCTGCTAAACAATTTTGACATTAACTTTACATCCCCCAACTTTTTGCTTTTATTCAAATAATTCATTCAATACATATACTACGTCAAGACTTTTTGTAGTTACTTAACTAGTTATTAATATTACTAAACAATAATTATTAAAAATTTAATTCTGGGATGGGGTTCGCAAAAAGATGTTCAGTTGGAGTCCTGAGACTACATTAGTTTAAAAATCCCTGAACTGAGGGAAGAAAGTAACGCGTCTTTGTTGCAGTGTATTAAATTATACTGACTATTTTTAGTTGAATTTTTTTCTTTCATTTTTAGAAATATGGTTCGAAATTATATTAAAAAAACAAATCATTTATTTAGAAACCTAGAAAATTTGACAATCGATAATATCTTTTACAAATGTCTTCATATTTAAATATAAATTAGTCATTTTTAAACACGTATGTTTTACTTTTAAGCTGTTATATTAATTATTATATATTACAAACATAAATTGCATAACGAATATTTTCTTTTTCATATTATGTCCTTCGTATATTCATATATTTGACAATTGTTAATTCGTAGATTTGAATATTCGAAGATTTGAAATTCAAAAATTTACATATTCTACAAATTGAAATTCGAACATTTGCATTTAATATTTCAACGAATATACTATATAAATTACGTATAATTTCTAATTAAGAATTTACATAATCTACTTACACAGGTATAAGGATACTTATCCTTTAATCCTTTGCACCCCTTAATTTTTTGTTTACCTGCCAACAACTCTTTAATCAATTTACAGAATAGATAAAAGAGGGTGTCTCAGTAAAGTGTATTACGACAGTGAAGAGTGTGTAACAAATTTTTCATTTATATTTAATAAGGTAGCAAATAAATATGCGATTTAAACAATTTATTTACCTGAATTATATATATGGTGCAAAAAACGTGATCTACGCTGGGCATAGGAATGATGTAGGTTAAATTTGTAACAATTCTATAAATCGTAAAAGAATTTATAATATGCAAAAGTATGATAGTAGTATGGTAATTGGTTGATGAATATAAAAAGCAAACTAAATGTCCACATTCGTATACTTACACAGGATGCAAGAGTACTTATCTTCTAGCCTTTCGCACTCTTTAGTTTCACTTAATTCCTTAATTAATTTACAAAATAGATCAGTAAACAGTATGTGACTGATATATTTATTTCTAAGCTCCAGGAGAAACGTGATGATGCCCACTCGGCGCAGGAGTGACAAGGGTTAAAATTCCCGGGGATCAGTAGGAAGTCCGACAAGCTCGCGGATTCATCGAGTATCGAATAGTTGTATCGCGAATCGAATCGAACGGAATCGACTGGACAAACGCGTTCTCGTTCAAAGGGGCGGACGATCAAGATCGCATTAGTGGACCGCGTTCCAAGGGTATAACGATATTCCTGGGGCAATAACGAGGCGAACAGGGCACAAGGGAACCGAGCAAGACAGAGAACTGGAACGGGAGAACAATTTCCACGTCATTCAACGGGCAGAAAATGATCAATTAAATGTCTGACGAGGCTGATGCGCCGCCTCGCCAGGGGGCCCCTCTTTGTTCCGTCACGCAAAAACCTCCAAGAGAATTTCCGCGGACAACGGTGTCCCTGCCACGACACGGATTCGTCAAAGCGGGAAAATTCAATTTCCCGATCCGAGAGGACGAGTCCCGACGCCGTTGGCCGGAATCTGGTTGTCGGAACCGCATCGAACATCAATAATTCTGACGATCAAACACGGGCATAATTGGCCCACCCTACGGACACGATTTATTGTTTACACGTTGACGGTCTGTCTCTTCTCTTTCAACCCGTTCACCTTTAGTGGCTCTGTTTTTGATTTTCGCGGAAATTACCGAACTACGCTTTTTTCGTCCCGATTGGTATTGAATTTGCAGTCGGAACTTTCAAAATACAAATTCGCGAAACCATTATTTCGCGTGGTTGTGCGTTCGCGATGTAGACAGAAGCCATTTTATTAATAAACAAACGGTAAATCGTGTAAACCATTGCCTATAAATCGACCTACTGATAGATTGTGGTTTGCGAAATTGACGGATGACATGATTTATTTATATTTTGCGCTTCGATGAGGCATAGATTTATAAATGTGAGATGCGATGGAAATATCAGATACGATTCGATTTGTGTACTGTGTTCTCATGCTTGATGGTTTGTGGAAAATCAAGTATTATAGGATTATAGCGATCTTTCGTATTAATTACCGTTTATTTTGATTATTATTATTTTTTCGTTTAATTGACAATTTTCGTTTTGATTGAAATGAAGAATTTTTACAGGTATCATAATAGAGACATGAATATCATATAGCAGTGTAATAGAGACTTCAGTATCATACATTACTATGATAAAATATGATAATAATGAAAGAGGAGTTTCATATAGCAGTGTGATGACGAAGACTTTAGCATCATACAGTGATATGATAATAGAGACTTGAATATCATACAGCAGTATGATAATTCAAACTTGAATATCATTTAACAAAATATATTAGAACAGGTTTGAATAAAGCTGTATTATAATAGACTCTTGGATATCGTATGATAATATAGGAATATTATGTTGGATGTTATGATAATATAGATTTCAATATCATATGACAGTAAGATAGTGGAGATTTAAGTAATAATATAACAGTGTAGTAACATAGGTTTGAATATCATATAAATCTATGATAGATCTTAATTATCAAACCTCAAACCTTCAAATTGCTAAAAGTATAATGAAGTTTCCAGATCCATAAGATTGCAAGCTTTCTAATTTGAGGTCCCAGAATTTATAATTTTACTAGTTCAAAAATTTCCAAATCTTCAATTTTCATTCTTCAAACTTTCATCTTTTCATTGGTAAATTTGTTTATTTCTATGTTACTCCATACTCAAATTACCAAATTTTCAAATACCCAAGTATTCAAAATTAAAAATTTGCAAACTTTCACCGCCGAAATTTACAAATTAATTTTGACATTCCCAAATTCTAAAATAGACAATTTTTCATATTCCCAATTTCTCTAATCGTAAATTGCAAATTTCTAAATCTTCATATCGTTAAATTGCAAGTTCCAAATTTCCAAATTGTCAAATCTTGAAATCACAAGTTGTAAATTCTCAAGTTTTTAAATCCCTAAATTACAAACTCCAAATTTCAAAATTTTCAAATCTGAAAATCGCAAATTCCAAATTTCAAAATTTCCCAATTGTCAATTGCTTACATTACAATTCCCCAATTCTTAAATTTTCAAATTCCTAAACCACAATTTCTAAATTTTCAAATTCTCAAATCCATAAATCGCAAATTCTAAATTTCCAAATTGTAAAATTCTGAAATCCCAAATTTCAAATTCTCAAGTTTTTAAATCCCTAAATTACAAACTCCAAATTTCAAAATTTTCAAATCTGAAAATCGCAAATTCCAAATTTCAAAATTTCCCAATTGTTAATTGCTTAAATTACAATTCCCCAATTCTTAAATTTTCAAATTCCTAAACCACAATTTCTAAATTTCCAAATTCTCAGATCCCTAAATCGCAAATTTTCAAATCCCTAAATCGCAAATTCCTAATTCTCAAATTTCCAAATCCCGAATTTCCCATCTTCCAAATCCTCGAACCACAAGATCCAAATTCCAAATCTAAAATCCCCTTCTACAAATTCCCAAAGTAACATCTCCAAATACTGCCACTACCGTAAATATTTCAATGTCTTCAAGAGAAATCGAACACTGAAATGTTGCTAATTCATTCGCGATCTTCACCACAGAAATTTCACATTCAGCACCCGTCGCAGTCACACGAATCACTTACTTACCTATCGCTACTACCTTTTTGTGACAAACTCCGTCTCTTGCGTGTAAAGTAACGATCGTGTCTTCCGTGGAGACCTCGATATTGAATTAAACGGTGCACCCGCATGGCTCGTTTACGGAAACGATCTTGGGACGCCTAACTTAAATCAGGGTGTTGTGCTAAAGCGTGTTAACCCCTTGCCGTTAGATTTATTTGTCCGATGCGTCAAACAGCACTCGCTATCTAAATAAAGGCTGGAGTTGATCATTCACAATGATTTGAAAATGTAGGAAATTATTTACTTTGCTAGTAATTTATGAGTGAGGAGAAAAAGGGAGTCAATTTTTGAACGGTGGATTTAGTGCTCGGTCAATCTAGTCCACAATGATCATATGCACAGATGTGTACATGTGAGAGAAGGTGCAGTTTGCATCTTAGTTTTGTGTTTTATAATCTGGAAACTTAGAGATCAGTGCATATTTAGTAATTTAGAAATAGCTTTAGAATTCATGGATTCATATGTTAGTGAATTTAGAAATTTGGCAATTTCGAGATAACCGTACGATTTATCTGTCAGATGCGTCAGCACTATTCACTGTTACTATTAAAACAAATAAAGAAAGTTAAACTGTTATGTCAATTTCAACGATCCTATACAAATGGACTTAAACTTCGAATTGAAGTATTAAAAATTCGAACAAGATTTGTCACATTTGGACAGTGAGTGACGAGTCAGACTTGTCAAAGGCAAGGGTTAAAGATGGTTACTTTCATCGCGCCGTTTTGTACTACTTTTCAAACTCGATGATACACTTGCACATCCGAAGAATCGTTTCGAATATGTGGTTTTCCTAAGACCTTTGGCAAAACACTAGTTGTTTATGGGTTGAACCGAGAAATATAACTGATCGTCAGAGTAATTGGACTTCTCGGTTAAAAATCGCGATCCATTCTTGTCATTCGTCGATCGGACGATATATCGCAATTAGTTATTTCCAACGAATCGGTCGTTTCTCCGTGACTGGCACATAAAGAAGATTTGACGCTTGCTGCACTTTCTAACGAGATGGCCGCTATATAGATCTGTCATACGTAGGTCTGAAGCTTTTGTGCAACCAGGAGGAAAGAACAGGGAAGAGCACAGAGAGTGAGAGAGCGTGAAAAGAGGAGAATGCAAACAGGGAACACAGGGAAAGGAGCAAAGGCAACGACACACGGGTTAAGCTTTAGTCGGCTATTAATTTTGTATTTCGCTTAAACACGCGACGATGGGACTGCACCAGACGGAAATTCATTTCCAACGTTCTCTCTCTTTCTCTCTCTCTCTCTCTCTCTTTGGAGTTCAACCGACTAGACCGCGACTCTTATTGGATTCCCTAACCGAGAGAAAGAGGCCTTCGTTCTGTGCTCGCTCAGTTACAGAAGTGGTTTATCGAAAGTTTAAATTATTTCACCGCGTCACGATCGACCAACCGAGAGAGAAACGCTTGACTCTCTGTCAGACTGTAAGAGAAATGGGACAGAAACGGGCGGAATGTCGAGCCGGAGGCGCGACACGTGTAAGATTTAGGTGACGATAGATAAAATGGAGATTTACTTTGCCGCTAAATGCGATCGAGGATTTAGTAATGTGTACAAGGATATCCTAGAAAGATTAGCGAAATGCGACTTCGTTTTCAACATTTGGAATTGTGGTGTTCGAAGGAAAATTTATGACATAAAGGTATTGTAAAGAGGCACTTGCGACATGTCAATTTAAAGCTTGAATTCTACTGAAAAATGCAGTGTAAATGTTTTTAATATCTTTGATGTAAATAAAATTATCAGTTTGAAATGAGTAGTCATTTTACAGCGTAGCATATCGAACAGTTGATTTTGAAGTATTTAGTCTAACAAGATTTCATGACATAAAAATGTTGCCAAATGACGACTATGGTATATCGATTTAAAGCTTGAATTCTACTGAAAAATGCAGTGTAAATGTTTCATTAATTTCTTTCATATGAGTGAAGTTATGAGTTTGAAGAGAGTAGTCATTTTACAGTGTTGCATGTCGAACAGCTGATTTTGAAGCATTTAGTCTAACAAGATTTCATAACATAAAAGTATCACCAAATGTCAACTATAGTATATCAATTTAAACCTTGAGATTTGTTGAAAATTACAGTATAAACGTTTCGTTGATATTATTAATATGAACAGAGTTATAAATTCAAATATGAAAGTCATTACATCATTGTATACTGAACAGCTGATTTCAAAGCATGTAGACTAACTCAATTTCATGACATAAAAGTATCATCGAATGACACTTGTGATATATCAATTTAAAGCTTAAAGTCTGCTGAAAATTTCAGTGTAAATGTTCCATTGATATTTTAGATACGAACAAAGTTATGAGTTCAAATATAAAGCTCATTACATCATTGTATACTGAACAGCTGATTTCAAAGCATGTAAACTAACTCAATTTCATGACATAAAAGTATCATCGAATGACGCTTGTGATATACCAATTTAAAGCTTAAAGTCTGCTGAAAATTTCAGTGTAAACGTTTCACCGATATTTTTGATACGAACAAAATTATAAATTCAAATGTGAAGGTCATTACATCATTGCATACTGAACAGCTGATTTTTAAGCATTTATTCTAACAAAATTTCATGACAGAAATGTGTAACCAAATAACTCTTGTAATATGTCAGTTTAAAGCTTGAAGTCTGTTGAAAATTATAGTGTGAATGTTTCATTAGTATCCTTGTTATGGGCAAAGTTATGAATTAGAATACTGGATCCATCAGTTCTGTATCAAACAGCTGTTTTTGGAGTATATGAAGTCCAACGCATTTCATGAAATTAATTCGTCTGCAAACGGTATATACATCAGTGTAGAGGCTACAATCTGTTGAAAGTTATAGTATTAATGCTTTATCAATATACTTAATAGATGTTATGACCTGGAGTATTGGAATCATCCGGTTTTTGCATATCGAACAGCTAATTTTGAAATGTACACAAACTAACGCCATGCGATGACAAAAAATTATTACGAAATGATTCTTGTAATATATCAAATTGAAGCTTAAAGTTTACTCGAAATCACTGGGTAAACGCTTGGTTAATATTCTTAATACGAAAATCTCAAGTCCCTAATTACATCGTGACCTATCAAATTGATCATTTCGGAACATTAAAAGTTTAACAAGAAATTCATGACATAAAAGTATCGCAAAATGACACTTATGGTATATAAATTTAAAGCTAAAAGTTCACTGAACATTACTGTACAAACAACCCTCTATTATTCTTAAGGTGAGCAAAATTGCAAAAGTACAACAGAACTATCAGGTTGTCGTACATCAAACAGCTTGAAACATCTGTTTTAAAAGCGTGGAAAGTTAAAATACGATTTTATAGTATGAAAATATTGTACAACAGCATTTACAGTATGTTAAATTGAAGTATTAAATTTGTCAGAAAAAAGGTATATAAATGTTTCGTTATTTTTTGCAAGCAAATCAAAAAAATGAATAAATGAACCTTTGAATTACGGAATATGAAGCGATCGGATTTTAAAATATGAAAAATTTAATCAAAAACATTCATTGTATAAAAGTAGCACGAAATGACACTTGTGACATATTTGAAAGTTCGATTATTGTAGAAAATCACTGTGTGATCGTTTTGTTATTTTCAGTTTCAGTAAATTAAAAAAATGAATTAATGATATCCTTGTATTGTTAAGTTTTTAAACGAACGATTGCAAAATGGGAAAAGTTTAAAAATAAATTCATGACATGAAAGTAACGCAAAATGGTACTTGTGACGTATGAATTTAAAGATTAAAGTCTGCTGAAAATTGCTATGTACACGTTTTGTAAATATTCTTGTCAGCAAATCAGAAAACTGCAAAAATAAACCGTTGCTTAAGTATATCATAATGTGAAAAGTTTAGCAACAGATTCATGACATAAAAGTATTACCAAACAGCATTTACAGCATACCAATTTAAAATTTAAAGTTTCAGTAAAATTATTGTGTGAATATTTCATTAATATTTGTAGTATAAAATGGTTACTCTGCATTGCAATAAATTGCGGATTAGTGAACAGACAAGTTGCAGTTTTCTTAAAATAACAAGAGATACCTACTTTAAAACAGTAGTACCGTAGATTCTAGTAAAACCCCTCGAATAAAGAGAAATTTTGCGTCAAAAATATCGATAGAACGTTTCAACGACTTCTGCAAATTGACATGTTTTGACTGTTTTGCATTGCTCTTGTGAAACAGCGTTCAACGTAAATCCAAATCTATTTTCAGCGAAGAGCCGTTACAGGAATGTCGATTAATCTTCCGGTTCATACAATGTTGAAAAAGACGCGGTGAAATGAATATTGGAAGGAGAAATTATAGAATGTAGGGGAGTAGGAAAGGTACGAAAAGATGCAGAAAAGAAGAGTGTACCGTCGAGAGGGATGCAAGAGAATCTTTCGTCAAACGGGCGCGGTTGGTTCCTGGCCTTATATATGCCTCTCTCTGTCTCGCCATCTCGGAAAATCGATGTTCCGCGACCCGGAACGAAATTCCACGGGAGATTCCAGACGGAAGAGCGTTTTCGCGGAAATTCTCGCGAGTTAATCGCAAATAACGGTATGATGCTCGTTCAGCTATTTCTCGTGCCGAGATACGGCTTGATATCGCGAAGTTATAACTCGAAGAAACACTCGCGAAATTGTATTTTTTACTGTCACCCGCCGGGATGTCCGCGGGGATCTTTGATGATCCCGTCGGAAGACGAAGATCGGCTGACGCCTTTGTAGAAATCGACGACGGCCTGGGAAGATAGCGGAAAGGTAACGGCACTCTCGGCTTTAATTTCGACAAAGACGAAGTGGGCTTTTTACCGAGGCTAATTCTGTTGGAAAGGGTGAAAGCACTTCTGAGGAGAGTGCTTCGCTGGATTATTAATTTCGCATTTTCGAGGAAAATGCTGTAAACGACGAAATTTATACGGATCTGATGATCGTCTGTTTTGTTTCTTATTCGTGAACTGCGGGACAGACGGTGAAGACCAATTATTAACTTACGTACGGTTGGCTGTATTTTTAATTGGACCGAGGGGATTTAGAACCTGGGGGTCGAGCGCCATTCAGTTACAGTATTTGGTTTGTTACGTTGTAGAATCATTAAAATACCTGTACAGTCATTTTCTTTAAGCTTTAAGCTTTAAATGGATGTGCCATATGTGATATTTCGTTAAAGTTTTATGTCATGATCTTGCAATTGAACTTCTTACGTTTTAAATTCCACCAGTTCATGCTAACAACATATTTACTTTCTCTCTCTTTTAATTTTGTTAATGTTAACGGTATTAACGGTGCACTAGCACACTCATTTTTAGAGAACTTTAGTTTGAATTTGATGTACTATAAGTGCCATTTTGTAATACTTTTCTGTCATGAAATTATGTTCCTCTTATTATACTTGAAAATCAGTAATGCAACAACTTAATGATGCTTCTGTTGTAATTTATAACATTGCGTACAATATGAATATTAATGAATCCTTTGTACAATAATTTTAAATAGATTTCAAGCTTAAATTTGATGTATAATAAATACCAATTCGCTATACTTTTCTGTCATGAAATCTTATTAATCTATTTCTCTTCCCTCGCGCATAAAATAATTTATCTTTCTGCGCATACAATCGGGAAAAGTTCTTTCTACATTGAAAATCAATATTTAGTCGCTATGTTATCGAGTAAAATATAAAAATTGAATTATCCACACATTCAATGAAATCCCAATAAAAATTCAACGAAATATCAAACCTGCCATATCAATCTATTTTCAAATTCTCAAATTGCCTATTCCTGATCTCATATTATATTACTGAAAACATTTCAGCCTGACGTAAATCAGGTATGAAACTTAGAGGTAGCAAATTAACCTCGTTAAATAGAAAGCAGGGAACATCTAAGATTGCCCCAAACTCCAAACTCTTTCCCCGTTGAACAACACCTGTCATCGAGCCATTAAGCGTCGTTTAACTCGGTCGCATAGTCGAACGGGTCTAATTAAGCTTAAAGATGCGTCAAACGTAAGTAGAGGGGTTGCGCGAGTATACAACAATTAACTGGATTAATTCACGCGGCGTTCCAGTCGAAGACGTTAGCTTAAATTCACGGGTAAGCTCGTCCAGGGTTCCTCCTTCTCCCTATTCCAGTTTCTCGCCGTTTCTGTCCCTTCCTCTTTCACCCTGCACACCGACGAAATCTTGAATAAGTATGCGAGCATGTATCCTTCCGCGACACCCACACGCCTCTCGTGGAAGCAGCCGCTCGCTTTCACACGAACACTCGGCACTCCAACCCAGTTAAGAGAGACCCAGTTTCCAGTTGTGCAACTAAGAACGACGTGGAGTTCGCTGCGACGACAAGAAGCAACGAGTACAATTAGCTTTCGTCGAGGGAAAGAGACAACGTCGGTATCCGTAGGACACCCTGAAGAAGACCCGCTCGAAACGACAGTAAAAAAGAGGAGTCCGGGTGGCAAACAGAGAGAGAAAGAGGAAACAAGGGTTTGTTGCCGAGGCAGCCGGTGAAAAGAGCCGGCCGAGGAAGAACAGGAAGTGTACGGAGGTCGAGGGTGCGAAACAGGAAACGACAGGCAAGAGAATTTTCCGAGGGAGCCCGATAAATAAAAAAGTTGCCCAGATTCGAGCATTATACAGCCGAGAGGAGCGGAAGCGAAAGCGAGAGGGCTACCAGCCTTCGAAAGACGCCGTCCGGGATCAAGAGGACGAGGTACATCTAAGTTCTTCGAGTTATGGTATCGATAACTCGTATGTCGCAAACACCCCCCTATGTACTGGGTGTTCTAACGCGACGCACGATTTTTCTCTTGCTGTTATCTGATAAAAATAAGCTCACTACAGTTCCAACGTACGAGCAATATCAGGAAATTTCCAAAACAGTTCTCCTGGCGAAATCGAGGTCACCTACCGTTTCACAAATAGGATCATTCTTCTCTTTACTAGAAATCTTATTCTCTATACTGGAAATGTTACGAGAAATTTTTCTTTTGACTATACTGTATCGAGACATTTTTCATTTTATTATTTTCTATCGGACATTTTTCTTTTCACTATACTGTGTCGAGATATTTCTCTTTTTACTATATCTGGACATTTTTCTTTTTATTATCGGACATTTTTCTTTTTGTTACGTTGAATTAACTTCTTAAATTCAGCTACCATTTCGACACTTTTTTGGAAAGAGTATAAAATATTTATCTAAGGGTATCCAAGGGTCGCTTACAATTTCTTGTAAACGAAAACTTGAAAACATTTTATTTTTTTGTGCACCCTGTACACTTCTTCGGAGACAAACCCCTTCGTCGTCTGACCCAACACGTCCTTTTCCTTTATTCCGCTCCGCTTTCCCCCCTCACCCTCAAAGAACGTGGGCGTATTTACAAAAGAACGCAGTCTATGGAACATCGTGAGCCGAAAGTCTCCGCACACTTGGACCTTTTATTTTATTTTCTTTTTTACTTTAACGTTTGTCTTGAAATTCGTGAATGACGATGTATTAGGTGTACACAAAACTTCCCGTCGTTTTAGTGGGATATGTATTTCAAATTATGTACTGCTTTATTTTAGGAAAAGGCTGTTTAATATTTTTTAAATACAGCTTTAGTTTATATTTAAAACACATTTGCTTTATGATATAGAAATCTAATATTTGCTTTATGATATAGAAGTCAAATATTTGCTTTATGATATAGAAATCAAACATTTGCTGTATGAAGTTAAAATAAGGTCAACCAGTGCACTGTCTGCTTCGAATTACGTATTTAAAATAAAAGTAAAAATATTCTTTCTTGAAAGCGTGGTGGAAATATAAGTTATTCTTGATGTGACCTAAAAGAAAGGTACAAATGCACATTTTCAGGTTGAAATATTTAAAGATGTATTTGAAATGCTGATAAAATAAGCTGATGGTTCATTTAGAATGGTCACAAATGTCTTGCAATATTTTTATAAGCACTCTGGATATAAAAGCACTTTATATAAAGCTTCCTTCGTATTAACACTGCCTTTGTATTTTCTTTAATGTATTTCCTGTTTTTGAATATACTGTAACGTAATTTTAGGTAAAAATTGCCAAAAAGTGATCCGAATAATAATGAAACATCTCTATTACTGTATATGTTCATCTCTGACAAATCGTAGTTCATAGTTGGGCAAATTTCTATCACACGATGTTCATAGCGAATGTTTATTGAATATTTTAACAGCATAAAACGGAGCTTGGAATCGATGCATTTAATTAAATACCTGTGTTCGCACCATCGGTAAATACAGTCGCGTTTTATACGCATTACGGTTAAGCAGATTTAATCTTCTCATTAACTGGTTGAAAGTTTCGAACTGTTTTCGTCTACCTTCGTGTGCATACGCGAAAAATGTTCTCTCGATTTATTCGGCATCGTATAACGTTAATACGATCAAATGTTTTCATGAAGAAATAATTGAAATCGTGTAATTCCGTGATTCTTAAATTACTGTTGTTTGTATTATATAGCAGTATTGTTATTGTTTGATGAACGGAAATTCTTGTAAAGAAATTAATTTTCGTAACGTTCTCTGTAATCGAAAGGGCTGTGGAATATTTGTGGTAAAACAAAATGTTTTTTCATTTCCGTTAATAAAATACCATTTTGTACATCTTTCGTGTAAAATAAAATACAATTTCGTATATTCCTCAAATAAAATATGACTTTGTATATTCTTCTTTTGTATATTCTTCACATCCTGTACATTTCTACACATGAATTCATGATCGAGATGCATTTTTACACTATTTTGAAAAGATTGTAGATCCTCACACAGCTTACATTAACGCATAACAGTAATACCAAACTTGCAACAATGTCTTCGAAAATTTAATTACATTACTCTTCGAGAGTAATTATGCTAGTGTTCGAAGTTCATCGTCGATGAACGCGGTTTGTGCGTTGAAATTTCCTCTGCCGCAGTTTCGATGTGCTCAACATTCAATGGCTTAGTTGTACAATCGTGTTTACCATTTTTTAATCGGCCACAGCTCGTCGGATTACTTTGTATCGACGCAAGGGGCATTACCGGATATTTGCTAATGTTCGAATGGCTAATTGTGCACACGGCTGCGCTCGTTTCGGCATAATTAACACCGTTTCCACGTGGATTACCATTCGTCCAACACACGTCGGCCGCAATGTGCTCTTGTTCGACGACGTACAAGATACGTCCGCTTCGTACATCCCCAAACAATTCGAATTTCCGGGGAACATTTTGCCAACCTCTTACTCGATATTTTGTCATTTTTAACACTATTTCTGCCAAGAGGTGTCAAAAGACACCTTTTAAATAGAAATAGTGTTAAAATGATGATTGTCACCTTTCGAGTTTAAGCTGGTCCTAGAATGAAAGTGATGCATTGATCACATTCTCCACATCTCTATCTTGTCTATCTCAGATTATTTCTCCAGGGCATATTCACCCTGCACGTGAGTGATTCTTCAAGAATTTTAACCACCGAGTTCGTCGAAGTTTAACCATTCCCCATCGTTATTCTTTTGTATCTATATATGGAGGCGAATAAAAGAGAGAAGCGTGGAATAAAGGAATCGAACGGCGCAAAATGAGGAAGATGGATGCGGGAGTAAATAGAGCATAAGATAAAGAGGCAAAGAAGGGAAAGAATAACCGGGACAGAATGATAGTAGAGGGATGGTGAAAGAAAATTGAAGGAGAAAATTGTGTGCAACTTATGGCACGATTCCAGAAAACCGTAGCGCCATGCATTATGGGTGGCCGAGTGTTTTGATAAGCATTCGTGTTTATGGCGGTATAAAACGGAACACGGTACCGTCCATTCCGCTAACCGATTCTTTTCGTTTTCTCTGGTTGGCTGGAAAACTGTGGCCCTTTCAAATTACGGTCATCGTTCGGACCCGTGAAAATATTTGATAGCGTAATGAAAAAAGCACACCTGTTCAAATTTTGTGTGCTGAATTTTAATTGTCCTTTGATGATGTTTGATGTCTTGTACAAATATTGGTCTTATTGACTTTGGTAGATTGTGGATAGATTTAGAATACTGTATTTTGGAAGAATTGTAAATTGAAATAGGTTGGTTGGCTGAAAAATTTAGCTTTGGAAACGTTTTATTTGTCAGTGGTTTTGGAAGACTTTCAGATATTCTGTTTTGGTGAAATTTTAATTTTAACTGTTCTATTTTGGGATACTGTAATTTTAAGTATTTTACTTTGGGAAAATTTTAATTTGGGATCTACTGGTTTGGAAAAATTGTAATTTCATATATTTTAATTTGAAGAAATTGTAATTTGGGAGATATTAATTTGGAAAAATTCTAATTTGGGATGTACTGATTTGGAAAAATTCTAATTTGGGATATACTGATTTTGAAAAATTCTAATTTCATATATTTTAATTTGGAAAAATTCTAATTTGGGATATACTGACTTGGAAAAATTCTAATTTGGGATATACTAATTTGGAAATATTCTAATTTAGGATATCCTGATTTCGAAAAATTCTAATTTGGGATATATTACATTGGAAATATTCTAATTTGGGATATATTAATTTGGAAATATTCTAATTTGGGATATCCTAGTTTGGAAAAATTCTAATTTCACATATTTTAATTTGAAAACTGAAGTTGTCGAGAAAAATTTCCATAAAACGTTTCCGAGTTGCACTTCCAAAATATTTAAACAAATTATCCAGATGTCTTGTTATAATATAAAAAAACCGAATTCAGTGACGCGAATTGGAAAAACAAACTGCGAATGACATTAACGCGTCGTTAGTATCTCGCGGCTTAACAATTTGTTGTAATAACGTGGCGCTAAAAAATCAGTGCAAAACACAGTGGTAAAACTGATTAATTCTGGTAATAACGATGCGAAATCGGTGTTCGACACCAGTCTTTCAGATTGAAACTGTTTGTCCCGGGCTAAAAATATTAAGCACTCGAGAAATTACATTCCGTGTTAATCGAGGAATGCAAAGCGGATTAATTTAATTGGATATTTCACCGTTGAAAATCCATTAAGATTTATTCTAATCCGATTAATATTGTTTCATTCCACGCAATCGTTTTGATTAAAGTTCGACCGGATGATTCGGCGACGTCCAGCGACGAATTAAAAACCGCCGGTGTATTTCAATTTTACTCCCGGTTGAAATCTCAAATTCGATCATCTACGTTCGCTTCGAAAATTTCAGTCGGTTTTCTGCGACATATTTCAATTACTGAACGCTGTTTGGGGAATTGTTAATAAATATGTACGATTCGATAGTTTACTTTTTTTATTATCAAGGGGTAGTTTGATACTCTACCTCTCAATTTTAATGTTTTACTTAATATTATTATAATATACTGTATTAAATTATACTATTTTAATAATGTAATATTGCACTATTTTGAATTATACTCCTTTATATTATAGTATTTTATGGTGTTGATATTATACTATTTTTTGCTGATTTGTTTATTGTCTATAATTTGCAATATTAATAAATTTATTATTTATAGCTTTATCATTAGTGGGTTTGTTATTAATTTTGTTTATTACTAATGAATTCTCTATATTTTGCAATGAAAACATAGGCACACATGTGAATATGTGAATATACACATATGTGAATGTAGTATGTGAAACAAACATTGTATCCTTTTATTTGTATCTGAGATGAAGGCTCTTATTGAATATCTAAATGTTGTTTCTTAAATAAACTAACAAGGTTAAGTTCATTTTATGCCTAATAACTTTCAAAAGGATTTTACCGAAAATATCGTTATGTACATAAAATTAATTTTGGTATTAAATTTTTGCCTGTCGTGAACTGTGTTATTAAAAAAATTAATATTAACTTTATGTCTTAATGAGTATCTGGTTTCTGTATTTAATAATTATTTATATGCTAGTTATTAATATAATGATTATACGTATAATCCTTATTTATGTAATAATTATTTACATAGTAATTGTTACAATAATAATTATTTGTATAATTGTTATTAACATGATAATTTTTTAATAATTGTTTAATAATGTTTTATAATAATTGTTAGTGCAATTTTTATTATTACTATAATGAATAGTATAATTTTATTTTATATAATAATTAATAACACAATGATTATTTATGTCACAGTTATTATATATATTATAAAATTTCAGTAACTGAAAAATGCCAGAGAAGTGTAACATGTTCAATAATTTCTTTCCTTTTAGAAAAGCAAACTTCAAAATTTTTGTGTGCCCGTAAGCTTTTCAGCTTTTTGCTTTAAAAGCTTGCAATTACCACATTTTTAATTTAAACCACATTTGTGGAAGTGTCATTTATCGACTTTTATTTATAAAAAGAATTTAATATTTTTGCAATTACGTATTGTAGATACTTTGTGAAAATGAAATTTTAGGATTTCATTTTAAATTGTTATACAATTTTCCATAAAAGTGACACGATATTTTAAAATAACCTATAAAAGAATTATGTATATAATATTTGAAAGTTTCTATCTCGTGAATTATCAATTTTTCAAATAGCAATCAGCAAATGCAAATGAAGTAAAGGAAAGATATAACTCGTTAAAATTACCAGTATATTATGCCACTGACAGTGACTCTTTTAATAATTAAATTATAATTTATAATAACACATATCTTCAATTTTACTAATTTTATAAATTGAGTTCAAATAACTGCTGTTTAATTGCAATCAATAATTAAAAATAAATTAAAAATTAACACCATTAAAAAACAAATAATTAACTGTCGGTTCAAATGTCATATAATTCGCGAACGTTCAAATTTCGTGAAATTATTAACGAAAATTCGTCAATTGAATAAATTAAATGAAAATAAATGTTCCCTCGCTCGGAGTAACATTTTCTCCGTCCTCTTTTTTTGTAGGAGGGAAACTGTTGGAACATTTAAGCGAAATTACATTTTGTTCTGGCATGTTTGCCCCGGCGAAAAAAATTATTTTCGGCTTATTTTTTTCACCTACTGTTATCTCCATCCACGATTTTTATACCCGCTCGCGCGTTTCAGCTTGCAACAAAAACGGACGACCGTGTGCGCTTGCTTTCGCCTGAACGTTAAATTAAATTGAGAAAAATTTTTGTGTACCCTTAACGCGGTACCCGCCATTTGTTTGCAATTAATTTACCATGTCAAACATTTGATTCTATCCGCACTACACAGCGGGTGTTTTAAACTCTTTATTTTTAATATCGACTGTTTGTTCATGTTACTTGTTTTTTTTGTGTTGCAGGTAAGTGATCGAAACGATATGCAGTTACTCTTCGTTGGTTTGTAAGTATTTTTATTCAAGAGAAATAAAATATTCGAATGAATATTTAATGGTACCGTTCGATATTGTATGGAAACGGACAAATGTTCGTTTGTTTATATTAAAAATAATTTTGAAGGAAATTCGTGATATTGTGTTTGAAATATGTAGGAATATAAATCTGGATAATTATAAAAAAATACAAGACTGATTTTTAAACGAAATTAACAACATTGCATTTGAAAAATTTATCACTATATTTGAAACGGGCTTGGATAAAAATAAAACAAAGACACTAAACTGATTTTTAAATAAAATTAGCATCACTGCTTTTAAAAAATTTATGACTATATTTGAAGTGGAACTGGATAAAAATGAAAGAATAATACTAAACGGATTTTCAAATAAAATTAGCAATACTGCATTAAAAATATCTCAAACCTGAATAAAAATAAAAGAATAATACTAAACGGAGTTTTCAGCAAAATGAGCAATACTGCATTAAAATATTTTTAAATATATACGAAGCAGAGTTAAATAAAAATAAAAGAAAAATACTAGACTCATTTTCAACCGAAATCAGCGATACTGCATTTTACTAGTTTAAATATTAATTGTGTTAAATTTTCTCCAAATGAGAATTCGAATACTAGATGACATTTGTAAGATGAATATTACGAAAGTTTTATATAATCTTCTAAGAAGAAAAAAAGAAATTTACCCGAATACATTGCTGATTCCAAGATTTTTAAATCTAGCTTCGTCGGCGGCACTATAACGAGCTCCTACTGTACTTTCAAGTGAAATTCCTCAGCGTAGAGATCTCGTCGAGAAAAAGGCGCAAAATAACGTGATAATTATTCGATGGAAGTATTTGCTCATTAGGAAGGAAGGCATTCGTTCGTTTCGTATCTAATATCGATCTCGACTACTGTTATACACTTCTAACGAGAAACGTATTCGCGAACGAACGAAAGAATTGCTGACTCCTTCGTGCGAATTACTTGCAATTTCTTCTTCAACACCCCCTTCCATCATCATATCGTGATAATGTCGAGATACATTTTCGACGAGTTAGACTGAATCACAGAATTGATGAAGAATTTTCTTTTCTGAGAATGCTGAACGATAATGGTTGGGTGTTTCGATCACCCATTATGAAGGGTTTTCTATCTTCTGTTATTTTGAAATATAGTGGGTTCAAATATTTTAGACTTGTATATTCCTTTTCAAATACAGTATTTTGGAATATTTTATTTTTTATTATGCCTCATTTTAACATACTGCAACCTAAAATATTTTAACTACCCTTTATATTGTAGTATATTGTAATTTAAAGTGATTGAGTTTGAAATGTACCATTTTTAAATATTTCATTTTAATATGTATTATTATTTGAAAAACATTACTTTGAAATATTTCTTTTTGCAATATATTGTAATTTAGCACATTCTAATCTGAAATATTAATACTCGAAATATTTTCGAATATTTGATCTGTATATTCTAATCTTATATTTCATAATCACGAACAATTTATTTGCAATATTTTGTTTCGTAGTGTAATAATTTACAATATTCCATTTTGGAATATTCCAGCCTGACGAATCATTCACACATGACGAATTTCTCTTTTCTGAAAACATTGAATGATAACCTATAGAAGGGTGCTTCGATCACCCATTACAAACGGTCTCTATCTCCTCGTGTGAAATACGTTTCGATACGAATCGCATTATGTTGGGTGAGATTTACGTGGGGTGAAAAAAAGCGTTTCGGGTCGTAGGGATATTGCTTGGCAGAATTCGATGGTTGTTCGATGTCATTTTTTATTTACCCGTGACACAATTGCTAGGATCTGTTGAATGCCCCGTGACTGTCACTGTGTATGCGTAGTCTGACGTTGATAAACGATTAACGTGTCATGGACATATTAATATTCGACCATTTTTTTTGTATGTTGCGTATCGTGCTCTTTAGATGTTCCCAAAATGTCATGGTTATTTAACTCCAATTTTGACTGTCCTGCTGTTTGAAAACATTTAACTCGTGTCAAAGGACAACTTATTCAGAGAAAAATAATTTATATCTGTCTAAAAATAATTTATATAATTTCTGTCTGAAAATAATTTTAGATAGATTCAGAAACAGCTATACACGTCTTGTTAATTACATATATTTATTTTTATTAGTAGGTCACATAACATACGAGTCCTGTTAGGACTCATTCATAACAGCTGAACGAACTAAATTTATATTATGAACATAGTAAGTGAACGAAAATTAAGTTATTAATATAGCAAGTGAAATAGTGCTTAAATAATAATGAATAAATAACAATTTAATAGTAAATAAATGCAAAATGTAATCAAATGTCAGTGGTAATAAGTGATCAATAAAATCAAAATTGTACAACAGTAAAATCTCCCACAAACCATAACGTTCACATGAAAAACATAAAATTTTATTTAAAAATTTAAATGGTAAAGACAAATACATAATTAATGGTCATACGTTTATGACAAACTTTGAATAAGCTCCACCCCTTAATGTCGAGAATGGTTATTTACCGCCACGCGAGAAAGATTTGTCGTTTTGAAACGGTGGACGAAAATTATACCACACACGTGTTTCGAGTGGATAATTATCCAAGGAAGAAGGTGGATAGCAGAGTGCAGCGTCTCATCATTTCGAAATTTAACCCTAAATTTCGCCGTAACTCACGCGTTCAGTTTTAATCTTCTCCGCCCCAGCGACAAAAAAAAAAAAATAAAGTAAAAGGGGTGACGTTGAAAGGTTTTTCTCCGAATGGTTGAAAACGGCAGAGGAGTAATGCAGCGAGGCGAAGCTTGGGATTTCAGCCACTAACCGAAGCTCTTCATAGCTATATAGCTTTCTTTCAAGACAAATGGAAATGCCTTTCGTTTCTTTATATAAGCCTGCCGTAATTTTATGAATACCGAGAAGGAGGGACCGTGTCTAAAGCGTTTCCATTAGCGTGTCACTGAAAATAAACATGGACGCAGTTAAGGATGGTCCAGGTGACTCCTGATTCAATCGTTGTCCTGATAACTTATATTGGGAAATTAACTTGAATGCTACAATTTATGCAATAATACCGGTTTGTGTAAGAAACGAAGAAAAGAACGAGTCTTTAGAAATGAAAGACGATCGTGTCAGATCACAACCCTTCTCACTTTTTGAATAAACTCAAGCTATTCGCTTTTCTTTGAAGTTGCCGCCCCCGTCACATGTTGATTACTTCCCTTACTTTTGTTTGTGAGAATATAGGATTCATTCATTTGGGTATTTTTGAATTTAATTTTGGAAATTTATAATTTCTTGTAAATTTAAATATGTACAATATCAGATTTTCTCAGCTCTGAATGTTCAAGTTATCAAATTTCTGTAGAAGCACATTATTGAATTTGTGCAAGTTCGAATTTGTAAGTTTATAGTTCGCGAAATTTCAAAGCCATGCAGTATCAGATTTTATTAGTTAATTTTCATATTACCAAATTTCTGTATTTTCAGTTATGTTTTAACAGATTGTTGAATTGAAGGTTCAAAATAAATTTATAATTTCTCCATTCACGAAATTTTAAACCCATACGCTACTAGATTTGTTTAATTGCAAATTTTCAAGTTATTTCTGTATGTTCAACTTGTCGAATTTCTGTGTTTTCAACTTATAGAATTCTTCATTTTATAAATTTTCAAATGATCAAACCTAAATTTTTCAATGCCAGAATCTCTAATTTCTCAAATTCTTAAACCTCTAGATTTCAAAATGATCAAGAACAGCATTGTCACACATTGTAGTCACACATACGCGTAATTTTCGTCGAACTCTAACGTATAGAGAAGCAGCGTCGTGTAAAGTTCAAATTTTTACCTACCCAAGGCTCAAATT
This sequence comes from Megachile ligniseca, assembly GCA_945859555.1. NCBI lineage: Eukaryota > Metazoa > Arthropoda > Insecta > Hymenoptera > Megachilidae > Megachile > Megachile ligniseca. The sequence continues at coordinate 3,763,082 of OX243778.1, forward strand.
TCCGATCTTCCAATCATCACAAATTCTACACTCAAAAAGTAGGAAAATTCGCAAACCTGACAAATTTGAAAATTGACATTTTTCCAACATGGCCGCCCAATGGAAGTCAATCATGCTCAGCAGCGTTCATTCATCCGAACTGATCGGACGAAATCGAAGGACATGAAGGAGAAAAATTGGATGAAAGAGGACAGGGACAAAATGACGGTGACTTTTGACGATGACGCAACTAAAACGTGATTTTGCAGATAAACGGATTACGGCCTATCGATTGGCTATTGAAAGCTCGCTGTAACAGGCGCAGTCATATTAGGACGCGTGTGATTCGATTAATAATGCACGCTGGCGGAAATTTAGATGAAAGTTACGGATTAGGCGAGGCGGAGGGAACAGGATGGTACAGTGACGATTAATTGAAAACAGACATAATCGAATCGCGCGAAATAATATGTTAAATGGAACGTAGAACGGCTGATTAGCCTGGATAAACGATCGGTTTTTCTGTAAGCTTAATTCGTTTAACTGTTCGATCACGTTGATCCTCTATCGACTCGTGTCATTTTGTGATAACGTATCAAATTTCTGTTGTTAAAGGGCTCGTGATTTTTAAATGTGCTGTCATTGTGTAATTTTTTATTAGTTTTTGTACATACGTGAATTGTTTAATGGATTACGTCGAAGCTTGGAGCGCTGTTTTATGGTGACACTTTTTGAATACTCTGCATTGGTAGATCGATTAGAATGAAATACTTATAAATTTTTATTTGTAGTTTACTATTTATTATTTATAATTTATTTGTAGTTTATTGTTGATATGTTTGTTAGAGATATTTATAGTTTATTTCGAGTTTGTTAGAGGTATTTTTAGCCGATTATTTGCAGTTGAGGCATTTGTGGTATTTGTAGTTATTTATAGTTTTTTATTACAGATATTTATAGCTTGTTACTTATAAGTTATCAAAGAACAGCTGGTTATTTATACTTTGTTAGAGATATTTATAGCATGCTATTTATAGTTCATTAGGGATATTAAGACCTTATTATTTATAGTTTACTAGAGAAGTTTATAGCTTGTCATTTATAGGTTAATAAAGATATTTATAGCTTACGATTTATACTTTATAGGAGATATTTGTAGCTTGTTATTTATACCTTATCAGTGCTATTTATAATTTATTAAACGGAGATATTAAAAATACGTTTAGTTTATTATTTATGATCCGTAATTAATTATATTTAGTTTTCTAGAGATATTTGTAATTGATTACTTATAGCGTGTCGGATATATTTATACTTCATTATCTATAGTTTAGTAGATTTATTTGTGGATTATTTAACTTTTTATCGCGATCGAACGTACGTCTATACACAACGATGTTTGCAGTTGTAGTTCGACCATTTTCGTTTTGATGGAAAAAAGTAAATATTTGCGTTCGCTTTCCAATCCGTTTGGGGACACCATATAAAACTATACATACTCTGAACTGTTTTGATTTTTTTATGAACTCATATATCAAGACCTGTTAATTACGTTTTGTTATTATGCTTTTCATTATACGCTTTTTATTTGAAATTTGATTGACATTTTTTTAATATAGACGTTAAATTTATATAAAAATTTAAGTGTCACTCATATGTACATATATGGATGACTCGGTTTCGCTCGGGGTCTTTCCGTCCCCCAAACCACCGTCAGCCACCTTTCAGCACTTTTGACACTTTGTCTAGGGGTTTTGACCCATTTTAAGAAAGTTTGATTCCCTGACGAAAATTCGAATCTGGCATGGTTTGATTTCTATACGTGAGTGGTTTTAATGGGGTTTTATTTTGAAGACGTAGCAAAGATTTTCTCACATTTTCGATAATTGGACAATTTACCTTGTAAATAAATTTACGATTGAAATTGTTTGCTCGCGAAACGTTGGTGTAATAATTTAAAGGAAAATCCTTCAGCAGGATTTAAGGGCTGGGTGGAAAAAGGTACAGGTGCGTTATCTGCATCGGTAAACAAGCTTATTTTCTTGTTACACGCAATTACACGCAAGAAGATACGTTGGTTAGGGGTTGGAACGGCAGAAAAAGCGTCGTTGATCTATTTCCTTGCCTGCGATCCACCCTCAGCCCCCGTACACTTTCTAGAAGGATGTTTCTATCCATCTCAACGTTATATTTCTTCCTTTTCTCGAGACGTTGTACAGAGTAGCCACGATGGCTTGTTGTCTTCGCGAAACGACGTAGAAAAATTTCAGTTCGCTTCTTCTTTTCTTATTTCTACCCTTCTTTTTTTTTCTTTCCTTTTTTCAACTAAGCGAGTGGAACAGACGACACGAGTAATTACACCATCGATCAGTGCACGAATGTTCTTGAAGCACGTACTAGCAGCTTCCTTTTTTATTGTTATCGAGAATCGCGAAACAGAGAAACATCGTTCACACGGAGCAAAGTGTTCCTTTACCGAGGACAAACAATGTCTCTCGAGGGGAAGTTGCGAACACTTTACTCAACGGGAAACTTGTTAACGTGCTTTAAAACTGTTAATACGACCATTGTTCTGTTTTGGAATATCTTGCTTTGAGATAGGTACTGCGATTTTGAGTAATCTGTCTTAGATTGCTTGCCACGTTCTTTTTTGGGACACTGTTGCGAAATATTGTGATTAGTATATTCTGTTTTGGATGAAGTTGTCACGTACTATTTTGGAAACAATTTGGAATATTTTGCAAATAGTCTAATTTGGACTGTTTATTTTTGGAGAAGTCCTAATTGGTGTAGTTAAATTAATATTGCTGAATATTTTTCCATGAAATTTTGCAGGGAGGTAAATTTCATACTACAGATGATTTCAGGTTTTAAGAAGAAGAAGTATCGTAAATGTCACTTTAACCACAATTTCACACGCATTTTGGCAAAAAAATGACATCAAAACAAACAATGCCAAGTTTCCTCTGCAGCTATCGTTTGCGATAAACAAGTCTCAGACTGAAACGTTCATCAAGTTTAGATGTCAGATCAGATATGTTCTCACATGGACAACTTTATGTCGTACTGTCTAGATTTGCTTCACCAGATGAGTTGCACATTCTCTGTTATGACAAACGCACAAAGAATGTAGTTTATCACAGCTCTGCGATAGTTACAAGTTATTCAGCCAGACTTCAAGAATTAACCCCTTAACCTATCATTTTCTAAGCAATTGCGTCATTCACATACGCAATTATTGCTACAACGTCAAGACAAAGAATGTTAAAATGTTAGGCACATTTTACCGTCAGCCTTGATGATACCGATTATAATTAGAATTTGACCGAAAATTGAATTGCAGTGAAAATACGAGTCTGGTTTATCACATTCCAAGTGTGCGTCACGTGTGTGTCATGTAAAGGGTTAACTGTTGTGAAATTTCACCACTAATATTCTAATTTAGAGAACAGTTTCTTTAATATTCTAATCATTACAAAATGTAAGTTTGATTATTTTCTTCTTCAAAAAACATACGAGTTTCATGAATATCTTATTTTCTTATTGAATCTTGTAAGGGATATTTATTTTCAACCCTGCGGGTAGTTTCACCATGGGAGACAGCTTTTATTCCACATCTCGTAGTCATACATAACCTAACACTCACTCGTCTTCTTCAATCTGTTCCCCCGTTTCTTATTTGTTTAAAGCACTCAGTTACGATTACGTTCTCCCGTGATTCTCTTCCGGTTGGCAAACCTCCCCTTACCCTCTTTTATTATTTTTTACACCATATTAAGCTCGGGCCGTTCCCCTCGATTTCTTGTGCCTTCCTCCGACAGATATCTCGTTCTTTTCGCTCGTTTCCACCCTCCGACTTGTATCTTGCACGCTTCCTCTCGGGACGTGCATTTGCAACACGCGAAAAAAGCTCGTGGGAGTTTTCGACGGTTGTCGAGCCGGTACACTCTGGGGTAAATCTGAAATACGAGGGATAAAAATTTCGGAAATTTTGGATTTTTTGCAATGAGGAATTTGAGGATTTGAATATTGGGAGCTGGGATATTTACGATTTTGGAGACTTATAAAATTGGAAATTTAGAAATTTGGTAATTTAGGAATTTTTGGAAATTAATAATTTATATTTGATACATATTGATATTTGAGAAATGAATCGGGGAATATTGAAATATTGAAATATGGTCATGTGGGGATTTTGATATGTAAATATTTGAGAATGTGCAGATATGGCGAACTTGTGCACTTGTAAATTTGGAAATGTGGGATTTAGAAATGCAAGAATTTGATAATATAGAAATGTAATGATTTGATAAATTAACACAGGGTAGTTTATAAACTTGGAAATTTAAGAACGCAAGTACTTTCAAATCACAAATTTTCTAATTACAAAATTTCTAACATTCCAAATAAAAAATTGTAAATTCAGAAATTTAAGAATTTGATATACTTTCAACACTGCAATCTCTCCAAAAATTTAACAACCTAAAATTCCACAAATGCAAGCAATCCGCAACTCCAAAAAACCTCGCACTCGACCTCAAAATTAAAAAGTACTCCCGCGTTTCCAAAATTGAAAAAAACAACCGGTGTTAGACTCCCTTCGCCCTCGAAAAGAAGCCTACGTTTCAGCGGAGTAGAGGGTGGGGGTGAAAACGACGCGACAGGGAAGCAGAAAGCGTGTAGGGTGGTTTTCATGGAGCGTCTCTTTCATCCTTTGCCCAGTCATTCGTATCTATCGAGGTATAAACAGAAACGTACGCGGCAACCCTGCTATTTTGCGAATGTGGCACCGGCAAGCATTAACGACGGAGAGACACGGTGGATGGAGCGACGAGAAAGATGGGAAAATTGCGAGCGAGAATAACACCATACCGAGGACAGATGCAACGGTAATGCACACCGCTACGCGATTGCATTTACACGTGGTTGATAACGTTGGGGGAGATTATGGCGAGGGTGAGAAAGCTTCTGGCCATTCCCCTCCGTCTACTCGAGCTTGTTTCGACGCGACAGATCTTTCCCAGGTTGGTGATAAATCGACTAATTATACGACGATACCCTTGTCGTGATTCGACAGGCATCGTTTATTTTGCCGTTTCGGTTTTCAACGATCGAACGATATGTTACAGTGGCAGGTGTACACTTGCGCGAAAAACTGATAGAACATGTATTCAAGTTTGATGAGATGATAGCAGTGAATTATCGCTGCTACTTTGGACCGCCCGTTGTTAGCCCTGGATTTACGAACGTTCGATGATTTACATTTAAATTGAAGTTAATTATAAAAAATATTAGGGGAGCCGCAAAGTAATTTCTTGCGCGTGTCAATATTTGATCTTTTATCGACTCACTTTAAGGTTGTTTCAGAGACGTTTTAAGGTTAAAGTGACTTGTGGACTTGTAGATAATTAAATCTTAATTTTTCTTTGCAATTTTAAATTAACTGCTTTGATGGTTAAGTGTCATATTTGTTAACTGTTATAACTGTTATCTGTTATGATTGTTAACTGTTATCATGATTAAATAATATCGTAATTATTGGTAGAAATTTTTAGCGCAACAGTGTGAAGTGTAAAGGTGTTATGTGGTATTGTAAATTATTAATAATAATTGAAAATTGTTTTTACTGTGTTTATAAAACAAGTTTCATGTTCTAATATTTTTATTAGTAATATGTTCGAGTTCGCTTGAGATTTGTGTTTTTTTCTGTATGCATCTTTCATGCGGTTTTGGCAATTTGGAAATGTGGCTATTTGGTAATTTAGTAATACGAAAAATCAAAAATTTAACTGAGAATTTCGGAATTTGGAAATGTATGTATTTGAGAATTGATGGGTTTAGGAATATTAAATATTTAAGATTCAGAAGTTAGGAAATAGGGAAACTTGAAAGTATAAAAATGAACAAATTTAGAAATTTAGAGATTTTAAATATTTGAGAATTTGAAAAATTGATGGCTAGAAACTTTAAATCTTGAAAACGAAAAAATTTGGAACTTGGAAACTTGAAAACTTGGAAAATTGGAAAATTGAGAAATTAAGAAATTGAAAAATTAAAAAATTGAAAAATTGAAAAATTGAAAACCTAGTATTTTCAAGTCTTGAAATTTGCAAAACTAAAAGGCTTGAATAATTGAAACCGGGAAACTGGAAAACTTGAAGACTTGAAAACTTCGAACTTGGAACTTGAAAACCCAAAAATTTGAAAACTTGAAAACTTAAAAACTGGAAAACTTGAGACCTTGAAAACTGGAAAAATTACGTTAAACAAACAAAGAGAACTTGTTTACAATAATTAAACTACATTATAGAGTGTAGCATGCATCAGCAAACAGCGATTTTAACAGACAAATGAAAATTTCATAGTAATAATGGAATCATATTACAATTGTATTAACCACAAATCATATCACCTACTTTAATACCAGTTACGCTACAAAATTAATGATGTCAATATGATTTGTTAAGCTATTACAAAATTATTCATTCACTGTACTATTATTCTGCAGCACGTATCTGGCTTGGATTATGCATTTTTATGCACAGGTGTGTTTGAAAAGTGCATCTTTTTTCTCGTCTGCATTAATCGTTTTGAATACAAATGACGGGACTTTGGTCGTGAAATTCGCTTCTTTCTGGGACAACTTCTGGAACTTAATTTCGCCTTCGAAATTAGATTTTTATCTTAATCATCGGAAAAAATGAGAATCTGTTTGAAGCAGGTACACACGCTATATCTACATGAAACTTAAACAGATTACATAATGAAATGTAACCAAACGGTTCTATTGAAATATTGTCAATTATCTCTCTTATCCTTTGCAATTAACTCTTTGCTGTAAATTTTATTTTACAATTAAATATAAATTTATATATGCATTATGAATTATGCAACAAAAATAGACACTCTTTCTTCAAAAACCACTCTTTATTAAATATTAGATCGTCAAGTTACTTCACTTTTGAATTATATTCAATATGTTTCAATTTATTTAAATATCACATAGAATGAATAAATTAATAATTCCAATTGTCAAATATATATACTAAATAATCGAATATTTCTCATATTATAATAAAATGTAAAGAAAGTTGAAATGTCAGTAGTGAATTAAAAACAAAAAAAATTAACATGAAATTAAAAATCTTTCAAAGAATGAAAAAATTAGAAATTTTTCCAAATATTAGATGATTAAAAATCTTTCGAAGGATTAAATGGTCAAAAATCTTTTGAAGGATTAAACGATTAAAAATTTGTTTACAGAAACATATTCGAATTTTTTGTTTACAGATCGGAAAAGATTTCGAATTTAATTGGACCGAGCCAGACAGTGTTATTGTTTCAATATTTTTCGTTTTCCATTTATGGAAATTATAATTGTGTCGATTTTATCGCAGCCAATTCTGCAGCTATGAAATTGTTTGTTCGAACATTAGAAGAGATTAATATCCGGCTAATCGAAACGAAGCTATCGTGAAATGATCGTTCCATTGATACTAAAATAGGGAAGCACTCGTTTTACGTTGTCGTGCGTGTTTACGATAGATCATGAATTATTATTGATTTATCGTTCTATCGATTATCTCCCACCGATTTCCTATTAATATTCTGTATGCACAACATGCCTGCATAACGTTTCGTGCGACTGATCGTGAGTTTGATATAGGAAATTGTTTTAATTTTCTGCACCGTCGATTATTTATGTTCGATGCTTCGCCAGATATTTTTCTCCCGAACTTTCACGCAAAAACGGGACATTTTGTTTTAATAATCTTCGATTATATACAAAAATTAATTCTATTATATAGTTTATGGTGAAATATGCAGGTGCATTATTAATCATACTTGTATTAATAACAAATTCTGTATTCACGTTCGATACTGAGTTCAAATGCGCTAACTGAATGTATAAAACTGTAGCACTTATAATAAAATGGAATTTTGAAAGAAACTGCAATATGTATGAAAATAGTTCTTCATAGTGCAAACTTGTAAAAATGTCCATTCAGAGATTTCAAATAAAAGTAACAGTTTGAAAGAGAGCAGTTGATTTAAATTGTTAATACATTGTAAATTTCCTTACTTTCTAACAGAGGTTGTGTGTTAAATGAACGACTTACTGCTCCATCAGTTGAGATGTAAATTTAAAAGTTAGCATAAATTATTTTTTCTTGATAAGTTTTACTTTTCATACTCTAATGCAGGTATACTCTTTGTCGAAATTCCAAAGTTTAAAAAAGACTCTTTTAATTTAGAGTTAATAACAATATTACATTCTTCCATTTATCGCGTATCTTTTTAATTCTCCCAATGAATTTTCCATAATATTTACTCATTTATGTAAATGAATAATAATTATGAAACTCAGGTAAAAGGGTGGATGAAATATGTTTATTATTTTACAATATTATTATTGTATACAAGATTATAAAGATACTTGCATCGTTGTATTTTCAGCGTAAAATGGATTAATTATGTATCATGAAAATGCAGGCGGATAAATTACAGAATATTTATTGTACGCAGCAGAAGTATACGTAAAAATAAAAGCAGAGCTGGTAGAATGACATAAAATATGTAACAAAGAAATGCTTATGGTGGTAAATATATTTTTCAACCTTTCTTCCTATGTTACGCATTGATTCATTATTAATGATAACTATTATGTTTTATCTGCGGTTTTTAACGAGATTGTGTTTTATTGTACAATTTATTGTTTCCGATAATTATTTACGGATATGTTGTATTTTAAATTTTGTAAAGTTATAAATTTGTAAATTTGTAAATTTCTAATTAGAAATTTAAAATATTGGCAAATTTGAAAACTTATAAATCTGTAAATTATAAATTTGCAATTTACAAATATTCTATATTTGAAGATTTGTAAATTGTAAATTTCTACATTCAACCATTTAAACATTGAAAAATATTTAAATATCTAATTTTAATCTTTAAATATAAAAAAATTCATAAACTGTTAAACTTACAAAATTTCTAAATTTGTTCTCTTTCTCGTAAAAACAAGTTGTATAATTGCGACTAAAAATGCCCGAAATACCACTAGCATAATTTCCAATCTAATAATTAGCGAGTTCACGTTTTTTCTTTCTTTCGAGAAATCTAAGTTTTCGCAGTATATCGCGTGTCTATGAAACGGTCGCATACGAGCGAATATCGTCTCTTCGTATTTTTTCTTTTTTTTTTTTTTTGTTCGCTTCGAGTGCCCTAGATGAAGGCTTTCGAACGCGTTCCTCGTCCTACATTTTCATTTCTGCGACGGATGTCGAGTCAAACTCCGGTCGCAGTTGGAAAAAGAAGGGCGGGGTAAAAACGACGAAGAAGAATCGATATTTTATTAAGTTTAATTGAAACACGGATATTATTCCAGATCGCGTACGAAATTGAATCGAACACGATTTAATTTCGACGCGACCGGTCCATCGAATCCTACAACTGAATTTCATAGTTCGATCGTGCAGCTTGAGGATTTGAATTTAAAAGGATATACGTTGCTTCCGTTCTTTCTCTTTCCACCCCGGAGACTTCTGTGTCAGAGAAATTTATTTTGAAAAAACGAGGAAATAGGACAGGGCGTACTTGTACACGCTTTTTTTAAAACGTATTCTACAATTCGTGTACACGTATCGTTGCTTAAAAGTTTAATTTACAAGTTCTCTTCCGTACAGGATTTTCCAGCCTCTTGCCGCCATATTTCACCGGTGTATTATTGTTATTATTATCTTGGTTTATTTCAGCATGCTCACATTAAAAGGCATATTAACCCAGAAAGATTAAAAGAGGTTAATGCTTGTGATTTTTCTATGAAGAAAAAGTACGCATTTTTTTTATGTCCTTTACTTGAATACGTTATACAGTCTTTATACAAATTTTAATTAATAAAAAGAGGAGTTTATTTATGAAACGTTCTTTCGTTCTTGATAGATTTCGTAAACAGAGGAGTTGTTATTTACGCAAATTTTTTGGAAAAAAAAATGTTACTAAAAATTTATTATCGCGTAATAAATATTAAGGCATTTTTTTTTTTTTAGAACAAGAACTGACTAAAAATTTATTATCATGTAATAAATATTTATGCAAATTATTTAGAAAACAAGATCTGACTAAAAATTTATTATCGTGTAATAAATATTTATGCAAATTTTTTAGAAAACAAGATTTGACTATAGAAATTTTTGCTATTTTTGGAACAATCGTTTGCTAATAATGTATCAATCAATCAAATTTTACATATCAATTCTCCCACAAACATTCAGTCTTAATTTTTCAAATAAATTGAAAGATGTCTACAAATGTTTATGCATTTAAAATAGTCCTTCCACTTCCATCATTCTTTCATCGCACTTAAATATTCATAACACGTCAATAAATTAAATCGCTCAGTTTGTAGAAGTTCATAGAATAATTTAACATTTAACCAACCGTATTTAAGTACAAATTGCAAGCAAGTTTAAAAATTTACAAATTTTTTTATTCCTCAAAAACTGACCATAATGAAAAGCTTTCGTATTCAGCAGACAGAAGTCCACAAAAAATTTAAGTATAAAGAAATCTAAAAGTTTATCGAACAATCTAATTACCAAATATAATTAAACCAAAGTAGGTGAATTCCGAGAAACGTCGACGAATTTTGTAAATAGTGAAAAAAGAAATTCGGGGAATGTTAGAAGAAAAAAGTTGAAGGTCTCGTTTCCACAAAGAATCGGTGATATTTCGAGAACGAATTTGACTCGTACGACCGAAGAAAAAGAAGAAAAGGCTCGTACGAACACAGGGCTCCGGAAGGTACTTCCGTTCCAAGCCACAGAACTTTCTGTTTCTGAAAAAGTCGAATAAAACATACACTTCTCGGCTAATTAGTATGCGCAAAAACACGACTTTGTCAGCCACGTTTCTGGAATGATTTTCTTTCTTTTTTTTCCCCTGTGTGCGTGTGTGTGTTTTTTTTTCTAATTTCTTTCCTTTGCGCGCTACCACCATCGCTGTGCCAACGAGCGTTTTCCCCCTTTAATTTTTTGAAAGCACGAACACGATTATCCACCGCATTAACCGCAAAGAAATTTTCAAAGGTACATGCGAGATATTACGGTTAAATAATTCGTCGGATGATTATACACCGACAAAATGAATTAATAGCCGCGAAATTTTTCAACAGAAACTTGTATCAAGATTAGCTACAAATGGAGCAAAATGTTCGTTGTAAAGGATGACCGAGTATAATATCAGTTGTATTAACTCTTTCGCTGTGGTAATATTTAATCAGGAAGTAGTCACGGCTTGCGAATGCTTTATTGGACGTAGTATGTACTTGTTAATGTACTGTTAATGGCTTTATGGCTTGTAATTTCGAGCATTTTATTGTGGAGTATATTCTCATTCGTAATATTCTAGTTTCGAATATCTTGCTTCGAAGTTTTCTATTTTGCAATGTTGTAAATTTGGATAGTTTCTTGTTTGGGATATTTTGCAGTGGGTTATGAGATATTTTATTTTGGGTTAATATCGATTTGGAATTTTTTAACTCTGTATATTTTATTCTGCACTGGGTTAGAATTTCAGATATGTTATTTTGTGATAAATATCGATTTGGAATTTTTTATTTTCCACTGAATTGTAATTTCAGATATTTTATTTTGGGTATATATCAATTTGGAATTTCTTCATTTTGGATATTTTATTTTTCAGTGGATTATAGTTTTAGATATCTTATTTTGAGTTAATATCGATTTGGAATTTTTAATTTTAGATATTTTATTCTGCAGTGGGTTACAATTTCCGATATTTCAATTAATAAATATTTACTTCGTAAATAAATAGGTAATCGTGTGTATTGTCCACATTACAAACTACATGCTGATATATGTACACATATAACGTGTAAATGTACTATTCTCATTGAATTTCGTATAAAGAGCCTTAAACCATAAATAAAAGAATATAAATATACGACATACAACTATACTATACACTCTAAATTCTAAATAACTTACTCCTTAAATAAATAAACAAGTAAGTAATAGTGCACTATTTTCCCCTTTACACAATAAACTAAACCCTCAAATATACAGTATACGACATACAACTATAATATACTCTGAATTTATATAACCTTACTCCGTAAATAAATAATCAACTAATAGTGCACAGTCAATTTTCCATGTTACACGAACCCGTCGCTTATACGTGTAACTGTACTTCCTACATGTTGTATAAAAAGTCCGTAAATAAATAAATAGGTAATCGTGCGTTGTCCATTTTCCGCGTAACGCGATAAACTGTACCCGCGGCATCGCCATGGAAAATACGTTTCCCATAAAACGAAGCGTGACAGCATTTCGAGGTGCAGCAGAGGCCGCCGGTAATAATAGTCGAGTACAACCTATATGTCGGCTAATCCGATTGATCGAGCGCTAAAGCGCGTTATTATCGCCTTACACTTTCCATGTTGTGACGTTGCACCCCTCAGAGTTGTCGCGTTGGACCTCCTGGTTTCCGGGCTGCGTGAACCAGCCGGTAGATATACTATGAACACGGCACTCGATCCTGTGACCTACACAACCCCATATCTCTTCTATATACGTGTCTGTCCTTGACGTATCCACGCACGATCCTGTCGACGTTGTCCCGTGTCCATGTGTCAAGTGGTTAAGGGTGACGTCCTCGCTGAAGGGGACATGATCCTGGCTTTTTTTTTCAATGCACGTCGAGGAAACGTTAATTCTATCATTACACGCTGCTGACGGGGAATGTGGATGTCTTGCTGCCTTACACGTCTAATAAGAAATTTTGGTAGAAATTTTTGGACACCTGCCTGTAATGGATGATGAGGATGTTAAATTTATTTTGGATTTAATTTGATTAAGTCAATAATTACTGTTTGACATAATGAAGATTTTATTATAAATAAATTATTATAAATACATAGATTGTATTCTAGATTGATTACTAAGTTTTGGGATTAGATTATTTGTAAGGTTGGAAATTTGTTAACATGTGCGTGGGTGATGAAGATGATGTGTGTTCGATTTACTTTGGATCTAGTTTGATTATGTCGATATTTACTGTTTGACATAATGTTTTCAAATGGTATTATATAGAGATTACTGCATTTTGGAATAAGAATATTTTGATTTAGGATAAGAATTATACTGGTTTTTGTGATTTAGGTGAAACTCAATGTTCCTGATTAAAATATATTGTAAAATAAAATACTCCAAAACCCAATTACAACATATTGTAAAAAAGTGTCCCAAAATTAAATATCCCAAGTTAGAATATGTTCTAAAATAAAATATCTCAAATTGAGATATATTCTAGAATGAAACACCCCAATTTAAAATATGTCCTAAAATAAATTATCCTAAATTAGAATATATCCTAAAATAAAATATCCCAAAGTAGTATATATACTAGAACAAAATACCAGAAATTAGAATACATTCTAAACTAAAACACCTCAAATAACATTTGGAACGAAAAAATATCCCAAACCATATTTTACAAATTTCCAAATTAAAATCTTGCACAGTACAATATTCCGAATTACGGTAAAGTGAAATATTTCGTATTACCTATTACGATTCTCCAATTTAAACGTAACAATAAGCGTTAAATTCTTTTTACTAATTCGGTCACGTTGTTCGTCTGTAATCTGATGATCGGTAGTGTGTCGGTATCAATTTTCTTGCGTAATTTTTGAATTTTTGATCGCGACAAAGTATGCGTTGTACAGTAACAGAAATCCAACAGTGATTGCAACGAGGATTCCAGAATTTCATCGAATGCCGGCCGATTATCGATGAAACGATTTCGACGTTTCGAAAACCGCGAATTGCTCCAACGTTCCTGAAATTTCGGTTTTTGAATCACTCGCATAGATTCGCTAACGAATCGTTATTTATCGAAACAAGGTTATCCTCTTATAACGTTAACAAAAAATTGATTCCAGATTTGTAGCGTACGGTATTTGAAGTGTGAGATATCGAAGTATCGTATAGAATATCGATTTGTGCTTTGTCTACATTGAAAGGTCAATCCATGTTAAATTACTTTTACACTAAACGAGCGTGCAATGCAAATAAAAATGTAGTTGAAAAATAAACGGATGAGAAATAAATTAATGTATATTAATTTATAAAAAAAATGCTTTGACAACGTAGATTTTATGTGAAGAATAATTATATTAATTTTGAAGCTACTTCCGGAAAACTCGTAGCAATTATTCTGATATTTAAGATAATTTGTTAACAGAAGACGAAACGATTTGTCGAATGCACCGAATACGATTTTCATTGAATGAACGTAATATTAATTAAATCGAGAATACAGGATACTAATATGAATGTTCGCTTCAAAAGCAGGGACATTTAATAAATATCTTCTGACGTATTAAATTGTACGCTACATTGAAATTCCGTTATTATTAACCAGACAATTCGTAACGATTACGAGCCACGGTAAACTCGTTCTTTTTATGTGTTAACTTTTATGGCAACCTCTTTTTCTGTTAAATATTGTCAAGCTTAAATTAAATATCCTTTTGTTTATGTGACTAATGTGACAGAGGAAGGCAGATAAAATGTCTTCGTTCATTGAGAAATGGTCTCGAAACATTCTGTTGGCTTTAAATAATTTTTTATGACAAACACGTGGATAAAGCAGAATTGAAAATTAATTGAAAAATTTCATGATATATTTTTGTAGATTTAACACAACACGCGTGTAATTTGAAATTAAAAATAAAATAGAAAAGTAAAGCGGATAAAAAACATAAATGAAAAAAAAGTGAATTCTGCATTTAACCAATTTTTTAATTTAAAAGAAAAACTTGTGAATGGCCCGTTTATTTTTAGCATTGAAACTGTATTTTGTGATAAATATGCGGATATATTCGAAACAGTATTAAAAATTGATTAAGCGTATCATTTGATGAGAAGTCGACGTGATTGAAATTCATTGAAATTCACTGAACAAGCTGACAGCGATACACATTAATTCTCTATGTCAATAAAAATCCGCAAAGACTTGAATGCATTTTTAAATTTATAAACGACAAATGGTTGAAAAGACCCATTTAACAGTGTTAGCGTTAAAGCATCTGTGATGAACACGTGAATATTTGGAACATATTATTCAAAGAGGAGCTAAACGATAATCTGTGCTTAAAAGAATGCCGATTCACATGTTGCGTTAGCATCGCGTTAGGTGACCTAATGAACCTGAAATAATTTGCGCTTTATTTCAATTCGAAGCAACGGCACTCAATTTAGATAAGCCTGTATTCGGTGGCCAAACGATTCGCGCTATCCATCACACGATAGCGGGTCAATAAATTAATAGCACCCTGTACAGCTCTGTGCATGAACGCCGGTACTATTGCCCTTTTGTCCGCGAGATTCACCGCAAACCCCGCTGATTTTCTGTAATTGCCACGAGCGACAAAATAGTTTCACCCCCTGAAACCGTCCGCCCTATAGGTCCAGTTAAAATCGAGTTAACCTGACGGCGTCGATCGAAGTGTTAGCCACCGACGATTGTGTGTTCCTGTAGCCTTACCTGGTCCGTTTAACTCAGGCCAATGAAATTCCAGCGACGTAATTGCCGTGGTAATTAGATAATTGTGTACCAGACTTTACGATCGTTCCACCGTGAATTCGTAACGAAATAATCGCCTTATAAAAGCTAGCAGCCTCTGGAAATGCATTTACCTGGCAACTCGGAAGGCCGAGGGGGTTGCAGGGACCTCAACAGTTTTCCTCGATCGGCTCTTACATTGTTCGATACGAGGGAAACCGAGAACGTGCGAATTGATTGCTTATTCGGACTTCGATTGATTGAATTCATTCGCTTGGCAAACGCGGCTGCCGGCCAATTTCCGGTTCGTTGTTTTTAGCAAGTTGCAGCGACGGTTTACACTGCACGTGTTTGTTGCTGCGACGACTGGACTTCCTGAATCACGATTTTGGTCTTTTATTTAGCGTACGTGTGTTATCAAAATTGGAGGGTATTTATGCGGCGCACATAACATTGTTCTGAACCGAAAAGTCTTAGTAAATATTACTCCAAAAGGCAACCCCTTTTGAGTTATACACATTTCTTTTTGTTAATATTATGATTGAGACTCTTTTTCGATAATTGCAGAAGGTATTGCATGTTCTGTTTATTATTAGAAGTTCTCTTTTTTATTATTAGATGGGTTGTTGCAGCAACCCCTGTTGTTACGAGGATAGTGTTAGGGGTTGTATCTTAGTGAGAGCAGTATGAAACTATAATTCAGATAAAATGATATTAAAGGAAGCATGTACATAGTCACTTTTATTATTGTTAACGTATTATCTTGTATAATGTGTAATTTTTGTTATTTCAATGTGTTTATTTTCATTTTTGTATTATTTTAAAATTGTATTTATGAGACTGAAATATTTATTCGTCGAAATGTTTCATCAATACGAAAACAGTTTGTTATAAAACATTTTAAACATATTGCACTATACGTATTATATTTATTTAATGCATTTAGAATTTAAGTTAATACATTTAGAATTTTGGTCAAACATATGAAATATTAAAAAATTACACACTTTAGTTTTTCAGATAAATGAATCTGTATTATTATTTTATCTTCAATCATTTATCTCGGCGAAATATTTTCTTCAAGCAGCGTTTTAACGACCATTCTCTCACACACGGCAAAACAACAAGACTCTGCAATGAGACGTGGCGATTTAATGGGAGTGATCTTATACTCCTCGATAATTACCTATATTAAATTCCAAGAATTTCAATTAAATTCCAATTCCGATTCGAAGAATTTTCCGCACGCGCGTCTCAACCCGTAGCAAAATAATAAAAGCGTTAAAAACTCTATATCTAGGTATTTGCAAAAATTTCGTGTCCAGGAATTTTATTTAAAATGTTCCGATCGCAAAGTGAGAACGAAGCTGAAGAATTTTTTTGCGATATCGATGGCATTTAATTTTAGGAGATAAAAAGCAAAGCGGAAGAAGCACCTAAGGAATAAATAAGCAGAAGAAATAATAAGGGAAGTCTGTCCCTTCGGTGGGAATTACTTTCGCGTCAACCTAATAAGCAGCGAATAAGTAAAAATGGAATTCTAATTACGAAGGAGTTGGAGGGAAAAACGAAGTTATTCCCTACTAATTACATCGGACTCATTCCGGTGCCTCTTTTCTCTTCGGCAACGCTTCAGCCTCGTCCATCTTTCTCCTTTTTCCGAATCATTCGCCATGAAAAGGTCCTTTTTATTAACTCGAACCGCTCTTGTGCGATCAAAAAACCGCAGGATTCCGCGATATGCCTCGAATCGTTTCGATTTCTCGGATCAACAAAGAAAAGGGAGCTATACCTTGCTTCTCTTTTATCCGCTTCATCGGGCAACGATTCGAGTCCTCTTCGAGTGCACTTCGTCAGAGGATAAAGAAATGTTAAACAGATTCAACGAATCGACAGAAATCGTCCGCGAAACGGATATTCCATTATACAAACGATTTATTCTGTCTTTGAAACAACTATCTCTATGGTGGACGCTTTTGATAATTGAACCGTGTCCTTTTGAATCTCGAGAGGAAAATATCAATTTTGATTCGCTAGAAACTGTGTGAAATATTACATATAACTGTGGAAAAATTAATTTTTCCTATATTTTAATAAAAATAAATGTAGTCTTGAAGACGGTTAATAATTATTGATGTGTCTGTGTATAATTACTTTGTTACTATAATTGTTGTTGGGGTACACTCTTAAAATCATAAAATCATCAAGTTTATTTTTTTTTAAATATTGCCTTTTGCAGCTGTTTATTACGGACAATTTGTATTTCCAAATTTTTCTATTTAACATATTTTGTCACCCAGCAAACTTTATGGTTTTATTACTGTCGAACCGTTAGGTCGACGGCGTAGTCTTTACCTCAGGTCAAACTTGACCTCAGTACGAACATTTTGTAAGGGCGGTTCTTGTTCCCTTCTCTTAATATTTTTTTAACCAATCCAATAGTTCATTTTAACCAAGTCGCTTGTCCATTATTACCAGCATGTCGATCCCACTCCACATTTCAATTTTTAGCAATAATATTCTTTTTAAACTGTTCAGATTCTCTCATCAGCTCTCAACAAGTCAAGTACAAAATTTTAGAGTGCAAGAAGCGAACTTTCACTTATAAATAAAGTGAACATATTTATCGTGAAACAGTTGTTCATTTTGCGTCTGAGTGGTGTCACTGATCCACATATTAAACTAGCGCGCGTTTTCATTAAGTTGAACCGCTAGCACACAACAGTTTTTACTATAAAATATAAATCCTTTTCACACATGTTGTTTTGAATATTAAATCTACCTGCAAGAAACACCATCACTTTTTTTAAATAGAAAAATGTGACTTTTTAAATATGATTAAATTAAAAATTACGTTCATGTAGCTGAGATTAAAAATGTAGAATTATAAGCCTTACGAATATTAGAATTATCTATAAAACTGTTTTCAACTGTCCCCTACATTTTATTTTCGAAAAGATCCATTTTGCAATCGCGTTTCGTTCACTTGACTAAGGTTTCACTTAATGGACTTTAGTGGCATGGAAAATGTAACAATTTTTAATGAAAAAAGATGTTGGAAATGTAAAGTTTTTTTAAACAGATATGTGTATGTGAAAACTGAAAGTTTTTCGTGGTAAAAGGAATAAAACGAGAAACGCGAGTGGTTGTCGACTGTCTTACAGAGGAACGTAATATTTAATATTAAATATTTTAATTGTTAATTCATGTGTGCTGCACCTTGATAATATTAATTTTTCATATTCAAATTTTAATATTTAATATTCCACGTTTCGTATGTAAAGTAGGTATAATTTCGAGATGTAATCATAATTGTGGATACAATATTTTATCTACAGTATTAATGTAATTAAAATGTTTAAAAATTTAAATGAGGAAGTTTGCATTCTACGTTCTCTTGTAGTATATAATTATTTATACCTCATATTTCATATACTTCATTATTTGATGTGTTAAATGAAAAGCTTGGAAAATTTTATGTCCTTTTAATAATAAAATTATTTAATATCTCATATAAAAGTACTTGCTGCCTTATAGTAATAATTAATTTATACCTTAACGGTGATAATTACATTTTAACCTCATTTTATTATAATATTTAACATTTCCAATGAACTTCACTGCAGTACAATTTTAGTCATAGTTAAATATTTATTGTAATATCATAAATGAAAAATTTCAAAATTTAATAGTAACAACCGTGGTTATACTATTTTTACTGGAACATTGAATTAATGGTTTGTAACAATTCAGTGATGGAGTCTATATTTTATTACTTTTAATTTATATTCATATTTTATTACGAATTAGTGTATAATGACATAAATGAAACATTTTACAGTGACAATTGTAATTACATTATTCTCTTTGCAACAGTAATGATTATGAACTATAATATTTAATTATGAATTAATTTATAAATTAATGTACATTTTACCACACATTCATGTTTAATTCCAGTAACTTCAGTTTTCGTCGAAAACACATAAACTATCCAGCGAAATATTTGGAATGGGAGTTGTACAATGTAGATCTCGTAACATGACTATTTCAAATAACTCGTTCATTATTTTCTGTATGGAAAAATGTTTCAAACAAAAATTACATAGTTTCCAATAATCGATTTATTGTTGCTTTGCTTTTTCATCGAGATACGAAGGTTACGTTCCGTTTTTTAAATAGAACTGCATATACTCTGTTTTTCACATTAATCGATTTATGGCTGCACTCTGTGTAAAAAAGTATAAAGGCGTGAAAATAGGAAAAGTCGATGGTTCGTGCGATATTTTAAGTTTAAAAATAAAATATTTCACACGCTCAATTCAGCACACTTTTAGCAGATGCGATTCAACCACTTTTGTTTTGTGGAAAAGAATAAATATGTTGATTGTCCAAGCTGTCTGGGGACAATACATAACAATTTTATATTTAAAATTAACTCATTATTAATCATATTTGAAGTCAAAGTAATTACGTCTTGTTATTCTGTTTAAGTATTCTACATTATTATATAAATGATTTTTATTACAAATGCCTCTTTATGGGGTAGTTTGATACTTTTTCTTAGATCATGCGGATACAATTTATTAATTACTCCAACTATTTTTTATTAGACCTTTTTAATTTATTTTTATGGTAATGTTTCGAAATTATGTCAAGAAAGCAAATCATGATGAAATATCGCAATGTTTGGTAAAACTTGTGTCGTAATAAGAGAAAACTCATTACTGATCATTATCATTAAGCAACCTACAAATGTATATGAAATAAATAAAACAACTTTGTTAATACACATTAATAAATAGAAATTGAGATTGTTATACTTAAACGACAAAAATATTTAATAAAACAAAGTCTAATAGAACTGTTCAAAATATCGTCAAATTTGAAGTGATAATTTATATAAACTGTAGAAATATATTTTGCAGTACTAAAAAATTTCCTCTTATTTAATTTTGACATATACAAAATAGAAATAATTACTAAAAATTTCAGTAAGATACTTTTAATGATACACATCAATTTATCCCACAGGTATTTAAAATATTTTATTTTCACCGAATAAACATTTTCTAATTGTCTCGAATTTTATTTACCTGCTATTCTATTTACTTTTCCGTTATTGAATAATGCATTTGAGAAACTTTTCACATCGCTCGGCCGAGATTCTTATAATCGGCTAATCATAATACAGATAAAGTGTACAGCGTGACTCAATGTTTATATCCATTCAACAAGCCATAACAAGAAATTGCGAGACAGCGGTGAAGTAATATCAACAATCACAGACGGCAAGGTAGTTCGACTATTTCCTCAAAGTAAATTATTTTCCATCACAATTGGCTGAACCCAGACCATAAATAACCTTCCCAATAGATCATTGTATTCACCTTAAAATACTCTATCAGAATTTAAATAAAAATACATACCGTTCCATTAAAAAAAAAACGGTGATGATCTTCGTATCTCCGAAGCGCCTCCACTTGGACAAAAATTATTATCGCTATGTAATAGACCCTTTCGTACCGTACAATTTTGGTTACACTAATTTTTCTCTGGGCTTTATAAATTTGAAGATATTTAAAATTGCGAATAGTTATTGTCCCACCCTGTATATTAGAGGACATCCAAAATATTTTTCAGTGAATAATCAATTTGCAGGATTGTAAAAATTAAGAACTGTAGTATCAACTTACCCCACGAGGAGGTAATTTTAAACATCTAAAATCAAGTAATCATTCTGTCATTTATTTTGTGTGTGTTTCTCTCATATTTTTATTCACAATAGAAGTTATCCAAAATATATTTCAGCGCACTTTTTATTCAATAATTAATTCGTACAAACATTGTAAAAATTAAAAACTGTGAAACTTTAACCCATCACTACTTAACCCATGATCGAGTAATTTGAAATATCTTGATTTCATGAAATAAACCTTGTCTAATTTATTTTATACCAATTATTCTCGTATTTTTACTCACAATATACACCAAGAGATGTCGAAAATATATTTCAGCATACTTTTTTATTGAACAATTAACTCGTACAATGACTGTAAAAATTAGAAACTGTGAAATCTTGTTCCGCAGTAGAATAATTTGAAACATATTTTCTTTAATTAAACATTCTCTAATTTCTTTTACGTACATTTTTCACCAATTTTCATTCAGAACATCTATCAGAGAATATTCAAAATATATTTCAGCGAATTTTTCACCAAATACCGAATTCGAACAGGAATCGTAAAAATTAAGAGCTGTAATAACAGCGTGCTGCATTCTTTCCTACAGTTATTTCACAGAAGAATAAAATATAAATTTATCGAGTTATACCAAAGTTTCATAAAAACCGTCGTGTGTCAGTCGAGTGTAACTTCCCTTGTTAGATGCGCATTTCGTTCGGTCGGAAAAAGGCGGAAAAGAAGGAAAACTGTGCGCGACAGACGGACGATTCCAGTTAAAATTCAATCTGACGTCGTCGCCGTTTCTGCTCCCGTTGCATCTGTCGAACCAGGCTGCCTTCCTAGTAACGAAATCCAGAAAGAATCTCCAAATATTCTAGTATCTCATTGAAAATTCAACGAACTCGCGTGTACGAGTGTTCGATCCAGCTCGAAACGCGAAAACGTTCAACGCTGCTTCGATTTCAATAGAATTCTAATTGTTTCGTTAATACGCCCAGCAATTCTCTACAATGACATTCATTTGACTAAATTACTCCTTTCTTTCCGCAATTATTTCACGGCTGACTGAATTAACGCGTTCAAAATCGAATGAAATTTCGATGTCTGTTTTGTCAATACAATGTTACCTTTGTTTTTATTGTTTTATTTTCGAACGATATTTTTGT
Source organism: Megachile ligniseca (assembly GCA_945859555.1). Classification (NCBI taxonomy): domain Eukaryota; kingdom Metazoa; phylum Arthropoda; class Insecta; order Hymenoptera; family Megachilidae; genus Megachile; species Megachile ligniseca. Next base: position 3,785,502 of record OX243778.1, read on the forward strand.
ATTTGCTTTTTAGTTTATTGCGACGGTTTTATTTTTGGGAACCGATCGTGTGAAGTTTGTTCGATTTTTGGTATTGTTGTTTACTCTTTGTCGAATTCTGTCGTAAATATTCTGTGTAAAATAGTGTACGGGTATTTTTTTTTTTTTTTAGAAATTTATTCGTGGCAAAGTTATTAATGGAATTGTTGAAAGCGTTTATTATTTTTAATTATTATAATTTTTTATTATTCTTTCGCAGAATGTATACAATTTATATATGTTTATCATTTAAATAAAAAGTTAATTCAATTTATTTCATTAAATAAAATTATACACATCTACACAATCACATCAACTTTGTCAAAAATTAATACAAAACAAAGTTCGTGATTAACAAAATTATGAAAAGAATTTTTTATTATACCTTCGTAAAATGCAGCTAATTTATACAGTTCTATCATTAAAAAAATTAATGATATATTAATATATACTTCATAATTTCCCTCAATCAATTGTGCACTATTCTCCCATGCGAATCAATATTGACCCGCCTAAGCATTCAAAAATCAAATTTCCATCCACGGGAACAAACTATTACATTTCCCAAACAAAGGGCGTACCAAAGAGGAGTAGAAATTTGGTTCTCGGTCGATTTCTATAAAATTTCAAAGATACAGTTCCGCGTCAACAATTTTCATCCACGTCAAACTGAAGTGGAACTAATCGATATTTTTCCTTCGTCCACGAGAACAATCACCAGCTCGTTGATTGCGTACAGTGATCGATGAATATCCTTGCTTTAACGTTAGTTCCTCGCTAAAGCGCGCGATTCATCAAGCATTCCGCTCCGTGGCGATAAATTTTATAAAACGAATATAATAGAAGCTTCTCGTCCCGGTGTCGTCATCGAACAATTCGTCGCCGAATGAAAAATAACAAAACAAAATGGAAGAAATGCGATGGTGACACAGTTTCTGGACGAACGCATTAATATTAAATGCATGGCGGACAAATAAATCGTACTTGGTCAACGAGCGTGCAACCTGCACTCTTCCGAACAATTTAAATAATTCGTACGATAGCGGGCACAGGGAGAGAGAGAGAGAGAGACCAGAAAGGATGAGAGTTGTTCCGATTCTCGGGAAATATTCATAACATTTAACACGCACCCCGTATTTCCGTTTAATTCGTGTCGACTGGTCGCACCAAAAGCGGATTAAAATATCTCAAGCTCGCCGACCACATAAACCAACGACGACACTTTTGTTGCTTCTCTGATAAATGTTTCAACGTACAAAAAATACTCTTTCCATTTTTATTTATATTTGCCGATCTATTAACTCTTCGTTGCGTGACTCTTTTTTTTTCATTTTTAGAGAGAACCCCGTACAAATAATAATTATTTCCAATGCAATAATAATCCACAAATGCTTTTTATTGTACAAATTTATTTGGTCCTTTACTGTATCGTTTATTCAGTTTTGGGAAAGATATACGTTTTTGAACTCTTACAAAAAAGAATTAATACAACAGTAGGAATGAACAAATGTTTTTTACTGGAAAACTTTATTTGCTCTTTTGTTGTACTTTTTTGAAAGAAAACATACATTTTTGGACTCTGATGAGTGACATCTATTAATAAGAAAATAATTAGCAACATCATTTTACTGAAAATATTTATTTCACCCTATGTTGTATGACTTTTTCAATTTTATAAGAAGAAATACATTTTTGAACTCTTGTAAGTATTACCTATTGACCAGAAAATTAGAAACAGATATTTTTTACTAAAAAAAATTGAGATTCCTTTTGTTTTATGATTTTTTCAATTTTGAAAGAAAATTACATTTTTATGCTCTTACAAGTAACACCTATTAATATGAAGATAATTATTAATAAGTGTTTTTTATTAAAAAAATTTAGTTCAACTTGTGTTAGGTTGAAAATAATTAAAAATAATCGTTCTGTATTAAAAAAAATTATTTGACCCATTGTATGATTTTTTCAATTCTGAAACAAGAAATATATTTTTTTACTCTTGCAAATTTATATTAATAAGAAAATAAATAAAAATGTTTCTTATTAGAAATATTTCACCCTTTTACAATTTTAGCAGAAGAAATACATTTCTAAAATTGCGAGTAATACCTATGGATAAAGAAATAGTAAACAATCGATTTCTACCAAAAAGCACGTCGTTTGTTACGATTACCAGTGTTATTATCGTTGTTACAATTACTTTAGACTTTATATTCCTTCCAGATGATTATTAATCGATATACCGTGAAGTATCGGTGGAAAATACCGATCCTCGATATTATAACAGCTCACGGGGTTAATACTGGATTAAGTATTCCCCTTTTGATTGAAATCGGTCGAATCTGCCGCAACCGAATAAATAAGCCGATGGCGGAATCGCGTGTGCAAACGAAAATTATATACGACACACAGAGTATTACCGTAATATGAATTTAAACACGCTGGATATTAACGGTTCGACCCGTCGAAAATTCGCTCCCAGTTAAATACGACTTGGCCATTGTGTTTGTAAAGTTGTTAATTATAGACGGTGGATTAACCAGCGGATAAAACGTCGGGGTCGACATAGTCGGCGGACTAGATAATTCATAGAATTATTTAACGAACACGAACGACCTCTCTGCACAAAGTGCTCGGCTCCAAACGATCGCGCTACATTATCGTTTTAAATAAAGGATGGTAAAAATCAATGAAATATTTGATGGAACATTTAATTCGAATAGGAGCCGGTAATCGTTCGGTCACGGTACTATGATCTTCCTTCCTGTCCTTCCAATGGTTCTGGATTTTCATCAGCATCCCGTGGACTGTACATTTCCGGCGAGCCCTCATTGTCCCTACGTTTAACGTGGACAAAACAACGAGTCAAGCTTTCCACCATTCTTGCCCGCCTAAAATCAGTTTCTAAACGTTCCTCTACCCCTGTGTCGAATCTGCTCTTGGTCGCATTATTCATTGTTCTCCCTTGACCGTTCAACGTTCCCCATTATCCTGCGAAACGGTCTCGTCCTGTTCGATGGGCAACGACTATGGCGACGATCTCCCTACTGTCACGAACGAAAAATAACATTATCTTTTGCTACGCTTTTCAGTAAATTAATCTTCATTTTTCAGGATTTTATAACTCGATCATTTGTATTTATTCGTTTGTCTTTTTGTCTACCCGTACAGGCAGCTATTTTGGTTCTTTTAACTTGGAATTTTGAGGGTAGACTCGTGAGACATCCTAAATTTGCTGTATAGATTTTGGCGGCGATCGGACGACAGGAACCTGACCGTCAACGTCGATCGTCGTCGAATCGATAAAAAACCGTGTTTTGGTATCGTTTCCGATAATTTCTGACACGTAGCATCGACTGGAAGCACGTTAAAAGCTCTATAACTCATCGTTGACGACAATACTTGGTCGTCCTTGATATCGGTCGTCGTGAAATCAGCAATAATCGTGTTTGGTATCGTTTTCGATAGTTTCAGACAAGTTTAATCTTTTGGAACGACTTTAAAACCTCTACACCTGATTCTTGTTCTAGCTATATGTTTACAGTAGCTACTCGAAATTTTAAATATACGAATTTGAGGCAAGTGGTCTGTATATCCTCTAGTTATAATTTTGTTGTTCATTTTTATAAAACTTCTTATGGTTTTGGGTAGTGAATTGTTCGTTTGTTTGGTGTGTATTGATGCAGCTGGGTTTTTATAGGGTGCATCAGGATACCTTCGTTTATTGGTAGTCATTGCAAATTATAGTAGGCGTGATCGTGTGGGTTTTTCAAATTGAGGATTTTTAAATTTATGTACTTAGGAAGTTTGGGAACTTGGTAATTAATTTGGAAATACGTGTAGTAGGTAATTAGGTAATTTGGAGATGTGGGAACTGGGTACTTTCGAAGTTTGGGAAGTAGGTGATTAGGTGGTTTGAAAATTTGAATATTGGGTAATTAGGTAATTTGGAGACTCGGAAATTGGGGATTTTGAAATTTAAAATTCGGAAAATTTAAAAATTTGTTATCTCCAAGAAATGTACAAATCTGGAAGTGTGATTGCTTGAAAATTTCGAAATTGGAGATCAGATAATTTGGAAATATAGGAATTTGAAAGTTTATGTTCTTAAAAATTTGCAAATTTTGGAACTTGAAGATTTGGAAATTTGGAAATTGGGAATTAGGTTATTCGAAAATTTAGACAATTACTTCCAAACATAAAAATGTAGAAACTTGACAAATTGGACTACTGAAAATTTGAAACTTGAACAAAACTACTTAAAATTTAAAATTTGTAAGCTTGACAAATTAAACTACTGAAAATTGAAGATTAAAAAATTTGACAAATCGACCTAGTGGACGTTAAAAAATTTTACAATTTAGAAATTTATGAATTAAATGATTTAAAATTTACAAATCATCGCATTTCAAAATATAAAAATTCTCAAATTTTAAACCATGTAACTCGCATTTGAAAAAATTCAATCTGCGTACTTTTCCCAACTGTAAAAACTCGTCAATACATGGAATAGTAAGAAAATTTAGAGTAGATATTGATTTTTTTCAATCGGTACCGTATGAAGACGCCTTAAGTACGATCCTCGGCATCGTGAGATGGATACGGTTGCCGTTGGATGAAACGAAAAATTGGTTTTCAGTTAAATTACGACAGTGTCGTGATTCATGCACGACGACGGAAGGAAGCGGATGTCGGTGGAGGGGTTTTCGAAATGTAAACGGATCTTATCTTGGTCGATGAAGCACGCTGTTCGATATTCCGATACCGGCGCCATCAGCCACTACCTCCAAGGATATCGAGCCTGGCATAATGGAATTCCTCGTTATATAAATTTCGATGCACATTTTTCTGCCACCCATCGATCTCGCCAACCTTCCATTTTCCAAGCTTTTCTCTTTTAAAGTCGACGTATGTTCCAGACTTCTTTCATCCTTCCTCCTACCATCCTTTCGCCATCCTACTCGTTTCGCTGCAATTTGCATCGTTTTTTTCTGAAAAATCCATCGATAACTGTGAATCCTGCGTCACGCTGCTGAGGCTGAATTTTTAGTTTAGTCTTCTTCATTTTCTGAGACCTGTCAAAATTTAAACACCTTACATCCGATGAAATTAGGAATTTAAGAAATTAGGGAATTTGAGAAATTTACAATTAGGAAATTTAAAATATTAAATTTTCATTGGAGTAATTGAAGAAATTAATAAATTTTTTTGTATATATAACGTATCATAAATATCAATATTACAAATATTATCATTGTATGTAACCTACAGTAAATTAACCTAACCTAACGTAACCTATAATAAATACTTTATATTATAAATAAACATAGATCATATTTACGATAGGTAATATGTATAATAATAATTTAAAATATAAAGTTATAAAAACAGTTTCTTGAAAATAGTATGGCGCATTGTTTTGGTCGGTCTGAATAATCGATAGATCGATCATGGTCGATACACAGCGTCGGCAGATGGCGCCAGTATCGAACGATCACGTTGCATCTTGCATCCTTGCACCGATGTGCAGTCCGCCATGGACCGTTTACGTGAGATGTAATCGTTTAAAGCTGCATTTCTTCTTTCCTTTTAATAAATTCGTTCGTTTTCGTGTATTTCCGCTGCGCGTCGGACAGTTCACGATCGTTGTTCGTGACGGTGTCGCGAGTTCCGAAGAATGTTACGAAGTACATACGAATAAAGCCGATTAGGACACGCGAACGATGACAGCAGTTAGTCGTGTCTCGTACCTCGAAGTGTGAGGTACAGTTTTACAGTGCTTCTTCTGTTCGTCGACAGGTTCGGTTATTTCGAGTGAGTGTGGATAATGAGTGTTGTGGAACTGCTGAATGAGTGTTTTCTGCGGCTAGTGATATTCATCGATCTTCGAACTGCTCACGGTGAGTGTTTTCATTTAAATTATGTAATTAATATCGGAATTGTGGCGTTATTTATTCGAACGTCGCAATTGAGCATTCAACGCGTTCAGTGCTGTAATTCGACCGGCTGATTATATTATTAAATTATTTGCTGAAGATATGATTTGACAGTTTGTAGTAGTAGTAAGCGTACTGTTGAAGCAATTACTCTCTCTTTTTTGAATTGTTTGAATTTATTGGATTTGCGGCGCTCGTGGCAGTCACGTGTTAAAACTTTTCAATGGCGGATGTTATGATTTTAGCAGTATACATCTTGCCAGTTTTATTGCTTTTGTATTTTTACATTTCTTTATTTATGTAAGTAGGATATGGTAGTAAGCTTGTACATAGTTGAAATTTTCTGAATTTTTTTTTTCGGAAAATTATAATATTGTTGACACTGACGAAAAATTATATCAGAGAAAAATATTAAAATTAAGTAATTGGAAAATATTATATGCGATGTTCAAAAAAGCTTTGCAGAAGTTTTAATAAATACTTGATACACAGAGATTCATAAATTTACTATAATTTCACAGTTCTATTAATTACCTCATATAGATATTAGGGTTCAAAATTTCATTATAATTTTAGGAATCTTGTTATTAGAGTTAAATAATTTTTGGAATCACTTCTACTTTAAATAATATTCTATTTAGTTTATAATAAGGTTTAGTATAATTTTCTTTTCAACACTTTGTATTCGCTGTAATAGCGCGCCAATTTTAAAAGTCATTATGCCATTTTCTGTTACAAAATGAGTTGCAAAGAAAAACTATTATTCTTGATGCAAAACAGTGACACGACACAGTTAGTAAGCACATTCTATTCCGTATAATTAGTACTTATTCTCACTGACAAGGTTTAGTACAGCTCTTTTATTATTGTTTTGTATGTAACACGTTAGCGCGCCAAATTCAAAAATTACTTAACCAAAAGATATACTTTTCATGACGGAATATATTTTAGAGAACTTACTGTCGTTATTAATGAAATATAACAACACCACAGGTTTAATAAACATATTCTATTTAATATAAGCACTGTTATTTCTCACTAATGAAATTTAGCACAATTTTTTTCATCAACACTATATATATAATATAATAACTCGCGAAATTCAAAAATTACATCGGTAAAAGATATACATTCAATAAAAAATAGATTCTATGTAAAACATTATTGTCACTAATGAAAATTATGAATGTTTAATGAACGTACATTTCTCGGACTAAAATCAATAATTCCAATAGAAAAGCAATAAAATCGCCTATAAAAGAACCTGAACTTACAAAACCCAACATCTGTCTCCATTGTACGCTAGTACACAACCAGCTCAAAGAATTACAAGAAAAATGAAACCGAAATAACCGTATATACACAGCAGATCCAATTTCAGCCCTGTTGATTATTCTTTCTCGCTTCTGTATCTCTTTCTCTCCTCCGATCTTGTGAATTCTACTCACTTTTTAATGGGCCGGTGTACAGGACAAGGTATTCTTAAAACGACCCCGTTGTAAATACTTCAAACTTGCCTGAAGTTATGTATCTGACCCGAAGGCTGGTTTGTCACCTTTCCCTTCTTTTTGTCCAATTGACTTCTGGGCAAAGAAATCGATGCCTGCTGTGAAGATTCCTTTGTAGAAGAAAGAGGAATCAGCAGATGGGATTCGGGTTTGAGCCTTCAGTGGACAACTGCTTTCACCGATTCCATGCTGGTGTAGAATCGTCTTTTTTTCCTTCATTTTTGGTGTATTCAAAACCACTATGAGGCCATCACACGCCTGAACTAACAGGATTTTGTCGTTCTCGGTTACGAAATTTGGTATTTGAAATGCGACTGAGAATTTGGGACGGGTGATTGGACTTTGCGTGATTTAATAATTATTCGAGTTTTTCGATCATTTGGTGGGTGATATGAAATAATTATCGAGATTGGAGGATTGGTTTTAATGTGCAATTTATTTTATGTAGAGATGGGTATCATACTTATTATAATAGAGTAAGTTTATTAGGTGGCAATGTAAGTCTCATTTCTCATTAGCATACTTACTAGTAGTTATTACTGTCTTCTCTTTCTTAGTAAAAATTTTGTAGTTTAATAACTTCGTTAACAATTTTCTTACAAATTGAACTGACTAATGAATCTTGTAAGTATTTGTTATCTTGCAAGACATATTAATTTCAAGAAATAATATTGAAAAGTAACCTAGCAAAATAATATGAGAGATGTAAAATAGAAAATAAAATGTTTCTTATCTCACTGGTCCTTGCTTGATAATCAAATAAACTTAAAAACTGAAACCTTATACATAAAAGCATGTATAATAGTTCATTAAACTTGATAAACTTTCAAATAACATAAATAGACAAAGAGTACTTAATTTAAGAGAGAAGCAGCATGTTATGAAGAATATAATAAAGCTACAGTAAAAACTTGGGATACAGGTTGAGAAAAAAAAAATAGAACGATTAAAGCTCGAGTTAGAGGCAGAGGATGGATGGCTAATAAACTGAAGCTAAGGAGAGATCATGATGGGGAAAGATGAGCGAGGTGAAGAGCAGAAGAGACGAGTGCATCATCAGACAGCTGCAAAAAGAAGCGAACGCAAAGGCACGAGGGCAAAAGCCACTTGTGAAAATGGCAAGAAGAAAAAGAATCGATGATCCAGATATTGGACTGGGATTCGAATTCAAATGATTGCTCTTGTTTCAACCTTTGCTCAGCAAACGACCATTTTATGGTTTATGCTAATTTCTGAACGATTATTTTCACCCGCGGAAATTGGATCTGTACTCGTTTCGGTTAACATTATTTTCATTATCGTATTATTTTAAATAACGTGTAGAGTATGTTATGAAAACAAATTATAGAAATTTTTTGGACATTTTTAGTTCTGTTCTTTTGACTTTCTTTTTAGTATTTTTGATAATATTCTTTACTATATTCCTTTTAATAATTGCAATTATAATTTTGTGATTTATTGATTATAATTGTAATTGTTATAATTTTATTGTAGTGATGGTTTCATTATATTTCACTCATAATGATTACTATTTCTTAATATTATTTCTAATAATGTATTGTGAATCATATGTTATGAAATTGTAGACATTTTTTGGATATCTTTTAGTTCTCTTATTTTAACTGTTATTTCTATCACATTAAAAAAATAGTTACAATTATAATTATTATAATTTATTAATTTCATTGTGGTTGTAATTACTGTAATTTTATTATACTCCTATTTTATTACAGCATTTCACTCATAACAATGAAATTATTTCAAGTCAATCGATATTAAAATGAATAAAATTAAAATGAAATTAATTTAACAAAATTAAATTATGTAATTAAAGTACATTTAGCTGCAATTAAATTTAACAATTGTGACTGTAAGAAATTGTAATAAAAATATAATAAAATTGCAATTTTAATGTTCAATCAAAAACATCTTCAAATTAATTGAATTAAAATTAAAGTATATCCAATTCTAATTATATATGGAATTTGTGATTGTAAGAGATTATAATTATAAATATATTGAAATTTTCAGTTCTAAATTACATTTATTTTAAAATAAAAATTTGCACACTTTCAATTAATGTTCAAGTTATTGTTGTTAAATATTTTCGCAGTTAATTTTAACTGAGGCAAATTTTGTCCATCGGGCAAATTTTTAAAGTCAATATCTCTTACATTAAGAACGATAAAACGATCATGAAAAATACTAGTCGTTGGATATCAATTTCAAAATTGAAATTTATTGAGTATCATCAATCCGTGTCGAGTTATGAAAATTGTTATAAAAAATGGTGTCTGATGTTAGATTGACTGTAGTTTTCGACGGCAATGAGAGGGTTAAGGTCGAAAAACGTAGATGTGTGGCAGAAGGTAGTAAACGATGCGAAGTTTCGCGTTGAACGAGTTCTGGACGAAGAGCACTTGAGTTTTTCTCACGTGTGACACACGCCGACCATATTTTTCACTTTCCAGGCCGCCGATTAATTTTTTTCCCTCTCACCTTCCGCCAAGAGTTCTGTAACGTTCGGTTTTTTTCCTTAACCGGAAGCTTTTCACCCGAAGCGACCGACCGTTTCCACGACGCCAGATTTCCCCGATATCTCGATAAATTTTCCTGACAAAGCTTTGCTATTTTATGGTCGACCAACGGTTTTGCTACGAACGAGGAAGCACGCTTAAGAACGAGTCCGGGAATAAAAAAAAAAGACGGGAAACGAAGAAGATTTTCCATGATTAATCTTCGTTTCTTCTGTCCGCTGTACCTTCTTTTAAATCCTTTGAAGCGTATCATATCCTCCGATCGCATGATTTCCCGGCTACTCTCTTTGTCTTTTGTATTATACATAAGCTATTAATTATTTATAAGCGTACCAGCTACTTGAAACTTTGCCTCTATCCTCCAGTAATATGATTTATCCGTGGAGATGATCTTCTTCATCACCTTATATAACTTTTATTTCGGTAGCGTGGGTACAGTAGACTCTCGTTATATTGCCAACGTTGTAGTTGCACAAAGGAGATTTTTTATCGATAATTAATTTATAGGTTACATATCTAGGATTATTGATATTCGTAACATTTTATGATTAATGGTCATAGGCAGTGTTGTATTTCATACCAGCTGTTAAATTGGTAATGTGAAAAGTCTAAGATAAATTCATGACAGAAAAGTATTGCAAAATACCATTTATGATATATCAATTTAAAGCTTAAACCTTATCAAAATAGCGTATATAAACGCACCCTTCATATTCCTAATACAAAATAGCTGAAGGCCTGTGATAGTAAACAATGCAATGCATTGAATACATATGGTATAATTTCAAAACATGAAAGTCTCAGATGAATTCATGACAGAAAAGTGTTACAAAATACCACTTGTGATACATCAATTTAAAGCTTAAACCATGACGAAATTGTGTGTACAACGCACCCTTAGTATTCCTAATAAAAAATGACTGAGGGCCAATAACAGTAAACAGTGTCATGTACTGTATACATACGATCCAATTTCGAAACGTGAAAGTCTAGGATAAATTCATGACAGAAAAGTGTTACAAAATACCACTTATGACATATGAATTTAAAGCTCAAAGATCATAAAAAGAAACCACATAAACGTTTTATTGATATTCTCAATACACAATGGCTGCTTCTTCGTCGAAACGAACAATGAATTAAACATTTTGCTGTTTCTTATTCTCCATTAAGAAATAATACTTTAAAAATCTTTAATAATTAAATTGAAAATCTTTAATACTTTAAAAGGAAATACCATAAATTGTTTTAATAAAAATGTTTGCAGAATTCAAAAATTGCAAAAGGGTACAACAATAGCACAATTGTTTTGTGAAATACTTGTTGAACAATACAACGATTAATCAACTGTCTGACTTGCAGGTAGAATTTGATGAAAATAATGTTCGGTCGTTAGACAATTGTCAAGTTTCCTGGCAATAATTCGAACAGCAAATTCTTGCATAGAGGATTTAAAACATTAACGCCGATGTAACAATTTAAGGTGCACAAAAGAGCAATCCAGCACAATTATGCGCCAAGAGAACGCCGCGTGTCGACGAACGAGAAAATAGAGGCGAATTTTAACGCGAATTGGAGTCGACAGAGGAGCGAAAATTAATCCCCGAGAAACTCTGTTCCATCGAGCTTCGACATTTTCCATGACGAGATAAAAATCACACGGTCGATAGCTATGACGAATAAATTAGAGAAACACGTAATAAACGGCGTTGAACGTATTTCAGTCGACTATTGTCAAGAAAAATATTTAAAAAAATGAAATGCAATTACGATGTGATGTACAAGTACAATATTTTACATCAATAATGTAGAATACGAAGATAAATTTTATTTAAAAACAGTACGTGATGTCTGAAAATAAATGTAAGAAATGAAATACTAAAATGAAATGAACAAAATAAAAAGTAATAGCTTTCAGTGACTTAAATAAATAATGGTTCGTTATGCTTCAAACTTTCCATTGATGTGTCATAAATGATATTTTGTGATACTTTTCTGTCATGAAATCGCGTCAGACGTTTACATTTCAAAATCAGCTGTTTGGTTTACTACAACTTAAGAGGTTTACTTTCTAATACATAACTTTGCTAATATTTACAATATCGATACAGTATTTATACAGTCAATTTGAGTAAATCTCAAGCTTTAAATTGATGTGTAGTGTGACTTTTAAATACGTTTAATTCATGAAATCATGACAGTATTCATTAAGCATTCAGAATTGATAAGCAGTCTCACCTTCAGCAATAACAGAGTTGAATATTAAAAATACAATTTTCCTTTTGAAGTAAATTTATCGTTGGCAATATTACACGATAATGATATTCAAGCAATCGGATTATTCTTGCAATAATGATTGTAACAAGTTAATCGTGGGCTGTCTCCGTTATTTTCTCTCTCGCTCTATCTTCAGCTCGCGTTCCCTCTCGTTTGAATTACAAAAGTCGTGCGGATTAGACGATCCGCTTAATTTCAGAATATAATATATTATTCATACCCTTATCTGCATACCCCTTGGCGCAGCTATCCCCGGATAGAAAATACGCTACAAGATGCAAATGTAATTTATGCTCGCCAGCATCGCAGCCCCATGGCCACATCGTCGAGTTATTTCGTGTAACCACGTGCGCGTCGGATAGAATCGTCTCGTTAAACCGAACATCGATACACTTCGTAATCGTTTCTTCGATGATTTTCATCCCGACGAGCTTGAACGCGCCGTCAATTGCGAAAATAAAAGAAAACGATTTTCACCGTTATTTTTGGCTTCTCTCTTCTTTCCACTTCGTTCCTATCAAACGGCTATTTTCGAGTCCACCGAGCTGTACGCGAGATTCATTATTGCTTTTCCCTTTGTTCCCTCTGAAATCGCGTGTCTCTTGATTACTTTAACGTTCGTTCACGATACGGAAGTGAAGATTGGAAAAAGGAAGGATTCAGAGAAGATCGCACAGTTTTCGGCTCTGTTTAAAAGGAGGAAACATTTTAGTTTCATGGATACTGAAATACGGATACCTTTGATCTATAGTCTTATTTATTCTATTTTAACACTGTAGTACAATTATAAATTAGTATTTATTTATGGTCATTTAATAAATATATATTTACTGTGTAGTCATTGATTTATGTTTTTTTTCAAGAAGTATATAATTCACCATGTTTTCTAATACATCTAATAGATATTTAGATATGTGAAAATTTGTAAGTGAAATACAAATAGTTTGTAAGTCAAATACTTAAGATAGTTAGAGAAATGTGATTAGTCAAAAAGGTGAAAATTTTAAAAATAGAATATTGAAAGATTTGAGAATTTCAAAATATAAAAACTTAAGAAAGTTAGAGAAATTCGAGTGGTCGAAGAGTTGAAAATAGAAAAAGTGGAATATTGAAAGATTTAAAAATTAAAAAAATAGAATATTGGAAATTTGAAAATTTAAAAAATAGGATACTGAAAATTTGAAAATTAAAAAATAAAATATTGAAAATTTTTAAATTTAAAAAATAGAATACTGAAAGATTTAAAAATTTAAAAATTCCGTGTCTTAAAAATTTAAAAATGTTCGCATAATTTTGTTTAATGACGATATTTCACATTAGAGCAATTTCTCTTTCCTTTTCAAAACTGCATTGAAAAGCGATACATGGCATTTTTCTCGCGGTCTTTCTCTCCGATCGCTCATATTCAGTTCAGTAAAACATTCACTAGTATGAATACTTCGTTACAAAAATACGCGTTAATTCCATACTTGCCCTGCATTCCTGTTGAATCGATCCACCAGGAGTAGATTTCATCCCTCATATTTTTCCCTGGTCCCCATATTCAACCCATCAAACGTGTTTTCTCTTCATGTTCGAACGATTTCAAATTCAAGCATCGCAGATCATGACGGAGTGAAAAAGCTCTGCGTTAATTAATTCGTAATTAAACAGAGCCGCGTGATATTCGGATATCAAAATTTCTTTTGATACGCCGAGAATTACCCAGGGGAACGTTATCGAGTTATCGTACCATTTTCTTTTTGAGCAATGGAAAATCGAATGTCGGTTAATTGGTAGAGATAGGTTAAGGTTGAATATATATTTATAAAGTTCTTTTAATTGCAATTCAATGCTTGGTATTTTGGTATTCATGTTCGGTAGAATAATTGCATTTTACTTAGTTTTGATGCACTGTTTAACTATTATATTATTATACAATAATAGTTTGTGGTAGCATATTGACACACTGTTTTATCTATCTAAATAATGATACTAATTTAGGGACATTGTGTTAATTAAGGAACACTTGTATTAATATTGACTTTGTAAAAAAATTTATTTGCATGTGTTGAGCACGTAGTTTGGATTTCTTTAAAATTATGGATAATGATTTTATTAATACGACTTAATCATTTTCGAGTACTATGTCAACTGTACATGTGTATAAGTAATATTGTATGTATATCATGTAGGTATATAGGTATTTGTATGTTAGTTTACTTTATTTTTTTGACATTATTTTTGTAGGAAGTGATTTTGCTATTCTGTTATCTTACTACTTTATCATATCACTATTTTGCTGTTTTATTACTATACCGTTCTATTATTTTACTATTATATTATTTCACTATTTTATTATTCTGTTAACCTATTTTACTATCATAGTATTTCATTATTCTCCTAGTACATCGTTTTTACTGTACAATTTTTTCACTACTCAGCTTTGCTATGTCTCTTCACTGCTATCCTCTACAATTGTCTTTAATCTCACACAGTATTCAAAACATTCATCTCTAATTTCTTAGACCACGTTCTTATTTTTTGAAAATATTTTTAACCCCTTGCCCAATGATTTACTTATCAGATGCGTCAGTCAGAACTAATCACAGCTACAAAATTAAAATAGACAAAGAAAGTTGAAATGGTATTACAATCTGGTATTATGCAGTCGACTATGCAAATTATAATTGGACTTGAACTCCAAATTGAATCGCAATTAAAAATTCGAGTAAAATTGATCACAGCTGAAGTACGAGTGCGTCAAAATAGTGCAAGGGGTTAAATTCATTTTAAAGTATTATTTAAATATGGAAAATATTCTTCAAATTCATTGTAGTAAAATATTGTAAAATATTCTTCAAATTCATTGTAGTAAAATATTGTAAATTATTCATTGTAAACAACTTCCTTATTCGGAAGAATTTTAATTCGTATTTCTGCAGCAGACAATTCGAAATACGCAGAAAGTATTACTGCCGATGAAAGTTCACGTGGTATCTCTATTAATTATCTTTCAAAACTGTCCCCAAGAACATAATGGCGGCGAGAAAAAGTGGAAATTTCCGTCGATTAATTCCCGTTCCCAGTTCCTCTATAGTTCGCGTGAATCGTTTTCAAGTCCGTCGAGGCATATTATACCCTCTCGAATCATCGTTCTTCTTCACCTCCTCCCTTTCGTACACTCCCTCGTTCGGCGATCCTCGAAATTCGTTATAACCGTGCAGAGAAACGGAGAAAAAGGGACAGGGGGAGAAAGAGACAGAGTTTGGAACCACACAACCGTAACTCGGCAGAACATTGTGTGTACGGTTGGAGAGCAAAGAGACGAGAAACGGAAAGGAACGCTTTAGCGTTTCGTCAAAATCGAATTTACAGGATGAGTGTTTCTCTATGGAATCATGGCGGTTAAATGTTCGATGCTTGTCTTTTTATGGTTTTGTCCTTTTAATACTTTCGTCACGATTATTTCTACCGGAAATTGATCGATGTATATGTAGATTTTAGGTTTAAATCGTCCAGTTTAATGTTTAAATGTGGATAGTGTTATTTTGGTCTCAAAATTTTATTTGTCGCGGAATGTTTTTTAGTTAGCAGGAAAGGGGATTTAGGAAAGTTGGAGATTTAGAAAATTTATGATTATGAACGTGGGTGTATGGGCATTTAGGAATTTAAGTTTGGGAATTTGGAAATTTTAGAATTTAGAAAATTTGGGGATTTGAAAATTTAGGAATTTAGGAGGTTTGTGAATTTGAAAATTTCATGATTTAGTAAATTTGGGAATATGGGAATTTAGGAATTTTGAAGACTTGGAAATTTCGGGATTTAGTAATACAAATTTGGAAATTTAGAAAATTTATTTATAAATTTGGGGAATTAGAAAATCTGTAGATTTAGGAAATTTCGGGATATGGAAAAGGAAATTTAAGGATTTAAAAAATTTGAGGTGTTGGAAAGTTGTAGCTTTGGTAATTTATAGATTTATTAAATTGGGACATGAAAATTTAGGAATTATAGTGAATTTGAGGATTTTTAAATTTTGAGACCTAGGAAGTTAAGGAATTTGGAAATTTGGAGATTCAAGATGTTTGTGCTGTTATCAATTTGATGATATGAAAATTTAGGTATTTAGGAATTCTATAATGTAAAAATTTAGAAAATTTGAGGATTTCAAAATTTGAGATTTTAGTAATTTGAAAGTCTAAAAGCTTGAAGTTTCAGTAAATTTGAAGATTTTGAACATTTGCTAATAAGAAAATTGAGAAATTTGGAATTTAGAAATTTAGAGATGTATGGTATTTACGATCCAGAAAATTAAAAATTAAGGATATTTTTTTCTCGAAATTGTCTGAAATTTCCAAAATTGAAATCGGCAAGAAGGAAATGTAATAGAATCCAATAACAAAAGTGATTTTAACGAAGCGTGGATTTAAAATGATATTACATCAACCATGGATAATTATTGGAATATTATATAATATATTTCATATTCAATTAGAGAGCAATAACCACGTGTCATGAGATAGCTTCTGTATAAAATTACCAGTGAACAATATATTAACGAAACAATCGATGTAACAACCTGAAACAACAATGGTGACTGATTAAAATGGCTTAATTAGTGTCACAACCTATATTTAATTCAATTGACACTAAAAACAGTTTTCACGAAATATTTAATTAACACTGAATGCAGGTATAATTTGTAATTAAAAACGAAATAGAAAAATAAATAAACAATAAGACAATGTAATAGAGATTGATAAAATGTATACAGATTTTAATAAGTCATCTTGATCAATTAACTGTTAATTGCAAAACTCATTCTGCGGTCGACGTCTATACACATCTTATAAAATAAAAAGAAAGTACCATTGACTCAAACAACTCTAAATTTCGCTTTGGTTTGATAGATCTTAACTCTTTGCACTCTGAAAGTTTATTTTGCCATTTAAAATGACCCCTCAGAGGGGACAGCGCAGTGCAAAGTGTTAGAATACAATACCATAGCGAGAGGATTAGATTCAAGTTTCCATCGATACAATAATATACTGCTTTCATTTCTCCGGGCACTTTGTACAGATTCAAATCAATAGGTTCCTGCAAGCAGCAATAGCACCCAAGGAGTCGTTACACCCTATCGAGTATTTTTAGTTTACTATTATTCACATCTGGCTGCCAGAACCCGTAATCTTAGTAGTAGAGTCCTTTATTCGCGGTTTTCTATTCATGTCGAGGTATCGCTTGCTTTTATTACTTGCTACGCTCACTTTTTGGGGAATAGACCGCATACGTCACTCGGATTTTCATTTACACCCGAATTTGTGTACCCAATAGAAATCAGGAACTGTTTCCCTCAGCCTTGTTCGTAAAAATTGTACACCCTCGCCGAGCCTTCATCTTGCGAAATAAGCAAACGAACAGGTAGGCACGAAATAGACACGAGGTTGTTCACTTTGGAACATCGAATATGTTGTAGAGATTTGATAATATCCTTAAGGTGTATGATCAATTCACGAAAGATGTTAAAATAACAACGTGAGGTGATTTCCCTGAAGAAAGTAAGTGATTTGATCAAATCCCTTAACTGTTTTAGTGAAAAGATGAAATAATTTGTGTTTCAATGACTATTGTTGCATTAACTATTCTACATTAAATAATGCATGGTTTGCTAAATAAATAGTTTTAATATCTAAACAATATTATTTCATTCTTTCATTAAAACAGTTAAGGGATTTGACCAAATCAGTTACTTTCTTCAGGGAAATCACCCCACGTTGTTATTTTAACATCTTCCGTGAATCATATACCTTGAGGATTTGATCAAATCCCTATTTTCATCATTTTCCTGCGACAGACACATAGATGTTCACTTCAGAACATAGACATACAGTCGTTCAGTTTGATCATTAAGTAGGTCTACGGACGTTTGATCACTTATATTTAAATTTGAACTAAAGTAGAAAAATAAATAAATTGGGGATGATATGTGAACTGTCTGACATTCTTTAGCTTGACGAAAGTTAAAATTTTTACAAAAATTTCTTAATAAGTTTTGTCATTTAAAATAAGATCTATAATCCGTTTTAACGGGTTCCGTAAATGTAATGTAAAAAATTATTAAGAAACGGTCATACAATTATTGAAGCTTCTACCACTTCTAAATATTAGGACTTGAAACGATTCGAAGTACCTCCCGTCGTTTTTAGGTGTATTACGAAAGCGGAAACCGTTAATTATAATATCGTGAACCGTGTAGATCGTAGACGGCTCGAATATCCGATCGAGCTAGGCTTCGTTAATAAAGAGTCTCGAATGATTTAATATCGGAGCCGGCTAGGTCGAGACAAAACGCAATAGTGCGTCGGGGATTATAATACGCTTCAGCAAGCTCGAAAACAGCCGGGGACGATTCGCACGAACGACGGTCGAAAGAGAAACGGAAATTAATCGGCGAGAACCTCTCTGTCTCTCCTTTTTTCACCCTTGCCAACAACCACCGGGGTATTTTCTACGCAGAGGAGGAGAGATCGCTCGAGAAACGAGCACGATGACTAGAAAATGTAGCCATATGGTAGGGAAATCGCCATGGAGATCACCGACTATGCTCCTAAAGGGAAACCCAGGAAATCGTTTAAACCTTTGATGCGAGCAATTGTTTTTACTTGCCGGGTCTCTCTGCGATATTTGTGTTTCGTTGTTTTGCGGGACGTTGATTACAAACGGGAAGGTGGGTTTAAAAGATTCGAGATGTATCTGGGGGAAAACGAGTAACGACATTTAAGTTGGACAGCTGTGGACACTAATGGATGGACGGTTTAGCAATTTAAATGTATATGATTTTGGTATGCGTTCGTTTTTAAATTTCTGAACTTCTTGACTATTTCAGTTTTCAAGTTGAAAGGTTGAAAGGTTGAAAAAATGGGAAATTGGAAAAGTGGAAAATCGAGCAAAATTAGAAAGTTGTAAAATGTAGATAAATTGGAAAGTTGAAGAATTGGGCAAAATTAGGAAGTTGACAAATTTGGAAAAATTGGAAAATTGTGAAACATGAAAAATTTGGAAAATTGAGCAAAATTAGAAAGTTGAGAAATGTGAAAAAAATGGGAAAATTGAAGAATTGAAGAATTGAAGAACTGAAGAACTAAAGAATTGAAAAATTGAAGAATTGAAAAATTTGAAAATTCAGAATATTAAAAAATTAAATTTACAAATATAGTCATATTAAAATTCCCAATTTCTAAATAATTTCTAAGTTTTTAAATTCCTGAATTTCTAAATTTTAAATCTCTAAATTCCTAAGTTTCTAAATTTCTAAATTTTAAATCTCTATATCTCCAAATTTCTAACTGTCTAAGCTTACGTATCTCCATTTTCCAAAATTCTTCTCTGAGTTCTCCTTTTTTATGACAATCAAAATCAACAAAATTTTTCATATTCGAATACGGAACAGTTCTATTTAATGATGTTTCGTTGTCACATTTTTAACTCGTTTATTCCGAAATATTTTTCAAGCCGTCGTTCGACAAGCACAAAGTAGACTTTGCATTATTTATTTAACGCGAAGCTGGGTCGCGTACGCGGCGGCGATTAATCGGGCGCGTGAGCATCGAAGGGTAATTGGTTTCGGCCAATCAGCGTGGTATTCGTCGGTACGCGCCGCTTATAATGCTTCTGTGTTTGTTGTAATTAGGATGTCAACGAATAACGCGTGTCCGGTAATTATCGATGATATCTGACTTTATCGGTCGGGACGTTTGGATTAATTTCGATACCGAATTCGATGGGAGCCATTGGTAATTAGTTTATTATGTTTACCGTCGCGCTTGCTTCACTTCTGGGTCCCTAACGACCCCATTCACCGTATAAGATATTTATCGTTCATTAAATAACGAAATTTCGAACTTATACGTTATGGGGCCATTTTTATCAAGCAAAAGTGTCGCTATTTCAAATAACTACATGAACGTTTCGTTAATGTTTTTAATACAAAATTAAAAGTAACGAAATTAATATTTCGTGCATGATTTTATGTAATACAAAATTTTAGATGTGATACAAAATAAAAGATTTTTCGTTTGATTAATACATTAACGATTTTATAGTTTAATATTGCTTAACATTGAGTATAGGATGTTCCAATGAAGAATCTACCATTTTCTTTTCAGAATATCATTGAAACCTTTACGCAGTCATTTTCTTTAATGTTTAACCTTTAAATTGATCTAACTTAAGTACCATTTTGTCACACTTTTCAGTCATGAAATTGTCTTACACCTTGTGCATTCCGAAATTAATGTATTTACTGCAACTCGCAATCGGCCATTTTGTCTTACAAATATCCCTGAGGTAATTACGTAATAATTTTCTTCATTTCATAAGCTTTAAATTGATGTACCATAATTACCATTCTGTGATACTTTTCTGTCATGAATTTGTACCATACGTTGTATGTTTCGAAAGTAAGACATTATTTATTATAATTCGCAATCGGCCATTTTGTATTACAAATATCCATGGTGCGTTTATATAGTAATTTTCTTCATTGCTTAAGCTTTAAATTGATATACAATAAGTGTCATTCTGTAAAACTTTTCAGTCATGAAATTATCCTAAACCTTTTACATTTGAAAATAAAAAATTATTTACTGTAGCATGTAGTCGGCCATTTTGTATTACAAATATCCATGGTGCGTTTATACAGTAATTTTCTTCGTTTCTCAAGCTTTAAATTGATATACATGTATCATTCTGTGGTACTTTTCAGTCATGAAATTATTCTAGACATTGTACGTTTCGAAATTAATATTAGATTACATAATAATCCTCATTATTCTATAAGCTTGAAATGGATGTGCTACAAGCGCCATCTTGTGGTTCTGTCACGAAAACCTCTTAAACCTTCATCGTTTCTAAATCGAATAATTAACGTACGATTATTCGTAACATAAATTCATACCACCTGCACAATTATGTTAATTAAAAAGCTTGTGTCATTGTTGCTTAAAATTGCACATACATTATCGTCCTTCGTGAAGTAGCTTCTATTTCCTGACGCATAACGATCACAAAAAGCTATTCAAATTCGTATCTGCACCGCAAGCATCGTTTATCTGGCTTGACGACTACTGAGTGTTTTTCACGACGTCGCAATAATCTGCTTAATTACCGATGGCCGTTAATCATCTTGCTCGAACTTAACCCAGATTTCCAGCCGAGCTTACGTCGTCCTCTTAGCTACTATAACTGAACGTCGATCAGTTTCTTGCTCAACGTCAACGATTAGCTAACATGTTGCTTAAAAGCTTCGACAACGAACAAACAGTTACTTTTTTAATTGTTTAGAATGGTGCAGGGATTAGACAAATATTTTGCAAGGGGGATAGTACGCTTTACGGAGACTCTCGTTATATTGCCATATTTATGGAGATTTGTTGGTGGTTCTTTGACATTCTACGAAAACTCGAAGTAAAAATATTTATGATTTCCAAAATGTCTAAATATTGGTTCAAGAGTACAAATTATTATTACATTCAATATTACAAATCCACAAATTTCCCAATTTGCCAAATTCACAAGTTTCCCAATTTCTCAATTGTAAATTAGAAATTTATAAATTCTCAAATTTCCCAATCTCCTAATTTATCAAATTTCAAATTTATTGTATATGTCCTAATTTCCAAATTCTGAAACTAAAAAATTCCCAAGTTCCCTAATTTCAAAACCCATATTTCCAAATACAATTCCACAAATTCCCAAATTTGCAGTGTTATTACTTGAACCAAATTCAACCAAATTTCCTTAAGAGTCCACACAAAATCCCTAATCCAAAGGATTGAATTACCCATCCTCTTTCCGATTCCACTCTAAAAAAATGATAAAGATATCCTCCGTGCTTAGGGAAATGTACACGAACGATTATTATTAAAAGGTTCGCCGGTAGACTGTCGGTCGGTGAAACGTTAATAAACACCGTGAAGCGAAACGATATTTTGATATCTCGTAAATTTCGCCGAGATAACAGGTTTAAACGAAAGCTCCGCGGACGCTTTATGCAAAGCGAGCGAGAAAAAGGAGATTCTTGAAAGGCAATAAGCGGAAGACGAAAAAGAAAGGATAAACTGCGTAAACCGGCTGGTGCACAGCTAGAAAATACACCGCTTTCGGCCATTTCTGACAACGATACTGACGTTCCTACCGAGAACACGCCTGCTGCTGTTGCCCGCTGTGATTTCAACCTCAAAGGACTTGTAAAGTAATCTCCGTTTTCTTATCTTCAACGCCAAACAATTTCTACTTCCGGGGATTAAAACGCTCCGGGAAACGGTCGACTTCGTGTTGCATGATTTTTCGCTCCCCTGATACTGGAGAGAATATCAAATCATAACTAATAAGGTTATTTTCCTGCACCCGAAGGAAACGAGATTATCATTCGCTCTCAATGTTTCTGTGAATCGAACGACTGATTGTTTAAAACTTGTGGGTCTATGGGTGCCTCACGCGAATTCGATTGTGTACTAATTTATCGTATTTCCAAAGTAAGCACCTAGTTCCCAAACTTCAAAAATACATAAATGTAAAAATCCGCAATTTGAAAAAAATTGTCGATTCACGACAGGTTCCTATTGTTAGATCTCCGTCAAAATATATGCAGCGAATTTAATGTGTTTCACGAATCTACCTTCAAAATTTCAAGAGAAGAGACCGGAAATTGTGGCTTGTAGTGTACAGACAAACAAACAGGCAAATGAACAAATGTAGATCGAGTTGTCCCAGGAGGCTCACTACGTTTGGCGACTATGGGAGTGGACTATTGAGGTCATTATCCCACAATATACTATATGTAGAATCGAACTATTGATACTGATCAATAGATGATCAGTCACTATAGTTTCCTTAATAGTTAAATATTAAACCGTGAAGTTCAATTTCACCCCTGAAACTTGAATATATTCGAGTTTTAGAAATAAATACATTTCTATAATATAAACATACGCAGTCGAAAAAGAGCCTGAAAAGAGCTCTTTGCTCTTCAATGAAAATGAAGCTTCAATAAATGTTTAAAGTTACAGCGTTAATTAAAGAGCTCTCCAATCAAAATTAACTTTCAATCTTCAATTTCGAATTAAAAGCTGCACCTTCAATTTTTAAATTCGAATCAAAAACCACACTTGGATTCGACAAGTTCCAATTGAAAACTGTACTTTAATTTTCTTTAATGAACGAATCATTTAATTAACAACTACAATACAAACCTTAATTAAAAACTGTTCGATCATCAATTGCAATTTTATTATTTAATCGTTAGAGGAGTAATTACAAATCTCGAAATCTATCTTGAAAACATTTATCTCGCGGCCGTAATCAAGTACCTCATTAACGATCAAAATTGAACCGCACCGATTTTTAAATTTAATACTCCTATTGGAAACGAGTCTGAAGTTTCCACGACTTGTTCGCGGAACTATTTCCAAAAGAAAAGGAGGAAAAAATTTTGTTCTAGGACGGAAATTAATTCCAGAACTTAATGAAAGTGGTAATGAGCCAAGAAGATTAAGGATATAAAGCAATCACCGTGAGACTTTATTGTCGCGTGGTTTTCGTAGTTGCCGTCGGGGTTGAAAGGGAAATGGAAAAAATTTCTACGCTTGTTAACCGCAGAATTCCGACGATGGACATTCTTTTGTCTGCGTTCTACGTTTTGGAAAGTACAGTCTCGTGCAAATCTGACTTCTCTGGGGAAAATGTGTCATTCAAAACGGATGGGGCTCTCGCTTCGTTGATTTTTATGAATTTTCAGGGATTTGAACGTTTTATCATGGATTTTGGGTGCTTTCAGATCTGGGACTTCGGGATTTTGGGATCTATGGAAATGGGGATGTAGGGATATGTTGGTCGAGTTATTTGAGATGCAGGAATTTTGACATGTAGAGATACGGGGATTTGGAAAATTGGGTATTCAAGGATTAGGAGACGTAGAAATTTTGGGATATAGGAGTTTGAACATATAGAGATGTGGGGATATAGGAATGTGGACATCTAGGAATTTTGAGACATAGGAATTTAGGCACATTTGAGACATATGAATTAATATGAGGTTATAGGAATTTGGTCATTTAGGGATTTGGAATGGTGGAAATTTTTGAACATAGGAATTTGAATATCTGGGAATATATGAAGATTGAATTAGGGCATCTAGGTATTAGGAGATGTAGGAATTTGTGTATCTAGATATTTAGACACGTAGAATTTCAGATAAATAGGAACATGGGGACATAGTAATTTGATGATCTATTGATGGATCTATCTGGAGATTTATGGATCCATCGAATATATGAATCTACACATTTGGTGCTTTAGAATTTTGTAGATTTAGAAATTTGTGGATCTAGTGATATGAGAACGTAGGAATTTGGGAATGTTGGTATTTGAAAATGTTTGATATGGAAATCTATAAACTTGAAAGTTTCAAGGTTTGGGAGTTCAGAACCAGAAATTTGGAAGTTTGGAAATTTTATAACTTGAAATTTAGGGTCCTTAAAACTTGAGGATATAGATAATTATGGACTTGGGAATCTAGGGACATAGAGATCTAGTAACCTAGGATTCTAGTTACCTAGGGATCTAATGACGTAGAGATCTAATGACCTATGGATCTATGGACCTAGAGATCTATAGAACTTATGAATTCAGAGACCTAAAGATCCATAAATCTAGGGACTTAGGAATCTAAAGATTTAGAGACCTAGGAATATGAACCTAGAAATCTAATGAATAATGGATCTATGGACCTTGAGACCTCTGAATCTAGGGATATAGGGATCTAGAAATCTGGGAATCTGAGAATTTTGTGATCTGATAACCTGGAAATGTGAGAATCTATGAATATAACGATTTGTAAATGTGAGAAATCTAAAAAATTGATCATTTCAAAGTGTGGGAATTTAGAAAATTTGAATTGTCCTAGTTTCAAGTAGGTGTCGTTATCCTAAGGAAGTCTATATTACACTTGAGTGTACAATTAACGGCGGTGCCGATCACGCGTAATTGTAAACCCGGTCCACGTCTCTGGTGTTCCGGTTCTGTCAGTCGTGGCCCGCTACGCAATCGATCGATATTCGCAATTTTCCCAGCTCATTATCTATATAATTAGAATTGCAGAATATAATTTCTATCAAAAGATTTTCATCGCTTTCTCTAAAGAAAGAAGATATTCAAATTTGTGAGTTCATTTTTCAGGCAAAATAATTGGTTTTTCATTTTTTTATAGTGTAACATACTTTATTGAAAAATCTGAAAAATTCGAAAATAATAATTATGGTGATATATTATTACTGTAGTATTATATAAATAATTGGGTAATTAAGTAATTAAGTAATTAGGTAATTAAGTTATTAGGTTATTAATAATTAGGTAACTTGGTAATTTATTAATTTGTTAATTTAGTTACTTAATAACTAATAATTTCGTAATTTTTTAATATCGTAAAATTTGGTAATTTGGAAACTTGGTAATATAGTAATTTGCTAACTTGGAAATTTGGTAATATAATAATTTTGTAATTTAACAATTTGGTAACTTGGTAATTTGATAATTCCCTAATTTCGCAATTTAGAAATTTAATAATATGGTAGTTTGGAAATATAAAAATGAAAAAATTCGAGTGTTAATTCGGAAATGTGTAGATTTGGGGATTTAGTGATTTAAAAATTTGTAATTCAGTAATTAAAAAATCTGAAAATTTGGAAGTTGGAAAATTTCAGAACCTGACAATTTACTTACACATTACATCCCTAAAAATCGTGAACAACCGTCCAAAGGTTTCTCCCTCTGCGACTAACGTTATCCAAATAGAAACTGCGTTATAATCAACGATAAAACAACGTCACAAATGGTTAACGTTGAATTTGAACCGACTAATAAGAGCGTGCCTTGAAAGAAATGGCCACGGAGGGAAAGAAATTGGTAGACAAGCGAGGCAGACGATGGAAGTTCGAGTTATGGATGCGAATACGAGTGCTTTCGGGGAATCAGGATGAGGGTTGGAACTCTTGGGGAAGACGTCGTTGTCACGTAGTCCCCTGATGGCACCGTGAATTCATGGGCCTCGACGGCAGCTTTAAAAGGAAGAAATATTAATCCAAGTTAAGCTTACATAACGACGAAACACGACTGCTTTTCTGGTGCCGAAGTGAACTTCTCGTGGAGGCTCTGCGCAAAGGAGGGTTGCACTTTAACTAGACAAAGGCAAACGAGAGAGACTACTCTTGTTTCGTCCTTGTATATATGTTTCGCTCGAAACGTGTGTGGGGAGGACAGAAAATTTATTATGCTCTGTGAACGAAATTCTAGCTTCTGGTACATACGCGCGTGCGGGTTAATTAGGGTTAGGTATACAGAGGGTCGCTGAGCTGACGTCTTTTATTTTACTGACTAATGATGCTACTTACATAATTTCCTCGAAATTTATCGAAACTTTTGGTTCATCAATTACATTTGTTAGGTCTTAGAATACAGTACTATAGCTAAACCTCAATTCAAGCTTGTATCCAGACATTTTGTACACATTTAAATCAATAGATTCACCTAATAGCAATAACACAAGATGTTACATCCTACCGAGTGTTTCTAGTTTATTATTATTCACATCTGGTTGCCTGAACCAGAATCACACTTTATTTAGTATGTTTTATATTACTACACAGTACTTTGTTTCTTATAACTGAATTTTTATCACTGCTGTGTTAGAAAATAATTGATAGCACGGTTCCAGAATTTTATAATTGATAGCGGCTTATGTGGTTGCAGAATTTCTTTGTCGTCAACATGCTAAGAACATTATATCACGTATTTATAATTTTTAATAGCAATGAAAGTGATTTAAATGTTCAATTGTGTGATAATCTGCATATTTATGAAAATCTAAGATTACCTGGGATATTTTCTTTATTTATCTGTGTATTTATAAAATTCTAGGATTATCGAGGATTTTCTTCGTTTATCTTTGATAGATGTGTCTAGCTTGCAAAGTTTCATCAAAACTGAAAAGTAATTTCGCTGATGAATTCATTAATAAAAGTGTCATACTTTTCTTGATAGGTCGGGAAGTACCGAACTTCGAAGCCTAACTTCACTTCTGAAACTTGAATATCTTCACCAAAAAAGATACTGAATTTTTATTTTTGAGTGTTCTACAAGCTTGATAAGTTTCAGTAAGTTTGAAAAATAGCTTTAGTTAAAAAACTGATTATAATTTTTTTGGTAGTCTAAAACAATATTTTCTTTTGAAGTTTATTTGCATCTGAAGCTTGAATATCTTCAAGCAGAAGTATACAAATTTTTGTAATATAAAGATATATTTTTGTTCAATTTTACAAGCTTTCGTAAATGTTTGCAACTAGGTTTAACTAAGAAAATCGAAAGAGTCATTACAGTTTCCTGGATAGTTTAAGTACCAAACTTGAAGTCCAATTTCATCCCTTAAAATTGAATATCTTCAGAGAAACTCATATTTTTTACTTTTGCCTATTCTACAAATTAGCACAGTTTCATAAAAATTAGACAATTATTTCTATGAAATATATGTATTTTTGGAGGAGTTATCGTTCGCTATTTGAAAGAGTATAGTGTCTTGCATATTCCGCATATAAAAAATTTGACGTGAAATGTCATCCCTTAAAATTGAATAGATATTCCCGTCCAAAAAAAGTTTATATATCTCATTTTTGACTACCCTACAAATCTGCGAAGTTTTACGAAAATTAGGGAGTAGCTTTAATTAAAAAAGTCTACTGAAAGAATCATTAAACCTTGATAGCTTCCAGGGTGTCCAACTTTGAAATCCAATTTCACCGCTGAAACTTGAATATCCTCGACGCAACTCAAAGAAAGGGTTCGTATCTCTTATTTTCGACTGCTGCAGAAATCTGAATAGCTTCATCAAAACTAATCCCGTAAAACTCAATCAGTGTGACAATTTATTTGACGTGGACAATTTTAGTTTCACATATTTAAATTTTGATTCTATTCAAATAAGAGAAATTTAATATTCATGTCTTCTTTGGTGGAAATAACAATGAAGTATAATATTCAGCAATTAATACGTTAACATAGGTGTAATTTGATATTTGAGAATATCGTATTGAACGAATTGATAACACCAACCCAACAGAAAATAATTTTTCACCCACTTGACCTATGGCTTTTCCTGCAATTGCGTCAGTTAGAACTAATTAATAACTGCAATGTTAAGATAAGAAAAGAAATTTAAAATGTTAGGTATATTTTCCATTTAAGAATCTTTAAAATCGTTTAAATAATAATTGATATTTAATTCAAAACTCCTGATAGAAATAATTTACATTTGTAATGTGCGTCA
Source organism: Megachile ligniseca (assembly GCA_945859555.1). Lineage (NCBI taxonomy): Eukaryota > Metazoa > Arthropoda > Insecta > Hymenoptera > Megachilidae > Megachile > Megachile ligniseca. The sequence goes on from OX243778.1 coordinate 3,814,135, forward strand.
CGAGTCACTCGATGTTCATTCAAATTCTTCACAAGGTTAGGTTAAGATTTGTTAATTAGGATAAAATTGAAATTATAAGTTAATATTTTTGTTTGAAGTTTTTCGATGTTTCCACAGTGAAAACTGTGATTTTTGCGCGTCTTTCGGTTTATTTTATCCGAATATGCTGGGGTGGTTTGCGTAACGTCCAATTCGTCAGCGCAAGATTCGCAGCAGCGACAGATTTGCATAAATAAGGCGTGCGCCGGTGTTCCATCAGGTATTATGCTCTCAAAATGCATCGGATACGCGGAGTATCCCATGCATGGGGGATGAATGGTAGCAGGACACCCCTGGATCCATTCAGCGTTCGCATCGTGGTTATCCCGTGGCTGGACAGTGAAGAAGAAAGAGGGAAAGAGCGTGTGGAATACCTGGCCATGATAAATGCTCGACGCACATCACTCTCGCGACGCACGTCGCTCCAAATGGCTACAATGCAACCCCTGTACCTATTATGCTAAAATGCAATCTCCTGATAACCACAGCCGCGTCATTGCTGGGCTTAATCTCACCTATCCGTGCGGGGGTGGGATCTGGAAGGAAACAAAATGGGAACGAGAACCGGGTTTTGTCGGGATAGACGATAGTGGTCGGACCAGAACGAGTTCCAGACAGAAATGTAGCACCACGGGGGTGAATCAGGGTGAATCGAGGGGATAGAGGCGGACCGACGATGGCAGAAAATCGGAGATACGAAAAGAAATAAATTCGACGATCGATAAGCGTCCGGTCGAATGTCAAAGTAAAGGGAATCCTATGTTTCTTTTTTTTTTGGCCGGCAGATAAAAGAGAGTATCTTCGGTGACTGTCGTTTTAGTTTCTTCCCGGTGAGACGAGTGACTCGGGTGTGTGGAACGATTAGAGCTGACAAGTTTGGGGGATGTTGATTGTTTCATCTTGATTAGCGCGATAAGGTTTGATGGGAGTTGGAGAGTTTAGGGTGCTCGGGAAAGTGGAAACAGATAGGGGTGAGTTTGAACGAGGTTTCGATCGGTAGTCTCTGATTTTTATTTATGCTAATTGTGATTTATCACATCATATATCGAGTATTTGTAATTTTTGCACGCATTTACTTTGTTCTTTAATGTTGATAATTTAACTGCAGGACACATTTTCTTACTGTGATTGCAGTTGATTAATTTATTAAAGAATTTGAATTCAATTTGATACCTAGTTTTCACAATAGCTTACTTAGAATATCTAAAATGGAAAGTTAATGTGGAATAGTCTACTGTTGCAATCTGTTTATTTTCATTTGCAATTATAAACTACTGGTATGATCTACATACCACCGATTGTAATTTGATAATTAGTATACTCTAGATAGTTTAATTTACATGTCATCAATTGCAATACGATAATTAGATATGGTAATTTAAAGTTTTCGTTAATTAAGTCTGGCAATTGCAATTCTTCGTCGAACCCTGTTCTGATATCATGTATTCTGATATACATATGGATGTATATGATAAGATATGTGACAAAATACACATGATAGGATATATTATTTGTTAATATATGATAAGATACATTATACAATCAATATGTATGTACGATAAGAATCATGTATCAAGATATATGAGCTAAGATACATCATGAATAAAGATGCATATGATAAGATATAAAAACGATTATTATGAAGATAAATACGATAAAATATATCACATCATTTAAGATACCGTTCAGAATCAGCATCACGTGTATACAAACTAAAGATCCAAAAGTCCACCGTACAAAAAACGACGTAACAAACTAATATGATGAAAGTCCGAGGGAAAACTGTAGAGACACCTCGCGTAGAAAATCCCCTGGGATCTGCAGATAAAAGCGTACAGTCTATCGGAACGATTGCCATGACTTAGTCAATGGTTCAAAAGAAGTATTTTCCCCGTCTTCGTAACTACAAAATCGTTCGCCGTTTACCTCTCTACGAAGGAACATTCGGAAAGTTTAGATACCTCTCCGGGATCCTCTTCCAGGCGAGCGAATAAGCAGGTATTAAGGGGCTTAGACCACAGATCGAATTCGAACTATACCTATACCTAACTCTCGTGCATCTTGCTTTTTCCCCTCTTCTTGTCACTTCTTGTTTTCTTCTTCTCTCTTTCTCTACGGTGGCCTTGTTCAACCGGTGCTCGTTTGCCAACGCCCTAGACACCCGAGCACCCAGAATGAGCAGAGATGCTCGGGGAGGACTAGGTGAGGTTAAGCATCGAGGATCGTCGAACTGCTTGAACCAGCTTCGTGGCAAAAGGGGGCTTAATGGAGGATCATCGTCTGATTTCGTGTTACTTTTATCGTCGAGGGTGTCTGCCCTTCCGTAACCACTTGTAATTACGTTCGGGTTCGCTTGGACCTGTCGCTGATCGATCCCTTTTTTCCTTTCGTGTCCGGTTCGAGTTTTGATTGCGTTCGTCGACGTGTCTGACAACTTGTGGAAACATTCCGGGAGATTGGCCGGGTCTGCAATAGTTGTAGGGCCAAACTGTGATCTTTGCAGGGATATGCTGGAGGACAGTGGTGGGCAACTGGGCACGCGAGGGCGTGGTACACAAACGTGCAGCTGGCATGCGCTGCCGGGCACTGATGACTTGGCAATTTCTCACTTTCCAAATTTTAATGTTTCTTTGTTTCGATATTTAATGTGATATTAACAACTTTTTCATTTTTTAGACTCTGGAATTTTGAATTTTTATGCTACTAAATTTGCTTCTTTTTTCATTTATAACATCTTTTCTGAATTACCACGTTTTTATATAATTCTATATTTCATATTATCAAATTCATAATTTCTAAATTACCAAATTTTTACAATTTTAGAATTCTAAGATTTGAAAATTTATGAACTTGAATTTTCTGTCTTACTAAATTTCTTAATTTTTAAATGTGTAAATTTGAAATTAATTTTGTAAGTTTAATATATTTATCTTAATAATTTAAAAATTTGATTGCTGACAAATTAAATCATTTATGAATATCAAATTTGCAATTTATAAATTTTTACAAATTTGAAATTACTAAATTTAGAAATTCGAAATTAGAAAATTTTCAAATCTGACGCTAAAATATTTAAGAATGAAAAAGTGTGTCATCAAATTTTTGTTCACTGGAATCACATTTCAGAGACTATATGCAATATACATATAATAATGTTTCTTCAGAGATTAGATATCTAACGGGAAGATCTAAAGGAAACGTTACATGTCACAAAGTAATGCATACTAATCTACCGCGTAGATATTTTATGGTTAGATATCTGACAGAAGGATATCTAACACGCAAAAATCCAGCGTGTAGCAATTTAATGCGTCGATATCTAACGCAAAGGTATCTAAGTCATAGCAATCTAACACGTGCTACGTTAACATATAAATATGCAATGCACATATATTTAACGCGAAGGTATTTAACGTGAAGAAATCTAACATGTAGCAATCTAATTCGTGACAATGTAGTGAGCGGTTATTTAACTCGTAAATATATGACGGGTAAATATCTAACACGTTGCAACCTAATGCATGGTAATCAAACTCGTAGGCATCTGATGGGTAAATATCTAATGCGTAGCAATCCCATACGTAGCAATCTGATGTGTGGTAATCTAACGCGTAGATATTTAGCAGGTAAATATTTAACGTGCATAAATCTAAAACGTAGCAATCTACCGCATGGTAATTTAACTCGTAGATATCTGACGAATGAATATCTAACGTGTAGCAATCTAACTCGTACATATTTGACGGGTAAATATCTAACGTGCAGCAATCCCACACGTAACAATTTAATGCATAGTAATCTAACATGTAGATACTTAAGGGTTAAATATCTAACGCGTAGCAATCTAATGCGATGTAATCTAACGCATAAATATTTAACAGGTAAATATCTAACGTGTATATATATAAAACGTAGCAATCTAATGCGCAGATATCCGACGGGAAGATATCTAAAACGTAGAAATCTAATGTGTGTCAACACGTAGTGATTCAACTGCGATTTAATGCGTGGTTATACAACACATGGCAGTATACATAGCTACACAATACATCGCGATATAACGCGTAAAGTCTTAATACACAACCGACGATATAACGGGAGTGAACTGTACATATAAAAATGATTACTTGACGTATTAATGTCAGCATTTGAAAATGAAATTGCATTAATCCTTGAGAAGCGGGAATACCATTTCCTCCGGCAATGATTGCAATTTCTTCCTTATATGATCCAAGAGGGAACGAACCTTGATCCTGATAGCTTATCTCCGCCTACAAGAAGGCCTATCTCAAACTAGACAGCTACTTCGGGATGGCTATCACCTTGGCTTGATCTCCAAATTTATCATCCTCTGTTCCGCCTCTTCACCCCCTATCCTCCTGCTACCACTTTCCCTTAAGCGACGCATCAATATCTTTCGAATGTGCTTAGAACAAAATTGTGACAGGCGCTAAGGGCAGATACTAATCTACGACGATTTAGATTTTGGTAACGGAAAATTACCGGTTTTCGATAACTTTAATTAGTCAATGTATCAACCCCTAATGAGGTGTCATAAGTGTCAAATATTTCAACACTCTTTTCAAAAATACTCGTAAACTGAACAGGTCGTAGATATTTATATCACTTCAAGATTCTTAAATTTTCAAACATTAAAAATGAAATATTAATAATTTCAAACTGTAACAATTAAATATTAACAATTTTAAATGTTAATAATTTTAAATATTAATAAATAATTAAATCATTTTTCATACTTGAATGGTTTTTAAATTAAAAATTATAATATTGATTTAACATTATTGATCGCATGATTTTTTAATTAAAAATTGACGCTTATTTTGAAAAATTTGGCAGATCGAAGATTTAAAGTTCATTTTGATCAATGATTTTTACAAACCTTTTTTAATTTGAAAAATTGTTAATCGATTGAAGAAAGTGTAATATTTTAATTCATAATTTAATCAGTTAAATTCGTTCGTTAAATCCCTGCTATTACAAAATCTTTCATCGCGTATTAATTTTAAGTAACAATGAAAACAACATTAAAAATATTAAGCAGATATGAAAAACTGTCTAGAAACGTTTATGAATTGAAAAATGGCGTGTTGCTTTCACCGCGTCCTTACTTTCGTCCCCGCTTTCCCCAACGCAGTTTTTAATCCCAAAAGAGGAATTATAAGATAAATCTTGAATGATAAGATTTCGGCCAACGGTGTAAGTAAAAAAAATGGAAATTGTAACGTGAAGGGCGAGGAAAAAGCCATGAAACGTAGGTTACCGAGACGAGGTTACGGTAATCCGCAAAGTTCATCCTCTAATTTCCCATAAGACTTCCGCGGGAGCTTGAGCTTTACTTTCGCCCGAAGTTTTTCAAGAGTATATCCTTTTCCTTTTTTCCCCCTCGTCTTGCCACCATTTTTCTCATAATTGTACCTTCTGAAGTGACATCGAGTCGTTCGCTCCTGCGACTTGATTTTATTACATCGCTATATCTATTGTATCTAAAGCTTCTTTCACTTTGCATACCTCTGTGCAATGTAAATAATAAGATTTCAAATACAGACTGTGCGGAGTCTTTTAATATTTGTAGTATTTGCTATATTCAATTTAATATTCTTCAATTTTAACCTGAACACCGTTTGAAGATTGTTAACAATTTATAGCGTGTACAGGACGTTTCAGAAGTGTGGTAATGATGTATTTTGGTTATTATTTTAAAGATCGAACTTTTCTTAGTACTTGTATCAAAATTTTATACATTTCTACCAAAAATTACTAGTCGTAAAATTATTAAATTTCTTAGTTATTTATTTTTCAAGTTTGTAAATTTCCTAATTTCGATATCTCGAATTAATAAAATTTTCGAGGCTATAAATTTCCACGATCTGAATTTCTAAATTCTTAAACTTTTGAATTATTAATTGTTTAAATTTCTATGTTTGTAAATACTCAAATTTGGTAATTATTAATTGGTTATACTTCTACATTTTTTAATTTCTTAATTAAATTCCTAAATTCCTAAATTTCTTAATTCTGATATATCTACCTTCTTCAATGTAAAAATTAAAAAATTTCTAGATTCTTAAATATGTTATCCTTCTAATGACCAAATTTCTAAATTTCTAATTTCTTAAGCACTACTACTGTCCCAAGTATCAAAATTTCCAAATTTCTACTTCCCTAAAATTCTAAAATTCTGAATTTATAAAGCTCTCAAAAAGACCTCTGATAATCCCACACAACCTCAGCAATCACTCCCCAACAAAAGTACCCGTAACCAAACTTTTGAACCGTCCTGTATACCAAACAGACAAGTGACACTCGTGACGAGTTCCATTGTTTTAAACTGAACTCTCAGAAAAATTGCATTACCGTCACGGTGACTTAATATAATCGAAAATGCATTTTTTTCGGCTCTGAACCCCTCTTGTGCTCATCGTTCCTGTTCACTTTGACCACGGACCACTCTGCACGGGTGTCACGTAGCTTAATTAAGCTAATGGATATCCGTAATTGATGCAACTGACCTGTCCACCGTTTTCTGCCGTTCGTGACATTATTCGTTTCGCGGGATATGCACGTTCAAGTGCAATATAGACTTTCTTTTGATAAATACTCGCATGTACTTGACGGTTTTAGAATTCTCAGACTTTCATATTTTCAAATTTATTAATTTTTATTTTTATAACAAAATTTATTATTTTTCATGTTCTTGATTTCTTGAGTTTTTAATATGATTCGCAAATTCCTTGGTTTTCAAACTTAACTAATTAATTGTTCATTAGTTATTATAATTAATTGTGGGTTCAAATAGTTCTAGACCCCCAAATTTCTAAGTTCCTATATTCTATGGTTTCTAATTTTCTAAACGAAATCCCTAGATTTTAATATCGATAGATTGTCAAATTTCTATATCTTCAAGCTTGGAATTCTCCAGTTTTCAAATTTTCTGAATTCTAAATTTCTCAAATTCTAATTTTCTTGAATTTCACAACTTAATTTTCCGAATCCCAATTTCTACTACGAAACTCCCCAAATCTTAAATTCTCCAAATTTCAAATTCCCCACATTCGAAATTCCCCAAATCCCAAATTCCCCATATTCCAAATTCCCCAAATCCCAAATTCCCCAAATCCCAAATTCCCCAAATGCGAAACTCCCCAAATCCCAAATTCCCCAAATCCTAAATTTCCCACATTCGAAATTCCCCAAATGCAAAACTCCCCAAATTTCAAATTCCCCAAATTCGAAATTCCCCAAATCCCAAATTCCTCAAATGCGAAACTCCCCAAATTTCAAATTCCCCAAATTCGAAATTCCCCAAATCCCAAATTCCCCAAGTCCCAAATTCCTCAAATCCCCCAAAATCGCTAATTCCCTAGATCCCAAGTTTATCAAACTTTTAAATCTCATTAAATTCATCTTCAAAATTTTTAATCGTCGACACACTAAAAGATTAACTAATATGAAATTTATTCCCTAGCAATTGCCTAATGATTTCACGTAAGTCAGATTTGCCCTTGGCTGTACACGCAGTAAATATACCGGTTTCGAATTTAGCTACCGAGCCTTGGAGGGCTCTCGGTATGTAATTGCGGTTAATCGATTGGAACGGTATTTTTTGAAAAGATCTCCTTTGTACTTTGTAGGCAGCCTTCAGGGGATCCACGATTGTTGATGTTTTTCGTCGTACGAGTAAAATGCTTCAAAGGGATCGTTATTTTCTTTTGTAACGGACCGTGTGGGCCATCGAGAACGTATAAATATGAAAGGTTCCTTTTTATTATTTGGACACGGACGCTGGACAAAGTGGTTCGGTGAAATCGGGTTTGAATAAACCGGAAATTCTCGAATAAAGAATTTTTAATTTCACTGTGTTTTAATATCGCGTAGGCGGACAAGTGTGCAACTGTAATTCTAGCGGTGAATAACGCTGAAATTTTCGTAGACGTTTTTATATTTCGAATACTTTTTCCGTAATATCTGCTTTTATTTTTTGTTTTATGCTTATTTCTTTGCGTTTTATAACGCGAGATTTGTTTTTGTCGTTATCTTTTATTCGCTTTGCAAATTTCATCGCGAATTATTTGAAATTTTCGGGCAAAATTATATGCCGCAGTTTCTGTAGCTTATAGCGGTTTGGTCCTTTAGAATTGATTTTAATAATTTTTGTAATTTTTCTGTTTGACATCAGTTGTATAATTTATTTAATCTTGACGATTGTTTCTCAGTTTTCTTTCCTTGTGACATAGATTCCACATTTTTGGTTGTGGATTTTTTAAAAATTAGTTCCAGTTAGATTTTTGTATCTGAGGAGATATTTTAGAAAGAGTACAAAATTAAATATACGAAATAATAATATTGATATTCCAAAGATTTGTTAATACTTATGCAAGCATAAAATTTGTATTAACATTAATACATGAATTGTTTGTTTATATGTTTAAATCTCCATATTCAGAAATATATGGAAAATGTGAATATTATAAGAATCGCCTTTAGCAATTTTATGTCGGCAAAATTTACAAATAAATTGCAGAAAACGAGAATTACATTGAAACATCATTAGCAAGCTTCTACAATAACCTTCCTCCACATTTTCCAATTGATTGGTTTCCAATTCATTGACTTATTTCCATTTTAAAAGTGGAACTCCGACGTCAATCAAATTAGCCATCTTCAGTTTTCTTATTTTAGAAATCATAGTAAATAAACCCGCTTTTATTCAAATATTGAATATTCTCAGAATAAAGAATAATTCTGGATATTAATTTATTTTTCTTCTCTCAATTTATTTCCAATGAAAACGTGTTAAATATAAGTGTAAATACTGTAAAAAACTATAAATTGTATAATATCGGTGACATAATCTCAATATGAGCAAGGATCTGTAAATCTGTCTAGGTATCGTTGCATCTATTATCAGCTTGCAAGTTCCAGTTCAGTTTCTAATAAATACTCAGTCGACACTGTTCTTGTTTTAGTGTCATTGCACAAAACCCCTTATTAATTTCACTGTTATTTAAAAATTAATTGAGAAATGTGTCTTCTATTAAAAAGAAATATAGGTCAGAATGATTTCATAGCAAATTATAACTGCGATGCATCTGGAAGCTGGTAAATAGAAAACGAAAATGAAAATACTCTTCTGGGTAATAACGCCACTCCAAGGAAATCCTCATTTCCAAGAAATTTTATTATTTTATTATGTGTGTATAGGTAAGACCCCTGTGATCTTATAAGTGGAAAATCTTGGTCTGAATTCAAAGACACTTGGGCTGAAATGATTCAAAGAAATCAAAGAAAGGAATAACTGAACAACTGAAATGTATATTAATTATTTATTGAAATATTCCAATAATATATGTAGAAATTTAGGAATCTTGTTCGGGAACTTAGGAAAAGAAAATCTTGCAATCTGATCACGTTCAAATTAAACGTGTCACACGTCAGTTTTCCACGTATCGTATTTGACTAATTGTATCTACGTGCATTTGTGGACACGTAGGTAATAATGTGTTAGAAGAGCAATAAGTCGGATGATGACAAGTCATTGTTGTTTCATCGAATCTCATTAACTTCTTAACCGCGTCAACAGCTCGTACACGCGAGCCATATTTTCCATTTACCGCACGAACCGCGATTTAACCGCGTGAACCGCATCTAATTTTAGCACACTGTATGATTCAACACGACATAGAAACCGCTTCGTGCACAACAATTTCCACCGAAAAGGAAATAGAAACGTTTAGGCGAATTCTGATGGCTTTCGTTCAATCGACAATCAACGTTCGTCAATCGAGGTACCATCTATTTTTGGTACCATTGATTGACAGTCACTTTAATTTCCTTTTCGAGGTAAACGCAATCCTTGGAATCTCATTATCACGTTCATTAGAAATATTATCCTAATTTGCTGCAAATTTGTGGGAACAATTTGAACATTGCGGAAAATTCTATCATGTGACGTGACTGAACATGTGTTATATCTACATAAAGATTGAAAACACTGTAATATATCGTGAAATCGTATTTATGATATTTCAAATAAAAGCTTACATTTTCATGAATGTTATGACGTAAACCCTCGTTAATATTCTTGATAAAAAATGGCTGTTCATTCGTTACGGTAAACAACCTGAATTTGAAACATTGTACGTACGTGACGATTTCATGACAGAAAAGTATTACAAAATATCACTTATGATACGTCAAATTAAAGCTTAAACCTTCATGAAAGTGACGACAAGAAACCTTCATTAATATTCTTAAATATAAAATGGCTGCCAGTCAGTTTCATCTAAACGCAACTGTTCTTGGAACATTAAATATCTATCACAATTTCATGACAGAAAAGTATCCCAAAATGTTACTTATGCTACATGAAATTAAAGCTTGAGATCTTGCAAAAATGTCTACATTAAGGTTTCATCGATATTCGTTATACAACATGATTGATACATTGTTCGGACATTACGTATTCGATGATAGGTAATGTTAGTGATGTATTACTCTTACACAGTGTTAGTCATTTTTTGTAAATAAAAGTTATAGACCGTTTAGACTATCACTTTCTATAAATCTTAAGCTTTAAATTGATATATCATAAGTGGTATTTGGAGGTACTTTTCTGTCATGAAATTATTTTAGAACTTTCTTGTTATATATGAATTATCAAATCTAGTAGTTTCTGTTTCTTTTTCATTAATTTCTCATATATTAAAAATACTAATGAAGTACATATACAGTAATTTTTGTTGGACTTCAAGCTTTAAAATGATGTACAACAAGTCTTACTTCGTGATACTTTTCTGTCATGAAATCATGTCAGACTTTTAGCACTTCAAAATCTGTCATAGTTTGTTACAACTGTCAATCGTTCATCATATATCAAAAACATGACCGAAATGTTTATCCAGCAATTTCCCAAATATTTCAAATATTAACTTGATATACCGCACCGGTAATTTTCCAACAATTTCATGTGATCAAATTATATTAAAAGATCTGAATTCGATATGTAGCCTAATGTTCCGTGACCGACGTCGGATGTTCGGAACGATCTAGCAGTCATTAAAGACCATAAACGCTGAAAGTATAGATGGCGAGCAAGTTCGAAACAATAGACCTAGCAAGTAAGTTTTTCGCGCGAAAAAAAGCTGCATTCCCGTAGAACGCAAAATTACTGGTTTTGCTTGGCTCGTGTCTGAATGGAGGCTGACGGCACTCCGCGGCTAACGCGCACTCAACTACTTAATAATGTAACAGTCAGCCAACCACTATGCGCCCATTATGCTTCTATGCACGATGCACAAGAAGCAGAGGTAACAGCATGGCGGTAGTAATATAGGATTCCCATCCTGTATCTTGTTCTCGTCGTTTGTGTCTGCGATCCGCTGAAAAACAACACGGATTCTCTACCATTTTATTCCCTCTGTTGTGTTGTGACTCAGCCCTTAGGGCAGTGGCCGCAACCCTGTGGCACTACGGCGACAGGTGATACGAGTCCATGAAAATTTTGCGCGTAAACAATTTGGAAGTTTGCCACGTTAAAAGAATGATAAATTGGGAATTTGACAATTTGACAGTTTGACAGTTTTACAATTTGACACTTTGGAGGTTTGATAATTTGACAATTTTATATTTTGACGATTTGGTAATTTGGCAGTAGAATAAATTGACAATTATGGAATACTGAAATTTTGACATTTGGAAACTTTCAAATCCTAGAATTCGTGAATTTTGGGATTCTGGAATTCTAGAATTTGGAAATTTTTGAATTCTGGAATTTTTGAATATTGGAGTTCTGGAATGTTGGAATTCTGGAATTTTGGAGTTCTAGGATTTGGGAATTCTGGAATTTGGAAATTTTGGAATTCTGGAATTTTTTAATATTGGAGTTCTAGAATTTTTATTTCTGGTATTTTTGAATTTTTGAATTTTTGAATTCTGGAATTTAGGAATTTTGGAATTTAGGAATTCTGGAATTTAGGAATTCTGGAATTTGAGAATTCTGGAATTTGGAAATTTGAAAATATTGGAGTTCTAGAATGTTGGAATTCTGGAATTTTGGAGTTCTAGGATTTGGGAATTTTGGAATTTGGAAATTTGGAAATATTGGAGGTCTGGAATGTTGGAATTCTGGAATTTGGGAACTTGGGAATTGTGAAATTTTATAATAGAATCTGTAATTCTGCAATTTTTGGAATTTTTGAATTCCAGAATTTTTATTTCTGGTATTTTGGAATTTTGGAATATTGGAATTCTGGAATTCTGGAATTTGGAAATTTTGGAATTCTGGAATTATGGAATTTCTGAAATTGTAAACTTTGTCATTCAAAAATATTGAAATATCGAAATTTTGCAATTTGGTGATTTATGAATTGGAAAATTTCCCAATGAGAATAGTTAAATCTTTAAATACTTGAAAATTTGTTAACATAATTTCAAAATTCAGAAATTTGTTGATCTGATGATTTAGCCGTGCAAGCTAATTGAATTCGTACATCTTATCTATAAATTCTGTAAAAATAGTTAGTATGAAAATTTGATCGAGGTTTAATATTTAACCGATCAATATAAACTCTTTCAGCAAACAATTTAATAATATATACAACAGATTCGAGGATCAACAACTTTCGTTGGAGCCAGACACGTGGCAAATAGTTTTCCCGTTGCAATCGCGAGTAATCCTGTTTACAATAGTTGATTGCAATAAACATGCACTCGTTCACGTTGCCCATTCCCTTGCCCTCGTCACCACTACCGTCATGCTCTCAAAATTTACATGCTGCCCGGTTAAATTCATGCAGGTCCAATCCTGTCCGATTTACATTCGTCGTACTACCATGCGAATTTTACGCTACGTCTACCTTTCACGCGTGCTATATTTTTTTTCTCACCCCTGTACGCACTTCTTTTTTTTTCCTGTGTTCCTATTCGACGCAAAAAAAATAGATTTCGGAACGAAGAGAAACAACGTCGACGCTAACGTTTCGACCATCGACCGAATGACGTTTATTACGCTTTTTTAAAACGTACGGAATCGAGATTGTGTTCGTGATGTAATGGATCCCGATTGGCGCGCATTTTTGAGTATGTTCTAGCTTTTAATGCAATGTTAAAGTAGTTATATATTTATTGGGTCATTTTCAGACGAAATTTTGTTTTAAATTCGTTTCTGTAAACATTGATGGTGGTTCCTTTTGTGTTTTTAAAATTATTATATTTATTTATTGGATCACTTAGAAATTACAAAAATATAATACTGTATTTATACTTCCTCTACTTCGAATATTCGAAAAATTTATTAAAATAATAATCAAATAATTCAGACAGTTTTAAATAATTTTGAATACTTTGAATTCTTTGAATATTTTGTATATTTGAATACTTTGAGATAATCAAATACTTTGAATACTTCGAATATTCGAATACTTTGGAAAGTTCAAATATTCGAATAATTCAAATAACTGTGAATACGGTCGTGAAAATCGAATAATCCGTAAAATGCGAGTAGTTTAGAAAATATGAGTAATTAAATATTTGAATGTAGCTTACAGCTTTTGTACGAGTCGAGTAACATGTTAAATCCGTAAAAAATATGAAGAGAAACATGTACCATTAGCTTTTACAAGATTCCGGGCGGAACGAGGACAGGAAATGTTTACTCCGTGTTTTGCCAGCTCGCATAAACACATTTAAATTTCCAACGTAATAAAAAATGGCGCAGGTGTACCGAATGAAAATTTCGAGCGCGCTTTATAATTTCCCGGCTGCTGCACCGCTATCAAGGGAGAAACGTGGCCGGATACGGTTGGAAGTTAAACAACCGGCTATGTACACCGTGTTTATTCATCACCGAATATTAGACAGAGCCGCATTGTGATCGAATAAACTATTCATTTCATTGGGTAGCTAATTTGCGGAATATTTCGCGGCTCGATTATCGATCGATTGCTGAATGATGAAACGATGTGAAAGCGATTTTATAAAAATACTCTTTTTTTATCGAGTTGAACGCGCGAGCAAAATTGAAATTTTTTTTTATTTTTTAGTCGATGAAAAGTGTTTGTGGATCGTGTTTAACGGGCGGTGAATTTTATAGAGGTTTGAGTTATGTATGTTGCTACGTTGTTTGATAATCAAATTTGTGGATATCGGATACGGAGAATGGTGTACAGATGTTAAACCACGAGTTGGCGCGTGATCGATTCAAAGTAAAAGAAGCTATCCCCACCGTGAACACTTCCAGTTGTATTTCGGCAAATAAGAATAATGATGACAATAATAACTGACATTTGTCGACTGTCATTGTTTTACCGCCGAAAATACGTATGAGTCTAGGCGTCCATTTTTCTATTCTGACCAATTAAAGCTCTCTAAACACCTGGGTCAGCCTCTTCACGCGCCAACTCGTGGGTTGACATCGGTACATCTGATATAAGAATTAGGAGAAGTCGGTTATGTTTAATGTTGAAGTTGTGTTGTTTGTATTGGGTGTCGATGAAAAATTCATTTTGCAAGATTTTAATAGTTTCATAAAAATAGTCCTAGTGAAATTTAATTATTTTAACTGAAAATTTTAAGTCATTTTATATGGTAGAGACAATTTGTTTAGTTAATTCATGGCTTTCATTAGTTTTTATAATACAAAGGATTTAGCCTTTTAGATAAAAAATAATTAAACAAGAAAACAAATAATTAAATAAGATCAAAAAACTATGTATTAAACCAAAAATATTTCATGAAGTACATTAATTAAATCTGCTAAATAGAACTGTACTAAGAGAATCTAAATATATGCAACCATTATTTAACAAAAGAAGTTATATTTATTTACCTCTTTCATTTCGAAAATACCTAAAACGTATTTTCTTTTCGGTCATTAAAAACATCCAAATCACCAGCTGAAATTGTTACAAAAGTATTCTGCGTGCCATTAAAAAACTGGAGCAAAATAATTGCGAGACATTTTTGAAAATCGTTACTCCTCCACAAAGAATATCAGCAGGCACGATATTTTTGTTTCGCAATTTGTACCGAGCGGACCGTTCGAAATTCGTACGAAACGCTTCAGCATCCGTGATACTTTTAATTGGCAATTTTTGGCGAATTCGGCTAGGGGAAAAAAGGTGGACAATACCCGGAGAAAATTGAACACTCGTCGATACAGTGAACACTCGTGTACGATTTCAGATTCGAAAAATCTGACGGTCAGACCATAAATTCGAGGATAAGCATATAAATCGTTAGAGCTTCCAAATGCACGCAAACTTTATTACATCCTCCCCTTTTCTTTTTTAAGAGACAGTAAACGAGCAGAAAGAACGTTGGCCAAGAGCAATCGATAAAATCCTATTATGTTTAAAATTCACGAATGTTTAACCGGCACCCTTGTTGCAATTTGCATATCGGCTAGCAACCACCATCTTTTCACCCCTCGGAATCGTAATAAGTGCATGACGGTGCACCACGGTGGTTCAATCTGGGGATCGAGAACTAACCCTTGGCAGTCGAAGATATTTTTCAGTTCAATTTATTACTTTTCTAAATCTCTACAATTGCAAATTTGCATGCTATAAAATGACTTCGATTGGTACCTGGCCATCGAATTTGGAGCATGTACGAAAATTTCACTTTTCCGCTTCAATTTGGAGTTAAAGTCCAATTATAATTTGCGTAGTCAACGATTGCATAATACTAAATTGACATAACATTTTAACTTTCCTCTCCGTTTTAATATTGTAGCTCTGGTTAGTTAATTCTGCCTAACGCTCCTCACAAATAAATGTACAATTGCTACTATTGTCTGCTACACTATGTTTATACACCTTATGTTAGGGATCGGCAACCTGCGGCTCCTAATCATACTTGTGGCTCTTAAGTAGTTTAATAGTACATATTGAAAAATTAACTGCTATATCGCAATTGCCAAACAAATATAATAATCCTGCGCAGACATCAAAATGTGCGGCAGATCGCATGCATGTAAACCTAGCTTTAGCTAACCTTGCTCCCCACACTCACCGACGCCATACTCAAAACCAAAAACTGTTTCCGTTTTCTTTAATACGTTGACTTATATGTTCTGTTACTACACAAAATAGAATGTTTTGATTTCACAATCAATACATGTTTCACAGCAGATATATTATTTTTTCAAATACATACCGATGTATGTACTTATATTTGGCTCTTTAAAAAAATAATTTATCACATCGGGAAAAAAATGGCTCTTAACTTCAGAAAGGTTGCCGACTCCTGCCTTGTTTATAATACCATAGATTCATTATCAAATTTAAAAATTTAAGTTAGAAAACATTTATTTGAAATTGTATTAAACTGAATGGTGTCACCTTTCGAGTGCAAAGGGTTAAGAACAAAGGATTGAACTTACACCGACATTTTCTTCCGAGGTTTCCAAAAGCGAGTTTTTAAATTGGAGACCTGACTTCGGCGAGTAGCAATTCTAACAGGATCAAAGGATTCTTTTGTATTATCGTTTGCTTGGAAGTGAAATTGGTTCGAGTTCATTCGTTTCGAACAGAATTAGGGATTTAATTGTACGATTGATTCAGATCTTGCAATGTACTTTTCCTCGGTTCTAAGGGAAATTGCTTTTCATTTGATAGTTTCGTTGGGTTTAGTTACGTTTGATTGTTTCTGAAATTTCAGTTACTAATTCCCTTGCTTTCTATATTGTCTTATATTTTAATTTGTAAGTTTTATCTTCAAATTTATGTTACTAATCCTCCAAGTTGTGTTACTAGTTTTCAAATTTGTTACTAATTTTTAAGCTTGCATTGCTAATTTTCAAATGTGCGTTAATAATTGAGGCGTTTATTTGTTGAGTGACATAAGTCCACCTATGTTGAGACATTTAAAAATTTGCGTTTCAATGAAATTAAAAATATACGTATAGTACCAGTGTATCACACTCCTGAAGTGTATCTAAAAGACTTAAATGTACAATTTCTATTAAAATAATAGCAATTGTTACGTGAATGTCTTGTTACCAAGAATGAACTTAGGCGACTTTCAGAATAAATCTAAATCTTTTTACTTATGTTACCAACATTCAAATTTATTTAAATTTAAAAATTCCTTCATATCATCCAATATTCAGGAATTCAGACCTTAATCAAGCATCGAATGCAATTGAACAAGATATCCAAATATTCTCACATTTCCATCGATTATTAAATTACACAAGAAGCTATAGTAAAGCTATAACTTTATACCCATATCATTTACCAGTGGTACATTTTAATTTACGAATTACTTACAAACAGCAGGATTGCACCACGCAAATTTATCATCGTTTAAGATCTTTCCGCGATGTTGTTTGAACTTAGCAGCCGTTTACGCGTGTATATCTCGGGGATGTCAGGATTTATCTTGAGATGGCTGAACCGAGCAATTAAAATTTACTTTGAACACGAGATTTTTCAGCTCACCGTGAAAGCTGTCCGACACAGACCACGGCGTATCCGTTTTCTTTACGAAGGTAGCTTTGCAAACGCCGCATTACCTCGTTAACTCTTGCTTAATCCACGATTTCCAACGAATTGTGGTAATAGCTAACTTTTGCCGCTGAACGCCGGCCGCGTGTTGACTGTAACATTAACACGTTTCCTTTTAGTGGCTCTTCGAATAATTTTCGGTTCTTTGCTACGGTTTCAAATTGAAAAATTGCAGACACGATTTGGGACAATTTGTGCAGTTTTGGAAAATTTCGGAACTTGGATAATTGTAAGGATTTTTGAGAAATTGAAGTGTGAGAATTTAGGGAATTTGTATCATTGGGACGTTATAAGTAAGAGGATTTGGGGAATTTTTAGAATTTTAGAAAATTTGAGAGTTTGTAACATTGGAAAATTATGAATGAGAGGATTTGGGAAATTTCTGAATTTTTTGGAAATTCACTAATTTGGAAAATTTATAGATTTTTAGAAAATCAGAAAATTTGCAATATTGGTAAATAGAGAAACAGTCGATTTGGAAAATTTGTAAATGTTTAGAAAATTTGAGAATTTATAAACTGATCTATTTAGAAGACTTAAAAAATTCTAAAATGTGATTATTTAACAGATTTGCTAACTTAAAAATTTTTGCAATATATGTATATCTCTATGAATTTGAAAAATCTGATATTGTGGAAAATTTGTCATTTAAAAAATTTGAACATTTAGAAATTTAAAAACTTGAAAATGTATCTCTTTGTGGTAATAGTTAATGTTTCTTTTTAAAAAATGTGTTCTAATAATATTTTCTCTTTTACTACGATTTCAGCTTATAATTTCTTATGAAAACATAAAATTTCTTCAAGAAACAGTTTCTCTTAGGAAAACTTACAATTTCCTCAGAAGATTTAGCGTTTTATTAAGAGAAGTTGGAATTCACTGCTAAAACTTTCATTTTCTTTAGGAAAACTTAGAATTTCGTTGCGTATGTTCTCAGGATCAGCGATTTCGATGGTTTATGTCGAGTATACTCGTCGTGCAAAGATGGCAATTTTTTGTTCAACGATGAGTATATTCTTTATGGAAAACAAAATTTGCATTTTATATTTACAGTATTTGCCAATTTTGAAATTCTTTAATTTCCAAATTTTCAATTTTACAAATTTTTGAAGCAAAAATTTTCTAAATTTTCAAATCTCTATTCAAACAATTTCAAAACTTAAAAATTTTCTAAATTTTCAAATTTTTAAATTTCTTCCACGTTAAAAATTGTCACTATCTCCAAAAATTCGAAATTCTTAAAATGCCAATTATATAACCTCTTAATCATTTATATGCACAAATTTGCAAATTTTTAAATTTCTTAATTACCAAATCTCTGTACCTCTAAATTTCTAAATTTAAATATTTCTACATTTTCATAAAATCAAAAATTTCTAATTTCTAAAATTTCTTAATTGTAAAATCTCTAAATTTCCAAATTTCTTAATTGCCAAATCTATACATCTTTCAATTTTCATATTTCTCCATTTCTTAATTAACAACCCTCCAAACATCCAAATCCCCATACTTCCAATTTTCTACCTCCCCACACAAACAAAAATCTTAAATAAAAAATCGTACTTAATAAATTAAAAAATCTTACTTCCAAGTACCCAAATTTCTAAATCTCCATATTTACTTCCGAATTTTCAACTCACTTTTCCGCGCGAAACCTTGATTCCTCCAATTCGATAAAACCTGTATCCCTAAATCTCTGAGTCTTTTGTTTGATAAAAATGATCGTTTCTGTAAAAAGTATGCCGATTCAGTGGATCATGCTGCCAATCTGACGTTACATTTCATATCGGTCTAATAATATCCCCTCTAATGGACGAAACATAGAGGAACTAATGCAATTTTAATGGCTGCGGTTGAATCTTCGCGGTGGGTCATCAGTCAACGCGATTCACCGACGTGAAAGACGATAGAATTCGCGGTTAACGAAATGAAAACTACTTTCTATGGAATCGCGACTCGATCTCATTTTATTTTATTCCGCTGGAGATCGTTTAACTCTCGATAATGAACGTTTCAAAGAGCGTTCATTAATCCATGTAACATTTTCATTTACTTTTCGCTCGCCCGTTTTCGTTCTTTGTACCGATATTGCTTTTTCGATAAACGCTTAAATCACACAGATTTTCAATTAAATTGACAAATGCTTTACGTACATTGACGATTGTTGCTTTCGAAAGATAACAGTTCTGTGGCTATTGTTTTAAATTATTTTCGACGTCCATGAACTTATCCGTCGATGAAGAATTATTTTAACGATTCATTCGAGGCTTTCATTTTGAAAGTAGGGTAAGTTCATTTTTCAAGTGAGATGATAACAATAGATAGAACTTGGTATATTTTTATCTGACAATATATAGTAAAAATAATTCAAATTTCCTAATATTTAGTCGAAGTTTGGGTGATTGGAAAAATGGGTATTGGTATTGGAAAAATGTTTATTTTGAAAATTGTACAACCTTGGGTTGAAATTATTTTTAGCCGAATATATTACGGTATCTCTAATAAATTTTAGTGATATGGTAAATACTGTAAAAAAACTATAAATTGTATAATATCGGTAGCATAATCTCAATATGAGCAAGGATCTGTAAATCTGTCTAGGTATCATTGCATGTGTTATCAGCTTGCAAGTTCTAGTTCAGTTTCTAATAAATACTCAACAAAGTCGACACTGTTCTTGTTTTAGTGTCATCGCAAAAACCCCTTAACAATTTCACTGTTATTTAAAAATTATTTAGGAGCTGTGTTTGCTTTTATTAAAAAGAAATATAAGTCAGAATGATTTCAAAGAAAATTATAACCGCGATGCATCTGGACGTGAAGCTGGTAGGTAATAATAAGAAAATAAAAATACTTTCGTGGGTAATAACGCCACTACAATAAAATCCACATTTCCAAGAAATTTTACCATTTTATTGTATGCATAGAAATAAGATTCATGAGAATTGGTAATGGAAGAAGAATCTTGGAGCCAGGATCTGGATATGAAAGCAATATGGGTCAAAATAATTAAAAGAAATTAAGCAAAAGAATAGGTGAATAACTGAAATATTAAGTATATTAATTGTATATCGACATATCTAAATTTTAAAATCACGTAATTTTGTGTTTTGGAAATTAGAAGATTTAGAAACTGATATAGTTTATAATTTGATAATTCAGTAATTTACTTAATTTCTTTTAATTATTTTAGAAATTACTTAATTTGATGTTTAGGAAATTAGGAAATTTAGAAACTCAAATATTTATAACTTGATAATTTACAAAATTAGAAAGTACTTAATTTGATGTTTAGGAAATTAGGAAATTTAGAAACTCAAATATTTTGTAACTTGATAATTCAGAAGTTGAGAAATGCAAAATTATGATATTTTTATGAAATATGTCAATATAGAAATTATTCGTTCAAAATTAAAAAATTTTAGAGTTTAGGAAAATAATAATTAAAAATGATATATAGTATTTGGTACATTGATTATTCGAATAATTGGAAATTTAAAAACATTAGAATATCATATTTTGCAATTTTCCAATGTATACATTTCATTAAAATTTATAAATTCATAAACTTTCTAATATTTGAATATAGAGATATCAATTCATAAAAGTTTCAAATTTTCTACTATAATTTAGTAATTTAAAAACATAGACCTATCAAATTTTGCAATTCACAAACGTGAATAGTTAGAAAGTTATACATTTTGAAATATGAAAGTTACAATTTTCAAGATCAGATATTCATTAATTTGATAAATCGGAAATTTACAAATTTCAAACTCCATTGTACTCAAACATATGAGAAAAATTCACAAGCCTGAAAATATGCAAATTAAAAAATGTAAACGTATAGAAATTTTTAATTACCAAATTCTCAAGCTGCCAAGACATTTTCCGCCTCCGCAACAATCTCCACATTTCTATCCAAGCATACAGTCCCTGGTCATCAAATTAGGACTACGTACGAAAATTTCACATTTATGGCTATAACATTATATCATATGGAAAATTGTCTTAGGTCATGCAAATTATTACTAAATATGTTGATAACGATATATACATAGCAATTTGTTACTATCGTGATAATAAATTGTGTGATGAGTGATTAAGGGCCGTGCTTTTACGTTAGGCTAGAGTGTCGATAACGCGTGAGGTGAAATTTGAATGCCATAAAAAATGTCTGCCTACTCAAAAGACTAGTTTACAACTCTCCAACCACATTATCCGAGTTGAAAAGAATTACAGATATTTGGGAAAATAATGAAGATATAAAGCATATGATCAACGTATACAGAACATGCCGCAAGCTGAGACCAAAGCAAAGGAAATACAGGATATTAACACGTGTTAATAATGTTATGTACAGTAGTAGTTATGTTAGTAGCTAATAAATATTACAATTTGAACAGGTCTCTTACGGAAAACGTGTAAAATGCTGAAAATTTATAGTGGTGCTTCGATGACCAGGGACTGTAAATTAAATTACTATTTTCATACACAAATCAATGGATAGCAGCTCGAAAGGCACATCCGTCTGCAAGCACTTTTGTTTATAATCGAAAATGTTATCTTGCAAACACGATTTCAGCGTCCGTGAATTAACGCGACAGACTGTCAGCAATCGTTTCTGTCGCGTCAATGAAAATAATTCACGATTGTTCCGGAGTCTTTTCAGAATCGGCATCGAACAATATTTCAGTATCTCCTCGAATTGGTTCATAGCGTCCGAATAAACATTGATATATGTGCGTCCAGTTAAAATAAATTCTCATTTGGTTCTACGGGACGTTTTTTACTAGGTAAAAAAATGGAAAAAGAAGAAATGAGACAATACGAAATGTGAACCTAAATCTCTCTGTCACTCCGCGCGGAAATGTGTTCGCAGCACAGTGATAAATCGATATTTTTGTCACACGGTTAATCGCATTTTATATGCTTTCAAGCGTAAATATTATCCGGCTTTTAACAGAATTATGCAGGCTGCTGATTTTCCATGACGAAATAAGTTGAACGTGTAGAATGCAATTCGTTTTTGTACGATGCTTTGTTGCGGATAAATTCGAGCTTCAAAAATTGTGCCTTGAAATATTCGTTCTCAGAACGCCTCATGATATTTTCAGGAATTTCTGAATTAATTTGACGGAGAATTTAATTATTTCATCGGTCAATCACGTGGAAAAAGATATACCTACGTTTTATGCGTTTGTCAACCCTGGATTTTTTGTTTGCATAATAATTTATTAAAATCTGGAATGCTTTTAATTGTTTTTGTACATTTCTTTGCTTCTTACTAGGAAATATGATTTTAATTTTCAAATTTCTGTTTTACTATCTGCATTGTTTTCGGTGGATGTAAGGCGAAAATATATTTATTTAGAAATTGAATGACGGAAAAAATATCTACATCATAATTTATATTTTTGTTGTGAATATTTCTGGATTTTTTTATTTTTTATATTTGCAAGTTTCACATTTTTCACTGTAAAAATTACAATATTTCATAATTATTGTGTTTACAAATTTGAGAATGTATGAGAATGTTCTTTAATTTTGACAATTAAAGAATTTGTAAACACAAATTTGTAAACACAGAAAATAAACATAGATTTTTGTTAGACAGACCTACCTAGTTATTACTGCAGTATTAAGGTAAATAAAGAACGTTGAAATGTTAGGTGTACTTTGGATTGAGTAATCTCCAATTATACAAATTACAGTTGGTATCAAACTCAAAACTCGATCTTTATGCAAATACGATTTAGGTTTGTGACATTTGAACTGTAACGTGCGTCACGAGTCTGACTCGATGTTATAAGCCAAGGGGTTAACATAACATCGTTGAGCCATGAGTACGCTATTAATCCTCCCCTTTCAAATGATCCTCATTACACTCCAATATTCTTCTCATTTAATCTCTTGCCTTATGATTTATTCATCAGATGCTTCAGTCAGAACTAACTAATCACAGCTACGAAATTAAAACAGATAAAGAAAGTTGAAGTGTTATGTCAATTTCGTATTCAACAATTCTTGACTCTGCAAATTACGATTGGACTTGAACTTCAACTTGAAGCATATTAAAAATTCGAGTAAGATTAATCACAGTTGAAGTGCGAGTGCATCATGAGGCACTCATCAGTCAGAACTAACTCACTTCTACAATATTAAAACAAATAAAGAAAATCAAAATGTGTCAATTTTGTATTTATCGTTTCTTAACCTCTTAGGCAAGGCTAAACTTTGCGCGGCTTCTCTGTACGTCAGAGTTCGACGCGAATTACGCGTGAACAGCACTACAATGTGTGACAATGTGTTCTCTACGCGAGTACATTGGAATGAAGCTTTTGATGACTAAATTATAATTTTTCCCAAAGATATGATATGCTTTAACTTTGATAATTTACAAAATTCACAAAATATGTAATTTCCAAATGTTTCCAATATCGTGTATTAATACAAAGAGGTGCCCATGGTGCCTAAACTACTTGGCGTTACCTTTTATTTACATGTAATGTACTTTTGTGGGATTTGTTAACACTCTTATAAAACGTGGTGAAGGCAAAATGTGCGAATCAAAACATATGAAAACGATCATTCAATTGAAACGGTGAGCGAGTGAACCAGAATGGCGCTACGTAATCTACGATGACATTCGCGAAAGCCATTATAGTCGTATCTAAGAGATTAACTATGCCACTTATAGTTGGACTTAAACTTCAACTTATGGTATATTAAAAAATTTTAGTAAGATTAATCACAGTTGAGGTGCGAGTGCGTCACGTGTTAGACTCATCAAAGTATGCCAAAGGGTTAAAGAGGAAATTTCCCTAAACCCATTCTCCCGCAGATCCATATTTCGTCTAATTTTGCCACTCTACTTTCTCGCAAAACGGCGAAGTCTACTCCCTTAATATTTTCAAAGTCTACTCCTTAATAATCAAAACGGGAGAATTATTGCAAACGACTATTGTGTACGATGTCGCTAAGCGTGAAATTATCTGCATAAAAAGACAAAATGGAAACGTAACAGGAGGCGCTGAAAATATCTCGAAACGAGAAACCTTTCATCGTTCTACCCGTTTCCAATATAAATTTTTCCTATTTTCCGGCGGTAGTCACACTGTTTATCCCGTGCACCACCTCCATAACAGTTGTCAGCTTTCAAGATGCCTGACGTGTCGATCGTGATCCTCGACGCTTACAACGTGACACGCGATGTTAGACTCGACTGGCATCTACTTCGACACCTTGCATCGTGCCCGATTGTCCTGATTCCATCATTCTGTTATCCGACCATCCTGTCTGGCTGACATAATATGTACTTAGTCTCGATGCTGCGCTGTTACCGATTGCGTACTCAAATATTCATTATAACGCTCAAACGTGATTTCGCCTGTTCTGATGCATCTTTTTTGATCCTGACGTTACTATTATAGGAATCAATTAAACTTATTGTTAGTTCAGTAAATTCGTTTTATAATCAACCATTTTAGTGCAATTTTTTTATTGTCGAACAATTTCTAAAAACATTAACTGCTCTTTTATAACTCGTTCTTTGATCTTATATTGATTAAGCGAGAACGTGAATATTTGTGATTTTTGTGACTTCATTACTTATTTGTATAATCGTACACATCTTGACGAAAATCAAGATTTCGAGTAATACATCGTAACAAATGCTGTAATTTATAATTCAAAACTTGAGGAACGGTTATTTGACTATTTTGGTAATTTTAGAGTTAAGTTACAATGGATACAGTTGTTAAAATCTATAGCGGCTATAGTTAGTTTCAGCAGAAAAAGAAAATAGAATTTGTAGTATTGTTAGCACCTCAAGGAGGATTTTAAGCTGCAGTATAGAAGGGTATTTTACGGAAGGTGCGCAAGTAAAGGTTACTGTAGCCAATGGCAGTCAACGCGAAGGAAGAAAGAAATGAAGAAAAATGTGTAGTTAGGGACGTGAAAAGCGAGACGTGGATCGACCAGTTAAATCGTTCTCAAAGGTATCCGGTGAAACGATTCGTGACTTCAGCAATATCGTCCCACGAATGGCAAGCAATTCTGGCGACGAAACGGTCGCCTTAACCGTTTTGTTATGGCCATTGAATTAATGCCATTTTGTCACATTATTGTCTTCTAAAAATAGCGACGCTACGGTTGTTTTTATATTTTCTAACCAAAAATCCAAACTTCGCTAGTTATTTATGCGATAAATTGTAAAATTTCATTTTACAATCAGACATTTTATAACATTTTTATTTTTTTTTAATTGTGTTGTAAAGGTGAAATTCATACTTATTTTGTATAATAAGTTGTAACTGTTGGATCGATAATTGTTTCGATCATGAAATTGTCAAAATTCTTAATTTTATAATAAATATTGCATTTGCGATAAATAATTCATTTAACTACAAGATCCAATATTTTACTCTACACAATTATTTTTGTTCAACATTTTTATTTTTATTTAACATCATAAAACGTGTAATTTCATTGAATATATAAGAAAATATAATAAGTCGTTCAGAATTTTCAAAGCTAATCGCACAAAGAAATATTTGATGGAAACATATTTTAATAAATGTCCATGATGTAATTAGTATACACATTTAACATTAATTCGCTGCTTTCATGAAACAACAACGATGTTTCATAATCAAACAGAGTGTATATTTATAATAGCGACGATGTGTACCTGGAGGCAAGGTAAAAGTTCAATTAGTTTTCCAACGTGATCCAGCACAAGGGTGTAATTTCGGGGGAGGGGATGAGAATCTCTGAATTGTAAACCCGAATCTCGTAATTTAGTTCCGTATTGTGATGCAATGTACCGGCTGTGTAGATTGTCTAGTGATGATTTTACTTGCTAAAGGAACGGGAGATGTGTACGCCGGGGTGAGAATGTGGGGAACATCGTGGGTTATGAGAACCGCAAGGAAGCAAATAGATGTGTGTTCCGAGTAATTTAGAGAAATGAGAGCTGCGTGATGAAATATTGATATTAATTTGTGTCGAAAACGGTGAAAACAGTTTCCGAGTGTTTACGTTCCACTTTGTTCCTGTTAAGTAGACTTAAGGGATAATGAAAGTAATTACTCTAATCGAACTTGCAGTTATTAATTGTACGATTTTATGTGGTAATAAATTACAATTTGAATTTATTAATTTTGAAAACTTTTATAATTTGCAAATATTACTGTTGCTCATCAAATAACTTGGTCTAATTTCATGATGGGAAAATTTTTCAAAATGTTGTTTATGGTATATTAATATTAAATATTTATGGTACTATGATACATTTTTAAGTATCATGTATACTAGTTAAAAACTTGTGAAATTTGAAGGATTTTTTTTTATTTATCAAATCTAATAATATTATCAAATAAAAAATTTTAAAGTTTAAGTTTAGTATAAAATTCATGACATAAAAGTCTCATAAAATGGTACTTGTGGCACATCAATTTAAAGCTTAGGGTTTGCTAAAAATGATTGAAATATGCACTCATTAAGCGTGCATATTTTAATTATTTAATACGAAACGATTCAGTAAAATCAGATTTAAGAAAGTGATTTATTTTTGAAGATCAGATTTAAAAGGATCATCTCTTTTCAAAGATCAGATTTAAGAAGAAAGATGTATTTTTGAAGATCAAATTTAAAAAGAAAAGTCGAAGATCGGATTTGAAAAGAAAGATCTGTTTTCGAGGATTAGATTTAAAAAGAATGATCTATTTTTGAAGATCAAATATTTAACAGTTCGTCAGAATAACATATTCTGAGAAATTGGCAAAAGTCGCCATGTTTCTGGAGGATAATCCAAGACGATAAACCGATCGCTTCGCTATTAGGAGAAACATTACTAGATCTCAGAGTAAACGGAGCAAAGTTTGCGTTGTAAGGTGAAAGATCCGGCTATTACGACGATAGTGAACAACGCTTTGGAAACTAGTGCGGATAAGCGGAAGAGCCTCCTAAAGATCGAAACGTTTTGCCATCGAGTCTCGCATTTCGATGCTGGAGTCTTGTCTGAATCGATCAAACTAACATTTCGAATCACCACTTTACCAGATTTAACCCATTTTCCATTGCTTCATCTCGAAAAATTCATATCCTTTCCTTATCGATAGAGCACATACGATGAGATCACTTATATAACATTCCACGTACAGTTACTCGCAAAAGTATTCGTTCACTTTATACACATGTATATATATATGACATTAGTAAGGTTACATTTAAAATTTACTGTATATTTATTTTATACTAATTTATTTCGTCATTATTGTTCAGATTAGTACTGACCTAAGAACAAAATTATTTAAAAAATATAATACATTTGACACTTTATTATTGCATAATTTAATGAATAGAACGGACATAAGCTAAATTGGTGCTATAATTAATTATGTTAATGTGTTAATTTTAATCAAACTCGATATCTTAAAATTAAAGAACATATACTAGTGTTATAAGCAATCATAGTATGATATTGATGTATTAATCATAATTATGTCGAATATCTTAAAATTATAGATTATTATAAAATTACATTACAAAAAATTATAGAATACAAGTTAAGTTAATGTTATAATTAGGTATAATTAATTTAGGTATATTAAAATTAATTTTAATTACTATAAAATAATTACTATGAACAACAAGGTCGTCCACCGTTTCTGCTATCATTTCCATGTGTGATATTAATATCCATGTACATGTATGTTTTATCGCAGCTCCCTGCATGGACCTCGATGAATGTACGTTTAAAAACAGTATGTTAAAAAATATTGTTATTTGTGCGAATCGTTAGAGAAACGTACATAAAAGTATTCAATTGTTAAAGAACAACAGGAGAAACATTATCACAATTGTTATTTGTCTCCATTCCCTTGTTCGTATGGTTTATATTTGGCACACCAATTCACTTCTGACAATCAGCAATTTATTTAGTACTACTGCATACAAGTGCACTCTAGTGCAAATTTATTGTATGAGAAAAATGGTACCAAACGGAAAAACCTTCGGTGTGGAAAAAGAATTAGTTCTTTGTTTAAAAATTTATATTTTGTGCCAATGGCAAGTAACAAACTTTGCCACGTAGTGTAATACAATATGAAATTAGTAACAATGTTAACCTTTTACATTCAAAAGGTGTTCACTCACACTTGAACACTATTATGCTCACTATTTTAATACAAGAATTCGAAATAAGGATTTAACTATATAGCGTTAAATAAATATTGAATTGAATAGTGTTATTGAATATGTGACGTACACGCGTGATGAGAGAGTAGTAGCAATTAATGATACATAAATAAATATAAAAGAATTCAGAGAGAAGAAGAAATCATAGTTGCTGCCAACTAAAACCTTCGAGTGCAATAGGTTAACTGTCTCAAAGTTCTAAAAACAAAGGAGTCCAGACATGTGTCTATTAATCATATACACCCATATGATGACGTATACACCTATTTATTTCAAAAAATACCTATTTCAAATTGATCCAAATACTTGTGAATGCAGAGTTTAGAGGGAGAACTATTAATTAGATGTAAGAGGTATTTAATTACATCCACGCGATCACGGTGAAAAAAATTGACCATCGAACGATACATCGAGAGCAAAGAATTGTTCGAAGGAGACAAACGTAATACGAAGATACTGAGTGTCGGGACGTTTTCTAATAAAAGATCAAGGGACGCAATCGTCGTTAAATTTACACGTCGAAGAGCAGGACGACGATATAGCCAATCCTGGAACCGTGGAAAATTCGTTCGTGATCGGTCGCTGACTCCTTCGGCGATAAAGAAGATTTAGATCGATTTAAGATTCCAATTTCCGGGGCTTCTCGTGGGAGCTGCTCGAGGTACTTGGAAAGACGACGACGTCGACGACGGTAGACGTAGATGTGCCACTGGCATATCGTGATGAAAGGACGAAGAAGTGCAAGAATGGTTCCCCGTAGATAGTACCTCTCCTGGTTTCCCTACTATCCTGGATTCAAAGTAGACCGTCTCTTCGTCCCGAATTACTAGGCTCCCTTTCCTACCCCTCTCATTCTTAACTCCATTCCTTTTTTCCCTGCCTTTTTCTAATCTTATCCTTTCTCCTTTCCACAAATCTGCCTTTCGTTTCCATCCCTCTTTTGTTATTTTCCTTTTTTATTCTGATATCTTTGTACCCCTTTTCTGTACTTTGTTGATGACAATTTAACGCTGTGCTATCGAAAGACTCACATCGTTTGATTTAATATAATAATTTAAAATAGATATTTGTTAATTATAATTTTGTGATGAATATGTAGTGTTGTGATGAATATACTGAAATTGGTGGCATTATTAATGGTGAAGTATGAAGTTCGAAAGAATTGATTAAACTTTTCAATAAGAAAGTTCTGAAGTTGTCTGGTAAAAGTATGTCAGAGTCTAAAAGGTTGAGATAAACTGAAATTCATTTTTCTTGTATTTTGCTTCTTTGCACTCGAAAATTTTATTTTAACATTTGAAATATTCCGTGGTAAGGAATAGTTGAGTGTAAAGGGTTAATTAGTAGGACCTTTATTATTGAGTTTTAAATGAAATGGGGATTTAACGTGTAACCATGTGCTACTCCACAAGAAAATTGTGCATAATAAAGTATACACTATTTAATATTTAAGAAAAAGGTCTGCTTATACAGTAAACCAATAAACCAGTAGTAGATATAGATAGTACAAAAATTTAAAAATTAGTTATTGCAAAATTTGACATACAGAAAGTAATTTCGATATTTATTATACAATGCATTAGAGACAAAAAAGGACTTTTCGAAAGCCAGTGGCGAAATAGCAAGTATGTCAGTAGTACTCATACGAGGCAAATAACTAATTATGCGGGCAACAAAATGCAAAATAGACTGTGGTTTCATATGAAAGAGAGAACTCGAAGTTAGTTAGCACATTAACATTTATATTAAACTATCTAGTTCATAAATCACAGCACATATTCACCGAGTGAAAAGTGAGCTCAACCACACCCGCCCACGTGTCCTTCACAAAAATATTTGTCACTCGCTAATAAATTACAATTTTCGGATAAAACGTGAATCGAAGTTTCTGCTAATTACAGACTACACACTAAAGCTACTTAGCGATTCTAATCCCCAGTTTATGAATTCCTCGGAGGGTGGTGAATTTGAAGACGCTGGCGGAGTACACCTACCTAATATATATTTTTAATCCTTACAGCGTTATAATATTCGTCGGTATCCAAGGTATAATTTGGAACATATCCCCCTGGAGTACCGCACTTCCGTTTCTCGAATATCTGTGTAATCCTTGTATTCTCGTTCCTGGTACCTGGTGCTTTGTACTCCTGTTCGGTTTCCATTTCATCCTGGCCGCTCTTTCCTTCTAAATTTCTATCCGTCTTATCTCCGGAGCAGCAGGTGTTCTGAAAACATTCAACTGGCCAGTTCTAGTGTGTCATGCCGGAAGGAAAACGCGTACACTCGTATTTTATACAAAGCTTCGTTGTTCTATGCGCTCAGATTATATTCGCGTCACTTCCTTTTGGAGTGTCTACTTACGCAGATTATTACGCTGGCTTTAGCTGCCTTACCACGATCCCAGAGACTTACAGAAGAATGAATTAAACCGGTCGACTTGGCCAGTATTACCACTCTCCATTTTCTCTTCTTGTTTCTTCAACCCATCCTTATGACGTTTCAGGATCTGCAGTAGACTGTAGGTATATTATCGCGAACGGAACTGTGGCTGATCTTCCTGCGCTCCGATGTTGAAGGGAACCTCGGTAGTTTATTTGCGAGAGAAACTTGCTCTGCTGATAATGTAATCAGAATTGGCTGTAGTTGGATTTTAGCAGGGTTACACATTAGTGATAGACAGATATAGTGCTCACTGAAGGCTCATGGGCATCAAGCTGCACAGCAATGAGATGTGAGAATAGAGGGGGACGTTGAATTACCTATTTTGCGTTATTGAGATTCCAGATTTTTATATTTGGGGATTTAGATATTTAGGAGGATAGAAATATCAGATTTTCAAAGCTTCAGATTTGGAAATTCGATAATTAGTGACTTCAAGATTTAGAAATTGAAAAATTTAATGATTTCATCATTTAGAAATTCTACAATTTGGTAGTTTGAAGAATTAGACATTAAAAGATTGAGTAATTTGAAAATTTAGAAATTGAAATTGAGTAATTTGAAAATTTAGAAGTTGAAAAATTGAGTAATTTGAAAATTTTGAAATTTATCATTTTTGTTATTTGAACACTTAGAAATTGAAAAACTGTGTAATTTGAATAATTAGAAATTGAAAATTTTTGTGATTTGACCACTAAGAAATTGAAAAATTTAATAATTTGAATAATTGAAACTTGAGAAATTTGACACTTTGAACATATAAAACTTGAGAAATTTATAAATTTATAAATTTCACAAACTGAAATCTAATACAACACTATCTCATATTTTAAACGTCATTAATTTGCATTATCTACGTCTGAAGCAATTCAAATTACTTTAAATATTTAAATTTGTAGTTTCATGTTGACTGTTGTTTCCCCATTACAAACATCATAAATCTTTCAGTTTTAACGATAAGTTTATAACTCCTATTACGATGTCGCAAATTATTATGACTTCACGAACGCTTTGAGTGGTCGATAGCTCTGTAAACAGGTGGTAGTGCTAGTTAGCGGTAAATCATGTCATTATCGATGTTTCGAGCCCCAGCATTAGTAGACATAATTAAGTATTAAATATATTAATTAAATTTAATGAATGTGTTATTTTACCTCAATTTTTTCGATAACCAACCCTATTATTGCAATTTTAGCATAGATGAAAATCTTTATTTGATTAAAGTTTCAAAGTTTCATTAATTTGAATAATGAATTTTTTAAATATTGAGTCTATTAATTTAAATTATAAAATTCATTTCATAATTGTTTAGTGTTTTTTACTTTTTAAATATTTATTCTTTATTTATTAGAAATATTATTTTAAATACATTGCGAATGATGGTTTTCTTATTGCAAATTTCAGAAAATCAAACAAATTTATGAAATTGAATCAAATTTTGAAATAAATTAATTTAAAATTTGAAAATTGTGAATTAGAAATTAATTTACTGTACATGTTTACTTGCTACATTTGTGTAATATTTAGATAAATAATTAACTGTAATTTTAACTATAATTATTACAACTACTGTGATTTAATGTTTCTTTCATTTTATATATTTATCATTCATTTACATAAAGTATAATACATATTATTATAAAATATTCATCCTCTACTTTAAAATTTTATAAAATCAGATGACTTTATGGATTCCTGAAAAATCACAACTTTGAAAATTATCAATAAATTTATTTATTAAATTACCATCTACAAAATTCCATTATTCATTCATAGTTAAGATACTATATTTTTTAAACGTTTCACTGAATTATTTGCAATTGGTATTATAATTTAATTTTCATTTTACATATTTATACTTTCATGCAAAATATTATTAGAAGAAAATTATAAATAATTAACAAACTCTTCGTTCATAAATTTTCAAAAATTTTCCAAATCATAAATTTTCCTATCTAATCATAAAATCACAATATGTCTTTTGAAAATGAAATTATTTATTAATTTAATACTCGAACGTTTCATTGAATTATAAATCATCATTGCCTAAAATAAATGATCACACTATTTCCAAAACATTTACGTTGTATAACTGCTCTGCCTTCCAAAAACCCAAATTATATAAATTTCAGCTCCCAGTATTAACACCCGCGTAAAACTCGTGCACATTTATTGCTCCTCTCTGCGATAAAAACGTCGTTCTAATTGCAGGTGAAAGAAAAAAGCAGCGAAAGCATGATCCATGCGCATAAACTCCGTTCAATTGGCAACTTTTTAATTTTATCCGCAGTTTGTGTCGTGCGCCTCTCGCGTCGTAGCCTCTTTATTTAATCTCCGTGCAAACGTAAGGGGATTACACGGGGTATATTTCGTGTTTCAATCTGCCTATTTAAACTTTACGCAGACGTTCGCCGTTTTAATCTTTCTTCCGGTTTTTTTCATTCGGGCCACGTATACGCGTTATATTCGTGCGTCCCATCCTCGGGAACATTATTACTCCCGTAAGGAGAAGTTGGAAGACGTAGCTATTCTCCCTTTTAGCTTCTGGTTTTAGGTATCCGTAGGGGATTCACGATAAGAGATTGACGAAGCGATGCAATCCATTCTGCAGACTTTATCGGCTATTCATTTCGCGATATAAAGCGTGCCGCTGGATCCATAAACGATTTACATCAATTTTCAAATGAAATTCTTCGATGTGCACTCATGTTACGTCGCTTTGTCCCATTTTCCCATACTCTACTCTTTTCCTCATCGCTAATGTTGCTATCATAATTATCATTATTACTATTGTCGTTGTCGATATTTTTTGTTGTTACTGTTGTTGTTGACGATGTTGTTAACGATATAATTGTTGTCAAAGTTGTCGGCGTCGATGTTGTTGTCGATATTTTTCGTCGTTTTCGATGTTGTCGTTGTTGTTGCTGTTGTTGTCGATATTTTTGTCCTTGATGTTGTCAATGATTTTAAGAATTTACTAGTTAAAAATAGCTAAAATAAAGTTGTTTGCTACCTTTCGCATTTAAAAATCAACTATTCAATTTCCAAGACCTTGACAGCTTTCACTTCTCTTCATTATTTTGATGACGTTACAAAGTATTGATAACAGGTTGACATCATCGTCAAGCTCAAGCTGAAAGTCAATATGCCACAAGTTGTTCCTTGATACTTTTATTTCGCAAAATTATATCAGATTTCCTGTAATAATAAATCGCGAAGTTAATGTACTTCTCTCATAATTTCCGTTCTCCAATTATTATTTTGCTCGTATTAGAAACATCAGGAAAAGATAAATATCATTATTCTCATATAAAATTTCAAATTGATATACCACACGTGACATCCTATAAATCATACCTATATTTTAAATTACTCTCCATGGTACAATTTGACTCTGACAAACTTGACATTTTTTTAAAACATGTGTTATTTACTATTTTTTGATAAAAAAACATTGTAATTATTTCTTCTCATTTTATCATTCAGAGACAACGAACGTTCACAAGAAAAATTAGCACATAACACAAACATATCAAAACTGTAGCATTCATTATAATCCTATAAGTCAGGGGTTGTTACACTTATGTTATGTAGTCCAAGGATCTCCTTTTAAACATTTTTTTTCGGACTCCATCCCATAATTAAATTTGTACTAATTAATGTTTAGTTATGTTAATAACTAGTGAAGTACCAAATACAAAAAGTCTTGACTACATAAGATTTTTATGAAATGAGTTATTCGAATATAAACGGAAGAGCATGCAAAGTTAATGTAAAAATTGTTTCGCAGATCACAGTTTAAAACCCCGCTCCATAAGTAAATAAACCCTGAAAATTGTAAATAACACTAACCGAATTTCGCGTTTACCTTACGTGACATTTCACGGTACTATTATGTCATAAATTCGTACGGGACTTTTACCGTTTCGAAATCGCTCTAATAGAAATGTGTATGCAACACGAGGACACATGTTATTGCGAGCAGTGAACGGAACGATGGCATATTCCATCGACCATAAAGGATTTTGGTCCCGTCAATTCCGGCCGTTGATTAAATCAGCACATTCTCACGACTGGCAATCATATTCACCGTATAATACGTATTTCTCTCGCATAACACAGCATTATCCAACGTCGCTATATCGCGATAACGAAGATAGATAGAGTGACCGAAGCTCCCTAAGCTGAAGCTTAGTCTGGACAACGTTGGTCCACGGATTTCACTAACAATAAACCGAGTACAGTCGGCTACGAATTTCGCTTTCCTAGGGAAAACATGCTAACCAAGAATCGAAATCTCTCGTTCGTCGATGTTTAGAGATTTTTACGCATTTAACAATTTTAAGATCTTGGGATCTGCGGATTTAGAGATATGGATATAGGGATTTGGCGAATTCTTTAAATTTTGGAATTTAGAAATTTGGGTACGTGGAAATTTTTTATTTTAATAAATAGTATAGAAATGTAAGGTTCTAGGGATATGAGGATCTAGGAATATGTGATTTTAAAAACATGGGGATTTGGATAAAACAAAATTAATTTAGGATATTTGGATATTTGGGGATATGGAATTTAGGGATATTGGGATCTAGGGATATTGAGATCTGGTATATTAGGATATAGGGATAGTGAGATCTAGGGATATAGGGATATCGGAATCTAGGGATATTGGGATGTTGGGATATAGGGATATTGGTATCTGGGGATATTGGGATTTGGGGATATTGGGGATTTGGGGATTTGGGGATTTGGGGATTTGGGGATATTGGGGTCTGGGGATATTGGGATTTGGAGATATTGGAATCTGGGGATATTGGAATCTAGACATATTGGGATCTAGGGATATTGGTATCTAAGGGCATTGGGATCTAGGGATGTTGAGATCTAACGATGTTGGGATCTAGGGATATTGGCATTTAGGAATATTAATAGGAATAATGGGATCTGGAAAGATTAAAATTTGTAAAGGAAGAAGTTTAATATGGGTGGGATAGATAAATTATCCTAATTGTCAATTTTCGAAATTCCTAAATTAGCAAAATACTAAATCCGTACATTTCTGAAATTCTCGAATTTCGAATCACTCAAATTTTACAATTCTCAAATTTCCCAAATTTCTTACATCACAAATTTCACAATTCTCAGATTTTCCAAATTCCCAAATCCATATAATTCCGAAATTCTAAAATTTTCCAAATTCTCAAATTCGAAATCCCTATATTTCCTAAATTCCCAGATCCGCAAACCACGAAATCCCCGTATATTCCAGATTTTCAAGTTCTTGAACATCAGCATTTCTAATTATGCGAATTTGCAAATTATGGAATTTCCAAAAGTCTTTAATAAAAATGACCGAGTGAAGCATGTTGTTCCTCGATCGTCATATTATCCCTAGAGAAAGTAGATTTGCGGTTGACTGTACCGTCCTGCACTCGAGCCCGATTCACCCTCTCGCAATCGTATTCTACTTTCCCTGTTTCTTGTCGAGGCAAAGGCATTCTATCTCCAGAAAACCTCATCTTTCGACCTTTCTTCTCCTCTCGCTCGTCTTCTTTTTTTTTATCCTTTTCGAGGCGCTGTTGTGCCCTCGACATTGCCACGTTCCGTACCAAGGAAGGTCGTAATTGGCCCTTGGTCGTCGACCAAGCCGCAGGGGGATGTCGAAAAGGGTAAAGGGTCGAATCGCGTCTTGGAACGAGAAGGAACTGTGTAAATCGAAGGGTGAGGCCCCGCAATGAATGGAAAGGAATTATGGAAAGTGGGGGATGAGAGACACGGTGAGCGAAAGGGGTGGTTAGCGGACGGGAGACAAAGGGTTTGTATCGATGGAAAAACGAACGGAGGGAAATAAAAGTGTGGATAGAGAAACTGTGGTTAAAGAGTATGTGTGTGTACATAGGGGAAAATAGGGCAACGACAAACTGTAATTAGAGAGAGAAGACCGGGGTGGAGGACAAATGGGGGACGAGTCAAGAAATGGATACGGAAAAAGGAAAAAGAAGATGGCTGTGTTGGCAGAGGAGAAAAAAGAAACCGGGAGAAATACACACTAGCTTCCGAATGTATTTTACAGTATTGTGGAAATGTAGTAAACACCGTCTATTTGTTATAGTAATAAAATAGACCTGTTTGTGGATACTCGGACAACTTTTGTTTACCATGCGATTTTAAGACACTATTATACACTTATTATGACTACGTAATTTGTAATATTTCCCGCCGTCTTTTTTATACTTAAAATATTTTTATACTTTCAAATTTAAAATGCATTGATTATTTTTTTTAACGGAAGGTTTGACGTTGTCAGCGTTATCAGCAATCGAGGCTCTGACAGAATTAATCAATCCATTATTAGTAACCATGATCTTGTGGATTATATTTCAACCAAATCAAATATGTTTACATCATTGAGAAGTTAGGGTAGTTTACTGTTCAAGATTTTATACAAGTCTGGATAAATTTTGTAATTGTTTTATATCCTGATACATTAATGTTTCATGAAGAAATAAAAAAAATGTGATTTTATTTGTAACCTTAATTTAGCGAAACAAAGTAAATGTTGATTAATGAAATTAAAGTTTTGTGTAATTATTATAATTTTCATAAATTATTACTAAAAATAAATCCTCGTAATAATTAATTCTACTTAACTTATTTCCAGTTTGAACGTGAAACTCGCAATTAAATAATTCGTTCACTGATTCGATAATTATCGAACATTACAAATTAATCATATATTTCAACGAAGTGCAATTTACATTCATTTGCCTCGTTTAAAATAAAATAACCATAAGGTGTGTCGGTTTTCCTTTGATCTACTGCGCGTTTCATAAAGAAAAAAGAAAGTACGAACGTTCAAGTAGTTTCGAGCGTTAGTGTAAATTGAAATAGAGAAGCTGGAAAAGTGGGAAAAAACGGGAAAAGCGAAGACAGGGTAGGGAGGGTGAAAGAAGAAGGAAACGGGGCTAACTGTAGAGGGTGAAGAGAGAAATATGGGAGTGGAGAAATTATGTGCGAAAAAAGAGAAAAGCTTGGCGTACCTAGGTAAAAAATGGAGAAAGTACGTGAGCAGCGACGGGAATTAAGAATTAAAGAAAGTCGAAACTTGAGTCTAGGGTAACGAGTTAGAGAAAGGAACGGGGAAACGGTGGTGAAGAAACGTGGAAGGAAAATTGTGTCAGTGGATAGCAAAAAGACATTGTTTAATATAGAAACACGAGGTAAAACTGTGCAAAAGAGGCACGGAGAAGAAAAACGGTTAAGGGGAGGTTAAATATGCAAACAGGGAGGAAAAAGAATGGCGGTGAAGTGGTAACGCGGAGAATAATAGAAATAAAGAATCTAAATTAGGGGATGAATAAAATATATCTTCCGTATTGTTTGACTTTGTCCCATTTTTCTGAAATATGTGTTTAATTCTGCCAATCCCACGCGATCAATGGTAAACTTTCTGGAAACACGAAATAACACCCCTAGGTGTTGTAAAACATCCCTTGAACGACTTGCTGCTCAAATATTTTGTTATTCAAATGCTCTGTTGTATCTGGCTATTTGGTAAACTTGGAAAATTGTTTATGTAAAATATTTTAAGAATTGTTATTTATGGGGGTTGAAACGAAAAACAGTTTTTAGTAAAAATATTAGTATTCAAATGTATTATTGTTTACTTGAATTTGAAAATTATATTTATTGGAATTATTTTTGTAGCGGAATGTATATTTATTGGATAATTTAATATATTTTATGTGACAAGACAACTATTTTTTACATGTAATAAATAGTAATTTATTTACATTATAAAATTTATAAACTTGAAGTAAGATATTTGTGATCGAAAAAGTTTCATGTATGATTGATAATTTTTATTTGAATGCATGGTTTGAAAAATAAAATTATATTTCACTTATAGTCCAGGGGTTGAAAAGTAGTATATTGTTATAATGGAATTTGAGATATTAAACATTTTTGAAGAAAGAAATATATTAATATTTTGTTCTAATTTTGCAATTTAATAATCAACTAAAAATGAATAATTAATCGATCAAATAAATATACAAATTTACTAAATACATTGATTCGATATACCTGTACAATTTTGTATTATCTCATTATGTTTGTCTCATTTCAATTACTCCTAAAATTTATTCTCAAAATTATGCCATAACTTCTAAAATACTTGTAATAAAAGTCTACCCAAATCTTCCAGAAAATATTAATAATTTTCCCAAGTAGGAAATAGTTTTGAATGATGATGTATACGACACCCAGCGCGAGTCCAAGGGTTACGTAGCTTGCTTTCACCCCCTTGGGAGACGGTAGTTTTCGCCGTGCTGAAGTTCGGCCAGGGTGAGATATGCAGAAATTAAATATTCATTTGGCCCAGCAACCCTGCTCCTCGCCATCTTCCTTCAACTCTATTCTTGCCAGGTTTGTCACACACCCTCCATCCCTTCCTCTTCACCCCTAGCAGTTCTCTCGAAAATAATGCATTGGCCTGGGGCCAGTTTCGCTGACGGTTCTCGATGCTCACGGCCCCTTGCTCTTGTTTCGGCGAAGAGGATGGTGAATTTGCGCAACCCCCCGCACCCTCTTTCATCCTTTTTTCTAATTCTCGCAACTTATACCTGTCTCGTTTACCTCGCCTCTTTCCAGATCGGGTATAAATCTTCAAAATGTACCTGTTGAACCGTTCGATGAAATAATGACTTGTAA
The DNA here is from genome assembly GCA_945859555.1 of Megachile ligniseca. NCBI lineage: Eukaryota > Metazoa > Arthropoda > Insecta > Hymenoptera > Megachilidae > Megachile > Megachile ligniseca. Next base: position 3,854,055 of record OX243778.1, read on the forward strand.
TTTATGCACACGAACGAGGTGTGGAATAATTTTTTAGCGGCCGTGTTATTTGGATATTTGACTAGTTTGGTCATGAATTTAATTGGCTGTTGTGAAACGTTGGGGAGAATTAATTATTTTTAATGACGTTATAAACTAAAAATCGATAGAATGTAACGACTGAGTATTGCTGCTACTAAAAAAACAGAATAAATTTAAAACTATACAGTGTCAAAAAATTAAATATGGTATATTATTGTATCGATAGAAACTTGCGATGTAATTTTCCAGCCATGGTATTGTACTCTAACACCTAACTATATTCACGAACCAGCATTCACATTTTGCAACCCCTTTTGACTCACCCTCTTTGCCTTCTTAAACGGAATCTCGCTCTCTGGATTCGTTTAGTATGTTGCTGTACAAGGTATACGTTCCCTTCTGGCTGTTGATGAAGTGTTTTCTCGTTGCGCGGAATTTCTGTGCTTCCTTTTACCCGAACACATCCTGCGGGATAGTTAGATGGCGGCAGAGGAACACGGAGGATAAAAGGATTTGTTTTGGAGCTTTCAAGCGGACCAACCGTGGATGGAAGTTGGATGAAATTTGAATATCGTCGTTGTTACCGCACAGTCGTGATAGCGGTTAGGTCGCTGGATACTTTGTACCTTAATCGTTGTATAAATAGTCATTAAACGACCGGCTAAATATTGTCTCGAAGGTATTCCACCGGTACGTGCATACCTTGCGTTGTTATAATTACTTTCGAATAATTACTGCTATTAACGAGCACTCGCGAATGCTTGACACTTGTTTTGTACGTTCACACTCTTTTGCGATTAGCGAACAATTCTCTTCAGATTTTTACGATACTGATATTTCGAGTATTTTGGGGAATTTTGTGATTTAGTTGCAATTTTATAATTTGGGATTTGGGGATCTGGGATTTGGGATTTTAGGGATATGGGATTTTGGGGATGTGGAATTTAGGGATTTGGGATTTTGGGGATGTGGAATTTAGGGATTTGGGATTTTAGGGATTTGAGATTTTGGGGATTTAGGATTTTGGGACATTTTGAGAATTTGGGATTTTTGGGAATTGAGAGTTTCAGAATTTGGGGATTTGGAGATTTTAGATTTTGAGGAGTTGAGATTTTGGGGATTTGAAGATTGGGAAATTTGACGAGTTGAAGATTTGGGATTTGGGGAACTGGAATTTTGGGGATTTGGGGATTTAGGGGTTCGGAGGTTTGGAAATTTGGTGATTTGAAATTTTCAGGAGTTGTGATTTTGGGGATTTGGAGATTGGGAAATTTGACGATTTGAAGATTTGTCGATTTGGGGGTTTGGAAATTTGGTGATTTGAGATTTTAGGGAGTTGGGATTTTGGGGATTTGGTGATTGCAAAATTTGACAATTTGAAGATTTGGGATTTGGGAGCTGTAATTTTGGGGACTTGGGAATTTGGGAGTTTGGGGGTTTGGAAATTTGGGGATTTAGGGATTTGGGATCTTGGGGATTGGGCATTTTAGTGATTTTTGGGGACTTGGGATCTTGGGAACTTTAGCTTTTGGAAATTTGGAAATTTGGGATTTTAAGTATTTGGGAACATAGGTGTTTTAGAAATCTAAGGATACGGAGGACTACGTATTTGATAGTCTAAAAATTTGAAGATCTAGGGATTTGTCAGTCTACGGATTTGGGAATCTAGGAATTTGAGGGTCTAGTAGTATGAAAATCAAGGGATTTGTGATTTTCGAAATATTAGAGAATTTGAAAGTTTGAAAATTTGAGAACTTGAAAATGTGAAAATTAAAAAATTTGAAATTTGACACTAGAACTACCAACCAGCCAAAATGACTGGTTTCAAGTTTCATATTTTATATTACAAAATTTTGTTGTCGTGCTTTTGCCAAACTGTCATATGTTGTTGAGACAAAGAATAGTTGTACATGTTAGTTGACGTCTCCGTACTTATTTATTTTTTCACTTCATTTTCAATTTAGAAGTAAGTGTGCATGAAATTTGAAAGTTATGGAATTTTAAAATATGTAATTAGTAAGACATATAAATTTCTGAATTCCTATATTTACAAAGTTATAAATAGAAAAATTTCTTACTCATAAACGACTACTTTCAAAATGTCGGTCATGGCAAATAAAAACGTTGTATATCTGCAATAATGCGTGTTAGAAAGTCGTAACTTATAATCCAACTGTATATAATTTCGAGTGATTATTTTCAGAGCACCGTGTAGATAATTTCTCTGGCGAGGGTAACATAATCGTGTCACGTTAAACGCGATACGATGAAATCTAAGCCATGCTGTATCCAACGTCGGTCTCGTTTTCCGGAACGCGTGTTCAGCTTTAATGTTTTCCGTAAGAGAGATTTAGAATCGGTGTGGCGTTCTCGTTTCGTAGAATTTAATCGCTTTAAAAGCTGATTTCTCAGAGACCCTGTAAGATGGGACGGCTCATAAATTGCAGAAATAATAGTTGCCGGTGTACCAGGATGAAAGCGACAAATTGTTTTCATTCGTACGTTCAACAAGAAACGCGTACAAAGAAATAGTTGCTTTGATCGTTCTGCATTCCTCAAAGTGTACACATATAGCCGTATGCTATTTCATGTCGCGAAGAATCGAATAAAGATAAAAGGACTGTCGTTCGATAACAAATATCGTGCGACCGTGTTTCTCCTGCGATTTCCATCGAATATTAAACGTATGCAAGAAACTTTGATCTCGAGGGAGGATCACGTACACGCGAAGTTTCAAAATAGAGTGCCTTAAAATTAAACTGAATGCAAATAATAGTGATAAGGTAGAAATAAAGATTTAGAAAGAGTAGGCAGGGTGAGATGGTAACCGAAGGAGACTACAAAGCACCAGGCACCAGCAAAGAGGATACAAGGATTATAGAGATATTCGAGAAACGGAAGGTGGTATAACTCCAAGGGGATATGTTCCAAATTATACCTTGGATACCGACGAATATTATAACGCTATAAGGATTAAAAATATATATTAGGTAGGTGTACTCCGCCAGCGTCTTCAAATTCACTACCCTCCGAGGAATTTATAAATTGGGGATTAGAATCGCTAAGTAGCTTTAGTGTGTAGTCTGTAATTAGCAGAAACTTCGATTCACGTTTTATCCGAAAATTGTAATTTATTAGCGAGTGACAAATATTTTTGTGAAGGACACGTGGGCGAGTGTGGTTGAGCTCACTTTTCACTCGGTGAATATGTGCTGTGATTTATGAACTAGATAGTTTAATATAAATGTTAATGTGCTAACTAACTTCGAGTTCTCTCTTTCATATGAAATCACAGTCTATTTTGCATTTTGTTGCCCGCATAATTAGTTATTTGCCTCGTATGAGTACGACTGACATACTTGCTATTTCGCCACTGGCTTTCGAAAAGTCCTTTTTTGTTTCGAATGCATTGTATAATAAATATCGAAATTACTTTCCGTATGTCAAATTTTACAATAGCTAATTTTTAAATTTTTGTACTATTTATATCTACTATTGGTTTATTGGTTTACTGTATAAGCAGACCTTTTTCGGTATTTTCTGCAATAAAGAGCAGGAATATTAAATTGTTTATATTTTATTATACACAACTTTTTTGTGAAGTTCTAATTTTTGTTTTATTTATTAATCGTTATTAATCTTCTGTTAAAAATGAACGTAAATATTCTATTAATGCACTACAATGTGATTAAGGTAATAATTGTGAACATTTATATGATTGGTTACTGTAATCTGCTTCATATTTATCATAATAATTGGTAAACGGCAGAGAAGGGAATATTTTCATCCAATAATGAACAGAAATTTTATGTTAATATTCGTCGAGCGTGATATTAGTTAGAGTAATTACAAATGGCAACTCAACTAATGATTCTTCATAGGATGTTCGAATAATACAATTTCATCATCAACAACAGCAAAATTTTGAATGTATCTATAATAGAACCCATAATGCAATTACAGAGCACTCTGAATTTAATTATAATAGACCATCGAACTTATGAACCAAAATTGCAATTAATAAAAGATCGAAACTTTATATAATTTATGTAATTCGATGTACAAAAAATTAAATATATCTTTACATTAATAATAATAAAAAATGAACATCTTTCGTATTACACCTAGGTTTTATATTTCATGCTGTTACTACAAAATTTTTAAGGTTATGTCTTGTATTTAATCTTAATTAACTTGTATTTAACTTTGATTTATTTATTTAATTATCTTTTTATTTAAATTTGTTCATTTAACAGTACGAATATGAATTTTCAATATACTTATAAAGTCTGAAGAGAATTTTAAAGGTAGACAAAAAGCAGAAGTAGCCACACTAAAAACGCGGGAAATTTAAATCACAAATTAAATTTAACACTGCACTGTTCACTGTCTGAAAAAGTATATTAAAAATGAACGATCCTTAATCGTTTAACGATCGTTAATTAAAAATTAACAAAGTACAAATATTAAATATTAGAAGTATAATAATTACACAACTATTCATAAATTCTGTTTACGATTAGTTTTATTTTTCATTCATAAAAATGACAGATGATACGCAGATAAATTTCCTATGCCAAACCATGAAATACTCGGTGTAAAAACAACAAAAGAAACTTGAAACGTTGAGAATAAACAGATTTGTTTGAACGTTTCCGGTTAGGAGGAACATAAAATTTGAATATCGTCATCTTTGCCGTTCGTTTCTTACGATAGGAGAATACTTTTTTTCTTTATCGTCTGATCCTGTCACGGTAGAATACGCGTCCCTGTACTAGAAACTGATGACGTGTTCTTTCCGTTTTGTTTCAGATGCCAGCATCCTGCAGAATAAACACAGAGAGCCGAACCGAGGCAACAGGGATGAAAGGATTTCTTCGAGTGTGTCGAGAAAGGGTAAGACGAGCTCAGAATGTTCTTGCCGTGCTTTCAAATAGTCTTTTACAACGTTTTATCGCATTTACGGAGGATTGTTCCCGTTCTGCTGAATTGAAAACTACGGAATATTATAAACGTTTCTATGAACGTTCATTATGGTGATTTTTATACAGAATTTACGCAATTATGTTCGTAAATTACATCAAAATTACATTCACAATTTTTACGCTTTAAAATGGTAAATGGATAAGTATAGGAATAAAAAATGAAAAGAATTATTATTATTAAAACAAGTTTTGTAACACATTTTCATTCTTCGAATATCATGATTAGGTTAGATTTAACTGTGGATTATTTAAATAGTGGATAGCAAATTCTTTTTACAGAAATGAAATTTAGTAGGCTCCACTGAGAAAGAGAACATGTGCTTTGTAATAATTATAACATAAAGTTTGAGATTTATAAAATTATAATTCTATATACTATTACTATTTAATAATATTCTATAATAGAAAAAGGTACACAATGTTTGCAATAATTATACATTAAGTTTAATATTTGTAAAATTATATTATTGTATGTCATAATTTAATATATAACATAAAATAGTAATAACAACATACCTGCATCTAAAATTCAATATTTCCAAAATTATATTATAATATACAATATAAAATAATATAACACATTGTAACATAATTTTGCAAACATCAAATTTTTATAATATAGTAATTATAACCTACATGCATCCTTTTACATACCAGTCTACAATTTTTATTTTTTTGAAGTAACATTAATCACTCATGCTATTTTCATGAAAAATACAGTTTCGCCTAAAATACTCCGTCATTTTCTCTAAATATTTGATGAGATGCATTATGCAGCAGTTAAAGCGTAAAATTAAAGCGGCATCTTTAGTAGTCGATCTAATTTAAACGATAAACGAAGACGTGACTGGCCGGTCTAATTAACTTAATTAACGTTACAGAAGGTTCAAATTTTTGTCGAAAATAATGTTCCTTCGTCGAAGTGGCTCTTAATTAATTTCCACGATTGTTTGGTGGATAATTGTATTTTCCTCAACCGGGTTTAATTAACGAGGGTACCTCTTGCAGCCTCGCGAAGATCAGCCGAAAGAAACAGGCGAACGCTTCCTCGAAACTCGCCTTCTTCGCTAATCAACGACGACCATTGCATTTTCTCGTTGAAAGTATTGGGTCAGCAACGAACCAATTAACGAATGGCAATTTATTAGAACGCAACTTTCCTTCGATCAATCGGGTATTCCTCGTCTTTTATGTCTTTCGAATAGAATTTATCCTTTTAATCAAGTACACAAGTTTCTGTAATTGAATCTTGGTTTATGATGCTTTTGCGCGATAAATATTATTTCGAAGTTTAGAATACTTTGATACTAGAATTGTAGGTGTTTGAATAGCTAAATATTCGAATTTCGAATTTTTTGATACTTGAATATTCATGTATAGAATTTCGAATTTTTGAATATTCAAATACTAGAATTTCGAATTTTCGAATACTAGAATTCTTAGTTTTGGTATACTCGAATACTAGATTTCCAAATTCCCGAATATTTAATGTAAAAATTTCAAATTTTCGAACACCTAAATATTTGAATTTCAAATTTTGTAATATTCAAACAAAGACATTTCAGTTCTTCGAATATCTAAATATTTCAATTTCAAATACACAAATTTCAAAGACTTATTACGCAAGTATTCAAATTTCAAATCATCAACTATTTACATACAAGAATTTCGAATTTTCGAATGTTCAAATATTAGAATTCTAAATTTTCAAATACTTGGATACTACAGTATCGAATTTCTGAATACTTAAATATACAAATTTTCAATTATCCAGATATTCAAGTACATAAATTCCAAATTTCCAATTATCCAACTATTTAAATACATAAATTACAAATTTTCAATTATCCAAATATTCAAATTTTCGAGTACCTAATTCAAGTACTCACATTTTGAGTTAGTAATCTCGAATACTCACATACCTGAGTTAGTAATCTCAATTACTCAGATACCTCCAATCTTCAAATACTGAAACAAAATTTTCAATAGTCCCTTAATATTCAACCTAAAGATCTAAAAGTACTAAAATCCAAAAATGTCACAAAAAGTAACCTAAAAACTATGATAATCTAAAAATACCATAATACTTCTTACAGATGAACCCATTGAGAGTTCCTGAAAAAATAATATAAAATCAAATATTTGTATTAAATAACCTCTCTATACTTCAAATACCTATCAACTAATATCTCAGTCTAAAACAAAATATAAAAAATTCCCAGTTCCCTTTCTCTATATCGCCGTTTTTCCCCACGGTCACGTTCTTCACTGTCCCCAAAACCTGTCGAAGCATAAATCACAAAGTGTGCTTCAGTATTCTATCGCTGGCTATATGAAATTAGGCGTTAAGGTTGAAAACACAGTGGACAGGTCGTCGCATCGTTGAATGATCTCGAATCGCGTGTTTCGCAGCATATCGTTTCGAGACCTGGAGTTGAACGCGTGCCAATTTGCGGTTTATGCTGCATGTCAGCCGCTAGTTTCGCCTTTACAAGGCAAATGAACCGTGCCGATTGGTCCGCAATATTACCGGTCATATTTACTAATAATCCGACGAGAGAAAAAAAAATATCCCGACCCCGATACGGCTGCGAGTTAATTAACACCGTGTAATTGACTTAACGGACACATAAGTGCGAAGGAGAGAGGCGACATTTTTCGGTGCCCGTTCGGAGAGCATGCATGTTCGAGCATTAACATAAATCGATACGTGATGGCTGATATCGAGCTCGAATCAAATTTTTGCCCGGCAATTTTCCGCCAGCCATAGAGGCTAATAATTCCTGTCGGAGTTACGTTATTATACCGGGACCGGGAGAAAAGGGGAAAAAAGGAACAGTACCGATCGCTCGTATACTGTAATACCTTATAAATCGTCGTACGTTATTGTCGATTTCGACGCGATTAACAATACCGGCCGGATGGAAAATCGAAGCCCGATTTTATCGACGTCGAATTAAATTAATTAGCTGGCGGCGACACGGGGCTGCGGTCGAAAAAGGAAGAATAGAAAGGGCGGGATTTATGGAGCGAATCTCCACGGAGAAATTGATCTTCCTAAAGTTTATTTGTCGGGAAAATGGAATTGGGTCAGAAAGAATGGCGCGAAACGACGGGATTTGATTGCGGTGAATAAGTACGATTAGATCGTAAAGAAAAGCAATGATTAGTTAGGAAAAAATAGTACAAGTCACCAAAAAGAGTGAGAATCAGGTCACAAGGAATGGGAGTCACAAAGAATGGCAAGATTGGATCGCAGGAAAAAGTGAAGTATTAAGTCACCATGAAAAACGAGCATCGGAAGAAATAGTGGACAACAAGATTCAATCGTAAGCAACGCGCAAACAGAAAAAAGATAAGACGACCAATAATATGACAGGGAAAAACTGGGATTAAGGTACAAGGAATAGCAAGATTACATTGCAGGAAATATTGAAAAATGTCAGTGTCAAATTACGAGAAATAGCAGGCAAAAATTTGTTGCAAAGCATAACAAGGGTTAGGTTCGTCACAAAAAATAAGAAGAGTCCATCACAAAGTATAAGAATTATTATATAACAAGGAATAGCAATATCACATTACCAGAAATACACAAAAAGTATGAAAAATTAATTCACAAAAAGTGACAATATTCGATTTCGCGAAATGTCGATAATATCGCAAGAAATAACATAATTCGATTGCAAGAAACGTTAAAATAAAATCACAAGAAATGACAAATTTGGGTTTCAAGAAATGTAAAAATGACATCACAAGAAACGACTAAATTCGATTGCAAGAAACGTCAAAGTAATATCAGAAATGACAAAATTTGATTTAAAGAACCGTCAAATTAATATTTCAAAAGTGGTAAAATTAAATTTTAAGAACCGCTAGAATAATATCCCAAAAATGGCAAAATTAGATTTCAAGAACCGTCAAAATAATATCTCAAATTTCAGAATTTCAGAAATTCAACTTCGACAGTCGCCAAGATAATATTCCAAGAAATAGCAAAATTCGATTTCAAGTGCTCTCTAAATAGTACTCCAAAAAATGGCAAAATTCGATTCCGAAAATCATTAAAATAATATTCCAAAAATTAGCAAAATCGACTTCAAGTACTGTCTAAATAATATTTAAAAAACTAGCAAAATTCTATTCCAAATAAAGGCAAAATTAGATTTCAAGGACTGTGAAAATAATATGTTAAAAAATTTCAGAAATTCAACTCGACAATCGCCAAAATAATATTCCAAAAAAGAGCAATATTCGATTTCAAGTATCCTCTAAATAATATTTCAAAAAAGGGCAAAATTCGATTCCAAAAATCGTTAAAATAATATCCCAAAAAATATCAAAATCCGATTTCAAGTACTCTCCAAATAATATTCCAAAGAATGGCAAAAATCGATTCCAAATACCATCAAAATAATATTCCAAAAAATATCAAAATTCGATTTCAAGTACCCTCTAAATAATATTACAAAAATTGGTAAAATGCGATTTCGAAAACCGACAAAATAATATCCCAAAAAATAGAAAAATCCGATTTCAAGTACTCTAAATAATATTTAAAGAAATGTGAAAATTCGTTCTTAGAAAGCATCAAAATACCCCAAAAATCAAGATATTAATATCGAAAATCCTATCAAGAATGAGATTAAACAAAAGAATGATAAAATAACCGCAATGACAAATTCTGAAATCAAAGTGTTAAGTGTCGAAGCAAAATGGTTGGCAACGAGTAGAATGGGATTGATAAAAGGATAAAACGAATCGCGACGATATTTGGCGCGTTTGAAAATGTTTGGAATACCTCGAAATGGCGGTTGCTAGCATTCTCGATGTTTCTCGACTGCGCGTTTCACATAGTCGTTCGAGTTTCGACTTGAACCCGAGCCAATCTGCGGTGCATAACTACGTATTAACCTCTGGCTTCGTTTTCACGAAGAAACGAACCGTGTCAGCCCGGTGAAGATTACGTATTAATTTCGGTAATGCCGCTCTCTGTAACGGCATGGTGGTTTAATGTATTTAAATATCAGCAACGAACGTTAACGATATTCTTATGCTCCTTGTTAGAGTTTCTGGGGAGTCCAATAAAACACACGCGGTTAATCCTTTGCACTGTCGACTGTGGCTCGACATCACATTTCTCTTGGATCTTATAAATAATTCAGATAAATGGATTGATTAAATATACTACTGTGATCAAAAACTGAGGTGAATTTTTCATTTAAACTTCGCGGGTGGTATAAAATCATGAAATTACTTTTTGTGTGGATTAGTGGTACTGTCTTTGATATCTATGCATAGTTTCATGTCAATATAACCAATTGCTGCAGAGCTACACGTGTTTTTGTAAACAAAAGTGAGTTTTTCGGTTTTTACTATGTCTGATTTTGTTGAGCAACGAAGTTGCATTAAATTTTGTTTACGGAATGAATATTCTGCCTCGGAAACATTGTGGATGTTGCAGAAGGCCTTTAGTGACAAGGCTATGTCGCAAAAAAATGTTTACAAGCGCTCCGGACGAACCATCAACATGTACTGATGAATGCTATGTGAAGGAAATCAAAGATTTGGTGCTTGAAAGTCGTCGATTGACAATTAGAGATCTTGTTGATGCTACGGACATCTCATTTGGATCAACCGAAACCATTTTAAAAGATGTTTTGTGATGAGCTTGATTTAGAGGAATAAGTAAAGATTTTTCATTTTAAAAGCAAATTCACCTTACTTTTTGATCACAGTAGTATATATTTTCATTTATTTACTATTTATAATAAAAATATATTTGTCACATACACCACTCTGTTGCAATACTTTTAATTCAGAACCCCTTTCTTGATCTATTTTGTGAATGAAGGAGTTGGTAATAGAAATTAAGGAGTGCAAAGAGTTAATTGTAATGAAAGAGTGTTTAATTTAAAAATAAAATACTCTGCCGCATGGTGTCTCGTTGAGAGAAGAAACCGGAAGAGAAGGGGAACGCATGGACGTCGCAGAGGGCGCGAAACAAAAAATGGGCGCGAAATGCAAACTAATTAATTGCAAGTATGTCTCGACACTCTGGTTGCGAACGAAATTTTTAACCGGTCTGTACGTAACGCTCGTGTTTTCTAAAAAAAGAAAGGGTTCCGGTTGATCGTGTTACTCGTTTTATTAACACCTTTTTTCCCCGCTGAAATTTACGCGGTTCGTGGAACTGAATACATCGATCGGATAATTAGTCGATTATTTGCAGGGTCACGCGTACCTGTCACACGCGACGGAAATTTCCGCCGATATATTTAATCTTTGCTCATTAAGATTCAGCGAGCTCTTTGATTTTCGTACATCGATATGTTCGTGTTTACTGAACGATTTCCAGCGATTCCATCTTTGTCGATAGTGGACGAAACGCGGGGTTGTTTTACCGCGGTGAACGTAATAACGAGATGAAAGTAAAATTAGTTACGTTGCGAATTAAAGTGGTTCGGATAATGAATGTATTGTTCGTAATAACGTATGCGATATAATAACATATGCATATTAGGTGGGAAGCAAATGAAACGATACTGCGTGTAATAAGGAGGAAATAATGAACGTTATTTTCGTGATAATGTGTAAAAGAATATGAACGGATATTGCCGTAATGTTTTCGTGTTATTTACTGCTCGTTGTTCGCTGCTCATAGGATTATTCAATATTCGTTGCTCATTTTATTATTACTCTTTATTCATTACTCATTACACACAGTATTACATATTCACTATTAATTTATGCTAATTGTTCACTGTTCATTACTTGTTATATTACTGTTAATTGCTTGTTACTCGTTACTTACTTTTTACTCGTTTTACTCATTATTACTCACTACTCATTTATTGTTACTTACTGTCCACTATTGATTACTTTCTGTGCACTGTTAATTACTCACTACTCATTATTACGTATCTACTATTCATTGTTTATTATTCATTACTCATTATTATTCATTGAATAGTATTCATTGTTCAATGCTTACTACTAATCGCAAACTGTATTCAGCTCGTAACTGACTATTCATTGTTACTACTTTCAGTTCGCTACTATTAATACAATGACTTATTACTCATTATTTGTTACTTACTACTAATTATTAATTATGCACTATTCATACTTTATTAGTTATTGTTCCTTATTCACTAATAATTAGTAATTACTCACTACTCATGATTTACTGCCCATTGTTTATTACTCATTGTTCGTTACTCATAGTTCACGACGTACTTACTATTCATGTCTACTAAATATTCATTAATAAGTAGTGGCTTCTGACTACTATTCATTGTGCAATACTTGTTTATTTATTACTCAGTACTTATCAGTTATTACTTACTGCTGTTCTCTGCTTATTACTCATTACTTGTTACTCATTATTCACTACTCGTTACTTACTACTCATTTCCCATTACACACTACTCACTGCTCACTACTTACTATTCATTACTCACTACCCACTACTCATTATATATTATTCATTACTTGCCCTTCTCCATTCGCTACTTACTATTCGTTACTCACTACTCACTGCTCATTACTTACCATTCGTTACATGTTATACATTGTGCGCTCCTTTCAATTCGCTACTCACTACTCATTGCTCATTAATATTGAATAATGGCACATTAAATGCCACTTCGTCCTTAATATTCGATCTTGTCTACTCATTATTCTACTCATAACTAATTATTAATAAGTAACTTGCTGTTTATTACAAATGACTACTCATTATTTGCTATTCATTATCTATCTGATAATTTCGTATTCTGCAGCCATGAAAAATGATTTTGAACGTCGTCGACATCAAACGATGTAATTCGGTTTGTAACATAAATCATTGCAAATTCATATATGTACGAGGAAAAAAAAAAAGTTAGCATGAATTGAACTTGTAACGCTTTTAGATAGGACAACGTTATTTTTCACGAATGCAAATATTTTGGTGCGCGTTTCATTCCGGTTCGTGGACGCTCCGTGAAGCGTTTAGAAAAAGCCCGAGCAGAATGTTCGCAGTTACAGAATTTATCGTCCACCTCGGGGAGTTGACACTTTTCAAGTTGATACAGATGAAAAACCCGAAACGGACGAGAACAGGATACGAAGACAGTTAAATTTGAAACGAGCGTTAATGCAAATATTTAATTCATACGCCGTTGTCGATTATTCCGACACTCGATTGCGCATAAAATTGAATCGAGCCCTGCCATTAATTGGTCGGGGGTTAATAATTATCATCGAGGAAGCTAATTAATTTATGAATGTAATAATAAATTGTACGGTTACGAAACTATTGATTCCCGTTGACAGCTCTCTTTAAATCGTATCAAGAAACGCCGACTTTCATGGAAATTTATATTCACCACTTCGAAGTTAAATGCTATTGTAATATATCTGATATTAATATTTAAACATTTTAATAACGTCGGCGACGTCCGCCGATTTTAAATTTATTCGACGATTTAATCAATGCCGTGATAATTGTACGAATGGTTCGCGTTCATTTATTTAATATTTAATATTGTACGGCGAACAGGGGTGAGTTTCGTTCGCGTTGCGATATGGCGATACTCACGAACTGCTGTTATAGAAATAATATTTTAAAATACAACATTTTTTGCAGAAATGTATCTTTATATTTAAATATATCGTATTTAATTTTTTCGTAGTAAATCGAGTTTCAGTATTTTCTCGTGTTAATGTTTCTGAAACAACTTATAAAACACATTTGCAGTCATTCTACGTAATAATTTTACAGGGTTTAATTAATATACCTTTCTTCAGTGTATTTGTCTTTGAATTTTATTGCGTATTTTTATTACCCGTTTATCGACTGCACATTTTAATATTTGAGGTAATTATGGTTATTAACCTTCGTTACATAATTTTCTGGTCTTAAACACAGTTTTGCATCTGAGAGATAATTAAGAGCAGATTTATTCATGGAAAAATTATAATATTGTAAATTAGTAAAATTGCAACGTTTGTAGGCGTAGCAGAAAATGCTTTAAATAATCTTTTTAATTATGAAATTTTCTGTTTATTCATATTTCACGAAATAGAATATTATTTTCTGAATCATATTTTTAACAGCATGCAAGGAAGGGTTAATTTTCTGTATTCGTTGCTGAATATCAAGATTAATAATCATAATGTGGGTCATTGTGATAACACCCTTGAATTAATTATCATATCAATGAAATCCTCGCATGAATTATCATATCTTATAATATAATAGTGGGTTTGGGCTGGTTGATGGTTGAATTTATTAACTTCAATTAATTATGTATTAAATCTGTTATAGTATATAATATTATAATATATTATAGTATTGTCTTATTGTATATTACAGTATATTACAATACCATAAAAACAGACAACGAAGCATTAACAACCGCAGTAATTCGCTGGAGTCAATGTAAACGATTAATTAATTTCCCATCTTTTCCCCGTCCCCGACAAATTATATCTCCCTCTTTTCATCCGTGCATTATTACATCATCGAAAGCGTGCAAGAATCAATAAAAAAGATACCCGGTTAATAAAAGTGAAACAAATGAAGGCATCAAAGCATTATTACCCCTTTGAACGGATTGTTCCGAATTAAAATTTGTTTCGTTCGATGCGCCGTTCATTGTACTCCTCCTTGCTTGAAAACGGGACAAATTAATTATCGATTGGCCGGATTGGATCCTCGCTGCATTTACGGTATATCTTCCATCGGATCGGCGAATTCGATTGCTTGGGGCCGGTTTCGAAACAAAAAGATATCTCGTTAACGTAACGAAATAATTATCGCGAATGTCTCGACGTTATTTTCGCCGATATTTATTTGGCGGACTGCAGCTTCTTGCTGTTCGGTGCACGTGTTCAATTTGCAGCGGCAAAAAAAAAGAAATAAGAGGAACACAGAGAGAAACGTTAAGGGAGAGAGAGAGAGAAAAAAATTGCATACACCGAGTGCTTTCAGCCACGAAACTTCCTATTTTCCCCGGGGGAACGATAATTGACTCTGACGCGAGGAATTGGATCGGCAATACGGTATTGATTGACAGAGTAATGATATTCTTGTGTCGTCGAAAAATTAGTTTCGCCCTGGCGAAATTTCATCCTCGCGAAATGGGAGCAACCGTTACCGGTTTTATTAGCAACCGACCGTTTCCGGAGGAAAAATCGTGGTCCGCATTTTTCGCCTATCGCGTTACAGACAAAAAGTTACTGCCACTTGGATTATGCAGTTCCGTTGTCAGTTATACTTTGGATCGTATTATTCTACTGCCGCGTCGGTATTTACGACCGCGCTCAAATTTTCGGCGAATTTCAATTTTGCTCGTTCATCAAAATTGTACAGTCGGGGAGCACATATGGCTGTTCTGGGGGAAAATATGAGCGCCGAGAAAGAGATTCTACTCGTTGATTTATGTGGATTTTTACAGGATTGAACATTTTGGGTGAGTTAGGGATGTACGAATTTTGGTCATTTTTGGTTTAGGGAATTGGGGATTTGGAGAGTGGATATTTGGGGATATGTGAATTTTGGGATATGGGAATTTGAGATTCTGGAGATTTGAGGATTTGGGTATTTGGAGATTTTCGGTTTGGGGGTTTGCAGATTTGGGAATTTGGAAATTTGACGATTTGGGAGTGTGGAGATTTAATTAAGAATTTGGAGATTTGGGGATTTAGGGATTTAAGGATTTAGGGATTTAGGGATTGGAAATGTAGGGATTTGGTTATAATGAGATTTGGGGATTTGAGGATCTATTGATTTGGGTTTAGGGGTTTGGGAATTTGAAGTCCCTGAAATTTTGAATTTTCGAATTTGAAGATTTTCGAATTTGAGAATTTGAGAATTTGAGAATTTGAGAATTTAAGAATTTGAGAAATTGAGAATTTGAGAATTTGTAAATTTGAGAATTTAAAAATTTGAAAATTTGCAGATTTGAAGATTTGATTGAAGATTTGGTGAATTGGAAGTTTTGAGACTTAAAGATTTAGAGATTTGCGAATTTGTTGATTTTTAAATTTGGGATTTAGGGATTCGGAAATTTGAAGATCCTAAGATTTGAGATTTGAGGATTTAGGGATTTGGGGATTTGAACATTTGAGATTTTGACAATTTGGAGTTTGAAGATTTGAAAATTAGAAGATTTGTAAATTTGAGACGTATGGATATAAAAATGAAAAAACTTATAAATTTAGGGACTTAAGAACATAGAAATTTAAAATCATAAATATTTTAATATTTTAGATTTGGGGACTGTGGATCTACGTATAATGGTAACTAGAGATTTGGTGATCTGAAAATTAGATATCTAGGAATAATATTTCCTAGGAATCTAATTCCTAGGTATTTAATCCTAGATCATAGAAAATAGAATTAAGGAATTTGTGAATCTAGGGATTTGGTAGCCAAAAACAAGGAAAACTAGGGATTTGAACATGAGACAATTTGAAAGTTTGGAAAATCTGACAAACAAATATTTTGTGAATTTTCAAATTTACAAATTTGCGAATTTAGTAATTTAGAAGCTTTGAAAATTTGAAAATTCGGAAATTTAAAAACATGAAAATCGAAGAATTTTAAAAATATAAAAATTTGTAGAATGCTATTTTACATTACGAATATTAGTGAAAGCTTTATGCATCCATTTCCATGAAACTCCAAGCTTCAAATTGACATGCCATATGTGTTATTTCACGATACTTTTCTGTCACAAGGTATTCCATTTTATCGGCAGTAATTTGATAGCTAGTTGAGTTTTTTCGGAACAGCCATCGATATCCAATCAATTGATAGAAAGAATAATTGACGAGGTTCTTGATTCCATTATATAATCTCGTCGAGTGATTGAAGATAAATTTGGAAGCACATCTGTCGCTGTTAAGTTTATTTTAGAATATTCAGTAGATTTTAAATCGTATCGAGAACGATGGTGATTTCATGAACATCTAGATGGACGTTAATTGTTCTTGACGTCGATTGTTAACTGCTAATTGACCAATCGTTACGTGAAATGGCTCTTACTTACCCGGAGATGGTCGTGTTTGTGATGTTCCTATCGTCTCTATCGTTTCTGTCGTAGCTTTTCTGAATCGCAATCGTGCGGTCAAGATCAAATCTGACCTTCCTAGGGAAAATATTGCGACCGAATGTAATAAATACTTCTATTCGTTATTTTTTTTTTTTTTTGTTAGATATTTTTAAGCACTTTAGAATTTAAGGACGGGGGTATTTGGAGATTTAGACGTCTAGGAATTTAAAAATTACCAAGTCTTCACATCTGAGGCTTTCAAATTTAATAATTTCCCAAATTTTCATTTATTCAAATTCTCAAATTTTCAATATTTCTAACAATCTAATTTCCTAGATTCCTAAATTTCTATATTTCCAAATTTCCAAATCTTCAAATTTCGAAAGTTTGTATTTTCCAAATTTTCAAATTTCTCAATTTTCAGATTGCCAAATCCCCAAATTCCTCAATCTCCAAATTAGAATCCCAAATCTCTAATCTTCCATATGCTTAAATCCCTAAATCCCTAGATTCCACAAATTTCTACACTGTCAAATCCCTAGATTTTCATATCCCTACATCCCCAAATCCCTCAAATTTCAAATTTCTCAAATCCCAAATCTCTAAACTTCCATATGCTTAAATCCCTAAATCCCTAAATTCTAAAAATTTCTACACCGTCAAATCCCTAGATTTCCATATCCCTATATCCCCAAATTCCTCAGTTTTCAAATTTCTAAAATCCCAAATCTCTAAGTTTCCATATGCTTAAATCCCTAAATTCTACAAATTTCTACACCGTCAAATCCCTAGATTTTCATATCCCTACATCCCCAAATTCCACAATCTCCAAATTTCAGAAAATCCCTAAATCCCTAGTTTCCATCAATTTCTACACCGTCAAATCCCTAGATTTCCATATCCCTACATCTTCAAACCCCAAAATCCCTATATCCAAAATCACCAAGATTCTGATCTATTGTCAAGTGCTGAGATTCCCAAAAATCCCTAAAACTCAGCGAGCGAAAGCTTTCATCCTGCCTCGTCGCTATATTTTCCCTAAGTGCACCAGATTTCCTCTCGAACGTACTTGTCCAATGTTCAGTGGCGAGCATAACTTCGATAACGATGCGGAATTTCCTTCGAGTTTCGGATCCTCTGTCAGTCGTATCGATTCCGACAATCATTAAAAACCAATTTCCGTTTTGCCCCTTGGACTTCTGGTTTCGGAACGTGTCCGTTTACCGCTGAGAGCAAACTCAGCTGTAACTCGAAACTCCTCTAGGAAACTCTAGATTCTGTTATCGGAATCTTCGAACTCTGCAACAATTGTTGACAAATAAATGTCGAACATAAATTGTTCGCTTGACCAGCGAAATTTTTCAATATCGCGTAAGATTTTACTCCTTGTACATTTCGTTTTTCATTTTGAAGCTTGTTGTTAGTGGTTCAGATAAAAGCTCATTTTATAAACATGTCGCTTTCGTATCTTCTTATACTTTTCATGTAAAAGATTCTTTAACTTGCCTGTCATTGTACCTTCAGGCTATTCGTGCTTGAATATCCATTTTTATCGCGCGTCGTTATCTAAAATTAAAAATCTTGATCTTATTTCCTTTCTTACAATCGTTCTTTGCTTTCGACTTCTTTGCTTTATAAACGTTCGAGTCAAAATGGATAAACATTTTTTAAGATTTTTTTAATGTTTTTATTTGAAGGTTTTTGTCAGTCTTTTTTCTTTTTGGATAATTGAATAAATACAGTGAGTTGTAACGAAATTTCTTAAGTTTGATTATAAGTTTTCATTTTTAACGTTAGATCCATATTTGAGTGTTACACAATCTATAGTAATTTCACTAATTTTTAATAATGATGCACATAAAAATATGAATTATTACCTCAAACATATTTGAATACATATACATAATCTCAGGTATATTCATTTTTTAGTTTGTGTTATACAAATCTCTGTATGTTGAAAGAGTATGTTTGAAATGTTTCTCAGAGTTAGACCCAAATATTTGGCATAACTCTGTAAATTTTTGACAAAAATTCTCGAAAAAATTCAGAGTGTTACTTCAAACATATCTGAATATAAATAACAAACGTCAGATATATCACACTGTCGGTTTTCGTTAAAAAAATTCCCTAAGACTACGTTGAAAGTGTACATTCAAAACGTTCCCAAGAGTAGATCCAAACATTTATTCATGACTATAAATTTTTATCAAAACTGCTCACAAAAATTCAGATGACTACTCCAGACATATCTGAATATAAATACAAAACGTGGGGTATATTAGACCTAGAGATCCTGTTAAAAAAAATTCATGAAACCCTGGAAACTAAAAGATGGACGAGGGTCGAGGGACGAAAAATATAAATGAGTGTTCAAACGAGGATAAACGTTGAAGTTTGTGAAGTAAGGGTGGGTTAAGAGGGCCGAAATAAAATAACAGATTGATCAAAGTTTGGAAGGCACACGGTCCACGTAATCATTTTATCAGCCATTGTTCGTCGTTCATTCCTTTAACCCAACATCGGGCGAACGTTGTTCTTCCCCCCGTTTGAATACACGACCCAAGGAAAATATTCCGTCGCCGTAGCCGCGGGGATCAGGCATTACCCGAATGTCTCGAGCAGTCTCCGTCTGCTCAAATACTCAAATATGTAATAAGAACCGTGATATTCGCGAATGGAAATTGCCGTGTAGCAAAAGCGAAGGAAGGTCCTAGCTGTGTTCCAACGGTCGGCAGACGGGAACGTGTCGTGTTCGAGTTTAAATAGAACTTTCCGTGGTATAACGAACGAGGCGTTCGTCAAATATTTATACCGAATACGTTGCCTGTTATTGGAGAACTTCCGAAAACCTGTCTGGCACACGAGTTGGCCGCTGCTTACCCTCAGACGTTATTCCTTCGCTCGTCGATAGTCGTCTGGCCTGGTCAGAAAAAGCGTGTAAGCAAAACTTTCGATCTTTCGAAAGTGAATTAACTATTAAAATGCCTTGTTGCACCCCTCTTTCTTTTGGTGGGGTGATAGATTACATTTTTTATTCGGCATAATCGAATGATTATACTGTTGGATGTAAAATGATCATGTTTGATCATATTTTTAGATAAGAAACGTCTATAGCAATTTCGTGACATACAAGTATCGTGAAATTCCACTTGTGTCATATCAGTTTTAAGGTTAACGTTTGTCGAAAATGTCTATGTAAATGCACTGTTGATATTCTTTATGTTAGGGAAATTATTAACTAGAGAATAGGACAGTAAGAGTGTGCATATTAAACAGCTGATTTTGAAATGTGAAGAGTGTGTCAAGATTTCATGACAGAAAAGTATCGTCAAATGCTTCGTGCAATATATCAAATTAAAGCTCGAGGATTGCCCAACATAACTATGTAAATGCACCTTTAGCATTTTTAATATTAGCATAGTTATAAATTGGAGAACAAAAAATGAGGTTGTTGTATATTAAACTGCTGACTTTGAAATATGAAAAGTCTGTTGAGATTTCATGACAGAAAAGTATCGCCAAATATATGTTATTATATATCTAATTAAAGCTCAAACATTGACTTAAGTAACTGTATAAATGCACCCTTAATATTTTTAATATTAGCAAAGTTATAAGTCGAAGAACAAAAGTATAATGTTGTTGTATATAAACAGCTCATTTTGAATTGTGTAAAGTCTGATGAGATTTCATGACAGAAAAGTATCTCCAAATGCACATTGCTATATATCAAATTGAAGTCCAAACATTGACCTAAACAACTGTACGAATGCACCCTCATTGTTGTTAATATTAGTAAAGTTATCAATCTGAGAGCAAAATTATAAAATTGTTACATATTAAACAGCTGATTTTAAAGTGTATAGTCTTACTAAATTTCATCACAGAAAAGTATTATCAAATACCTCATGCTATATATCAAATTAAAGCTCAAACATTGTTTAAAATAACTGCGTAAATGCACCGTTAATATTATTAATATTGTTAAGGTTATAAATTACAAAAGATAAGGGTCATAGTTATAAAATAAAAAAATTAATTATAAAAATGATTTTATAAATGCACTACTAATACCATTAATATTATCAAAGTCAGCAGCTAATTATGGTAAACTTAGGCAAAATTAGGTATCAAACAAATTTCAAACTAACAACATAAATGAACTGAAGAAACCTGTTTGTATGAAAAATTTTAATTCCATACTTCATATAAAGTCACAGATAGATTCATCACAGAACGCAATTTTACGTCCACGAAAATCGAGTCCGAGTGCGATACGCTGCTGGCTAGAGATTCGAGATTTTATAGAATGCTAGAAAAACCGAAAAAATCTTGTTCGCCGGTATTGAAGAGTATGCTATCAGTGCATGACTAGAGAGAGATAGAGTCCATTCGTATCATAAATTTCATCGTGCCACGTACTTTGCACCGTTACTCGGCCGTATATTCTGATATCCTAGAACTCAACCTTGTTCCCGCAACCCATTTCAAAGCACTCTCGCGGTTACTTTGGTTCACCCGGCTGTACGTGTATTGTGAATTCCGATATTCGCGACCGCAATGCTCTATCCCTTTGGAAACGTATTTGCTCCTGTGCATGAACTTAACCAAAAATCCCCGATGTGAATTCCTTACGTCCTAGCCATCCTATCGATCCGCTCTGTCTATCTGTTTATTCGATATCTTATGGTTTTCAACGGCTGTCGTGGTTTCTCGTGCCAGTTGTTCATGCTAGAATAATGTAGACAGCAGGGCTGGCTCACGAACACCACGCTTATTCGATAAACGGAGACATAGATTACGTACAGTCAAGTGCAAACTCGGCTGTCATGGGGAAAAATA
The DNA here is from genome assembly GCA_945859555.1 of Megachile ligniseca. NCBI lineage: Eukaryota > Metazoa > Arthropoda > Insecta > Hymenoptera > Megachilidae > Megachile > Megachile ligniseca. The sequence continues at coordinate 3,875,944 of OX243778.1, forward strand.
TGACAACCTAAATAGACCTACTCGATGCACTGTGGTCCATTTTACCGATTCTGGCTGAATGAATTGTTAGGTCGTGGAATGCATATTATACCGAGAGTGTTAGACCTCGGTACTAGTTTTTAACGGTACAATAGTTTCACTGTTTTTCGTTCCTTCACATTTGTTGTTTCAAATCAATTCTTTACCCGTAGCAGCAATAAACAGTCATTACATTATATCGAGTATTTTTGTATACATTATAATCGTTTTTCCTTCATGTCGTTCAATGTATTCCAAGTTTGAACAATTTGTAAAACCAAGTGGTTAAAAAGTTGACAAAAAATGTTTTATTATATGGACGTTTGAAAATTTAAAATTTGATAAGAGTACATATGTATTCTTATCTAAAGAAAACGTTCCACGCCCGAGTGTACGTGGAAATATTCGATACGATGAAATGTGATTAGTAATAACAGGAAGGATGAAAATTGCTGTTTGATTAAGCGATAAGTACACACCGATGAATCGCAGAGCGTGCAAGAATGATTTTCTAGTGATTTTCTTGCGATACTTTTTTCGCTTGAAATTTTAACGTGACGGAAGTCGGGCCGGCGTTAACTGTGAAATTTGTATGCGTGAATCGATAAAATTCAATGAATATGCATGAAATCCTGGGTTAAATGTTATCCGAATCAGGATGAGGTAAAATTGAAATTGAAAAATGAAATATTTCAGCCTCTTCGTAGAACTTTTCTTCATTTTGTCTAGGCTCATCCTAGTTTCGAACTTGTGATACTTCATTGAAGTCTCGTTAGGATATAGCAGCACAAAATCGTTGATATTTTAACGTGTGGGGTATATTCCCCAGACTCTAGTCTAAGTTCCCTCAAATTATCTTTAGAATCTATAAGATGTCTTCCTGAAATTATAAAAAATTCTTCCTGGAGTTATAAAGAATTTTCCTTGGAATGACCAAAAATTCTCCTTAGAATGATAAAAAATTCTCTAAAATTACCAAGAACTTTTCCTAAAATTACAGAGAATCTTCTGTAGCATAGCTGAGAATTCTTCCTAGAATTTCCTAAAATTCTCATCAGAGCTACCTAGTATCCTCTAAAATCCAGCTTCTCCGAGAATTCTCTGAATATTCTATATTCTCTCACAATTTCCTCCGCACTGCATACGAGTTCCCTCAAAACTCTTCCTGAACTCCAAACCCTCCGTGAATTCCCTGTAAACTCATCCGGAATTTATTTGTTCACGGATTAACGGTCCGTAATTAAATCGTGATTCGGTTAATTCACCGTGATTAACATTTGAATCTCAAAGGCGAAAGTTTTCCCGGCTCGTGCAAGTGCCTTCGAACGTTAACGCTCGGATTATTATAAAAGAGGCCGAAGAAGTCCGAAAGAAATGGAAAAGGCTAGCGCGCAGATTACTTTAATTATAAAATTTACGATCGAGCCGCGATTCGCTCGCTACGCGAATTTCTTCTTCTGCAGACAGAGAATGTAGGGCACATGGAACCGATGTCATAATCGGGGTCATTCCTTTCGATGAAGCAATTGATTGGCTCTAGCAGCGAGTTCCGAAGCGTGATATTGAAATTTTGGAGAGAATTCAAGAACGTGATTTGCTCAATTGTAAGCGTTTCCTTTCCGACGATCAATATCTCGCTGATTGATGATCTCATAAAATGGTGTGTTGTGCTGGAAAATGTTGTTCTCCAGCTGCTGCACGCCAGGATGCAGCTGGCTTAAGCACTCGCCGATCTATTTACGTAAATAATGGTTATTTACAATTTATACAGCATCGTGTTGAACAGGTACTCGCGTGTCTCTTTGAAAATTGACATGTCGGTATTTACAGTAACAGTATTACCTGTTCACGTCTGCATTGCCGATGAACGCGATGATGTTACACGCATTTTGCACGTTGTTGGATTTTTTTACGATTTTCGGAGGAATAGGATGTAGGGGATAGTGAAATAATTTGACCTATTTTGAAATTCGGAAGTATAATCTGATCTCCTATGACGTATTAACGAATAATCTCCTATAATGTTATGATGTGTTAACGATATCGAATCTAACAGAAATTTTGAAGATTATCCTCTTAAGCACGGCTGAACTTTACGCGAGCTACCTAATTATTGCTGCAGTGTTAACTATCCTAATTATTACTGCAGTGAAATGTTAAAAATTACACTTGGTATCAAAACTCGATCTTTATGCAAATACGATTTAGGCTTGTCACATTTGAACTGTAACGTGCGTAACGAGTCTGACTCGATGTTATAAGCCAAGGGGTTAACATAACATCGTTGAGCCATGAGCACGCTATTAAACCTCCCTCTTTCAAATGATCCTCATTACACTCCAATATTCTTCTCATTTAATCTCTTGCCTTATGATTTATTCATCAGATGCGACAGTCAGAACTAACTAATCACAGCTACGAAATTAAAACAGATAAAGAGAGTTGAAGTGTTATGTCAATTTCGTATTCAACAATTCTTGACTATGCAAATTACGATTGGTCTTGAACTTCAACTTGAAGCATATTAAAAATTCGAGTAAGATTAATCACAGTTGAAGTGCGAGTGCGTCATGAGGCACTCATCAGTCAGAACGAACTCACTTCTACAATATTAAAACAAATAAAGAAAATCAAAATGTGTCAATTTTGTATTTATCGTTTCTTAACCTCTTAGGCAAGGCTGAACTTTACGCTGCTTCTCTGTCAGAGTTCGACGCGAATTACGCGTAAACAGCACTATAATGTGTGACAATGCTGTTCTCTACGCGAGTACATCTCTGAACATTTTCTCCACTTGCCTAAGACTACACCTTAACTCGTACCGATCGCACTAATCACGATTTCCCATAAATCAAATCGGAGATTAACTCCGTTCACCACATTAACTCCATAGCATCGTCAGCATTCTTTAATTCGTAATTGTTACATTTTATCGATAGCCAACGCGTATGTTTTGTATTGCTATTTCCTCGCCGCTCGATACACGCTTTAATTCGGAGATCAAGTCTGATTCGTCAAATTTTTCCGTATCCTTTATTTACGTCGACCGCATTAAACGATCAAAGAAACAGATTTGTTTGCACGTTCCCGGCATTCGTTAACCCAGATACGCTGGCAACGATATCGATCTTTACACTCGAGTTATTAACGAGTCACAAGTAACGATATATCCACAACATTTTTACGTTTATCTTTATCCTCTGTTTGCGTTAAGCTTATTTACCCGCGATGCATACTGGCCGTGCAAACAAAAGCAGTTTATCCCTGGTGGATATTCTGCACGCGGAAAGATACGATTCTTCAGCCACGTTTCTCGGATTTGAATGTTGAACCACGCTTCTTAGATTTGAATGTTAAATTCACCGATGCTGGGAGGACCGTGATTTTAGTTTCGTTCGATTTTTTTTCTTGCTCCCGATCTGGTATTCAAAACGTGTCCCACTTCTATGGACGCCATCGTTCCGATATCTGAACTACTTAACCTTGGCACCCACAACCCCATTTCAAAGCAGCCCCCTTTTTTACGCTCATCCCATGTCCCCGCTTTACTCCCGTTTTCATCACAGCACGTTTCTTAGCGCTTCTCATTTTTTGGATTATGGTTTGAATAATTGTGCAAAACTAGATCTTGGGTCACTGGGTTTAGAATAAAGAAAAGCCTTAACTCTGCATAGTCAATGAGTCTCTGGCTGTATTTGTATCTAAAAGGACAATTGTGCGAACACGTCGCAGAGCCAGACCATCATTTTATTCCGGATAGTCGATTTTCTATGCGCTTTGGAAGAGTTCCTTAGTTTTAGTTCGATCGTTGAAGCGTGTAGATGTCCTTCCAACTTTCAATTTCATTATAGATTTGTTTCTATTTAATTTAATAAACACCCCGTATGTTTTGAGTCTTGATATTTCCTCATGCTGTGAGCTTTGGAGAGAACTACATTATATAACTTTGTGTACTTATCACTTTTGAATAATTTATATTTCTAAATGATTGGACATAATTATTCTTGATAAAATATTATTATTGATACTACATAAATTAAGAAGAGAAACACTAATGAACTTGAACTTGTTAAAAGAAAGATAACAATCAATCTGTGTTTGAATTTTAATTTGTTTCATTTTATTATGAGGTTAGAATACTATTGTAATAATGTTATATTATACAACTGTATACACATAAAAAGTCAAGAAAAGAAATTTTGTTAAATCTAAGAAAAATTAAAATTAGAAAAATTGGATAGTAAAGTTGGAATAATTAAAATTCATAACAAAAATGCACCTGCTCCAATTCCTACAGAATTCAATAAACTTCCTACATTTTTATGTTTCATTCAACTAAAAAATATATTAAATAAAATTTCCTCAAAAAAGACGTACAGTATTTGTTTCACAAACAACTCAGTTTGACAAAGCAATAAAAAAAAAGAAAGTCCGTCAATTTTATGGTGCAATTTGCTTAGTCAATTTTGTAAAAAAATGTTGTAGTCTATCGTTATTTATTTATTGTTTTATAAACGTTGAAATATAATTTCCCTTTCGTTTCAGTATGAATCACAGTATAACCGAAAACTTAACCCTGTTGCTGCGATCCATTTCACGGCTCTCCGGTTTATTCTCGTCCAGTTTCCGGACCGTCGACTCGACCGCTGCACTTTTCCCAGATAATACGTATATATTCGTCGTGACGTGTCCGTGTCGAGCTTTGCCTCGTCCTCTAATCCGATAACGCGCATCAAGCTTCAAAAAATATTTCTTCCGTGGGGAACAAATTCAAAAGGAACGATCTTCACCCTCGTTGTGTACAAATGCAAATGTATCATTTTTATTCTCGTGGGACAAATAACTTTTGATCGATGTTATTACAATTAAATTTAAATTTAAATAAGAACTTAATTTTTACAAAAATTGTTTACGACTTTGTCAACTATATTGTGCTATACATTAATTTCGAAATTTTATAAATTGTTTTAATTTCAAGATATTGAAAATTGTTTTAATTTAAAGATTTTGTAAATTGTCTTAATTTCAAGGTATTATAAATTGTTTTAATTTCAAGGTATTGTAAATTGTTTTAATTTCAAGATTTTGTAAATTGTCTTAATTTCAAGGTATTATAAATTGTTTTAATTTCAAGGTATTGTAAATTGTTTTAATTTCAAGATATTATAAATTGTCTTAATTTCAAGATATTGCAAATTGTTTAATTTGAAGATATTATAATTTATTTCATTTCATTGATCAAAAGTTCAAAATCTTCAAATCCTCAGATTCTGAAATTTTCAAATCCCCAATCTCAAAATTTTCAACTTTCTAAATTATTAGATTTCCAATTATTAAAATGTACAACTGTTCAGATTCCACAAATTTACAAATAGATACCCAAATAATTAAACACCGACATGAAAGTACTATAGTGAATTACATCAACATTGTATCAATAATTTAAAATACCAAATTTCAGAATTTGAATTTTGCTACCACTTTGAAATTTTAATCTTCCACTTTGAAATTCGCATCACTTTAAAATTTGAATCTCCCCCTATAAAACTTGAATCTCATTGTGAAATTTGTATATAACAAATCCGAAATGTATAAATACCCAAAAATTTGAAAACCACTCTGCATAAAACCATAAAGGAAGTTCCATCATTTCAAGAAAGATCCATCTCGACCAAAATGGACTCTAACTTAATATCCCGTTGAGTTTGTTCCAATTTCTGTCCGTTGATAATGAATGATAATAAAAGCGTATATATACGATCCATATTTCATGACGAGATAATGCATCGGCGAATATTAAAAGTTGTTGAAAGCCGCATTACTTCTCAATCGTCTCTTTCGTAGAACGTCAGACGTTATTCCGTTTGAAGGGTAAATTTCATCGAGGTCTGACGCATAAATTTCACCGAAGTCGGAGGCATAAATTCCGTGGAAGTCTGTAGAGTCGAGCTGTTCCACCACCACGGATTCCGGTATCCTAGAACTTAACCTGATTCCCTCAACCTACATCGAAAGCTCTCTCGTTTATTTTCGTTCAACTTTCCAGACACGCAGGATCCCGTGGCGTTCACGTCTCACGAGACCGTCACTGTTTGTATATAGGTCCTCGAAGCTTTCATCCTCTGCTACGATCATTTTCTTTTCTCCCCGTGAAACTGGCTATTTTTCTCTTCATTGTTTGTATCGTCGAAATTCATTCGTCACTGCATCGGAATTTTTATCGCATCATTTCGTTCGTGATGGGAAACTGTCTCGGCGTGTTGGGTTGAACAAAAGGTTTCGTCTTTTTTTTTACGGAGATATTCCACTACAAATCTTACTGTATAACTATAATCTTGTTGTAGTATAACTAGATATTATAACTAGTATAACTTGTACAACTATGATCTTATTATACAACGTATTAATTCTCTCAAATTTTGAAACCTAAAAGGACTGATATTATTTCATAACAGAAAAGTATCTTACAATGACTCTTATGATATACCAATTTAAAGCTTGAAGTATATACAGAACGATAATTTAAACGATTCAGTAGCATTCTTAACAGAAAATGACTGATAGTTATAACGAACGGATAATTTTGAAATCTACAAAGTCTGACATTATTTCATGACAGAAAAGTTTTACCAAATGTCACTTATGACATATCAATTGAAAGCTTGAAATTTGAGAAAAAGTCCATGTAAATATCTTTTCGATAGCATTATCATTATGAAATGTAATCTACTAGAAATTGGATATGGACTGAAAACCCAAGTTGTGAATTGGTTAATTCATTGTTTTATTCAACGAAGGATTACTCAATTTGTATTACAAATATTTATAATGTGTTTGCGTGGTTATTTTTGTTAAACTTCAAGCTTTAAACTGATGTACTGTAACTATCATTTGGAAATACTTTTCTGTCATGAAATCACATTAGACTTTTCACGTTTCGAAATCGATAATTTGCTGAATAACTGTCTAATAGTTCCGTTTTGTCTTCTAACTTTGATAATCTTAAAATCATTAACGGTGCTGTATAATATCTACATAAAGCACATTTAAAGCTTTAAATTGATATATCATGAGTACTATTTCACAATACTTTTCTGTTATGAAATTTCATCGAGCATGTTACATTTTAAAATCGATAATTTGATGATTAATAATGTAATATTTTCCTTTAATAATTTTTTACTTTGCCAACATTATGAATACCAACGGGGTATTTATATTCCTATTTTCAATATGGCTTACGCTATAAATCAATATGCCATAACCACCATTTTGTGATGAATGTCTATCATGAAATTTCATCAGTGCTTTGACATTCTGAAATGAATAATTTGATGTCCAACAATCAAATACCTTACTTTCTCAATTCCTAACTTCCCTAATATTTGGAACCATAATGGTGCTTTTACACCTTCTTTTTAAGCATACTTTCAGCTTTAAATTGATATATCACAAGCACTATTCCGCGATACTTTTCTGTCATGAAATCTCCTGAGATCAACATCTCAAAAATTTCACACACAATAAAACGACACCTTTCTTTTTAAATTCCTAACTTCCCCAATATTTACAACATTAAATGTGCCTTTATACCGTCATTCTAAGCACACTTTTAGTTTTAAATTGCCGTGCCATGAGCACTGTTTGGCTCTACTTTTCTGTCATGAAATTACGTTCGACTTGTAGCGTGTCACGTTTAAAAAATCGAAAGATTCGTCTTTCTGAAAAGCTATTTCGTTGTTTCGGAGAGCAGCAATAAAATGTAAAATATGAGGGTCATATCTGATCCATGATCCGTCTGATGTTTTATCGCGGTACACCATAGGGATTGTTCCCCGGTTAATAGTGTTTCCATGGGGTAGATCGAAACACCCCTGCTTATTTCTCTTCACCCTCGAAAACTCCATCGAATCCATTGCCGACTATAGCTGTTATTTGATCCTCCAAAGACAACACCGTTTATGCTAATCTATGAACATGGTCTGGTTTCCAGTCACTGTGCATAACGGGAATCTCGAATTCTGAGTTACGTCCAACGACGGTTGTTATACTGTGCTAACATCCGCCGTGTTTGGCATAGCTATGACGAGGAAGCCACTCGAATTGTACCATTTCAATTTTAAGCCGATCGATTTTTAGCGATAACACACAATGATATGCAAATGTTTGGTCTGATAAATAATTTTCTCATCTTCGAATAAATTGCCGTGAATTCTGTATATCCTTTATTTTGTTTGTGGACACGTGTATGCGAATGTGTTATGAATTAATAAAATTTGTAATAATAGTCGTGTTTTGTTTTTTCAGACTCTGTCAGATGATATGACGCATCATGGTGCCAAGAGAACAATCAGATCGAGTCTTCAATTACAGGTTAGAGAATATTTCAATAAAATATTTTTAATACTGTTTCGGTAAAACTGATATTTTCGAATGCATGCAATTTACTCTTTCGGTAATTAAATTCATTTTGGAACATGAGTATTCAAGTATAGTATAGTACACAAATATAGTATACAAGTATAGTATAGTCTACTTTACAAGTATAGTATAGTATACAAGCACAGTAGGCAAGTATAGTATACTGCATAATCGCCAGGCCTTTTCAGACAGGTAATCTATCAAAAAAATAATTTCAACAAAAATCAACAAATTTTAAGTCGATTATAAGTTGCAATAAAAAAATGTTCAAAAAGTTGTGTTATTTTAAAGAGACAAGTTATGTGTACGTGAAAAATATCATTGTTAAGTTATTGTCATATGAAAGTTTAATGAAATTTCTTGACAGAAAAGAATCGCCAAGTGTCACTTACGGTATATCAATTTAAAGCTTAAAGTTTGCCGAAATTAACGATGTAAGCGGTTCGCCGGTATTCATATTAACAAAGTTACAAATTAAACGTGAAACCTGTTACGATATTAAATATCGACTTATCAGTTTTACAGCGTACAAAGTTTAACGTGTTTTCGTAATAGAAAAGTGTCGTGAAATATTGCTTGTGTTGATTTAATTATTGAGGTTTTCTAGAAATTAATATGTGAATGTTCTGTTAATATCGTTGGCAAATGTAAAAATTAAGAAAGCTGTCAATTTGTTACACATCAAATTATTATTTTATAACAGAACAGTATTACGAATTGGCACTTGCAATATATTATTTTGAAGGTCTAGGTTTGCTGAAAATTAATATGCAAACGCTTTCTAAATAATTTTAGTATTAGAAAAGTTACAAATTAAGAGCGAAAGACGTTAAATTACTGTATGACAAATTATCGATTTCGAAACATAAATGGTTTAATAGAATTTCATGACAGGAAATTATCACGAAATTCTGCTTGTGACATGTCAATTTACAGCTTAGAATTTTCCGAAAATAGCTGTACAAACGCACGGTTGATATATTTAATATCAGCAAGGTCGCAAACTGAGATAGAAACCCCTTACGTTGTTTATCGATTTCGAAACGTAAAAGGTCTTAAGCAATTTCATGACAGAAAAGTATCGTGAAATGTTGCTTATGACATATCAATTTAAAGCTCGAAGTTTATAGAAAATTACTGTGTAAACACTTTGTAAATATCTGCAATATTAATGGAGTTATTGGCTGTAGACGAAAACTAATAAATTGTGGCACAAGAAATTATTGATTTCGAAACGTAAAAGGTCTTAAGCAATTTCATGACAGAAAATTATTGCGAAATGTTGCTTATGACATATCAATAGCAAGCTTAAAATTGGCTGAAAATGAGTATATAAATTCTCCGTTAAGGTACTCAATATTAATAAAATTATAAATTATTAAAGACGCTCCTTATGATGTTAAATATCAAATTATCGAAATCGAAACATAAAAGTCTGTCATAATTTTATGACAGAAAAGCATTGCCAAAGGTAACTTATATTATATGAATTTAAAGCTTTAATAGTGCTGAAAATTATTCTGTAAAAGTTGCAGCACTATTCTTAATATTAGAAAAATTACAAATTAAAAGCTAAAGGTATTACATCGCCACGTATCAAATTATCAAATTCAAAATATCAAAAGTCTAACGCAAAGTCATGACAGAAAAGTAACGTAAAATACTACTCGCGATATAATCATTTTAAGCTTAAAATTTTCCGAAAATATCGATATAAACGCTCTGCGTATAAATTCGATATTAGCAAAGGCACAAATTAAAAAAGAAACCCGTTAATGGTATCGAATATCAAATTATCGAATTCGAATCGGAAAAGTCTGGCACAATTTCATAACAGAAAAGTTTTGCCAAATATCGCTTATGTTATATCAACTTAAAGCTTAAATATTGCTGCAAAAGAATATATAAACATTTTTGTACTGTCAATATTAGAATTTTAAATTAAATTCTAGAGGTACAATATCGTCACGTATGAAATAATAAATTCCAAAATATGAAAAGTCTAACGCAAATGCATGACAGAAAAGTATCGCAATATGTTCATTTTAATGAATAAATTAAATTAAATATTAGTAATATTAAATATTAAATATTAATAAATTATCACGAATAAATTAAATATTAGCAAAAGTAGAAGTTAAAAAAGAAGCCCATGAAATATCAAATTATTGAATTTGGAGTGACGCGATTTCATGAGAGAAAAGTATCGCGAAATATCGATTGTATCAGTTTAAAGCTCAAAATATGCCTGAAATACATGTACAAACATTTCGTTAAAATCGTGAATATTGTCGAAGTGATAAATCAGAAATTAAACCCATTCATAGAAATGATCGAAGAGAAACTCGTCACGAGGAACAATGCGACGTGATAGAACCTAGTTACGTAATAATAGGGGTCACTAGGAGAATTCCAAGAGATAGTAATATACTCCGTTCTGTTACCTTACCACTTCGCCATAGATATCTCGGAGAACTAAACCTTGTTCCCGTGACCCACGTCGGGTCTCCCTCGTTTATTTCAGTTCGACTTATCCGGCATGTTACTCTCGTAGTAGCCGGTTGCCCTCGGGGAATTGTACGTTGTGCAGCTCCTTCAAAGTGTACGGTTATCCAATAATAATATCTCCCAGTTTACAAGGGGGCCGGGTTTATCAATTAATTTTTTTTCTCTTTATGCTCGAATCACCGTGAATGTGGCCGCGGTTTGCCCTCGACGGACCGTGAGAATTTAATAATGTAAATACTCCTGAATTTCTTAAGGACAATCTTAACCCACTTGGTCTTTTTATTTCTGTTCGGGGGGTTGAATAAATGTCTGCCAGAATAATGAACAACAAATTAAAAGGGAGAATAACATTTTTGTCATTCTGCATAATCTGACTTATTCTAATTAAGATCTCAAATTTTCAATTCGTTTATACAGATTTTTTAATGTGGTGTCTTTTATTTCTCGTATATTAGTTTCGTTGGATAATTATGCGTTCATCTTATGAAACTAGAAATTACTCTTTGGTTATTTTTTTTTTAACTGCGTTTCCGTTTTTGACATAACTTTGGGGAACATTAACATTTTAATTACCGATCAGAATTTTTAAAATGAACGTAACATTAGAACACTGGAATAAAAGTTAAATGAGAATTTGATATTTCACTGATTGACGTGTATTTTGCGTCCCTTTTGTGGCTGACATTTTCACGGTTGAACTATGAAAATTCCGTGTTCACGAAATTACGAAAATAATGGAAGGCTCGGATCGCAATTAAATGTTTTTCCATCGGGTTTCCGTTTGCGGTAGAATTTTTTAATCTCGACGATTTCGCAAAACTTTCGACGGGGTGAAACTGCAATCTTACGCGTTCCGTTTGACTTTGCAAACTTTGCTCATCGTTTTCGCAGAAAGGTACTTTTTGACCGACGTAATATCTTCTAGCGTTAATATTAACATATTATCTCGGCCAACTTCGAAACTTCAGCCGTATACGTCTACGATTTCTTTCGAAATAGCCATTAAATGCTTTAACCGATCAAATTTATTTTTCCTCTTAAGAGTTGAGAGTTTCATGAATCGTCTATTTGCTGCTATCAAAATGAAAAGAAAAGGGTATTTCTAAAACGAAAAATACCTAAATATTGTATACACTGTATTAATTTAAAGCTGAAAATTTAATAAAAGCATCTACGTAAACAATTTACTGTCGTCTTTTTATATAAAATGAAAGAAACGTCTGAAATCTAACACAATTTCATAACAGAAAAATATTACAAAATATCACTTGTGGTATATCAATTTAAAGCTTAAAACTTGGCAAAAGTGACTGTGTAAACGCTTCATAAATATTTTTAATAAAACTTGCAATGTTCAGTTGAACATTGTGTATTTGCTAGTGAACAATTTTAAGGTTTAAGTTGGTTGGAACATTCTTTTAATGTAGGATCGGCCATTTTGTATGAAGAATTCTCATGAGTCCATTATACAGCCATTTTGTACACATCTTGAGCTTTAAATTGATGTATCACAAGTGATATTTCATAATACTTTTCTGTCATGAAATTGTCTTAGACTATTTATGTTTACAAATTTATGTTTGATATACAGCACTGTAATAGGTTCCCTTTTTTATTTTTAACTTTACTATTATTATGGATATTCGTGGTGCATTTATACAGTGATTTGTAACAAGTTCTGGACTTTAAATTGTTTTATTATAAGTGTAATTTTGTGATACTTTTCTGTCATGAATTTGTTATTAAAGTTTTTATATTTCAATATCAACTTTTTCGTATTCATCATTATAAGGATTCCTTTTTGTATTTTTGAATTCATTTATATTCACAATATTAACGTAGCATTTATGTAGTTATTTTTAGTGATCTTTAACCTTTAAACTAGTGTATCGCAAGTGTTATTTTTTACTACTTTTCTGTCATGAAATTGTTCCAAAAAAGACAGTCACATTTCAGTTTAGAAAATGCACTAACCACGTGTTCCAATTTAAGCAACAGATTGCAAGCAATAAATACATCAATAAAAAATAATAAAAATAATTACAATATTTATTATAATAAAATAATATTTATAACATACAACAAAATTTTAGAATTAAAAAACAAATATTTAAATCACCGAAGAGAAAATTGTTGAAAATCTCTGTATATCAATTTTATTTGTTTACTGACGTTCTAGATGAAAGTAAATATACGTAATGTCAGCGAATGACGATTTGAAGTGTACCAAGCACGGAATATTGAAGCTGGTTGGTTTTAAATTGCTCCTCTACGGTGTTTTGTTCTAAATCCCAGCGGGAAAAGTTTCGAGGAGATCGTTCGAAAGAAAAACTCGCAATCGTGGCGTTAGTTCGGTGTAATGGAGTTTCAGTTGCTTCTGATCGATTTTTCTCTTGTTTACTTTCGACCTGGCAAACTTTTAATTAATTATTCGCCGAAAAGAGGAAGCGCTTGATAATGATCGACAAAAAGGTACCTTCAAGTGAATCGTTTTAAGGCAATAAAGGAAATAGATTTACGAAGTTTATTTTGCCAACTTGTCAAATCTTCGATAGTTAATTTTTGTAATTAAAGACAACTTTTTCAATCTTTCACTAAGAAAGTTGTTTAGTTCAAAAAGCTTGCTATTATTAAACATTTATCATTTAAATTATGTTTCTACAAATTAAATTATACAAATAATTTAAAACTCTTTTCCTAATTATACTTTTCCATTAAAGTTTCACAATTTTCATTAAAAATTTTTTCATTTTTGTTTGGGTAAGGAATTTTATTTTGTTAATAAATGTTAAAATAAATAATTGTGAATAAACTCGTTAAGATAAGTCATTTACTTTATTATTATGTCAGAAAATATAAAGAACAAATATACTGTAAACAGTACTATATTCCTCTTAAATTATTTTAATTTTCAAAGTTACTTCAATAAAAATTCATATCATTTATAACACAATTTTTAATTAATTTGCAAGCTCACTTTTTAGTCCTCGTATTTTGTAAAATAATTCGAAGACCATTTCACATTATAAAATTCTGCTGTAAACAATTGATACAGAAAGAAATAAGTTCTTAAAAAATCGTAACGCATATCTAGAAAAAGAATTAAATACGGATTATTCGAAGAAAAAGGTTGAATCAGTTTAAAACTATTAAATCATTGAACGTTAAATCGGTTTAAGTCCAACGTAAAGTAAAAAGATTGTAAGCTTAAAATATTAAAAAATATTCATGTAAATATTATAAAGCCAATTGCGGGGTTTGGCAAATTAAAAAAAGAACCTGACGAGTCTCGTTACGGTCGAATTCCCACGGGTTCTCAGGATCGGATTAATTGAAACACTCTTTTCCTCCTTGGAGCTTTTAATTTCCATACTGGACGGGGTTGGCCGTAGATTTATCGTTAGAATGCTACACCATCGTCAGCAATATCTTGTCTGGTCGCATCGTTTCACCCTGTTTTCAAGATGTATATACATGTGTATCCCTCCGTATCGCGAAATTAAATTTGTAAATTAAATCCGCTCCGTAAATCTGTGACGACGGTGCCCGATGTAATTTCCTACGTATTCCCGCCGGGTAATTTATTAAAATCGTACATTATCGAGAATCACGACGTCCCGTCTCGTCTGCCATGAAGAAATTTCAAGTGAATTAAAATCTTCTGAATTCAGAGACGAACGTTCGAAATTCACCGATGTATTTGTAAACCTGCGAATTTTGGGATTAGATTGGTTGACGAAATTTCGCAATTTTAAAACTTGGAAAAGGGATTTAAAAAATTCAAAAATGTGGTGACTTGAAAATTTGAGAAGTTGACACTTTGAGAACTTAATGTAATTTATGTAGTTAGATTTCTGAATTGCATAAATGGTTTCCGTGTTGTAATGAAACATAAAATAAATTGAATACTGTTTTTTCAGTTCGAAGCATTTTAATTTGTATGCACTTGGGCAGTTTCAAATTTCATTTAATTTTGAAAGTGGGTTCATTCTTGGTAAGAACACATATTCGTTTAATAATTGCTATTATTTTAATAGGAACTGTAAATTTAATTTTCTGAAATACACCCCTTGCCTTACAATATCGCACATTTTCACCACGATTCAATTTCGCGTTTAATTTCAATTCCTACTCCTCCACCAATGATCGCCATATACAAAATGTCCCCAACATTTGAACATTCTCTGTCTTAATGTTAAACAATAATTACGTCGCCCTGTCTGACGCACTCGAGAAAATCATAAGTTGAGGGATTAAGAAGCCTGATGGTATACGTATATTTTTTCATTGAAACGCAAACTTTGAAATATCTTAACTTCACTGTAAATTTAGGGTACTTTCAAAATAGGCGGGCTAAATACATAAATAATACGTGCAATTAGAGCCGGTCGGCAAACCATGAAAGCATTTCCTTAGCCGAAGGAGAAATTTCTCTCCCCATAGCGAACGACGGAAAGTCAAACCCAGTTCCTCTTCCCCGCCACTTTCGTTGTACTTCCACTCGACTTCCTTCGGGGCTTTAACGCGTTATTCCCTTCGTGGCCGGGTTTCCCGAGGGATAACAGTAACGGTCCTTCGGAGTCGTGCCTGCACTAGTCACTTCTCATCCGTGTCTCCAGGAAAATTCAAAGTCTGCCACTGACGGAACAGAGAGGATGTCCCGGCTCAAATTCTGCTATATATTATACTTTTCGAGGTCTATCTTTCGAAATTCACCCTGCATACACATCCGTCTTGACAACTACGTAAATTGATTTTTGTTGAATGTGGATACTTCTTTTTGTTATTTAAAAACTGCATTTTTGGAGCAAGTCAAACACTGACACGACTACACAAAATTGAAAATAATACAAAATAGTGACGTGATTGTAGAAAATTAAAAATAATACAGTTTGCAAATTTGAGTATAGCAAATTGAATGTAACTCAAAATATTCTACAGACTTAACTGTGGAAGATTAAAAATAATACAAAATATTCTTGAATCTGATTGTAGAACATTGAAAATAATCCAAAATAGACTGCAGACATAATTGTGGAAAATTGAAAATAATCCAAAATGTTCCACAGAATTGAGTGTAGAGAATTGAAAATAATGTAAAATATTCTGCAAACGTGACTGCATAAAATTGAAAATAAGTCAAAATAGTGACTTGACAGTAGAAAATTAAAAATAATTCAAAATAGTTTATAGACTTGACTATGGAAAATTGAAAATAACCAAAAATATTTTATAGACTTGACTATATGAAATTGGAAATGACTCAAAGTATTCTACAGACTTGACTACAGAAAATTAAAAATAACCCAAAATATTCTAAACTTGACTATAAAAAATTGAAAATAATCCAAAATACCAACTTGACCATAGAAAATTGAAAATAATGCAAAACTTGATTATAGAAAATGAAAAATAACCTAAAATATCGTAATTCGTATAAATATATAAAAATAACAACACGGTCTAATTAATATGAAAATTCCAAACCTTGAGAAAAAAAAACACAAGAATTGTAATATTTGCGAATTAAATTTTGTATCAACTGTACCTAATAGCTCACCCTATAGAATACAATATGGGGTTTCGATCATTATTGCAGATAGCAATTCCTGTTAACCTTGAAAAGGAAAATACGTCGAGACGTCGGCAACAAGGGACATAAACGCGTGAAAAGCGACAACGCCGTTTCCCGACTGCGTTTTCCAGCTATTCTTTGTCGTCTGCCTTTTTCCCTACCTTTTTTCATGCTGTTAGCGTTCTTTCCCCCTCGCAAACTTGTCCCTTTTCATTTCGTAGGAGGCACCCTTTTACGAAAGTTTGCTAGCGAAGGTGTCCCTTAGAAGGGACATCGATACAAACTTGTTTCCTGACCGTTTTCGTCCCTTATTTCAACAGTTTCTTGTGGACGAAGGATTCGGAATTGGCTGACACTGTCGATACATAAAGAACGACGATAATTGATCGTGACGTTTTCACTGATACTGTTGGGGTTGGTAAAGTAAACTTTTCTAGGGTGTTGAATTTGAAAATAACACCTTATGTTGTTGAGTCACACTTGTCAGGCACGTGTCGATAACCTAAATCGTATTTGCTCCACGATTGAATTTTGAGTTCAATAATGATTGTTATTTGTATAATTGATGACTGTTATTTATATAATACTCACTATAATTTGTACAATGGCAATTGTAATTTGTATCATTAAACATAAATTAATCGAAGATATACCTAAGATTTCAACTGTTTTGGTTGTTCTTAATATAGCAGCAATAATTAACTGTTACTGACGCAACTGCTAAAGAGATTATAGGTTTAAGGGTTGAAATAATTAGAAATGTTGAGATTTGGGTAGTTGGAAATTTGTAAAATTTAGAAACAGTAGAATTGAAAAATTGATTCATGGAAAATTGTAGAACTGAAAAACTGATCAATGAAAAATTTGCGGAATTGGTGAATTGAAAATTGGAAAGATAGTAGAATTGATGGATTTGAAAACGGAAAGGTTATAAAATTGAAGAATTGAAGAATTGAAGATTTGAAAAACAGAAGAATTGAAAAATTGAAAAATTGAAAAATTGAAAAATTGAAAAATTGAAAAATTGAAAAATTGAAAAATTGAAAAATTGAAAAATTGAAAAATTGAAAAATTGAAAAATTGGAAAATTGGAAAATTGAAAAATTGAAGAATTGAAAAGTTGTAGAATTGAAGAATTTAAAAGTTGTAGAATTGAAGAATTGAAGAATTGAAGAATTGAAGAATTGAAGAATTGAAGAATTGAAGAATTGAAAAATTGAGAAATTGAAAAATTGACAAATTGGAGAATTGAGAAGATGAAAAATTGCAGAATTGAAGATATAAAAATTTGAGAGATGAAATAATTAAAAATGTTTAAACTAGTAATTTGAAAGTCCATAGATATACCTACATCTAAATAAAAAATAAAGTGAATAAGCACTTAATTAGATAATCAAGAATAATTCAGCGTACATCTCCTTTATCTCGTTAAAAGTCCAGTGTACATGTAGACAAAGGCGCCTGAATAATTACCGTAGTACGAAACGAGAAATCTCAACGATTTTGACAGGCATGATTAATGAATTATGAAGTATATTAATAATTCATTAACCGTACAAGGTATGGGTCTATTATAAAGCTTTAAAGATAAATTTAACTTGTGAAGTAATAACGAAGGAATCTCACGAACGCATGACCCATTTCATTTTATTCCCGAGATACAGTCTTTCCCAAGTTCGCTTATCTTTATGTCAGGAACTGAAACTGGCTAACTTCTATTCCCTGCAGGTCCGGTTAGTAACGCTATTAATTCTTGATCTCTATCCGCCCAGATCTCTAGATATGAAACGCAGTAAACAGTTCGTTCCTATCACTGTTACTATTTCACTTTACCAATGGCCATGCAGAGACCATACGTACTCTCAGTATAAAGCTATGCGGTTGCGATTTAATCGCGATGATTTGCTATCCGATCCAGTTGCTTTTAATCCTACTACTAAGTCCTTCAATTTATTATCTCTTATTTATTTACGTGTTCTTATTCCCCTGTGCCTCGGTATTAATTTCATTTTACGTTTCTGGGTTACTCGTGTTAAATTTGTCTATTGTAACTTAAGTTTGTCTATTACCGTAACTGATGTGATGAAATAGTTGATACTGGTCTTTTTGTTTCTGAGATCTTCAGTTTACAAATTTAGATTTTTGTCAATTTGGAAATTAACAATGTGGAAATATGTGTGGAGCTTAGAAGTTTTGAAGATTTGTGAAATTGTGGATTTAGAAATATAATATAAAATTTGCAAATTTTTAGAATTCTGAATTTAGTAATTTCAATTTCCTGCCATAAGTAGTAATACCAAAAAATTAGCAACTAACAAATTCTGTTCTAATTAAAAAATTTGTTTAACTAACAATCATACAGTGTCAGAAGAATTAATTTGCAATATACGTAGTTTGAAAACAAAATGCAAAATTGTAATTACAAACGGCAGAAATATTTCTGGCAACTTCGTTAACAGTAAATTATACTTTTCATTTATATTTGATAAAAAGATAACAGAATGCAATATTCACAGACAATAATCTCAGGGTATTTACGTAGCTTATTTATAACATTCTATAATAAACGTTTAAACGTAGCATCTTTTCATCGCCCAGTGTGTCGTTTGATACATTTCAGCGAATTCAAGCATTTGACCAACTCAAACCAGAACCCAATCCATAATTGACACAGCTCTGAATTTTGCAAGGCTTTTAAATGATTTATCAATCAATTCCGAGCTTCTCTTATGTGATACATGCTTCCATGTTTTCGATTGTTAAACATTCGCTTCACCGATGTTTGGATTCGCCTGGTGGCACAAACAATCGAACGAAGGGGTTAAAATGGGACAAAAGGACACGTTAGCGAGGGTCAAAATCGTCCAAGCCGCAGTCAATAAATTTTGCAACCGTAAATGTCGCGACGCGTTTGTTGTGCTGAAACAAATCGATCAGATATCTTTCGTAATATAGTTGGCGCGCGTTATATTGCCATCGAACTAGTGACGCTCTTATTGTATCGCAAAAGTTTCCTCATTTCGCCACTGCTATGGCGGCGCTACTATAAAACAGTCACATTTCAAACTTTTCGAATATTGTACTTAAATGAGAGAGGATATTTCTCACAAATATTATTGTATATGTTGATATGTCACGCGCAATATAATGTATATTATCTCATGCACAATATCTGTATATTAATAAAAATAAGAAATATGTCATATACAATAAAATGTGTAAATAACGGTATTGAAAAATAACAGATATGTACTAATAAAGATAATGAAAATGTATAATATGTAATAATAAAAAAAACAATATACAACGTGGAACAATGAAACAAATGTACAATATGCACAGATAAAAATAATAATATTATATAGTACATAGTAAAATTATTATAATTTAATACACATATAATGAATATAATAACGATATTATATAATATATAATCAAATAATAATATCATGTAATTACAATGACAATGTATAATGTTAGAAAATGTATAATGTATAATGACAATAATAATAAAAATAAAAAACATGCAATTAAAAGTATTAAAAGTAACAAATAAATAATATCTAGTAACAATAATATTAAATATTGTGTAATTATAAAAATAGTAAACATGTAATACACGACTAACTAAGTCATGTAGGGGTCACGTAATACATGACTGTAATAAAAATACGAAAACCTACAATAAATACTGAAAATTTTAATAGAATCACAGAATAAGTACTAACAAAAATAATAAACTTATATAATATATAATAGTAAAAATAATCAACATAAATAATAACATCGTATAATCTTCTATAAAGTACAGTGATAACAAAACTAGTGACATTCTACCTTCCACGCATTCGTACAAAATTGTCAATAACACCGTTTGTCATTTATCGTTAAGAGTTATTTTAATTAACGAATTAGCATAGCGATGATCGACACCGGTTTCGAAGAACGCGGCGTCCTTTTTCCTCCGGCGCATAAAGGACTAATCTCGTCAACAGTTAAGCCGCGAGTTGATCAAAAAGGATGACAAATGCCTGTCGATAATCTTATCAGCTCGTCGCCCCAACGTGCCGCGTTTCCATTATAATCGATGCAGTTTTACAGCCACGGTACACGCTTCGCTGTTTTCCATAACGCGAACCCGGCCACGGACTTAATCCTTCAAGTCTGATGGAAATCTGCGTGGAGTACGTTTTATCGAGGCTAATCTTGTTGTCCGTTTATGAATGATGAAGCGCCGAGCGAACACACCGAGCCAGTTTCACCATCGAGACTTAACTTAATACGATTTTAATGACGAATTCTGATCCGCTTAGGATACCTCTACGACAATGAAAATGTATCGAATTTAAGGGGGATGCGGTACACTTCCGTTCTACGGGATACCACAAAGTTCTGCGATCACGTTTTAACGATGTGCTCCATAAATTGAATATACGAAAAAGAGATATGGGTTGGGTAATGTGACGACTTATCGCATGAATCATTCTCTGATTTTGAAACGAAAGTAGCGAAATTTACAGAGTACAGTAACTGTTTTGTTACTTTTATGCTATTTTATGCGGAGTCTCTTTCAATTTTTTTTAAGGAAATCCTCAATGATTTTTTGATAGAATATTTAATAATATCCAGATACCTGATAATTTTCAAATACACTACCTAGTAGCTTTACGTCATAATATTTAAATAAAATGCCTATTATCTTGTAGCTATACCTCATAATATTTAAATAAAATACCTATTAATATTACTGTCTGAATTTAAGTAAAGTATAAAATCTTGCATAAGGAAGTATCAGGAGAGGTATCTAAAATTGATACGTACTATAAAAAATATACCTAACGTTTCAACTTTCTTCATTTATATTAATATTGCAGTAATAATTAGCTATCATTGATACAAATGTCGAAAAATCATAGATTAACCTCATGTCATAGGACATTATGTAAGGTGCAACAGAACTAATAATCTACTGCTACAATATTAAAACGAATAAAGAAAATCAAAATGTGTCAATTTGTATTCATCGATCCTCGTCTACACAAATTATAATTGCACTTAAATTTCAACTTGAGGTACACAAAAAATTCGAGTACGATTTATCACATTTGGCGAGTGCGTCACGAGGCACGTCAAAGTATGTCAAGAGTTCAAGGTACATTTTGTGACATCAACGTACGAGGCAATATATCGAAACATTGTATTTTTTAGGATCACCAGATGTCTAAACTCGTAGATTTGATCGAGTGAAAAGTGAAGCAATGAGAACGCAACCGTGTGAATCGTATCGCGAAAGATGAGTCCTAGCTCAAGGCTCGAAGTTAGAAATAAAAAAAAAATGAGCTGTGCGGTAAAAGGTACGCACGCAATAGTCACAGAAATGGTGGTTCAAAGCTTTTCACAGCTTCGGAATCACAGAAGAGCGCACAAAGCCCTATGCCGATCAAAAGACTGCAAAATCGATCCGACTCTACCAGAACTGACTTCAATGGCTAAAGCGACCTTCGTATAGACGATATATGTCTTAGAACACTTGTCAGATTAAAGAAATATGAATCTGTAACTTGTGAAAATGATCTTGTACCGTTAGAGTGTGTGATGGACAACTACACATGTGAGAACATGGTAAATTTACATATGTGAAAGGGTGGGCGCAACCTGTGGATGCGTCTTTGGACAAATATTTATATGCAATACAATTATCTTAATTTTCAAGGTTTAGAAGTTGTGAATTTTTGAAATTTTTACATTTTTAAGTATCTTAAATTCGCAAATTATTACGTTTTTATATTTTTGTATATTTTAAATTTGGAAATTTTAAAATTTTTATATTTATAAACTTTTAAATACTGAAATTTTCAACTTTCTAAATTGCAGGTTCTGTAATATAAAAATTCCCAAATTCCCTTATCTCTAACTTCTCAAAGTTCTAAACTTTCAAATTTTCAATATACCACCCTTCTAAATTTATGAATCTTTCCAAATACCCTAATCTCTAAATTTCTAAATTTTCAATGTACCAGCCTTCTAAATTTTTGAACTTCTAAATTGCCAGCTTTCCAAATTTTAAATCCTGTAATTTCCAAATTCTCAAATTCCTTAATCTCTAAATTTCCAAATTTCCTAAGTTCTACCCTTCCAAATTTGGTACTTCAAAAATGTCCACCTCTCCCAATTTTAAATCTTTAAATATGCAAGCACCCAAATTTACATACTTCCAAATCTCCAAAATCCAATATCAAAAATCCCTCATCTCCATCCCCAAAAATTATCCGTTTCCCCCGACAGACAGTTAACAATTTCCCTTCCCACACCAAACGTTAAATCTGATCGATAGCAAAAAGCGAACGTTACCGTTTCACGTGACGGATCAACAGATATGTCCGTCCTGTAACCGAACGCGAGAAGAATCATGAAGGAAGTTTGCTCGTTCAGCGACACCGAATATCCTGGATAGTTTCGACAACATTTCGAGATGGCTTTTTCGTGGAAAAACAAGAAGCGACAAAAAATAGAAAAAACAGCGTGGCGGTTTGGGAAGTTTCGTGCAGAACGAAAGCAAACCGAACCGAACAGGTTGGTTTTCATGGTGGAGAAATTACGAACAGAGATGAACCGAGTAAATGAACCGACACTTTTTGTGACCTCGTTTTTCTTGCTTGGCCGACTTGGAGACTTTTCACGAGCATAGATATATCAGAAGCTCGGAAAGATCTCTATAACGAAGACCTGAGGCGCTGGAACAATTCGAACACAGTGCGGTATTAATAACTGTAAGAACCCTGAGCGCCTCGAATACACCACTCGGATACAGCCACGTTAACTTCATATTTTAAATAGTAGTATACTACACCAGGTGTACCGGTTAATAATTCTTAATTTTATTTTTAAGAAGACAATATAAAAGGAAAGAGGAAACAATGCTTTATTCAAAGTATGCACCGTGTGGCGGGTTCATTATGCTCATCGCCACTAGACGGCGCATAAGAGACTGTCTTTCTCGCTAGTTCCTTTCGAAAATAACATAAGAGTTTAGACCAGGGCAACCTTTCTAGAGTTAAGAGCCATTTTTTTCCCGATGTGATAAATTATTTTTTTAAAGAGCCAAATATAAGTACATACATCGGTATATATTAGAAAAAATAATATAATATCCGCTGTGAAACATGTATTGATTGTGAAATCAAAACATTCTATCTTGCGTAGTGACAGAACATATAAGTCAACGTATTAAAGAAAACGGAAACAGTTTTTGGTTTTGAGTGTGGTGTCGGTGAGTGTGGAGAGCAAGGTTAGCTAAAGCTAGGTTTACATGCATGCGACCTGCCGCGCATTTTGATGTGTGCGCAGGATTATTATATTTGTTTGGCAATCGTAATATTGCAGTTAATTTTTCAATATGTACTATTAAACTACTTAATAAATGTAAGATTAAGAGAAGAATAGAAAAAGAATTTTTGAGCCACCCTAATACTATCCATTCTGTTATATAAATATAATTTTTCTTGATTAAAACTAATGTTTATTATATCATCGATATGCTCTTTGTTCCACGCAGCTGAAATGTAACGCGCGAAAAAAGTGAATAATTTTCTCCGTGTCCGTTCTACATTTATTTTCGTTTTACTTTTCGTTGGACATTTGCATAAATATCCATAATTCGCGGATCAATACCATTCGAGGAAAACGAGTTATTACACATACGTGGATTACCGTCTCTATAGAGCAGCAAATTAAAATTCCATTTTGTATTGGCTCGTTGAGCTGCCAGTGCCTTGGGCCAATACTCTAATTTATTGTACTATTATTTATTATACGTTCCCTGGGGTTCCGTTTAAAAATTCGAAATTGGTACTTTATTTGGCGTAAGATCGATGGTAATGTTATTTACGTGAGTGATGAGTTTATTTATATTAATCGTGTTGCTGTGAATACAATAAAAATTTGGAAATGAGAAGTGGAACACGATTTCATGACATGGAAGCATAAAATAGCATATGAGATTGAAGTTTATAGCTTGACAGAAAAGAGTATGTTATTCATTTAGTGATTTATATAATATGATTCTTAATATGTAAAATGGTTGTCACTTAAAAAGAACAATTAATTTCGACGTACTTTTAGAATCTGATACAAATTGATGACATAAAAGTATTATAAAATTGGACTTATGGTATATCAAATTAAAGCTTAAAGCTTGACGAAAAAGATCATATCCGTCATTCAGTAATTTATACAATATAATTATTAATATAATTGCTCTGGATATAAAATTAACTTAAAAAGAACAATTCATTTCGAAGCATTTTTAGAATCCGATACAAATCGATGATATAAAAGTATTAGCAAATACCAGTAATGTCACATCAATTTAAAGCTTAAATAAAAATAATTTTAATGGATTCGTTTCTATAATCTGTTCGCTAACAATTTCCGTAAAACGAGCAAAAATAATCTGCCCGTGTCAAATCTCGATGCATTTAACGGGTGATTTTGAAACGTCGATAGTTCAACAGTATTTGACGACACAAAAGTACCATAAAAGAACATTGTTACTATATCAATTTCAGATTTAAAGTTCGAAGGAAACGACTACGTAAATACTTCATCGATATTTTGAACACGGAATGGCTAATCGTCAGTCATAGCAAATAGTGATCGATTTCATAACCTCTAAAGTCTGACACAGTTTTGTGACATAAAACCGTCGCAAAATGGCGGTCTCAGTCAATTTGGAGTTTAGTGTGTTCAGAATGATTATACAAACTTTCCTTAATCATGAATACAAAGTTTTCTTTAAATATGAAAATCTGAGTATTAAATAATTTTATTATACAAGGGTAATTTTGTTACAATCAACTAATTAAATATATTTACGAAAAGTTGTCATTTTCAACAAACTTCGATCTTCGGTACTATCTTATAGTTTTTTCGTAAAAATCGAAAGTTTTTGTAATTTTTGTAGTTTTTGTGTCATCAAATTAAGTTAAGTTATGTTTTAAAGTCAGCCATTTGCAACTCGATATAAAAACCTATATTTTTATTTATTTTAAATTTAATTGAATTCAATATTTAAGGCACTCATCAACGAAGAAAATACCCTTTTTGTGCGTTTATTTTCCGTGATACACCCGACCATAATTGCGTGGGCACTGGTCAAAGAGAAGGAGAATGTTTAATTAATAAAAGGGCAGAACGCGGCATGCTCGTGGAAGCAAGCCGTTTGCATTTCATTGTTGCTTTTCATTCGGTTCATTAATATCGATAATTAAAAAGCCACTCCATTAACTGTGCCAAATTGTTTGAGGTATCGGTTTTTGTGGAAGGATGCTCTGGAAATAAATTCGAACGAATGGCATTTGACGTGGCGAGTGTGTATGCACGATACGATAGAACGAGCGAACTCTTATTTTCGCATTCTTTATTCTCGATGTTGATCGATCTACTCGATAAAATACCGAGGAGAAATTGAAATGTTTTATTGACCTGATTTCCCTGAAAGCCCTCCAACTTTTCATCGTAATAATAATTTTTTTATCCCCCGTGAAAAAGAGCGTTCGAGTGATAAAAGTATAAATTACAATTTGATATAAACGATCGTGTTTACTGGGTTGAAAGAAATGTGTCTTTTTTTTTTAAACTAATTAATCTACTTTGTAACGTTGTTCCATTTGTGAACAGTGTTTTTGACAAAATTTACGAAATTTTTGTGTTATAAAATATTCATAGTGGAAAAGATTATGGGCAATTTTTTGGGAGGCTTCTTGTTAGAAGAATTTTCTGAAGAAACTTGTGTCAGGGAATTTTTTCTGAAATAACTAATTAACTTATTTCGATATGTGGTATCTCATTTTGAAGAGTGTCTTTTGGCTGAATTAACATAATTTTTGTGTTAGAAAATATTCATAAGGAAGACAGTTATGGTAATTTATTTGAAAGTCTCTTTTTTTGAGGTTTTCGACACATCTTCAGACCCAGCTATGTAATATTACATATTTCAAAACGAAACATTTTAAAAAATGTAAAGATGTCTCTTAGAGATTACCACCTTTATAGAATGTGTACCTGTCTGGTCTGAAAACGTTAAATTCATATAACTTCAATTTTACTTTGTCTAATTTGCAAATTTCTTTTAACAATCTCTCGTAAAGTTAAATCACCGACTTACATTGAAATTAATTATAAAAATGAGTATTCAGGAATACTTCAGACCCAATAGTGTAATATAACACATCCCAAAAAAGAGTACTATAATAAACATAGAGATGTCTCTGAAAGATTACCGCCTTTATGCAGCGCGTAATATTCCACATTCGGGTCCGAAGACGTCAAACCCGTAAAACTTTGTCAATTTTATTTCGATCAACTCGTAAACTTCAGGAAATATTTCTGCACACAAGATGCTAGCAATTCAACGAAGGTGTCCCACAAATTACAAGACATAAATAACTGCGAGATGAAAGGAACAATTCGGTGTAGCGACAGTACACAAAGCGTTCGCAGGTCGATCAATCATCTCGATTTAAAGCAGAAGCGTCGAGGAATTCGTTGGCGTTTCCGAAACGAATGAATATTCCAACGGAAAAGCGGGACGAAAGAGAGAAAACCGCTTTAGTAAATTTCAAAAGGCCCCCAAACCAACGCAACGGTTTCGTATCAGTCGAAACTTACCATTTGATCGATCCCGGTCACGGTGGCTGCCTTCCAAAAGGTAAAAATCATCGGAATCGACCGTTGCCGGTACCAACAACACCACCACCAAGAAGTTTATGGAACCCATAAAGCGACTCCGTGATAAATATTTACGAGACTTTCGAGAAATCGAACAACCAACGACCAGCCCCTGCAATATCGATTTAATTAATTAATCCTCCAGCCGTTTTGTCGATCGTACCGATTTAATTTAGTGTATTTCGATTTTGTTGCTGGATTTTATGCCTCTGTCTCGTTGGAGAACGTGTTATTGTTATATTTATACAGTTAGTTGGTTTTATAGGAAATTGTAGCGATGAATTTAGAAGCTGGTGAATTTAGAGATTTGTATATTGTGCAATTTGAGAGTTTCGGAATTTTTCGATTTTGAGGATGGAGGAATTTTGGACGTTGGAAATGTGGTAGTTAGGAACATGGAAATTCTTAGTAATTTTAGTATTCTTAGTAACTTTAGTAATTTTCGAATTTTTGAATTTTGGAATTTTGGAATTTTGGAATTTTGAAAATTTTGTAACTTGTTTAGTTGAGAATTTGAGAATTTCGGAATTTGAGTCTTTGAGTATTTAGGAATTTAAGAATTTGATAATTTGATAATTTGATAATTTGGTAATTTGTTGAATTGGTAAATTGATAAATTGGTAAATCGATAAATCGATAAATTGGTAAATTTTTACAATGGTAAATTGTTAAATTGGTAAATTGGTAATTTGTTAACTCGGTAATCTGATAACTGTATAATTTGATAATGTGATAATTGATAATTTTATAATTTGAAAACTTGAAAATTTGCAGTTTTTGAAACTTGAATATTTGCAACGTACATTCATGAAACCTGAAATATGTGAGTCTCTTATTTTAAATTTGTAAATTTGTAGATTTACAAATTATTAAATTTTTGATTATTAAATTATTAAATTTTTATATTTTTTCCAATATATGATATCTGAAATATCATTTCCATGCACCAATCCCTAAATAAGTGAACATATACACAAACCAATAATTAGCTAATCAAAATTGCAGTTCATGTAAAGAGCATCCTCAACTCCATACATACGATATTTCACACGTGAAAGATATTTTTCTCCAACATACTGGTGAAAATTCGTCACCGTGCACCCCGTTCGATCGAACACTTTTATGGACACCGAACAATGCAGATACGGAGAAAAAAATGGAAATACTAAGTTGGCAGATTTTTCTCGCTCGCCGACTCGGAAGTTGAAGTAGTTAAGCGAAGGAAGAGAAAAGGAAAAAATGGCACGCGAGACTGAAAACACGAACACGGTCTTTGACTCTGGCTGTTTGCGGACCAGCCTCGCTCGCACATGAAAACCTTTCATTAATTTCACAAAGCCGGCTACTTGACCTGTTACCGCTAACTACGATCTACGTTTTCCCTTTTGCGAACTGACTAAAGCCGCGCAATCCGGACCGCAAATTGCCACGGCACTAACACGGTCGCCGTTCATTTGGCTCGTTAAACGTAAAAACCCCAGGTGTAAAGGTATAAAAAAAAAAACGCACGCGCGATCACACGATTTCCGCGTTCGACGAGCCTCGTTTTCTTCACCCCTTTCGGAATTACTCGATTAGCGCCGGGTCGTTATGGTATCTTTCGTTACGCGGAGAGTACGGTCTGTTCTGGACGTTATAGCGCTTTTTGAGAGCTTGAGAGTTTGAGAGGTTTGAGAGGTTTGAGAGGTTTGAGAGGTTTGAGAGGTTTGAGAGGTTTGAGAGGTTTGAGAGTTTGAGAGTTTGAGAGGTTCGAGAGGTGTGAGAGTTTGAGAGTGTGAATGTTCCAGGGTTTTAAAATTTTAAAGTTTTACAGTTTAAGAGTTTGATAGTTCGAGAACTTGAAAGTTTTAAAATGTTTGAGAGTTTGGGAGTTTGAGGGTTTGAGATATGTAAGAGTTTGAGTGTTTGAGAATTTGGGGGTTTTAGAGTTCGAGAGTTTGAAAGTTTGGGAGTTTGAGAGTTTGAGAGTTTGAGAGTTTGAGAGTTTGAGAGTTTGAGAGTTTGGGAGTTTTAGAGTTTGAGAGTATGAGATGTTTGAGAGTTTGAGAGGTTAAAACTTTGAGAGTTTGAGAGTTTGAGAGTTTGAGAGTTTGAGAGTTTGAGAGTTTGAGAGTTTGAGAGTTTGAGAGGTTTGAGAGGTTTGAGAGTTTGAGAGTTTGAGAGGTTCGAGAGGTGTGAGAGTTTGAGAGTGTGAATGTTCCAGGGTTTTAAAATTTTAAAGTTTTACAGTTTAAGAGTTTGATAGTTCGAGAACTTGAAAGTTTTAAAATGTTTGAGAGTTTGGGAGTTTGGGAGTTTGAGAGTTTGAGAGTTTGAGAGTTTGAGAGTTTGAGAGTTTGGGAGTTTTAGAGTTTGAGAGTATGAGATGTTTGAGAGTTTGAGAGGTTAAAACTTTGAGAGTTTGAGAGTTTGAGAGTTTGAGAGTTTGAGAGTTTGAGAGTTTGAGAGTTTGAGAGTTTGAGAGTTTGAGAGTTTGAGAGTTTGAGAGTTTGAGAGTTTGAGAGTTTGAGAGTTTGAGAGGTTAGAGAATTTAAGAGTTTAAAAGTTTCGAAGTTTGATATTTTGATAGGTTTATATTTTGACAATTTAGAAATTCGAGAATGTAAAAGTTTGAGAAACTTGAAAATTTGAAACTGAACAAACTTCCAAATCCTCAAATCATCGAATCGACAAATTCTCTAATTCCTACCTTCCCCAATACACAAATTTCCAAACTAGTTTTCAAATTTCCAAATTTCTCTATTTACGATTTCACAAAAACATGAAATTTTAAATATGTAAAAACATATCTCAATTCTCAAGTTCCAGAATCGAAGATTTCTAGATCCCAAGTTCACAACTTTTTAATCCTGCTAACATCCATAATCAACGTTAAGAGCATGAAATGCTACATGCATGAATTTATATGCATAAGTGCCACATACATGAATTTATGTAATACTCATACGTAAATGCAGAAATGCTGTATGCATAAATGTACGCATAAATGTCTCTCCAAAAACAAAGGTTAGCACACTTTGCCCGAATACAACACTATAGTAGAACAGAAGAGGATGAAGAGATGATTCGGTAACAAGTGTCAGTCTAAACAACGGCATCCGTTTTTCAGGAGGACACCTTTGTCACGTAACGATCGGTCCCTCTAATTTCCCCAATGATGAAACGTTGCACGTCTCGTTTACACGCACGTACTATCAATTTCTGTTCCACGGGACAGGCCGGCAATTTCGTTCAACCGAATTCGCTAAACTTTCGATCGAAAGTCAATAATTGCGCAAGCAGGTTTGAACTCTGTGTAATTCGACGACGAATCGAATGACCGCTTTCATACCGCGTTTTCGCTTTATCTTTGTGTTACCATACGTTCCGGCGGACCTACCACTGAACCGATTATAACAACCACCAGGCTGGAATGCCCGGAATCGGTAAATGTTGCCCAGCCCTGTAATAATCTAAACGATCGTAAATCAACTTCACCTACTATGTAGTATCTACTTTTGGAACGATTATGGCTGATATTATGCAATATTAAATTTTAAGTAGAGGAGAACGATAGTATGTTTTTTCTTCGTTTCCATTAACGTTTTTAGACAGTTGGTTTCTCGTTTGTATATTGAAACGTAACTTTACGAGATTTGAAACGTAACGTAACTCTAATGAGATTTGAGACGTGAGGCAACTCTGAGGAGATTTCGTAACAGAGAAATGTTACAAAATAGTACTTGTGATATATCGATTTAAAGCTTTAAAATAATTTTAATATTATTATATTATAATTTTAATATTAACAAAGTTAGAAGACATAAAACGGAGCTATTACACTGTTATTCAGCAAATTATCGATTTCGAAACGTGAAAAGTCTAAAGAGATTTCATGACAGAAAAGTATTTCCAAATGGTAGTTACAGTACATCAGTTTAAAGCTTGAAGTTTAACAAAAATAACCACGCAAACACATTATAAATATTTGTAATACAAATTGAGTAATCCTTCGTTGAATAAAACAATGAATTAACCAATTCACAACTTGGGTTTTCAGTCCATATCCAATTTCTAGTAGATTACATTTCATAATGATAAAGCTATCGAAAAGATATTTACATGGATGTTTTTCTCAAATTTCAAGCTTTCAATTGATATGTCATAAGTGACTTTTGGCAAAACTTTTCTGTCATGAAATAATGTCAGACTTTGTAGATTTCAAAATTATTCGTTTGTTATAACTATCAGTCATTTTCTGTTAAGAATGCTACTGAATCGTTTTAATTATCATTCCATATATACTTCAAGCTTTAAATTGGTATATCATAAGAGTCATTTAAAGATACTTTTCTGTTATGAAATAATATCAGTTCTTTTAGATTTAAAAAATAGTTATTCATATATCATAACTAACCATCAGGAATTTTGTATCAAAGATATCAACGGGTCATATAAATTGACATTTCCTCCATCTTTAAAGATTAAATTGACATGTCATGAACACAATTTTCAAATACTTTTCTGTCATGAAAGCATATCGAAAGCATGTTTAACGTTTCAGAATTAGCAATATATTGTACTTACAACAGCCACCAGTCATTTTGTATTAAGAATATTAACAAAACATTCGTACTGTCTTTTTCTATGAGGTTTAAAATTTAATTTAGAATACCATAAGTATATTATACAATAAGATTTTAGTTACATACGTAAGATTTAAAATCGATTATCTCCTTAAACACCGAAGAACAATGTAACCCTAGACGTGCCCTAACATAGTCATTTTCCTTTCCCGAAAACTGTCAGCGAAACTCAGAGACCGAAGTCAATAGTCGTCGACAAGGGATAGCCTTTTAGCAGACGTGTTTTACCGGGATAAGACGAGTAATTAGCGGTAATTAGTTGTTCCACTCTTCCGGACTCTCTCAGTCCGTTCGTCAGCAGGCTGTAATCCGATTTTCTGCTTGACAGCGGACGTCGCCGAATAATTGAATCTTGGAATGGAAGCCATTAATCGACGACAGTGGGCCAATGTTCGATCTTACTCTCGTTTCCTTTTCCTTGCACTTCTTTTTTGTTGTCGTTCGCGTTCGTTCAAGACACTCTTTTTCTGATAATTTGTTCGATGAACCAGTGTTTTTATTAACGCGCGATCTTTTATTATTTCTTATCTTCATCGTGGAAAATATACAAGATAAAGAAATTTGTACAAGGTATCCTAGTTTTTTACTTTAAATTTAGAGAGTTACAAAAAGGAAGTTTGAAATGTATCAATCTACTCTTTATATGGTTGTTTACATCATTTATTTCTATTTTGCATCTTTGTTTAGGATTATATAGCAGAACTGCACTATAAGTACATATAAGTACATGTGACTCTATATAACTCTATATTTGTCAATTTAACTTTATGTAACGCAATGTAAATACATATTACTCCCTGTAACTCCATATAACTCCATATAACTCCATATAACTCCATATAACTCTATATAACTTTGGTTAATTTCATTATAACTACATATAACTCCATTGTAACTACATAGAACTTCGCATAACTCCTTATGACTCCATATAACTCTATATGTATAACTCTGCATAATTTCATTATAACTACATATAACTCCATTGTATCGAGATATAACTCCTTATAACTCCATATGACTCCATATAACTCACATTATATTACTTATAACTCCACATAACATCACCTTGCTTCAACAATCGAATAGTGCCACGTGAAATTCGCTATTATATTATCTGCTATAATCTCTCCAAATAAAACAGGACACTAAAAGTACCAATTGCTATATAATCATTCCTTAACAAAGTGGACGATCGATCCCACTACTGGTACAGCGGCAAGGAATAAAAGAAATCATGTACATCCTGGATAAACGATTTCGAATTTCGTTCCGATTCGTTCGTTTTTTGTAATCCTATTTCCCACTTCGATTTGTCGAAGACGACACCCGAAGGAACGGGCGAGTTTAAGCATCAATTGAAGCAAATTGAAAAAAAGCAGAAGAGGACTAGATTTTCATTATCCTTCTACGAGGGTTGTCGACGCCCGTGATTCCCCGATCTTCCTTTAAAACTTCTTAACATGCTAATACTTTCAATATCTGCCGACACCCTTCCCCGTCTCTGTTTTATTGTTTTCCATAATTTATTTCACATTTTTCATTTGTTTGAGAGACTCCGCGTTTCTCGTAATTTCACGGCAAATCCAATTCAGTGGCAATTTTAATCTGCACGCACTTTTTGATCCATCAATTCTCTGATTGATTGTTTCAACGTATACCTGGAGATGTTTAAAAATTCATAAACTGCAGAATTCTTTTCGAAGGATGGATTGAAACTTTCAAGTTTTTTCAGGTGTTGCATTTCTGCGTGCAGAGTTACGGTATTACTTTCAGTTTCGTATTGCAATTTTTCTTTGAACCGAGTGTGTTGCAAAATGGCGGAGTCGGTAACTTTGATTTCTCTGAAATTAAAAATTGTTATGTTGTAAAGAGAAATATATTATTTATAATATAATATGAGGTCTCTTTTAACAATTATACAATTTAAATTATACTTGTATAATTTTCATTTAATCTATTCAATTGAATTATATTATAATTGCACTCTTTTTAAACTATGCAATTAAATTTAATTATAATTACACATTCTTTTATATAAGTAATTGAATTATGATTATACAATTTATTTCAGTTATATAACTAAATTAAATTTGGATGAGACATATTACTCTTTCAAGTTACACAAAAAGATCAAATACGAGAAAATCATTTTTTCTTTCGAATAACAAAAATATTGACAAAACAATCGTTTAGTCCTTATATTATTGCTGCCGGAGTTTGTGGATTTTAAAAAGTCCTTTCGTCGCAATATTTCCCACGTTTTAAAGTTAATGGAAATTGGGAAGAAAATTCGATTTCTTAAATTCTTAGAGGGTGGTTCACCCTCTTAAGTGGTTGCCTTCGTGTCGGAACCATGTGCTTTGCCAACTGGAAGTCAGCGCCAAACCGACAGCTTATTTTTGCTTGTTTTTTGGATTATGTGGATGGTTTTTTGTTCTGTTCCAGGTGCCAAATTGTGTTGGTACGCCACAAGTTAGCTTCAATCTTTTTCTTTCGTTTCTTATCGTGCTTTTTCTTCGTAAACGTCGAATAACTGAGATAGGTCGTCACAGAATCTTCATTTCACAGATGGTGAAAACTTTTGCAAAAATTCTACTGTAAAACTTGTTGAAACAGATGCTTTCAGAGAATAATTCATTCGGTGGAATTTTTTGGGGAAGATTTTAAATCTTTATTTGTATTTTTATTAAGAAAATTTATTTTGTGTTTTGTGTTTTGCACAGAATTTCTGCAAATTGTTATAATTAAAACAGTAAGAAATAGTAAAATATAAAAAAATATTAAAATAGTAAAATAGTGATTTATTAGTAAATAAATAATATAATTATTAAAATAATATTATAACTTAATGTGCAAAATAATAATATAATAATACAATAAAACAGTAGAAAATTAATATAATGAAACACGTGATACTATTCAATCTGTAATAAAATGAAATAAAAATAAAAATTAACAAACACCAAAATACTAAAGCCATATAAATAGTAATTTTCATCTCGTTCTTTCGATCAATATTA
This sequence comes from Megachile ligniseca, assembly GCA_945859555.1. NCBI lineage: Eukaryota > Metazoa > Arthropoda > Insecta > Hymenoptera > Megachilidae > Megachile > Megachile ligniseca. Next base: position 3,910,842 of record OX243778.1, read on the forward strand.
CACATCCTTTTTCAACGCAAAATATTTACAAATTTAATCAATATATTGCTATTACAATTTGAAAATATTTAAAGATAAAAAAATATGAGTAATTGAAACCACAAGGTTATTCAATCCATTTAATACGATTGGATATTTCACCTTCGCACAAGAATGAATAGAGTGCTTTTTTTCAGAAAGAAAGAAGAAAGTCGTATATTACTGACCAAAAAACAGCAGAATCAATATAACACATTGAGTTTCCCGAGATGCGATAGCAAGAACCAAATCTATGTGCTAGTTTTTCCCAGGGAAAAAAGAGGATTTCTATATTTCTTTACCGTAAAACGATACGTGTTTTCTTCTGTAACCTGAAATATCATAAATAATACAAGCAAGGTTCCTCCATGCAGACTTAAAAACAGAAATTTTACTTCTTGCTATGGATAGTAAAAATATACACGATTTTGTAAATCAAACAGAATGGTGAAACAGTGTAGCAGTCGTAATAAAAATTTATGTTAAGCTTCTTATTTGGTACTGCTACATGTATTGTTGCGAATTTAAACAAGTATGTAGTTCTCAAACAATGTTTCAGGTAGACATAAAAATATTTTCTATTTTATAAACTGGTAGAATTTACTGTCAATTTTTTATCGATCAATTTTTTATGTTTTGTTACAGGTTTTAGATGATACGATGCAGCACGGGGTAAAACGAACAATCAGATCGTCGAATCTTCAGTTACAGGTAAAATACCTTTTATTTACATTTAAATATAGTTAAATATTGTGATAAATTTATGTTTACATGAATTAACATTCGAGATATATATTTAAATAAATTTGTAATGTACTTGATTTCAATGTCTCGAAATCAAATTTTCTAAATTATCATATTTCAAACTAAAATATTGCCAGTGTAAATATTCAAAATTCAAATATTCTACAGTGAAATATTTGCAGTTAGAATATTTGAAAATTTTAAATATTATATAATTAGATAATTCAAATTTGAATATGTCAAAGTTGAATGATACAAATTAGGGTAGTTTGAGAGCACTCCAAATCAGAATATTTCAAAGTTTGGATTATTATGAACTAAAGTACTGCAAGCTAGGGTATTTTACACTTTAAAATATTTCAAAGTACTGTATCAGAACCGATTGTTGGAAATTTGGAATATTTCAAAATGAAATATTTCAACAGACGCTATTTCAATTCAGAATATTTCAACACACAATATTTCAAGTTCTGACGTATCAAATTAAATCACAACAAAATACAACATAAAAATATACAAAACATATCAAACAAATAATTAGTGTTCACTAAAATCGTCATAAAAACTCACAGAAACAGTCATTCGAATCAACATGGTTATTCAAAGTGTTAGACATTCACAGTCCCAAAGTACTACTGAAGATCTCGGGAAGATCTTGTAGCAAGAACAAAAAAACTTATCCGTCGTAACCCAATCATCTCCCTTGGTGTTCGACGAATCTACGTTTAATCAGCACCTTTTAGGCGACTGGTAGATAAGACTTGTAATTAGTTATAGACGTTGCTTTGAAGCGTGCCCTCCTCGTCCCTGGGCAGGCTTTAACCTAGCTACCGTTTGAACGTAATCGGATTTTCCAGTTGGTGTACGAGCTGTCTCTGGCGAAAAGCATCTCCGATCGAAGCGAAGGCTGTGGCCAACCTTGGTGTCGCTTGAAAAATACGCAAATATTATTAACAAATTAATTTTCGTTACAAAAACACGTGGCTGTATCGCCAGAAGCTGATATACACACTGGTGGTTCAGCGTTTGCTTCAAGGTTTAATTTGCGAGAAGAATAGTCAGTAGGTGTTTATGTAGTCATTTTTGAAATACTTCAAGCTTTAATTTGATATACCATAAGTGTTATTTTGCTGTACTTTTCTGTCATGAATTTGAATATGTTCGAGTTGGGGTGTTTGGTATAAAAAAATGTAATTGTTCTTTTATAATTTCTAATTTTGGTAATATTAGAAATAACCAGGGTGCACTTATATGGTGATTTTTAGCAAACTTTAAGCTTTGAATTCATGTAGCATAAGTGGCGTTCGGTGATACTTTTCTGTCATGAATTTTTTCTGGAGTCTGTAACGTTTGAAGTGAATTGAGTGTATAGAAATGTGGTGACTGTACTTCACTAATTTTTTATTTTGGTAATAATGAAGATATCCGGGGGGCATTCATATAGTGATTTTTAACGAGGTTCAAGCTTTAAAATGATGTATTATAAGCTATATTCTGTAATACTTTTCTGTCATGATTTTGCAGTAGAACGCATAACTTTCGAAATGAACAATTGGTGCACAAAAATGTAATGAGTTTACTTTTCTAATTTTTTACTTCGCTAATAGTGAAATTATTAAAAAGGCATTTATATTGTAATTTTTAATAAGGTTTAAGCTTCAAATTGATGTATCATATGCTATATTTTATGATACTTTTCTGTCATGAATTTGCAATAGAACGTATAACTTTTGAAATGAATCATTCAGTATACAAATATGTGATCATTCTGTTTCTCTAATTTCTTATTTGGCTAATAATAAATATATCAAAGGGGCATTTACATTGTGATTTTCAGCAATGTTCAAGCTTTAAATTGATATATTGTAAGCGATATTTTATGATACTTTTCTGTCATAAATTTACGTTAGACTTTGTAGTTCTTAAAATGATTGGATATGCAAAAACTTTTCTATCTACTTTTCTAACTTTTAACTTTGCTGCTATTAAACATTCGAAGGATATTTATGAATTTATCTTACGTCCTAGATTCTTATATTCCAAAATTAAATATTTGATATGCTACAATATATTAATTCTCTGCCTTTTCCTTCTAATTTTATCCACATCAAAAATATTAATGGAACACTCATACAGTTGTTATCAGTACATTTTAAGCTTGAAATTGATGTACCATAAATAACGTTTCGTGACACTTTTCTATTATGAAATTCTGTTGAAAGTTTCACTTGTCAAGATCAGCTGTTCGATATGCAAGACTCCAACAGTTATGTTGCTGCATCATCTTACAGTGCCCATAAAAGAAATATTAAGGTATCATTTACACGGTCATTTTGGAAAAATTTTAACCTTGGAATCGATATATCACAAGTGATGTTTTAGCATACTTTTTCGTCACGTAATCATTTTATACCCTTTACGTGTCACGACCAGCTGTTCAATATAAAACAATCAGATGGCCTTTCTGCCCTTTCATCTAAATTTCCTTGCATTACAAATATTAAAGAGGTCTTTGCACGACTATTTTCGGCACACTTTAAATTGACGTGTCACAAGTACTATTTGCATACACTTTTATGTCATGAAATCATGCTAGACCTCTTATTAGGCACTTCGTACAATCTGATTCTGATTTTATATCAACGTTAACCAAATCAATTTTTAAATTTGTTGAAAAACATTTACAAAATACCATAAAAAAGCAGTTGTAGAACTTATATAATTATTAGTTCCATTGTAAAATTCTCAAATTTTTAAATCTGAGAGTACCAAATTGTCAATTTTCAGTTTCAAATTCTCAAAATTTCTAAACTCTCAAATTTTCGTTAAAATAGCAGTCTTCGACAGTTTACATGCATATATAATTACTTGTACAATAACAGTAGATTCATAAATAAAACACACGGTTAAGAACAAAAACATATGTAGGACCATAGTAGCTATCCACATATGTGGATAGTTCTCCATGCGTTTTAAGGACGTTCAAATTTGCAGTAAGTAGAATCCGAAAAATCAGAAGAAATTCTATCGATCCATACGTCTGTAGTAAAAACAGTGGAATCGAAAGTGAGGAAAATTCAAAGAAAACAGCGACTGTTCTTATTTTTGTATCCGCGCGAAATGCAGTCGCGTGATATTTCGCTTTGTACGTGCCACGGGGTGACAGACGTTGTCACGAAATTCGCGGGTATTATACGTTATATTTTTCAGCTGGTAGCACTGATTCGTCGCGGTCACATCGATCCGGCATTTTCCATTACCAAAGTAATACGCATTTATTTGCACGCGTCGCTTATCTGCACACCCATTACCGTGCAAATTTACGACACGCCACGAGCCCTTCAATCGATATATCTTTTTATTTCGTACGTACCTTTATGCCACTCCATAAATCGTTATTTTTAACCACGCGCGAAGATGAACGGCTATTTTTAGCGATAAACAATGTCCGTTCTTTCGTCCTTTTGAAAACTTGATACAACGCGAGACTTGGAAATATTGCTACGGAACCTAACCTAACTTTAGATGTTGAATTTCTTCTTTTTTTGTTAATTTGAACAATGTCATTAATATGTTATATTTCTTGTATTCTTTATAGCTTATCGAATCGTAACATGATTTTTATGTTATGAAATATCGTATTGCTTTATATTACTTCATTTTTAAACAAATTACTTTGTAGTTTTTTATTAAGAAATTTTTAATAAATTGTAACAATAGTTCATAAATGTTTTTGAATGATCTATTTAAAAATATAAAACTGATAATAAATAACTCTTTAATGTTGTCGTTGTTAGGTTAATTTTTTTAAACAACGTTCTAAATTCTGCAGTAATTATCAAGAATAAAATCAAAGTTTTTATGAACACTTTCTTCAAGAAAATTTAATTTAATTATGCGTTAGGTTAACTAATATTTTTTAGAAATATCCAGAAGCTTTATAATATTGTACATGAACTTTGAAGGAGAATCTGTTCGTTCGTGGATGATTCTTGTAATTTCGTTAACGATATTGTTCGACGGTCTGTAGGTAAATTTGAAGTTCCGAGCAGCGGGCATATAAAAGTTTAAATATTTGAACGGGCGAAAATAAAAACGAGGTGCGATCGCGTTAATCGGATAATCGAGTGCACCGCAAGAATGGAATAGAGTATTTGGTTTTCTCGTTCAAAATACAGCGCATAAAAGTGTGAAGTGAAAATACATAGTCTCTGAAAAGGAACGTTACCATGAATCACCCTGGTGTAAAATATACGTGTACCCACGAGTGAGGGTAACTCCGCGGACACGTTATATTGAAAAATTTGTTCAAATAATAGTCACTCGATTCGGTTTCGCGGCCAGTTTTTATTTCTGTTTCATCACTCCGCAACGATTAAGTTATCGTAACACGCGATTCGGAGTTATGATACAAATCGAGTTTATAACACGGGCACGTTGTTGTATTTCTTTAATGTTATGTTTTGTTTATTAGGTTGTTACTTTTTTTTTGTCAAATTTCAAAATATTTTAATATTTTATATATTAGTATATAATATTATTTACTAATATTTTAGTAAAATTGAATGTATGTATGTACGTATACACATGTATGCCTATATAGGTACGTATGCACGTATGCACATGTGTGCCTATATAGGTACGTATGCACGTATGTATCTCTGTATGTATGTCATATTATACATGCAGGTATGTCATATGTAAAGAATAACAAAGTATGTGTGATTAATGTGATTGTATACATATGTACGACAGTAAGTTAATGTATAAAAAATAATGTGCATGGGAGTGATAGTTAAACGAATACTTTATAGATTTACAAATTTTTTCATTTAAAATTCTGAGAGCTTGAAATTTGAAAACATTCAAGCACTGAGATTTTTAAAATCGACACTTCCTAAAGTTAGCAATTTACCATTTTTAAATTAGCAAGCTTTCACATTTTTGTGTTCTTAAATTAAAAAATGTTCAAATCTCCAAACTTTTAACTTCATAGATTCAAAATTAATGTTAAAAATAATATTAAAACAATCTTTAATATCAAATATATTTTAATACCAAAATTTGAATTATATAATAGCGAGTTTATTGAGTTTCTCAAATCGTATAATCTCTATTAATAAAAAAATCGTGTCGAATTAATTTCTTATAACAATTTAGAGCAATTTTGTGAATTCTAAAATTTAATATCGCGAATAAAGTTTTGAATAAATATTTATGTACTATTTTCGTGTCGAATGAAGTATTTTAAATCAAATAGAAGATTATTATATTGTATTAAATTTATTAAAGATTAAAATACAGAGAGTTTTTCCGTCCCAAAATACTTCTGTTTGAACAATAAATGGAAAACCGTTTTGCGCCATTAATTTCATGCAATTTCAATAACGAACGTTGCATAGCAATTGATTTATGCATCAACAGTTTTATCGTTTGCTCGTACGATTATAATGAATCGAACGTATGACATATAAAATTGATTTCCCTGTTGGAACTTCAAAATCAATCAAATACTCATTTATTTTGTACAATATATAAAAACTATTGTTATTTAAGGTGGTACTACTCTGTTGTATATTGTTTATTTGTTCTGAAAATCAAATTTATTTCTGTGTTGTTGAAAACATGTAAAAATAAACTTGAATTATTCTGGGATATTATACACATATTTGTAGTTGAGATATTTTTAAATAGAATTTTTCAAATTTAATGATTGGAATATTTTGAAATTAACTTTCTAGTCTGACATTTATTAAATTAGAATTTTTTGACAGAGAATTATCCAGATTACAATTTTTGAAAGTAGTGTTTTATGAAATGGAATTTTGGAGATTAAAATATTTCAAAATTAAATTTTTTCGACATTTTTCGTAATTAAAATTTTCTAAATTAAAATATTCCAAAATTACATTTTACCCAATTAAAATTTTTCAAACTTGCCAAATTTGAATGTTTAAAAATGGAATCATTTAAAATTAAAATGTTTCACATTGTCACATTCCAAAATGGAATCTTCCTAATTAAAATTTGTCATATTATGATATTTCAAAATGGAATTATTTAAAATTAAAATGTTGCAAACTGTATTATTACAAAATGGACTTTTACTGATTAAAATTGGTTATTTAACCAATTTAGATAATTTTATCATATTTCCAAATAAAATTATTTCATATCAAAATGTTCCTAATTAAAATATTTTAAATGATGAAATTTCAAACTGTAATTATTTCACATTAAAGGGTTCATATTAACGCCTGACCAGTTAGAACATACTAAAGTTAAAATTTTCCAAATAAAAATTTTCCAAGTAAAAATATTCTAAAATAAATTATTTCAAAATAAAATGTTCCAAATTGTAATATTTCAAAACCAGATAATTTCAAAATAAAGTATATAATAATAAAATACAAAGAAAATAAAATGTACAGAACAAAAAGACTTAAAAAAATAATAGCAAAACAATAAAACCGTAAATTAAATTTCGTTTCTCTCGAAAAATTGTCAAGCGATGTAGCATCAAAAAATCATTCCGTTTAAAATCCAACTAAATAGCAATACCATTCGTGAAAGTAGAGAAACTTAGTTTTCAGCTATAAATCGTCTTGATACCCGCACTTTTTCTCCACGAAGTAAGGATTGAAAAGAGATTGGACGCAAGCTTCATTCAGACGTTTTTTCGAGCTTAACAAGCCGACTGTTTAAATTCGAGTTAAGTCATGGATAAGCACGGTTCCACTCTCGGAAACTTCGATTTAATTATGCACCATTTTAATACAGTCTCTTTTTATCGACGACACTGCAACTTTTTTATCAAAGGATCTGCTTCAATTTGCAAAACTCTTCAATCTAGGGAATCTTCGTTGATGGTGGCTGAACTTTTTCGTCTTTTCATCGAAACTTGTGACCTTTTTCAAAAGTAATTCTTTCTTAACAAAGAGTTAGCACGTTTTTCTTAATGTCTTCCAGTCTTTTAAATACTAACAAGCAAAGTTCGAGAAAATTTCTAAATTGCTGAAACGTTGTTCAACTGATGTTAATAATAGAATATTTGAAAATGGTAGTTCGTAAAATTACTGAGAAAATTAATTCACAAGACGAAATTGTTTTAATTAAAATTTTACAAAAGTCAAATTGGTGCATCTCTATTTAAAGTTATAAGTATATGACTAATTCAAATATTTAAAATTAGAATTTTCTAAAATACGATTTTTCCAAATTACAGTACAGCAAATAAAAATATTCAAAATTTTCTAAAATACGGTTTACCCAAATTCAATTAATAATATTTATAAATTAACTCTTAATATAAGTTTGCAATTTATAGTACTATAAAATAGAATTGGTCCAAATGTACCAAAATTATATATTTCAAATTACACTAGTTCAAACTAAAATATTTCGTAATCACAGATTGGCTATCACACGAAAACGAGCCCTAACGATTCACCTTCCCTCGCTTCTCATCGAACCGGACCGAAATATCGATAAATCTCTAAATAAAGGCATAAAGCGGATTTCAATCTGGCTTTCGCGGAAATTCGTCGTCAAACGCTTTGTCGACGCTGCTTAAACGGATACGCGATTATATTCGCAGAAATGTAAACGCGAAAGTAGACGGTTCGCCTGGTAAAAATTTTGCGAAAAATCTCGTTTTCTCTATATCATTTTCAACGGAGCTTTTTGGTATTTTTTTTTTCTCTCGCGCCAACGTGACCCACGGGTGCTCGTTTCAGAGAACGCAATTTCCCTTTAATTTAATAGAGCGTGATTTCAGTTTCAGCAATCCACAAAGTGATGCCTGCAAATTATTCCGTCATTTATGGAGGAACTTCCGTTTTCGACGCTCGAGAAGTACTTTAAATGAAAACTGTTTACGGTGTTTCGACATCGACGGATTGCAATTAAAACCTGTCGTGTCGACACCGTTCCTTTTCTATTTTTTATTTTTAATTGTTTCTCTGCCGGACGTGAGCTGACGTTATTAAGATAATTAACCAAACTACGGTGAAAGGATTCCACGCTTTTCCTTCTCTTTTTCTGTCTGTTCGGATTTTTCGATAACTGTCGCGATTTTTTTCTGATTTCACACGCGGGGAAATTTTCATTTAGTAGGGTAATGTGCTTTCTCTAGATCTACAGATACAACTTACCACCACCGTGTTTATGACATTACTATGCTTTTTCTGCGTGTTAAGTAGCTTCAATTTTTTTCGAGAAATTATTCATTATTAACCCTTAGTCAGCCTGTTATATGAAACGACTTCTATAGCTTCAATTTTACCTGGCCATTCAATTAGGACCACGTACGAAAGTTTCACTTTTATGGCTAGAACATTATGTCATGTGGACAATTGACTTAGGTCATGCAAAATTATTACTAAATACGTTGATAACGATATATACATAGCAATTTTGATAATAATATTGATAATAATATTATCAAACATTCGTTAATTGTATTAAAATCTCAAAATCTCAAAATTGTAAAATTTCAAGGTCTCAAAGTCTCAAAACCCCAAATTGAAAAAATCTCAATGTTAAAGGAAAAACTTTACAGTTTCAAGAGTTAAAATTTGTACAATTATAAAGTCTCAAACCCTTAAAATTTCCAAAACCCCAAAATAAAAAAATAAAAATATTTCGTAAATTCAAAATTATAAAATTTCAAAGTCTGACAGTCCCAAACGTCCAAAACCCCAAAATAAACGAATAAAAAAATTTCCAAAGTTCAAGACAATAAAATTTTATAGTCTCAAATCCCCAAACTCCAACCGCTTAATTAAAAAAAATTAACAAATTGAAAAATTCTAAAACCCCAAAGTTCAAGAAGAACGGTCGTTCGAGAAGCTGGCAGAAAGTCGTGAAATAATTTTATTCTCCCCGAAAGTTCTCTGACGATAAAGGTTAAGAACCACTGTCGTGTGCAAATTAATTGATAAAAGTGTAGGAAGTTCACTTAGCAAGTTCCGAGTGAAGGATACCGTGAAAAAGGAAGATAGCTTGTAGGATAATGGAAGCGAAATTCGGCTTTGCGTGTGGCAGCGACTTGTCATAACAGGATACGAGAAAGGACTCCGGTGGAATTCAAAGGGAACTCCAGGATAATGAGAAAAGCCGGGAGGAAAAAATGAGTCCGTAACATGGAAAGAAATACGTATTTTTCGCTACCGCGATGGCGGTTGTAAAAATTAGCTTGGCTCTTTGCTGCAGTCCGCTAATTAGCCGCTTTGCGGTACCGCAGATTTCATCATTTTTATCGCGTTATTAATAAGTTACGGTTCATGTACTGTTTGCGATCGGTTTAAATATTTGTTATGTATTAGTTCCAATTTTAAAGGGGAATACATTTCTTAATTCTCACATATAATTGGTAGAATTACACAGTAATAGAAAACGACCGAGTATAAATAAACGGATGTTAATCCAAATATATCTCTTCAGTTTATTAAAATAATATTATTAGTCAACTACAGGATAACATTAATACAGGTCGGTGTTCATGATATTATGTAACGAGAGAGTATATCTTTTGTTTATCGATTAACATATCGAGTTTATGTACGATAATTTATTATATTCGTAACAATAATAATGTGTGATATGGAAGTAGTAGTATACGTACATGTATGTAGATGTTTTCTATTTAACTGTTATTTTTGTTAAATATTAACAGTTATTAGTTATTGTAAAGGCTTGATTTTAATATTTAATATGAATTTTAAAGATATGGAGATTCGAAAACTTGAAGAATTGGAAATTTGAGATTTGATCGTTTATAAATTTGAGAATATAAAAATTCGAAAATTTTGGAATTTATAGAAATATAAAGTGAGATTTTGAAACTTCAAAATTTTTATTTTTATCATTTTTAAATCATGAATTTGTAATCGCACAAATTGGAATATGTACTATTAAAAAATATGTAATTCCCAAATCTACCAATTTAATATTCTTCAAAAATGTGTCAATAATTCCCGCATACTCAAAATAAAACCAAATGTATCCAAAATGCGACTAAATTAACAATAACCAGTATATCAAAATTAATTACACAATAAACCACAGATATTACATTCACCCAATTCTCATTTATCTCTTCCCATTTCCCAAAGTTCAAATATTTGTCAAAGTAAGCAAAATTGTGGGAATATGATTAGAACGCTTGACTGGCGCATGCATTAGATTGACCAAGCATGTATGTAACGTCAGCATGCACCCAGACAGCGGTGTTCTTAAGAGTGGACGTTTCATGACAAGGAGAGTTTAGAGAGAGAGGAAGAGAGATAGTTTAGAGCTGAGTTTGGTAGAGTTTGGAGCCGCAGTTTCGAAAGAGAGTTTAGAGTTTGAGTTTAGAAAGAAACTTTCAGCAAGGAAAGTGCATTTGGAGTGAGAACAAGTTACTGTTACGTGTGTTCAACAACTTCGATGCCTTGCAGCCGGTATATGATTTATTTAAACAGATTCTGTTCGATTAATAATGGCCGAACAAATCGATTCATACCCAGATAACATAGACAGCTAAATTATTATAAGACTTTTTCTTAAAAATATTACGCAAAAGACTTTAATTTAAAAATATTATTAATAGGTTATATAACTGAACGCTTCTTCCTTTGTTTGTATTTAAAAAATTCTGTTTTTTCAAATTCCAAGAGCTTGAGTTTTTATCTCTTTCAAAACCTTGTTTCTAAAAGAGACTTGTTGCATACAGAAAAAACAGTTCTACTGAAAAGATTGAAAAGGTCACAGAACGTGTTGTATAACAAAGTCCATTTATTACAGACATAAATGCTATATTTATTTTACAAAAAAAATTTTTTCTACAGAAACAAACATGATACACAATAATATGAGTGCTACGTCATCTTCAATAAAAAGCCGCATTTTTTCCGATTTTTTTGCGGCTTTTCATTTCTTATAATTACAGTTTGCGATAAACAAATCTGAAAAAATTCTATAATGTGCGATATATGAATCTTAATGTTTCAGAATTTTTTCAGAATTTTTGAACGAAATTAAATAGGCAAAGTGGTTCAAAAACGGGAATTTTTCCTTTTACTACACCCTCGGATGAAATATGGGGTTGAAACTTGATGTGAGAGGTCTTTTTTTTATACATTGTTGACTGAGGTATTGGATTCAAAGACATTTGGTTCAAGAACATTTTTGACCATCTTATTCGGGTGGACCTTTTCGAGACACTACATGAACTTTAACAATTTCACAACAGTCGAAATTGAAAATTATTACAAAAATGACACTAGCGATGAAATTATCAGTCTTTTCGACTAAAACTTCATCAAAAGATCACCAAAAATCCTTGTCCAACTTTCCTAATAAGCATATTTCATTACAACACATAATTACTGTCCAAATAAGTTCCTGTGTGCACTGTTACGAGTAGAACCATCTTGTAACTAGATACACGTTTCTGTTTACGGAAAACACTATTTCCTGAAACTGTTTGTACACTAAGCTAATTTCGCCGAGGTAATGCGAACCGTGAGCATTGCATATATACGACTTCGTTGTAATTTGTTTATTCAGAATGATATCGTTGTCGGCTAGACACGTTTCTTTGTCGAAGAAAAATCTCGCCTCCAAGAGGAAAGAGGATTCTCGCTCTTTGGTTGACGTCACAAAACAAGGTATAGGTATATTCTGCTCGACAGACTGAATATTCTCTTTCTTCTTGTTTTTCCGCTTCCTATAAGACGTGCTGCGAAATGCAATCCTGCTGTCACATATTCTGTCACACTTTGACAACCGGGTGATAGGAGGTGGAACATATGCTGCATAGGAGGCTTCAAACAGTATTTCAGTTCCTTGGAAATGGGTTCTTGACGCCATTCTTGGATACTGTTGAATTTTCACGGAATTCTATTGGAAATGCATAATAATGCTCATGAAAATCAAATTTTCGGTGTTATGTATGTTAAGTCTTAGAATGCTTATTACCAGAGGAGTAACTTTAGCCAGAGACTTCGGTACAAGTTTTTAGCGATTTTAGTTTGTTTTTTGTTCCTTCACATTTGTAGTTTCAAATCAATCCGTAGCAGCAATAAGACCCAGGCCTCTATCGAGTATTTTTGGATTTGTTAGTCACATGTGATTGTCACATTTACCTTGGCAGAGTCTTTTGTAGTTTTCTATACTTGTTGAGGTACTACTTGGTTTTACTACTTGCTACGATCACTTCGAAATAACGCAGACCCACTTCATACATCATTTGTATTTCCATCTCTTGCAGTCACAGTCATTGTGATAATTCGATAGCTAGGGTACTATGCTGACTCTGCGACACATAGAAAATTAAGTTTTCAGAAATTTTCAAGTTTACTTTTGGTATTTTGTATTTGGCTAAACTTTGTTTTGTAATATCATTTTCTCGACATAATCAGATAGTCTCATAATCAGATTAAACCCTTAGCATACTTGGACTAACGTGACGTACTCACGGTACAAATGCGATAAATCTTGCCGAAATTTTTAATACCTTTCAGTTTGAAGTTTGAAACCGATTATAATTTCTATAGTCAAATCACTGAATACAAAAGTGATGTAACATTGTAGATTTCTTCGTTCGTTTTAATATTGTAGCAGTTAGTGCTGACTGACGCATCTGATACATAAATCGTACGGCAAGGGGTTACATGTACGCGAAATACGATTTTGCGTGTACGGGTCTATTAGGAGTCTCAGAAGTTAGTTCGGTAATCAGGTGCATAATTTAAGTGCAGAAGACGAGTAGTATTGGTTAGGCTGAATATTCAATCGTACCGCAAGCTTCACAAAATCATATTTTAAAGATCGGCGAAGTCTAATGTTTTAAATTTGGATATTTGAAAGTAGAAAGTGGCGAAATACAGCATTTGAAAAAATATTTTGATGGAATATTTTAAAGAATATTTTGATAGAATAATTCAGAGAATATTTTGATAGAATAATTCAAAGAATATTTTGATAGAATAATTCAGAGAATATTTTGATAGAATAATTCAGAGAATATTTTGATAGAATATTTTCAAGAATATTTTGATTTAAAATATTTCAAACTAGAATATCTTGATTTAAAGTATTTCAAACTAGAATATTGTAATTTGGAATACTTAAATCTAGAGTGTTACAAGTTAAAAATCTCAAGATATAATATTGTAAATTAAAACGCATCAGAATTCAAATATTTCAAATTAGAATACACAGAACTTTGGTGTATTTCAAAATAAATTATTCCGAGTTAAAATATGTGAAACCAGAATACTCCAAAATCGAATGTTGCATAATAAAATGTTTCAAAATCAATTATTCCAAATCAGAAAATTAAAAATTTGAAATATTGCTAGATCAAATATTCAGAAATACAATATTCCACAATAAAAAATATAAAAATCAAATATCTCAAATTAGAAAATAAAGAATTCAAAATATCGCAAAGCCAAATATCACGTAGTGAGATATTTAAAAATCGAATATCCTAAAATAAAATATTTGGAAATCGAGTATCCCAGAATAAAATATGTCAAAACAGAAAATTTCTCCTGCAGGATTATCCACGGTAGAAAAAATTCATCTTTCATGATACATTCTATTCACGTTCCTACCAAATTCTTCTCTGTCGTAACTGTAACTTCTTGAAATATTGAACAACAACCTTTCTTTAACCGTTGAAACGATATTTCGCTTGGTGAAGCCTCGTCGTTTGTTTTGTCATTGTCTTCCATCTCGTCTTCCTGCAACACAACTTGTCAATAACGTATCTGCCCTCCTACTTTTCTGCTCGATATATTCCCTTTCAAATTTCCCGCCATTCTATCGCACAATTTATTATCGCGTTATACGAGATGTTCAATAAAATACTTTTTTTTTTAACTTAACTTACGAATACTAATAAGTTATTATGATTGTTAATATTTTTAGATGGAGAACAGAAAGAATATTTTTATTTGTTTTAAATGATCTTTTATCGATAAAGATTAAATATTAATACGTTTCAATAATATTCAATAACATAATTTTTGCAATCCTAATATTTTAATACACTTTTCATTTTCAATAGTTTACATTTTCAATTTTCAATTTCTAAACTTCTAATACACAAACTCAGACGTTTAAGTTTTTCATTTTTCAAGTTACTGAATTTTCACGTTTTTGAACTTTCAAATCTTCGAATTCCTACATTTTTAAGTTTTCAAATTCATATATTTCTGAATTTTTAGGTTTCCAAATTTCTGAATTTCTATATTTACAAATCTCCAAATGTCTAAGTTTCTAATTTTCTAAATTTCCACATTTCTACATTTGTCACTTTCTAAGTCTTTTAACTATTTCAATTTTTCAATATTTCAATTTTTCAATTTTTCAATTTTTCAATTTTTCAATTTTTCAATTTTTCAATTTTTCAATTTTTCAATTTTTCAATTTTTCAATTTTTCAATTTTTCAATTTTTTCAATTTCTCAATTTTACAATTTTTTAATTTCCAATTTTTCAATTTCTAAATTCCTTAATTTTCAAATTACCAAATTCTCAAATTTTAGAATTCAATTCTAATTTCAGAATCATTTCGAAAGAAAACTTTGTCGATTAAAAGAATGTAGATATAAAAGGTGCATTGTGATTATATTTTTCAATTATTATATTTAATGATCACATTTGTATTCAATTATTATACATTACATTCATATATGTTTTATAATATATGTAATTGTTATGTGTAAAAAAGATAAAAAAAAGAAAAAAGTAAAAATTGAACCTACAATATAACGAACAGTACATAATCCTTACAAATTTGTCTACAAATCTGACCTTATTTTTTAACACCGGAACAATGTAAATACAGTATTGTACCGTTTCGTCGTACAATTGTTCGATATCAGTAATTAGTAGGATTCGAGTAATAACCCTGTTATGCTACCTGTGCTACGTTGCACTTATAAATCCAGTTTAACGCTCGTGGGTTTAATTGCATAATAAATACATTGCAACAATGCTGGCTGTCGATACTATGTCATCGGGTTCGTGGCGGTAATTAAGGCCGCTATTAATAGAAGCCAACGAGCAAACGTTGTAACCGGACGAACACAAAAACCCTTTTCCGCGCTTAAACGATGTCAGAATTACAAAGAACACCGGAAACGAGCGATACCAGAACAAAAACGACAAGGAAACGCTGCAGAGAATTACATTTTAACAATAATTTTTATTTGTCCACTCCGACTTCGCTTTGTACGCGGAATTTTAAAATCTAACGAGAGAATTTCAAAGAGAAAAGTATAGAATCTTAACAAGTAATGAAAAATTGTAAAAAATGCAATTTCTTTCAGTTGTAACTGGTTTCTGTAAGTTATGCAATGTATAACATTCTATATTTAATCAATAACGTGTAACATTGATCAAAATTAAAAAAGGTATTCAATTAATGGAAATTCTGAATAATCCATATTGTGAAAGAGCATAGAAACGCTCTGTGATTAAACAAACACGCTCTTGATCAACAATTATTTTTTTTACACATATACACAATAATCTTTTCTACATTGAAAAATGAATTAATACTCTAATCAGTTAATACTATCATCGTACAATAAGATTTCACTTCCATACACTGCATTCATATCTCCATAATAAACAAAGAACGACTCCCTTTGATCATCCCAATACTTCAAGATCATACTATGAATTTCTCCCCGAATAATATGCATAAACGGAATGAGAGAATCTCCCACTGTTTAAAATTTCTAGCATCCTCCTTGTAAGAAGGATTTTATATGCCGTCGATTCAAAACCGAAACAAGAGGCAGTCTCATACCTTTGAATCTGTGACCAGAAAGCAGGTATATACGGCCAATAAAGGGGACACTATATCTTGATACGAGTTCCCGGACTCGTACAAGCAACTGAAAGAGGATCCCGGATAAGTTATGCTCGCAACGTTGGTAAAAGATATCTATCGGGGATAATAAAAGTAGTACACTTTCCGCATCTAAGGGATCTCGATAAAGAATACTCGCAACTTGTCCGACAGTGGAAGATATTTTTCTCTCCGTTTTTCCTTTTGTGCTCCCACGTTCCCCGTCGTTTTCCATGGAAAACGCTATCGTTGCATGTGTTCGGTTGCACTTTGATAAGTCACCGGCCCTAGATTGGAAGCGGGTGTATTTATCAACGTGAAACGAGGGGATTCGTTTTCGATTTGTGACGAGAACGATTTATACGAATCGATCTTTACCGCGACAGCTCGTCTCGGCCGAAGCTTTTCCTTTGTCGCGCGAGCTCGGTGTCTTCGGTTCTATTTCGACGGAATAACGGTGCCGCCTGTTTGTTAACGAAAATCAGCCGGGGGAAGTTTTTAATAAATAAATACCGCGCGGCGCTATCGCGTTTCGACCGAATAAATTCGTCAAAGTTAAATCACATTAGGCCAGGTTGGAACGCAGTCGCTTGTCGTACGGCGAGATGACGGGCGGTGGGTGGGTTTCGCGTGTTCACGGTAAATGCAATTACACCCTCCTTTGATCGTGATTATAAAATGGTAAAAGCGAGAAATCCGAGCCGCGTGCACCGGTCCAGGACGGATAAAAAAAACGTGTTGCTTTTAACGGCAGAAAACTGATTCCCGACGTTATTTTTCATTCTCATCGGAAGAGAAGCAACGTGCCATTTTCCTGGAATCCATATCCGGACGCTTGCCTCTCCTATCGGCCAAATGTCGATAGACTGTTGCCTGACAACTCGGAATACAAACGGGTTCGACGATATTGCCAGAAAAATACCGGTACAAGGCGTCCTTTTGCTCGTGCTACGGTTTTATCGGGCCGATACGCATGTTACTCTTAATATACTTGCTTTGGTACTTTTGGAACACGTTACAGTTTTAGTTCTTTATGCAAATGTGTCGATAACGCGATAAAACTGTAATTGTAGGAAAATTAATAACGGAATAAAAGTTTCCTGGTAGGATAAACGCGAATGGTCTGATGAAATTTCGTGACATAAAATTATTATAAAATGGCACTTGTGTTATATCAATTTGGAGCTTGAAACATAAGGAAAAGAATTGTATAAGTGCACTATTAATATTACTATTCAGACTGTAAATTAGAGAAGCATTTTATTAGACTTTTGTCAAATAGCTAACTTTGCAACGTGCAAACTCTAATGCAATTTTATGACAGAAAAGTATTGTCAAATACTTCGTGCAATAATTCAAATTAAAGCCCGAGGATTGCCCAAAATAACTATGTAAATGCACCTTTAGCATTCTTAATATTTGAAAAACTATAAATTGGAGAACAAAACTAAAAGATTGCTATATATTAAACAGCTGATTCTGAAATGTGAAAAGTCTGTTGAGATTTCATGACAGAAAAGTATTATCAAATACTTCGTGCAATACATCAAATTAAAGCTTAAAGATTACCCAAAACGCCTATGTAAGTGCACCTTCATCATTTTTAATATTAGCATAGTTATAAATTGGAGAACAAGAGATGAGGTTGTTGTATATTGCACTGCTCATTTGAAATGTGAAAAGTCTGTCGAATTTTCATGACAGAAAAGTATTATCAAATACTTCATGCAATATATCAAATTAAAGCTTGAAGATTATACAAAATGACTATATAAGTGCACCATTAATATTCTCGATATTAGCAACGGTAGAAATTATAAACGAGAACTACTGTATTGTGTTATATCAAAAAGCTGATTTTAAAACGTAAAACCTCCAATGAAATTTCATGACAGAAAAGTAGCACAAAATGATAGTTGCCTTATGTTAATTTAAAGGTTAAAGTCTGCCAAAAATAGCTATACCAATGCACCGTAAAAATTCTTCGTGTGACTAAAGTTATAAACTAGAAAAAGAACATTGTTACATTATTACATATAATTATCCAATTTCAAAAGGTAAAAAATGTGATACAATTTCATGACATAAAAGTATCTCAAAATGACGCTTAGGATATACCAATTTGAAGGTAAAATCTTATTCAAAACAACCACACGAACGCGCTGTTATTGTCTCTGAAAATAATAGATTGCCCATAGAAGTAAGCAATAAATCAAACCGAAGTTCCTGTTCTATTTCTTCGTAAATCAATTATTCAAAGCGAACAGGATTTTTAACGAAAAAACTGTCTCGGCTGAAAGGAGAATATGCTATTGAAATTTCGAATAAAGAAGAGGAGGAAACGATATATACAGCGAAGGAAAAGTGGAACGAGGGAAAAATCGTCACCGTGTGGAAAATGGAGCAAGGATATCGTTAGCCGGTCCGACAAACAATTCGAACACGTGTCTGTTGTTCGTAGCTACGAATAACACTCGATGCAGATACTTCTCGAATAGAAAAATAATACGAGAGTTGCGTGAGAGAGAAAGAGAGAGAAGAAGAGAGATAACGATGGTGGATAGAAAAGTTTTGAAAGCTTCCAGCAACGGAGACCGATTCAGAAATTTAAATACGAACGAGCGCACGGCTTGCTTTTGCTGAAAATCGATGCCTGATGACGATAATCGTCGATGAATATGAGTAGCGGGATTGAAAGACGAGAATTGTTGAGAACGATGTGCTGTCGACCGATCGAAGAATATTTTAACGAATGGCAGGTTCCACGAATCGCTTGACTCCTTTCTTCTTTATTTTTTTTGTCTATCTTTCTTGTTATCACGAAAATGGAACGGACGAGTCAATTTTTCTGTTCAATATTCTCTATATTCTTTGCAATATTTATTTTCTGGTGCATAATACATATAGTCGTGGTAGTACTCGTATGTTGAATAATTATACGAGACTGAGTAAATATCGTACATATGATGTTAAATAAATAGTTGCAATAAGACATGTAATTGAATATTAATTAATTAATAACTAATTAGATGAAGGTATTGCAGCTTTAGGTTTTATAAATGATATATCTGATGATAGGTAGATTACAAATGAAATGGATGATGCATTGGCAAAATTTTCATCAGCTAACTTCATTAAAGATAATATTCATTAATTATTCGAAATTATACGTTTCAGCTGATTGCAGCTGCTTGTTTGAGTCGAATACATTGTTCACTTTGGAAATTCATATCTTTTCATTGAAATTGTACGAATCAGCGTTGTATTGTGCATTAACTAATTGTAGCTTCTATGTTGCGTTGAATAATCAATAGTTTGAAATCCATAAAATTGATTCCTTGTTCGGTTTAATGTCCAATTAGTCATTTCGTATTGAGAATATTAAAAGATCGTTTATATGGTAATTATATTTAGTCTATCAGCTTTAATTTTGTGTGTCATAAATCCTATTTTAAGATATTTTCTCTTGTGAAATTGTTTTAAACTGTTTAGCTTTAGAAATGGTGTAGTTAATAAAATAATAATTCGATTTAATTATCCACTAGTCATTCAATGTTAAGAATATTAACAAGGATATTATACTGTCACTTTCCTCAATCTTCATGCTTTAATTTGATATTCCATATATGGCATTTTGTAATACTTTTCTGTCATGAAATTGTCTTTGATCTTTTATCTGCAAAATCAGCTGTTCGATATGTAACAATCTAACAGTTCCTTTCTCGTTCATTTCAGTTTACTAATACTAAGAATATTAAAGGTGCATTTATATCATTATTTTCCTTCATCTTTAAGCTTTAATTTGACACATCACAAATGTTATTCTGTAATACTTTTCTGTCATGAAATTGTCTTAGACCTCTTACCTGTCAAAATCAGCTGATCGAGATGTAGCAGTCTAGTAGTTTTCTTTCTCTCTCATTTCAGTTTGGTAATACTGAAAATATTCAAGGTGCATTTATACCATTATTTTCCTTAATCTTTAAGCTTTAATTTGATATATTACAAATGTTATTCTATAATACTTTTCTGTCATGAAATTGTCTCAGACCTTTTAGCTGTCAAAATCATCTGATCGAGATGTAGCAGTCTAGTAGTTTTCTTTCTCTCTCATTTCAGTTTGGTAATACTGAAAATATTCAAGGTGCATTTATACCATTATTTTCCTTAATCTTTAAGCTTTAATTTGACACATCACGAATGTTATTCTGTAATACTTTTCTGTCATGAAATTGTCTTAGACCTTGTGACCTTCTGTCACAAAATCCTGCTAGATCCATGCTCCATCAATTACATTGTAAAATCAGAAACCTTCAATGTTCAATTTTGTTTTCATTAAGAGTTCTTAAGTGTATCGGTGAACCAAAGACAGTATCGTGGTTAAAGAGAGACCCGTTTATCGAGCAGTCGTCCCGTTTCAATCACACGGTCGCTATATACCGTCTGTTATTCGCTACTCTCTCGACAATGATACAGTCGAGCTGCTCACTCCAATTCCCTTTCGGTCGATTGGATAATGATATCCTCTCGTCTGCTTCGGAAATCAGTCGCGTCTGATGGCATTTCGCTGTTTGCTCGCTGTTGCGTCGCCTACTTTCCGTTCGTCCGCGTAACGAGGCTAACCGAGTCTCTTTGGAAAAATAATAAACCGAGATACAACCGAGTTTGTCTCGTTCGAATACCTCCCGGCTGTTGTGCTCCCGCAGACCCTTGTAATTGTTTCTTTTTTTTTTTCGTTTAATTTAATTCTACGAGGGTCCAACAGCGGCATTAAACTTTTTACGGAAGCATTCGTTCCCGTAAACTTATCCGTGTACCGCGTATCGATCCTCCTGTCGTTATCGTTATTCAAAATGACGACGAAAGGGAACGAAAAACACTCGAATCCTCGTTAATCGGAATTCACGTCGTTGACGTAAACGATCCTATTATACGACGATTATGATAATACGGCTACTTGGTTGGCACGGTTCGATTGTTCCTGATACTCTTTTGGTCGATTGGCTGACGATACCTCTGTACCGTTTCGAAAATCACTTCCGTTTAATGGGGTTTCCCTGTTAGTCCGCCACTCCGTTGACCTTTTCGTCATATTGAATCAATGGAAACATCGAATTTATGGAAACGGATCGACGGAACGTTTAATTACAGGAACGTCGAACCGAAGTTCAGTTTGTATTTTCGTGCGGTTCCAACTTCGAACGCTTTTACCCCGTGTCACGATCAAACAGCGACGATGTCGAACGAGGCACAAAGGAAGAGTGACGTTTTAAAATGTTGTAACGAAACCGAGTGATCGAATAATGATTTGGAAAATCGAGAGAAAATTTTGAACGAAAGGAGTTTTAACAGGCTCCGTCGTTCGCGGTTGACTTTGGATTAACTCCCGAGTAAGTTGTCGCTTCTATTTGCATAAAATTGGCAAGAATATAAGTTCGAGGGGGTAGATAACTTTTAAAGCGTTTAACACGAAAGTAAAGCTATGCATTGGAGATGTCTCCGAGCAAGTTGGGTGTAATATGTTCGCTGGATATTGTATTAGGCTGTTGCATGTCAAATAGGCGTTCTCGGAATGTGAAAAGTCTGACGTAATTTTGAGACGGGAAAGTTTTGCGAAATTACTCTTATATACATCGAATTAAAGCTTAAGTATTGAAGAAAATTACTGTATAAATTCATTTTTAATACTTTTCATGTGGGCAAATTCATGAATGAATAAATGAATAAATTTTTGCTTGTGGAAATAGCTGGTTTTAATATGTAACAAGTCTGAGGCGATTTCTTGATAGAAAAGTGTGGTGAAGTATCACTTATTCTACATCAAATTAAAGCTTAAAGATTGACGAAAATAAAGGTATAAGTACTTCGTCTGTATTCTTTGTATGAAGAAACTGGTGACCAGTTGTAGCAAACAATGTTTTTGTATAGTAAATGACATTTCATTTTTGGAATTTTGGATGTCGAAGACAATTTCATGACAGAAAAGTATTACAAAATGGCACTTATGTTATGTCAATTTAAAGGTTAAGGTGTACTAAAAGTCGTAATATAAATGCACCTTTCACATTCTTAGTAGTAATAAAGTTACAAATTGAAACATAAGACTATTACAGTGCTGTGCATATACAAACAGCTGATTTTAAAATGTAAAAGTGTGGCAAGATTTCATGACAGAAAAGTTCCGTCAAACATCACTTGCAGCACATCAAATTAAAGCTTGAAGTATCAGAAAAATAGTGATGCTCATGCCCCTCTGATATTTTTAATACAGAACGACTGGTAATTAATTTTAACAAAGAATGTTTTCATATTGTAAATAGCATATCTGTTTGGAACGTCACAACTCTAGGAAAATATCATAACAGAAAAGTATTACCAAAATGCACTTATGTTATGTCAATTTAAAACATAAGGTTTCCTGAAAATTACTGTATAGATGCACCATTAATATGATTAACTCAACAAATTAAAATGCAATTATTACACTGTTGTATATCAAACATTTGAAATTTAAAAAATTAAATGAAACTTCATGACAGAAAATTATCACGGAATATGTCTTATAGTACATCAAATTAACACTGAAAACGTTCCAAAAGTGACTGCATAATCATTTCATAAGTATTCGAAATACAAAATGGTTGATTTTTCGTTGGAACAGTAAGTACTCGATGATCACCGATGCTTAACTATAAATCGTTTTATCCCCCATTCGCAAATCCGTCACTTTACATCACAGATATTGATGAAACGCATAATAATGTTCACGGTATAATCTGAAAATTAATACATCGTATCATATCGCGATACATTTATGTCACGAAATCACTGTCGAACTGTCTACGTTTCAAAATCAACAATTAAATCGTAACGTGTATATTTGACTTGGCACACCGCGTCTTTTCCACAGTTTTCCATTCGTCAGAGGGGAAAAATTGCAGCCTCTATTTTCCCACGGTATTACACTCGACGTTTGCAAACATTAAATCCGCATATTGCAAATACTGGCCGCGTAACGGCGTGTAAAGCCTGTCCGCGCTGTGCCTCCGGTGAAAAGACGACGGAGGATTATTAAAATCGGCCGTGCAAACGAACACCACCGGGGGAAAACGTAATCTAATGTCCCCGTTGATTTTTGTTTCATTCGGGACGACAGGGAACCCAGCCAGTGGTTTCAGACCGGTCACCCTAATTTCCGTGCGAATGAAACGAGTTTAAACATAGAGTGAAACGAATTCAGAAGCTGAGAGGCAGCGAAATCGTATGGAGAAGGATTTTCTTTTTTTTTTTAATTTAATTTTTGAGCCTGAAACTTTCTGTGTAGAGGGTTATTAACCGGGTTTATCCAAACTGATGATGTACGGTCTGTGAATGTATAGTATTTCTATTCATATAATTTTTAGCTTGTTGCGTGCTAAATGGCTGATTCTGAAGCGCAGAGATTTAAGACCATGACAGAAAAATATCGCAAAAAGTCACTTGTGGTACACTACATTGAAGATTAAATATTGCTGAAAAGGGCTGTAGTAATATCGCTTTGGTATTTTTAGTGGGGACACATGGGAATGACGCAGAAGGGACCATTAGGTTATTACGTGTTAATCAGCTGATTTTCACATGTTGTACGTCGACGTTGGTTTCATAACAGAAAAGTACTGCAGAAGACCACTTATGATACATCAAATTAAAGCTTAAATTTTGGCAAAAATGATAGTATAAGTTCTCCATTAGTACTCTTAATATAAAGTGACTAATAATTAATTAGAGCAAATCATATTGTACAACTTGATATAGCAACTGTTCCCTTCTTCAACATAAAATTGCTATGACAATTTCATGACAGAAAAGTGTTACAAAATGTCACTTATGACACATCAAATTGTAACTTATACCTTCACAATAAAGGTAGTATAACTGCCCTATTATGATTCTTAATACACAATGACTGATAAACAAATTGAACGACCAGTGTTGAATAATGTATTACGTGTAGTATATCTAAACATAAATCATCGATGACGAAATCATGACAGAAAAGTATCGCGCAATACCACTTATAATATCTTAAATTAAATCTTATAGTTTGCCGAAAGATAAGAGTATAAGCCCCCGTTAATATCTTTAATATAGAATGACTGATGATCGTTCAAAACGAATACTCTACCTTCATACATCAACAGTACCATTTATAAATCTAAACAATCTAAGACGATTTCATGACAGAAAAGTGTTATCAAATACCACTTGTAGCACATCAAATTAAAGGTGGTTCCTTAAAAAAGTTTGCATAAACCCCCCATTAGCGTTCTTAACATACACTAACCGGTAGTCAATTAAAGCGATCAACGTTACGAAATTACATGCCACGTGCTCCACTTGCAAACATAAAAGGATTAAAACAATTTCATAACAGAAAAATATCACGAAACACCAGTTACACCAATTTAAAGCTGATAGTTTATTGAAAATAACTGCGTAACCGTTTAATCGATATTCTTCGTACAAAATGGCTGACACCTCGTTGACACGAACTACTGTTTCGTTGATCAGAACGATAAAGAATTTTGTGATGAATTCTTATTTACTCTTATCAGTATCGTAACAGTAACGGGTAACGTTTCAAAATGATAGTAAAGAACTGGCAAGTGGGTAATCTCTACATGCGAGCATTTCAGTGTGAAAACGGATATCCCAGCTTATATTTGCAAAAATTCATTCGGCTCTCTCTTGCCGCTCGAGGTTCAGCTTGTTTCAGAGTTACACGGTTTTATCGCCCCCCAGCAGTGTTCTATTTAATCCCTTTATTTCCCGGATGTTTTTTGTTCGAATTAAGGGTAGCTTGACGAACGTTTATTCCTTCCAGCACGCTTCTCCGTTTCAACTTGTTCCTTCACGCGTGAACGTTAAACTCGAGTGTACACTGTCGCTCAAAAATATTACACACTTATGCCATGTAAGCTCGAGAAAACAGTTCTCCAAACAGTTTAAGATACATTTGGCAAATTTGTATGAAATACAAATTAAACACTTGTGAACGAAAATGTATTTGTATGACAATCTTCGGCAATTTGACATCTCTTAGAATAACAGCATGTTGTAAAGTGTACAATTTGTTGTTCGAATATGCGTAGTTTATTTTGTCGTTCGAAATAATGTCATTGGTATATTAATGAGAAAAGTTCGCTAATAAATTCATCATATTTCTTCGTTACACTTGATAATATTTCACTTTCTGAGTGACAGATTTGCATACCTGAAGAACTATAGTCGATGCTTTATTATCGTATCCTTCCCGTTAAGAACTTGATTCATGGAGTTGTTTATTCAACCGTAGACAAACGAGTATACAGATCACTTGAATCTGTGCCCTAGCATATAATATAAAAGCGCAATTTATAAGCAAGAACTAAGTCATTCTCTTCGAATCAATCTCTATCGATCAACCACCGAGACAACTGGTAGTTTATCTTGGCCAATTGTACTAGTCATGTTTCGTATTAGCAGACTACTTTCGTGACTAATATTATGTCTTTATAAAAATGTGGAACTTTTTTACATTAGGTACATTCAAAATGAAATAAATTTCCTTGTACTCTGTGATTGATTGCTGATACTCTTCTCTGGTATACAGGACGTTATAAATAAAAAGATTGTGTGATATAAATACTATAGGCTCTGTGATCCGAGAATTTAAATATTCCTATAATATTTTGAAATAGCAATAACTAAATATTGAATGTTTGATAGTATATTATTGCAAATCAAATTGCTTTGCTTATTATTTGTTTTAAAGAAGAATCGGCCATTTTGTGTTACGATTGTTGTAGAAACGTTTACGTAGTCATATTTAGCAATTTTTAACCTTTAATTTGATGTGTTATATGTGGTATTTCAGAATACTTTTCTGTCATGAAATTTCTTCAGACTTTTTGTGTTTAGAAATCAGCTGTTTGCAGTATAACAGGATTGACACGTGCTTTTTAATTTATAACTTTTCTTCTGTTAAGAATATTAAAGGTGCATTTATATGCTCAGTTTTGTTATTCTTTAACCTTTAATTTGATGTGTTATATGTGGTATTTCAGAATACTTTTCTGTCATGAAATTTCTTCAGACTTTTTGTGTTTAGAAATCAGCTGTTTGAGGTATAACAATATTGGCACGTGCTTTTTAATTTATAACTTTTTTTCTGTTAAGAATATTAAAGGTGCACTTATATTCTCGGTTTTGTTATTCTTTAACCTTTAAATTGATGTGTTATATGTGGTATTTCAGAATACTTTTCTGTCATGAAATTTCTTCAGACTTTTTGTGTTTAGAAATCAGCTGTTTGAGGTATAACAATATTGGCACGTGCTTTTTAATTTATAACTTTTTTTCTGTTAAGAATATTAAAGGTGCATTTATATGCTCGGTTTTGTTGTTCTTTAACCTTTAATTTGATGTGTTATATGTGGTATTTCAGAATACTTTTCTGTCATGAAATTTCTTCAGACTTTTTGTGTTTAGAAATCAGCTGTTTGAGGTATAACAATATTGGCACGTGCTTTTTAATTTATAACTTTTTTTCTGTTAAGAATATTAAAGGTGCATTTATATGCTTGGTTTTGTTATTCTTTAACCTTTAATTTGATGTGCTACAATTGGTATTTCATGATACTTTTCTGTCATGAAATTTTGTCAGAAGTTTTAGGTTTCTAAGCCAACTATTTCATATGCCATATACAACTTAACAGTTTCTAATCTGTAATTTTGCTAGAGTTAATAATATTAGAGGTGCATTTATATGTTTATTTTTTGTCATTCTTTATCCTTTAATTTGATGTGCTACAAGTGATATTCTGCGATACTTTTCTGTCATGAAATCTCAATTATCATTTCACATTTCAAAATCAGCTGTTTCACTTACAGGAATTGAACGGTTCTTCTTTAATTTGTAACTTTACTAATATTAATAATATTGAGGGTGCACTTATATAGTGATTTTCCGCAAACCTTAAGCTTTAAATTGATATAGCACAAGTTGTATTTTATGATACTTTTCTGTCATGAAATTATATCAGACTTTCCACGTGTCAAAACTTGTGTGATTCACTAAAAGCTAACACAACCACATCTTCAAATCACCGAAACCCAATATCTTAAATTATTATATAAATAACAAAAATTATGTATTATGACAATCTCTTTTACCTAGCTACATAAAAATTTCCATATATAGCCACTATCTCAAATTAGTACATAAATAATGCAAACGATATGTTACAACCCCTTTGCATCTCAGAACTAAGCCATCAATATACTTAGCTATACTAAGTATTTGAAATTAACACACAAGGACTAATAAGTATTAAAAAGTATTACATCTCTTTCCCCAAAAATACCAAAAAATCATCTCACAGCTACCATAAAAGCCGCATTCAATTTGCAAAGTTTGTTTCACATAGAACTTCCTAATTGTTAACATTTCGCTAGGGTGGAAACGTTAGTTGGAAACGGGGCTTAGATCCACAGATAAGGGATGAAAGAGAAACGGTGAGAAGGGTAGCAACACCTTTGTGCATAGTGGATGTTCATTTACAGCGACGGCCGGGCAAATCTGCCACACGTATCGCGGCCGCGCTAATGGACAAAAGGGTAATTTGTAATCGCTAATTACATCCAGTTAAATCTGACGTGTTCACCCCGAAACTGGCGTGACGTTACCCCTTCCTTCATCCCTAGGTCTGTAACCAACCCTCGGTCCAGCCCTTTCACCCTGGACCCGGTATGATTAGTGCGGGCGATAAGTCGAGACGTCTGGCGTATTCTCGCCGCGTTATCTCGCTGCAATTAGTTGCGCGTAACGACACGTAATTAAGACAAAAAGCACTCGAACCGTGAAAGTGTACAGTTGTCCTTTGTCTATCTTCGCGGAGGTTGTCTTTGAAATCGTACTGCGAGCTTGTTATTTCTCTACGTGTTCGAGGTTTTCGATTAACGTGCGCTGCAACACTGGGAAGCAGTTGGAAATTTTGTTAACAATTATCTATGCAGTTGCGTCATTCGCAGTTAACAAATTATTTCTACAATGCGAAGAGAAGTAATGAAATTAAAATGTTTCGCACGTTTTGTATTCAATGATCCTTGATTAGGTACATTATAGTTAATTGAGGAACGTTATAGTAGATTGAACCCAAAATTTAATTGCCATGAAAATACGTGTATGGTTTCTCACATGTGAATTGGAATATGTGTCACGAGGGTGACACGATGTTGTCAAGAGGTTCAATAGTATTTTCTTTTTTAACAAATGTTACCAAATATTTTCAGGATATTTACTGCATTTATTATTCGTAGTTCCAAGTAGTGGATACAAATATTTTAGATAAGTTAATAAATTCGGAAATAATATTGGTAGTTCAATTTTCAACTTATTATCTATAATTACAAATCAAAATTTGCAGTTTTCAGATTCAAATAAAAATCTAAAAATTAGAAATTTCAAAATGCTTCTGAATTGTAATTTCCAGATCTAAACATTCACATTGAAATTTTTGGGTTTAAAAATTATAAAATTTTATACTTTAAGTATTATTTAAAAAAAAATTATAAACTGGTAAATTGGAAAATTCGAAAATTGGAAATGAGAAAAGTTGAAAATTAAAAAATTGACAAATTGAATACTTGAATAATTGAATAATTGAAAAATTGGAAAATTTAGAAATTAGAATTTAAAAAATAGGAAAACTTGAAAATTTTAAATCTTTAAAAACTAAAAAATTGAATAACCTGGATATTCAAATACCAAAAAACTTGAAACGTTGAAAATTAAAGAATTTTAAAGTTCATAGGATTTTTAATAATAACGTTTAGGTCGACAAAGCTGTCACTACATTAACAAATTTTTAATACAAAATTTCCTCTTAATTCGAATAAATACAAACTACATTTTACAAAATGAATACTTTATGATTCCTCTACAGTTACATAAAATTCATATCAAATCAGCGTTTGAAACATCGTACCTACCTCGTTAATTGTCACATAAAACATTCCAAGTCTAACAATAACCCTCCAAATCTAGACTTTCTTCCGGCACAATAAATGGAAGCAACGTAACAAGCTTCCTACTGTTACCCTATATAACCCTATCACGATCAGCAATAGCGATTAAAAGCCAGCAGAAGAACGTGTTAATCAATCACAACAATGGCAATAACGTTGACGTTGAATGGCGATAAAGAACGTGAAGCCTTCATTGCCGCTTGGGGGCAAATCCAATAAAAATTCACGAGTGAACCAAAATAGGTCTCAACCTTTCGGTAAAGGTGGTTTTACAAGTCTGATCTAATACGAATTATAATAGCATTTAGGTTGCAGATAACGGTCCGGTTATTCGATGTCGCGTGAGCTCACGAGCATATAATTACGACGGCGTTGAGATGCTAATGGCGGTATTGTTTCGGTCACGGAAACAACGGCCAACGTTATTCCATCGTGTTTGGTTAAATTATCTTATGTTAATCTGAAGTCGTGCTTTCAGTTGATTTCAATTTACGATTCGCTCGCACGAACCACTCGATTTTATCGTTCGAGAATTGTTTATCAGTTATCTCTTACACAATACATTGTTGTCCTTATTAACAATTATCGATAGAAACATGCTAATCATTTGACACACCTGTCTCTACGGAGTAAATATTTTAACTTAGAAATCACAAATTTAAACATTCTTTTTATATGATTTTGTTTGTATTATTTTAACGCTGATTATTTCACTATTGCAGTATTTTAGATGTTATTTTACTGTATTTATTTACATCAGGAAGATAAGGATTTTGAATCATAATCGTTCTCTCGTGAGCTTTAGCAACTATCTCGAAGTTGTTATTAAGTAAGTTAATTAAATTTATGATACCAAGTCAGAGAAACCCCATAAAACTACTCTGCAATTTTAATGAAAGAAAAACCACACACCGGCATGAAATTCTAACCGAAAGAAAACCTACGATCACTGCAGTTAGAAACAAAGTAATTATAACCCTGGGTCGTGTTTAATCACGAATAAGCAATCTGGAGATCGTGACTGAGAAATAGCGGCGAGTGTTTCCTTGAAAAAATAGATATATTACGGTAACGAGCGCATTCAAATTATTAAGTTTTCAAATTTCGCGCGCTGTAGATTACGCCTTCTGATATGGTCTTACGAGCTTTACACATTGACAAAGACTGTAAATTTACAGCCCATATGATTTACCTATAATTGCAAAATTAGTACTTACCTATTTTATGATTTATTTGAATTTTTCTGATATTTCGTCAGATTTCAAAATCTGAAATCAGCTGTTTTGTACGTCACAATTTAACAGTTTTGGTTTCTCATTAATAACTTTTCTAATATTAATTATATTACGGGTGCATTTATATAGTGATTTTCTGGAGATCTTAAGCTTTAAATTCGTATAGCACAAGTGATATTCCGTGATACTTTTCTGTCATGAAATTTTGTCAGAATAATTGCGTTTCAAAATCTTTGATGTTCAGTACATAACAGTTTTACAATTTTACTCTTTACTTTGTAACTTTCTTAATATTAATTATATTAAGGGTGCATTTACATAGTGATTTTCAGTACTTCATAACCTTTAAACTAATGTAACATAAGTGATATTCTGCGACACTTTTCTGTCATGAAATTTGATCACAACATTTAAGTTCCAAAATCAATCATCTCATATCAATACATAACAGTTGAACAATTTTATTTTCTGCTCTTTAACTTTACTAACATTCATAACATGAAGGGTGCATTTTTACAGTGATTTTCAATAGACTTTATTCTTTAAAGTAGTATAGCATGAAATTTCATCAGACGTTTCAAATTTCAAAAGCAGCTATTTCAGCAAGTTTTTATTCTCAATTTGTTCGTTAATGTTAATTATATTAACAGCGCATTTATATAGTAATTTTCAGCAAACCTTAACCTTTAATTTGATATAGAACAAGTAGTATTCTGCGATACTTTTCTGTCATGAAATTACAACAAACCATACTCCAAAATTCTATTAATTCCATACAGCTTAACAGGCAAACAGATTTTCAAATAACCAAAATGACAAAGTATTTCAAATTTAATATATTAATAAGAAGTAACTTCATACAACCCCCATCTAAAATTATTGTATAAGCAATAAGAAACAAAGTATCATAGCAAGATGCACAGTTCATGTGACAGACTTAACAGGTTCGATCCTAATATTGTAAATCTACAATCTACATGACAGGTTTCACACGCTCAGTCCCAAGACTGTGAATTTACACACCACATGACAGGCTTATCTGTTTCGCTACCAGAACTGTAAATTTACTCACCACGTGACAGGTTTAACTCGTTTGGTCTCAGAACTGTAGCTGCACAGTCTGTGTAATAGTCTTAACACGTTCGATACCGAGACTGTAAATTTACTACCACGTGACAGACTTACCGTTCGATACTAAAACTGTACATCTGCAGAGCGGATGATAGGCTCAAGTCATTCGGCAGCGAAACTACCCGATAGATTTAACATGTTCATTCGTGAAATTTCAAATTTACAATTCGCCCATAACACGATCTATTCCGGGTATGCATTTATACAGTCTGTAAATTTAACGCGTTTAACAGTAAAACTGTAGATTTATTCGCGCGGCCAGCGCGAAATATCTGAGTGAATAGATGTTGTGGAATTTGTTTGAATTTTACCGTCTATTTGGTGCGTGTAAATTTGCCCCAGTGTGCAACGAACGCGTCAGAGCGGCCGTGCTACATCTCGAACATGTTTATTTATAAATACTGTACTACATTTGCATTATGTCAAATTATTTCGTTCTAGCGATGGTAACGTAACTCACGGAACGGCCTCGTGAAACGTACTGTGTGACCATTTGCGCACGAAATACACAGCGCGGTGCGTGCTGCCAGTAAATATGCAGAAATGCCCGGATGAATAATATCAGAGCACGTTCAAGGATCTCGATTCATTAAATAGCGGTTGAATCTCGTGATACGACCGAAATGAGAAATGAATAATGGGGTCAAGCGTGTTGGCGACCCTCTGGCGTAACTTCGCTATCGCCGGTGTATAATCCTTTCCTAATGACGTGGCAGTTTTTCCCCTTAACGCAACCTGACACATAGCAATCACACCCGGCGATTAAAACTTAGCCGTTTGTGTGCATTAAAAATTAACAATTGCAAATTTATACCGAAAACGTATACTTCCCCTCTCTTGAGCAAACCGTTACAGCAACGAGTGAAATTTAATTTCAGGCTATTACTCAAGAAATCAACTCGCGTGGTGACCGTGCACGCACACTAATTACATATCGCGTGCTTCTGCTCGAAATTAATGCGCGACGTTTGGAAAAAAAAAAGTTAATCTTCCCGAGCGACCAATCCCCGAAGCCGAAGTAACTTTGCTCATTTACGGGACTGGCCGAGTCACGAATGTGGCCGACAGTGTCCGCGGGAAATAATTTATGTCCGGCAATAAACCTGGCATTAACGTGAATTGTGTTACGCGATAAGCGAGCTACCTTTCTAACGAAGAATTTCTTATTTGTTGTTTCCAGAGCACGCTGCTGCAGATGTTCGTGCTGGCCAGTTTGTTCACCCTGGGCACTGCCGTTTGCCCGAACGGCTGCATCTGCGACGACGACAATCTGATGGTGTCCTGCATAGGCGCGAACCTGGACGTCATTCCCATAGCCTTGAACCCGAGTATCCAGCGCATAGTGCTGAAGGAGAATCGGATAAAGATCGTGGACGCGGCCGCCTTCCAGTTCTACGGGGATCTGAAGAACGTCGACCTCTCCAGCAATCACCTCTTCACCATTCCGAACGGCAGCTTCGACGCCCAGAAGCAGCTGGTGGAGCTGCATCTCAGGCACAACAAGATCTCCGCGTTGACCGAGAAGACCTTTCAAGGTCTGAGATCGTTGACGGTGCTGAATCTGCGGGATAATTATCTGGAGAGTCTGAAGAACGGTCTATTCGCCTCCCTGTCGAAACTGGAGGAGCTGGATCTGGGAAAGAATCGGATATCGAAGGTGGAACCTGGCGCGTTCCAGAAGTTGGGCACCCTGAGGGTGCTGCATCTGGATGATAATCAGCTGAGAACAATCCCGTCCCCAGCTTTGGCGCCATTAAATTCCTTGGCGGAGCTGCACATCGGTTGGAACGCGTTTTCGTCCTTACCCGATGACGCCTTCAAGGGGTTAGACCAGTTAACTGTGCTGGACATCACTGGAGCAGGGTTGGACGACATCAGCGACTCCGCTTTTCGTGGTCTGAACGCCCTGCGTACGTTGGAGCTAGATGGGAATAAGCTTCGAGAGGTGCCAACCAAACAGTTGGCTGTATTGCCTCGCCTGGAGGAGCTGACTCTGGGTCAAAACTTCTTCACGACGCTAAGGTCAGGCGCCTTTCAAGGCCTGTCCAAGTTGAAGAAGCTGGACATATCAGCGGCGAAATTGTTAACGATCGTGGAACGAGGAGCGTTCTCTGACAACGCCAACCTAGAGACACTGGTGTTGAACAGCAACAAGAGGCTAGCCACTATGGAGGACGGCTCCTTAGCTGGTTTACCGAATCTAAGGCATCTGATGCTGCGAGACAACGCGTTCACTGGGTTCTCCGAGTCCCTGGTGGCCTGGAACGAGCTGCGGCGTTTGGACTTGAGCGAGAATCCGATAGTCTGCGACTGTAGTCTGCTCTGGTTATCCGAGGTGCTCGTCCCAAGGAATTCCAGTCCAGTAATATGTGCGGAACCTCCGGAGTCCAAAGGAAAACCCATCAAGGGCATGACCCCAGACGAGCTGGGCTGCGCCTTCTCGGATCCCCGGAAACAGGCTCTGCTGGCGACTCTGTGCGCAGCTGGTCTAGTTTCGCTCATCGGGTTAGCTCTGATCCTCTACTACAGATGTCGCGGTCGGGTCCGAGTTGCCCTGAAGGACTACAAGTGGAAGAACCGCGCGATATCCCGTAAGGAGCACGAGTACCAGAAAACCTTTTCCGACGACGAGTACATCGTCCGGTCCGCTCACACGCACCTCCACCATCATCACCATCAGGCCCAACCTCAGCAGCTGCCGCCCCACCATCACCATCATCACCTTCAGCAACAGCAACTGCAGCAGCAGCAGCAACAACAACAGCAACAACACTCGCAGATAGCGGCAGGCGTCAAGCCCATACCGGTGACGGAACTGTAGCTAGAACTTCGGGCGGCGAGCCCTGGAACCGGCGGTGTGTGGTTCCTGCCCCATGGCAGCACTACCCTCGCCGAAGGCTTCACATACATCGACGGGGAGACGGCGCGACAAATGCATCGCCCGGGAACGCTGCCCAACACCGGCACGTCCGGTCACCGTACAGCCGGCTCCATAGAGGACGGCTCGACGCCGCTGAGCATCGCTGGCGATAATTGCTCTTCCACCGGCGTTAGATTGCACTACTCGAATCACTCCCTGCGTCGCACCCCCCAACCACCGCCCCACCGGGACAACGAGGGCGCAGTGGACAGAGGGCAGCACGAGGCGACCCTGCAGAATGGTGTCCCAGGACACCATCACCCGCCGCCGTTACCTTCCAGACACCATCAATCCTCTTATCCCACTCTGCCCATGAACGGCCACGCGACTCATCAGTACCATCACTTCCCGCGCGAGAAGGACAGGTCTTCAGGGCGGGAGAAGAACCGCGACCGGGACGCCGGCGTACAATCCGTCCCCCATCGGTCCGACAAGCACCGAGACGCTCAGAACGACGCCCACGACGATGGACTGCGGATGGGAGAGATCGGAACCTATCGAGCGTAAACGGATTGCGACGGTTCAGAGTGAGGGTCAAAGGGAACCTTGAAGGGCCGAGTGAATTGAATCGAAGACTGAAGTCGAACGTTGAAGCAGGCACCTTGTTCCGCCAATGACTAAACGCCGGTGATGGGTATTTGATACTATAAGGTCGGATCACTTTGAATTTTATTCGAATCCTGGAAGTCTTGACCCGTGTTCAACCATAATATAATCGTCGATTCAACAATTTACTAAATGGGAAGGCCTTACGGTCTTAGCAGACCTAAAACCTAATATCAAAGTTTAGATTACCTAGTACATGTCGCATCATTTGGTGCTCCTTTCCGAAACGGCATCATATGGTGCTTCTTTTTGATCATCTCTGGCTATTTCTCTCATCGCTCTGAGACATTTTCTCCAAATGACAGAGTCTGATTGCAGGCATAGCCTCAGAAGTACAGCCATATTTATCAGAAACAAGAAAATACTAAAGGTGATCACCTTGATGCCGAAGCATTTCTCCATATTTGAACTCTTCGTGCAAGCTTTCTGGATTCTCAACGTTTTGAAGGTTCCCCTAAGACTCAAAGTGATTTAATGCCTGATTGGAAGTGCTTGAAAGCCCATCACTGGTCTATTTGGTTAGGAAAGGTGCACTGGGCAACGATGGAATTGGTGAACTGGCAACACTAAATCAATTTGAAGACTGATTACGACGGACATCTGTGAACAATATCGACGAGTAATTAACCGATATCTGGGTACATTCCAACCGCTCTGTTTGCCCGTCCCAGGGACAAGCTTCGACCTTGGAATTGTTGAACACCAAACTCTGGTTCTTAATTGCCACGTTATGGCAGCGATCAGGGTAATCGGATAACGTCAGGTTTTGAAGGAAGTATTACTTGTTCGAGATGATGAGGACACGTGTACGATGAAACCTGCACGCGTAACAAAAGGAAAGGTCGATGATGAAGACGTTGCGGTGAACAAAGGACTGATTGGTTATTCAAAGTTATCGGACAGTGGACATTGCATTCTGAGAATAAAATCAACGGAGCACGATGAACAGGTCCAAGATTAGTTGGTCTTCATTGGTACGGACGAACCTGAAGAACAACTCTGAAGAAATTATGAAGATGTCGAAAGATTATAAATGTCAGTTTAATGCCCGCCGAAATGTTGAGGAAACGAAGATTGTCGATTGCGTTTCGACCTTGAAGAGTCTGACGAACGTTGCGAAAAATACCTTGTTGCAGGGTGTTGTGTTTTGTGACTGGAATATGAAGAGGCACGCATGGAATCGTTTTCAAAAGTGGCATTAAACAATTCGGATTTTGTACCCCTTGTATACAGGGTGACTCGCAATGTTGCAAAATTTGTTTAACGGAATTGTACGATTCTTTTTACGTAAATCGATTCTGAAGCACTTTATAGGATGTATGAAACACGAAGACGAACAATTAAGTAATTTTTGTAAAAAAAAGTCCGTGGCAGAGAAAAAGGCAAATCGGGTATTCGCTCAAATCGCGAGATTGAAAAGAGAAATGAAAAAATCGATAGAAATATGAAACATGTAAATTGTGTAATAAACTATACGTATATTTTTATTTTGAGAATAATAACGGTAGGCCAGTTAGCTGACTTAAAATTAGAATTAACGTCTCGGTTCGTGTGATGAAGACAACCCTTTGAACACTTACTCGCAAATCAAAATATATCGATGTCACGTGGATAAAAGGCACGAATACCTCAAAATTGTTTAAACAATTTACAATTAACAGTTCTGTTCGTTTGTGCAGCTATTGACAGCGATATATATCTGTCTCTCCAAACGGCGAGGTCGATGTCATTTAGCGAGGTACTGAATTTTTAAAATCTGTTCGTTGTTTTTTTAAATGAAGAAACATGACATGCAAAATAGAAAGCCGTGTTGCAGAAATTGTTATCGAATCGAGAGGCAGCTAGTAATTAATCAATATCGATGCAATCCGTGACACATGTTCCGATCAAACTGCGATCCTTTATTTATTTTATTTTTTATATCGAAACATATAAATGTGGGCTGATGAAAATCGGGCAACTCGATGCCCCTGGGTCAGTTGACCAATGCATCAGAGGACAATTAACACCTGATAGTCTTTTTGTTTAAAAAAGGATGCAGGAATAGATTGGGATAGAATTAACACTTTGACAACCAAGTTCTGTTATTGTAAATCGTGTATTTGGGTATTTGGATAAATAACTGAAATTTACAATGAACTCTCAACTTTAATTCAATTGATTACATTTCGAAATGAAGTTACATAAATATTTATTTATTAAATAATAACTTGATCTTTACTGCATAAATCTAACTTAACCTAAATATCCTCTAAAAAAATACCCTCTATTATTATACACACATTTGATTTTTAACGAATTAATTAAACCTAACGTAACTTATCCTAAGTTCCACGTCTTCAGTATCTTCCAAAATGTCCATTCTTCCAAAATTATTAAATCAATATTTCATTTTTGACAAATCTAACGTAACTTATTCTAAACTCTACATAGTCAACATCCTCTCAAAAGTGTCATGATCAAATAAAAGTCCATCTCTCATGAGTTAACCTAACTTAATCCTCCACAAAATTGTAACGAATCTAATCTCTAAGATTACAACCCATCAGTCTAATCCTAATAAAAACAAATTCTTGTAACGACACTAAACTTTATCTCAAAGACAGGTACTATTTGATAAAAATTACAATGTCTTCATGGTAGTCAAAGTGTTAACTCTTCATGACGGAACCATTTTCCGCTCGACATGCTTGCCCCGTGGGTACCAGTTGCCCAGAGCCGCACTGGAACTGGAGTTACGATGTGAATGAACCTTTATCTTCCTAAGCACGCAATAGTCTAGCGAATCTGCCACTCCAGAACGAGAAACGTGTCCGAGAAGGAGGCGAGGATTATTTTTCCGGCCGAGTGTACCCTGTGGAATTCCACGGTCACCCCGGTCGAGAAAGGTGACTGCACCTTGAATCGACTCTTTCGTGCGACGTTCTCAACCGTGGAGAAGGTGGATTCCAAGTCCCAGCCCTCTAGACGAGCTTCGATTCTGGAATAGCTTTCGAGCAGCTACTCGCGACCCGTTATTTGAGGGGAAAAACGAGAAAATCCCTGCTCGAGTTTCCATTTTAAAAATCAGCCTTTCTCTTCGCACTCTGGAAAATCTCGATTGTGTTTTAAAGCGGTACAGGACTGAAATGTGGGACATTTTTGACACCGAATCTAGTAGCTTTACGCGAAGTTGCGAAAAATTCGATCAAAGAGGATCTCGTAAACCACTGACCATTTGTTACTTCTCATTCCTTTTGCCTGAAAAATCCTTTTATTGAACTATAAAAGTATCTATGGAATTAGAATATTTCATGTTAACTTTACAGTGAAATAGTTACAATAAATAAGTTTAAATTTGAAAATATTAGGTTAGGGGCATTTGAACGGTTCATATTTCCCGCCATTTTACATAACCTTAAAGTTGTGTAATTAAGTTCGATTCCTTGGTGTGCAATTTTCCTTTCATTCTTGATTCTACTGAATTTTAACAAACATAATAATTGTCAGTTTGAAACATAATTACTTTCTAATATATTTGCAATTGTTTCACAACTTTCCCGCCATTTTTCTGTCATCTGAATATCAGTTTTAGATTTATAATGATCAGTTTTAAGAAATTAATTTTCTCTCATTTCTTTTGTACAAAATGAACATAACATTTCATTGTTAAAATTATATAATAGAATCTTTTCTAAGTTAGCATTAATAACACATGTTCAATTTAATCTTTCGTCATCGCTATTTTCTCGAGTGACAAATCTGCAAATTCCCTATCATAGAAATTTCAAATCAAAGAAATTACATATATTTTTTTTAACTAAAAATTATCTATTTAAGCATACAAAATGATGTTATAAAAAAATGGTTCATTCGATGTCAAAAATGGCCTACTTTCATGTAGCGCGAGATTCGCTCAAATCGGATTTTTCGTTGAACTTCGTTCTTTTCGTCGAGTAAACAGAATTAATGGGTACAATTTGGTTCTCATCGCGAGAAGTACGATTTGTTTGATGTTATCTCGAAAATTGTTGGAGATAAAACTTTTCAGGATCAGGCTTTTACTTTGACGTCACCTGATAGATTGCCCGTACGATCGTAGAAATAACTAATAAATCATTCGGAGAATGTCATAAAGAAGGTCAAAATTTGTGCAAGAAAATTAAAATTATTCCACGGGGAATCCTCTCGAGGAAATTCTATCGCCGTTTAAACCCTTACAAAGGGAGCACCGATAAGAAGAAAGTTCGCGAAGTAATTTCACCCTTGAGCCTTTTGCTGTCGGTTGAAAACCTGTTTCGCAAAAGTACAGGACCCCCTGTTTTGCAAATTATTTTCCGGAATAGATAATTTTAAGCTTTAAAAGAGAGATACACTCGCTAATGAGATGTTCAAAATGTCCATTTTGATATTTTTATTTATTAAGTAGACGTAGATGCAACATTTTTCAAATTCGTACAATCTGTGTTATTTGTATTAAAATTATATTTAAGCGCGACAAACATTAAACGGTATAAATTTTTTTGTACGAAGGTTGATACAAAGATGGATGTAAACTTTTCATTTTATTATTCCACGGAAGATTCTTCTGACGATATTTTAAATCACGAGAGATTTTTGTACTAAACGAGCTTAATTATAAATTAAAGTTTTATTATAAATGTATAAACGTTTCTTCAATTTTTTAAAACGACGAGTCTTTCATAGTTCTATTACTTTCCTTATGTAACGTTTTATTTATTTCGTGTAACTTTTTGTTAAAGTAGCATTTAATTTGTGTTATGTATTCTTTTTATATTTGATATTGTTTTATTTACAGAAATGAACCCCTTTGACCGAACTCTAATAATTTTGTTACGTGTAAATTAATATAATTACGAAAAGATTTACAATATTAGATAGTGGATTTTTCAATAAATCCTCTAAATGTCTAAGCAGATCAATTATGATCAATTTCGACTAAAATTAAACGTATTATATTTTAAACGAAAAAATTTTGTACAGTCTCAAATTGTATTAAATCATTTCAAATAATTTTTAAATAAATAATTTTGTTACATATTATAAAATAATATTTAAAGCAAAATTCTAATTTTTTTTAAATTGACAAAATCAAGTTTGAACATCGTCTTAGCAATCTGTGATTCGAGGGTTATTTCGTACAAATAAACTTTGTAATTACAATTTCGATTAATAATTGCAATATTAATTATTATAAATCAAAATTTATACAGTTTTATGTCCCATAGCATTGTTCTGGCGTAACAAAATTGTTGGCTCGAGTCGAGAGGGTTAAATTAAATAAGGTTATGGTAATCTAACCTATATCGAATCAATTTTCCCAGAATGTATTCGAGGAAGCATTTTAACATGAAATAATGTGCATTGGCGATCGAGATGCATGCTTGTAGGTTTTCCAAGTGCATTACACGATTATGCATTCGATTTAAGAGAAGTATCTCTTTCGTATTCAATTTAAAACACACATGGCCGAGAAATTCGATGCTGAAGACATTCCGGTGCCAAAACCAGTGTACCTTGTCTTTTTTTGTGAAACGTGGATATTATTTGAGTGATATAGCGACAAAAATTGAGAAATTTGAATTAATACGGGGATATTCAGTTTATAAGTAAATTGTACAGCATAAGTTACTACCCTTTACAGTTAAGTAAATTTTAATACTTTAAAAAACATTGATATCAAATTTTTCACCGATAATATATATTGTATAAGTATCAAATTTACTATTAAATATCTTGAAGAAATGATGTATAGGGTGTTCCAAAATGAAAATAAATTTCCTTGATATGTTTTATTTATTTTGTACAAAAATGCACGAAATTACTTTGTTATCGGTTACATTGAATTTTGAGTTTAGTCTAACTTGCATTAATTATTTAATATAATTAAATAAATTCGATATTGACTAGCTTTCGTACAAATCAATTATTGCTTTCGTATAAATGAACTATTGCTTTCTTATAAACTGTTGCTTTCAGACAATTTTATTGAGAAACATATTTTTATATAAGGGCAAAATTTGATACTTTGAAACATCCTGTATGTGCGTCCACAGCACTCAGAGGGTTAAACTGCCATCTTTTTTACCTGATTTTTGTAAACAACCTTTGAAACAAACTGTTGTATCATATTGACACCGTATTGTATACAATATCGAATACTATTCTGTTGATATATTGAAAATACTGTTATTTAAAGTTCATCGGAACACGTAAAAATGTTTATATTAACCTTTGTGCACCATATTTGCAGTTGAAATTAACCAAAAATATAAATCCAATATTTAATGATTATTAAAACATCTATTTATGCGAAATGTATCGACTTTCGCTCGGAAAGTATGTTCGTCGAATAAAATGTAAACTTTTATTCGTAATGAATATACGAGCAGTACACAAAGGTTAAATTAATAAAAATTGCCAGAAATTGTGTCGTCTGACAAATGGCTTTGGTAACGATATATTTTTTTTAATCGACGGTAAACATTTTGAAAAATATTCAGAGATGCTTGTTATTGTTGAAAGGCAAGTATTTAATCAAATTGAATGTCGTAAACGAAACTGTTTGTACGAAGAATATTATTTCGGGTCTTTTGTGACCCAGCAATCGATACTACGTAAAATATCACATACTTATGGTGAATTGCCCAAAAACCGATAATGGAACTCTGTTGATATCCTAACATTCGACGGGCCCGAAATGGGCCGAATTCGAGTAACTCGAAAATGAACGTATAGGAATAAACAAACACTAGATATATCAGATCTTATTTTTTAAGTAACGTAAGTTTCAGACGATAGCGTTTAAACGAAACACAGAGAGAATTGGAAAGGTGTCGAAACTTCGTAGGCACTTTGCTATGTCCGATTGTAATTAAATTAATTGTAAATGTCGGGGTCAAGTGTGTCGTAGGTAGTCGATGCAAAAATGAAGAGTATCGCATACTCTGTTAAGATAGAAGTGGATGAAGAAAATTGTATATTTTACGATATTAACATACTAGACGAAGGGATAATTAATAAATTAAACTAATCCTCGAATAGCGGTGCGTGGTCATCATTGGCCCGTCGTATAGAGCTTAAATCTAGTTTCAAACTCTTATCTTGTACTACCTGATTTAACGTTATTTTCTTGCGGAAATTTAAATGGCTGATTTCAGTCGATGCCTCGTATCTACGCATCTGGGTCACCATTGACCCAACCACCGCTGTTAGAGGGTTAAAGCGAATCGTATCGTATCGTATCGTATCGTGTTGCTAGTCAATCGATACCCGCTGAGAGAAAAAAAGAAACGAGAGAGAAATGATAGGAGAGGCGATGTAAAGAGTATGATTGAGTAAACTAATCGTGTCACAGATATTAAATTATTGTACAAAATTTAACGTCGATAGTTTGTAAGGCCTATCGTTTTAATTTTACGAAGATCGACTTAAGTTTGTGTACACTCGGCTGCAACTTAGGCTTCCTTAGTTGAAAGGAGAAATAGGGTTAGTTCTCCTCGGGGTCTCCCTAGGATCTCCCTAGGTTCTTCCCGAAACCAAAGGCAAATAGCGGACTCTCCCTAAAGTTCTTAGCCAAAGGAAACCTACGTTGCCACCAAGTATACGTAATCAAATTATAATACTATGCGCCAAATCGTACGGCGTTCTCGTATCTATGCACACGATTTATTCACGTTCCTTTCGCGTTCGACGGGCTAACAAGAGTTCTAACTGTCTTAAAATCCCCTCCAAACATAATCCATCGATCAAAGTTATTTTGTAACATTTTCGGAGCTTTACGATCTATGATAATATTCCTGTCCTAAACATATGAGGTTAAGATGATGAATTATTATGGTCAAAAATAAAGTGGAAATTAATTTTACTCATTTGTAATGATTTATGTCGTAATGTACAGGAGTGAACATAAAGTAACTTATAATGGCAGAACAAAGTAGAACTCTTGATGGTTTATCCGCGCAGTAGCGGCTGACTTCGATGTCCATCCCTCTTCGACTTCGTACCACTCTGAATCGTTTCCAACTTCAGCAAGACTCAAAAACTCACGAGGCTTCACGAGAACAATTGAAAATCGAGTGAGGAAACGCGTTTAAGATCGGAGGATCAGCCGGTGAAGACACTGTACAATTCGTGTAAAGCATAGCGGAGCCTTATTGAGAAAGCAATATGCATCCTTTAAAAAAAAATACACTGCTTAAAAGTATTTT
Organism: Megachile ligniseca; assembly: GCA_945859555.1. NCBI lineage: Eukaryota > Metazoa > Arthropoda > Insecta > Hymenoptera > Megachilidae > Megachile > Megachile ligniseca. The sequence goes on from OX243778.1 coordinate 3,954,605, forward strand.
CAAGCTGCTAATTCTACTCGAGTAATTAATTCCTATTGCTAAGCGAACGTCGAGACGTCCTGGATCCTCGAGGATAATCATAGTCTTCGAATCGGAGACCGATCCTTCGAGTAGCCACGGATGTAACCCCATGAATTATATCCGACTGTTACGGTTATGTGTTCTGTCATGTAAACGCACACCTTTTTTACTTCTTTGAATGCGATACATTGTTCTGATGGCTGCACTGCCGTGTAATCGTTCGATTGTGTACTTAGATTAAAAACGAATCATAAAGTTCAACGGTCAAGCAACGTATTTTTAAAGATTAGTGCCACGTATTGTTATGATAATATAATTTAGCGGTATGTACTTTAAACGTTATAGAACACGCGTTGAGGTTGCATTCGATTTTCACCCTTCAAAGTTTACCCAGTTTGTCGAATACCAGCGAGAGTAAAGTTCATACGCTGCCATGGAGGTCATGCTATAAAAATATCACCAAATTAGGACATTTTAAAAAAAAATTAACTGAGAAACATTGTAACACTGTTGTAAACTTGTGATTGAGTCTCGTCATTTTAATATATTAAAATTTGTAATTATTACAATATACACAATTTTACATTACAAAATATTTAAATTATTGAGCCACGCTGCACTCAAATTCTTCCTCTTGATAAATGACCTCCAAGGTGTAAGAAACCAAAAAATGTTGAAACGAAGATTGTAAGAAACGTTGCTGTTGTAACCCGTGTGCCCATAAACAAATAAACGATTTAATTTTCCCATCCAGTTCGATGATACGGTGTTACATCGTGGTCGGTGACCCAGAGTCCTCTCGACTCCGTATGTAAATACACTTTTGGAGATAGTTCGTATAAAAATCATTCATCGCCTATACGGATACAATTTTCTCCCACTTATCGGATCTTTAATAAAGTGTATAATAAAACGTCGAGCGTAGCCCAGATTCCGGCGGCTTCTTCTTTTTCGCCGTCTTTAACGGTGTGGCACGGGACGCGATCGAACTTTGTAAATATTGCTGATAAAAGATGCCGTGGGAAACGTTGCACGCTCGGGAAAAAATGGTAGCGACGCTCTGTATTTTGGCGTAAGAGGAAATAAATAAATAAGCGTAGACTCGTCGAAACCGAGCGGGGTTTCAACGAGTCCCTGGGCCATAACTTAGGTCTCTAAATATAATAATTATTATAGGGGTATTCCAGCGTTATTTTGTACATAAACAACTTTATCAACGGATATTAAGAAGTCGTCAATAAATCTATATATAAAAAGTATGTTTTTTAATTTTACTGTCGAAAACAATCTTCCTTCAGAATTATTTCCTGACGCATTCTTTTCGAATGGGAAACACGCGTTGCATCTAAACATAGTCTGATTGTTTCTTCTTTCTCTATAAATACTCTCAATGAAACCCCCCCTAAAACGTTAACACTAAAACGAACCTTACGAGGTTAAAAAGAAGAAGAATGTTCGTCCATGAGACTTGAATTTGAAAACCTTCGCTATACCTATTTGTTTTACCTTCTCTATCATAGCTATCGTACGTTCAACAATGAAATATATACATAAGAAAATTAAATATCAAATATTTTTGCGAATAATACGTCCTGGTAAAATTATTCGGTTTATTTATTTTTGTTCTAGATTCATCGGCAAAAGTTTTGATTAAAATCGACAATCCTAGACTGTTATCTTTCCGTGTGAATCGTACACGTGTTCCTAGATATGGAATATGGATGAACAGGAGTTGGTCTGACGTAACACAAAACATTTATTTCACGAAAGATTTACGTAACAATACATCATACAATAGTTTGTTCTTTTTTTCTTCACCATTATGTACAAAAGCTATGTTTATACGTAGGTACTGAGACTTTGGTATAAGCAAACATCGCGTGTTCCCCTGGTAACTAATTTAATTTAATAGGATTAACACTTAAAAATAATGTACAGTTACATGACCAAACAACACATAACATTCGGAATGTCGTTTTCCTTTAGTAAAATAACGAGATAGGTCTATAAATATATATTATAATTAAAAAAAAAAAAAACAACACACAAGATTTTATAATACATTATTACAATAAATTTTAAGAAAATCTAAAAAAATACACGTATCGACAAAAGCGATATTTATTGTTGGGTTGTTTGTCCTTTGTGTAAAAATGTATGTTTGCTGTTCTACAATATATAAATTGCATTCTGGTTCATTCAATTTTTCACGAAGTGGCTACTCTGTTTTTTTTTTTGTAAAATATTTAGATATTTCGATTAACAAATTATAAATAATATCATGTACAAAGCAACTATTCCACATCACACAATAATCACAAGTTTCTTACTTCAGGTATTAATTAGTGTTTTTTGACCATCGCAAAGCTGAGGCCCAGAATACTTGCAACACCAATAATAACCCCTCCTGCAATGGCCATACCATAAAGACCCTCTGCAAAAGAATAAATATTTAAACCTAACAAACAGTCACAATTTTAATATTTCTTTTCATCTGCTATTATGTTACAAACGATAGTAATAAAAAATTAAACAGAACTAAAAGTTTAAATATGTAAAGGCATTAAAAAAGAGTCTTTTCATAATACTATTTTTATTAAACATGTGAAATATATACAAGAATAGACTAAAAAGTATAAGTTAGCTGTGTACGTGATATGAGAAGATAAAATTAATTTGACCATACTCGTCATCATTGTCAATTAATGCGAACACTATTGCACATGTATAAAAATATTATACTCAGTAACATGCAAACTCCTTGCTTTTGTTAATGTTACGTATTATGACACTACATAGCATACATGTTGCATAAAAGCGCAAAATATAAGTTAATACTGCCTGCTTTTAACTAAAAGAAATATAATAACTACCAACCCATGAAACTACTACCACAAGAAAAAACAAGAGAAAATAAAATGATTGATTCGTAATACATGCAGATTGCAAAAATGTTAGTCCTGTGTGAATAATAAGTTTTATTTGCCCAAACCAATAATAATTTATAAAAAGAAAACCTTTTTCCATTTTCTTCTTAATCAGTGTTTCCAAATGTTGTACTTGTCGGTTTTGGGGTTCAACTTGCAGAAATGATCTAACGTACGTTAAAGCTTTTGAATATTCCTAGAAACAGAAATTGTTTAATTAATTGATATTCAGTTTACTTCTGCAAAATTTAATTCATTTTGTATAATTTCACCTTTATTCTAGCATTTCCGATTGCTAAATAATATAGACAATCTCGTTTATTACTGTCATCGTGATTGCAATACAAATCCTCCAATAAAATGATTCCCTTTCGAATATCCGCAGGATATTTACTCCTGACAAGACACCATGCGTATTCAAACTGTGCTTTCTGCGTTACAAACGATGAACGTAATTGTTCATGATACACGCGTTCAAATTTCTGGAACAAATAAGTAATACATTTTGGGCATATACAATAATGCGATGCAATTCTTCTATATGTGTATGTAATATGAATATGTATTTAGATGCAAGTAATCTGTGAGTCATACTACTAGTTTAGTTTACATGAAGTTCAACGAATAGAATCCTATTAATACGTATATACAAAAATATAACAATTAGAACTCCAAAATGACAAATTCACAACTTTAATACAAATTCAAGAAATAAATCAATGCTACCTAACCTCTAAAACTGTTCTATGGGCTCAAATTACCATCTTATGTTACAAGAAAAGATGTGAAATGTTTCTTAGAAATATTTCATATGCGTCACTTTACATATTTATACAAAAGACGTATGCGACTTAAATACGATTCTTATACCTTTCCTATCGAAAATATTTACCTTCAAATCTTCAGAAGAAACAACCTCTTCCAGTACATCCTCCATCTTTTTATATAAATTTACGAGAGAATTATGAGGAAACAATTTGTTCTATTCCTAAATTCTACCTTAATGGCAAAATACTCATCACAAAACTACCAACTCTGTTCCGGTAAATCCAACTGTCAAAGAGAAAGAAACAACCAACTTCGCTCCGACTTCTACGTACAACTTATTGGCGAAATAAAAAGCGCCACTGTACGAGCGATTTAAAATGTGTAACACTAACGTTGTACATTTAATGAAAATACTCGATTTATATGTACTTGTACTTAAAAAAATTTAATTCGTCAAAATTTAATATACATCTATGTATGATATAAAAGTAATTAAATTTACATGGGTCCAGTTTGTTTTTCTTTATTATATGGCACAAATTTACATAAATATATAAATTTATATTTATAATAAATTAATTATACTATATGCGTATTAGGTACTTGAGAAAATTTTGTTTAATCGTTGAGTTAATGAGTATAATGGCATACCCATTACAGTATAAAAATCCCCATTAACTTTTTCAACTAAACAGCCACCGCAACCTTGTATACCGTAAGCTCCAGCTTTATCTCTGTAAACCAGAATGGTTTTGAATAAAAAGATAATTACTATTCAAATACGAGAAGTAATTAATTTATACACACAAGCAGTCCCCCGATTTTATGTATGTTCTTATTTGTTCTTCTGATAAATCCCCAAATTTCACATTTGTGGACTCATAAAAATTCACCTCCGTATTTGATGCTTTTAAACATACGCCTGTGATAACTGTATGTTCCTTATTTGCTAAACTGAAATAGAAGTCATGTAGTAAATGTATACTATGCTTTAAGGTAATTGTATTACCTTGACAACATTTCAAATGCCTGTGATTCATTTTTTGGTTTTCCATAAATAAGATTACCCATCGTAACCATTGTATCTGCACCAATTATTAGAAAAGGTGGTGCAAGATCTTTTTTCATTCTATTATATACTTCTTGTACTTTATACTTCGCTAAGTCTTGTATGTATTCTCCATAACTTTTATATGCTGATCTATCTAAATTTTCATCGTACAACGAAGGTACTACTTCTGCATTTATACCCTGAAATATAACAAAAATTCATATTTATGTTTCATCTAAATTTACTACTATGTTTGTTCAATTATCATGATTTATATAACAACATCTATGAAATGATTACATAAAATCTAATGTAATGAGTTATACTAGGTTATATGCATAAAATATATTTTTGTATTGCTATAACACTAAATTTCTTCATGGAATAACAAGGATTACCAATTTTGTTATTATTTCATGTCGTCGAGGAGATCCACTAGCTAATATTACTCTGCATTTGGTTAGGGCTTCTATTGTTTGCTCTAACATTGTTTTAACAGATAAATTAAATGATCAAGAAAAAAACAAATAAGATTTTTAACAATTTCGATATAATGCTACAATCTTTTATTATTTTCAACAATATCCAGTCAATTTTTATTTAATACGCGTTTCAAACAGAGTGGCGTGAAAGACTGAAATGCATTAAAGATTTAATGCTTGTAGATACCGCCATGTATTAAGATTTCAAATACTCAAATATCAAGATTGATAATCAGATATCAAGATTGACTCATATTTATCATATCAATAAATTAGATCTCATAATACCGCGTTACCTTCATATAGAATTTACAAAATTTATTTTTTCTTTGGAACTGCGGAATTTCCAAATATTGCAATTTAAAATTTTGTGGAACTTTTCGATAGTGGAATTTTTGAAATTTTTTAATTTTGGGACTTTTTATTTCGAAACATTGGAATTTCGGAATTTTGAGATTTTAGAAATTTTTGAACTATCGTACTCTGGGGCTTTAAATTTGTGGAAGCTTAAGTTTCTGGAACTCTGGAATATCGAAATTATTGAATTTTTGGAATTTGGAATTTTTTCATTTTGAACTTTTTAATTTTGAAACTGGAAATTTAAAATTTTTGAATTTTAGAATTTTGGGAACTTGGAACTTTTTAAGTTTGAATTTCGGAATTTTGAAAATTTTGGGTTTGGAGACTTCAGTATTTGGTATTAGAACTATTTTGAAATGCAGAATTTGCACCTTGAGATTTTTAAACCTCAGAATTTTGGAACTGAAATTTTAGGACTAAAGTTTTGAAATTTTACCCAAGTAACATTTTGAAAATTTGAGACAATGGAACTTAGAACTTCGAAATCTCAGAATCTTCAGAATCATTCGAAGTTTAATTATTTGAATTTCCAAACTTTGCATAACTATAGAATTTCTAATTGTTGTTTCGGATATCAGAATTTCGAGAATTCAAAATCATGGAACGTTGGGATTTCGAAAAGTAATGCATGACGAACATACATGTCACGAAGTACAATTTTGGAAAGTGGGTTTTAGCCCATAAACGTTAGTGAATCCCTGTAACAGTGTATCATGTCAGAGGTGTCCAAGGAAGATCCAGGCTCTCCCTACTCTTCGTCTGTCCTCTCGGACGAGCGTGGATCTCCCTCGGACGTTTCTGACGTAATCATTTTGTCGTGCATCTCGAGTTAATACCAGTGAAAAGTGCGTGAAAACGATGTACACCGTAACGCACACCTGTAACACTCATTAACGGCTGTTATGAGAACGCCGAATGGAGGGGGACGTGTTCTCTTCAGGCCACTTTTACACCTTATTAGTTTGACGGTTGCTGTTCATCGTAATTTAAGCATTGCGTATTCCATTTGCGAAGGAATTTTACATTGTTGCAGCTGATCGACACGATTTCTACAAACTTTCGACCGAAGATAAACGAACGCGACCCTAACTTAACAAGAGTGTCAGAAAATTTACATCTCAGAAAAACTCGGATAGATATATTTTTTTTTAAATTCAAATTCGAATCTTAAAGATTTTGTAGGTTTGCAGTTGGTATGTTGTTGTGCAGTTTTGGGTCACGATTGACCCGGTCACAGTCTTTCGAGGGTTAAAAGGACGACCACCGAGAGGCGCGTTTAAGGAGGGAGTATTTAGCGTAGGTTAAAAATATTAGAACGGGAAGGAGAACTATTTTCTAGGCATAGAGAAGAGTCTAATACATCGTAATCGGTAAATTACGTAAATGCCGCATGCCATGAACGAACCTAAAGGTCAGTCAGTCCGAGGTCTTACATAATCGCAAGGCGAAAGGTTGACCCATCTTTACGCTGCAGCCTTCCAGCTGAACAAAGATTTCGCGGCATTTTTTCACCATACCTCGCATTGTTTCGACGAGAGCAACGCTCTTAACCGTTGAATTAATTAATTTAACGCGATTCATCGAGGCCTGGGTTTGTCACGATGCACTTAGTCGTGGGAAGATGAGCTCATAGATCACACTTTGAGTTACTTTGCGGCTTGAAAATTACAATCAATGGACCTTGCTGAAAAAAAAACAGCAGTATCAATTTTTATGTAGATATACAAATTAAAAAGAAAAAATTAAATTACTGATATACTGAAGATTACAAGATTTATATTAATGATACAAATATGTATTATTAAAACTTTTTGATGTTGTTATGTTCAAGTAAATATAAGAATGTATAAATATTAAATTGCACTGCTGATATTGTAAAAATATAGAAGAAGGTATAGTATTATTTCTAAAGTTCATTGATTATTTTGAAAACCATAGGATTTATAAAAATATAGATAATGGTAGAGATAATACTAAAATCCAAGTACTTCTTAATATAATATATTTCAAGCTTGATACTTTTTAATTATACTTTATTGCAAAGAATATTTTAAGAAATGAATTTGCTTGGTCCAACAGATACATTTTATTTGAAACAAGATAAAAAATAATCATGCAAAATACTTTATTATTTTTATTTTATAAATAACATAATTAAACTTAATTTCACTAACAGTGTAAATCATTTGAATTTCACAAACTCAAATAACTTTTTATTTTATTTCACTAAAAATTTCGTTTGGAAATTAATAACGACATAATAGTAAAGGTCACTCATCTGTGCAAATAAACTGACACGTGATTATTTCAAGCAACATACAACCAGATAAGATAACAATATAATTTTCACTGTTCTCACTTAACGAATAGTTTGTTTGCACAATGATCAAGGTTGTTGTCGAAACATGCATCGACGCGAATGCAATCAGGTACACGGAAACGTATTTGTTGCAACTGCAGATGCAAATAACCCGGAATTCTTGAAGATGATTCCATGGAAACAAGTCTGGTTATCTGAAGATCTACATAATCAGAGGTTATGACGAGCAGGATATTAAAAACCAGTTATTAAACAGTATTCACAGACCGAATGCTAAGATAAACGCGGATGATGTATGCTATTGTTGTTTCATGCTTTTGCCTTTTTTTACGGAATCGTACATTCATGGAAACAAAGATCCCTTCAGAGATTAGAAAGTATCCTTCAAAATACAGGAAATTTGTTGTAACGTTACGATAAATTGTAAGATTCAACGCAAACCGTTTCTGGTCACTTTATTCATTCCAAATATGTTTAGTCAATCACTGTTACAAAATTGCGAAAGTGATTTCGATCGCAGGATCACAAACATATCGCATTAATAAACATAAAGTATCTTTTGATACTTTCACTGATTTCCAGCCGCATAATTTAATGAATGAACATCATCTTAATTCAATAACATAACTTTTCAGTTAAATGAAGGGATAGTGTGGAAATATCATTTCCATATTTTCTACTTTGTAACACTTGTACGTTTTGAAATAACTGATAGAAGCTACAAGTTGTTTCTGGAATTTTTGCTTATTTATGATGTTACATTTTTAAGTAATTTATTTGTTGACTTTTGTCAGAAAATGATTTCTAGAAAATTTTGTCTTAAGGCTTTTTTAAGATTACAGGCTTTTTTAGGCTCTATGTTTATTTAAAGTTAGGGGAAAATATCAAACTCATTCAAATTTTTCCTAGTTTCTTCGGTTCTTAGAAACTTTCAAAACTGAAAACGTTCTCCCTAGACATTTTCTAAACTTTAGAAATTTCTAAATTTTTCCAGATTCTCCCTAGTATCTCATAATATCTCCAGTGTCTAGACTTTCCTTACTTTTTTCTAGAATCTCATCAAAAACAAAATGTAAGATTCTGTTTATGATTTCACTAGATCCTAGATTCTTCCTAGAATCTGTCGAATCTTTCTAGAATCTATTCCTCCTATATTTTAAATTACAAAGCAAGGAGCATTTAAAGGAAATAATGTTAGCATAATAGTATGCGTGGAATTAAATTTGGAAAAGAAAGGTTAAGTGTACACGAAAGTAACCTTTTCCTTGGCAGTGCACAGGTAGCCATCGAGGTTATGAATGTATCGGAGTCTAATAAGAGATCACAGCGGGACGATGAAATTTTTGTTTGTAGATCCACAGAAGATAAGAAATATGGTATCTGACGTGTAACGTAATTACGAAACCGACAATTGGAAAAGAAAGTAAGAAGTTCTGGCTATTCCAGTTCGGGTACAGAGCCGCGTATTAAAAGTGGTGAAATTGGTGAATTAGCTAATAAGTGAAATTACCTGTATAGGTCAACCTCTATTTCCACGTGTGCGTTGGTGAAACGTTGCGTGGGTATCGAAAAAAAAAAGTGATGATTCCGAGTGACCAAACGTCGTTGAGTAATTACGAGGACGTTGCACTCTGTGGCTTCTGCATTCGACGTTACATAACAATATTATATATTGAATGTTAAACGATGTTAATCGCGATACAAATTTAATGCCCGGTCGCGAGAGACACAACAACCGTGCTCGACGCAATTTTTTCACTGGAATGAACGCAACGGTATTTTGCAACGACTTGCAACGGTTTTTATTGCCATTTTTCATTTTCCACGTTGCATACCTCTGAGATTAACGTTAGAAATGATTTTGTTGAAATTTTTAATCGTGTTTGTGACATTGGAGAAATTTAACGGTGAATTTATTATACGATATAAAATTTAGAGAAATTTGTTGTTAAATATATTAAAGTTTATTATATGAAATTTGATAATTATTTAACTTAATTTGTTATTTCATTTTATTATTTAGTTTAGTAAAATTTATTACATGTACAATTTATTACATATCATATGATTATACGTATATTTTAAAATAGTGTTACATTAAGAATATTATCAAGAAAACAAGAATTTTCAGATTGACCATTGATTATATCCTGGAAATATGTTACTATGCGGTCATTAAGACAGTAAGACAATAAATACCAAAGACCACTCCGTAATAGTGACGTCAATAATTATCTATGCACCGAGTAGGTTGCTCATATCGATAACTTTATAATTTTCAATTTATCGTGTGGGATCTTCAGATTTACATATAACACGATGAAAATACTTTCACCGATAATGCACTAAGCATACTGGACATAATCTAGCAACTAATCAATCCCCGGTAATTCTCTCTTAATTGCAATAATTCATATTATGCAATTTAATTATATGCGTACAAATGGTGTGTATCATATTCATCAACTGTAATTGGTAGTTGTATAAATGAATTTTCATTTTCCATACGTTGTTTTATCTCGTTTCGGCTAAATAAGTTTCCGTTCTTTTTTTACGAATAATGTCCGTATTTTGTTAGCGTTTTCATTCAAGTGTTCATTAACTCTCCTATAAAATGCAATTTTTGCCTGTTTGAAAAAAGTCCCTCTTTCTCCCTCCGTTAAATAAGCAATTTCAAAATGAAACGTTTGAAATTTAAGCTCGAAGTTTATTGAACCCATAGAAACAATTTCCAAGCGATGCATCGTTGTCAACTTTGTATACGTAAATAGTATTTACATCGAGAGAGCTCGTTCGAGTTTTTAATAGTTTGTATTCACAGATACTGCTACTGGCATAGTTTGAAATTTAAACAACGTTGCAAATGTTTTCGATTCAACAGGGACAGAACGGGCCGTCGAAAGAGGATAAAAAGTGCTCGATATTCCGCGTACAGGCTGCATTTAAAGTGAATCATTACTTTCGTCGAAAATATATTGAAAAACACATTCGGAAGTTGAGCAAACAAAAGTCGCATACATTGAATGTATGAACGAAGTCTGCTGGTTTCGAAATGAGAATATTTCATTGAAAAATTATTACAATTATTCATTGACCTCTTCTTAATTAAGGGAATCTGTTTATTTGAGTGGGTTAAGTGAAGTTTGACAATTTGAGGAAAATTTCAACAAAATTATGGAATTCGGAGATTTACAGACTTTTTTATAGTATTGAAGTACATATTAATACACGTTTTACAATGAAACGTAGAATTCTAAACTATTTCTTTAATTTTCAGATTTGAAATTTTCAGGCTTCTTAATTTTTTAATTTTTATATCGTTATGTTCACAATTTTTCTATTCTTAAATTAATTTATTTAATAATTTTACAATTCTTCAATTTTTCAATTTTTTAATTCTTCAATTCTTCAATTTTTCAATTTTTCAATTTTTCAATTTTTCAATTTTTCAATTTTTCAATTTTTCAATTTTTCAATTTTTCAACTTTTCAATTCTTCAGTTTTTCAGTTTTTCCATTTTTCAATTATCTAGGTAAATTCCTACATTTTCAAAGTTTTAAATTTTTACATTTACAGATTTGGGCACTTCGAAACTTTATGGCTACGAAAACTTAAAATTTTAGAATTTCTATACATATATGGAAAGTATGTATTTTCAAAACTTTCACAATTTCTAAATTACCAAATTCCCAAATTCCATGTTTCCGAATTTGTGTGATTCTAAATTTGCCATTTTGGTAATTTAGATATGTTCAACTTCGAACACTTGAAATATTAATTTTATTAAATGTCTACATTTCCAAGTATCTAAGCTCTTAAATTCAAGTTTCAAATTTCCAGATTTCTAAATCTCTAAATTTGAAAATTTACAAATTCACGGATTTTAAAGTTTGCAAACTTAAAAAGTCTGTAAATTCGAAATTTATGTATATCTAAAATCGTAGATTTCAAAAATTTTCAGATTACCAACGTTGCGAATCTCTTAGTTTACTAATTCATAAATTGCGAACTTTTAAATTTACATAAATCTCCGACATCTCACCTCACATCATCATCTTCTCACCTCACAGGCGCCCATGAATTCTTCTCGGGGCACTTGTCTCTGCCTACCACTACTCCAAATTGATATACCATAAGCATCACCTCATGTTACTTTTCTATCACGAAATTCCATCAGATTTCTCGTATACATACACTGTGTCCTTTCTACCAACACATTCCATACGCAGAAAATATTATATTATCATACAATTTTAAACACATTATTAAAAAGTCATAACAAAAGTACAAAACCATTTCAAATAACATACAATTAACATACAATTTGAAACATTTTATTAAAAGGTCGCAACAAAGTTAATACAAAATGATTTCAGATTGCTTTATCTTTCGATGCCAGATATCTCAGTTTTGTATGTAAAACTACTAGCATGTTCCATAAACAAAAGTGATAAGAAAATGTTATATAAACATACTCTTAAATGTTTTGTCGAAAGATTACGAGGAACATACGTGATAATGGACTATTTTTTTCATTCGACATTATTTGTTTACTATTACCAGTTAGCTGTTACGTATGAATTGTCGACTTTGTTATTTTCTTATAACTTTTAATAATTCAAGAGCCTATGTTCATACAAAAATTTTCATCATTATAACTTACAGAATATGGCAGTAAAGTTTAAACATAACTGAAACACCCTATACATGACATTGAACGAAGCAATCCTTTATCAATTTCATACTTTTATTATAAATTTTTATTGCAATAATGCCAAACGTTATAATACATAGGGTATATACAGCAATATAATAATCTTCCTTTATTTTTACTAATGAAATATCTTAATAATGTTTCTTACAAAAAAACTTGAAACACCCTGTACAAGATATCGAACAGGGCTGTCCATTGCCATTTCGTATTTTCGTTATAATTTTTCAATAAAATATTTAATACTCTACATCGATATAACAATCTTCTTCTATTTTTACCAGTGTAACATATTAACCCTTATAGCCATGTCGTCCTCATATAAGGACATGCTAGATAAATGCTCGCTGTACATAAATTCAGCAAATTTTATTACTTGTAAACGACCTTATATTGTTACAACTATACTGTTTCTAATATCTCGGAGATGTATACAATTGAAAAGTCGTAATTCAAAGAACTGCTGAGGAAATATTCTTTCCAGGAATAAATGTGTGACTGTCGTTTCGGGGTAAAAGCTTGAAACTCCCTGTACAAAAATCAACTTAAACGTGATCTACATTCTCCTCCGATGTCCTTAAAAACAGATTCAATTATCGAAATCCCTCAGCGAGTGCTGGCGTGTACACTCTCATCAAATTGTCAAAAAGAAACCGAGCGTGTATTCATCGCGTATCGCGAGAAAGTATCGAAAGGTCGCGAACATCTGGTTAATCCTGGTCGCAAATTTCACCCGCTCCTCTTCGCGTCCTTGGTTCTTTCTCCCCGCTGAGGGTGGTGTGTTTTGCAACGTGCTTTCGCGATGATTTAGTTCGACGTTGAAGTCGTGAAAATCCACGTAGTCGTCGGCATCCTTTATGCCGTCATAAGGTAAAGTCAGGTAAAGGAAAAAAAATAAGAAGGTGGCGACCAGTTGAGGCAGCGGTAATCGCCGAGAGGAGCCGGCGTTGTTATTAAATGCGATTACGCAACTTGAAAAGCGGCTTCAAAGGACGTGCACGGTATGACACTATGGACACGTAGCCTGTTTCTATGAGGCGACACGTCATGTCTCGAACGAGCGTCTCGTATTTAGCGTTACGTTCGTGTCTGCGATCAGGGGCGTAATCGAACGAAGAAATTGATCCCGGAACACTTAGATTTGTATTCCTGATTCTTTATTAATCGGGACAATAGCTATTGGTGATGTAACGTATTATATGATATAGTTATCGTGGTATGGATCAATTACTGTACGATCGACCATGCTTTCTCTGGGACAAATGGCGATATATGGAGAAGAAGATCCAACCACGTGCTGTGATACCTGATCATTCGTCAAGCTTCGTTTGTACAAGTGATGAATAATCTGGGGATTCTAGGGAACTCTACTAGCGTATTTTCAAGACTCATTGTCAGAGACATTAGGACGCTGGGAAACTTAGGGATTCTAGGGACTTTTGGAGCTCAAGAATTTTAAGAAGTTGGGAAATCGAGGGATCTTCGAGACTTTGAGGACTCAAAAATTTTAGAAAGCTGAAAAATTTAAGGATCCTAGGAAGTTTTAGAATTCAGGGACTTCAGGAAACTGAAAAACTGATGGGTCATAGAGACTTTGAGGTCTCAGAAACTTTGGAAACCTCAAAAATGTATCCTAGGGAATTTTAGGACTCAGAGACATAAACAAGCTGAGAAATCTGAAGACTTTAGGGACTTTGAGGACTCAAACACTTTAGAAAGCTGAAAAGTCTAAGGATTCTAGGGAATTTGAGTAATTAGGAATTTTAGAAAGTTGAAAAACCCAGATACTCCAAGAACTCTAAAAACATAATAAATATAGGGACTTTAGGAGTTCTAGAAACTCTAGAAAAAGGAACCAAGGATCTCTAGTAAATTCGGAAGACTATAACACTTTTCGGGACATGAGAAATATAGGGATACTAATGAGAAATAGGAATACACTTTAGGAATTTAAGATATCTAGGGACTCTAGTAATTTTTACAACTGTAGAAATATAAACATTCCAGAGATGTAGGGACTTTTTGGATTTATTCATTGGTATTCTAGAGACTGAAGGAACATATGAAATCTAGGGAATATAGATAGTAACGATTGCGGTTATTATATTCAAGAGAACTGGAAAATTTAGAGACCTCATGAAAGTAGAGTATCTAGGGACCCTAGGAAATGAGAAAACCTAGGAATCTAGAGAATATAGAGAATTTGCAAAACCATAAAACTATAAAACTAGAAACCTAGAAAATTATAAAACTAGAATACTAGAAAACTAGAAAACTAGAAAACTAGAAAACCAGAAAATTAGAAAACTAGAAAACTATTATAGTGACCTAGAAAATTAAAAAAATAGGAAACTAGAAAACTAGAAAGCGAAATAACTAGAAAATCACAAAAGTATTGAGAACAAGAGATAAACTATAAAGCTATAAAGCTAGAAAACATAGGGAACTAGACAACATAGTAATCTTAGGCAATACTAGATTTTCCCAGAAAAAAATGGCGGTGGTCGACTCATCCCGCAGTCTGTATAATATCCAACAATTACTCCGTATTAAAAAACAGTCCACAGAATCAAAATCATGTAAATGGTAAAATTAATTATTATTTGGTACAATTAATTATTATTTTAATTGAGCAATGTCGATTGTCGATTATTTAAAATTTATTTAAACGAATTTAAACGAATAAAATCTGTTAACGTTAATTTTCAATGTCCATTTAACATTACCTACAAAATGAACTTTCCGTTTCATTTCTTTCGCCATATCATCAATCAAAATTTATGGCACGGGTCAACAACGATTCCCAAGGCAATCAACGAGTCAATAATTCACACCTGTTACATCGTCACGCATTAACCGATATTATATTATTCATACGGGCGTGTGTACTTATTATTTTTATCATTTTCTCCATTTTTATTTACCGTCTCCTTCGCTAACCTGTTCCTGTCCATCGATAGTTGCATAGCGCATAAGTGCGTGCATAATTTACCCGATCGTCTCATCTTCTCTCAGCTGATCATACTTGCATATATTGTACAATACTTTTATACGTTGGAATGTAAATTACACTTTTCGTTCCCATGTAGACGGATTAAAATGTCTCGAAATGCTTGATGCAATGTAGCCATCAAACGAGTACCTCATCTTTCCGTCCTCTTTTTTTTTATTAGTATATAATTACGTTACGTCAGTGATCATTCATGGTAAATTATAACGTTAAATATGAAGAATAAGGAACAGGAATCTTTTTTTATTGTACGAGGAGTGGATGAGCTTAATTACTTTGAAAGGTGCGTTGCGAAGTGTGTAGCTGATTTTATTGAAAAAGTTTATTTTGTTATGTAATTTGAGTAGGTTTTGGATAAAGGTTAATTGAGAGAATTTTAAAAATAAATGAGATTTGTCTCGGAAGAGTTTAATTATTTTTTAAGGTACGCGATTTGATTGGAACTTTATGTTGTTATGTGATTTGAATTTCAGTAGATTTTGGATTAAGGATTGAGAAAATGTGTTTTTGAGAATTGAGGAAATTTGTTTTATATCATGATGATCAGATGACTTTTTTTTTTAATGGATTTGTTATGAAATGAAATAAGAAATTTTATTGCTTCAGAAAACTCCCTATTTGACTTTATGATTTTCAAATTTTTAAATTTAACAATTTAGAAATTTTTTAATTTAGGGATGTAGAAATTTGGAATCCGAAAATTGATGGATGTGAAAATTAGAAATTAAAAAATTTAAAGATTTGAAAATTTATTATCCAAAAATTTAGGGTCGTGAAAATTTAGAAATTTGAATCTCTGAAACTTTAACGATTTATAAATTTTGAAATTTGGTAATTTAATAAATTGCAAATTCAGAAATTTGGTAATTTAATTATCTAAAAATCTGAAGAACTCCAAATTTAGAAGTAAAAATTTGAAAACGCACTAATTTCAAAATCCTAAAATTCATGTACTCTACCCTTCTAAATTGAGAAATATTAAACTTCGAACTTTGCAAACGTCAAATCTAGAAAACTGTAAAATTCAGAAGGTAACTAGCAACATCTAGCCGCACGAAACATACCGTGAAACATAAAAAATTTTGTCATAAGAGTTGCACAAAGAAAAGAAAAATGAAGGGATGTGATATCACGAAGAGTGAAACACGAACACAAAGGACAAGAGTCATTAACACGGACGTGTCAGTATCACACAAGCAAGACAAGATTTTTCTAATGAAGTTGCTAAAGATTAAGTTACCAAGTGTGAAGCAAAGGTGTCCATGAAATTCCAGGTGTGTATAGCAGAACAAAGGACAGTGATAAATTCACTGCTGACATGATATTGCGGTAACCGTATTTGACTGTTTATTGCCCTTTGTACTTTCTTTTAATCGATCTTCTCGGTGTTCCTAAGTACAGGATAATATATATATCCAATAAATAATTGTTCCTCGTGCAGGGTGGTCAGTAACAGGTGCAATCAAAAGATACTAAAATAAATCGAAAATGTAAAATTTTGTCTTTCAATGATTTTCAAGAAAAGTGAATATTTAGTAGTTTGAAAATTGTAAGAAAATCTAGGCAAAATATTTGTAAGAAAAATTTACGGTAGGAAAATTACAAATTTCTTTGATTACTCAGTATTTGACCAACTATTATATTGTAAATTAATACTTAATAGTAGTTACTATTGACAAAATTATTATTAGTCATTAGGGTGGCGCAACCCTAATTTTTTTTTCGCTCTCACCCTCTTAAAACTAAATTTAATAGTTCAAACTTTAAGAGGATTTTTTACACCACGTATAAAGTGGGTGAGAGCGAAAAAAAGGGAAAAATAATTTGTTGAGCTACCCTTAAGTATATTACTAGTCATTTATCATACCATCAACTAAATTCATACTACCAATAATAACAAAATATTACCAAAAATAATAGATAAAAATACATTCTAAGGGTATTAAAAATGGCATTAACTAATTTATAACAAGCTCCAACAGTAAAAATACCGAAAACACTCGAAATCGCTAAATTTTGTTACAAACTAACGAATCATGCAATTCAACTATCTCGAAAATGGAGCAAGAAACGACATATTTTTTCACGTAGAAATAACAACCCTTAGTACCTTGTATTTCGCACTTAGCGACTCGAACGAAGGTAATTCGATTTGAATTTACAACGGCAGGTAACTCGTCCCAGAGGCGGTTCCGTTCTAAAGATGGTGACACACCTTCTCCTCGCAGTGACGAGAATTTTTCTGACCTTTCGCTTGTCGTTAAAAAGAAAGAAGCTTGCTCGACACGGAACGGAATTGCACTTTGACTAGTTTCCAGGCGGCGACAGACGCTATCGAGGTCTGAAGACACTGACATTTCAACTTCCAATGATGCGCACTGTCCACCTCTGATGAATATCCACCGCATATTACTTGTATCTCTTCGGTTTTTTCTTTAACGCGATTGTAGTACGGTCTACAATTCGGTGATTACGGTGTATCCCGTCGCTTTATGATCAAGATAAATCATGTTTATGGAATAATAACAATTTTCTGTTCACTGTAATTGGTATTTTTCGTACCGAATGTTTTTGTGGGAGAATATGCCATGTTACAGAATTATATAAATCCATTTCTACTTTTGGCTCTCCTTGAGTTTTTCTTGGATTCCATTGTAGATTTTAAGGGTAAAATTTAAAAATCTCCTTTACCTAGATTACAAAAAATATTTTGCAAAAGAAATCATGACAAAATATTCCTAGCTTCAAAATTCTGACAAAGTCGCATTTTTACACATTTTTGGAAACGATATATCTACTATCTCTTCTATCTCTTCTGACAAAAATAACCAAAACAATATAAGATAAACAAAGATTGCCAAAGTGTATTCATTTTTCAGAGTCGCTAAAAATCCCCCAAAATAATACTCGTAGTATTTGGTCACCAGAGCTGACCCTTAAAATAAAAATACTAAAAATTGTTTGGAACAGAACCTCCACTAAATGTAGCTACGAGCCGCCACTGGTGAAAAGATAAAAGGCAAATAGCGGATGACACCTCCTCCTACACTTGCTCTTAACCCAAAGAAGCCCACATTGTGCCCGAGTGTTCCTACATAGCTCAGCATGAATGACACCATGTAAATGTCGATGTATGACCGTGGAATCCTTCGAGAAAGGTTGGGTACATTCGACGCGAAGATTAATAGGGAATCGGGATCTCGAATCCGCATTAATGCCACGAACGCGTTTCACCGAAAACTTCTCGGCAACGATTGCCCGAGATATTCAAATGACGAATCGATCACCGGAGCTTAATGGATGTTCCTCGTTCAATTATTGTGTAACGAGGATCATTTTGAGAGGAGAAAATTACTAGGCAGAGATTAGTGTGTAATACGTTGATAGCACGGGTATTTTAATATCAAAGGATGCGATTGTTCATATTCATAATCTTTAGCCATTTTGTAGAATATTTGGAAGTTTTATAGATTATAGATTTTTGATTTTAAAATAACCTTGCAAATTTTTGAGTTTTGGATGTGAGATTATAAATTCCAGTTTTTTTACTGTAAAATTAAAAATTCGAAGCTTTTGGGTTTTCAAATCTAAGCTGTCAAATTTTAGATTTTCAAATTTATGCTTACTTTATATATTCAATTCTAAGCTTTCAAAGTTTTGATTTTCAAACCTAAATATACGAATTTTACATCTTCAAATTCTAAATTTTCAATTAAAATACAAATACTAAATTTTAAACTCTAAGTATTTAAATGTAATTTTTGGAATTTGTTGATTTGAAAATTTTGGGGCCTTCATGATTCAACAATATAGAAATTTGGTCTTTTCAAAGTTGAGAAATTTGGGATGTTGAATATTCGAAAATTATGGAATTTGGGAATTTTGAAGGTTTAAGTATTTAAGAATTTTATAATTTAGAAATTTGGCAATTTAGAAATTTAGTGATTTACAAATCTGAGAATTTGAAAATTTGGAAATTTAAAGGATTATTAATTTTCTAAGTATCATTGATTATCCTCCTGGATTTCCAAATTTGAACTATTCAAATTCTAAACTCTGAAATCCAAGTTTAAAAATTTGTTATTTTTGAATTCAATTCTTTTTTAACGCTGTTATATGCTGAATCTTTAAATTGTTTTATTTAACACCGTAATTAATCTAAAATATCCTTAAAAAGAATACATATCAAAAGTATTAAGAAAACATGTTGTTAAAACAATACCGAAAATGTAACACGTATTACGATATTTTTGAACGATGTAATTAAGTGACGGTATCTACGTGCGTTAATTATTCACGAGAAGATATTTGTTCGAGATAAATCGTGTAACACACGTCAAGATAAGAAGCACTATAGCGAATACAAGCAAAATGTGCATTCGTCGCGAGAGTAGAATTCTGTAATCATCTGAGCGATACTAATGATTCATGGTGAACAGTTGTCAGCCATTATTACCTATAAATCAGAGGAGCTAATTAATTCTGTATCAAACTTGATCCTTTTAATTATACAACACTATCTACGATTTAATTTATCATCTATGACTACTTTGCGTTAAAATAAGAATGTAATAACAGCGCCATATTTTTTTATTTTTGTCAAATATTTTGTACTATAAGATACCTTTTAATTTTTATTTTAATTGTACTGAATTATTTTAATTTGTTTTCTAGGATTTTTGGGTTAGTTTTAGTAATTTATAAATTTTCAGAATTGTAGGAAGAATTAATTTTCATATTTTTCTTTTGTAAAAATAAAATATTTTTATTTTTCTATCTTTTCTTGTTATTTAATGTATTTATTTTTGTCTATTATTTTGCATTCGAAGATTATGATAACAGCACCATTCTTTTCATAATATTTTGCACTGTAATTTTCTGTTTCAGTTAAATTCAAAATAATTTTGACGTTGACCATCGACAACCCTCAAAAGAATTCATACATTAATAGTTTAACAAATTAAACATAATAAATTTAACGAATTAAATAATTTAATAAACAGATAAGAATATCTACAAATCTCATTTTTGTGTTGATTCAAAATAATTTCGATGTTAAAATCCACTAGAAAAAATAAACCAATCTAATTTTAAAGATTAACCATGTTAGGTTAGGTTATTCACAAACGATCGTAAAAGCTAAATTACGATACATTTTGCTCAAACAATATTGTATTCACAGTAGAACAATAAATAGACCCTTGATTTGTGTCTCTAATTATCAACCCTATTAATTATACAGACATTGATGCTAATACCCCTAATCAAGTCACGAATCGATAATCGTTATCGTCAGTTTATAGAATTACCGGTCTACTCACTTTGCAGGATTGAAAATAAATGTCACTTACAAGATTCAATAAATTATTTCCACATGAAATTATGGTTAAGGTGACTTTTTTGGTACTTCTTCAATTTTGATCACTAAACCTGTTGTAAAACCGTCTACAGTATCAGATCCACCTTTGTGCAAAGTTTCATGAAAAAATATTCAGTTGTTTTCGCGTGGTGACACGACATACATAAAATTGAACTGAGATTTTTATAATATAAGATGGATCACGCGTTTCAGTTGCCGGCACACAATGGAGGCCAATAAAAATAATCTGTCAGACAATAAAAATTATCTATCGAGAGGATTCGTCTTACAATGATTCTGCAACGGTTAATCATAACACGATCAGACCCCGTCACGTAACAAGAAACCGAAGAAGCATCATACGGATTACTCGTGCTATTCAAGGTTGCATACGTTGAAAAAATTATAATAATAAACATTGATGTACGGAACGCGTGAAATTGCAGCAAGATACGATTCGATAACCTCGAGAACTTTAATCTAGAATTTATGTACTCTTGCTTACAAATATTTGGATGTTAACACTTTTTGTTGTGAATTTATAACATTCAATTTTTTATTATTAATTGCTAATGTTCAAATTTTTAATATTAATTTTTATTGTTCAAATTTTTATTATTAATTTCTAATTGCACTTCTTTGCGAATATGTTACATAAAATAATATAAGTTTTATGATATTTTATATAGCAGCAACATTTTTAATAAATTAATTAAATTTATCTTAGTATTTATGTTAATAGCTGTAAGAAAAATAATGACAATTTTTGAATAAACATCAATTCAGTATATTTTATATTTTATATATATTTTTATGATATATTTTATATTCATAGAAAATATAAAAAAAAATTTTACAATAAATTGACTAAAAACGGTAATAACAATGAAACTAAAATAACACAATTATATTATTGTTAATGAGGTACTAAAAAAATTCAAATTACTAAACTTTATTTTTAGATTTAATAAAATTGAAAAGTTACATGTATCAAGTAATTTTATCTGCCATTAGCTAACATGTAATAACTGAAACGTTTCACATTTTAACTAACCCGTAATAGTTTCTACGATTACCGGTAACGGCAAAGAATGTGAATAATTCTCAAATTTATGTATATTGCATGCAAATAGTGTTTAGTGCATTATCATTGAGTGTAACTTACGTTCCAAATGTCAGGGTTAAGCAGAAGATTGATGCATTAGAACGTCGATATTCCAATATCGAGGCAAACCACGAATAATTAGCTGAAATTTATGCCAACTCCAATTTCGACGATTCTAACCATCCCGGGTTTGATTTCCGTATCATGTGCTTCATATCTTGTAATTACGATAAGTGGTAAGAGTGACAGTTGGTAAATGTCAGCGTTCGTTTGTCAGAAATGTTTTATAATTAATAGGCTGACTACGGATCATCGTTCACTGGTACCATAAGTTTAGTATAATTGAATAATTACGAGAAAGAAGAAAAGGTTATTTCGTAAATATGCAGCAGTATAGTAAATAGTATTAGTAATTTCATAATATTGTTTTAGGAGTAGCAGTAGTATTATTTCAATAACATAAATGTCATAGTACTAGCAGTGATATTAATCTAATAACATAATTGTTTTAGTAGTAACAGTAATATTAATGTAAGAAGATAATTATTATAGTAATAGCAGTAGTTTTAATACAATAATTTAATTTTAATAGTAGCAACAGTAGTATTAATCAAGTAACATTATACAATATTATTAGTACAAATTTAAATACATTTGTAAGTAAGAAAGCAAATAAAATTTAAATTCATATCAAAATTAGACAAACTACAAATTTTACGATGCAATTTTCAGTGCATTTACATGCAACTTCTAATGCAATTTTCAGTGAAATTAAATACAATTTTAAATGTAATTTTTAGTTCGACTGAATAAAATTTTTGAGGCAGTTTAATTAAAAAGATCAGAAGAAAATCACTAACAGCAAGATTAAGTTAAAAACTCAAAATATTGAATACAAGAATTAGGATAGAGAATAAATCTCAGTATTTTCATAAATTTAACTTGTTATTGAATAATTGATAGAAAATGGAAGGTTTTAATTTTTATAGTTTCAATCAATTGAACTGTACTAATTTTAATTTTAGCATATTCATTATAAAATATTAATTAAGTAACTGTACAAAGGTAGACAATTCTAAATATTATAATTTTTATATATCTAATAGCAACAATAATTGTATCCTTATGAAATTTCAATTAAACAACTAAGAGGTTAAACAATTTTAAGAAGATTTTAATAATTCTGATGATAATCCTAGATATACTAAGTTACTATAATTTAAATAATTCTAATAATAACCCTAGATATATTAGGTTACTATAATTTAAATAATTCTAATAATAACCCTAGATAAATTAATAATTCTCTATAAAAATAATTCTCATAATAATGCTAAAAATAATAGTTTACCACAATCCCAGTAATTCTACTAATAACCCTAGTAATAATAAAAATCAAATTATTATCCCAAAGAAGCAAATTCTCCATAACAAACTAAATCGATAAATTCAGAAAGGAATTTTTATTATCCCCAATATTACTGCCACGTGTCTGACTAGGCACGTCCAAATCTACTTGGCAGCAAACGCAAACTAAAAGGACTTTGCGAAGTTACAAATATCTAATAGATGCTTAATTTTGCAATAACATGTTCAATAAAAAAACCGTAAAACTTACTATATTGAATGAACGTAGACTGGAAATTTCAGTTCTAAGAAACGGCATTAAACAATCGATATAAATAAGCGATTCTACGAATCCGTACATCTTCATTCCACTTAACAGGTTGTGAAAGACTTTTACTTAGCAACTTTGCTAGAATGTCAAGTCATCGGAATGATAAAATACTTTCTATTTAACATCTCGTTTATATTATTATCACTTATCGTATTTGATAACAAAATTGTTTGAACACGATCTTTCTTTTAAATGTAAATTAAGTGTTTGAGAATTATTTTTGAATGAATCTTCAGGTACGACTACAGGTATCGTAGTTATCGGGATACATGTAATTGTTATAAATGACAGGTTATAATTCATGATGGTACACGCACATTGTAAACTCGTGGTGAGTCGTGCGTGAATAAGCGATTCAAGGAAACGAAGATTTCCTCTGTTACAATCGTATCTAACACAATTGTATGTGACCTAGACACTGGATCCCTTTATGCATTCAATCATACCGTGTTCTGTTCGATTTTAGAAAAATTGCGGATAAATATCCGGTAGAACCTTGCTGTAAATACTAATTACTTCTCCTACAATCTCCTCTTCTTTGCGTTTATCATTCACACTTGATGCTATAGTAGTAACTGTATGTTGAAATTAAAAGAAAACTTACGTTTTCTGTTTTATCCTTCGGCCATTTTGTTTATTATCGATTTATGTTTGACTAATTTTATTTATTTTAAAGTACCAATTAATGATTTATTAGAAGACCATTTTGATTTTTACTGTAATTTTTATTTAGTACTGTATTATTTATTGCAATTATATAAGTGTTTAAGTTGTTTCAATTATATTTTGATCATTCAAGATTTATTCGGTTGTATTTAATTAATTATGCATTATTTAAGTTATTTAGTTCAACTTAATTAATTATGCAACTTTAAGTTATATAATTTGTACTTAATTAATTATACAATATTTAACTTATTTAATTACAATTAATTCAATATTCCAATTATATAATTATGCTCAATTAATTATGCAATATTGAAGTTATGTAATTTATATTTGATGAATTATGCAACATTTACTTTAGTAATTGCTTTTAATTAATTATGCAGTATTTTAATTATTAATTTATGTGATGTTTAATTCACTTTAATTCGGCTTTTATTTTTCTTTGTTTGTATTATTAATAAATTTGAAAAATGATTGACATCATTTTACACTTATTCAATTATTTTGTTCCATAATACTAATTAAGAATTTTCTTATTTAATTAAAATTATTATTTAAGTTACTTCAAGTACCTTTTTATTGTTTATATATAGCGTAAATAAATTTGTAGATGTTGTGCTTTTGATGTATTAATTTTTTGTTTATTTTTATTTTTATTTTTAGTTTAGTTTATTTTTATGAACGGAATTTTAATTAAACAGAAAGATCATTCTAATTTTTGCAATTGTATTATGATACCTTATAATAATTATTGTAAGGTATATTAAATTATTATTTCCAAAGTTATTACCATGAATCAAAAAGTTCCCTTTCTTGATATGAACAATTAATTCCGGAGATTCTTTTGTACAAACGAAGGTCCTATTTTAAAAAGGAATCTTTCCTCGTTACCATAAAAGTCCTGTCCTTCTCGAAACGTCTGAATTTCACGCATCCTCCATCTTCTTTCGGCAAACGTAAATCGACGTCGATCGATAAAACCCACGATAAATATCGAGCACCGGTGTCCAAAAATCGAGCAGCCCATTCATTCGTTTCGTTTCCTGTGTCACGCGTGAAAAATTCTCTATTCTCGATTCATCCGAACGCATTTTTCCGAAGATGCACTGGTCAGAAGAAGTGCATTGTGAAGAGGGCAGGGATGACCCCTTTCACTGTACCACGTTGCTACGCTCGTGTATATAAAGAGCCGAAGCATCTGACGAAGAATCACAAGTACCAAACCATCTGCATCCTAACCACTTCATCGCCGGTGTCTGTGTGACAGAGAGATTATGTTCACTATCAAGGTAGGTACTCAATACGCGTGCTTCATACTAGAATTCGTACTCGAGATTTTCATCCAACACATTTTTCTGTCATGATTGCCTCTTAGAGTTAGCTTTATCCTCGCATGGTCCACGTGGACCATTAGTGTTCATGGGAATAAGATACGGGTGTTAACCATAGGATGCTAACCATAAGATAGGATGATGGATTCAGGTGTTCAGGATAACTTTCTGTACTTTGATATTTTATGAGGGTGGTTATGGCAAAGTTGCTAGTTTCAATTTTTATTCGTCGTTATGAAGATCGATGTTAAATGTAAGTTTGTTATAACTTTTTTACGTGTTGTTTGCAGTCTATTTTGAATTTTTATATGTTTCTTCAGCAGTCTATTTTCAATTTTGTTATATTTCCCTTGTAGTCTATTTTGAATTTTCTTATGTTTCTTCAGCAGTCTCTTTGAATTTTTTTATATTTCCTTTGCAGTCTATTTTCAATTTTCTTATGTTTCGTTTGTAGTCTACTTTGAATTTTGTTGAAGATGAGGTATGTAGCTTTGAGTTTACATAAAATTAGGTGCTCAGTTTGTATAGTGAATGAGACATTTAATTTCTGGTATGGGGTACATAAGTTTTCATGTCTAAAGTATATGTGGTTTTCAGTTTTAAATTTATGGTAAATTAGGTGTTCATTTTTCAAATTATAGTGGTTGTGGTACTGTAGTGCATTAGGTACTTATATTTGAAACCATAGTATATCAGATACTCACGTTTGAAACTATAGTAAATAAGACATATAAATTCAATTTAAATTCAAGTTTAGATCTGTAATAAATAAGATGTTCAATGTTAGGTACATAGTAACTAAGATATTCAATTCTAATTTATGGTATAGATAAAACATTCAGTTTTAGGTTATGGTGTACATATAAAAAATTCAGTTTCATATATTATAGTAGACAAGTCATATTGTTTGAAGTCTATAGCTGATTCGATCATTTAATTTTAATAATTCATTTAATATAACAATGTTCTGAATTTTAAGATAATAGTAAGTGCAATAGTCAATTTTAATGTTGTAAATAAACTAATCAGTTTCAAGGTACTAACTTTTATGTTAATGTTATTTCAAGTTTATAGTAAACAAGTTTTCAAGTCTAGAGTAAATACACTAGGCATAGTAAATATTTGAGTGTACAGTATATAAGTAATTTTGAGACTACACTATATGAAGTATTAATAAGTTTAGTTAATAAAATTAAATAATTCAATTAATTGAAGTATATACAGTTGACATTTAAGTTAAAATTTATAGTAAATACACCTATTGCTTAAATTGAAGTTTATAGTAAATAAACCTTCTAGATAGAAGTTTATGGTAAATACACCTACCAGATTAAAGTTTATAGAAAATATACCTACTAAAGTTCATAGTAAATAAATCCACTAAACTGAAGTTTATGGTAACTTACTAGATTGACATTTATGGTGAATAAACCTACTAAATTAAAGTTTATAGCAAACCATAAATTTCTCTTTAAAGTAATAAAATATTCAAGATTTAGAAAAAAGTTTTTAATATTAACAAGTAAAATTTGCCATTGAAAATCTTTAGAGAAGTGCGGTTTGTTACGAGTTACTATAACCTATTTTTCGATTGTAGGGAAACAAAGTAAATATTGATTTAGTCTACGATCGATAGGTAACGTGTTAAGTCAGTTTCGAATATCGGCAACGTTTCGTTTCGAATTTTACACACATCTCGTTTGTATTTATATTTTGTTTCTCTTTTATCCCACGTCATAGAATCGCACGGACGCGATAGCATTTTGCTTCGTTACGTTTCCTATCGAAGTCAAATGCGCGGGATAAATGTGAAAACGCGTCAATCGAATGTTGAGTCTTTTTCCTCTTTTTCAACAGAAACATGTTACAAAAGGGAGCGTATAAAAACATTGAAACGTGAATTGTATACACGGATTGTACACTTCGACCATTTATTTGCGAATCAGGGAACTTTTTCGTATTTTATTCTAACATTTATCTCTTCATCCTTTTTTTAAATCAAACACGACACAGAAAGGTGAATAAAAACGAAACCAAAAATCGAGTGCTAATTATCGTTATTTAATTTTCATCATATTTTTACTTTTACTGTTTGCTACACTGTATCTTTAAATTTTGCTACATTTTATTGCTAGTAGTTTCTGTATACTTTGCTAAACACTTTGCTGTTATACTTTATTATACCTCACTGAAATTCACTATAGTTTATTATATTTTATTATACTTCACACTTCACTGTTTTACTGTATTAAACCATAAATTATATTTTTTTAAACACTTTGACTATTATCAGTATTTTAATTGTTTACGCATTATCCTTAGTATACTTTCAACACATCATTTTAATTTAAAAATATCTTTCCAGAATTCGAGATAAAAAACCAAAGCTTGAATATTGTATTCGAAACATAATGAAAAAGAAAATAAGTGTACATAATTTGTTCCCAAACGCATAAATCGTTCGCTGATCAAATGTTAATATCAAAGTTTGCGAAACACTGTATTAATGTCGAAGCAAACTTTTCTATTAAAGCGGATAACAACTTCTCCACCTTGTTTCTCGTAATTTTGCAAAAAATACGGAATTACACGACGCAATAAGCAACGTAAACGTTCGTCGATTTGCGGGCCGCGCTATCAACAAAACTTTTACGACAGCATCGCTGAACACGCGGATGAACTTTAATCTCGTTCCTCCGCTTTCTGCTTCCGGAACATTGAAAAATTTTCGAGATCTCGCGAAAAAACGAAGAGAATTGCATGAAATAACTACGCGAATTCTGCTGCTCGGAATTTATGCTTTCTTCACTGAATTCGAGTCGTAAACTTTGTTACGGCGTATCATTTCGCGGCTATTTTACGGCGGGGAATTTTTTTTTTTCGTATCGCGACGAAAAATCCCTAAATTCCGCGAGAGAAACGTGGTAACTGGATGAACGAGGATATACTAGGGCTATGAATTTGGGTTTTCGAGAGATTTCCCGTTGTAAAGTCTTTTCTGGCGTATAGTATAGGATATCTTCGTGATGTGCATCATTGTCGAGTTTTACACGGTTTAAAAAATTTACTAGATCTTGTTGGAAAGTAGAAAGTAGACAGAATTATTTGGAATTCAGTTCTGAGAGAATTCAAGATAACATCTATCTTCTCATCTTAACAGTAATTTTTGTGCAATATTAAAAAATCTCTAGATCTTACGTAGCGTCATAAAATCTGTCATAGAATATAATTTAAAAAAAATATCTCCACTTGTAATATTTATCATTACAGTCAAATCTCTACAGATTATAATCTGTACAAACATATAATCTCTACAGTTTAAATCTTACAGTCACTGAATATTAAAGAAACGTTATTATTTTGAATGTTAACTTTCTTCGAGAATATTTATCATAAAATATGTCGTAGTACAAGACCATACAAATATTTACATCTACTAAATTTTGCACAGGAAATAAAATGTCACATTAATTAAATGCTTCAAATTTAAAATATCTTAAGAAGATTTTAGCGTTGTATCGTAACGTGACATTTTAAAAAATATCTTCGTGAAATTTTGTACCGTCGAATTTTGTAATTTCAATATTCGAAAGCTGCGTATTGACAGAAGAAGTTATAACACGATCCTTTCGCCAGGAGTGTGTGACTTCGAAATTATGTACGTGTTGCATCAGAATAATTTTGCAGAAAATTATTTGAATGTACTCAAATTCTTCGATATTGCCGTTCTGTCACTTCCTTAATAATTTCCTTACTATTCTTCCATTTCGGATCAAGCAGTTTCGTTTCCTTATTGGAAATTCGAACAAATTCTGATTTTGAAGATGCTTAAAATTTTTCTTTGTAAATTTTTGTACATTTGTGATATAGTAAATTACGAGATGATCTTAAAATATATTATTAGAATTATCTGATGGATTCAACACGTTCAAGTAAAAAAAAAGTTATAGTTCTATTCAGAACATTTTAAAATTGTATAATTTAATGTTGCTTAACAGTGTTTTAATTTTTAAATAATTTACAAAGCTTCGATATTTTCCTGTAAATAGTGCTCATATTTTATTAAACTAAACAGGTATATTCTTTTTACAAAGTTTATTCTTCTATGGAACATATTGTTTCATTTATAATACAGTATATTTCTTCAACGAATACGAAAATGACAAAGTTTTAGAATGACCCAACATTGTTCCTCTTTCCACAAAATTCTTTACAAAGGAATTAAGATGGAGGCGTTGTACATCTTCGTTAACGATTCATGAACTGCATACAATCAAAATACTCGGAATTCGAACACGGGACGGGCTTGAAATTAAGAATAGAATTATCATAACAATTACAAACGACGTACTGGATTGTGTCATAATACACTCGTGTCGACACCTTTTTCTTCAAGCTAGAACAATTGCGATAGAATGAAGCGTGACACCGATGAGGATCCCGAATACTTTTCTGTTCGCACACGTCATCGCGGATTCCAATTGTGACATTTTTCACGCCTGGTTTACTCCGTTACAATGTTTGACTATGACAAATGAAACTCGCTTTCGAGAACAGACTGTTAACCCTTTGGGAACGAAGAACTTCTAAATTTAACGTTATACGTCTGCTATGTTTTTCATTTAACCTAAATCAAGCATTCTCTGTAGTGTTTTATCACAAAGTTCTTATGAAATTCGATCAAAACCATAACGATTTTGGTAAATTTTGTAAATATTTTTTCTTCAGAAAATTATTCTTATAGTGTCGTTTGTTTATTTAAGTATAATCTTTGATACAATTTCTTTTCTGTACATGAATTTATACATCGCGATGATTCGAAGAAAAAGATTTCTAAAATTGAGGTTACTGAAAACATGGTGTTGACGAGCTAAAATTAGATTCGAGGAGTTATCGAACAGTTTATTATTTAACCTCGTGGTCAATTCTTCGCCTGTCCAGATGGCGTGAAATCATCCTTCCGCGTTAGTAAGGTTATGAATGATTGCTTGTGGCTGTTGTAATAGGAAAACAAAGTGTGTAATTTCAAAGTCAACTTAATCGATTTTAATCTTTTCTTCGATGATTACCGAGACAATGATGACTCAAACCGCGTCTGTCATCTGACACACCAAATTATCGAACGTTAGATTAGAAATGATTAACATTTATTGTTGGAAATATTTTGTATTGCGAAGAGTGATGCAAACTGAAGGAAAATTTAGGAAAGAATCATTCCATATTTATTCGGAAATAAATAGTAAAATTTAATAATATTCTAAATAGAGATTTATTTGGAAATATTCTAAACATTGATTTATTTAGAAATATTCTAAATAATGAAATTTAGAAATATTCAAAAGATTCAATTACTAAAAATTGTTCTAACAAATAGAAAAATATTTGAACATGTTCTGTTATTTTAAATAAAAACTTAAGGGTAGAAGCGAAGGGTTAAGTTCGAAATATTAATACTTTCGAGTAGAACTAAATTTTATAACATGAAAATGAGAAATTTATAAATGTATAAATTTGAAAAGAATTAAATATCGAAATCTCGAAACAGTGAGTACTAAAAATAAAATAACTGTATATTCTTGCAACCTTAATTCCATAACTTACATGTAACGTAATGATACATCCCTTTATTTTGCACATACCGAGTGGTATTTCCCCCGAAACAATTTACAACCGCTATTACTATATTTCCCAAAGGGATTTTACAAACAAGTGAGCATCGTATCAAATCTCCTGTATTCCGAGCGTGAAAAGCCCACCATGTGCAACATTCGAGTACAGAAAGCATACAGAAAAACACTGACACACCATTGAGCTATCGAAAACACACTAGACAGGAAAAAAAAAAATCAGAATCACGATAGAGTTCCTGGCTAGAAATGGTTTTCGATTTCAAGGCAGATACCAATATCGATGGTTCGAACATGGGACGAGGAACGAAATTGACAATCAACGAATCTATCGGATACATCGCATCTTTTTCGTGATCGTTTGACCTTATGAACGGAAAGAAGAAGCCTCTGGTTCTTTCATAATCCGTTTTATTACACGTTACACGGCGAAGAAGTCGGTGGACGCGGCATCATTACCGCCGCCGGTAATTCTTCTTTCATTCCGCTTCAGGCTTGTGAAATTTTCCGCTCTTTGTCATTTTCTCGGACAACCTGCGTAATGACAGGTCCAGAATTAATTAGCATTTCAGATACAGATTCGTTTTCTGCTGGACATTCCACTTTTACGATGACGCATCTTCAGAAAGTGTTTCACCAGCTTCCTATTATTCAATCTTGCTGGACCACTCGTTTACAGTATTTATGTATTTATACAATTTTTTCGGGATTTACTGAAAAAAAGCAAACTTTTTTAAATTGAAAGCTTGCTGATTTAAAAAGGTTCTTGCTCTGTGTTGACTTGTTTCGATAAGTTTCGATATGCGAATATTTTGAAGATGAAATTTAGTAAAATTATTGTGGACACTGGTGCAGTAATTGAATTATTTAACAATAGAACGTGTTTCAAATGCAGGAAGTTTTAGAGCATCGTAAAGATTTCTTGAGGCATCTAGTTTTCTTCTTTCTTCCTTTTCTTCGATAACCACTCAAACTAGAATAACAATACCTGTATTACGAACATAATTATTTATATAAATTCTTCATACACAAACACAAGTATTATAAAATATGAAACAAGTACTTCATAGTAGAACATTTTGTGAAGCTTCTAATTTTTATTTGATACCGTTAATCATTCTAATATTTGTTAATTCTATTAACAATTTTTTTAACAGTTCTATAACAATTCTATAACTAATTCCAATAGTGATAATGAACTACATATGTTCAGTCTTCCGTACGATTCATTGTGTTCCTTATTACAAATCGATACACAGGAAACGATCGATTGTTCGAGCTCGGTCGTACGGTCAAGGAGAATCGAAATATCGATTACATTGTTACTTGAATGAAATCGTGTACCGGATAAGGTTCCATTCGAAGCTGTACCATTATTAGCGATTGGTAATTAGAAACGTGTTGTGCTCAGGATTAAGGGATACCATTCATAATCTATTCTGCTAATCCCGAAGGGCCATTTCCACGTACTCCGTTATACCATTGTGGACATCTTGTACTAATTTCAATTTTCGACGCTTACTTACATCTTTTCGTAAACAAAATTTTTAATATTTTGTAAAATGTTTTTGGATTGGTAATAGAATTTTTGAGGTCATACTTGTAGTTTAGTGATTACACACTTTACTTTTTAGTTCATACTGTGTTTTTTTGGATTAGATTTTTGGTTTAGATGTTTCAGGTAAATTTTAGTAACTACTTGTTTTAGTAAAATAAATTTGTTGTGGAAATTTACTGAACACCTAAACTAACTTCATTATACAGAGTGTATAGATCTGATTTTATATCGTTATAAATATTACAAGTAATTTAATAATACAAAATTTGTACTAATCAAATTTTATTATTTGTTATCAAACTTGTTTATTATTTATTATTAAATTTGTTTATTATTTATTATTGAGTTTTCGCTATCACACTTGTTCATTATATAATATTTGACTGAGAACAGCAAATTCCAAAATTTAATATTGAACATGTGAACAATTCAGTAAAAAAGTACATCACAAATATTAATACAATTGTAACACAAACATACAGCTATCGTGTTGCATAAAGTTACAGTAGTTCTCGAATATAAACCTCCAGCCTAGGTCCCGAACGATATAGTCTCCACTATACTATAACGAGGTCGTAAAACCTTCCATAGTTCAGAATAAACAGCTGTATTTGATCATCCATCGTCTGACAAGTTAATTATTTTAACATTCAGTAGTTTCACAAATTTTTGATTTACGACCTTGCTATATAATCAAGTTCACACGTCGACATAAACGGTAACTTTGACCTACAACTCTTGTTCGGTTAAAAAAGAGTCATCAACAAAAACTGATAAGATCAAGTCGACATTTAAGCACCGAACCTGCTTTTTGTTTTGGTGGCAGATTCACGGCTGATGAGGTTCTTGAATGAAATTACACGTTCCACGGTCGCGCAAGGAAAACGGCCACTTTCGTCCTGCCATTACGTTGTATTTCATAATGTCATTTGCAACTGACGTAACCGAGTCGTGCAGTTGCTAGGCATTATCATCTTCGCTTGCCCTTTGCAACCGGCTACGACACAGAGCCACGCCATCGCGAGACATTACTTTCACGAATTCTATGAATATTTGAACGAAAGGTTCTGCGAACGGTGTTAGGGATCGGCGTTTTTTTATGGTCCATGAATTTCCCAGAAGATACCTACCTTTTTAGTCACGAAACGATGCAACTTTAAAATTCTTCTTTCGGTTAAGGTTAATTAGAAGATACCGCACGAATTTCAGGTTAACCTTAGCTTAATGGGACTTGGGATAATTGTAAGGATATCTATGTTACGAGCTTTTTTAAATTGAATGATGGTGATAGCTGATAGCTAAGATGGTAGCAAATTTGAAGCAAAGGACTCGATTTTAGGTTAGGTGGTATTCTGTAGTTTCAGATTAATCATTGTGAGGTTTGCATTCTGTAGTCAGATCTTTATAGTACGTCTTTTTTATTGGACATTAATGATACTGCAGCTGATAGTTAAGGTGATAGCAAAAGCATATGATTCAGTTCAAGTTTAATTGATATGAATCACACTACAGTTTGAGGTTAATCCTAGATGGAACTTAGGACAAACTTAAAGAAGCATATGATGCATTAAAGTTTAATGTGTGGTTTGAAGTTGACTTTAATTCAATCGTAAATATGTTGATGCTTTCGTTAAGGAAATTATTGTTACATAGATAAGTTATAAACAATATACCACATATTCAGAACCAATTTTAAATAAATAGCTACTACTTCTTATTGATTGCAAACAATAATATAATACTTAATTAAAATAATCTGAATTAAAGTATTTGCATTTTATTTTTTAAAATATCACATTTTCAGATTGTATTCGATACTTCATTGATGCAAATATATTTCCATTACTAATCTAACTTTTCATTCGCAATTTTGCTTATCATGTACGATTTCAGGTTATTATACTATAGTTCTGATACAAAAAACAATTGTTTCAGACGTTAGTGGCGGTCGTACTTTGTACGACGGGAACGTTAGCCGCCCCTCAAAGACCTCCCAGTGGTTCCGACAAAGATGCGGTGATCACATCTCAACAGCTCGAAGTCGGCTTCGATGGCCATTATGTCAATAAGTAAGTTTCGAACATCATTATCAGAAACTGTACTAACTACATACAAACACATTACATGTCCTGTCATCCTATGTACACATCCTTCGTAGTTATATGACAATCTACGAAACTTATAAAGAAGACAAATACAAGTTTCTCCATCGAAGTTCTAATTCCCTCAACAAATTCGAAATACCTCTATTGCAAACAAATTTTTATTGCAACTTAGAGTTTACATGACTTTAGTTTCTTCATAGGCTCTCCCTAAATTTGTCTTAAAACGCCTTTTGAATTTTTTCTAGATTTTTCAAAATTCAGTGATAACTCTTTCAACGAACCTTTTCTAACTCTCCCTAATTCCATCATACTCTCCTTTGAACTCTCCATCACCCATCTCTTTCCCTAGATTCCTCCGAATGGAAGACAAAATAATATCCTCACTAGACTTTCTCCCCTTTCAAATTAATTCAGAATTCTCTCAAAATCGAAGATATAAAGTAGATGGTTCCCAGCCCTGAATTTACTTAGGTTCTTTATAGCTCACCCTAGGTTTCCCCAAAACAAAATGCAAATGAAAGTTTCTTCTCCAAAGGCAATACACCTTGCACCTGGGTACGCGCAACAGGGAACACATTATAAGTGGGAGATCTCGTATACCTAATTAGTTACCTCGTTAATTACACGAACCTCGATGCTCGCACGCGTTCCCCTGTTTTCGTGCAACTATCAAGGTTCTACGGGGTTCTATAATTAAAATTGACACGAAGTTGCCGCGGAAACGTTTTCTGTTTGCGTTTACATTGGATGTAGCCGTATGTAGTTAGTTTACGTTGGCTGTAATTAATTAGTGCAGAGAAA
The DNA here is from genome assembly GCA_945859555.1 of Megachile ligniseca. Lineage (NCBI taxonomy): Eukaryota > Metazoa > Arthropoda > Insecta > Hymenoptera > Megachilidae > Megachile > Megachile ligniseca. The sequence goes on from OX243778.1 coordinate 3,990,488, forward strand.
AGTAAACAGCGAGTCGGAATGTTTGGCAAATATTTTGCCGTGTAACGAGTCGCGAGAGCGTTATTTGTTACCGACGCGAATGACGCGCGATGATAGAAGAGACCGAAGACAATGGACGGTCATTCGAATGAAATGACAGTGATTTGTTTACGCGGTTTATTATCGCCCACTCGAGCCTTTGTGCCGCGTAAATAGAAGTGATTGCTACTGCGATGCTTCAATCAGTACCCTAGGGACACTAGGTGGTACATTTTCCCAGGGAAAAATATGTCATATGGAAGATGAATGTAGAGAACCATACTTCAAAATTACAAGATATCCTTCCCCTATATTTTTTTTTATAAAAGCCTTCTTGCTAATGTGGGAAATTATGAATTGTATAAATGTTAAAATGTTTCTTTTTGCACAGCTTCGAGACCAGTAACGGAATATCTCACGTGGAGTCGGGCGAGCCTAAGAACGTAGACAACGAGACACCAGTTGTCTCGCAGGGTTCTGACTCTTACACGGCACCGGATGGTCAACAAGTTAGTATCACGTATGTGGCCGACGAAAATGGCTTCCAAGTACAAGGCTCCCACATCCCCACGGCACCGCCGATACCGCCAGAAATCCAAAGGGCGCTCGAATGGAACGCGGCTCACCCTGAGGAGGACGACGGTGGTCAACCACGACCACCTGGCCGAGGTTCGTCCTTCTTCGTCATCTACTAACGATACTTTAACGCGATGTACCACGACAGTTTAATCACACGTTTCTCTGTTTGCTACATTGATCACTTTCCTTGATTTATATTTGCCAAATGGGATTTTAGTTTCTGTTCATTCGAGTCAGTTACTCAGTTCAAATTAGTATTTCGATCACAAATTATTTATTTACAACAATAAGAAATATTACATTTTTTACATATTGCGAGATATATTACAGTTTTACATAGAAGAAACGATATTACAACTTTACATTAATGTATATCACAGATGTCATGGTTATTTTATGACACAGTATATATTTATGCATATTTATGCTTCAGCTGAGGTTAGGTTGAATTAAATATTAACTTCAGTAATATTGAGTGTTGGCGTGATTAATATTGACAGTTTGAGGAATTAAATATTATTCCACGGGAACAATTGATCATGTGGAAAATTTGTATTTGAAATTTCTGTTTGATGGAGATTGTTGGTATTGTTTCAGGTTAATCAGTCTAACTATACCTCAAACGTGACCTGATTCCGAGCCAGCTTGCCATGGATAGAAACGACCTTGAGCCTCCGATGCGGATTATAAAAATAAATATAGTGTGGTATATTAATCTAGGATTACATTACGCATAACAGAAAAACAAAAATAAGGCGCGAGCCAGCCGGGTATATATATAATAACTGTATACTTCGAGATATTTGTTTGTCTTTTCACTACCTTGTATAGAAAGAAAGTAACGCGCACTGTTTTTAAGAAACAAAAAAAAAAAGACGAAGAAACAGTTTACGACAGGATCGTGCCCGATGCGCAAACGCTGCTTTCACACACAACAACAAAAATACGTAAAACGCGAAAAAACGACGCCATCGCAGCTACGAGAACGCGTATCGAGCGTCGATTAGTATATATATGTATACTTTAACTTGTGATTTTTGTATATAAATAAAAGCGTTCTGCCCGAAAATATATTTCTTGTTCTAATTTTCGAACATACCTTTCCATTCTTTTCTTCCTTTCTTCATTCGTTTACTCTTTTACAATTTATCAACTTAACCCGTTAATTAAATGTTTACAAGTATTTATTTTGCAAAAATTATACATAGAAGACTAGAAAATTTGTTATAAAAATATTTTAATATTATATAACATTTTCAATCGTATAACATTTCTATATTTCTTCGAAATTTAAATATTGGCGCCAAAACTGTGAAGCAAACTTTTAGAATTCTCTGTCGTAAAAAATAGGAATCATTAATGTAAATTAACTGGAAGAGTTAAAATTGAAACAGAAGAGTTAAAATGAAAGAGTAAATTAACTGGTTATTTAATTAATATAATGATTTTCAAGAAAATTAGTATTTTAATTCTGGAACCGAGAAGATTTAAGACAAAATGGCTGAACATCGGAATCATCATACATTCATGTATCTTTATAATTTTAAATTGTTATTGTGTAGAAAATATGAAAGATATATTTCTAATTTTGTTAGAAACTGTCAAAGAATGTGTACGTAATATATGTATAAAATATCAAATCACTTAGTAGATCAATTTAAGAAATATGTAATCGAAAACCACTTTGTATAGTGGCAGACTGTTCCAACCTAATCTAAAAATGTTATACACCCTTCGTAAAGAATTTACGACATATTGTTATACAGCTAGCTACAGTTCTGCTTTATGTTTAACAGTAAAACAAGGGGAAATGTTATCGCTCGAAGGGTATCGATTACAAGACACCTCCGTGTCGAAACTTCGTGAACGTGTTGAACTTGTTGGAACTGAGGATTTAATGAAGATCCGAGGTAGGAAGTTCGCAAGAGGTCAAAATTGTGGATTGTAATTTATTACGAACGTGCGGAGTACGTGAATTAAATATGCACTACTCACACAGAAGTTTTTAGTAAAAAACAGGGAGAGAATAACGTTTCTCTTCAAAGAAAATTACATTTCTTAATGATTACTTATATGTATGGCAAAGATTGATCCAAAAACAGGACTACGAAGTTAGGGGTGAGGTTTTCTTAGGGAAAATGGCGAATGCGAAAGAAAACTGTACAGTATGGTATTCGAAAATCACTGGGTATACTGTTTATTTAGGTGCATTGTAGGATTCTTATAGCTGAGAGTAAGTGTAGTAGGTATTATTTTCTGGAAAAATCTAGGGAAAACTAGAGAAAATTTAGGGAGAGCCATAAACTCATATTAAACCCAAGAGAACTAAACTTGTCGACAAAAGATGAAATTAAGATAGATAGCAAGATAATTTACATAGATAGCACGTGAGGTATATTGAACCTTTTCTAACTTAACCTAACCTAATTTATATAAAACGTACCTTAACCTAAACCTAACCTAACCATAATAATTAACTTGTATAGAACTAACTCTAACTTAATCTAATGTAACTTATATAGAATGTATTGTAATCTAATCGACTTATATAGAATTTAACATAACCTAATCTTTCCTGACCTAACCTATCCTAATCAAATTTAATCCAGTCTATATAGAACCTGATCTGTTTAAAATTTAATTTATATAGAACATAATTAATATGGTATCTAATTTATGTAGTAATATAATTTATCCTGACTTAATCTATATTGAACCTAACTAATAAAATATTAAATAGAGTCTAGATTATAAAATTTAACTTCGATAGAACTTGACATATATAGAACATATTCTATACAAAACAAAACTATGTAGAACATAAATTATACAAAATCTAGTATATATATAACATAACCTATATAGAATACAACCTATATGAAATATAACTTATATGAAATTTAACCTATATCGGACTTACACAAAATCTGACCAATAAGAAACTTAAGTTATACAAAACCTAGCCTATGTGGAATTTAATTTATATAAAATTTAACCTATATAGAATTCATACAAAACCTATATGAAACAAAACCTATACAAAACATAACCTACATAGATCTAACTTACATAACACCTAGCTTATATAAAATCTAACCTATACAGAATTTCCTACGCTTCTTGCTGACTTCAATTTCTAAAACTATTCTTCACTTCATCCTGAATATCATTCCATTGAGATCGTGCATAACTTAAGATCTGAAGAAGTAAGTTTACGAAATCCGTCGTCTGAGGTCGTCTCGTAGCAAACAAACTAATAATTTAGGACAATTACAAAATTTCTAATAATCATACGGTGAACCGTGATTCATCCGACGTTGACACGGCGTTGCCTCACAGACCTGTAAAGAGAACATGCGTTTCTTAAATTATGAATATCGGTCTGTCCTCGGGCGATAGTCGAACGTTCAAATAAAGAAATGACTGATGATTCTCGCTCCGTAACCAAAGAACTCGAACGATGCGATGGTTGAGATAGCATAATAGCTTGTTCGAAGTACGTGTTTAAAAGTCACCGATTCCGCTCATTAAAAGCGTGCTTCCCTTGACAGATCATTTTTCAGAACGTATACCGCGTTCGCAGCGTGCGAAAGGTCATTTCAGATCATGAGATTAATTATTTTAACGCATCACCGTTGCTTTTGTTCCCTTTCGGCATTCACACTGCTGTAGTAGCTTTGTAATTAATTGAGTTCAACCGATCTTTCTGTATCAGTTAGTTTTGTATGTTACGTCGTTTTACAACGGCGATTACAACCGTGATTAAGAAAATATTACGCCAATAAGAGTTAACTACGATTTATATAATCTGTCTTCATTGCTATGTATAGGATAATAAACCAATATTATGTAAATAACATTGTAACGATGATGTACATATAATTAATTCATTAACCATTTTTGTTCGATATCATTTTTACATTCTATACATTTATATTTTTTATGTACATTATATTTAAGATTATTTGTTTTTTAATTTACCTATATTTTTTATGGAACATCACCGATATTCTGAAAATTATAAAATCTTATACAATTGCAATAGTTGTTTGATCTGAAGAATTTTTGCAGTTCATAACTATTTACAATTTACATCATGAGAATATTTACATCTATAATAATATGCTATAGTAACAACTACAAGCTCGATAGTATAGCTAATTATATAGTTTAACACAGAGAAAATGCTAGTTCTTATTTACCTTGTCATGAAGAGCACCTTACGCTATAATAATGTCGCTAGTTAAGCGTCTTCGTACAAAACGCTTCAGAAGTTAGAACATTTGCAATCGACGACGCGATGTCTGACAGATAATTTGTATATTTATAGCACGTGTACATAACGGTTAATTGACAATATAGGCGCGGACTGATTACAGGTTGTTCGTCCCGAGATGCAGCCGGAAAGGTTTCCTTTAATACGTGATACCGGTCGCACCGAACCGGTATCATCGAGTGACATTTGAACGCAAAATGTCGGTGATAGCGACTAGTACTTCAAACTATAAAAGGTGTACGGGACAGAGACGCGATAGTCAGTACGGTTTTGTACGTGATATCAAGAAAATCGTCAATCGAGGTAGTGTAACCCAGACCTAACCTGACGTAACCTAGACGTAACGTGACATTCAAATTAAATTGATCACGTTTCAATCTTCTTTTGCACTATGCCTATCAATAATCAATAGCTAATTCAGTCTAAGTGTATACTTAATTTGTATCTAACTTAATGTATGTGTGTGCTTAACCCGTATCTAATTTAACTTATAACGCAGACCTAACCTGACCTAACCTAGACGTAACGTGACATTCAAATTAAATTGATCGCGTTTCAATCTCCTTTTGAACTATTGAACTAATTCAATCTAAGTGTATACTTAATTTGTATCTAACTTAACTTATGTGTATACTTAATCCATATGTAAATTAACCTATGTGTGACTTAACCCAGACCTAACTTAATCTAACGCAATCGAAACACGATATTTAAACTAAATTGATTACGTTTCAACATTCTTTTCTATCTTCTATCATTAATAAGCAATCAATCAAATTTACCCTAAGTGTAAATTTAATCTATAAATAATCTAACTTATATATGTATCTAACTCTAACTTAAATGTAATTTTGAACCACACCCAACCTAACCCAAATCGAACACAAATTTTAAGTTAATCACTCATCAATTTTCCATTTAACACGTACATTTATCAAGAATAAACATCAACCCTAACTTAAATGTAATTTTAACCCGGACCTAAGCTAATTTTAACACAATGTTAACTAACTTATTTCCGTTCTATATTAACAGTAACTAGCATGTCTTTTTTTCAGGGATTAATTTTCAGTACAAAACCATGTACCACCACATAATATTCCTGTTGAACCTGTTAATCATGGTGCTAGCCGCGGATAAACCGATCGCCATCATCAGTCAAAGTCAAGACATCAGTCCAGACGGTAGTTTTTCAACAAAATGGGAAAGTGCAAATGGTATCGCTTTCAAAGAGGAAGGTTTCCTCAAGAATCCCGGTCAAAAAGATGCGGAAGCCGAAGAAGTTCGGGGTTCAGCGTCTTGGACAGCTCCGGACGGCACGAAACTTAACCTAGATTGGTTGGCTAACGAAAATGGTGCCACTTTTCAAGGTGCCCATTTACCGACACCACCACCGACCCAGCCAATACCTGTTCTCATCCAACGAGCATTAGACTGGATAGCGAAAAATCCAAGCAATGAAGGAAAGAATAGATTGTAGTTCTGTGAAACGTTTTGTTTTTACCTCGACGAAAATATTGTTGACGCGAAAGAGTCTGAGGTTGGAGGCGTTTGAAGGTGTAAAAAATAAAGATAGTACAAAATTTATTCATGTTGTTTTTGAATTTAATAACATTATCATCAATGCGTGGATATGGGGTGGTGGCATTACGCGTGGCAATATAACGCGCGGGATGACGAGCGCTGATACGACGGAAAATAAAGCGTAGCGATATTGCGTGAGGTTATACTACGAAACGTGTTATGATACAATACGTGGAAATAGATAACGCGTTGTGATATATCGCGTGGCAATATAACGCTTAGCGTATTTCACCCGTAGCAATTTACTGCGTGGCGATGCAACGTGTAGTAAAATTTACGCCTGGCGAGTTAACGCGTTGCGAATTCTACCCATGTCAATATTAACGCGTACAGATGTAACGCATGGTAAATTCACAAGTAGCAATATTCATATGTGGAGATACCACGCGTAGCGTATTCCACCCGTAGCAATGTTAATGCGTGGCAAATTCCATGCGTGGCGATGTAACGTGTAGTAATAATGACGGGCGGCGATTTAACCCGTGACAAATTTCACCCATGTCAATATTAACGCGTAGAGATGTAACGCATGGTAAATTCACAAGTAGCAATTTTAATATGTGGAGATGGTGATATGTTAGTCAGTTACATGGCTATATAAAGTGTGGCGATATAAAGAGAGTTTAGTGTCCTACTTCCTCAGATATTTTTTATCAAATTTTTTATTTAGAGCACTACCTGATGAGATACTTAATTTTTCAAAATTTTGAATTTAAACATTTCGAGATTATTCAATTCCTAAATTGTGCAATTTGTAAATTTATAGGTTTTAAGTTTGGAAATCAATAAATTTTAATAATCACAATTTCTCAAATTCAGACATTAATAAATTAATCGTATCACACACATTCAAATATATAAAAGCACAAATCTGTAAATTCAGAAATTGATCAATTTTCGCAACCACAAATCCCTAAATGTAAGAACCGATAAACTGTCATCCTCAGAAATTCCTAAATTATTCGACATTTAACCCCGAAAGTATTTCCATGTCGGTGCGTTTTCTTCTTCGCCAAAAATGGATTGTTCGTTAGCAAAAATGAATGACGTCGATTTAGAGTCGCTCGTAGCCGAAATAGCACGCGACAGGTGCAATGCTATGGCACGAAAGTAGAGGTCGAAGGTTACCATTTGCGGCAAAGGAGACAGAGAAATATTGCATAAGTGCCAGGGTAAGAAAGTTGGCTGTTGGTAGCAGCTGCATCGCTGTCGACGACGTTGTCCCCGTTCGTTTGGGTTACACGCGTCTTGGTGCACCCGGAGAAACCATCTGCGAGTGTAAATAACGCTCGCACGCGCCTTCTGTTACGCATATTTACGAATTATTTCTCTAAACTGTTTGCATTTCCCGCGCAGCTGAAAATAAACAGGAACACGAGAGGAATATTACGGGAATAGAGTTTTGCTCGAGTGCCATCGGGGTCTTCTGCGGCAGCCTGTGGATTTTATCGTGGTCTCGAGTAAGGGACTGGAAAAATACAAACACGGAGGTGAAACGATGAAAATAAACGTTGTGTGTCATGAAAATTCAACGACTTTTATCGATGAGACGAGGGAAAGCGGAGCAAGATGAAATTTTTCAAATTTCTTCGCAAAGGCTGAAATTATTGTGGGTCGTAATACTGTTAGCAAAGATGGTGACATAAAAAATGGTGCAGTCTTATTACTTTTCCGCAGATGTAATCTTTAAAGATTTATTGAAACACACATTTTGAGATTATTACCTGTGAAAGAATAAAACTTTATTACTGGATTGTAAACAATAAGACATAAATTCCCAAATTTAAAAGCTTTGATGTTTGTAAATACAGGAATTCACAAATTTAAAAATCTATCAATCTTCAGATTTACAAATGTACAAATCTCTAAATCTCCATGTCTCCAAATCCCCAAATTTCCAAATTTTCAAGTCTTCAAGTCTCCAAGTCTCCAAATCCTCAAATCTTTAAATCTCCAAATCTTCAAATCCCCAAATCTTTAAATCTCCAAATCTCCAAATCTCCAAATCGTCAAATTTCCAAATCTCTAAATCTCCAAGTCTCCAAATCCTCAAATTTCCAAATTTTCAAGTCTTCAAATCTCCAAGTCTCCAAGTCTCCAAATCCTCAAATTTTTTAATCTCCAAATCTCCAAATCTACAAATCTACAAATCTACAAATCTACAAATCTACAAATCTACAAATCTACAAATCTACAAATCTACAAATCTACAAATCTACAAATCTACAAATCTACAAATCTACAAATCTACAAATCTTCAAATCTCTAAATCTCCAAATCTCCAAATCTCCAAATCTCCAAATCTCCAAATCTCCAAATCTCCAAATTTCCAAATTTCCAAATCTCTAATTCTCCAAATCTCTAATTCTCCAAATCTCTAATTCTCCAAATCTACAAATCCCCAAATCTTTAAATCTCCAAATCTCCAAATCTCCATATTTCCAAATCTCCAAATCTCCAAATCTCCAAATTGCAAACTTAGAACCTACAAACTTACATATTTACAAATTTACAAATTTTCGAACCAATGCACGTACGAAAGGAGCTCTACCTACATTGCCACTTGATGCAGTCCCATATCTACAAGTATAATGTATGTTTACTAGTTTTCTATTTAACAATTAACAGTATTAAATTTCCTTAAGTAAATCGCAAAAAAGTGTGTAAACAAGCGAAGAAAATTCGCAGTGTCCATATAACATTCGTGTTTGAATAAATTATCCTGGCACGATCCTTTGTGTCCACTGCATTGTGATTGATTAACGGTGACAGGATAAGTCTACTGCTAGCACGTGCTTAAAACGTTGTTCTACGTCGAGTTGAAACTTTCTATCGTAAATCAACGCGACTCTTAAAGAGCACAGATTCAGTGAGAATGGATCAAGTAACTTAGGTGGAGTAACTCTGTTTTAGGGTGTGAATGAAATTTGTACTTTGAAAGAGGGTTGCTGAAAACGATCAAGTTTATTGCTGTCCTGAAAACATTTGGCTGTAGAAAACTGTTTTATTTTTAATTTACTTATCAACCGATGATTATTTATGGAGCTAGAGTCGTGGAAGAAATATTGAAAATAAAAAGTTGATAATTTTGTTGGGAAAATTGAACAAATTTATCTATTTGAGGTGTAAGTAGGATTTAATGTATTGATCATGTATTTTATTATAATTACTTTATTCCTCTATTTTCGTTGAAAATTATTTTTGCAGTGTTTAATACAGACTTTTAATTATAATTTAATGCTTTAACTTTCGTGTTTGATAAATTCAGTTTTAAGTTATAATTTTTTTAATGTAATGATTTTTTATTCTGTATGGATACTTTATACATTGCATGTTTCTTCACATGTGTCATTATAACTTTTTTTTCTCTCACTTTCAAGTTCAATGTTTTTTACAGTATTTAATATAGGAATTCATTTATAAGTTTGCATTCGAATTTCTTAATTTTATGTATTACTTTTAAAGTTATCATTTTTTAAACTTGACACCGTACACTTTGTTGATGCTTCACGAGTGCTACTCGTGACTCTTGACATATTTCATCATAACTTCTTTATCTTTCACTTGTGTCCTTAATACTTTCCTCAGTATTTAATATAGAGTTACATCTGCACATTTCTGTTTGAACTTTTGCATTCCGTACATTAGTTTTAAAGTTATGACTTTTCCAAGTCAATATTTACTACCTTGTGAAACCATCACATGTCTTCTTACATATTTATTTATAATTTTTTTATCTTTCACTTTTATCTTTAATCCTTTCTATAATATCTCAAATATACATCTATTTACAATATCCTATTTAAAATCGTGAGTTCTGTGCATAAATTTTAAAGTTATGATTTTTTGAAGTCAACAGCCCCCAAATGATGGACACTTCATAAATGTATTTTGTATCCCCTGAAATATTTCGATTATATTTTTATCCTCCACTTTTGTGTTTAATCCTTTTTACAGTATTCAATACAATATTTTAACAGTAATTTAGTGTTTTAACTTTCGTGTTCTATTTATTCATTTTGAAGTTATGTTTATTTAATGTCAACAACCTCTGACTTACATGTGCATCATATATTGTACTTCATGTGTGCATCACTTCAGTACTTTATATATTTGTTTCAGTTATGATTATATAAAAATGTTTTATAAGTACGATTATTTAAAATCCTACGTACGTTTTACTTCAGTATGTCACTATAAGTATGTTTTACTCAAAAGATTACAAAATCGTTTAACAAAGAAACGAATCAGACCGTATGAATGATTAAAACGGAAGCGTCAACAGAGGACAGAAGGCAAGCTAAAGTTCACGTGCATTTGCAACCCAACTCTGCAGTTACCGCATTTGTAGCTGACCTACCATGACCTACCGCTTCCTAAAGCGACTGTAAACTCGACTTAATCCAATCTGTGTTTATATTTGATCCAGCCAACAGTTTAACTCAAACTGGACAAATTCTGGACCAAAGAATAAATAGGGCTTTGACATAAAGTTACGATTAAAGTTCGCCGCGTCAGTTCGATTAGTTTGTTTTCGCGATTCAGGAGCAACCTGTCGATCAAACTAAAATTATTCTGTTTGTAATACTGTAAAATAAATTCTGCTCGTAAATTAAAGCAAACAGAATTATGCAAGAACGACTCACTTATTAAAAATAAATTAGTTACCAAGGTGTATTTAAAAATACAGATGTTCAAAGTGTGTTTGAAATTGAAATAGTTACTAAGAGGTATTTAAAAATAAAGTAGTTACTAAGTATTTAAAAATGTAATATGTATTATGAACTGAAAATGTTCTGGCTCCTCCATTACGATTTTTAGGGTTAGTTTTTAATCGAGTAGTTCGTAACATCACTGAGAAATTGAATTGTCGTAGAATCGTTAATAATTATCAACGAATAATCAAGGACTCGTGAATGAGTTTTGTTAGAAAAATAAATTCTATCGGTCTCCTGGATTGCAACATTTATTTTGTATTCACCGTAACATATACACGGTAACGATTACTTACACAGTATAAAATATTTATATATTTATATATATATAATACGATATATGGATACAAACGTATACATATACATATACACACCACCAATCAAAAGTATGCAATCGCTATATTCAAAGTTATATTGTATAATACAAATCGTAAAAGGTGATTTTTATGAATTAGCAGATTCATCTGCTCGTGTATAATAAGTAAAAAAAATTCCAAGATAACATGTGGAAAATTCATAAAAAATCACTTCCGATATTCTAGTAATATTTTTCAAAATACAACGTATAGTTTCACGCTTTTGGCCGGTAGTGTACACTGCCGAGCACGCTAGTCTTCTCAAGAGAAAAATGCAATATATCAAAAGGTCTCACAACTTGTCTAAATACTCAACAGTAATTAGATACTATGTCTGGATTAGGTCTAAATTATTCGAGATGGGTATTGAATTTAGTGTTAATATTCAAGAAATATTCCCTAGGGAAAATGTGATGTGAGAGATGGAAGACTCACAATTCGTTTCAGTACTCAAAAATTACTAGGTATACTTCGGATTCAAAACTACTTAGGGATGCCTGAGAAAGTTACCATCTCTAAATTAGGTTACCAAAATGACTTGGTTAAACCAGAGATCTTGTACTAATTCATTATGAGTTTCATTGCTATTATCAGTTGTTATTATAAATTATGCTTTTGAAACTCATAATAGAACTAAATCTGCATAATTATAATTCGTAATTAAACACAAGACCACCGTACATTACTCATATAAACTAGTGATTCCACAAAAATTTTAGACAATATTAATATTGAATTTGAATATTGAAATTAATGTCATCATATCAATCAAGTTAACCTGAATCCTTAAATTTCCCATGTGCCAAATTTGCAAATTAATTGTAGACATTAATGTCTCGACAAGTCCCATAAAAATTTGTCCCCACAATCCATCATAACCTGTCAAACATACCTAGACGAGTATCAGCGAGAGGGTGTATTTTTCCCCAGGGAATACCAGCGTGCCCGACACCGCACTATCCATGGAAGTATGCAATAAATATTTACAACAGATTGAACCAGAGCAGTTACACGTATCGTTGAAGTTGTAGAAGGGAGAGACGACGACACATCTTGATAGAACAAGGTTTCAAAGAGGCTCGCTGAGATCACTGAGGACGGACGTCCTAACCTTTACACCTGATTCTGGTCGTCTTTACTAGGATGCGCCGCTATCCATTCCAACGCTTTCTGGATGAGCGGCGGGATTTCGGGTGTGGTCGGTAAGTGAGCACCCTGAGGTTGAAAACCGTCAGCGTTCGCCACGTACGTCAACGAGATCTGTTGACCATCGTCGCTGGGATAACTGAACGCACCCTGGGCGTTCATGGCTTCGTTCTCCGAGCCAGCGTTCTCCACGTGTCCCTCTTCCTGGGCCTTGATCCCGTTTCCTGATTCGTAGCTCCATTTGTACGAACCGTCCGGGTTGGGTCCTTCTTGACTTTGGCTGACGATTGGAATCACGTCGTCTGCGGGCGCTGCTGACACACAGCTCGCTAATGCGATCACGGCTACCTGTGAACCAAATGCAATGGATTATTGGGCTTGAATAGGATAGTTTTATGGTGGCTCAGGATTTTGGGTTATATAGTGGTTCAATATTGTAGTCATAATGTCAGTATTGTGGTGGTTCAAGATTTTGGGTCATATAGTGGTTCAATATTGCAGTTATGTCAGTATTGTGGTTGTATAATAGTTTAGCATTGTGGACAATGGACAGTATGTGCAATAGACAGTTGTGTAATAGTTCAGTTTTGTAGTCATACAACTGACTGTTGTGTAAGGGTTCAGTATTGTGGTCATATAATGGATCAGTATGGTGGTTATATAATAGGTCAGTAGAGTGGTCATACCCCATGTATGGCGTTCATACACTGGGTCAGTATTGCAATCAAGTAATAGTTCAGTATTGTGGTCATATAGTGGATCAGTATGGTGGTTATAGTTCAGTAGCGTGGTCATATACTGGGTCACTATCGCAGTCAACTAATGCTTCAGATTTTGGGTTATATAATGGATTAGTCTTGTGATCATATAATGCTAACACATTTCGTAGTATTGTCAGTTTTGTAGTCATATAATGGTTTAGGATTTTGTATCATATAACGAGTTAGCATTATAGTCAAATAATGAGTCAGTATTATAATCGTATAATAGTTTAGTATTATGACTATATGCTAATTCAGTATTGTGGTCATATAATGATTCAATATTATGGTTGTAAATATTTAGTATTTTAGACATATAATGAATCAATGTTACGGTTGTAAATAGTTCTTGCGGTCATATAAGAGGTTTAGTATTGTTATCATGTAACACATTAGAATTATAGTCATATAATATTGTGTTGATATTGTGGTCCAATAATAATGTGTCAATAATATGGTCATATAATATTGTGTCCATATTGTGTCAATATTGTGGTCATATGATAGCTCAAGATTTTGGGCCATATAACAGTCCAAGACTTTGAGCTACACAATGGTTAACTGTGATCATATAATGTTTTAATGGGTTTTGTATACATGATTTTTTTTCAAGAACACAAAATGAAGTATCCTAAAAAATATCCGTCTTTCTTTCTTCAAAAGCACAAAATGGCGTTCATTGAACCATAAACAGAATCTTCGTCAAACTTTCCAGCAGGGTGAATGCGGTTTTTATTGTTTTGAAACAACGTTTGAATTTGTCGTTTAAAGTTAATTAAATTTCCCCCATTTTTAGATACGTTTAAAAATAATTCGTGGTTTATTTCTAAATGGAAGAAATGACTAACTGTTACATAAACGTTTAATCGATCACGAATATCCGATACAAGTGGTTTCACTTGTTTGCTTAAAACTTTATGTCTTGTTATGTCTGAGCAGTAAACCAAACACACCGTACAATTTCCTGGTAAAAACATCAAGATGGATGTACCGTCGTTGACTCGCTCTCGCCTGTGTTTACTTCCTCGTTCGATATTTACGTTATTGCGTTTAAACGTTTGTAAATTACCTCGAGTAATTACGTGACTGCGGGATTAGATTTAAATGCAGTGTCGGATTAATTGCTACCGAAATCGATTTTGTGATTCTACTACGGCGTTCTTTGAAAAGGAGCAGCGGTTACGTGGTCGCAGTAGTGTTACCGTTTTGAGTCAGACATGAGTGGTAAAGTGACAGTTACTCGTATTTGATCAGACAAAATATTGCGATATTATATTTTGTATAATAATAAGTGGAAGTCAATAATTTTGTGATTGATTTGGTATTTTTTGAATGTAATAGCATGGTAATATGGAACTTTTGTAATTACGTTTCGTTCTTGGTTAAAAACAATTTTGCGTCATTTGCGACTTACTAAATGAAAATCGAAAAATACTATAAGCTCTGATAATTTTCCCTATATTAGATAATTGTGATTTGATCAATTAGATTAGATTAGATATTAGAACTATAAATATTGATAATACAGTAATCTTTAACACTGTCCTTATTGTTATTTTCAAAGTTTTCACGATACTACTCAATTTTATTAATATATTTACTACGGAATTAACATTTTCGGATGACATTAATATTTGTTATCATTTAATTCAACCTATATGAATATTATTTATTTTAATTGAAATAAAACTTAAGTCCAATAATCTTTGAATTTAATAGTTACTGGAGATTAATATTTTTATATCATTCAAATTATATAACGTATAGAAAATTTATATTATTCGAATGAAAAAGTAATTTGTTTTCTATTAGAGACTTCCCTAAAGAAAAATTTTAAACTATTCACAAATGAGATATTAATTGTTCCTAAATATATAAACTCAGAATTTGTTATTTTTTTACCTATCTCAATAGAATGAATTGTAGGACCAACTGTGCTTAATTTAAAAAAAAATAAGCCTCGATTTATTTAAATATCTTGTTTCCTGTGTAAATAACAATATGATCAAAGTGCATTAATGTGCAGTATAGTAAAAGACTTAAATCTTTTTGCAGCAGTAATATCATAACCCGGAAGGGACTTAAATTAACATAATTAATAATTTCAAGAGAATAAAATTACATCCGAAAGTATGAGTTCGAAATAATATATAAAAATATAAGAAAAATAAAATAACATATAAGAGTATAAAAAGTATAAAATAATTACAACAGAACAAAATTGTGTTGGACAATAAGCAAATGCTCTTGCTTCTTTAACTCTACTTGGAAAAAATACTACAAATTTCAACGAATTTATATTACAGCAGTCAATCAGCAGTTAATAACAAAATATTCCCAAATCAAAATTATTAGTACAGAAGAAAAATCCGTTGGACAATAAATAATAATATAACCATCACTCTTGTGCTTTTAACCCTAATTGGCAAAAATACTACAAGTTTCAACGACTTTATATTACAGCAGTCAATATCCAGTTAATAACAAAAGATTTCTAAATACGTAAAATCAACGAAATGAAACTAACCAAAATCAGCCTAAAAATCTCTCCGCATTCACCCTACTCACCTGATGGTCGTACCGGCCGATTCCAAACGGAGCCGTAATAAATTTCCGAACCCCGTGAAACCGTAGCCGAAAAGAAGAAAGAAGAATAATCACAATGAACGTGTCACACTAATCCCCGGCCGTGAATCCACGCACAAGAAATCGCAAGTATACACTCGACGGATGACCCGGTCTAGCCGAAAATCGATCGTTGTTTACCCTCGTTTACTTCCTTTCGTGTTCTCTTTTTTTAATTGTTCTTACCAGTGACGTGTACATGGTGCAACAGTAATCGCTGATGGGCAAGTGTTTATCAAGCCTCGGAGCGCTCGTCGTATATATACTCCCTGGAGGCAACGCGAACAGCCTCCGTCGTGTGTTCCTGAAGAGGACGCACATGGGACACGACACAACGAGCGACAAAGAGAATACAACACGACGAAAGAGGACACAGAG
The DNA here is from genome assembly GCA_945859555.1 of Megachile ligniseca. NCBI lineage: Eukaryota > Metazoa > Arthropoda > Insecta > Hymenoptera > Megachilidae > Megachile > Megachile ligniseca. The sequence continues at coordinate 4,006,926 of OX243778.1, forward strand.
ACACGGAGACCTTAAGAGGGGTTACATGGATCCTCGTTTAACGGCTACCGAGGCACGTGTGTGCGCGTACGTGTACGGAGAAATGTATGGGGACAACAACAACACGTTGTACATCACCCGGAGAGAGACTACCTTCTCGGGGATCAGCATGTCACATTACGTTAAATGTCATCGGGTCCCCGTTAAAGGATTCTTACTCAATTGTCATAATTTCTTTAACGAACTCGCAGTTCCGTTGTTATTTAGGGAACGATGGCGAGGGTAGCGGAGGGTTGGCGTGATGAGGTCAATCGACGTGATTGTGCAGCCAAATCTTTGCTTGATTATGTGTTTTGTGTTTGGGACCGGGATTAGTGAAGAGTGCCTCTATTATGGGTTGCGAAAATTGGAGATTGGAATTTTGGAATTTTGAGGGGAGGAATTTTATGGGGGAGGTTCAATTTTTGGAAGTGACGAAGTGGGAATTTGGTAGTTTGGAACTTAGGAATGTTGGGATTTAGGAATATGTAGATTCTGGGATGATAGAATTTATATTTTGGGATTTTGGAACTTTCAGATTTTGGAATTTTGAGGATCTCGAATTTTAGGGAAGGTTAAAAATTTCTGAAAGTGATGAGTTGGGAATTTGAAAATGTGGAACTTCGGACTATTGAAATTTAGGAATATGTAGATTTTGAGGTGTTAGATATTTTGAAATTTTGGAACTTTGAGATTTTTAAACTTATACATTTTGGAATTTTAAGGAATCTTCGAGAATTTGCAAAATAATGCACTGCAAGCAAGTTGTTGGCAAAATATAACTATTTTCAAAGGTACAAGTCACGACTTATTTAAATTTAAAAAGTTTGACACTCAAATCAGTAATTTTACATTCCTTTTCTTCATCATTTCTTAAATTGTATTTATATAATTTTTGTAACATATGAAAATTTAAATACTTAATTTTTTGGAGGTAATCGTTAGGTACAGTTAGATTAGCTTTTTTTATTATATTGACGTTGTCATTGTTTGAGGAATAATACTTTTACGTCAGGTGTTACATGTACATAATTTTGATGATCAATATTTTACATTATTTTTATTCATTATATTCAAACGTTACCAACTAATTATGCATCGATATGTTAAATTAGGTTCGGTTAAAATTAAATTGGACGTAGCCATTGCTGTCTGAGTATTATTTACGTGAAGTATTACATCATCATAATTTTGACGATCAATATTTTACATTATTTTCATTCATTATATTCAAACGTCATCACGTAATTGAGCATCGATAAGTTTCGTTTTGTGTCAGAATCGACACAGCCCCCGCCATCGAAGATTAATACTTCGATGTCAAGCGTCACGCATCAATAACTTTTATGCTTAATATTTTGTGCTATTGTTTACATACGTGTAATCAAAACATGATCGTTTAACTGCGCACTGCGAATGTTTACAACCAATTGATTTCTCAGAATTTATCGTTATTCGTCAAGGGATGAGGTAATCCACTAATTAACAAACATTTAAATTTCCTCTGCATCCGGTTAGTCTTACGAAGATGGGACAACGATAAATATCGAAGGATCTCGAATTCCATGAATATTCTGAATAATTTCCCAAGGAGTTTTCTCGATGTTTCAAGAGTAAACTTCTGTTTATAAACGTTTAACTGCACGATAACCAACAGATTCTGTCAATTTACTTTGTAGTTAATTCTCCTTATAAGAATAACGTGCTGGGTGTAAGATACGATAATTGCGATAGGATTTTACATCAAACGATAGCAATTGTGTAAGTTGTTACTTAACAAGCTGTGTACGTTCTCTTCTTACATTATTTGAACAGCGTATTCAACAGTGACTGCCGAATGCGTTCGTTATTTCACTATTCTCGTTTTGGCGTTATTGTATGACTCACACTTATGCGCCCTCTTTTGTCTTATTTCTTTATATCACGTGTTATTTTATTCCACTGTGCTCTCCTTACTTTTAGTTTTATTTTTATTTTCTTTCACTTTATACTCTTTTCTTCTATATTTTTCATTATTTTTATATCTTACTTTGCTGTTGTTCTTATTTTTCTTTATTTTCTTTCAATTTTCCATTATTTTTCCCACGTTCATGTTTTCTCATCTTTTTTATTACTTGCTTCAGTTTCTCAATTCTGAGATTTCTTTAATACTTTTTTAATTTTCCTGAAATTTTCTCTTAATTTTCCTTAAATTTTTCCATACGTTCTTTAATTACTCTTACTTTTCCTTTAATTTTCTTAATTTTCCCTTGTTTCTCTCTCGATTTTCCCTAACTTTTCCCCATTTTCTTTTGCATTCCTTATTTTCCATTTCCTCATTCTACTTTCAAAATCTTACATTCCTTAATTCTACCCGCAACAAAAAAATATTCCTTAACTGCAATATTTTCAATTTTAATTTCCCATATTTTCTCTTAATTTTTCATTATCTTTTCCTAATTTCATTCTTCCCAATCGAATATTATTTCCCAATTTTCCTGCCTTTTATTTTACTTTCAGCACGAAGGTTCCTTAATATTTAAATTCCATTTCTTAATATAATTTTCCCTTGTTTCTCCTTTTTCTTATTTTCTCTAATTTTTCCCTTTTTTCCCCTACTGTTTTCTCCAATTCACCTCCCCTTCATCTGAAATTTCTTAATTTCACTTTCCATTATTTTACCTTCAACGTAAAGTGACGGTTACAACATTTTTCAGTGTATCTATTCAGTTGTAAACACACTCGAAGCCTTTTACCTTGGGCTAACTATGGCCACGCATCTATTTAATCAATAAAATCCTATCGGAATGTTAAGGATTGTTTATCATTAACCACTTAATCGATTGCATATCAATTATAATATTTCTCCACAAGCATAAAGAAATTTCTATTCGATTCCATCATTTCCATTTACAATTTACACTCGACCGAGCACGTCAACGATGAAAAATTATAATCCCGTTAAACATTTACTTTTCCACTCACTATATGACCGATACGCAATCTTCATCCTCGAGTATGAAACAGAAAATATCTTCGTCCTTGAATATGAAGTTAAATATTTAATTTAAACTCGCTATATGACCAATATGCGATCTTCATCCTCGAGTATGAAACAGAAAACGTCTTCGTCCTTGAATGTGAAGTTATTTATTTTTCCACTCGTTATATGACCGATACGCAATTTTCATCCTCGAGTATGAAACAGAAAACGTCTTCTGTTCTTGAATACGAAGTTATTTATTTTTCCACTCGCTATATGACCGATATGCGATTTCGTCCTCGAATATGAAACAGAAAACATCTTCGTCCTTGGATATGAAGTTATTTATTTTTCCACTCGTTATACGACCGATACGCGATTGTTATCCTCGAATATAAAACAGAAAATGTCTTTGTCCATGAATATGAAGTTATTTATTTTTCCACTCGTTATATAACCGATACGTGATCGTTATCCTCGAATATGAAACAAAAAATGTCTTCGTCCTCGAATATGAAAAATGTGAAATTTTAATCCGTCAGAGTTGAATGCCTGATCGCGTGATATAAAATATCTGCGTTATCGTTTGACATAACTGGACGTGAGTAATTTTACTGTCGCAATCAGTATATTAATCATATTGCCACTTGCGGATAGAAAAAAGACCTTTCATTTTTCCTTATAGAACCTACTGGACTCGAACAACACGAACGATAAATCATTCGATCGGTTCGCCCAAACAACGATGAGTTATACACCAGAAGAAGATACTCCTCTTCGTTTATGGAAAATCCGAGGAATAGGACAGGTTGCAATAAATTCTCTTTTCCTTAAGAATGTCAAGTTCTCTGTTTGAGGCGACAGTTGCGATTCTGCATGATTCACTAACGCACGTCATCGATATCTATGAACAATCTTCTTCATCCTCGGCTTCTGTGCAGATATACTTTTGAATCGCATTAACCTGTCACGTATGAATTTTTCATTTACCGTTTATAAATGCGTTTCGTTTATTAGTAGTTGTTTGGTAACATGTAAAATGATCGATCATAGTAATAAATTGTATTGAATTACATTCTTTTTGTTTGAGTATTTCTGTTTATTTTATTTGCTTGATGGTACTTGTATCGATTTGTTTATACATCAATTTAGATTTCTTGATGGTCATTTGTAATCGCATACACATATTCATATGTATGAGATCATAGTCATACAAATATTTAAAATGTATATTTATGAAAATACTTTGAGATTTTTGTATTTAAATGATACTTCATTTGTGCATTTTTGTTTATTTTTATTTACCTTATATTATTTATATTGATTTGTTATTATATTAATTCAGGTTTTGTTATCATGTTAATTATTTGTCATTTCAATTATAATTATAAAAATATTGAAAATATATAATTATATATAAATGCTTCGAAATGTGTATATTTAATTAATTTCTCTCTTTTGTATATTTTTATCTACTTTTATTAACTTTAAATTATTTGTAGTAATGTTATTATTAATTCTGATTTCCTGATCATATTAATCATTCATTGTCACAATTATAATTACAAAAATATGAAATAAGTATAACTATGAAAAATGCTTTGAATTCTTTGTATTTAAATTATAACTAGATTAGCAATTAAATTCACAAAAAATTAAAGATTTTGACTAAAATGTTGTTTGTTGAAATTTAACAAACAAGAACTGTTACTGAAAATAACAGTTGATATTTACTATTTGAATTAGATGTGCTTTATCATATCTCTTATATATAAAATTTTGCAGTTTTCCTCTAATAAAATTTGAATAATTTCAAAAAGAAAAAGGTACGAGAAAGGGTCGTTCAGTTGCCAACACAATAAAATGCATACGTTGGGAGTATAAATTTAACGTGCGACACTAACGGTCAGCATGTGAACTAACAAAAGTGGCCGGTGTTTTGGGGTTATAAATAAAATTACTTATACCTTTTCTCCCATTTATAAAACTGCGACTTTTCGTAATTTAGTAATTTGGGAATTTAGGAATTTAGGAATTTAGGAATTTAGGAATTTAGGAATTTAGGAATTTAGGAATTTAGGAATTTAGGAAGCTAGGAATTTAGGAAGCTAGGAATTTAGGAATTTAAGAATTTAGGAATGTAGGGATTTAGGAATATGGGGATTTAGGGATTTAGGGATTTAGGAATTTAGAAATTTTGGGAATTTGGGAATTTGGAAATTTGGCAATTGGGGAATATTGGGATTTGAGAATTTAGAAATTTGGGAATATTGAGATTTGGGAATATTGGGATCTGCGAATATTGTGATTTGAGAATGTTGGGATTTGGGAATATTGGAATTTTGGAATATTGGCAGTTGGAAATATTGAACGTTGGAAGTATTGGAATTTGGGAATATTGGAATGTGGAAATATTGGAATTTGGGAATATTGGAATTTGGAAATATTGAAATTTGGGAATATTGAAATTTGGAAATATTGGGATCTGCGAATATTGGGATTTGGGAATATTGGAATTTGGAAATATTGGGATCTGCGAATATTAGGATTTGCGAATTTTGCAATTTTGGAATTTAGAAATCTAGAAATCTAGAAATCCAGAAATCCAGAAATCCAGAAATCCAGAAATCCAGAAATCCAGAAATTTAAATACTGAAATTTGAAACTGTAAAACTTTAAAAACTTGAAAGTTTTTAATATTAAGATACTATAAGAAATTTCTCTAGTAATATTAAAATCTCAATAACTATATGTAAAATATAAAAACCTGTCAAAGAGTATAACTCTAAATATTTAAACTACAATAAAGGACAAGTATTCTAAACGTATAAATCATAATAATTGTACATCAAACATTAACACCGCAGTATTCAAATGAATAAATCACACAGTCCTCCAAAAATACTGCAGAATGACATGCAATCATTGTCACAACTGGGTTTAATTTCACGTACAAAGACTAGAGAAGCAAATAATGAATACCGTAAATCATTGAATGCCCACGATTCCCTAATTGGCACGTTAAGATGCAAAACAAATAGTCACCGAGTTCACCAGATGTCGGATAACGGTGTGTCAAATATAGGGGAAAGTCTGTGACGATATGTTTGGATATTTAATTAGCTGGTTACATAATATGAGCAATGCATACAAAAAGCCCAGCTAATAAATATCACTCGTGAAAGTAAAGTACTAGGTAACATCTTTTCAATGCGTCCTGTTTTATCGAGCATTCTTCATGGGGTTAAATCGAACCGCCATTGTATATTCTTCTACGGTTTTATGTCTTGTTCCTTCGTACGAAGTTAATTGAAACTTTCTAACAAGCAGTTCGATCCAATAAATTTGACCCCTCGTTGCACTGTGTTGCAAATATATTACATAAAATAATTCGATATGAAATTCTTCTATCTCGATGAAATACAAATTGAATTGCAAATTTAATTATAATTTCTTGGAGTTGATATGTACAATTAAATTATAATTAATTTATGTTGATATGTACCAATTGCAATTAGGTTCTGTTGATATGTAATTCAATTTTAAGCAATGTCAGTTATGTTAGGTTAGGTTTGAATGTGAAATTAATATATCTTGTTGAAATACGTAAATTGCAAGTTTAATTATAATTAATTTAAGTTGATATGTACCATTACATTACACTAATTTAAGTTAATAACTACAATTAAATAATAATTAAATTAATAAGTACAATTAGAGAAATTATCAAATATATTTTATTTTAATTTGTAATCATTTTTTTATCGCATCTAAATTAATAATTAAACTTTGAATATACAATGTATTGATAAAAGTTAATTTATCACATAAATTATAATCGAAAGAATTTGTTCTGATATTTGTATAAAATCTGTGTTATGATCGATCATCAACTATTTTTTTAATATATTAATTGCTACTTTATTAACATTTTTGATATACAGGAAATATATTTGATATACAAGAAGTATAAAAAATGTATGATATCCAAGACACTGTAACAAAGATTAATTTAATTTTCACCGAATTCTGTAATTTTTACAAAAATATGAAATGTTTTAACTGAAGAGTTCCAATTAAATCGATACATAAACAGAATCATCGATGCAAACTTCGTGAATTTTGGTCGTCCTAACGAAGCACAGATTCTTTTTTAATTGGTGATTAAACATGTCCGGTTGTCTCTCGTTATTTCACCGTGACAAATACTGTTGCTCCTGCTGTTCCACTGTCAAAGTCATCGTTTTAAACGAACAGCGTCCCCGTGAAAACTCGCTGTTTATTAAATCCACGACATAATTTTGATATTTCTTAAGCGGCGTTGAACGGCATCATTTTCCATTAGTTACCGGCATATATTGCACCGATGAAGGAGCATTTTAGTCATATCTTTTTATGAGCCACACGCACCAACGAAATTACGCAAATATTTACTAAATGCAACGTTCAAATTTAAGAGACGAGGATACACCGAAAGGTTATACGTACATGCATGTAAACGTATAATACTTCACTGATGCAATAGTTCGAGCATTACCTTGTCTTCAGAGAGAACAGCTAACACGTATAAAGTGATCAAATATAACTTGCGTCACTTTAACCGCTCAAATTCACCGTTTTCTTTGTTACTTCGTACATCCTTGATGTCTTGCTTTTACAACTTCCTCGTGCAGCAAAGACGGAAGCCATTTTGTGTCGGGTGACAACTTCGTTACGGGAGTTTTATGGAGTTTTATAGACATGCTGTTGAGTTTATTTTTGTTACGGTGTATCGAAATCGTAATTAGAAGGAGATGGTTGGTAGAGGCCGTGTATGGTTTCATTGCTCTATTCTCTATTGTGATTGTAACGTGACTCAGCTACACATTCTAAATATAACCTTTCCTGGGTCATGACAATAAAGGATGTTCGAAAATAACACTCGTATAGTAGGATGCAAAATGGAATTACGTAAATCAAATGTGCCAAGTTAGGATACTTGAGATTCGGATGTTTGATAATATTTTCATAATAGATTCATTCGGTCTACTGTATTTCAAAATGGACACTTCCAGATTGAAATAATCTAGTTTACAATATTGTGAAATGGACTCTTTTTTAATTAAAATATTTCAAAATTGAATTTTTCAAATTAGAATATTTCAAAATGGAAATTCACTAAATTAAAATATTACAAAACTATATTTTCCAAACAGAAATATCTGAAAATTAAATATTTCAAGATAGAATGTCTACTCTAAGCTAGCACTATAGCCCTTCTTCATAGAATTTTAAAAATTAAAGTATTCTAATATGAAACATGCCAAAATCGAATTATTCGAAGTAGAAAATTACAGTTTAATATAAAGCCGAATAATGTTATTTCAAACCAGCACCTTCAAACTTAAAATATCGCAAAATAAAATATTACAAAATTTAATATTCCACTATAAAAAATTCCAACATAAAATATTCCACAACGAAATATTCCAAAGTAAAATATTTTCCAAAAGTGAAATAAAAATATTTCAAACGAGGGTTCAATAATTCTGCAACGAAAATGAATTAAATGCAAGAATTATCGTCGAGTTTTCGAAAGTCCTGAAAGGAAGAGCATCGTGGAAATTTGAAATATCAGATGGCAAGGTGATGCGTTTCCAACGGCCTTATAAGTACGATACGCGACACGGTTGTTGCAATAGAGGTTTTATATTTACAGAAAGGTTACATCCTGAAGAATGCGTGCTTGAATGAAAGCCCCACGAATGCAGACCGATAGAATCGAACAAGGAGTGGGTAAGGAGACGAGTAAAGGAGACAAGATGAATTAGAATGTGTGTGTGTGTTGGAATATGTGTGAATCAGGAGGAGTATAGCACAAGAATAAAATGTCCGATTAAATAAGATATATCGAAAAATAAGAGGATTGTAAAAAAGAAGGAGATACATACTACGTCAATAAAATCAATTTTATTGCTCAATTTCGAAGAAAATAATTCGCCTTTTTTTAGAGAAGTTAAATCTCGTTGATCAAATACGAAATTCCTGTGTTTACTGTTGACATTTTGATGATTACACGGTGTATTTTTAATTCTTTTAACTGCAACAAAAAAGCGGAAAAATCGTTTAGTTGATTGGGTGAAGTTTATTTTTCTGCTATTGGCTTTATTTTTCATTTTATTTCTTTATTTGTATAAAAATAAAATCATTGTATATTCTTTTAGAGATATTTTTTTATTTTAAGAAAACTTGATATCTTGTTTATTTTATTTATAAATAGGAATGTTTTTTTTATTTTATGATATATGTACTGTGCTATTGTTTATCAATCTTAGATATTTATTAAATTTTATATAAGTTTAGGAAAAATTTTATGAATAATTGTAGTGGTAATTTAATTTTAATTTTTTTTTATATTTGAGAATGTTTTATTGTTATTATTAATTTGCAGTATATTTCTTGTTTCAAAATTTTGAGGAAAATCTCAAATATTAAAATTCTGTTATTAAATCGTTACAAATGTTCTAAATATTATCAAGCTTCTATTATCAAGAAATTACTAAAATACTATTAGAATTGTTGTAAATATTGTTAAAATTCTATTATAAAAAATAACGTTGTAAAAATATTATTTAAAATATTATAAAGTTTATTAGAACTGTTATTAAAAAAAATAATATTACCAAAATATTACTGAAAATATTATCATTATTAAAATTTTATTGCAAAAACAAAAATATCATGCAAATATTATTATTATTATCACAATTTTATTACAACAACTTTATCATTAAAATTTATAATAAAAATTAATTATTAAAATTCTATTTTACAAAAATAATATCGCTAATATTATTAAAGACATCATTATCAAACTTCTATTATTAAAAAATAATATCCTCGAAAGATTATTAAAGTCGTGTCATAATAAATTATGTCCCATTAAACACTGTTGAGAAAAAGCGCAAGAAAAACGAACAAGATTTTCATGCAGATATAAATAGCAAATAATCATGAAATCCATCAAAATGTAACTAGTTTTTTTTAAATTTCAAGCACCGTTAACCATCGAATGCGTCCCTTCGACGATGATTACAACTATAATTCCAACAGTCTCTTCTCGCACGCGAGAGCAAATAATAATCGTTGGTGCTCTTTCCCAACGATACTTTTTTTATAGAGTCTCATCTTCGAGTGCCGTGGATGAAAGTAAAATTGAATTTGGCGTGCATATTACGTCTTCTCTAGCCTGCGGGTAGGCGGTCTCTAAGAATGCCTGTGGTATACGCTTATATGTCAAGGTCGTCTTCTTACCCATAATTTCTTTGCCGGTTTACGATTTATTTGCAGTATGCTCGTTGCCATCTTCGTCTCTATTCCTGTACGCGAAAATAACTCGCCACGCAAATCCTACGAATCATAATCATAGTTGCTATCAATCGTCTTGTTAAAGGTTTTTCATGCATTAATGCTGGATGACTATTTATATTTTTCTGTGGGCTGCGGTACCTTTTAACTTTCAAACGGACAGGTATTAGACCCTTATTAATAGTCTTTCAAGTATACAGTCACAAAAGCGTCCGACAGCAAGAAACATTTCTTTTTTAATGACTTTTCAAAAGATTCTTAAGTCGTTGCTAAATGACGGATTTCGAAACGTCTAACGCAATTTCATGACATAAAAGTGTCGTAAAATTTTACTTATGGCGTATCAATTTAAAGCTTAAATTCTGCGTGAAACGTCTGTATAAATCAACCATTTATATTCGTCGTGCAAAATGAATGGTTGTCAGTTGCAGAAATCAATGTTTTTGTACGACATCAAATATTCAATTTTGGATGGTGAACTGTCTAACAGAAGTTCATGACATAAAAGTGTCGACAAATGGTATTTATGCCACATAAATTTAAAGTATAAACTTCAAGAAAAATAGCTACTTGTGTCCACCGTTTTCTTCGTAGAAAATACATAATTGTTAATTGCAGAAGACAATGATTTTGTGTTATAGCAAATATTCCACTTTTGAACGTAAAAGGTTTAAGATAATATTCATGACATAAAAGTATCACAAAATGGCGCTTATGTTACATCAATTTAAAGTATAAACTTCAAGAAAAATAGCTACTTATATCCACCATTAATATTCTTTGTAGAAAATAAATAATTGTTAATTGCAGAAGACAATGATTTTGTGTTATATCAAATATTCCATTTTTGAACGTAAAAGGTTTAAGATAATAATCATGACATAAAAGTATCACAAAATGGCGCTTATGCCACATCAATTTAAAGCTTAAACTTTGACAAAAACAACCATATAAAAATTTCATAAGTATTCTTAGACAGAATAAATTATTTCCAATTGCAATGCAATAATGTTAATAATAATAGTACCAAATATCCAATTCTGAAATATAAATTTCATGACATAAAAGTAATAGAAAATTGCATTTATGTTACATCAATATAAAGCTTAAAGTACCACAAGAACGACTATGTAAACGCTTCATCAATATTTTGAACGTGGAGTGTAAAATTTTTAATTCATCGAGACGTGAAGTGTAAATGAAGTAATGTTTGAAGGGTTAAAATGAGCGTGTACTGGTTATGAAAAGATTAAACTAAAATTGATGGAACATTATCCGGTTTCAAGGCACTACAAGTAGCAAGTGTTTATTCAAAAGGCGTCTTGCTTTCAGATCTTCGCATTATTTGCTTTATTGCATAACATTACAATAGTTTTCTACACACCTTCGATTGCGCAACAGCGCCGTTGACGAGCACCGCGTTACGACATAATATTTCAAACACGCGTGGACAAACAGAAGAGGAGAAAATGTCTTCCCCTTTTTTCCTCTCTATTTTTGTTTCTCGCCACTTTCATCGAAGCGTAATGACTTCGTAGAGAATCTCGTAAAATCCGTCGAGCTTCGTTTCATACATCTCGTCAAACTAGTAGACCTTTACAATTTACAACTTTGTATCGCCAGGAGGAATTAAAGACGGTTAAAAGATACCCGATGAATAAATCTTCGCGTGTTGCGATTAGCTACATTTGTTAATCGCGGCGAAGATTTTTCCCGCGCGAGGCATTTCGAATGGTTAATCTCCGGGTACTTGATTAAATTATTTAATTAATAACCGACTGATGGATCTGACGCAAGTTGAATTGAATTACATAGATGATAGCAATTTTAAAGTTCAAAAATTGTTCAGATCGATATTTACGGTTGAAATAATTACGTAATTGCGAGGATTTTCTACAAGAAAGGCTAGGATTCTAACCAAATTGTTAGATCGATCGAATAAGGAAGACGTTTGCATAAAGATACACCAGAATCTCGCAACAGAAGTATCAAGAATTTACTTAGGATTCCGTCCGCGAGCCATCGACGATAATTCACCGTTCGATTTCGCCGATCGTCAGCCAGCATCGATCAAAGACAAGATATTCAGCTTGCCAGAGAGCCGTGGCTCGAAGTTCGCAGAAGTTATGATACCGAACGAGTATCAGAGTGCAGATCTCGAGGAGCAAGTTAAACGTGAAGCAGTCTGGAGACCGGGAATATCCAATCTGCACGACGATCATCCCGGCATCTTCGTGGCTAGGGAATCCCCTCCGTAGTCAGGGGTCGCATCATTGCACAGACAGGATAATCCCAAAGGTCGAGCAACAACTTGGATAGCCGGATTGCGAAAGCCACAACTAGACCGGCAGATCTAATTGCTCGTATCGAGCAACTGGTTTCGATCCTGGTAACAACATAGTCACGGAGAAAGTCTCATCTTTCTCCGTTTGGTTGTTTGTATCCTTGCCATCTGACCGATGATTCTCTTCCTTGTCACGATACGCGCGAATTCCATTGACAAACAGAGGTTACAGCACCGATGATTTAAGAAGACAACGGTGATTTGACAAAAGAGGTCGCTGCAGCGGAGATTTGAACAGAGTGACGCACGGGACTTGGGCTTTGAACTCTCGGACTTAACTTCTTAATGTGTTGTTATTATTTTGTATATGAAATTCTGACAGTTGGGTATCTTATCTTTGTATAAATGTATGCTTATATTGGGTGTAAATAAATATACTTTTTGAAGAAATGTTGAGACTTGTGTATCTTTTACTTTTTTATAAATAGGTACTTGTATTGGGTGTCAAAATAAATATACTTCTTTTTGAAGAACTATCGAAAATTATGTATCTTTTATTTTTTTATAAATAGGTGCTTGTATTGGGTGTAAAAATAAATATACTTCTTTTGGGAGAACTATTGAAAATTATGTATTTTTTATTTTTTTATAAATAGGTGCTTGTATTGGGTGTAAATAAATTTACTTCTTATGAGAGAATTGTTGACAATTATATAATGTGAAAAAATATGAAAAATTGCATATTATAGAGAAATAATGAAAAATTGAAAAATCTGAGAAGATTGGAAATCAAAGAAAGAAAGAAAAATTGAAAATTTGATTTGAAATGCTTATGGTACATTATGTGATAAATTATTGACATTTTTGTTAGAGACTTAAAAACAGGTACTGATAGAATATTCGTAGAATAGATAAAAAATAGATCAAAATATTGTTAGTTTTAATAAAGGTTAAAATACTGATAATATTATTAATATTCATATTTAATTAATATTAATTAAGTACACGTACTGTTTGAATATTAATGTAATCGTAGACGGTAGAAGTATACAAAATTTCAAACGAAAGTATTTTAAAATAAAATGTTTTAAACCACAATATTTCAAAAGAAAATTTTTGAACGATATTAAAATACAGGGGATACCAATAAAATGTATACATACATGCATATTAATATCAAAAATAAAAATGACAACAAAAATATCGAATTCTACTGATGTTGGTGATGCTCATTTTAAGCATTTGTATTTTTAAGATAACCAACATGGTATAAATTTCATATTTGTTCATTTTATTTATTAAGTTATGTAACAATAAACTGTGGATATACTTTTTTTGTTGAGATAATTTCAATAGAATGATGTAAAAATGGAATGTTTCAAATTAGAATAATGAGAAATTTCAATAATCCAAAATTGAATATTTCAAATTAGAATAACGTGAAATTACAATAATCCAAAATTGAATATCTGAAATTAGAATAACGTGAAACTACAATATCTCAAAATTGAATATTCCAAATTAGAATAACGTGAAATTACAATAATCCAAAACTGAATATCTTAAATTAAAATAATGAGAAATTACAATATCCTAAAATTGAATATTCCAAATTAATCTACTCCGAAATTAAATATGTCAAATTAGAATAACATGAAACTAAAATTCCCCAAAATTAAGTATTTCAAATTAGAACATGATGAAATCACAGTATCCCCAAATTAAATGTTTCAAATTAGAATAACGTGAAATTACGACATCCCAAAATTGAATATTCCAAATTACAATAACGTAAAATTACAATATCTCAAAATAGAATATTTCCAGCTCGATTATCCCAAAATAAAATGCTCGGTACATTGAAATGTTCATAGATTAATGCAATCAAAAATCAAATTCTACAAATGTATAAAATTTGATTATTCAATTTTTAATATACATGTCTACATTCGTCGTAGATTATCAGTGAAATGTTCGTAGAAAGTCTGGATTTTCGCGTCGTGAAAAACATCTCTTGGGAAATCGCATTTAAATGCTCCGTCATAGTACGTTGAATTGTCTGCACATCTTTGTAACGAGTCCCTTTTATTGCCAATTTTATTTTAGGGGGAAAAAAGAGAATCTGATGAGTTCCGTGGATTATAATAGCTACATCTTCTTTTGGCTATAAATTACGGGACGATCGACAAAAGTGCGAATACGAAAAAGAACCATAACCCCAATTGGTAAAACTCGAATTCGTTTGACAAATGATAGTTCAGTAAAACACATTGACTCTTTTTGTGAAAAAATATATCAAAAATATGAATATTTGGTGTAATATTAAACAAAATATTTTAAAGAAGAGTGGTATGAAATAAAATATTTTGAAACATAATATTTCAAAATAAAATATTATAAAATAAAATGAAATTGATTATAATAAATTAGATTATTTGAAATTGCAGTAGTTAAAAAATATTCCAAATTGTATTCTCAAAAATTAGAAAATAAAATATAATAAAATAGAATAATACTAAATAAAATATTACGAACATTCGAAATTATTTTCAAGAATATTCAAAAATAAAATACTACAAACTTAAAAGTTAAAATAATTCAGAATAGAATATACAAAATTAAAGAATTATGAAATAAAATATTTCGAATGAAGGCGTTCCAAATTTATTTCAAAATGAGAATAAAATATTGCTAACTCAAGTATGTCAGATAGAAATATTTCAAAATAAAATATTCCAAATTTGAGAATTAATCAAAATGTATAGAGTTTCAAAAATCTTGTATGAAGTAGTTTTAACGTCAACTCTTTATTTGAAATAAGGTTTCGATGCTCCCGTCTTTCGTAAAGAGTAACAGTATGCAGATCAGAGTGCACTTAATTACCATCTTAATGAGTAACACGCGACTTTTGTGGAACTCGTCTTTTTTCACCGACGGGTTATGCATCACTGTCCATAATGTGTTACAACTCTGAAGTGATGTCGGTCAATGGTTAATGACGTCATAAGTCTCGTACGCCGAACACGTTCGTATGTGATGTAGTCATACATCTCACTCTCGAATCCTCCGTTTCCTTCATTTTTTTCCGACGGTGGTTTAGGATACCAAGTCCGATGTACAGTCTTACTGAAAAATTGCGATACCTACAGTTTCAAAAAAAGATACGATTCATTCGGTAAATTATATTTAAAAACAATGAGTCACATATGTACATATGTTTAAGTGTGGTGAACAAAAAATTATGTAACTTTCGAAATTTAAGGAAAAAAATATGGACGCTTCATACAGTTGTATATTTAAACTATTCTGAATTCACATTTGAAGAATATACATGAACAATTTTATATCAAAATGTAGTGATCATCTATTTTTAAGTATGGTGGACAAAATTGAGGGAGCATTTGAAATTTAAGAAAAAAAAACATAATTAATTCATATACTTTAAACTTTGTAATTTATTCAATTAATATTTGAAGAAAATATAGCAATTTTATATGAAAATATAGTCATCATTTATTTTGGGTATACTAAACACAAAATGAGCAAATTTTGAAAATTAAAATAAAAAATAAAGTGAATTCATAAATTTTAAATTTTGTACTTTAGTAAATTAATATTTGAAGGATATATATGAATTTTATATAAGAATATAGTGACTCTGTTCAAAGTTAGAACAATTTTACCAGGACGCTATAAAAATGGCTGCCATGAAATCAGTTTCATAACTAAAGTCTTGTAATAAACTAAGAATTTGTTTAGAAAAATATCTGAAAACATTTTTGAATTGTATTGATGTGGTTATAGTTTACTGAAATAAATAAAAAAGTATGAAGTATAATAAAAATAATAATATCTTGGAAAATGTGTGCAATTTGTTGTGAAAGCAATGACAGACAAATTGTAAATAAATTTATGCTTTCAAATAGTTTTAATTCTAAAATTTAATTTTAATTCTAACATTTCAATTTTACCACCAAAACAAAATAGAAATTATGATACTTCAAAATAAAATGTTTCAAGAAAGAATATTAATGAATAAAATATTACAAATCTAAAAATTACAAATTAGAGTATTTCAACGTGTGAGGGTGCTTAAAGAGGTTGAGAAGAAGTTTTAACGCCTAATATTTATTTTGCAATTAAAATTATTTATTATAATACAAACAATATACTTCTGATGTTACCAGTTTCATCCTGCCATCTCGGTACAACTGTTACACAATTTTCCTTAATAATCGTTGCAATTCAAGGTTTAACTACAACTATGAGGTCGAGGGATACTCCATAGGGTATACAGATTTCCATAATTCCATTCACAAGTACCAGATGATGCTGAGTCTCTAATCTTCAGTTATTCAAATCTTCGTATGTAGTGAATTGCACTTGTTAATAACTATTTCTTTTTAGAGAACTTCAGAACTTCACTGTACAATCAATATTAATATTGTTGCATCAAGGTTTAAATACTCCAACATTTTTCTAACAGAAAGATCTAAACATCATCCAAATACACGGAATTCATTTTGAATAAATTTAAAATTTATTTTACATTCATTCTCAATTTATTTGAAATTTATTTTAAACTTATTTACTTATTTTCAAAATAAACTTACTTATCTTAGACCTAGTGAATCTGTTAACTTTGGATTTACTTAAATCGATTAAAAACTAGTTTAAGGTTATCCATCGAATCATAGATGTCAGTTAAATCTCAAATTTGATAGGTTGTCTTTTGAAATCGTAGCCAAATAAAATTTTCAAACAGAAGATCAGAAAGGAAGAAGCGAGTCCATGAAGAAAGTGTCGCGATGGTTTGCAGCCATCGTCGCGTCAAAGTCTTATTTCTATAACACAATCCGTTATCGAACGATCAACGAACATTGTCTTGTTCGGGATGCGCAGCGATGTATTCCAAGGCTTTTAAAATTCCTTCAGGGATCGGATGCGGGGTCGGAAGATGTTCACCCTTTGGCTGGAAGCCATTTTCGTCGGCCACGTAACTCAAGACGACCGGGTTTCCGTCAGCAACAGAGTAACTGTAGGATCCTTCAACAACCACTACGGAGTTCGTTTCGTTCAGCTGCTTTAGTTGACCTTGTTCCGATGCCTTGATGCCGTTTCCAGTCTCGTAGCTGAAGACGTAGGATCCGTCTGGATTTGGTCCATCGGCCGTGTATGCGACGATGGGTATCGGTGTGGTGTTCTCCAGAGGAGCACACAGAGAGGACACCACCATGGAGGCGAAGAAAACACAAGCCTGGAAACAAATTTATTTACTTTAATATTCGTCAACAATACTGTACTTACTATAACTTTATTATACTGTACAATACTATGACTTTCTGTAATATTTAAAATTTGGAAGCTTGTTATAACTCTCCCTCTTCTATTACTCTCTGCAATATTTAAAAATACAGGAGACTGTCTTGAATTTTGACTGTGAAGAGTTGAACTATGGAAATTGTTAAGAAGTCATTTTTAAATGTATGTTCACTTTCTGTAGAGTTATTGTAAGTAATAATACTGTAAAGTAATAATTATATCAGAATTTTTCAAAAATTTTCACAATTGGATGTATTAACGTTAATTTATAATTCATGGTAAATTAACATTGACTTATAATGTAACTGATTCAACTGACAAATAATAAGAATGATCTGGGTGATTTTATTATTTTAATTTCCTATTTTAATTGGTAAAATAATAATGTTCAGAATATCTCCTCTACTGCCCCTTTTTTAATAAAACAATAATCGTTAACAATACAATCGGTAAAAATTCTTGTAAAATATAATATCAATGTCACTAAAAATTTCGAGTGAATCTACAATTTGGAAAATATTGTCAAATATAAATTTTCAGTTTAGAAAATATTTTCTGATACGAATCTTCAGTTTCGTAAAAAATTGTTGTATATGAAGCTTCAATATTGTATTAACTCTCTCATAAATTGTTCTATTACTATATTTATTTCAAATTTAATTGCAGAAAATTCAAGATGTCCCTTCGAGAAGTCAGCGTATCACTTATCCACGAAATAAAATATAATTCCCAAATCTCAATTCCACTCGCGAAACTTACCAAAGTGTTCATGTTGATCAGAGTAGTTTTCAGATTGTAAAGACGAAGTCTAACGGACCCGTTTATATATCTCTGCCGAAACCTTGCCAGGTGCGAGGACCTCTCTCTCATTGATAGATTTCTGGCCCAAGCTTAGACACTGGCAAACATTACGAAATTCTTTTTTTTTAGAGGGGGTCTAATAGAGGGGCAACGTGGACCCCGACTACGGTACACAGAATAGCCACATCTCGTCGACGTATAACATCGTATCCCTGTATGACACGTTCATGAAGATTCTGGGAAATTATTTGCATTATCTTGAAAATCTGCGCTCGAAGAAAGTACCTCTGACCACCTTATTACGTGAGTATAATTCAAACGATCCGATTAAAAGATTGGCCTAATATGGAGACACTGCATGTGACCCTCGTTAACGAACAAAGCTGTCAAGATGAAGAATAGCTCTAAATTATGGAAGTTATTCAGTTTCATTTGTTGAGACCATTTTTGTCGAGACGGAGAATCACACTTTTGTTACTTTTTGTTTCTTTATTTAAAAATTGATCGTGATCTCCTTGTTTGGTGGTAGGTGGGTAGTGAAGGATTTGTTTTATAGAATATTTGAATTATTGTAATTAATCAATAATTGGGTTGATCTTACTATCACTTCATTTGTATGGCGGTCTTTTCTAATACTGCTATGTTAATTTATTTTCGTAGAATTATTTAAAGTTAGCAATATTTTTTAGATTTGTAAGTTTATTTAAAATTTGAAGGTTGAGTAATGGCTGTTCTGATGTTAGTTGTATAGATTAGGATTGAGGTTAGGTTCGATATTAATTAAGGTTATGTTCATATTTCTTCTAAAAATTGATTTTGTTTAGGGATCATGGTTTTTGAAATATCTTATCATTTAATAAGAGTTAATAAGATATTTCCGATACAAGTTTTTGGTGCAAATTCACGGCTGAGGTACCAACCCCGAATTTAATTTTATAATAAATTCTCTTGGTTCTCATTTTGAATATTTTAATTTATTTATGCCATAAATGAATATCTCCCTGAATATTATATATAATTAAATATAATTAAATATTTACTAATTTGTATTATGGTAATCTAAAATGAAATAATTTAAGAAATTGACGCTACCTTTGACAGTATAATTAGCTATCTCGTAATTATTGAATATCACTGTAATGGAGAACGTGCTTCGTCACATAGATCAATTTAATATGAATTAAAAGTTAATTAAAAGACAATGTAATTTGATTTAAAGGCCAATGGAAGATTAATTTAATTTAAAATTGCGAATTGATTAAAAATGTATGAAATATTTCAATAATTCTGCATGTTCGTATATTATAGAATAATTTTCTCAAACGATTAATATTCCCAATTATTCGAATATCATGCGTTAATCACATTATGAGGTGCACTCTCGCACGTAAAATGAATCTACGAAAGGCTCACCAAATATGGAATTCATTTTCAATGCTTCCATTGACCCGGTGATCCCTTTGGGCGAATTTTCGTGTTTCACGTGTGTTATAAATTCAGCCGTGTAACAAATCTGTTGAGCCTTGGCTACAGCACGCGAACCGAATAAATAAGTTCATCTATCTCCACCGGTGCTGCACTGCCAAAAAAAGTCCTTTTTTTGCAGGAAGTATGCATCAACCGTTCTGCAATCTTTATGTTACCTTCAAGCACAGCTAAATTGAGAAAAAAATTGCATTTCGTTTTATAACAGAGATTTTGAAAATCAGTTTGATGAATCAGACTTAATTGTTTGTTGTATACTTTTATTGTTTTAATAGTAGAATTATTGGAAGGGTTGAAATTTTCTTTTGAATAGTTTTTTAAGATTATTAATTATTTTGAAATCGTACAAAAGGTTTATAATTTTTTTGTTATATTTTTATATACTCGATGTCCAATTTCGAAATGTAAAAAGTGTAATATGATTTCATGACATAAAAGTATCTTGAAGTATCAATTGTAGTACATGAAATTGAAGCTTAAACTTTCTTTAAATTATTGTGTAAGTGCATTTTTGGTATTGTTAATGTTAACAACGTTAGGGTGTAGAAAACGAAATGATCAGGTGAGGTATATCGAGCGAAGAATTTCGAAATGTAAAATGTCTGACGCGATTTCATGACATAAAAGTGTGGTAAAATATCACTCATGACATAGCAGTTTAAAGCTTAAAATGTGCTAAAAATGAACCTATAAAGATTTAATCAATGTTATTATCATATAGAAAAATATAACTTTAGAATTACAATTCTCTTTGTGTTGCAAATTGGTTAATCCATAGCGTATTCTGATAAGGAATCCGTCATTTTATATTAAGAATATTAACACAATGTTTATGTTATGATTTTC
This sequence comes from Megachile ligniseca, assembly GCA_945859555.1. Classification (NCBI taxonomy): domain Eukaryota; kingdom Metazoa; phylum Arthropoda; class Insecta; order Hymenoptera; family Megachilidae; genus Megachile; species Megachile ligniseca. Next base: position 4,027,991 of record OX243778.1, read on the forward strand.
AGCAAATCTTAAGCTTCAATTTGATATATTACAAGTGCCATTTTATGGTACTTTTATGTCATCAAATCATTTCAGACTGTACTAGTTGTGAAATCAGTAATAATTCAATATAATTGACAAGCAACCATTTTGTGTTGGAAATATTAATGAACTGTTTATATCATTATTTTTGGTATATTTCAAGCTTCAAACGTTATTTTGAGTCTCTTTTATGTTATCAAACCATATGAGTCTTCCAATGTTATGAAATTAGTCATTGTTTCCTACAATTGATAACCAGCCATTTTGTCTTAAGAATACTAATGAAGTTTTTATGTCGTCATTTACAGTAATTCTCAAGCTTCAAATTGATGTACCATAAACTCCATTTTGTGCTATTTTTATGTCATGAAATCATGTCGGTTTTTATATATTACAAAAGTAGTAATTATTTGTTATAACTGACAGTCAACCATTTTGTATTAAGAATGATGGGATTAATTGTATCAAATGTTAAACTTTAAATTGATGTGCTACAAGTGTTATTTTAAAATACTTTTCTGTCATGAAATCATGTTACAATTCTGAGATTAGATTTACATACAAAGTAAGTCATTTGGCATGTAAATATAAAATGTAAAATGAGACATAACTATATAAACAAAATCAGACGTAAATAAATATAAAATATAAAATCAGATGAAAATGTACAAACAAAATTAGATATAAATAAATATAAAATATAGAATCAAATATAATTATAAAAACAAAATCAGATATAAATAAATATAGAAACAGATACATCATAAATAAAATTGGATACAATTAAAATTAAAACCACAAGTATAAAAATTCATAAAAATGGTAAACGCTTCCTTCCTATATAAACAAGAATATCATCGAAGATATTTACTCTCGAAATTTGAATGTCGAAACTTCATTTCGCAATTATACCTACGTATTTGGTAGAAATGCACGCCGTAATCCCACAATTTGCCAATACATAAATCTATTCATCTGGGAAAGAAAGAAGCGCGGTGTCCTTATGACCCGCGGCCATAGGATTTCTTCTTTTTTTCCTTAAGCTAAAACGAAAGTCTTTGGAAACCCGTAAACACGATGTTTGAACACATCAAATTTGCCAACTGGTCATCTTTTACCCGACATTTAAGATTCGATCCCTCGTAATCTCTTGATTGATGAAATTATAAGTGCAAGATATAGTTTTGTAAGCCGTTACTTTAATTCATGTTTCGATTTTTTTTACTGGCTCTCGTTTAATTTGCACTCTTTCTCGCTTCTTTTTTTTCGAGTAGAGAGTATTTTGAGCGGTGAGTGCCTCTTGAGAAATATCCCTTTGAGTCATCTACCAGCTTTCGTGCATGATTATTCGTCGATCATCGTTTTTTCTGTCGGTAAGATAGAGTGTGGAAGATGGTTGCAAATTATAAGGGGACTTGGGTCAGAAGAAATTGTTTAACGCTTTCATTTTATGTTGTAACGAAGATTTCGCTGTTTTTAACATTTTATGATTGCACGTTGAGCGGAGGTTAATAATTGGTTCGACAGATACATGATTTTTGGTAATTTCGTGAATAAACTTTTCTGTGTTGTTCAAAATATTGTGAATTATACAAAATCGAGAAAATGAAAATAGTTTAAGAATAGGGTTATTATGTCAGTAAATTGCATATATGATTATTCTAATAACTCTAAACCTAACCCAAAATTAGATGTCGATTATATTCTCACATTAGAAGACGCATTGTGACACAAATTTTTAAGATATAATATTCTTAAATTTAAAAAATTTTTTTAAATATAACAAATGAAGGCAGCTTACTATACCCTGAATTAGATTTGGGTTAAGTTTACTTAAGATTCGATTATCTTTTGTTAGACATAAAGCTAGTTTTTGTTAGACATTTTAGTTGAAACTAATTTTAACTTTACTTAAATGTTATCTATATCAAGAACTAACCTTGACCAGAATTAACTTTGAGTAAAGTTATTTTGAGTCAGATCGACAGTTACAGAAATCTGTCTAGACAGACTTCATTTTAATGAGATCTAATCTTAGGTAGATCAAACATTAATTCCAGAATAAATTTTATTCGGATGTAACTTTAACTACATTTAGCTCTAAGGATACAGCTATCCTATAGTTTATAGAATAAACTAGTCTACATGAGACTAAATAAATGTTAACTTTAATTAGAATTAACGTTAGCTAGGATTAGTGTTACCTATGACTAATTTTAGATAAAACTAATCATAAATAGTACTGATCTTGAACTCAAGCTTAATTCGTACTAAACTCAAAAGAATTTTGAAGTTAGTAAAAATTTAGTACTAATTTTAACTTGTACAATCTTAACTGAAATTTTAACTAGTAAATAATTTAATTAGTACTTAAAAAGAACTGTACCTACAACTTTAACTAAAACTTTTGCTAAGATTTATTTAAAATTTTAAGTAGTACTAGCCTGAATTACAAGTAATCTTATCTAAACTACTCTTAACTGTTACTGACTTTAATTTAAACTTCGCTGGAAAGTAACGAGAATTTTAACTACAACTTCAATTGCAACTTTAACTAAAATTTTAACTAGAATTTAATTAAAATTTTAGCTAGTATTAATCTTGATTACAACTAATCTTATCCAAAATAACCTTAACTATTGCTAACTTTAATTTGAACTTGCTTTAACCAAACCTAACCTAACCTAACCTTAACTACAACAAATCTCAGCCAAACCTAACCTTAACTATTATAAATAGAACCTCAAGTAGATTTAACCTGAGCCAGACATAACCTTAATTATAGCTAACCTTAATAAAATCTAACCTATACCAGATCTACCTACTTTTGATAGTACTGAAACATAAATACTCTTCAAGATTTTTAATTGAGATATATCTTCCACTCTCCTTTATATTCCGACTTTGATTAATGCGGATTAAATATATTTGATTTATAAGTATCACCCGCAGAGAAAAAAACAGGGTAATGTAGCGATTTTTGAGTATTAATGTGGTGACGATAATAAACGCCATAAATTACTTTGCTAAGAGAAAGAAGTAACCCGAACCTAACATTTAAGGAAAAAGTGAATGGATTCCAATTCATATTGCTGTCAGCGTGTAATAAATCACCTAACAAGATTCATGCATAACAATTTCACCCACGTTTCCGACTTTCTTTACCAAATTACATTCCTTGTATACTTACAATTTAATAATACAAAATTGTTATTATTTCAAGTTAATACATAAAACTATAATTATCATATATTTTGTTCTAACATAAAGTAAACTGATACTGATAACCAATTTTAATTTTAATTAAATTTTGATTTAATTTCAATTCAATAGGGAGTTTCATTTTTAAACAAAATTACCAGTAAATTATGTTAATTAGTAATTGTAAAAATAATTATTTATGGGCAATATTAACACATAATTTATTTCACATTTAAATACTAAGTAAATGTGTTGTGTACATATAAAATTGGAAAACTGCAGCTTTATTCAAAACCTTTTTTAAATTCAAAATGGTGACATTTTTAATTTGTTTAAATATTGAAGGAACTGAAACTTTTATAACATTTTTCTTTTTTGTATGTATGAAAAAATGTAAGAGTTTGTAATTTATTAAGGGAGGAAATTTCATAAATTATAAAGTATTTCGTTCGAAAAGCAGGTTATGTTACTCTTACATTTTATAATAAAATGTAACAGTTCATTCAAATACAAAAGTTGTAATTTATAATAAGAGGAAATTTACTAAATTATAAAGTGATTTGTTAGACAGTAGTAATAGGTTAGGTTACTATTGCATTTTAAAATGTCACACAGATACAAACACAAAAGAAAGCTGCATCAAATAAATAAGACATAATACATAATTTAGTACTTTATTTATAAAATAATATAATCCAAATAAAATCGGTTCACTTTCTTCGAAAAAAAAGAAATGTTACATTAACAGTCGACGTTGTATAATTCTGCCAAAAAGTCATGTCCCTTCGATTATATCATACTACTTTTCAGAATGAAATGTGCCAGTGAAAACTGATAAGAGAATCAATATGGGATGCGATTTCTCATGGTCGTTAAGCCTCGATAAAGGTTGGAATCTCGAACGGAGGTGCAAGTGATAAATTATTATAACCCGTTGTAAGAGTCCCCTTAATCGTTGGCTACGTAACTTTCGTTGAACCAGCTAAAGGGAATCCGACTCATCCACCTTGTGAAAGTAAAAATATTATGGGGCAGGGTTTCCCATACTGTATTTTAAGCCATACGTTGCTTCTCAGAAAATACCGAAATAAGCATTCTATGAAATATATTACTGCATATTCACGGCCTTTTAACGTCCAACAGATTCTCATAATAAACAGTTACCTTTCATTTTTAACAAAAATTTTGTTCGAACTTATATCTTTCATTTCTTTACAAATTTTGTTCAAACTTAAATCTACCATTTGTTTTAGAATCTGATGGAATTGATATCTTTCATTTTTTTTAAAGTGTTAGGATTTATATCTTTCATTTAAAAAATGAATTCTATTCGGACATATTTTTGTGAGACAGTCGTTTCTGACGCGTAGTAATCTAACGAGTATTAATCAAACGTGTAGTAAACTAGCGTAGTAAGTTAATGCGTGGTTGTATAACATGCGATAATCTAACACCTAATTCAGTGCGTAGCAACTTAATGCGTGGTAATCTAGCGAGTAATAATCTAACGTGTTATAATTTAACATGTGGTAATCTAACATGTGAGTACTTATCTTAATGCGTGGTAATCTAGCGAGTAATAATCTAACGCGTCATAACTTAACATGTGGTAATCTAACATGTAATGACTTAACTTAATGCGTGGTAAACTACCGAGTAATAATCTAAGGTGATAATTTAACATCTGATAAACTACCGGGTAATAATTTAATGCATAGTAATCTAATATGCGGTTGTACAATATTTGGTAATCTAATGAGTGGTTATACAATATTTGGTAATCTAACGGGTGGTTATACAATATTTGGTAGTCTAACACGCGGTTATGCAATATTTGGTAATCTAACGTGTAGTAACTCAGCAGGTAGCAATCTAACGCGTGGTAAATTAACATGTAGTAATGGGTAATGATCTAACAATAATCTAATCGGTAATAATCTAACAATAATCTAATAATCTAACGTGCAAAAGTCTAACAATACTCTAATAATCGAACGTGCAAAAATCTAACGTGCAAAAATCTAACGTGTGATAATATAACGCACAGTAATTTAACTCGCAGTAATACAATGTAGCAATCTAACGTGTAATAATTCAATATATATCAATATAACTCGCGGTAAATTAACGTGTGGTAATCTAATCCGGTTATCTAACATGTGACAATAATCATGACTTTAGCTTTTAACGAAAGATTTTCGATCACTTTCGATAATCTCCTCACATCTTTGTGCATCCGTAAATCGTGCATCTCCGGGCATCTTCGTACATCTTCGTTCGCTATAATGGCGCCATACTATTACGCCCGAAAATGCTTCTAAAAATAATACTATAGCAAAAGTCTATGTCATTAATAACGTAAATCGAAATACTCGATTGCAACTTAATTAGAAACCTGTACTAACAAACGATATAAATTAACATGGTACTAATCTTTAAACGAAATTACACGTTACATCAATTAATCCGTCAAAATGGTAGACAACAGGGCGGCCAATTACAGTGTCGTCTGTCCTTCGAACATTAGAAAACATCTTTCACTTGAATCAACGTTAGACGTCGAAAGTGTAAATCATCGATTGTACCTTTCACTGTGCGTCCTCAAAGGTTACAAATGCCTGGCATTAATTAAAAACGTAAGCGACGAACTTCTGAGCATATCGGAGACGAATGCGTGTGTACTTGAACCTCTGGTCTCCATTAATTTAACGTATTAGATACACGTTCGTTTATCTTGTTCGATTTCATTACGAAATATCCACATGATTATCTGCATTTTATGAAGTAGTCGAGCCAAACGTTCGGGTCGTAGATATGCAGATTTTGTCCTTCTGGTTCCCTGCTCGTGTCAAAATACTTTTTCAAACGATAGTTAAGACGGTCATAAACTCTTATCGTGCTAATCTTTAATTATGGGGTAATAAATAGTTTTTTTCGTCGTTGTGTGATGTTTTTGAGAATTGCACGGTGATTTCGGTATCTCTCTCGCAAATGTCATTACGCTTCTTGATGATGCTAGCCATTAGCCTTGGGAAGAAGGTTATTGGCCTACGAATGGTGGCTTTTAATTAACTCTTTATTTCCCTAATTATATCTATATTGCTACATTCCCTTGTTACAACATGGTTATCTAATTTGAAACGTTATTCGGGTGCTTGGATTTGGTAATTTAATTAGGATCCGTTAAATGAGTGTTTTATTTATAGGTAGAAGTTTAATGGCATTGATGTCGTGGAGGGAATAGTTTTTTAACAGTTTTTATATTGTTACACTATTTTTATATTGTTACAAATTATAAAGTTTCATTGTAATGTAGCTGATTTGAGATATATTGTTTAGGTTAGGTTACTCTCGTAAATTGTGGTGCAGGAAGTAGATATTTAATTAAAATTAATATTAATTGAGATAACTAATTTTTTGTACTTTTTTATATTGATATATTGTGGTTCGAGATATTATTTCGTTTAGATATCGAAATATTATTTTTCTAAAATATTTAGATATTACTTTTTTGATATCTAAGTGTTAGATATTATCTTTGCATATTTAAATATTTTTATCTTTGGACGTTCAGATACTTTATCTTTAAATATTGGAATATTATTTTGTTTAGATATCTACATATTATTAGCTTTAGATATTTAGATGTTCTTATGTTTGTATATTTAGATTTTATTTCTTTTAGATATTTACATATTGTTATCTCTAGATATTTAAATATTTTTATATTTGAATATTTAGATATTATTTTCCTCGGGTGTATAAATATTATCTTCAGATATTAAGATATTTTTATATTTGAATATTTAGATACTTTTTGTAGAGATTTAGTGTAATTCATTCTCCTCATATATTTAAATATTCAGATATGATTTTCTTGTCTAGAAATTTAAATATAACATGCTTGAATATTATGTTTTTAGATATCTCTTCAAATATTTAAAATATAAAATGTTTTACATAAATACGATGTCTAACAATCAATACAATATTGTTTAAGTTCTTAACTGTAGGATTTGAGTCCACCGCCATTGTTCGAACATTTTATAGTCACAAAATGTGGAGACATTTTGACGTAACCAAAAGAATCTTTAAAAGCAGGAAGTTATGAAAAGCAATTCTGATTCAGACTTTATAGCTCGCAAGTATTACGAATTTTCGGTTTTATTTACCAGTGCCCACGTCGAAATTAAAAGTCCAATAAGTTGTGAATCCTTAAGGTCCTGCAGTCTTAAAATATTGAACTGCGTGTCTGTTATATAACGTTACGCAAGTGCCCAAATGTTTCTGCACCTGTAGGATCACATTCGCTTGTAAATAAAGATGCGTTGCAGCCCCGACAAATTTATAGCAATATGCTTTACTTCTGCTAATTACTCATATTAATTAAATCGGGTCACACCCTGAAGCAAATTTCTCTTTCGGAGGTTAGGTAAGAACTGAAATTGAAAATCTTCGATTCTTCAAAGATATATTTAGTTCGTCTCTCATTTGTTCCATCGGGCAATGATTCATTCCGAACTCGATACACAGACTTTCACTGTGTAATTAGTCACTTTAATTAGTAATATTTTACTGGTGTCATATTCTGGATAAATCATACGTGTCGAACGTGACAACTGTGATTGTCATAGAAGAAATTGTAATCATTGCCTTATTGATTGATATTGTTATATAATATACATTTATTGTGTAATTCGTGTTGTGTATTATATAATATAAAGTAATTATTGGGAAGCGTGATTTATACGATTTATAAGTACATTAATCAATCTCAATGTTTAGGGATAATTAACAAAGTTATATTGTGGAACAAAAAAATTCTGAGATCAAATAATATGGTATTTGTAATCTATTTGCTACAAAATTTACATGAATTAATATAACCTAATCGTATGACTTTTGGAATGATTATCACAATTATAATCAATCTTTACATAAATTAACCTTTCTGTACCGATAATTAATTCAACCTGAGAAATATTGGCAATAACGTAGGAGCTATACATATTTAAAAAATTATCCTAATGTAAAAATGAGTCACTACAAAATTTCAATTCATAAAACCTGAAGAATTCAGTAGAAATAAAAATTGACAGTACTTGAAAGATATTGTATATCTAATTAAAAAAAATTATACTAAAGAAAATTTAATCAACCTGTAATTTTAATTAATAAATTTTAAAAATTCAGTAATTGTAAAAATTGGAAACTTATTATTCTAATGATAAAATTAGTCATTCTACAATTTTCATAAAGAATTTACAATTTAAAAAATACAGTAATATTATAAACTGATAATATCCTAAGCAGCATAAATTTAATTAAAAGCACTATTATTGTGATAAAAGAAAGATTTTTTAACTTTGGACGTCCAAAAAAAAATTTATAAAAACATGATAATGCTTTGAGGGACACACATGTTATAAAAACAGTTTTAACAGAATTGAAAAAATACATATAAAAATTGATAATGTCTTAAATAATAAAAATTTAACTAAAAATAGTACTATCCTAATTAAGATACCCATCCTGCAATTTTAATTATCAAAATTTAAAAGATGTAATAACCATAAAAATTGATGATGCTTTTAGTGGTAAAAAACTCTGACTATCTAAATAAAAAGGAGAATTAATTATCCTTTCCACCATTTTAATCGTCAGAACTTTAAAAAACGCAATAAACACAAAAATTCATATCTACAATAATAAAAACCTAATTAAAAATACTACGTATTACTAGTAAGAAATAGTATTACTAATAAAAGTACTATCATGCAACTAAAAAAATAATCTTCCAACAATTTCGATACAACTCACAAAACACAATAACTACACAAAATTAACGATAAGGAGCATAAATCTAATTAAAGATAACGAAGCTACTATTATTAAAAAAATAGGTAACAAGAAATTATAAAAAAATATCGAAATACAAAAAATAGAGATGCAAGTAACGGTTTCAGCTTTCCGATCCTCCCACGACATTGTCAAGTTGGAGCATGATTGTTCGCAAAATTTGAAGGTGTCCTCCTTCGCAAAGTGGGAGAGAAAGGGGATAGAGGGGGATTAAATAAGGCAGTGTGTACCTTGCCAGAAATTCGCCGAATGTTCACCTGATGGATATATAAAGGGATCCTGTCCATGGTGTTACGAGTCAGTGCAACGTGAAACTCGTGTGGAGGAACCACAAAAAAAAGACGGTACTAAAAATCGAAAGAGATTCAGGATGTACAGACTGGTGAGTTCAAGTACAATATCCGGTTATTCATGGGTGGTCGATGTTATGTCACACCTTGATCTTGCATAATTTTGCGATCTAAGACGAATCCAAGTGATGGTACGTTTCGAAAATTTCCGAGAACCGGTAAACACATAAAATATTTAATTTTTTCCCTTAATAGTTTTTACGGATCAAGCGTTTTTGGCTAATTAATTATTCAAACTTTTTTATTTGATTAGCAAGATTTTATCAATGTTATGCAATATGTATGTATTAATACTTGGAAAGAATGTTAGGATGAACTTTTTTTTATTTTAATATGGGAAAATTTTATAATTGCTTTTTCTGTTTTGATACTGAGAAAGTTTGACAACTATTGATATTTATTGTATAGGCACAACAAAGTAACTATATTACTGATATTTAATATTTAATATTTAATTTTGCAAATAATGGGTCAGTTTTGGTAATTGTGTTTTTAATTAGTAATTGTGTCTTCGTATTTTATTAAATAATTGTGACGCTAATGACTGTTTTTAGTAGAAAATGTAACTTTGTAAATATTTGAAATATAAGAACAACAAAATCAATAAAAATAAGAGAAAGCAAGTTTGCAAAGAACAGAATATGTTATTTATTGTACTTTTATATAAATAGAGAATTATACTGTTCATTTTTTATTTATTCATCGTTTAATTTGTTAAAAATTTTTTAAATAGACATATGTTCCTCTTTTCCATATTAACAATATGTTATTTATACATTTTTATATTAATAGTCATATTTAATATTAAGAAAAATAACATTATTATTTGTCATATAATAATCAGATATATTAAATATCTATGTATTAAATAGTCACTTAAATAGTCATTTAATTTATATTAAACAGTATATATATTTATAAATAATATTTAAAACAAAAATGTTATTTATAATTGCAAAAAAAATGTATACTTAATTTCATTTATTTATCATCAAAATTTTCAGAAATTAAAAGAATATCAAAAGTTATTGAACGGCTAAAGATTATGTCATAAATATTTATATTTGGATTATCACACTCATATGTAGTTTAAAAATTCAGACGCAATTTGGCCCTGATGATAATAAATCGCATATTAATAGGTTTTTAGTTTCCTGGGGAAATTTCCAAGCATCATTCATGTATTATTCATTGGACGAATCAGATTCCGAAAACCTGAAACCATGATATCTATGCATATCATTTGTATAACAATCTTAGTGTGTCATAAAAAGTGATAGATATTTTAAATTCGTTTAAATAAATTTCGATCGGACAATTTTATTACTTATATTTTCGAATTTTTAAAATTAAACTTGATTCTTTCTTATAATCCCGTTATTCATTGCGGCTTACTTATTTGGTATCAAGAAAGTCTTACAATAAATTTAAACTGTCAAAAATTAAGAAAAATTATTGGGAGTTGGAAGTATAGGCTAAAATATAAGCAAAAATATGAGCAAAAATATAAATAAGTATATAAGCAAAAATATAAACAAATATATGAGCAAAGTATAAGTAAAACATACAAGCAAAAATATAAACAAAAACATAAGCTAAAATATAAATAAAAATATAAACTAAATACAAATAAACATGTAAGAAAAAAAACGAACAATAAGCAAAATACTGAGTAAAGTATAAATGAGGTATAAGAAATATGTAAACAAAATGTGAACAAAAGTATATAAAACATCTAAAAGAAAATCTAAACAAAAACGCAAACAGAACATAAATAAAAATATACTCAAATGAACATACTAAAAAAAAATACATACAAAATCTGAACATAAGCAAAATATAAAAAAAAAGTGTTAAAAATAAAAAAAATTGATTTCAGGCAATAATATTGGGCTTGATAGCCGTATCATCGGGTGCGTCGTTGACCCAGTCGTACACCACGCCGATTCCAATCCTGAGGCAAACGGCGGACGGTCCCAATCCAGACGGAAGTTACAGTTACAGTTACGAGACGGGAAATGGCATCCAGGCACAAGAGGTCGGCTACCTTAACTACATAGGCACCCAGGCGGAGGCTCGCGAAGCCCAGGGCAGCTACAGCTACACCGCGCCAAACGGCGAAATTGTTCAAGTGACCTACGTGGCTAACGAGAATGGATTCCAACCCCAGGGTAGTCACATCCCGCCCATTCCACCCCAGATTCTCAAGGCTCTCGAATACATTGCCGCTCATCCTGAAGAGAACAATATTGGGGCTCAATGAGACGAGACGCGTCGACCTACAAGCGAGACAGCATCAGTCTTCAGGTTTCTCGACCATGAAGTAACCAAACTGCTCCTTTGATAGATATGATTCTCGATCGATCTGAGATCATTCCGTTTCTGATTATTCACGAGCAGACATTTCGAAAAACGAATACCTTGAGATCGATTCTAATCAATTTTATCGTCGTGTATTAATATGAACAGAGATCAGTTTAGCATTCATTTAGTATTCACCATTCGAAGGAAATTGAATGTGGTAAATGTACTTAATTAGTGTGCGACCTCTGATGAGTAATATGTTAAGTATTCAAGGTTTCATGAATATATCTGAGTTTTGATTAATATATCAAGTATTTGAGTTTTGATGAATAATATATCGAGTAGTCGATTTTTTATAAATACGTCAAGTAGCTTTGGTAAATATATCAAGTTGTATGTTTGATAAGATAATATAGATAGTCGTTCCATAATTCGCTGCCATATAATTTACTGAGAGTGGTAGGAACGCCCACTTGTCACGTGTGTTACTGCACATGCGCAAATAGTTTAAACTTTACGGTGGATATTGAATACATGAACCATTGTACGAAATTGTATTTTTTTATTTTATATGCTTGAAAAGAAATGGATATGAAACTCTGCCATATTAGTCTATGTCTGGGATATAATATGATATGCTAACGATGTGAACTGCCTGAAATTTTATTAATTTATTTTGTATCATTACATTTTGTAGAGAACTAAGTGTATCGTTGTATAAATAAAATATTTATCTACAATATTTAAGATATTTTTTATTGCCTCCTATGACTGCATTAATGTATTATATTTTGTTGTAATTGAATGATAGTGAAACTTTTTTATTATCATTATGGAATTAGTATAATACAACAAAATTTTTTTAAATTCAAGGAAATGTGAAATAATTTCTGTATGTAGATCGCAGATAGTAAAAAATGAAGCTCATCGATTTTAATTATATACATATAAATACAAAAAATGACAAAAAACTTTCAGGAAGGTTTGAAATATTTTTTACATAACCTTGTAAAAGTAATAAAATTAAACTGTACAATTTTTATTATATAAAAATACAAAATATTATACAAAAATTCCAGGAGATTTAAAATAATTCAAACAGACTTTAAATAATTTTTGCATAGTTTGTTGTAAAAAAGTAATAATGCGATTAAATTTCGTAATGCCAACTAAACAGCATTAAAGTAAAGAAAAGTCATGATGAAAAGTCAAACGACTCTATATAAAATGATTAGACTTATTTTATTTCCATGGATTTTTAACCGAACCATAAGCGACACTAAATAAAAAACCAGCGACTCCATTAAATGTCAACCAAGTAATAAAGATTTCATATAAATTTCCATACTTTTATGTATTTCCCATTACTATCAGCCCTCGTGTGATATACACAAATTATGTATCATTTAATTTCCTCCAAGTTTTACGATCGTAGAAAAGGATTCCAGGAATATACTCGCAGAATTTATGCACGAATTAAATATTTACACTTCTAATCACAGAGTTACACAATCGAAGCACACAACGGAATCAATTGAAAAAAAAAGAAATCACTATGTTTGCGGTAATAATTTCCTACGTTTATTTATGAGATCACAATACGTCGATTACGAACCAATCAACGATCTACAATAATTGGATAATCGAATTGTTTACAAATATACTCATTTTTTATTACATCGTTATCTAGGTGAACTTACTGAACCTTCATTTCTGATCAACCCTTTCTATACAATTTTTCTATAATTTATTTTGTTGACATCTATTATAAATAATAATATTTATAATAATTTGATAAAATTTGTTATATTCTCACAATTTTATGATATCTTATATGTACTGTGAAAATACTACTTAAAAGTCATGCAGTAAAATAATACAAACTGAAATAATAATTATACAATTTTTTGATAATTCATTATAAATAATAAAAAATCTTTTTATTTATATTTTTCTCAACATATTTTTCTCATGACTCATATTCTTAGTATAATGGTTTACATTTCTGTTTTCAAACTTCGTTCCACTATGTCTTTCTGAAAGGGTTAACTCAAAACGGGGTCAACTTTGACCCAGATCTCCGAATAGCGTGTTCAGTCTACAATTTCCAAGAAATTTAGAAGATAAGAGGAAGAATTTAAAGTTTTAAACTTAAAATTACACGTTGATTCTGTCGTTTCAGGATTAAAATATCCCTTAAACCGGGTCACGTTGACCCAGACATACAAGTTGGACACTCAAATTTCTAAACAAAAGAATTTCTCTATAATAATTACTTCAAGTTACATTTTTAATCGGATACTCAAGTTTTATAAACAAAAGACTTTAATAATTAATTGAAACTTTTCATTTGCTACCTTACGGGATTAATGTAACATTAATAATACTTAGAATTCGTCTTTTTCTCTTATTCGATTATGTCAACACGTTCACAATTAATACAATAAATAAACCACAAACAAATTTCAGATCATGCAAAAGATTCAGGAATGTATTCACTCTGGGAGATATAGCGCGGTCGTAAAATCATTTAGATATAAAAGAACACGAAATTCGGGGTTCTCAAATTTAGTATAAGTATACCAAATATGTTTACTGTAGATATAACTAGTACAAGTGCCAATATATCTAATTATTTGCAAATTTATTTAACCTCCTACGAACTGAACTTTCAAACGTCACAAAATTCATTTACAACGACGCAGGAAACAATATAATCAATGCAACAAGTATACCCTTTCGAAGTCTCTTAAAATTATATTAAACAATGTGAATCTTTCGAGGAGCAAACAAAAATATTATGAAAACAAACAAAATTACAATGAGTTACAATTTTTATGAAATAATGCAAGTATTTCGTTTAATAAACTGCTGAAAGACATTTAGGTCATTTAGTCCAATTTAAAATAAAATTACTTTGTTCCAAAGTGTGAATTTTGGTACACAAAAATATTTGTAAAAACTTTCCACAAATTTCTACTAACATTGCAAATTGCTGATTATAAGGTAATACTAAACAAACTTCCAAATGTTTCCAAATTCGAATAAGTACCAAATTACATGTTACAAGTACTAAATACCAAGTTACAAGTGTCGAATATCACAAAATAATTTCTGACGAATACGTCCCTATACATCTCCCTATACCTACTTTCACTCTTTGACCTCACAATATCACTTTCCATACATGACGCACGTAACCCTTCTAATGCGACAAATCTGGCTCATATTTTTACCACGAGTATAATTTTAATCCCACCCGATCTATGATCGCCTATTCAAAAATACCCCTAACATTCTTCGTCATAACATTACAACAATAATTAAGTCTCTTGCCGAAAAATTAAGTTAATTTACGACCACGCTATATCTCCCAATACTGTTACAGTACCACATGTCCTTCAAATGAAGCTCGAAACATGTCAAATTTGTGGCATGGACCCCCAACAGTATTCGAGAAAACGAAGAAAGGTCCTGAACTGAGATGTCGATCGCGTTCGAAGATTTGATCAATTTCGTTGATTAGGTCGCAACGGTTTGAACTGTCGATTATTGTTAACGGGCACGGCGTTTTGTTGGCTGGGCGAATCTTTGGCAGCTTCTTCTTCCGGGTCCGGGGTCGAGGGCTGTTTGGCGAGCCAGTCGAGTGCCCTTTGGATCGCTGGGGGTATCGGTGGCGGTGTCGGAATGTGAGTGCCGGCCACTTGAGTACCGAACTCATCGGCTGTCCAACTGATCGCTATTGGTGTACCATCTGGAGCATTGTACTGAACGGATCCTTGGATCAACTGCGTTTCCGACGGTGTACCCGCGTATTTGCGACTTCCGGTCTCCGATTGAACGATCCCGCCCTCCGTTTCGTAGGTGAACGAGTAATGGCCGCGGTTGTCGCCTAAGTCACGATTCTCCTGGACGATCTTCTCCGGCTGACGGAAGTACTCTTGGCAGGACACTGATGCCACCAGCGCGAACAGAACCTGCAAATTTATGGCACTGTCAGATTTATGGCGTTAAGTGCGAACACATTTTTTTCCGTATGATCTGGAAGGGATATTTGTGGCGTATCAAATTAGATCGAGGTTTCAGGACAATGTTGATGCTGACAATTTTAATATAAAATGATTAGGTTAGGTTAAGTTAAAATGGTCGAGTGAAAAGTTTAGGAAGGGATATTTGTGGCATATGAAATTAGATCAAGGTTTCAGGACAATATTGACACTGCTAATTTTAATATAAAACGGTAATCGAGAATAAATAAAAATAAAATTTGCTTATGAGCTTGTAAAATTTTTAATTTTGTAGATTTCAGACGATGAAGTCTGAAGTGACTTCAGTTAAAGGCGTAGTGAAGTGATGCTTACGGTACATCAAATTAAAGTTTGAGGTACTATAAAACTACCAAATGAAAACATTTCAGTAATACTTTTAATACAAAATGGCTACTAATCAATAACAGCAAATAATGAATTCAAATGAAGTTTATATACGATTCTGAATTTGACAAATAATGAACAGTGAGTTTAAAGTCTGAGGAAATTTGATGAATTAAAAGTATGGTGAAACGACACTTATGGTACATAAAATTAAAGCTTGAGGTTTCATGAAAATAATGGTATAAATGATTGGTTCATTTTTCTAATACAAAATGGCTGACATTCGATAATATCAAACACTACATCAAAATGAAAACTTGCGATTTTACAATGTTTCAGGTAAAGTCTGAAATGGTTTGATGACAAAAGTGTAATAAATAGCACTTATGACATATCAAGTTAAAGCTTGAATTGTTGTAAAAATATTGATACAAACATTTCATTAATATTCCTAACGTAAAATGGCTGTTCAATAGTAACCAAATTAAACTTTGCACATAACGCTAATAAATTTCAATAACAAAATTTTACCATACAGGTATTATTGATTTATAGCACTAATTAGTAGTACTAATTAATAATATAACTATACAAAATTTATAAAAGATACAGTAAAAATATAAGAATTGTTAAAAGTAACAATAATACACATTAGTATTTAAGATGTAAAAAATTTAAATTGAGACATCAGAAATGCTGCAGAAATATCAAGTGAATGATCTGTTGAATATATTCCGACTATATCGTCGATTTCATTTGCGACGACCTATTAGAGTCCGTACATAAATGAATTATCTGTCGATCTAGGATGAATAAATTTTGATGAATGACGTGTAAACACGTTAGAGGCGAGTTTCCTTCGTCCCTTTTACTTCTCACAATCGTAACGAGTATTGTGACCTACCTAACTAATACATTCATCTTGCCCTGACCTTTCACGGGGAAAGGTAGGAAAGATTTACAGGACAAACATGACGAAGATTAAAGGATAGATGTACCGTCTTGTATCCCTCCGAGCTCTGGGTACACCTTAATCGGAACACGTTGTGATAAATTCTACCTTCTCGAAACGCGGGCTGCTCCGAGATACTACTTCGAATAGAGCCAAACCATGGGAAACGAGATGAATGTTACTTTATGAAAAGATGGAGATATTGAACGTATAGTTATCAGAAAAGTTACAAGATGAAAAGAATAGGAATTGAAACATGTTAAGTTTAGGTGTGTCGTAAAGTGTTTAGAGGTGCTTATAAGCTATAGGATTATGGAATTGCGAGGTCGTTGAGTTGAGAAGGTGTGAAATTATAGACTTGGAGAGTTATAGATGTGTACAGTTGAGGAATCATGGGAATTATAGGGTAGTGCAATTGGGGAATTATAGGAATTATTGAATTATAGAGCAAGTGAGGAATTATAGAATTGTAGAGTTGTGTATTTAAGGAATTATAGGATTACAGAGTCGTGTAATTGCAGAATTGTAGAATTATAGTTAGAGAACATGAAGGTGTGGAACTGTGGAATAGTAAAATTGTAAACTTGTACAGTTGTGGAATTGGGATCGAATTTACGAAATAGAACCGTGGAATTATGTGACTATATAAATATACTATTGTAGGATCATAGAATGATGGAATGATAGACTTATCTACATAAGTAAACTCCATAATTGAAGAGGTTTAGAATTAGAAAATTATACATAGATTTATCTAGTTATGTAAACACAGGGTTGTAGGAATGCAAACTTGTCGAATTATGAAACTCGAATTATGTAATAAAATAGTAAAGTTATAGAAGTGTAGAATCATAGAATTATAGAGCTGTGGAATTGTAGAATTATAGAGTTATGGAATTGATTTTTTTTATACTGAGGTGTAGAATTGTAGAGTTACGAAATTGAAAAATTGTAGGATTGCAGAATTATGAAATGACATAATTGTCGACTTGCAGATTTGTAGAATTACGGAATTGTAGAATTGTAGAACTGAGAAATTATGGAACTGTAAAATCGTAGATTTGTAGAATTGTAGAATTAGGGAAATTATAGAATTGTAAAATCATGAATTATAGAATTGTACGATTGCAAAGTAATAGAATTATAGAATTGTAAAATTGTGTATTTATAGAATTGTAGAATTGCAGTATTGTCAAATTATAGAATTACAAAATTATATTAACTATAGAATTACCGTTTTATAAAGATATGAAATTGTAGAACTGTAGAGTTATAGCATGATGGAATTATTGAATTAAAGAATTATAACATTTCAAAATTGTAGAATTGTAGAATTATAGAATTACAGCAATGTAGAATTGTGCAATTGTAAAATTATAGCATTATGAAATTGTGGAATTACAGAAATACAGCACTAAATGTGGAATTATAGAATTATAGCACTATGGATTCGTGCAACTGTGAAGTTGCAGTGTTATGAAATTGTAAAATTATGACATTATGACACAAAATTATGAAACTAAGAAATTACAGAGTTATAGAATTACGATGGTACAAAATGACAAAACTACAAAATTAAGAAATTACAAGATTATAGAATCACAAGAGTACAAAAATGACAAAACTACAAAATTAAAAATTACACAATCACAAGAGTTCAAAATAACAAAATTATGAAATTAACAAATTACAATGTTATAAAATTATAAGAATACAAAATTACAAAATGACGAAGCTAAAAAGTGACAGGGATGGAACTACAAGAACATAAAATTACGAAATTATGAACTCAAAGAATTCTAAGACGAATTACAAATTTATCAAATTACAAAACTCTAATCCTTCCCAAAAAACGTTTCAAATCATCCCAAAAACATCGCGCTCGTAAAGATAATTTCCACAGCCATCCAGAACGAAATAATTTCCAATATTTCTCAGCTCATCCGATGAATCAACAATGTATAGTTTTACCGAAGAAAGTGGAACGCGTATGCAAGAGAGTCGCGAGGTAAAAGAAGACACTCACCAGGGTACGCATGTTGCCGAAACGATGGTACACGTGTCCCCTTGCAACGGCACGACGCTCTCCTCGTGAAAGTGTGATGCTGTGTGCGAGAGAAACGTTAAAGAAGATTATTCTGCGTCAGATAAAACGGCACGGTCACATGTAGAGCGTGTAGCTGTTCTCCAGATGGTTGCCGGCGTGAAGTTCGTGAGCAACTCTTCGACTGTTGGGGGCACAGCCGACCTTTATACCGACGACTCTACGAGCCAGTTGCCGGTCTTTACATAACCCGAGAAAGTTTATTTCGGGATAGCTCACTTCTCCCTCTAGACCATTTCTAACCACGAACTTGTACAACCCCCTTAAAATTGATAAAAAAACACGGAGATCACCGATACTGCACGACAGCCTTCGATCCTGACTTTATAACGGTAATTTCAAAATACCCACGGGGCACCATAGAGTTTCTCGTCTCTTTCAACTCTTCTTGCGTAATCTTCGCTTGCGCAATTCTTCCGACTATCCTGACGTCCTTTTTCCTCCGAACGCGCGACAATGAGAGTAATGATAAAAGGAGATGATACCACGTAACTAGAATTCTACAGGTTCCATCTCTAGTAATTTTACTTTCTTTGAAAATAGTCTTCCGTATTTTATTTATTCGTAATAAATTTTAATGATTTATTTAGTTGTTGATAATCGGCCATTTTTAAATTAAGTACTCAGAGAACATAACTACGTAACATAAATGTAATATAAATTTATTTTAAATATAACACAAATGTAATGTCAATGTGATACAAATATTATATATATAAAATATGAACATAGTAGAGAGGTAATATAATTATAATACAGATATAATACAAATCTAATTGTAAATACAATATAACTTAACAAACTTCGGAATACTCCTGTGTATCCCAATCAAATAATTAACATAACAAATTCATCACTAAATTAAAAATTAAAAATATCAACCATTTAGTGTTGTTTGATTCTAATATATTTTTTTTCATATTTCAATAATTTTTACAATAATTTTTCTGGTAAGGGAAGAAGTCACTCTAATCTCTGTCTACTTATGTTAATGGATGATACTAGTTTTTGATGAAACAATTTTACTTTCGTATATGAGAGGTTGAATGTTCGGTAAATGAGGAAGTTTTATGCAATATGTGGATGTATTTAATATTGATGAATGGTAGTCTGCTATTTTGTGATTCAAAGTAGATTATTTTATCATTGACCCTGTTTTGTAAAAGAAGGTAATTTATTATTGTTTTTGCTCCGTTAATTTGATTAGAAGGATACATTCTTGCATATATTTATATGAATTTAAGTAAAAACTTGTATTTTCATTTTGTTTTAGCGGATTTGAGATAAGCGTCCTAAATACATGTTATAAAAATACTTTTACTTTATTAATTTGATTGGAAAGATATATTATTTGATGTCTTTAAACAATTTTAAATATCACAGTTAGTAATATATTCATTACATTTTATTACTAATGCTTTAATTATAAAATTATGAAATAAATTAATTTATTACATTAATAAGTCTTGGTATATATTACAAACAATATCTTTATTTTATTTTATTATTAATTCTTTAATTTTGCACATAACAATTTACTGTGTGCTTAAAATAAAAATTCTCTTTTAACTTATATTCACGTTAAAACTAAACGCAATTTTTCATACATATAACAATTTTATTAAAAAGATTATTAATTAAAATTTGTCTACATGTCTGGACAATACATAAAAATAAGTGATTTATATTAACAAATGGTTTATAAAATTAAATGAGAAATAAATGTAGCATTAACTTGATAACTTTTATTTATTGAAAATTGAAGTTTAATTCAAATCCTATTGTAAAAATATAATTTATTTTATTGTATTGCAATATCCAGTGTATTCGTAAGACGTTAAAGATCTCTAATAAAAATCGAGTACACTCAAAAACCTTCACGAACACTTACGTGGGCGTTAATGTCAAATGCAAACGAACCTTCAAGCTCTACCATGAGAACACCTTACATACATCTTCGCGTAATTATGGTTACGGTTGAACTTACATAGACGTTTACCATAAATGAAGCAATAGATAACATTTCTCTATATTGAAATACCAACCTTGATAATCTACAAAGTTCCACTTCAGTTAAATTACCGAACTCCTTGAAAACTCTATGATTTAATTAAAATACTTTTCTACGGAATATGAATAAAATATGAGTGAAGTACGAAATGTCAAAAAATAAAATATGAATGAAATTAGAAACGACAAGTAATAAAACAAGAATGAAATAAGAAATAACAAAAACTAGTATTTGTAATATGAAATAACGAGAAATTCCACAGCTTTCTAATAAAAATTTTACATATATAAAATATACAATTTTTATTGTATAATAAAGACGTAATAAGTAAAATTTCTAAAAGTGACCTTCATTGAAAAAATTATAACAGAATTATTTTAGCTGTTTAAACATCACTGAATCTGCACAATATTTATCTCAGAATTTTATACTAAAAATGCTTAAAAACCTTTGTGAAGAAGGATATCGTAATTTGTTATTAAACGCCTTGAGTACAGAACCGAGAAAATAATGGAAAATTTGAAAGATTTGTAGCGAACGTGAGAAGTGAAAAATGTGTACCGAAAAATACCGGAAAAGTTTGATTAAAGCTTCTGAAGATGGAAGCCGCGGACATTCAATTTCTTCTTGCGAAACAGATAACCGTAGTTTGTTTTATCGTTGTCGGAAACTCGAATCTCGACGGAACGAAATCGCTTAGTCGGCCGAGGAACAAGCTGAGCACACTTTACCGAGTTGCAAGTAAGCAAGAAAGGTTACGCTCAAATGTACCTGTTATTTATCAGAGGATAATGACATCGACGCCCGTTACCGACACTTCTGTGGGAATTCCACTCTACAGACAAACTAGTCCTTGGCCTAGTGATCCTAACGGCGTGCTACGCACAGTTTATGTTCGCGTCGATGGGAAATAAAATAAAATTAATTAATCTCTTTCCCTGGAAGTTTATTATTTTCTTGTACAAAATAACCCTCATAGTTATCCAAGGAAAGTAAGTTAACTACATTTGTTTATATGTGGGCACTGTATTCTGGTAAAAGTGAATTTGAAGATTTTTTGACAGGAATCGTTTATAGCGAAAGACATGATAATTTCAATAATTTATGATTGTAGGTAATTAATAAATATGTTCCTTAATATCACGGAATTGTATCGTAAATCAATATCTCCCAGAATAAAGCTGAAATATTAATTTAGAAATAGGTGGTTCAACTTACTCAAATTTTCCCTAGCACTTCTTGGCTCTCCCTAGCTCCCCCTATAATTTTTCTAGAATCTCCCTAAGATTCACCTAAATTTGCCTGAAATTGAAAGCAAATAACGTGTTGTACACCCTTCTATGATTACTTACACTCGTTTTAACCGTACTTGGCTCTCCTAGGCTCTCCCTAGATTTTTTCCGGTTCTTAGAAGGATTTCCCTAGAAACTCTTCAGCACTTCTTAGTTTGCCGAAGATTGAAAGTAAATGGTGGGTGGTATTTTTCCCTAGCTTTACTTATACTCTCCCTAGCCCTCTATGGCTCTCCCTGGCTCTCCCCGGTTTTACCCGGCTCTCCCTAGGAATTTCCTAGAATCTCCACTTGATTTATAGACTTGCCTGAGATTAGAAATAAATAATAGGTAGTTTTATCCCCTAGTCTTACTTAGGCTCTTTCCAGCCCTCCTAGTTCTTCCTATCATGCCCTCATTTTTTCCAAAATTGCAAATAAGTGATAGGAACTTTCTGTCCACGTTGTTAATGGGTATCAAACATATTTTAAATGTAATATTCATGCCAGCTTTGGTTGATAATACATGTATTGTTACTAGATAACAATAAATGAACATTAAAATCACATGAATAGTAAACATACGATAACATTGACCTTATTGTATTTTGTTAAATGCTGTTGCGTCAACAAGAGACAGTAAAACTAACCGGTTGTAGACACTTTTCTGAATTTAACGATCCAACTGACCTTACCTCATTTAATCAAACATTAAAACGACACGAAACTGGCTTTTAGGTCTAACAGCCAATGTTTTTACGAGCCACCGACATTAGGAACTGAATAAGGAAATGTGCATACAACAAGGGAGAACTGACAATTAGTATGTGTCATGTATCACAGAAACTTGATCATTAGTAATATTTACGAGAAAATATTTCAAATTTCTTAAATTGTTTACTTCGATACATTATAAAACTTATAGAAGGAAAGTTGTATAATAAATAAGTCTAACTGCTTTCTTATTCTTCATTTTTTAAATTATTCAATCAAATTTCTAGGAAAATGATTATACAATTAATAATATGTATTATATATGTCTCTGTATTTGCAGGTTTATTAGTTAAATTTACAGAATGGGAATTGCATCACAATTTTTATATAACAACTTTCCATAGCAATATTTCTAATTTTTAAATTTGTTCGATTGGATTTGTTACTTCCTGCGACATTCGTTTATTGACAATCGCATAATTAATATTCTTTAGAAAAATTTACGATTCTCAAAATTATTCTGTTAGAATTATTATTTACTACATTTACATTTATACAAGGACTACCTGAAGTCAGGCAACCCATTCTACTTCAACGTCGTCTTCACAACAGTAGAATCAATCAAGTAGTCAGACAAACTGCGTGAGTCATAAATTGACTGCTCGGTGCAATTAACCATAGAAATTATTATCCACGTAATTATTGTTCGCGTGATTACAAAAATTATATTTTATTAAAAGAGAATTACAGTAGAATGCAGCTTAATTACGACTATATTGCATAATAACTATTTACCTACATTCAGAAACGTTTGTTTTTGAAATGTTAATCGTATAACTATGCATATTATACTATTATTCTTTTTTATAAGCTAAAGGTAACATTTTTCAATTTTCACTCTCTTATATATTAGTATAATATAATGCACATTTTTTAATAAAAGTTTCAAAATAAATAAAATGAAAAGACATATCACTATCAAATAATCTATAATATTTAAAATTAATATCTTTTTCAGAAAGTCTGTGATAAATGTAATATTTATCTATTTTGAATTGTTAATGATTTTAATTGATTAATAATTAATATCTTATTCAGGCGTTTAATATTATTTAATATTATATTATAAATCTTAAAACAGTTAATAAAAATTACTGTTAATGACCTATTTCAATTTCGTACTAATTTTATACTTTAGACACACATTTATTAATGAAATAAATTATTTAATCACTCGTAGTATAATAATTTTAATAACACATTCATATAAAAGATTATTTAAGCAACTATTAGATAAACTACAATTATATTTCAATTCGTGCAAACATTAAATACAAAATACAGTTACATAATTGACCTCTAAAAATTTTCAGATTCGTCCTAATTATCCATGAAATTAATTAGTCAAATATTTACGGTATCATTGGAGAAATGAAAGGTTTTACAATTGTGCAACCAAAAATATATTCCAGCAAGCTTGTTATTCTGATTACTCCTAAAATAAATAGGCAAAAGGGTCTGTTCGATCCCATCGACGAAAGAAGATTACACGGAATGTCGATCGATTTCGCAAATAGAAAATCGTGGGGTTCGATCAAGTGGTGGGGATTATTCCCACGGAAATGGCCGAAGTGTTCCGACATTGTGGCGTCAGGTCCCAATCACTAGTGTGCGCGCCAACCGCGAGAGGTCGGTGAAAACACATTAGCCACACACGTGTGTATGTGTGCGATTTGACACGGTTGCTGACGCACAATCGGCGTACACAACGCCGTCGTGACGCGACGTCGACGTATCTCAATCGCGTGCATCCGCGACGACGATCGTTTCGAATTTTACGATCGTTCCTGAAACACAAATAATTTTGAACACAACCGGAAGATCCTGTACCGAATCCGGAACGTTTCAACCTCCACGTGAACGACTGCCTGCCCGATGATATCAGTTCCCTGTGCACCGATGGGTCGCAGTGACTTCATTGGAATGCAATCGATCCGGTCGAGGCCCTCTTCGATCTGACAGGTACATTCATTCAGAAACACATGATCACTTTCTGTTTCGTAAGATCGACTTTTTTTAATTGAACGCCCTGTTTCTAGCGACTGATTGTTGATGACACAGTTGTTCCTGGAATGTTGATTATCGTTTACTATAATCGTGCGCGGTTTACCGCGTCCAGTCACTTTTGAATGAATCGCACAGTCGGTTCGGTGCGGAACCGATGTTTTCATTCAGCTCGTACGTTTACGAAAAGACGCGATCGAATCGTCAGTCAACGCGTTTCATCGGAGAATCTCAGCGCAACGTGTTATCTATTGTGCATTGTTTTGTGTTATTAAATGGACCATCCGTGCAGATAAGAATTATTTCGCGGTTGTACGCCGGGTTTACGAAAGTTCATCACCGGCAATGAATTATTACTCGGCCTGATAATTCATTCAACATTTATGTGCTGATAATCCTGGCTGAAACTGGTATATAAGAGCCGAAAGTTTCACTTTGACCCAGAAACTTTGCGAGCTTTTAAACGTACCGGCTACTCGCTATTTAACAAATTTAATTTCGATTATCGATATATGAAATTTGAGGGCTTAATACTCGAACGACGGCGGACAGGTCAGTTACGATTCAAAACGGAATTAGTCGTTTACATTTCCAAACGAAAGTTTGTATTTTCATGTATCCGGGAAGTAACAGTTAAAATTTATTTATTAATTATAATTTATGATCAACACCTTTTAATCTCATTAAATTTATTCAATTAAAATGCATTATAATTTTGTGGAATTAATTATATTAAAATAAGCTTTATTTTAAGCAAAAGTAATTATATTGAAATGAAAATTAAAATCATAAAATTAATTATATTGAAATAAACATTAATTTCATAAATTATAATTTGTTATAAATAAATTTTATAAAATTAAAATATATTTTAATTTAATTAACTCGTTGAAATAAAAATTTATTTTTCATTATTGTGAAATAATTAAATTTCGTTTATGTAAGCGAATTTAAAATTTGTTTATTAATTATTATAATTAATATTATTAAAAATAATTAGAGGTTATTAAGAATATAGTTTGGAAAAACCGAATTCATTATTAGAAACATCTTGGAAGTTATGGCAATTTATATAACAAAATTCTTATTAAAGTGTTAGAGCCTTGGATCCGAGGAGATAACGCGTTATGTGAAACAGTGAAAATGCTAGTATTGTTCAAAATTTATTTTCTCTAATAATTCAGATGTATAAAATTTGAGATATCACCCACGGTAATTGGTCCCAAAGTTCCATAATTTTTAAGTATTAGTATTCAAAAACTCTAAAACTCCACAATTTTATGGTTCAAACATTCCAAGCGTTCAAAGTACTACAATTAAACAATTCAGAGATTCAAAGATTCAAAAATTCACAAGTTCACAAGTTCACAAATTCAAAGATGCAAAGATTCCATAATTCTAAAGTTCAAAAATGCAAAATTTCAAAACTTCAAAAATTCCAAAATTCCAAATTTCCAGTATTCCAAAATCCCAAAATATCAAAGTCCAAAAATTCTAAAATTCCCAAGTCCCTAAATTCTAAAACTCCAAATTACCAGACTTCCAAAATTCCCAAATCCGCGATCTCAAAATATCAAATTCCAGAAATCCCAAAATTCCTAACTCCCTAACTTCCAAATGTCCAAAATTCCAAAGTCTCAAAGTACCTAGATACCAAAATACCCGAGTGCGATCAACGTACAAAGGAACGTCCGCACCCACTTTGCGAATCCCAGCGTCATCCGTATCCCCGAATATTCCCTTCGAAACCGGAAGTTCGTGCAAGAATTGGCCATAAATACCTCTCTCTCGCACTCACGGTCACATCGGCTCCCTTCTCCAGATCGCGTTCTCTATTTCTCCGTCTCTTTCTGTCGTTAGATCGCCATGCCATGATGAATGCCACGGGCAGCAACAGCGGCGTCAACGGCAACGACAGCAACAAGAGCGTCGGTCGTCTTCAGAGCGTGATCAGCAAGCAGAGCAGCTGCGTGCGCAAGATGAGCACGATGCCGGAGGAGGAGGACACATCGGACGACATGGATCCTGACGTGATAAGGATAGGACCCCAGCACTATCAGCAGCAGCACCACCATGAGGCTGACTCGGACTCCCTGTCCGAGGACAGGGGTCGTCTGTTGAGCACCGTCGATCCACCTCGAAGGATCACCATCACCCCGAGCAACTCTGGCAACCTGCATTGCAACGGCCTGAAGAGAGACAACAGCATCAAAGAGAAGTCTAGGCTTCATCAACAACTGAAATCGTTGGACCAGGGTCAGTTTGACGCCAGGTTGCACCGTGACATTTCTCAAGGTGTACTTAGATCCGGACGACATCATCGTTGCTCGAGTGTCCGATCGGTCAAATCGAACCCGACGATGGACGAGCATCAGCATCACTATCATCATCCGGCGACAAGCTGGGCGTCCATTGTGTTCGCCGACGGGAACGGGCACCATCATGTGAGGCCGTTTCCAGAATCCGTTTCCATACGCTCTCTAGCATCGATCGGCATGGGTTCCTCCGACGGCCGGAAGCTCACGATACGTAGAGTTCCCACATCACCGTCGGAGCTGCTTAACATGGTACATCCGCCGCCGTAAGTGAGCCACATTACCTAACGTTGCACGCGTCTTGAGAGGCGCCGGAAGTAGCGAGACTACGAATCATGTTCAGCGGTTGTTCCTTGGCTGCATGCGGCTTCCCGTCGATCCGTTTCAGCTACGGGAAGCTCCGTTTCACGGTGCAAGGATCGTAGTCTGGCTGAGATAGGTTAGACGGCGATAGATAAGATACGCGGTGTCTGGACCGTTAGTCTTGTCTATGCTTGAAATATTGCTGGATGATAATTGATAATTGACGGAGCTAGTTGAAGATGATTGATTGTTATTGTTTGTTTTCGCGAGATCGGCTGACCTGGATGCTCGAGATGAGGATCAGCTTGAATTATGATGGTAGTTCGCTTTCCTTTGGGATTTCGTTCATTGCAGGTTATTGAATTAAGTTTCTGACCTTGCATACGAACTTTACAAAATTTAATTGGGAATTCTTTAGTTACTTGCAATCATTGTCGGGATCTGTACGTTGGAAGATCAGACAATGTTCTTGATTGTTTTGAGTATTCGATCGATAGATGCACAAATGTAACTATTTTATGGGACTCTGCAATTGGTCATGGCAACTATTTACATATTTCGTTCAAAAAATGCTAAAATTCTATTATATAGAAGTTATTACTTTGTGAGGCTAATTTTACGTGGGACCAGAATTTCGTAGGATTATTTTGGAGGTCAATTATTTCGTGGAATCAATGTTATATGAATGATTCTATTGTGAGACTATTACTTGGCGGGTCCCTTATTTCGTAGAGCTATCTTTTCATGGGACCAGTATTTTGTAAAACTATTATTTCGTAGAGCCATTATTTCATAGAGCTTGTTTAATAACGTCACTACTTCGTACTTATTTCGTGGCGCCATTAATTGTTAGGGCCATTTTGTAATAGGGCATCCCACTTTGTGACAGGGCCATTATTTTGTAAGGCTATTATTTAGCGGGACCATTATTTTGTGACATTTGGTCGAACCATGATTTTGTAAGACTATTATTTTGTGGTGTTATTTGACGGGACCATTATTTTTTGAGGTTATTATTTCGTGAGACTATTTTTTGTTCTTTTATAGAGTCACTATTTTAATAGGGCCATTACTTGGTAAACTTTTTACTTCGTAGCGCCATTTGGTGAGACCATTTTGCAGTATGATCATAATTGATGGGGCTATTTTGTAGTATAATTATTATTTAGTGATACCATTACTTTACGAAACTATTATTTAGTGAAGTTACTATTTGCAGAGATGGTCCTGTAGGATTAACATTTAGTAGAATCATTATTTCTTAGGGTCATTATTCAAACCACCATTTCAGATAATTACCATTTTTCCAAACTTAAAAACTCCATAAATGTTGCGAATAATAATACACAGTTTAATTTAAAGATTTGGATCATGGAATACATGATCTGATACTATCGCTTCAATGGACCACCACTTAAACATTAAATTAGATTAATACAAATATTTTAAATTCGAATTTTAAAAAGATTGTTAACAAATCTTTCGACAGTTTAAAATTCTTTAAAATGGCTTTGTACTGAAACAAAAAGAAGTTGAAGATGATAAAATACTTGCCAATGATTCATTGGGTATTGTATAGTCCGCGATTAAAAATAAATCACAATCATGGACTTTAAATTTCACGATAAAAATACTGATGTGCTTCAGAGATAGTAGGCATAAGCTTTTGGTAATCAAACTCGATGAGTGTAGTAGGATGACTCGTGCGTGTCATATGATTCGCAACTGTCAGCTAACGATTTAGTCAAACAAGAAACGCTGTTTTCCTTTTCTTTTGTTGACCGTATTGCATAAAGCGGAGATTCGCAGTACCGTTTCTTCAGTTTGTTTCGAAATTTGCGACGAATCTATGCTAGTGGTGTCTCTAGTGTGTTTGTTGAATTCTACTAATCTCCATATTGAAAATCAAACACGTAATCAGGCGCGAGAGTGGGTCTCATTCTTCGAAATGTGCTTCTGACTCATTTTTTATAACAAAGAATTAATCGATTAATGTTTAGATGCTTTTGTTAATTCTAGGAAGTCTAGTTTATTCTCAGAAAAATCCTAGATACTGGGTTCTAGGTTATGTTTATTATTCTGGAGAAACGTTCTAAAATCATTTTTTGGGAGTTCAAGTGAAGACAGTTTACCGACTATTTTTATTTTTATACAAAAACGTGTATTACAACTATGTACAATTGTCACAGGTTTTAATGATTAAACTTTGGAAGTTATTTTGTATGAAAAATTAAGGGAAGAGATTAGGTTAATAAGGTTTAGCAATCTCGACTGATAAAGTAACTTTACATTCTACGATTTATCAAGATAAAGCACATTTAACGATTTTAAAAAATTTGGTTCGAGCCATTTTGTATTCCTTTTTGAGTCACATAACCTATCTTTAATGCAAGTTTTATTTGTGGTAAATTAGTGACATTAAGTGATCCACTCTGTAGACCGTAGAGGAAGATAAATAATAAGCAAATGTTAATAAAAAATCTGAGGACAGTTGAATAGTTATTGTAAATCGGAATTTCGGTGACAGAGATGTCCTATACGTCCGAACGGTTTGTGAAGCGTGGTTTCGTCGTTCAGGGACTGCAATTTCAGCGTATTGTCCCAGAGAAGTAAGTGGATAATAGGTGTACAATGTAAGACCATACTTTTGTTATAAGTAGGTGTTCATGCGGTACATTGTTGTAGTTGCCCTGCTTCTTCCATTGAAATCGGAGTGGATCGTTTAAAAGGGACGTAATTGTTGTTCCACATTCAACATTTTTATGATATCGTGTTACAAATTCCCTATGAAATAGATCGCTCGATTCTATCAGAGTTTATCTGAATATTTATTCATCATGGACGACTTCATTCCTTATTCAAATTTTATTTAATTTCATTCTATGAAATTTTATTTTATTTTATTTTATAAAATTCTATTTTATTTTATTTTATTTAAAATCTTAATTTATTTCTTTAAAAAATTTTTTAAAACTGACAGACATATATCAACGTTGTCCACATATTTAGTCTTGTTATATTTTATTTTATATTTTTTGTTTTTTTTTTATTATATCAGTTTAAAGAGTTTTTGTACTTTCATTATTTTTAACTAGTCTAATATTCATTTTTAACAGTTTAATATTCTGAGTTTAATTTTCATTTTTGTCTTCTTATGAGATTATAAAATAAAAAAATAACAGTTCTATGTTTAATATTTTAAATGAATATCGTTGATGGCAAACTTAATACTAGACTTACTAAATTTGTATTAACTAATATTTACGTTGATTAATATGTGATGAAAGTGTGCCATATGGTGATCATGTCTAGTCAGATAAAAATTATTAACAGTATTAGTTAATTTTCAGGTTTGAGTTTCTACTGCTTCTTAATCAAAGTTTGCTTATACAATATTTGAGTGGATTTCTACTAACCTTCACGACAGATTTATGCAAAAACCATATTTTCGTTATGTTTGTATTCTCTTGTTCAAATCTCATTATATAACACAAATATACAAGATAAGTACAATGGATATAATTGTTATCCATTCAAGGATACAGTAGACTCTTCTTATATTGCCATGGACTAAACTGTAGAAACAGAAACTACGAAATTGCAAATATTGGAGATTTAAAATTAAGAATTTAGAATTACTTGCATATTTAAATAGTCAGATTTAAGGTTCTATGAGATAAAATTTACGAAATCTTCAAATACTTACAAGCTTCCTTATTTCTATTTTTAAATCTAAACTTTGAAATTGAAATTCGAGAATGTAAGCTCTAAAATAAAAATTTTGTAATTTAAGTTTAAACTTTCAAGTATATGCTGGAACCAAAAAATTGTGGAGATGTGTGATAACAATTACGTCTGCACCCACACGCGTTTCAGCGTTCATCGCAAAATTTATGATCGCGTTCGGTAATCTTCGTGCATCTCCGTGTGATACGATGGTAGTAAGAGCGTTCCTAACATTCGTGAAAGTCCGTGTATCATAAAACTCTCTCACTCGGCAATATAACGAGAGTCTACTGTACCTTAGAAATTGACTTAAGTACCTTGTTATTTCACGTGGCCTCTGTTTTACATGACGCGATTCACCAAAAGTACATAAATAATCGTTAAAAGTGAAGCTAATATTTTGTTCCTCTTGTTTGCGAGATTTCGTTCTGCAGCTTCGAAAGGCACGATAACAAATTGATTCAACAATCTAAGCGATAAGTGGCGATCCGCGAATAGCCATGAATTAAATTTTACGATTTTAAGAACGAAATTATCTTATATAATTGAGATAACAGATAATCTGAGTTAAATGCACGAAGTTTCAAAAAATTTATGATCGAGAAGTTCCGGAGAGCGTAATGGAGCTACTGTGCAAGCAAATTCAGATGAATGTGTTAAAGAAATTTCAAATATATTTGCTTAGCATATCCCAATATAATTAAACGTGTATACATAAGGATTTCAAGTGACATAACCTAAATTGAAATCAATCAATTTATGGTATGTAAACACTCTTATCGTGAGGCTGCTTAAATCTAGATCTTATGTGATATTTACTTTGATAATAAATATTTCAATCTCAACCCATTTTCTTCTGGGACATTTTCAACCTTCCTGCCATCTATTTTTGTTTCTTCTTTGTACAAATATTTGTATGTACTTTGTAGGTATAATTAGCATTTGAATTTTAATTAGCGTTTAAGGCAGATAAAAATAAAATACAAATTTGGGTTAAATTAGGATTTGTTATCAGTAGATTAGATTGTATTAAGTTAATTAAAAATAGGCTAGGCTCTATTAAAGTTATGCATGGGTTAGGTTGAATTACATTAACTGTTAGTAGGGTAGGTCAAATTAAATTACTTACAAATGGGTTAGGTTGAATTAGATTAACTATTAGTAGGTTAGGTCATATTAAGTTACTTACAAATGGGTTAGATTAAATTAGTTTAACTGCTGGTAGGTTAGGTCAAATTAGATTAGTTGGTAGTAGGTTAGATTACATTAAGTTAGTTATAAATGGGTTAGATTAAATTAGATTAACTATTAGTATATCAGGTTATATTAAATTAGTAATACACATGTCAGGTTAAATTGCATTAACTATTAATAGATTAGGTTATACTGAGTTACTTACAAATGTATAACAGTAAATTAGATTAACTATTGGCAGGTTACGTTACATTAGGTTAATAAATTTCATGTAGCTTATGTTGTACTATAATATTGCTTAAGTTAGATACACATACGAATTAAATTTAGATTACATTTAGATCAGGTAGTTTATATATTAATATATATAAATATATACGAAATGTATATTTAACAAATGTATACACTCGCATATATTTATTTAAGCCAGTTCATATATATAATTCTCTGACCAAGCACTTCACGAGAATATCACAAATATTCTGTTCGTCTATATATTTCTTACGAAATCCATAGGGACCGCGAGTTAAGTTAGCTTTAGTTTAATTACCGTTTCTTCCGATGGCCAAGGATCCCTAATCAACGGGAGCTTATACCAGTGATTTATCGCGTACCCTTTTTGATAAACGTTAGCCAAAGAGTAAAAAGAGAATCGTAGCAGTAAAGGGGTCCTTATTATGATTAACGATCGTGCGAAACAGGGGTACCATAGCTACGAAGGACCTTGTGATGCTTTATTGCGTAAGCAGGAAAAATGAAGAAGAATTTTTACGGGTTTATCGTGCTCACCGTCTGCCAACACCTTGGACGCTGAAACGATGTCACGTTACGCCGGTGAGAGTTATGGAAATCGACAAGGTTGCATAATTAACACGAGACGTCCGTGTCGATTCTGGGACAATGAAAAAACGGGACAATAAGGGCGCGTTTTCATGTGACGCCGCATGTCGTGACACCGTGACACTTCTCTTGGGAAATCCGCTGTTTTGTACCCTCAGCTAACCTCGATTTTAAACCTTTGAAATGAGATCAATTTTGATCAATACCGTAACAGTCATTCTGACACAACAGTCTCACTATAATACACAATTACTATACAAAATTTAAACGTACATATTCTCACAATTATACAATTTTTAAGTACATGCATGTACAGACAGAATATTCAATATAATACATGGGGTCGTAATGACCCCGTTTGCAACGTACAAACATTGAATATAGATTTGAATTAAAAACTCGATTGTGATTGTTTAAGAATGTCACGTGAAAATTAAATACAGAGGTGACATGTCTCCCTCCTAGTTTGGCATATCACTAGAATCGTTTATTCATTTTTTTTTTTATTAAATTCCACCCACGGTTGCAGTTAATAATTGTAAACACCGTGCACA
The DNA here is from genome assembly GCA_945859555.1 of Megachile ligniseca. Lineage (NCBI taxonomy): Eukaryota > Metazoa > Arthropoda > Insecta > Hymenoptera > Megachilidae > Megachile > Megachile ligniseca. The sequence continues at coordinate 4,062,146 of OX243778.1, forward strand.
GACGTTTGTTTAAACACTTGTGTTTCCTTTAAAAGATGGATACGCATTTTTACGGGTGACATGTTTGATAGAAGACATGTCACTTCGTGTAGACAGGTGAAACGTGTGTCGTGTGCTTGATAAATATGCAATGACTTGCATAATGTTGTTCATTGTATGTTTCATGCTAATTGCACGTTGTTTAAACATAAGGTTTATGCCGAACGTATTTGAAGTAGATCGAGTAGCACTTTAACGGTTAAGGTGGTGCAACATGTCTTTCTTATTGCCAATGTTTAAATTTTTAAGAGGCAGGCGATAAATCATGGTGGATCCATCTTTTGGAATGTTAAAATAGTTATTATTGACAAAATATTAATTCTAAAATTAGGAAAAATTTTAATTACAAAATGTGATTTTTAGTTCCTTTGTTATAGACTCTTTACTTTCAAGTTTTTTATATTAAAAAAAAAATGTCTATTCAGAAATCTTAATTTTCTTTCAAATGAAAATTGATTACAAGTTTAGGTTAGGTTGTGAACGTCTATAGTTATTAAATAATCATAATTAGGATTAAAGTTAGGTCAGTTTATGTCAATTTAGTTCATTAATATGATATATTAATATGATATTCATATATTAATTGAATGATATATTAATGAATTCATATATTAATATGATATTCATTAATATGAATAATAATTATGTAATTAGGTTCATTAATACGTTTTTGGTCGTCTCCACTCAAAGACTTAATAGTAACGATTACATGAAGACTAAGTTCATTAATATTAATGCATACCATTAATCAGGACAGTGATAAATGAAGTCGAACATTTAATAACAGTGATCAAATTAACTTCATGAATATTAACTTGTAGCATTCATTAACACAGTAAAAACTGAATACCTAAGACACTCAATAACAATGATTCGATTATGTTAGGTTAGATTTATTAATATTAATTTATAAACGACATATTGACAAATGGACATCTGTTGATAAACATTTATTAATAATGATGATTAAATTAGGTTAGGTTAAATTTATTAATTTACGTCGGTCGACATAGTAAACGATGGACATCTGTAGTCAGACACTTAATGATACGATTAGGTCAGGTTAGATTAATTAATACTAATTTGTAGCGCTGATTAACACAGTAAACATGTACGTTCATAGTCAAACACTTAATAATGACAATTTAATTTTTCCACTCAAACTTCCAGTGTTTTACATTTCATTGCATATTATTTTTGCATAAATCGACTTTTGTAAACATTTTGCATAAGATACTTGCAGGTCATGAATAAAATATCTCAGTGTTTAATTTAAAATATTTCAAACTTTCGCACAAAATATTTGAATGTTCATTTCAAAGTATGTCAAAGTTTGATAAAAAATATCTCATCCTTCAAATCATAGTATTTCAAAGTTTGACATAAAATATATCCGTGTTGCATTCAAAATATTTCAAAGTTTGGAACAATATACCTCGATGTCCAAAACATTTCACGACCTATTTTCAATATTTCATAAAACCAAAATTAACAATGAAATGTAAAAAGTATGGCCTTGAACCCTCGTAATCTAATTTTGCTCCAAAGCATAATTTGTACCGAAGCCCAAAATATTTTTCATTGATGTGCAATTGGACACGTACAGATAATCTGAATTAACTTGATTTCAGGTCATTCGAAGATGATTTGTCCGTGTGTAGCAGCTTCGACGATGCGGACGGCGAAGACCCAGGGGACTACAGGCAACCGAGGCGACCACATTGGGCCAACAAAGTGCAATTTGTCCTTGCTTGTATCGGTTACTCTGTTGGCCTGGGCAATGTTTGGAGGTTCCCTTATCTGTGTTACAAAAGTGGCGGTGGTAAGTACCGAATCAACCCAAATCACAAATTCTCGCTAACACAAATTACCTAAAAATGACTAAAAATAATAACTGTCAGCTACTACCGTTTTCAAACGTCCGATAAGATAAATCTGTAACGAGAAACGTAACGAGCAACCGTAAAAACGACAATATTGGATGTTGTCTTTGAAGAACCACGCAAATTGGACGTACGTTTTACCTGACGTTTCGAAGATACGTTTAAAATAAATTTGTACGTGCTAGATCGTTGTTTGTGACATACATACGTTACGATTAGTGAGCCAGTGATAAGAGTGCATGTTTATACTTTGCATCGCTGGCTGGTGTGAAACGCGTCGCTTCAACGCAGTTGGGACTAATTACACATTTCGAGACATGTCGGGTCGACATTCCTGGACTTGAAAGACGTCAAATGTAACGTCGAAATCACTTTGTAACCTGGTCGAAGCTTCGATGTTTGTAATATTTTTAGCGGAAGGCCGACGGTTGATGTATCGTAGAGGCGTAGCTGAAATCAGAGCATACCACCCGCTCTGGTTTTCCGGCCGGTCAATTTAACGAACGAAATGATACTCGACCGATTATTTCCACCGGTGTCATTGAAATCATTTACGATGCTAGCTGGTCTAGCTGCGTTCTGGCAAGGTCATGTATCAAGTTCCGCAAGCGGATTGCGCCATGTCCGGACTCCAGTCGGGAAGCTCTTAGACTTTGAAAATTACCGGCAACACGATACGCGATTATGATACGACTCGACGGCCAGAGATAATCGTGTGCCCTTGCTCCGTATGCCCTAGGATGTTTCCTAAACAAAAGGGGATGTGGAAAAAATGTGACCTGGAAACACTGTGACCAACGACATTGACGAGTGCGAGCACGTAGTTGCAAGACGCTTCGTGATCTTTCTTGAGTACCTGCATGCGACGTGCACAGGAAAGAGCAAATCTGGTTTCTATAGGGTTAATGTGATAGCCGAGGGGAAAGAGGTTCACTTAGTGACTTTTGAGGATTTAGAACTTGGAAGACTTTGGAACTTAGGAATTTAGAAATTTAGGGACTTTGGGATTTGGGAATTTGGGGATTTGAGGATTTGGGGATTTGAGATTTGGGGACTTTGGGATTTGGAGACTGAGATTTGAGGCTTTGGAATTTGGGGATTTGAGATTTGGGAACTTTGGGATTTGGAGACTTTGAGATTTGAGGATTTTGGTATTTGAGGACTTTGGGATTTAGGGATTTTAGGATTTGGGAATTTTGAGATTTGAGTACTTTGAGATTTGGGGATTTGAGATTTGGAGGCTTTGGAATTTGGGGATTTGAGGTTTAGGGGCTTTGAAATTTGAGGATTTGAGATTTGGGGATTTTGGAATTTGGGCACTTTGGGATTTGGAGTCTTTGGGATTTGAAGACTTTGAGATTTGAGGATTTTGGGATTTGGGGATTTGAGATTTGAGGACTTCGGGATTTGAGAACTTCGGATTTGAAAACATTGGGATTTGGGGATTTGAGACTTGGGGACTTTGTGATTTGGAGACTTTGGGATTTGAGGATTTCGGTATTTCAGGACTTTGGGATTTGGGGATTTTGAGATTTGAGGACTTTGGATTTGGAGACTTTTGAATTTGAGGACTTTGAGATTTGAAGACTTCAGGATGTGGGAATGATAGAAACGTGAAATTTGGAGTCTTTAACATATGGAGACTTTGAGGTTTGAGTAGTCTACAATTTTGTGATCTAGGAATATGGGAGTGTAGGTATTCGACGATATAAGAAATTTGGGAGTATAGAAATATGAACATGTAGAAATTTAGTGATTTAGACATTTTGAGTCTTTGAAACTTTCATCTCATTGCAATAAATGACAAGACACATAGACAATTCCCTAGCAATGTATTTTCATTAGTTACTATCCACCTTAAAATACTAACAATATAGGATAATTATTAAAAATAATACGTAAATAAGGTATCAATTTAGTAATTTATAAACTTGAAAATTCAGCAATTTAGTAATTTAGAAATTTGGAAATTCAGCTATTTAATAATTTAGAAATTTAAAAATTGTGCAACTGCTACTTTCAATGTCTCTAAAAGCAGCTTAATGATTTAGAAATCTATAATACCCAACTTTGCACCAGATAATGAGTGTACTAAGAACAGTAGGGTCCTTTGACACTTCTATCTCAATCCATTTTCTTCTGGCACATTTTCAACCTTCCTGCCATCTATTTTTGTTTCATCTTTGTACAAATATTTGTATTTTGTGGACTTAATTAAAATTTGAATTTTAATTAGCGTTTAAGGTAGATAAAAATAAAGTACAAATTTGATTTAAATTAAGGTTTATTATTCGTAGATTAGATTGTATCAAGTGACTTAAAAATAAGTTAGGCTATATTGAAGTTACTTATACATGTGTTAGGTTTAATTACATTAACTCTTAGTTAAGTTAAATGAAGTTAATTACAAATGGATTGGATTAAATTACATTAACTGTTAGTAGGTTAGATCAAATTAAATTAATTACGAATGGGTTAGGTCGAATTAGATTAACTATTAGTAGGTTAGGTTGAATTAGATTAACTATTAGTAAGTTAGGTTAAATTAAGTTACTTCCAAATGGGTTAGGTTGAATTAGATTAACTATTAGTAGGTTAGGTCAAATTAAATTACTTCCAAATGGGTTAGGTTCAATTACAATAACTATTAGCAGGTTAGGTCAAATTAAGTTACTTCCAAATGGGTTAGGTTGAATTAGATTAACTGCTGGTAGATTAGTTCAAATTAAATTAATTAGGAATGGGTTAGGCTAAATTAGATTAATCGTTAGTACGTTAGGTCAAATACAATTACTTACAAATTGGTTAGGTTGAATTAAATTAACTATTAGTAGGTTACGTTATATAAAGGTACTGATTTAGAATTTAGTAACCTACTGTTAGTAATTACTGTGAGTACTGATTTAAAAGAAATAATTTAATGATTTAAAAATCTATAATTCTGAATTGTGCACCAGATGTGCAATATTGAATGTACTAAGGGCGGTAGAGTCCTTTGAAACTTCGTCGATGATGAACATTGTAAAATACTTCGAAATCTCACTCTCTCATAGCATTCGAATTAGGTCAGCATATTTTAAATGATTCCATTGATAATCAAGCTATACTGTGAATCATATTGTTAAATCAAGGAATGCTGTCTGATTTGTTCGACTGGCACGATACTCCATTCGTGGAATTAATTTACATGTGCGTGAGTTGCACCGACGCGGCACGAATTATTTTCAATGGCACAACCGGAAACAATAATCGCCGTGATATCTATGAAACGTGTTCAAATTTTCATAATGATTTCAGCGTGAATTTGTTTCGATAAATTCGGTATTTCGAAACTTGTACAACGTTTAATAATTTAATCGATATTTCATTGCAATTGTCTCTGATGAAAATGATTGCTGAATTGTATTAAAATGTTACAAGTTTATTACACGACACAGGATTTTTAACCATATTACAATTTTTAAATGAAGTTTTTCTAGGTTCAATATAACTAGGTACAAAATATTTAATAAATTTTATATTCTATGCAGCAGAATTAAATAAAATTGTAAAATAGTTGCAGAATTTCTGTAGTAAACACTTGATTCGATTTATCACAGTTTAATTATCGTTTTAATGTTTTTTTCGATATAAACTTTAGTTTAGATAAGAAAGATAAGATATGTACTTTTAACAGTTTTTTTGTTCTAGCAGCTTAGAAATTGTTTAAAGTGATATTGCAATTGTACGTACTGTTCTTAAAGTTAATTTTTAAGAAGAATTTACTTCGTACATTTCATTTAATTTTTATAGAAACTAGTATAGTTTTGAATAACGAACAAAAATTAATTAATAAACTGTCTAAATGAAAATGTAAGAGAAAATATAAAAATGAGAACTGAGTTACCTGATTATTGCAAATAGACTTTGTGAAATTGCTTTTGAACCAAATTCAGTAAATTACTAGTTTAGAAACTTGAAAATTCTATAACTTGGTTGCTTTTGTGAATTCAGTATTATATTATAGTAATTCAAAAATGTGAAAGTTTAGTAAATTATTAACTTAAAAATTTTTAAATCCAGCAATTTTCTAGATTAGAAATTTTAACATTCAACAATTTGCTAACATAGAAACTTGAAAATTCATTAAGTTACTAGTTTAGAAATCTGAATATCCACCAATTTGCTACTTCAGAAGTTTACAATAATAAATTTCGTCCAAATAAAAATGTAAAAACTAAAGAACATAAAAACCAGAACTGAAAAATACGATAATGTGATCTGAGTTACCTAATTACCAAAAATAGACACTGAAACATTTTTAAAAGGAAGTAATTTGGAATAAATGTGTTGAACGTGAGAAACCACGCAATCGTACGTGTGTTATCAATTGCGAGTGTAATTTAACGAGTCTCGAATCACAGCAGCAGAAATGTAGATTCGTGTTTTCGATAGATTGTGAGAAAACATTAATTTGAACGGGTTAAACGTGGTTGTTCCTAAAGTCGTAATCCACGGGTCTGTGATCATCGTTTATTACGAATAAAGAGTTACATCCAGTGACCTTGTTACTGCCCACAGAATGACGATTAACGACGAGTACTATTACGTACGAGTCGTGTTTAATGCAACCTTTAATAAATCCATATTATAGGCAGATTTAGTAGCCACGTTTTTATTCATCGCGCGGAAGAAGGAATTTTAAACAGGGTACGTTTACGTTCGGGAATAATGGTAATTTAATGGTTTTTCACGTAAACGAAGCATTAACAGTTTGTAACAGTTTCTTTCGAGATCAATTATAGTTATTTATTTAGAATTTAAATAACTTTTTCATCATTTTAACAACTACGGGTTTTCATCATTTTTCAGAATTTACATTATAAAATAATCATTTATAAAATAATATAATATTATTATAAGATAATAAATAGTTTATAATTTTTGTACTAAACCTATTTCTCAATATTTAAATTTTGAATGTTAATTATTCAAAAGTATCTGCAAAAAGATATTGTTGATATTTGAAATATATTATTGATATTATTAATAATTGAAAAGATGTTTCCCAATATTAGATATTAATTGTTTAAAAATACTTGTAAGAAAATACTGTCAATCTGTGTAATATATTAATGATATTGTTAACTGCTGAAAAGATGTTTCCCAATATTTAAATTTTGAATCATAGTTATTTAGAAGAACCTGTAAAACGATATTGTGAACATCTGAGATACATTATTGATACTGTTAATAGTTGAACAGATGTCTATATTTGATGGGCAATCAAAAGTTGACGTTACTGATTAAATTTTCAGGTGTGTTCTTGATACCCTACTTCTTGATACTTATAGTATGTGGGGTACCATTATTATACATGGAACTTAGTGTTGGACAATTCACGCGACGAGGACCGATCGGTGCTATCGGTCAAATTTGTCCCCTGTTTAAAGGTATACCAACTTCTCAATGTTTCATACATAATCGTACTAATCAATAATTACAGTATTATTACATTGCACAATAGCAATTAAAAACGTTCAAATATTTCATAAAATTTCCACTTAAGTCAACTACCAAAAACTATTAAAAAATAAATTTAATTATCTAGTAAGAATTTAGAAGTTTTCAATTTCTCTAAAAATATTATTTTAATATTTATATTAATTATTTATACTTTTCTATATAATAATATTTTTAAAATATTGTCCAATAACATCTTTTAAATATTGTACAATAATATTTTATAAATATTCAATAATATTAACAAGTATCATAATAATAATACAAATATTACTCAAAAAAAAAATGAACAATATTCCAAACTACATACAGACATTTCCGAAATTAATTTGAAATGTATCACAGTCTGTAAAAAGGTATAGTCCATCGATCAATTAGAAAGTTCAGTTTCCTCTAACGAACGTAAAATCGATAATAGAAAGCAAAAATGATATTTGTTCAAACAGGAGCAGGTCTATCTTCAGTAGTAATATCATTTCTGATGTCGACCTACCATAATGTGATAATAGCCTACGCCATATATTATTTCTTCGCGGCGTTCAGAGCGAAACAACCATGGTCGGACTGCGATAATTCATGGAACACATTGGCATGTTGGTTACCGACTTACAGCTTCTTAGATAACCGTACAAGACCCAACGCTTCCAGAACACCGTCCGAAGAGTTTTTCGAGTAATTTCTTTAATTATACAATCGATAATCAATATTGCATTACTAGGTTAATATATAGGGTATCTCCGACCCCACCCTTGTGTTTCGCAAACGGCTTCAATATGGATTCATGGCTTTAAATATGGAAAAATATTTTTAAAAAAGTTGTAGATATCAAGGGGTCATAAGTTTCGTCATAAGGTTCGAAGGTCATCTTCAGTTTCTTAAAAAGAATCCCCTTTTTTTTGTATATTCTTATAACCCTCGTCGAGACATTTTCAAAAGACTACCTATGTTTTTGGTGCCAGTCATTCCCAAGATATGAAGCTTTAACCCTTTGCACTTAATTTATTTTACCTACCAACTCTTTAATTTACAAAGTAGACCAAGGAATGGGTTCTCATTTTTCTTTTATTACAAGTAGTAAATAAATGATAATATACATATTCAACGAAACTATTTATCTGAATTATTTATACGATCCAAGAGAAATGTGATGTTGAGCCATACTCGACATAGGAATGCAAAGGGTTAACACGTTCAACCCAGCGTGGACCGGTAGTTCACAGGAACTGCATTCATCTGGCGGCGTGAACCACCGTCCACATCTAATTTTTATTATTATTAGCAGTGATGCAAAGAAGTGCTGCCAGAAGAAGAAAGATACTTTCTGTGGTGAACTAAGAGTAAGCCACTAATCACGAAAACAAGCAGTGAGGCAAGGAAATGTCGTCAGATGAATAGACTTCGAAAAAGTGCGTCGGGTTGAACGTTTTAAATTTGATAAATCGTCTACATCCACATTACCCAAGATGTACGAAGCACGATCAGATGTACTCTACTTATGTGTTAATTTTGAAGCTTCACATCTTGCGAATAACTTATACAAAAGACAAACATAGTGTTTTGAAAACGTCACGACGAGGGTTATAAGGATATGCAATAAAAATGATGGGTTCTATTTAAGAAACAGAAGATGTTCACGTGACCTTCGAACGATTCATGGTCAAATTGTTGCCACCATCTTATGTACACCTTGATATCCTACAATTTTTGTCTGAAACATTTTTCCATATTTAAAACCGTCACCGAAATATAAGGGTAGAGTTGGATTTTAGAGATATCCTGTATATCAGTTTGATGGTTTAGAGTCAGACAATGTCAACCCCTTAACACTTTGACTGCTGTGTCACCGATATATGAGTGATGTTTAAATTTCTATACGAATTTATATTTATATTATTAAAAATTTACTTACCTATTTGGAATTAGTAGTATTAACTTCTTGAAACTATGAATAATAAATATAGCGAAAAATTGTGAATTTGGTAAGATTTGTTAAAAATAAAAATATTGCTCGGTTAAGCTTACAACTGTTTCAGTCTAGCAATCAATGTGTTAACCTATGATTTTTTTAACAATTCTATCACTCAGAGTTAGCTTCTTACTGGTGCTGTATTAAAACGAATAAGAAAAGTTAAAATGTTAAGTATATTCTGGATTTAGGATTTCAGAATTTTACAAATTATAATTAGTATTAAACTCCAAAATTGATTGCGGTGAAAATACAATTTAGGGTTGTTGTATCTGAACTACAATGTGTGTTACAAGTGTGGCACGATATTATAAGTTCAAGGGTTAAATCCAAAAACAATAAGTTGGTGGCAGACAACGCTATGTCCACAAAATCAAAACTTTTAAATTATTCATTTTTTTATAATAATACTTTTGTAGTCTAAACTTACGACTTTTCTGATCGTAAATCTGTCAACGTAAACAGCGAATTTTAGGAATTAACGTCTGACTCTAAACCCTCGAATTATGTATAAGAAGAGAATTGTTAACAAGTAAGCTATTAATAGTTATTATGTATAAATTGTATACAAATCTGATAGTCTTCGTAAAAAATATTGAAAAGAATTTAAATAGAAGTTGACGGGTTTTGCTGAAATAAAGAAATTTATAGATTTTTAAATTTTTTGTTTAATTTTTTAGTATTGTAAAAAACAGCGGTTCTCAAACTTTTTATGAATGTCAAAATAAAAATTTAAATACTTGATAATTGAGTATGAATTGTATATTGGTTTGGTAAAAATAATTTTTTAATTTTGGAGGTTTGGTGATTTGGAAATGTAGAGATTTGACACGTTGAAGATTTAGGAATTCAGATATTTGGAGATTTTGTGATTTCAGACTTTGGAATTTAGAAATTTAGAAATTACAGATTTGGGAATTTGGAAGTTTGAAAATTTAAAAATCTTGCAAATAGATTTGATAATTAGGAAATTTAGATATTTAGAAATAAGAAATTTTGGAATATTTAAATTTGCATATTTAAGAATTAAGAAATTTGGAAATTAGGAAATTTGAATATTTAAGAATTTAGAAATCTAGGAATTTAGAATTTTAATAATTTGAAAATTAAAAAATTAATAACTTTTAAAATATCTAATATGTGACATACCAACACCATATTTGAAGGAAGGTTTCTATGTATAATAGAAACCCCTACACCCTATCTAATTACACCATGACCATTCATACTACTTATTGAGAACCGCTGACAAAAAATACATCAAATTTAAAATCTTATAGAATACAGAAAATTCTACAATTTATTAAATTTTTTACAAAAAACAATTATCGAAAGAATCTGCAAAGCATTACATTAACCTGCAACGTTATATTGTGTGAAACTTCAGCAACAAGGTACTCCAGATCAGCAGCGGTATCGAGGAATCTGGAGCACTTAGGTGGGAACTAGTTGCTTGTTTAATTACTGCCTGGATTATGGTGTATTTCTCTGTTTGGAAATCCATTAAATCATCAGCACAAGTGAGATACCTCACCGCGACTCTGCCGTTCGTTTTGATCGTCGTCTTTCTCACACGGTCCCTCACCCTTGAAGGTGCTGACAAGGGCCTGCAATTTTTCTTCCACCCTCGCTGGGAACTTCTCTCTGACGCAAAGGTATATTAATAAAATAACAAGATATCTTCTCTTTATTTTCTTATCTTGATGTTGCGTTTCGAAATTAGTAACATGTACAGGGTGTACCATAAGGGGAGGCTTAATACTAAAACTTCCAAAGTGGTCAAATGTTTTACAAGTTTCTTATATTAAGTTACAAAATTTGTAGTTTTCTTGAAATCTATGTTGATTTTTATGAAGATTAAAAATTAATGTGTGTAATAATTTACGTTTGATTGTTTATATATTTATCAACTTTGTTTTTAGTTTCAAAATAAATGTGTATTATACACACATTATTATTGTATGGTAGGTTTAGTGTTAAGTTGTGGTTTTTGTGGTCCTCCTGAATTTTTTTAAACTTTTCCTAATTTTTCCTTGTACTTTTTGAATACTCAAGAGTTTTCTATATTTTTATAAATTGGGATAAGTTTATATTATTTCAAGGTTGTCTTAAAATCACAATGATGGGGTCTCAAGATTGGGTCAAGTTGGGATCATTTCATATTATACCAAGGTTATTTCAAATTAGGATCAATCAATATTATACCAAGGTTCTTTCATATTAGGACAACTTTGGATTTTCTCTGCATTTCTTCAGCGTTTACCCAAATTAGGTTTTTTCTTGATTTTTTTGGGGTTTGGGATTATTTTGCATTTGCTCTGAACTTCTCCTGAGTTTATCCGAATAAACTGGTCTCTTGCTAGATTCCTCAGTTCTAATTGAGATCTCCCAAATTAAGATTATTCTGGACTCTCAATAGATTCCATCTCAGATCTCCCTAATTAGGATCATCCTGAATTCTCAATAGATTTCGTCTCAGATCTCCCAAATTAGGATCATTGTAAATTCTTCGTGAGCTCCATCTAAGATCTCCCAAATTAGGATCGACGTGATCTCTCAATGGATCTTATATAAAATCTCCCAAATTAAGATCATTCTAAATTTTCAATAGATTCCATCTCAAATCTCCCAAATTAGGATCATCCTGAACTCTGAATAGATCCCATCTAAGATTTCCCAAACTAGAATTATCCAGAATTCTCAATGGATCCCATCTAAGATCTCCCCAATTAGGATCATCCTAAGTTCTTCATAAATCCTATCTCAAGCTTCTCAAATTAAAATAATTCCGAATTTGCCTTGAGTTTGTTTAGAACTCCCCTAAATTACGCTCTTGCCATATTCTCCTGAAGCTCTTCCTGAATTGCCCTAACTTAGGTCACTTCCAATCACTCCCAAACTGTTATTTGTGTATACACAATGCATCATTGAAGTTATACCCAGACATTATGATACACTCTGTACAATTCCAACCATTTATAATTTTACAAATTCAAACTGAAATTACTAATTAAATACTTCAAATTATAATTGAATTCATAATACTTGAATTACAGAATAAGATAATAAATAAGATATAATAAGTATACAATACCGTTGAATTTTTAAATGTTTTTCTCGAAAGTATTAACAACGAACATACCTTAATTATACCTAATTAATTAACCATCGTTATGGCACCTAAATTGGTAATTTTTACTAATGTTCTGTTGGAACGATGATTTTTGTTCAGGTCTGGATCAACGCTGCAGCACAGATTTTCAACTCCGTCGGCATAGCGTTCGGTTCGATGATATGTTTCGCTAGCTATAATAAATTTCACAACACCATTTTAGTTGATAGCGTAGCTGTCTCGCTTATTAACGCGTTTAGTAGTTTACTAGTTGGAATATTTTCATTCGCGACCATCGGCAACATCGCTGTCGAACAAAATACGTCTGTTGAAGCTGTCCTAACAGATGGTGAGTGTAATCCTCTGCTACCTCATTTGCAATTGTAATTTCATTCTTCAATAATTTGTACGATAGCAATCTTGATAACATACATTCTACTGCGAGTATAAACATGGAGTTTATAAACTCATATTCATTCTTTCACAAGTCGACATATTCAATTTTCTGCTTTCTCCTTTTTATTATTCTTATTTTACAACGTTTCCTGACAGGATATCTCACGATATTTCAGTTGCACATAATACTGATGACATAAGTATTATAAATTACGAGAATATTATAATTACAACCGTATATTGTTATATAATAATATTATTGTTATTATTATATATTATTATATACTAATATGATTGTTGTAATTAAATATTGTTATATACTTATATGGTTGCTATTATATTATAATTATTTACTTGTAATCATTATTATAATCACAATATTTGATATGATATGTAAATATTCCAATGAAACATTTCTAATTAACATTAATTACATAGGTGTGAGAAATACCTATATACACATAAATTATAAAAATAGATATAGAAATATAATTAGAACCCACAAGAACTGTCGAGGTTGTAAAATAAATATAATAAAAAATAAAAAATAATATGTATTTATTTGAATACAGAATGATACATATTTATTTAAATAAAACATGATATATTTTTATCTTTGTAAATTAACAAACAGAGAAAGAACAATTTCGTGAAATATCAATTAAATAGCATTACATTAAAATTCATAGAAAATAATCAATTAACATCGTCAGTGCAGATAAATTTATGTACATTCATTTAATGTCACGCGAACTTCTCAGCTGAATTATTTATTTAAATATAATATGTATGTTAATAAATATGTTGCAAGTTTATGAAGCACAAGGTGTTTCAGCATGATTGATGTACATATGTGAGCGACATTAAAATTTGTGAAACTGTTATATAAAATATTTAACATATTCCTGTCTGAGTGGTGTCAGTCAATGTCAGATTAACTTCTCCTGCAATTTTATAGACAAATCATAATTTCCGTTCAAGGACCTGGTCTTGTATTCGTCGTTTACCCGCAAGCGCTAGCCAAGATGCCAGCATCTCAAGTGTGGGCCGTGTTATTTTTCTTTATGCTAGTCTGCCTTTCTTTGAATAGTCAGGTATGTCACAATTTTATACAGATTGATTGATTAACTAAAATGCGAATAGATAAGTAATCGAAATACAGTAGATTCTCGTTATAATGTCGTCTTCGGTTATATTCGTTTATCTTCGGTTGTCTTCGATTATCTTCGTGAATCATCGTTATAATGGTGAGAAAATACACTTAGTGCATGTTGAAGTTCGTGTAATGGCAATATACCGAGAGTCTACTGTTATAGAAACGAGTTTATAATCGAATATAATTATTTGAAATGTATGAACATATAATTATAATCGAAATAATTGAAATAATGATGAAGAGATGGTTTGAAATGAAAGAAATAAAAATACGCGATCGAAATACAATAAAATAGGAAATCAAAATAATTGAAATAATAATAAATATATTATTAAAATTATTTACTATATAATATATTTACTATATATTAGTTATAAATATTTACTGTATACTAGATAGACAATCAAAATAGCAGAAACAATAAAAAATAGATGATCAAAATAATTGAAAACAGCAACAAATCGAACTAAAAACAAATAAATCTCAATATTATTAAAATTATCTACGTCTCTATATTAAAACAAATCAGTAATAGGTATTTTTTATTCAAACATTTTAATACTTCGTTTCAGTTTGCAATAATGGAGGTGGTCGTGACATCGATACAAGATGGCTTTCCAAAATGGGTAAAGCGTCATCTCGTGTGCCACGAGACGTTAGTACTTTTAATATGTGTCATATCCTTTTTATTTGGACTACCTAACATTACTCAGGTAAAACTATAAATCTTTTGCACTAAATCGCATTTGTAATTCACGAAACTTTCTTTTGTTCAAAATGTAAATGACGCAATTTATATTTATCGATGCGTTCTTGTGAACAAAATAGGAAACTTAAATCTTTCTTGTGAACAAAATATAAAATCTAAATCTTCCTTATGAACAGTATATTAAACCTAAATTTTTCTCATGAACAAAGTATACAATTCAAATCTTTCTTGTGAACAAACTATGAAACCTAAATGTTTCTTGTGAACAAAATATGAAATCTAAATCTTTCTTATGAACAAACTATGAAACCTAAATGTTTCTTGTGAACAAAATATGAAATCTAAATCTTTCTTCTGAACAAAATATGAAACCTTTCTTCTGAACAAAATATAAATCACAAATTTTCCCTACGAGCAAAATGCAAAGAACAAATGTTTTCGTTCCTTTCAGGGTGGCATCTACTTCTTTCAATTAATAGATCACTACGCAGCCTCGATATCGATCATGTTCCTCGCTTTCTTCGAGGTGATCGCAATATCATGGTGTTACGGTGTTCGACGATTGAGTAATAACGTAAAAGAGATGACTGGACGTGTGCCCTCCTCTTATTTTCGATTCTGTTGGCGTATCGCTGCACCTCTTCTTATCATGGTGAGTGGCTGTTTGTCAATACAGATAATTGATAAACGCGAACAAAAATCGCGACAATTATTACGGCATTATCTTCCTCGCAATTATCGGCATTTAAAAACGGATGTTATATGATTTTTTGGAACGTTCTTTTATAATTTGTAAACAAAGTCGTAAAACATATATACATCAAACGATTGAATTACGTTATATGTATACTGTAAGAAATATCTGTATCATACTTTTCAAAGATGTTTGATAATCAAAGTCGTAAAATGTATCTCCACAAAACGTTCTACATTATTTTTTTATAATAATTATATAAATTGTACTTTTTACTTAAAGATATTTGATAACCAAAGTCGTAAAATGTATTTATCAGACGACTTAACGACATTTTTTTTTAATAATAAATATCTACAGCGTACTTTTCGTATAAAAACATTTGGTAAACAAAGTCGTAAAATGTACACGCGTCAAATGATATACATGAATTGTACGAATGTCCAACTATTTGCAGAAAAATATGTGATAAAAGAATTAAATTCGTCGCATAAACTTCTACGATTATAAATTTTCTTTTTGAAAGCAACTGGATTTCTGTAAATCACTCTGTTTCAGGCTGTGTGGGTATTCAGCTTAATTGATTATGAACCACCGACCTACCACAATGGAGAGTACAAGTACCCATGGTGGGCTGAGGCTATTGGTTGGGGAATAGCTTCTCTTTCACTCATTTGCATTCCAGCTTTCGCTATTTACGAGTTCGCCAAAGCCAATGGCAACACATGCATTGAGGTATAATAAAGAATTTATGTGTACACTTGAGAGCAACGTAGGATTCGTATAATTGCATAGCTAACAAAACAGTGTGATAAATATGAAGGTTATTTCTTTTCTCAGTTCTCTCAAACTAGGTTGTATTTGTTTTTTTTTAATTCTACCAAATTAGGTAATAATTTAATTCTTTCCAAATTTTTCAAATTAGGTTGTATTTGAATTTCTTCTAAATTCTATCAAATTAGGTAATATCTGAATTCTTTCCAAATTCTTCAAATTAAATTGTATTTGAATTCTTTCTAAATTCTCCTAAATTAGGTTATATTTGGATATTATTTAAGTTCTGAGTTGGATCTACTAAATTAGGTTCACTCTGGAGTTCCCTAGGTCCACTGTATTTTCTTTCAAATTAGGTTGTATTGGATTCTTTCTCAATTCTGCCAAATTTCACTCTCTATATTTTACTTATGTTCTACTAGAGATCTATCAAATTAGATTTCCTCTAGATTTCCTTAGATCCACTGTAAGTCCTCCAAAAGTAGATGATATTTCTTTTTCCCCCCAAATTCTCCCAAATTACACTCTTTGTGGACTCTAAGCTCCAAGTTAAATTTACCAAATTAGGCTATTTCTAAATTCTCCATGTGTCCTAACTAGGATCTATCAAGTTAGGTTCTCTTAAAATTCCCCTAAATCCAATACAGATCCTCCCAAATTAGTTTCTTCTGAATTTCTCTTGATGTCTATTTGGGATCTCCCAAATTATACCCTGCTTCTCCATTAATTCTCCTTAAAGTTCTCAAATTAAATTTTTTCAAAATTCTGTTTGTCCCCTCTGAAATCTCCCAAATTAGAATAATATAAAATTGTCCTAAATTACACTATCCTCAAACTAACTAAATTTGTTTTAGATACTCCCAAATTAGATTCTCTCTAAACTCTCTCTAAATTGTGTCTTAACTATCTTTGTACTTTTCCTAGATTTTCTCAAAATGAACTGCAAAAATAATTGCTGCTCCTGTTATAAACAAATGAATCCACATTGTACTCAAATGTATATGTATAACACTATGAACTGAGCTTTATCTTAATATAAATATTCTCTGAATTTCAGAAATTACGAAATTCCATCAAGCCGCATTTCGAAGCGTGTAAAATCTGCGGCCAGGAATACTGCACAGATCCTATGCACAATTTCGACGAAGATTTGATCAAAGAAGAACCGAACGCGAACAGCCCGATACAATTGAATACCAGTAGTCTGTTACCCAAATCGCAGACATGAAAATACTTCGAATTCACAAATATCTTCCATTGTACAAAGTGTTCTTGCTGAGATATTTATGGCACTTTTTAGAAAGATAGAGGTCACCGCAAAATTCGATATTCTTCTTTTTTTTTTTATTATGAGGCATGCGAGATTCCAAGGCCACATATTGTTACATGACGTGTAGAGTATAAATGATGTATAGGATTTAAAAAATTGCTATGAAACTCAAATTAGTTGTAAATTATCACGCGAACTCATTATTATACCAGCTTGAGGACATTCCATTGACATTCCATTAACATTCCATTCCATCACAACGATTAATTCGCGAGCGTCGAAGCAGAATATTACTCTGTTGTTTTTTATTTGTCTTGCGAGAAATAATATAGGACGTTTCAAAATTGACGGTACCAAAAGAGGGCGATTAAAGAGTATTAAATTATTGCTAAGTGTTTACGTTAAACAAAATTTCATTTCGAAACGAACTCGTCGAAATGTATGTGGTTTTTATCGAGGTTTTTATCTTAATTTATAGCGCTTGTCGAACGATTAATAAATTGGTAATTTATTGTTTTATCTTCCGTTTATTTCAGTGTACGTAAAATGTGTAGCTTTCTGGTTGTACCGTCCTTTTTGCAATAGCTTGTAGGAACTTACATTGATCGTTTAAAGCACTGCAATTAAGAAATAATCGATGTACCATAAATGTAGGTAAAAAAGTATGAAATATCAACGAGTACAAATACGTGTAAATTTAATCGAGTAGGTAACATCGTCGAGACCGTATCTAATACAATAAAAAAATGTGTGTTCGGATAAGCTTATTAACAACAACATGATTGTACACGTGATAAAAGAATGCAATAATCGTTGAAATGTGATACCGTCGTATATCGATTTTTAAGAAGTAAGATATTACCTGCCGTACAAAATCAAAATTGTCAGTAACAAGAAACACACGATGAACACGATAGTTTGTAATTATTCGGAACTGTAATAAATTATTACGTTCTTACATTCTCGTTGTTTTTCTTCATATCTATATCATACTACTAAATTAACCATGATAAAATATAGTATTATTGCTGTAAAATTCATATGTATTTTACAGTAGTGTATTTAAACGTTCAACTATGGTAAATTATATTTCACTTATATTAACATATTTTTGATAATATTGTATTAATTATTCAAATATGATAATGCTATCATTGTTTAAGAATATAACCAAATCTTATTCACAATATTTTATTAAATGACTTAAATTATACTCAATCATATAATGAATAAAATAATGAAATATAATAAATACTATCATTAAATATGATAAATTATACTGAAAAAGTCACTCAAAACAGATTCACACCTTACAATACCATATTAAAATATTTAAACTTAATAAATTATAGTGTCACTGTTTAAAAACATATTCTCATTTATTTTGCAATAGTATATTAAATTATTTAAATATGATAAAACTGTCACTGTTTAAAAATATATTCATATCTTTTCAACAATATTATATAAATCATGCTATCATTCTGAAACTATATTCACATGTATTTCACAATAAATATATCAAATTATATAAATATGGCAGTGTCCTACCATTGCCCAAAAATATTTTCCAATTTTCACACTATTAAATAGTATTAAATTATTTAAATACAGTAAATTATAACACTATTAATATTTTAATTTGACCTAATTAATTTTAACTACTATGTTCACAATTTCATACAGTGAATTTTTCAAATTACTTAACAAGTTTAAAATCTCAGTTTCTCTTTATTACAACATGTCCGAAACGTTACTAAAAACGTGAAATAAAATTAATTTGCTGTGCACGTGTCTTTTTCACGTGTATCTCATACTTATATAATTTATATGAAAACCTTTCCTACTCCGAGTGAATCCCCATACGTTAAATTGGATTTAACTAATCAAGTTATGCGCCTCTAAAAGAAAAACTTTCGCGACCGAATCGAGTCATTCGAGTGTAGTACAACCTCGAGTTCGTTTCAAACTACCCTTTCGTTTGTTGACTAAACAACAAAGTCAACAACATGACAAAGAAGTTCGAATTCAATTGGCAAATCGAAGTGCCGGAGTTGTTGAAGAACGGTTCGACGTTCGATCGATGGTTCGAAGACAAAGAAACAACCGAGTATGAACAAAATTGTTTATTTAAAGTCGATGAATACGGGTTCTTTATTTATTGGAAGAGCGACGGCAAGGTAAAACAAATTTTTAGTGCCATCACTATAACTTTTATTATTAACAAATCCGCAGAGATTTTAAATTTGAAAATTTTTAAATATTAGATTTGCAAGTAAATTGTTTTAGAACTTAGAAAAACAGAGATCATTCTTTTTAAAGATTTTTGAGAGCTATTCTTTTTTAACTACTACTTATATTTAAATTTAATTTAAATTGAAAACTCTATTTAAAAATTTGTCTACAGATATTGAATTTATATTTATTTAAATTATTGATAATTAATTATGTACAAGATTGAGAAATAAATATGCACAATGTTTATACAAATTTTTTAAAATTCATTAAATTTGTTAAAAGAACCAAATATTTTTCTTATAGAAAACAACCCTTAAGTATTTAAGTATTATTTTTACAACCCTTAAGTATTTACAACCCTTAACCATTAAGTATTTAAATATTTGATATATTAAAATTTATAGTTTAAAATAAATAAACAATCATTTGATAAATCTAAACTCAGACAAGTATATAAATTTAAAAAAATTTGTTATGTAGGATGGGGATGTGATAGAGTTAGCTCAAGTGAGCGATATTCGTTACGGTGGTACACCAAAGGTAAAAATGATAATAATTAGATTCTAATTATTACTTACAAGTTCAATTTAACAATTCAATTTTACAATTATACCTCAGGATCCTAAATTGTGTAATAAGATAGGCAAACACGGGTCTATGGACGATATAGATCAAAAGAGTTTAACTATATGTTCTGGTATCGATTATACCAATATTCATTATCAACACGTTATCTGTGCGGACGCACAAACAGCAAAGGTAATAAATAAAATAGTTAAAATATGTTAAACATTAATTATTCATAGGAATGATTGAACTGAAACTTTTTAATTGAATAATTGATTAGGATTGGCAAGCTGGTTTGCGATTAATTACGCACAACACGAAAGCTTCAAACGTTTGCCCTACGACTCAACTAATGAAACAGTACGTATTTATTATTTATTATAACAAATTTATATTTTTTAAATTTATATCTAAAAAACTATGACACGAGAGGGGTTTTGAAAGTCTTTATAAAATCATGGCAGTGTTGTTAAAGAAATATGGAAATTTAGAATTTAATAACAAACATGTGTAGTCATTTATTAATTATGACAGAATAGTGATTTTAAAAGATGTTATAAAATTATGACAGTATTTTTCAAGAAACATGTAAATATTTTTGAATAACATAAACGTAGAATTATCTCTCAAGTTGAAAGGAGTAAATTGATTTTTTTTTTAATATTTACTGCGAAAATATGGCACCACCCCTCAGTAAATATACAAATTGGGATTTTTAAATGACGTGTTATTGTAAAACATGAAACCACCCTTTAGTAAACATATGAATTTGGACTTTTTAAAATATCCCTTGGAAAAATATGGAACCGCCCGAGTAAATATGCAAATTGAACTTTTTTAAATATATATGTTTCGAAGTATAAAATCACTCAACAATAAACGCGCAATTTGGATTATTTGAATATTTATTATAAAAATGTAGAACTACCCCTCGCTGAATACGTAAATTGGAGATTTAAAATGGCGGTTATAAAAATATAGGATATGCCTTCAGTTAAATAAGTTTTAACTTTTGTAGAAAAATATAATACAATATTTCAAGGTATGAAATCTACAATGAATGCGTAAATTTTATTTATTAAAAATATAGGAATACTCTTTACGACATACAGTAAGAGATTTTAAATAGCTATTACAAAAATTGGAGTAGTAAATATAAATATATATAAGTACAAGAATTATTAAATAAATTTACAAATCAACAAACAAAGTGGAATTTTTAAATTAACTTTGGCAAAAGTATAAAACCACCCCTCGAATAAATACGCAAAATTTAGTTTTCCTTAAATATTTTTTGTTGATGTAATGCTATGTTTTGAATATTTAATAAAATTTAAAGTAATTATTTTATTTTGAAATAGCATACAGTAGATAAATAGAAATGAAAATTATTAAATATTTAACTAAGCGTTAATGATTTCAATAGCCTTGAAATGTTCGCGTTATCTTTTCCGCTTTAATTTATATGTTTATTAATCAGTTGGATGAGATTGAGCTTTCAAGTGGATCCTAAAGGAAAAGTGCCGGTGAAAGTTATATCGAAAACCTTCGCCTCTGGGAAAACTGAGAAACTCGTTTATCAAGGGTTAGCTGACTTGGGTTTGCCTAGTGGAAAAGTAAGCTTCTCTTTCAATTTAATTTCCTTCTCACATAAATCAATTTCTTTTAAACAATATTCACAATAATTTCACATTATCCCAATGAACGATCAGAGCTGGAGAAAACAATTTAGAAAAGCACGTGATTTACAAAACTTAAATTTAGTTTCTGTTCAAAAGTAAATGGTCATTGATTGATCTTTTAAATAAAATATGATTATACACAGAATCAAATTTTCTTTAAAATACAGAATAACTTGTTTATAATTCAATACTGTTATTTGTACTTTTGTATTACCTATTATTATCTAAATATTATAACCTAACTTTTTATCTATTTATTTCTAGTTTTTTGTTCATAAGTAAGGTGTTAAACTTGAATCTTTGATAATTTTAATACACTCTACCATTAAATAATTATATATATAATTCTGTTGCATTTTTAACGTGACAAATTTGTTTATGAATGTTATCACTATTTAAAAAAATGTTATTTGAATGTATTTTTATGTATAATTTTGTGAAACATTAATTGATACTATCAATATAAAAAAAGGTACTATTGACATAATGCAATACTATTAATTTAATACTAAACTATTAATATAATTCTGCAAATATAATTTAATAAGGTAGTATAAAATTAGACAAAATTTCGACATGAATTATTTATTTTCAGAGCGATAAAATGGAACCGAAAGATTTTACGTTCGATAAATTCAAAACTTTATACTTCAAAATTTGTCCACGAAACGATATAGAAGAATTATTTCAGAAGATGTAAGTATTTAATGTAAATATTATGTAATATTACTAAAATACTTTACAATGTTGCTATGTATACAAAGAATATATAATATATAATATACATAATTATAATATACAAAATAATAATTAATATGCAAAGCATAACATACATAAAATGTATACAATATCAAATACTACATATAGTGTAAATAATACGTAAATTATTATTTTAATTGTTTCAAAAATCTGTGAATAATTACTACAATAATAATGACATGGTTTTATTACTTATAATACATTATGCAATAATAACGATTTTAGAACAAAAGGACAATCAGACACGATCAACTTGGGCCAATTAGTACAATTTATGAACGAGAAACAGAGAGACCCCAGGCTTAATGAAATTTTATATCCCCTTTATGATGAGAAACGATGCACGGAAATAATTAATGATTATGAACAGGATGAGAAAGCAAAGAATTCAAGTAAGTTTATTTCTACGAAATAATAGTTATGAAATTCGATTCGTAGTTTTTGTTGACGTACATTTTGAAAACTGCCATATTAACTCAATACAAATAAATGAATACACTTTTAAATATTAATGAAAAAAAAATCTTTTGACATATACATAATGTTTAAATTTTAAACAATTGAAGAAAGTGTCATTAACATGTATTCTACATAATAATTACTTTTTAAACGATTGAAAAACAGTTATATTAATGACACGTTATATGCGATTTTAGAAATTAGTTATGTCAACATACACTATCTACAAAGTTTAATAAATCCTGAGAATAATACTTCTGTGCTGAAAGCATAAAACATAAAATTCTATAAAATAAAGAGGACAGTGGAATAAATTTCTGAAAATTCCTGACTGCCCGTGGATCTCCTTCTGATTTATGTTAACGATATTTATAATAACGCGTGTAAACGCATAATGTGTAGTTACCACGTGTGACGTTCCAGTTTAAACGAAAAAATATTTAATTCATTCTTTATTTAATCTCTCAGAAAGAATTTTGAATAGTAATAAATACTTGCGATATTAACAAAAAGTGTTCAGAAAATATTGGACATAGATGGAGTAATAAAGTTTTTAATGAATATTGAAGGTAGATAAAATAATAAAGTTTTTAAGAAATAAGAAGTTTTCGATAAATTTGAGATATAAATCAAGTTTTCAATAAATATTAAATACATGTAGACGAAATAATAAAAAATATAGTTAAAATAGTGAAGTTTTCGATACATATTAAATATCTATAAAATAATGAAATTTTCGATAAATATTAAATACAGATGAAATAAAAAAGTTTACAAAATAATATTTAACATAGATAACATAATAAAGATTTCAATAAATATTAAATATAAACAAAATTGTAAAGTCATCAAATAAATTATAAATATTGATAAAATAGTGAAGTTTAGATGAAATAATAAAATTTTCAATAAACAATAAATTTGTAAAACATAATAAAGTCTTTTGTAATTATCTTAAAAATAATTTGTAAAGTAATTACAAAAATTATTTGATGTAACAGTCAAATATACATATATGTATCTAATTACACTTATTTCATGACACGCACAGAGTGCTTAACCAAAGATGGATTCATTCGTTATTTAATGTCCGACGAGAACGCACCCGTATTTCTCGACAAATTAGAAGAATGGATGGACATGGATCAACCCTTGGCCCATTACTATATTAATTCGAGCCATAACACGTATTTGAGTGGCAGACAAATCGGTGGTAAAAGCACCGTCGAGATGTACAGACAAGTATTGTTAGCTGGTTGCAGGTAATTATTTTTCTTTTCATTTATTACACCTTCTACATACTACTAGGAATTCATAACTGAAAGATTACAATTGACATTTTGTACCTTTTCTATCTTCTACTCGAATTTTATATAAATTCGCTACTTCTTTCGTTGTTATGTGCAAAAACAAAATGGCAGCTCATTGTTACAAAATGAAAACCGTGTATTGATGACAATATTTTTGTAAATATTATTACATTTTTAAAAATCGATAGTAAAATTAATGACGCGAGTAAATTTGTAGAGAATAAGTAGGAGACTGATGTGTTAAGGAAGATAGTTTATAATAAAATATTTTAAAATGAAAGATAATTAACCATTAGATTAACAGCATTAACAGGTTAGATGTCACAAAATTTACAATTTAAAATTTGAATTTAAAATCCTAAAGTTTCAAAATTCCAAAGCCATTAAAACACGAAATTCCAATGTTTCAAAAGTCCAAAATCCTTCAAACCCAAAATCCCAAAATCATGAAAGTTCAAAATTCTCAAAATTCAAAATCCCAAAATTCCAAACTCCTTAAAACCGAAAATCTCAAAGTCCCAAAATTCCTAACTTCAAAACCCAAAAATTCAAAAATTTTACACTTCCAAAATATTAACAGTCTCGAAATCCCAAAATTCCAAGATCATGTCTTATTCCCAAAACTAAAATTTCGTTTAACAATTCATATTTTGAATGACACATTCAAGCATCGAAGTCTCAGTACGCCTCCGGCTATAAATAACGCTGCTATTAACAAAAGCATAATTATAATGAACATTAAAAGAATATAATTGAAAATTATCAGAGATAATCAATATGAAAATGAGAAGTACGACAAATAATTAATAAGCTTTTACGGTAATTTATGACGTTGTCGATAGAAGTTAATTAAAATAATATATCAGATGCGTGGAGCTCGATTGTTGGGACGGAAAAGGAGAAGATGAGGAGCCAATTATAACCCACGGCAAAGCCATGTGTACCGACATCCTTTTCAAGGATGTTATATACGCTCTTAGAGATACAGCATTTGTTACTTCAGAGTATCCCATAATTTTGAGTTTCGAGAACCATTGTTGCCTGAAACAACAATATAAATTAGCCAAATATTGTGACGAAATTTTGGGTGACCTGTTGCTAAAGGAACCCATCAAGGATTATCCCGTACGTATTTTTTATTTATATATTTACGTCACGTTACTTCATATATCACTTCGTTATTATTTCTTATATTTTCAACTATTTACGAATATTAGATTTTGTATTTCGCGAAAAGAACACCTTTTCTAAACTTGCTTTCAATGAATTTTTGTGGATTGTTAAATTTTCGATTTATATCATTTTCTGGTAACTTCAAATGAGAGACTAAAATAAATTTCATGAATAAAATTGTTCGAAAACTTTTGTCCACGATGGTATAATATTTAAAAAATATATCTATTCACCGAATCCATGAATGAGTGAAATAAATTTTCAATGAATTTTTAACTTCATTTTTTAACGTAACTTCGAGTGAGAAATTAAAAGAAATTTCATGAAAAAATCGACATTGTTCGAAAACTTTTGTCCACGATGGTATAATATTTAAAAAATTTATCTGTTCACCGAATCCATGAATGAGTGAAATACATTTTCAACGAATTTTTAACTTCATTTTTTAACGCAACTTCAAGTGAGAGACAAAAATAAATTTCATGAAAAGAATCCTTCGAAAACTTTAGTCCACGAATGTTTAAATAATTTATCTGACATTCTCCGAACCCCCAAACGAGTTTGAAATTTTCGAAGAATATTTTGTAAGAAATAAAAGTAATTGAACGAGGTTATTAATGTCGCTTAGAATATCAATTTTCGAACGAGAGAATATAACTTCTAATTTATATTTATCCTCGAGGGAAGTAAAAGGAATATTATAAATTTTGAATGTATCCGTTGAAAAATGCGAGTCTCCTCGATCCAACGTGAACGGACAGAATGAAAAAATGAGAATGGTGTTTATCACGTGCACGAATGTCCCGCGAGAGATACGTCCATTTTGTAATCGTAAATAAAATGACGCAGCTTGAACCTGGACATCCGCTTCCACCGCCGAGCGCACTGAAACGAAAGATATTAATCAAGAATAAAAGATTGAAGCCGGAGGTAGAGAAAGTTGAGCTTGAGTTATTCCGTTCTGGACAATTTGAGGCTAAGGACGAAGTTGTTGAAGATCCAAATGCACCACCTGCTCCACCGCCACCGGAACCGGCAAAGGTTAATATTGAAATCAAATATTCATATTAATATATAGGATGCTTCGTTTTTATTAGGTATTTTTTCAAACATTCATTGTTAAAGTTGATACATGTGGAGTGCTTCTTTAAGTACACTCTTAGCTGTGATAAATATTTCTTAGAATATTAAACCTTTGTATTTGATAAATATTTTTTGCGAAAATTAACCCTTAAACTTTATGAACATCTGAGGAATATATTTTCTGTTAATAGAATTGCGATTATTAAATATTTCTTCAAAGATTAACTGACAAAATTTGATAAATGTTACTTCAGAAAGTTTGATAAATATTTCCTGAAATATTTTCTCAAAAACTACACCCTAAAAAACATTTCTTCAAACCCTGACACTTAAACGATATTTTTTCTAATATTTACTCTTAAATTTACTAAATACTTCTACATTATTTTTTCAAAAATTTCCTCTCACAAGTCGAAGGCTAGAAATTAAAAAGGGAATAGAAATAATTATTAAAAGTTACAACAAACGTGTCAGTAATTTCATCACATTTTCATAAACAACTAAAGGAAGGTTCAAACAATATTTTATCCCATTTTTTCAAACTAAAATTGCAAGTATAAAATGTATCAACCTGTCGCGATCAACCGTGCAGCTTCAAAATGTTCTCGTAAAACACTCGTTAAAAGCTCTTAAAAAATTCATATCTAAATTTCCGTGTTTAGACATTCTTTTGTTCTTGAAACGGGAATGTTCGTAATATTTTAGGAAGAGGTGCCAGCGGAAGGAGCTCCACCAGGTGAACCAGGTGCCGAAGGTGAAGCACCTCCGATTCAGTACACCGGCAGCACTATGGCGTGTCACCCATGGCTTTCCTCCATGATTAATTATGCACAACCTGTAAAATTTCAAAGCTTTGAAACTGCGGAAAGTACGTAGGCCCTTTTCGTTTTTTATTCATATTGTTCCAATGAAACAAGATCGTCATTATGCTCCACGTTAAAACCTCTTTAAGTGTTTACAGTAATCTTCAATGTTCTATTTACATACACTTCGCATTATACTTAAAGCTAAATCCTTGAATACAATATTTAAATGAACAGTTTGTGAGATATTTCAGTTTCATAGCAAGATGTGTACAAAAATTTGAAAGTTTCTCAATTCGTAATTTCGTGCAGTTTTAGGCGTCGATAAGTTTAGAGATGACTTTCTGTTCTTGAGCTTTGATTAATGGTACGAAATATTATTCACCGATCAAAAATTGTTTACTAAGGTTAAAAAGAGTAGTTCGGTCGAAATAGGTTGAGAACCGTTGACATAGATGGATAACTTATATTTCATGCACTGCATGGTTCAAAAATAACATTTTATACTCATGGTAGAGACAGGGAATTTTTCACAACGGTGTAACATTTATCACGGGAAAACACGAGCGCCATTATTATTGCAGAAAAGAATATACATCACAATATGTCCTCGTTTTCGGAGACTGCTGCACTTAACTACCTGAAAACTAATGCAGTCGAGTTTGTTAATTATAACAAACGTCAGATGAGCCGAATTTACCCGAAAGGTACCAGGGCTGATTCGTCTAATTATATGCCACAGGTAAATGACCGCGTCCTGAATTATTCGTTTAAGTAGATTGTGCAAATCTTGTTACAGACTTATTACTGGAACTCTAATAAAAAGAAATTGTGTAGTTGGTTAGTTAAAATACTCGTTACAGATTTTGATCACATGAAAAATTTGAAAGTTTGAAGCAAGCTATTATTTCTAAATCTAAATAAAAACTGTCGTGTAAATCTATTTACCAAACATTATTTATTGTGTAGGTTTTCTGGAACGCTGGTTGTCAGATGGTAGCGTTGAATTTTCAAACACCCGATTTACCGATGCAACTTAATCAAGGAAAATTCGAGTATAATGCGACGACAGGATATTTATTAAAACCTGATTTCATGAGAAGGCCAGACAAAATTTTCGATCCATTTTCTGAGGATGTGGATGGTGTAATTACTGCACAATGTTCCGTCCAAGTAAGCTTTGATTCTGAAACTAAATATTTTATTAAACTTGTTATAGACAATGGTAATTAATAATAAAAATGTCAAATTTTAATTTGACTTACTGCTTAACTATATTTACAGAAAATAATTTCTAATATTTCATACGTCTTCGTTATAACATTTTGACTCATTTTTTAGATCTTTTAATATGAACAAAGTTTGAACATGATAGAGAAAATTATTACGAAATAATTTATATTTATAATATTATAAGATGTGGAATAATTAAACTTTAACAAAGTTTAAGTATTTTTTAAATATTATATATAATTATTTTGTTGTGTTTTATGAAATATATGAATTTTATTTATTATGATCATATTTATTTATGATCAAAGTTGACTATAATGAGTATAAATTAGTATTAAAGTAATGATAAATTGTTTGTCAGGTAATAGCAGGGCAATTCTTGTCTGACAAGAAAGTAGGTACTTACGTTGAAGTAGATATGTACGGTTTACCAGCAGACACTATTAAGAAAGAATTTCGAACACGAATGGTCCCCGGAAACGGATTGAATCCAGTTTACAACGAGGAACCTTTCCTCTTTCGAAAAGTTGTGCTTCCGGATTTGGCTGTTCTCAGATTTGGTAATTTTAATTTAATAATTTATTAACTATTTTTAGTTACGTAGTGCATTGCTTACAGACATTTTTCTAAATCGAAAACATACTTTTCCAATGGACAATTATTTTTAATATTTTGAATGTTTAATATATTCTTAATTTTGAATGGTTAAATTATTATTAATTTTGAATGTTCAAATTATTTTCAAAGTTCTTAATATTTAAGTTGTTATTAATTTTGAAATCAAAGTTCAAAAGTTCTAAAATTTTTAAACTTCTATGTTCCAATGTCCTGATATCTCAATATTCCAAAATTCAAACATTCAGAACTTCAAGGATTCTGAATATTCAAAATTTTGGAGCCTCGAAATTCAGGAACTTGACAATTTTCAAATCCTGACGTTTTCAAACTCAAAAATTTTCAAATCCAACGTTTCCAAATTCTCAAATTTCCAAATTCCAAAATTAATGATTCTCAAATTGCAAAATTTCGAAATTCTAAATTTCCTGATTCTCAAGCTTCCCAAATTCCCAAATTCTAAAATCCCAATATTCCCAAATTCCAATATTTCCAAATGCCAATATTCCCAAATTCAAAAATTCAAAAATTCCCAAATTTCAATATTTCCAAATCACAATATTCTCAAATTCCAATATTCCCAAATCCCAATATTCCCAAATCCCAATATTCCCAAATCCCAATATTCCCAAATCCCAATATTCCCAAATCCCAATATTCCCAAATCCCAATATTCCCAAATCCCAATATTCCCAAATCCCAATATTCCCAAATCCCAATATTCCCGATTTCCAAATTTCCCAAATGATAACTCCCCAAATTCAAAAATTTTCAAATTTCAAAATTATTAAATTCCCAAAGTCACAAATCCCAATATTTCCAAGTACCAAACTTGCCAAATCCCAAAATTTCCATATTCCAATACTCCCAAATCTAAAAATTCCAATGCTCCAAAATATAAAAATTCCAAAACTCTAAAATACAAAATTACTAAAATCCCACAACTCCAGAGTCACAAAGTCTCTAAATTCCTACATTTCAAAGTACCATACTTCATACATAGCATGAGATCTAGTTATACAACACCTTCTCCATGAAAAACAAATATCATGCTACGTTTCATAATATTACACCACGCCATATATCTTATAATCACCTAGTCTATATGTATGTATTAAGATCTTATACGATGTAGAATTTAATTATAAAACATTGTACATCGTATTAGAACTAGTTACATTTACTACACCTTCTCCATGTAAACCAGATATGTTACGTTTCATATTATGCTACTTCATATATCCTACAATTCTGTTGTAAATATATCTAAATCTAATGTGATGCACAATTTAAGGATAAAATATCGTACATCATATTAGATCTAGTTATATTTACTACATCTCCACACGAAGCTAATAATTATACGTCACATATCTTATAATTATCAATCATCTATTTGTTATTTATGATTATCGTGATTATTAGTTATCTATTTGTTATTTATGATTATCATGATTATCATCTATTTGTTATTTATGATTATCGTGATTATTAGTTATCTATTTGTTATTTATGATTATCATGATTATCATCTATTTGTTATTTATGATTATCATGATTATCAGTCATCTATTTGTTATTTATGATTATCATGATTATCGTCTATTTGTTATTTATGCTTGATAATTATAATTGACAATCTGGATGATCCATTCCATGTACAGGCGTATACGAAGAAAGCGGAAAATTATTGGGTCAACGTATTCTGCCCCTGGACGGTCTTCAAGCTGGATACCGACACATATCGTTGAAGACAGAAGCGAATTTCCCTATGGCCTTACCCATGTTGTTCTGTAACATAGAACTGAAAATTTACGTGCCTGATGGATTCGAAGGTAAATGCCTCGAGTTAGCCGTACAAAAATAGATATCTATGCTCACGATGAAGTGTGATTTCCGAACACGAGCTTTTTCGTTTCCTAGACTTCATGGCTGCCCTGTCTGACCCGGGTGCGTTCAGTAAGGGAGCGGAAAAACA
This sequence comes from Megachile ligniseca, assembly GCA_945859555.1. Taxonomy (NCBI): domain Eukaryota; kingdom Metazoa; phylum Arthropoda; class Insecta; order Hymenoptera; family Megachilidae; genus Megachile; species Megachile ligniseca. Next base: position 4,093,547 of record OX243778.1, read on the forward strand.
AGCCGAGACCATGAAAGGACTTGGAATCGAGCAAACCGATGCGAAAGCCGAGGCGAAGAAGAAGAAGGAAGAAGAAGCTAAAAAGGGTCGGTATAACTTCTATTCCTTTTCTTATTCTCCCCCTTCTTCTTTTTTTTTTTTTTAGTTTATAAGTAAATTTCATTTGCTACGATCAAAGAGAGAAACGGATGCTTAAGACTGTAGCGGATAAAGTTTTTAATTACTTACGGATGAATTGTTTGCGGAAAATTGCGTTCCTTCGGATTCTCCTTTGAAATGCTTCTTGTGGTAATAACTTCGAGATTACACGCTATGGAGATTCGGACGAATGTTGTTTGCAGAGATTCTGTTTTCGATTTATTATTTATTAAGGTGAAGGTTCGTTCGGGGTTTTGGCTGGTTTGTTTTGTAATTGATGATGGAGTTTCTAAGTTGGAAATTGTAGAGTTTGCGAGGGTTCTTTGAGGTAAATGGTGAGACGAAAATGTATGATTTTTGAATGCAGAAGTTTGAAGTTAGGGAGTTTGGAGTGACTTTGAATATGTGTGAAAATTAAGGAATTTGGATATTTGGAAATTTAGATGGGAGTTTGAAAAATTTGCAGTTTTTTGAATTTTAAATTTGGGAACTTTAAAACATTTGAAAATTTAGAAATTTGGGATACTTGGAAAATTCAAAAAACTTGACAAATTTAAGTTTGTGAAATTTGGAACATTTGTAAAGTTGAAAATTTAAGGAATTAAGAAATTTTCAAATCTGGAAATTTGAAAGTTTAAAAATTTGAATTTGTGTTTGAAAATATGGAAATTTGAGGATTTAAAAATTTGGAAGAGTTGAAGACTAAGGGATTTGAAAAGTTGGAAATTGAAATTGTTAAATGGAGAAATTTGAAAAATTTGAGAGCAAACAAAATTGGAAATTTACTGATTTCAAAAGAAAAGAATTTAGAAACTTTAATATCAGAAAATTTGAAAATGTGGAAATTTAGAAATTTGAAATATTTGAATATTTAAAAATTTGAACATTGAAAATTTAGAGAACAAGAAATTTAAAAACTTCCTATTTTGAACGAAAACTATTAAATTATTCAATTATTCCAATTTTCAGAGGAATATAAACCGGAGCCAATTACCGTGGACTCATTGCGCAGAGAAAAATCCTACAAGCAAGGAAAGAAGCAACTGAAGGAGCTCGAAACAATGAGGAAAAAGCACTTAAAAGAGCGGCAAACAATGCAGAAAAATCACTGTGCTGCCATTGATAAACTAGTGAAAGGAAAAGAGTACGTACCCAAAACATTTAGAACTTCTAAAAATAACTGGCAAGAAAACTACACGACACTTGAAACACCGTCTTCATTCAAACTTTGTACAATTATAGAGGACACCAAAAGTAACTATTTCACAAAACCACACAATGCAACTTTCTGAAATAAGACAGAAATTTATGTTTAAAGTTCTTGTAATTTGTATTCAACTGTCTGAAAATGAAACTAAAATTCCATGCTATTCTAGCATGATGAAAAAGCAGAAAGTTTATCAAACAATGGGTCGCAACACCATAAGAAACTTGTGTAAATTTTATTTTTTGTACATTTTATCATCTTTAAATTTTTTCGATTAATTTTCTCTGTTAAAGTTTGAATATTTATCGTCTTCTGATATATTTTACATAACTTCTATACATAACTTCTATAAGTAAATCTCGAACGCGGAATACTCTATTTACTAAATCTGCTTTCCATCGATTTACAATACATTACCGATTCGATGTTACTTTCAAATAATTCAATACCTAATTACGGGAACTATAAATATAAATTTCTCTCTTATTTTTGAGAGTTGCGTGCTACGATTTTGCAAAATTACTACTCTCGATGTCTTCAATAATTGCACAAAGTTTGAACAAAATCGTTGTTTCAAAGATTGTGAAGTTTCCTTACAAATGCAAGTAATATGTTTGTATCCAATCAACGAATGTTTCCAGCAAAAATGCGTTGCTCCAAGATGCAAACGTGAAGAAAGTTATAAGCGAACAAACCGCGCAGTGGTCAGCCATGGTAGAAAGACACAGGAAGGAAGAATGGGAGATGCTGAAGAACCACACGGAAAGTGGCAGAGAGGAGTTCAAGAAGCTAATTGAAGTCGTGCAGGCTTCGCAAGTTAAACAGTTACAGGCAAAACACGACAAGTACGTGAATTCTAAGTTTTTGTTATGTTTAACACGTTCGTGCCCAAAGAGGTATATTTACGCTTGACAGCTTTGTCCTGAGTTGTTCTAACCATGCTCAGATTGAACTTAGGTCAGATTTATCCATGTGTGGATTTCTTCTTTTGCCAAGTTTTCAAATTGGAAGTACTGAAAACTCAGTAGTGAGAAAGCTTGGAAGCTGTGCTGGTTCAAAGTTATGAAATTCAGTGATTTGAGAGCTTTCGAGGTTGGACAATTTGGAACTTGAAAGCTTTAATCTTGAGAGCTTGAAAGCTTGAGAGTTTGGAACCTTAGAAACTTTAAACTTGAGAACTTGAAAGCTGTCAAAGTTCTAATGTTTTGAAATGTGGAAATTGGGGTAGTTGGAAGACTTGAAACTTGGGAACTTTGTAATTTTGTAATTTTAGAAATTGAGAGCTTTAGACCTTGAAAGCTTTAAAAAAATTTGGAAGCTTGGAAATTTTAAGAGCTTTGGTATTTGAGAGATTAAGAACTTGAAAGCTGAAATTTGGGAAGTTTGCAAGTTAGACTTAGAAGAATTTAAAGAGTTGTGCTCTGAAGCTTGCAACTTTGAAAGCTTTGAAGATGCAAAGTTGTAAAACTTGCTCAGGAATTTCTTACCTGTGAAATTTAAAAACTTTATTATAAATATTAATGCTTTATTCCAGAGATATCAAAGAAATGAACACTAATCAAGCAAAAGTGTCGGTGGAAACGGCTAAGGAGGTAATGAACGATAAAGCGTTGAAAACAAAAGGAGATAAGGATCGTCGTCTCCGCGAAAAGAAAGAACAAAATACGAAAAAATTCTTACAAGAAAGGAAAACCGTACAGATCAAACAAGGACGTGAAAAAGAAAAATTGAAAGTCACTCACGAGAAACAAGTTGCTGAATTGGATGGCGAAATTGACGCGGTAAAAATTAATAATTTCATTTCAAAAATGAACTATTTCTTTATTTTCAAGCTTTCTGGAAAATGGTTGGTAAGAAACGCATTTTTAAATTAAATATTAATATTTTGTTCTGCAATGATTTTGTTGTCATTTAGTATCGTTATTTAATATTATTAAATGTTTATTTATTATATATTAGTTTAGCATTTTATTCAATTTTATTTGAATTATATTTTTAATTTGAAATAGTTGATCACAGTTTTGTCTGTTTCGTTAAAACAAAAAGAATATATGTTTCATTGTTTACATTATTTTTATTATCTCATTGCTTTATTTTTATTACATACATAAACCTACAAGTATTTGACAATTAAAAATTATTTTTGGTGATTGATCATATATGCACCCTTCAATGCACTCGATCTTCAAACCTGAAAAATTTACAATATTGAGGAATTTGTTAATTTAGAACAGAGTAATAACGCACATTTCTGTTACAGGCTATTGAAATGTACAAGAATGAAGCTATTCAATACGACTTGTCATCTAAAACAGAATTTTTTGTATAAATTACACACCTTTTCTACAAAAAAGGAATGATTGATGGTTAATTTAAAATGATATATTTTTTTATAATTACTGTATTTAAAGTATGTTTGTTTTTCATTTTTTTTATACACTACCTCTTGTTAAGATATTTTTAATTATTATGTATTTATACAGATGTTTATATTTCACATAAATTGTTTGATACTCCTTTATAAACTTTAACAATATATTCCAGTATGTGTGTATATGGAATGAATCTATATGTATGTGTGAAATGTATATTACTGTTTGAACTAGTCAAAGATTTTAACAACAAAATTTTTTAACTGTTCTCTAATTTTGTGAATATTTATTCTTCAAATATTATGTATGTTGTGGATAAAATTATATACAAACTTTTGCGAATTTATGTTCTAATAAATTCTTCAAACATTTAATGAAATTTCCCGTTTTTGATACCTTTCCAATTTAGAACAGTGATGTATAACAAATAATGTGAACTATGCAAATTATATAAGTTACAGTATATGTATATGTAATAGGCTTTGAATTAATGTGAAAAGAAATATTCCATAAATACATTTATTTGCATATATTCATGATATTAATATTTAATTAGATATCATTTTCTTATTTCTATGTATATTAATTTATTCTCCAACATTTCAATCCAATATATACATATTTTACATTATATACATTACCTGTAAAGCATAAAATACAGCAATTTATACAGTTTCAAGACAATGAATCCGTTCATATACATTGCCAAAAATAATCTAGAAATTTACACAAATTTATTTAAATGTTATAATTTGAACTCATAATTTTGTACTGCAAATTTCTTGAATATACAACGAAATCTATGATTGCATACAAGTTCACTTGTGCGTAAACATACATATACAATGAATCACAAAAGTATTTGTACCTTAAAAAACAATACATTACAATGAATATATTGGTTATTAACAGGAAAAGACTAATTTGATGGAATCCTAAGAGAATTTAGGGTCATTCTACTTTGAGAGAGTTCAAGTAAACCTTGGGTAAATCCAAGGAACATCTAATTTAGGAGGAACTCCAAAACAATTCAGAGAGAATCCAGAAATGTCTAATTTGGGAAAACTCCAAAAAATTCAGAGAGAATGCAAGAAGAATATAATTTGGAGGAATCCCAAAAGAATTGAAGAATTGTATAATTTGAGGAAACCCCCAAAAATTCAGAAAGAATGCAAGAGAAGCCAAATTTGAATGACTCCAGAGGGAATTGAAAATGAATTCCAGAGAAGTCCACAAAAATCTTGGAGTTCGCTTGAAAATTCTCTAATTTGAGAGAAACTAGAGAAATCGTAAGAAGATCCTAGAAACAGCTAAGAGAGATAAAATGTTCTAGGGACCTTGCAGAATCCAAGGGAGCCAATAAGGACCACAGAAACCCTAAAAGAATAATAAATTATTAATAAGAAATCACAAGAATATATCCAATATAAAGCTTAGTCAATACTTTGTCAAAACATACCTGAATACTTTGTTCGATTAAAAAATTGCTAAGTTCTTTTGTGATTCTTTGTGTACATTTTTGATAACAATCTAAATGGATCGTTAAAACGGTGTTAGATAAACGTATCGGCTACCCTGGTACAATGTTACACGGCCAGAAAGTTAAATAAACAACGGAAAAGTGAACACAAAATCTATGTATACATCCCTGGCTCAAAGCGTTTTCTCCTTATGTTGTTCCACGTAGTTTTGAATAAACGGATGTTTATAAACTCTTAAAGAGGCAATGGAACCGGCACATGCACCAACCCAATAAACTATCACGTGCTCCATAAAGGTCGTTCCCAAACATCCGTATTTCAAGGAGGTCGCCAGCGCGGGATTAAAGTAGCCGCCAGAATAGTCGAAGGCTGTAATTGGTATGAAAATAAATGGGACGTCAACGGGAACAATTCACGGAATTATGGAATTCATGAATATTCGTCAAACCTGCAATCACCAAGCTCGTTCCGATAAACGAGTCGATAATGATGCCAAACCTGCTATTTATTTCGCTTAAGCCACGCGAGACTACTCTGTACACGCAAGTTGCTACGCATTCGACAAATGCTCCAAATATTACGGGCACCTTTAAAAGAGAACGAAAAACATTTCTTTATTATATTGTTTTATAGCGTTGTGAATTTTATATCGAAAAAAGTGTTTAAAACTAAAACGATTATTTAAGATACAATCTCTGTCAGAATACAGCGAAATGGTGAAACTCTTCAGAAGTTAAAATACTGTACGTGTCTTGTAAGAAGATACCTGAAAATTAGTGCGGTCATTAGTAGTCAAAACACACTACTAATTAAACTCGAAAACTTAACAAAACTAGACGACTGAACTTGTTTTATTTAATGTCTTCTTGTAAGACGTACAGTAAATCTGACAGTGGAATAATAGTTTAAGAAAAATTAAATAACTATTTTAATTTACGACCACACTATATCGTGATGAAAAATATATACATCTTTCGTAACAAATAGGTTAATACTTATAATCCACGGAAGCCATGTTCTTAATCAAATTCTCTTTCACTTATGAAGCCTCTATGATACGTTTAGAAAAATCGATAGTTGTACTTGCTTGTAGATCAGTGGTGCAATCTTCGAATGCTTTGTTCTTGTGCGTAGAAACAATTTCCAATGCCCAGAGCAGTTGGATGTATCTAAAAACGACGAGACCGCCGACTAATTCAGCCCAAATTAGCAGGAAAGCGTCGCGAACCGATTTTTGTCCTTCGACGACGTCCTCGATGTGCGTGTACGGGCAGGCAGTGGCATCACCCCAATTCAGGGACCACCAGATTGTCAGGATGAATAAATATAGGCCATATATGGAGACACCCCAATTATCTGCAACTATAATTTAACATTAATTGTATTAAAGAATGGACTCTGACTATAAAGAAATTTTTTAATTAAATTAAACTCGAGATGCTCGAGGCATCAAGAATTTCACGATATTAATGGCTTCAAGATTTCCAAACATTTTAAGCGTTTTAAAGCTTCAAAATTGCAAGGCTTCAAGGTTTTACGATTTCCAAGACAACGACCCATCATGGCATCAAAACATCAAAGGTACCAAGACATAAAGGCATCAAGGCTTCAAAGTTGTAAAACATGAACACATCAAGGCATTAAGGTATCAGAATATTAAGGGATGAAGGCATCAAAGCTGTAAAACTTTCAAAACTTCAAGGCATCAGAACTTGAAAGATTTGAAGACTCAATGTTCTCAAAACTTTAAGGCTACAAAGCTTCAATGTTTTAAGATCTTATAAATTTCAAGGCATCAAGGAGTTAACTACAAAGTTGAAAAATTTTCGAACTTGAAGATTATTAATTGAAACTATAGAGGCTTTAAGACATTCGGAAGTTTCAAAATTTTAAGACTTTCTATGATTTTGAGGCCGTAATAAAATTTTAAATAATCGAAGCTTTCTTCGTATATTTAAACTGTATGTGATTTGAAATGGTTTATAAACTATCGCCAGTGATATGAAGAATCTCTGAAATTTATTTGTTAAGAAATATATCGTTTGACGATAAACTTACTTATTATGAGTTCGAAACATGCTCCGCATAATTCACCGGTGGCAATCCCTTCTAAAAATAGGGACCTTACGAACGGGTCCCGTATGTAATAGGCCGTATATCTCCTCATCCAATAAGCTATGAGGCTTGTAAGTACGATATACAACGTCGAAATTGCTAAGGCAATTAATGTTGCTGCCATGATGTTGGGTAGATATAAACAAACTCAATGATATTACAAAATGAAAACTGAAAAAGTAACAAAACCACATAATTCACATATTTGTAATACAATAATTTTTTACGCGGCCTCAAACAATTAATATTACTGAATATGCGAGGACATGAACTGAAACATTTTTGGAGTATTTTGATATTCAAATATTTTCAATATTAATTGCTGCACTAGCTTTCTTTTTATTATCAATAAATATTAAATATATGAGGGAACGTATTGACATATACTTATTGAAAATATTGTGCCGGCAGCTTGAGGCACGTGAAAATATTTTCAATACCAACTATAATTATAACAATAGATAATCACTAATAAATCTTAGCAAATATTGAAAGTATGAGGCATTAAATGTTGATCCTAAAGGGTACCTTTGTAACTCCTAAGTAAAAAATGAATAGTAAATGGTTAATAATATAAATTGCAGTAGTATAATAAAATACATAATTATTATTAAATTATTATATAACAATTAATGTTACAATAAGCATTGATTGCATGGAGCATTGCATATTAATCACTTCATGATCTATGCCATTGCTAAATAAAACAATCATAAGTAATTAAAAGAACAAATTATAACAATAGAACAAATAAATGATACAATCAAATTATAATAGTATAATAATAAAATACATGACTGTTTGTCAATTACTATACAGAAATTAGTAGTGTAAGAAGTTACAATTGTATGGTATGCAGACAGTTGAAAGCAGGATGTTATGCAACGGTACACAATCATTCAGTAGGTTTCAAACGAATCTAGTGGGAGAGTATGTCGACGTGAACTTACGTGTCAAATCATCGAATTTTATTCGTTCTTTTCATTTCTTTTCTAAGCAAATACAAGACGAACACTTATTTCTTGAACTTTTGCTTTCTTTGGCGAGCACCAGAATTTTACTTAGCAGTTATTTAAAACTGGCGACTGTAATTGAATATATCTGTGTGGATATGTCGCCGTCACTTTAAATAGCTGCTCGCCCAAATTATACTTGCTTGGGCATTGACATCACATCGAATATCGCCTATTATTTAATATATTATAAATCAGATGGTAATGAGAAACATTATTTAATTATCATAATATAAATATGTATACAGTCTTGGATATTTATTTGAGTAATATCTTATTTTATTTGGCTAGATGTTATTTAAAATAATTTTTCATTTTATATTTCAATAAATGTAAACAATTTCTTAAACACTTTTGTAATCCTTTCATGCTAACAGTATTAACTGTACTAGAAACGCAAATTTCCTTACAGCATATCATGCATATAAACATGGACACGTGTTACTGTCAAGGATAAATATGTAAATACTCGGTATATATGTACATATAAATATTTGTGGTCAATTAGAAGTATATTAATTCAAATGAAATCACAAGTAATCAAACCTCTTATATAAGAATACTTGTTATTATATTTGAATACAAATTATGCTGGACTAAGTCACATAAAAAATTACTTGAATTTTACACAGTACAAAGTTGCTGTTTCTATGTTACTTCTGAAATGAAGATAATAAATTAGTTAAAAAGATTCATTGTTTTAAATTGTTATTTTTTATTATATTCCAAATAAAATGTGCCCAAGCTAAGTATAAATTACGTATACAATTCCACAGGTTATTTGAGTACTACTTTACAATTACCGTTTATATTTTATTTTGCCTTTAACTTATAAACTAAAAAAAAAACATGAATATTTAAAAATTATTCTTAATTTCTATTGACAAAGAAACCCCCAACAACTTTAATACATATAAATTAAAATGCAAACGTATATAGTTATGATTGAATGTTTTTATTCGTCTTATGAAGTGTTAACTACATTTATTACATAGGTAAATGATTCCATGTTTGTTTATGAATGTGGGCTAACTTTGTCATTATAAAAAAGAAAGTAACATTTATTTACAAGAATCAAAAGACTCTCCTTTGTGCTTTTTGGGCGCCTGAAGGTCGTCTTGATTCTCTGTTCTTAACATTAACCTGGGAATCCGTTTCGACTTTAAATAAGACATCGTGTCGCTTGGCGATCTAAAATTAAAAATTAATTTTATATTAAAATTACATTAAAATTTTTTTTCTTGTTCAAAGGTTATAATTTACCTCTGATGAGGTGTTTTAGCTTGATTAAACATCTCTGTTGAATTGCTTTCAGTCGAAGTGGAACTTGTACATGGAGAATAAGGAATGATCTGATACGTAGTTTTACTAATTATTTCGGTAGTTGGTTCAGTATTCTCCGTTTGATTTGGCATATTATTACTAACACGATTCTCCCCATCTACTGTAGGCTTTTTCTTATCATCTACTTCCGTTTTTATGGATTTCATATCAACTTCAGGCTTAGCTTTTAATTTACCATCTTGTGTAGGAAAGTTTACAGCGGGTATATTAATATTTTTATCTCCTTTGGTTGAATTCATTAACTTAATCAATAGTTTTGATAGCTCTTCACGTTTTCTTGTTACAACTATCTCTTCGAACCAATTTTTCAGTGTTTTTATTGGCAAAGTATAATCTTTAATTGGATTCTGCAGTGAAATTGAACATTATAATTTCCATTACTCAATAACAATTTAGATAAATAAAATATCAACTTACTTTAAAGAAACTTTCCACATATTGCAATACATATAATCCGCAATCAGTGAAATTTGATTGCTGAGGAACTTTTAACGATGCTCCTTTAATGGTATCTTTCGAAAATACTTTCTCGCTTCCCATTTTCGCAACGTACTCGCAACTTAAGTAATCTCTTAACGTGGCCACTACGCGTGATCTACTTGCTCCCGCCAGAGAATCAAATATTAATATGCATGGTCTGAAAAAAATACCAGAAAAATGTAAAACAAATTTAACTACCCACACCATTATTTCCTCTACCTGTGTACACGTAAATACTTACACTTTAACGGTATCTTTTTCCTGTGGTAGATGTTGTTCAGCTTTTGGTGGTGCACCTTTATTCTCCGTTGATTCTGATTCCTCCTGCATTTCAAGATTTGATTCATTTGATTTCAGTCTTATAGGCACGAGACAATTATATACGATAAACTTACATCATCTTCACTATCCATTTCCATTTCTTCATCATCGCCTTCAGCTTCATCTCTTTCTGAACCATCATCGGGTTGGTCTATGGTAATTGTAGTTGTCACCGGGGTTAGAGTTGTACTACCAATTGTAACAGTCTGTAGTTTCACTTCCTTTAACCTTTTACTTTTCTGTACGGTCTTGCGAACGTCATTTTCTTGGGGTCGTACGTTTTGTTGGATCACTTCACCCACTAAGCCAGGGAAACAAATGATGGCCAAAAACCAATGAGCACTGCAATGGTATTAGAACATTGATTCAGCGTCCCAGAGGATCAGTCGTAACATAAGAATTTTTAAATGTACTTACTGTTCATTAATAGGAATAATAATAAAATCCTTTTCAAATATATTGACATTCTTTGTCCACTTTTGTACCCTCGCATGCCTTTTGGCAGCTGGGGAAAGGGGTACATTACTTTCAACCGCCTGAGTGTGAGGACTTGTCAAGCGCTTATAAAAATATGAACTAAATACATGAGTTCTGTGTTGGTCAGATTCTGATAAGACTTCCAAAGTTAAATATTTTAAATAGAAGTCTATAATTACGTCATTTAAAAACTGATCTTCTCCGAGACATAAATAATCTTCGGTATTGATAGCAATACCACCTTTTGCCGGTGGCGGGGGATACACAGTTAACCTATAAACAGTTTTGTTATGTTAACAATGTACATATATTAAAAAAATTAATGTCTCACTTACGTCTGTATTCCATTTGAATTGTTTTGATCTTTCTTTCCTAAAGTCTGTAAATTAAATAAATTTAACACAATTATCTACCATTAATGTTTATAAATAATCAGATATGTTATATTACGTACATCTTTTGGCGATGCTCGAACAAGGATGTCATTCGCCTCTTTTGTGTTCAGTTCGGCCAACAACCGTCTTTGTGAAAACAAATTTTTTAATACAATTTTTGAGTCTTCGGACAATTTTTCTGGCAGTAAAGTTATTCTTTTATGCGTATGGTCTGTGCAAAAGTAAACATAAAAATTGTATTTTCATTCTATTAACAATACGAATTACAATGTATCTTAAAATTAATACCTTTTCCAGCAGGATCGTAATATGGTCCTTTTGGATCCTGCATCCCTAACAATTCACGAATCATAGCTCCAGTATTGGTAGACGTATAAAAGAAAAGCACTGGCATTGATTTTCCAAAATGAATTAATACTCTTACTATATCTTGTAATTTAATTTCTAATGTTACAAAGTTTTTATCTGCAATGTAAATATATTAGTATGATTATATTATTGCGTATTAATGTTATTATAATAATTATTAAAATAAATTTACCGTCTTCTAATAAAGGTACACCGAATCTTACTCCACTTTGTGAGATAACTACTCTTTCTCGAGGAACATATTTGTAAGAACCTATCCGTACTGTTCGACACAATATTGAAGTATGTGGAGATTGAACACTATTATCTGAAAGATGTTTACATTCATTCTCTATTTCTTAATATATAATGAAGTTATATTTGTAATATAGCATGCTACATTTTAATCACTAAAAGTACCTCTAACTATATTGTCAGTCTCCATAGTGTAATCGGAACATGTACTAGAAACTGAATTGTTCGTAATTACTGGTTCCTTTTCGAGGATAGTGTCCATCTCTTCATTAAAATTATTACTTGCATCTTGTGAACATGTACTATTATTAGAGCTTTCCGTTTTCTTATTTTTGCCCTCCTCTTCTTCATCAGACGATATTGTTAAACATTCTGAACAAGAAATATTATGTCTGAGGTATCTGTACATTGTATGAAACATTTAAAACAGTACACTTGGAAATCTTTGCTGTGTATAAATGTTCCAAATAATAACAAAAATCATTCGGTTTAAAAAGCCAAATAATAACAGGTGGAAGAATTGTTCTCAAGGTCAGTATTTTCAGGTTTTTTTTGGGAAATATGACTACTTTTTTTTGCATTTCCAACATATAAATATAAAAGTAATATATTACGAGATATTTAATATAAAAGATTTAGAAAAATGAACTATATGTAATGTTATAAAAAATGTATCATATTACCAAGAATTGTTTCTTTTTCAACAACCATTTTCATGTATCTTAAACATCAAACATCTCGTAACATTCAGACGAATAGGATATAAATACATACCATTATTTCTTTCTTTAGTTCAAGTGTTAAACAAAACATATGGTTCCATTTAAAAAAATATTGATGACCTTGAGAAAAATAATCCTTCCACTACCAGATATCCTTTCGTAAAATTGAGATGTTTCATTATTGTTACTTGTTTTTGGTGTGTTCACAAATGCAATGAAGATATTCATGTATACTGTCTTAAATGTTCTACCCTGTATATCTATCATATTAAGGTACACAAAACAACATTACATTTTTTTAACAAAATCATGAATTATTTTTCTACCTGGCTCTTTATGAATAGGCCTAGTTCTTGTAACACCTTTCCCTCTCCCTCTTCCACGTTTATAAACTGATCCATCCCGTTCTAATTTTTCTAATTTTGCAGATGAATTTCGTTCACTGTTTTTCTTATAAAAACTCTGAAAATATTAACGTAGTGATATATGTTTGACACTAACAAACTTAAAACTCTTTCATGTAATATATATTAAAAGTGTTTTTAAATTAACTTAAAATTTGATATATTTTCTAATTAATGTAATTGTTTGTTATGAAACACCTTCAGATTATTATATTAACAAGCGTGGTAAATTATATTCTTTTAATGTATAATTTAAATGATAATCTTACATCAACAGAAATCATTGTTTCTTTCTTTTCCTGTATGCCCATTGTCATTGGAATGGATTTTACATCCTTTGGTAATTTTCTTTTACATCTTAGACACCGATTAAAATCGAGAGAACTGAAACCACAGTGCGAACAGACAGCTAACATTCCGTCGATGTATATAGGCTCCTATAACACATATTAATATAAACCATATTAAATATATTATAAAATGTAAAAGTATTGATAAAGTATTGATCAAGTATTTTAAGCTAAATAATAGACGTAATAGAAATTCAACTTACAAGTTAAAATGATGAGAAATTTGATACTTTCTTTCTTATAAGAACGTTACATACTTCATCTTCATTAATTTTTTTTTGCGATAATTTTATGTAATTATAAAATACTTGACCATTTATGTAAACAAACAAATAAAAAACAAGTTCGGCAAAATTTTATAATATTTTATATACTATTTTACTAATATTAAGCAAATTAAATTACAGTGAATTAACAATGATCGTTCACTAACAACATGAAGCAAAAACAGTAAAATAAGGCACATTCATGCAATGATCATTCAGCAGCTGCATAAAGCAGAATTTTAGAACAGGTGAGATTAATTTTAAACCTACCTCATTTTGTTGCACAGGATTGCTATTCTCATCTGGTGACCTGAAATATGTTAGCATTGCAACAATTAAATATTATTTTTGCTGACATATGAATCTCGATACTAAGCAAGTTATTAAAAACTTTACCTAGGACAATCTATATTATTTAGGTTTTCATGGGAACTGTCATTTTCGGATGCTTCGTGTGATGTTACTGTATTAGAGCCAGCTTCTACAATATAATTTATACCCAAAGTAGGATCAGAAACTAAAGAAACATTTGTTGTTCCACAAAATGTAATATTTGCCTGAAAGTATAAACAATTTTATAGCCATAGTTTCCATAACATTACCTATAAACAATTGCTGCAATTAATGCTTGCTAAAATACCTGTTCCAATAAATCTTGAACAGTACAATCTTCATTTGGTATATCAAATGTGATTAATCTTTGTTCACCATTGGAGAACATAACTAACATTTTTGCAGTATTTCCTTTTATCTGATGTTGAACTATCGTATCTGTTGGATTGCGAATAACTTTTTGAAGAAAGGCAATACTTTCAGATGAACTGTTTTCCGAATCAGTTTGTGATGTGAAATTTTGATTTCCCCCACTTTTATCTGGATGTGGTGGAGATTCCGGAGATTCAACTTCCATTGAGTTATTCATGTTCTGAGATGATGAAAGTGAGGGTGTTACTTCGTATTGAGATTTTTGTGTAGAAATTGATTTTTGAAACTGTAATGGGGTTGAAGATAACATTTGTCTTTGTTGTGTTGCATTTGTAACCGTATGCTGCCGTTGTGCAGGACTATTTAATGAACCCTGTGCTAGTGGTGACGTAACATTTGATAATCGTTGCATATTACCCCCTTGCAATCTCTGATCATTTTGCACTTGTCTTTGATTTGGCATTTGTTTCAATCTTGTTTGTTCCATTTTAGGCTGTAGCAGCTTTAAGGAATTTTTTGACATTAAAGTGCGAGCTTGAGGTCTAGTATGAACTGTGCCCAAAGGAGAATGTATCTGTGTAGGAATTTGTGTCACATTCTGTCCAATGGGACTGACTGGCTTATTAGAAAGTGAAGGTGTAGTTGTCTTAATACTAGACACATTAATGCTTTGTATTTGAGTTCCTATAGTACTTGTAACATGCGTCCTATCAGGCGTGGATGATGTTCCCGTTTGTAAACTATTTGTTGAACATCGATTTCTATTTGGGTACGACCTAAGTGGTTTCCTTTTTAAAACTCCATTATCAACTTCAACGAAATTATGCAGCACAGTCTAAAAATATATATACATAATTGTTATTTTATATAATTTTATTTTAAAACTGTGTATAAAAAATACTCATACTTACTTGTGAAGAACTATTATTTTGATTTTCATTCACATTGGCAGTCTGAGTTTTTTCTGATATGAGCACACCTTGTTTTGAAACTGTATTTACATTAATACTATTTTCTTGCATTTTTATCCATCGTAATTGTTGTACATCATTGTTGCAATCTACAAATGCTTTAGAACCTAAACAGCAGAATGTTTATCCTTATTGTTTCTATTGTAAACTGTCTTGCATAATGAATTTTTAAATTTACCTTTATTATCCACGCTTACAATATTTCTACCTATAGTATTAGTATTCACTGTTGCAGACTTTAATGTACCTTGAGACGAATCTAACTCGTTTGTATTTGTTTTAATTATAAAAACGCTTTGTCTGAAAAAACATTTCTCACATTAAACATTTAAATGCATGTTAAAACTATTATTATTCAGAGTAATACAAATAAACACAATATTACCCAACAAAAATAGTGTAACTTATGTCTTGCATTTTTTGTTAAATTATTGTATAATTTTGTAAAATTATACAATATAAAATTATTTAAAATAATAAAATTATTCGTATATAACTTAAATTGTTTCAAACAGGTATTATTTTTGTTAGTAGAAAGAATGAGGAAGAAAGGGTGCATTGGTACATTTTTAAGCTTACTTTATAAAATATAAAATTGATTACAAATTCAATATTTATATAAGTGAAACTGGAATTATTTAACAGATAGGTATTTCGATTTCAATAAAAATATTTGCATCTAAATATTATAAACGACAATGTACAATTTGTTAAAGGAGAATAACTTAAATATTTTATTATATAACACTAAAATAATATAAATTATTGCCATGATGATTACATGTAAATATTTAAAATAATATTATTTTGTATTATGCAGATGTTCCTTTACTATAAGTATTCAAACTGCTACTAATTCAATATTATAATTTGTAAAATCATGTTGTAAATAAAGTATTAACTTTCAATAAAAAACATTACATTTACATGTATGTATGTTTACTTATTTTATTAAATAAACAGTGTAACTTACATGATATGTGCACATTAGACATGCTTACATGTGTTTGCTATAAATGTTTAGATTATTAAAGTATGATATTCATTCATTATATTAGTAAAAAATTATATTATTTATAGGGTGTTTCTTTGAGGCACACGTGTACAATATGCTATGGTAATATATCTCTTTGTATTTTATAAACATATTGTGTACAAACATTAAAATGTCTTTAATATGTTATACTTTGTTGTAATCAGAAGACTATCTTAAGAAGTGTTCACAGTGGGGTTTTACATTTCTATACCATATGCTGAAATAGACACAATCTCCTTTTAATGATTGGGTAATTTATATGTTGAAAAAATTGTGTGTAATTAAATATTTAAAGTTCATACTACATATTCACGAAATTAAAATGTATATTTTGATTAAATTAAACAGATATAAAAAACATATTCTTTCATGATTCATAACATGCTTAACAATGGATATTTAACTTTCATAACCAGCACCACATACCAATACCCCCTTCTTTTTCCTCAAATATCTGATATCATTTATATTTCTGCATATGCATGTATCAATTGTATATATATATACATATATATACAAAATTGAAAGCAAGAAGATACCACACTGCTACTTGATTACTCGGGATATTGAAAAGCATGCGCAAAAATTACCCTTGCTCCAATTGCGATGTAGCAATTTGACTTCCTAAGTTAATTTGCTGAGAAAATATCGCTTGCTCGCTGTTTTGTGGTGCAGTAGTATAAGTCAAAAATTGCTGACACCCATTACCATCATTATTTATGTCTTCAACGACTAATTGTACACTTTGTCCCTCTGCAGAGCAAATTGTCTGTACTTCTTCAAGTGTTAACGTACCACTGGCATTAGTCACAAAATTATAATACTGTGCCATATTATTCAAGACTTAAATGCTTGCAAATATGATCTTTTGTTAATCAATGTAGAGTAAAATGATCGATATCACTACTATACCGGATTACACCAGTCCATCAATATCATATCTGTAGAACGACGAATAAGTATCTGCACGATAAAACCTATTAAAAATAATTTAAAATTACTTATGATTTCTGATATGCATTTGTAAAGATCAGACTCTATTATTTGTTAGAAAAAAAAAGGATAAAAATAAATAAATATAAATAGTACATCTTAAAAATTAAAAAAAACTGACTTAACAAAAGTGATCCATTAAGATTTTAGCAACTATCCTTTTCTTAATTCATTACATAGATGTACCACATAATTATGTTAAGTAAATACAAAAATTACATATTTGCAAAAACAGATTATTTCTATTATATTTTCATGTTCAGAAGTTATGCTTTCTATATTTGTATTAAGTATTTAAAATAAATATATTTTGAAAATTACAATAAAGTTCCATTAAAATACAAAATACAACTTCAATAAATATAAAAAGCATACTGAAAATATTTAATTTTCTTACACATGGATGTGAAATAAAACATTTAACTTCTTAAGTAGTCTCCCATAAATAATTTCTTAAATATTTTATAAGATCCTAACTTACTTCACAAGTAAAAATGAAATCTAAACATAAGTATAGGATGCATAAAAGAATTTTATTTTTAATTAAAATATTTACAAATTTGTGTACAACATGTGCTTCAAAGATTTGCAATTTTGACAAAAACTATCTAATTTTATTAATAAAATTATTTTTTTGAATTACTAGTAACTAGCAAAATTTTAAATAAGAAAACCATTATTATTTAAGAATGTCCAAAATAGCGAGACTCTAATATGGAAAAATTTATACAAATAAAAAACGTGGAATTTATTATTCAAGTATAAGTTTAGAACATCTAATAATATTTGTATACATTGTTTCAATTAATATTCTGAGATACGTCCCATCATTAAATACATGATACGTATTCTCGTATATAAGAACAATTTAAGATTAAATATAATACTGTTATGAAAAACATCAAATACAATAAATACAAATTCTGGTTCTAAAACCTGATATACTCATTATGTTTCAATGATACCAAAATAACAGTTATGTGATTTAATAATACATTTATTCCTAAAAGTCATACTTGTATCATATAAAATACTTATACCATAGGGTATTATCTGCTTAATATTATTTATAATTATAACTTTACATTAAAATAAAAGCAACTTTCTAAATATTAATACAACAAATGTTTGTTTCAATTGTATGAACTAGATTATTTCATAATCTAAAATTTAAGTAAATGTAAACTTTGCAGGGATAAATGTGCATATAAAGCTGCATAAACACTGTTAAACTGCAAATCATAAAACATAAAAAAATGAAAACTTTAACTGCATGGAAATTAGAAAAGATTCTAACAAAACTTTATCCTAAAAATGTTTTGGCTTTATTTTTAAGCGTTTACTTATATGATAATCATTGCCTAACAAATTAATGGCAAATATATAAAGCATCAGTACCATAGCTCTGGCAAACAATACGTTTACATAATAGTTGCATACAGCTGATGAGGTATGAAAAAACTGAAAAGTTGTGAGAAGTTTCTGATACAGCATGTGATGCAAATTCTAGGACATGTTGAATCTAAGTAGGTAATAATAATGAATATGTAAAAGTTAATTCTATTATTTTCACTAATGTTGTTATTATTGTAGCATTTGTCAATGTATATCAAAACTTGAAAATAACAATACGAATACGAGAAATATTTAAATTTCTAACAACCATAACCTCGAAAAATGAAGCGAGAAATCGATTTTATCCTTTCATATCTGTTTGAAATAGAAATTATAGAACAAAAGTAATAACAGGTATATGAAAGCTGAAAAAATGATCGTGAAATATAAAGTATTCGTAATTCAATGTTCAAACATGCAGGATAAGTGATAAAATTGTTTGAGAATGTTCTTATAACCTTGTTTGAAAAATGCAATTATCTTACGTAAATATTGTAATAAAATAACAGTGAGAACATTTGTATTTTACTATATTGCAAAGCGGCTTAATTTGTTAATTTCGTATGAAAAACATGCGGAAATACCGACTTGAATATGAACCGATGTCTAGTGCACACATTACAAATTTTTTATTTAACTGACAACCGTAATACTTACAAACCTTTGTGTAAGAAGTAAATACACAGTCCTCAATTCTAGGATAACAAATATTTCTTTAATTGTATTACAGTTATTTCGTTATACTCCGTAGAAGTAAATAACAACTCCAATTCGCCATTTTACGTTACCGTTTATGTGAAAGAATCGCAAAGCAACCGACAGACCGCAAAAGATTACGCCACTGCGTCACTGAAGTAGAGTTTCCGGCTCCGGTTTTCTAAGATGTTAGTGGCGCGAAATTCAGTATAGAACATTTATTACTTTATTAAATATTATAAATATAATGTATATTCGCTTTATATACGTTAATTAAAACGAAATTAATTTTATCGTTGAAATTTTACTTGAGTCATACATGAAAAACAACATAATTCTTCGAAAACAATTTTAAGGTGAGTTTAGATTAAATTAAACGAACAAAAGGTTAAACAACGCAACATCAGTTCGGTCATACAAACAAAATACGAAAGAAAGTTCGTCGAGTAAATTTGAATCGTGTCGGATTTAAATCGTAGATCTAGAAACTTACGTCTTTAATTTAAAATGCATCAAACTGAAGTCAAATTGAAACACGAATTAAAATGCATGGAATTAAATATGATTAATTTGAATTAAATGGAATTAGAACGCGTCTAGTTAAATTGTATTGAAACGGAATATGTGAAATTAAATTTGAAATATTCGGTTGCCTAATTTAAACGCATGCTTAGACACAAAATTAAATTGAATATATATGAGAGAAATTTTACCGATTTCTTTAATTTACATAAATTTGAATGAAACGCACAGTTCCGTAATAAATATGCAGGCTCATTGTATTTATTAGTTCCAAATCATATACAAATTACAAAATACTTAAAGATTTGCTAGATATAAGCAAGTAATTAAACATTTCATAGACATTTAATTCAATAGATTGATTGATGATTACAAATTCGTTACAATGCACATGATTTACATTTGAAAAATAAAATTAACTAGTCAGTCATGTATTCAACATCTTCTCTGTACTCAGTGAATGATTTGTGTCTTTTCCTAGTAATATTTTCACGACATAAAGGAATTATTCTATGTCCACTACGCTTTAACGTGTATATACTAAATGGGAGAAAATTTTCTACTGTAGTTGTTACTATTTTATCATCGTTGTAGATTGGAAGTTGATTTCGTGTATTATTTTCGATTATCGTATAACAATATGCTAATTGATACATTCGGGTGAACTCTGCGAAATTATGCACGATTTCAGAATGGCAGGATTTTAAGGGATTTAATTTACACGTTATAATTTTTGCTAGATCCAATTCTTGTAAATACAACATATCTAAAATAAACAAATTCAATTATTTACTAATATTCTCACAAATAAATTAATCATTTTTACTTACATTTCTTCGAATCTTGATAGTCATTATGCCTTTTGGTAATTATTAAAAATAATGCTTGGCAAACGGCATAAAATACAGTGTGATCCTTTCTTGTATGGTCTGCATACTGTGAATAATCCTGCATATTAATGTAATCGTGTATCCATTTAGACATTTTGAATTGCACTGCTTTCACTAGCCTAATACAAATGGAATAATTAACAATCATATTTTCATACAGTGTTTAGTACATTTAATATAATGTGATTGAAGCATTACCCTGCACTGACAAATTTCGCAGTAGCCACCAAACTAGCAATATAGGAAACGGATGATTGCCGTATAATGGAAGGTACATTAGGATCTGTTCCTTTACGCCATAACCAATCTATAAAACTCTCCACAACAGCTGTTTTAAAACTACAAATATAGAACATAATATACTGCACGTACTGACTTGCATGAGTAGGTAATATTACTGTTTCAAATATATTTAATAAGTCAAAATAAAGACTTCTTAAAGATTCTATTCGTAAAACCCCTTCAGTGAAACAGGAATCATGAATATATTTTAGAATCAGTTCTATACACACATCCAATTTAAGAGCTATTGGATGTATTTCATCTGTTTCTGTTCTGTTCTTTCCTTCAACAATGTTATTTTCATTACCAAGTATGCTATCACATTCATTATCGTCTATCATATCCTCATCCTCATCATCTACCTCTGAGTGGGGTATATTTACATCTAGCACCACTAATCTATAAAAAAAATAGCGTTTATTTTCGTTTTTGAACATTTAAAATCATATTATATATATAACTGCGTGTTACCTGTTAATAATTAAAGACAAAATATCAGAACGCATTTGAGGTGCATATTCTAATATTTGAATCAATGCATACACATAAACTTCATGTGTATGAGTTCCATGAGCCATATATGGAAATCTTCCTCTAAGCGACTGCAATAGCAGTTTGCTTGACCTAAAAAAAAAGTTTATAATTTGTAGAAAGCATTTTTATTAAACTGCAGAATAAAAACCCACTAAAATACTTACATTGGTAAAATTATTAAAGTTTTACGAAAAACATCATGTATATGATTTAACCTTTGAAGAGTCTCTTCTTTACATTCTCCAGTTTCCCATTTAGCATCATCATTTTCATCTATATAAAACAAAAATTTTAGCAAAACACTTTGTTGACATGTGTACATATAATTAGAATGTTTTAAAATACCTGGTTTAAATAATTCAACTAAATTATCTATTACAGCTTTAGCATAATAGGTTTGTATACAAATTAAATCTTCCATAAGAGCTTTATAAGCATTTATTACTTCCAAGGAACGATTCGTCCATTTTATTTGCAAAATAGTATCTAAAAGTGTTTTGTGAACTGGACTAAGTAATGATGCACACTGTTTTACATTAGTCAAGAATTCAACTAAATCTGAATCCTAGAATAGAAAATGACAAAAATTTTGTTTAGAAAATGAATTAATAATAATTATGCTCAATGAGGAATGCTATCCCTGTGATAAACAATTTCTTTTCTTGCTTTATTTATAGTTCTATTTTTTTGTAACAGAAATTCTCTGATATTGGAATAGATTTAAATTGATGAACGAATGTATTTGTTCATAATTTCATTTTAAACTACATTTAACTACCCACAGGAGTAACATTTTCCCTGAAACTTTCATGTATCGCTGGTCTAGCCAAAATTAAAGTATAAAATTGATAACTCAATCGATGTAGCTATATTTATTGTCTGTCATAATGCCTCAAACTACAAATGTTAGCAATTCAAGTAATTGGATACATATATATTGGGCACAGCTTTGTCGATAGGAGTATCAGTTTTGAACTCTAATTTATAATTGCACAATATTATGTCATTATTCAATATTCAAACTGAGTATACCTTTATATATGAATCACGTAAGATGCATATTAAATCATCATAATCCTTAGTTCCATTGCCACTTTCATAATTGTAAATAATAGTCCTAAAATCTGTTGGGAGCTTAAAATATACTTTGTTAGATCTACGGATAAGCTGTGATCTAACTCCTGAAGTTTTTAAGATCGATGATACGCTGCTCACTCTGGATGATACAACTGACATCTGTTCAGAAGACATAAGATAAAACGTATATAATATTCAAATAATTTTATGATAAAAAGCTTCGTTGATCGAATTGATATAAGAGTCACTTAAGAAATGCAAACGTCATATACGGAATTTCTCGAAACTGTCAAGCACATGTGCAAAAAAAAATATAAAGAGGTTATGGTACAAAATATCCGGAAGTCAATCATTACTCACTGTTGAATTTATATTTGCAGTTCTCTAATGCTGTAGAACGGTTTGATAATTTCGAGTCATATATCCTTTTACATTTTGAAAGTGTATTATAGCAAGAATACCGTACTCTAAATTAATATTTCCACACGTGCACACCTTCCCACATGGAATCCGAGAGCCGCTTCCGATTACGTGCATTCTGCATCGATGTGCTATCGATAGTGCTTTCGATTCATCAAACAATCGATGTTTATTTAAAAAGTCAGTTCGTGTTTTGCAAATAAATTATTAATTATAATAAAATTATGCGACTGTATTAAACAAAATTTATTTGTGAAAGATATTAAACAATTCTTGATTTAATGAATTAATGTAGGGCACCATGCATTAAAACTTTCACGCAAAATTTAACTAAAAATAGAGTAACTATTACTACCAATTTCTAAGTATCGGTACCGATTAAAGATTTTAATTTACTTGCACTACTTTTTTAAATAATATACAGAAAGTACTGATTGTTAGAAAATTATAGACAAATTTCACTGTTAGTAAATGGAAAATTAGTTTTCTTTTCTTTTTGAATTTTTTCACTTTGTTTAAACCGAGCAGTGTGTGTGTTAATTTCACATGATTTGGTACAGAAGTCACAGATACACCAAAATATCGATTTTTCATATTAATTTATTGAAATCAATAATTTAGTGACAGATGAAGTTTATTATAGTACAAAACTTAAAGTACGTTCGAAAATATTTTACATCTATCCGCAGTTGCATCGTTTCAAAAGAAACCATTAAATGGATCCTTTATTTTTTGGCATATTGAATTTGATAATGAATCGCAATAAAACACAATCGTCTTATATCACAAAAATATAAAAACATTTGTACTGTTCCGCATCGGAAGCAACAATTTAGTCCTAAGAATAATTGATGAATTATCGATTAGAAACTATAATTTTTATATTTTTTTTTCTTTTCTTCGATTTCTTTTTAACTACGTTACGATTATAGATGAACTGATTGACTACTTTGTTGTTTCACTGTTGCTGCAATGACACACAGTACATATTTTGGTAAATGATCTAACCCCATTCGTGGTGTTACAAGCAGTTCCGAAAATTCTTCCGGTTGACACCATCGCATTTCGTATTTTTGCTTTTTCGCTTTTTTCTTTTTCCTAAAAAACAAACACATAAATTTCAATATTAATATCTTCGAATAATATTAGGAGCTCATAAACAATTTTGCTGATCAATTTAGTATAATCAGGGAAACATGGTAACACACCCTCTTTTATCTTTTTGCTCAGATTTACAACTTATTATATGAAGTATTTTGCCTGCTACGTATAATTTCGCTTTCGATAACCTTCTTTTTGTTATATCATTCTCGTATATCTGTTGTTCCTGCAACATAATACATAATTACTTTAATAAGTTTCCCACAGTTGGCAATGTAGAAAGAGCTCTCGGCAATTTTCGTGGATTCTCTCTACGATAACTATATAAAGGTGGTAATATAAGTCCACCGTATATTTTGAGATTCTATATTAGAAATTTACCTCTGTTTTCGGTATATACTTTATATTAAGTAAGGGTGACTGTCCTGCTGAGGTGGTGATTACGCCACCGCTGGTCCACGCTTTATTGAGATCTTTTTCTGGTATTTGACCAAGCAACATATAACTTAATCCATTTAATATCACTCTGTACTAAAAGAAAACAAATATTTAGCATACAGTTTCTTTCTTTTACGTATACAATTTCTCTAATTACAGTTTCAGTTACATGAAGTGTGTTCGCGATAATGTGGACGAGTTTCTCTCGTAAGGACATTAAAAAAGTTGTATTATCTTTCAGTAAGAACACGATGATCGATATTCAATTTTTAAATTTACATTATTTTCCGAGAAATGAAAATGACCTTTAAGGTCATGAAAAGGCATTATCGCAAACACGTATGTATTTTTACAAGTACATGTATCACACATATTTTAGAGTTACACACACTCGCATTAATATTCGGGCATAGAACTAGTTCTCTGTTTGTTGTTTTGCATAAGAGTCAATTATATTACTTATTTTACAAAGAGATGAACCAGATTGAAAATACAACTTCTGTTTGTTATAATATTTAGTTAAACATTTCACATAAAATATATTTTAACGCCTTAATCTTTGGACACTGGTACACTTTTTACAAGTTACCAATAGAAGTCCGAACTGCGGGATAGGTTTGTTTCGTACACAAACGTGAATATAATTCTACTTCACTATAACGTATTTCAAGCGTAAGCAACTGTAATTTAACATGCAACGAATAGGAAAGAATACTAGCTTTGATAAGAGACAAGTTGTAATTTGTCATAGAGAGAGACATTAAGAAAAGAAGAAGAAGAGACATTAAAAGCAGACATTAATAAATGTAAAAATAAAAATCTCATCGACAACCTGAAATTTTTAACGGGAGAGGAAAATTAATAAGAGTAAAAAAAATTCACATTGTAGTGCTGTACAATTAGCTTCAGAGGTTTATCACTAAAGTTAGAATTGTAATTCCTCCCACATTTTATGTAGAAATTCTTTATTTTTCGTAAAATACGTGACGTGAAAATGTGATAGCTTGTTGTTTAAAGTGAAACTCGAAATCTAATAGTTGAAATTGAATGTTTTATATATTTTCAATCTGCAATGATTCATGTTTCTGTGAAATAAGTAGTATGATTGCCCATTCCTGTATACAATAACAAATACAGAAGTATTGCAGTGTCCGAATGTTAACGTAACTGTATGTAAACTAACGCATAAATGGACACTTGATTTCTGAACGTTTAACATAAACACAAACTAGTTAGAAAGTTATTTGTATCGGGTATCGAAATATTAGGTGATTATAAAGATTTTGAATTAATTAATGTACCTTGGGTAATCGACAAGACCGAAGGCACATGATTAATGATACTCTGAGATCCTCTATACTGTTAACACTTAGCCTCATTACTAAATCATCGCCAATTCCAATCGTTAGAGCGAATTCTTCCGACACTTTGGCAGCTTCGCGAGATAAAAGGCCGGCTAATTAAGATACTTTTCATTAGTCAATACATTAATATGTCGGAATAGTTATGTAAACGAACGTTTGGTAAATAATCACCTGGTGTGGAGAACGCGTAGACCTTTAGATTTGGGTATCGTGGTCGCAGGTAAAAAGCCAAAAGAATGCCGATACCGGCGCCCAGACTGTGACCTGCATACGAAATTAATGTTTACGATTGATTTGTTATAAAATATCAAAATATTCAATTTCTTTAACTTCCAGTATTTAACGCATTTTTAAAAAATTATTACGAAAATTGTAAAATGTAGAAAAATGTGGACTTTTTGATTTAATTTCGCGTAAAGAATTTTTAGACACCTTGTGTATCAATAAAAAGAGAAATATGAAAATTAAAGAAATTGATTCATTAATAATTACTAAATGCACTAAATATATTTATTATTAATCCTTTGCACTCGAAAATTTTTGTTTCTTGCAGCATCTTTGAAACTTACTAGTTGAAAAGTTTGATGAATTTTTCTACAGTTATTTCTCTGTTATTAATTTTCACTATTCTCTGTTTCACTATGATTATAATGTGAAACACTTAGTTAAAAAATACTTATTTTAAGTTATTGTATTAAATCGAAGTTACCTTTCGGACGCAAAGGATTATTATATTAATGTTCGTGTTATATTACTTCCGTATTAATATATTAATACGTGTAATAAGTAACTTTTAATTTATTAAAATAATGCTTAGTGAATAATTTAGTTTACCTGTGATCATTAAATTAAATTCAGAATACGTAATGAATGCTCGTTCCAAGACTTTATTTTCATCCAATTGGTTAAAAATGAACTTGGCTGCTGCTATCATACAGGTGTGTGCCTGTATAAACGAGCATGAACAATGAATAATTCATTCGGACATGATAAAGTCGTTTAATCTTCTGATTCGTGAATAATCTTAATAAAAAATATGTAAAAATAGCTATATGTCATTTGTTGCTACTGATTTTACCTGCGAGCCAGGTGGTACACCTTCCCATTCGAAAGCGTCGGAATCGGCAGCGAAATCCGTGAATACATCACGTATCGACAGAGAACCTCGTATTACAATGACGATTTTTTTCATTTTGTGGTCGACGTACACGCAGTAAGGTATCTGGAAAGTTTTTAAATATTTAAATTGCAGTGTTCTGCCATGAAAGATTGTAGACTCATTATTTCTGTCTGCGACATCGAAACTAAAAAAATTGACGATATTGAAGATACGGAGTTGAAAGTTTTTTATCGGAATTTCCAGATTCAAGTTTCGAAGTAAACATTTTCAAATACGGTTTCGAAATTTCACTATTCAAATTTAAGCTTTCAAATTAAATTTTCAAAATTTTAATTTTCAAATCTAAGCTTTCAAATTCAAAATTTTAATTTTCACATCTGTTTTCAAATTAAATCTAAATATTCATTTTTAAATCTAAGCTTTTAAATTAAATCTAAATTTTCATTTTCAAATCTAAGCTTTCAAGTTAAATTTTCTAAATTTTCATTTTCAAATCTAAGCTTTCAAATTAAATTTTCTAAATTTTCATTTTCAAATCTAAGCTTTCAAATTAAATCTCCAAAACTTTAATTGTCAAATCTGAGCTTTCAAATTGAATCTTCAAAATTTTCATTTCCAAATCTCAGCTTTCAAATCGAATTCTCCATATTTTAATTTTCAATTGTAGGTTTTTAAAATTTCACGCAGAAATGTAAGTTTTGCAATTTTAATTTTTATATCTAAATGTTGAAATTGTTCCCTCTAATCATATGCGTAAGTTAGTGTGGAGATGGCAATATAATTAGAGTTTACAAAAACAGGTTGTTCGGTACAAACCTCGCAAATACGATCTTGAAACGATGCAAACAGGATGTCATCCGTAGATACACCTGATAAATCTTTGAAACCTCCTAAGTAACAGTAACAACAATTGTCACCGTTGATTGCGGTACGCTTTCTGCAATTTAATTATGACTAATTAGTTGCGACGTCAACAAATGAACGTGCTTAGAAACAGTCAAGATTTATTCATGATTTAAGAATACATGACATGAAATTGAAAAATAGAGTTAAATATAAAAATGAGCAATCGTAGTTAAAATAAATAACATTAAATCTAAATTGAATTCTTATACTGTCTCTATTTTATTAAAAAATGTACTATCATTTATATTGAATAATTTACTATTATATGTATACATAATTTATTACCATATTTACATTGCTACGTTTTGAACACGATCTCAAAATATATGAGATTTCTTCAAATTAAAAACTCTTTTTCTTTCTTTTCTCTTTAACGAAATCATTTTTATTTTTGCCGATGTTTACCGATATTATCGGTATTCATGAATTTGTTGATAAATTTAGCGTGGATTTCAATTGATTGTTCATTTTTAATCAACCAGAATCAAACAAGAATTTACCGGAAACATCCGCAACATGTCAAATTTGCGATAACTCTAAAACACCCTGTGTAGCAATGTTTATACATAACAAATAGCCATCCATAAGCGGCTAGACAAATTTTCATATAATGAAGTGCATCGTCCAAGGACATCCAGCTTGGCGCGTCATGAAATATCTCAGACACATCTGGAAGGAAAAATCGTACTCGTGAATCAATAGAAAAAAATTAATTAATATGTTATCGTCACGCAACAGCTCTACAATTTTCCTACGTTTATTATGCATAATATTTCTCCTCGTTGTCGTGTTACGTGGGTCAATCAAATGTAAACGAGCCTTCTCGTAAAACATTATTTACGAGTGTACAAATTATTTTTCTATGTCTCCTTTTGTGATGCATTTTTCTCAACGTTTGGGTAATTTCTTTATTACATTTTATTCTACTTGATCGCTGTTGTGGACGTGGATTTGCAACGCGTTCACGACCTTGCTCGAAATCGTTGCACCTTCACTCTTGGCCATGAAAGGGTATCTACCCCAAACTGGTCTGCGGTACATTTCGACTCGTTTCACGTCTTCACGAGATAAGAACTTTATTATTATACGTTGCTCAATGGAAACGGGCATAGTTTTCTCATTCATTGATAGAACTACTGAACGAATCATGGGATGAGCCGATTGCTTTTCTTTCCGTACTCTAAAAATGCCTACGACAATTATTTAATCACGCACAAATATGTTTCCAAATACACAGCGAGAAAGGCTCGTTCATATTTCATTGCCCCACATTTACTTATACTATAAACATATTATAAGTTATTATGGAAAATATAATCCCATTTTCGTATTTATTTTTATGTAAGACTGTTTTCACTGTGAAAATTAAAAAACTATCATGGGTTACTTTTGTAGTATTCATAGACACATGAAACTTTCTTTGAGAAATTTTAAATTTGAATCATTCTGAATTTTATTCAGAGAGTTGTGAAAGTATTGACACTTTGTAGAAACTCAGATGTCTTGATGCTCTTAAAGTTTCGAGAGTTTTGAAATTCTTCAAATTATCGTGGTTTTGAAAATTTTGCACATCTTAAAAATATTAAGACTGAAATTCTGAAAATTTTGAACGTATTAAATGTCTTGGAATTCTTAGTTCTTGAAATTAAAAAAATTCAAAAGTCTTGAAATCCTCAAGATTTTTTTCGAAAATTTTTAAGTAACGAAAGTTTTGAAATTCTTCTTCTAGTTTTGGAAGTTTTTAAGATCTTCGAAATTTTAAAACATTCGAAAGTGCTACATATCATGGAATTGTTAAAAGTACCAAAAATCTCGAAATTTTTAAAGTTACTTCTGAAATTCTTATGAAATTTTTATGATACAAGTTTCTAAAGTGTCGAAAGTGTGGAAAGTCTGTAATGTCTCGAACCTAATTACAAAACACCGCGAATTATAGCAAAGTATAGCACAGAGTACATACCGGAAGTATAGACTGGAGCAGGAAGCATATTTAAACGTCGTAATTCGTGGGTTTCGTATTTCTGTCGAATTCTGAGCAGAATAAATCCCGTCATGACGTCAGAAGGTACAATATCCGTTCCACGAAGCAGACTGGTAAGTACGGCTGTAAAATGTTGTTTAATTATCAATATAATTATAACCTACTCTAAACGTGGGCCAAAAGTCACGTCATTTTTGACAGCAGATAATTTATTAATAATTTATGCGTCATTTTTACAAAAATTCCACAAAGAATCAAAATTGTACGTTCAATGAATGAATTCATGTAAATGCGTGTTAAAAACTCTTTTAATAGTCATTGAACCGAGTTCTATACGATTGTATCACATACTTACGCTGTTTGTATACATATTTTATATGTAAACTCGTTATTTTTGGTATCTATGTACTTTTTGATAAAAAGTTTTAATTAAAAAGTTTTCAATGAAAAACGAGCAATGGCTAAAACCTTCTAAAGGTCAGGAGAGTGACAAAATATAATATAAATATATAAATATATATAAATATAAAATATATAAGGAGGTCAGGAGAGTGAAAAAATGTATCAAGGTCAAGGTCATTGACAGCTTCCCCTAAACGTAACTTTTACCCCATTTTAATTGAACGAATGTGACAAATGTAAAATCGTCGGCAGGACTTTTACCAGACCAGCCGTACCTATTTCTCACCAGCGAAATGTTCAAAGGCCAGGTTAGCATTGTCATCTTTCTGTATCCAGCAGAGACATTTGAACCTGCGTACCCAATTGTTGGTCAATTTGTTGTGTAGAGTATAAGCGTCATATTGTTTCTTTTCTAATGAGCCCATAGGATCGAATATCACCACGAATCCAAAAATCATCAGACCTATAAGAACCCAGTCGAAAACTACCAATGTCTTCACAACGCTGACGGTATAGTGCTCGTAGCTGCACTCGATTTCTGATCCAAACATCCACAAACTTCCCAAAACATTCCATGCCATCTCGGGTAGAAGTAACAATATCCTATAATCAGTTTTGTATAGAAATATGTAAAATTTTTACGAAGTATGAGAAAAGAGTACATAATTGTACTATTGTTATAAAAATTTAGTTTTTGTAAAAATTAAAGGTATTGGAGGTATTAAAGTTGGCCAGGGACTCTATCTATATAAATCTTATGAACAGAAATATTGAAATACATTAATGATACAATCCTGTAATAAATAAAGTTTAAATAAATAAATAAATTTTAGATAATTACTTAAAACAATGTAAATTTTAGTTTTATATATTTTATACTGTCAGTCGTCGGTAACTGACGTGGCGGCTAACGTATTCAATTGTTAAAAAAAACGAAATACGTTAAAAGTTACGTGCTAAAGAAAAGCTATTAAATCATTCAGTGAGAGAATAGCACTGTGCGTGTGCATATTTTCTTAGAACAATAATATTTACAGTCCATCGTAATTATGCGTTCAATTCTAACTACGTTTATGCAAATCTTTGCAGAAATTTGTAGAAATTTGCACAGGATTTCTATTGCTATGTGTACGTTATTATGAATGATTTATCGATGTTTGCCAGTAATTTGACTTTATTGAAATTTTAATTATTACAGAAATGTCAATAGATGAAAAAGGGGGTTTAATTACGTCAGAGAAAAAAGTCATGTGCGTCAATGAATGTTATTGAGCATTTTTGCAATTGGAATGGTTTAATTATGATCATCATAAAGTATAAGTGAAGTATTGTGAAAGGTCAACTGACACTACTTCAATTATGAGTAGTTAGCTACATCGTTAAGGTTTATTCAATTTTTTATCTTTCATTTTCTTGTCAAAGTGAATATTAACAGACTTTCAGTTTCAATATTAACGTTAGGTGTTAGAACATTTTTGAATTTCTAAACTTGCATAGTTTAGAATTTTCAAGTTTAAATATTTGTGTTGTTGAGTTTTTTAAGAACGTCGAAATTTTACTTCAAAATCTCGGAATTTTTTAATTTCTAAATTCACAGAACATGTTTTTAATTTCTAAATTTCTGTATTACCTTATTACAATATTACCAAATTTCTATTTTACTAAATTTCCAAATTTCCAAACTTCAAAGTTTTTAAATTTGTCAGTCCTAAAATTCGAAAATTCCCAAACTCTTAAATCCCAAAATTCCTAAGTTCCTATATTCCAAAATTGCAAAAACTCAACACGTCCCTATTTCCAAAATCCCAAATTTATCTTAAAAAACTTCATTTTCTAAAATAAAAGTGTGCCTAATTTCACTGTGCTCAACCTCCTTTGTTTGGAACAATTTCTAAAACTTACATTAATATTCAAACTATCAGAAAAAAATAAAATATTCAGAACAATATTCGGAAGATCAGAAAAGAATAGAATATTTTGAAAGAATTTTCGAAAGATCAGAAAAGAATAAAGTATTAAGAAGATTGAAATAGTCTTCAGACATGTAACCGATAACCTCTGTCAGTATTTTATAATGAACATCGTACGTTTATCTAATGATATGCAAATCATAATGCAATATGAAAAATGTTCACTCACTTAGCTGTCAGGAGAGGTTCGACATATTTGCGAGCACGTGTGTCCATTATAGTTCCTTTTGCGCTGTGTCTTACGATGACCAACATGAAAATTATAGATATCAATAAAAATACCGCTTCTCCGAGGAGATATACTCGAACGAGTTCTCCTCCTAATCGACAACTCCATGTGTATTCGTAGTATTTGTAACAGGCAGCACCAATAAGCATTAACCTGTGAACAATGAACAGTTAACCATTAATTATTTACATCGATATCAACCCTTTATTTACTGAATTTCTTTAAAGTTTTTAAAATTTGTACTTTTTTGACACTACCTAACCGGTCAAATGACCGTTCCACAAAATACTTATTATAAATTACACATTTTGTTGAAGTAATTCTCCTGGTACCTGCATTGATTTTCATCAAGATAAAAAATTAATGTGTATACTAATTTATGTTTAGTCGTTTTTTTATTTATTGACTTCATTTTTCATCTCAAATTAAATACATTGTACACCGGCAGGTTTAGTGTTAAATACTTTATTTAGGTGCAAGTAAACACAGTTTTCATTATAAGGTATCACTAAGGTCATTAATTACATGGAAGATAATTTGGGACTTCAAAGGTCCGGCAGGACTTTAATATAATAATATTATATATTATTTGGTAATATTTGAAATTTGAATGGCAATTGGAAAGACACGAAAAGTTAAACAATGGTTTTATCAAATAATTCTGTGCATAATATAAAAACATAAAAAACATATTAATTAAAATATAAATATAGAGAATAATATTAAAATATGTAGAGAGAAAAAAATAGTCGATATTTACTTATTTATTTATAACATTATCTGGTACTTAAAAAGCAGATCACTATGGTCGCTATTTCTTACGGTATTCAAAAATTTTCCTCATTTACACATATGTACATGTTATATTTTGAAGACTGAAGTCTTGACTCAACTTTCTTAGAACATTTCACATCTTCCTCGTGATGTGACAAATATTGACCAAATGAGTGTTCTGGAAACGAATGTTTTTTTTGGCACAGATGCAATATAAGATATATCCTTGGAGTTTTTCAAAATGCAAAACAAAGAAGTATTTTATACAAAGTATCTCTAGAATCCGACACCACCCTTTCGGAAGAATGATTCAGACAAAAGTTGTAGATATCAAGGGACGTAAGATGGTGACAACAACTTGACCTTGGATCGTTCAAAGGTCACGTGAACGTCATCTTCAGTTTTTTAGATAGAACCTCCCATTTTTTATTACAAATTCTTGTAGCTCTCATTGAGATGTTTTTAAACCACTTATGTTTGTTTTCTATGCAAGTCATTTCCAAGACATGAATCTTCAAAGTTGACATATCGTCGGCATTCACATTACTCAAAGTGCACCGTGCAAAGGTTGCAAGATCAGATTTACGCCACTTATTTATCAACTTTGAAGCTTGATAACATGGGAATAATTTGCATAAAAAACAAACATAGGTCGTGTTTTTACGTCTCTATGAGTAGTACAAGAATGTGCAATAAAAAATGGGAGGTTCTATCTAAGAAACTGAAGATGACGCTCACGTGACCTTCATATGATCATACAAGGTCAAATTGTTGCCATCAGCTTATGTCTCCTTTGATATCCTATACCTTTTGTCTGAAACATTTTTCCATATTTAAAGCTGTTTCCGAAATAGTAACATCAGTCACCCATGACTGACAATGAAAAATAAAAACTAAAAAATTTGTTTTAAGTAATTACCTAAAATTTATTTAAAATCGACTTCATTTTTATTTATCACAGGATCGTATCATTCATGTATTTAAATATTTCTTTTCATAAAATTTGAATGGATTTTATTTTATTGCGTGGCCTGACCACTTTTCCTCATAAATGCAGCTAACGTGTTAAAGATCCTGTATATGTAAACACATTGTTGATTTTCAATCTTGTAGACATCCATCTTGGCCTTATATTTGTCTCTATACATATATGAATATGTATATTTGTCTCTAGCAAGTTTCCAAGGAGAAATAAGCTTGTGCTGCCATTCAACAATCGAAGGTCGAACTTCATAGAAGCAGATTTTAGAGTTCCAATAGATTTCAAAGCGTTCAAATTAACACGAGAAAACTTATAAGTCCTGCCAGTATAATAAAGAGATACAAGAATCACGCACCAAGCATATTGAATTTCGATGACATTTCATGACACTAGTTTGCAGATTATATTTTGCAGATTGTAAAATAAGGAATAACATTTTTAATGCTGTGGAAGTCCTTCGTTGTATAGGTTAAAAGTAAAGGAACTAATAAGACTGGCTTTTTATATTGCGAGGATTTTATTGGTTTGCATTGTTTATAGCAGAAAGGAAAGTATCTGTGATGTAAACGAAATAGTATTATTGATGTCAATAATATATCACAACAATTTTGATGAGATTGTAATTGTAAGACTTGGAGTTTAATATAAGATAATGTAGATACTTGTCTTCATCAAATATTTTTGTTGTTTTCACATTCCTGAATTCCTGGGTTATCTTGATAATTGCAAATTGTGAAATTTACATAAGTAGATACTTCGACATTCTTAAATATTTAAATTACCAAGTTCAGAATTATTAAATTCGTAAATTTGCTAACTCTTACAGTTTCCAATTCACAAATTTTTATCTTATCGAACTTTCCAATATGCAAGTCTTCAAATTCACAATCTCAATTTCTCGATTTCTCGATTTTTCAATTTTTTAATTTCTCAATTTCTCAATTTTTCAATTTTTCAATGTCTCAATTTCTCAATTTTTCAATTTTTCAATGTCTCAATTTCTCAATTTCTCAATTTCTCAATTTTTCAATTTTTCAATTTTTCAATTTTTCAATTTCTCAATTTCTCAATTCTTCAATTTTTCAATTTTTCAATTTTTCAATTTTTCAATTTTTCAATTTCTCAAATTTCTCAAATTTTCAAATTCTTAGAATTCTCAGAATTCTCAGAATTCTCAAATTCTCAAATTCTCAAATTCTCAAATTCCCAAATTCCCACATCTCCAAATCCCCAAATCTCCAAATCTCCAAATCTCCAAATCTCCAAATCTTCAAATACTCAAATTCCCAATTCTCCAAATCTCCAAATTCCCAAATTCCCAAATTTCCAATTTCCAAATTTCCAAATTTCCAAATTCCCAAATTTCCAAATTCTCAAAGTCTCAAATTCTCAAATTCTCAAATTCTCAAATTCTCAAATTCTCAAATTCTCAAATTCTCAAATTCTCAAATTCTCAATTTCTCAAATACTCAAATTCTCAAGTTTTCAAATTCCCGAATTCCCAAAATCAGAAAATCTCAAATTCCAAATTCTCAAATTTTCAAATTCTCAAACTCCCAAATTTCCAAAATTCCTAAATTTCTCCAAAACTGCAACCCTAACAGTATCACAATTCCAAAAGCCCTAAATCTATGATGTCACAAACATAAAAAATGATAATATGTCAACAGTCATTATAGTCCTCTTTCATTACATCGGCATTCTTCCTCTGCAATCTCACCATATCATCATACTGATGCAACAAAGACGTGTTCAAATATTCTACTTAAACTTACATTTATTCGAATCTGCGGTAAAGCATTCATAAAAAAAGTGCCACGATATTTCACACTTCTCGCGTTAAAAAAACGTACGTGAATTTGAAGATAAATTATTCTGAATTTTTGTCGGCCATTTATTCTCCTCTGCATACATTACGTGAATATTTGGTTATGTATCTATGCAAAAACGGACGTGATGAGAAACCACTTCCTCCTCGTCATATCTCCTGACAGTACGAGTATACATATAGACAGTAAATTATGTGATACAGTAATGATTCGATATAAGCGAATCTCTTAGGTCTGAACTTCTATTTATATCATATAGGTCCTACATTAATTAATGTTTCGTGGAATGTAAAAAATGTTAGTGAGCGAAGGAGACGTTCAAATGATCGAACATAAACACACAGTAACATATCAGTGGAATGATACGAATTCAAGAATAAAACTTGTTTATTTTGAATTTTTTTTTATGACACTTTCATCAACATATTTGTGACCTTTTTCTGATTAAAATGAAACCAAGCACAGCGTAATCGGGACTTATTTACTTGTGATAATTTATTAGAGTATGTTTGATATAAACGGAACGTTTTGAATTACAAATAAATATGTCTTGATATATTTCATTTTCATTGATGTCATTTTATTCAGGAAAACATCAGAAATATATTGGAAGAAGTTGTAAAAAATAAGTATTAAAAGATAATTAGAAATATTAGAAATAATATTATAGAACAGATTTTTGATCTTCGCTGTCTGCCACAATGGCGTCTCTTCACTGGCTATCCTTTTCTACGTTAGAAACTTTCATCAAATAAATCAGTAAATACAGTCCAATCGTGTTTGGTTTCATAATTAGAAAAACGTCACAAATATATTGGTAAACCTTTTAATATAAAACGACTGAATATAAAGAAAGTTTGCCAGGTATTAACATTAAAAACAATAGATTCATTATCTTTGTTTGCTACAATGGCGTCTCTCCTCCTCTACGTAAGAAACCTTTACAAATCTGCAATTTCTCAAATTCTCAAATTCTCATATTCACAATGTCCTAAATTCTTAAATTTCTAAATTTTCAAATTTTCAAATTTTCAAATTCCCAAACTCCCAAATTCCCAAATTCTCAAATTCCCAAATTCCTAAACTCTCAAATCTCCAAATTTCTAAATTATGAATTTCTCAAATAATCAAATTCTCAAATTTTCAAAGTTCCAAATCTCCAAATTCCCAAATCTCCAAATTCCCACATCTCCAAATTCCCAAATCTCCAAATTCCCAAATCTCCAAATTCCCAAATCTCCAAAATTCCAAATTCCCAAACTCCCAAATTCCCAAATACTCAAATTCCCAAATCTCCAAAATTCCAAATTCCCAAACTCCCAAATACTCAAATTCTCAAATTCCCAAATTCCCAAAATTCCTAAATTTCTCCAAAACTGCAACTCTAACAATACCAAAATTCCAAAGCTCCTAAATCTATAATTTCCCAAACATAAAAATTTTAAAATAAAATTTTCATCGTCCATTAAATTAGTAAATACAGTCCAAATCATACCGTGTTTAATCTCATTTTAATTAGAAAAACGTCACAAATATGTTGGTAACAGTTTCATACAAAAAAAATAAACAATAAGAAACTTTTATATCTGCATTGACATAATCTCAGGGATATACCCAAACCAGTTTCACATTATTTTGTTGATCGATCTTCTGATCATCTAGCGGGGTCTTCCCCAGTGTTTTTGTCTGTTTAAATCGTCATTGTCGTTTATGTCGAATCACTACTATAATTTTCTATCGTAAATAAGCAAGAAAAGTTTGAATGACAATTTACTTACCAAACGGTGCGAAAGAAAATCTCGAACACACCTGGATAGACAAGATCATCGGTTGCGGCTAACCATTTTCTTCCGAAGAGTTTGATCGCAGGCATTTCCCTGTGAATTATATCAGAATATA
Source organism: Megachile ligniseca (assembly GCA_945859555.1). Lineage (NCBI taxonomy): Eukaryota > Metazoa > Arthropoda > Insecta > Hymenoptera > Megachilidae > Megachile > Megachile ligniseca. The sequence goes on from OX243778.1 coordinate 4,131,751, forward strand.
TTTCTCAACCATGCTGACTAAGACCTTGCTGCTGTGTAGAACGTGCTTCGAAATAGAATTTAGTGAGCGTTTTGCAAATTAATATCCCGGAAGTATTGGATCGATGCACAACTCGGTGTCTATTTTTTCTTTTTCTTTTACTAAAGCGAATCATGTATTTTTCAGCACGGCACACTGTTTTTTAGTTAATATTCAGGCAATTTGGCAATTTTATGTTTCATTTCTTCGGTTTGCCATAAGGAAGTTGTTAAAATAATCTTGAAGGCTAGCGGTTGATAGAATTCCACGAAAAATATGCGTAATAAAATAGTTCTTTCTGGTATTGTTACGTCGAATAAATAATAAAAGTTTCTAATACAAAACAGTCTGAGATAAAAAGTCGTAGGTAATTGTGTAATATGACAGACTCTTGTTAGATGGCCACGGACGAGGTTATAGAGAGTGGAAAATTTCTGAAGTTGTCCAATCAGGATGAGTTTCTGTTCAAACATGCACATTTTAAGAATCAAAGTTCTGGACTTTTTTAATTATACATAATTTCTAAATTGTTAATTTATCGAATTCGTTAATTGATTTCTGAATTAATCGAATCATAATTTGCTAAGTTTCTCAGTTAAAAAATTATTAAATTATTAAATTTTCAAGTTTCTGAATTTTAAGATTTTCAGAAATTATTCTAAATCAATATTAAATCAATTAAGCTTCTAAATTTGTGGAGTTGTAGATTTATATATTCTGAAATTAAAGTCCTACGTCTTAAAATTCTTAAACTCCTGAATTATAACTTTTTTAAATTCCTAAATGATTTTAGCGCCTAACCTTAACAATCAATAAGTTACTTCAAATTTGAGATTCCTAAATTTTTAAATTTCTGAATTCTTAAATTACCAAATTCCTGAATTTTTGTATTTTTAAAGCTTCTAATCCATAAATTCTAAAATCGAAAGATTTTAAATTCGAATATACCTCAATTCTTAAATTCCTAAATTCCCTAATTCCCTAATTCTCTAATTCCCCAATTCCCCAATTCCTAAATTCCTAAATTCCCAAATTCCCAAATTCCCAAATCTCCAAATCTCCAAATCCCCAAATCCCCAAATCCCCAAATTCTAAAATTCCAAAATCCCAAAAATTCGCAAATTCCAAAATTCTCAAACTCTAAATTCCTAAGTTTACAAATACCCAAATTCCTAAATTTCTAAATTCCCAAATTCTCTAATTCCCCAATTCCCCAATTCCCAAATTCCCAAATTCCCAAATTCCCAAATTCCCAAATTCCCAAATTCCCAAATTCCCAAATTCCCAAATCCTCAAATTCCCAAATCCTCAAATTCCCAAATCCTCAAATCCCAAAATTTCCCAAATTCCCTAATTCCCTAATTCCCCAAATCTCCAAATCCCCAAATCCACAAATTCCAAAATTCCAAAAATTCAAAAATTCAAAAATTCCCAAATCTCCAAATCTTCAAATCCCCAAATCCCCAAATTCCCAAATTCCCAAATCTCAGCATTCTTAAATTCCTAAACGTCGAAGTCTAAAAGTCCTAATTATCCTAATATCCGGTATTCCAAACTTTCAAAGTTTCTAACGTCGAAATGCCGCAATTAACATAATAAACATAATAATTACCATAATAACATGAAGCGCATATTACCAACATGCGTGAAAGTTCCAGTAAACCTGTTCCTGTTGCAATATAACAAAAGTCTATTCTAATACATAACCTACAAGGTATTGAATAAACAAAAGCAGCTCAGGTTTATTCATCAACTTACAATAAGATTGCATCTAATTTGAATGATGTAGTTGATATTATATTATTTGCATCACAACTACCTACTACTTCAGCATTTGTCTCTTTTTCTTAAATTGATTTTGTAATACTATTGTATAACTTCGTGTAATCAGTAGATGCATTCAACTAATTAAAGCCAATTACATTAAGTTATAGTTCCACAGTAAACTAAACTATAAGGCACTGAATGTTTAAAATTCGAAGGCTCTTCGGAGAACCTTCATTACCATTACAAAATGGCGTCGATGTCCCTATATTTACTCTTGTGAAACACATCTTCAAAATACTCTAACCACTTTTTCAATCGCGGTTTAAATAGTAATTTAAACATCAGTTCACATTGTTTACTCCTGTTTTACTAATAGAGATTTCATATGTGACAAATAAAATATTAAAAAGTAATCTTGTAATTAAATCTCGTTCTCTTTTTTTAAACACAAAGTAGAACACTTTAAAATGAAACTCTTGATTCTTAAAGAAATGAGTAAACTGCAGTTTTTTACAAATTATTACAGTAGTTTATTAATAAATAAACTAAACTTTCTTGTAAAACTATGTCTCCCATAGATTTATAGAACTATTATGTATCTACGATATAAAATCGATGTTCAAACATTTCGAATTGAACATTAAAATTAAATAACAAGAACAGTTTAAACTTTAACCTAAACAGTGTAAACTTTAACTAAAATTATGAAAACTATATCTAAATAATATTAAAGTTATCGACGAGCCTAAAATTATTTCATGGCAAAAACAATTTTACTGCGTTCATCAGAACGCTTAATGTGATATTTTCGTAGCTTTTGGTTATATACATCTGTTTGTGAAATAATTAGCATTTTAGTCGCCCATTATTTTCTACATGCTTTCAAAGTCGTAGTGTTTCCTTTATCGCTGTAACGTTGCGCATTATCCGTTCGTGTTTTCGACGTGGCTCGAAATTGTTAACTCGAAGTCAAACGAGAATGTTCGTCCGGCGATATAACAGGGATTATCAACGGCACAGTGAACGCAAAGTAGTACGTTTTGAACTTTTTCCACGGTAATTAATTTTGATGGTAGTTGGACGTTTGACAGTGTTGCAATGAATTTCTTTGATCGTGAACTAGAGACCCAAGGGAAAGCGTTGAGAGAAAGTCTTTGTCTATCCTACATTTGAGAGTATTGACATAACTTTGCTTTTTAACTGGACCCTGACCCTGCTGAGGATTCAATTTTGTTCGAAATTCTGGGATTACTTTCACGCAGCTTCATCTTCCGACGGAGATCGTGCTTTCTTTTTTTTTTGTCAGATTCCGTCAGTAACTTTTGTCAAGTAAGTGTGTTATGCTGATAAAATAATTATTGCTGCAACTAAAAATACTTTATAGTTAATGCTAGTTTCGGAATTATTAATGTAAAATTGTTAATAAGATTCATAATTTGATCGTTTAACTCATCGATTTTCTTCGCGAATCTGAATGCACAATGGAAAATACGATTTGTAACAATTTGTAAAAATTAAAATTTTAACATTGTTAGAATGAAATTTGTAAATCATTGTCTGGATGATAGCAGTTGTTTAATTAATTATAAAGTCACGTATTGTTGTAGATTGCTAAATATCGAATCTTGGAAGGTATAAGCTGTGATACAAATTCGTGACATAAAAATATCACAAAATAACACGTATGGTATATCAATCTAAAGCTTAAACATTATTGTCGAGGATTGTATAAAGTTCCGGTTGATATTTTTAACATACAATGATTAAATATCTACTGTGCTGAACAATGATTTCATATTAACCTGGCAGTCTTGTACTTTCAAAACGTAAACAGTCTGAGATAACTTCATGACTTAAAAGCATCACAAAATGGCACTTATGCTACACTGATTTAAAGCTTAAGATTTCCTGAAAACGTCAGTATGTAGATTTCGTTAATATCTTTAACACACAGTGACTGATTACGAATTGTAAACAGTGTTTTTATATTACGTCAATTTTTAAATTTCAAAACTAAGATATCATGACATAAAAGTATTAAAAAATGGTACTTATGTTACATCGATTTGTAGCTTAAAGTTTCCTAAAAATGTCTACATAAAGTTTTTATTATTATATTTAGTATAGTGTAATTGATTATCAATTGTAGTGAACAATGATTTTATGTTATACATCAGTTTTTTAATTCCATCAAAAGGTCTGAAATAATTTCATGACTTAAAAGTATCATGAAATGTCACTTATGCTACATGGATTTAAAGCTTAAGATTTCCTGAAGAAGTACATAGAGTGTTTTCTTTAATATTTTTAACATAATTGATTGGTTATCAATCATAGCAAGCAATGTTTCTGTGTCACATAGTAAATGTTCAATTTCGAAACGTTATTAAATGACACAAACGTACTGCAGTTAAAAAGGAAACTGATGTATTGTCAGCTATAAATGACATAAACGTATTGCAACGTAGATGAAATGAATCAACTGATTTACAATTTATTCATCGTTAGCATTTTCCATCAGCAAATATTCATTTCTAAGTCGCTTAAAATGACTTCTCGATTAAGTTATATTATAGAAAACTTACACTTTTTGAAATAATACTCCACCTCTTCAAACATAAAAGATGAGAAATATTCTCTGATAGACTACGAATTATTTAATACACTGCTTATTTGAACAAAAAATCAATTCATATTGGAACTATCGATGAAAGGTTTATGCAGTCGTATTCGCAGATCTTTAAGCTTTAAACTGGTGTACCACTCGTGTCATTATGCAATACTTTTCAGTCATGAAATTCCACGAGACGTTTCACCTTTTGAAACCTTCGATGTGTATGCAAAAACCCAATAACTCTTTTTCTGTTTTACTCTATTTATATTTAGAATATCGATGATCGTTTGCATAATTATTTTCATGAAACCTTAAGCTTTAAATTGATGTAGCATAAGTGTCATATTACGATGTTTTTATATCATGAAGTTTCATCAGACTTACCGTTTCGAAACACTTCATTTCATATGCAAGAACGCAATAATTCAATTCTTTTTGTCCTTACTCTGTTTGCATTAATTATATGTTGACAGGCACTTTACGCAATTATTTTCATGAAACTGTAAACTTTAAATTGGTATGCTGCACTTGGTATTTCGCCATACTTTCACGAAATCGTGTCGAACATTACATTCCGAAATTCACAATTTTCTGGTAAGAAGAATTAATTAGTAACCTTCTTCGTTTTTAAGTCTTTTCATGTTAAAGGTATGCGTAAAATATTTGTGTAGGCATTTTTATGAAAGCTTAAATTTGATGTGCTACAAGCATTGAATGTGCACAAAGTAAATGTATTTAAAATATAAAACGATTCTGCATCTGACACGAAAGTTAAATTGAACTGCATCTGAAAGTAGACATAATAAGCTATACCAGCTGCATTATTGATAAACAGCTAAAATATCAATAAATCATATTTTTCTTTGTGGACAAGATAAGATACGATGCTAATTATGACATTTTCAATTATTCTACCCGAAAAGTTTTATCGAGTATACATTTTTATTACTAATGATTAATGTTATCAATCAGTTTACTAGAGTAACTTCTGGATACTCAATAATTATCTCAACTTTTCCTGCTATTACAAGCTAAAATTATCTACTTCCTAAACGTCACGAGACTGTATCAACGCATTTTATTTTCTCGAAACCTTGAACTCCATTGTTAATGGAGACATCTAAGTCACTTCGATCGCGTGTAATAGTGCACTATTTTATTTGTAATTTGCTTGACAGCTTTAGCGTTACACTGTTTCATAGAAATGGTGATAATTGAAATTATGTCACCGTAATTCTCGAGATTTCATAATCACTTTTATTTTTATTCTTCTAGAAATTCTGTTTTCATTGGAATTTCTCGTTTAATGAAATCTTTTATCTTTGTGTAATAATTTCTTGACGATACAAGAATTTAATAGTTCTAAAACTTTTTAGAAAGAATATAGCTATTTTCAAGTAAATAATTATACAAAGGATAATTGTAAATTAGTCACCATATTTCCCGAGATTTCTCGATCACTTTTCTTTTTATTCTTCTACAAATTCTGTCTTCATTGGAATTTTTTGTTAAACGAAATCTTTCATTTTTTAATGAAAATAATTGTTTTATGCTAAAAGAATTTAATAATTTGTAACTAAAAATTTATAATATATATTTTTATTTTAATAATTCTGTAATGACATTTCAAATTTAATAATTTGGCATTCTTATCGTTTGTAAACAAACATGATTTTTTAACGATTAAAAAAGTTTTAAATCGAATACATTTTTAAGTTTAATAATTTTTAATTCAAATTTAATTATTTTTTTTTTTAATAAATGTTTATGCAAGGACAAAATTTTTTAAGTGTGATAATTTGAAACTCATCTTTAATAGTGAATAAAATTTTTTAATTTTTATAAATGGAATTTGTTATTATTTTTAAAGAAAGATAATTTTAGAACTCAATAGAATTTTAATTTAATTTATAAAATAAGATTATATTTAATCTTCCAGTGAAGGTAAAAGACCGACAAGTTTACATTGACATATTTTTTATCATAACCTTCGAATGTTCTTCTTAGTATTCAGAATTTATAACAGTGAGAGGATGAAAAGTAATTGGGAAGCAAAGTGCATTTTATTTACAATTGAAATTTCTAGGATTATTGTAGCAAACTTGAGAATGTCAATGTATTGCAAAAAATTGAATACCGATTTATTTTTCCCAAAGTGATTTATAACGTAATAAAAATACTCAATTCCTCAGTCTCATGTAATTGACACTAGATTTATGGACCATTTACTGACAATTTATTTCGCAATTAAAACTAAAATTAAAAAATAAGCAAATCAGGTATGATATGAAAATTGATTTATACAATGATTCTTTACCTTGATAAAAGTTATCATATATTTTGACAAAAGCTTCTTAGCACTTTCTATAATTTAAAATGAAAATATTCGTAAATATAATATTATATAATTAAAAGTTGTATGAAAATTAATAGAAATTGTATTTAAAAGATTTAAGTTAAATTATCACAATATTATCGTAATATAAAATGTATATTTTAATAAATAGTACATAATATACAAAATAAACTAGTGTTTTTTGTTCAAAGAAAATCTTGTTTCAACAAAGAAACAATCTTTTCTTTGTTTGGAAATTTAGTGTAAACATGTCACAATCTGCTTATCACAATTTTTTGCATGAATTATCTATGGCGCTTCAAACGTATTGGAAAGTGGCGGGAAAGATTTGAATTTGAAATAGTAGTTCGAATTACAATAGTTAATTTGTAATCCAAAACTATTCTTTAATATTAATGTAGCAAATATAATACAATACAATATGTTTTGTACTGAATGTACTATTTAAAATAGTAATTTTTAATCTACATAATGTTATTTAAAATATTAACATAACAAACATGCAAACTTATAATTACTTTATGTAAAATAGTAATCATTAATCTTTGTAACTGTTATTTATTAAAATAGTATTAATTAATCTTTCGTAATTCTTATTTAAAATATTAATACAGAAAATATAACCTAATAATTCTTGTATATTATTTAAAATAGTAGTTGTTAATCTTTTCGATTGTTGCCTAAAATAGTATAGTAAATATAATGTTTATATTTTTTTAGTTTACTGTATTGCTGAAATAGCAATTATTAATTTTTACAATTTATGTTTTACAATTTATTCTATTATTCAAAATAGCAAATATTAAGCTCTAAAATTTTTATCTCAAATATTAATACAGTAAACATAAGTCAATGCTATATTTTGTAATACTTGATACTATTTAAAATTGCAATTACCTTTACAAATTTCACCTAACATACAACAAATAAAATGTAAGACGATATATACAACAAAGTCAAATAATGAAAATAAAACAATTCAAATAAATTACGTGAACGAATAAAAAATGAAATCTATAGTACGAGTAATTCCAGATAAAATCGTCTCGTTAAAAAAAAGCGTGCGTGCACACAAAGGAAGTAGCAACAAATATAATTACAAAGAAACACTGCGAATCAACGCTATTGTACATCAATCCGCAACAAACTACACAACGACTTTATCAATGAATATACGAGAATTAATTTCCGGGAAAAAAAGTTGATCCGAAGGTACATTTACCTGACCGGCAGTCACGATGATCTCGTGGCTTTGAATCATTCACAAGACATCAGTTAATCCGAACACTCACAGTCCACAAATGTAGTCACCGGATAGGATGCTGTCCGGTATTTATCGTTGAACGTACTCGCGTGACGAGTTCCCGATTAATTCTTTCTTTTTTAACAACCGGCAAGGTCTGAGAGCCGCGTACCGAGTCCCATAGTCGCGAAAAACGTGAGCAAAAATTTCGCTGAGTGCCGCGTTTTGCCGTATAGGTAGTCGTCCACGAAAGACGAAGAGGACGACGCCGGTCGTCGTTCAGAACTGAAAATTGTATCGGCGAGCAACAAGCATAGTGCAGTTCGCACAATGCCGCTTGCAAACCTGTTCACCTTGTTTCGCGGCACCCCACGTTGTTTCTGACGTGCTGGTTGGCGGCGACTGTCCAACATTGCCACGAACTTTCATTTTGTTCCTCTCCATCACACGTTCCTTGCCTCAAGAGAGATGAAAAAGAAGCAACGAGCTACGACCGTTTGTATCTCGCGGGGATACAAAGTAAATGGTAGGCTGCCCCCCTTTGGACCCACACCTTGCGACATACCTGCATTTTACACCGAAATTGTGAAACCAGACTGTATGACCGCTAATTACGACGGTGTTGATCAACTTTGAGGTTTAGGTTAATTTAATTGTATAGTTTCGACAGTAACACTGCATTTGCAAATAGTGGTTTTATGGAGGAATTATTTGGGGTGGTTGGGGATGTTTCGGTGTTACTAAGAAAATTTAATTGTTATGTTTGATATGTAGAAATTATTGAACTGTATTGAAAGACTTGCTGTGGTTGCTGGTTTTATGATCGAGTTCTTTGGAATGATTGAAAATGCATTTTGATGTCTGGTATTATTTTTCGACAAAATATTTTCTTGTTGTAACCGAAGTTTCAATATTTATGAAATTAAAAATTATTTCTTATTATAAAAACTTTGGTTTCAATATTTAATTTTTCATAAATATCGAATTTATTGTAGCTTTTCATAAATATTGAACAATTATTAAATTATATTGAAAGACTTGCTGTGGTTGCTGGTTTTATAGTTGAGTTGTTTGACATGATTAAAAATGCATTTTGTCTGGACTTATTTTTTGGCAAAATAATTTTTTGTTGTAACCAAAGTTTCAATATTTGTGAAACTACAAATTATTACAATTTGAGTTCAGTACTTAGTTTTTTACAAATATGTAATTTTTCAATAAACAACTTTTCATTGAACAATTATTAAGTTATATTGAAAGATTTGTTGTGGGTGTTAGTTTCATTTATGATCACACTTTAATCACATGATTTCACGTTGTTTCGATTTATGTTGAACGTTGATATCGATATTTGAATTGATTTATGAAATATTTGAAGGTTTGAGAAATGGTTTGTAGCGAAATTGGTGTTGCTTTTACGATTGAGTTGTTTGATTGAAGATTTGACGTTTGAACAGACATTTTAGGAAAATATTTTGTAATTACCTCTAGACTGCTTGTTAGTATATATTGTAGTTTGTCATAAATCTTGCATATCTGATTTTTTCTTACACAATTTGACCGTGATTTTATAAAATTTGTCACCGATTACTCGTTCATGAAATGAACAGTTCCGTTTCAGAATACTAACTGAAAATGGACAGCTAACAAGAATGTAAATAGAAAACTAATAGTATATTTATAACCATGCAGAATTTTAATGAAGCTCTTTTTCAATTGTTCGAACAATCTATGTTAATATTGTTTTTCTGTGAGTACGAACACGTGTATTTTTTGTAATCCTGTTTACATGAGTGTTGTTTTTATTTATAATTTTATGCATTTAATAATTATTTCTATATACAAGATGAGAGGTAAGTCCAAATGGATATAACAGAAATGAAAATAAATGTAATTTGCACTACACTCTCATAGAAATTATGATACATTTATTAAACCATACAATAAGTGAAAATTTCAATTGGTGATGAACTACGATATATCAAGATTACAATCAATTAGCAAACATTTTGAGTTTCTGTTTCATATTTATCAACCTTTTTTAATCTTCATCTTTTACATCTATTCTTTCTTTCATATTTTGTAGAAATTATAAATAAAAAGTTAATACATTTCGAAAATTTATTCTTGGATTATTTTCTTAAGAGGGTCAATTATTTTCGTAGATTTTAAAGAGATATGATAAAACTAAGAATGTAGGATACGGGTTGAAAGAATGTAGGATACGGGTTAAGAGCATAGCAATGGTTTTAGTCGAATTACGAAAAAAACTTTCTAGTCTTCTAATTATTTTCTCTGAGTATTCATTGGTAGACGAAGTCGGGTCCAGCGTTATCTTGATGGAAAATTATTCCGTCTTTATTCAACGGCGATGCCCTCTTAAGATGTACTGTTCTGGTTAATTTGCCTAATTGTTGCGCCGCAGTGTTCTCCATTAATTGCTTCGCTAAATTTTAATAGTTCATTATACATTATTCCATCGACAATGCATTGTACTCCGACATCACCCTTAAAATTAGCATTTTACGGTCGATTAATCAATTTATCGTCCATACATCTTGAAATTCTTAAGTTCTTAAGAAATAATAACTTACTACTGTAAATATGTTACATAAAATGATATAACACGTACTCGTATCTTGTTTTTTGAGATTATAGCCACCTGCTTTATTTCTTTTATTGTCGCGCGATGTTACATCATTTTTGTATAAATGAATCTGTCAGACAGATGTAGTTAACCATTATTATTTATGACAATTCATGAATGTCTGAACTTGAAATCATAGACTAATACTCAATTAAATTCCTAACGTGATTGTAGGAAGTTCTGAAATATCGACGTAAGAATTTTGCTAACTGGTTTGTTGCACAATATAAGATTAAGACTGATGATTTCAGGAATAAAAGATGATTGAAGGCGTTGATATAGTAAGCACAGGAAATTAGAATTGTAAATAAAGTTAAAAAGATATAGAAGCCTCAGGACTTGATCATATAACAAGTTGGGTATTTGGAAAGAGAATTTGAAGTTCGAAGTGTCAGATTTTCGAAAGCTGAAAATTGACAAATATACAAATTTAGAGACATTACAATTTCATAAAATATAACTGATAAGTAATTTTAAATGTTGAAAATATTTTGGGGGATTCATTCTTAGGTGTACATATTTTGAAATATACATTTTCGCGCGCTCAACGCGCCATCTTGTGTTTATGTAAGGAACTAGAGATATAAAAACCTGATTTTTTTTTTTAAACAAGGAATTCAAATCCAAATTGGGTGAAATTTTGAGAATGGGTTTCTTTTTAATAAAAATGATGATTGCAAGAAGGATTTTTGGCGACTCGAGAAAAAATTTTGTATCATTTGGGTGTCACTCCCTATTTTATCGCCGTAGTATTTGCATCTACTGTTATCTACACTTTCTACAATGGCCACCCCAACAGGTAATTTATTTGTTTTTATCTGTTGTGGTGGCCATTGTAGAAAGCATAGATAACAGTTGATGCAAATACCACGGCGATAAAATAGGGAGTGACACCCAAATGATACAAAATTTTTACTCGATTTTTTCTCTTCTAGTTGTCTTTAGAAGATTTTGTTTTTCTTTGGAAAACCGTCATGCACTAAATCACGACGGTTTTCCGAAGTAAAGCCAAATTGATAATTGTTTGGTAAAATCAAAACATTCCGAAGTTAATTAGTCTTGCACTCCGATGTAATTTGATGCATATTATAATAAATTAAGCCAATAAAATCAATTTTAATTGAATTTTCACGAAAATGGAACGAGTGGCGCCATCTCTCCGGCGAACAGGGTGAACTACACGGTTTTGAAACTGTAGTTTCATTAGTTCCCATACATTGTCGCTAGATGGCGCCATGTGTATCGTTTTCGGATCAATTCAATAAATATAGTTGATTTTATTAGTTTAATTGATCATAATATGAATGGAATTACATTAGAATGCAAGATCGATGAAATTCGAATTTTTTTGATTTTACTAAACTATTATTAATTTTTAACCATTCACAGGCAAATCCTAATTAGCCTAAGGGTTTCTGTAGCTAATCTGTAGGTAAAGTCAATCTCTGTTCTAATATTTGTAGGTAACTTGTAGTTAATTCTTATAACTTCATAGCATACTTCTTTTGTTGTTAAATATGATATTCTTTTTATAAATAATCAGTCAGAGACAAGAATTTATAGCGGAAACATTTAAAAATATTTGTTATCAAACATTTCTATTAATTACATAATTTGAAATTAGAATTTAAAGCTTAAAGTTTGTATGTTAAGAAGTTAATTAAACCATTGTAAATAATTAAAAGAAGATATAATTATAAAAATAAAATTGATTACTTAAATAAACGAGACATTTCTGTCTAATGTGCCGCCATCTAGCGGTAGAAGATGAGAACTAATTAAACTACAGTTTCAAAAGTGTGTAGTTCACCCTGTTCGCCGGAGAGATGGCGCCACTTGTTCCATTTTTGTAAAAATTCAATTAATATCGATTTTGTTGATTAATATGCTATATTTTTATTATATACTTATTAATATTGATTTTATTCTATTTTGCAATATATTTTGTAGGTCCGAAGTTGCGGATTATGTGTTCAGAACAATTCGCACACTATACTGTATCTTGTCGATGATATAGGGAATGACATGAGAATGGCAAAAAATTTTCTTTCGAGTCGTCAAAAACTATTCCCACACATATCTTCTTCTGATAAAAAGAGCTTATTTGCAAAATTTGGTCGATATCAGAGCATGACGGTTTTCCGAAGTTTCACCCAATTATTTGACTCTATTCCATCAGTCGATAACATCATTTATATTTTCAAATATTTGAAAGAGTTTTATTGTTTCCTTTTCTGCTATTCTTTATTACTACGAAGTGTACCATTGTGTGAACTTTTACTTAAAATAACATGTACATTTACGAAAATTTGTTTGGCAATATCCTATTATGTAATTATTTATTTTGTTTTGAAGAATAATTATATTTACAAGAACTTATGCATTGTCTCGAGTATAAATACTAAAAATAAAAGTAGAAATAATAATATTCTACTTAATGTTTACTAGTTTTCATTGCATACGGGCTTAACAGATGGCGTTTCAAGCACAAAGAACATAAACAATTTATTTATAATTAACAAATATTTTCGTACTTCTGATAAATTCGAAGATTTGAAAGTATTATTTATAAACCAACTAGATGCAATAAATTTTGTCTATAACAACTGTTATAAGAAGAACTTCTTCGTATTATATCTTCCGAAATAAGGTCATTAAACTAAAAATTGTTTTCTAACATAATGTAAAATAACAAGTTAAATAATGTACAATTTCACAATATTTCATAATTCAATTTTGTTATTAACTGTACAACCAACACTTTTACTTGTTATATTATCTTTATTTTCAAATTACAAAATTATAAATTATGCAAATTTTAAAGTAATATTTACATTTCATAAAATTGGACTGAAAAGAAGTAATACAATACACCATCCACCATGCATTTAATAAAATATATATTGCATTTAATAAATATATACCCTCTAGAGTTAATAAATTCATACCACGAATATTACTAATTACCATTTATTATATTATTATATATATTACTATTTATCAGTAAAACAATCATGTTATAACTTCGAATGTTCCCAAATAGCATATAACATTGTAAAATAAAAGAAAATTATTAATTATGTCTCAAAAAATCGCATTAAAATTATTTAATATAACCTGACCAACATTTTTCTTTAATTTCAGTTAAAAATTTAAATTATCGAATAACAAGTTCAGAGTGAACCAAACTAACTTAACAATGAACTTTGCACTTTCACTAATTCTTAAATTCCCAAATGTGACTTTTGGTAAAAAGTTACTCCTTATACTATCAATACATGAAAATTATTTTGTTAGTTAATTATACATATTAAATATATTCAACAAAAGAGATACAGTCAACATATTAACCCTTAGAAGATATTTGTGCAGTTGGCAGATGATTTCAAAACTTTTTAAATGAAAAGTTTAATGTATTCTTTTACAAGTTATTTTTCTATTATTAATTGTCATTATTATTGTGATATTAATTGTTTGTTTCATTATGTTTACTACTTGTATAATAGTATTTTAGTTAAAAAGTATATATTTCAGGTTGTATTAAACCGAGTGGTGAGTCACCTTTCAAAGGGTTAATGGTGTTTAACGTCGTTGACCATGACGAAAGTCTAGCGTTCCTCATCGGCCGTGGGTCGAAGGTCACGAGTTGGCCAGGTCTGGTGGAAGGGACCTCGAAGTAGTTCGAACCTGTAGCTAATCAGACCAAGAACATAGGACACCGCTTCAAACGCTTTACCAGGCTAACCTAATAACATAGATAATCTACATCATCAAAAACAAACTCACCGCCCCACTCGTCCTAATAAAAAAACTGAACATAACACAAATAATTATTACATAACATTCCGCATAATTGTGGCACACAATTATCAAACAATCACGAGGAATAATCAGAAGAACAGGACTAACTCGCAACAGGGAAGCAACGGTTCGTGTATTCTTCCAATTTCCGAGCCTCCAATTCTTATCGAGAACCTGTCTGCTTCCCAATCATACTTCTTCATCATGATCCTTGCATATTAAAATCTCCAGCCGCTTTCATAATTTCTCCCTACTTCGAATAATCCTCCTACCACGGCATTCGTCTTCACCTTCGAGGGAATGATCATCGATCGAAATTGATCAGATATCGGCTACACCTGCTGGGACCGTCTCGCACCTGAATGTTGTGCGCGAGCGTTTAGACAATAGAGAGGGAGAGGGAGGAATTAAAAGGACATACAAGTAATACGAGGGGGTGAGAGCAGAAGGGGGGTGAGTTGCGTGTTATTAAGCATGGAGGGGAGAGGAAAGGACCGGTCGGTCTGCAAGAAGATTCTTCCAACCGGGGGTAGTAAAGGTTCGTAGCAAGGGTAGGTGGGTGGTTGGGTAGTCGAAGGAGAGCCACAGGAGGACTCTGGTAGGTGAAGAAGGGGTGGATGGAGGCGAAGGTGGAGTAGATGGATGAGAAAGAGAAAGAGGAAGAGAGAGAAGGGTGGTTTTAGACGGTGGTGGGAGTGGGCCGAGCTAAGACGCGTAATGACGCCCTGAATCAATATGTGAGGCACTGAGATATGCATACGAACTAACAAGGGAAGGACCTCCACTGTCCGACCACGGTTTTAAACGGTTTTTGGCAAATTATCCTGCACGGGGTCTGAACGACACGCGATGACACCCTAAATATTTACATGTTAATTAATTTTTTTGCAATTTAGATTTCTCGCGTTTCTCTTATTGATTTTTCGTTGTTCCTTTTTTCATTCAAGTGAAATAGTAACGATTGAGCCTTTCGTTGAAAGGTGTCCATTATGATTGCAAAATAATTTTTATTCAAATGATTTGTGTACATGAATAATGTTATATGTCGAATGGGAAACTTCTGACATTGTTTGAGGACGTAGGAGGATCATAAAATGGGACCAGTGACGTGTCAGTTTAAAATTCAAAATTTTTAAAAGATTGTTGTATGAATTTGTTAACGTTCGTAATGTATTATTGGGAAATTATAATTGTAATACATAATGGCGGTTATGGAAGTATAAAGAGACATGGTTGCGATAGCGTGAAAGTGTGATCAAGCTGTTTATAGCGTATCGATCTGAAGTTTGAAACTTGACGGAAATGACTACATGTGTTTCCTTAAAACTTTCAATGTAAAATGGATTGTTTCCAACATGCAATTTAAATTCCATTACAGTAATTAGTTAAATTACTGCATAAAGAAACGAACGAATTTGACATGATTTCACAATATGAAAAATTTTCAAGATTGAGTTTTATGAAAATGAAGAATTTTTTCATAAAGAAAAAGTTTTGTATCACAAAACTTTAACTTTGAAATCATATACTATAATTGACATTCTGTAGTATTTTTATGTGATCAAATTTTGTTAACTTTTTATATGTTTCGGAAGTGTGTAAAATGCAACAGTCATGTGACACACAGGTGATATGCCACAAGCATGTGATATGCAATAATCTTGTGATATATGAGAATTATTAACGATCGTCACATGGTAATTAATAACGTGACATTCAGTATTAACATATGTACATAACAGTTATCTGGCATGTAACAGTTTATTAAGTATGTGATATGCATTAACATGTAACAACCATATGATATAAAATCATCGTCAGGAAGCATGTTATATGTAATATTAATAACGATTAACTAAATTGTATGTAATAACCACATGACATGCAACATGCATTTAATTATGTCTTTGATATGCATTGTATGACATGTAACAAATTATGTGATATAACAGCTGTCAGCGATCATGTGACCTCTAACGACCATCAACCATCAGTGCAGAAGTGATATGCAGTACCCATATGATATGCAATCATGTAATATACGAGTGTTATGAAGTACATGATATATAGTAATTATCGATAATTACGTGATGAGCAATAATCACCAATTATGTCATATATAATCATTAATAATAACCAACAATAGTGTGATGTGCTATAACTGTGTAATTTGCAATTACTGTGATATACAGCAACTAACCAAAATGTAAAAATCGAGATATATGCTACCATCTGCTACACAATACCCAGTGCAATTATGTTACACGCTATGGTCATGTGATATGCAATATACATAACAATCAAATGTGTTACGATCATACTATTTGCAACAAGCAAATGATATGTAACAATTGTTATACGTATATGCAACAATCGTGCTATATGTAATAATCAGGTTATATGCAATAACCACGTGACACGCAATGTAACATGCGACAATCATATGATATACAACCAGATAATATGTAACAATTGTCTTATATGCAACAATCGTGTAATATCCTGTAATCATGTGTGACACAGCAATTTAGTGATATGCAACGATCACGCTATAAGCATCCATCATGCGACATGCAGCACCATCAGCAATCCTCATTTCTTACATTATCCATAATTAATTAACATGAAGCACATAATTTTCAGCAAATCTTATTTCAAATTGACATGCCCACACGTGATCAAGTCATACGATACTTCCCCATTTTCAAAACGAACAAACGTATCGAAATTCTACATACTGATAATAATTACTAGTGTCAAAAAAACGACACGAAGGAAACATATCGAGCATATCACTGACAGTATGCAACGAGAAAACAAAGGATCGTTTAAAATCGAAGTCCAACCCTCGTAAGACAACCGCACACGAAAGCGTGGGGGCCACGTCTTCTCTGCTCGGCGTCGCGGCGTCCGCGCCGTGGCGCAAAAGGTGGGGAGAAATTAAAGACGAAGCAAGCAGGCACAAAAATAACGACCCACCTCGTCTCTCCTTCTCCTTTCTTCCCTTCTTCCGTTTCCTTTCCCCTCTTTCTTCGCTCGTTGCCACTCCCGTCCACTCTATCCTCTCCTTGTAGTGTCTGTGCCCCTCTCTCCCTCTCTCTTCTTTTCTCCTTCCTTTTTAAAGCTTTCGCCGCTGCTGGATCCTCGTCTTTCGCCCGTGATTTCTATCCTCGTCTCTCTTCGCGTTGTGCTCTCTTGAAGACGTGACTGCACGGCTGAGATGAGACCATAGGCACAGAAGGGATACCACCGGGGTGGTTGTCGGTATCCGACCAAGAAGAACAAAGAAAACCATGAAGAAGCGAGCCAGAGGGGGCAGAGAGAAGAAGAACGAAGAGGAGAGGGTTGACGAGCAGAGGAGGAGACGATCGGTTAGTGGATCGTTTCGATCGGGACAATGGGTCCTGGACTCTCGAGTGGATCCTTGAAACGATCTTATCCGTACAGTCTTAATCCACGTTCCTGCTATTATTCGCTTTTGCCCGGCACAAAGAAATACAAATGCCGTTTCCCGTAATAGACCGCCAATGCATGCTGTGTACACACGCAAACCGGACGCTTTTACCGAACGGAAGTTCACCGGCGCGGCGCTGCGATTAGACAACAATGTAGTAGATGTCGTTGGGACAGATTTTAATACGATAAATGGATTGACTCCGATAAACGTGCCCTTTTTACTTTCTACAAAGCTTCTCGCGGGATCATTTCAAATGAGGTAGATCGTTAGAGATTCGTCTTCCTTTTGATTATGTGTACGACTAAACGGCATCCTCTTTTTGCCGTTGCTGGTTACGTTTGAATTATTTTCTAGATACGTTCGATCTTTATCGGTTATCGGTTAAATATCGAGAGATTTAAATGTTTCAGGTAATTGAGTTTTTATTTCATTCTCATGAAGAATCTAGGGAATACCTTGAAAAGTTTGAGGAGACCTAGGGAAATTTGAGGAAATCTAGGGAGAGTATAATTTGCAAAAATTTAAGGGTAGTTTAGGAAGATAGAAATACTTTTGGGGGAATGTAGAGAGATTACGGAGAGTTCGATGTGGGTGAACCGAGGGAGAGTCCAGATTTGGCGGGAAAATTTAAAATGACGTTTAGCGAAGTCTGTTTCTACGTCCGAATTTTAGTCTACTGAAGTATCTGTTGTCCTCACCAGTTCTTATAACTAGAGCGATCTTTTATGTCTAATAATGTCCCATATTTAATAAGAAAAGTGTAAAATTATTGGAGGATTGACTGGATACGAACTTCGTATTAACAAAACTTTTCAAATTTGTCTATTTGAAAATTTGTTAAAATTGTGACTGTCTCTTAATTTGATGTTTGACAATGTTTTATGTACTGCTATTTACCTTTTAAAAATATTATAATCCCTTACAGTATAGTATTTTTTAGTTTAGACAGTGATTTAAATTTACCATCCTAATTTAATCATGTGAGTATAAAATATATTTTCTAATTTATATTAGAGGCAATAATATTATATTTAATATAAATTGAGGGCAATAAAAATGAAATGTGTAACGGGATAATATTAAATTTGTGACACCATTGTCAATGACCTTCGCGACAGCGAACATCTTAATTTAACGGCAAAGATGACGACCACCAGGGTAGCCAACGTGACAATCATTAAACACGAATTGTATAGACAGCAAAATATTTCTCTCGCGTCCGCCATTATATATCATTCGTTTAAATTTGTATTAAGTTGTAGTTGTTACTGCGTCATCGATCACGTCCGTGGAGCGAAAATCCGATCGTATAGTTAGATTCCGAGGCAGGGAAAAACGTCAGTTATTTATTGGTATGTTATACAATGAACCGTTAGGCTATTGATCAATTGCCAACGGAGAAAACAGTCGTAAATATGTCCTAGATATATTGTACTATGCAAGTAGGTGGACAGAGAAAGATATTCTTCGTGACTGCTTACATCTGTAAGATCTACGTCGATGTTATAGAAATGAATATTCCGTTCATTTGCATGCCTTTCATACTCGTTCAAGACAAACGTGCATAATTATCTGTAGAACTATATTCGAAAAAATTTCGTGAAATCGATCAATTATAATTAACCCATGCCACAAGTTATTTATAATGTTTCTGGCCACGACAAATTGCGTAACAAATGATCTAGTGACATGTGGTGAACCGACGCTGACCGGAAATGATTAATGCCACATTCGTCTGTAATTTCGGATGGTGTGCCTGCGAACAATTCGAAAAGAGCAAAGAAAGGGAAAGAAAAGATTTATGAGTTTCATTTACATGTGACCTAATTCGTCCGAATGTAATCAATGGCCAGGACATACAAATCAGATTGAAACTCTGATTTGGTTAACTACACACGAAACGGTAATAACCTCAGCCAGAGGAAATTTAATGTACAAGGGACAGTATTGATCATGAAAGGCAAAAGTCGACGATCGCGTTTCTTTCAAATACAACACGTGAAATTCGATAACGGCACGGTTATTACGGTTTAATTCAATTTTTAAATTCGATTCGATGTCGTGACACTGTGACATTTTTCGGATCTTCTCGCACGATGTGCCCCTACATGATCTATTGTCGTGACATTGTGACATTTTTCTTCACATTCGTTTTAAGAACAGGGATATGTAATTGGACATCGTAATGATGATGTCTGGGTTGCACCGTGTGATGATACAAGGGCTGACATGCAGACATTAAATGTGACATTTATTATTAGGGAATTTAATGCAGTCAGATTACTGTTCAGATATTACATTTGCATGTATGACAGTATTTTTCATTTTTACGAATTGATGACGATAGTGTCATGGCATAATAAGTTGCAATTTATTATTACTTGAAAGTAGGCCTGAAATATCACAATGTTTGATGCATTGACACAGAATCCATTGACAACAATGACGACATTCACTGTCAAAACGATTTATTCTCACCCGAAGACGGATTCAAAATATTAAGTTTGAAACAGCAAGAAACTAATATAATACTGCGATTCGTATTTTTTGTAAAGGGACAACACACGGTACTAAACATGTGGACGCAGGTTGACCTGAAAACGTACCCTAACCTTCATTGTTACCAAGTCCAGGCAGCGTTCATCTTCAACAATCAATATCGAAATTACACCACAAGATCTAGTGCAATGGCAACATAAACATTTTTCTCAAACTGATGACAAAAGTAGTGACATTCAGAGTGAAAGTAATTTATTGTCACCTAAGAACGGATTCAGAATATCATCAAGTCTGAAACAACACGAAGCTCGATATTATAACAACGATTCGTATTTTTTCAGGGACGATATTTCGTAAAGGGATAACAGAGTGGCAGGGTACTAAACGTGCGGATCCAGGGTGACGTGAAAACGTACCCTAACCTTCATTGTTACCAAGTCGAGGCAACGTTCATCTTTAGCGTGTAATCAATATTAAAAGTCTAAAATGTCTCGCGTGTGTGGCAGGGCCGGCCGTGTGTAGGGGTCGTAGCTCGACGTCGGGTGAACCCCAACCAGGGTCCTGGTTGAAACGAGAGGTTGGTAAAGGGTGGCCAGGCAGCCGAGGGGGTAAGACGTAGGTAAGAGTGGCGAGCAACGATGGTGGAGGAGGCAATGGTGGTGGTGGTGGTGGTGGTGCTGGTGGTGGTGGTACGAAGAGGTGGAGGTTCTCATTAAGCAGCCCGGGCACCGCGGCGCTGGGGGTTTAAATAAGAAGAAGAAGCGTTTGCTAGAAGAAGAAGGAAGAAAAGGAGAAGAAACCAGTAAGACTAAGGCACCAAGGGTGAGCAGGCAAACGAACGCGAGATAAAGAGAGAAAAGAAGATGCAAGAAAGGGAGATAGAAAGTGGAGGGAATTATCAGGGCTCGCGTACCTCGCGAAGGGTTGGGGGTTACCGGCAGGCAATATGGCCGCTACTGATGAGCGATGCTCGTAACCCTTACTGCCATCCATCCCTGACAGATACGTCAGTCAGTCGAATCTCTTAACGCACTTCGGAATTATGCCCGCCTCGACCCTTCTTTATCTACGTTGCTACCATTGTTCTACAAGACCGTTCGGTCAACTTCCGTGTATCGGTTACATGTTCCTTTATTTTTACTTCACTCATTCGGACAACTTAATCAGGTCCAAATTCGTTGTTGAACATTTACTCTACTATTCTCAAACTTAAGGCACTTCGTTAAAGTTCATGGGTACTTTGAACTATGTGGTCTCTTTGCGGTCGTAATGTTTTAATTATTAAGAAGTAGTTTTTAACTAAATTTATAGTGTTATTCGTGACATTTAATAACAAAGTGGTAATTAATAATAGGAGAATAACTTCCAATTTTTCAGCTGGAAAGTTCCACAGTTGCTATTTACAGCTAAAATATCTTCAGTGCAAAGGGTTAAAACACAGGAGTTTTACGTGGAATGTCCCGCAGAGAGTTAATCAAGTTCAATGTATAGACTTGTAGTTGACACATATGTAGATGTTGTTACACATATAGGAGTAAAATATAATTACACCAGAAAATTATCTGATTTCTTTCTCTAACTTTGAGTATCATCCTTGAACAGCTTAAACATCAAGCTTGCAGAGGTTGCATATTAATCATTCAAACTATTCAAACTTCCACTATAGGTACATAAATATTTCGAAACATATGTTAATCTCTGGAAAACGTAAGATAACCAGATCCAAATACATGGACTCATCATTATTGTCCAAACTATCAAGCTTTCGATCGAACTACATAAATATTGTGTATTATATCTTCATCTGTTTCAAACATAAGTGAATCAGGTCCAAGTACATGGGCCCATAATTGTTATTTTGCTGCCAAACTGGTATCAAGCCTTGAATTCTGGTACCTAAATATTCTAAAACGTTTGTATCGAAGCTAACTTGTTAACTCCTCGAGGTAGAATCAAATTCAACAAAATTGATGCACTCATAAATTTCTATGAATTCCATTTACGTGATGAGTTGTTCTTCTACAAGTTGAAACTATTTGCTAGGTTAGTCTCAAATAAGTATAAAGGGAAATAAGATTTGTCAGATGTAATGATGTAGGACCAACATATGCTTGAGACACGTAGAGTCAGTGGAATGGGTCAAAGTATGTGTCAAGTGAGATTATGGCCAGAGCAGATGTGTCTTACAAGGTTACGTTAGAACAATCAAATGGTAGTTACACTATATATGTTCTGAAGAAAATTTAGGGTTCATTCAGAACATTAGTTAGTGGACCCCTATTATCCAAACTCACTTGTCCCTTGATCCTACTATATCTAAGTACTATCCTATTATACCATAACCTTGCCTCTTGCCTTATGATATCGAGTCAAATATGGCAAATGTGGAGCATATTTCTTAATACAGTCGAACTTCACATTTGGTAACAATTACAATTTATATTATATCGCAATTTGCATTATTGCATTTACAGTTACAATTGGTCATTCTGTATTAAGAACATCCCTCAATTTTCATCCCTTAAAATTTCGCTGCAATTTTCTTCGTAATTAAATGAATGAAGCAACTAATGATCTAACTTCAATTTTTTTTATAAAACAATCGTTGCAACATATCTTGAAGATAATCTAAAATAGAAGAGAACGGACATGAAGTATTAAAGAAACAAAAAAAAATTCATTAAAAAATATGACAATATGTAAATGAATTGTTTATTATGAAGTGTTACACTGGCACAATTGATCGGAAGCAACAGCCAGATCGATGACTCGAAGAACCGTGACAAGTTTCGTCACGATAATCTAGATTACCCGCTCCCAATTTATGCAAACATAAATCTCAACTCCGTACCAAGAACTGCGGCGTCAAATCGCTATAGGACAGCTCGCCACGAAACTTTTGCTGCTAAACTTGCCAGTTATACATTCATAATACAGACAACTTACGCTGCGAAAAAAAAAGAAACAAACTAATGTTGTAAATTTAAACGAGTTTCGTGGCTTGCAACCATACAAACGTGCCTATAGACGGCACCGTGTACAATTCGCCGTCAAATTACATTTATATCATCCTACACCATCAAACATTATCGGCACAAAGTTCGTTTCCCACTGACTAATCAGTATCGTATCCCGAGGGCGTAGTACCGTCCTGCTACAATTACCACGCATCAAGGGTGAATTCGTACGAGGTGTCTCAAAAATGTTGCGTGTCGACTTGTCTTGCCAAACCAGATCGAAAACTCCTTTACCGTTCCGCGATCCAACGTTCCGTTCTCGAGATACGACCGATTCAAAATCGGGTACTCCACTTCCGGGCTGCCTCATAGGCAGCGGTCACTTACGGGAGGTATTCGACCGCTCAATTTTTAATCGCGCGTAACTCGCGAACGAGTCGACAGATTACAAAATGGTAAAGGACTTTTTTATTCGTTTCCTCATGAAAAATTCGCAATCGTCATGGTTGGCGGTTTTTTCTTTGAAACACCCTGTACAGGCCGTCCTAGCACCTTTAACGATCAAGATCCAAAACGTATAGGTATACAAGCGAGCCCGACGAAAGGTATTAAGAAGGTACAGGCAGCCCTAACCTAACTGCAGCAGCCCTGGACCGATCCTCATCCTCCTTGTCCCATACTCCGTGGACGTCTTACTCCCTGGGCCGAAGTTAAGGGTGGTCTCTTTGTCTCGTCCCCTTAACCCTCCTAGCCCCTTGTTCCCATCGTATGCGTGGCACACGGACGAAAGACACGCGTGTGCGTGAAACCTCGCAAGACGGACAACGGGGTTGTTGGGTGGATGGCTCGGAGGTGTAGGATGAGAAGAAGGCGGTGGTGGTTGAAACGAAGGACAGAGACGGGGCGATATAGAGAGAGACCGGGGGACGAGGTGGAGGGCGAGGGGGGAGGGTGGTAAGGAGTCGGTGCGCGAGCGAGAGGGCCAGAGAAGGGGTGAGGAGTGCAAACGGAGGGGAATGCAAATTAGAAACGCTTGGGCAGAAAGCAAGAGGAAGAGGGCCAGGGTAGCGTGGAAGGATAAGAGAGGGTGGCACTGGCTGGTAGAGGGGTATATAAGAGGTGGTGACTGAGGGTGGTGGCCAAGAAACTTCACTTATGTAAACCGTGTAACGGTGTGCGCGCTCGCCTTCTGCGTATGTTCACACTGGCATCTGATTTCTCTCTGTGTGTGTGTACGCGTGTCCTCCGTGCGTGTGTGTATATATCGATTGCCGGCCAACCTACCCCGCGGGGTACCCTCCTTACTACCTATAGTAATTATTGTGCTTCTCACATGTGTGTATTTGTCGTGAGATTTCGCGGTGCCTGGTGTGCGTGCGGGTCCACACATACACATACACATATACAAATCTCGAAGGACCCTGTACGTGTAGATCTGAGTTCCTTACATACCTTGTCCGATAGTTCCTATAGTAAGCTACGGCATTTAACGGGTGTCATCCTGTAAAGTGAACTTCCATTCGTTTCGAACATATGCCACCATCTTGCGAGACTAACGAGGAAATACCTACAATCAGATATTCGGAAAGTTACGGAGCTTTGTGTGCTTGCACAGTTGTGGATAAAAAACTGTACTTTGAATGAAAACTTCTTCGCTTAGATTAAACTTTTACTTTAGACTGAAAATGGCAGACGGAGGAATAATCTGTGGGATTATGTACTCCAGTTACAATTTTGAATCGAAACATTTTCCCGCCAAATTACGATTTTGAATTGGTACACGTGAACCAGATTACCATTCTTAAAAATCAAAGATTCTAATGTTTAAAAAATTATACTATTGTTAATACTATTGAAAATAACCTTGCACGGTCAATATAACACGAAAAAGTATTCTGTATAATGGCCCGATTAGTCCATAGTAATAATTATGTACAGAAGTGGAAAAGATTTGAAAAGGAATAAACAAAATCACCAAACTGATGTATAAGCCAATTTAAAAATAATAAACAAGTACTCCAATCGAAAGTTCGACGTTAATTACTCGTACAATTCTGGCGCGTAAAATAAAAAATTCAGCCAGGTCATAACAACGAAATTTAACAATTCGTTTCAACTCGAAACGCACAGTACCCACTCGTTGAATCCTTGCTCTCGCGTACTTCAACGTTTTAGAACCTGCTCGACCGTCAAGTGGTGAGCTTTAAAGTTCCCATTTGCATGAGTCCACACGCAATGGTTTAACAAGCCTCATTTGATCGAAACAAATTTCTCGAACGTTTATTCTGATACCAACAGAGTCAACATTGGTATAGATGAATCCTAACATTCTCATATCAAATAAACGATAAGACAATGTATACCTTGGCTGCCATATCCTAGACCTCTGGCCCCGGGCAACATAGTTAGACACATAAGTTAACATGGCGTCCATTGTGGAACTTCGCGTGCGTGCTGTACAACATTCTCGTGTACATTCGTCGAAATACATGTTGTTGTAAAGTTGTATCTGTTGTAACCTATTTTAACCCCCCAAAAAACTGACATATTGTCAGTACAGAAATTACTGTGTTCTTAATTATTTTATATAGGTTGGAACAACAGTATTATGGATTGAAAATAAAAGCTAAAAGTTGATCTAGCCTAATCTAACTTAACCTCAAGGTTCATTAACATACAACTGTAACGTCATTGTAATACTCTATTCTAAAATTCCTTTGTACGGATTGAAAATCTCAACCTAAAACTCCTTTGATATACAACTATAACAATGTAGCATCCTCCTCTTTGTGTTCATTCACTCGACACAATAAAAACGTGCTGGATGTTATACGCAGACCATAAGTTATATAAGAGAATGGATATGAGGGAGAGAAATGATATGTTGACAATACGATTGTATGCGAATATGGTACACTGCATCTTAATATACTCGTGTATCGAACATTTAAATTGAAGGTAAAACTGTCAATTTAAATTGTTAATAAATTGACAGCTCTCGAAACGTTTCGGCTCGAATACCTCTGAAATACATCCCCAAATTGCGGCGTTTGGGGTCGTTGTTTCAACACCATCGAAGTCGAATCCACGTGCACATGTGCAGACGTATGTTCACTCACACAAACCACGTGCGGGTTCACACACAATTTCACCGCCACGATACTGCACACAACTCTAACTGCCCGAAGTGCAAGAACATCCCGCTAGTCCTGGTGAGCCACCCTCGATCACCTCGTCCATCCTAGGGCAGTCTTGGAAAGGACCTTAAAGGCAAGAGGATAGGAGAGAAGTGGTTAGGAACGGACGACACGACGAGAAACGAACGGACCAACGGACGTAAGGACGAAAGTACACTATCGTCCAGAAGTATTGTATTGTATTTCGACGTTTTCGTGTTGTCTTCAAATATTAAATAAATTTTTATGTCTATATACTTATTTTTATATTTGTATATGTATTTTTATATTTGTATATTTATTTGTACGTTTGAATACATGGTTGTATATTTTTATATAAATTTGTGCATTTAAATATATATTTATATATTTGTACATTTGAATATATATTTATATATTTGTACATTTGAATATGTATTTGTATATTTGCGTAACAATACAACGCATGGTGATACCATATGTAGACATTAATGTATGTTGAATATATCACGGCGATATAACGTGTAGTTATACAACAGGTGATGTATACAATTGATAGAGAATATAATGTATGTCGATATTACGCGTAGTAATACAATAGGTAGTAAATACAGTGTATAGAATATTAGTGCAGCGAATATTACGTATGGCGATATAACACGTAGTAATGTAACGTGCAGCAAATATAACGCGCAGTGAATGCAACGTATAATAATATGCGTAGAAATACAACATATGTCGAATACAACGCGTGTCGAATGCAACGCGTGACGATACCACATGTAGTAATACAACACATGTGAATTACAAGTTATAGCGAATATCGCGTGGCGATATCACGTGTAGTAATGCAACATGCAGCAAATACAACGCGTGTCGAATGCAATATTTATCGAATACAACACGTATCCAATACAATGTATAGTAATACAATACGTGTTGAATACAACGCGTAATAGTACAACACGTTTCGAATACAATACATGTCGAATACAACGCGTAGTGAATACAACGCATAATAAACGCAACGGTAAATAATACAATACATAGCGAATACAATAAATAACAAATATAGCGTGTAATACAACACATAGCAAATGCAACGTGTAATGAATACAATGCGTAGCTAATACAACGCATGGCAATTTAACGCGAGGTAATATAACGCATATCTGTACAGAACGTACCGAAATATTGCACAGCAATAAAATACAAAACTCATGAAGATACAATTCAGGACAATTCAACACAAATTATTTAACGTATGAAAATGATACGCATGGTAATACGTGACCATATAACAAGCGGTGATACAATCGTGAGTACAATATATGAATTAAAAAATTTGTATATATCTGCTCTTTGGAGTTAATTATCTTCCAATATATTTTAAACAATTTAAAAAAAGTTTTCTTTTTATTACAGTAAAAAAATGTGGATTAACAAATGACTTATGCATCGAGTGAATACTTATGGCGTGTAGTGTATATAGGGAGGCTATCTTGCGACACACAACCACAAGTCATCCCTCTACCCCTTCTGGTTCACGTACTTTGGCCGCATTCTCAACCCTATGGTTCACCCTTCACCTATATCCATCTCGTTCTCGTTCACCTTGCGTTACTATCTTTCTCTTTCTTCGCTGGTTATCTCTCTCTCTTCAGCTACGTGCTTCTTCTCCTCATCTCTCTACCCTCTTCTTCCGGACGCTTCATCGTGAAACCTCGGAGGCAATCAATCCTCCAGTCTTACAACGTACTGACCACCTTCCGAGAAACTTCCACCGGCACTCGAGGCCAGATGGATTTGAGGAAAAAGTCGTGAATGGTTAATCGTCGGTTCTGCGGACAGCGTGCGCTGTATTTTGCTTTATTTGCCCCGTTGCCCTAACTATACGCTGATGAAACGTTTCGGAATCGGAACGAAAAAAATTGATTGTTCGTACCATTTTTTTTTTTCTTCGATCGCGTTTGTCGATCGTGCTCCACGCAGATGTATGATTTCATTTATCAAATCGCGCACGTATGCCAGGGAATTCTATTTACGTTTTTCTTGACGAAAGCTCTTTTTCTACTCCATCTTTATCCCATTCTAGTTTCTTCGTATGGTAAGCGTTCGGGACAATCAATCTTCTTTTTTTGAGCTGAACTGACCATGTTTCGAAAAACGTTTACTATTTGGCATGTAGTCAGACAGCTTGCATTGAAAAGGATCGCGATTCATGATCGTAATAAATTTGTTGTATTTTGCATTTTGTTTATGGCATTTTGTATCATTTATTTCAATGTTGCTCGTTTAATTATAATAATAAATGTATAATAAATAACTCTTCACCTATTACTATCATTTTTGTCATTAATTAATAAAACATGAAAACATAAATAACTTTGTAGTTTAGTACATGCAGTGATGCCCTCTAGGTTGAGTTGTCAGATTGCATATTGGATTTATATTTGGGGATTATTATAATCTGCCATGACCATTCAGACCCATGTGTAATATTCCACACATGGGAACCACTAATGCATGTCACCTTGAGATTTCATGTATCAACATAATTTTGTACCAAATGTAAAATATGGTGTCTGACCATTGTTTATTCCAAACCGACTGTGGATCAAGTAAAAATGACACGTATCGATTGAATTATGGAAATATACAAGGGGGCAAGAAAATCCGAAAGACTTTGACCGCGCACAAAGGTGCACCTATCCCGCCAAAGGTATGAAAAGAAAGAATCAAAGAATGGATATCGAAAAATCCTTTTCCTTAGCTTTCATCGTAAAGCCACTCCTTTAATCACGACTCGGGGCAAATTATGGACAGTTAATTCGCTTGGCTTCTCCTCCCTTTTACGGTTATTCTGTGCGGTCATTTCCATCTCTCCGGCTGTTGTAGCCAAAGGCGTTCCGCAGTCAAATCGAGAACCAATCAATACCGATAATTAATTAGAAAAAATCTGAAAGAAAAAACTCTGCGAAACTCAAGAGTTCGAACGGAGGCCGGTAGAAAAACTGCCTGAGGCTTTCGTTTGACTCCCAAAGTCCCTTCACCCTTCGTTCATCGACTGCAACCCCCTTAAAACCACCCTTTTCACCCCTCCTTCTACCCCTCCTCGTGTTCGACCCTACCGAAAGTCCTTGCCCAGTCAGCCTTCATCTCGATGGAGGCTCTTTCTCTCTCCCTCTCTCTCTTTCTCTGTTCTTTCTTCGTTCTCAAGCTCATCTCTTAGACTGCAGTACTCTCATGTCTTCATGCCTCTTCTCTTTTTTTTTTGCCATTGAATAAATTAACGTTTTTAGTTTGCCGATATTCTGTCCGAGCCGAGGTTCTATATCTCTTTCGTCTATTGGAACGAATGAATGAACTTCTTTTTCTTTCAGACACCGCACCCGGGCTGCTTCGTGAACGAGCGTGCTCTTTTTCGCCAGTCAACGTCCTCCCCCCCTGCCGGCCTCTATTCAATCGCGAAAATTCTGTTGGAATTTTAATAACTTGGATTCGTACCTGATTAAAACGGAAGTCGCATCCTTCGCTCTGACAGGGATGCGGTTACTTCTTGCTGATGGGTAAGTTTTATATTTTTGCTTGGATATATTTATCGTGAACGGTTCTTAATCGACATCGACGACTTCTTTGGGGTGGTGCGAGGATTAATTGCTGTATGGTATCAGGATATATTGGTGGGTGGAACTTTTTATGGCTTGTGTAATAGCTGTTTGTGAAATTAAAAGTGAAAGGGTGCATATTAGCAGAAGTTTTAATTCATATCTCTTGTCTTATATCGTCTTATATCATGACCTTGATTGAATTTTGAGTTTGATTTTAATTTCAACACATCTGTCAATGATCGTCATATTTAAAATATTCGTAACATTTGAATATTCTTTTTGTGACTTAATATGGCAACAATAATTTAATCGCTGGGTCTGACGCACTTGTTGAATAAATCATAAGTTAAGGGGTTGACCTTCTGTTAGTACTGAGAGTTATTTTTATAACGACTAGTATGATTATTACTATTGTTTTTGCTTCTTCAGTATTGGCAATACTATCCTAATACTATTAGGACTAGTATTCCTATAATTTGTAGTATTCTAACTATTATTACTATTAATACTTCTGAAATTTTTATTGAAATCTCTTCTCGACAAAATAATACCTGCTATTATTATTACTATTTCCACCAGCACTTTTATCGTTATTATTAAATATTAATAGTGAAGGAAGAATAATAAGAATTATTTATTGTGAATTTTGAAAATTTGTAAATTTAAGAAACGTGAAAGTATAAAAACTGAAAATATGAAAACTTGCAAATTTTAAAATTGTTATAGGATTGTACTTTATTAAAAAGTTATAACAGAAGTACAAAATGACATAACTGTTTTTCGTCGATACCACATACAGTAACATGTTTTGTTCATACATGTTCTTTAAGCAAAAAGAAGAAAAAATATTCATATGAATACAGGCTGAATGCATCATTAAACAGTATTAAAAATAATATGAAAATCGACAATTGGAGTTCTGAAAAAACAGTCTAAAATTATATTGTGCTTTTGTTATAACTTTGTAATAAAATGTTTAAAATCCAATATAACATTTTTCTCTTGTATTTAATTATATAACATACTGGCAATGTTTGATTGTTAATCCGAGAACATTCTGTACAAGTATAAGCAGTGTACACGAATAATACGTAATAATTGCTGAACGTTTTTCAAATGGTATTTTAAGATGATTTACCCATAAAGGCTACGTTTGTTCAAAGACACTTTATGTAAATAAGCTGAATAAGGTCAGAAACTTGGGCTCGAATTTACCATCCACTTTCTCTCTCTCCTTGGTCCCATTCACCCTCTTTCCGCCTGACTATAAACTTCGGCTTTCGTCGCTTCTACGCGTAACGCATCTTACGACATAATTTTACGACCTTCCGAGAACGATTAATGGGTCTCGACGTTACAGAAACCTTTAACGTGATACCTTCGATCTATTGATTTAAAAACAGTCATCAATTTACATATTTATCTTTCCATGTATTACATTAATTGCGATATTTATTTATTATTGCAGCGCTCTATATGGCTAAGAAAACTATTGCAACGCGTGGTATTGCAACACGTTATATCACCACGTGTAGAATAACTGTACTTGAAATTGCCATGCGTTATTTCACCATACGTGTAACTGCAATGAATTATATCATCATGTGTCGAATTACAATGTGATACATTACCATATGTGGAATTATAATATTTGTTATATCACCTCATGGAATTGTGATGTGTTGTATCACCACATGTGGAATTATGGTGTGTTGTATCACCAATGTGGAATTGTAATTTTTTATATTATTAGAGGTGGAATTACAATTTGTTATATCACCACGCATGAAACTGCAATATATCACACCATAGCGTGTGAAATTCTAATGCGTTATATGACCACACGTGGAATTGCCATACGTGAAATTGTGACATATTGCATATCCATAAAATTTCATATTCCATAAAATTGCTACGCATTATAACATCACTCATAGAGCTACCACACTCGAAATTTCCACGCATTAAATCCGCCCGCCTTACATAACTAAATGATTTGAAAAGAATTTATTTCCTCGCCCAGTACAGAGAAATGCAGTTTTCCGCAATGCGAGCGAATCGAATAACAGGCTTTTCCTCCGGCAGTGCAGCGAATCGAAAAGTAAACGGATTGATCGCGAGCCATGGTCCTACATCTTGAACTGACCACCGTTAAAATTGTGCTGGTCATGGTTGTTTCGACTTCACCTTGCTCCCCTTCACACTCTCGCTCCCTCTCTCTGTTGTTTGCTATCGTACCCTTTTTCTCTTGCTTCACGTCGCCCTTTCTTTCCTCCTTGTCTCTCCGCTGCACTGACTCGAACTCGTCTCCCCCCCTTTTCGTCCCCGCGTTTCGCCGCTGAACGGACCGTAGATCGAAAAAAGAAGGAAAGAAAGACAGACACAGAGGAGGAGGGAGATGGTGGACGAGCCGAGAAAAGAGGGAAAACGAGAACGAGGTCCGAGAGGGAAAGTTGCGAGGGTGGGTGATAAATTGATAGTGGACGTGCGCCACGCGCCCTTCTTCCAGGCCAACAGACCGACAGACCAGCAGACCGAATGACACCCTCACCCCGAACAACTGCCCCCGGACTGTTGATACTCTTCCTCAACTGGAATTAAATGATCACCGTGGTCGTTCAGTCACGTTAAATCTACACCCTTTGTCCTTCAGCTGTGATATTTCATAAAACGGGCACAATCTTTCCCGCTGGACCCTCCATGTTCTGATTATTGCAGATTTTATGAAATTTCCGTCATTATTCGATTGATCATCGTCGTTATTATTTAGGATTATCAATATTTAGATGATTAGCAATTTTTTCGAGGGTAGTTGTAGGAGGATATGTGGATACTTATCGATGTGGATCATTGGTTTGAAATTAAGAGATCTTTGTTGTGAATATTATTATTGCTTTCGTATATTATACATTAGGTTATGGTATATTTAATTCATTTATGTGGTTGTTAGGGAATTGGAGGGATACAGATAACATGAAATAAATAATTTTTTTTTGTGAAAGTCATCCTTGAAGAGGTTTAATATTGGATTTATAGAATCTGATGATGGATCACCAAAATGGTGGATCATTGTATAAGCTAGTTTACCTATTATCCATTATTTATTTTTATAGTTTTTGAATTTAAATATAAGTCCTTGAATCTGGGATTAAACCTAGTTAAACGTAGCTAAACATACAGTTAAACTAGTCTATTTTACAAGGTTCAGAAGGAAGTGTACTATTTACTAGTCTAGAGCTTGTTACTAATGTAAGACCTTGATGAATATGTTAAAATTAAAATGAGAAAATAATGCTATATATTAAAAGCTAATATGAAATATATTATGTATGTGTATGTATTCAAGGGTACCACCTTTGAATGGTGGTTGAGGATTAACTCCTTACAACATATAAGCAATAGTAAATTATTAAACCTTTCACTACTTTCACTAAATTATTCACAGCAATTACTTAGAAATTAATATTCGTGCACGAGTACAATTATCAACGTTATATTGCACGATTAAAATTTTCTGAAATTTCCCTTCTGGTAGTAGACACTAGTGACCCCGATAGCAGTAAACGTGTTAGGAATCTCGATGTTTCGTGCCTTGACCTTTGTCCTGAAAATGCTTTCTTTCGGTCAGTTTCGTGCGGGTCAGTTGATTCTGAACACACCGACACATAAACACGTGCACGACGGGATATAACCCGAAGAAACTTTTCTACCGGCGTGGCGGTACATTGAACGAAAGGGAAAGGAAGAAAAAGAAACGATGGACTACGACGACTCGAAAAGGAAGGAAAGCAGAATGTCGGGGGTGGGTTAGAGTGGATCAAGGGAAAGGGAGAGGGCAATAAAATCAAGCGCCAGGGTTTCAACCCTTCCGTCGGAGTTCAGTCGTAATCTTGCTTACCGTTCGAGGGTCGAGACCTACCTGATCTTGTTTTCTCTTCTTTTTTTTTTTCGTTGGTGTAATTAATTAGCATTACGCTGCTAAATCACGCGACACGTACGTCGCGTGTTTAACTTTCGACCACCATGAATGGCGAAAATTTGAGGATCACGGGAAATGACCGTCGCCGTGTACAACCAAATATATTGTCTTACAAACAAATTTTATTTTATGACTTTATTTAGCTTTTTTTAGTTACAATTTATAGCACATGGAGAAAATAAAAATTGTTCTGTTAATAAATAATAAGAAAATAATAAGAATAAGTAGTTAATAAGAAAATAAAAATGTTTAAAAATTACAGTGTTCTATTATTCTGAAAAATTAATTAAACCTTGAAATTTTTTTCAATACTTCATTACAAAAAATACTATTTACATTGCATTTTCTATAATATCAAACAGATTTTTTTAAAATTTTGTTACTTTCCTTTACAATATTTCAGCGAATTGATTTAAAATAGACACACTGTATAGGCTTCACTGATTTACTATTCATTTTGATATTCCATCGGCCATTTTGTATAAAGAATATTGATTCATAGTTTATATTCTAATTTCTATTGAACCTTAACTTCAAATTGGTGTTTCTATAATTTACACTTTATTAAACTATCTTTGTCATCGTGTTATTTGATAATACAATAACCTAAGCTATAACACTGAATATAACCTATTTCATCGAAATATCATATTATAAATATGTTACAAAATTTAAACAGTTCAAATGATAAAGCGATCTAATTAATTCAAGTAGTTTAATTATTTAAAGTTTTATAGTCCTGTGACCTTATACGTATTTTATAAAGAGACTGTCGATTATTAGCTTTCATTCTCTTTTTCATTAAACTTCAAGTTTCAAATCAATATACTGTAACTGCTACTTTGTAATATTACTTCTATAAAGTCATTCAATAACATCCAGAATGTAGCTTAAATTATCAAAGTCTTCCAATTTGAATATTAGAAAAGTGCAAAATATTTAACATAACCTAAAATTTGAAGATTTCAAAAAGGCAAGCTATCCAAAATATTAAGACAGTTAAATCAGTAGAAGTTTTGCAATATTAGACTTAAAATTAAATTTTATAGATGCTATTTTGCAAAATATTAAAGTTAAAATTAAATTTCTACCAAATATTAAGAATCTCTTCGTTGGAGAACGGATCCACCCGTTATATAATCCGCTATATTCAGAGAAGACGTAGAATTACGAACGTTTCCGTGGTTTATACATGAATCGCTTCTCGACAAGTATCAAAAGTTATACCGATTCCTCGTTCGGTGCAAATGAACTTTAATTTCTGTGATTCAATAAGCCGGAAGAGCGCTCTCGACTTCGTATCTCCGATAACCAACCCCCTTCTGCCTTTCGATACGAGTTTTAAAGAACATCCAAGATCGCCACTTATTTCTAACTAAATTCAGATCTCCTTTCTGGTTTGTTTTCTCCATCTTTTCAACTTTTAGAGCCAGCTCAGAACGCAAAGAACTACTAGGATCTGAAAGTAGCTTAGGATCTAGGGAGAACTTACGTAGATTCCAGAACGTTGGAAGAATTTACTATGTAGGGAGATTTCAAAGTATCTTGGTATCTCAGAAGATTTCAGATCCTAGGGATATTCTGGAGGACTATAAAGTTGGGTTATATTGAAAGCTAGAGTTCAGGGAGATTTCAGGACATGAGGATTTGGGATATGGTGAATCTACTGTCTAGGGGAATTTCAGAAAATAAACACATGTAGAATGATTCTAAGCCCAAAATTCTTGAAATATAGGAGTCTAAAATCCTAGTAGGAAGATAAAGGGACGAAATAAGGTGTAGAGAAAATTCAGAAAATTTGGAGAATCTATTCTAGGAAAATTTCAGATTATAAACACATCCCAGGTCACAGGGAAGATTAGTGAGACCTTAAGATGTCAGGAAGCACTGCTTTAGAGATATAGGGAGTATTTAGTGCATAGTGAAGACCTACTGAGTGCGGAAATCCTAGATTATAGGGAAATCTTATGAGCTGAGAAGATTCAAAATCCTAGATAGGTTCTAGTCCCAACAAGTGCCCACATCCTGGGATCTTATGATATAGGGAGGTTACAGTGAGAATTTGAAACATTGCGAGAACTTACTGTCTAGGGAAATTCAAGAATATGAAGAGGTTATAAGGTCTGAGTTTTAGGAGGAGTCCAGATTGTAGAGTCCTAGGAGGAGCCTAGAGGACTCTTAGGACTCAGGAAGCAACCTATGCTTAAAGAGGATTTCAACGTATAGAAGAATTTAGTACATAAGGAAATCATACTGTATGCAAAAGTACTAGTTTATAGGGATAACTTACGCTCTGAGAACATTTTGTCCTAAATAAATCCTACAGCCCTAAAAAGAATCTCAATCCTAGCGGCATATTCGGCTCTAAATAAACCCCAGTCGTTAATGTACTATTACCTCATTTACACTTTCAATACTTCATAAAGTACCACTCAAATTTTAAAAATGCGAACGTAGGTTCTACCAGAAATTACCACGTTTTTGATCATTAACTCTGGGAAAATAAACAAAAAGAACGTTCCACCGTCGTCGCAGCGTCGATGCATTTTTAATACCGCATTTCCCCTTTAAAAAATTTAAAAATACTTCCGAGCCCGTGTAATTGCAGGACCTGTTGGAAGTAAAATGCACGTGAATGCGGAGAAATTCGTCTGGAACCAACCGCTGACGGAACGGAGTTTCGCGAAACCGAAAGGGGGTTGGCGGAAGAGGAGGCGGAGGAGGGCGGACAGGGGGTTGGGGGGTTCAGAAAGCAGCGTGCCGGGGCTGGTTGCTCCAAGAAAATTAAGTACTGCCTGGTAATTTGAGGTATTGATTTTTATAGCCTCTCTCGGTAGGCATACATTAAAACTCCCTCTTTGTCTCCCTCCCCCGTTCGGTTTCCACCCCTTCTTCTTAGTCACCCTTCCCTGCAGGGGTGACACGAACACGGCGGTGCCTGGCGATCCAGCATAAATCTATCTTTTCCCATCCCTTTCTTTCGTACGAACACCGTGGCATACGTGTCTTTGGAACGGGTCTTCTTCGTCCGACCGACTTGAGCTGGGGTTGATACTTTCTTTCGCTTTTGTTCTTTTTTTTTGCGTAATAGGATCGATACTACCCTATCGAGACAATTAAAACAGATTTCCGGGGGTTGAATGTTGATGCCGTGACAACGGGATAGATTGTTAACAATTTTTTAAAGATATTTTTAATTTTTGTGTGTTTATTATTGTTGAGGTTGGTGATACTTGGATTTTAATTGGATCTTGCAGAATGTTTTTGGTTAAGTAAATTGAAATTGTGAATAAGCAATTAGAGGTAATTAAATAAATGTAATTAGGGTGAATTAATTATTTATTTAGTTTCATTTATGTGTAAATAATAATTGGATCTAACTTAGACTTAATATAAGGCATTTTTATTTCCTCATAATAATTTTGTAATAATATTTTATTCCTTATAAGAAATTTATAAATTATATAATTTGAGATATTAATTAAACAACTAGAGAAAATGATACGTGTTATATTATATTCAATTTCTGAGAGTGATTAGTATACTATTCATATACGAGTGTCACTCAAATTTAATGTTAAACGTAACCTTAGCTCAACATAACATAAACTTAAATTTAATTTAAACTTAACCTGACATAACGATTTGTTTACAACTATTTATAAATAGTGGAAATATTGTGACAATAGTATGTTCTTGTGAGAAAGAATTTTATAAAATTTTCAGAGATTTCAGAATTAACCTAACTCACTATATCACTCATGATGCAAGAAATTTTATTTTATTAATTCATACCAGTCGTATCAGGTAATTAAGAATGATAAATACAAAAATAAATATTATGAGAAAAACAGATATAAATATTTGATAACTTTTTGTAGTTTTTAACGTAACTTAACTTACTGTTAGTCAAAGATCTTTCAATTATACCATAATGCTTTCAATTGAACTAATTAAAAATATTTCTATTAAGTATTTGCAAATATACATAATAAAAATAACTAAAATTTCGAAAATTATACAAAGCATCAAATAAAACTTACAGTTACTTCAAGTGTAATTTAA
The DNA here is from genome assembly GCA_945859555.1 of Megachile ligniseca. Taxonomy (NCBI): domain Eukaryota; kingdom Metazoa; phylum Arthropoda; class Insecta; order Hymenoptera; family Megachilidae; genus Megachile; species Megachile ligniseca. Next base: position 4,169,920 of record OX243778.1, read on the forward strand.
TTTATTATCAATTATGTTACAAAGTATTTTCTGAAATGAACAAAAATAGTTGTTGAATTAAATTGACGACACGCCTTCCTATCGATTTATATATTTCCGTGATAATTAATCATATTGGTGCAAGGGAAAGCAATTTGTTTAGCGTAACCCCAGAAGGGTGTCACGAGTGCTATGGCGTGTAGTGATCAGATAAAATTTCACCCCTTGAATTTTTCACCTCGTGACGTGCGACGAAACGTTCCCCATCTTTGTTGCGCGTAATTACAAATCTCTTGTACGTTTCTAATTACGATCAATTTATCGTGTGCTCTTAATTAAGAACACTTTAAAAAACTTTGACGCGAGTTCGATATACTAAATACACGTGCAGTGGAAGCAAATCACAAGTTTTATGTATAATGTTATTTATTAGAAAAAACAAAACACTGAAATGTATAAATTAATGAATGAAAATATTACCTGGTGCAATGGTGTGAATTATGAAATGTTAAATCGGTAAATGAATTCATAATTTTTCTTACTGATGTTTTTGTCAAAATTACCAAAATTCTGTAAAAAAAAATTATGGAAATTGTGTTAAAAAATTACTTGTTCAGATAATTTTTGTCTTAATCAAAAAAATTCGTATTAAATTGGATAATTCATAATTTTATTAAATATGATAATAAAAGTTTAATTTTAATTTTACATTGAAATTTTATATTCTCAAATTTTACTACATTTAATAAAATTCTGACTATTTAATTTTGATAAAATTTGAAAAAATGAAAATATAGAAATTAATGAAAATATAAAAAAAATTTTTTTAAATATAAGATTTAAATGATATAAAAATTAATTAAAAAATGTAAAATTAAAAGTATAAAAATAAATTTCTAGTCGTCAAATAATAACAAAAATAATACCATACAATACACGTTGCAATTAATTTTACAAGTTTATTTTTAACATAATTAATTTTATACAGACGATGCTACTTTTCAGTCCACAATATCTTATAATAATTGTAAATGAAATATGTAAAAAAGACTATTACCACGATTAAACGAAGGAAACTATAAAATGGCTGACGCAGCACAGTGTAATAAATAAAATGTATGCGTTTCATGAGTCACAGAATGTTTAAACGGTAATTGAAAATCTACTGGGAGATGGTGAAAAGGCGTGGAAAAGATCGTGGAAAGCTGGTGGTAAACGTGCTGTTGCACGTTCGTTCTTCTTTCGTTTCTACGTCGAGATAAAGAAACAAAAAAGAGAAGAGCAGAACTCTCTCGTTCCCAGTTCATATGTGAGCGTCGATTTCGCGGTCCGCTGCACCGCGTGAGTGGTTTGCTTGCCTCTTAAAAGATCCAAGGCATGGCCATAGCGATGGCTCAAAACGATACACTTTATCCAAACAATCAAAATTTTAAACAATTTTGAAAAAAGAAAAAGAACCTCCTCGACCGATGGCTAACTTCAAATTTTAAATTGTGATTAAAATAATATTTCTCGTTGTGTGTATATTTCTTTAAAATACTTCTCTTTGGTATAAGATAAATTATCAATTGATTCATTAACTAATTATTACAAATTATAGTTTTGCGTATGTTCCAAAGTTTTGTTCTAGGTAAAATAAAAAGTTAGAAAAATATGTATTTTAGTTAATAATCTTATAGAATGCTAAAAGCTTTGTTAAATATAAAAATGTAATAGAATTTGGGGATTGTAAGATTAATAAAAATTTGAAGGTATGTATATATTTAACAGAGAAAATTGTTGAATTTTTGTATGATTGAAAATGAGGTTATGTGTCTTACGTGCGTTCATTTTGACTGTAACACTGATCAGACAAGTAGTATGTACCCTCGTGTCTACCATATTGCATTTAATAGAACGACAAATGCAATTTAAAATACTATTACTTTTATTAAGTCTTGTATGTTGTTATACTATGTTAGTTTTATCGATTTTTAACATTAATATTTACTAGGTTTAGTTTAAATAACATTAAAACGAATGTATTTCAAAGTATTAATATTTTAATTGAAATTTTATACAATTTATATGAACTGTAATTTTAAAATATTTATTAACTTAAAACTTATAACTACTAAATGTAGCCAAAAAATAAATATTTACCACCTACAAATTTGTCACCCTTCGCATTCATGAGGCAACTTGCCATTTTGATCTAATACAACATCAAATAAATACTTGACAAAATCATAGAACAGTGAATCATAACAGTGGCAATTAACAATAAGAAAACAAGGTCAAAAAAATTGATGAAACTCAACTAAAAAGTACAGTTGCTTGCCAAATAAAAATGCATTCAAACGCAAACTGTTAAATCATACGACAAATATCATCACGAAAGAATAAAATATTAAAAGTGTCAACGTGCTAGAAGAATTTGAAACGGATATCGCGAGTGATTCCGTAATACGCACCTCCGTATAATGCCAGAAAATTCCATACTTTAAGGATACAGTCGTTATAAATAGAATTATTGTACGGGACACCGTATACAAGAAGCACGATAGATACACGAGGCACACAAGCGAGAAGCAAGGTGAATAAAAGATTTCTTAAAATGATTTGCCTCGACAACATACGTATTACCCTGAGCTTCTGAGGGCAACGACGCAAAGGCTGTAGCGTCACACCTGTTGCTTCAGGTTCTTAGCACCAAATCGAAGGCCTCGGCTCCGAGGAGATACCATAAAATGGAATTTCATAAAGTGTATTTGGAAGCTGCTGGTATATATCTACCTCACGTAGATACGTATATAGGTATATACTCCTGTTACATCGATTTCGGTGTATTCTCATCCTGTACGTACTATCCCGTATATACTCGCACAGATGGTGTATATTAGGATACATGTACTATCTTTTCGAGCGTAACTAAATCGATCTAAACTTTGATTTTAATGCTGTCGAGTTTTCATACCGGATTAATAATAAGCTACTGCCTTTTCACGCGGGTTGTTGTACTTTATATTTATATTCGAGTTAAAAATTAATTAATGAATCGTGGGAGTAATCTTATATCTTGCGTACTTTCTATTTTGCAAATTAATTTATTGTTGGACTCTAAGTAATAGTAACAAAATCAAAAGTATTTTATATTTACACGTAAAATCAAGTTAAAAATTAATTGATGAATATAACACCTTCAAACCCAACCGCGTAATATTATGCATTTCAAAGAGGCAACAATATCTACATCTATTGTTCTTGACTATGTTAAACAGTTTTTATACATCGATTTTTATCTACACAAGAAATGGTTAAATATTCTAATCCATTTCTCATACTTTATTACCTTACTTTTCAATTTATTTTTAGTTTTATTTTCATATACATAACATGAACTGTTTGTACAAAATAAACGTTCGTTCGAAGCCATCATTACCAGAGAACCGTACAGCATAGCTATTCTCCTGGTCGAGGTAAAAATGTTGATGCCAGGCCAGCGTGGGGTCCGGATTTATGCACGCTTCAGGAACCCGGACACTTTGGATTTTAACCGGCCATTTGCACGAATAAACAATCACACCGTGCCTGTGGATTTATTAATTAATCTCGTTAAAGTGACTTCATTCACGGGGGGCTTCTTATCGTCTTATTAATCAGTTTGGTAATTAACGTTTCACGTGCTAATTAGACATATGGGCTGCCACGGTTAATAATACTGATCAATGGTTCCTACCAGGTGATGTATGTTATTTTAATGATACTTGATGATACTTAAATTACTTAAATTACATGCTTGGCACGTAATAACCGATGGACAAGTCGTGATACGATCGGAACATGGAATTTAATCACGGACTGCCTTTTGGTCTGTACCTGATCATTTTCCTAATGAATCGCTGCCAAACTGTGCTGATGGTTCAAGTAATTAGGAACACACTTTCGGTAATTGGAGGGTATGATTGGGTACAACGCAGAATTCGTCTGAGTTAAGGGAACGAGTCATTGCTCACTTTCGATTTTCAGAAAATTCAGAAACTAGGATTTAGGGAGAATCCAGGATATAGGGAGGAACCACGGATTCGAGAAAGTATAAATAGAATTTAGGATGTAAAGAAGCATAGAACCTATGGGTAGTTTAGGCTTTAGGGAAGTTTGGAACCTAGCTTAGAATATAGGGAAGTTTAAGACATAGAAGTAGCTTAGAATCCAGAGAAGATTTGGATCTAGGAAAGTTTAGAACTCAGAGAAGTTTAAAATCTAGGGAAATTTAGGATCTAGGAGTAGTCTATGACCTGAGTTTAATACCTAGAACAATTTAAAGCCTATGAAAGTTTAGGATCTAGGAGTATCCTAAGGTCTAGAGAAATTTAGAATCTATGTAATCTAGAACCTAGGGAAATGTAAGACCTAGGAGAAGATTTATTAAAAAATCTAAAATTTCTCTTAGACTCAAAAATCTAAAATTTAAAAAGAAATTTTTATTTCAAAGTTATTAAATTACCAGTTTAATAATTGCATCAATTTAACCAATTAATATCAATTTTCTGACGTTTGGACCATCCGCGCAGATCTTTATGTCCTTCATGGAGTCTATTATTTTTTAAAGAAAATTATATAAATAATCATCAAAAGACGGTAGGAAATCAACGTTTATTGAATCGAAAGTACTGTCATCATGGTACGGTATACATAACCGCGAAAAAATACTGTCTTTCGCAAACGGTAATCTCTTCCCAGATAATGTGCGATATTCTCAACTTCCTTTCGCTTTCTTCTCCCACGAAGGGACGCAATAAGTGACAAACGTGTACATTTTATAAGCCAACTTCTTGCAGAACAACATTTTCAAAATAGTGATACATATCTTTCTCTGCTAATTTGAGTTATCAATTTTTGTCTTTCGTAAATAATTCTCACAACGTTGTTATTGTGCAATACAAAAATTGATATCAACATGAAGATTAAATTTTATTGCATATACACACAATAACTGTGTATCAATTAAAATAACTGGTTGTACGCTGTGAAACTCATTGTCAATGCAAAATTTTATTTTGCTGTAGTTAACATTAAATAGTTGCTAATTTATCGAACATAAATATAATCCTTGTTATACTTTCGTAAAATTGATTATAAGAGTATTTGTCCTCGGTTCGACGTATATACTCGTCATTGCATCCCTCACAGTATTCTTAACCCCTTGGCTTGTAATATCGAGTCACACTCGTGACGCACGTTACAGTTGAAACAAAAACCTAAATCGTATTTGCATAAAGATCGAGTTTTGAGTTCGATACCACTTGTAATTTGTATCATAAAAGATTGCTAAACAATACGTTATTTATCTTAACACTGCAATAGTAATTAGGTAGCCCTGACGCAACTGTCGAAAAACTTGTAGGTTAAGGGGTTGAAAATTCAACGTTAACCGGTCAACGCGTATCAGAAATCGCCGCAAGTAGTATTCTCTTTTTCTGGATGCACAGAGCATTCAGTGACTTACGAACTGGTGTTGTCCAAGTGAAAAGGGTTAAGAAGCTCGCATGCACTCATCTCGAGGTGTTAAGTTACCCCTTCGCACGCTATCGCAGATAAAAGCTCCGTTTTATCGTAGCTGCCGCGGTGAACCTTGACGCGTAAACGCGCGTAACGGCATGATGAGATACGTCGGGCCGTGGAACGCGTACACGATATCCAAATAAAATCAGAGAGGAACCTATGCGAAATAAATATTAGGTAAACGATCCAGCGGGATAAGAGAGGCACGAAGGAGAGGCGGGACCGGGTGTGAGAGGGCTCCAGGTCGTGGCCGCGGGAGATACAAATGATATCAGCTCGAAAAATACCTGCTCGGAGCCACCTTGCCTCCTGGATAAGATGTACACGATTCTTGCCTGCTGCTTTCTGCTTATAGACCTACATATTACTTCTGTTTCTCCAGAATTTGCTACTCATTTCTTTCGTATACTTACATCAGTACTAATAATCATTACTAATATGTAATAATGATATTAATTCTAGGAGTGATATTAATTAAGACTGTATAGATCTACATACATATTATATACCTACATATTATTTTTGTTTTTGAAGAATCTAATGTTATTTCTTTTGTATATGTTAATATTGAAACTATTATTGAAAATTAGTATTAGTAGTCATAGTGCTGGCATCAGTGGTAGTTGTTGAAGTGCTGTTCATCAGCATTTTGGATCTACATGTTGCACATCCTGACATACATTAGGGGTACTACATGTATAGGTACATGTTACTTTTGTTTCTGTAAAATATAGTATTATTTCATCTAGATATGTTGATATTAAAATTATTGATAATTTATTATTTACTATTACCATTCTTACACCCTTAGTTCTAATAATATTCCCATTAATAAGTATTTGTAACATAATAGCAGCAGTAATAGTAGTAATACCTTTAATCATCACCATTAATAATTATTAAATACTGCTGCTATTATTATATTTACTATAATTTATTATAATACTAACAGCAGTTAACTATTCCCACTACTGTTACAGATCGCGTATTTTTGTATTATTCTTACCTATTACAGCTTGAACCTAACATTTTAAAATACCAATGGAAAATTTGTACTCTCTCTTACACAGATGATTTATATGCAGCCTACAGTATTTTACAGAAATGAATTCAGAGATGTTGTGTGGGTACATCACACGTGTAAATAATGAGTAGTAGCTCCAGGAGCATTCATCACGGCAAACAGCAGCAACACCAAAACGGTTTATCGTAGATAAACGGACTCCGGCACGTGTAACATAACACCTTGAACTCATATATGTTCGTATAAATGATCTGCGTCTGGATTATACCCGCGTATTATACGTACAATGAGCTACACAATTTACCAGTTTCACGTTACTGTTTACTTTAAACGATAAATGATATTTATTTGTTATACCTGCCTATGTTATAAAATTGGTTAATCATTTAATTTATACAATGGGGATATTTTATGCTGATATTTGTACAAGGATGAATCACTATGCAAGTCCAAAATTATTGTTAGAAAGAATAATAAATTCCAGTTAACATAATCTAACTTTTTGATGAGGTTTTCTCTCGTCAAGATTATAGTTTTTAATTCTACAGGTAAAATAATAAGAACTTTCTCTTTAGTAATATGTTTTATTTTGGGGGAAGAGTTATACAATGAGATTATACATATTTATTTTCAAATCTAGTGACTAATGACTGATAACTAATGATTTTGCTTGTCAGATTATCATTACTTCTGTATCTGCTAATTTTTTACTGCCAGTTTCATGTTTTTATGTTCATTTGTGTATGATTCTAGGATTCTACAAGTTTAGAAATTTAGATGCTTAAGAATTTGGAGGTGGAAATTTTATTTTAAGAATTTGTGAAAATTGAAAAATTATAAAGATTGTAAAATTTGTAAAATTTGTAAAAGTGACATAAATTGAAATAATTGTAAATATCTGAAAAAAATGTAAAAAATTGCAAAAGTTGTAGGAGTTGTAAAAATTTTAAAAACTGTAAATATTGTAAAAATTGTAAAAATTCTACAAATTCAACAATTTCTACAATTTTTACAAATTCCACAAATTCCACAAATTCTAGAAGTTCTTCAAATTTTTAAAATTCTATAAATTCTTCAAATTTTTAAATTCCTATAAATTAAGAAATTGTAAACATAATAAAAATTCTAAAATTACAAACATTACAAAATTATAAAAATTACGCAACTATAAAAACTTGTAAAAGAGTAGAAAATTCATAATAACGAAAATTTTGAAAACGTAATGAACAAATTAAGCACAAAAATTTTCGAATTAAATCGTCCGATTTCCTCGAAATTTTCAAAGAAAGTCTACCACTCGAGTGTACACCGTTCCATAAGTGGCAAGAGGATCGGCGAAAGTTTTTCATCCGCAATAAAGGTTATCAGGGGTCCAGTCACGTGTAACTTAACACCTGAAACTATTCTTTTATACGCGTGCACATTACACGGTCGAACGTGCGGATGCAACTGGTCGCAAAGTCTGACCAATCCTCGCGGTTGCATCCGAAGGTTCGCAGGAGTAAAAGAGAGGACGAGAGCCAGAACGAAAGATGAGGCCGTGTCTGCGATCGTGACTGTCCGTGACATACAAGCTCACGTTATGCATACATCTCTCCGTCGGTGCTGGCACGGACTTTCCACGCGGCGTTCGGTTACCCTGATGATCACACTACCAACGATCATCATCCTCGTCGGCTAACAAATTCACCCGACTCCCCTGGTGACGATAAAAATTATTATCGGGGCCTGATCGTCGTCTTTGACTCTTGTTCAACAAGTGTACATGATCCTGTGCCGTGTACACGGCTGACGATCACTGGTATCGCGTTTTTCATCGGATGACCTTACCTACATGGTCAATGGAAGCATTATACTGTTTCTAGAAGAGTTACAACCTTGCAGATATCCGAAGCTAAATAATTAAGTACTTGCTGAAATTGAGACTCTTTTGTATGGCGATAATTATTTTATAAGTTCTGGGTGAATGATGCAGCCTTTTAGACATATGGAGACATTGAGATATAGATGACATATGTCACTACATATAATGTTATATGGGATTGGGTTTTATTAGACTTAGGATGTTGTTGGAATATGTATTGTTTAAGATGGTTCTTTTGTATGGCGATAATTATTTTATAAATTCTGGGTGAATGATGCAGCCTTTTAGGCATATGGAGACGTTGAGATATAGATGTCATATGTGGGTCACTACATATAATGTTATATGGGGTTGGGTTTTATTAAACTTAGGATGTTGTTGGAATATATATTGTTTAAGATGGTTCCTTTGTATGGTGATAATTATTTTATAGGTAAGGTCATTTCAATGATGCAGCCTTTTAGAGATATGGAGACATTAGGATATGTAAAAATTGGGACTACACCGGTTAAAACACTAGATGACTTAAAAATTAGTTTCATCGAATTTTTCCCAAAACCGTCATCTGTATAAACGTCCAATACTTAGAAATAAAATAATTCCAAAAGTGCAACAGTTTTGCAATAATATAGAAGACTGTAACCGAAATAATAAATTAATAAGTATCGAAATCGCGATTCGACCATGACAATGGCTCCCCCGTGTAAGGCTTGATGGGATCGCGATCTTGATGGTACAGCTGATACGAAACCACGTGTCACGTATTACCTCCGATGCGTTTTCTCACGCGGCCAAGAGAACGAACCGAGCCAAAGGATTGGGAAGGTTGTAGATAATAGGCGGGATGGGTATGGTAGCAATTGTAGGAAGGGGTAACAGAAGATCTTCATCTGTAACATCGCAAATTGAACGAGGATTTGCTGCGACCACGAGCTTCCACCGCAAGTGAATGCATATCTCTCCGGTGCACATCTGCGCGGGTATCGATGGTAATACACGTATCCTCTGATTTAAATTACTCGGAACTGCCAGGCTTCCTGCAATTTACAAGTCGCACCCCCTCCAATGTATCGTGTTGTATGTCTATGTAAATGGCTGTGTAAGCGCCAGTTGAATCTCTGCAAACAGCCGTCCGGAAAATGTTTGACAAATGTTACCCGCAACATTTCGTTCGAATGAAAGTCCTTTGATTTCATGAGGGAAAATCGTGTGTATGATGTTCTGTTTCTAATTAGCATTCTTTTGTTACGAATTTGAAGATGAATGTATGTAACGAGCTAGGAGCTGTTTATGGTATTTTGATGAATATTGGTCGTAAACGGTGAAAGGTCTAAGGGTAGCTTAGAACTAATGACTTGAAATTAGATTCGATCTAAAGGATCGCTGGACATTTTGTTAAAATTAATGATCGATGTATGTTAGAAGTTTGAACTATAGTTTGCGGGGTATCTTTATGATTAGAACTATAAAATATATTGACTGAGTTATAAATATGAAAAGAAAACATCTATGAATTAATTATTTGTCAAATTTTAAAAAAGAAGTATAATTTAAGGCATAACATGGTAGTAATACTTTTTGATAGTATTGAGACGAATGGTAATTTTCCCCTAGGGAAGTCCACAGTGTACGAAGTATATGGTTGTTTCAATATAGAGTCGTATGAAGGATGTACAACGCATATCGATGGAAAATACACACGGTAGTAGGTAGAAGAATCGAGGTGGCTATGTCACGTACGTCCGCTACCTTGAAGCGTGTAAGATCCTTGAAATGGAACGTAGTCCGATCTGTCGAGGGCGTGATTCTATTTCAATATCAGTACGACTGTGGTTCTACGTAGACACCAATCTCCGTAACACAGAATTCATCGAACATGAACCGTATCTCTCTATTGTGTTTTCGCAAACAGAATAAATTATATCTAACAAACTCAATCTCATTCATCTTCCATTTTTTAAAACTATTTACACCTACCAATTAATTCCATTTCAGAGATAAAAAATTAAATAACAAAACACCTCACATAACGCATAATCTCCATAACCTCACTCTATAATTACAAAGATGCATAAGTTGTCAGGCAAAATAATAAACTTTGAATTGTTTTCGTCCGTCATCTCACTAAACGCAGTACTTGTCCTAAATTATAATCCTTATTCTAAATAAATACACTCTTAAATTTTAACACCTGGTTTCAGAATACCATACACGAATAAAAAGACCTCATAAAGTATTAGATGAGGTTAAATTCAATCAACGGATACATGACAGTCATCACGGAAAACAATTTACCTTTATCTAGATTCCACAGGCAACAGATTGAATGCTTAAGAGTTTAGAGCAGCTGCAAAATCTCCGCGAATGGTTGCTCATCAAAATGGCGTCTGAAGTATTTAGCAGGTGTATGTTTCGGTTCGTAAAGCAAAGGGGGGTTCGGCCACGTTCACATGCAGAATACACCTGAAACTTGTCTCCATTGTTTTTTCTTTCTTTCTCTCCCGTTTCTTCGGTACCAACCCACTTACCTCGCTATCAGTCTACACCTTCGCATTCTTCCTGTGTCACATGCGTACAATACAATAGGTGCACCGTTCAAAACGTAACACCGTTAATTGGAGCCGGGTTAAACATTTGTAGTAGCGAAACAAGTAGACAGAAGGCGCAGTGCCTTAATTGTCGCCTTCCTCTTCGAGATCGTAGCAGGGCATACCAAGCATGAAGCAATGCTTGCTCGTATGAAATCTTAAAGCATGTGAAATGCTCGCCTACTGGAAAACTGTGCAATTAGTACTTTTGCTTCTTGCTGCAATCAAGAAGATACTCTAAAACATCTTATATCAGAATATTATGTGCACGTATACCTATTGTAACTTCGACCACATATGACTCTGTCGTGTTTTCGAAATTTTTAAGAACGGAGATTCCTAAATATTCCTAGGATTTAGGTTCTGGGCTCTAAGTGTTTACTCTTCCTAGGTCCTAGGCTCTTTACAAGTTTGGGCTCTTTACAAATTCTTTCGAGATCATAGGCTCTCTCTAGCTTCTAGACTCTTCCTAGATCATAATCTCCTTCTAGCTTCTGAACTCTCCTAGGGTTTTCCTAGGTTCCCTCTAGATTCTAGGCTTTTACTATGTTCTAAATTTTCTATGGGTTACTTTAGACCTTCCCTAAATTCTTTCTAAGCTCTTTTTAGATTCTAGTCTCTTCCTAGGTTTAAAATCTTACGTAGGTTCTACTGGGTTCTTCATAGATCTAAGATTTGTTCTAGGTTTAGCCAAGTTTTTTTTAGACCTAACAATTTCTCTAGGTATTACTAGGTTCTTTTGAGGCCTAAGATTTTCCTTAGGTCCTACTTGGTTCTTCTTAGACCTAAGATTTTCCCTAAACTTTCTCAGATCTTAGGCTTTCTCTAGGTCTACAATTCTTCTCAAGCTTCAGATTCTTCCTAGACATTAAGTTTTCCTTAAGCTTCAAAGTTAAAATTAGTGAGTTTATTAAAATTTATTTAATAGACATTTGTGTCCTTTACTAATACACAGTGCCTTTTACTAATACAAAATTAGTAACTAGTTAGTTGGGAGACTGGGAGATTTGAGAATTAGCAACTTAATCTAACTAAATTTAACCTATTAGCAGATTAGGGGTTATTATTGATTTTTCTTCGATCAAAATTCGAACCGGAAGGAGAAACATTTAGTATAATTTCCAAAGGACATAAGTACTTTTTAGCGAGTTAAACAGATTCCAAGAACTTATATAAAATGTGCCTAACCTAAACCTGTCTGTCATACATCAGCTTTAAGGTTACGATTTAACAAGAATCAAGTAATTCTTAAATTATTCTCATTGATTAATGTTTTATCTACATATTATTGTGGCAATAGCCAATGTTCTAATTCGAAAGGGAAACTTCGATGGGTTAGTGAACTTCGATTTTTCTAAAATGGCCGTGACATAGAACTTGCGTGTTAGTCGAAGGCATGGTCGTTCTCCTTTCAGAGAGCAAAGGCGCGGCTTCTGTCAGGTATCCTTAAAGACAGTTTAAAGACTGAAATTGCACCATTGATGGTGCATAGAGAACCTAACCTCTTGACTTTTCTTCCCATGGAGAAAATGTGAATGGAATATGTTACCAATTGATTCTATATCCTCAGGTAGATTTATTCAACACAGGCTATTTGATTATTATACAGTTTTTTGTAGAAAAATTGTACAAATATGGACTTCTTGAATTATATTCATTAAACTACAAGGTACTATACCAGATACTATACAAGATACTATATTCAACCTCATATTTTTAAAAATCTTTTGTTACAATTTATTCGAACTTGAATAGTTTTCGAAAACTTTGTATTTAAACTTGAAAACTTCATATGTTATTATAATAATTTTGTGTTATTGACAGTGCTTCAAGTCTGTGTACACTGCACTAGTACAATATGCTAACTAAAATTTGATTTCTGCGAATATCTAAAATTAAGGTGAGAGGAGGGTTAATATGTACAGAAAAAAAAATGACTGCTGATACTATACTTCAAGGTCATTGAAATCAGTGCCCTTCTCTGTACAATTACCCATCTCTATTGATAATAGCAAAGGGATTGAAAGGTACAAAATCGCAGAAGGTTCACCCCTTGGCCTATGATTAATTTATCAGGTGCGTCAGTCAGATCTAACTAATACAGCCATAATATAAAAACAGACAAAGAAAGTTTAAATGTTATGTCAATTTGGTATTATGCTATGGTTGACTATGCAAATTGGACTTGAACTCCAAACTGAAGTGTACTGAAAATTCGAGTAAAATTGATCACAACTGAAGTTCGAGTGCTTCAGCCTGGTGGAAATAGTGGGTTAATAGTCAAAATAGCGAAACAATTGATTTACGACCGCGCTATATCTTCGATCCGAACCGAAACCCGGTAGATCACAGGAGGAATCGAGCACGGGTGGCACGAGGGGGTCAGAAGTAAGAGGAGAACCGCCACCGTCGTCACCGTAGCGCGTTAAGCCACTAGGCAGAGCCTAAGTCACCGGCAACAACGAACGTTCAGAGTGCTCAGTGATTACGAGGCTGATTGGCCGCCGCGAAATGAGACGGCGGCGTCCGTCCTGTCGACCGCAGGCTCGTGACGGAACAAGCGTGCACAGGGCTTTTCTTATTTATTCGTGCTCGTGGCTGCACCATGGCCTCTGCGACTGCAACCGGAATACGACTGCAACCAAATGCGGACGCAGGGAGCGAACGGGACAAAGAGGAATATACCCTTTAGCCAACGTATATAATTTCATATCGCGGCGACCCGCTGCACCGCGTAGGGATACGCGCCACGCCCACCTGTGTGTCCCTTGAGTTGGCGCCTTTTCATGCCCGAAATATACAGAAATAGGGAATTTTACTTGCATAGTACCGTTTTAGAAAAAAAATTGCGGTGAGCTAATCACACTATACACATTTTGGTCCTGCTGGTGCAAAAGCGTGAAACACAGTTTTGTGTTTATGAATTGTGTTTTATGCTTACCTCTGATAGTGGGATACTCGTTCTGTGTCTTTTAAGTTGGAGTATTTTTAGGTGTCATTTTGCGACCAGACAAGGATTTTGTATTATTTGTGTGTATCCTACGTCACAGATAACTCTATACAGTTCTTTATTAATATTAGATGATTCCTAGTCTAGCCAAATAATTTTCTCCAATATAACGTACAGATTACTATTATTAGTATATTAGAATATATACTATTACATATTAGGCATTCGTCACCTAATTCGATGCTAACGACTTTTAGGTTGAGTACTGTCCTTTGTACAAATTTACCTTCTGACCGTTAATTTGCAATTAACACAAATTATTTATGCAAAGAAGCTTGAGAAGAAGAATTAGCAGATTTGCTCATAAATGTTTACAAATAACCTCAAAGTTGTTTTACTTATTTCTTGAGATTCTATCGATTTTTGCTGTTTTCTTCTTCTTTCATCCCAACAAAGTTTTTCTTAGTTTTCCTATAGTATTTTTTCAGCAGTGATAATGTCCTTAATTCTCTGCATTGTCAACGAAATTCCATCATGAGCTGAAGCTTGAACCCGCTCAATTTCCGCGACAGTGGCGGCGAATCTGCAAAACCGCAACGCGTGACGACCTAACTGCTTGCTTTTCGTTTGAGGCTTCAAAGTTAGCCGCTTTCTGTCTTCGTTGCCTGGTGGTTACGTTTCACGTGTTCCGTTTGATTACGATGATTCTCGAATTATTTGAAACTTTGTTCCTCTTTGCAATACATTATGGAGGTCAAGGAAAAAAGGTCGAAGCAAATTTTGGACGGAGAACGCTGATCATTCGTTGCTGTTCTTTGCTTACACTAATTGTATACGTCAATTTCTACTTTATGACTTTTATTGTTTATTTAAATCTTTTATCGGAGGGGTTTATAATGGCTATCAAAAATGTAATATGATTTTATATTATACTTTAAATATAAATGCTTATCTGCAAAATTAATAATTCATTTGCTCGTTAAAGGTATGTTATTTAAAATCATATTATATATTTAATCTGATATTATTATTTAAAAGATACATAATTTCTGTGACTTTGAATATATAAAATAACATCTATAATTTTTGTCATATAAAAGTAATATAATATGTGTAATGTTTATTGCATAAGAGAAATATTTATTTATTGTGTAAAATATCGTTTATAATTTTTATTATACAATTTGATTTATATAATAAATTTCATTACATGATTATTACATAAATCATTAAAAGTTAGACAAGATTTAGTGACATAAAAGCACTATAAAATAACAATTATACTACACCAGTTTGAAGCTTAAAGTTCAGTAAAAATTACTATGTAGGTAAATGAAAAGAATGTACAAAAAATAATGCCCTTATCACATATATTTTAATTGAAACATGCATAAAAGTGATAAAAGCGAAAAATGTTAAAGTTCCACAGCAAATCTACTGTAATGTTAAATGTTACCGCCTCTTTCTCCCACTCTGTCTTCTAAGTAACCAATAAATGTGCAGTATTACCCCTCCCATAAAAGACTCCGCCTCTAGAGCTCCAAATGTAAGGAATTATCGAACGACTGCTGTAAATGCTTTCTTGATACCACTTTCCGTAAAGCAATTCGTTGTAAGAAAACGCGAATGAATAGCAGAAAATATAACATGTAATAAAGAAAAATAAAAGTGAATATCAGTCAAGAAATCTTTACAACGGTCTATTCATTAAAGTTGTAATGCACCTTGTATTAGTATGACGGCAGAATAATTAAAAGAGTCTTGATGCACAAACGGGTATTTTAAAAATATTTCATTCGAAAAATACCGCTTGTAGTTCAACAAGAATGTAAGTTGAAGAACAAGGAGAATTTTCAACGTGGAAACAGCTGTGCTGCTTATTACAATAAAAGGGTGCTCGTTGTAAGGAAAAGCCAGCAAAAAGCGGACTGTATTCTTTCCATTCGATTCAATTAAGCATACAGACACGCTTATCCTTTTCGTTTCTTAAGAATTCTTGTACATATAATTGGACTGCACTGTACGTTGTTAAGAAACTGAGATTTAATTTTTAATTGCACTTTTGACATTTGCGAAAGGAAATACTTAGGTACTTTCAGAGATACTTGTACTTTTATATTTATAAATTATGACGACTAATTGAATCGCAATATTTATAATTATGAATATAATTGTGTAATATATGTTAACTTATAATTAATTATAACATTGTAATTAATAAATAAAATTATTAATAAATACAGAATTAAATAACAAAATAATTATTGATTATATTACTCATTATTTACCATATATTTTGTTCAATATCAATTAATATGATTTAATTCTTCAATATTAATTAATCATTTATTAATTTAACGAATCATTATTAAATAATTAATTATAATCCTCATTTATTATTACAAAATAATGATTCACGATTGCTATTTTGTAAAACTTTTGTAAAAATATTTTGTAAAAATACTTTTTATTATTCTATAATTACATGTTATGAAATATGTATGAATCACAATGGTGAAAAATATGAAGAAGAAATTTTATATAAGATTTTAAAATTAAATGAGCGTGCAGGAAATTAATGAAATAATTGAATGTAATTTGTAACGTAACTTTATTATACGAAACGACAATATATAAATCGATTGAAATATTTAAAAATTGAAATTGATTAAAATATTCAAATCAATTTTTTTAATTGAAATATCTGAATAAAATTATATACTTGTTTTAATTTTTGTTTGCAATAAAAACACTAAAAATAAAAGAAATTAAAAATACAGTAAATAAACCATAAATACTGTCACGTTAATCAATTACTGATTACTCAACTTCTTATAATACAACAAACAACAAATTTCCAATATTGAAATAAAATCGTACCCCCATGTTTTTCCACTAAATATTTCACTTGAGTAACAGTTTAATGCAGAAAGAAGAGAAAGTGAAAGAGACGTCAGTTTTAAAATTATCTCGTAAAATATGAAACGTCCAAAATACACAAAATCGGGGCGAAAAGAGTGAAACAAGAAATGTACGAAAGCGAATTAACACATTGATATGAAGTTGGACGGAATTGTGCCACCCGTCTTACCACTGATTGCGTCCTCACGTACTGTTCGAATTGCCGAACAAAATTGGCCGCGTGAGCAAAAAAATCCGGACAAGGCTGTAAAACAAGAAGAACGAGAATGCAAAGAAATGGGAGCGAATGGAAAGGATGAAAAGGGGGCGAGTCTTATGGCCGCAATGTCGATTGAAGGAGATTTGCAAAAGTTCAGACCGCAACATGCGTGAAGTTATTTACGTTGCACGTGTTGACACATATTGTGGCTACATTTTCCGCCATTATTTCTTCTCGAAAACCCTTATTTATTCTCGAGCCGTGTATAAAGTGTCGATTGAGTATTTCAACACAAGCTTTGTGGAGAACGAATTATTTTGTAGCGAGACACGTTTAAATATTATTTACTAACTTTTGGTAATTTGCGTTATTAGTATAATTTTTACGTTTATTCAATTATTTGAGGGACTGTTGTGATAATTAATTTAACTTAACTACATATTGGTTTAATTCTAATTTCTAATCTTAAATGTAATGTTAAGGTAAATAGTAACCTAACTTAACCTAATGTAATGTAGTTTAGTCTAATCTAATTTAACTTAACATAACCTAAGTTATACAATACGTCATGTCAGATGATCTCCATAACAGCTAACCTACATCTGCAGCTATAATCATTTTTGCCATTACAATTATAACTACAATTACAGTTACAACTTATAACCTAACTTAACGTAACCTAATCTAGTCTAATCTTAACTAATTTAACTTGACATAACCTAACCTACAATTGTAACTATAACCATATCTGCAACCATAGTTGTAACTACAATACAACTGTAATTAATACTGTAACTATAACTATATAACAACTACAATTATATAACTAGATATATGACCTTTATAACTAAATGTATAACTGCACCTAAGTAAGTATAACAGCCAGAACTATAAATATAAGTATAACGGTAACTATAACTATATAACAGTAAATTTATTAAATTCATAATGTCTCAGGTAGTCCCTCGTCATCCAGCCCGTTAACAGCAAGCTAACATAACCGAAGAACATAGTTGTGCATAAAGCACAAAAGGACAAGCATAAAGGCACAGTACCGATCATGGGACTCCGGTGATGGGAGGTGCACCATAAAAAAAGGAGGGTATGGAGTTGTCCGCGGTAGAGATACCAGAGCACACACGACGAGGAAGATTATTGTGTAGCCCGAGAGGGTAGGGCATGACCCTGGCCAGCCACGAAGATCGGTACCATAGCAGCCTCCAAGCTCGTACGTTCACACACGTGCAACGCACACGTACATCATGGAACAACATAAGCACAGGGAACACACTTGGCCCCGTGAGAGCGAGGAAACACAATGCACCGTCACGTCACGGCCTTCTTAATCGCTCTCGATCTATACTCGTTTCCTAACACGAGGAAGGGCTATCCGCTATCATCAATAACCATTAAGGCACACGTCACATTGGTACCCATATCATTACATCCTTGCTGTCATTCGAATCACATTTCCTAAAAATGAAACAAGTGTCTCTACAGGTTCAACGACAATTTTCCGGTGAAAAATGTGCATTTGCATGAACATCCGCAGTCTTCGTACTCCTAGCATTACAATACAATCATCAGAGTGACGAAACACCTTTTGGTATCCGCAGGGTTGGATCAGGTACGGACATTGACAACGCGGACTCCCTCCCCCCTTCGGCCATAACCGATCGAATAATCGTGTATCTTGCCCGGAGTCAAGGGCAAAAATAAAAAGGACCGTGAATGTATATAAATCGAGCAGCGCAAACACAGGCGTCATGAGAGCGAGCAAACACAATGCCCGTCACGGATTTCTTAATCATTCTCGATCTATCTGTACCATAATATCAGCACAGGTACACGTGCGCGCACACGTGTGGGTTCATATACATACATACGTGTCGGTGTTATATATCCTGCATGAGTTCTTGCCGTACCCCCACAGCTTACCCCCTCGTTCCACGGGTCAATGGCTCTCGAGTGCCTCGACTTTGCTCTGATCTGCTTCGCTCCGCTCTGCTTCGTACCACCTCCTCGTGCCTCCCCCGCCGGAAGAGAGGCATCGGTCTCCTTCCCCACATACGATGCCTTCACCGAACTTTGTTCGCTCGTTCGTGTTACTCTTCCAGCACCCTGCCGTTTCGGAGACTTCAATGCGCGACAGCTCCTCTTCTCTCGGATCTCCTCCTCTATCCTCACTGGCACCACCGACCTCTCCCCGGCTCTCCCCCGGAATCCCCACCCGAATACCTCTTTGCTCGCCTCGTTCCATCCTCTTTTTCACCGCAACGTATTTTCTCGACCAACAGGTAGGATTTCTGGACTGTGTCATCGATTGCCAATCAGGGAGGCTTATGATGTTATTCGGAGCGAAGCGCTTTTGGTTGTGGAACGTTGGAAAATTGTGATATTCTAGTTGTCCACATATCTCTTCACCTATACTATCTAGATACTAAACTCTCCATACGCTGTAGGCTCTCCTTACATTCTAAGTTCTCCGTTGGCTGTAGACTTTCTCTATATCTTAAGTTCCTCATAGGCTCTTTTGTAGATGCTAAGTTTCCCAAAAACTCTAGGATTTCTACGATTTCTACAAATCCAAATTTCGTTAGGGCCTCAACAATTTTAGTTCTTAAGATCCCATAAGTTCTAAGCTCTTGCTAAGCTCTCTTTAAGTCCTAAACTCCTAGGTCACTGACTTCACTAAAATAATGGCCTGCCCCTAAACCTTATGGTCCATCTAGGAATTTCTAGGAGTCGAATCTTCCTCTAAGTTCTACGGTCTTTGTAGATCATAGATTCATCCTACCCCAGGCTCCTCCTAGGTTCTAGACTCCTCCTAAGTTTACGACTTCATACAGGTTCCAGATTCTCACAAAACCCTAACTTTCCCACAACTTCTAGATTTTTCAAAGGTATAATGTTCTTCTAACTCCTATGTATATTTTTTAGGTCTTATTCTTCCTGTAACTCCTAGGTTTTCTATAGTCCTCAAACTTTCGTTAGGTCCTGGGTTCCACATATGTCACATGCAACCCCATAAACTTCTAAATCCTACGTTTCTTCTGGACTTTCTCTAGGTTTCATGCTCTTCTAGATCCTATATTTCTTTATTTCCCCTAATCTCCTAAATCCTATCTCCTCTGTAGGCCTCCTCCTAGACTCCTCCTAATCCTTAAATCCTCC
The DNA here is from genome assembly GCA_945859555.1 of Megachile ligniseca. NCBI lineage: Eukaryota > Metazoa > Arthropoda > Insecta > Hymenoptera > Megachilidae > Megachile > Megachile ligniseca. Next base: position 4,190,164 of record OX243778.1, read on the forward strand.
CTATTCCCTAGACTCTTCCACTTGTTTTCCTTCTCAGCTTTTCCTAATATCTCCCTAAGTTCTCACTTCTCAAGCAAACTTCTCACTTCTCTTTCTAAATGTTTCAGAAATCAAATGTATTCGTGCAGGTCTTCTAATCCTGCGTGAACTTCATTAGTACCTTGTGAACAAAGTCATAACTAGTCGTAAGGTTAATAATACAATTCAATCGTAAATTTAGTAAAAATTTTTGCTTAGAAAGGGTTGAATGTACAGGAAGAGACATAAATCCCGATCAGAAATAAACAGCACGTTAGAGAAGAATCAAGAACGAAGAACGATGATTGCAAAGAACAAACATCAACCGATACTTTGTACTTACACGAGTTTATGAGCAATCAGCTGGTGCTGGCCAGCGCAAATTGTTTGTTCCTCAAACCCATTTAGCTCCATTCCGTGAAATTCTACTCGAATAATCACAGCTTCACTGCCTACCAATTACGTTTTTGCGAGTCACGCTGTATACGCGTTTGTTATCCGTTTCAAAGAAGCCTACACTCCGGATGTGGGTACAATATTGTTCGTGCTCCAGTTCGTCTAATATTCTTGGACCTTTTGTTTCCGACGATTTAATATTTATTTCATTCGATCACATCTATTTATGTTTACAGTTATTCGTTAATGTCACAGGATGAAGAGTTGGAGTAAAATGATTACGGAGTGCGGTTTGGCGGAATGTCTAGGGAAATAGTTCGAGAGTTACTATTTCTTATCTTCTGAAAATAAAATGATGTAGTTTATTAATTTACATCTTCACATTGTTCATTTTGCTATTAAATAAATATTGAAAATTAAATATATTTATTTGAAAATATTAGAAATTTTACAAATTTGTTATTTAACAATATGATACCTAAGTAACATTGCAATTTCTGATATCGTACATTTCGTTATATTTTTATATTTCAGTATAATAACTAAAAAGAATTAATTTATACAGTCTTCCAATTTTTTATTTTTTATAATATATTATAAAACAACTCAGTCATTAAATAATATTTCAAATAATAAATTATTAAGGTTGCTTATTAAATTTCTATAAATACAATATAAATAATTATTTAATGCACTAAGAATTACAATTAATTTAAATAAATTTTGTTACATCACTTAAGTGAATTGTTTATGCTAGGATTGTTATTGGAGTATGACTATTAATAAATAATATATAATGCAATTATATTTTTGACATATCAGGAAGAAGTATCGTTATCTTTCTTGGTACTTGACCATTCGAGGAAAAAGAATCGTTCATACTAAATGCTTCAGCGTAGTGGGAGAGCCACAAAGTACCTCCAATTAGATATTACCTGAGCTATAAAAAGCATCGTTTATTCAACGGAAATAATTGAGACATCAACAAACTGTATCTCGGCAATTTGTTCCTAACAGTTCATCCTCGGCGAAATCGTTCAATTTATTACAATTTTAGTACATATCATATTTTCATTGAATACTACGTTCGTAATTTCTATATCGTACATTGATGGTTCGATATTTTTATAAAATATTGATTAGAATTGACCTTAGATATTATATCGATATTATACTACAGATACTATACTGATTATTATACATTAATTATAATATAAACTCTACCAATTTATTCAATATCTATTCAATATATGTGGCAATATAACACATGGTAATATAAAGTGTGTTGCAACATTTGCAATTTATAATTGATTTTCTTTTAATCCTGAATAATTAAAGTTGATGATATGCAAGTAAACGTTAAGCTAGTTGAAAAAGGAAAGAAAATGATGTGTTGACCCACGTGTAACGTGTTTGATCATTGACATTCCAGTTAGTTCGTGCCAACCTTCTTCGAAAGGAGAAAATAAGGAAGCCAAAGGAAAAATTCACTCCACTTATACTGATCGTGCATAAATATGCTGAACTTTAGCTGCGACTAGAATGTTGAAGATTGTGACATGAACTTCCATCTTCGTATATCACAGTGTATCTGGTGAATCTTCCTTGCTAAAAATTTTATAAAATTACACGTCCCAGTTGAACAGAAATCAAAAATAAATTTTTAATGTAATTTTATATATGCATTGAATAATTACTCCTTACATTGCTACGTGTAGTAACATGATGCGTTATATTACCATGTGTCTTATTACCAGGCATTGTATTGCCACGTGCAGCATTTTTTATATATTTTACAATCATCCTGTTTGGAGAATTTTCCATATGTTATATGACCATGTGTTATATTACCACGTGTTACTATATTGTCATGTGTAAAATTTTCCACGTGTCGCAATTTTTACGAGTTATATCGTCACGTATAGGATTTTTCACGTGTTGCATAACCACACGTTATATTGCCATGTATTATATTACCACATGTAGAATTTTCCACGTGTTGCATTCTCTATGTGTTATATTGTCACGTATAGAATTTTTCACATGTTGCATAACCACATGTTATATTGCTACGTGTTATATTACCACATGTAGAATTTTCTACGCATTATATTACCACGTGTTATATCACCACATGTTATATTACCACATGTTGTATGTTCTACGCGTTATAATTCCACATGTCATCACCACGTGTTATATTGCCATGTACAAGATTTTCCACCTATTGTATTTTGTACGTATATTTTCTTACGTGCCACACTTTTCACAGGTATTTTCTGTGCTGTAGCCTGAAGTGTTACATTACCAAGCATTCTATATTCCATGCGTTATATTGCCATACGTGTTTCTATTAATTCTGTATAACGTCGTGTTATGTCAATAATTATTATATCGGCATGTATTGCATCAATAAAAATGTCGATATGAGTTACATTACAACACGTAAAACGTGTTCAAAAAATTTCCCTTTTCGACAACCACTTCCGCGGCGATATAATGAGAATCAACTGTACTTACACTGCTGCTTATCAACGTGCAATTCGCTATACGAAATGGAATGTAGAAAATGTTATTTGCATGAGTAGAGGATCGCATGATGACGGTTCTGTATGAAATGAATGAAAGAGGGCGCATTCCGATCGATTATTAGTTTCATAATTCGTCCTATGAATAAGAAGAAGATATGGTTAAGTCGTTTCTATCGAACTGTACAAGCGAATATTTTAAAGGAATTTAATATTTCGATTGTTCGTCGATCTGTTCTCGATGTAAATATCGACTGAATCGGAATAAAAGGCATCTTCTTTTACTTTGTTTCTGGACCAATCAAGGACGAGTACGTTCAATACATGTTTGTATCAAAAGATAGAGTAGCGCCTTTGTGGTCACTTCAATATTCTTCCGATAGTGGTTACACGTAATAAACAAAAAATAAACATGAAAAGTATCTTTTCAAGTCAAGTTACCTTTGATGAGAAATTCAAGCGTCAATTATACCGGGTAACGTGCTGCTATTGACAGGATGAACAAGGATAATTGTCTTCTTTGATCAGTTCCAGGAGATCATGGATCTTATGTCATTAATTAGTAGCACACTTCAATTAAAACGATTATGTATAGATATTATATACATACTATATATATATTATACATATATTATATACATACTATATACATATTATACATATATTATACATATACATACACGTATTATACATATATCATATAAATATTATACACATGTCATACATACACATATACACATATGATATACACATGTATATCATACACATATAATACACATATTATACACACATGATATACATAGTATGAATGAATTTTCTATTATCGTACTTGACGTGGTCAAATGGTAATGTCAATACGTTATAACTATTTCCTGTATATTGGTTTAGAATGTAACATTAGTGTAAATGTATATTAGTTCAGAATGTAACATTAATTTAGAATATACATATATTGGTTCTGAATGTACTATATTAGTACTAAATGTACTCTAATACTACTGAATGTGATATATTAGTTATTTATTCTGAGAATGTGAGTTTAGAATGTGAGGTTGTTTTTTGACAGCCGAAGATGTTAAAAGCGTAGAAACGAAAGGGTCCATGGTATCAGAGGTGTCCATGGGTGTCCATGGACCTCCTCGTTCCCATCTCCCGCTCAGCTTGGAAACAAGAAACAAACTGTAGCATCGTATCGGTGAAGGCTCCCACTTGTGGGAACCATCGTGCACCATACCGTGCTCTCTGGACCACGAAGTGAAAGGTCTGACTCGGAGTTAACTGACTGACTTGCACTGTGTTTGAAGTGTGCTGCCTGTGTGGTGCGAGCTGATGTATCTCCTCTGATTCTCTCCGAAGAGAACTACATAGAAGTACGCACTCGAACGTATGTGGTTATGTTTGACCATGTTACAGGTACATATTGGGTTGCAACGTAAAGTCGTTCGGTTAAACTTAATAGGTGTTTTTGATGCTAACTGAGAATAGCACTGCTAGGTTTAAAGTTAATTCTGATGACTTCATTATTATTATAGTTCGACAGTTTAGAGGCAATGTCAACTCCAAAAACAAGTTGCATTCTTTGACTGTCAATTTTCACAAAATCATAATTATTCATTTTTTTACTAGAATACTAGAGAATTTTACTAGAGAATTAACAAACATTTCAAGAAAACTATCTTAATAAATTTTGTAACTTGCAATAGGAAAGTTGTAAGACGATCATTTTACCAGTTTGGTAGTTTGAGAGTTATGCAAACACACACATTTTGGTTTTTATCAAAATAAATAGTGTAAAAGTGTAGTTTCTTTTATGACACACGGTGTATGTACTGCACAGTAGTACATGTGTACGTACAGGACGTTACGACCTCCATGGTAATCGGCTATAAACCGCGAAACTATTCTTACATACGCGTAAAAGTGCTTCCACCCTATCCTGCACCTGCAGTCAATCTTCTTTGTTTATTGGAATCGTAGTATTTCCTTGGATACCAGGAGAACGATGGAATGCTGGAGAAAGGAGCTGCGCTTCTTCCAGAACAAAGCGTTTCATTGTCCTTTGGTCAAACACGTACATATGTGTTCATATAGGATTTTTGCTCTGAGACATTTATATCGATTAATCATTTATCGACAAGGACAATTTATGAATGGCATTTATAAATAAGTACAGAAATGAGTACGGAAATAAGGAAGTACAATTTATAAATAACATTTTGAATAAAAACAGAAATAAGTAAATACAATTTATAAATAACATTTTTAAATAAGTACGAAATAAGTACAATAAATAAATACAAAATATTTACAAATAAAGTCAAAATGGGTACAGAAATGAGTAAGTACAATAAGCAAATGCAAACATTTATCAGAAAGTATTATACAAAATAGGTACAGAAATAAGCAAGTACAATAAGCAAATACAAAATATTTATAAATAAGTACAATTTTACCTATTTTTGGTAAAAATGGGGTTCTACTTAAAAAACTTGTAAATATGAGACTTGTGATGTACTTGCAATGTGAAACTTGTAATATCTAAGAAGTGTGAAGTTTATGAGAAATAATTTAATTTGTCTTGTATTTGTAGTGAATAATTTAATTTGTCATATTTATGTAGAATAATAATTTGTAGGTTATGTTCCATATTTATATACACACAATAAGTTTGTAATAGCATATGAAGTTTTATAATGAGAAATAATTCAGTTAGTCATACATTATTGTATTTTGCAACTTGATGAACATAAAAATATTCAAATTGATAAATTTACAAATTGACAAAATATTGAAATCAAGACTAACGATAATTAGAAATTTGGTTTAATCAAATCACCATACGAAGTGGTTAATAATACAGCAAATAATTTTGACAAAAAATATTTTATTTTATCAGATATCAAGACATGTATCAAATATGTAGATATGTATTTCAAAAACTTCAAATATACTGTGTGTGTCTCACAAAAAGACTCACGGTTCGAGCACAATAGTGTAATCACGAGATAAATCAGTGTATTACATTTCTATATGAAATATTTTCATATATTAAATAGTACAATGTAATTTAAAAAACTGTGTAAAGTAAAATATAATGATATTCATTATTGCATGTAATATTCACTTTATACATATACAAATTATTTTATTCCTTATTGATATGTTTAATGGAATTTATTCGTATATTTTTCTCTATAAAGTTGCAGCATTTGTATGAAAGAAATTCTTAAATCCCCATATTTATATCATTCGAATAGTGCTAAAAAATTCTGACTGCTTCATAACAGAATATTATTAATAGTATTTAACATTTTGATAATAATAGTTTTAGTATCTCTATTAATTTTATTTTTTATGTTATTAATGTAATTTTAGAAAGTTACCTTTTTTAATTCAAGATTAAAATTAAAATTTGTTTTATGTTTTTATTGCTTTATGCTCATTGTCAATTGAATAGCAATAATAAAATTAATTAAACACCATCGTAATTATCATTTTGCTTTACATACATTCAATTTTTTGTAAGCATTCTTTCATCTTGTTCTAATGATAATCTCCACTTCATAACCTTACTTTTAACTAAACATAACCTTACAATTATCCATTGAGTAACAGAATATTTGTACATAATCTTATTTACTTATTTTCATAAATAACTTGTAAAGACAAGGTACCTCAAAATCAATAAAAGAGGAGGAAACAAGAGAAATGAAGTTCAATTAAGAACCGCTGAATCGTAGAAAGCTATGATAGAAACTAAAGTCTAAAAAATTCATTCTTCAATGTAAAAATTGCAAATAAAAAAAAGTAGTATCTCACGAATAAATAGTATCTTACAGATGACTAAAATAACTGCCAAGATAATATAAATGTTTTTACAAAGCGTTACAAATACAAATCGTAATAACGTGTAAAGAAACCACGCATATCTAGTTTGGCAAAGACGGCACGGTCAGAAACGAAGAGCACGAAATCGAGCAACGGTTCTTCGGCAACGTCTCTCTGGGCGGCCTTCATTTAATCCTGGAACTACCCTCGCGCGTATTTCGCAACGAGCCGAGTGCAAAATACGCGAAAGACCAAAGACAACGCCCTTAGGTACTTATATACGATGTTGGCGGTAAAGATGAGACGTAAGAAGCGACGGGGGTTGGGAGTGCTCGAAGGTGAAGGAGGATGGAGATGAGTATAGGGGGTTGAGGAAGGGAGGACAGGGCTGGCTAGGTATGTATAAGCAGAAGAAAGCGTGGGTCGATTAAAAGTAGCGAGGGTGTTTCTCCTCTCGTTACCGAGCGAACAGCACACCGCGATGGAAAGGGATGAAGGATGGACAAGGACGAAAAAGGACCAAGTTCCGTTGGATGTTGAAGGAAGACGGCGCGCGGCAGCTAGAGGTTAGCTTGAAAAGAGACGGAGAAATCGGACGTTGGAAGAAGGTGGCCAGCGATGAAAGAGAAAGAAAGAAAAGGGCTATAAAGCAAACGGGATGAACAAAGATGGTGATGCGGTTCTGATCCAGAGGGGTTCCTGGAACACCGCCTACGTTCGCCCAAGAGGGGTAGTCCACGGTGGAGAGGAGAGGAGGCTCAAGAATCTCAACCTTTATTTGGATTTAAGTAAGGAAAAGGGTTGTAAGATGTGTCGGATCTGCTGGATTCGGGACGAAGGGGTGGCAAGGAGATTTCATGATGGCGCGGCGCATACGGAAGAAGCTCGAGGTACGTGAATGTAAATTTTATGATCAAAGTAGAGGATTAATACGGAAGCAATGCTCCCTCTGTGGTTACCGGCAGAGATCTATGTTTGTGGTTGTATCGTCCTGCTGGTTTTAATACTTGGATTTAACGTCGCTCTCGTACCGTGTTTTCGACGTTTCCGGTCACGAGGATCATCTTGCTCAAAATTATATTTTACATTATATGTCACGAGAAATAATTCTTATCTATATATGTCGTGTAGCTTTCGAAATATAGTTTGAAATTAACTGTTATTACTTTGGTTTAAATTTTAGTATATCGTGTTAACAGCTATTTTGAAATTCAAGATTTTCCCGCCATTTTATAGATTTTAAATGCTACTATCAAGTTTAGAGTTAGCGATAGTAGAAATGATTATTTTAATAATTAACTATAAGCTTATTTACTAATAAGAAACTTGTTAAAATTTGTAAAATGTTTAAAATACAGTAATTTCTTCTTTTCCACGATTTTTACACACACCGTTAGAAGGTGAAATAAATGATGAAATTGGTGTCAGAATCTTGCGCAGTAACGTGGCTTTCTACTTTTATTATTCGCAATTTCAACATTGTAGATGCACCTAGTTCCTAAATAACTATTGCAAAATAAGAGGTTATGTTTCGATAACTTGATATTACGACATCTATTAAATTGAATCACCTCCGGCGCGAAAATTCAAACATAAAAATGCGATTTCAACTTTAAACGACTATTCGAAGAGAGACAATTGAAATTTCGAGCAAACTAGAAAAGTGAAATCTAGTTGGTAATAGATAAACCTAGAAGAGCACCGCTTGGAACAGAAGCGATTTGTTCGATGTCCAAGAGGTTATAAAGAGTGTATAGGAGGGGCAGCAATTTCCAAACAATAATTCGAAAAGTTCCTTCGTTTGGAACAATAATTAAAATAAACGTCGGGACGTTGGAGCGGTTCCGCTAGAAGGGAGTGAAGAAAAATGAATGAAGTTAAACATGAAATACTTTCTTGCATCTGCCGCTGTTGCTGCTGCTTCATTAAGCGGGTCGTTCGAAAACCGTGTGCAAGGATGAAGAAAGAGGGAATCACGGATTTCATTTCTAACCCATCGGCAGCCCAGCCATCAGCTGCTTCGAAGTTAAACTTTAATTTAACGTATCAGAAACAGCCGTCCTTCTCTTCCACCTTTCATTGTCGTTTTTATATTAGATTCTTGGAAATTTCTCATCGAATCTGATGACATAAAAGCACCACTAAATGGCACTTATTATATATTAATTTAAAGTTTAAGATACGATACAAAAGACTGCAGAAAGGTTTTATCTTTCAACGTAAAATGGTCGATTTATTGTTAAAGCAAACATTGCATTTGAGGGAAATTTGTTGATTTCTCTTTCAGGGGTATGATTTGATGAAATTGACGTTATAAATCATGACAGAAAAGTATCATAAAATGGTTGTTGCTATATGTCAATTTAAAGCTTGAAGCTTAACAAAAATGACTGCATAAAGTTTTCGTTAATAATTTTAATCCAAAATGGCTGATTGACGATTAAAGCGAGTGATGAACAAGAATGAATTTTGTTATATATTCTTCAGGGGTGACATAGTTCAATGACATTAAAGTTATGAATCATGACAGAAAAGTATCATCAAATGGTATTTGCTACATGTCAATTTAAAGCTTGAAGCTTAACAAAAATGACTGCATAAAGTTTTCGTTAATAATGTTAATACAAAATGGCTGATTGACGATTAAAGCGAGTGATGAACAAGAATGAATTTTGTTATATATTCTTCGGGGGTGACATAATTTAATGCCATTAATGTTATGAATCATGACAGAAAAGTATCATAAAATGGTACTTGTAGTATGTCAACTTAAAGGTAAAGGTTTAACGAAAATTACTATATAAAGGTTACATGAATCTTTTCATTACAATACAATTAATAAAGCAACGACTAAGAACGAAATTTGATTATTGTTCCTAGAAGAATGGCACGACTTAATGGCATAAAAGTTATAAATCATGACATAAAAGTAATCGAAAATGGTACTTATATTATATGCAATTAATGCTTAAAGATTGAGGAAAACACCTATATGAAAATTTTCTCAAGCTTCTCAAATAAACAATTGTCTACTAAACGATGGATCAAAATAAAACTTGTATATCCCTCATGTATCCCGATTTAAAAAAAATATAGTTAACTATGTCTCATATTTTTATTATTTTTTATATAACAAAAACACATCAGAAGAATAAAATTGTTGTCCCACCCTATACACTACTTAAAAGAAGTTAATTCAATAAAATTTTCACTAAAAACCAGATACCTTTGAAACATCACAATAAATAACTTGACTCAAACAAACCGATAATCTTGATGAATTTATTCGAGAAAACATAATTTGAAGAAGAAATTGACCTCGAAAGAAAGAAAATCATGAACCATAATATTCATAATTCTGAGCCGAATGACTTTATCCTGACACATAAGAATAACGAAGATAAAAGACTCAAGATAAATGAAGCACTTAGCATAATTGACGAAACGTTCATTGTTTTTCATCGAAGAAAAAGATATTCTTCGTTCCAAATATCTTCACCTTTTTTTAAAACGATACTCTGTCGAACCAGTTGATAATTAAATTTACATGCGACGACGATGACGCGTCGTTGAAATCTATCCTCAAGGCTCGTATAAAATCGATTCGGTCAACGTGGCCTGTAGTTCGCCGATTTTTATTTGACTCACCGGATTTAATTTGCTCTCTGGCCATCGGATCGCGAACGGAAGTTGCCGTGGTTCGAAGAGAAACTTCCCTCGGATTTTCCACCCCTTCCGAAAATAAATATTCAGCCGTCCGGGGCTGATTTATTCCTTTTACAGGATGCGTGCCGACTTTCAACGAAAGCAGGTCGACGCTAACCTACTTCGTCGAGTTTTCTGGCCACCTATCTTTTCTAAATAAAAGACAATTCGTTACTGTTCGATTCTGCATGTCCTCGGGTTTTCGAGTCTTTCGTTGTGCATAACAACGTAAACATAATTTAAAAACGACGAAACGTAGTATAACTTCAAAATAATGTAACATAACGTAACTTAATCTAAAAATAACGTAACGTAACATAAACTAGCAGTAACATAACGTAATATAATGTCAAAATAACGTAATGTAACATAGCGTAACTTAATCTACAAATAACGTAACGAAACATAAACTGACATTAACATAACGTAACATAATGTAAAAAAAACATAACGTACTAAAACCTAAAAATAACGTAACGTAACATGACCTAAACATAAGGTAACGTAAAATAAGCTAAAAGTAATATAGAAATGTAGTATTGTAAAGAGAGAACCGATTGACAGAAATTAATAAGAGAAGATAGAAGAAAGGGGAATGATTCGGTGGATAATCGTTAAACAGACATATCAAACATCCGTGTAACTGTTCCATTGGTCGGTGCATCATCGTGATAAATAAATTCGGTGGGTCGCCCTCGTGTACAAAGGCGCTACGCTAATTGAACACGCTTATCGGGCTTCATCGATCATCCGGCCCGAAAAATGTATTTAACCGCGTCACGAACCGCTCGTGAGACGTACAATTATAGTCACACGAGTGTGAGTACTCGTACGAACGTGAACAGGTAAGCACATTCACTCGGGTGCCATGACTTAGGGGGTCATTCACGGCCCGCCTGTATAGTTCCTTTTAAACGAACCACATACAACGTTACAATAGCTCATTCCATGTGTCGTTAGTATTCATAGTGGGAAATCTTACACTATAAGATTAATAAAATACTCTGAGTGTAATAAGTATATTTAGTAAATACAACTGTTCTTCGAAATCTACAGGTCATTTCGATTTAAGATCTGGAACTAAGCAATTGATTCCATAACTATAGGTTAGGTTATAACTAACCTGCAATTAAATTATCAATACTAGCCAACTTAGAGTATGGAGTCAAAGATGACCAAGGACACTCATACAAGATGACTCAACATTCTCACAATATAATGCTAACAATTACTTGGGGTCCAAGTACCGAAGGAAGTTTACCGGTGTACAATAAACGGTTCTTTTCATCTCATCTGTCCATCTTCTGTCTTCCTTACTCCATTTACACGTCATTTCGATTCAAAATCTTGTACTAAACAATTGAATCCATATTCCACACATTGCCTACAATTAAATTATCAATACTAGCTAACTTAGAGTATGGAGTTAAAGATGAGCAACGACGGTCATACAAGATGACTCAACATTCTCGATACAACGTTAACAATTACTTGGAGTCGAAAGTACCGAAGGAAGTTAATCTACCGGTGTAAAATAAACGGTTCATGGTTCAGTCTTTCTTGCTGATCGCTTTCCATCCCATCTGTCCGTCTTCTTCTTCTATCTTCGTTGCTTCTCTTCCATCCATTCATCGGCCAACCCCCTACAACCTGGGGAGCATTCTCCGTCCCTACCTCTCACTTCTCTCGGATCTGATTCGATTTGTCGTACAATGCTGTTCACGATGTGATTACATGCCAGAGGTTCCCTTAGATGGCTTAGCGATGGCACAGCTTAGTCAACGTGTAAGTTTACACGGTATGCGCAACATCGTTCGCGACCTAACCTCAAAAATCTTCGTTCTGTTTCTTCCGTGTTTTTCTTTTTTTTTTTTTTTTTTTCGTGTACTGTTGATCGAAACGGCTAGAATCGGGGTGGAAAAAAGTCCGGGCAACTTTCGAGGAGCGTGATATAGGGTAAATCGCGGAAAAACCAAAAGCCATTTAACGAAGTAAGAGGAAACTTTCGGTAATTAACGGAATTGCGGTTGAATTAAACGGCGGATTCAGTTCGATGCTAAATTACCGAAGCATGCTTCGTTAGGTACCACTCTGTTGTACTTTTGTTTTGAATATTGCGCTGTTGTATCGACGAGCTATAGCTGCGCAATATCGTTTCATATAATAAGACCGTTTACGCTATTCTTGACGTTCTACGTCGTTGCGAACGAAAACTGTGGGTTGGACAAGTGATAGGTTTATTTTCGAAATATTTTCCTTTATAATGATTCCACAAACAATAATTGTTTTTCAAGTTTTATTGTTGTTAAGGATACAGGATATCCCTAGATGCTAGTATTCTTATATTCTTAGATATTCATATCTTAACTAGAGATGTGGAGCACAATTGTCTAATATCTTCATATTTCTGTTGTATCTAAGTTTCTAGATCCCAAGATCTGAAGATTACTATGTCCCTAGAATTTTAGACCCTTTCATCCTTAGATCCCTAGATCCTTAAATACCTAGATTCCTAGATCCCATGATCCCTAAATTCCTAGATTCGTCTGTTATCATATCCTGATATCCTACTATCACAAAATTTCTATATTCATAGATCCCTATATTTCTTTACCCTTATATCCTATGTCCCTATATTCTAAAATCCTTACATCCCTAGATCCTTGTATATTCTTAGATCTCTATATCTACAGATCACTTATACCTCTATATTCTCATTACTCGATATCTCCAAATTCCTTTATTTCTATATCTCCATATCCCTATGGAAATATCTCCAGACCTCTATATCCTTAGATCCTGAGAACCCATACTTATTCTAACAAAACTTTCAATAGACTATAGTTTCCAGCTGGAAGATTGTTAACGAAAAAAATATTACTGATTCTCACATGACAACTTTGCATGGTCTTTATCTGAATACAAAATACATGGATAAGTAAGACAATCATGGTAGAGTAACAAGCGAACAAAACAGAAAATAACCTGAACTGACTGATAACAGGAACAGTATCGAAAGGATGGCCAAGTCGACACGCGATTTCACCGAACCGATCGAACGATCGCAAAAAAATGAAACCACAAAAGTGCGAAACTCATAGTCGACGATCATCCGACAGAGGATTCACCGACATAGCGCACGTCGTGAGGAAGAAACGAAAGGAGAGGCTAACAGTTAAATTGTTATGACATAATTAGAGGCGATCCGTTGTCGGACGGTGTTGCGGACGAGGAAAGGAAGAAGAAGATGAAGAAGAAGAGGACGATGGAAGTCGGAATCGACTGTTGGTACAACCATTCATTCTTCGGCCCGTAGTGCCATTTGACCGGTTCATTCAGGGATTTAAGACTTTTCCTAGAGCTCGACCCCCTGGCTTTGTTTCGTTCCTCGTTTCTTTTTCATCCGCCACCCTTGTTCCCGTCTCGTTCTCTCGTTCGACACGCTTTGTTCACGGTGCGGTGTTACGCTATCCGCCATCACGTGAACGCAATTTTCTACGCCGATGACGGGTCGTGCAGATCGGGCTAAGAACATTTCGAACTTCTCCGCGTCGCGTTTTACCGGGACTTCTCGGAACGTGTACACTCGACTGCAACGTGCCTTTCCTTCGGCACTGCGTTTACGGAATCCGTCAAAACGACGGATTATAGACCTCTTATTTCTAATTACGATAATTATTAGCTAACCTACCAGCGTGTAATGCACACATTTTATTTTGACAAAAATCAGTACAGATTTCGATGAAAGTATCGAATAAAAATCTTGTAATTTGGAAAGAACTTAAACTGGTCGAATTGGTTTGATAGTTTTAGTGTTAAACTCTTGTAAGAATGTTAAACTTTGTGAAGGTAAAGAATCGTTGTATAAGCTAGGTTATGTATCGATTTATTTATTCTTGTAATTTAGTTCCAGTTTAATTATAAGTGGTCATTGAACGTTCGTTTTAGAGTTAGTTAATTTAGTTTATGACATCGAGTCACACTCGTGACGCACACCACATATTAAATATAAGAAAAATAAATCGTAACTGCACTATAACTGAGTTTTGAGTGTGATACCAGCAATTTGGTATAATTTATTTTAATACTGCGACAGAAAGTAGTTAGCTCGAACGTAACTATCAACAAAATTAGAGGTTAAGGGTTTAGATATCCATTTAGAGGGATGGACAGAGATCTGCTACCTTCAACTTTTGGGAAGAATTAGAGGAACTGAATCTACGGATATGTTTAATAAAAAAGAGGGTAGATAGGAGGACTAGAATATTAATCTCGTCAAGTATTGTTTCCTTTTTCATACAAAATATACAAGAAAAATAACTTTAACAGAAATGAAATTATAATTATATTAAAAAATAGAATTACATTATATTAGTTTTTATGGACTGAAATGTTATTGGTAATAATATGAAAGTAAACAATATTAGAGTATTACATTAAATTTTGAAAAATATTATTTAATGTGAAGTAATAATATAATGTAAAATTTAATATAATTATATAGTATAACGTGTAATTCAATGTAATTATGTTTTTTAACACTGCTAAAATTGTATTATATTTTTAATATAAACTAGAATAATTTGATGTATGCATAGTTTAAAAGGAACGTGCGATACGATAAGGTAAAAAATCTTCTGTTTTAAATAAGACAACTTCTGATCGATGAATTATCGTGTCTACAGGTACCACGTACCATTTGTATCGAACAATTGGCAAAGAGAAACCGATCGGTCAACCGTGAAAAAAGTTGCCGACATAAAATCAGCGAGTGGCTAAGGTGTCACTTGGTCAAAAAATTTTAGGACTTACCACGCAAATGCAATTCAAACTCAATCGAACAGAACGTCGGAAGATTTTTAAAAACTAAAGTAATCAACCGAAAGGAAATTATTAGAACTTTCATTACTCTTTTACCTACTTAAGACATCCCGAAAATAATTAGTTTGTTCATTAATAACTAGATCCTTGTTCAATCATTACAAGCTTTCATTTTCAACTTGACTTTCATTACTGTGTATTGCAAATATGCTATATAACGTAATGTAGTATATAATTCTTATATTGGAAGACATAAACTACTCATTTGATTATGGATGAAGTTATCAAAACCATTTCTTGTTCTCGATAATTACAGTCTTGGGCTTAATTACGATTTTTAATTAAACAGACTGACAATAATTAGCAATAGTTATAATTAACAATGACAAATATTAACCATGAAAATAATTGCATGGAGATGATTAGCAATATTATATGCTCTTTTAAAATAAATTTTGCAGAAAGAAAAATTTGGCAATAATTATTTAATCAATAATCACAAACTTCTATATGTAAATTCACCCCTTGTTCGCTGTCAAAATATAAAATTTTTATTAATTTTTTGATAATCACGATGTTATAATATACTTTCATACTATCTTAAAAATTAGCAGTATCTAATTTTTAAAATAAATTTCTATTTAAAATAAAATAAAATCTACTTCACCTCTTATATTTTCTTATTAATATGACTTAAAAAATGTTTTTTCCTAAAAAACAAAAATTCGCAACGAAAGTTTAACGAGGATCCATTTTGAAATACATCAGCGCCATTTGACCGGAAATTCAAAAGGCCACGATAATATCTCGTTGATGATCCATAAAAAAAATATAAGTGGAACAAATATCCGATAGATACGTTTAGCGGTGGTCTCAAATGACCCAATCATCGATGTTAGATAATTACAGACCAGGGTGGGCAGGTGTGTGCCCGCTGAGACGTGGACAGATTCATCGAAAGGAAAGACAAGAAATGGCTCGTAGATCGTGTCAGTTTTTTTCATTCTACATTCTCACGGATTAAAAGGCAGCGACGGCGAACCGAATCCGTAAATTTTATCCGTCACGATTACGTGGATTCCGTGCAGGACACGCATAAACGCGCACACCCGCGCCTCAGCTGTGAAATCGCGGCTGGAAAAAGGAAGAGCGCGACGAAAGTGAGTAATTTCACACCTGTAGATATGTGAATTTCCACCGAATACCTCTCCATCGAGACGAAACGGTCTTGTCGATGGAGAAACTTTATCTCTCGCCTCCTGCGAACTCTTTTTCAGCCGCTCAGATACATGACCACCTTTTCTACTCCCGATGCGATTCTTTTCTTTGCGCGCTTTTTGCGTTTATGTTATGTACACAGTAGTTGTGAGGTAGGGACCCGATAATTTCACGTTGTGGGGATTTGTGTGTGAGGATTAGGTCGGTGGTGGGTTTACTTTAGATTACGTTAGCATAGTGGTAGGCTTGGGGTAGGTGGACGTGTGGATGTAACGTGTGGGGTGCGGGATACAGAAAGGTTACTTAGACTTCAAATTTTTTAATTCAGAAATTTTTGAATTTGGTGTCTTGGTGATTTGAAAATTTAAGAAATATGATAATTTGAAAATCTACAAAGTGAGAAATATAGAACAGTAATTCGAAAATTTGGGAATTTGTAAATTTAAAAATTTAGAACAGTGATAATTTGAAACAATCTTAATAATTTAAGTGTCCGCCATTTGCAAATGTGCCATGCATTACTGTGTTAACCTAACCTAACTATTGTTTCGTAATGTATACTACTTAGCATTATTGGAATACTTATAATATTGTAATATTATTTAACAATGTTGTAATATTTATAAAATTGTAATATTATATAATAATGTTATAATATGGATAATACTATAATATATTATAATATCACATAATATTACTAGTGACTTGTATAGTATTATACTTGAATTACCGTACTTCCAATTCAATTATTAATACACCATTTTATTCAACACCCTATGTACAGACATCACAGAGGCAATGTAAATTTAATTATACTTAAAATAGATAAACCACGAGCGAACGAAGCAGCTTTTCCGCAGATTTCCTTAACTCTGTTTTTTTCTACCTCGTATATCACGATGAGATCTCTTTCACGGATTGGATCCAAGATCGAACGTATCGGTCTTCAGAGGTTATCGATACAAAATATTCGATCCGTAGGTTAGCTAAGTGGCTGGCTGAAGATCAAAGAAATAAGGAAACTAGAGTTTTCCACGTTACGGGGTTAAAGGCTCAAAAAATCAGACCTCTCGAAAAGGATCTTGCGGTTTCAAGCTTACGTCACTGTCATTTCAAGATTAATGGGTGGAAAGTTGTAGAAATTGAAACGGAACGAAGAAAAAATATATTTATTTACTTTACGTGGGTTAATCTTGGCTATTTGTTAACAAGATTTATATAATTGTGTAGAAAAAACTTTATTCAGAAACTAATATTCTTGACCGGTTAACGAAACTAAATTTTCGTTAATGCTCTTCGTAGATTAAACTAATTTTGTATAACTTAAATTTTAGTTAAATGTGCCAAGTGTAACTTAAAGTTTGATTAATTTAACTCAACTTAAATTGCGGTTAATCTAACCTAACTTAAATTTAGACTAATCTAATCTAACCTAACTTAAATTTAGGCTAATCTAATCTAACCTAACTTAAATTTAGACTAATCTAATCTCACCTAAGTTAGTCTCAAGTTAGCTAAATCTAACTTGGATATGAATAAACTAACTATAACTTACAATTAAGTAGATATAAGTTAACCTACTCTACCTCAATTTAATTTAAAATTAGGCTAATTTAACCTAACCTAACTTAAAAGTTAGACCAATCTAACTTAACTTAACTACTGCAATTTAATTTAAAATTCGGTTAATCCAACCTAACATAGCTTATAAGTTAGCCAAATCTAATTTAGATATAAGTAAACTTACTCTTACTTATACTTAAGTCAGTCTAACTTAGATACAAGTAAATCTACCCTACCTTGAGTAATTTAGGTTTAGGTTAATTTAACCTAGCTTAACATGGATATAAGGTAACCCTAACCTAATCTGATTTAAATTTAGCTAAATGAAACCTAACTTAAATATAAGTTAGCCAACTTAAGTTAGTAAGTTAACATACCTTAAGTTAACTTTAACTCGGTTCAATTTAACTTCAGCTTAATCTAACCTAACCAAACTTTGTAATCTAATCTGCTCTTCCCTAATTTAAATTTCCTTTAACATCAAATGATATCAATGGCAATATTATCCAGTAAAAGAGAACCTTTCGTAACAACTCATGACTATAAATTTGAAAAAGATAAATTTGCAAAGAGACAACACTGAACGAATATTAATTAATCATCAGAGTTTCCGATACTTGTGCTCCCAACGAACAACAGCAACGGTATACTTCGCTATCAGAGCAAAAATTTGCACAAAGCATCGATGGCTAAGAGAAAACAAACAGAAGAAAAAGTTCGGATCAGAAGCGGCATTCATTCAGTAGAAGAAGAGTAACTACCACCACGTTCAGGCAAAGAACAGGAAGGCAACGAAGAAGAAGAAGAAGAAGAAGAAGAACAAGAAGGAAGCCGATCGATTCTTGTAATACACTACCTGGCATGAGGTTAGGTCCTTCGTCCTTCTCTTCTTCCATCTGTTGGACACGCATCAGTCTCGCATCTCGAGACTGGACCGAGGTACGAATGAAGTTAATGTGGGGTCGTGCGAGCCCAGTGTGGGAAGCAAAGTGGACGGAATGCCACCACGTGAGCTCCTGTTCGATCTCCGTAAATCAAGCTAAAGGAAAAAATCGTGTGCCGGGTGAAAAACTTGTGATAGTCATCCCGATGTTCCTGTTCAACTTCTGTCTTATTGTGAAACCGATCCGCGTCGTATAAAGGAAATAATTTCACGTTCATCGCGTATTGAACAAACACGCCTTTGGCTTTGCTTCAAAACATTGGGAGACGCCATTTTAAGAGGTACAACTGTTCTGTATTTTTTCAGAATTTAGTTCGCAACGTTTGATATAATAAGGAAATGGAGATAAATTTATATTTGGAGGTAAAATATAGTTCACTTAGGTTAGATTAGGGTCAGATTAGGTTAGGGTAAGGGTTCGTTAATTTAAGTTCGATTAAGAAACTCTAGGTTAAATTCGGTTAAGTTAGGATTTGATGTAGGTTAGGTTAGCATTTTATTTATATAGGTTAAGTTAAATTAGGTTAGTCGTCGACTTAAGTTAGGGTACATTAGGAAATTGTTAAATTAGACTAAAATTAACGATTCGTTGATTTAGGTTAAGTCAACTTACTTTGGGTTAGGATATCATTAATTTACGTTATGTTATATTAGTAAATCGCTAGGTGAAGTTACATTAGAATTTTGTCGATGAAGGTTAGATTAGTTTAAGACGTCGTCAACAAGATACCCTAAATTGTAAAATTCAAGCCTAAACTGTAAGTTTCATTAGCATTGCTAACAGTAATGCATTTGTCGAAGAAAAAGTGTCGACGCACAAATTGAATCTAGTGGCAAAAAACTACATAACTTTTTGACCATTGGAATACTTATGGATGACAGTGTACTTTCTTGTCACCTCCAATAGACTGACTCGTAGCTCGAGTCATTGACTCTGCTTCCGGTTCGTCTCTCCGTCATTCTCATTGTTATCTCCCAACTATCCTTCTCCTTCGTTCCTCCATTTTCCTTCCACTTTACCCACGCTTCCATCTTCCTCCAGAGCATAGACTTCCTTCTCTTTCTCTCTGATCTGCTCATTTTTCCGTTCACCCTTTCTCTGTCTTTTCCCGCTTTTTTTCCGCGTTTCGCTGCGAACTCTCTTCAACCGTGTAGTTATGGTGAACCGTCTCTTTTCCCTGGATCTGTTTCCAGAATCCCCCATGGTTGGCTAGATAGAATAGAATTCGTGGAAGAAGCCTCAGTTTCTCTTCTATATGCCAGCTACATATATCCACGTACAGGGTGTCTCATTTTTTTATCGTCAAACTTTATTAACACCATTCGTGAAAACAAGGTTTTGGGAACTTTCAAAAAATTATAATGAAAATACTAAATTACAGACTGACTTGTTCGGTGTCATGTATAGAGTGTTGCAGTTTTGTATAACTTTACAGTTAGCAAAACTAATAAACAATATAGTAAATTTACAGAACATTAGCACATTCGAACAAGGATTTGAAAAAATAGGCTCTTGAATGCATTATTAAAAGTTACTAAAAAAAAAACATGAAAAACTACAATTTGTTGTATCGTTGGATAAAGTCCTCCATTATCATTTCATATATTCCTCCTTCGATAAAAAATTTAAAACCCCACAAACATCTTCCATCAATTTTATTTACAGAAAATACAGAGTACCACTTTCAAAACTGAAACACCATGTACATCAAAAACGCAGTTCAAAATTATTTCATACTTTTGTTTGAACTTAATAATGAAGTTATAATATAACTACCATAGCTACCATAATTTTTGCATGTGTAATACGTTAAAAAAAGTTTGAGACACCGTATATACAAAATACGCCATGAAAATGACGTGAAATGATAAAATCTGTGTTTCGAACACCCAGTATATTGTTCAAGTGTAATAATGAAAGGTTTTAGATTATTATTTGTACACGTATTGATAGGAAACAATAAAATGTATTTTTTCTTAATTATGGCATTAATAGTTTTACTGGTTCACCCTGTATACCTGGTGTACGTCGATGAATGGATGTATTTCAGGGGTTGGTGAATTAGTAACGCGATACCTGGAACCGCGATTTTCTCGCGCCTGCATCCTCCCTTCCTCTTTTCCCACCCTCATCCGTTTATCCGTCCTTCTCTCGCCAACTAGGGATCATTTTATTCGAGATAGGCCGAATTCAACGTGGCAGAACATCGTACGTTTTCGACGTTAAGGGATCTCCTTTTGTTTTTGCAAAACGGTGCATAATTTTTTCCCAAGATTCCGTAATTTCACGTTGAACAGAGTTTTGCTCGGCCTAGCAAATATCCACCATTTTCTATTTTTATAAATACGGTACCACGCCGCATTTATGTACTAATTGGTTTTAGAATAGTTGGTATAAGTTGAACACATTTTGGGGATCAAATATTAGTGACAGTTTTTTAGTTTATAAATAAATGTATTGAATAATTTTGTTTTTACGGAATTTTCAAATTTTCAAATTTTCAAACTATAAATTCTCATATTGCAAGATTTATAAACTCTTAATTCTGAAGTTGTCAAATTTCAGTCAAAGTTTCTCAACTGATAATTTGTCAGTATCTAAATTTCTAAAACTCAAGTTAAGTCGGCACGGTGCCCGATTTTGCAATTTACCCTTAAAATTTCTAATTAAGAAGGTAGCAAGTTTTCATAGGAGAAATTTTTCACACTCATTTTTCCAAAATCGGGCTCCGTACTTACATTAGGTACAAAGAATATTTTGCAAAAGAATGACGAAATATTGCTTGACTTTAGGATCCTCGCAAAGAGAAATCTCATTTTGCACATTTTTGGAAATTGAATATATCCTTAATAAATAAGAGTTTATTAACCCCTTCCCGTGTTTTGGCGAGTCTCCCACGTGACGCACTGACAGCTCAAATGTGACAAACGTTACTAAAATTTTGAATACTCAACTTGAAACTTAGGTCCAACTATAAGTTGCATTATCAAGGATCCCTAAATATAAAATACTAACATTTTAATTTTCTTTGTTCGTTTTAATGTTATAGTCTTAAATAGTCTTGACTGACGCATCTGATAAATAAATGGCACGGGAAAGTTAATAGATAGAGATTACCAGAGTTTAATAATTTTCCACGAGAGGTTCCAAAAGTCCTCAAAAAATCGTATTCGAGTATTCGGTCCCCAGATTTGTTCCTTAAGAAGAACGAAATGGCGGTAGAGCCGTACAGAGTTGCATCAATGTAACAAAAATTGAAGATCGACCCGGTTGCAGCGGGTCTAATAAGAGGCGTGTGTAGAAACCGAGAAAGCGAGAATATTGGGATAGCTCGGTCCGTGTTTCTGCGCGAAGCCTCGAGGAGAGGCTAAGGGGTCCATTACGCGGCCATAAAACCGAAGGCTAGGCCTGATGCACTGTTATACGCATCCCGTGCAACGTTCGCAAAAAAATACCACATTGTTCTACCCACGACACTCTCGTACCTGGAACACGAAGCAACTGGCTATTCGGCAAAGGGATATTAAGTAGAAAAAAAAAAGGAGGGAAAAAAACTATTCCCGGTAAGCATCCACGGTAACTCGTAGAATTCTGAAAATCGTGAATCGCTTTGTGCTCGTTCGCAAAGAATTATTGCAGATTCGGGATAAAGAAGTGTAGGCACTCGACGAACGAGAAATCCCCGAATATTGCTTCCCGAAGTATTTGTAAGCGAAACGATATGGAAAGAAACGTCGAGGTTTTTTTTTTTTTTTTTAAAGTTGAAGAGAGACTTGTCGCGATTGTTTTGGTCCGCGGTGTTTTTTTTTTTCGGTGTTTTAATGGCGGACAGTCGAGAATCCTGGCTTCCGCCACGTGTCATCGAGGAGTGAAAGAAGCAAAAGGGGAAGACTATGTGTGCGGCGAGCATGAAACGCGAGTTGAACACAATGCAACGTTTTGTATACGATGAAGAGTATGTACGTGACCTTTGATACGCGATACGATGCACAGGGGGATAAAAGTTTCTTATGCTTGTGTATATGGCGGAAGAAACCTGAACGGAAAATAGAGTAAACTTGCGAAATGTCGGAGGGAAAGGTTGAGCCGATGAAAAATTTCGTGCAGTCGAAAAGGCATGTGTGGAATTGGGGGAATTTGGTAGGAATGCGTACGAGGTGTTGTTTATGTCTCCTTATAATATATTTTCGTTTGTTTTGTTCTTTTAACTTTGCTGCATTAATGAAGCATATTACGGGAAGTACTATGTTTTAAGAGGATACACTTGTCAAACCCAAATACAATTGTTCTAGATATTATTTCTATTTAAATATTATATGAAAGCTATTGAAAATTTATTTTAATATTTTTGTTTCGTAGAAATTTTATAATTTCTCCAATTTCTCAGATTTTTCAGACTTCTCAAATTTCTTAAATACTCAAATTTTTAATTCTTCAAATTACTAATTTTCCACATCCACAAACTTCAAATCTCCAAATTTTTAAATTACTAAATTTCTATTTCCCAAATTTAGTAAATTCTTCAATTTTCAAATTTTCAAATTCTAAAATTCTCGAATTCTCAAATTCTCAAATTCTCAAATCGCCAAATTACAAAATTTAAAAATTCTCAAATTACAAAATTTCAAATTCCTAAATTTTTTAATATTCAAACTTCCATATTTCATCATTTCCATATCTCTAATCACTTCACTTCCAAAGTTATAGACACCCAAATCCCTAAATTCCAATATTACTAGATCTCCAAATCCTAAAATCTCCAAAACCCAAAATCACTAAATCCCATCTCCAAATGCCTATATCTCAAAATAGCTGCATTCCCAAATTTCCAGATCCACACATTTCTGGACCCTGAAATATCAACGATGATAGATTCACAACCCTGAAAGATTCACAAATTTCGATGTTCCCTTTGTGGATCTTGAAATACCTAGATCCATAAATTTCTGCCACCAAATCTCTGGTTCCCAAAATATCTAGATCCATAAATTCCACTGACTAAATTTCTGGACCTCAAAGTACCCGGATCTATAAATTTCTAGCTCTGTAAATTTAATAATTAAATTTACCAGTTTAAAGAGCTAGAAACAGCCAAATTCTTAGATTCTCATATGTATTCTCATTCCTAGATTTCTAGAAAATATTCCTAGAAAATACGTTCCTTCCTAAATCCCAAAATTCACTAATTCCTAAGTCTTCACATGTTTAACCCATCTCCAAATATTCATATCCTCAAGAATTCCCAAAAATCAAATCTTGAAGAAACCTCTTCTCCCTTGGTTATCATATTTTCCCTCGGAAAGTCACATTTGTTCTTGACTGTACTTGCAAATAAGCGTATAGGTATTATATACTACGTCGAGAAAGCGTTAGATCCCAGAAACGTTTCTCCGAATAATAATCTCAAGAACTCGAAACATTCCACGGTAATGACAACAGCAGTAGGTTCGAAAGTTCGATCTTATTACACAGTTTCGGCGAAAGAACGAACGTACGATCGTTTCGCGCGAATCAATTGGTTCGACTTCCGGTTAGGTTAGGTGTCTCGAGTGCTTCAGCTACAATCGTCTAATGTTGTTCAACTTAAGGTACACCACTTTTCTGATGTAATCATTTATTGTGTTGTTCTTTTATGATGTAATAATGTTGTGTTATTTACTGCTTTTATTATAATATTATTTAGAATTATTATTTACAATAACGAAGTATATTATATCGTGATGAAAATTTGATCTTTAAACGTCTTTTGTAACAAACAATCCTATAAATGAAAAATTATAATTGCTAAAGACAAGGAATATTTTCGAATAGTTTTATTCAGTATAATTAATATTATTTGCAATTATTATTTATAATAATAAAGTACGTTATACATATACAGTAGAAGATCTGGCTGAAAGGTTCTTTTGTAACAATAAATGTTGTAAATGTAAAATCGTATAATAATTTGAAAAGGCAAGGAATATTTTCGAATAGTTTGATCATCAAATTTGCAACTAATCTATTTTTAATAAAATACAATAATTTTATACTACATTATTTTATTTTTTGTAGAATATCTGCAACAAAATGCAACAAATAATTAATTTATGTAGATGGCTTTAATAATTTAACCACATGCTGTAATCATATCACGTGTATACTTTGATTCAGGATTAATATTGTATATCAAATGTATTGAAATTTATCATTATATATAAAAGTGTATATATAGTTTGATTATCGATTAACATTTTACAATAAATACTTTGAAGATTATTATTGTACATGAAAGTGCATATTTCAGCTGTGTATACAAAATAATCGTTGAAGAATAGTGAAAGATAGTCGAACTCGGTAGTGGATTAACTGGACGAGATCGAAAGTTTAAACGAGATCATTTCTCAGCTTAAACCTTCCTAAATCCTCGATTTAAATTCGTTAATTGAAGAGCAGTCGAAACAACGTGGATTATTGCTTCATCGCGATAATTTCATGAGAATAACCTAAGAGTCATTCTACTGGTATTGTACAATTGTCTCGATGAAATATTTTCCTTCACGTTCATTACTTTTATTTTGGTTTATTTATCTTTACTTATGTACATGGTGACTTAGTATTAATGGGACAATTAGGAATAGTTTACTAGTTTAATTAATAGTTTACAAATAGTAACATTTTTATTTGTCAAAAGTAAAAGATTATCGTTTACACAATTGTATTTAATTAATAATAAAATTATTATTATTATTTAGAATTAATAAAATTATTATTAATAAAATTATTATTAATTCTAACTCGAATTAATCTTGATATAAAAGATTCATGTTATGAAGCTTTGCAAAATAAGAGTCTTCAAACATATATCGAGTACTGAAGAGATTTATGTTCTTATTGTTTATACTTGAAGAAACGTCGCTGGTATTCTATTATGCAAATCATGTATGAAGTACTTCTTACATTCATCGATATGAACTCTTATCTTCTATCATTCCATTAATATAAATACATACAGCAATTGAGAATATATGAATATAATCTTCAAGTAGGATACGTACAGAGATCTTGAAAATAAATTGTCCTTGAATGATAAGGACATACTTAATACACTCATTCAGTAGCAAGTGTACTATGGATCTAATATCATGTTTTCTTTATTTACAGTTTAATCATTCATTTTTAAATTTGGATATATTTCATAATTTCTTTATTTATATCTTGATATTCTTATTTATTTTCTTTTACTTTTATTTTAGTTTTATTATATAACTATCTGTTAGAATTTTTAGTTTCAAATAAAGTACATCCAGAACCATAACAAGGTTATGAAATCTATTTTTATAACATTAAGAACTATCATTTTATTATCCTAAGTAATGTCAGTAAACGATGAAATATACTTTGAAACGCACTTCAATTATAGCTGCCATCTTTTCGACAGTATGCTATTGTTGCCCTAAAATAACAAACAAAACTACCAAATGGTACCGTTATAGCTGTAAAACAAAAGAAATTCATCTTTCAGATAACTCCAATAATCCATTCAACACATAACTATCCTTTCATTCCACCTTTCTCCTAATCCTGCGCAAAAAGCACGAAACGAACGAGCGTTGCCAATTATCCGTTTATCAGAATTAAACTAGATTATCCATTTATAAAAATGAATTTAAATTACTCATTCATCGGAATGAAATAAAATTATTACGAAAATTAAAAATAATAGTACACGCATGTGGAACTAGTTACAAGTAGTCCTCGGCTACTTGCAAACCACGAAAAATGAATTAATTAAATTAGTAGCAGTCGAGAACAGCGAACGCCTGAACGGGAGAACAATGAATATAATAAACGTATCCATCGAAATTGTAGTGTATTCGTTGTCTACTACAAGTTTCATTGTCTGAGTTTGAATGTGTCCCGATTAAACGAGCGACCATCGGTCGATCGTTCGTTCGATCTGCTTGTCCAGTCCAGATCCGAAGCAACCGGAACGCTTAGTCATGCTCGACGTTCCCAGGCGTGGAACGCTTCAAGCAGTCTTCTATATACACAGACACATTGTGTATAAATACATAGTCGTAAACCTTTGTAGCCACGGGAACACCTTAAGCCTTAAGGGAATTTATTACTACAAATTTTCATCAAGTATTTAGTATTCGTTATCATTTAATTCCTCATTTTTAACATTCGCTACTTTCAAGCTGTCTTTAGAATTAAAATTCGACATTTTGGACTGGTATGTACTATGGTGATATTTCGTTATTTATATCATCGTTGAGGTATTTTTATCATCTGCCATTTTCGTCGATCAAGTTATATTAAAAATTTGGGACCTATAAGCACTATGGTCACATTTTGGTGACATTCCTTATCATGTACTTCGTCATTTGTACCATTTGATATGTTTACAGTCAAGCAATTTTTACTTATATTAAGAATGGGACATTTGCGACCTATAAGCACTATGGTGACATTTTGTTGTTCATCTTTTAACTGGTGAATGTGACATTTCTTATCATGTACTTCGTTATTTTTACAATTTCATATTTTCCCTAATCAAGCAATTTTTACTTATATTAAGAATGGGACATTTGGGACCTATAAACACTATAACATTTCGCTACTTATCTTCTATGAATAGATTCATCATCATTTTTGCCATTAGCTATTTTCGTCAATCAAGCATTTCCTACCTAAAATAAGAATTAAATACTTCAAACCTATGAATACTATAGTGATATTTCACTATTCATCTTCTGGGTGGTGAATTGATCATTTATTGGTTTTACCATTTACCATCATGAAATATTTTAAACCAAACAAAAATTTCATGAAAAAAATCTGAAATATTTTTTGGATTCTTGATATTTCTGATAATGAATCCCAATACTTTCAAATACCTCAAAGAATCCACATAAAAAAGGTATTTTTCATTAGCATATTATAATGTAATCTCAGAACACTTTAAGGTTATCCAAGATCACCATTTTTCAAAATATCTGCACTCAAACCCACTACAACGCACTTAAATCAAATATGAAACAAATGTGATCCATACTGAAGATTGACAACATAATACAAAATACTACATAACTAAATATAAAATACTAATATAAAATACTTCAAAGATCAATATTCCACGAATGGTGTCAATATACCGCGTTATTTGGTACGTGAAGAGCCGTGGACCCGATCGGGTACATTTACCTCAGTCGAATTAATACACAAAGTACGAGAGGTGTAAGTCGAACGTCCGACAGCAGAGTGCACCGGCATATTACTTGCTCGAAAATTGCATAATCACTAAACGACGTCCGTCCAGCTGCGCGGGGCAAAAAGAAAAAGGAAACCGATGCTGCGGAAACGAAGCCGAAAGGCCACCGCGGCGAAGAACAAGAGAATCACCGTAAAAGATCATCGAAAAGTCGGCCGCGTGTGATGCGAATCCAGAGGTATAGTCTGCGATTGGAAGGGACTACGAGAAGTCGATCTTGAGTGGCCGTGGCGCGGAACAGCGTTCGATGGAGCGGAACTACCAGTCACCTGCTCGCTTCCGGCACGTCGCTGTGGTCGTCCTCCCTCCTCCATCGCGTTAACCCCTCGGCAAGTCTTCTCTGTACAGTCAATAACAAATCTGGTTTCCCTAGGGAAAATAATGCTAACGAAGGAGATGGAAGTTTGCTACTTGTTCATCTTTTTGGGATTCTTGAGGATTTGAACGTTTGGAGATGGGGGTTTAGAAAGTGATGCTATTGGAATTTGGAGTGTTAAGGATATGTCAATCTAGGTGTCTGGAGTCTAGGAGTTTGATGACCTGAGAATTTGAGGATATAGATATTTGGGTATTTATATGTAGGTATGTGAACCTAGTTATGTGGAGTCAAGAAGTTTGATGATTGGGGAAGTTGGGGATATACATACTTGAAAATCTGTGGATATGTGAACTTGAGGATGTGGGTCTAGCAATTTGGGGATACAGATATTTGTCTATCTATGGATCCTCAAATCTAAGAATGATGGGTGTAGATAATTGATGAACTTGGAATTTGGGGTACTTATGATATGTGAATCTAGGTATGTGGAGTCTAGGAGTTTGATGACCTGGGAATTTGAGGATATAGATATTGGGGTACATATGGGTATGTGAACCTAGGTATGGTGAATCAAGTTTGATACTCTAGGAAGTTGGGGATATAGATACTTGAAAATCTATGGATATGTGAACTTGAGAATGTGGATCCAGCAATTTTGAAATGAAGATATTTGTCTATCTATGGATCCTCAAATCGAAGAATGATGGGTGTAGATAATTGATGAATTTGGAGTTTGGGGTACTAAGGATATGTGAATCTAAGTATGTGGTGAGTAGAAGCTTGATAACCTAGGAATTTAGGGAATATTTGAAAATCTATGTATATGTTAACCTAGAGATAGGAGTCTAACAATTTTGGGATATAGATATTCGTGGAGCAAGCAAGATATATGAATTTGGGGATGATGAGTCAAAAATTTAGTAATCTAGAAATTTGAGGAGGTAGGAATGTATGAATCTTGAAATGGAGATCTCCGGATTTGGGGAAATAGGTACTTTGGAATCAATGAATATGGATTCCTTATTTAAGGATGGAGATCTACAAATTTGGTTATTTGGTAATTCGGGAATATAAATACTTGAACGAATATGTAAGTTTAGGAATGAGAGTTCACTTTACAGACTTAGGAATTTGAGAATATAGATATTTGTGGATCTAGGGACACGTGAATCTAAGAATGCGAGAGCTACAACTTATGTAAACCACAAATTTGTAAATCTAGGGATACATAAGTCTTTCTATGAGAGTTTTAGAAATGTGATGACCTAAAAATTCAGCAACGGAAAAATTTGAGAATTTTGATATTTAGAAATCTATGAATGAAATTTAAGATATAAAAAATTTGGAAATATAACAATTTACAAACTTGAATGTTAGTCAATTTGAAAGTATAAGAATGTAGTAACCTAAAAATTTGCGAATAGGTACAATGAATATAAAAAATTATATCTTCTACAAATTAGAAAATATTCAATTAACTAACTAGGTAGTTCAATATAGACTTAGAGCTTCAAAATTTAGAATGATTACTGCAATAATTAAATTATTTGCAATATCAACAACCATTCTCCCCAACCTCAAAATCCTGAAACAAGCGGGGTTTATATATTTTTAAGTTCATTATATTTCTGTCTCATAAAGGGATCATTAAAAATATGTAAGAAGAATATTGATTATCCTGGGAATAGAAGGATCAATTTAAACCGACAAATTGGTAACAGTATACCCATTTACTTATCATCCCGAATACACGAATTCGTTATTACACAGAATGAACTGTCTAGTGTGCTTTTATTAAATTATTCTATTGTTTGTGGACCAATTGAAATTTTATTAAAAAAGACATTGTTTTTCAACAAAATAAAGCAGCTTCACTACACTTATTTGATCCACATTTTGCAAAATTAATCAAACTTAATAATGGTGCGCTTTGAAATAAGAACATGTGCTTGATTTTCTTCTAATTTATTATGTCAGCCTATTATTAATTTAATAATAAACAACTACTAATTTGTATGCGCTTCTTAAAATTAAGGATTTAGTATTACCACCTTGTATATGTAGCAACAACAGAATCTTTTTATTTATTATCGTAATTATTGCCTTTTGTTTATTAATTTTCAAATCGTTATCACTCTAAAACGTCTAAAAGCCATCTAGAATAATATAATTTTACCTAAATTTTACTTTAAATAGCAAAGCGAATTTCTCTTTCTCCACGCCGAGCATTCATCGTTAAAGAAACATCGACGAGTATACTCGGCATAAACATCGAATGAAGTTAAACCAAGTGCAGTTATCCTATATCATTACGTTGCTTGAAAGCATCCTATTAATCCACGTTGAAGCGTACTAACGAGCATCACGATGACAAACGTGCTAAGAATGTTCGCAACTTAAAATAGGAAGTCTGAAATCCGTGATTATATCGAGTTCGGTTAATCTGCTATTAAATGATCGCTCCATCGAGGATTCCCACAATCACCCCGTGACCCGTAGTCCCCTATCTCGCAATTGGGCCTTCCACGTTAACGTGAGTCGTCGAGTTCGATAATTGGCCCATTTGCTAATTTCCAAATGCTCGGTCGCGAACGAGAGAAGAAACGACGAAGACAGTGGTTGGTTTTCGTGACATTACGTTGGATAAAGAAATCCTAGACCACTGTAACTCAGAAACGAGTGATTTGCATCAAATTGATCCGTTAAGTCAACAAGACCAGTTTATACACGATGGAAGTGTATTCCATCGGTCTCGTCCCACAGAACGGACTGATGTTGACTCGTTACGCAACCAGAATTGACCCCCAATGAAACGATTTGCTCGGCAACCGATCCTTTCTACCACGAAACTGCGAAAGATGATTGATGTGGGAGCGGTCCATGGCAATCTGTTTCGTTTCTTGCGCCGATTCGACCAGAAGCGTGCCTTGTGCCATGCACCCGGACCAGACAAGCTTCCATTTTGAATCTTTAGCGCGTTATTGGGGTCACCGGTGACTGACACCACTGATGGTATTTAACACGTTCACTGACACACTGAAGTTGGAAAGATTAAGCATTTTTATTCTCGCTGAATATTACCAAATATTTAGTTTACTTAAGGAGTTCACTGCCATATTGGAACGATTGAAGACAGTGGGTAGTATTTTTAGTTTTGTCCAATCTTACTAGATATTTATTTTACTTCTTAACACGTTAATTGCCATACTTAAGTAGTTGAAAAGGTCACGTATTTTTATTTTCATCGAATCTTACCAAATATTTGTTTTATTTTTTCTTAACGCGTTGACCGACACACTGGAGCGGTTAAAGGGGTTAGGTATTTTTATTTTCATGGAATTTTACCAAATATTTGTTTTGTTTTTTCTTAATGCGTTGACTGGCGCAGTGAAGCGGTTGAGAAGGTTACGTATTTTTATTTTCATCGGATCTTACCAAATATTTGTCTTATTTCTTCATAACGTGTTCATTGACACACTGAAGCGGTTGGAAAGGTTAAGTATTTTTATTTTCATCGAATCTTATCAAACATTTGTTGTACTTTTTCTTAACACGTTGACGAGATTAATTGAAAAGATTAGGTACTATTTTTAATTTTCACAAATTTTACCAAATATTTATATTTATTATTCATAATAATCAAGTTTCAAATGAGGGAACAAATTTTTAATAATATACGATAGATTCATATAAAAATTTTATTTATAAATATATGATAGTCAAAATGTTTATGTAGATTATAAAATAACAAAGAGCACAAATTAAAAATTTTAAGTATTTAATGTTTAAAGTTATAGTGAGTAGATTATTCAATTTATGTCTAAAATAACTAGTATAGAGAATAACACTATTTATCATTAAGGATGTGTATCAATATACTTTTTATGTTTATTATTTAGGTCAAATAACATTTTACCAAATTATTCATAACTTGAATTAATTCATTAATATAAATTGATTTAATTTGTAAAATTTAAAAATTAAATATATCAGGTTAACCCATACAGTACGAATAATACATATACTTAATTTTTATATATTGAAATAAAATATTCGCAGTGTTATATCCACGAAACTATTAATACCACTATTATTTATATGGGACACATTGTACAATTAAAATTTGTCATCGAATAATAAGTGAAAGGCTTAGTTTCTCTGCAATGTGTAATATTACACAATTGGGTCTAAACTGTTAGGTTTTATCCTCGATTATAAATAATTGTATACAGAACCCTAATTATGTGGAAATTTAC
The DNA here is from genome assembly GCA_945859555.1 of Megachile ligniseca. Taxonomy (NCBI): domain Eukaryota; kingdom Metazoa; phylum Arthropoda; class Insecta; order Hymenoptera; family Megachilidae; genus Megachile; species Megachile ligniseca. Next base: position 4,223,016 of record OX243778.1, read on the forward strand.
CGAAGCTTTAAAAAGCATAATAAAATACTTCTTTAAACTACTACATTATTTTTTAAATACAAATTTAGGTTAGGTTTACGTTAAATTCCCCAGTCATATTTTAGTAACAAAACCAGTAATTTACAAGTATATGAAAGTATATAAAATTGTATATTAGCAAGTATATAAAATTGTCCAAAAAAAAATTGTTCACAATGTCCATAATAAAAGCATGATTAACAATCGGCAAAATACAGAATATATTTTATTCCACCGATTGCCAGGCCAATTTTTGCAAAACAGGAACAGAACCATGGGAAGCCGAGAATTGCGTGGTGTATAGAGGAATGCAATATCCGTTTCATAAAAAACGGTTCGCATTAAAAAGTCTGAACGTTGTTTCCTATATAGTAAACCTAAACGACCGGGGAAAATAGAGATTTACCGAAGATAGTTATTCTCTCGGATGTACGCAACCAAGCAAGAGGTATCTGCCGTTTGGTTTATGGGTGAACGATTATGTATGTGGAATGAATAAATCACGAGTACCAGGTAACGTAGGTTACTAGCTACCACGTTTGCCTTCCGGAAACAGAAAAGCATTCCTCGTCACTTCGCTAGGTTATACGCATGGAAACATACTCGATGGTCCGCTACACGCGAAGGAATTCTTTAATGAATTATTCTTTGGTTTAAATTTCAAAGATTTTATTTTTTATTTGTCGAGATTCAATGTACTGGAAACTAACAACGCAATAATTCAGAATATTATTGGAAAAAATGCTATGCTTAATAGAACTGGAAAAGATCATTCTGGGTTCCATCACGCATAGGCATTAAAGGAAACGAAGAAGCAGATTCAGCAGCAAAAGAGGCAAACACTACAAGATTCGAAACGCTCCTAATACCTGTGCCATTTGTTTTGGGTAATTTTATAGATATTTTTGATGTCGTCGATTTTAGTTGTGTTTTGACTGATGGGGATCTGTGTCCACGAGGGTGAGGTCTGCAAATGGCGCGCATTTTGCGGTCACTGATGAATAGCCTGTTTCTTAGTTTGAAAATTTGTACATTTTTTATATTTGTATATTTGTATATTTGTACGTATCTGAATATTTGTACATTTACGTATTTGAATATGTATATATATGAATTTGAAAATCTAAAAGTTCGAATGTTTTGTATTTCTAAATTTAAAAATCTAAAAGTTTGAACGTTTCGTATTTCTAAATTTGAAAATCTAAAAGTTTGAATGATGTTGTATTTCTACATTCTTTAATTTCTGTTCAAAATTACCAGAATGCTATATATCTAGATTTCTAAATTTTTCATTTTGCAAATTTATAAATTTTCGATACCCATATTTTCAAAATTCTACCTAAATCACTTCTCCAAATCCCAGTAACCTATTTTTTATCACAATATTCACTTTTCGATTAAGAAATAGTAAAACCATGAAATTTAGTCGGTTCATTCGGTGCTAAGATCGACCACACGTGTATCACTCAATTCTTCACGACCCACCTTTTGTGTTCGGGCGCACGGTTCACTTTCACGGATCAAGGAGAACCTGTCGATTCTTCGTCGATCGATCGATCGATCGTATTGTCTCAATTGACTTGATATTTTCGCGTGTTTCACGAAGTTAAGGTAGTTGGGGCTCTGAGAAGCGTTTCGAGGCATTCTGTAATCTTTCGCTTGAATTATGGTTGGCACACTGTTTGATTCACCGATAGGTCTATATCTGCATACAATACCGAAGCATAATCACGATTTTGCATACGAAGCTCAATCAAATTTAAAAAAAAATACTGCAAAAATTTTTTATAATGCATAATTTAGTATATCTGTGTATTTAAAATTAATCTCCACAGAGTAATAGAATATAGTAGGCTCTCCTTATATTGCCACCGATGAATTTGTCAAAATTCATTCTTGATTATACTATACAATCTTGATTGCTGTATAATCCCAATATTAATTAGTATTAATTAATGCTATACTGGTATGTCTAGAGATAGTAATTATTAGTATATAGCTAGTAATTAATAATATAAAGCTAGTTATTAGTAATACAAAGATAGTGGCTGGCAATATATAACGTAGAGATACAAGTGTGATGATATCAAGTGTAATGACATCAAGCATAATATTATTAAGTGTGACTATATCAAGCATAACTGTATCAAGCGTGATGATATCGAACGTAACAGTAACAAGCATGACGATATCAAACGTGACAATATCAAGCATAACAATATCAAACATGACATCTAACATAACGATATCAAAGTGTGATGATATCAAGCATGACGGTATCAAGCGTGATGATATAAAATGTAACGGCAACCAGCGTGACGATATCAAACGTGACGACATCAAACATGACGATATCAAAGTATGATGACATCAAGCATAGGATATAGAGTCTCAATAAAAAGTAATAATACGCAGCGTAGATTACATCCAACGCTACTGCAAGAACATCGATGCGCGCGAAAAGCGGCAATATATCGAGAGTTAATTTTCAGAACAGTAAAAGTTTTCAATATTCCGCTAATAAACACAGTGCCATCTTATCAGAATGAAGATCAGAAAAAATAAAGATCACCTTCCATATCAGAAAATTTCGGAGAAGTCATCAGGGTTCACGAGCCTCCCGAAAGAGGTAAAGAGGCCTAAGAGAAAGGCCGAAGGTATGTCTACATTCGCAAGAAGAACGAGGGAATAAAGAGATAGAAACAAGAGAACAGCGAAAGAGGAGAGAATGATTTTCCGTCTCTTTCGGCGGCAACGACTACCAATTCCCTTATATCCACCAGCCGCCAACCCACCACCCTCGAAAAGAGTATTTAAAGTGACGTCACAGGGTTGGGATAAAGAAGAAGAAGAAGAAGAAGAGGAGGAGAGGGTTGTTCGTGCAACAGAAGAAAGGGAGAGGGTGAGAGCAGAGGAGAAGGACAGGGAGATGCTTTAAGACGCTCAATATAAATACTAGAGGGGGTTGAGAAAAAGGGTTGCTTCCCTTCGGGCCGACGACGCTGGCCGGAGCGTGTACGCTCAAGGAGAACCTTGAAGAGAGAGGGCGAAGCAAGGAGCATCCGTTAAATAAGGAGAGTGTGCACCGTGGAAGAAGAAAGGTAAGAAGGATAGAAAGCTTCGCAAGGATAGGTGGCGGTTTGGAAGGGGTAGGTGGGCGAAGGGGTTGGAGGAAGGAGCCGAGGAGAAAAGGTGGGTTAGAGGGGAAGAACAGGGCCTACGGGGCTCTGGAAAACTCACCCCTTTTCTTGCTTACCCTCGCTCGCTGTTTAATTGCATCTTACTTTCGAATTTTCCGCGTGGAGCTATCGATCGAGACACGCGAAAGGGGGTTCGTTTGCGTCTTATCTCCGACAGCCCTCGTCGTCTACTCTCCGGTCTCTATCTCTTTCGCCCTTTTTCTCCCTATTTCTCTCGTACAGCCCAGACCAGTTCGTTCCTTTTGCTAGTCTTCGCCCACCTCATCCAACTTACCCACATCAACCCCTATTCCCAGAAAGCGTGGGGTGCAACTCGTCCTACCTTTGCTCCGGCCACCCATCCCCTTGCTGCTGGACTATTTAAAACTGCACGCTGATGGCTGCGTAAGCCAGTACGATGCTCGACGGCCGTTGATATTTTTCTTTCTCTGTTCGCCGCGATCGACGATGCTCCCTGAATCGACTCGAGGACTGTCAGAATTTGAATATGCATGTGGAATTCGTGTAATTCGAATTATACGAATAACTGCGAATATGCATTTCAAATTCGAATCAATCGAGTAATTTTGAATACGGATATGAAATTCCAATGATTCGAATTACTTCAAATACGAATATGAAACTCTAATAATTATAATAATTCGAGAATCTTGGAATACGGATTTGAAATTCGAATGATTCGAATAACTCCGAATACAGATTTGAAATTTGAATGATTTGAGTCACTTTGGGTACAGATTTGAAATTCGAATAATTCGAGTTGCTTCGAATACGAATATAAGACTCAAATAATTCGAATAACATTAATAACTTAAATTGCACATTTGAAATTTGAAAAATTCGAGTAACAATAAATATGGATTTAAAATTCGAATGATTCAAATATCCAAATGTACGAGTACTCGTGTAGTTCAAATACTTCAAATAACAATGCAAGTTTTAAATTTGAATAATTGCAATAACTTGGGATATTCAAGTATGCAGTTAAAATTCGATTAATTCGAATATTCGAATTTTTTAATAGTCGTATAATTCTATAGTTATTAGTAGTATGAGCCTATAATTCACTTGCGCATAATGGAAATATAACGCGGGAATATAAAGCGCGTGGAAGTACGACGCGTAAGAATTCAATGCGTGGAAATATAACACGTGGAAATACAACGCGTGGCGATATAACTCGTGGAAATATAAATCGTGAAAATACGGCACGCCAAAATATAACCCGTAACAGTACAACGTGTGGCAATAAAAAGGGTAAAAATGTAACGTGCAGCAATGCAATGCGTGGCGATAAAACGCGTGACAATAAAAAGCGTAAAAACACAGCATATAAAAGTATAAAGCATAAGAATACAACGTGTGGCGATATAACACACGACAATATAATTTGTGGACATATAAAACGTAAAAATATAGGGTAGTAATACAACTGATAATGATATACACCCGGTTAGATAATCTGTGATCATATAGTGCATGGTCATATACTGCATGGTTATAAAACGCATGAAGTATACTCCATATATCAACATGTAAAAATTTGCAAAAATTTGAGAAATGTTCAAAGTGGTTTGCTCGCGATATCTTTATATTTAATTCTGCAAATTTTATGTGAATAAATATTTCCGAAATCTGTTATACCACCGCAATAAGTATGCACTGAATTATTCTTTGAGATTCGGAGATGAATGATTGAATGCCTTTTCAGAAACATGAGTAGCTATATCGAACACTAGATTGGTTTATTCGTAGGAACCGATCGCGAACTCCGGAAGTTGCATCGAACGATATCAGTAATCAATAAGCAGGCTTCAAATTGTATTTAGAACCCGTACTTGAAATTTTCAATTAAAAACGATAAGTAATGTACTCATAAAACCTTATATCTTCTTTAAATGTAATATAGACGTAGATGATCAAAGATCACAGTGGTACAAATATTCAAGTATAAAGCTGACGATTCAACCATCATCATTTTTTATTTTTAGTTACATTATTATTATTTTTATTATAAGAACAAGTATTTTTCATAATTGTTACAAGTCAATTTTATTATTACATATCTTATAGTTGTTGTAAGTTATTATTTTTATTTTGGGAACAATTATTTTCCTAAACAGTTATGTCATTATTATTACTTTTGTTATTATTATTATTCCTTTAATTATATCTTTTAATATAGAAACCATTTTTCAAATTTCTTAAACGTAAGTTACTATTACATTACTTTTATTATTACCATTATAATCGTTATTAATATTTTAATTACAGAAACTATTACTTCATCCATCAATATGCCCACAGTCCCACAATATAACATTTTCATTTCATAAACTCCGATTTATATTCAGCGATACATCTAACGCATCCATACAGAGAAGAGTCGAAAATACATGTCAGCATATCACGTACTAAATAATAAATGGAAAACAAAAATTGTAAGAGCTGTAAAATGTATAAACTCGGCCCGATCCGGCGTGTAGCGCCCGATGTTATTTTCGCCCCCTTAGATTTTTAATCAATCCGTCACTGGTAGGGTAGAGCCAAGGGGGGGTGGGGGGAGGGGGTGGTTTCTTCCTTAGTTCCCTTCCTCGTCTCGTATTTAAAACCTCGGGGCTGATGAACGCTTCTCATGCCAAGCAGCCTGCCACCTCCTCCGCGCCCACCCCCCCGGTCCCCGCCCCCCACCGCCGCCCCCCACGAGTTCGCCGTCCCTCAACCTCCCTCAGCCCCTCCTCAACGTCCTCTTCAACCCTGCTGAAACTCACGCACGCATACGTAGCCGAGCGAGCTCGTTCACCCTTCGCGTTTCTTCCGAAACCCGGGGGTTGAGACGAAACAGAGCGGGGGCGGAGGGTGACGGAAGTGAGGGGTCATTTCATAAGTGTCCTGTACCGTTACCTTTTCTTGCGTTGCAATATAGGACGAGCACAATGGGCGTTACGAACACTCGCCGGGCTATACACGCGAGGATTGCGTAAACGCCGAGGACGGGGACTTTGTGTGTACACGGGTTTTCACTATGTCATTGTTATCGATGATTGCGGCTGGGACAAGACGTGGGTCGGACGCGACCCGGACGGAACGCGATGATTTTGGTGCGAACGTATTTCTTGACCGTGACCGGGACGCACGAGGAATTTTGACAGAATTGTTCTGATGAAATGTTTTTTAGGGTTTTAGTTAAGTGATAGTTTTAATGCAATCATTTTTGTGTTTTTGGGTTATTTCCTGGATTCTTCTTGGGGACTTTCGTGAACACTATTTTATTCCTAAGTAGTTGACCTTAGATTTTTACATGGTGTTACAGTTTAGCTACTTGACTAAAGCTTAAACTTCAAATTCTTTTCTAAAACTTAGACTTCAGATTCTTCCCTAGAGTCTAAACCTTAGATTCTCCCCTAGAGCTTAGACCTTAGTTTCTACCCTAAAGCTCAGACCTTAGATTCTCCACTAGAGACTTTAGATTCTTTTTTAGAGTTTAGGTCTTAGAACGTAAACCTTAAGTTCTCCCCTAGGAATTAGACCTTTGATTTTCCCCTAAAGCTCAGTGCTCAGATACTCTATAGAATATATCTAGTACATCCGTATTACTATGCCTATCTCTAATATATCTAGTACTAGATATCCCTAGATGTAGGAATATCTATAGGAATATCCCTACATATAGCTTCTCTATAAATTTCCTTATAAACATCAATAAATTGGTAATTTCATCGATAAATTGAAATGTACAAAAATAATCGAATAACATCTACCTTCTTTCAAAATTAAAATGAATCGATGAAAAATGGAGATAAAATTAATCGGATTAAATATGAAGTTAAGAAAAAGTTCCTATAATTACATAAAGACCATGAGAGTTATTAAAACAAGAGTTCGATCGGAAAATGTTATCATTACTACAAAATAAAGCTTCATAATATTAAAAAACTGAACAATGGAAATAGTAATTAAAAATAATAATAACAAAAATTTTTTTTATATTTATCACTCAATAAACTTCACGTTACTAAAATTTATTAAAATTAATGAATTTAAAAGAGGAATGATTATATAAATTAAGGGTAATATTATTTCTCGGTGGTCAATTTTTCTTCAATTTATTTTCTAGTAAACAGCATTCACCTCTCATCTGCATCGGAAAAATGGTATCCGAAAGATTAATTAAAAATTGCAGAAATTAATTAAATTAATAAAACTGAAGTGCCAAGGTGAGCTCAAGCAAAATAATATAATAAATAAACAGAAAAATTAGTTAATTCGATGTATCAAAAATATTTTTTATATGTTTTATCAGTTTATTAATTTACGTAAATTTGAATGTTAGTAATTAATTTTTGAGTGTACGAGATTGAAGCGTTTTGAAGTGTGTAGCGTTAATTTTACAGTCGATATGTATCTCGCGGAAAAGAGACTAGTATGTAGGGAAACGCTTTTGTGGATTTGGATAGCGAGGAGCTTTGAATGCTTTCGCACGTATGTTTCCACTTTTTCAAACGTACAATAGATGCATTGTACGAAATGCTTTGTTTGAATACAATGTACGACATGTGTGAAACTAGCAATGAACATCCTTCGCGTCGCACTTTTATTTCGCATTATGTCTGCTTCGCACTTTCTGTTTCCACGTAATAATGTTTATAATGGGATTACTTTGTTAGACTTATTCAAATAAATGAATTACTTATTGTAAGTAGATATTAAGATTCAGATGGTGTTAATTAAACTACACATTTATGAAAATTGTAACGATAGCAAGTTGATGTTAGTTTATTAGAATTGAATGGAAAAATTTAGAAATTATTATGCTTCAAGACCATCAGGTTCTAGATTTATAAATTTTTTAATTTTCACAATTCAATTTTCAATTTTTCAAATATTCAAATTCGTAAATTCACGAAAAACTTTTTAATTCATAAATTCACAAAATTTTTTAATTCTTCAATTCCTAACATTTTTAAATTCTCGAATTCTGCAGTTTCCAAATTATTAAATTTGTAAATTTTTGTGTTTTCCAAATTTCTACACTTCAGATTCCTATTCCAATGCCCTAGTTTCTAAATTTTTAAAACTCCAAATTTCTTACTTTCCAAGTTCTGAAATTTCGACATTCCTAAATTTCCAAATTTCCAAAACCACAAATCCCTAAATTCTCCAACTTCCAAATTCTCAACTGCTTAAATTTCCAATTTTCCAATTTCCCAACTTGCCAACTTCCCAAATTCCTAATTTCCCAATTTTCTAATTTATCAATTTCCCAATTTCCCAATTTCCCAATTTCCCAAATTCCTAAATTTCTAAATTCTCAAATCCCCAAATTCCCAATTTCTCAAATCCCCAAATTCCCAAATTCCCAAGCTTCCAAATTCGAAAATCCCCAAATTTCCAAGCTCCCAAATTCCAAAATCCCCAGATACCTAAGCTCTCTAATTCCAAAATCCCCAAATTTCCAAGCTCCCAAATTCTAAAATTCCCAAATTCCAAAATCTCCAAAGTCCCAAGCTCCTAAACTCCAAAATCCCCAAATACCTAAATTTCTAAATTCTCAAATCCCCAAATTCTCAAGCACCCAAATTCAAAAATCCTCGAATTCGCAATTTCCCAAATATCTAAATCCGTAAATTACCTCATCCCCAAATTCCCAAGTTTTTTACTTTCTAAATGCTGAAATCCTCAAATTCCCAATTTTTCAAATACCTAAACCCCTAAATTATCAAATTTCCCAATTCCCAAGTTTCTTACTCTCCAAATTCTCAAATTCCCAATTTCCCAATTTCCCAAATCCCTAAATTACTAAATTCCCAAGTTTCTTACTTTCAAAAACCCCAAATCCCCAAATCTGCAGATCTCCAAACTCCCAAATACCCAAATTTTTCAATTTCCATAATTTGATAAGTTTGAATGTCCATAGATCTCTGACACCTCATCGTTGGTACGCATCTTGCACACCCGTGTCCATAACCTCTTTTACGGTCACTTGGTCTTCCCATCACTGTTCCACCACGCGCAGTGTTAAACCAAATAATTATACCCGAGAGATTTCTTTTCAGAAGCATGCGACAGACGCATGCTTTAATTAGTATAATGCTAATGATGCTTGATATATTCTATTATAAAACAAAAGCGGTTGTGGATACAAGTGTTTGTTAAATATTCCATGTTTCAGGCCTCTGTCAATGGTTGGACGAAAACCTTGACTTCAATTTAAGCGACTCGATAGATTGTGGATTTTTATGTATTCAGAATTGTAAATAAAAAAGACATATTAAATAATTATATTTCCTTGTGTAATATACTGTTCGACTTATGTTCAAGTGTTCAATTTTTACTTTTAAACGAATGTACTGTTATCAAAAAATAATACATTGAAATATTACTATAAGAAATATCTGTTCTGTTACATCGGTTAAAGTTATAAAAGATGGAATTTTTATGCATCTAATTTAGGAATTCAACTTAACTTGTTTTGTAGAAAATTTTCGAGAAACTTAGCGTCATTTAACTTAATCTAATTTACCTAATCTAGTAACGAGAGAATAGATTCTTTTGATTTGATTTCTGTTATATTTTTGTTACAAACAGCAGTTTCTTTCTTGATCAATTTTTAGATCATTATATCTTTTATACAATTTTTTACAGTTTCATGCAGCTATATAATTGTATAAAATACAGTTTTTACAATTTCATTAACTCCTATAAAGTTTGTATAATTCATACGATTGTACAAAATTTATATAATTTATATTTAGTAACAATTCGTATAATTATACAAAATACAATTTATACAATTTTATGAATTCCTGTACAGTTTATATAAATTACACAATCGAATAAAATTTATATAATTTATATTTGATGAAGATTTATATAATTGTGCAAAATACAGTTTATATAATTTTATAAATTCCTATAGAGTTTATATAAGTTGTTGCACAAAATTTGCATAACTTTGATGAAAATTTATATAATTGTGAAAAATACAATTTTACAAGTTTCTATAAAATTCATATAATTTATATAAGTAATATATTTTTCGTTACAGTAACAATACCTGTCCTGTTGCATCAGTTAAAGTTAAAAATATGAAACTTTTTATTTCAGTATAATAATTTCTCCGCCCACTGTATTTACATAGTCTAGCGAATAATGTATTCGTCATCGGATAACATAACAAAACATTTCACGAAAATTTTATCGACACTCAAATGAACTGTTCTAAACTTCCTGTTCTAACGTTCTACAGTTAATGCGTATTTCTACCCTCTTATAGGCTAAACAACGAGATAATTCTTAGATAACCCACTTGGTGGAGCATGTAACCAAGTCTTACCTGTCATCCACAGCCGTTCGAATTGTCCACGTAACACGTTTCAATTCACCACTCGATCACGGAAAATACCGGATAGAATTCATGTGTAAAACAATCTTTTCGATCTGTCAGTTAACGGGGTATTTCCATGAGAAAGTATAAAAAAATCGATTTTAAATCAAATCGCGTTTAAACCACTGACTAAAAAGAATTTTTTGTTTTCAAATTATTTCACTTTCAAAATTTAAAAAATTAATAATTGTAATCGTTAATGAAACGGTTAAATATTTCAGTTTGTTCGGATATTCTTTTTCTAAATTTCTTTGAACCATTTTGAACCGAATTGTTTTCGTATTCAGATCTGACTCCAAGATTCCTCTTTTATTACCAGCGGGTCTCATAAACATAACAAAAATAATAAAATTTCTTGAAAATGAGAATTTTATTGGAGTGACGTTATTACCCAGAAAAATATTTTTATTTTCTTGTTATTACCTACAAGCTTCATTTTCAGTTGCATCATAATTATAATTTTCGTTGAAATCATTTCGAGCCACATTTTTTCTTTTAATACAATATAACACTATTTGTAATTAATTTTCAAACAGTGCAATTGTTAATGGGTTTTCTGCAACGGTATTAAAACAAGAACATTGTCGACTTTGTTGAGTACTTATTCGAAACTGAATTAGAACTTGCAAGCTGATAAGCAATGACACCTACATTGACCTACAGATCCTTGCTTATATTGAGGTTATGTCACCAATATTAAAAAATCTCTAGTTTTTACGGTATTTGTTTTTACAATTTGTAGTTTCTTACGGTACTGTCCATATCACTAAAATTTACCGAAGCTAAATATCACAATATTCAGCTAAAATAATTTCCTAAGTATCACTTTCGAAATAAATTTTCCAATACCGTTAATCACCCAAACTCCCATCGCCATATTAGGGAATAATTTTCATTGCTCACAGATAGAAATATAATAAGTTTCATCTATTATAACTTTCATTTTTTTCAAAAATATACTTGTCTCGCTTTGAAAATAAACGTAAAATAGTTTACTCTGAAAATAACTCAATAACATCGTTTAATATCGCCTAAAATCACCGCCTCCGAATCCCCTTAAATCGAGAATGAATCAAACCACGACCTGGATACATTGTTCTTTTTCCTTTTTAATTTGTATAATACATTGTGCGAGCGTTTTCTCGCGTGCCAGACCCGACGCCTCGCGTGTAATTTCACCCTTGTGTGGAGACTCGGAGCTGGCAATCGTACACGCTTTACATGCTAACCATTACACGTTTAACGTACGCGTACTCCATTAACCTTCTCGACCTCCTGGTCGACTTCGATTTCACTCGTTTAACCAGCGTGATTTCGTTACACTTGTAATCGTAAGAAACTCGCACGAACACGGCCACGAAGCTTGGATAATTTTTCTACCGGGAATAACGCGATAAAGATGTTTGCGTTTCAAGATAAAACTTTTCTTCGTTCGCGATTACAGTTCGATCGATTGTTTCTGGGACGATCGATGAAAAGGTGAATGAATCACTTTTTCGTTATTACATGCTTGGAAAAAGACCTTTGGGAAACCTGCTGTTTATGAACTTAATAATATATTGTTTAACACAGCTTATTCCAGGAATTTCCGTGCAATATAACGTAATTAACATTCGCAGATTAAACTGGGTTATCACTTCATCTTTTTAAATTTTTATGCCTCGAAATTTAGCCGTAATAATAGTTTATTTGTTAAAGATCACATTTTTAACTCCTACAATTTTACGTTAACTGCCTTCTGCCACAATATGTACCTTCATTTTCTGAGTTCAATAACAATTTGTTCTTTTAACCTTCAGAAAAGACTTCTAGTTCAGTCTAACCTTAAAATTCAGTCTAACCAGTCTGAACTTAAGTTCATGTATACAAAAAAGTAACTCGAAATGTCACTCGCAAGATTTCAAAGTGACTGAATTCCAATTTCTATTTTATTTAATTTGTATTGTGATTTAAATAATCGATGATCTCGTCCTTCGAAGCAGTGGGAATCGAAACGACCTCGATTCGAGCACTCGAAAACAGTATGGATGATAATTGAAGGAAGACGGGGAAGGCAAACGATCTGAATTTGCAGTAGCCGGTCGATGATGCCGGATGTGGACTGCGGTCTGTGTCATGCATCAGCAATTCACATCTCTTTCGCAGCTTCATTGTTTGTGTCAAGGAAATCCTGGAATCGCGCGTCAACGAGGTCCATCAGCGGCTACCAGCGAAGGCACGGCTCGAGATTCGTCCCATTCCGGAAATGCGTTTTTACGATTTTGCACGTGAACGCTTGTCGTTCATTGTTTCTCGCCAACACTTTGTATCCTTCGTCTCGTCTCTTCCGTTGCTTTTATTGCACGGACGTTTTTTGCCGCTCGCTCGAGTAACGAGTCGATCGAAGAATTTCAGAACGAACGGACCTCACGCTCGCTTGAAAAAAGCCGACTGTAATTTCGCTTAGGCATTAGTAGCGAACGAAGGTGTACTCGTAAACTTCGGAATCGATACAAAGAAACGTAATTAAAGAGGAAAAAATATGTTCGACGGATTCGTTCGATAGATTCGTAAGAGAAAAACCGTGCGGATAGAGAACTAGCAGACCAAATTAATTTTGAACGTTTATCCGAGCTAGAAAATGGTGGAAATTTTCGACGAGGATTAAAAATAAAAATGAGGCAAACAAAAACAGTGGCGCACGGGGGATACTTTTGGTAGGAATACAGCATAGTGGCGGTGGTAGAGCAGGACGAGGATAAAGAGGTGAAGGAGGAGGAGGAGGAGGCAGGGCCAAAAAAATTCATGTCATACTCGAGTGGTTTGCTCGAGTCGAATGCTCAGCGCGTTTTACTGCGCTCTACTGGGCTCTGCCTGGCTCCACTTCGCCAGAACAAGGAAGGTCTCGGTTAAATCCAAAAGCGACTAGCACGCTTCTACTGGCCGCACCAAAGCGAGCGTATTCCGCCACCAAACAGTCAGAGAAACGCCGCTCTACCAGACTGCACAGATCGCTGCATTAATGCCATTCTTTCCTGGCCCGTTCATATTTTTTCCCAACGTTCACCTTTTCCTACCTTCCTTTATCTCCGTTCCCCCGTTTGTTTTTATTTTCTGCTTTGCTTTCGAATCGAACTAACCGCGATACGACAAATTGCACGCTAATGCTGAATATCTCGGATGATGATAAAAGCACGTTCACGATTACGCACAGATCTGAGGAATTATCGATATCGATCTTCTGCACGATCGCCTCCTGATTTTCAGGGTTAGGAGCCAGTTTTCTTTCAGGTTTGCGGTTTGTTGAACGTGTGATCGGTTTTGCTGAAATACCGTTTGAAACGGGTGAACCATGTGATTTTTGGACACTTTGTTGAAGTTGAGGATAAAGAGAAATCTCGAGGTAATATTAGCGCTTGAGCGGTATTAAGATAGACGACGATTTAAATCTTGTTTTGCAAGTTTGTTATGGGGGATTTGGTTATATGTGATGTGGTACACTTAAAGATTCAATGCTGCAGTAGGTGCAGTTATATGTGATATGAAACAGTTTACTGCTACAGTAGATACACTTATGTGTGACGTGGCACACTTTAAAATGTTTGATGTTACAGTAAACAGTCATATGTGGTAGGGTTACAATAGAAATATACGTATGTGGGGTGCAATATTTTAAGACGTTTATTGCTGCAGAAGATACAATCATATGTGACATGACAATCATATGTGGTACACTTTCATATGTTAATAGCTATAGCAGAAGTGATCATATATGATGTGATTAACTGTCATATGTTAATAGCTATAGCAGAAGTGATCATATATGATGTGATTAACTGTCATATGTTAATACCTATAGCAGAAATGATCACATGTGATGTAGTTAACCTTCATATGTTAATAGCTGCAGCAGAAGTGATCATATATGATGTGATTAGCTGGCATATGTTAATACCTATAGCAGAAATGATCATACGTAATGTAATTAACCTTCATATGTTAATAGCTACAGTAGACACGATCATATGTGGCATAGCACACACGAATACATTGTCTATTACAGTAGAAAAGAACATATATGATATGGTCCCTATTAAGACATTGACTGTTGCAATAGAAGCAATGATATATGACATGTCAGACAATGAAACATCATCTATTACGATAATAATGATCGTATGTAACTGCACATATGAATACAGTGACTGTTAGAGTAGAAACCATCACGTACGACATGTTCCTATTAATACAGTCAATTATTAAAATGAAGGAAGCGATGTATAATATACCAGACAATCAAACCTCAATAAAAATGATTATATGTAACATAACACATATGAATACGTAGACTGCTACAGTAGAAATTATATACGATCCCTATTAATACCTTGCAGCACTATAAAGAATCATACGTATGGAACATGCTAAAATAACTAACGAATAAATACATGCAATGTACAGAATGACTAGAATACTATAAATTCCATCTAAAATATTGATAATGGATCCCAAGGGGTCGGTCACATGAATTCGGAATCGTTGACCCAGGGACAGGCTATCCTCGTGATCACCCTGTACGGACTACACACTTACGTGCATCCAACACACAATTCGAATCATAGGGGAGTGAGAAGCAAGTCCGTATGAGAAATACACACCAGGATACATCGGAAGGTTGTAGAGAGGAACAACAGATAGAAACAGATACCGATAGAGGGATAAAGAGGGAATGTAGAAGGGGTTGTAAGGAGGGATGAAATGCTACACAGTACGCGGACGGTCTTAGCGATATCTTGGCTCCCTCGCTGTCCTGGGGGCGAGCGGCTAAATACCTCAGGATTGTTACTATTGCCACCCCTTTTGCACCCTCTCCTCGTTCGACCACCTCACCCCTTTTGATAAGATGGAATGGGTTAATGCTATTGATTCACGTGCACAAGGTGGTTGGATAGAAGCGCCACTGTTTGACAGTAACGGATCTCTACCTCTCCTTTCTTCGTGTCTTATGGTTGTGCTTTGTCTTGGTCCCTCTTGCGGGGTGGCAGAAAATATTACTTCCGAACTTCAACGATTGTCCTTCAGGATTTTTTCAGATTCTCTGCTAAATATTCACTCGAATATCAGATATTTTTAATACAATGTAATTCGGTATACACGAATAAATATACTGTTATCTTTGGAAATAAAGAATATTTGTGATGAAATATGAAAATAGAAAATTAACCCTGTTAATTTGCAACTGCAAATTCTGAGAATATAAAAACAGAAGCTTAGAAAGGAAAATTGTAATAGAAATCGAGTAGAATCTCAGAAAAAAATTGTTAATTATTATTCCTCCTGAGAATCCTATCTTTCAATCTGATATGCTAAAAATACAATCGTGAACGATATTGTGACATAACCTTTAAGAGAAGCTGACGAACACATAACCTCAAATATCAATTGAACAATAGTTGTAATCTAAAATAATAATAAACAAATCTGAAACAGCAATAAACAATTTTGTGACAAAACACGAAATGTGAATTTCTGACAAAACTCGAAATGATGATCTTTGTGACAAAGCTTGAAATAATAAATAAGTATGACATAACCTGAAAAAAAAATTAATTATAATATTAATAAATATTAGAGACAATTAAAAGAAAATGATTCCTGTACCGCGGGGAAGTAACTATTTAAAATCGTTGCAGTATTATAAGATTTTATAAATTATGACATGTATTAACAAGGTTGTAATGTTTCTGTAAGTGGTAAACATTAACAGTTAGAACGTATTTCTCTTTCTTCCGTCGCATTACCAGATACGACTATCGAGAGACACCCTTGTACTTTTCGTTTGTGTCGTTGAGAAAGTTGGAAAAGTAAGGATAGGACACCACGTTTAAGTGTCCAATGGAATGCTTTTGGAAAGGGGAAACGGCTAGCACTTTGACTTTTATCCTGGACCTCGGACGAGAAAGTTTTAGGCAACTGTGTTGGGTCGTTGGTTTGCGGATGCGTATCGATTTAACGCGGGAGATTAGAGAGCAATACTGTTCGACCATACTTTTATAATTGATTTTTATCCTAATGAAAATTGTGCGTGCGGGATTTGCTTGAAAAATCATCTACATATTTTTCAAATTATAAAACCTATGAGATACAAGTTTATTTATTTGAGTACGTATTTACATATTTATCTGTGTATGTACATATGTGTCTACAATGTAATTAGTCTCAAAATATCTAAACATAATTAGTATGTTAAATTCCTTTCAGTCTAAACGTAATCCTTGTTGTGATCCTGTTATCAGAATCTGATTTAATATTTAGTATAACCTTTTTATATAATGTATTTAATATAATATAAGATATATTTCGAAACGTAATTATAAATTACAATTATAAAATTATAAATCTATTGAAATTGTGGAATAGTCGAATTGTCTGAAAACTTACATAATATGTTTTTAATTGCCTCAATAATGTTTACAGACGTTACAAAATAAATTAACTTGCACTTAACAATTTGGTAAGATATTAACCCAAATAATGGTATTAGGGAGCCACTGAACTATCGTACATTTGCAAATTCGTTCAGTATCGGGTTAGAACTATCACAAAGTTGCAAATTCGTTCAGTATTAGTGTAGAACTATCATAAATTTGCAAATTCGATCGATGTCACTGTAGAACTATCACCAAGTTACAAATTCGATCAGTATTAGTGTAGAACTACATTACATTAGCAAATTCGGTCAATGTCACTGTAAAGCTATTAAATTCGTTTAATATTAGTGCAAAACCAGCACAAATTTGCACATTCAGTTGATGTCATTGTACAACTATCACAAAGTTGCAAATGCGACAAAATATTAAATTGCATAATAAAAAAGCAATTACGTCCATCATTAAATTATATTTAAATTATAATTGTATAATAGCATGCACGATTTTATCGATGATTAAATACTGAATTAGATAAAAGTTATGCTTAATAGTGAACGTCAAATTATTTGAGTTTATAAAAAAATTTTGTATACGTATTTTGTTATGATTTGATGCAATATTTAAAAATGATCGAATTTTGACCTGCCACGAAAGACGCAGCTCTGTAAACGCTATAAACGGTACATTAAACGCGTGGTGCGAATATCAGCCGTTCAACCCCTTGTACTCATCACCCCATTTTGGTACTCTTGAATCAGAACTCTCTCCTGCTGCAAGCGATATCTACTTCCCGTTCGCTGTTCAACTGTTACTTCGTTAGATTATATTTTCATCGATCTGTCGAACGTTAAATAGCTGTAACCCTCATTAAAAATTCAACAAATGTACTTAACATTTATAACTCTCGGCATATTTCAATTTGCATAAAATTCTGTAACTTTGTAGAACTTTCAGTGTTCGATTGGTAAAAAAATTTTATTTTTAAGGTGATTGAAAATCGAATATGTTATTCAAATTTTTAGTGTAGAATATATTTGCCTTCTCGATTTATAAATATAAGAATAAAGTAATATGTAGTTATAACTGCATTTAAATAAATTCAATGAATACAATAATGTATAATATACAACTATAACTGTGTTTATATAAATTAAATAAATATAATAATGTATTAATATACAACTACAACTGTGTTTATATAAATTAAATAAATATAATAATATATTAATATACAACTATAACTGTGTTTATATAAATTAAATAAATACAATAATGTATTAATATACAACTATAACTGTGTTTATATAAATTAAATAAATGCAGTAAGACAATAATATGCAACTGTAACTGTATTTAATAAAAATTAAATAAATTATGTTCTATAAGTAATTATTATGAATTGACTGTGAACTTAAAAATTAGAAATTACATGTATTTCAGAATTCTACAAAATTTCATGAAAAATTTCACAAAATGTAGTCTCGAGAATGATTAACTAAATAAAAAGGTCAATAAGCATTGACAATAATAAAAATAGAATAACGATTGCAGCATATGTATAAACAGTTCCCCTTTGTCATGGTTTTTATTTTCGGCAGATTTTATTCCAACGAAGTGCAAGAAGCAACGATTGCCAAAACTGATCTCCGTCGTTCGCAATCATTTTCACTCATCCGCGACTTTTACACTTTCACGAGCTCGTCGTTTTTATCAGCACGTAGTCGTGTTCATCCTACTACCAAGTAACCAATCATCGTTTGATATAACGTCACGATTTCACCGATAAACACCGTGTAATCGCAATAACGAGACATTAATATCTCGAGGATGAAGAATAAATGAACCGTGGCAAAATATGACACAATTTAACTATAGCAAAATTCATAAACTTTTAAATTAAAATTGTACAATTATTAGCGATAAACACGAGATTCTTCATTAAATCATATGTATATTGAATAATGTATGTTTATTATCAAATAGTATTTAAAACTGGTTAAAAGGAATAAAGTTCTTATACTCAGATTGTCTTACTTTAAAAATTAATAAATTATTATAATCGTTAAATAAATGGATAATATTTTCCTTGAAATCATTCTGCGCCATATTTGTTTTTATTGAAATACACAATTCGTGATTAATTTTTAAACAGTAACATTGTTAATTTCGTGTAACGACACTAAAAGAAGAATTGTGTCAACTTTGTTAAATATTTACTAGAAACTGAACCAAAACTTGTAAGCTGATAATAGAAGCAATGACACCTAGACAGATCGACAAATCCTCTGTCATATTGAGGTTATGGCACCAATATACAATTTCTAGTTTTTCACGGTATTATCCGTATCATTATTTATCGGAGCTAAATACCGTAATATATTCGGCTAAAATAATTTCAACCTAAGGTTGCACTACTTTCGAAATAAACTTCCCAGTACCGTTAATCATCCAAACTTTCATCGTCTATCAATTTACCTATCGTTTATCTTGCTATAATCTATTGTTTTAATCAATTTTAGTCTACTTTTAGATGCGAACAGCATCGAACAGGTTAAAAACAGAGAATCCCGGAAAAAGAGGGGACAAATAGATACACGTATACATAACTATACAGCCGCGTAGTCACGTAGTAGAATCGTGAGAAAACGTAAGGATTTTACAGCCATCATTCGATGCTCGCTCCAATTCCCATGATCTTTCGCGTACGATCCGTGACGCTCTTGTTGATACCAACAAGTGTCAAGAAAAACGGGGAACAAGTGACATGCGACGGAAATATGGAAGTCCATCAAAATACTAAGATAATGATAAAATATGAGTAGGATGTAACAAAGGTTCTTTTATTAACGTCATTTGAGAAGGTCATACGATAAGGTAGCTGTAACAATATAGAACATAGAAACCTGAAGAGGACAGAAAAGGACGTTTCAGTGGAGAACAAAAAGAACTGAATGCAAAAATAATTATGCCTTTATTAGAGGTAACCTTGAATCGATACAAGGTCATTCATGATATATGATCGATAAAAAATTGGGTAAAATTCTTTTATGGGATACCAGTCATAGACAGATCACCACCAAAAAGCTGATGGGCACAGGTGTAAATATGCCTAGTTTGCAGATACATGCAGATTTCAAGGTTTAAAATTTGGAGATTTGAACATTTACGAATTTGGAAATATAAAAATTTAGGGATTTAGGAATTTGAACATGTGGAGATTTAGGTATTGAAATTTTTCAGATTAAATCAACTCTAATTTGACATGCAGCAACTCAATGGAACAATGAATAGGTCCAGGCTATAAATAAAATGTGGACTCGAATGAACAGCACATTATCACGTCTTCTAATACAACATTCATATATTTGCAGCCTGCACATCAAGTCATTTCATCAAACAAAGTCGCATACTAAGGTCCAAGTTGATGAACGTCATTATCTGCAGCTCATCCAAAGGGATGAGTACCAGACTAGATCTAAGATATCTGCTACCCTAAACCGATCTCCAGGTTATCAACGAAACAACTGATCCAGGCTATAAGTAAAGTATGAACTCGGATGTAAAACATCATGTTTTGTAATACAACATTCATATAATTGCAACCTGTACATCAAGTCACATTTTGTTGAATAAAATTATGTTGTACCAAAGTCCAAATTTAAGAGTCTTTATCTGAACATATCAAAGAGGATCGCAAGTAGTAGACTAGGTCCAAGATATCCGCTACCCTAAACTGGTCGTAAGGAGATTATCGACGGAACAATTGATAGGTCCAGGCTATAAGTAAAATTTGGACTCGGATGGCCAACGGCGTACATTATCGTGACGTGTAATACAATATGCAGATAGATATTTGCAACTCGCACACGGAGTTCCCGCAGGCAGGCAGGCAGGAGCAGCAGCAGCAGCAGCGGCAGCAGCACTGCCCCATACTGCTCTCGGAAGTGCGATTGGAGGGAAGGAAGATGCCTCTGTTCGTCTCTGTTGGGCAGGCCCTCCTTGTCGCGCGTTCTGCGGCCGGACACGAAGAGCTGGAAGGAGATGACGGTGTTCGTAGCAGAGAAAGAAAGGGACGGTGATGCAGGCGAACCGGAGGGGGTAAGAAACTGTGAAATATCGATTAAGTTTGCCACTAAGACAAGGAACGTCCGCGAGGCGAACCTGCAAGGTGGGAGGGACGTTTGGAAGGTGGCGTCGGTGGGTGGTCAGGAAGAGGGGAAGGTGATATGAGCATTGTATCGGGGAATTAACGGTACTCCCTCCCGTTTCTCTTGCCCGAACCTCCACCTCCATCCGCCTCTTCCTTCCACCTTGCCCTTCTCTTACCACGAACTCCTTGCCCGTCTTTCTAATTGTGTCTCGTTCTCTCGTCGTTTCTCTGTCTCTCTGTTATATGTATGTACGTGTACATGTACATCTTTCCGTCTTTCTCGAGGGTTGCCTCTCGCTCGACGTCTTACGATTTACCCCGCTACGGCCACCTTCGTATTCGCCTCTGCCCAGCAGCACACGTCCCAGATCGGCTCCCAGAGCAACCCTCTGTATCCCGACACTGGTGTGCACAACACAGCCACCAGGAACGAGGGGGGCTGGCGCGGGGGTGGGTCGTTTTAGATAGAGGGATGCAACGGGTTGAGGAGATGCGAACGTACATCCGACTCGCCTCGTCTCCGCTCCTTTCGTCTCCCTTTATCGCCTTTCCTTGGTCATCGGTGCATGCTACTCTTGTACGCCGTGGACACGTCCCTCTGTTATCTGGACACTCGGCCAGGGTGGTGATCAGGAATTGCATGTCGAGTACATGAATCACGCGAGGACCGCGGATCGATAAAGTTTCGGGGAAGGATTTTGATTGTCGTGTCCCGTGGCGAGCTTCACCCTCCTCGACGGATAAATTCCTTCCGCGAGATACGGACGATAATCCTCTGCACGGCCGGCTCTTTTCCCCTCCGTCTGACAAATAGACTCCTCTATTGGCTTAGCCGGGCGTTCGTGTCGGGAAAAGAACCAGTCCGCGATGAAGATTTTAATTAGTACGCTTCCCGCCGAAATGTAGCGTGCTTAGGTGTTAACTTCTTATCTTTACCCGGTTATCCGATTGAGCGTGAACACGTGCTTTCTATTCGATTCAGGGAATTTACGACGGCGTTATATTTTAGTGAAAATCGTACGTATCGCTTATTTACTCCGAACGGTCAACGGTAGGTTAGGTTAGTCCGGTACTGAAGTACTTGTCACGTTATGCTCCATTTGCTGTGGGTGCACTTGAATTGTTTAGTTCGCGCTCGCAGCGAAAACCTTAATTAACACGGAGAAGGAATATGAAATGTTTTGGAGAAATCAGAGAACACTCACGTTGGACTGCGATTTATGACCGGTTGTGAATTGACGACTAAGCGCTCTGATTCGTCGACGTGTTAATGTATCGACCTGGTATTTGACATCGTTAGACCAATTGTGTTTTAAAACACATTCAGAGATTATTTAAGTGAGATATCAGGGACCTGTTCGGAAAGTCAGCGACGCGAGTTGTATCGAATCGCGTTAAATTAAATTGCATCGAATTGAATCGTACCAAATTATATCGTGTCAAATCAAATTGCGTCGAATTGAATCGTGTCAAGTCAAATTGCATCGAATTGAATTGTTTTGTTATCGATATTTCCAAATTTTTCAATTTTTGTTTTTGAATTTTCGAAATTTCAAATTTCAAAATTTTTAAATTCAATAATTCCTAAATTTCTGAATTTTTCAATTCCTTGATTTCTGAGTAATCAAATTTTCAAATTTTACCATACCAAATCCTCTAGATTTAAAAATTCCTAGATTCTCAAATCTAAATTCTTTTATCCCCAAATACCTAGGAGCAAATATCCCTAATACAAAAATCTCTAGATCATAAATTATAAAATTCCTGAATTCCTAGATCTTCAAATTCCTAGATATAACATTCTTGAATTTCGCAAATCCTAAAATTCCTATACTACTAGATCCCCAAATTTCTACAATAAAAAATTCCTTAATTCCAAAATCTCTAGATCACCAATTTTTAAATTCCTAAACTACTAGATCCTCAAACTACAATAAAAAATTCCTAGATTCCAAAATCTCTAGACTTCAAATCTCAAAATTCCTAAATTCCAACTCCCCAAATTACTAGATTCCTCCGTTGTATACTTGCCGAGTCCTCAAAAATCCCTAGAAATGTTGGTAGACCTCTACCGCCAATACGTCAATCAAAATTTAAGTTTAATTCAAGTTTTTTGTGAATATCTCCAAAACTAAGGACATGTGACAATTATATGTATAGAGAAAAATTGTTCAGAATGACATTCTTGAAAACATATTTCAAGGTCGTTGAAATCGGTCCGGTGTGCTCTTTTTTATAAACAATATTTTCCGAAATCTTTTTGTTTTCCTAGTATCAGAAAAACGTAGCCAGCGCAATATACAATATAAACAATCTTATGCAATTATTCTTAATCTTCGCGAAAGTCGACATACAGCAAAAACTTCGTGACCCCTTGCAATGACTATACTCGTGACGCATTAAGTACGGTAAACTTCTCTCATATTTCTAATACGAGAAAAAGAGCTTGAATCTTTAGTTCAGATCTAATTATAATTTGAACAGTCATGGATCGCTGAATAGAAAACCAACATGACATTTTAACTTTCTTCATCCGTTTCAACATTGTAGCAGTCGATAGTTCGTTAAATCCACCTATAATAAATCATAGCGCAAGGTGTCAGCTTTTGTTATGTCCATGACTTCTGAATCTAGTATCAAATCTGTTAAATTTTCTCCGATGTCCAGAGAGATGCACTTTTTACTGCTAGATGTCCAACAGCTCAGCGTCAGGTTTTTAACCCTGCACACTTTCGCATTCGTAAACGTTGCACGGTCGCTGTTTAAAAAGCGGTCGAAAGCTCGTACTCGAGCACAATTCTCACTCTCACGGGGCAATCTTTCACATTCTACGCATACTTGCGCCCACCCAGGCTATTCTACCAGATAGGTGGTATAACTGGAGGCAAGCCTCGAGTTCGAGCTACGCCGTAGGAGCCTTGGCAGTTTCGCGGAAGCAACAAGCTGTTTATGGCTGCTCCTCTCGTATCGTCTCTCCCTCTTATCCTCTCAACGGACGATGTTGCTGTTGCCGTTGTTGTTGTTGCTTCTCTGTTGGTGCATCTGTTTCGGTATCGGTTCTCACACACACACGCACACAACGTACCCTCTCCTTTTCTTACAAAAGGGTAGCACATGGAGGAAAGAGAACCGCGGGGAGAGAAAGTAAAGCAGACGGAGCAAGAGGTAGACCATGAGAGAACCCTCTGGGGAGTAATCTTCGACGCGAACAGCGTGCCAAGTGGCTGTTTACATCAATTTTATCGCCGATTTCTGAACCGTGCTGCTGTCGGGACAGATTTCGCGCGACCACGTCTCGTCACCGTGCGTTCAAAATTGTACGATCAGGGTAGTCTCGGCCGCGTAAATATGGAAAAACTATTCGGGGTCTCTACTGGCTGCTCCCCAAGTGGTACGACCAAGAAAAAACACCTACATGAAAGTATAATTGAAAAATATACAATACAATTTTTTCTTCTGAGGTTTTCGGGGATATTGAACGTTTAAATTTGTTTACAAAGTTGATGACAAACTGTACAAGTAAACATTTTACAAATTAACAAATAAGGAGATGTTTATAAATTAGTACATTAAGATTGATGAAATCAAGTTGTACGAATAGTTCGTAATTTTATAAGTGCACATAAACAAATTTTTTTACATTCATCCCTTTTCCGGTTGTACCAGTCCGGATACAAATCTGTTGTATAAGAGGGTTGCGACTGCAGAATGTTTCGAAGTCGTTTGAATTAAAAATATGAACACCGAATCTTACGATTCTCTGTAGAATAGTAATAGCAATATTAAATTTTATCTGCAGACATTTATATTAATATTAAATCTCATTTGTACATATTAATACTAAATCTTATGTGCAGATATTAACACTAAATCTTCCATGTAGACAACAATACTAAATCTTATCTGCAGAAATTAATAATAAACGTTATCCGCAGAAACAGCAAATAAAACATTGACCGAAAGGTTTAATCAAAACATAAAACAAACGATGAAAAAAGACTCGATACACGGAACGTATCCGTTGAATGGAGTTCCTTTATGTACACAACGGCCACGTGTAATTGTTATGCCATGATCGTACATGGGGGTTACAGGCGGAACGAATCACTCGAGATGAACGATTTCACGATAAGTAATAACGACTTTCACGGATTTACCTCGAACCGATAGCCTCGCACAGGTTGAGCCCGGTGATTACCATGTAAATGCTCAATTACTCACTACGTGCACAGCCGGAACCTAATAACGATCATGCGATACGCTAATTCATTTCGCGGTGTCCAATTGTTACAAATGTTTAATGATTTCGATTTTGCTACCGCTCGAAAATCATTGTCCAAGACGATCTGATAATGCGAACATTCTGTCGGACCTCGCGGTTTACTGGGCTTGATAAAAACTGAGACCCGGCAAAAGAAAATGAAATCAATGTTGCATAAGCGAGATCGGTGCACTGGCTAACGGAAAAATGCGAAACTTACGTAAACGCTGTTTTTCGCTCAGTGTACATAACACACTGTGCACCACGAGAATAAGATCACTGCTGGACGGAACTTCCGGTATGATAACTGTAGGGAACGTCGGATTTTTGAGCTTATGCGGTGTAACCTAAAAAAAGGAGACATACGGTTTTGAGACGCATTTATTACTGAATTTGATAATATTCATAATTAGTTGCTTTTTGATATTTGTGATTTATTTTGAAGTGTGATGACTCAGTATGTGATTTATATAGGTTTGATTTTAAGATTAAATTAATTAAATTACTTTCTGTAAATAAATAATATTATTTTCATTAAATATATAGATAATATTTTTTTGTAATATTTAGACATTACTTTCTTTATAGTTATACATACAATTATTTTCTTATACCTCTGTTTACATTTTTAAATGTAATTAGATATTTAGATAGTTACATGTTATTTTCTTTAGATATGTTGTGATCATTTTTATTAACATTTATATATATATATATATATTTCTTTGAATATTCAAATAATTAATGTTCCATACAATTTTCTAAATATATAAATATTATTCAGGTATATTTTTATAAATATTTTTTTGAATACCATTTCCGTTACACATTTAGACTTTTTGAAATATTTTTACATACACCTATACAATTACATATTTTTATCTAATTTTATCGTTTTAATTTGCAATGTGTGTTGTTGTACGCACCCTTGTTCTCTCAAGCATGGGTCATAATTGACCTCAGCAGTGCAACGACTTTAGAATTGGAGATGTAAACGGTGATAAAAGCGTTTAACCTGGAGCAATAGTATGAAACGTATACAAGATACTTGTAGCGTCGGATTAAAGAGAAGAACACGTAGACGGTTGTAGTTTACGTGGCTCAAAGTAGACAAACTTCTACAACACTGGGCTTAAGAACATGAAGTTAAGTGCAGACTGAAAAACTTGCCGGATATAATTCGATCGATCGATCCAATTGACTGTAAACCAATACATTCTAGCTGTGATACTTGTACTCTTAGTTGTGTAACAAAATTAGAATACCTTTTAAACAATTCAATACAATTCACTTAATCCTATTATTTTATAATGGATTTAATACTCAATTATACTAATCATTTATAATAACTTTTGTAACGTAACCTAATTCAAAAATTCACTATAAATTGATTAAACAAAAAAGAAAATTTTTTATCTGATATTCAGCTATGTAGATAAATTTTGACTTATTCATAAAATCTTGATTTTTTCGTATTTTAATTTTGAAAATTAATTCTTTTCATAATTTTCCAAGTGAAAATAGTTTCATGCTACTAATTTTGTCAAGGTTTAGAAATTCCAGCGGAAGAGTAACCGAGAAGTAGAAACAATCATCGAGGTGATTATAGGTCATGTGAATTTCTCCCACTAATCGTTCATCCCACCCTCGTTTTTTCTTTTTTTTACTACTGACCCGAGAAGTAGCGGTGCGTCGTTAATGACGGTTAATGATACCCGTTATAACTTAGTTGGTGACTATTAGTTTCTCGTGTACCTGGTACACAAAGGCACACGCTTCGTAATTACATATACATTCTGGAATGTAAAGGCACGTACCCACCAAAACAATATTAAACAATTTTTATTCTTGTTGTTCGAAACACTAGTAACATCAAAAGATCTTTTTATACATTTTTCAATTTTTTTTTGGTTTCAGAAAGAATACTTCAAGTTCGTTTTGGTTAATTAAATATGTAGATAATATATAAAGAAACAATGCTTCAATTTCATTTTAGTTATACAAGAAATGTCTCGATTTTGTTTTAATTATAAAAACATTTTAGTTTTAATTATAGGAATAATGTGTCAGATTCGTTTTAATTATAGAAACATTGCGTTTTGCAATTTGTTGTATTTAATGTATATTTAACAACCTTGTTTATTGAAAATATTTATATAAACAGAGAAGATAAACTTTTAACAACTTCTCATAGCAACTTGCAGAAGAAGCAGTATCTATAATATTTTGGGCAAAAATTAAAAAAAAAGTCTTGAAAACATATTTTACAAAAAAATGACATTTCTGAATAGTCAATTATAAGCATTCCGATGTACATAAATTTTCATATGACAGCTGCTTGATTCACAATTATTATTTTTATATAAAACGACTTTACCACAATATGTAATACAAATATGTAGTCCAAAACATATATTATATCAACTTATAAAAATGAAGTTACCTAAAACAAAATTAAGTGTCTCTATAGACCGCAGACCCTAAAAACTGACAGCCTACTCTCATAATTAGATGCATAATAACTTTATCGTTGATGTCTGACATATTTCCGACAAAACAGTCCTATCAAACATAAGGAAGAGCCATAAAGTTTAATCGGTACACACGATCGTCGCGACTCATTATATCTGGACCGGTGTTCGATGACTGAAGTCAGCAGGCCGCCAGTTGCAAAGCGAATTTATCGTTCGCAGGACGCTAGGCCAGAGGGTCGGTTGGGTTTCTGGGGTATAGTTCCATCGTTAAGGAGTCGGAGTGGTTGTGGGTTGGATAGGAAGAGATGGTTTAGGGTCCATACATAGAAGCAGCCAGCTAGCACCAGCACGTATAAGGGATAGAACGTGTGGGGTATTGACTAGCCGGCTGGTCCCGGCAAGGGTTGCGGCTAAGACGTAGCAGAAGAGAAGGAGCACCTTGAAGAGACGGAAGGAGGTGGATAGAAACGGACGGGAAAGTGAGAAAGGAACAGGAACGACGGAGAGGGTCGCGATGTGGAAGGGAGAACGGTAAGAGAGAGAACGAGCTCTCTCATTGCTAAAGGTGGTTCTAGGGATGAGACGCGTAGGGTGGTTGGGTGGACTACCTAAGACTGATATGGATTGTAGATTATTCTGGACCTCGGGGTGCGGCTTGGCCAAGGGTTAGTATCTCAGAACCCTTGGCGTTCACCTCCACCTCCTCTCATCTTCTGCCTCTGCCTCGTTCTCAAGCCGCGTTACCAAACCTCTCGGCGTCCACCCACCCACACGCTCACCCTTCAGCATCCACCGATCTCTTCGTGCTTCCTGCCAACCCTCCTCGCGTTGCCCACTACCCATCTCGCGGCTCCTTCTCGCTGAAGTTCGTCTGTTCCGACGTGGCTAGGCCTGCGGCCGATTACATGCCTTCCCGTAATCCGATGTTGCGCGAATCCCGCCGTTTCAGGTCAATTCCCTGTGTTCTGCAAGATTCAAAACCTACGAAATTCCTGTGGCTAGCTTTTACGATCGCCGAAAACTCTACCTACCGTACTTGCACTTAATACCATTAATATTTGGACACGGTACTATTTATACGTTTTGTTTTGTGTACAAGAACTTAATTTTGACATACTTAGTTTTTTGGAAATATCATTATAGATAAAAATTGACAACTTCATTTTTCTTTAATATTTAGTTCGATAAACTATTTTATACAATGTTGCATTTTCAGGTCTTCATGTTCGGATTGGTCACTTTCTATAAGCTTGTAGTTGTTACGCAGTTCGAACTGCGGGGCTTGCTTCGTATACAGACGTGTGGAATATGACTCTACTTCGGTATAAGATTGTATTTCAAAGCATAATACCAGCTTTGATGGGAGACAACTTGTAATGTTTCAAAGAAACAAGAATTGTTATAGTTGGAACGAAAGTTTTTAAATAAACTTTGTCAATTCTAATTTAGATAAATTTAGATACTGGAATAAAAAAATATGTGAACTTTGTTGTATAGATAGAGCTACATTGGATGTAATTGGTCCGAATGCAAATTTCAAAATTCTGAAATTTCCAAATCTTAAAATTCTCGAATTCTCAATTTTTTAATGTTCCAAAAGTCCAAATGCAAATTTCAAAATTCTGAAATTTCCAAATCGTCAAAATTCTAAATTTTCGAATCTCTTAATCCCCAAATTCGTAAACTTTCGAATTTTCAAATCCCCAAATTTTTAAATTTTCCAATTTCCAAATATCTCAAATTTCCTAAATTTTCCAATTTCTAAATTTATGAACTTTCTAATTATCAAATTTCCAAATTCTCGAATTTTTCACCTTCCAAATCCTCCAATTTTTAAATTTTACAATTCCCAAACCCTCACGTTCCTAAACTTTCAAATTTCCAAATCCCCAATTTTTTTAATTTCGAAACTTCAAAATTCCTAAACTTCACACTCTAGAAAAATTTTCTGCATTGACCCTAAAATACCACATTTTCAAAACTACTGTATAAAACGTACTAGTAACTGCTAACGTCGTGATAGAACAATTTTACCACTTTCGTCACAACATTAATACACTAGACGTGTACTCCATTAACGTGAACTTAACACAGTAATGATTCTACTACCAGATCTCATTTATCATTAAATCTAGTACTACTACACTTGAAAGACAACGTAAACCATATCTAAAAACATCCTATTACAAGTTGCAACACTAATCCTACCCCTAACTACATAACCACCTAACTCAAAACCCCGAAAACCGTGAACTCGCTAAGAAGCTAAGTATGAAGAGACATAAACTGCATATCGGAGTTCATCGATCTCAATCTTCAAAAATAAATTGTTCACGCGTTAGACACATTTGGCCAGGAAACGATAGGGGTTCATAAATAATTAAGAGACGAATTTCCTGAGGAGGATCTCGTCGCTGGATCTATTTCAATTATCAGAGTCCTTTAACGGTTATATTTGGACGGTAAGATGCTATTCCAGGTCGTGGTGGAATGGTCGATCTCATAAACATGCATACGTAAATGATTCATGGACGAAATTGTCTGGAAACGAACGATCAGGTTAGCCGGATTAAGAAGGACGAAGCGACTGTCCTTATTATCATTATTAAGAACCTTTCATTTTGGGGAAGAGATTAGAGTGGAACGACAGGGAAGGGTTGAATCTAGCACGGGAAGCCGGTAGACGAGGTATTTATTATAGCACCACTTCCTGGCACAGCTATTTCTGTCTTCATTCATACACACGGAGATGGCTACAGGGATTCTACGACTCTATGAAACGTTGCGTAGGAATAGTTGGTTTCATTCAAGGATTGCCGTTCAGCTCGTGGCCTCGTGTCAAGGTTCATTCATGAACTGCCTTTTCCCTCGAACCTTCTGCACTAGATGCTTACCGTACAGTCACCGACAAGCATGGATTCCCTAGGGAATATATGATATATGAGGGGAATGAGGACAGTTATTCGTTTATTTTTACGGATTTTAGGGAATTTGAATATTTGAGTGGCTTCGGAAGTTGGAGACGTAAGTGTTTGGGGATTTTTGGGATTTGAGGATATAGGGACTTAGGGGTATAGGAATTTGAGGATATAGGGATTTGGGGAGTTTTGGGATTTGAGGATATAAGGATTTGGGGGTATAGGAATTTGGGGATTTTTGGGATTTGAGGATTTAGGGATTTGGGGTATAGGAATTTGATGATATAGAGATATGGGGGTTTAGAAATTTAGGGATTTTTGGAATTTGAGGATATAGGAATTTGGGGATCTAGGAATTTATGGACGTAGAAATTTGGGAACGTAGGAATTTGAGGATCTAGGCATTTGGGGATCTAGGAATCTGGGAACATAGATATTTAGGGATTTTGGAATATGAGGATCTTAGGATTTGGGAGTCGAGGAATTTGAGGACTTATACATATTTGCGAATATTTAAATTTACAAATTTTACAATGTTTAAATCTTCGAATTCTTAAATTTCTAAATTTGCAAATATCAAAATGCCTAAATTCCTAAATTCCAAAATTCCCAAGTTTCTTTCTTTCCAAAGTCTCAAGTTTCTTACTCTCCAAATTCTCAAATCCCCAAATTCCCAAGTTGCTTACTTTCAAAATCCCAAAATCCCAAAATTTACAGGTCCAGAACTTCCAATTTTCCAACCCCCAAATTTCCACATACTCTCTATCCTAAATCCCTAAATTTCCAATCTCTCAAATCCACATACCCAAATTCAAGACCATCACACTTACAACCTTGCAAAATTAAAAAACCAAAAGTTTGCAGAACTCAAATATTTGCTTCTTAATTGATACAAGTTCCATAACAGGTGCATTTACCCTAGTTCCAACATTCCAACAAACATATCACGTTCATTCTATGATACTTCATCCCTAAATTATGTGTTTCATCGAACACCCTGTATAGAGATGACGAGGGACGAAGAAGAAAGTAAAAGAGAGACGGGAAGATGGAGTGCTTAAGGATGGCCCCAAGGCCTCTTGCCTTAACCTTACTCGACGATGCAGCGCCTCGTTTCTTCTTCTTCTTCTCTCGAACGGGGTCTACACATCCACTACGGGGTCTACACATCCACGCGCAAGGCTTTGAACCCTTTCACGCACTGCTCCCGCAACGGAAGTCGAGTGGACCGTTCTGATTCCCCGGAGTTTTTCGAATTCAGATCGCGAGTACTAAGTAGAGGAGAAGTTAATTGTGTATTTAAGTATGCATAATTGCCGAGCTTGCGAGTGAATGGGAGATGGCTAATTACCAACGGAGGTGCCTTTTCTTTCTTTCTTTCTTTTCTTTCCGCTCCTTCCTTCCTTCCTTCTTTCCTTCTGTATTTTTTTTTTAACTCCGAAGAATTATGTGCACGTGTATATTATATAATACCGGTTAACCTCGGGGTGTATCGGTGGTGGGTCGTTTAATCATTTTTCGTTCGAAAGCTCGGCGACGAGCGTTCGTGCATTGAATCGGGATCGTTTGAAACGCTGGCATGTGGAATGTAATTAAGAAAGTCGCTAAATGAGAAGGTAGTATCCCGGGTGAATACAGGCCCCTCTGATTGCGAATGGATTGAATTTTTATTTTCGAGGAAACGAATTGAAACTTTCAAGCAATTTATCGTTTTATGAGAATTATTTTTAGTTTATCCGAGTATCAGGGTCGAGAGCTTACTGCGGACACATCATTTTTGTGCACGCTGAATTTATCGGAAAATTTATTGTAATTCTGGTGTTCGTTAAAAATTAACATAATTTTATTGAAAATATTCGAAGTATTGCTTATGTTCAAAAACATTCAAATATTTGTTGAAACAATTTAGGATATTTACTGAACATGTTTGAATATTTATTAAAAGTATTTTTTATGCTTTTTGAATATGTTCAATAATAATTAAACATTTATTGTATTTATAGGTTATGTAATTTTTTTGTATACAGTTTTACAGAGCATCTTATAGTTGAAAAATATATAAAAATATTTCAATTCTCTCCAGTGTATTTATTTAAAAAATTAATAAATTTACACTTTGGTGTTGGTATAAAAACAGACGAGAAATATTTGATTTCACAGTGGTGGTGCATCTTTATTAGAAACTGTTATTATCTGATCAATTTTCTGTCATTGAAAAGGAGCTGCCTATTATCTTAAATTCTGTAGTTAATTTAAAAAGCTATATCACCGCTGATAAAATCTTCCATTAACTTGCGGAAAGAAAGCCATGCAAGCAAAAGACTTGATGAGATATGATAATTAAATATTCATTTTCTCTTTCGCACTTCGGAAATGTGTCACGCTGTCAAACACGAATATAAATATCATAACATTTAAAATATGAGGCGTTTCCAAATATTTTTTCTTAAATATTTTATAAACTAAAATCATACTTAAATTTAGTTTAAAATATGAACGTGATAAATCATTTTTAAACGATTTCATATTTTCTCAAATTATACAGTCATTTTTAATTATTAATTTACATGCTAGTTATTTTAATTCAAATTATAACTGTAATTTCATTTTGAGAAATAAATATAGTGGTGTAATTAAATATGAATATGAAAATTATAGATTATTTTTTAAATTTAATAAAAACATTTAGTTAATAATATTGATGTAAAATTATTAATATTCAGTTGTTAATGTTCAGTTATTAATATTTAGATATTAATGTTTAATTATTAATATCAATATTTAGTTACTAATATTTAGGTAATAATGTGTAGTTATCGATACTTAATTAACAATATAAAAATTAAGTAATTAATGAATCTACGTTAGGTTAGATTAGGTTAGGATAAGTACATTTAAAGCAAATATTTATTTTATAGTATTGTGACCGAATATTCCTACAATTTACTATAAATTTACAATTACAGTAACAACAATTTACAATTTACAATAAATTAATACACAAATAATGTATCAATTAAAATACACAATACTATAACAAATTCGTCCAATATTTACTTAATATTCTCAATTCGCATTAAAAGTTTCTCAATCTCACAAGACCTGTCACTCCTTCATTTACAACTGAAACAATAAATTTCCACTTAAAATTTAAAAGTAACAGTAATATTCATTGTCTCCCCTATAACGTACAAATAAAGAATTCTATAAGCTATAAATTTTATAACCTAACATCGTCATTATCGTGTACTAACTCGCAACCGCTATAAAATAAAAACGATCAAGCATTAACACCATAAACGTCTGAATTACAACGAAATTGTAGATATTTGAAAAGAGCATTATTTTTGGAACTGCTTGTAAACGAGTCGCGTACCATCGTAAACGGTGGTTAGTTTCAGCGGAACATGAAATCTAATACGGTTTCCGACTTAAGGTTGTTCGAGCAAGGTGCTTCTCGCGACAGGTAACGTTATAAACTAATATACAGCTTCTTAGAAAGCTGTCCTAAGGGTAAAAGAATTATTTCCCTAGGTGTACGGAAGGCACTTGTCGAGTGTGCGCGATGACGAAAGTGAAAATTATGTGCCCTTCGCTGTTTTATACGATTGCAGGCTTTCGACAACTACCTTGTCACTGACACGCCATAAAGTAACCTGAGTTTTATTATATACTTGTGTTAACCTTATTGTATCTTCCAAAGTATATTATTTACTGTTCCTTTGTTTCGCTTTCTGACATCTTTATTTCTGCACATCCTACAACTTGTATAAAATGTATTCCTTCCTACGTTTCTCAATCTCAAAAATTCTATGTCTCTGAATCCTCAAATACAGTCTCCAAATTTCTGGATGTACAAATTTTTATATTCTTAAATTTTTAGATACTCAAATTCCTAAATTTTCAAATTTTCGATTTATTAAATTCATAGATTTTCATAGCTGTGGATCCGCAAAGTCTTTAAATTCATACTCTACAGAATCCCAAGATTTTCATAACTGTAAATCCCTAAATTTTAATGTCCTCAAGTTCCTGGATCATCAAATCCATAGATTTTCGTATTTGTGGATCCTCAAAGACTCTAAATTCATAGTCCACCGAATCCATAGATTTTCACAATCGTAAACCCCTAAATTCCTTCGTCCCCAAATCCCTAGATCCCTAAATTGCTTCGTCCACAAATTCCTACGTCCCCAATTTTCTACGTCCCCATATACCTAGATCCCCAAATTCCAACGTTCCCAAATCCCTAGATCCTGAAATTGCTACGTCCCCAAATTCCTAGATCCCCAAATTCCTACGTTCCTAAATCCCTAGATCCTCAAATTCCTACGTCCCAAAATTCCTACGTCCCAAAATTCCTAGATCCCCAAATCCCTAGATCCCCAAATCCTACGTCCCAAATTCCTAGATCCCCAAATTCCTACGTTCCCAAATCCCTAGATCCCCAAATTTCTACGTCCCCAAATCCCTAGATCTCGAAATTTCAACATTCCCAAATCCCTAGATCCCCAAGTTGCTACGTCTTCAAATTTCAACGTCCCCAAATTCCTAGATGCCCAAATTTCTAGGTCACCAAATCCCTAGATCCCCAAATTCCTACGTCCCCAAATCCTTATATCCCCAAATTCCTACGTCCTGAAATTCTACGTCCCCAAATCCCTAGATCCCTAAATTGTTAAGTTCTCAAATTCCTACGTCCCTAAATCCCTATATCTCTAAATTGATACGTTCTCAAATTCCTACGTCCCCAAATCCCTAGATCCCTAAATTGCTATGTCCACAAATTCCTACATCCCTGTAATCATAGTTTCCCAAATTCCTAGATCCATAAATTCTTACACTCCCCAAATTTATTGCTCCCCTACGTATACCAGTGTTCCAACATTAATAAGCCATTAAAACCCAACAACATTTCATTTAAACTGATTTCCTCAGCTAAATATAACAGCAAAAAAAGTTGTTCATGCACGTTTAATCTACAATATTACATCTCTAAAATAAATAATGTATCTAAACTATCACTTCTGCAAAAGAACAAACGCTAGTCCGAATATTAATTTAAGTAACTGTGTATGTAAATCAAAATTTGTATATGTAAATGTTTCTCATCAAGCTTGATATATTACTTCATCATCGGAAAGTGATCGAATTAACTTAAAAGTGTATAGAAACTGATGTAGGTGTTTAACCGATCAAGATACAAGGTCATCATGTTCGCTACCATAAAGCGAGGGATTCATCGTAGGGTCGAGCATTGACGGTGTAGGTAGCGTAAAACAGGTACAATTACGAGACATAAAGTGACGAGCACAAGCAGATCGTTGAAGGGAATAAGGTTGGCCACGAGAACGGTGAAAAGATGGATGACGTGCATGCAGAATTCCGGGAAAATGAGGGGTCGGCCTAAGACAATGTTGTGCTTCTCTTGAAGGTCCAAGAGGCTGCTGAGCCATTAGCGCGAGTTCCATACTGGTGGCCGAATGCCAAGTGCCCTTCGTTTCGCTAAAGCTTCGCGAAACAGAGAAAGGAAGTACCAAAAGAGGATAAACTTCACGGAAGTATCGTGACAATACAGAGCATTGAGATGACGAATGAGATTTCATTTTTTTTATGGTAGTTGGGTATCTTGACGTGTTTGTTCACTGTATTGAAGCGTGGGAATGGTTAAATATTGAACTCTCTTAATTTAAAAATTACAAATTCATTGATTACTTAATTCCCGTATTCTCAAATTTGTGAATCGACAAATTTATTGATTTATGGATTTACAAAATAAGTTTCATCCTATTCATATTATGCGATTCTTATGTAAAAATGAAGAAATTTTGGTAGTAAATGAAGATTTCGTAATTTGATAATACAGTACTTTAGTAATTTTGTCATTTGGTAATTTGGCAATTTGGTGATCTCATAATTCTGGAATTAGAGAAGATTGAAATTTGGACGTTTGAAAATTTAGGAATTTGAAAACATGAAAATTAGTAATTTGGTAATTTGGTAATTTTGTATTTTGGTAATTAAAAATTTTTGAATTAAAGAAATTTGAAATTTTGACGTTTCACAATTTCGGAAATCGGTATGATGAAAATTCGATAATTTTATAATTTTATAATTTGGTAATTAATGTGCTAATGTGCTAATTTCTTAGAATGGTAATTGAACAATTTGGTAATTGGTTAATTTATTAATTTCTTAGTTGGTTAATTTGTTGATTTGTTAACTTGTTAATTTGTTAACTTTCTAACTTGTTAACTGGTTGTCTTTTTACCTTGTTGTCTTGTTAACTTGTTATCTTGTTAACTTATTAACTTGTTAACTGGTTGTCTTGTTAACTTGTTAAGCTGTTATCTTGTTATCCTGTTAACTTTTTATCCTGTTAACTTATCAACATGTTAACTTATAAAGTTGTCAATTTGTCAACTTGTCAACATGTTAATTTGTCAACTTGTTAATTTCACAATTAGCTAATTTGTTAATCTAAATACGAAATTCCACAACGAATCACAGAATCATAATATTCAACATATTTCCCTCAACCGGCGTCAGCCTCATTCAACCCTTCCCTACACATCCTCCAATTCCACAATTCCTAAACTGCAAATTACAAACTTATTTCTATATCCTTAAAAAACAGTGTCGTATACAATAAAAATTGAACGTATCATAATATCGTGCATCCCCTGTCATTTCGTCAACGGTTCATAAGATTAGAACACGGTTCGGTCGTAAAACGTCCAGAAAATTAGTGTCCTTCGTAAGAAATACCCTTGAAGAGTGCGTTCTGCTTACCCTCGAAGGAGATTACAACGTTCGCGTAGGTGCAGTTGCACCTGTACGAGGAACCGTGGTTACTACCTGGTGATCGAACGTCCGAAAGAAAGAAACGCGTTCGTCGGTCGGGAACGGACAGAAGGGGACAGGGGGCAAGTAAGCAGAGAACAAAAGGAAAGTGGATAAAGGATAAACACATAATACGGCTGAAAGGAAGGGTTTACGTGTTCCCCGAAGACTGACCGATCCAGCAAGGCCGAACGGAATTGCTGAATCGTGAAAAACGAGCCGCAATGAGAGAAACAGCCCGAAGAAGAGAGCAGGCTAAACGACCGGTAGCATGATACGCGCTTTTCTTCCGGATCCTCGATAATTGCATCCGTAATACGGACAAGTATTTAGTAAATATTTGAATGACGTATTGCGGCTCATTGGAAATGCTAGATCGTTCCTTCCTTGGAAACGAATAAACGATTTCTTCGAGACTGTCGTCTTACAGATTAGATGCTCGACCATTTCGGTGCTTTGTTTTCGAGTTTAATTATTTTTAAATGTTTATTAACGAAGAGGTTGTGTGTTTGAAATTAAGTATTGAAACTTGAGATAATTCTATTAACAACTGCAAGGTTATCTGAAGCAATTAAATGAAATTCGAGATTAAAATTGTCTTAACTTCAAGGTTATGCAGTAGCTTGAAGCAAAGAACTAAATGAAATTCGAGATCAAAATTTTCTTGACAACTGCAGCTTATCTAGTAGTTTGAAGCGAGAAACTAAATGAAATTCGAGGTAAAAATTGTTTTTAATAACTTCAAGGTTATGTGATAGTTTGATGCGAAGGGTTGAATGTAACACGAAATAATTTCATTGACAACTGTTAGGTTATACAGTGGTTTGAACCAGACAGTTGAATAGAATTAAAGATAAAAATTCTATTAACAACTGCAAGGTTATCTAGTAGTTTGAAACGAGAAACTAAATGAAATTCAAAATAAAAATTGTGTCAACAACTGCAAGGTTATACAATAATTTAAAGCGAAGAACTAAATGAAATTCGAGATAAAAATTGATTTAACAGCTTCAAAATTATCTCATTACTTTAACCGAAGAATAGAATAAAATTGCAGATAATAGTTGTAATAAATTTGTGGTGGTGTAGAGATTTAAGAAAATTTTGTACTATGATCTATACCAACCTCTTATATTTGAATTATTCTTCAAAGATCCACGATTTTTAAATGGTATTCTAATATTTTGTAATTTCAATACGGTGTTGTAGAAGAAGATATGTAGTCGAAGTGAACTAATGAAATGTATCACCAACGAAAATTGTTTATTCAAGAAATGAAATAATGTGCGGTTCAACTACGCGAAAAATGTGAAACATCAAAATTCAAATAAAACATATGAATGCAAGGTGAAGTCTAATGGCAACGTAAAAATTAATTATAATTTCGGATGTGTTAATGCGTGTATCATCACCAATATATGAAAGGGTTAAAAAGGGTTTACATATAACTACGATCTTCAAGGACATGCTAGGATAAAAATGAAACATACTGAACATTTTATAATATATTTATTAATGTTATCGTTACACATAAAGATTAACAAATTGTATAAAATGTAAATATTGTGGTATTTATTGAATACTTTTTTTAACAGTCTTATTGATTAATATAGTCACTAGATTTGAATAACAATGATACAGTGTGATCAGTTTTGGAAATTGGAGCGAGAAATAGGTACCCATCTCTGGCATCTCTAAAGCGACTTGAAGATGTTCTTCAAGGAGAATGGTGTAAAGTTCTGCTAGAGACCATTCGAAACTTGTACGAGTCCGTTCGAAGAATGATTGCAGATGTATTGCTGGCAAAATGTGGCTTAATACTATATTAACGCTTTATAAATTTTTTTAATGGACTTGAAAATTAATACGGAGAAAATAATTTAATAAAGAGAACATTTTTGTGGCGTCACTTTAAATGTTTTAAAATTTTCAGACTGACTTTGAAAAGTAAATTGATATATTTTCATTTGAAATTTATTGTTATGTGTAATAAATTGGATATGTGTTGTTTTGGAAATTTAGAAGTGTTCAATGATATGCATTTTTTAATTAAATTTTTGATAATTTTGTAATTCTAAAATTCTCAAACTTGTAAATTCTACAATTCTATGATTCTACAAATCTAAAATTCGAAAATTCTGCAACTCTAAAACTCTAAAACTCTAAAACTCTAAAATTCTACGACTCCAAAATGCAACTGATTCTAAAATTCTAAAATTCTAAACTACTAAAATTACAAAATTTTAATGTTGCCAAATTCTCAAATTCCCAAAACCCCACATCCCCAAATCTCCAAATTACAAAATTCAGAAGTTCTCAAATTCCTAAATTTCCAAATTCCAAAATTTTCAAGTACTCAGATTGAAAGGAAACAAGTTTTATAGTAAATTTTAAAATATCTCTATTTAATTACTAATCTATACAAATTATTTTCTATTACAGTATTCTATTTTGTTTCCCACCCATCAACACACTTGAACAACGTCAGCTAACACAAATTAAATGGCTGATGCGAAACACATATGTAGATTTAAGCTTGCATAATAATAATAATAACAGGTACTACGAAACCGAGCCTTATATGCAGAAATCGTTTATTATAGTTGAAGCAGCGTCGGCAAATTGACCTCCGTCGTAGCTAGAACTTTCGATACATCTTGCTCGCTGGTTGGACCGTGCAAAACAATTCTCCTATATCACGCGTCGACCACCCACGTAGTAAAGCGTTACTCATTATCTTGCAATTCGCGTTTCACCGACGAATACACTGGTAAACGTTCAAAAACGTATCGATACACTTCCTCGATTATGTTACTTTTTATACTCGAACAATTGTAATTGCGTTCGAAATGTATTGAAAGGTTGGTTGATCGCTTGTATGAATGTGAGAATAGTACGATGATGAAATGATATATTTCATAATTTTAAAGTATACAACTTTCTAAATTTTTAATATTTTATACATTTCAAAAACTTCAAATTGTTAATTTATCAGATTTCTTAAATTTTCTTAATTTTTATAATTTCTTGAATTTGTCAAATTTCTGAAATTCTGAAATTAATGAAATGAAATGAAATGACTTGCTGTTTTCTAGTTTTCCATACCTAAATCCCTACATCGTGAAATTTCTAGGTACTCAAGTTTAATAAATTTCTATATCTCTGAATCCCCAAAATCCTATAGTCTCCAAATTTCTAGATCTACAAATTCTTATATTCTTAAAGTATTAGATTCTCAAATTCCTAGATCACCAAATCCATAGATTTTCATATTTATGAACCTTCAAAACGTCCCTAAATTTCTAGTCCACCGAACCCCTAGATTTTCACAACTGTAAACCCCCAAATTCCTACGTCCCCAAACTTCTACGTCCCTAAATTCCTACTTTCCCTAATTCCTAGATCCTAAAATTACTACGTCCTCAAATTCCAACGTCCCCAAATTTTTAGATCTCCAAATTGCTACGTCCCCAAAGTCCCACATCCCCAAATTCCTAGAACCCAAATTCCTACGTTTCCAAATTTCCAAAACCCCCACATTCCTACGTCTCGAAATTTCCAAAACCCCCAAATTCATACGTCTCCAAATTTCCAAAATCCCCAAATCCCTAGATCCCCAATTCCTACATCCCCAAATTCCTAGATCCCCAATTCCTACATCCCTAAATCCCTAGATCCCCAATTCCTACATCCCCGAATTCCTAGATCCCCAAATTACTACGTCCCCAAATCCCTAGATCCCCAATTCTTACGTCCCAAATCCCTAGATCCCCAATTCCTACGTCCCCAAATTCCTAGATCCCCAAATTCCTACGTCCCAAAATTCCTAGATCCCCAAATCCCTAGATCCCCAATTCCTACGTCCCAAATCCCTAGATCCCCAAATTCCTTCGTCCTCAAATTCCTACGTCCCCAAATTTCTAGATCCCCAAATTCCTAAATCCCCAATTCCTACGTCCCAAATCCCTAGATCCCCAAATTCCTATGCCCCGAATTCCTACTTCCCCAAATTCCTAGATCCATAATTTCTTATACCCCCAAATTTGTTGCTCCTCAAATTCCGAAATCACAAAATCTCTAAACTACCGTATCTATAAACCCTCAAAGTTCCTATTTCAATCAAACCTTAAATTTCCACAACCGTGAACCTTGAAATTTCAAAGTCCCTACATTGCTTGTATGGGACATAGATTTTGACAACCCTAAATTTTGACAACCATGACCCCCGAAATCCCAAAGTCCCCAAGTTCCTACAAAAATCTCTAAAAATCA
The DNA here is from genome assembly GCA_945859555.1 of Megachile ligniseca. NCBI lineage: Eukaryota > Metazoa > Arthropoda > Insecta > Hymenoptera > Megachilidae > Megachile > Megachile ligniseca. Next base: position 4,264,949 of record OX243778.1, read on the forward strand.
ACAAAAGTGAGACGTCCTCGCCTTCTTCCTTATTATCATATTTTGCCATATTTTCTCTATGGAAGCTAGATTTGCTCTGGACTGTACATCGTGCATCGTCGAGAGAAAGCAACTTAGAGGATAATGGACGATTTTAAATAATGCCCGGACATTAGAAGACGCCTCGGACCTTCGGATGCCTTTTAGAAAAGACAGATATATACCTGTACGCTCGGAGACAAGAGGGTACATGGACGCTTGCACGGAGGATTATAAAATTAGTGCCTAATGCACGAGACGTAGTAACGGTGTTGCACGGTTAACAATGGCACAGGTAAAGGGACGAACAGCCTCAATAGCACTCACGAAAGGTCGAGTGCGCCCATTCGGCTGTTTGTACTTATACACTAACACCTGATCACAGATGTTCCGAGTCTTACCTTCGAACTAACCTCACGAGTCCGAAAGATTCTTGTGTTCTTCGAGAAACAATTTGGAGACGTGCGGACAACGTGACGTCACATACTGATGCGTACATAGGGTGTCCTAATATTTCGCTAGACAAATTTTATTGACATATGAGTCTATTTTGAGATTGATGCAAGTCTATTTTTTGTCTTTGGGAGATTTTAGTTCATTAGCTGGAAATTTTTATTTGAATTTTATTTTTTACTGTAATTGCTGACTGGCAATAAATATATTCAAAAGCAATTGCAAATTTGTAGTTCGACAAATTAAAAAGTAATTGCAAACTGGTTATAAATGAATTAAAAAATTAAAAAAATTGATGTTGAATAAATTCAAAAATAGTTGCAAATTAATAGTAAACAAATTCCAATGTAACTGCAAATTACTAATAGAAAAATTCCAGGGTCATTGCAAATTAATAATAAATAAATCAATAGTAAATAAACTAAAAAATAATAGCAAATTGGTACTAAACACAATCAAGACTAATTACAAATGTATAATGAACAATCTTCAGAATAATTCAAAATTCGTAGAAATTAAATTCAAAACTAATCACAAATCGATAACAATCAAACTCAAAACTAACTAGAAATCAATAAACAATCAAACTCAAATCTAATCACGAATCAATAATAATCGAACTCCAATCTAATCACAAATCAATCACAATCAAATTCAAAACTAATCACAAATCAATAACAATTAAATTCAAATCTGGTCACCAATTAGTAACAATCATACTCGACACTAATCACAAACCAATAACAACCAACCACAAATCAATAACAATCACACTCAAAAGTAATCACCAATGTGTAACAATCAAACTTAAAACTAGTCACAAATCGGTAACAATCAAATTCAAAACTAATCACCAATCACTAACAATGTACCTCAAAACTAATCTCCAATCACTAGCAATCAAACCCAAAACCAATCATAAATCGATAATACCCAAATTGAAAACCAATAACAAATCAATAACATGCAACTTGAAAACAAATAACAAATGCATAGTAAACAAATAACTCGCTAATATATACATATATACACGTACCTAACCTAACTCCCGGACGGCAACAACGGTATAACAGGTAGAAAAGGAAAAATTCCTGACAAGGATTCTGTCGGAGAGGTCGAGCTTGCTCATCAGGGTGCCAAGGGCTCACACACGAGCACCTGACCACCTCCGGTCATCCCACAGGCGGAACCTGGCTCTTTCTTGCTGTTATCCGGTTCTCTGAGTGTACACGGATGAATGTGTGAGCACGTGCGTTATTCAGGGGTTCGAGTACCGTAAACTACTCGCGTCTGTCTACCTGTTTTTCTTCAAGCAAGGTGGCGATGGTCAACCGGGACCTCCTTTACCTGCCTCTTCAATGAGCAAATTTATGAAACTACCCTGCAAAGTGCATGCCCCGTAGGCTGCGTGCTTCCATCGCGTGTTACTTCGTGTTCCAACTACCGACACGTTTATTTATGGCCACGTACTATACAAAGTACGGTGATGCTTATTTGATCGTGGAAAAATTTCTCCTTTTTTTCTTTCGAGGTAGGTTTCACCCATCAGGTTGTTGCATATGAAATTGCAGTGTACGATGCATCGAATGTCCGGTACGATTTGATGACATAAACGGGCTGGCAATCGGGATGCATACATCGCTCTGTAGTTTGATATCAAATGGTTAGGTGTAGTTTTTATAATGTTTTTTAGACTTGGTTGCTGGAAAACTGTTTCGTGTAAATTTAATTGGTGTGATACACGCGTTAATTTATGTATTTACTTTTTAGTTTTGATGACGTCAAATTGTTCCAATTTGCGGATTTGGAGATTTGGAGATTGGGAGATTTGGGGATTGGGAGATTTGGGGATTTGGAGATTTGGGGATTGGGAGATTTGGGGATTTGGAGATTTGGGGATTTGGAAATTTGGGGATTTGGAAATTTGGAAATTTGGGGATTTGGGGATTTTGGGAATTGGGGATTTGAGGATTTAGAGATTTGGAGATTTGGGAATTTGGGAATTTGGGAATTTAAAAATTTGGGGATTTGGGAATATGAGAATTTGGGGATTTGGGAATTTGGGAATTTGGAAATTTGGAGATTTGGGGATTTGGGAATTTGGAAATTTGGAGATTTGGGGATATGGAGATTTGGAGATTTGGGAATTTGGGAATTTGGGAATTTGGGAATTTGGGAATTTGGAAATTTGAGGATTTGGAAATTTGGAAATTTAGCGATATGGGGATTTAGGAATTTGAGAACTGAAGGATTTGGTTATTTAGGGATTTGGAAATTTAAGAATTTGGAAATTTGGGGACTTGGGAATTTAGCGATTTGGGTATTTAAATATTTGGGGTGTGAAGGATTTGGTAATTTAGGGATTTGGGGGTTTGGAGATTTGGAGATGTGGGGATTTGGGAATTTTGGGATTTGCAAATTTAGAGATTTGAGATTGACGAATTTGGTCAATTGAAAATTTTTAAATCTGGAAATTTTGAAGTTTAGAAATTTGGATATTTAGATTTAGGAATTTTAGAAATTATGAATTTAAGAATGAGGGATTTGTATACATTCATAAGTAACATAGTATAAAGCTATTCATAAGTAACAGTAATTATATTATAACAATAATTATGTTGTTACTAATGAATACTTACTTATGAATAATTATATTATTACAATATAATAAATGTTACTTATGAATAGCTTTGTACTATGTTTCTTATGTATGTTATGTATATTACATATAATAATATGTAATCGAAATTTCTATAACTGCAAATGGCACGATTGATTCGTATACCAATGATTAATTGGACAGTTTAAACTGATAGGTTAATTGAAGAGTTTGAACAGCTTTTTATTTGTCTTCTCTTACAAGGTGAGATGGTACAGCAAACTTTCAAGGGATTTTGACAGAATTTTTATGGAAGTTTGTAAGTTCGCTGAGTACTCGAAGATAAGGTACGTATTTTTTGCAACGACAGGTACTCGAGTTTAAAGGATAAATTCGTCTTGAAAATGAACTCCACGGAAGCTTGTAAATAAGAAACCAGCGAAAGCGGACAAAGTAAGTGTGAATAAACTTGATATTGTAATTCAAGGTTTAGTTTACCAATTTAGAAATTTAAAAATTGAAAACATTTGACAAATTTCAAAATCTTGAAGGTTACAAATTTTAAAAGATATTAGATGTTTTAAAATTAGCAACATTTGGAAAATTGGAAATTTGTAAACTTGTCAAACCAAAAAATTTTTTAAATTTAACAAAATCTATATAGTTTGTATTTGATAAAGATTTGTATAATTGTATAAAATACTTAACCTAAACTTAACCTAACTTCATAATGAAAGAATAGAATCCCTCCGGTTCAATTTCACATTTCAGTATAACAGAATATTCAATATATTATATTGTGACATTACAATAAAAATATCTGTTGTATTCCATTAGTCAAACTTACAAAATATGGAACGTCTCGTTCAGGTATCATTTCACATTTCAGTATAAAAAAATGTTCAATGTATTACGTTGTGACAGTACAATAAAAATATAAACCCACAAAATATGAAGTTTTCGTTCATGTATCATTTCATATCTCAGGATAACAAAATATTCAATGCATGTTACTTTGTGACAATACAATAAAAATGTCTGTTCTATTCAATTGGTCAAACTTACAAAATGTTAAAAGTTTCGTTCAAGTATCATTTCACATTTCAGTATAAAAAAATGTTCAATACATATTACCTTGTGACAATACAGTAAAAATATAAGCTCATAAAATATGGAACGTTGTGTCAAGTATAATAATCCACCCAGTGTACCCTCTTTCTGATAATGATGCATCGGGTTGTAATAATTTGACGGTCTCGTTCGCACCCTTGATACCGGCCTTCAGGGTTATCATCGGTATCTTGTTTTCGTTCGCGAAACAGTCCCTTAGTGTCACCGCAGTCTTAGACATGCAAGGTACACACTTTTAGCCGAAGTGTACTACCTTCCAGCTACGCTAATCTCTCGCAGATCTCTCACGGAATCTCATTAGAAATTCATAACCGTCGCCTCCCCCGTCCTCTACCCGTTGGCAACCCCCCCTCCGCCGTGCTCCTCGGAGGCACGGGGAAAAAACCCATGATACGAAAGAAATAAGCAGGCAAAGTACATTAAAAATTAATTACTTTGCTGATGGAAGCTAGAAGTGCCTAGTGCGCACTACGCCCCCTCACGGCATAACCAGACTACTGCACCCTCTCCCACCTCCACCCTCTTTCACCCTGAGGACGAGGTGCTGCATTCCGCCTCCTTATTTCAAATACTTTCGAGTACCGCCGGTTCGTACACTTGTTAGCGAACATTTCAACGCCGGACGAATTTCGGATCTTGGACAAATGGACAACATTCGGACATTGACCTTTACTACTAATTAAATCTCTTGATCTAACATTTAATTATTAAGATATGTTGTTACCGAACGATGTTTATGTCGATAAATAGGTAAAATGAAACGAGAAGTTTATTGTAATGATCATTGCTTAAAATTGATGTTTTGTATTTTTAAATATTAATCATATGGAGGATATGAGGAGGGGGAGAGATTAAAGGTCGCTGATTTTTACGGATTTTTTAGGATTCGAAAATGGGGGGATGGTTCAAGAATTTGAGAACATAGGTGTTTGGGGATTTTTGTACGTGGGAATTTAGGATGTGGAAATCTATTTTTAAGATGTGAGGATCTTGGGATTCTAGGTAATGAAGATCCAGGAATATTAAAATATAGGGAACAGGTGATCTAGGAATTTGGCGGTATTTAAGAACTTCGGAAGTTGGACATCTCTTAATTTCATACATTTTATATCTCATCAAAGATCTCCCTCTCTCTGCGGTATGTTTTAAAACACAGCTGGTACCGAAGTTGCTGATCCTCCACTCTACATATACCCGCTTCAAGATCATAAGTCCAATCACGAAATCTGTCCAAATAAACTTAGCATACCCTTTCACACCTAACAAATCCCAGATCGAATTTGATGAGTATATTTTGTATGCTTGCATGTACCAAATATATTTAAGGAAGAGTTGGAAGTATATTAGTACCTCTGGAGGTATATTTGGTATCATGCATATACCAAGTATATTTGGTGAAAAGTTAAAGTCGGTTGAAAAATCTTGATGGATGGTCAGAGATATATCTGATATAAAGTTTAATGAATATATTTGGTGTATCGCATATATCAAGAAGATTTGGTGCAAAGTTGAAGAGAGGATGTTTGAAGAATCTCGATGGATGGTCAGTGATTTTGAGGTAAATCTCGGATTCTGGTGAGTACACCTGGAATACTCATATACCAAGTATATTTGGAGAAAAGTTGGTAGAAAAATCGTGATGGATGGTCGGCGATAAATCTGATTGACACCGTACGTCCGCAAATCATTCCGCAACTCTGTCGGCTAGCTAAGTTAACCAACCTCCTCCTGCCCTACCTACTCATTTTAATATCAGCTTATTACCTCTAGGCTGGGATAAATAGATAAATAGATTCCGTGGAAAAGCCTCGATCGGATTTGCCGAGCGGCGGGGCACTTAAGTCGCGACCCTCTTCGCCGCGACTCCGCCAGAAGAGATAGAACCGAGAAAGAGAGAAAGATTTCCTCTTTCTAGCTAACGTTCTCTGCATCTACATCAAATTCCAGCATCCGCCACTCCCACGTCCATCGTCCTACGTAGCGGCAGGACCCGGGACTCCAGGAGTAATTAACTCCTTAACGAAGTAAACACGACGCCATCTTAGCTTCCGCTGCTACCGGTATTCCGCCCTCTCTTCTTCGTCCTCGTCGTCGTCATCGTTCCGCTTGCGTCTAGTAAACTATACCTGCGCGTCGGCCTCTTTCGAATGGGAGGGTTGCAAGGCGCGAACCGCACTCTTCTTTCTTTTTCGCTATTTTTTTTTTCTCTTTCTTTCTTTATCCAACTACCACCACCACAGCCCCACGAGATTGCAAAAGCGATTATATTTGCAGCGCATTAATGCTATTCGTGGGATGCTACGTAGGCGACGACGCCTCGGGCACCGACTTGTGCGACTTCGGTTTCAACCGCGAAATTGAAACACCGCTGACGTGGACGATCCTCGTTTGTTTTACTGGATTTATGGCGGGGATAGAAAAATTTGCTATTTTTTTTATCAGTGGAGAACAAAGCGGTTGCGGGTTATAGGTTAGGTTCGGGTTTGACTGAGGAGTGACCTTTAATGGTCATCGCTGAGGGAATTGAGGTTAATTCATGGATGATGCTTTATCTGATTAATCTCTACTTTTGTTTTCACTGTAATTTAATGTAGAGTTTTGAGTATTTTTTATGGAAAGGGCAATTTAATATTAAATGAAGTATGTTAAAGTTATTATTTATAATATTACAATAGGTACTGTCCAATTCATGTAAGTTAGGTTAGTTTTTATTTTTTATTCGATGGAGACTTTTAAATATTGTCTATAAAAAGGGTACTTAAATGTTTGATTATTTAATATTATTTAATATTAAAAGAATAATTAATAGTTTAACTAATTTAAATTAGAGAAATTTGAATAGAAACAAACTTGAATGGTATAGTTCTGTATCAGGTTAAATTAAGTTAGTATTGAAATTGAAATAGGAATAGATATATTTAAATGATTAAATCGTCTATCAGATTAGGTTAGGTTAAATTCGATCAAAATAAGCTATATAATAATAAATAGATTTAATACAAAATTATGAAACGTATCAGGTTTGGTTTCAAGTTTAAATAATGATCCAAATAATAATCATAAAACAAACAGTTCAAAAAACTAGATTAGTCAACGATAATATGTAATTATAATTGTATTTAAATAAATTGAACAAATATAATAAATATAATAATATATAATTATAATTGTATTTAAATAAACATTACAATAATATGATATAAAATTACAATTATATTTAAATAAATAAATTAAATACAATAATGTAACAATACATAATTACAATTCTATTTGAAATTTACCCTCAATGGAGAAAACTGAAACAGCAATAAATACAAAGAAAAATATCAATAATTAGACATACTTACTTTACATACATATTGGACCATACACTTCTATATCAAGAATTTTTACGCTTACCTACCTGAAACTACTCGTATCAAATTTTGAGACTATGAAAAATAAATGTAACAAGTTATTGTAAAAATATTGTATGAAATTTGTAGAAAATGAAAATACTACCAGATACAATTTTCAACTGCTTCATTCTAGCAATCAAGGTATTAATACATCCAAATGACTGATACCTCTCGAAATTAAACAAACGACATTTTTGACAATCCAAAAGAAAAGTACATCCTATAAAGGATGTTCGATTGACCCGAGCCGTTACAATCCGCTGTTCGATATCCGGACATCTCCGACACCGTTCGAACCGTGTCAAGGCATGATTAATAAACGGTTCCAGTGCAATAAAGTATAATCGTTTACGAGATTCGCTATCGATCCGAATCCCCACGATCCATCTACCAATCCCGTAGCCGAATACTCGCCTAAGTCGTAGTCGGCTGGACACGTGATCGCAACAAATGTATACGAGAGCCCACGACCGTATCCGACATAATTCGACTCTCGGAGCACCGGTGAAGTAACACAATCCCAAGTTGTTGCATCACAGGCGTGGATCACATCTCTGCCACGTGAGACGAGGAGAGGATGATGTCGAGGTGGTGGCCCGAAGAGGAGGATGCCTATGCCTCGGAAGACGAAGAGGAGGATCGACCAAATGTCCGAGGAGGACAGACAACACTGACACGGGCACAACAGGGACAGAAAAGGGCGAAAGGGGGCCGTTCAGGTTCGTTCTTTCGTTGCTTAGTTCGAGGCACACAGGTCGAGGGGTCCGGGTCGCACGATCCTGCTTGATCTTTGCGCTCGTGCGATCTCTCGTTCCTCACGAGACCTACCAAGGGCTACGAACGTCGCCCCGATTACGTCTTGTTCGCGGTTATTTCATTTACATCCGAACAATCGATGCCTTCGACTACTTTGATCGATCAACCTCATTTTCATACTCTGATCGTTGGTAGATTGCTGCAAAAATTGCAGATGATCGACACGTTGCTGTACAAATTTTGTTTAGATGACTTTCGACTACCTCGTTCGATGAACCTTATTTTCATACTCTGATCGTTGGATTACTTACGTTTTGATGATCGACACTTTTTGACTACTTCGATTGAAAGAATATAATTTTATAGTTTAATCGTTGGGTTACTGTAAAGTTTTGTTTTGATTCAAACAATCGATGCCTTCGACTACTTCGATCGATGATCCTCATTTTCATACTTTATTCCTGATTGCAGTAAAAATTGCGTTTCGATGCAGATGATGACATATTAATTAATTACTTTAATTTTTGTGCTAGATTGCAACAAAAATAATTATAATAATTTTATAATATTTTTAAAAAAATAATTTTCATCCTCTTTAGGGATGATCTTTTTTTAGGTTAGAAAAAGAAATGATTTAACATGCAATATAATTAATCTTCTTCGATTATTCAAATTTCCTTTTCGCATAATTGTTAAAATCAAATTATATTGTAAACGAATATAATTAATCAACAAATCTAATCTTTTCTCGCGGCAATTGACACGTGTCTCGTTAACTGACTAAGAAAGTGTCTTCGGTAAGAGATCGATTTTATGTAAGAGATCGTATATAATTGAATAATTGTATCGATACCCAATATCCGGTGTAGAACAAATTACGACAGTAATCAAGAACTGACATTTCTCTAAATAATCATTACTCGTCTTTCCTATCAAATTATCATAACACGACGTTTCCTGACATTATTTATGTTAAAAATCGTGTCTTAAAGCATGTAGTTGTCACTAACTATCTAGAAATAGATGTAAATAAATCCAGGAGTGACAGACGTAAATCTGACGGTGAACTTTAATGGACGCAACTACTTTTCAAAACTTAAGAAAAAATAACCTGAAAACCAACTAATTTAGTACTAATTTATACAAATTATGTGTAATGTGTGAAATATTCTATTTACTGTGTTAATTATCCTGGAAATTATTGCGTTAATAAATTAGTAATTATCACTAATTGTTAATATTAATTATTGCTAAATTTATAGTAGATTATAAATTTTTAAATATCAAAAATTAAAACGGTCAAATTCGCAAGATCTAAACTCCTCGCAATTTTCATGCAATCAACGTTTCGAATTTTCGAACTTTTTAAATTAAAAAGGTACAAAATTCCCAAATTATCAAAATTTCAAATTTCTATATCTTCAAATTCACAAATTCAAAAATTCAAACCCCATGATGGGTCATCAGATTTTTTAAATCACAAAATTTCAAGTTTGTGATTTCCTAAATCCTCAAGATCTTAAATTTTTAAATTTACAAGTGCTACAAATTTGCTGATGGTCTATTTGTCGAATCCTCAAATTATCAAATTCCTACATCAGGAAAACTTAAAATTCTCAAATTCGTAGGTCTTCAAACTCCAAATCTTTCTACAAATCACAAGAATCCCATATTCCTAAATATCCAAATTTTTAAGTTTTCCAAATTCATAGATCACGAAATCCTAGATTACAAAAATTTCGTATTCCTAAATATCTGAATCTCCAAATGTCCCAAATTCCTAGATTACAAACTTTCCTGGTCACCGAAATGTTATATTCCTAAATATCCAAATCTGCAAGTGTCCTAAATTCCTAATTCCCCAAATCCCCAAATCACCAAAATCTCATATTTCCAAATACCTAAATCTCCATCGTCCCGTTCTAATTCTCCAAATCTCCCAATCACGAAAATTTCATATTCCTAAATATCCAAATCTCCAAGTGTCCAAATTCCTAATTCTCCAAATCCCCAAATCCCCAAATCACAAAAATCTCATATTCCCAAATACCCAAATCTCCAAATGTCCCAAATCTCAAGAATGTCCCAAATCCCAAAAATACCAAAAGCCCAGTTCTAAAAATTCCTAACCTTGCATCTCACATCCAACCTTCCAATACCCAACCCCCAAAATCCAAAAACATCCACAACTCGAAAACGGATAAACTTCCGAATCGGAAAATTCCACAACTACATACAAGTAAAAAATTTGCTCCCGACCTAACCCATCACTCTAACCCATCACTCTACAAATCTGTAGACGAACTTGCGGTGTGCATAACCCGATCTCCTAGAGGTTTAACCAAGCATCGAAGCCTAGCTCCCCCTTCGTCCCAGCCCGGGCATAGGACAGCTCAGAATGTAAGGAGTGCATACCGCGTTCTGGAGCATGAAGAAGCCGATGGAAGGATGCGCTACGCGAAAGAAAGAGAAAGGAATCGATAAAGACGGACCGAGAAGGAAATAGATATCCCGAAGTAGAGGAGGATCGGATGCGATAGAATGAGATAGCGCGAGGGTTCGAGCGTGCAAGTAAAGTGAGTCGTGCATCTCTCACAATTAGTCGAGATCTATTTTATTCGTCGACCGAATTTATCGTCTGTAGTGAGCTTAGATCAAGCCACTCGGGCTCTGCTTGTACACTCGGGGGCAACGTACATCTACTTTCGATAACGAACTATCCATTAACGGGACAACTACCAAACACCCTCAAATTTTTATATTTAATGATCTTTAAATGTTCGAATATACGAACCTTCAAAACGAGCCATTTTTACATTTTTTCAATTTCGAGAATTTTTGGAATACCGATTTTCTAGATTCTTAAATTATTCATATTCTAGAATGAAACTGTTACGTACATGAATTTTTGGACTGGAAAATTCTTAGACTCACAAATCCCAAGATCCTACATTTCTTAGATTCCAAAAATCTCTAGATCCTACATTTTTAAATCCCATAATTCTTAGACCCACAAATTCTTAAATATGTCAATTACTAGACGCAAAATTTCCTGGATCCAAAAATTTCTAGATCCTAAATTTCCTATACAAGAAATTCCCTAGATCCAAAATTTCTTAGACACAAAGTTCCTAGATCTTAAATTTCCAAAACCAAAAATTCCTCAGATCCCAAATTTTTCCGGATAAAAAATTCACTAGATCCCAAATTTCTTGTACAAAAATTCCGTAGACAATAAATTTCGTATCACGAAAATTCCCTACATCCTAAATTCATTAGCAAAAATTCCCTGGATCCTAAATTTCCTCAGCCAAAAAATCCTTAGATCCCACAACTACTAGGTCCAAAAACTCTGTACCCCACAATTCCCTACATTGCACAATTACTAGATTCACAAATCCCTATACCACACAGTTCCTAGATCTCAAAAATCCTTAGAGCTCACAACGTCGAAAACTAAAAATCCCTAGATCCCGCAATTTATAATATCCCCAAAGTCTGAAGTTCCAAAATACCTACCTTCCTATTTCGCCAAATCCCTAGATTTCTATATCTATATGCCAACAAATCTCTATTTCGTCAAATTTGTAATCCAATATATCTCCAAATCTGCATATCCCTATATTTCCATATCCCTGTATCTCCATATCCCTATAACTCCAAATTTTAAAATCCCCAAATGCTCATTCCTCGCCAAATATTTTAAATTTCCAAAAGTGACTAAAAATCATGAATGGGAGCCGTCTTCCTTCGAATCCGTCATATTTTCCCTAGAAAAGGCAGATTTGCTGTTGACTGTACTCGATACATGTTGCGCTCTCTTCACATTCTGTGTATGTGTTAGCATCGTGAGCCACGTTGTTTTATAGTACAGATTGCAGAGGAAAGATTAAGATGCTATTCACCACTGACGCGAAATTGCCGGCCAGTGTTTTACACCAGTTTGTCAGCACGATACACGCTCGTGTTTGAACACCTTGATTGCCATAGGGGGTTATCGATGGTCGCCGTTACCATTGTACCAGATATATGCTCGAGTTAGGTACTTTTATTACTTCCCGACAGTTTATGCAACGTTACTTACGTTATGTAAACTCTGTCGAAATTCCCTTCAGGTACTTTCTATACTGCTCACGAGTTATCCCTAGACCCTGACAAATTTGGCGAACAATATCCCTTACTCGAAGAGTTTAGGTTCTATTTAAAATTCTCCAAAATTTTCTTCTGATTTTTTACACATTTACTGTGACTTCAAAATTTTCCCTAGGGTTCAGATCCCTTAAATTTCCCACCGTGCCTTAGATTGTCCCCAAATTTCTTCCTAGACTTTTCTTATGTTAAATTCTTTGTCTATGAAATTTTCTAAAATTCTCCAAAATGTGCTAATTTTTCCCAAAATCTGAAACATATATTGGAAAGGTTTATCTTAGGGTTAGTCACAGAAGGATATTTTATTTGAGTGTACGATAAAGTATCATGTTTGAATGATCAAATTACAAATTTATGAAGAAGTATGTAGTTTCGTAGAGAAATAAAATAAGAGGAAGGGAGTTGCTGAAGTGCATTTGGATACAAACATATTAGATTAAGTTGACATATTTCACCAGGAATTTCGTTTCATATTAACATGATTTTTAATATACCTCGTCTCTGTTTAGTTTCCCTTACGACCGACATTTTCTGGTTCCCCTTTATCTTACCCAATGTCTCGATACATACTTACCAGACGAACCAGGTCCGCAGTTTTGCGCGATATTAAATTATCAAGGGTGGCAACCCCCTGCCTGTTTCACCCTCCAGACTCGAAACACATATTACATAATCCTTATTCATAATTTCCGTTGAAAAGAATTCTGTATGGGAATTTATTGCCAAGCATTCACTAATATCTTTTGAATTTCAACGTTCGTTACCGCGTAAAATATTTCGACCATTTTATTCGGTGCTCTATTAAAATTATCTTCTATTCGATCCATTATATAAATTGGATATTAATAGATACTATGTAAATTGTTTAAATTAAATATTGCTGAATATTATTTAAATTATATAAATTACATGTTACTAAATGTTATAGAAGTTACATGTCATTAAATAATTAATTTAATTAATAGTTGAAGTACTGTAGAAATTATTTTATTGAAGATTATAATCCATGCACTGTCTATTAATTTTTAAATTAATTTGATTAATAGTTGATGCAGTATAAAAATTATTTTCCCTATTATCATAGTCGTTGCACAATATAAATTAATTTTTAAATAAATTATATAAATTTTAAGTATTATTAAATATTATAGGAATTAATTCAATTAATTGATACGCTATAAAAATTCGTTCTTCTTAAGATTATGTCAATGTACTGTATAAATGAATTTCTAAATTAATTTGATTAATAGTTGATGCAGTATAAAAATTATTTTTTCTAACGTAATTAACAATTTTTAATTAAAATTAAAAATCCATTTCTAAATAAATTACATGAGTTACGTAAATGAAGTATTATTAAATATTATGTAAATTAATTTAATTAATGTATATGATAACAAGTAACCTAACCCAGCCCCATAGCAATCAAAATACGAAATATCAAACATCAAAAATATTTAAAACTAAAAATCCTGCAAATGTGAATTCTCTGCTGCGGATTATTTGTGGGAATCGCAGCTAGGACAAAGATATCGGAAAGAATTATCGCTGGATATTGAAGCATTGAAGTATATCGGTGATTTATTCGAATAAATACGCTGTCAGCCATGACCTAGCCAGGAATAAGTGGTGGAATAGACAGATGACCGGATATGACGGTCTCGCAAAAACCGCAATAGTTACGCTTTTCTCCATTTGCTTCTTCCCAAGAAAATTCATCTTTGTTCATCTTTCGCAGTGTCCTCTCGGTCGTGTTCGATAATTTGCAAGTGTCTCCACTCTTTCTCCACTGTTTTTGCTTCTATCTCGAACTTCCATTAATCCAGTTCGATCTTTCGACGTTCTCTTACAGAAATATCGTGCATACATTTGTCTCGAGTTACGTATCCATTCGAATATTACTATCTATCATTTATTCGGTGATTTGATGGCACCTTGGTACAAATAGATGTAGAAATAAATAGCTTGCAGAAATTCATTTCGATGGAAGCCACCTCGATGGAACTTGTCCACTTTTAATTATGGAAGACCTTCTTGTCCGAGCTTCTTCGTTTCGATAAAAAATGAAAAAATTAACCCAGATGTGTAAACTTTCCTTGTGAACTTTTAATTGTTGGCATATAATATTACTTCATATTATTAATTTAATAATTGAACTTTTATTTAACTCTTAACACTTGGGTATGAAACCACAGCTTTAGCTTCAATTTTATCCACTTTATTTATCGAGCTTTGGAATTAAGTACATAGAATTTTGTTGCATTGCTATATGATAGAGTAAGAAGTAACCTAACCTCAGAATTTGTATGAATTTTTGACGAGTAATTTTGTAATTTTGTAATTTTGTAATTTTGTAACTTTGTAATTTTGTAATTTTGCAACATTGAGACTTTTAAATTTCGTAATTTTAAAATATTACAATTTAAAAGTTTTAGAATTTTAGAATTTTTGAAGTTTACAATATTGAAATTATTAAATTTCCAAATTTCAGAATTACAGAACTTCGATTTTTAATACTTACCTCTAAACTTCTGAATTTTCAATTTAACTCAAATTTAAGCATCTCAAATCTTCAAACCTTCACGATTACGGAAGTTCAAATGTTTAAACTTTATAATTGAAAAATAATACATTACAAGTAGATCATAAAATCCCGTTACCAGAACCCTGTCCCTAAAAATGAGTAAATCCCCTATTTATCATATAATTATAGACCCTCCCCAAAGATTTGTATCGCGAATGATGAACGCAGTGTCAAAACTAATACAGCCTGGGGTATAACCCCGACTAAACAGAAGAGGACCGTTGAAGCTCAGAATCCGACAAGGCGTTCGAAAACTGCGAGAGCCTTAAAATCCTTGAAACGTTGTATACAAACTGCGGAGTGTGGAAAGGAGGAATAAAAAAAAGAAGTCTCGGATAGAAGCAAGAAAGGAAGGAAGGAAGGAAAGACACGGGCGATGCGAAGGTGGTAAGGAACGACGGAGGCCTTGGGGGGTTCGTTCGTCTTGTTCGCGCAATCCTGTCTGTCTCCCTCTTTGTCTATGGCATGTTCCTTCTTCATTTCGTTGGTTCGTTCGCCTCTCGTCTTTTCTGGATCTCCCGCGATCGTCCCCAGGCACGAGGGAAATA
Organism: Megachile ligniseca; assembly: GCA_945859555.1. Classification (NCBI taxonomy): domain Eukaryota; kingdom Metazoa; phylum Arthropoda; class Insecta; order Hymenoptera; family Megachilidae; genus Megachile; species Megachile ligniseca. The sequence continues at coordinate 4,280,585 of OX243778.1, forward strand.
TTCGTAAGAATTAAAGCGGCGGGAATTAACATTCCTCGGAGCCGTGAGGGGGCCGATGAAGGAAGGGGTCGGGTTTGGACGTGAAAGGGGGATGAGAAGAGTTTCGTCAGAAAGGGGGTGGTGTGGTGTGCATGCGTGGCTCCCTTGCTCGCGAAACAACGGGAGCATTACCACCCCTCCTCTCGCCTCCGACTCCATCACCTCCTCACCTCTTGAAACTCAGCCCCCTCTGACCGTCTCCTTCGTTCTTCTCCTTCGCTCTTTTCCATCCCCCTTCTCCCGTAGTTTTTCCCTCCTCGTCCCCGACAGGCTCGAGTCCCGTTTCCTTCACCCATCTCCGATTCCCGCGACCCCTTCTTTCCTATACACGAACGTCGTTCGCCGTTCCTAGGGGAGGGTGAAAACTCCTGCTTTCGCAGTAGGGGAGGCTGTCTTATTCTTTCCACTCATTAAGGCGGATCGATGTGGCAGTGGATGCGGCACCAAGGGGATGAGGCTGCCACCCTATGAAAGAGAGGAGGACGAGGAGAGAGGAGGTTGAGGGAGCCTGGAAGAAGGTGGAGGCGAGCCAGGCACAGCATGACATGTCATGTACCCACCAACACCCTCTCGTCCTCATTCACCCTCTATTACCTTAGACTCCTGCTCTTATCACGCGTGCCTACGCGTGTGGGGAAATGACGGTCAAGAGCAAACGCCCGACCAAATTCTTATACTCGAAACGATTCTTTTTAACACGCGGTTCAAATGATTACGGAATTTTTATTTCTTCTTCACGAGTAGACCGCTATTTTTATTATACATATACTATTTTTATTTTTATAGAATCTTACTAAGTATTTCTTTCATTTTTTCTTAACAAGTTGCCACGATAAATCGGGTGAAAGATTAAGTAGTATTTTTAGTTTTGCTCTTATCAAGTATTTGTTTTGTTTCTTCTTTACAAGACGTTTTTGTTCGTGGAATTTTATTTGTCTCATTTCTTGTTAACACATTAATTGCCATACTGAAAAGGTTGAAAAGATATTTTTGTTTTTATCGAATCTTATTCAGTATTTGTTTTACTTAAAAATCTGTAATAGAAAAGTTGTGTAATACATCTTCTGTGTTGCTAAATAATTATAGTCAAGAGATTTCTTTTTAGAAATATTCTACAGACGCGACTTTAATTAATTTAATGCTTTTGATACTTGATATGTTAGAATAAAAAGCGCGTTAATAAATATTCCATGTTTCGGGCCTCTGCCAGTGGTTTTTTTATACGATTTTTTACAGTTTCATGCAAAATTGTATAAAATACAGTCTTTACAATTTCATTCATTCCTATAAAGTTTGTATAATTCATACAATTGTACAAAATTTATATTATTTATATTTAGTAATAATTCGTATAATTATGCAAAATACAATTCATACAATTTTATGAATTTCTGTAGAGTTTACATAAGTTACACAATTGAATAAAATTTATATAATTTATATTTGACGATGATTTATATAATTGTGCTAAATACAGTTTATATAATTTTATAAATTTCTGTAGAGTTTATATAAGTGATTACACAAAATTTGCATAACTTTGATGAAAATTTATATAATTGTGAAAAATACAATTTTACAAGTTCCTATAAAGTTCATATAATTTATACAATTACATATAATCTATACAATTTTGTGCATACCCATAAAATTGATATAGTTTATACAATTGTATAAAATGCAATTTATATAATTTAATGATCAAAGTATTGATAACAAACACATATACCGTAATTAACTACGTTTAAATAATATCCGTAAAGTATATTTGGAAAGACAAAAAGGTTCGAACGATTAGTTATTTGAAATTGATCGTCGATAAAAGATTACCAGTTTAGAATTGACGTGGCAAGGTTGTGTTTAAAAGTTTGCCACATTTTTCTTCTCGAGCGAGAGACTTCAGCTTTTCTTTGCTTCCTCTTCCATACAGATTGACGTTAAACGCGTATTTTCCTGGCAACACGTACTCGAATACATTCACTGAGAACGACGACGTCGAAGTATGAGTAAAGACTTACGTTACCTCTGTATAAATCCGATATCGGGGGTCAACGACACGGGACTTAAGATGCTAGTCAAACATTCCCTTGGATAATTTACATGTTTATAAAAAGTAACACGTTCTATTATTATAATTTTATAATTAACAAAATGAATTTATTAATTGAGCTACTTTCCGATTAGAAATAAATTATCTTTTTTAATTGTGTTTGACAGAAGAAAAATGTAATTTAATTTAATAAAAGCTGTATCGTTCCCTTGGATGATTTGTGTATTCATAAAAAGGAACATGTAGAATTATTATAATTTTATAATGACAAAATTAATTTGTTAATTGAGTTACTTTTAAATTGTACAAAAAAAATCTAGATTTAATCTAGACTTAAGTAGGATCCTCCTAACATTACATGTTAAAAATGTAAAAAATATTCCTATTATTTAAAGTTGAAATTCAGACCTAACCTAACAACCTTCCAAAAAGTCGATTTAGCTAAAATCTAATGTAGATCCAACTAATCCATGTCACTTAAATTACCGAAATTTTAAATACTTGACACAATTCGAAATTTGAACACTTCGAATACTTAAATTATATTAACGTCACTCAAACAATAATCGATTCAACTGTCAGATTAAATCATATTAAAAATTCGAATAAGATCAATCACACTTGGGTGCGTCAAACCCGTCAAAGTGTGACAAGGGGTTGAAACTCGAACCTGATTTACTCCACACCAGGATGTGTATCCCACATCTTTCGTTTCCATAATAAGTGTCATCCAAATATCATCCCCTGCAGTGATCATTCTTTTTCACATCTTGAAAATTGCCAACGTCAACACGTTGACCATGGTGATCATACGTGACCAGCACTGTAAATTATTTATAGCCAAAGAAAACATTCAAGGACTCATAATAGACAATATACTCTAAAATTGTTATTTTTGAGCTCCAACTTTGAGAGGATTTTTTCACACCATAACTAAATTTTTAGAGAACGAAAAGAAAATGTCGAACTGATATATATTTAGAAAGGTAGAGAAATAACAACCCATCCGTTAGGTGTTCACACTTTGCCGTGTCACATATGTATGGATGACAAATCTGAAATCTACATTATTAAAAATTTGTTCACTTCCGTAACTGAAAATACTCGCATTACTTGGAACTAAGAAAAATATAACAAGATATTCTGAAAATATTTAGTAAAATTTAACCCCTTCTCACATGTGACACATACCTGTTGATATGCGAAAAATTTGGCTCACATTTTCACCACGATTTCAAGTTTAATTTTATTACTAACGATTTTAATCATCCAGCAATGATCGCCATATCCAAAATATCCGTAACATCTGAACATTCTTTACTTGTCTCAACATTACAATAATTAAATCGCTGACACACTTGCCGAAAAAATCACAAGTTAAGGGATTGAAATAGTATCTAATGCAACTTTCAGTCGTTTCGGTGTGTTAAGCAGGAAAAAAAGCCCGCGAAAAAAGGAGCACCGGAAGAAGTCGGGCAAACAGGTAGGTAGCGGTCAGCTGATGGGGTGAGTAGTCACGTGTCGCGTGGCCAGTCCAGTCTGTTCGTTCGGCGTCGCGTCGGCCAGCCCACGTGGTTGTAGAGGAAAAACAACGAAAAGGAAGAAAGGCTTTCCAACGAGCATGCGGTACCGTGGCGTGGCAGTATTTCAGAGGGGAGGTTGGGAACCAGGCGGGAGAGTAACGCAGAGATTTTATTGGCGTCGGTACGGGATGGTCCACTGTGTGGTCAGCTGGCGTCGGCGCGGCTTTACGCGCGCGGGGTCGCTCTTCTGACAGGGTGGAGTGGTAAGGTGGCTGTGAGAGGGGTTTCGCTTCAGGGGGTGGGTTGAGAGGGTGCGAGGCAGTCGTCGGAAGGGGTGGGGCTCGGTCACCACGTGGCTGAGCACGTGGTCTTTACCCTCCGACAAGTTCTATCCTTTCTCTTTCCTTCCTGTCTCGCATCGACCACCTCACTCTTTCGCACACCTTACTCCTTCCCTCTTTGTGCCAGAGGATTCCAACATGTGTGCACCTGTTTCTAGCCATCATTCTCTCAGGTGCTTCTTTTGTGCCATCGACTTTTATTTCAAACTCGTTCTGTCATACACCCTTGCTCCTTTATCGATGCTTTCGTTTTCACTGGCACCACGCTGGTAACGTCTATCAAAGGTAGACCGTGGATGTGTAACACTAATGAACAATTCTGATTATGCGTAGTCATTAGCGTTGACGCGGCGATATATCTGGAGACACATCGAACAAGTTGATATTTTTAAATGGCACAATAATGTGTACTTGATGTGAACGTTATAGGTTTGACGGAAATATAAATTAGTTACAATGTTGTTCAGCTGTTATATTCATGAATGTACAATGTGCTGAATCTTGAAAGTTTTTTGCTATCTTTAGATACTGCTGCTACCTAAGTTTGGTGCACAAATAGAACTTCAGAAACAAGGGTGGGTTATAAAATATACACATACAGAAAAGGGTCATGTTATAAAATATGCACATTCGGAAAACAAGGTTAGGTTATAAAATCTATACATACGAGAAACAAGGTTAGCGTATAAAACATGCACATGTAGTATCGACATTTTAAAAAAATCAAATGTGACAACAATTTTCGTTGGTACTGAGATGTTAACAAAATGGCTGAAGAGCAGCGCTCAGCAAAGAGTAGCAATAACGAGAAAGGTTAGACCCTTTAACAAAGGGTTTTTTAATAAGATAAATCAAGTGCGTTAAATATTCAACGACACACCACGCTCGCGTTTGGGTTTTCTGCGTAAGGGTGACTCGTGATCGTGCATTAAAGAGCGAGTACAGAGGATAAAAACAGCGAGGGGTGATTTGAAGAGCAACCCCTGACTAGCATCGCCTAAATCGAATCAAAATAAAACTTTCTTCTACAAAGTTATCGATCGACGCCCACGAAGTGATGACTGGATTAGGTACGTTAATAACGGGGTTAGATGTGCGTGTAACGAAATTTGGTACACTAATAGTTAAGTTAGGTACACTAAGAGAAGGGTTAGGAACAATAATAATGAGATTAGGTGCTTAATGGTGAGGTTAGATATATTGATAGCAAGGTTAGGTATAATAATGGAAATAGGTGCACAGTGAGGTTAGGTTCATTAACAAGGGTGCGATAGTAATGAAGTTAGATACCGATAGTTGGGTACATTAATAGCAAAGTTATGTTAGGTACAATAATAATTGAAGTAGGTACTCAATACTGATGTTATATTACCAGAATCTCATAATAAGATTAGGTACATTAATAAAATAATAAAGTGCGATACTAATGCAATTATGCACTCGATGGTGAGATTAGGTACGTTAATAACGCAACAAATAATTTCATAGTAATGTTAGGTATGTTAAAAAAAATAAGGTGCAGTAACAATAGAATTAAGTACTCAAATTAGATACATTAATTACAAAATTGATCACTCCATTATGAAGTTAGGTACTCTAACATGGAAATTACTTGTTCTGATAACAAGATTAGGTTAAAATAACAAAGTCTAGTCTAACAAAGGGGATAGGTATACTAAAGCCAATCTAGTAACGAGATTTAATGATGTTAAGATTAAGGAGGTTGGGTGCGCTAGTAACAAGGTTAGGAATGTTAATAATGTATCTTTATATTTCAGAAATTTATATTTCAGTTACAGTAATTAACAATAATCTATTAGAAATATAAAGAAGTATGTAAGAACGTGTCATACATCAGAAAATGTTTGAGAATAATGAGAGAAAGAAATGGTACGAGGAGTCGAAGATGGATTACATCTTACCGTGAAAGAACAGGGCAATTCTCAAAGTTTCCGGGTTTTTAAATTGCCCGGTGGCACGCATGTACGTAAATTACCGGACACGGTTGTTATCTACCGATATTAAGGTTAATGTTTAGAGTCTATTTACCATCGACATCGATATTCAATACTGATAACTTGGCCGTGCTTACAGTCTTCTCGCGCAATCGGATCTCGCCCATATTACTTACCCGACGTATCGATCTATTTATGCGAAGCCAACAAGATAACCTTCCGGGACATCGTTTAAAAGAAAAAGATAGGAGTAATTAAATATCGCCACATGTTATATGGTCACGCGTTATATCACCGCTCGTTGTATGGTCATGCGTTAGATAACTACTCGGTTCATAACCGACAGTTAATCACGTGCTAGGTTGCTACGAATTACATCGTTACGCGTTGGATCGCCACGCGTTCCATCGGCACGTGCCATATCGCCACCCGTTATATTACCAAGTGCTGGATCAGCACGCTACAGATTGTCACGTGTTACTTACGCATTACATTACAACGCGTAGATTGTTGAATAATAGTTCTACGCGTTATATTGTATCGCTTGATGTTGGATTTCTACGTGTTAGATTACCACATGTTAGATTACTGCACGATAGATAAATGCACGTTACCGTTAGATTAGTATAGATCAGGTTACTACCCGTTAGATTATTATGTGTTTAATTATTACGTGGTAGGTTCCTATGTTCAGATCATTATGCTGTAGATTAATACGCGTTAGATTACTATACACTAGATTACTACGCACCAGGTTACAACTCGATAGATTATCGCGTGTTAGATGTCTCCATGTTAAACCACGTGTTAGAGCACCACGCTAGGTTGTCCCGTATTAGATTACTACGTGTTAGATTACTGCATATTACATTACTACACGTTAAATTGCTACACGTTAGATTACTACACGTTAAATTACTACGCGCTAGATTACTACCCGCTTGATTACCACACATTACATCACTATTTTAGACTACCATGTGTTAGATTAGTACATGTTAAATTACCACGCGTTGCATTACCACGTGTTAGAGTGCTACTCTTCAAATCACTATATTACCACCCGTAATATAACCACGTGGTATATCGTCACGCATAAAAATTACGATACGTTGTATCACCAAGCGTGGTATTATCAGATATGAAATTACCATACATTATGTTGATACATATATCACAAAGCATTAAATTACCACATGGTAGATTACCATGTGTTAGACTACCACATGTCTCACCAACTGCTGGAACTATCCAGTATCACCAAGTGCATTATTAGTTACTAGATTACCATACGTTCAATTGCTACGCATTGCATCGATAAGCATGATATCCGTTACTAATTTGTCATATGTTATATTGTCATGTACTGTATCACTAAGTACAGTATCATCAGTTATCAGATTATCATATGTATATTGCCACACACTATCATTAATTAATAGACTATCATACGTTACACTGCAACGTGCTAATATCATCAATTACTAGATTACGATATGTTATATTGTCACTCGTTGTACATGTTACATCGCCAGGTAAAGGTATAGTGTCCAGTGACATATGGTAACGGCACAATTCTAAACGTCCTATTATCAAAGACATCATCAAGCATTCGTATTTTCTTAGTCTGTTACGATGGAAAACGTGGATATAAAGCGATCCCTCGTACGGCAGCTGCCCTTTAGAAAGGGGGTTTGGCGCGTCCCTGTCACGAGATACATGGCAAAGTTTTAACTCAAGCGTGTGTCGACCCATCATGCGAATTATAAGTAGAGATACGACGACGACGACGACGACGACTACGACTACGACGACAACGACGACTACTCTTACGAGAAGGGAATTCCAGAGCGTAACCGTGTGCACCTACAGAAAACACACGTGCATCTGTTGCAAACATACATATATACAGCAACTAAAGTCGTCTGCACGGATGCCTATATGTAGATTGCAGAAGAACCACGCCCTCTTCCGTGGAGGCCTGTTCCCTTCCCCCGCTCGTACATCCGCCACCCGACCACCATCTTCGCCTCATCCATCCCCAACCCCTAATGACGCAAGCAAAGCAAAACAAAGAAAGGTTTATACACCGGAGGAGAGCGGGCTGGCTCCTCTTTCCTCTTTTCGTCGTCTCTCCGTTGGAACGGCAACTGCCTCGCTCTTTCGATTTGCTCGTTTCGTCCCTGTCTCTCTTTCTCTTTCTGTTATTTCCCCTATATCTCTTTCATTCTTTCTCGCTCCCGCCTGAAAACTCCCTCTCTGACTACTTTCTCTGTCTCAGACCGGTACCACTCACTCTCACTCACATGCGCGCAAATGAAATCGATTAAAATGCTGGGCGCAACTTCTAGGCAGAGCTGCTTTACCACCCACTACGTCCACCCTACCCCCGTGGCCCCACGCGCTACCAACCGAACCTCACCCTTCCTTCGTTTGCTGTAAGAAACCGAGAAAACCCTTACGTGCGTTCCCGTTGCCTCTTCCTCGCCACCCACTCGCCACCACCGCCGGGCCACACGCTCCGCGCTGCTCCGCTCTGCTCGTCAACCATCATCTACCCTCTTATGCGTAATCTGGACTCTGGCGAGCGTTGACCTTACGACAGATTACACTAGTAATTTACTTCTGGGGTAGAATGCTCATTCTCTTCGAACTTTATCCAATTGTAAGTCGTAAGTGACCAGATACCATCACTTATTGGATGACCTGAGTTTCATTCTACTTATTATCAAATATGATCGAGATACAGTTGTACAGTTTTAGATCTTAAGTGACCATAAATCGTCACTTATCGAACGAGCTGAATTTTATTCTACTTATTGTCAAATATGATCGAGATACAACTATACAGTTTTAGGTCTTAAGTGACCAGATATTATCACTTATCGAACGAGCTGAATTTTATTCTATTTAATGTAAAACAAGATTGAACTACAGTTAATAGAGTTGTAGATCTAAGTAACCAGAAATCGTCAGTTATCAAATGAATTGAGTTTTGTTTTACTTAATATAAAATAAAATCGAGCTACAGTTGTAGAGAAGTGTCTCAGAATGTTACTTCTGGCAACATGTTTCAAGGTCATTGAAATGGGTAAAGTGTGCCGTTATGACTATATTAGCAACTTTGAGTGCTAAGTGAATTGAATAACTGATGGGTTCTAGGGTTAACCCTAAAGTGGCCATCGTAATCGTTCATCACCAATTAAGGAGTTCATTTATATTTGATATGGAAATAAATTGTTGACATTGTGATTAGGGATCGGTAGAATGTGTCCCTTGGAAGTGGACATCTGATTTTATCAGTTTCAATTTTAAATACCGATTTTGTTTTATTGTTGATTTTATAAATGGATGATGGTGGCTATGCAAATTATGTATTTGCAGATCTAATAAGCAAGGATTAGAGGTGTTTCATTTATGGTAACAAATGGTTGATATGGTATTTAGGGATCTTTAAAATGTTGTATGTATATCTCAGAAGTAGATACTTGTTGTTAAAAAATTTTTGTTTTATTTGTAAAGTGATGATGGTCCAACTGTGGAATTTACTGATGCAACCAAAAACACTTATGGATGTTTGATCTTTTATAAAATAATAAATTGATAGCACAGTGTTAAATGTTCTTTACGATTTTACGAATGTCCAAAAGTAGATACAAGATTTAGCAAAAAAAAATAATTTAAATTTGAAACTCCAATGACAATAAATACGTGTACCTTTACGACTTTCTCCTTGTGCAATTCTATTATTAATTATAAATAAAATCTAAGTTCAAGTTAATTATAGATAAAATCTAAATACTAACTCTTGAAAATTAAGTGAATAATATTAAATAATATCTCTGTAAGTAAACACTAACCCCGAATAAAATCTAGATAAACACTAGTTCGAAACAAAATCTGAACAAACATGAATTCTAAATAAAATCTACGTAACTAACTCTAAATAAAGACTAACTCAAATGAAAATCTAAGTAAACGCCTCTATTTAAAATCGTCCAATTATTCAGTAACATTAAATTCGTGATGGCGGACACCATCGCCCCCCACTGCCCATAACGTGTTAATCTTCTGGATGGGGGTGATTAACGCAGAACCTCTGTAGTATGTTTCTTTGAGCTGCCATGGTTGCTGTAGCTTTAGCGTGCTGCTTGGTTCCTTTGGTTCTTTAGTTTTATTCGTTTCAGTTTTATACACACATATTTGCACGAGAAGCCTGCACCCTAGGTTGGCGAGGAAACCATGAATAGACGTGGGTGTGCGTCGACCGGTTGCAATGGTGTTGGTCCGCAGAGAGTAAATGAGCGCGCGGCAGTCGCAGGCTGGTTGGTAAAAACAGTGGCCCTCTTTACCTACCCTTTCCTTCGTTACTACCCCCCTTAACCCCCTGCCCCTGCCACGAATTTACCCTCCGTCTCTCTGACTCTCCTCGCATAACCACCCTCCCCCTCCTTCGTCACTTCTGTTTCCTCCTTTTCCTTACCTTTCCGATGTTCCGCTCCTGGCAGCCTCGCGCGTAGACGCGAGACTCATTCGTCTTAAGCCTTCATGGAAACGACGAATTATTACGACGTACAGGTGCCTGCCTAGTTTGACCAATATTCTATTTAGTAGAGAATCGATTGAGGAGCAAAAATTTTCAGTATGCGTCCACGATGTAAGCCCCGTTACGTATTTATTCGCTCGGGCCCGAGTAGGTATATTTACGCACTGTGGAGAACCAACGAGGTTTAGAATGGTTGTGAAATGATTCCGACGTAAAAATTAGGTTGGCATGGGTTGATGTCGTGTGTTGTTGAGTGTTGTAACAGTTAATTTCGTTTTATAATGATTTAATTTGTAATTTTGTATTGGTCTTGAATTGCGTTTGTTGACTCGGGATTGAACGTAGTAAGTAGTGGAAAGTGATGGGAAAGCAGTTCCTGGGTTTCACATTTAACTTGTCAGCAATACAAACTATGAAAATTTAATATTTAATGAATGTCACAAAGCTAAAATTTTACTTAATAAACATTATAAATTAAAAATTTAATATACAATAAATGTTAAAAATAAAAAATTTGGTATGTAATATTGTAAATTTCAAATTCAGTATTAATATCTAAAAATATTAACAAACTCTCAGATTATGTTATCTGAGGTATCAAACGAATATGGTGTCATATATTGCATGAAAAGTATCCCGTAACTGGTACAATTGAATTTAAAATGTACGATAATGATAATTTTCTTCATGCATCAAAACAAACAAGGTAAAACTCTTCACCGGTGCATTTAAGACAGCAAACAAGGATTTATCGTTGAAATGAATTATTGAATTCGATTCGCATGCATATGTAACAGTAAATGATAAAGTATGTGAATTCATTGAGCGAGCCGATGCTTCTGCATTTGTCGCGACCCAGTGCGTTGGAAATTCATAAGGCACGTTCGCAAGTTCATTGAAAACAAAACTGATAATCCTCACGCGTCGCTACTGAAATATTTATATTTCGCCTGTCGGTGAAGGTATTAAATCCAATAATCACGTAACTCGTTGAAGCCTGACGAACGTAACAACGACAAGCTACAGCCGAACTACGCTTAGCTGTCTTCCTAAGGCTGTGTTTATTAATGGAGTGTTTGTGAAGTACCATTCCAACTTTTAATCAATCCGCTTTTGCGTTGCTAGATAAATCTTAATTGTATCTTTTGAATTGCTTCGCGCTGGAATCTCGACCCTCTATCTCTCGTCCCCACCTCGGAGGAACGAAAGTTCGGTGCTCCCGAACGAAACGTCGACAACGGTGTTCGATTGAATTCGATGGGAAGGTCTTTATGACGAATATTATTACCAAAATTTATAACGTGAGACTCGGTCACATCCTAACCTAACCTAGCAACGTTCCAAGTAGACTATTACACGATGTATTTTCATACTTTTGAAAACTTAAGAGACTTTGTGGATTGGATCGTATCTGGGATTGTATCTCTTTCAGGAAAATATTAGCTGATCTAACCTAACTATTCTCTGAATGGATGCATATGGTTTATAATGGATCTATATTCCAGAGAGCTGACAAGGGAAATTCTGTGTGTAATAATTTTGTTATAGATATAATACTAGGATTGTAGCTCTAACAGGAAAATATAAGCTGGTCTAACCTAACCTAACGATGTTATGAATAAACACACACGTTTTGTGATATTTCTATATTTTAGAGAGCTAACGAGAGAAATTCTATTTGATTATTTTATTATACATGCACGATTAAGGTTATTATAGATATACGACTAGGACGGTAGCTCTAGCAGGAAAATATAAACTGATCTAACCTAACCTACCTATCTTCTGAATAGACATACACGTTTCGTACTAATTCTGTATTTTAAAGAGCTAACAAGAAAATTTTTTATCTTATTCTTGCCTCCAAATCCTACATCTCCAATTTTCTTAAATTTCCATGTCCCTAGATCTTCAAATACCAAAGTCCCCAAATTTGTCGACCGTCAAATTCTTAGATTCCCATATTCATACATCTCCAAATCCAAAAATTTCCAAATTCTTCACCCACCCCAAATTTTCAAAGTTCCTAAACAAAAAATATTGCCATAGTGAATTTTGAAGAAATTATAGAAATGAGTAAACAACGATTGATTCTTCGTCTCGATGAAAATTAACATAGACTTCAATACAATTACCTTAACAAATTTTGTAACTTAAAATAGTATACTTGTAAGATGGTCATTTGATGTGTAATTTGAGTGTTAAAACCGCACACACGTTTATTTAATTCTCTTAAAAATTACGTAAAACTCGAGAAAGATAAGTGTTAGATAACGTTACCTATTATTGAGTAATTGAAACTGTTCTCTCTAAAATAATGAACTCCAGCATAAATTGATACATTTAAAGTTTGATTATAGATGACACGGCGATAAACGCGTTAACCGGCCACTTTTTGAACATTCGCGTTTACGACGGGAAACGTTTTAATTCCACCCCCACACGGCGCGAAAACAAGGCGGATATAAGGAAGAGTCCGGGTATGTGTTTGAGCTGCAAACGAATAAGAATGTACATACATATATATACATACCGAGTGTCTACACGGGAAGTAGCAGGCGTACGCGTTTTCTAACCGGCCGAAGGAGAAGGAAACGTCTGAAGGAGCGAACGACGAAGGAAATGAGACGAGCAGAGGGAAAACGCGGGCGAGAGCAAGAAGGTACGGGGGTGGATGGTAACGGAGGGTGCGAGAACGCGAAGAGGGTGGGTCGAGAGTGGATAGGGTAGCTAAGACGAGCGGTTCCCAAGTAATTATAAAATGCAATCAATACTTTACATATTTTTCACACAAGTCGGAAGGGTCGCTACCCCCTCGCTGATCCCGTACAAGTTGCCGTACGGGTCGTTTCTCTTTTTTTCATACCAAAGCGTAACGCGTGGCCGTAAATAATTACAAGCACCCGGGACAGATCTTTTTATATGGCCACGCACAAAGCCGTTGCCATCAGACATCTTCATCGTTTTGTGAAACGCGACCTGCGAACGCGTGAGCATGCGCGACTTTAATTAATGCCATTCTCCTTTTCAGAGATCCTTTTTTATAACGTCGTCGATGCTATTCAGTAATAAGCTTTTTTTAACGTTTATTTAGCTACGTTGAAAATTATGCTACGCTGATTTTATTCAGTAATCGTTTCCTTCGCGAGACGCTCTGGGCGTGAAAATTCGTCTTATTCGAACGGGCTCCGCGACTGATATTTATGTAATTTAAATGTAACGGATTTAATTGGATGTTTTTGTTAATGAGGATCGTTACTTTTTGTATGGGGTGTTTCGTAACAACTGGGAGAATTGCGAATTAAAGTTAAGTGGAAGTGTATTTATGTCAAAATGAAAGTAGAGTCAAATTTGAAATGGGGAAAGGAAATTAAATAAATTGAAATTAATTTTCATTTTGAAATTTGTTTGATGGTATAAATTGATTCGATATGAGAAATCAGTAGCAGCTTTGGGAGTATGTCCTTTTGTATTAAATTATGTAAAAATATATTTTGTGTTAATTAGCATATTGATATAAGACACGTTAATTATCCAGAATTTGATTTAATTGGATTTAAGATTGTATTCCAATTTTAGATTATACTTTCTAATATTGCAATAGTAGGTGTACTATAGATAGGTAATTAATTGTAAACATTGCATTCTTTAATTAATATTTATTTATGATCAAAAAAGTTGAAATAATTAAACATATGATTAAACAAAATATTATTAATAAATGTAGTTTACATATAAAGCAACTTAAATACAATTAATAATACTATATAATTGGTATATAATCTATTAAAGTTAAAATCACTATTAACATAAAAGAATCACCTATTCCCTAACAACTTCCTAAAAAACCCCTAAATGAAAATAAGAAAGAAGTACATAGGGTTTGATCCAATACAATACACCCTAAAAAAAGGACTAAACAAATCTGATAATAAAGGTACATTCGTAGCACACCTTACAATGCTACCCCCCAGAAAAGAACAAGAAACGAAGGGGGTAGGGGGCTGACTGATTTTAATTATGAAAAACGTGGTGCACCATCGCGCTGGTAATTACGCTTGTGCAAATGTATCATGAGACGCAAGAACAACGACGAATTCGTGACTGAGAATGCAATGTTACAAAAAAAAAAAACGAGAAGAAACAAAAATGAACGAACAATGAAACCGGTCGGAGGAAATAATGTAAATTCACAGTACCCGAAACAATAACCCTTGAGCGTCGCTCGAAAACACTCTGGTTATCCCTTGCCACTGCTTGCTTCTGGGCTGAAGGGGGTGGAAAAGGAGGAAGAAGAGTCGACGTCGCGATCATCTTTGACCCTAAATCCTTGCGCCACGTCGCAAACTTCGAGGGCTGATTTACTGCTTTACCATAAAACTCTAATCAATCTATCGCTTATTATACTATGCAAGTTTATAAAAATACTGCACACGGTTTATGCATTAAAATTCATTTATATGCTAAGAAGCTTCAAGGTCACAAATTCTTCAAATACTCTTCTTTTCATTCTTCTTTCCGATTCTGAACGATCATTGCAACGTGAAAAATTATACAAAGTTTGCTGAAGGTACTGTGCGTTTTATACGATGAAATTAATTTGTATGATGAAGAGTTCGAGGTCACAAGAGCAGTCCAAATGAGATCTTACATTTTTAATCACGTGTATCTAAAGAATCAAAATAACGATTTACCATGTTGGGACCTGAAAGATTCTAATTGGTCTATGATTCAAAAAGCACTTAAATTATAGATATGAGGGTTCTGAATATGTTCCATACAACAAAATTGATTTACATGCTGAGGAGTTTCAAGGTCACAGTACAAAATAAACATAACGTAATCTGAATGTGGATCTCAGAGATTACAAGACTTATTTACAGACATCAATATTATAAACGCATAAATATCGATCTACAAGGTATAAATATATTTGATATATCATAAATATAATCGATATATTATAAAATATATTTTGGTCCACATGACTTGAAGAACAAGAATTGAACAGTTGACTCCATCTTGCACAGGAAGGTATACAGAAAATAAGGAATAAAAGGTGGATTTTCTTATTTCGCATAGTTTGCATAAATATCTGTATTCTAGCAATGACCGAATGAATCCCCACTAGCTTAACATTCCCATACAAAGCTCTCCATCCGATTAATACCAGAACACTATCCTGCAGGAGAGTCAACGGTCTTCCTACCTCCCCTATGAGCACCCGTTCCTCTCCACCCCGAAGCAGCCGCGAAAGTAAGTAGTGAGTGAGCGGCATTCAAGGGTTGGTGACTGTGGGAGGTAGCTCGAACGGCAAGCAACGAACAGAAAAGGAAGAAAGATTGGGAACGAGTGTCGAGGGTAAAAGAGAAGAAAGATGGTGGAGGGTAGGAAGGTAGGGTGGGTACCGAGGGTACGGCCAGATTTTAACGATTCCTCTGCCGCGGAGTCTTAAGAGAAAGAATGGCGGGGATGGGTGAAATGAGAGGAGTTGGCGAGGGTGTCGAGGAGATGTGGGAGGACGGCGCGGAAAGAAGAGAAAAGGGAGCCTTTAGGAAAAGACGAAGAAGGAGGGCCGGAGAAGTGGGAGAAGCAGCCGGGGGGGTGAGGAGATCGCGGTGTGGCGGTCGGCGAGGGTGAGTGTGGGGCGAAGGACGTGAAATGAAGAAATTCTATCTACATTTCCAACCCTTCATGCAACGTCTTACCCCCTTCGCCGCCGAAACCTCGCACCGTCCCTCCTGGTCCGTTCTCTTCTTTCTTCCGCTTCTTCTTCTTCTTCTTCTTCTTCTTCTTCTTCCGCTTACTTCGTTCCTTCGACTGCCTAACTCCCTTCTCCTCATCCCAACGGGTAACCCGACCAACCTCCTCGCGCTCGCTTTCTCTTCGCGATGTCCCCTCGATCCGCACAGCCCGCGAGCAACCACCCCGCTGAGACAATACCAGCAACTCAAACCCCGGCCTCGGCCCGTCTTCTTCGCCTTCTTCATCCGTCGAACTCTTACCCTGCCGTCCGTCTCTCCTTCTTCCGCGTCCGTTCATTTCCGTCTCCTTCGCTCCGTCTAACCCCTTGAAGACCGGTATCGCCACCCACCACCGTCAGCATCGCAACTACCCGAAGAGAGCACGGCAAGCAGGGATTCCTTCGGAGCTTTCTTTCGTCCCTTCTCTCTCGGACCCTTTAAACCTGCCCTCGTACCTTCCTCGTCCTCGACGATGCTCGCCGGCGCCACTTCTTTCTCTTTTCTTAAACACAAAAGCGAAAATTTTGCTTATTAGAATATTTCCAGGTGGTGTTTCCTCCCCCTCGTCTTCCTAGAAGGCTGCACCACCCACGCGACGTCCCTCTTTCCTCAGCCTCGACAACGTTCAAACCCTGTGCCTTTCGTCGTCATCGTTCTCCTTGGTCCGAGGAAGGGCAGGGGTAGAGCCCGTGCACTCGAGTGTGGAGCCACGGGGCTTGCGAGCGCCCGTTCCTTCCGTCCGCGCGTCTAGCCGTTCGTCGCCGACTCCACGGACGCCGTTGCTCACGGCCATTACTATGATTGTGTGCACGGGACTTTAATTATTATTATGGAGCTCTCTGTGTATGACGATAACGAGCACCGACATGCCACTTCGGTTGGCTACGTTTACACGCTGTACACGTATGCTGGCCGCACACGCAAACGTTTTGTCGCTTCCTATGTTTTTGCAGCACGCATCTAACAGCGGTGCTTAGGTACTCCTGACCTGCTTCATGTTTGTTTTACTTCACTACGATATATAGGGTGTTTCATTTTAACTGCAAATTTCGATAGGTTTCCAAATTTATAGTTACTATTACTTCTAATGGGAGTAATTCTATTAAGCATTAACTTTTAATTTTATATTGTTAGGGAACGAGTAGACTCTCGTTATATTGCCAAATTTATATGGATTTGTATTCACGTTGTGCTTCAGAAAGATTTTAAGAAAACATCACAATATTAGTTTCCGTTCTTCTCTAATTGATTACGTATCGAACGTTAAATGCTGAGATTTGTTGAATATGAACTAATTATGTACTAACACTAATTATTATTGCGTTGTTCCCTATTAGGCACTGTTCTGTATTAGTTACGTGTCTCTATTTCAATATTAGTGCAATTACCATGTATGAATTTACTGTAAATTGCAATTTCAAATTTTCGCGGGCTTACGACGGGGTCACGTGGTCATCCGTAGGACTTTGACGTCTACGTATGAAACTCTTACGTTTAGCGTCCGACTGAACAAAAGACACACAGACGTAAGATATGTTACTGTACTAACATATGTATTGAATACGGACAATGGTAGATAAATTTAAATTCAGTGATGCAACGGATTCATAATTGATTTTACAAGTAGATATTAAAGAAAGGGATCGAAGATAATTTTCATATTCATATGTAATATATGTAAATAGTAAATTCTATAATGTGATGAATTCAAATAACAATAAATTTTGGATAGTCCTAGACAAAAATTTGTTGGTTCAGACAGTTATAACTCATAGTGGATTAAAATTTGCTAAAATGATTTAAAACGTCAAATTTTTTATGATTCGCTCCTTCTTAAAATAATTAAAAAATCCTCAAAACAGCTATAATGGAGTTTCATAATTTTGTATCGAACAATTAATGATAATAAAGTTTCATAATTCTGTATTACTGCTAACAGCAAGAAAATCAGTTTCCTCGCACTATAAATTTCAGTTCGCATAAGAAAAACTGTGAAAAAGGGTGTCGATTCATTCTTCAAACACGTTCACCAATTTTGACTCACTCTGTAAATACAATCTTCCTGAACGTATCTGAAGCTCGACTAATCCCAGAATGATTACGCGATTGATTTACAAGTTGAACACATACAACGAGACGATAAGTAATTTCCAGAAATGTTGGTGGTTTTTAGGAAGCAAAAAATATCCCGAAATATTTGCCACGAAAGACACGGTATAAAGGTTGGCGTGATGTAAGATACCGAATGATAGGGGGAGAACGTGTTGTTGAAAGAGAGAGGCGAGACTGTAACAAACAATGGAAAGGTAGTCTTGGCAGACAATAGCTCGTGTGGAACAAACACATCTTACCGTTTCTTACCCTCTCCTGTCTCCGCCAACCCCCCAATGTCAGTGTCCCCTCATGCGCAAGCCACCGCACCGTTTCGGGCTACATCCTCCTCCGCACTTCACATACTTACGTTTTTAAGCTTTAAAAGCTCTATTGCTCCGTCGTGTTCTATACACAAACGAGAACAATAGGGTGGACAGAAGAACTCTGCACGCAAACAA
This sequence comes from Megachile ligniseca, assembly GCA_945859555.1. Classification (NCBI taxonomy): domain Eukaryota; kingdom Metazoa; phylum Arthropoda; class Insecta; order Hymenoptera; family Megachilidae; genus Megachile; species Megachile ligniseca. The sequence goes on from OX243778.1 coordinate 4,299,335, forward strand.
TGATACACTGTAATTTTTGTTTAGAACGACGATGGGCAACTGCGCGGGCGGGGGCGCACGGACGTCAAGCAACGTTCGCGGACACTGACAGCGAATCGATTATTTAATTACAAAATTTGAATATTCGAGATTTCTATGCTTTTAACTTTCTGAGCTAAGTTTGATTTCTCCTTATTTCTAATTTGATCGAAATTCTTATATTTCATACAGAAATTTAAATTTGGAAATTTGACAGTCTTACGGTTTTGTAGTTATGAATTCTTAAAATTCCAGCTCTGGGCTTTGAATATTTAATATTTTTTTTATTTTTAAATATTTAACACTTTTGAATTTCTTTAGACTCAATTTTCTAGTTTTGTAATTTTTGTAATGTTTGGATTTTAAATTTTTAAGTTCGCAAGTTGAAATTTGTCAATTTGTCAACTTATCAATCTACCAATCTACAATCATACTAATTTACAAGCTTTCAAATATTTAAACTTCTGAATATCAAAATATCTAAAATTCAAAATGACCAATAAACCAAATACCAAAATTTCAAACGTCATAATTTTGTATTTTTCACATTAACAAATTTGAAAATTTATGTCAAATATATTTTAGTGTTAAAAAAATGAATAAACAAGTACCGAAGTTTCCTCGTTTACCAGTGGTATCGTGACAATTATTAAAACTCTCTCGGCTGTGTCGTTTTTATCGACAAAGGATCGAAAGAGAAAGATTTGAGATTCGTTAAGAAAAGAAAGAAAATGAGAATTGTTTCGCTGGTCTCGAACTAACCTTGTTGCAAGCAACCCACCGGAAGGGTATAATGTCGATACCGCTTTCGATTTCTGCTTCATCAAGACCTTTGTCACACGATGGATGTCGCGTTTCTGTGAAACACGTTTAATGTTCCGTTCGTGTCCCGTGATATTTGGCTTATTAGACATAATTATGCGTGAATTCCTATTGTGATTTTCGATAAAAGGCTCGAACAGATTCTATCCCTTTGTTTTTTAAACAGCAACGCTTCATTGAACGTTTAACGCCGAGGAAGAATCTTGTAAATACTCTTTTCTTTCGGGAACGCGAGAATTTTATGTACACCGTGTTTAAGGCGATTGTGAATTCGGGATAATCATGTTTATGTAAGGTAATTCACGGAAATTGGGTTATGTAATTCAAGGATATTATTAGTATGTAATTGAATCATTATATCATTGAGTAACGTTAAAATATATGGTCATATAATATTAAAATGTCATAATGTTATTCAGTGCTAATTCAAGGATATTATATATTATAATGATTATTCAATTCAAAACATTTAGACATAATTTAAAAACATCATATATTACTATATGTATATTACAAGGATAATATAAATAATTATATGTATGTATAATTGAAGAATATTATACATTATAATCATATTATTTATGCATAACATATATTATAATTACATATGTCAAGAATATCATATATTATAGTTATACAATGTATTATAATTACATAATTCAAGAACATTATGTATTATTATACAATGCAAGGATAGTGTTTATTATGATTATATAATTGAAGAATAGTATGTATTATAATGATATTATTTAAGTATTTCATGCATTATAATTACATAATTCAAGGGGATTGGCATTTCGCTACTTGTCATGTGTATATTAATACTAAAAATTGCGTAATATTAAAAGAACCTCGTGGTAATCACAAATAGCACCACAAAGTACGATGAAAAGAAGAAACGAAAGAAAGTGCGTATGCAATCGGCCAACTACTCGAGAAGAAAGTTGTCAGGAAGATCCGGAAGGCAGCCTCAGATAATTGCAGATGGCTGTGTTGTGTGTGATTGTTGATGCTACACACTTTCGCTAGGGCCGGGGTTTAGATAAAGGGAGTCCACGTCGACACAGATTACCGACTGTGTGACGCAAACACGCCAACAAAGAAGGGGAAACGTTCGAGGAAAAAGGGGGTGTATTAAAGCGTAAAAAGGAGAAAAAAAATAGCTGTAACGAAGAAATAGAAAATTCGATCCTTGTAGAAACAAAGTACTGATGTTTAATAGCGATTTTCATCAAACTTAATGTATCAAATAAGTTAAAAAGGTGATCACAAATTTTGATCATTTTTAAGATGATCACAGATCTGACGTACATAACCAATCACATTTATTATTTTTCATGTACATTTGTTCTTTTTTTAATGTACAAGCAGAATTATTATTGCGTAACAAGATATTAGAATACGAAGAGTATTCATCCAAAAATCACCATTTTATATTTTACACGTCCATCTTCCCAACAGTGCCAGTAATACCTTTGATCATCCCTTAATCCTTGAAGCGGTAAACAATTCATATCAAACAACTTCCGGAACAACCTATAAAAGCGGTAAATTATTCAACCTAACATCAAAATACAGTAAAGCCTCGATATTTTCCTGCGATCTTAATTCTTAACAGTTTCGATCCTGGAGGTAGCAGGTGTAGCTGGACCGTGACAAAGCGAACGCGTAAAACACATTTTAAAGTCTAAGAAATACATCTTTGTACAGTCATCAACAAATCCGAATTCTCTAGGGAAAACGAAGCAACCAAGATTTTTGGGGATTTTACAATTTGATGGGGAATTTGTGGATTTAAGGTTGAGGATTTAGGGATTTACAGACAAGAGAATATAAGAATTTGGTGTATTACAAAATTACACAGGTATTTGGGGGTGTAGGAATTTTAGGGTTCAGGGATTTGGGGGTGTACGCATATCAGGAATCTGGGGATTTGGTGACATAGGAATTTTGGTGTCTAGTCAATCTTGAAATTTGGAGACATAAATTTTGAAATCGATGGTCGACATTTGGAGATATGGAGGTTTGTCAATTTTAGGATACAGAACTTCGAAAACTTGTGCATCTAGGTATGTGGAAATATAGTAATGTGAGAATCTAGGAATTTCTGTATTTAGATATTTGGAAATCTAGGAATATGTGGGAGTGCAAATTTTGAGACATGGGTACTTTGGAATAGTGGGATTTAGGGATTTCGGGGATTAAGAATTTGGGGACTAGATATTTTGGGTTCATCGAATTTCGGGTTTTTGAGATTTGGGTATATAGATATAGTAAACTAGGAATTCTTTGATGTATTTGGGAATATAGGAATATGAAAATCTAGGAATACTTTGATACAAATATTTGTAACTAGGTATTCGTGGGTGTATGAACTTGGTGAACGTGATTTAGGACTTTGAAATGAGGGATTTAGAGAATTAGGCATCTAAAAATTTAAGAGAACTAAAAATGTGGGATTCTAAGGATTTAGTGTTCCGAAATATTGGAAAACCTAATACACATATCGTTATTCAAAGGAAACCAACATCACACCCGAGTGTACAATCTATTGGAGTATGCGATTCTTATCATTCGAACAGACATAAGATTCCTCCATCACATTCGATCTCTCCATCCATACAAACATACACAAAACAGATCTAACACAACCTAAATAAACATATCCATTTTATCTCCACAGACCTCAGTCTCCCTCCAAAAGTCCCTTCCTCCGCAAAATATGTTTGAAGACACACTCCAAGACATTACACAATTGCAGCAATAAAACTTCCCTCACGCGACTAACATTTACAAGCAAGGTTCTCGATTCACCTATCAGGAGCACATCTCGCGAAACAGATCGATGACAAAGTAGAAGATCAAGAGCGAAGGGACACAAAGAAGTGGAACGAGGATGACTCTCACAATCAGCGAGCGACGGAGTAGCAGGGGGGAGGAAGAAGAAGAAAGGAGGCTGTAAGAAGCGTCACGTTTTCTTAAAACTCGTCCCGCGCCAGTTCCAGGGAAGACACCCTCACACCAAGAGGGTAGCAGATCGTCGAACTCTCTTCGTCGTACCCTTCGTATCCGGCTGCGTGCTCTCATAGGCGCCAAGCGTTGATGAGTCGCGGCAGGAAGACGCGGAGAGGAAACGAGGGCGTGTAGAAGTCTTCGGGGCGAGGGGAGCCAGAGGTTGGATGATGTGGAGGAGTTGAAACGAGCCCGAACAGAACGAAGGGAGAGTATCAAGGACAGTGGACAGAAAAGGAACGTAGACAGAAGGGTGGAACGAGTGAGAGACGGAGGTGGCGGAGGTGGAATTAATGCACGCACCGGGCCACGCACCCAAACCCCTTACAAGCAAGCCAGCCTACTTCGTTATACGACAAGTATAAGAGGAGAGCACAGAGACTTTTATTGATCGCCTGGCAAAAACTCAGGAACCCTCATTTCGTGCTCCGTACCCCCGACTCTTTACCCGCCAACCATCCCCCCACCTACGCCCACCTCGTCGTTCCCTTTTTTTGACGAAAAAGTGGGCTGCCGATGGATGTCGTCGTTCCTGATACGGATGCTCATCTTACCCTAACGATAATCTTTCACGCTCTGACCCTCGGCATCCGGGAAATGCTGCAAACTTCAAGACCTATTACTTGTACGTGGAAAAGGACGAATTCGTCTGATGAGGACACATCTGCACAAATTTTCTTGGATTCTTCGATGTTTCGGTGTCAAGGCTAATCTTGCGCTCTTCTGCGTTTAAATAATACATGAAATGATCTTGATGCCATGAATAACTTTGAATAATATCGACGTTAAGTAGTATCTTTAATGATACTTTGAATAACCTTAATATCCTGGACAACCTTAGATAATATTTCAAATATCCTTGATAACCTTAAATAATACATTATAGCCTGAAATAATCTTAAACTACCTGAAATTTTGTATAACCTATAGCTAAGATAACCTGAAATAACCAAAGTATTTAATAATTTACATTGCATAATATATTTGTTATAATATGTCTTATTATAAAATAAGATTTATGCAACCGAATAATATTTATTGCATCAAGATTAAAAGGAAACTGACTGCATAATATGTAAAAGAAGAGGAAAAAAATTGAATGTAAATTCGTGTTCGTTCAAGTTCCTGTCTTTAGTCTTCTGTAACCCTTTCCCTTTCAAAGAATCACCCCTTATGCAACCCCTTTGCCCTCCACCGTCTTACTCTGTCCTTTCTTGTACCAGCTCTTTTCATCTTTCGTTTCTGATCTTGTCTACTCTGATGCTTCTTACTCGCACCATTATCTGCCACCTGCGAGGGTGAAGAATCCCGGGGTGACAAGGGTGGAACACTTGGACAGGCCTGGGGTACACTAAACGCGAAATTGTACGTTTCTATCTTCAGGAATGTATGCAAAGCTTCCTGCATCCTCTGCATCCCTTACTGCCCCCGTTTTGCACCCCCTTCTAACCTTCTTCTCGGTAATTCTCTTTTGTTTCTGTCGCGGCTCGAGGAACTTGTGGACGAAGGGGTGAACGAGAAAATTGTATCATAATCGATTTACTGAATGGTCGCTACTTAGTGCTGTTATATTAATTTGATAGTTCAAATTTGATAACAATTAATTAACGTTTTAAGGGTGATGATACTGAAGTTTTCGCGATTTTAACAGTTTTATTGACAGGCTTTTGTTAGTTAACTATTTACGCTGTTATTGTTTAAGTTTTTTTGGAAACTGCATAAGATTGTAATTGTAGATCTTTCTTTAATTTTTTTTAGGGTAATGGAGGTATAGGAGATGGAAGATATGGGAGAATATATGGAAATTTAGGGGTGTGAGGATTCGGTGAGATGGAAATTGAAACAATTGGGACTTTTGGAAAATGGAGAGTAGATGTTTTAAACTAGGAAATTGGGGGATTTGGGGACTTCGGTATTTAGGGAATTGAGAATATGAGAACTTTGGAATTTGAGAATTTGGGGATTTGGAGAATTGGGAAAATTTGAATTTGGAAAATTTAGAGTTTGGAAATTTGAAAATTTCGGAACTTAGGAATGTAGAAATTTAGAAATGTAAGAACTTAGGAATGTAATAATTTAGTAATGTAAGAATTCAAGAATTAAAAAATTAAAAAATATAGAATTTCAAAAATTTGCAAATTTAAAAATATAATATCCTCAAAAATCAAAATTTAATAATTTACTATGACAATTAGAAAATTAAAGTACTCTTAAATTTCCACAAACAGCCACATCCCAGTTGTGTCATAAACTAAATATTTCTCAAATCTTTCATACAACGCATAACTTCGACCACATTTAATATGCACAGTTTAGGTGACCCAATTTACATAACCTCTCCAATAAGCGACATTTATTACGAAATATTCTTCGCGTTTCATCGTTTAGCGGCATACTTGAAAAGGAAAAAGATTGACTAGAAGGCAGTCGTATAATGTCTTTCAACGATCGTTCGGAAATGTATCGTCCCTATAATCTCGTTTCTCGAGGGTACTTTACCCATCCCTCCGCGGTATGCTCGTATCAAACACGGTAAATCCTGTTCGACCACAAATAGCGTTATTTCCAGAAAGTCGGGAACTTTGAAACGCGACCGAAATACGATGGATCAACGATGAAGGAGGTTAAAACGTGGCGGATCCGACTAACATTTCTTAGCGCTGTTTAGAAATTCGCTCGGACACGCGAACTATCGCGATCTGATTTCGTTTTATTTCTTTCCGGCTTCTTTTTATCCCCATCTGCAACCTCTGACTTCTCGTGAACTCTACACCTGTGGACACTTTCTGCTATATACGTAGATACTTTGCTAACATATGACGAATAAAATGAGATGTGTTTGGGTGATGTTTGATTTATTGCATATACCGCTATAAACATTACAGTTTTTACTAGTCTTGTCAATCTTATAATTATTAACACTGTCATATACTCAGATTTTTAAATAATAAATATTTACAATATCTAAGAAAATCGCTTAACTCTATTCAAAGTTGTCATTAAATACCTGAACCCATAATGGGTATCATGGTACCTAACGCTAATTTCAATAAATAAAATACAAAAATGTTTATTCTATATTTAATAACCGGTTAAGGTAATTGAGACCCTTATACGAAAATTATACATCTAAAATTATTGTTAGTATAATGTTTAACATTAATATTTGCGACGGTATATAAAAATTGTTTCTTTTAAACAAATAAAACAGAAATATTTAAATGCATATGTTACTTCCCTAGGTAATTTTTACATTATTTTTCATCTCTCTATATTTGCAAAATTTCAAATAAATTTTTTTGTGTTTAGTTCATTGCATATATTGCTTTTTGACTGAATCTATGTGATGGATGCGTGTGAAAATTTTAGTGTCACTCAAGAGTTAAACGGACATATAAAATAGACACACGCGAATTTCTTATAATGGGTTAAACGACAAAATCGTATGGACACAAAGGGTGTCAAAGGTGAATGGGTAATTGCACTTGTCCGGCTGCCATCTTCTCAGCTCCCAGCGGTATATTGTAACATGTGTAGGACACAAAATGGTTAATACATGTATAAACAGTTTTACAAGATGTCAATGATGTTTTCTGAATTGCAAAGTGGTCTTATGTTAACTGTGTTTGTCGAATATACCCGTTGATCCAAGCTATATTTCAATCAGGTTGACATTGACGAAATACTAATTTTTTATCTAATAAAGGTATAATTCTTCCTCGTTTTACTTTACCTTTTTGCTAAAGTTTATAATAGAAGCATTCGCCCTGTATAAATTTGACAATTTAAAAATTAAAGAATTTGAGAATGTAAGAATTTAAAAATTTGCATTTTTAGAAGTTTGAAAATTACAAATTACCAGATTTGAGAATTTATAGATACAAACTTTGAAATTCGGAAATGCATTTGGAAATTTAAAAGTTCCATAATTTGCTTTGACATTTCGTAACGTATCTGATGACCATAAAACTCTCGCAACATGTTCCACAAAAGTTTCTCTACAAAAACTGCGATGACCTTAAAAATATTATAAAATTCACCTTAATAGTATATTTTTATTTGCAGAAGATATAAATGAACCTTTTACATCCTATCAAGTCACTTATCTTCAACGAGAAAAACAATTTAGATTCGATTTAAATTCGATTCGATTTAAAGTTAACACCCTGTTTAGTTGAGTAATTGTCCCGTGATTTCTAATTGAAAGTAGTATTATGAATATAATACAACTCAATGAAGGAAAAACCAAAGAATCGATAACATATTGATTGGTTCTTTCGATTTATTCTGTTCGTTTTTTTTTTCTTTCGCTCTTTCACCGTTGATCTAGATTTACTGAAGCGTCTCGTACTAGTTTCACAGTACCCACGGAACATTTTATATCTTCTGAAGTTAAACCGTGCCACTTCTGACGAACAACTTTCTTCATATATTTATTTACCATTTTATATCTTATTAGTTTAAGTTATTAGACTATGTAGGGTAAGTTGCACATAATAGCACGAGTCATTGAAACATGGAATTTTATTTTATATACAAGAATTATAATTATATTATATTAATATAGTACTTAATTACATAAAGATTATATTATGTTCAAGAATATTTATTTTATATCGTTAATTACTTTTTAACTTTTTTATTGTGTACTCATAAATTTAATTCTTTGTTTGATTTTTTCAGAGATCAAAATTAATAAAGTTGGATTGTTTTTTTTCTATTATTATTATTGTATATTATATATTATTATATATATTGTATTATATTTGAACATTATTGAAAAGTTTACACAAAAGTATATAACTTTGTAAACGGTATTTGCTTTTAATATAAAGTATTTAATTCTAATTTATCTTGATATTTTGTAAAAATTTCTACTGTGAATAATGTTGTAAGTGTTTTAATTACAGGTTAAGTTAGGCTATTTTAGGTTATGTTAAATATGAGTTAAATTAGGTACATCATTTTCTGTAATGCTTTACAATAATACTCATAATTTTATAGAATATTTCCAAAATACCAACTTAAGTAGTATTTTAAAGGTTTGAAAGTGGATTAGTTAGATTAGTTTAGGTTATGTTAAGGTAAGATCAGGTTAGGACGATCATTTTTTAAAACCTTTACAATTCTACTCATCATTTTTTGATATACTGGCATCATCATCCTAAATACTATTGTAAAGATTTTAACGCAGAATAAAGTTAGATTCGACAAGATTACGTTAACGTAAGGTTAGTTAAATCGATAATCTTTTAAAACCTTGACAATACTATTCAGAACTGTAACCTTAACGAGCTATTAAAAAGTTATTAAAATCAGAAGTGCCACCCTTTCTGCAAACATTTACATAAAATTACATAAAATAATAAATAAAGATCTATCTACTTACAAATATTAGATTAAATAATCAATAAAATTTACTTGTCCAATTTTTTCTATTTTTTCATCCATACAAGCTTCACATTACCAAAATATTAAAAACTACAAATTTTTTAAACTGTTCGAACAATTAAATAAACATGATCCGTCTATTATTCCTTCGCTCATTTTCTAATAAACACCCACAGTCTAATTACAAAGAGTCAAATCTTCATACCTAATATCGTAACCCAACTAAAGTTTCAAAGCCTGAATCACATTATCTTCAGCAATAAACATTCAAACAATTCAGACATTCGATGGGTCATCGTTTACGTCCTTGAATAATCCCGTGCTACCTCCGTGTAATTAAACCCCCGTAAAAGCTGCAAGGATTTTCGAAAAGACTAATTTATGATCCTCGGGTTGATTGCAAGCACCTTTCAAATAGTGCCATTTCAAGGAGATCGTGGAGTATGTTGAACACGAGGAGGTTGTGTGGTCAGGTGTAGACGCAGGTAGGCACATACCTGTGCAAACAGAAAAGAATCACCGCAATTTTGAGGAAAGCATAATTGGTGACGCTCCTTGTTTCCAGAAAAATATTTCACCGTAGCGGCATTGTTAGAACGTCAGTTTTATTGAGTTTACCTGAGTCATACGCTTATTGTGACACGGTCACGTGACAATTTTAGTCGGATTCGTTACAAAAACATGAAAATACCTGGATTAGTCAGTCGTTTTATGGCGGTTGGAGAAAGTAAAGGATATGTGTCCATGTATAATAAAAAATAACTGTACTTGTCACAGACCCGAACCTTATTGCTGACGAACAAATTATTTTAACGTTTGTTGTTTTATGGCAAAATTTATGTATTCGTCATTGCATTTTGGCGGGAAAACTGAAATTCTTTTCTGCCGTGTATGAACTCAGGACTGAACCTTATGGTAAATTATTTTGGTGTTTATTTTTTGTTTTTAAACATTTGTTATTGGACTTCAGAGGGAAAATTAATATTATTTTTCTGTCATGTATGAAACCAAGACTAAACCCTATTTTTTGGTAGACAATCTTGTCTACTTGAGTGTGGATATATTATTTAACAATATAATATATTTAATTAATTAATATTTTATAAAAATTTTTGACAGAAATTAAAAATTATTTAACATTTTACTACAGCTATTACAGAAATGTATTACTGTTCAGCACAGTTTTTAAATAAATTATTTGTTAAAACATCTGTTTGCAATAGTAGATTCATAAGAATAACTCATAAATGCAAAATGTATTTTGAAATGTTCAAATGTACTTTACGTTTTTGATATAAGAACACAATAACAAAATCGCATATACAATATACCATTAACACACCATAAAGGTATCAATTATAAAATTGAAAATTTATTACTAAATTACCAATGATTGTTTATTTATCATATTTCGAAACCTGCAAAATAAACATAAATCATGGAGCACGCAAAATTGACATAAATCATGTAATACAAAATAAACATTAATCATGTAAGCACACAAAATTGACACAAGTCATGTAGTCATCCAAAATAAACCCAACAAGCATAAAAATACAAAATAACCTAAAAACAACGCCATAATACAAAACAAACATAAACCATGAATCATAATCCTCAGCTATTACATCATGTAAGTCCTTACATACACAAATTTGTATGTCCCATAAACACGTAAACATCCGCAGTCCACCTAATACATCCCAACAAACAACACCCATAAAAACAACAGAAGATATGCAGATAGTTAAAAAATCGTCATCAAAAGTCATCGACCTCCGCGGAGCGTGCAACCGCAAGAAACATCCCCCTCGAAAAAGACGCTAGGAAGATGAGAAAAAGGAAAGAAGGAATTAGAAGGGAAATCAAGCGACGAGGTAGAAAAAAATAAAGGAACACGGCCAAGAGAAGGAGGCGGACGAAGGAAGCGTAGGAAAATCGAGAAGAAAACTCGACGGAACGATGGTAGGGGGTGGTTGCGAACGCTCCGTCGGCGTAAGCGGGGTGTGGGGAACGGAAGGGGGACGGTCGGGGGGTACAGTTGACGTCGCGAGGGGTTGGGTTGGATAGAGCGTCGCGGCGTTGTCCTCACACGTAGCGGCGCTTTCTTAATCATCATCTGTCTATCTCTCGGCATTAGTCGAGAAGAAAAAGAGGAAGGGTAGCTGACGCGGGGGTAACCTGACGAGCGGAGGAGGGGGTGGCTCCAGGAGGGTGGGAAGGAAAGAAGAAGGTGGATGGAGAAGGAGAAAGAATGAAAAGACAGAAGAAGGAAGGAAGTGGGGTGGCTCGCGAGTAAACGCGCGCGGACCGAAAGAACGAAAGAGGAAAGAGTTCGGCCGTTCGCGTCGGAGAATACCGAACGAAAGGTGAATAAAGATGGAAAGAGTGGCAGAGAAGCGAGGAGGAACGAGGAGAAGGAGGAGAGACACTTCTTACTCCGCCCAGCATCCAAGATGGCGTTGGCAGCGGCTCCCCTCGTCATTAAAATCAATAATTAAAAAATACATCCGTGGGCACCTTCGCTTTTCTAGCGCCTCGTGACGCGTGCTCGGCACCAACCGCCCCCACCAGCCACCCCCGGTATATATACCTGTACACGTTATATAGAAGGCGTATGCGCGGCAACAGGCCGACTGAGAACTACTGGGACCACTTCTTTCGCGGGTAGTGGGGCAACCAGGGGTGATTACGGGGCTTGGAGGGACAACGGGGTAGCTAGAGTGGCAGCAACCCTGCTGGCAGGGGGTGACTCGGAGCCTGTGACTCGCTTTAGGGGGTGTACCGGTACCAGGCTGCACTGCCGAGACCCTTGCAGGGACACCAGGATACCTTCCTCGTGGATAACTCGTCATCTATGTTCTTCAACCTTGTACCCCCATATCGACACCGTGTATGAACACCATTGCAACTTCCGTTACGTTTTGCAACTCTAGCGACCAGCTACCGGTTAGCCCTTTGCATTCGAAGGTATTTTTGCTGTTGGCAAATGGCAATGTTAAAACTTCCTATTTGAGTAGTTTGATAAATTTTACTTTGAATTAATATTATTGTCTGTTTTACATATGATACTATGGATTTATTTGAATAATACGTTGTTCTTATTTTCTGTCGAAATTGGTAGACTGATATCGATACTGTTTCCCTTTCCATTTATTGTACGTAACTAGATCATGCGATTGTCAGAGTTATTGAGAACCAGTTGTATGGATTGGTCATTTGAAATATTAGTAAGCACCCCTAAAGTATTTTGAAGCATAATGAAATTTTAACCAGACTCATTTCTCGGCACAAAGAACAAAATGTTGCACCCAAGCATTTTGAAACACGAATTTTAAGCACTACCTAAAAGCAATTAACTACGGTAGTTTTGAAAATTTCTCGTTGTATGCATAAATAAAACTAAGGATACTCATCGAACGTAGGACAAATTCTGCTATTTTTACGGTAAAACTCAAGTAAAACGAGGAAGAATAACATTTTTATCCCATAAAAAAATGAGTAATTCGTCAATGTCAATCTCATTGAAATATATGTAGCTTGGATCAACGGGTATATTCAACAAACGCAATTAACTTAAGACCACTTTGCAATTCAGAAAACATCATTGACACCTTATAAAACTGTTTGTACATGTATTAACCATTTCGTGTCCTACACATGTTACAATATACCGCTGGGAGCTGAGAAGATGGCAGCCGGACAAGTGCAATTACCCATTCACCTTTGACACCCTTTGTGTCCATACGATTTTGTCGTTTAACCCATTATGAGAAATTCGCGTGTGTCTATTTTATATGTCCGTTCAACTCTTGAGTGACACTAAAATTTTCACACGAATCCATCACATAGATTCAGTCAAAAAACAATATATGCAATGAACTAAACACAAAAAAAATTTATTTGAAATTTTGCAAATATAGAGAGATGAAAAATAATGTAAAAATTACCTAGGGAAGTAACATATGCATTTAAATATTTCTGTTTTATTTGTTTAAAAGAAACAATTTTTATATACCGTCGCAAATATTAATGTTAAACATTATACTAACAATAATTTTAGATGTATAATTTTCGTATAAGGGTCTCAATTACCTTAACCGGTTATTAAATATAGAATAAACATTTTTGTATTTTATTTATTGAAATTAGCGTTAGGTACCATGATACCCATTATGGGTTCAGGTATTTAATGACAACTTTGAATAGAGTTAAGCGATTTTCTTAGATATTGTAAATATTTATTATTTAAAAATCTGAGTGTATAACAGTGTAAATAATTTTGTGAAGAATAAGAAGGTTGGGTTACCGTTGACCCGGTTGCACCCTTCGAGAGTTAATTATCACATCAAGCCCTAGTTTAGGTATACTAACCTTCATAATACCGAGTTGAAACACGACAATACGTTCTGGTTGGGGTACAATCGTACCCCGATTTTCTTTTTGTTCTTCTTGTCATTAAACCCATACACCATTAAATTGGAAAAAGATAGGAAAGAAATATATTACACCATACTGAAATATAAATTTATTCAAAATAAATATAAAATAAGTTTGAAATTACAACAAAAGTATGATGGTTGCAGTACACTTGCTCTGTCGAATATTTTAAATGTTAAATTAAAAATTTTAATGTAACAATTATATAAATTAAATAATCCTAAAATGGTAGCGTGGAATTATTATTCTATAATGGCCATAGGATCTCTAAATTTTAAGAAAGAGATCGATGTGAACTTTCGAATGCCTTCTAAGAACAGTTCTTTAGTACTAGTTATTTAATGCGATGACCCATGGCGTCCTTGAATTTGAAGAGGAACGTTGAACAAAACTTTCAAACATCTTCTACAAACTTTTTTAATGTTTACCATTTTCTTACTCCTTTTAAACTCGTGTATTATCACGATAGTAACAATTACTAATTATTAAATAAGACCGAAAATTGATATTTTTGAAGAGTTAATGTTTCCTGTGGTCAGCCGTGACTTGCGCAACAATGGCGTCCACTTCTTAACCCGTTCTTCATTTAACCTAAAATATATCAAACTTTATTTCAATTATTTATTACGTTAGCAATCGTTCTTTAAATTCAGAAATTACATTTATTCATAACTGACTGTTAAATGTACATAAAGTGATTATTTATGATAAGCTGGAGTAGGTTAGTTTAAGAAAATAATTTCTCTACATTCTTCTTTTCCGAGCTAATTTAACAACGTTTCAACTTATGATTAGAATTTCCTAAAATTCCAGAAACTATTGAACTGCATCTTGAAGTAGGTTATGCTATATGGAGTTCGTTTTATTAAAATTTACCGAAATGTAATCATAATTTATTCGGAGAATTTTCTATAATTGTAGAGTATCGTGTGCCATCGAAGATATTCTATCATAGAAGTACCATTTTGTTGAACAAACTATATTTAGTTTTAGATTATTTCCCGTCATTAGTTATGTCATATTTCTATACGACGCTCAGTTTAGTTTATTTCAATATCTGACGTTCTTTATATATTTTTAATCATTGGCACGTTCTTGATAATTCATTTGTTGCAATTTAATTACCATACCTCTTTTCATAAAATTACCTTATAATAATTTCTTATAATAATTTATAAATGATCAAAAACGTTGATTACTAGATAACAAGTAATCTTTATCACAATCTACGTTGCTTCATTTTATTTATTCTATTACGTTTATTACTTAATTTATATAAGCATGTATTACTATTTATTTGTTTGCATATATTTATGTAGATTTACTTATATTTATACAGATATCTGTAAATTTTAATTTATTTATTTGTATGTTTACATAAACATGTGTCAATATTTATTTATTTACATATGTTTATTTAGATTCATTTATACTTATATAAATATATGTAAATATTAGTCTTTTTTCATATATATTTATTTTTATTTCTACATATTTATATGAGCATTAATATTTATTTTGCATACATTGAGATATATTTCTGTACGTGTATTATTTATTTATATTATTTATATTATTTATTTATACAGAGACTCCTTCGATGTTAATATTAAACCAATCAATATAAAACAATCCAACAAACGGATAATTATCCCCAATATAAACAAATTCCAGTAAACTGATGAACCTCAATCAGCTCGCAGTTTCCAAGTGCCGACAATATCGACCCTCGTATAGAAACGCGCCTCGAACGACCCCAAACAAAAGAGGATCCCGACTTTCTTCACCCTAAGACCATAACTACACACTCTCTAAAAGAATCGTCGTATTATGTCGCGTAGTCGAAGCAACCCCTTGACAACAGAACGGATTCATTCAGGCATCAAGGAAAATCCTCGGAGCCTCGATTACAAATCCTTCGAGGACTATGTAGTCCTGCGCGAGGGTCAGTAAAGGTACAGGTTGCCGAGCAGGTGTACTTCCTCAGAAACGTAACGATATTTAGGCCATACGGTCTTGGGTCAATTCTTCATGGGTAGCTATAGGACCCCCAGGTAGCAAAACCATGGTTCATTTAATCGCCTATGTAGATAAACAATTGTCGACTGACAAATGTAGCTTTAAAGACCCCAAATTTACAATTTTGAGTTTAATAGATTTTTAGAAGATTATATAACAGGTTTTTACTGATGTAGATATATGAGCTTTTATATCTTTTTGTTATTAACCTATGGACTTATGACAGAGTCAAACTCGTGACTCACGTTATAGTTCGAATGTGACAAACCTAAATCGTATTTGTAGAAAGATCGAATTTTGAGTTCGATACCTATTGTAATTTTTGTAATTACAAATCGGTAAATTGAAAATATACCTAATATTTCAATGTTTCTTATTTATTTTAACACTCATGTAATAATTAGGTAGCTTTGACTGACGCAAGTGTTAAGGTTTCTAGCTTTATACTCTAGTTTAAATATAGCAGTTCAAATCACCCGCCATATTCATATCGTACTTAAAAAATATTTGTTTTAAATTTTACAAATTTTTGTTTTGGAAGATGAATTAAAATAGTCGTTCATGCAGCTCTACTAAATATATAATTATCTTTAAATAATAAATATGATTATTATAATTAATAATTATTAGTATTTGAATAAATAAGTAGTTGCACTTGTTTATGTTGATATAAATCGTGCGACTATAATTCTCAAATTTAATATTAGGAAATTATTATAAAATATGTCCTCTGCAGTACTCCAATATTTAATTCACAATTGTTTTTGTTTGAAATGACCGCTTAGAGATGCCGAGGTCAAGGTTCACGTTCGCCAAGGTCCTATTTACCGGTGATGACCATAATTAAAAAGTATTATGATGATTCTAAATAGCGTTAAAATTACTTTAACGAAATAATAGATAATATAAAATTAACGATGTAAAACAGAAAACCGAAGCATTGTACTAAAAAATTAATTTTTGATATCTTCAATAAGTCACTTTATCGTGTCTCGCTTTCTACATCAATTGATCTTATTTTACATAAATGAATAAATAAATATACTTCGATATAATATACTTTAAAGTTATATTATTCATTTCATTGTTACTTTCATCTGCTTTTATTTTAATGTTACTGAAATTCTGAAGTGTTGAACGTACATCGATATTCAGTATGGCAAATTATTTTTCAGAACTGATTTCGTGTTTTTCAGTTAATTAAGTGATTTTGTCATATCATGTGAATTGTCTGTAATTTATACGATGTTCATAAATAACGCTAGTTTAGTCATTTTCTTTGTAAATAATAAATTGTACTAGTTTTGCAATTTTCGTACATTACCTTCAAGTTCTTTTAATGTAGTACCAATCGTTTAAATGTCGTCTGATACGGATTAAATTCTTTTCTCTCTTTTTTATGTATATGAAATATATAAGAGAAATAGATGATAAACAAATAAGAAAGTAGATTTTGACGAAGAGGTTCGAGTACTTCATTTATGAAGAATTACTTAAGGAAGATTGGATGAAGTGCATCAAACGCAAATATTGAATTCACCTCGAATGCATGGATCAAGAAAATATTAATCATTGGTGATTTTTGCAAAAAGGAATTTCAAATATATCCATTTTAACGTTTAATTGTATCTTTCCAAATATTATTAATCAATTACATTACGTTGTTAATTAATTCAGGAACTGGATGGCAATAGCTGTTCATTTTTCATCCCTTACAAATTAACTTTTTATTTTACCTCATTATCAAGTATCATTATGAAATTTATAAAATACAATTTTCTTATTTTATTAAATTTCGTAATATTTGCCAACTTTGAAATTTGAGGATCTTCGAATATGAGATGAGATTCCTAAATATAGGAGTCTAGAAATTTAGGAATTTAAGGATTTATGGACATAGGAATCTAGGAATTTGCAAACATATGAATTTTGTAATATAGGAATTTGTGAATCTATGGATATAGGAATGTAAGAATTAGAATCGTAAGAATTGGTAAATTTTGGAATTTGGGGATGTACTAATATGGCACTTTAGGGATTTAACGTCCACAAATTTGTATACACAGGAATAATAGACCTAGAGGTATAGCAGCATAGAAATTTAAGAATTTACGAATATAGTAATTTAGGGATATAACGTCTACAAATTTCGGTACGTAGGAATTTGTAGATCTAGTGATATCAGAACAAAATTTTGTGGATCTAGAAATATAGAGACCTTGGTACACATGTAAAAATCTACAAATTTGAAGATTTTAAAACTTAAGAATTTCAAAATTAAAAATTAAATTAAAAACTGATAATTTAAAGATTTGTAAATTTAACAAGAATATAACTTAAGTAATTCAAAGATCGAAGAATTTAAAAGTGTAAATTCGAAAATGTTGAAATTTAAAAAATTGAAAACAGCTCAGTAATTTTGAGGTACAAAAACTTGATAATCTAAGAATGATCGAGTCTACCTAAGTGTCCGTATTTAAAGGAATCCCGCGTTCCAGCGTAGTTCCGCGGCGCAGCGAAGGGGTTGCAATGAAAATCGGGCAGTTAGGGGTCGTTCCCGGTGAAAAGACACGTAGAAACGTGTTCGAGGCAGGCCGGCGGAAGGACGGCGTGTAGCAAACGGTTGAATAGAATAAAAGAGAGAAGAAGAGGAGGGTCCGATGGGCTGGTACCCACCCGGTTGGAGGTGGCACAAGGAGGTGGGACTCTTCGCCTCGTTCTCCACTTTCAGTGGCAAGTCCGAAGAGGCAGTCACAACGCGACTGCTCTAAGAGCCAGGCCGCCCGTCGCCACTCGACCGTGTACCTGTATGTGTACAGAAAGACCCAGTGTACCTACGTGTCGCGCACACCTGTTCAACCCAGTGCACCCACACCTGTTCACCCGGTACACCCACACCGAACCGGAAGGTCGACAGTCGACGAGACGCGTCCACCACCTGCGGAATTCCACGCGTTTCGACCACGCGTCAAACCGGCTGTGATAAAACGTCCCCGGGGTGCTGTCAGTCGATTCCGCATCCGGATCGAGCTTACTTCCGCCGAGAAATCGTCTTCCCTTAGCGGGACCACCCCGTGTGACGTGATACGTGCGCGTACGTGTAACAGCTGTTGACAACCACGTGGACCGTGTGTGAACCCCACAGACTTTCTTTGATTAACCTTCTATATATTTTATCGTGATCATGATTGTGGTTCGAGGAATTATCATTCGACGGATCTACGATGCGACCTCGTGCAGTTACACGTGCTCCAGGACGAGCGATGGTGAGCGTTGCTGAAGACCGTGTTCTTGTGACATCTTTCGAGGAGCGCGATTTCGCGCCGGTGATACGCATTCAGGAGGGTACGTTGATTGTGAACGTTGATATTTTGTGCTGCGATCATTTTCTATGTTTTATTGGTCATTCTAAGATGGCAGCCGCATCACTCGTACGACAACTTGTCGGACACGCGTCGTATGACGCGGCGGTGATTCGTGTTTCGGTGAACGCTTTTAATATTCTTTCTTATAATTTTGCTGATTTTGTGATTGATGTCGAGTCTATAAATTATTTCATTGATGTTGAAAGTAGAACGTATGAAAGGTTACATAGTGACGGTAAAAGATACTGAAACTGTAAAAGTTTCTATCAGATCATTTTTTACTACATAAATAACAATTTACTATTGCTGTGAAAATTGTTGGTGTTTAATGTAAATGACACACCCTATTTCTTGTTTTGTTAGGACTTTGTTTATATTTCTCTAAACATGGTTCGTAAAACGTTATACTTTTATTGTGTTTCCATTTTTCATTCGAGAGAATTTTGTTTAAGTTTCTTCGTAGAAATTAACTTTGCAATTACTTTTTCCAAAATCTTGTTACTGTTTCTCGTATATTCGCACGTGGACGGGAAAATCGGTGCTTTGTATACATTTTTGATTTTCTGAGGATTTAATTAAAATTTTCAGTAAGAACAGTCGTATACAAATGAATAAATAATTCGGATATAATTTTGAACTTCTTTATTACTTTTTTTTTTTAATTTTGTGTTGCTTTTCGGTTATAATTTATACAAATTGACTTTATGATTTCTTTGGCAAATGCTATTACTCTTTTGAGAATTTTATTATGGTCTTCCATAAATTCGATCGGGTATAGGATAAAGTCAGTATAACCAAGTAATCGCTAATTAAAATCTACATAAAATTATTACAGTAATAATAATAATAAGCTATTCATAGTTTGTTAAATTTCGAATAATTCTATAAGCTATTCATAGTGTGTTAAATTCTGAATAATTCTATAAAAAATATAAGTCAGCTTTTATTTAAAAATTAATTTTTGCAAAACGAAGTTTCATTATGCATTTAAATCGTCGCAACGTTAGTTAGAAGAGGGACATATTCAAAAATTTATTCATAAATTTTGAGATACTTCTAACAATTAATACAAAAGGTACTATTTGTAGTTTAAAAATTTTAAATTGCCGGATTTGAAAATTTAATTCTTTAGAAATTGACATGTTAGAACAAAATATCTAAATTCTGTATATATTATATTTTATTTAGGAATATTCGCTAAGAACTTTAACAATTTTAGAAATTTTAAAATGTTTTACTAAAACAAGAGGCTTCAGAAAATCTTACTCCAATTATAATAGTACTGTATTAAATTATTCTTGATTGGCACATACTATTCCTCGATAAACAAAAAAAGAACAATATTTAAAAACAGAAATTTACTAACAAATTTTCTATCGTTGCTAACATATACATATTCATATTAATATAAATATGATTATAATCTCAATAATAAATTGCAATTTTATTTTTCATTTCGTTACGTTGATTATAATTTGTACTATAATTCATACAGTTAATTATATTCTGGCGCCACAAATTAAAAATTTCATATATTAATTTTGTGACAAATCCTGAAAAACGACTATTACATATATTGTCAATTTGCAAACGTTAACTCTAAAAGTAAATTGATATATTTGACCAAAGCAAAATTATCATAAGCACCTCTCAAATTTAACAAGAACGATGTCGCAAAATAACACTCTTTCAAACCTTTTTTTACCATCAAGACAATTTAAATGTCATCGTACATTTTGCATTATCTCCATTTTTCAAATTCTACCCTATTTCTGCAATATACGAAATCCTTCTATTTAAAAGACGCACTCCTAGTTTTAATCAAACAAAACAAAGTCTGTCTCACGATTGAAGTGAAACTTTACTGTCTATGAATTAAAACTAAACAGTGTCATCAGCAACCCTTAAAACTCAAGGAATATTGCCTATCCACACAAAAATCGTATCACCACTAACCTGTCCTTACATAGGGATGCAGACATCCCCGACCAATATTTAAAATAAAACATTTTCATTTTTTGCACCTTCTCAAGAATGAACAAAATTTCATGAAACTTCACAGAACTAACTCTTCACGTATTTCACTGCAAATGTGTTCGATTACATTGTACTGCAAATACTTTAATTACACCCTCGCATACAAATAACGTTAAATTTTTACACGCAAGGGAAAAGTAAACAATTAAAAGTCAATATAAAATATAATTATATGAGTTAGTGTGAATATAAAAGTTCTCCAACATTTGACAAGTGATCACAAACTGCACGACATAACTGTTCCGTAACAAAGGTCTCTACAAACCTCATTATTCAACGTATCACGAAACAAAATCGTATCGGGACACAAAGGTCCTTATTTTCTTCCCGGAACGAATGTAACAATGTACGGTTTACGTACAGTTTAAACTGCAACGAGCATGCACATAATAATTTTCTTTAGCAAAAAGTTGACTTTTCTATCAAACGGACGATATCATGTTCACCAACCGTATAAATCTGTTCTTCGAAAAAGGACTGTAGCTTTTCAAGGGTGAAACTGGCAGTTTATCGGGTCGCGAAGTCGACAAGGGTCGTAAGAGTATTCGGCGGTACATAAACGCACACAGCCTCACGAACGCTCGTACACGGTGCAGAAGGGGAAACTATTTACAGTTCCTACCTACCTATGGTACCCCATCGCTATCCAAGATCCTTCGAAAGGTCCTGAACTTGGAATTTACTTCTCATGGTGCCACCTCCGTCGGCTGTCTTGATTCCTCGTCGTTCATCTCTCATCATCCTCGCGATCTTTACGACACCTGCTTCGTGTTTATCGTCTCCGCTTCTTCGATCGATCATTCATCCAGTTCACTATGAATTTTCCTACATTTTTTCACGATGCAATGAATCGCTCTTCAACGATACAAATTCGGAATACTACATTAAACTTGTTCTAATTGATCCCACATGGAAATCCAATGCATTTCATTATTATTAAAAATGGTCGTACATTCAAATGTTTTTCTTTCTATTTTTAATATTTGTATAACAGAGTGAAGTTAAAACTTGATTGCAGCTGTTTTCTTGAGCTTTGCAGAAAGCTGCTGTTTTAATCTGTTGATTTTGAAACGTTTGGAATTGTAGAATAAATTTTACTTTCTAATCAAAACCTTGGTTTCCGTATTTTGAAAAATTCAGTATTGTTTTTGTATGGATTAGGAAGGAAATATGAAATTATTGTGAAAGTGCACCTTTAGTAAATACCAGTTGAATTTTCACTAGTTGAACTTTTGAAATTCCTCAAAAAAAAGGTTGATTTTTTAGTTAATAGAAATTTTGCTCTTTAATAAATAGACAGAACTTTACTCTTCAGTAGACAGTACTTTAATAGACAGTAATTTATTCCTTAATAAATAGAAAGGACTTTATTCTTGAATAAATAAACTTCACTTTTCACTAAACAGTGACTCTTCACGAAACAAACAATGACAATTTATGAATTTTACAGAGGTTAATTTGAATTCATTCTTGATAAGATAATCGAGTGGACTTCTTTTGGTACCTAATAGTCCTGTTGAATCGAGGTGCTGGTAGAAACTACCAAGAAAGCATACTCGAGACTTATGGGACGCATTTGGGAAGGGACATCATGAGGATGAGGATCAAACATTCTACAACAATTCTAAGGATTCTATCCTGAAGCTATTGTGAGCACGTGAAACGTTTATAAATTGAAATATGAATTCCATTTTATCTCTCTCCAAATTAAATTTCTTTGATTTTTGTGTTTCACGCTGAAATTTTAATAATTAACACCGTTTTGAAAAGCGTGCATCTAATATGGAACATGTGATTTTTAAAATTTAACAAGAATGGAAGTTCTTTTTTCAACAGAACTTAATGACAAAATTAATAGGCTTACGTTAATGGTTTTAAATATCTTAAAATTATGGTTAAAAATGTAACTAAAGTAAAAAGTGCTGAGTTGAGAAAAACACCTAATATTGAACACGTAGGAAATTTGTAAAGAGAACAGAGAAAATTTCATTTTTGTTATAAAAAGTGAATATTTATTGAAATAAAGGACAGGTGAAAAAATGCCTTGCACTTTTTCCAAATTTGTTTTATGTGATCTCATTTTTCTTCGTCTCTGCATGAACTCGTTGCTCACATGTGAATGCGTTGAACCTATTTTTCTCCATTATTATCACTATAGTGTGCTTAGAATGGTAAAAGTATAATTTGTAGTTCTATGTAATATTAACAAGGAACATGTACCCAATATGGAACATGTTCCACATTACGTACACTCAACGTGCTCCATATTGCGAACACACGTATTTCGACAAGAAAATAATAATTATCCTAAGGAGAAAATAAATTGAATAGTAAATTACTTTTGAAAACTGGAAAACAGGTTTAATTATAAAGCGTACACAATATTTTATAACATGCTTTTGCTAAAAAATGTAACTATTTAATTTGCATTTTAGAGACTTTTATGGACTGAAACACAAGAATGCTTCATATTCAACATACTTTTAACTGAAACACAAATATTTTTTGTTTATAATGAAATCTTTTACTGGTTACTACTAGTATACTACTTATTTACTGAGATACCACAAGGTTCCATATTAATTACCTTATAATACGCCATTGAAACAGAGTTAGGAATATTTACAGTTAACGATACATTTTTCATTCGAATAAAATGAAACATTAATTCATATTTTACTGTAACTTTGTTTCTCTTACAATTTTTGTTTGAACGATGTTAATTTTGTTACTCGAATTAATATTACAAGAATGTGTGATTATTATTCACATATTTCATTTATTTTTGTGATATTCTTACAATGGATACTCGAGTTTTAAATCTTGCCAGAAAATTTATTATAATAATTAGAACATAATGTTGGAAACTGTTTTAGGGGAAATTTAATAATTTTCAGATACCCGAATTTTTTCATTACTCGTAAATAATTATATTAAATATTTTGTAATTCTTGTAATTCTAATGAATTACTTTTATTTTAATTTTAATGAATAATGTTTATAAAAATAATATACAGTAGCAGCGAAATTAGAACTTGCAACATTCCATTTGTAATAACAGCTATGCTTTTCCGAACAATTCATAACACTTATTTTAATCAAAATTTTTAACAGTTTTTCTTTAAAAATTACATCTTACTGCTAAAAAAAAATAAATCCTCTAATAACAATCTTCCATTAGAAAAAATAACCGAAACAAAAATATCAATGCCTGATCACTCACATACTCTGTTACCAGGGTTAAACGTTATGTTAAATAATCGTCTGACCCAAAGTTCAATTAAAGCGAAGATATTTATGAATCAGTAATGAATTATTTATTCACATTAAATTTGATCCGGAACAACTTCCTAGAATAATTAACCCGCTGAATAATTTAGAATTCCAATAATTCTATAAAACTAACAAATGAAACGAAACTTTACTTAAAATAAAATCATACTTCCAATAAAACCATCCGAAAATTACTCATCATTCCGTAATTCGACTTCATCATATTACACGCTCCGAAAAACCTACGAAAAACGTCAAGACCTATAAATAAGTTTCCATTCACCAAAGAAAATTATTCTCGGTGCTCGAACGTAATTTCATTCAAAGCATCTCGAGATTATTTCCAACACCCAAATCCTCCAGGACCGCATCACCATACGCACATAAAAAAATACAAACCCAATCGAACACAATGTCCACACGTCTCGTATCGCTAAAAAATCATCGTCACAAATTCCGACATCCAAAATAAGAAACATATGATCACTCATTGAACCGGTTCGTTTTTCGACGTCGAATCCCCTCGGCTTATCCTCCGAATAAGAGGCCATACATCGCGAGCAGCAAGGTGGACACGATAGAGCGAATCCCCCAAAGACAGAGAAGCCGAAGGAAACGCGAGTTAGAGCAACAAGAAGGAGCGCGTCTCGCACGGCACAGTAGATTTCTCTTCGGAAAGGAAGGAAAGGGGTAGTTGGCGGTCTGCGAATGTTGGTTGGAGCGGCAGGACACACGGCAAGGGGTGGTGGTAAGGTTTGCCTGCGGGGTGGTAAGGTGACGAAGAGGAGAAAGCAAGCACATCAGCTAAGGGGCGGGGGGTTAGGTGGGCAGCAAGATGGGAGGGGAGGTTCGTTAGTTAGTGCGCGAGCGAGTAAGCGAGGCGCGTGTATCGTGCCGGGAAAAGAGAGACACGGAACGGGGTCCGCGTCGGGTAGGCGAGGGGTGGGGGCAGCACACGCGGGGCGTGTGGGGGGGAGGGGTTTTAAGGAGCGAGAGGGGCGGGGATCTTAGGAGGGGCGCCTAACGTCACGGCGCATTCACTCACCGGCCGTCGCCGACGCCGCTGTGCCGCACACGCAACTCACACGATACGGTTAGTTTTACATCGTATATTTTAACCGATCTCCTCAACCGGGATGATCGAATATTTTACGTTCACGTATACTCTTGTCCAATACCCGACGTACGAGCCCAGTGGTTACCATAGTGATTCGAGATAAATAATTCACGCGGGAGATTCGAACGTAACCGGTTTCGAAAACGGGAAAAAAAGTGGTGCTCGGTGTAACGCGAGGTCCGAACGTGTTTTGTTTGTTTGTGCTTTAAGACGGTGTGTGAACAAGTGAGGAATCAGCTGATCGTTTAGGGGCGCCACGCTCTCTTATTCTCTCTCCCGCGCGTTCTCTCTCTCACTCTCTCTCTCTCTCTCTCTCTTTCTTCCCCTAACACAAGCCAACAACCACGCGGTCTACCGGCTGTGTTTAGTTTTCCCGCCAACGACCGAACCACCGGCGCTGTTTTTTTCGCTCGGTCGACACCTCTCGGGGAGAGACGCGAGTTCCCGCGTCAGGGAACATCCTAACCTGCGGAGGAAGCTGCCGATTCTCCGGAAACGATTCCAGTGTCGTGTTGTGTTGTCTTTTGGTTAACGCCGTGCCTGGAAGACTGTGTATGAATCGACGGTGATACATGTTGACGGAAGACGTGACGGAGAACCGGCAACGTACGCGGTTAGGCGGTACGCATCGGTACGACGAAACGATCGAGTGTCTTCTTTGAAGGAACACCTGATTTCAGTCAACGCGAGGTAACAGATTCGCCGGAGAGCCGGAACGAGTGACGGACTTTGCTCGTTTTTCTTTTATTTTCAATTTTGAGAAGATCGCTGCGAATGTTATCGGAGTTTTCTTTGAGGTCTTGATCTTTCGGTGTTGTCCTCGCTACCGATTTATGTTTGGGGTATGCAAAGGATTATGTCACTTTACGAGTAATCTTTATTAACGATGGTTGTTTGGTTATGTTAATTGGTTGCTATTATTGAGTACAAATAAATTTATAATTTATTGAATTGTTCTATATTTTGGCTTTTATTACTGAGGAAATTATTATTTGAAGATAGATGTGTTCTATGGACACATAGAATAGTTGATGTATTGCTATATTGATGAATTGATAATAATCATTTTTATTAAATTGATTCACATTCAAGTACAATTTTTATCAATTTTGCGAATGTTTAGATTCTTGTGTAATTTTTATAAACTTTGTTTTCTTACTTTATAAATGACAAAGTATTTTGTAAAGTTTTAGTTGGAATACTGATTAGTATAATTAAAATATGGCTGTAGTTTAAAAATGATGACAGTAGTCCGTGAACTGATATGTTAATAATTATAATGATGATTATTGCAAACTTGTTTGAAATTTCAATATATTTTCTGTTAATTTTACAGAATGTAGTCTTTTCTGTTTGCAAATAATAAATATTTTGTCATTGGCTTAGTTAAAAAATAAATTATTGTGATTAGAAAATAGCTGTACTATAAAAACAAATAGAGCAACAAATTTATAATTATTATTGTAAAATTGTTAAAGATTCTTACATACTTTATATAAATTTTGTAAATTACATCTTTTTTCATTAATAAATAAATTATTGTGATCAAAAGATAGCTGTGCTGCAATAATCAATGAATTAATAAGTTAATAATTACAATTATTCCTCTTATAAAATTATTTAATTGATATATATGTATTCTATACGTTTTGCAAACGTTTCTTGTTTTTATCTATTATTTTATGCAAACTAAATGAGAAGCCACTAAAATTGGAAAAAAATATGTCAGTAGAAGGAGAAGAACTGTATCGTACAATTCTTCATTTAAATTCATTAAGATTTACATAATAAATCAGGACATGCTACAAATTTTACTAAAATATTTCACATTATCATTTATTATTAATATATGAATGACAATACCTTCTGCATACCCCTAACAAGATTGACCTATAATAAAATTATCATATCTTGTTCGATTTTATAATCATTACATAATGGTAGATCAAAAATGGCTGAAAAAATGATTACATCGTAAAGTACCTTTTTTCCGAGCACGTGCGAGTTTAACATCAAACACAGTGACGTATCAGGATCTTTTAAATCTTCATTAAATTATCAATACAGGAATACAAATAACTCTTGAATTAGATACCTATTTTTATAATTTGCATTTTCTTGAAAAAATGTAAGACGTTTCGAATTTTTGTTCTTTAGACCTCCAACCTTTCAAGATACAGTTACAATAAATTATTACGTGTAAACGTGTACTATAATTGCACGAATTGATTCTTAAATAGTGCCTCAGTATTTCCGTATTTTTTATATTCATGCAAAAATATTGCAGTAAAGGTCTTTCAAAATAAAATCACAGTATTGTCAATTTTTATCAAATTTTCGTGACACGCGTGTAAAAATAATGATTCGAATTATTTTTTGTACGATATCTAAGTACTTAATTCTATATTTGTTATATTCTTGCAAAAATAGTATTTAAATTCTTTAGGTATCTATTTTTTCAGACTTTCGCGCTTTCGAAATAAAAATTTCAAGTGTTTTCACATTTTTATGGATATAAATTAATGGTAGAATGGTACTTAGGTTAGGTACCTATTTCTATATTTGATACATATTCTATGGTCAAAATAGTTTAAGATAAAATTGTGATGTATCAGGGTATTTTCAATTTTTCTACAATTTTTATTGGGTACAAATTAGCCCCTGAATAATATGTAGACCTCAATGTCTATATTCTTTATATCTACACAAAAATATCGCAGGAAAGACTGAGAATCCTTATTTATAGATGTATTATTAAATACAGCGACGTCTTTGAATTTTTATAATATTTCTCTAATTATTATCAAGTACGAATTAACCCTTAAGTGGTATCGAAGCCTCCATTTTTATATTTCTTAGTTCCACACAAAAATATCACCAAAGAACACACCAAATTTATATTTTTTAACTTATATACCATAAAATTATAAATACTCTAATGAATTTCAATTTTTGTAACTATTATCAGTATAAATCAACCCTTAAGTGATATCCAAGCCTCCATTTTTATATTTCTTGCATATACGCCAAATTGTAGCAAAAAACTTCAAATCCTTATTTTCTGAAGTCCTACATTATCAAATTAAGAAACACAGTGACTAATTTTAATTTTTGTAGTATTTCTATAATTATTACTAGTACAAATTAACCCTTAAGTGATATCCACGTCTCCATTTTTATATTTCTTGCATCCACACAAAAATAGCGCAAAATCGCAACAGATCTGCGTCCAAATACGTTCTAAATAAAAATACCGAAAATTAAAACTCCAGCGGGTATCAGATTGTTCGTATAAGGGTTAAAATGCAAAGGAATGTAGCCATCGTCCGTGCGTTTCCGGTGCTTTCCCTCGTCAACTTCTGTTTCGAAAACTTTGACGCTTTGTCCCGAGGAAATTTGTGCCCGTTGATAGATTAATTTTCCTTCCATCCGCCATTTAACGCGGGACAACTCTGGAATTTGACGAGTTTTATTGACGAATCAATAAGGAATACGTACAACGTACATTGTTCCGAAAGTTGACTCGATTTTGTAAACATCGGCAAGGTTAGACGATGAACTTTCAGAGAATTTGGTAAATCGTCGAAGAAAGTGTTGATACATGTTCTCGTCTACACGTGTGAATTTTGTTTGTATAGTTTCATTCAAGATTGGTCGATGATTTTCAGTATGAATGTAGACACTGTGTTGTGTTCGGTTGTGATACGGTGAAAAATCGAAATATGCGATGTAGCACGATATGTTTTTATTTAGTAAGGATATAGTTGGTTTATTTTGTCGTTTAATACTTTTACTGCAATTTGGTTTATTTTGTAATTTGATACTTGGACTGTAATTTGGTTTATTTGGCAATTTGATACTTTGACTGTAATTTGGTTTATTTTGCCATTTGATACTTTGATTGCAATTTGGTTTATTTTGTAATTTGATACTTGGACTGCAAATTTAAGTATTTTGTAATTTTATACTTTGACTGTAATTTGGTTTATTTTGAAATTTGATACTTTGACTGTAATTTGGTTTATTTTGCAATTTGATGCTTTGAGTGTAATTTCGTTTATTTTGAAATTTGATACTTTGACTATAATTTGGTTTATTTTGCAATTTGATACTTTGAGTATAATTTGGTTTATTTTGCAATTTGATACTTTGACTGTAATTTGATTTATTTTACTGTTTGCACTTTGACTGCAACTTTATTTTATTTTGCAGTTTAATACTTTGACTATAACTTTGTTTTATTTTCAATTTAATACTTTGACTACAACTTTATTGTATTTTTAATTTAATATTTTTGCTGTAATTTTTGTATGCTTGATTGAAATTTAACACTTCGCAATTTGGTTTATTTTGCAGTTCAATACTTTCACTACAATTTCATTATACAATTTAAAAGGTGGACTTAAAAATTATTATTTACATTATCACTTATTAAAATGTGAATATCATATTTGCAAGTTTAAATTTTCAACTTATATTATCACTATAATAATAACATTATTCGGTATCTTTTTCTCGATTTTCTAATGTGAACACATAAATCACCAATTATTAATAACACAATTAATTAACAAATTAAAAATTTAGTACATGTTTACTGTTTATAGTTTATAGTGTTATAGTTTATACTGTTTATAGTTGACCAAGTATTTTCTCTCTAATTATGAAATTTGTTATTCATTAATGTTTTATAAAATGCAAGAATTTAATTTGTAACATAACAGCAGCATATAGCGACAAGTTAATATGTGTGATTTTTCTAACATTTTATTAATTCTCATCTTACAATATTGCAATATGTTATTATAATAATATTAATAGATATTTTCATTTAAAAGGATTATTTTTAATAATAGTTAACGAATCAAGAAAATTTCACTAAACAGATCTATTTTCTTTTTCTAATAACAATAAAAATTAATATTGTTAGTTTCAATATTCAAAATATCTAATTTGAATGCTTCAAAATTCAAACCTAAAACAAACTTGTGTCACTTTTGCCAGAAGACGAGAAATATAAAAATTGTACCGTTCAAGAGTTAATTTGTATCAATAACAATTTAGGAAATATTAAATAAACCACGATATATCACCGTAATGATAAGAAGTGATAAGAATTTCATGCGTTTTAACGATATTTCCGCAAAAATACAGGAATAGATATGTAGATGCATTACAAAATTAGTTCCAGTAATTATTCACTCGCGTAAGTCAATAAAAATTTGAGGGAATATTAAAACATCGCGATACGTCTCCACCACTTCAATTTAAAAGAGTATAAATTAAAAAAGTAGAAATTTACATAACTTTTTACTATATTTTCGCAAGAATATAACATACTGTACAAAAGAATCATGGCTTATTATTTGAAGATCAATTTCTATCGACGAAAATGTTCAAAAAATTACAAATATCGCGATACGTCACTGAAATTTCATTTTAAAAGCGTATAACTTTAAAAAATCCCAATTCAGTGTTATTACAAGAATACAACAAATACAAATGGGAGACTAAATATCAACCTGTACCATTCGAATAAAAATGATCAATTTCTACGAATAAAAATCTAGAAAAAATTACAAACGTCGATACCTTATTGTAACATTGTTTTAGAAGCAGAAATTTGAAAAAATACTTCGAACATTTTTGCGCTAAAACCTTTTCAAACACCTACTATAATTTAATTAATCTAATTTTGAGACGGTAGCGTTAGGTTTCTGAAATCCTATATCAAAGATTCATTCAAACAATTTTAAATATATACTTTCTAATATACTAGTAATATACAAAATTATGTGAAACTCTAAGTATATTAAAATCTACATAATTTATTTTTACAAGAGTAAATTTATTAATTTATTTTTAGAGAAGTATATTTTGAGAATCTGAAGTCTCTGTAGAAAGTCCTACTTATAATTATTTCTTTGATTCGTTGAAACCTTAAATTTCATTGATAGTAAATTGACTAAATTCTTGTTAGAAACGAATTCTTAAAATTTTATCGAATTTGGAACCGTGATTTTGTGATTATGAGGTTTTTTCTGGTTTCGATGTGGATTAAACTACTGAGCGCCGGTCAGGTCTCACCACTGGCGTCCATTTCTACTGTGACAGTCGTTGACCGCCATAATAGAAACAGCCATTCTGTAATATGCATCGTTAAAAACTAGCTTCTTACTTTCAAATTTCCGTTTATAGTATTTACAATCATCGGTACAGTTTTAACAGCACTCAGAAGTTTCTTTCATTTATTATTTCGTAATCTTTAACACTAAAACCATGAGATCGGTTCAATCAATTCACAAGTTTTTTATTTTATTCTGATTTAATTTTGTTTACTTTATTTTTATTTGCCTAATTCAACTTTAATTGTATCTATTTTGTCTTACAAGTATTTTAAAGTGTCTAATTCAATTTTAATTCTGTCTATTCAATTTTAAATTATTTCATGATTATCACAGTTACTCTTCTGAATTATTTAACAATTGCTACAGTAACTGTTTTCAGTTCTTTCATAATTATTTATAGTAATTGTTTTCAATTTTTTAATAATTATTACAGTAATTATTTTAAATTACCTAATACCTGTTACAGTAATTGTTTAAAATTCCTTAATAATTTTGCAGTAACTGTTTTAAATTGCTTAATTCTACTTTAACTCTGTATACATAGTACTATCTTAAATTATCTAATTACTATTTTTAAATAAATAGCTTCACACAAATGACTTTATATGTCAAGATTGTTGAGATGTCTTTCTTAACATGTGAGTTAACTTTTTATCGAAATGAAGGATTAAGGATATTAATTTAGGTTTTATAGTTTATTTTTCATTTCGCAGTTACTGTATTATATACCAATAGGTTTGATACAATAAACGGGTTTGATTTGACCCTTAGTTAAATCTGTTCTGTAAATCAATACCAAAAAGCGAAATAATATAAATATTATAAAGTGCTAATATAAAGTGCAAAACATATTATACAAATACTTGCGAAATGATGAAAATTAATGAGTGAATGAGTCCTAAGAAACGTGGATCGAAAGAAATTAGTTTTAAATTAATTTCAAAGCTATAATTTTGTTGTTTGGAACGAGTCACTTTCTACTGTACAGAACTAAATCTTTCTACGCTACACACATGTAACACAAAACATGTGAAATATCTTTAATAATCAGGAAAGGAAGAAATAATAGGATAATCTATTATTTTCACACGGTATAGTTCCCCAAGGGAAAAAGTTAAATCTTACCCTTATCAGAATTAAGAAATTGTTTATAATTGATTTTTTCGATCCACTATTTTGTATTAATTTTTCAGTTCGTGGTTAGTAGAAATTGAAATTCGCCATTTGGCAAGTTTCATGTGCGTCTGATAAGTTGGCACGTGAAACAATAGGATTCACATACTTTCTGGCTGCCAACTTACTAGACATATGTAGTATTTACTATCTACTTTAAAAGTTATAGTATTCTTTTTTTGTTTTAACATGTATAATTTTGTTGAATACCATTATTAATTTTTATTAAATTAATTAAAAGAGATAAATCAAGTTTTAATTGATAAACACTGACGCTCGTAGCAAAAATATCGAACCGAAATGAGAAATATATTTTCTTTCAGATTATTAATTGATTTTCTGAATTTTAAATGCTAAACTTTTTGGACTCTATAATAAATCCAGAAAATAACTACCCCATGCATAAATATGTAATACATTATTTGCATATTATATTGCAATTTTATTCTCATTTACCAAGTAACGATACAATTCGTTGCAAATAATATTTACAAACTTTATTAAAACTTATATGTAGTATAACATACAAAATAAGTTACCACCGTAATTAAAATAGTTGTAGAATTGTTACATCCAATAATTCTTAGCTCCACAAAATGAAAACATACTTCTTATAATTATATTACAACAAATAATCTTGCAACATTATTTGCATAGATCTCATACAATACTGCTAAATGAAAACTTACATATTTAAAAAATGCAAAAATTGAAGTACTATCTTTTATCGATGGTGCAAAAACCACTCTATATTTGCAGATAATAAAAATTATCTCTTCTTTGAAATTTCTTTTCAAACAAACTGTGCTATATTCATAAAATTGGATAGATCTAATACATATTTAATAATTATACAAATTTAATTAATATTTTAT
This sequence comes from Megachile ligniseca, assembly GCA_945859555.1. NCBI lineage: Eukaryota > Metazoa > Arthropoda > Insecta > Hymenoptera > Megachilidae > Megachile > Megachile ligniseca. The sequence goes on from OX243778.1 coordinate 4,333,005, forward strand.
ACACAATGATATCAAAATGTGTGAAATACATTAACTGTCACAGTGAAAACAGACGTATGTAGTAAGACACATTGAAATATTTATTAAAGACACTATTATATAATTTTTAAATTTAGCCACACACTTTATTATCTTACATTAATAATATCATTATTAATCCACTATATTATACCATTAATAATCTTACATTAATAATACCATTCAAAAACATTTTTATCCCTGTTTTATATTACCTAAATAATTATATTAAATTAGCTGTCAATATGTTTTAATTAGCAGTCAATTTGCTAATTTCTTAACCCTGAAAATTAAATATGGCGCACGTAAATCCCCCTTGTAATACTATTTAATTCCAAATCCAGCTTTTTATTATAATTTGCATACATAAAGATTCGATAATATAAACTAAACTTAATAGTGAATTTATATTATTATAATTATACAATAATATACTTTTATTTATTACACTCAGTCTTATTCAATGTGGTCAAAGAAGTATAAAATGTATAAATTAATTATACGATCACTCATACTTCTGGTATCAGCTGTTCAAAATCAAGCATGATTCATACATAGAGATCAAATTCAAGTATAATATCTTGCAAATAGATTCGAATTTCAGTCCATGATTACAAAAAAGAGAAACTAGCCTAAAAACTTAGGTTCACTTGAATTTAGATTAGATAGAATCGCATATGGTCACCTTTGATAGTTATTATTATAGTACTGCTTTACTACTATTACTATATTATAGTATGTTTGTGTTATTATGGTCAAGTTACAGAAATAATACAAATATGGTATCATCATATTAGATCTCCATAATTCTATACTCCTAAATCCCTAGATCAAATACCAAAGTTTTCCAAATCCTAAAGTTCTAAGTTTTCTGCAGCATCAAATTCTTAAATATCCAAATCCCTAGATCTTGCAATTCTTATATTGTCAGATGTCCCCAAATAAAGCCAGCAAATACCTAGATGACTGTAACCTTAATTCTCTTAATTCCTAATTTACCAAATTACCAAATCTTGAAATTCCAATATCGCCAATTGTCTAAGACCCTAAATTCTTAGATCCCTGTAATTCTAATTTTCCCATAATCCTCAAGTTACCAAATCACTAGTTCTTGAAATTTCTATGTCATCAGATGTCTGCGTCCCCCAAATCCTGACGAGTAAATCCCTAGATTACTATAGCCCTAATTCCCTTAATCCTTATGTTATCAAATCCCTAGATCTTTAAATCTGTACATCTCCCTAATCTCCGTACATATCCTTAAACATCCTTAACCTTTTGACCCCCAACTTCCTAAATTCCTACAACCTCAGATCTTCAAATCCCAATTACCTCCAATGCCTAAATATTCCTAATATGTTCCCAAATATTCCTAACTTCCTAAGTCTCTAAATTTATGTGTCCCAAACGTAAGTTTGTTATTTTAATCTCTTTTTCATATTTAATCTTTAAACTTATTTTAGTTCAACCGAATTTGACTTAATTTGATACACAATTTTATCATTCCAACACATCTATTTGTACTTCAAAAGTGACATAATCTAACCTGATCTGTTACCGGATTTTGTCACTTAAATCAATTTTTATTTCAAACCTAACCTAATATTAACCTTATTTTATCTCAACGTAATGTTATCTAGTCTAATATATACTTTTATCGTTGAAACATATCTATTCTTATTCGAACTTTAAAATTTAATGCAGTTTAACGTAACCCGCTACCAAATTTTGCCATTTAAATCAATTTTCATTCAAATTTTAAACTTAATCGAACATGGTTCACGATTTTGTCATTCAAATCCATTTATCCTTATTTAAACATTAATCTCTCGTTTTGGTCTAACTATCTACACTAATCCAACACTTAATTTTATCGTACAAACATATCTACTCTCAATTGACCTTTAAAATTAACCTTAATGCAATTGAACCTATTATTCAATAATAAACTAAAAAAAAAAAAACAATGAATATAATAAAATTTACTGCCACATTTCTATCCAAATTTTTTCTTAAAAACAAAAACTAACCAATTTTCAAAAATCAGGAGTGGTTCTCCACCCTCTTCCTAATTATACTCCCAGTCAAATTTTTCTCTTAACTCTAAATTTACGACCACTTAATGACTACTTACATTCAAAATGAAACTAAATTAAAAAATAAACAATGGATACATAAAATAGCTTGTACAATGATTCTTTATCTCGATGAAAGTTAACATACAATCTGACAAAAGCTTAACACTAAACCAAACCGGTCATTTGACCAGTTTAAAAGTATTCTTTTCCAAATCACAAGATTAAGATACTTTCATTGAAATCTCTATTGATTTTTATCGAGATAAACAATTTTTAATTTTAAGTTACATGTCTATTACGCGACGGTAGGTTTATTGTTAATAATTTTAGTGATTGACAAGAAGAAAAATCCGCCATTTTGACGGGTTCTGTACATCTAGTGTTATGAGTTAGTGTTTAGAAAATATCTATTATACATCTTTCCTGAATAATACATCATAAGTCAAAACAAGGAACCAAAGCTTCAATTTTTTACCAAAGGTTCTAAAAATCCCCAAAAATCATACTCGGAGTATTCGATCTCTAAACTTCACCCCTTAACCCCTTAACCTGTGTTTTTGTCTACAGGTGCGTCAGTCAGAGCCAACCAATTACCCCTGTAATATCAAACTAAATTAAAAAACTTAATATGTTAGATATATTTTTAATTTAGCAAGGTATAATTGTACAAACTGTAACTGGTATTGAATTCAAATCTTAATTGCAGGGCAAATACGATTTATTTTCATTATATTTGTACTGCGGTGTACGTCACGCGTATGATTCAATGTTATAAGACAAGGGGTTAAGCGTTAGCGTTTAGAAACCAAATTTTTATCCTTGTCTCTCCTGACCAATTGACTATGAAACATACAAGGATTCGCAGCTTACGAATTTTTCGGCAGAGACTTCAAAAATGCCCAAATTATTACTTGGAATATTCGGTCCACAGACTTGACCCCTTAAGGTTAGCGTTTGGAAACCAAATATCTATCCTTGTCCTCTCCTGACCCATACACTATAAAGCAACCAAGGATACAGAGCTTACTAATTTTCTACTAGAGGCACCAAAAATGCCCAGAAATAATACTCTGAATATTCGGTCACCAGAACTGACCCCACGTTTTGTGTTTGACCTTCTGAGGTCTGCAGATTTATAGAGATCTAATATCTATCCTTGTCTCTCCTAACCCATACACTATGAAACATACAAGCATCCGGTGTTCACCAATTTTCTGCTAGAGACTCCAAAAATCCCCAGAAATAATATTCTGAGTATTCGGTCACCAGAATTGACCCCACGTTTTGTATTCGACCTTGTGAGGTCTACAGATCTATAGAGATATAATATCTATCCTTGTCTCTCCTAACCCATACACTATGAAACATACAAGCATCCGGTGTTCACCAATTTTCTGCTAGAGACTCCAAAAATCCCCAGAAATAATATTCTGAGTATTCGGTCACCAGAACTGACCCCACGTTTTGTATTCGACCTTGTGAGGTCTACAGATCTATAGAGATCTAATAGAGCGTTTTCTGGATGTTTTCAGGAGAACAGTGCCGTTCAAGATAGTGTCGAAGGGAAGAGATCGTTCAGGATACGTGCGTGGCCACGTGCGTGCGTGCATGGAAGAGAGAAACGAGAGGAGGAGCTCGTGGTACGAAGGAGAAGCAAGCGGAGCATCAAGGTGGCTCCGCTAACGGCACGTGCGGCGGTGAAAAAATGTCGAGCGCCGCGGACAGTCCTGATGGGATGGCTATGCAGTCGCACTATTCCTTACGATGGAACAATCATCAGACACACATACTACAGGCTTTCGAGGCGTTGTTACACGCGGAGATACTCGTCGACGTGACCCTGGTCTGCGCCGAAACCAGCCTCAGGGCGCACAAGGTCGTCCTTAGTGCCTGCAGGTACCATTTTCTTCATTATATCATCATCCAATTACTACAGTAAATCAGAAACGAGGCGAAAGAATTAAACGGACGATTATTATTTATTTTAAATATAGTTTATACTTGTTTGTAAGGGAAACAAATTTTATTTTTTTTAAATTATAACTCCAAGAATTTTTTTAACAGAGTTTGATTTTAAGGAGACAAAGTACCTTTTGAACTATTAAATTAATTTCAATAAACGCGTTTTGTAGACGAATCGTTCTACGTTTTTTTTTTCTACTGTGAAAAAATCTGGAATAAAAATTGACAGCTTATTGACGAGCTTTTGCGCCAGTCAGTTTTTCAAAATTCGTCCCCAATACTTCACAAGTAACCGATGATATACTCAGAGTTTATTATTTTACTCTACAGTATTTTAACAAGGAAAATCATTTTTTAATTGGTTATGCCTTGTATGACTAAAACTTTACTATATTAGTCATTTTCACTTTTTAAATCTCCCGCCATCTTTCACCAGATGTCGCATTTTTGAATTTCTGTGATTCTAAATGTTTTATTTTCTCTCAGCATAGAGAACCTTGTTACAAGTTTCATATTACAGTAAAATGACAAATAAATTAATATGTATAATCATTTTTCTTATTTCTGAAGTATGACAATATCAGTCATTTTTTTTTTTTAAATCTCCCGCGATGTTTTAATAGCTTTCGCATTTCTGCAATATCTACATTTTGAAATGTTTTATTCTTTTGTCTTTAGAGAACCTTATTACAATTTTCATACTACAGTAAAATGCAAATAAATTGATGTATATAATCATTTTCCTTATTTCTAGTTTGATTATATTAATAATATGTGTTTTTTAAATCTCCCGCCATCTTTCAATAGCTTTCACATTTTCTCAACTTCGACATCTTGAAATGTTTAATATTCTTCTTTTTAGAGAACCTTACTACAATTTTCATCTTACAGTACAATTTATCATCACTTTTTTATATTTCACAAGAGTTTTATTCGCTTTTATAACTTTTAAACGTGAAAAATCGTATTTAATCATTCTACCAATGAGTTAATTAACTATAGAAGAACAATATCTCCCGATGACGCGGCAATAAGTGATAAATGACTTGATAAAATTTTAATCCTCAACTTTCTATATCTGTTCCGTGTACAACAAACGGAAAGTTTACACCGCTTCTTCATTTGCCCCATATATTCTCCATTATCACAACCTTTTGTCGATATGTTGGCTGTTAGACGATCATGGTGTTTTGTTCTTTGACGTCCGTGTTTACCATCGGCTCTCTCTATTATGGGGATGATCTGTCGACGTGCGGTTGATGCTTTTTACCTACCTCTTCTTGAAACATGATCGATCGATTGAGAACATAGAAGATTTATCGAGTACTTTGATTTAACAAGGAACATTCACGATCACTGTTTCTTACTTTGCTACAATTTCTTCGACTTCGAGAAACTCTTCAACGCGTTCTATCTTGTCTGAAATGTCGGATAATCGTTGCTCAAAAAGTGCATAAATAGCTGTTCTTCGTCGTGCATTCTTCAAAATAGGAAAACAAATTATTAACGTGTTCTACTATGTTCAGTAGACTCTTGTCATATTACTCTCTTTCATGAAAATTATATCTTTCTTTTGGAGACCCGTAAATGAGGCTTGAAATCATTCTTTATATTTTGCAAAAGAAATAACAGATCAGATACTTGTTTAAGAAAAAAAATTATACAAAGTTTATTTCTTATTTTAATTTCCAAGAAATGAATCCAGAAAAATGATTAAAAAAATATAAAGTAAAATATAAAATCAGTATAAAAAATATAAATAATGAATGTAAGACGTACACCAAAATTTTAATAGAATGTATTAAAAGAAACTTGAATATTTTTTTGAGCGACGATAACTCAAAATTATCTTAAAAATCATTGCCGTGTGAATTAAACGACGCGATGTACATATTGGTTAAGAAATGCAATAAAAATTTTCGAAATTATCAACATGTTTGTACACACTGATATCACATACGTGTTGACATATAATAATCAACATGCGTTATCGTTCTTGCTTTTGATAATGATTCAACAATTTTATATGCACCAGGTATGCAACGATCTTCAACGAGATATATTTTTTCAAAACGTTCTTCAAATTAAAAATTATTCGAACATAATTTTTTAATTTCCTATTTTTATTAGTGTTCGGTATATTTCTATCATTTCTACTAATTTTAATTGTATTATTTTTATGTATTTACTTATTCTTTTTTATTAATATTTTAAATCTATTTTTTGCTAGCACTGCTAAATTGAAATTAAAATCAACTATACGTCCTAAAACTTGTTCCAATAAAAAAAGAAAATAAAATAAACTTAAAAATTAATAAAATATTCCAGTAAAATTAGTAAAACGAAGGAATAATTAAATTCGATAAGAAATTGACTATTAACAAAAGTAAGAAGATGCAATATTCTTTATCTTGATGAGTTTTGGTTGTTCCACTGTTAATATACTCTATGAATATACAAGTTTCGTTTGTATAGTGTTCAAACTCCTTTCCTCGGGCATCATAAAAATTATGCATACTTGGTTCCCGTTTTAAGCACGGCTTGCGTGTTAGAAAATAGCCGAGTAAATCAAGCGTAATTGTCTTATAAGAAATAAAAGAACGAGCAAGGATAGCAGAAAACGATGCTTTAAAACGCATACGAGAATACACGATAATTTCGTTATTCTATTTTATTTTTAATGTTTAAAGCATACCGACTACAACAATCAAAAGAAATTACACGAAACTCCGCATTATTATACAATTAAAATCAAGTTTAACAATTACCCTTAATTTTAAACATTAAATACAGTCAACTGTCGTTATATTGCCAATTTATCCTGAATAATTTAAAACAGAAAAGTTGTAAGTCCAAGGCATCTCCCATCTATCTTATACATTTTACTACATGTATTAATTATACCAATTATTTATAACCTATAAATAATACTCTTTCATAGTAGGATTAATAATAACAGCAATAATAAGTAATAATGATAAGATTAATGATAATACATGTATAAATAAGAAGTAATAAATTAAAACCCAAGAACGAGACTCTTAACACCTTCAATCCCAACTGTGTTTTAAGGCACGTTTCATATAGACGGCTATCTTTGAGTCGTAAAATGGCTCCAACATAAAACTATACGAAATTATGAGATTTAGGGGTGATACGGACTTAATACACCAGGTCAAGGTCGTCCAAATATGTATTTCGTAAGCTCGAGAACATTTTTTGCGCCTCCGCCTTGTCGCAGTCAAACTATCCTTATTACCTAAGAACTGAAGGTGTTCAGACATTCCCTCCATAAAAATTCACCTCACAATAATGAAACAAATGTTCAACTAAATCGAAACGTTTGCGTTACAGTCCCTTTTTCGAGAGGATATTTGCGGAGCATCCCTGCAAACATCCGGTGATCGTGCTGAAGGACTTTCCGGGCCACGAGGTAGCGGCGTTGATCGACTTCATGTACCGTGGCGAGGTGAGGGTCGGTCGCGAAGAGCTTCCAGGACTGATGAGAGCAGCGGAGAGTTTGCAAGTGCGTGGATTAGCGTCGTCGGAGCCGAGGCCGGCGTCCCCGCCGGATACACCGACTGCGGACCTACTCCTTGGGGAGCCGTCGACGCCCGAAGGTGCCCGGCAAGGCACCCCCGAAGAGGACGACAATGCGTCGGAGAGTACGGCGCCGCCGTCCACGCGGGAACCATCGTCGACGACCGCCATATTTCACCCTGCGAGGGACCATCGCGACAGGTTACCGCACATGGGTCATTTGCACTTCGGTATGCGCGAACTGCGAGAGGCCTGCGGGTCGCCGTTGTTACCTCGACGGAAACAGGCTCGACCTCGAAGAAGATCCGGCGAGCTAGTGCCGCAGGACCTTAGTCGACCACACGCGCCACCGAGCCTGAGCCCACCGGCTAATGGGCTGAATTTGAGCAGTAGTCAACAACAGTCGCAACAGCAACAACAACTACAACAACATCAGCAACAATCCTCGACGAACCAACAGCACCAAGAGGACATGGCGGAGAATCTCTCGATGAAGAGGTCCCTGTCGCCGAGCGGAGCGGACCAACATCACGTGAAGGCGGAGAGCAGTGAGACGGCGAGTAGCCCGAGGGCATCCCCGTTAACCGGCACGAGTCTGCTGCACCCTGACGGATCCCTTCAAGATATTCCGTCTGCGGCGGCAGCGGCGGCGGCGGCGGCGGCGGCGGCTGCAACTGGCTTGCCGGCGATGTCGGCTTTGTCGTTGACGCCGCCTCATCATCACAGCGAGTACCTGACGAGCCTGGGCCAGTTAGCGGCTCAATGGTTACCGAATCATCCGCAGAATCAACTGCCACCTCCACCTCAGGGTCACCATCCGCGGGAGGGCAGTCCTCATGGGCCTAACAGGACGCACCCGTACCAACAACAGCAACAACAACAGCAGCAACAGCAACAGGACTCTCCGTTGGCGCCGCGACGTACATCCGTCACGGCGATGTTCCCATTGGACGGTGTTGCGTCCCTGGGCGGTGGACTGTTCCCTCACGCGGGCGCCCTTGATAGGGGATCTCTTCTAGCGGACCTACACGATAGCTTTAAACCGGAAACGTTGCACGGCCTGTTCGGCGCGGCGGGTCTCGGAGGACATCACCCGGGGAAAAAGCCAAAGAAACACAGAGGCGACGGTGACGCACCGCGCAGGTGGGGCGACCATGGGAGTCGAGGTTTGCCCGTTGGAAGACCGAAGGGTCAACACAGTGCGCCCAGAGGAGGACCACCTAGGTCGTGGACGAACGCGGAGCTAACCGAAGCGCTTCAACACGTGTGGAACAAGAAGATGACGACGTCGCAGGCAAGTAGGATCTTCGGTATCCCGTACAACAGTCTGCTGATGTACGTGCGAGGGAAATACGGGAAAAGTTTGAAGCTCGAGCAACTGAGGAGGGACTGCACGGGTGCGACCACCGGGGAAGTGGTGATGAACTCGCTGAACAATAACGTCAAGGCTGTCCAACCGCCTACGCAAATGACCCATCCTCTCGCCGGCCTACCGCCGCATCCAGGCGATGACGGGGGATTCCCTCATCATTCGTTGTTGGCCGGGAATCTGCCGCAGGGTTTCTTTCCCGATTTCGCCGCTGCTGCGTTCCCGGTGCCCGTTAGTATGGTGCATCTGCTACCACCCAGTGAACAGAAACCCTTCGAGTCGCCCGCGAATCCTGGTGGCGGTGCTGGCAGTGGTGACCTGTCCACGACGCGGAGTCGTTCGCCCTCGCCCGTCGATCATCATCATCATCATCACGAGTCGCTGCAGCCGCAACCGCCACAGTCGGCGCCCGCGCTACTTCAGCAAAACGGCTCGGATTAAATGAGACGTCGTAGGTGCTCGTCATCCTCGTTGAAGGACCACAGACGCGTGGGCGTCCGACTCGACTAAAACGCTCCCTCGACACGCATACGAGAGACACGTCTACACTGAACAGAACACACCTAACCTACCCCCGATTTTTCCGCGATATTCTTCTCTTCTCGCAAGACTGACTATCACCGTTTACAAAAGGGCGAAACCTCGACGGACACACGACTCCGGCCTGCTCGATCCGCCACACGCTTAAGCCGCACGCTGTCACCGCGCTCCATTCCTTTTCTCTCTATGTTCCGACATCCTTTTTGTCCGTGTTTCGTCAGCAAAAATATTGACGTCGCCTCCTTTGTCCGTCGATCGCGAAACGCCAGACTCAGTCGAGCGTGCCGGCGAAACTCTTTCTAGCCGTCCCGTTTTCTTCGTCTCGACGCGCGGATTCTTCTTCTTCGGTTCAAATTAGTCACTCGAGCCCTCGACACGAGTTCAGTGGCTGGTTTAGTACGTGCTCATTGACGTAACTAGCATTTTTGTCTAGGATCAGGTTCTCTAGCTTAAGATGCGTTTAGACTAGTCAAGTGGCCAGGCAAGTGCCTAGGTGCGAGCAAGAGGCTTGGCAGGATATCTTCCTCGCTCTTAGCTACTGACAAGATTAGTTACTTATCTAGTCTTAAGGCATCTTTAAGACTTTTTTACAAGAAATAACTGTCACCGGTGAGTAATCAGGTCTGCCCAGATAAGCATTACCAGATTACTTGAACCACTTGTTTAAATTCTGGTCACTTACCTACCTTGTGTACGTAAATGCATCTTTATTGAAAATGTTAACATCTCACGAGTTTACAACCTACATGCTACATTCACACGATACATTTTACATCGTATACCACATACTCTACACTACAGTCTATACTGTATGTCCTATGAGCTACATTTGTTTGTCCATGAACCTTACCATATTCTATGTTCTGTATCCTATACTCTACACACGATACACGTATGTCCTACCCATTTCATATGGAAAGTCTGTATTTTGAGAGATGCAGATTCTGGTTACGCCAATGTTCACTCCGTGACCTAACCTTAAAGCGAATCCCGCGTCGACGAAGAAGATGGCGCTGCGAACTTAGACTTTCGCCGGCGTCCAAGACTCGTAATCATCACTATAAATAGTTCCTGCTACAAAGAGCGATCATACCAAATAGTACAGTAAATTGGAGGAAAAGCTGATCCGTTGCTTGAAATCGCAGCAGACCCCACTCGTCGAGAAAGTGACGTGCTATATAGAGAGACGCGCTTTCCGCACTCGAACATCCTCGTGGCCTGTGATGTACATGAGGTAAGATTGCAAGACTTGAACACAATAGTTTAAACGCAGATCGTTGAGATAACTATAATATGTTCTGACACGCACGCCCGGTGACAGCTGGACAGCGTTTAAACAGGGATCGTTGTTGTTCGTTTGACAATATTGTTTTCTACTTTCGCCGACGTATTTTTGCGACGTATATACATATATGTACATAATATCAGTGCCGAGTATCGTTACACAGTTTATTGCCGATGTTGCCGTATCAGCAGACACTGACCAAATAGTTGTTCCGATCATGTCCCGCTGTCCCCGGAGACGCGTCGATACGAGCTTCCAATTGAGCATTATTTTACGATTAACTCAGCCGTGTTGAACCGAGGATATTGATTTTAAATATGCGTCACTTTCGCGCGAGCCGTTTGCGTTGCTCCCTGATTGGGTACCGGAAGCGGACAGAAAGCCCGCCAAATTTTCAACAGAATCAGACGCCGACTCGACTCGATCGACGTCACGGGGGTTTCACACGTACAGGGTGGTGTCAAGAGCTTGCCAAGATTTTTCGTTCTTCCTGTTTTAACCCCGGAAGTGACACGGTTACGCGTGCACGGGTCACTTCTTAAGCTCTGTGCAGAGTATCCAATCAATGGATACGTTTCGATTTGTACATAAAACTGCTTTTTGTAACTGTTTCGTTCACTTTTCCTTTGGATGTTCTTGACCAGCTCCGGACGTTATCTTGATTGAAAGAGAAAAAAGTGACAAAAAGAAATTTTAATCGTAGACCACAATTTCGCAAACAATATTTCGACAACCAGACGGAAGCGCAGGGTAACTAACACATCAGGGATAGCCACAGACAAATCTACGATAGAGAAAAAAAAGAGCTAACGTATTAAACTTGTAAAGGTAAAAAGATGAACAAAAAAAGAAAAAAGAAAAAAATTAACGTAAAGCTATAATAACATTTACGATGATTATTTCGTTAATGAAAGAGAAAGAAACACAAGAGTGGCGAGGATACCGACACGAAAGGAACGGTTAATTCCGGTTTATGTCATAACCTTGCTGCAGTTAGCGAGAGCGAGATTAAAGTATATTATTTAAAGAAATAATTAGAGTGTAATGGGTAATTGAAGAGAGAGAGAGAGAATGTGTGAGTACGAACAAGGGGTTTAAGTAAATATTAGAGAGACCACAGGCTTTCAGCCCCAAAATAGCCTGTACAATACAAACTGATATTATTGATTATTAATATTATATATATATAAATATATATATAAATATTATATATACAGGGTGTTTCAAAAGAGTTTATAACTGCTTCGATGGGTTGTACCACGTGTTCAGTATCGTGTATATTCGTATTATTTATTTTTCTTTTTAATTTGTTAAATGTAAAACTTGACAATAGCTTCTGTAGAAACTAGCTCACATCTTTTTCGTATGTCTCGTATTCCAATGGCGTTTCGAGGTTATCTTCCGAATTTCTCAATTACATAAATTACTAGAACTTATTTAGTTACCATTCTACGAAATTGGTAAATAATAAATAATTCACTTTGCAATGTTTAACAGCTTCATTTGTGTATTTGAGTGGTATTACTTCTTGAGGTTAGCTTTTCTTTTAAATTTGGTTCCGATAATTTCCCAAGGAAATTTCTGAATTGTGGCTTTCCAGGGAAATTTGCAACTGTTTCATAATTTCATGAAATGACATGAAATTACGTAACTTTGCAAATAGTTACATCAGCAGTAAAGCATGTTTAACACTTGAAGCTCCAGCTGTGTAATACTACACACTGCATAAAAACAACGACCTTGGAACTGAAAGTATTCAATTAAAATTTGGACTTCTAAGATCAAATTTTCCTGAATCACGTAACACAATAATTAAATTAAACTACATGTACTTGTTTTTACAGAGAAATTGTATCTCTGTATTTAACCTAACGCCATTAGAATATTTTCGTGAACTTACTTTTGTAAGTTGATGCCTTACGTTCGTGATTTGAATTGAAATTGATCGATGATTTATTTTGTCACGATCGATCGATGAAGAATCCAAGAACAGAAACCGAGCTGTCCAACGCGGTACAATCGTATCGAGAATGGTTTTAACAATTTTTTATCCACTCTGTTGACGAGAAGGGGAGCGAGATAATCTAGAGAATGAGTGCGAAGTGCGAATGGCGGCGAGAATGCGGGGGAAAAAATATCAAACGTTTTTCCCTAAACCAGATTAAAAAAAAAATTGTATGCGCGAATGAGTATGCATGGACGATGAGAACGATCGCGAGAAAGAGACTACGTAATAGACATAATGTGATAGGCACCATGTGCAGACTTCAGTATTATTTTGCAGTTAACAAACGGGGTAAAAAACAAACAAACAAACAAAAAATGAAGTGGATCTGTACGTCAGTTAGAAAACTTACGCCTGTTTCGTTGTTCGTGAGCCATTATTTTAGGAGAAACGACTTCTGGACCCACACCCCTGATCGCGACACACTCGACCAATCCACTCGGGGTCATTTACGAGCCGCGAGCATTTTTTCGGCTCATTGGACACACGGGATACGCGACGAACGATCACCGGAAGTATGATTGGCCGCGCGAAAGAGTGAGACTCAGATTGCTGTGTGAAAGAACAAGAACACACATTACACACACGTACTCGCATACTCACACATGCACACTGAGATTAATTATCATTGCCACATAGGTTGTAGATAGAAAGAAGGAAACGATGGAAAGAGGTGCGCGTCGATTGGTCACTTTATTACCACTAAACGCATACGCGTGGTTTGCTCCGAAAATAACTAGATCTTTAAGAAATATTTTTATCGAGAATTGATGTTACGGAGATATATCAAAGTCACGGGTATATTAACCATCAATGTGTTAATGAAATTAGAAGGGAATATCATATTTATATTGGTTAGGTTATATTAGTTTGCATATCAAGTAATAATACTCATCTGGTAATAATACTCATTTCTTACATTTTGTGTATTTATGCTTTCTGTTGGTCACAACAGCAATGCATAGTAAAATATTTCCATTATTAGGGACTTTTTCTCGGGGTGCTAGTTCTAAAATTCCCTAGGATTATTTATTATAAATAACACTTATTTTCATTTTGCCCTCTGTGACAATTTTTCTACTTAATCTAAAAATAATTAATAACTAGAATTTTTCTCTAGTGACTAGATCTTCTAGGGAATGTTAGATTTACTAAAAATAGATAACATATTTTCATTTTGGACCATATGGAATTTCTACTGTTTTTATAATAGAGTAATATGTTGAACATAGACAAGCGTACTAGGATTTGCTAGGGAAAGTGGCGATATAGGAAAAGGCTCCATCATTCAGTTACTTGACAGTTACCATTGTACTTGCAATTACTTTTAGAGAGACATTTTTCAATTCAACAAGTAATCAAATTTTTTCTCGTGTAAATGTACACAAATGAATGTTAGAGCATAGGGAAAATGGCAATATAAGAGATTGAAACCTCAAAATAAGTACTAGATCAAATTTTTCTCTAGAATTTACGTATAAACGTTTATTACAATTTAATATTTATTTTATTATTACTACTGTTTGATTTACATACCAAATTCTAGTAATTAAACATCTAATGATTAAAAATTGTATTAATTTCTTCTAGATTAATTTTAAGGTATTAGAACATGTATATGTACCTTAAACAAATTAGGGTTATTACATGGTAACTGTCGAGTAGAGATGCTTATTCTTCCCTAGTGTCTTCTATACTGCACTGTCTGCCATTTTCGAAACATCTACTTATTTACTGAGTTATCAAAAGTTAGTTAACAGCTACTTATACGAATTTTGACCGATTATGTATATTAATTTTATAATCAAATAGATGGATTATACTTGTTTTGTTTATTAGTGCTACCAAACTTAGTTACATAATAAGAGATCTTATTATTTTTGGAACAAACCACGTACGCATATGATTGCACGTAGTACAAGTTAGTTGAATTATTGAGGGGTCGTGTAACCGTTGATAAGGGTTGGTCGATAATAATTAATTCGTTGTTAGAGATGTCGGACAGACGCGTACGACGGTGAAAAATGGGGGAGGGAGGGAGGATACGAAAGGTTGTATTCGAATGGTGGTAGAAAACAGTAAATACCAATCGGACCATTGTGATTTGTCGTGTTGTTAAAACGGCGCAGTTACTGATTTCTTACTTGGGTCGCTATTAATTATTATTATCGTAGTATGATCATTACTATTAGCGTTCTTTGCGTTACGATTATTATCTAATATTATTATTACGAATTAGTTAATGAATTGATCGAAAGCGATCGATTGACTCGCGCCACTTACGGTCGCTTCGTTTAAAATGCGACATATCATTAGCTCTATCGAAGTATTCGTTAATTTTCTTCATAAGTACAAAGACTCTCGTTATATTGCCGATTTCTCTTTACGCGGATTTTCACGCACTGTAATGACACTCCTGACATGTAGTATTGATACTACTTCAAATTTTTGCTCATTCTTTTCCTCGCATTATATTGCCGATTTCTCTTGACCCGCATTTTCACGCATACTTATAGTACTTTTGTCTTATAGTACTAATACTATTCAAAATTTGTGTTAATTCTTATTCTCGCATTATATTGCCAATTTCTATTGACTCAGATTTTTACGCACACATATGTTACCTCAGTCATATACTATTAATACTGTTTAAAATTTTTGTTAATTCTCTTTCTCGCATTATATTGCCGATTCCATTTGATGCAGATTTACACGCACACTGTTGTTGACTTTTCTCTTGTTACATTGCCGATTTCTCTTTACTCTAATAACTTCTCTAAGATATAATTCTAATACTAATGTTTTTCAATTATTATAACTTTGTAAACATTCCTTATTTCTTTCGCTTATGGTGCGTGATACTAAGCCGCATTTAATAGCACACTGAAGAGTAGATTTACAATATTTTGAGTTCGTTTCAAAAACGGTAGATCTACAGTTTCCTAGTGCAACGTATTAAATATGGGTTATATTGCAATAATTCGATAGAATAAAATCGATAAGACACATTTACAGTTCCAAATATTTGTCGTCGATGGCGATATAACGAGAGTCCATTGTAACGCGTTTATTTTGTGAATATTGCGTACATAACGTGTAGGTTGTTCCCTCTGACATGAGTTAACTTTTTAACACTTTGACTGACATGAAAGTGTCACTGTAATGTTCCATTAAGATACGATTTTATTTTTAATTAATTTGGTATATCATATTTATTTATAGCTCGTTTTCTAGTATTTAATAAAGTCGTTGATGATTGTTGAAATTCGCATGGCAGTCAAAGTGTCGAGAGGAACCCATGTGAAATGGTGCGTCGAAAGAAAAGGTGTTTCGACAAGTATGCTTCGTTTATTATACATATAAATTATTTACAATCTTAAAAATCATTGTAGAATGATACCCTTATCCGAATAATCTAATCTAAGTTCGTTTTCGAAAATTAAAATCATCAGGATTAGTGTATCTGCAATATTATCAATTAGAGATTAGAATTTGCAATATTTTTAGAGTTGCTCGGAGAAGCATCTCTAATCATCTATAATAATTAAGCTTCTTATAATTACGTTAAAACGGTAATTTAATCTTCAAATGTTCAATAAAATGGCGGTCGTTGAATGAGTAAGATTCAAACTTGAACGAAAGTTTTGCAACATTCGTCATCTGTAGATATGAAGACACCATTTAACACTTTCAAACCCGACCGTGTATTATTACGCGTTTCAGAAGGGTAACAATCTATGCAACTGTTACCCCGGGACCGAACGTGTTAAACTATTGTCTCGATGATGAGAACAATAGTCAAATGTGTTTTTATATTTACGCAAAAGTGCAGATTAATTCAACGATTTCCAATCGCCATTTTGAAATGTCTGCTTCATATAAATCATCTACCATTGGCAATATTCAAACATAACTTAATCAAAATCACAAACTGCCCTATGGTCTCAAAGTTACGATCTGTGATATGTGCTTTGGACACGATATAGCGAGATTGTGAAACAGTAATTTGTTTACGATCTCGCTATACCTGAACGAAAACTGTGTTTCAAGAAAATAATCAAAGTATTTTTACCAATTTGTGTGAAAAGACGAAGCAAACTTGTCGAAATCTCTTACGCCACTTTTTCGTTTCCAGAAATACCATTTCTCAAATTTTTATCGCGACACTCTTCCGTGCAACGTTGCTCGTTATCCCCTAATTCGTTAGCCCTTAAGTAGGAATTATCGTCATTACTGTTATCATTGCATCGCCGTCATTCTCATTTGTATTGTGGTCGTCAATCGTTATCATTATCATCGTGATCGTCACAGCCGTTACATCCACAGTTTAACGAACACACGCATCATCGTTACGATTAACCACGCTATATTGTATACACTGTTGAACACTGATTATATAGTCTCCGCCGCTATATAGCGAGGTCGTAAGACTCTTCGAAAGCTGCGGTACTTTCACAAAATCCAATCATCGAAGGAACAACTTAGCGATCGGAAACTTCAACAAGAATCGTGTCATTCTTGTCGAGATATAGCATGTTCGTAAATTTTAAGTACCGACGTTGCTGAACGCGTTTCACCTGACATTTACGACCACGCTATACCTCAACGGTAATCGTGCGAAGAAATTTTTCGCAAACCGTGAATGTAGTCTGAAACAAAACACGATACCGGAAGTTTCGACTGTATCGGAAGTCATTTGACGGGGATTCAATTTACGACCTCCCTATATCGCAGCGGGAATTATACACCGTATGGCAGAAACATAGGACAGACGAGATACTTTGATTTTTCTGGGACTCCGTAACCGAAGTCACCATCTTAAGTTCCTACAGTGCGAGGATGAAATAGTACGATTTTATCCGCTGAACAAAGAATGAAAACCGGTAAAAAAGAAAAAATATGAAAGAAAATGGAAACAAAACAGAGGAAGAACGAGAAGAAAAAGTATTATTTACTTGTTGAGAGTGAGCGTGAGAGAGGGAGAGAAAGGTCGAGCGCGCGAGATATATGATACGCCGGCAAGAAATAATTATTTTTAATTTACGTGAAGCTGAACACTTGTACATAGGATCCAAAAGAGCGAGCAGTCGATTATTTATACGTAATGATATACATACATACCGAATATATATGTATATAACTGTATATACATATATATTTAACGATAATTGTGCAACAAGAGCATTGTTCTTCGGATACAACCTTCAATCGAGCGGTTAAGGAGAAAAATTGGAAGTTGGAAATGAAAAAGAAACTGCGTGAATGAGTGAGTGAGAGGAAGAAAGACTGGGGAGAGACTGGGAGAGAATGAGTACACAAGACACGCGGTTTCTTTGTCGTCGTGCAATATGTAACGAGAGAGGTATGCGAAAGTTTCCGAAGTTCCGTGTATCGAGTGTAAAAAAAGTGCATCCGTGTATCGGGGGTGCGAGTCGCCGTTCACAGATGGCGATTCGAACGTTTCCATCGTTCGTTCTCTGTTCGCGACGTTATCGACCGTCGGCGATTCAGGCGAACGTCGATAAATCAGATTCGCTCGCGACAGTTCGTAAATTCGATACGTCATTTGGTCCAACTCGGGAATGTTTGCAAGTTCTTTTGTACTCGATTCGATCCCAAACGCGTTTTTTCACTCGACACGGACAAGGAGCATTCCGTCGGTCACTTTTTGACCGGGTTCCAATGGTCGTGACATAGAAACCGTCAAATTCAACTGTATAAAAGCGACAGAGGAAAATGAAACCAGGAAATAACAGATGAAATAGTTACTTGCATCGGTTGTGCTGTCACGTAGTTCCTAAATCGCCCTAGCCTCGCCCCGAGCGCACGAGAGAAAAATAACTGAATTCAACGCTGTTTTATTCGTGGTACGGTAAACGCTGCGCCTTCGATGCTCTTGGTTGAAGGAATAATTAATTATCTTTATTAATATCATTATAATATGTCGTGTTACTCCTGCAACGATTACGGGTTGTACGGGAGTCTTCCCTAGGGGAAAATGAGGATGCAGGGACTCTAAAATTTTCCTTTTATAATTGATATCATTAAATTACGATTTTTTTTTTAATTAATCTGACAGTTTTTAAATTTGGCATATTTAGACATATTGTGTGATAATTCTATAGTATTGTAGCGTGTGGTGGAACCATTTTTCTCTAGGAAAGTCTACTATACTCGCGAGTATACGTACGGTAGAATTTCCTAGGGAAAAATAGATCCTAGAGGCGATACGAAGGGGGCCCAACACTCGCTTTAATACACCGATTAATAATCAGTTTGAAGCTAATTTACTAATCTATAAAACATAATTAACATATACGAATTTAGGGAATATTAACACGAGTGTAGGGTTTTCTCACCCATGTATTACCTCAATCCCTAGGGAAGTGAACCATGTAAACTGAGTACGGTAGATTTTCGCAGAGAAAATGGCGATATAGAGAAAGGTGCTCGATATCGTTAGTCCCTAGAAAAGACTACAATACCCAGAACTGTACGACTCGATATCTAGCTGGACTAATAGGGCAGTAATGGAAATTTTTGTTCGTTAAACGCTGCGCTGAATTTAATCTTATCAGAGTATATCCATCGTTATTTAGTTGTCTCATCGATTTAATTTTTTACTAAATGTAAAATATATGGAAACAGGATTAAAGGGACGGGAAATGAGACTCGTGTACGTATTAAAGATAGTTTCACGCAGTGTTTAAGATGAAAGGAAATTCGTTCACCGATAATACCGGAGCAAGGAGAAACACAGTGGCGATATACGGGAATAACGGAGTGATATATGGTTCCATAACGTGTAACAGATATTGGTATACGTGAAACGGTGCTTAGCCGTATTTACCGTACAACGAACGGAGGCGCTTATAAAAAGTAATTAAACGGCAGAACGAAATAATAGTACCGGTGACCGGTTGTCGGATACGCTGCCGGTTTTGTACGATGCACACGGTAGAAACAAAACGAAAAAGAGACAAAAATAAGATCGACAGCGAGATAACGGGAAAAAAAGCGCACATCGCAGAAATATAATATAACGATATATTTATACGAATTACAATTGTACCATAATGATTATAATACTACTTATTATATTATACAGAGCCGCCGCCACCCAGTATATTTTTTACAGGTTTACATTGTATTACAGTTTATAAAAGTTTGATATACAATAACAATTACCTAAGGCGCAGGGGCCCATGGTGTCACGTGGGCCATGCAAATGCACTTATTCGTTATAAGTGACGCTGCAGTACGGTTAAAAAAAAAAAAAAGAGAACACCATGGACACTGCGCCACTCTATTAAACTACAATAACTTCCGAGTGTTTGGGAATCGACGTTTTTCGTGATCTTGATCGAACATTAACCTGCTTTACCAATAAGATGGCGAC
Source organism: Megachile ligniseca (assembly GCA_945859555.1). NCBI lineage: Eukaryota > Metazoa > Arthropoda > Insecta > Hymenoptera > Megachilidae > Megachile > Megachile ligniseca. The sequence continues at coordinate 4,353,201 of OX243778.1, forward strand.
CACTCGAGTCACGTGAATCCCCGAATGCGACAAGACTTTTTTTCGTGCCGAACGTTTTAGCCACACATAGATATTATATATGTATACACAAACGATATATATATATATATACATATGTATAAATATAAATATATGTATACAGAATGCGTGTCGCGCATTTCACGCACAACGAGATTACAAATAGGAGACACAGCGATATAGCGAAGTTGTAAAACTCTTTGGTAGATGATACGTTTTATACCGGCAATGTACTCTCGAAGACATCGTGAGAACGTGCACCGGTGATCTACTGCCACCGTGAAGGAATGTGCCCGCGAATTCTTCTGCGGGCAACTGCCCACTTTAGTATAACGTATCGAAACGAAAACCAGCACACGATCTTGGAAACGCCAATTGCACCGGGCAAAGGTTGACAAGGGTTTAATTTACGACCTCGCTATATCGCGGCGGGACTATACAGTTTAATTAGCATCGATCTACGTTCACGCCAAACTCCAAGGATAAAGATAGAACTAGAAACAGAAGAGGTGTACACTCGCAGAGCTCGTTGCCTTGCGACCAATCGAACTCGTTTTCTTTTTTCTTTCACTTTGACGGCCTCACATTTCATAGATTCTTGCGGTTTGATATTTCTTATTACATTGATGCAAAATTACTTTGCTACAATTACTGATTAATTTCTTAACTGCAATTGGTATATGATTGAAACGAGAATTAATAGCAAAAGAGAGTAGGCATAGTAATGCCGGCTGTGAAAATATTAATAATAAGGAAGTAGTTTTCTTCCACTTTGACGGCCTCACGTTTTGTAAAATGTGAGTAGTGACTCGATAGACTAAAATCGGAACAGTAGTAAAAGAGATTAGGCATCATATTTGATGTCAGAATATTGGACAAGGGTGCAGAAATTGTCCCATTCCGTTATTTTGATGGTCTCATATTTTATGAAATGTGACTAGTAATCCAATAGATTAAAATTAGGACAGCAGTAAATGAGATTGGACATTATACTTGATGCCAGATGTTGAAATATGAAGAGACAAGTGCACTGGTTGTTTTATCTTTCGTTCTGATGGCCTCATATTTCATGAAATATAACTAGTAATTCAACAGAGTTAACTGAGAATGGTAATAAATAAGATTGGGTATCACACTTGATGCCAAATATCAAAGTACGAACAAAGGGTAGTAGTTGGTTTTTACTTCGTTTCAATACCTCACGTTTTATTAAATGTGACTGATCGAGTAGATCAAATGAATGGTAATAAATGAACTAAGCACGTTTGATGCCAGACGATGAAATATCAAAGCAACAGTGCACATGTCTTAATTTTAATCATCTCACATTTCACGAATTGTGTACAATGGCTGAATAAGATCAGTAGTGAAGGTTAGGCATATTTGATGCCAGATCTCAAAGCATTCAAGGAAACAGAATTTTTCTTCAACATTGGCCTCACATTTCACGAAATGTGATCACATGTCTCCCGCAATATTTTGCTGTACAATTATTTATTTTTAAATTGCTATTATTTGAAGTAGATCAAAACGAGGAAACATAGCGAGAGGTTAGGCGTGATGCCAACAGTACGATGGCGTCACGTTTCACGAAGCGTGACTATGACTCTCAGTTCGATATTCCTTATTGTACCGATGCAGAATCATTAATTTTTAATCATCGAAAGAGATTAGAATGCTTGATGCCGGCTGTCAAAGTGTTAAGACAAGAAAGTTATAGGTTGTTGCCGTTCGGCGGGATTGACAAACGTGTGAGGACGAATACGACCTCGATTCTCGAACACTCGTGCCGACAATGCATTAAATGAATGCTGCATAACTTGTGATACGTTTACCACTGGTTACTACAGAGACTTCCTAGCCGGTCCTACGACAGGATCGGCGCCACTAGTTCACTCACGCACACGATTCAACGTTTATACCGATTTATTACGGATTTATTGATTAATCGAATTATTACGTACGTAAATTAAATTAGATGATGTATTTAAACGGACGAACGAACAAAACAAATAACGGTCATTGTGAAACATGCGACGAAAACATGCTGCAGACTAATTAACGGTGTGATGCGCACACGAGGCTAGGACGAGGCTAGCTACCTAAATCCCACGTTCACTCTTCGGACTAAAAGAAAATGAAATAAAGAGAACACACTACACGCGTACACACATACACAGACACACACACGACCCAATCGTATTCACCCGCCCTGATAATGAGAATTACTATATTAACCCCAATAAAAACTGTACATACAATTGCAACGTTCATGGTGTTGTTTCTTCACCCCTTTATCATTCCGTCAGATAATTCCCCAAGGACTATGTACAATCACATCCATAAGTATTACGATCATTATCAAATTCATTCTGTAGAATTTTGTTTGCCTGAAACAATGGGTAGGTGCCCGTCGAAAAGCTTGTGGGCAATGCATAGGCTACCGAGGGCACAGATGCTCCAAAACTACATAGAATTTTTTGTTATACTATTAGCGAGAAATTGTGTGCGATGGAAAGCAATTGTGCCCATCACTGCCCTACAGACTTTGTCCAAAGCTGTTTTGTTTGGACACGTTACCATGAAGAAAGGGGCCCCTGCAATGGACGGCCCTGATTTAAAAAGAGCACTGCCCATGGGCAGTAATGAGACGAGTACAACGCCCGCGGGCTACTAATTTGTGTCCACGAGTACGCCTGCTCTCGAGAGCGTTTCCTGGAAAATTTTTATTTATATCACTGTATATCGTTAATTTATCGTTTAGAATTTATTGATTATTATGTTGCGATTTTTAGGTTAGACGCGTTTTTATCGTTTAACGAGATCGACAGTATTCACGGAACCATAAACGGTTTCGATTGGATGAAGGATGAAACAAAATGGTTGTCAAGGAACATTAAATAAACGAATTTTTGCAAACCATTTATGATCGTTTTGTACATTATAGTGACCCTATTCTATCGTTTAGTTTAATTATTTAAATTTTAGACGACGTAATGAACAATTAATTTCTTCTTTTTTTTAATTTAATTGAATATTAATGTTTTAAAATGGAAATGTGAGGAAAATGTGGTGAGTATACTGAGGTAAAAATAATAATCTAAACAAAATTAATATTGTGATTTTGGACTATTAAATAACGTGAGACTTAATTTTTATAGAACAGTTTGATCAGACTACATATTTTTAATTTGACTTTTATTTGTGAGATCTGTAAAGAAAATTGCAATATAGGAGGAGAATATTTCTACACTCGAACGGTATTAAAACTAAAAGTTTACAGGAAAAATTACGATAAAATTTTTTGGAAGAATGACAGTGAAACTTAGGATTCCTGAAATAAAATCACTTTTATAATACAATCGATTATATTAAATTACTAGATTAGGGGAAAGAAAAGCTACCACTAATTGTAGTTCATAAATTGTGTCAAATCTATGGTTTTTTAAAATCGCAACAGAACCAATAGCTTCCTAGAGAAAATCAAGCGGAAACCTAATATTATCTAGGTAAAATCAGATGAAAGCCTAGACGTTTTTAAACAAAATTGCAACTTAATAATTCCCTAGAAAGTTAACAAAACTTAGGATTTCTTAGATAAAATCGCAGCGAAATATCTTAATAATGAAAATAGTAATTAGGTAAAAGCAAACTGCCTCTTCTCTATATTTGTTTTAAGTTATCAAGTCTGGAGTACTCTAGAGAAATTAGCAACAATGCTTAGGGATTTCTTAGGGGTTTCGTAGACAAATACTAGATCCCTCAAACCTAGATTTCTCAAGGGAAGATAATTCTCAAAGGAAGAAGTGAAACAGAAAAGGTTCACAAGTTGCTATACAATTCCGAAGCTATGAATTACAGTTTTCCCTAGATAGAACTAGGGAAGTGTAGTTCTCCAGACAAAGTTACAAGAAAACTAATTCCCTAGAAAAAATTGCGTATGGGATAAAAATTATCCACTGCTTGCAATAGTATTTATTTGTAAATTATCAAATTTTAAATTACCTAGGAAACGTGGCAACGAAGATTAGGTTTCATTACGAAAAATTGTAACGAAAATTAATTTACCTACAAAAAGATAACAATTATGGAAACAAGAACTATTACTCGATATAGTATTTATTTGCAAATTACGATCTCTAGAATTTTCCTAGAGAAAATGAAAAGAAAGTCTAGGATTCCCTAGACAAAACAGCAGGGAAACCTAAACATTCCTAAATGAAATAGCAATTAAAGGAACACTGCTACCATATTTAAAAATTATCAATTCTAGTATTCTCTAGGAAGAATAGCGATGAAATCAAGGAATTTCTAGACATAATTGCAACGAAACCTAAATATCCCTACATGAAATAGCAATCAAAGGAACAAACGACTTGCTACCATATTTGAAAATTGTCAACTCTAGTCTTCCGTAGGTATAACGATGAAATTTAAAATTCCCTAGATAAAAATCTAACAAAACGTAACTTCCCTAGGAAAACGGGATTACGAAACGAAAAGTTCACCATTCATTGTAATACTCAAAAGTTACATATTATGTCTAATTTTCAAAATTCCCTCGCATCAATTTCCCTAGCGAAGTCTATCGTGTTATCGTACCTAAGTAAATAGAGGTATATATAAATATTTGAGATACCTATGTAAAAATACTAGTTACGCCAATGGCCACGTGTGCCGTAGGTGCCGATAACGTTCGCAAAAGCAGAGATAATTTCAAGTTCTCTTAAACCTACCGCACTCTGATCCGTATCCAAAGGTTCAGTTAACGATGGCTACACATAGCTGCCGGCAACCGGCTGTCACACGGATTGATGAGTAGTCGAAAGTTCCGAAACAATTATTGTTATTCTGATTACATAATAAGCCGAACGTTAACGTCCGCCTGTTACGGTGGGACAAGGACGGAAGCAGGGACGTACACTCGAATCCCTAAATCAAGTTCCTACGTCACCAAATTTCTACGTCTTCAAATTACTGTATCGTCGAATCTATAGATTCTAGAAGTTCTAAATCCTCACATTTCAAGATCCTCAAATTCTTACGATCTCAAATACCTATGTCTCTAAATTCCTGTGATTCAAAATATCTATGTCCCTAAATTCCTGTGTTTCAAAATATTTATGTTCCTAAATTCCTATGATCCTAAATACCTATGTCCCTATATTTCTATACCCTTAAACCTCTAGGCCTCAAATATATAAATTCACATACTCTTCGATTGTCAAATTCCTATTCTCATATTTTGAAGTCCTCAAATCCCAAGTTCTCCAAACTTCTACGCTCCCAAAAATATATCACCATAAGTTCCTAGACTTCTAAATCCCTAAGGCCTCAAATCTCTAAATCCACTAGCTTCTCAATCTCCAAATTCCTAGATTCTGTTATTCCTTAATCCTCAAATCCCAAATTGCCCAAAATTCTAGACGCTCCCAGATACAATATGTCCCTAAGTTCCTAACTTCCAAGTCCCTAAGGCCTTAAATCTGAATAGACCATTTCCTTGATCGCCAAATCCCTAGATTATTATATTCTGAGTCCTCAAATCCTAAATTGCCTAAAAGCCTAGACTCTTAGTTGCCTATATCCCCAAATACCAAGACTCTTCCAAATTTCTAGGGCCTCAAATCTCTACATCCACAAATTCTTTGATTTCCAAATCTCTATATTCTCACATTCTACAGTCCTTAAATCAGAAATTCCCCAAAATCCTACATTCCCAAATATGTCTCTAAATTTCTAGATTTCCAATTTCCTATATACTCATATTTCGAAATCTTCAAATCACAAATTGGCCAAATTCCTACGTTCTCAGGTACTTATATCCCTAAGTTCCTAAACTTCTAAATACCTAAGACCTCAAATCTATAAATCCACACATTTCTCGATTGCCAAATCACTAGATTCCTATATACCTAAATCCTCAAATCTCAAGTTCCCAAATTTCTACTCTCCCAAATCCCTAGATTCCTATAGTTCTAAATCCTGAAATCACACGTTCCCCAATTTCTACTCTCCCAAATCTCTAGATTTCCCGTATCTCTAAATCCTCAAATCTCAAGTTCCCATATTTCTACTCCCCCAAATCCCTAGATTTCCCGTATCTCTAAATCCTCAAATCTCCTCAAAGTTCCCATATTTCTACTTCCCCAAATCCCTAGATCCCCTTGTCCCTAAATCCTCAAATCACAAATTCCCAAATTCCTACTCTCCCAAATCCCTAGATCCCCATATCCCTAAATCCTGAAATCACAAATTCCCAAATTCCTACTCTCCCAAATCCCTAGACTTCCCATATCCCTAACTCCTCAAATCTCAAATTCCCAAATTCCTACTCTCCCAAATCCCTAGATTTCCCGTATCTCTAAATCCTTAAATCTCAAGTTCCCATATTTCTACTCCCCCAAATCCCTAGATTTCTATATTCCTAACTCCTCAAATCACAAATTCCCAAATTCCTACTCTCCCAAATCCCTAGACTTCCCATATCCCTAACTCCTCAAATCTCAAATTCCCAAATTCCTACTCTCCCAAATCCCTAGATTTCCCGTATCTCTAAATCCTTAAATCTCAAGTTCCCATATTTCTACTCCCCCAAATCCCTAGATTTCTATATTCCTAACTCCTCAAATCACAAATTCCCAAATTCCTACTCTCCCAAATCCCTAGACTTCCCATATCCCTAACTCCTCAAATCTCAAATTCCCAAATTCCTACTCTCCCAAATCCCTAGATTTCCCGTATCTCTAAATCCTTAAATCTCAAGTTCCCATATTTCTACTCCCCCAAATCCCTAGATTTCTATATTCCTAACTCCTCAAATCACAAATTCCCAAATTCCTACTCTCCCAAATCCCTAGACTTCCCATATCCCTAACTCCTCAAATCTCAAATTCCCAAATTCCTACTCTCCCAAATCCCTAGATCCCCATATCCCTAAATCCTCGAATCACAAGTTCCAAATTTCTACTCTCCCAAATTCTTAACCCGTCGTTAAATTTAAAATCTCAAAGATCCCTAAACAATGAACGAATGGGAACGTTGTTTTTTATTTGCCATATTTTCCCTAGAAAAGCCAGATTTGCTGTTGACTGTACGAAGGACAAGGGTGGGTATATAGAAGTTCGAAAAAGGTTGAGGAGAAGTCGGAAGGAGTAGTCGTGGAGAGGTTCCGCGGGGATAGAGACGGCGAAACGGAAGGGAGCAAAGGAACGAGAAAAGAGAAGCGAATCTGAAGGAGTGGAAGCATAATTCCGAAGGGACTCGGGCCAGGAAGGCCAGTTCCGCGAATTCGCGTAATCGATTCCGTCATGTCGCGGACCACCCGGGCACGGTCCTAATAAATAAGTAATACGTCGGTTCAACCGAAACATCAGGATTCTGGGAGGGGCGGGAACAGATGCATTGTACAGTAGTACACATTCGGGACTGTGCCTGTAAATTATAGAAGGACCCCTTTTTGTAATTGCCGCAACTTTGCTGCGTCGCGATGTTCTCTTTTTTTGTTCGGTGTGTTATGCTTTGAACAATTTGAGGAATGATGTTGCATGACATGAGATGGGCTTTTCAATGAAGTACTGACGAGTGTTGACGTAGTTGGAAGTAATAATCATTTTTTGTCGCGGTCAGATTTAGTTGGCTGGGACGTTTGCCACATTGTGTGACGTAAAGTAATGTCGTATTTTAGTTTTGTGTGTTCAGGAATCTTGGAATTAGCAAGGGATAACGGTTTTAAATTATCGAGTTTAAGCTTCAAAATATGTAAATTTTCAGAGCTCAGAATTGAAAATTTCGTGTTTTTAAGTTTCTGAGTCTTTAGGTGTCATATCATAAATATACATATTTGTAATATATTTATTATTAAAGAATTTAGAAATTGGGGCACTATACAGATTTTAGGATCTTGGAATTTTGGATTTGGAAACTTGGAAAGTATAAACATTAAAAATTTTAGAATATGTGAATTGAATATATTGAATTAGAATTGAGTATCACATATCGAATATGTGAATTAAAAAATTTGATAATTTGGAAATTGAGGACTTGGTAATACAAATATTTCGAAATGTAACAATTCAATAATTTGATATAATATACTTATTACATATATTTATAATAAATAAATATATATTTATTTATTAGCAATAACCTTTGCTTAATAATAAATTTCATGAATTTTATTAAATTTAAATAATATATTTATTGCTAATTAAGTGACTAGTTTGAAGTTTTTGATTATGATTAAAAGATATAAATGAGATATTAAACTGATTTGCAGCTTGAAGTTTATATTATTAACAGAACAAATATAGTTCTGTTATGTCTGAGTCTACCTTTAAGCTGGTATAGTGTTTCCGGCTGCGATTTCCTTTTGCTATTTCACTTGTCTTCTGTGTACCGTGCGTTATGGCGTCGCGACGACAGTCATCTCGACGGTAATTATCCTTTTAACACCTCGCTCTAACCGCCTTAAGATTGGCATACGTAATTAATCACTTGGACACTTCGTTACACTCAGATCAGTTATTTTAAACATGAACATATCTAGAGTTCCTGTAAATCATTTATTCTCGATTTGTTTATTACTGGAAACGATGAATCGATCGTGGGTGTTTACTCTTCTGAGTATTTCACATTTTCGAGTTAGTTGAAATACTGAAATTTATTTATATACTGATTGAGTCATTCAAAATTATTTCTTTGGATATATCGCCGAAATTCGTAAAATCATTAAATACTTTGAATAAAAGTTTCGTGGACAATTTAGTATCCATTGTTTATTTGTTGTTAGCAAAATCTAATATTTGTTCATTCTTGTGGGTTAAAAATAATTTGGCAACCAGTTGAGTGATTTGCAGCTTAGAATTTTTTCTCGCACTAAAACATAATCTTAAAATGCTACAATTACCATAATGCTTGTATCAAGCTGTCAAATAATTTATCAAGTTTTCAATTTAATTTGATACTAATTAATTAATGAATCACATTTAGTTACAATTAAATTTTTATAATTATGTATTAAACTGTAAGATGAATGATTTTCTAATTGAAAATCAATGTTTAATTTTTAATTTAAAACTAGACAAATTACGGGTTAAAAATTAATTTTAAAAAATACTTGAATATTAGTTAACTTCATTGTTTACTTTTTAATGAGAAAATAAAAAATGTCTGATATATGAAATACATTATTTAAATTTATATAAATGTATGTATTAATTTTACTAAATGATATATTTCATATATTAATGATAAATGTCATTCCAATCATTTGATTCTCAACAAAGAGTGTTAATTCAACAAATGTTATTTCAACAAAATATCAGTATCGAACTATTATTAATAGTCTCGCAGATATTCAAGTCAATTAATTTAAATATAACAACCTGCATAAAATCAATACAACTAGAATAAATGTATTATTAAAATAATTCTTCTTTGATAGCACTTGAATTGATCACAAATCTCGTATAAAATGGCTTCGTTTATATTTATTGTACTCCTTCCTATAAAAATAGTACAAAATGCATTATTTACAAATTATAGTTTGTTACTGTTGTGCAAATACATTGATAAATATTCAATTTGTTTATACATCATATTTATTGGACATGAATTTATTCACTGTGTGAAAAGCCTTCAAGTTTTCAATTTAGTTTGTCAATCTAACTTTTCTATCTAATTTCTGAATTAAATTGTTTAATCCAAACGTTTCAGTTTAATTTTTCAATTTAGTTTGTGAATTTTATTTTTCAATTAAATCTTTTAATTTAATTTTTTCCTTTAGCGTGTCAATTTAATTATACAGTTCAATTTTTCTATGTAATTTGTTAATTTAATTGTTCAATTTTATCTTTCCACTCAATTTTTTCATTTAAGTTGTGAATATAATGTTTCACTTAAATTTTTCAAGTTAATTTTTCAACTTAATTCTTCAATTTAATTTTTCAATTTAATTTTTCAACTTAATCTTTCAATCTAATTTTTCAATATAACCACATTAATAACACAAGATTAAAATTAAAGTCATACTTTTTCATAATTTTTGTCTATTATTTCTTATCTTTTATCTACTTTAAAATAGGAATAAAATAGAAAGCTTGTTTCGTTAGTATAATATTCAGGATAGTTAAACAAATTTGTTTTGCAATATATCTTCATTGGTGAGTTCCTTGACATCCTGCGATCATAATTAAAATTGTTGGTGAAATCAGAATACAGTGGAAGTTAGAAAGATGAAATACAGCTTCTAGCGAAATATGTGACATCCAACACGAGTGAATTCTCGTGAATTTCTTAGGCCTTTGCAACAGTGCTCTCAAACTATTCTGAAAGGACCTATAAATACGTATGTACATACCGAGAGCAATACGTATGTACATGCAAACGTTTGTATTTCATATTTGTATGACTCATGTACATCTTAATTAACAAATTTCGAATAACGAAGACGTGGTTAAAAATATACCAAATGACACAGTATTTGTCTTGTTCCTATCAATGATTAAGCTTTGTATTTTTATTAAAAAATTTATTATTTTCCAAGAAAAAGTTTTGAGTCAAGTTTATTAAAATTTCTGAGATTTTTTATCATAAATTATACGTATTTTTGTATTCTTTGTATAATTAATTATTGTTGTTGAAAGTTGTACATAATAATTTCTATAAAAATGTAATTATTGTTAATTTTGTACGAAATAAATTATACTAATATTGTCTTACTATTAATTCATTTATTTAAAATTTTTTACAAAAACATTTACAGAAAATTTTTCTTACTATTCGTCCATTTAATATAAATTGCATACAAAACAATTTAGACAAATATTTACTTCATATTAATTTATTTAACAGAAATTGGCATAACATAAAAATTGTGATTTTTCTTTTGATCAAAAATGTTCCAACCTCTAAAAACAACAAAAGACATTTTACAAAACGTGTTTGCCTGAAAAACTAAATTCGTTGGCTTATTATTTTCATAAATACCACCTTGTGGACAATCGAAAACCCTAAAACGTTCACAAAGTTAATACACGCATTCTGAAGCTTTCATGAGAACATTAAAAAGGTCGTAGGTATGTTAAACTGTTCGCGAAAACGAAAACTTTTAATTAAATGCCGCCTAATTTTTTGAAAAGTACGGATCCTACAACTTCCTCGATCCTGCATCCTCCTAACCTTTCGAAAGTTTAAAATTACAAAATAATTCGTATGAATTCATGCTGATATCTGTTGATTGTTTCCGTAATGTGTAACATTCTTCTACTTCTACTCGGCTGTGTATTAAATGAAAACTTTCTCGGGAAAAAAGAATGATAATAGAAAAAATTGAATGTTATGAATTAACATTTTTAACAATTATTATATTAATTATGAGCCTTATATAAATTTACCTAAATATTTATTATATTATTATGAAAGCTTTCATTTCTTAAATGAAATAAAAAACATTTTGTTAAAAAATTAAAAAACATTTTTTGTTGAAAATTTTATTATTCGGGTTGAAAAATAATCAAATTCCAAATGTTTAAATTTCCAAATCTTCATTATTTTAATTTCAAAATGTTCAAATTTTCAAGCATCCAAATTTTCAAATATCACCTAAAAATATCTAACATGAATTATTGACACTATTATTGAACGTCCAAATTAAAATCCAGCAATAAATAGATAATCACCCTAATATTATAAACACGATTGTGCCACACATGTTGCACGATTACAAATATTTTCATCGAATAAATATTTTAAATTTTGTCCATTCTGCAAATGTCTCTTTCTACAAATAAAAAAGTCCCTTAAAATAATAAAAAAGTATAACAATATGTTAATTAAAAAGTGTTCCTAATCCCAAAGCGCGACGAAAAAGTGAACGACTCAATCTGCGAGAAGCCTCCAATCAATCCGAAGAAATTGAAGAAATACCAGGTTACGAAGTAAGAAGAGAAAAAGGGAAGAAAATAATTTCGCGTCAAGTTTCACGGAAACGTGCTAATCGAGCGAAATGAATTTAGGAACGAATTTATTAGGTCGCTTTACAGTACACCGTCAAGGAATACACGCATGCGATACACGTGTGTAGCCGTGCACGCTCCAAATAAGATCTCAGGTTGCCAGTGTGACACCTGAGTACCCCGAAAGGGATCTCACGTGGCCAGGTGAGATTTTCTTGCACGGTTATACGGTAACACTTGGACCGCGTAACACTTGGAAGGTGTCGGCAGGGTCCTTCGGCCAGGGTCACTATCACCCGAAGTGGTAGACAACGAACGCAGAGTAGGTCTTCGCGTCGAGAAGATGAAGCGGGAGAGAGATAAAACCGATGAAAGGAGGATGAGGAGGAGAGATGGCATTCGAGCGAGTTACGTGTAAACTCGATACTCAGCTGGATCATCGGAACCTGACATTTGAGGCCCCAACGTCCCGCTCCTACGGGAAAGAAACGACCTAACTGAACCGAAACATGTCAAAGTAAAGATTGTGGTGAACGTATTTTTCTTACCCTCCTAACGTTATTTGTTCCAATAAACTGCGGCTAACCGACCCACGCCGTGAGGCAAATCTAGCGAACGAGATCAATTTTCCATTTAACACCTGACATTACACCAAATTTTTTCAGGTATGTTCATTGCAATTATTCAAATTTCTGCTCAGGTTGGCCTCATCGTGTGAAGCATGCTTGATGAACGAGTGGAACAAGGTCAATTTTGGATATAACACGGGAAAATTTAATTACACCGAATTTCTTGAAGTATGTTTATTGCAATTATTCAAATTTCTGCTCAGGTTGGCCTCATCGTGTGAAGCATGCTTGATGATCGAGCGCGAACAAGATCAATTTTCCATATAACACATGAAAATTTAATTACACCAGATTTCTTCAAATAAGTTATTACAGTTATTGAAATTTCTGTGCGGAATGGCTTCATCGTGTGAAGCATGCTTGATGACCGAGTGCAAACAAGGTCAATTTTCCATATAACACGTGAAAGGTTAATTACAGGAAGTTTTTTTCCTAGTATGTTCATTGCAATTATTGAAATTTCTGTTCAGAATGGCCTCATCGTGTGAGGCATGTTTGATGAATGAATATGAACCAGATCAATTTTGCATTTAACATCTGAAATTGTAATTACAGAAAATGTTTCTCGAGTATGTTTATTGTAGTAGTTGAAATTACTGTTCAGAATGGCCTCACGATATGAGACATATTTCATGAATGAGTGTGAGTGAACTCTGTTTTCCTTTTGACACCTGAAAGTGTAATTACAGGAAATACTTTTCGAATACGTTTATTATCATAGGTAAAATTACTCTATAAAACGACCTCACAGTGTGAAGCATTCTTAATAAATGAGTACAAACAAGTTGAATTTTCTATTTGAAATATTGCAATATAATAAGAGGAAGTTTATCTCGAATATGTTTGTTATAATGGTTGAGATTACTCTACAGAACGGCCTCACAGTATGAAGCATACTTAACGAACAACTGCGGATAATTTCAATTTTTCATTTGACATATTAAAACATCCATCACATTGTGAGGCATCAATTTATTCAGTTTCTATTTCAAATAATTTTCTTATAATTTCATAAAGTCACGTTCACTTTTACGTGATCAAACAAAATTCTATTGACTCATATACCTATAACAAGTTTCTAAATTAATCACCTCATATTGTGAGGCATCAATAAATTCAATTATTGTCACCAAATATGTTCATCCTATTTATTAAAACGTATCTTGTAACTTTAACTATCTCAAAACAAATGCATTTCACCTATGATCATAAATTATTCACTTGCCTCACGCTAATTTACATATCATAAATTATTGGGTTAACCGTCTCTCACCATGAGGTATTAATAAACTGAATCGTTCTTTTGAAATATCTTCATTAGTATCAACAAAATTTGTGTCAGGTTTAACTCTATTTATCCAAAGTGAATCAAATCGACCTAGGCATCATAAGCTACAATTACCAATGACCTCACACTGCGAGGCACCAAGAAACTCAGCTATTATCCTCAAACATATCTATTCATATCATCAGAGTGTATCTAATATTTCAACTCAAAGCAAATCCATTCGATGTGCACACGATAAATTATTTTTTTAATCGTCCCTCACCGTGAGGCATCAATAAACTCAACTATTATCCTCAAACATATCTATTCATATCATCAGGGTGTATCTCATATTTCTACTCAAAGCAGATCCATTCGATGTGCACACGATAAATTATTTTTTGAATCGTCCCTCACCGTGAGGCATCAATAAACTCAACTATTATCCTCAAACATATCTTTCATATCATCAGAGTGTATCTCATATTTCTACTCAAAGCAGATCCATTCGATGTGCACACGATAAATTATTTTTTTAATCGTCCCTCACCGTGAGGCATCAATAAACTCAACTATTATCCTCAAACATATCTATTCATATCATCAGGGTGTATCTCATATTTCTACTCAAAGCAAATCCATTCGATGTGCACACGATAAATTATTTTTTTAATCGTCCCTCACCGTGAAGCATCAATAAATTTAATTCTTATCTTGAAGTATCTTCATTAGAATCGACAAAATTTGTCCCGGGTTTAATCCTTACCTACCCAAGGTGGTTCCAATCGATCTGATACAAATTACTGTGAGGCATCGATAACATGCACGTCATGTCTCAATACTCGATACGGCATATCTACCATCGCATCTTGTGGACCTGTTCAGAAAAGAATAAAACAAAATGGTGGACGGCAATTAAGGTGGAAACATACGAGTGGCCGAAAGGAAAAAAGGATTGCTTTCTTACGAATGAAATTATGCGGCCAATTGGAGGGGGGAGTACATGTTTTCAACATTGTTGACCCCGTGTAAATTTCAAGCAAGATTAATTGAGTAAGACGTAATTAAGGTGCAGCTTGTCCGACGGATCGGGCAATATTTTATTCTGTTTCTTCTGTGAATTTAACTGTTCTCGACTCTCTTTTCAACATTGTAGTCGGAATAATCAACCGGTTCTTGGCGAGTTCAATGAGGTTGCATTTAACATTTTTTGGACAGTGTACATTTATTATCGGATCAATTGAATACGCTTCACTAAGAATAATTAAATCAACATTACTTCTGGGCTTGTTCACGCTTTATTATATTTACGACAGGTTGCATTTTACATGTTTTGGATATTCATGCGATCAATTCAGTACGTTTCATGGAGAATAATTAAATCAACATTATTCCTGGCTTCCGGACGCTTTGAGGCTATTCTGAGGTCAGTTCGAGGCACTCTACTTGCTCTTTATTATAAATAAGAGAGGTTGACTTTGACATATTTTGGCTATTTATGCACATTTATTATTTGGTTAATTGAATACTTTTCACTGAGATTATTTAAATCAACATTATTTCTAGCTTCGGAACGCTTTTATTTTATTTTGAGGTTAGTTTGAGGCACTCCTCATGCTCAGACCTTATAATAACACCTGCAATAATTTTGCAATACTGCACAAAGTTTAAAATTATTTAAATTTATTATATGTACATTATTGTTATAGCGGTGTCCTAATTTATTATTAATAAAATAATACATTTTTTTAATAAGATTAATTGAATTATATATTATTGTAGTTAGATTAGTATTCATTATCATTTTATTAAAAGTAGTCCATTGTTTATTACAAATAATTAAATTATGTTATATTATAATCGGATTGTACAGTATTTATTACTATTTTATTAAAAATAATCAATTTTCTATTAAAACTGATTAAATTATATTTTATTGTAATCTCACTATGTATTCATTATTATTAATGATTAAAAATAATCAATTATTTAATAAATGTAATTAAATTGTATTTCATTATTTAGTATCATTTACAATTAAAATTAATGTAAAATAATTGAAACATTTTTGTCGGTGTCAAAAGATAATATTGTAGAAATATTTGAAATAATTCTTGTGCCGTCAAAAAGTGTTTAACAGTGATAAGATAATTGTGCAGCTTCAGTTTAATTATTAGATACACAATATCTGGATAAGGATCGGCTTAAGTAGATCCGAAGATATAGCACCTGGATTCACAATGTTGCGTGAATAATTCGCCCGGATCTACTAAAAATCCGGATCGTTTCATTCTCAACAATAGGATATCCGATTTCACGGTGTTAACCTGTTCTCTGCAACAATATACGTTCACACATACAAGGTGTCTCATATAATTGATCCCGCACAAAATAATCTTCTTTTTAAAAAGGGGATACAAATGTTATTATTTAATACAAACAATTATACAAAATGAGACTGTCAAAGATTTGGAGATATTAAAATTAAAAAAATTGGAATTTTAGATATTTGTCACTTTGTGAATTTTGTAAATTTATATATTTGTGAATTTGGACATTTGTTAATTCATTTTGTAAATTTATAAATTCAGATATTTATGAATTTATAAATGTAGAACTTAATAAATGGTAACTTAATAGATTACAAAATTGACAAGATGAAAAATTGAGAAATTGGGAAATTGAGAAATTGAGAAATTGAAAGATTGGGAAAATGAAAAATTAGGAAATTGCGAAATTGAAAAATTGGGAAAATGAAAAATGGGAAAATAGAAAAATTAGGAAATTGAGAAATTGGGAAATTGGGAAATTGGGAAATTGGGAAATTGGAAAATTGAGAAATTGAGAAATTGAGAAATTTAAAAATTGAGAAATTAGGAAAGTGAAAAATTGAGAAATCAAGAAATTTAGAAATGCAAGAATTCTGAAATTCTGAAATTCTAAAATTTGAAAATTTATAAATCTGAAAACTAGTACATCATCACACTTTAAATTTCATAAATTAAAAAATCTCAAATTCCAACTCACATGTTACTAACTCTTATGTTAGTAAAACTAACAGATTACCTAAAAAACATTACATTTGAATTTCTTCTTATTTAACTAAATTTCATTTAATAACATTACAAAATTATTACTTGTTTCCTACAATTATAAACTATAAAAATAATATTTAAATTTGTTACCTAAAATTCGCGAATTCCTTTCATTAAACAAAATATTCCACTATCAATAACAATTACTATAGTTATACAATTACCATAGAATGTCCCAAACTTCTGTTGAATCTGAGACACCCTGTATATAAGCTACTCATAAGAAGAATCAGGATGCATTCGTAGAGGCTATAAGATTCCGCGTGTTCATGCTACTGCAACAAATTACACAATGTAGCAATCTATAAAAAAGTAAGACGTTTTGCCAAAATGTCTTCAGCATGTATCGAAGTGAGGAAAAAATCGATCATAACGACAAGTGGTCGAAAAAACGGTCCCTCATGGAAGCCGTATACTGCTTGTTTTTATCACCTTGTATCATTTTGCCTCTCCGAATAATTCTGTTGTTCCTCTTTTTTTATCCTTTTCAGAGCGGACCTATTGCGAACACGATCTTGTTGAAATCCATCGTCTTGTTTTCTTTTTCTTTTTTCATGAATTACGTTACGCTCTTATGTAAGGAAAAAGGTTCCGCATTATGTGAATAACTTTCAGCAATCTACTCTCGTATCGATTGCTTCACGCAAAATTAACTTGTTCCAACAGAAAATAACAGTAACCTTTGCAGATACACTTTTTTTTATGTTAGGTTACCTTGATCCGATCTTGAAACGCTGCATTGTTGAACATTTTTTATATAGTAACGCAAATACCTTTTTTGGTAAAAATTTCTTGATACAGGTGGTTAGTATGTACAAGTTTTTTTATTTGTATTTGGAAACAAATATGGCGGACCAGTGTTCATTATGGTGTGTATTGTTATATGATATACGTTTGGTTGCAATTAGGATTCCTTTTTGAAGTAGTAAATGTCAAAGAGAAGGATCCATCGATTTTGCAAAAATTTAGGGAGAATTCAGAAAAATCCTAGGAACATTCTAGGAACTTAGGAAGGTTCCAAAGAGGGTCTGAAGAAGTCTTAGACAAAATCTAGAAAAATCTCAAGGAGAACTTAGAGAGATACTAGAAAAGAGCTAAGAAGATTATGGGGAAGATTTAAAAGGGTTCATGACAGAACTTGAAGAGATTTAAGGAAGAGCTAAGGATGAATCTAGGAAGATTTCATAAAAAAAACATAAGAAGATTTCATCTGAAATATAAAGAAATCACATGAACATCCTAAGAACATCTTAGGGAAAATGTAGAAAATTTTCAAAAAAAGCTTTAGGAGAATTGAAAGAAAATCTAAAAAGATCCTAAGAGAATCCTAGAGAAGGTCCTAGGTAGAATCTAGGGAAATCCTAGGGACAACTGAAGATCATAGACAGAATCTAAGATCTTACAAAGACTTAGGGAGATTCTAAAAGAAATCTGAAGGAATTTTAAGCGAAATCCAGGCAGATCTATGAAAGTCCTAGATAATATGTAGGGAAATTGTAAGGAAAATCTGAAGAAATTTTGTACTCAATCTAGAGAAATTTCAAGGAGAATCTAGAGAGATCCGAGGAATCGGATTTTAAGAAGATTTAACACGAATTTTAAGGATTTTAGGAAGAATTTAAATCACGCGAAGAATCTGGAATAATCATTAGAAAATCGTGGGAAGTTTGCAGAACGAACCTAGAAAAATTCTAACATAAGTAAAATCTAGAGAGAACTAGAAAAAATTTAAGAAGAAATCAAAAAGATCCTAAAGAGATCTAAGAATATTAAAATCAAAAGAATTCCTGAACGATATCCAATGAGATCTTAAGATCTAGGGAGATCCTAAGTAGAATCTAGGAAAACTTCTAGGTCTTAGAGAACTTACAGAAACACCTAGATAAGTTCTAGACAAAATTTAAAGAAATCCGAAGAAGAGAACCGAAACAGTTCATAAAAAAAAAGAAATTGAAGGAAATCTTGAAAAGCATCCAAGGTGGTCCAAAAGCTAGGGAGATTCTAAAAAGAATTCATGAAGAATCTAAGGAAATTTCAAGGAGCACGAATATTTCGAAAAACGTCTACAGACTGAAAACTCGTATTGAAATATAGAAAATTTAAAATATCTTGCATTAAAGATTTTAATTATTTTATTGGTACGAATGAGTATAGAGCGTGGATATAGTGACGATAGTGATAATGTAAAGCAGTAATATAGTACGATTAACTACGCAGGCAAATACCGTTCGAAAAGTCAAGTTTAATTGAACAAATATTAAAAAATTTGTCATAACACAAGAGCGTAGTGGCAATGACACAGAGTGCGCATACAGAACCCTGAAGAGAACGATAAAAAGAGAGCGAGTTATATGCACGTACGACGTACGGTCACCCTGTGATCAACTCACAGGAGTAAAGGTTTTACCGATGGCATACCCCATACAAGCAGAGAGGAACATATAGGCAGCGGTTCCCACACTGTAGGCAATGATTTATTGGCCTGCCACCCGCCAGACCTGCCGTCATCATCGTCCCATGGTTGGTCCAAGATACAGCGAACCGTACCGTATATAACTTCCCTTTCTTCACGATCTTTCGCGCCATATCGGCTCCTTCTTCCATCGCGCCCCGGCGAAACAGGAAAGCCCCGTTTGATGCCACTCCATCCACCTTGTTTTATCCTTACCGAGACCGATACTACCCGGGACTTAATAATTACCTGTTTCTTATCTATGTCACCGGTAGTGTCGCTGCGTAGAACACTGCTCGATCTGCTTTGTCCTTTTTCTTACGATCGCCGAACGATCTGAACCTGAAGAGGTTACGTGCGATGGCACGCGTAACCTTCCCTTCATTTCATCAGCGAATATTTCGTAATCTTTCACTTTTATGGTATATCGACGTTAGGACACGAATTTGGAGGTAATCAGTTCGATGAGGAATATTTTTGCTTGTCCACTGATGAGGAATTTTATTACGCACTTGAAGGTATTTTTAGTAATGCATGAATTTCGTTAGATCGATGATGGTTTTTAAAAGTGAAAGCACTTTTTTGGAACGATCGATGAGGTATTTTAAGAGTGGAAGTACTTTTTTGGAACGATTGATGAGGTAGTTTGAAAGTGGAAGTACTTTTTTTGAACGATCGATGAGGTATTATGAAATTGAGAGTTGATGAATTTGACGTGGGTGTTCAACGTGTTACGTTGAGTTTTTGATGCAAGATTTATTAAAATTCGACAGACACTTTTCTTCGATGTTAATTATTCGAATTTATAGTGATTTACAATTTTTTGACAAATTCTTTTATTTTCTTGTACTGAATATAGACGTTTGGTTTTATATAGGAATTCAATGTATTGTATTAAGTTTTTGTTACAAAGTTATTCATTAAAATATTGCTGTGCAATATTTTTACGAATTTTTGTATATATGTTGAACCTTTGGTGAATTTAATGTGGACACTCAAATGTATCATACTTTATAATATTTCAAATATGTTATATTTTAAGTTGCAAAAATATTTATTAAAGTTCGACAGATATTTTAAAATTAGTATGATCAGCATTCGAATTGTATTTTGCAACCTTTTACAGTAATTTTTCTATCTTACAGCGTTAGAATCATACACGTACGCAATTATAATGGTGTTGAGTCATTCAAGACCTAAATTTTTCTCATATCGAATTCAGATTATGTCACTCGCGTAACGCTGCAATAATTAGGGTAAATGAGCCCATTATTTCATATATAAGAATTTGAGGTAATTATATAGAAAACATTTCACCGATTTCAATGACCTTATAATATGTTGTCAAACGCCATTTTTAAAAGACTCAATATAATCATCGTTCAGTTTTCAATTAGAGCAATACATATGACAATTATTCTCATTTCTGTTGATTATTACTGTAAAATAATGTTTAATAATAAATCATAATATTATCACACTATGATGTTAATCATAATATTAACATTGCCTTAAATTAACCTCTTCAGGGATGATATTTTTGAATTTAAGAAAAGAAACTATTTTTTATTTAATGTAATTATACTTGCACTTATATTAAATCGATAACAATTAAAATAAATAAAAATATTATTGGTGATATATAAAAGACAAGTGATATCCACATATGTGGTCATACTTGTTGAATTAAAAAAAAAACATATGAATATCAGGTTTTAATCTGTAGGTTTAAGTAGTAATATCCCTCAAACAATTAATTAAATAATTTATTGTACTAATTTCAGTGTGTCACCTTAAAAATAGAAGATTGGTTACATATCTAACCTAGCACAGAACATTGAATAATTATGGAAATCTGTGTAAGTATAAATATCTGTTACTACATATTTGGAGCTATAGAGCATGTTATGTAAAGAACATTTCTTTAAAAAATAGCAAAACAACTTTATTGTGTTAAATTAAATATATTGTCAACCATACACTTTCAAGGACGTCCCACAAAAATTCCACACCATCTAATAATTATTTTGTTCCAATTTATTTAAAAATTTGATCAAATATAAAACAAATTCAGTACTCTGTGTTAAATTACACATACTGCTAATGTATACATATATGTAGGTCGCTCAAAATGTACACATGATCGAATACAAGGTATTTTATAATAATTATAGGTAATTTATAGTAATGCAATGTAGTATTTTATAGTAAAAAAATCAATTTAATATACATTGTACCACGTTAGGCAACTTCATATTTCTAAGGTGTAAAGCTTGTATAAAAGCTTGTATATCCCACAGCTTGTATACTATCGCACGCTGTTCAAAAGCCATACATAATCAAATAATTTCTTGTTACAAACGTAATTTCAACTTGCTGCTAAATTAAAAAATTCAACAATATAAAGCTACGATGTTCAATTAAAAAAGGAAAGCATACGTCAGATATCAGCTACGCCAAAATATAAGCAACCGCACATTTTTAAAGAAAGCCCTCAAAATCCAAACACTGGCATCAATCAACGATAATAATTCACAAAGTTCGATAATGATTAGTACGATACAAAGCAAAGACCATGACTTTTAGCAATTATGCCACACGACGTAAATCATCACTTCAAGTAATCACTCACATACCACACGGCAACCGGTCACGTTAATATTGACTGAAGACAAACAATTACGCATAGTTTAACCTTAGAAAGTTGTTTGACCCCATGTTGGCTTACACAAGCAGGATCCTTATTTCCCATAAGTTGAATCCCAGACGTTAAACGACTGCGTCACGAAGGAGGCAGAAGGGAGTAGGAGTGCACCGAGCTGACCAGCACCCCTGCACTGACCTATCGGTTGCCCTGGCGGGCAAAATAGTCGAGGAAGCTCCTTCTGGCGAAATTCTGCGGAATCAGGGTTACGGGCGTGCACACGTGGGTCAGCATATGCACGGCAAAACGTAACAACGAGTATGGGACGGTTTGGTCGTACCGTGGGGGACGAGGCAGGGTTGAGCAGCAAGGACGAGGCGGGGCAGGGGAGGGTTCCTTCCAGAAGATGGGGCAAACACGAAGTCGCTTCGGTAGAGGGGTTATTTCGTTTCGTCTCAGCGTGGTTTCCCAAGCGGCAGCCTCGCTCGCCGACTGGCATCGTCTACAGTCGAACTCGTTCGCCACTGGACGACGGACGTCGCGGCGTCGTCGTCGTCGTCGGCCTCTTTCATAACCGAGGAAAATCGGTCGTCACGATGCGTTGCGATTTACCGGTAGTCGCCTTAATGCTCGCCTTTGTGTCAGTGCCCGCGGTGGACGGCTGCGCGTTCTGCGACAGGCTGTCACAGCAACAGATGCAGCTAAGACAACTGCAACAATTGTCGCAGCAGCAACAACAACAGCAGGGATACAAGACGATGGGCAGCCCCAGACCGTTCGGAGCCGAGAAACCAACCAGGGCGCAGGAATTCAACAGGACCGGAGTCCTGCACCCCGAGTACCAGATACCCGCCACCCTTCGGCCTGGCAATGTATCTCAGTGAGTAGTACCTTTGGGTTTACGCTTGGAACACGTGGAACGGGTCAGTTTGACCCGATGTTGCACTCAAAAATACGACCTCTTAGGTTGTGGGATTCCTGAAGATCTAATGAACGAATGTTTGATATCGTTGTGTGGATATCACTGTAGGTTTGCTACTTGGGACTCATGTTTGGGGTCATTTTGACCCACTGTGTATTTTACTGTCGAGAGTATGAAGCTTGGATCTTAGGTTGTGGGATGATTCCTGAGGATCTAATGAAGGAATGTTTGGTACCGTTGTATATGACAACCCTTTGGTTAATTGGGAATTATGTATGGGGTCATTTTGACCCACTGTGTATTGTACTGAACAGAGTACACAGTCTAGGTCGTAGGTTATAGAGTCGTTTCTGAGAATCTAAGGAAGGAGTGATTGATATCGTTGAGTGGATACGACACCCCTTTGAGTTTGTACTTGGAAATCGCGTATGGGGTCACTTTGACCCACTGTATATTGTACTATCGCGTGTAGCGTAGGTTGTAAGTTATAGGGGTATTTCTAAGATTCTGAGAAAGATATGAGTAGTTACGGCACCCTCTTGAGGTAACACTTGGGTTTCATGTGTAGAGCCATTTTGACATATGTATTCTATTCTAATGTACCTTGAAAGTGAGTTATGGAACAATTCGTAAGAATCTGAAGAAACGTTTGATATCGTTAAGTAAGTGTAACACCCTCTGGGTTAATACTTGGACGGCAAATACAGGGTCATTTTGACCCGGGATGTACTGTATTTTTATGTATATACATTTCAAGTCATAAGTTATAGAACTGGTAATAAGACTTTATACAGGAAATGATTGAAGTTGTTGAAATGTCTAACAATCTAAAAATTTACTTTCTTTAAATTTCTGCACCAATATTAAAATTTTGTATGCAATTGTCTATTTAACTCTTGTACTCTTAGCACTGGGTCATTTTGACTCATTGTCTTGTATTGTCATGTATACTTACAGTCATGAGTCATAGGACAACTAAGGACCTAAAGAAAAGTAGTCGATATTAAACAAAAATTGAAAGTATATGCAATCTTTTTCATTTAACATAACTTTTACTAATTTTATTTCTAATAATTTCAATATCTCTTTTTTCATTTTTTCGGTATTATTAAATTCTAGAGTCAAATATATTTTTAATTTTGTATACGACTGTGCTAACATTATTGTGGGTCAAAGTGGCCTTGTGAACGATTATTACAGCCATCCCTTTAAAATATCCCTTTCAAGAGGGAGAAGATTTAATTACTCGTATGGGGTTACTATAATTTAAAAAAACTTGAATCTGTGTAAGTCTAATTATTTCAACAAATATAAATTTATTTTATTTTATCAGAAACTGCATGAGTGATATAAGAGCTCATTACCAATTAGCAAATATGCTACAAATGGGGTGGAAACAACTGAAGGTTAAATTTATTTATTTGCTCTGTCGATTACAATTTAATTTTGGATCAGTTTATGACCGAATATAAATCTAAACAAATTAAACTTAAGACTTTCTGTACATTACTTATAATCATTTTATAAAAAAATTCCAAATTAAAAAAAATATTACATTTTTTACAAAATCTAATAGTTTAAATTGTCACGAATATTATGAAGTACAAATTTGAACAATCAATTAAAACAGTCTTGATTGTACAAACAGATTTCCTAAAAGTTTCATTTCATTGAAATTTTTTAAAAACATTTATTACAGAATAAAATTTATTTTGATCATTTAATTTACATGAATTTTCTGAAAATTTTAATGTTCAAATTGTTTTTAAAAATATTGATTATGAAAGATAATTTATTTTTAAGAATTTAATTTACTGTCATTAACAGATTTGCAAAGAATTTCAAACAACACTTAAAAGTATTAATAAATTAATAATATTTATTTCTGTAGAATATATTCATAATTTTCACACAATTCATTTGATTAAAGAAAACGTCGAATAACATTGGTGAAAACGATTTCATTGTCCCAAATTTATTCTGCTTGTAAGACGAATTAGGTGGCACTGAAGTAACGTGGATTGCATTACAGTCCAATTCATACGGAATGCCAAATCCTTCGTCCAGGCAATATAATAGAAACGTGGATACCTGTAGATTACATTACTGAGAACGTATTATGTCTCTGACTATCGAATATCGAAACGCACTGGAATGACTAATGTATCTTGGAAACAACTATTTCAACTATGCGACTATCACTTGTACACTCGGGTGCAACGTCGGTTTCCCTAGGGAAAATGGCCAAGTAAGAAAAGTAGGTCTCATCGCACGTCGTCACATGATCACATTTATTACATCTCTGATTTATACAGATTTATTGATTTTTAAATTTGGATATTTGGAAATAGACAGATTCATACATTTTACAATTTTTAAATTTATTGATATATCGATTTTTTAATTTGGTAATTTAGAAATTTGGGAATTTTGAAAAATTGGGCAATTGAGAAATTTGGGCATTTTGGAAATTTGGGAATTTCATAATTTGGAAATATAAAAACTTGGAAATTTATGAATTTAGAAACTTATTATATTTAGGAATTTGAGAATTCGAGAATCTGAAAATTTGAAAAATTGAAAACTTGAGAATTTGAAAATTTGAAGATGTAGAAATTGGTATATCTCAGAAATTTAGAAATTTCAAGACTTAAAAAACATTTAAATCTGCAACACTGAAAAGTCAAAAATTTGAGACTACTGAAATTAAACAAATTCGTAAAAAAAAATTTCCAAATTAAATTAAAGAATTTATCAGAAATCCTCATTTGCAAAACTTTCAAAACAGATTTCTGCATTTAATCTCTCAAACTCACAAAAAAACTACGTAACAACTTGAAATTAAATCGCTACCACAAAAGATCGAATAATTTTCCAGCAAGATTCGCGGAAAAAATGACGTACCGTTTCGTTAAAACGAAACGTAAATTTTAATTGGTATCGGAACAGCTGCAAAGCAAAATTTTTCTTTCTTTCCGAAGGAAATTATAGCTTTGGTCTAAAGATAAACGGAACATAAGAATGGTGCATTCACATTTCGTCGAACGATAGAAACAATTCGTGCGAATTTCGTTTGCGTTATATAGCTTGTTTATTCGATGCACGTGTACCCGGGCCTATGGGGCTTTGTACGTTTATACGGGAACGTCACGAACCCCGTACCGTATTTCATCAACCGTAACACAGATTTTATAAATGCAATTTGACTAGAATTACTCGGTGGATGATATAATATTCTAAATTCATCATATGTGCTGTCAAATAAATGGTGTACTTCGATATTTCAGTAACAAAGCTATTTATATCGTATTAAGCTAATGTTCAATCATTTTTAATCGAAATCGATATTATTTATTTTCAACAATATTACTTTTTTATTTTTTTTTACTTATTTTATTATTTATTTTCGATCGATAAATAATGTTTCGACATTTTGTAATAATAAACTGAGAAGAAATTAACTGCTTTTCGTTTTAGTTCTGCTTTTCAACTCTCTCAAATTAATTTTACCTCAAATAAAAAGTAATGCATAATGTAATAATAATGTAATATGCTCTAGTTTTTTTTTATAAATATGTATATACATTCTAAAAACTACTTTATGCTTTGGAAAAGAAATTTTAAGTTCATAAACAAAATAAATAATAGTATTTTATTTATTCATTTTTTTTTATTGTTCAATATTTTGTTGAATTTTTAAAAAAACACTATTATTGATAGTATTTTATTTATTCATTTTTTCGCTGCTGAAGATCATCTTGAATTTATGAACAAAATATTGCAGGTAACAATATTTTATTTATTTCCTCTTCGATTAATGAACATTATCTTTTCGGATTTAAAATTATTGAAATACATTTGAAACATTTAAATATAGTGACGTTTTGTATTATTGGTAAATACTGTAAAATATTGTCAGCTGAAAATTGAATGGGTTTAGAAAAGAAAAGATTTATTTTTGCCAATACTGTCGTTAAACCTTGCTTTCGTGCAGTGGGTCCACAACACTTAATGATCCGATGCGTCGCGACGCTACGCGTCATAAAATCCTACTATCAGATGGTTTCCGTGAAACTCATACGCAAGTCTAATTGTACAATTACTACGAACGTTAAAAACCCTAGGTTACTCTTTAAGCTTGAACTTTGACTATATTTAACGTTATATCTCATGTATCTGGGACATAATTAATACATAATTATTTTTTCTTTATTGCTCGTTAGATCTTGTTATAGTATGAGTTGTATTGAAAGTTAATTAGAGAATTATTTAATATTTCGAATTGATTATAATTTGCGCGAAAGAGGCATTTTGACGAATATTTCCGTATATTTATTAGCTGTTCGTTTTATATTTTCATACTTATAATTTTTTGGTGCTCTACAATTCCACCGTTCCTCATTTTCGTAATACTATGATTCCGCAATTCTACAATTCTACAATTCTACGATTCTATAGTTCTACGATTCTACAATTCTACGATTCTACAATTCTACGATTCTACGATTCTACGATTCTACGATTCTACGATTCTACGATTCTACGATTCTACGATTCTACGATTCTAGGATTCTAGAATTCTAGGATTCTAGGATTCTAGGATTCTAGGATTCCATAATTCTGCAATTTGGAAATTCTGAAATTCTAAAATACCACAATTTAGCAATTCAACAATAATATAATTCTACAATTAACAATTCTACAATTTTGCAAATTCTACAATTCTGAAATTCTACAATTTAAAAATTCAATAATTCTATACTAGCCTACTGTACACATCTTCATTTTCCAATTGTATATTCTGTAATTTATATAAAATTCTGCAATTATTTCTTTGTATATAATACGTTGCAGTTTTATTGTATAATATAAAAAATACATATCTTCAAATTTCATTAATTTTATTAAAACTTCAAGCATTTATAGTAAATTGCTATTTTCACACGCCAAGTGAACACGTCACCGTAGTTAACTAATTAACGAAAAAAACCTATTTCGTAATAAGTATCGTGTAAAATAATATCAATCGATTGACTTGTCAATATAATTCGAGACCTACAGTATATAAAGAAATAAATCCTAATGTTCATGTAATTGATAAATCATAATTCAAAATTCAAAATAAACAAAATCTCCGAATTTAAAGCGTTAATTTTACTTCGTGATAAATCAGGCTCAAACAATCAATCGTAAAAGTCAATAAATCAAGGAATAAAGAACTAATTAGTCTCAAATAATAAATCCTAATATTCAATAACATTAACAGCAAAGAATAAATCAGTCTCAAACAATAAATCCAGAAAATCAATAAATCAAATAAACAAGAAATCAGGCTCAAACAATGAATCCTAAAAATCAGTAAATCAAGGAATAAACATTAAATCTGGCTGAAACCCTAATAATACAATAAAATGCATTCCAATACACCCAAACGTTTCATCTTCTCTCTTTCGCTAGCAATAACTTGCAAAATCAATCAAAATCCTAATCTAAGCCCAATGAACTGGTTAACACTTTAACTGCCACATCATTCGCATATGAGTGACGTTTAAATTTTCCTACAACTCCATCAGCTATATTATTAGAAGTTTGTAAACCTAATTTCAAATACTTGCATTAACTACTCGAAACTGTAAATAATAAATATAACATCTTTATAATATTCGACAGGATTTGTTAAAAAAAAAATATTACCAAATCAAATTTATAGATGTATGGATGTAGATGTAGTGTTACGGAACGGATGAACTTGTTTTTGACGTACTTACAATTTTTCGGTAGTCAAAAAATCAAAATGAAAGAAAAGGGCTATAATAAACGCGGTATACATGACAGTAACACCTTAGCTGCCACCCATATATGGATGACGCTTAAACCATATGAATCCATCACCTACATTATTTGATTACATATCTGAAAATACTTGAACCACTTGAGACTACAAATAATAAATGTAGTAAATATTATGAAAGTTTTTGATAAAATTTGTTACAAGTAAAAATACTAAAATTTCCAACTTCTTAATATGGTAGTCAACGTGTTAAGATGTCTACATGTGATTTTACAATTTCAAAAAAATCAGTTTTCAAGTGGCCTGTAAATACACGCCGCACGTAACATGTTAACGATCATCGATCACCGATTAAAATCGACATCGCCGCGTATCCAGCTAACGTGTGCTCGCTCGAAGGCGTCGCGACGCGTCGCAGGAACGAGCTATTGGCGCGGATTTCCACGAAAGTCGCGAGACGTCCTCGCGACGAGGACCCCGAATGACAGAATCAATTCGAGTCTGTAGTGGGACAAACCGACCGCCAAAATTAGACGACGGGGGTCGTGGCTGTGCGACCCCAGACGCCGCGACGCCGGCATTGTGTGTAGACGCTAATTTTACAATAGCCGTTTCAGTGCCAGGCAGTCAGCGAAGAGCACGTGCGGCGTCCCGACGCTCTCTCGGACGATTCTAACCGGGATGAGCCGCGACGATGTTCCGAAAGGGATGCTTCCGCAGGGTGAACGAAGGGGTCACGGGGGGCGGAGGGGGCCACCGTAATGTTCAGACGAAAGAAAGACAGAGAAAGAATGATACAACGACGGCTATGCCCAGCCGTAAGCTCAACCGGTACGGGATCTTTAAAAGGGGACTTTTGTACGGACACGATCAAACATTATGACTAAATATAAACGACATGTTGCATTTGTAGTCTTGATACGTGTCTCTATGACTGAGTGTGTGTGCGCGTGTACACTGCGGGTCAAAAGTATTCTATTTGGTGTACATGTGATTAGGGACATGACGATTAACACTAGAACACATTTGGCGTATAATGCACATTATAATTTGGAATTAATGATAAATGTACTATGACACATAAATTATGTATAAATTAATAAATAATAATTCTTTATCTTGGCAGAACAGGTTTCGAGGAAAGCGTTATAATAAATTAACACTGAATGAATAATGCACATATGATTTGTCATATAATGAACATATGACTTAAAATTAAGGGTAAATAAACGCACAATGAAACCTAAATTAATGTCCACAATTTAATTCGATAAGAATTAACAGTTTTCGTGAAGAAGCTTTTCAATGAATTTCTTAAATTAAAGAAGAAAACTTGCGAATGATCTATTTGGTAGTCAGAGATAATCTGTATTAAAAACGTTTTTTAAAAAGAAATTTAATCTTATGTGTTATGTTATGTTTAGTAACTTCTGATTTTTAAGTTCAGTCAAAATTTGAAATTAAATAAAAGTTTAAATTTTCTGGGGAATAAAGAAAGAGTTTTGTTACTTATTATTCAAAATTATATACTGTTTTTTTTAATTGGTTAAAGTGGTATGACTCTTTAATAATTCAAAATGGCGTGTGCCGTGCTAATGGCGTCTAATTCTACTGTTAACGTATGAACAGTAGTAATAGACATATGAAACACATTATCATAGAGATTGTTTTGTGGACATAATACATTTACGTATGTAGACATAGATATACGTTTCATATACATTTTTTGTATACTTTGAATTCATTAAAAAATTATTCTGTCTATTTTGTATTTTAGTTAGTTGCCTATATTGAGTTGGCCAAATAGTTTTATTGTTTTTTAAGGAAAAGTTTAGCACAGTACTTAAAATCGTATTATACAATATATTTACTGTTGTCTCAATATATAAGGAAGATTATTATTGATCAAAATCTTCTTTTAATCACTGACCTATAACTGTGCTTTTCTAAAACATGGATCATTCATAAAAATATTTTCAACAAAAAATCTCGCAACCTGAAACATTTAGTTCAAATTCACTGTTTTTTTTTCAAGTTTAAACAATGCCCTTAATAAAAATAATGTACACGTCTTTCTGAAAAAAATGTAATATATTACCAAAGTCAATCCTTGCATCTTTCATTTGACCCATTTATAACTGATGAAAGACTCCATTATACTTGGCACTTTCTCATAAGATACTAAAATGTGAGATAATAAGATAATAAAATTAGCTTCAAGGTCATGTAGGAATCTATCGAAGAAAAAGAATGTGCTGATACATGAATGGAATAAACTGATTACGATATAACTTTTTGGCCAACACAATGCATTTTTAGAGATTAAAAAATGAAGTTCTATGATTTAATTATAGAAAATTACAAGTATGTATTTGACATATTTTCTTCTGACACTACATTTTCTTCTTCGTACTTTATTAAATTTAATATGTATCTAACATTAATATCGTACTGGATGCAGATGAAATTATTGCAGGTTCTATTATCTCAGTCCGAGAGAAGGTCCACCTCTTACGTTACTCGTTAGCCCCTGTAGCGGGCCGATATCGTGGACGGTCAGTTACGTCGAACCACCGGAAAACAGCGAAGAAACGGAAGGAACAAATTGTATGAAATCAATCACACAAGTATAAAATATACGAGGGTCATTCACAAAATAAAGAGACAGATTAACAAAATTTTAAATCTATTAAAATTTTTAGTTCTAATAAAAATTCTATTGAGATTTATAATTTCGATAGTGCACTAAAAACTTCCATAAAAATTATCATTAAGATGTAAAACTTCCTGATTTTAAGAAAAATTATATATATAGATTTTATAAATATTAATATATTAAGATTAAATTATATTAATCAAAAGAGGACTATCTAATAAATATTATAATGTACAGTATCTAATAGATTATTTGTGTCTTTAATTATTGAATGATCCTTGTTAGAAATATTAACATTTAACATTTCTCAATCATCTTTTACATTTTTTGATAATTCTATTCTTTTTAAAATGTCTGTATCTTCAATTGCAAACAGTGTTCCTTAAATGTTGCATTATATCTAAACATCTATTAAATAAAAATTATTTTTTGAATTAATAAGTTAGAACTTAAGTTAGTATAAATACATAATGGGAAAAAATGTTATATGGCTTGATAACATATAATTCTTTATATAATTTTATTTTGAAGTTTATATTTTCTTTATTTATTTGATATTTCATGTTCCTTTTGTACATAAACAAATTTCATAAAAAATAATGCGAAAAATAGTAATATTTTACTAATGAGCTAATCAATTTTGCCTACGCAAAAATCACAGGTAACAAAATCTAATAAATAAAAATTATGTGAATCCTTTCATTTTAAGCAACCTGATATAGTACAATTAAAAAACAATTCAATACTTATAAATATAAAACATTTATTATAAATATGAAACATATAGATGACGATTGAAAATAAATGAATTAAGGATAATTATATTTAGAGAGTCATATAATATTTTTATTATGTTTCATCTTCGTTTAAATAAATTACACTAACAATTTAGAATTGTGATTGATACAACAGCGCAATCGCGATGGCCGGTGAAAAGTTTGAAGCCAGGTTCGCCTCTTTTTACGTACAAGGGTGCGGAGGATCAGAATTTCACGATATCAAAGACACGAGCTGGTCTTTATTGGTTCGAGATTAAATCTATAGATCCGCCGGATGCAAATTTACAAAAATTGACACCTAGCACGGTGCTTTTGTATGCGACGTCTAGTGAGTTACGGCACATCCCGGAATTGTACGCGAACGAAAGGGAAAATCGTCATCATTCGTTGAGATTTCAACAAAGGAGGAGCAAACGACGACTTACGATATCTTGGAATAAAAGGTACTATTAATATTTTCATTTTTAAAATAAACTAGTATAATAACAAATATAATTATAGTTAATGTACATCGATATACATATAATATTATTCCTTGTTTATTCATTTTTTTAATGTTTATATATTTCTATATTTTTGGATCCCAAAAGTAACTATATCATTATATTGTATTATTTCTATGTTTCTATAGGCTTACATTCCTGAACTTCTAAATTTGTATATTCCTGTATAGCTATGTCCTGATATCCCTAGATCCCGATATTCCAAGGCACCGATATTCCTAGACCCAGATACCTTAAGGTACCAATATCTCTAAATCCAGATATTTCTAGACCCCGCAAGCTCTAGATCCCGATATCCCTAGATCCTGATATTCCTACATCTTGATATCCGTAAATCTCGGTATCCCTACATCCCGATATCCCTACATACCGATATCCCTTCATCCCGATATCCCTACATACCGATATCCCTTCATCCCGATATCCCTACATCACGATATCCCTACATCCCGATATCTCTAGATCCCGATATCCCTACATCCCGATATCCCTACATACCGATGTCCCTACATCCCGATATCCCTACATCCCGATATCTCTAGATCCCGATATCCCTACATCCCGATATCCCTAGATCCCGATATCTCTAGGTCCCGATATCATCTCTAGATCTCGATGTCCCTAAATCTCAACAGTACTAAATCCTGATATCTCTAGATCCCGATATTCCTAGATCCTAAATCTGTAAATATTATACATATATGTATATACCCTAAAATCTCGAAATTCTAATATTTTCACATTTCTAAATTTCGAAGGTTTTATGTCTTCCTCTATGGCTATATCCCTATATCCTTATATGCCTATGTATCCATATTTTCAATTTCCAAACTAAATAATCTTGTCCATATTCCTACGTTTCTAAAAATAGTGATGTCAAGCAATCGTATAAATAAATTATTAAATATCTCAGCTCGTGAAGTTGTTGAAAGAATGAAGCGCAATATAATAAGTGAAAATTGATTTGTTTTTACAGCAACATAGATCCCCACCTGTCCCATTACTGTTTGGCCGTCACGTCAGGATCGCAAGCTCATCCCTTAACACTTTGCGCAGCACAGAATGTTTTACGCGTTCATCCTCATCCAACTAAAGGAAGCTCTTCAAAGGAACAACAGCATCGTGGCATTCCGGAAGGACTTCATTGCGTGCGTCAAACCAAATTGACGCTTCACAGGATGAAGTACGATACTACGTACAATTTCACGTTATACGTGGTTAGTAATCGCGACTTGAAACGACTTTACGAATCTCCATTTTGTGTTTACGAGTATTTTACGTGTTCCTTTTTTAATATACAGAGAGTGGGTAATCTTTTCTTTCTTTTGTAAATAATTCTGAGTTTCTTTGTTTATTATGCTTTGAATATTTTTGGATCGTTTTCTTTTGTCGAGTGTATCATTTTTTTAGGTTTTGTATTTTTTTGGTTTTGCGTTTTTATGTTACTGTTTTCTAAAATATATTTCTATATTTCTATATTTCTATATTTCTATATTTCTATATTTTCATATTTCTACATTTCTACATTTCTACATTTCTACATTGCTTCATTTGTACATGTCTTCATCACAACATGTTTTCCATTTCTACATGTCTTCATCACAACATGTTTGCCATTTCTACATGTCTAAATTCCACATGTCTAAATTCTATATGTCTACATTTCTACATGTGTAAGTTCTACATGTCTTCATTACAACATGTCTAAATTCTACATATCTACATGTCTACATGTCTACATTTCTGTATTCCATTAAATCTATATTTCTATACTTCTGTATTTTTATATTTTTCTAACGTGATTAATGTATTTATAATTCATCTACTGCATCCTAAAATGAAAAGAATGTTCAAGATTATTCTCTAAACCATTTCTACATAACAAATAATTTAAGAATGTCATGAAATTAGAATAAAAAATAGACATTTACAATTAAAAGCGGTATAATCTCCACATATTAAAAACTGCAATAAATCTTACAATTACAATTGCTTCGACCATACATCAGGTGAACACACGAAATAATGTTTCGAATCGGATAGCAACCGACGCCATAAGATTTCGAAAAACACCGGAACTAATGCTACGCACTGGACGATACACAACCGCTAATCTACGTAAAACTGATGGATTCGTCAACTTCCGGTATCGTCCTCCAGGAAACATTTCGAGCATCTTTCATATCCTTCCTTGTGGGGGTGGTATCGTCAAAGCAAAATTAAGTGGACCAGGAATTTTAAGGGTAAGAAAATATCGATTACACGATTAAAACTGAACATAATAAAAATAATACATCGTATTAACGAAATACAGATTTTTCAAAATTGAAAACTTGTGATATTGCATTACCTAACCCTTCAACTATGCAATGTTAAGTAACTTTTTCAATTTCGTCAATAAACATTTCCTCGAACTCATATCAGTAATAATAATTACTTGTACATTGTCAGTAAATCGGAATAATATAACAGCAATAATCGTAGAATAATAATAAACAAATTCTCTTTGTACTATAATCAGTATATGATTAATACATCAGAATAATAATCAAAAAGTAACAATAAATGAGTTTTCTTTATATTATAAATTTCTTTAAAAATTGTGCACTATTGCAAATTTATTGCATTATTTAAATATGAAACAAATTATAACTAGGAATATAAAAGCAAATAATGTTCTAGTTAGTTATAAAAACAAGTTATAATACACAGACTATGGTCAGACACCATAACTGTTATAATACAAATTTTATAGGTTATGACATAGCAACTAATATGTACAATAAAATGCTTTTAGGTACAATAACAAAAATTAATATTTTTATCTAAACTTCCAGATCTAGTAACAATAATTCCATCTAAATTAGAATAATATTTTATTTAATAATTTTTTCTAAAAATTTGGAAAATGTCTATGACACCTCTGTTAACTCAACATATACATGTATGTACACAGATTATTTCAGAAAGAATAGCAGGTACTTTAAAAAATACCAGCGTGGACCATAAATATCTATAAATAATATGTAATATTTATGAACTAAAAATATCTACAAATATATAACATACATGAATGTATAATACATATGAAGTATAAATATCTACAAATATATAACATACATGAACGTATAATACATATGAAGTATAAATATCTACAAATATATAATATACATGAATGTAGAATACAAATGAAATATAAAAATCTATAAATATATAATATATAAATATGAATATTATAGTGATTAACATTTATAGGAAAAGGAGGTAGTAGGATATGCATCATTAAGGGTACCACCTTTAACTTCAGGGAAGACATACACATTACGGATATCCGCTACACCGCAGGAATTAGTACGAGTATCCGCCATAAAGATATTAGCCACCCAAGAATCGTCCACCATATACCCTCAGGTAAATCCATGAATGAAGTAATTTCTCTCGAATAATGTTCATTTTCTTGATTGAACACAAAGTTGCAAAACCCATCTTTCCAGATAATTTACATAATCTTTATTTTTAACTCGTCGTGTAATACTGCTAACGTGATGCAGGTATTTACATGGTGTAATGCAATTTGTAAATTATTACTCCGATGATAACAGACATAAAGGATTTTTCTTTTAATTAAATGTAAACTCGGACATGCATTTTATTAGATTGTTGCAAATCGGATGGCTGATTATGTAACATGGAAGGTCTGATATTATTATGGAACATAAAAGTCCCGTAAAATGGCGCGCATGGTATATCATTTTCGATATTTAATGTTTGATGAAGATAAGTATACTCGGATTTTGTTTGTACGTTGGATTAGTTGCAAATTTTATTATTATCTAGCTTCTTGCGTTTTATTTTCTTGCATATCGGGTGAACTGTTTCTGAACTCGCAACATGAACGTATTACAAAATGATAGTTGGGAAATATCAGTTTAGAAGTTGGTTGGTGAAAATAAGAAGGTATAAATAGCATTTGGTTTTTGCTTATCGCTTATTGCCTAGTTTCTACTGTTATCTTGGATTTGGTGTCGTAAGGTGTTGGACACTAAGTGGATAATTTCTAACAGAATTTTCCAATCTTTAAGATATTTTTAAGAATTTCGAAGTTCTAAAGGTGTAAAACTTCACAGTTCTAAAGTTCCGGAATTCTCAAATTGCAAAATTCCAAATTTTCTAAATTTCCAAATTTCTATATTTCTGATTCCCAAATTCCCAAGTTCCAAAGTCTCAATTTTTCAAATTCCCAAATTCCCAAATTCCCCAAATTCCTAAATTCCCAAACTCTCCAACTCCCAAATTTCCATATTTCCAAATCCCCAAAGTCCCAAATTCCCAAATTTCTAAATTTCTAAATTTCCAAATCCCCAAAGTCCCAAATTCCCAAATTCCGAAATGCCCAAATTCCCAAATTTCTAAATTTCCAAGTTCCAAAATTCCAAATTCTCAAATTCCCAAATTTCCAATATTTCTAATTTCCAAATCCCCAAATTTCCAATATTTCTAATTTCCAAATCCCCAAATTCCCAAATTTCCAACTTCCTAAATTCCCAAACTCTCCAACTCCCAAATTCTCAAATTCCCAAATTTCCATATTTTTAATTCCCAAATCCCGAAATTGCCAAATTTCCAAATTTCCAATATTTCTAATTCCAAAATCCCCAAATTCCTAAATTCCCAAAATTCCAAAGTTCCAAATCCCCAAAGTTCCAAATTTCAAAAATTCTCAAATCCCCAAATTCCCAAATTTCTAAACTTCCAAGTTCCAAATTTAGAAATTCCTAAATTCCCAAATTTCACAACCCTAAAATTCAAAAATTCAAAATTTTCAAAATCTCTATAATTTCCAATTATCTTACATATATAGTCACAACTGTTGCCACAATGATACATAGCTTTTCATAGAATGTTATTTAAAATCTAATTTCATGACATAAAATGGTCGTAAAGTGACACTTACGACGCATCAATTTGAAGCTTGAAACTTGACAAAAATGACTATAAAAGCTCTTCATCTCCTCGACTAACCATAAACCTTGTAGCACCACGAAATTCCTAGGTTAATACATTTAGCTACATTATGCCCGTCACAGTGGAAATGGACATATGTAGCAAGACACGTTATGATTGCTATTATTCAGGCGTTATACATATGGCCGCTTTTATTGTGGCAGATTCCAAACTCTTATTCTAGAAGTTTGCAGTGTATATTTTGTAAGATATTACAAACATTTGATGGTTTACAACTTTGTTTATAAAAAAAAAAATTTAATCGATTTGTATTAAATTAGTACTTATTTTACATCTTATAAATTATTGATAGGTGAGTGATATTTAAATTATTATGTATTTCTATTTTCAAATATATATATCTGTTGAAAATTTTGTTATAAATTATGAAATTTTCTGTCACATTTGAATTATTATAATAATTATATATTTTGAGTTTAAACAAACTTTTATTATACAGATTATTTAATTCCTTTTTGCAAATATGAGTAATCATGTTTACTACAAAAATTATTGTGCTAATTTTTGTGCAAAAACAAATGCAAAAAACAAATTATTATATTTAGAATAATTTTTGTAATACATAATTATTATGACAATTTATACATATGTATATGTATTATGAAAAAGCTATTTAACAATATTTGAACTTATAAATTTAAAAAATGTTTAACAATATTCGAACTTAACCCAAAACAATCTGTTATAACAATTTCCACAATAATTATCATCATAATTTAAATGCTACAAAAATTCTAATAATTTATATGAAATAACCTGAAGAGGATCAAAATAAACAGTGAAAATGTTACATGCAAGAAAATACCATGAATCTAAAGAAATACACTTGGTT
This sequence comes from Megachile ligniseca, assembly GCA_945859555.1. Classification (NCBI taxonomy): domain Eukaryota; kingdom Metazoa; phylum Arthropoda; class Insecta; order Hymenoptera; family Megachilidae; genus Megachile; species Megachile ligniseca. Next base: position 4,391,771 of record OX243778.1, read on the forward strand.
AATGAAAGAACACTTACAAGTACACTTATGATTAATAAAAATGCTCTTACAAGTACACTTACGATTAATAAAAGTACTCTTAGAAGTACACTTATGATTAATAAAAGTACACTCACAAGTACAGTTATGTTTACCAAAATATTTTGTTTAGATACCATCCAGAAGTGTACCCCACGAGTACAGGTCCCTAAGGACGTGTCACGAGGTGACAGTAGGAGTCGAATCAGCGGGTGCAGCAAAATATTGCATCCTGGTACGAGAATTAAAAAGTGCCTCGTCATTATCCAGTATAACAACGATACCAGACCAATGTGGCCTTCATCGTCGACGACGTTCCGAATATACTTTCGAAGTCTGCGAAGAGAAACAAAGCCCGCCGAAAGATCGAGCGCTTCCGTTCACCCTGAAGAGACTGCAACCAGGGAAGACTTATCTCTTACAAATCACGGCTCAATTAAAGGGTCAATCTTTATCCTATCCGTTGTTAGTTGTACGTACTCGACGTTCCTGTCTACCTTGATACTAACGATGCTCATCGAACAAAATAGGAATAACCAATGACAATCTTTTACCGAGTTGGGCATTATTTAAATAATCTTCGCATACACGAAATTAAAACGAAGATATTCGAGAATTTTCTATACAGCTACTATTTGAGAATCACGGTGGACTCTCGTTATATCGCCACGAACTCTTGTATTCACTGGGTTTTGAATAGTTTTCGAAAATTTTCAAATATATTTCTATTTGATTTCTTGTTTTTATACGAAATTTGAAGGTTGTGCGAGTAATACCCAATTCTAATCTCGAATTCCCTCAAGGGCGAATACAGACACATTTGCAATGGTACAAAATTTCATTTTTGTTTTAAATCTTTCGCTAACTTTTCGACTAAATTTTTATCTATTTTTTATTAAATAAAATATTCGATACGAAACCTCTTAGGATTTGTAAAACCTTAAAAATATAAATTTTATTAGTAGCTTAATTTTATGGAACTTTAATAGTTTGAATACCAGTCCTTTTAGTAAAATTATTTAATTACATACAGTGTAATAAATAACTTGCATTTAATAACTTAAATTACATAAATTGCAAATTGAAAAATTTTTATTTTTCGTCTTCTGTGTTTGCCCTTGAATCCTTTTTTCTTCTCTTGTAATTCTGTTTTCTTGTTTTCCAACATTTAGTGTTGCTCTTTTATATGGATTTTAGTGCACAGACATTACATTTATTTAAAGGTTAATCCGATAAAATAACGTCTACCTTGAAAATTCAAAATTCTTCTTATTATAAAATATTCTTTTTCGAGGCTAAATCTAGTCCAGATTTACAACCAATTATAACTCCATAATGTTTACATAGAATTTGCATTTGTTTTTCTCTAGTTTAAGTTACATTTCTACAACGTTTTCTGTAAAAACATAAATCAGTAATATTGTCAATATAGGTACTAATTACATTTGCATTGTAAATACTATATTATGCAATATATGAGGTTGTTGTTTATCAAATGACATTTTTTGGACACAAGAGTCAAAACGCATTTTATGACATAAAAGTATTGATAAATAACATTTGTAACGAATTAATTTAAAGGTATTCTAACAAAAAAATTGCATAAACTATCTGTTCATGTTTTTAATATAAAATGGCTGACTGTCAATTATAGCGAATAATAACTGATTTGAACATACAAATAATGTGATATGAATTCATGACATAAAAGTATTACAAAATGACGCTTATGGCACATCAATTTAAAGCTTAGAATCTAACGAAAAAGTCTATGTAAACTCTTTGTTCATAATTTTAATATAAAATGGCGGGCTGTCGGTTACAATAAATAATGACCAATTTCAAGACATAAATAATGTGACATGATTTCATGACATAAAAGTATCACTAAATACCACTTATGACACATCAATTTAAAGCTTAAAGTTTAATAAAAGAATGTACATAAACGTTTCAATAATATTCTTAATACAAAATGCCTTTTTCGTTGAAATACACAATGTATCTACAAGTATCGACCATGAACGAATATTTAATTTCGAATAATTTACATTTCAATATAATAAAAATATTATTAAACTATTTATACATTACTTAAAATTATAAACTATTTATAATTTTGATCAAACCTTGAGCTTTAAATTGATATGCCATAAGTGCTATTTCTGTCACGAGATCGTATCACACTTTCTGTGTTTCGAAATCCGTTATTTGACACGCAACAACCTCATAATTTCAATAATTTTATACAAAAAACTATGCATCACGGTGCTAATAGTCGCGACTATACGTACTGGACAACCGAATACAAATAACTATAACAATTTTTTTATTTTTTTACACCTTGTAGATTTAATACCGATACCACTGCCACAAAGATCAAAGATGTCCGCTGCTGTATAATTGCTAATCGTTAATAACCTAGCATAGTCAATGCAACTTTAATCATTTATTTAAAAGACCAGTCAATATTCAAAAGTACTGGGTTGACCGAAGAGTTATGTCATTTTTCATTTACTTTTACTCATAATTCACTTATTTTTTTTTAACAAAGGACCTTGAAACTTACATTTTAGGATGTCAAAAAACAGTGCCTAGTATAATAAAGTTTTTCATTAAAATTAAAAATACTAAAACTAATTTTGACAATATTTTACAAATACAACTGTTGCATACAACTTATCATATTATAGTCCCAATTTTCAAAGCTTTTTATTAAAAATATTGCTATGAATGATCCATGTTTTACAACAGAATAAATGGTCAATGATAAAAGATCTTAATAATACTTGTGAAAAAATTAATATAAAATTTCGGATATAATAGTAAGATTGTAGAATACATTTAATGTATAACATTTAAAATATAATAAATAAAATATTTTACAAAGTGACAAAACTTTTTAGTCAACACAATATGACAAGAATTAATGAATTTTATAACAACGTTATCACGGTCATAGTTACATTTACATGTATTTTAATTCTGTGTTTATTAACGTCCTAAGCTTGTGACCAGGCGAATCCTCCGGCTCGTATTGCAGCAGAGACAACGCTTTTTCTAAAAGATCCTTCTTGTCTTCTCCTGGACAAGCGGATAATTCTCTTAAAGCAACAGCCGTGTACAATGCAACCCTCGCCCCGTAAGGATCCAACAATTTGGTTGTTTCCATAACACGTTTGCACAGCTCGGATTTTCTTGGGTCACTTGCGGGCAGTAGTTGAATCAACGAATGACTAACGGTGATGCACTGTTGATGACTGGGATGTAACAATGTTGTGAGTCTGAAAAAGAAAAATGTGAAATCAGTTTATCTTTTGTAAGAGATTTATTAAACTATTATCGTGTAACTGTAATTGTTTAATAAACGAGAATATTCAAAAGCTGTAATTTCTTGGTCGTAATGTTTCAGTTTAAGGTATAATGTATATACATATGTGACGGTGATTATGACAATGGAGATCTTCTGATTATGACAATGCATATTTTCCTTTCGAGATATTTTTGGGTTTAGAATATATAACGTTATTTAAATTAAATATTTTAATTTATGAATATTTTTCCAATATGAAACACATTCGAATATGAAATTTTCACAGTACGAAGTTAAATAAATATTATATTTGTTAAATTAATATTAAGTGATATAAGTGAAAAATTTTGCTTTTAAAATTTACCTTCATAATCATCGGCACATGTACACGAACCATGTATTTGTAAACTAATTATTTTTTGTATAAATAAAACGATTACCGATGAATTTCTGTGAAATGTGAGGACGAAAATTATTTTTACCTGGAATAGAGATCGATCAAAGCGTTTTTGCTCGGTTGATACATAACTTCGTCGACATCTTCCTCCAATTTTCCGGTGAACTGCATCACTTCCGATGCTGTGAGAACACCGGGACACGAATCGCAGGCCCATTCTGTTTCGAAGTCCAGTGGGTCTTTTGGTAAAATAAAACCATTATCGTGGGGACATTTCAAAGTACCGAGATGCGATCCTAACTCCGTTGGGTCGGCGCACCGTTTACAACGGCAAGAAAAGTATTTTGTCTCCAGAAGATGAGCTCTTCGGGGTCTTGTTGCCCACAGGGCATGGGTGTACATTGTACTCAAATGTTCCCCTCTGTGGATAAAAGTAACATAAATTAGAAAATTATTCGAGTCCTGGACGATAAAAATATATTATCGTGTGAAATTAACGCTATGCTACTCCTGTAAAATTGTGACATAGGATAAAAGATTTTATTTTACATTTTAAATTTATTTTTTTTTGTAGAATTACTTTGTGTGGCTACCTTCTTTCTATGTCAGAAATACATCGTAAAATATATGAAGTAGTGTTTTATCACTTACAATTGTAATAAAAAATAATTAATTAAATAATAATAATAGAAGAATAATTGATAAAGAATAATTAATTTTTAAAATCACTTACAATTGCAATAACAAACAACTAATTTTTTCAATCACTTTCAATTGCAATAAAGAGCAATTAATTATTGTGATTACTTAGAATTACAATAAAGAAAAATTAATTATTGTAATTACTTACAATTGCAATAAAGTGCAATTAATTATCCTCATTACGTGAAATTGCAATAAAGAACAATTAATTATTATAATCACTTACAATTGCAATAAAGAACAATTAATTATTATAATCACTTACAATTACAATAAAGAACAATTAATTATTGCAATCACTTACAATTGCAATAAAAAACATTTATTGTAAGAACAATTACAACAACAACAAAATTACTATCAGAACAATTGCAATAAAGAACAATCATAAAAACAATTACAACAAATAACAATTACAACAAAAACCAATTATTGTAAAAATAATTTCAGTACTAAAAAATCAAATTCATCGCTAAATTTGGAAAGCATACGTACTTTTTTATAGAACAAAGTGCTTTCACGGTGATTTTTGGTCTTCCTTTGTCATCGATCGAAAAGCTGTGTCTCGTGTTGGCGACACAAGAATGTTCCAAAAGACAAGCCGTATTATAAATGGCGACACATCCTCTAGGAGGTGCGGTTTCCAACGCGTTAACATCTATCAAGCCGCAAATTTTGGCGACGATCTCCTTACCAGCACCGATTGCTGGTAACAAACGTTGAATATGTTCACATATGTTCATGGCTTCTTCGTACGCCTGTGTTCCAGGACCACGAGAATCATCGTGGCTTTGCAATTTTTCTAAGGCAATCCACTGTTTTGATTTTTTTCGCCATAATAATAACATACGTATCACCAGCAGAACATCTGATCTACGAGAAAAACGCAATTTTTTCAGTTGAGGAAACTCGTCAGTCATTTGAACATTTTTAATATTTAGTATTTCAAAAATCAAGAAGCTTAGAAATCTGTGAATTCTGTGATTCAGTAACTTGTTAATTTAGAAATTTGGATATTTAAGAATGAAGAAATTTGTAAAGTGGACGTTCATTATATAGGTTCGATCAGGGGAAGAAAATTATAAAAAACCGACTTTTAAACTCTCAGATTTCCAAATTCTTAAATTCATAAATTCTCAAATGACCAAGTCCCCAAAATCCCAAATTCACAAATTTATAAATTCCCATGTTCCAAACTTCTTCAATTACTAAATTCCCAAATCCCAAAATTTCCAAATTCCCAAAGTCCCAAAGGCCCAAATCTCCAAATCCCCAAATCCCCAAATTCCCGAATCCCCAAATTCCTAAATCCCTACATCCCCAAATTCCCAAATCTCCAAATCCCCAAATCCCCAAATCCCCGAATCCCCAAATTCCTAAATCCCTACATCCCCAAATTCCCAAATTCCCAAATCCCCACATCCCCAAATCCCTACATCTCCAACTCCCTACGTCCCCAAATCCCTACGTCCCCAAAATCCCTACATCTCCAAATCCCTACGTCCCCAAATCCCTACGTCCCCAAATCCCTACGTCCCCAAATCCCTACGTCCCCAAAACCCTACTTCCCCAAATCCCTAGGTCCCGAAATCTGTACATCCCAAAATCCCTACATCTCCAAATCCCTACGTCCCCAAATCCCTACGTCCCCAAATCCCTACGTCCCCAAATCCCTACGTCCCCAAATCTCTACATCCCAAAATCCCTACATCTCCAACTCCCTACGTCCCCAAATCCCTACGTCCCCAAAACCCTACTTCCCCAAATCCCTAGGTCCCGAAATCTGTACATCCCAAAATCCCTACATCTCCAAATCCCTACGTCCCCAAATCCCTACGTCCCCAAATCTCTACATCCCAAAATCCCTACATCTCCAACTCCCTACGTCCCCAAATCCCTACGTCCCCAAAACCCTACTTCCCCAAATCCCTAGGTCCCGAAATCTGTACATCCCAAAATCCCTACATCTCCAAATCCCTACGTCCCAAAATCCCTAGGTCCCGAAATTCCTACATTCCCAAATCCCTACATTCCCAAAACCCTACATCCCCAAATCCCCAAATCCCCAAATTGCTAAATTCCTAAATTCCCAAATTCCCAAATTTCCAAATCTCCAAATCTCCAAATTCCTAAATTCCCAAAATTCTCAAATTCCAAATTTCCAAGCTCCAAACCTCCCAAATGATCTCAATGCAACCATTGCCAAACCATCACTAAAAATAAGTTAAACTCAACATTGCATATTACCACACTCATTACAAACCTAGGAAGTATCGCCGTTCTGATAAGATACGTGCACTCCGAACCATGTATAGTATTATCCGTCAGACCTGGACAATCCAGCTTGCACGCTGACCAGCCACAACTATTACACCTGCTGCTACTTTTGCATCGTTTTCCGCATCCCACGCAAAGTCTTTGATCGTCCCCGTGCAGGGCAGGTCCCCAAACCACAGGGGCCTCCGACAGGACCACATCACCTGGGTCCAGGTCCCTCGATGCCAATAAATGTCTACCCAGCTCAGAGTCCTCGTGAATCTCCCATGCCTGACACACAGATCGGTGTCGCTTCCAATCTTGTCGCTGGTGATCCTTGTTGCAATAAAATTGCTGCTTGCAACCACTGCATTTTAGTGTTGCGTGACCGTTGCAGATCGGACATACTCCTTCCGTCTGCGATTCCATAGTCCCTTCACTGTCGAATATTTAAAGAAATATTCCTATTGACATTTTGACGTTCTTTGTTCATTTTACCGGTATTCTTTTCACACTTTCATTTTACTGTACAGGGTACCTCTAAAGTCGGACCCACCCTTATACGAGGGGAAGTCAAAAAGTAAAGGGATTTAATTGGTTGCAGATGCAACCGAAAAACTTTTTTTTGATTCAAGTTCAATATGCTTCCCTGTCATAGATATTTTTATATTTTATATTCTGCATATTTGTCCTTGCTATTTATATGTTACATATTTTTATTAGTCTGTGCTTCGTTATAAATTCTTCTTTTAATCAGTGAATATGTTAATATTTTTTACTAAAAGTATGTTGATATTGACAAAAGTTTTTATTTTATTGCCTGAAGAAATTACTTAGTATAACTACTATTCTGTTAACAATTTTATTTACGATATCCTAGCTCACAAAATATCCACCTTTAAAATCATCTTTATGTTTCTTGTTTTAGACAAAATATTAATTATAATAGCCATCAAATGTGACATGTTGTGAAAGAACTATTATATTTTAATAGTTTTAATAATAATACAAATAATTGTCTAGTAATAATTTCGATGTGTTGTCTTGAAACATGGCCGAATATAGTTAAAAAGTTTCGAACTCCTGAAGCAATAATAACCCAATAATCTTTTATGTCATAAATCACCCAAACTTGATAACTCCGAATGAGAATGTATTCTTAACACCATTTTGCTGATGTGCAAAGTACAATCTGTGTTTATGTAGAAAGTACACCACTGGCCTATGAAGCATGATGCAGAAGACACACCGATGATTCAGAATGTAGATAAATATTCATTAATCATACCATTTTATGATACGTACCTGATAAGAGACCGATGTGAAACACACAAATGAACAGAAGAGCAACACAGTTTCGTTTATAAAATATAAATTTTCATTATTTTTAACATAAAAATACAAATTTGTAATTGAAATGTGGAATAACGAGAGAACTAGATGGTTACTGAGTTTGCTCGGGAACCATCAAGCTATCTATACACCGGCGGTTTAATTATAGGAATGGAACACAGTTGCGTGAACGGTACTATTTTTGACGAGATAAGTTACAGTAGACTCTCGTTATATTGCCATGGGAATTTAGGTGGGAAAAAGAAAATGTTTCTCGAATGTGTAGTTTAAATATTTTTCGGGTTGGCGATTAGGAAAGGGAACTTGACAAGTTTTATATTTTGGGTAACTTGCGAACATGGAATTGTGAAATTTTTAAATCTGAGAACTTAGAAATTTGAGGAACTGAAAATTTTAGAGTATGGAAATTTAATAATTCTATAATTTACAGTTTTTACAATTCAAGAATTTAGAAATTTGAAAATTGGGGGACTTTGAAATTTGGAAATTTGAAGATTTTTAATTTGGACATTTTTTTTTAAATTTTGCATTTTTTTAATTTTGGGATTTGTCGATTTAGATATCGATCAGATAAGGGATCTGAAAATTATTGAACTTAGCAGTTAGAAAATTTAAGAATTTAAGAATACAATGCGTAACAATATAACGCGTGGCAATATAATACGTGGTAATACGATGTATAGCAACATAATGCGTGGCAGTACAACACGTGGCCATATAATGCCTAAAAAAGGCCAATATACGTAGAAATTTGTGCGAAGGTGCCAATACAATAAATTCTCGTTATATTGCCAATTAAAGAAATTCCCCTTTACTAATGCTTCTTTCGCCAAAAACTGATCCGTTTCTACAACTCTCTACTTGGCAATATAACGAGAGTCTACTGTGCCATAAATTTTCATTGAATGTTTATTAACTGCAAAATCAAAACGTGCTCATTTTATAATATAATATTTTCTGTATAGATACTATTGTATAAAGGATACCTTGAGAAATTTTGGTATTTGTTCCGATTTGTAACAAAGTTAACGTTATTTAATGTCAATTGTACAACTAATTTAAATATCATATTTACAAAGATTCTGTATAATAAATTATTAATAACGAATTTATATCGTACAATATAAAACTTATAATTTACAGTCGTTTGTAAAAGAATATAAAATACATTCAAAGTAATACAATATCGAAAAATAATCTTGTCAACCTAATACAACATGGTCACAGATTATAATAATGATAGTATAAATATTAATATATACGTAAACTAATTTTTATCACATAACTTTGCTATTTACGTATTAACTTTATTTTGATAGCATATATTGCGAGCCGCCTCCGAAGATTCAAGTAACTATATTCTGTTTGTAACAAATATAAATATATTTTACAGATAGCCTCTTATCAATTGTTGATTCTCACAACAGAAAAATTCAATATGTATACTTTACTCTATTTAAATAGCACAAAAAATAAGATTATTAATAGTAGAGTGGCATTGGAAATTGTGATACAAATACAAAAGAAGGTGATTTTTAATGAAAAATTCGTAAATATAAAGTAACGAGTTCTTATGTTCCAGAATTATTTTTTACTCCAATTATTAAATCTCAATATTTACATTTTTTACAATTTTATATCAGTCGTTTTCGGTAGTTTTCCAATTTCCGTAATTTTTCATTTTTATTAAAAATCTTTCAATGGGCTTAAGAGATCAGAGTAAGTGCTCTCTTATATAGCTCTTACATAGTTTTTAACATTTTATCATTGAACATATTTGCTTATTTGAGCGCTTTAATTACTTTCAGAATAAATGATTTAATCTTCTTCTTATCTCTAATATGGTCTCTTCTTTCTATAACTTATTAGAGCTGCCTCATATGTTCTTTTCAGCAGTTTACTTTAATACATATAAGCTTATATTATTATATTATTCCTAATTTTGTAAGAAATCACCTTCTGTTTGCTCCTACCACAATTTTTTTAACACCCTATATACATGATCCGTGTGTGTAGTGTATATACACATACACGCATACGCACACGCACACGCACACGTACATAATAATATGTTAAAAGTTAAGAATTAGTTTAATTATTCACAGCTATTTTTTATTACTTCAGTTTTCAAAGTCGCATAACAGTAAAAATAAATCAAAGATTTAAAATATGCATGATTAATGGGAAAATAGGGAGAAGAAGTAAAAATTCTTCTGCTTACAATTATTTTTCAGTAAAGAGTAGATACGAATTAAAGGTGGAAAAGCTATTTATATTTCTATACAGTATTACACTAATCATCTTTTTACATGTTTAAGACCCATATCAAAAGTTATAGAATAAAAAGATTCATAGATCTTTGTATTGAATCAACTTTTAGCAATATTTGCGATTTATTTAAAAGTTTATCGCTGCAACTTTCAGAAATTTGTAATTTCACTTTAGAATATAATGCAATAAACATAATTTTAAGTATTAGTATATTTAACAAAAATATATGATACTATAATACAAATGATAGATGCGAAGATCATTTTCTTTTCTCTATAATATAACTATTTTGATATAACATTAAATACATATTTTATAAAAGTTTATACATTGCAACAGCATAATAACAGTACAGCCAATTGTATTTGTTCCGAAAGAAATAAACATTTCTCTTAAATAACATAAATACAATTTTAAAAGCAAATTTAAAAAAGTAAAATTACTATTAATAAAAATAATGTAATGTTTTATTAGTTAAATCTTTGTTTCAAAAGGCCGCAGTACAGTTCGAAAGAACTCTTATGAATAACTACTACATAAACATTAGAAAACTCTAAATAACAAAAACTCGTTTGGATAACAGTCAGGTCATTTTATTAACCTCGTTAATAGTTTCACTTAGAAAAATAAATACTTACTATATAATAATCTTCTTTGATAAAATAATCTTCTTTGTTATTTTAAATACAAAGAGAACTGTTAAACAAAGTTAATATTCTCAAAAATCTATTATCAAATAAATATAAAACTGATACAATCAATAAATTGGCTAGTGTTCTTTCTTTGTGCTAGTTTTTATACTACCATTTATATTGCGCCATGATTTACGGAAGCAAATTGAAGATCGTACTAAATTCCATATATCTTTCCCTGTACACACCAAATTACAAATAATCAACGACGGTGATTCGTACTCGTTCGGAACAATGCCATCAACGGAAGATTCAAAAAAACTAAACAATGGAAACCAAATTCTAGTCCTATTGGAATCACGTTGCATCAATGCTTGATTATTTGCTAACGTATGATAATAAAGAAACAGTCGAGAAGTAATATAAAAGGCTACAAAAACATCAATAGAATAATGTTCGTGTGCGGCTAAAATGAAGAATATACCAAACATGTTGAGCATCCAGGTAAAGGTATGTAAGAAGTACAATTGTCGCGGTGTATCTGTAAACAAAAAATTTATCCAACATTATCTATAATTTATATAAATATATATTAATACTTACATTCTGTAATGAAAAAATTTAACATGGTAAGGGCAACAGTATGTCCACTAAACATATAATCACCACAAGTTCTAACACCTTGGATAGACATACCAGCACCACGCCATATAACATAAGCCATAGCAATCTTATTATACAATTCTACATATGCAGAACTGTAAAATAAAGATAACAATAATACATTTTTTTCCTTTTTTCGTAAATATTTGAATACATTTACTGTCACTAATCATACTAAAATGTACTATTTTAATGAATACTAGTATACCAAGTCCAGTATTATAACAAGAACAACCAATACTATTTTTATATGAAAAGTGACAGCAAACATAACAAATAATAGAAATAAATATACCTTGTCCAATCTTCAGGAACCTTACGTGGTTGACATTGCAAATGTGCACCTGGTACTGATAAGGAAGTAATAAGCATTGTAACACATCTTAAAAGGAAGACTGTACCAGACAAAGCAAAAAATCTTCGTAGTAAGATAAACCTGAAAAATATATTATTAGAGTTTCAATGTACCTGTTAACAGTAGATATTTATGAAAATTTTATAAAATTATAATATATTTTACCTATATTTGTGGAAAATTAATACAATAAGCCATATTGCAAAAAGTATGGTTCCTGTAACTTCACACATATCAAATGCCCAAGGAATATGTGGAACATTATCTAAAAATATGTCAGGTAATGGAGGATATTTTTTCATATCAGGAACTCTATCATGAACAATGACCATCACAAAGGCAGTAATCCATGTAACAATAAATAAATAAGCCAAACTAATGAAAGCCTTCCAGATTTCTGGTGGTAAATGTGACGCATGTCCATCTTCTGAGACAGATGCTGAACAAAATTCATGTTCGATAGAGTTCTCATTATTTATACCCTTAATAGGCATCTATCAAAAAATATTGAACTATAATTAACTTTATTTGTTATTGTATACTTGATAAATTTATAAGGTATATTCGTAAGTTAATGATGTTAACCTTTAGAGTACATTTTAAACTTCCTAGATTAGAGGCTTTAGAAATTTAAATTGTTTGAACTTTGGATATTTTAGAATCTCTAAGCTTTAAACTTTAGAACTTTTAAAAATAACAAATTATAAATGGATTATGGAAACAAATCTGAAGAGATCCATGATCCTGAACTCTATGTCTTACAGGTTAAACAAAAATAATGAAAAAGTTGTACTTACTTCATGCTTATGATGAGTGTCAAAATTGGGTGAAGGAAATATGTCGATGTATCCTAATTCAAATAATACTGCCATATTATCTCTTTGCAATTGCTTTATATTAATATATAGTCTTTTAATGTCTCCAAATTTGTATATTTCATTGTGAGATAGCGACTTCACATCATCTTCTTTCAAAGTTAACAACACCTTTCCATCAATGTCATGATAGTGAAATAAATCAACAAAATTTTTGTGTCCAGCTTCATTAAGCCATTTTGCCACATCTTGTTGCGTCCACTCAGCAACATTTTTTGCAGTCATCATTTATGATATAAAATTATTTTAATTCTGCATAAGAGAACATTAAAAGTTTATAATTAAGTAGGAATCATAAATAAACCACCAGTTAACAGTGTAATATACATTATCGGTACATGATTATATTTTAAAGTAACAACAATACAAAATGTAATGTTAACAATATTTTTCAACTTATATCAGTAATAATAACAATAACAACAACAATAATGGTTATGATACAATTGTCAATGTCCTTAAAATTATTAAGATCATGATATAAACATGAGAAACTAAATTTATAAATACCATCTCAGTTATTAACCAAAAAATAAACTGTTTTTTAATTCAAATCACTTTATTAATGACGTACGTTTTAAAATGCATCTAACCTAGCCACCAACTATCATTTTACGTACCTTAGAAATTTACTATTTGGATTATCAAAGTCATATATCAAAATTTTTTAGTGCGTTTATTATACATAATGTAAATATATGATGAATATCATAGCTTTATTGTCAAACAGAACCATACATTGGCAGTATGTATTTGTAAATAAACTAATCCAGACAGCACCATTGATCAGAATGTCACAGATACAGTCGACACATTACCGCTCGATTCTTTAATTTAAAGCATGATGAACTTGTCTTGATAAATTTCACAATTATTTGAGATAAAGTCAATTTTTAATCATATCTGTTAATTGGAAAAAAAAGTCAATGAACAATCCCAACACAAATGAAATTACGTATTTAAAAATAAATGACTAAAAAATTTAAAAACAGCTGTTTTAATTCCATGTTTTAGAAAAAGGATATAAAATATAAAAAAATGATTATTCGAATTTAATATTTCCTTTCATTTTTATGGTTACGTACAAATAATTTAAGAATTAACAAATTGTTTAGACTTTGTTGCACATTTATACAATGATAATTCCAAATATCGTCGCTCGTATTTTCTATCACCGATTTAGATTAAACACATTCACTAGTCCAGAATGTAATAATGCTGAGGTTGACAAACAGTGCTCTTTGTTCATGATTCGTATTTACAAAATTGACATTTCTTATCAATGTCAGTATCGATTGATTTGTTTATGGTAAACATTGAATACAACAGTATGACGTATGCATTTATATGTATGTACACTCAGTGCAAATCTGGATTCCATGGAAGAAATGGCAACCAAGAGGAACATGTTCCTACCACCCCACATTATATTTGGGCATTGACATGTATTATGTCTAATTTACAACAAACATTTTCAAAATCGATAAATAATAAAAATCTCGCAAACACATTTAAATGCAAACTGTGCTATTGCACACCTTTCGTTTCCAAAAGTTAATTCTAGGAACTAAACCAGAACTTACCTTAACATTTTTTTATAAACGAAATTTACATTGAAATTTATATTCATAACTATAGACTCATAGAGATTTAATACATAAAAGAGATATAAGAGACAAGTTTATTAAATTATAATTAATTTTGATGTATTCTTATCTATATTTTAAAATTTATATTTTCGCGCGCACTGCCTACAGATATCTCTGTCGTAATCTAGCGGTCATATATGGAACTGCCGAAACAAAGAATTGCGTTTTTCCGTCAACTAAAGCATTTTTACACATTGCTGACACACAAATTGTTCTACAGGCACGATAAAATAGAAAAATTGCTTTACAGTAAGCTCAGAGCTACATATTCGAAAATAGAAGAAATTACATTTTATGAAACTTAAAATAGCTAGCCATTTAGTGGTCGAAGGTAGGAACTAATGGAACTAAATATGTATCCAAGATAATTTTTACATTTATTGACTCCTCCGACTAGTTAACACTTTTAAAACACTAAAACTAATCAGTGTTGCTTTTCGAAGCAATTTGATGCATATTATCGTATATTAAACAAAAAAAAAAGCAGCTGAAAATTCGGAAAACCATCGTACGCCGATATCGACCAAATTTTGCAAATAAGCGCTTTTTTGCAAAAGAAGATATCTATGAGAATGGTTTTTGGTGACGCGACAGAAAACTTTCTGCCATTTTTATATCATTGCCTATATTATCGACGAGATATAGTATAGTGTGCGAACTGTTCTGAATACAGAAGTAAATATAAATCAACCCATAATCTGTATCTTCGAACCCAAGGAGTATATTGCAAACAGCATAATATCAATATTAATAAATAAATAGTAAATATATAGCATATTAATTAATAAAATCACTATTAATTGAATTTTTACGAAAATGGAACAAGTGGCGCCATCTCTTCGGCGAACAGGGTGAACTACACGTTTTTGAAATTGTAGTTTCATTAGTTCCCACACATTGCCGCTAGATGGCGTCACATAAAACAGGAACCCTTAGGATAATTAGGATTAGCCTAGGAATGGTTAAAAAATGATAATAGTTTGGTAAAGCCAAAACAATTCGAAGTTAATTGGTCTTGCAGTCCGATGTAATTAGATTCATATTATAGTCAATTAAGCTAATAAAATCAGCAATATTAATTGAATTGAACCAAAAACGATACACGTGACGCCATCTAGCGGCAATGTGTGGGAACTAATGAAACTACAATTTCAAAAACGTGTAGTTCACCCTGTTCGCCGGAGAGATGGCGCCACTTGTTCCATTTTTGTAAAAATTCAATTAATATTGATGTTATTGCCTTAATTTACTATAATATGCATCAAATTACATCGGACTGCAAGACTAAGTAACTTCGGAATGTTTTGACTTTACCAAATCATTATCAATTTGACTTTTCTTCGGAAAACTGTCATGCTCTATATTACGTCAAATGCAAATGAGCTCCTTTTTAAGAAAGAAAGCATCTGTGAGAACGGTTTATATAGCATTCCCTACCATATCATCCATTCCTTACCTTACCGACGATATGCTGAAAATGATGTCGCGTATAATAAACGTTTGTATGTATATGCAAACATTTTTCGTTCGAGTCGCCAAACACCGTTCTCGCAGAGGTTTCCTTTTGAAAAAAGAAGCTTGTTCGCAAAATTTGGCCAGAATTGGAACATGACAGTATTCCGAAGTTTCCCCGAGTGAACAGTTATAGAATGCTTTATAAGGATTAGTAAGCCAGAAAAAATAAGTAAAGTACATAATTGTTTTGAAAATTTCGTTTAATTAATGTAGCACACTACAAAAGCACTTTTCTCACTCCGTTGTACCAGTAAGACAATTTTCAAGCGTCTACAAAACATAAAAATACTTTATTTCACGGAGAGACGAAACTTTTGTTCCTGTCTTTTCATGTTTATCGCTAGATAGCGCTAACACGACTGTTTTGGGACAGCACGCGCGAAAATATAAATTTTAAAATACATGTAAGAACAAGGCTTCCGAAATACTTTCAATTCATTAAATTAATTACTTTGCAATAAACTATCATCTTCTGTATCTTTTTTGCTTTTAAATTGCTATATTACATCCCTAAGTAAATGTGAATCTGAATGCAATATACAATTACAGAGAAGTAACAATAATTTACATAATGTTATTGTACAAATAAAGTAATTAATACGCTAATGTTATTCTTAGAATTATCCTCTTGAAACGTAAAGTATGCAATAAAATATCTTATTTATGAAAAGTAAACAGAAAAATTAAATTTGCTCTCAAGTGCTCATACAGAAAGTGTTACTATCGATAATACCGACATGGTATCGATAACTTGATATATTGATATCATTAAATATTTAGTGACTGAAATAGAATTTAACGCGTAATTTTATCGTTCGGATTTATTTGTACAAAAATAATTAATCTTTTTATATATTCCTTATTCTTATTTAAACTTCTAACCTAATCTACTCTGATTCCTGATTAATTTAAATTGTTATTGTCTGAAATGAGATTATATTAGATTTAAAGCTTACACATAAATGCATAGATGAATAAATATATAATATATAAGTTTGAATGATAAACTTATGTGTAAGGTTATGTTATGTTAGGTTTGAAGTTGAAACAAAAATAAATTTAAACGATAAAATTACACACATTACATTTTACCTTAATCACTCCCATTAGCCCCGGCTCTTCAACAATATCTTAACCATTAACAATATTATCGATATATTGTTAAGTATTAATAATATATCGATAACTTGTCAATTACCAATAATAGCACTTCTCATATGACATTGGCATTGATTGGTGACAGTGACATTACTTGTGGCAGAAAAATAATATAGAGATAAAAGATAAAAGTGCCGTTGTCGACTACCGATACGCGATTAATATCGTATTTATTTCCTTATGACGTATATCGTTCCGTTCAAGGTAAAACGTAAGGTCAAATTATTTAAATTTTTCTATTCTTATTTAAATTTCAATCAAGTTTTTTTGTTTCAAGAAAATGTTTCTTTGATGCTTCAGATAGAAATTGAGGCGAATAATAAAATTACAAATTAGATTAAATTACATCAAAGATTTAACAAGAATAAATAAACTTAAATAATAAAATTACGCATTACGTTTTCATATTTACATTTCAATTATCTGAACGATATTATCAAATCATTTCAATATTATCGATATTTATCGATATCGTTATCGATAGCAGTATTTCTAGGTTAGAATGTAAGGGAATTATAAGGTTGTGGTGTTATGACGATGTGGTGCATCATAAACTCACATGGGTACAATAAAGTAGTACATAACTGTGGGGTTAATATTCTGTCGTTTGTTAACAGACGTAATTATCGCGAATCGTAACATCCTCCTCTTTTTCTCGTTATATGCACATAAGTGGACGTGACCGGCAACGCCAATTGCACGGTAGACTTAAACTATGTATTAGCATTTGGTGCTGAGTTGGCAGTCTTGACGACGACAGCTTTGTAACTGCCACTGCATTGTATGTATTGAATGGTACCGTGAGTTTAAAGTGGAGTTAGTAATGAATGTACTTAAACGATATACTTAAATATTATTACTTAATGAGCCATGAGCGGCCAAAAATTGCAATATGACGAAAGCGGTGGAACGTTTTTCTACTTTTTACTGTCATTCCTGGCACTTCTTTTGATACCTGGGACCTACTATCTTTGGCCACGTTGCCCTAAACAAGGTTAGATTTCAACAAATTTATTTACAAATTTAACGTAAAAAATAAATGATAGTACTAAAACATTTCATATTTATACGTTATTTTTTGTTCATTTAACGCAAATCTTTGTATTTCACGATCATTCTCCTCTATATGCAGTCCGCTCTATAACATTCTGACGGAAGACTGACCAGCACTTAATTGCGATTATCCCGTTACTAATTTACTAGCAATCTCAATAACGGAGTATAGTGTTTTGAACAGTAGTATGTAAATAAAACATTTAATACTTGTTAGTATCTTGGTTTTTATTTAAAATTCAATAACAATTGTTTAAAAATAATTCTGTTTTTAAATTATAATTATTAACAATATTCTACATTAGTTCATAGCATAAAATATTATTTAAATTATAAAATATGACTAATTATATATAAAAAGTGTAGTAGTACATTATACATAATATACTATATATTATTGCAATGTTTACCATTGCAAGTATATGATTTTGTTTGATACAATTAATATAAATTATACTGAAAATTTTTCTGCAAAAAATATACAGTGATCATAATGATTTTCATAATGATTATAAATAGCAATTTTCAGTAAGCTTATATATTACATTTTCATACTATGACAAATATTCTATTTTGTCAGTAGTTGTAGTAAAACTTGGCATAGTGTATATGTTGTGAATATTGTTTTCTTTAGTAAGTATATCTCCTATTATAGTTCTATAATGATTAATTCAATATTCCAGACCTATGGTTAATGAGGATGTAACATGAATTTTAATACATTGCCTTATCCTCTTTATTAACCATATCTTTGCCCTAAACTAATATGAATTTAATAGATTGTATGATTTATGGTTAAATTGCAGATTTTTATTTATCATGAATGCATAAAAATCTGTAGTCTATATGTTGCCTATATATCAGTTATTTTTTTAGCAACTTTAAACTGTTATTTCATTAATCTAATTTTGTAAATTAACTCAATAAGTGATAATAAATGACAATAATTGCTTTGTAATCAGATCCCGATCAAGAGGCTAAAGAGTGTCAGTGTGATGGATGTAAAAAGAAGAAAATTATTTTGCACCGTAATGAACCATGGAAAGAAACCAAAGCATTATTTATGTAAGTTGTTTTATATAGTATTTGTTTATGTGCAAGTTAAACATTCTTTTATTCAATGTAATTGCATTACTGCAGGAAATTTCTGATTATTTTTGGGTGGATAATCCTTATTTTTTTGGCATATAAGGTATCACAATTTGACTATGAAATGGCCAATTTTGATCCTTTTGAAATACTTGGAGTTCCTCCTGTAAGTATAACTTGTACATCTATATATATATATATATATGTATCTAACTTATGTAGCACCATATACATAATGTAAAAATTATTCCTAGTCCGCAAGTCAAAGTGACATTAAAAGAGCATACCGTAAACTTTCTTTAATTCTTCATCCAGATAAAGAAACTGGAAATGAAAAGGCATTTATGAAATTAACTAAAGGTAAGAATAAATGTATAATGCTTAATATATTGAATACTAACTAAATACTGTTCAAAGTTGGGCAAAATCTAATCTGATTAATGATTAAAGATTATGATTAAGTGAATAGATATCAGTAACCATGACTAATGAATAAGGAAAGTGATTACAGCTAATGAAATCAAAAGACATGATTAATTCAATAATCGTTGGTTACAAAATTAATATAACTCTTATTTTAAAAATTCTGTTAAACAGTTTGTGTGCCTTAAGTAAAATATAAATTAAGTATTTGTCTAACAATTACAAATTATTCATTTATGGTTTCAGATTATAAAAATTATTTATGGTTACTGATTTATCACAATAAAAATTAATTGATTAGCAATCATAATTATTATGATTACTTTCAATAATTAATTACATAAGTAATCACAAAACAACTCTGTCCAACTCTGATATACATAGTTCAATAAGTACTTTCAAAAACAATAAACAGAGGTTTAACTGTATTATAATTGCATACTAACAATTATGTAATGATGAATTTTTTATTAATGCTAATAATA
Organism: Megachile ligniseca; assembly: GCA_945859555.1. Lineage (NCBI taxonomy): Eukaryota > Metazoa > Arthropoda > Insecta > Hymenoptera > Megachilidae > Megachile > Megachile ligniseca. The sequence continues at coordinate 4,411,978 of OX243778.1, forward strand.
ACGTAATATAGTTATTATAACATGTAGGCATTAATTGTATTAAAAAGTAAAAACATTTGTCTCTATATTAATTAACAGCTTATCGAGCACTAACGGATGAGGAAGCTCGAAAAAACTGGGAAAAGTATGGAAATCCAGATGGTCCAGGAGCAATGAGTTTTGGAATAGCTTTACCTTCTTGGATAGTTGAGAAAGAAAATTCAGTATGGGTTTTAGGATTGTATTTGTTGGTGTTCATGTGTGCTTTGCCAACTGCTGTTGGAACATGGTGGTATAAGAGTATTCGTTATACTGGTGATCAAGTAAATAAATATCAATTTTAAGAAAGATAATGAAATATTAGTTAAATAACAGTTTAATTTTTTTATTTCTAGGTGTTGTTAGCGACTACTCAATTATATTATGTCTTTTTTATTAAAACTCCATCTATGTCACTGAAAAGAGTTATTATGATTCTTGCTGCTTCATTTGAATTTCACAAGAAACGAAATGCAGAAATAGTTGAAAGATACACAGATAGTGAAGAAATTTATTCAGTAAGATAAATAATGCATTATTTTATTAGTTTATCTTCATTTTATTGGAACTAGTAAAAGTAAAATTAGGAGATAACTTATATGGTCATTTAATTGCTTGGTTTAATTCCAGTGTTTGTATTTTTTCTTTTGTTTTATTTTCAGCTTATCAAACAACTGCCAGACCTAGGAGTAAAAAACAAGGAAACACCACTATGTGACTCCTATTCAATTAAAGCTAGAGCTTTAATTCATGCACATTTATCTCGTATACAGCTAAATCCAGAAACATTAGAAAAAGATAGACAGTACATAATAAAAAAATGTCCATATCTAATTCAAGAAATGGTAACTTGCGTTAATCGAGTGATTCTATTAGCTTATGCTAGAAGAGGTACATATGCATGCTTTATAAAATACGAATAAACTCTATACCTTATACAACATATCTTTGCGTATATGATCAAGAATATTTAGTCTTTTAACAGCTTTAATTATCAATATAAATTTGAATATATTTTTATATTACTTAAGAGGTATCTTTCCTTTCAGTCCCGCGTTTACCAACTATTAAAACCGTAGAAAATTGTATGAAGTTATGTTCACTGATAGTACAAGGATTTTGGGCATTTACAAATCCTCTTTTACAGTTACCACATATAACGGAAGATAATTTAAAATGCTTCTTACCAAAAAAGGTATGCTTGGATCACTATAATATTTAATTTATACGCAATGAAATTACATTCTAATTTACTGTATTTAATAATTAAATATTGTGACATTGATTAATAGCATCAAATCAAAAGTCTTCAACAATTTGCACAATTGAAAGGAGAAGAAAGAAGACTGATCCTTAGAAATTTATCAGACAGTCAATATGAAGATGTAATGAAAGTCCTTGGAAATATGCCGTATATAGAGTTTAAAGTGCGTTCTGAAGGTAAAGTTTATTTACTATCATTTGCGATCATATTTATTTCGTGAAAATTATATCTGACTACGCAATTTTAGTAATCGACGATGAAAACCCAACTGTTTATACTGCTGGTGCTATTGTAACTGTAACAGTATCATTAACTCGTAAAGATATGAAACATTTATTCGGAGATGACACCATCAAAGAACAACCACTGATTGATGATAGCAAAATAGGTAACGATGCTCCCGATGAAGTGATAGAAGAGCAAATTCAGTCTGTCAAAAAGCCAGCGTGGCTCAGACAAAAGAAAGGTCAAAAGAAGTCTCATAAAAAGGGACCTAGTAAGAAATTTGCTGCACCAAAAAATGCACAGACACAATCTCAATATGGTAATAATAATGCTCAACAAACAAATACTCCTAATGCAAGGAAAAAAGAGGACAAAGGAGAAAAAGAGTCTTCCAAAGATAGATCTGATGTAAGTGACAGTGATGTTGATAGTGACAGAAGTGATGATGAAGACAGTCATGATAAAAAAGACGTATCCATTGACGACGACGATACAGAATGGGAAAGGTGAAATATTTTTTTATAATGCATTAATATTCATGATAACAAATTCAATAATTTCTCGATGTTTTCATGACTAGGTTTCAGCAAAAACTCTCAAAAAGAGAAAAAGTTTTAGAGGGAAGAAGTAATTTATCGCACGAAGTGCATTGTCCACTTTTTCCAGATGTTAAACAAGAATACTGGTGGGTTTACATCTGTGATCGTAAGAGTCAAACGTTGTTGACAACTCCCATTCACGTTACATCGTTAGCAGATTTTGAAGAAGTTCAGTTAAAATTTACAGCGCCACGATGGCCAGGTGTTTATACATTTACTTTATGTTTACGTAGTGATTCTTATCTTGGCTTTGATCAAGCTCAAGATATTAAGGTACGTGGTGAAACTTATTGTCGTATTACAAACAAAAATTAATACAATTAAAATATCTTACTTTTATTGTAAAAATATTTGTAGTTTGATGTAAAAGAAGCACCGGAAGTACCCACAGAGCATCCTCAATGGGATATTTCAGACGAAGAAACTGCAGAGGATGTTGATGCAGCTGATGAACATTCCGAGTTCACAACTGATGAAGATATCAGCGACAATGAGTAATATCTATTTTCCGTGGAAGATTGGACAAATAGATATTCAGAAGTTCGCATTTTCCTCTTTTTTTACTTGTCAAGTTAATGTACAATGAACTTTTATACGTGAAATTGCATAATCGTTGATGTATGTGGACAATCTAGGAAAATAGTATGGTGTGTAAGATTTCTCAGTGAAGAGAAAGTAATAGTAAATGAAAATCATATTTATTTTAACATTGTTGTTTAATTCTCAGTTTAGGATGTGCATACGGTTTTTTAATAAAATACATTTTAAAGTATAAAAGTGTTGTTTCCTTTCCAATGTTTAATGGTAAAATAATAAGAATCAGACATATTGATTCTTTCAAATAAGTGAAAGTACAATAAAACCACCTGTATTACATATCCGTTCAACCGTATAAAACTTTATAGATACAATTCTATTACAAAACAGTAGATATCCTACTTTAGTATTAATCACAATGAAGTTTAAAATTGTGAATATTTGTGTCGTAAGTATAAGTTAATTTTTAAGAAACTATATCAGATGTGGACATTTACTAATTAATGTCGTGATGATAAATTTTATTGTAGATATTTAAGTATATTTTTATATACTTGATGCTATGTATGATACTTAATATTATTTCCAAAGCAGGTAAGTTCATTATGAAATGTATATTTTTAATAACAAATTATATACATATATATTACATTTTTTAAACATAGTTAATAGTTTTTAAATTAATATATATCAAAATAACTTCGTACAAAAAGATAAGACATAACTAATATTTTCTCTGTATATACATACATGTACATATAAACAGACTTACATACATACAGTATTTTTTATTAAACTTTCTATTCACAGCGAATTTGAGATCAGCACACGACGCCAAAGAATAATTAAGTTTTAATGTCTTTTACAGATCTTTTAACACCGCCTAATAATATCCGGCGAAAGATGAAACAAAAAAATATAGTAAATGGACCTACATACTCATTTCTTAAAACAGATAAACATGCTAATATTAAATGGGGTGTACGTCATTATATTCCACGGATATAAAATACTTTAAAATATACTGCACAAATATATGATTAAATTTAAGAATAAATTTAAATTTAAGTGGAGAATAACAAAGAATGAATTGTTACAGCTTCAAAAACTTGTTATGTCTCTGAACCAATCATTTCCATGTATTTTTTTTGTATTTCTAGCAAAAGATTATCAAACCTGTTAAAGTGAACAATAAAATTGTTGTACTATTATGTGATTTACTTATTGCTATACTGCATTTTTTAGAATAATTTTAATTACACTTACGTATAACGTATGACTAAACTGTCATATATTAAGTCATCATCTGCTATACGATTATTCGACGAACTTTTCATAGCCGTCATATGTATACTTTCAATTTGTTCACTTGAACACATATTTGCATTAGGCATTTCAGACTTGTAGTCAAAAGTATATTGTATTATGTTTTGAATTTCTTCGTGATATATAGTTATCATAGCAAGAACTGAATCAAATGTCCTTTCCAGTGTTAGAAGATCTGTTTCCAATTTTGTTGTTTGCCTAAAACATTAAATATTATTAATTGAATACATATTAACTATATGCAGATATCTATAGATATACATACTTTAAAATTTCAGGTATATTGTTATTATGAAATTGTGTGTCCAATACTCGTAAGAAATTGAAGATTAATTGTACCATGTCTGTTGGTGTTGCACTTTTATGAGAATTTAAGTTGTTACATGACTCATGTATTTTCACAGCTTTATCATATCTAGATCAAATAAAAGTATAATGTGATCTTTATTTACTGCAACTTAATAATATAAAAGATACAATTTACTTACAAGTGAATCAAATTTCTTATACAATCGATAGATTGAGCTGTTTTTTGCAACTCATTGCTTTCTTCACTTAATAAGTCAAATTTTAATTTCATTTGTTCAGTAGCTTTAACAAGCTTAGTAACTTTTCCAAAATTAATTTCCAAAGCTTTCATTCGTTCTTCATTTACATTTTTTTCCTGTTCAGTACGAATAACGGATAATTTATGCAAGAGAATATTTATATTTCCCGACGTATTTGTTATATTTTTATTAAATACATCACGTCTTTTCATTAATAAGTCTCTGAAAATTTAATATCATTATACTTATATTAAATTTAATTTTTAAAATTGACTTATAAATAAAAATATGTGAAATACTCACACTTTAATAGTTATAGCAAAAATATACAGTTGAAATAAATATATTTCTTGTTTAATAAAAAAGATGGCTACTTTGTAATAATCCTTTACTGTTTCAATATCTAATTGAGTTCTTGACAATTCTATCATTTTATGAATTTTCGAAGGAATATTTGGTGTAGGTATATTATCTATTAAAGTACTTCCATGTTTAAAAACAAATAGAACTGGGTCCTGAAGTGAAATTAACAATTTAAGTAAATACAGAACTTCAAGTAAAAAATATAGTAAAGAACAAAATTACCTGAACTTGTGGTAAAAGTGGTTGCTTATTATCAGTAAAAATTTTACCAAAGTAATTAGTTAGAGTTTGTTGGTTTACTGGAATTGTAGTATCTTTTTCAATCATAGCTTGTAAATCTGCAATACTAGTAGTAGCATCTACTTCGTATGAGTAAATTTGGTACGTTAATACACAGAACACATGAATTATTTCTTTAGATAGAATATTATGCAGTAACTTAAATACAACAATTTGTTCTACTCCACTTCCATCACATTGTTTTCCTCTTTTTCTTGGATCCCATTGTAATACTACTCTAAACCAACCTGCTAATTTATCTCTAAGACACCTAATAAAACGCACATTTCAAATAGTTAATTTAAAATATAAAAATTGTTTAAATATAGAGGTTATAACTAAAATATTTCACCAACAACGTGATATAATAATCACCTTGATAAATTTGTGGGATAAGCAATATCTGTACCAAAAATTATTGTTCCTTCTGATTCAGAGGCACGGATAACATCATATCCTTTATTTTTAATATGTTGCATCCTATAAAATATATATAATTAATACAACCATTAAAAGTTGTCATAATTCATGATAACAGTATCATATACCATGTCATAGTATGTTGCATTCTTGGAAGAAATGGCCTTGAACCAGTGACAAGTTCATAAAAGAGAATGCCCAAACTCCAATAGTCTACAGAACAACTATACCTTTGTTTCCATAAAAGTTCTGGAGCTACATAATTTAATGTACCTACTATAGATGCAGAGGTACTAGCTTCTCCAAGTTCCTTTGCATATCCTAAATCTATTAATTTATATTCAATCTAAAACATGATTATATATAAAATATTATATAATTATACTAATTTCTTTTAACATATTCAATAACACTTACAGTATTCTGTGTATATTGTAAGACTATATTCTCAGGTTTTAAGTCACGATGAGTAATACTGTTAGCATGTAGATATTCTACTGCAGAAGAAATATCTTTCATAACACTAATTGCTTCTTTTTCACTAACTCCACAACAGTTTTCTATTTTATTTAGAACCTATTATTTATAAAGTATGTGCTATATAGAGAAATATTATTTTAATCTTATTAATTTGATTTTAAAATTACCTTTCTAAGATCACCTTTCTTGCAAAATTCCATGCATAAAACAGGTAATTCTAATTTGTCATCTGGATATTTAAAGGGCAATTCTAATCCTTTAATGATATTTTGATGTTTCAAACGTTTCATTATATGTACTTCATTAATCCATCTGTTTCGTTGTGTTTCTGTTAACTGTGTAATATCCCATTTACATCTTTTGATTGCTACAATTTATAAACATCAAAATAATTATTATTTTAGTCACAGTTAACAATAAATAGCTTAGTGCACAAATATTGTGTATATACCTTTTGCAAAATAGATTTCATATGCAACAAATTGCTCTTAACTGTTTCTTTATATTTTATAAACTTTACATTACAGCTACATAAATTTGTTAAGTTTTTTATTGTAAATCCATTATTATTTTATTTGCACAAACACTGATCTTGTAGATAATATAAAATCTACAAGATTTTAAAGTATATTACTAATTAGCTGTATAATATGCATAAATAATAAATACTAAGTATAAATGCTGAGTATATAAGTAATAAGTATTTATTCAGTGCAATATAAAGTACTTCCGAATCTTCAAGTCTATTTTTCTCAGAAAAGTGAATATGCAATGTTTGTATACTAAGCTATTGATATGACAATATTTTCTTATATGAATAAAGTAAATATATACCAAGTTTTGTGCCACTTGTATGTACCCAAAGTTCAACAATACCAAAACCTCCACTTCCAAGAATTCTGTCAAGACTCCATCCATCGATCAAAGTTTTAGCAGTCATTTTGAGTTTTTTGTTTAAAACATAATTATGTTGCAGACAAAGTGTTGCGTTTTGTAAAAACTTATTGTTTACAGTGGTTTTAGAATCTTGGAAATCAATTGAGATCGAAAGTTGTTTTTACAGGACATCAAATAAACTTGATATATTTTTGATAAAACAGTATATACTATACACAACAACCTAGTTCAAAAAAACTATCTACATAGTCTTCTTTTGACCTTCTTGTCAACATGCGACGTAAGACCATTGGCTAAAAATTTAATAAGACTAAGTATGAAAGAGCTTTATGAAAGAGTAGGGATCTACTCGTCGTCTTTATTATCAAGGGCACATGAATTTGGGGTCCACGGACTCCAGATAAATAGTAGAAATCATCAATATCGACAGCCCTATCCGTTTTACCCGTTTATCATTTTCCAATACGGTTTACTGATTTGCCTCCTTTTTCATACAGAACGTTAGAAAATATTAAACTGTTTGTAAGGCATTATCTTCTATATGGTTGGCAACTTTCATAGTATTTATTTAATATTATAAATAATAGTTTAAAGTGTGTTAAAATGCTGCAATACGATGTGTTTCATAATTTTATACTAAAATAAAGCAGATGGCGCTCATTTCCGAGCCACAGATTCATGTATCCTCGAAGACACAAACACGATTAGTCTTGTTATATTTCAGTCAATGACTAAATTTTGAAAACAATTATATATAATTATATATCTTACTTATTTTTTCTGATTTACTAACCATGTAAAGTATTTTAAATCCATTTAATGCTACTATTTGACACATTTTAGTGTCCACTAAATTGAAAACTTCAATGTTTCATGGGCTCAATGTATTTGAAATTTACTTCCATTAATTCCCACCTTCCGCCGCTAGATGGCAAGCTATTTCAAAGTTTGTGGCGTGTATTCTTAATTAACAATTTTATTTCCAATACTTTTTGTTGTTTACAATTTAAATTGATTAAATTTACTGTTAATTCACACAAACTTTAAAGGTTTACTTCTAATTACAAATTATTAAATTAATGGAAAAGTTTTTATAACAAATATTTTTTAATGCTTTCACAATGACTACCCGTTTCTAACTATTTACAAAAAGAATATCATATTTTACAACAAAAGAATTTTGATATGAAGTTGTAAAATTAATTATAAATTGATTTTATCTACATATATAAAATAGAAATTGACTTTACCGACAGCAAGTTAGCTACAAGTCCATAAAATGCAATTTTTTCAATTTTAGAATATAATGCTTCGAGGTGATTGAAAAGGCATTTTTTACTTCCTCGTGTCCGCAGAACAATTTGCGATCGGCAACAATACATAAAAATGTTTTATTTTTAAAAATAAACGCAATTTTTTGTTTTAATAATTCCATATTTGACCACTAAATAGCGTCAAGGGTTCCATTTCCCGTCATTGTGCGTGAAAATTTGAATTTTAAAATATATGTAATAATGTAAGAATTCTAAAATGCTTTCAACTTTATAAATTAATTACATTGCAATAAAATATTGTCTTTTAAATTTTATTATTTAATAATTTCGAAAATGTTTGTGTAATACATTATCAAAGAGTAGGGATGTCTACTCTGTGACATTATGCTAATAAGTGGTAGTGGGAACCTGTTTCCTTTGGCTGCCATTTTTCCCAGGGAAACCAGATTTGCACTAGACTGAACTTATCCAAAAACATTGTTGCCAATGTGAGGATGCATATCTCAAAAATTTGTAAAGTTAAAATCACTATATAAAAGCTTTCATATCAAAAATCAAATGAAATATATATCGTATTTATAATACAAATTTTAATCAAAGCATACATTATGGATTTATATTCTTTTCTACTTCTTTTTTATCCCCTCTAAGTTTACATACTTAGAATTCAAATATAAAAACATGTGAAATAAGACAACAAATGAATGGATTCCATATTATTCAAATGTTTTATGCTTTTAATTTGTCAGTACACAAGTGTGTAATAAGTGAGACTATATCTAAATAATTGTTATTTAATAATTGACACTTTCCATAATTAATATTTAGTACTTTATATATAATGATGTTATAATTTATGTTTCTAATCATTGGATATTTAAATTTAGAAATTTTCAGATTCTTAAATTGAAAAATTTAGGAATTTAAGAACTTTCTTATTATTTATATAATATATTGTCTAGATATCTGTATAAATATCAAATGCGTGTTAATTTGATAAAATTTACAAAAGATAATCTTTGATAGCAAGCAGTTTAGTGAACTTGTTAAGTTTCTGAAGGGTGGCGCTTGAGGCCAGTCCGGTTTTTGAAGAAATATGGCGGATGTTGAAGTGAGTCTGTCACGTGGAACTTGATAAACCGTATTATTGTTTCATAATTACTGATTATTTATGATTGATTTGTTGCAGTTAGCGAAAGCATTGAAAGATCTGCCAAATCGAGTTCAAACCGCAAGTAAAAACGAGCGGCGAGAGATTCTACAAAATGTCGTCAATGTGTTGTCAAATCCTGGTAAGGAAGCTCAGAGAGTATCAATGATTTTTCGATATGAATTTGTTTTCTTTCACATTGAAATTAGTTGTCAGTAATAAAGAAAAGATGTATTATTATTCACAAATGATTGTAAGGCAAACTTGTTGAAGAATGTGATAGTTTATATGATGTAATTTCAATGAAAGTATAATAAGTACAAGAGTAGTGTTTTTCAATTAAAATATGTGCAGTTCTTATTTAATTTTCATATATAATTCTTAATTATTTAGTCCATTATATCTGTGTAACTAATTGTATAGAAAACTCAGACAGATTTGTGAATATTTTCATATAAAAGTACATTAAAGTTGAACAAAATAAGAAATCATTAAAGATGGTTTTCTCATATTTTAGGTATCAATGAGAAGATTGTTAATGGAATTTGTAAAACCATATCTCTTACTTTACATCGATATAAGGACACTTCTTCCCAATCTTACGTGAAAAATGTGATTGTGGAATTGTTGAAGAAACAACCGGAAGCTACCGTAAAGCATATGACAAATGTTGTCATAGAACAAGCAACATGGCATAAGAATGTAGTTCCTACGTATGTAACTACATAGATAATTTACTGAATATGAATGTATCTGACAAAATTAAAGTATTGAATTGTTCGCTAACATTTATCTAATATTTATAGTTTGAACACTGCTTTAACCGCATATCTTACACTGAAATGGTCAACTTTAATTGTTCTATATGGGCATAAAAATAATTTAGACATCAATGTAGAGCTACCAAAGCTCATTGAAGTGCAAGCAAATTTAAGTGCAGCAGCTTTAGCATCTATGAATAAAAAATTGACCGAAAAAGTATATATTTTACTAGCACATCAGTGGTCAACTGTTAAAGATATAGATGTTATATATCTGGAAACATTGACAAAGCTGGAAGTTGGGAATGGCGTAATTGTTCTTGCTAGTTTACTCGCCAGGTATTTAGTGAATGCAAAGAAAAGTGAATTAATAGGAAAACTGAAGGTAAATTTGAATTTTGTACAAATTCATAATAATATAAATTGTCAAATTGATATTTGTGTTTTTTGTTACAGGTAGATATCATAGATGTTTTTATAAAAGTGGCTATCAGTTGCAAGAAAAAACCAGATTTATATGTTGTTCATAATGCTGCACCTCTTCTACGTCGAATATCTCATGATGAATTTAAAAATCAGTTACTGCCAGCTTTACAAAAATCTATGTTAAGAAATCCAGAAATTATTATTGAATCTGTTGGGTACATTTTGTCTGGTTTGAGCTTGGATTTAAGTCAGTACAGCCAAGATATAAGTAAAGGGTTATTTGCAAATCTGCATTCTAAAGAAGATATAGTTAGAGAGGAAGCTGTTGGAGCTTGTCGTAGACTTGCTCTACAATGTTCAGATACTACTGCTCTGGAAAATTTGTTGTCATCGGTATTTGCTGTATTTCATGGGTCAGAAGGAAAACTCACTGTTACGACTCACAAGATTTCTGTGTTGCAAGGGGCGGGTAACCTTAGTTACAATGCTGCCTCAGGAAGTAGTGTTCAGAGATTAGCTGAAACGGCTTGTGAACATTTTATTAAAGTTTTAGAAACTGAAGTTCATGAGAAAACTTTGATTTATGCTCTTGAAATGATGGCTTTATGGTCTAACAAATTTACGAACAATGTTCCAAAAAGTGTAATAGATGCTTTCAAAAAAGGCATGACTGCTAAAACTTCAACTGCCGCTGTCCGTACTGCTTACATTCGACTTTTCTTTTCTACTCCTGTAGCTTCTTATTCTGGAATCATAACTCCATTACTTGTACAGGCGATAACAAGAGCTATACAACAATGTGCACAATCAGCTGCAGTCACGGAGGGTTTAGTAGCTTCTTATTTGTTAGTGAAACTTATTCTCGCTAATCAAGTGGAGAATGATAAACAGGCTGTACTGTGGAATGCAATTGATGAGCAGATATTCTTTTCAGAAAAGTTTTTGTCAACATGTGGAGATGATATTTTATATCATCTTATGTTATTTTGTGAAAGGCTTATCATAGAATTTGGTGACAGGTTGAATGAGAAAGCTTTGAACGGTGTCCATAGAGCAATTGTAATATGTGCGACTGCTCCCAAGTATAGTACAAGAAAGCGCTGTTTCCCATTAATTAAAAAAATTTTAACTGGTTTGAGTACACACAAACCTGTACAAGAGTTGTTAATGGAATTTAATAAATTCTTAGAAAATGTAAAAATTAAGTCTGAAAATGATAAAGAAAACAAGGAAGATTCTTCTACTGGAGAAATAACTGGTAGATGTCTTGCTGATGGTTTACTTGCCATTTGTTCAGGCTCTTTTTTGTTTGAAGCACCCGCCATACAAATAACAAGAGATGCACTGATACCATCTCATCACCCAGCAATCCTCAAAGCGATGCCAAATTTATGGTTTAAAATTGCAAAGAACTATAATCTTGTACCAAAAGATTTTTTATGCTCATTGAATAATGAAATAAAGAAAATGCTTGTACAGAATTACAAACCTGTTGCTAGTTATGAAAATGCTCTAACGAAAGTGATATCAATTATACCAGATATTATAATACCAGCAATAGTATCAAATGTTACAAATAAACTTGATGATCCTGAAATTTTAAAAGTCACTAAAGATGAATATTTTACTTATCTTACTCCTGAAGGAGAGTTATATGATAAAAGTGTGCTACCAACAAATGATGAGAACGATATTCTTAATTCAATGAATATGAAAAGAGAGAGTAAAGTTTATTCGTTTAAAGAACAACAAGAAGAGCTTCAGCTGAGGCGAGAATTGTATGAGAAACGCAAGAAGGAAGGAAAGATAAAAGAACCAAAACTAACTCCTAAGCAAGAAGAAATTCTTAAAACACAAATGGCAAAGGAAAGTGCAATTCGTAAAAAATTGACCGAGTTAAAACATAAGATAGACAATGCTGTATCATTAATTAAATGTTCTGTACATGGAAACGGCCAAGAACTATCATTACATTTAAAAGACCTTTTTCCCTCAATTCTGAAAAATTTGAGATCACTGTTAGCTGCACCTGCAATGTCTGATCTTTATATCTACTTGAAACAAATTGTAAACATTAATAATAATCCAGTTTTAAGTGATTTAGTAGCACATATAATATTGAGACAATTACAGCCACAATGTGATTTAAATCCAGCATGGGAAGAGGAAAACCTTGATACTGCGGTGAAAAGAACTTTAAATCTTTTGCATTCAACAACAATAAAGCAAAAAAAATTATTCACTGCTCCTGCTTTTTGTTACATTTTTCCATTTATAAAAAAGACACTGTTATGTTATAAAGACGACAATATGATTGTGCAAGGACTTCAGATAATTCAAGAGCATGCTAAACAAAGAGGAAATTCTGATTTTAGAGATACAAGGCATCCACAATTACTTCCACGCAAACATATGTTTGATCTATTAATAGAATTAATGGAAATCACCACGGGAAGAGTACAGACACATGCAGTTGCAACTTTATTAGATGTCGCTCAATCTGGTAGTGGTCAACCAGGTACCGCGCTAGCTACTAACGAGGATATCAATTCTTTAACGGGAGCTTTACAAAATTCTTTGTCTACAATAAGAGATGCAGCTTTGAGAGCTTTAACAGTTGTGAGACAAGCTTTTCCATCTAAGAAAGAACATTCTGAACAATCTTCTCGTCTTATTAGAAGAATATGGATTGCTAGGTTTGATATTTGCGATGAAAATAAAATTTTAGCCAATGAATTGTGGCATGCGGCAGATTTAGCAATGGAACCAGATATTCTGGCTACCGAACTTATTCAGGATATTTCACATCCTGTAGAACCTATACAACAAGCTGCTGCTTGTGCTTTGGCGCAGTGTTTAAGTGAAGTTCCTCATTTAGTACCGACGATTTTAGACAATTTGCTGCAGCTGTATCAAGAGAAGTTAGCTATGATTCCACCAAAATTAAACAATTTTGGTCGTGTGGTCGAACAACCTATCGATACTTGGGGTCCTCGACGAGGTGTAGCACTTGCATTGGCTCAGATAGCACCTCTGCTTACTGCTGACACAGTACTTAAACTCGTACAGTTCTTTGTTTCAACCGGTTTAGGAGATAGGAATCAAGCCGTTCGTACAGAAATGTTAACTGCTGCTGTAGCTGTTGTTGATCTTCATGGAAAGACAAATATAACATCCTTATTACCTGTTTTTGAGGAATTTATGGATAAGGCTCCAAAAATTGGTAGCTTTGATTCCATTAAACAGTCGGTAGTTATTCTTATGGGATCATTAGCTAGGCACTTAGACAAAGATGATCCGCGTATCAAACCAATAGTCATGCGTTTGATTGCTGCTCTCTCTACACCGTCGCAGCAAGTGCAAGAAGCTGTTGCTAATTGTCTACCACATCTTGTACCTTCTATTAAAGAAGATGCCCCCAAAATTGTGAACAATTTAATGGATCAGTTGTTAAAATCAGACAAATACGGGGAGCGAAAAGGCGCAGCTTATGGTTTGGCAGGTATAATCAAGGGTATGGGGATATTGGCGCTAAAACAACTTGATATTATGACCACATTAACTAATGCTATTCAGGATAAGAAAAACTATAGGCATCGAGAAGGAGCATTGTTTGCATTTGAAATGTTATGTACAATGCTTGGCAGATTGTTTGAACCATACATTGTTCACGTGTTACCACATTTGCTGCTGTGTTTTGGTGATTCGAGTCAGTATGTTAGAGCAGCTACAGATGACACTGCTCGGGTAGTTATGAGTAAACTTTCCGCGCATGGAGTGAAACTTGTTCTACCCAGTTTATTAGCAGCATTAGAAGAAGATTCATGGAGGACTAAGACTGGTAAGTAACTTGTAAAATTGACACCATCAGAGGTATGGGTTTTACTCTAAAAGTTGGATATTTTACTTTTTAAGGCTCCGTTGAATTATTGGGTGCGATGGCATATTGTGCACCAAAACAACTCAGCAGTTGTTTACCAAGTATAGTCCCCAAGCTCATTGAAGTACTTAGCGATTCCCATACTAAAGTTCAAGAAGCTGGTGCTGAAGCTCTAAAGGTTATTGGAAGCGTAATTCGTAATCCTGAGATTCAAGCTATTGTGCCAGTTTTATTGAAAGCTTTACAAGATCCTTCTCATAAAACAGCTACTTGTCTTCAAACCCTTTTGGATACACAATTCGTACATTTCATCGATGCTCCATCATTGGCTCTTATCATGCCTGTAGTACAACGAGCATTTTTGGATCGCTCAACAGAAACCAGAAAAATGGCTGCTCAGATTATTGGAAATATGTATTCCTTGACTGATCAGAAAGATTTAACACCATACTTGCCAACTATTATTCCTGGTTTAAAAACTAGTTTATTAGATCCTGTACCAGAAGTACGTAGTGTGTCTGCTAGAGCATTGGGTGCCATGGTAAGAGGAATGGGTGAATCCAGTTTTGAAGATCTACTTCCTTGGCTGATGCAAACGCTTACTTCTGAAACCAGTAGCGTTGATCGCTCAGGTGCTGCACAGGGTCTTTCAGAAGTTGTAAGAGGGCTTGGTGTTGAAAAACTGCACAAACTTATGCCAGAGATTATTAGCACAGCTGAAAGAACTGACATAGCTCCTCACGTTAAAGATGGTTACATCATGATGTTTATTTATATGCCAAGTGCATTTACTACAGAATTTACACCATATATTGGACAGATCATCAATCCTATTTTAAAAGCTTTAGCTGATGAGAATGAATATGTTCGCGAAACAGCACTTAGAGCAGGTCAACGTATTGTTACTCTTTATGCTGACTCTGCAATTATGTTACTATTACCAGAATTGGAGAAAGGTCTATTTGATGATAATTGGCGTATCAGATATTCCTCTGTGCAATTACTGGGAGATTTATTATATCGAATTTCTGGTGTTTCTGGCAAGATGTCAACAGAAACGGCAAGCGAAGATGACAACTTCGGAACCGAACAATCACACTATGCCATTATTAATGCACTTGGTGCAGAAAGACGAAATCGAGTTTTGGCTGGATTGTATATGGGTAGATCTGACGTTGCTCTGATGGTACGTCAAGCTGCTCTTCATGTATGGAAAGTTGTTGTAACAAACACACCAAGAACACTGAGAGAAATATTACCAACATTATTCACTCTACTACTTGGTTGTTTGGCTAGTACAAGTTATGATAAGAGACAAGTTGCGGCTCGAACTTTAGGAGATCTTGTTAGAAAATTAGGAGAAAGGGTATTGCCAGAAATTATACCAATCTTAGAGAAAGGTTTACAAAGCGATCAAGCTGATCAACGTCAAGGTGTATGTATCGGATTATCAGAAATTATGGCAAGCACGAACAAAGATATGGTGTTAACTTTTGTGATCAGTTTAGTTCCAACAGTGAGGTACGTCTTTTCCTTTTATTATCTAAAATTATAAAAACTATTATCAGAATAATAAAAACAATTAATCAAATTCTAGGAAAGCATTATGTGATCCGTTACCAGAAGTTCGCCAAGCAGCAGCAAAAACATTTGACGGTTTACATTCAACTGTGGGAGTCAGAGCACTGGATGATATATTGCCAGCAATGTTAACGCAATTAAATTCCCCGGATCAGGCAGAAGCAGAAAATACTTTAGATGGTCTACGTCAAGTAATGGCAATTAAATCTAGAGTTGTTTTGCCATACTTAGTGCCTCAGTTGACAACTCCACCGGTTAATACAAAGGCGTTATCAATCTTGGCAAGTGTGGCTGGCGAAGCGTTAACGAGATTCCTTCATAAAATCTTACCAGCCTTGTTGACTGCTTTGTCTAGTGCGCAAGGGACACCAAATGAAGTTCAAGAGTTAGAATACTGTCAGGCAGTTATTTTATCTGTTACTGACGAAGTTGGCGTTAGAACAGTAATGGATCAGCTTATGGAGGCTACGAGAGCAGATGATCCATCTAAACAACGAAGTGCTGCAACTCTGCTTTGCGCTTTCTGCCGAGATACACGCGCTGATTATAGTCAATACGTTCCACAATTATTACGAGGACTCATTCACTTGTTTACGGATGATGATAAGGATGTACTGCAGATGAGTTGGGAAGCTCTTACAGCAGTTACTAAGGTGATATTTATTCTCATCCATTCAAATAAACTGGTTTGAAATTCAGATATCGTTTTCAGTTAACACAGTTGTTATTAATATTTCTAGACTTTAGCATCCGATCAACAAATTGCACACGTTCAGGATATCAGACAAGCTGTACGATTTGCAGTATCTGATCTAAGAGGACAAGAATTGTTACCTGGATTCTGTTTACCGAAAGGAATTACACCGATCCTTCCAATATTCAGAGAGGCTATATTAAACGGTCTACCGGAAGCAAAAGAACAAGCAGCCCAAGGTCTTGGAGAAGTTATAAAATTAACAAGTGCAACAGCATTGCAACCAAGTGTAGTGCACATCACTGGACCATTAATCCGAATTCTTGGAGATCGTTTCAATTGGAGTGTGAAAGCAGCAGTATTGGAAACGCTTGCGATTTTACTTGGAAAGGTAAAATAGTTTGACAAATGTTGCGTAAACAAAAAAAAATCTTAGGCAAAACGGACAATTAAAAGTGAATTATTTTTAATCATTAGGTTGGAGTGATGTTGAAACAGTTTCTACCACAGTTACAAACCACCTTTTTGAAAGCATTAAACGATAGTAATAGGCAAGTGAGATTAAAAGCTGCTTACGCTTTAAGCAATCTTATCGTAATTCACACACGTGTTGATCCCTTGTTCACTGAGCTTCATACTGGCATCAAAACTGGTGATGATCCAGCTATTAGGTAAGTAGACACGTGGAATGAAAATATATTATATAGATTCATAATAAAATTTGAATGTGTTTTTTTTGCAGAGAAACAATGCTACAAGCTCTAAGGGGTGTACTCACGCCTGCTGGCGACAAAATGACAGATCCCATGAAGAAACAAGTTTTTGCTACTTTATGTAGTATGCTTGGTCATCCAGAAGATGTTACAAGGAATGCTGTTGCTGGTTGTTTTGGGGCACTTGTGAGGTGGCTTAGTCCAGATCAACTTGCAATTGCATTTAACGATCACTTGTTATGTAAGTTTTTTATCGTACATATATTTAATATTTAATTCTGATGTTATATAGGTCTATGAATCTAACTTTAGCTTTACCCGGATTTCTAAAATTATCTTTTAGAGTTACAGTAATCTGTTAATTTTCAGGTAACGATTCCAGCGTTGATTGGATGCTCAGACATGGTCGTTCAGCGGCGTTATTTGTTGCATTGAAAGAGTCCCCAACAACTATATACAATGATAAAGAGAAAGATCGCGTCTGTACCGTAATACTTTCGTATTTAGCCGCAGATCGAGTACAAATAGTCATGAATGGTGTACGAGCTTGCGGGTATTTGTTTCAATATCTCATGAACGAAGCACGACCTATACCTCAACAAATATTATCTCCATTTGTGCGGGTAAGAATATATAAATATAAATTTATGGCATTTGTTTGTTAACTATTATGTCATTTATTTTAGTCGATGAACAATAACAGTAACGACGTGAAGCAATTATTAGCCAGGGTTTGCATTCATTTGGCTCGCAATATACCACCTGAGAGGATGTCACCGGAATTACTTAAGTCACTTTTACCGATGTTGGTGAATGGAACAAAAGAGAAAAATGGTTACGTAAAAGCCAATAGCGAACTTGCTCTCATAGCAGTACTTAGATTGAGACAAGGTGAAGAAGAACATCAGGTATGTTTTTTATTATTTGTAATTTAATGTTGAATTGTTGGTTATTTACTATTGTAAAAATTGTATTTTTTATTTCAGCGCTGTATGGCATTCTTAGATGTGGGTGCAAGGGAATCTTTGTCAGACGTAGTTAGCAAAGTATTGCGCAAAGTTCTCTCCCAGCCCGAAGGCAAAATAGAAGAACTGGACGATACATTACTCACGTGAGAGATATTGTACGTCCCGGGGCTCATTACGTACTACATCCATTTTAATAGACGTACTATCAATCATTATTCAATCGATTTTTATAAAGAAACTTACTGTTCGTGTATTAGCTGCATTATAAAAAAGTTAGATCATTCAACATTGTATCTCGATAATCAATTAAACAAAGTAAAATGTAACAATCGCTCGATGGCATTCAAGTTACTTAAATTAAGATGTCCTATTTACCGAGTGATTCTAACGAACATTGTAGATACGTCTGTGCAAAATGCTCTTCACGATCGTCTGTTTTTTTACATTTTAGTTAACAGTATATTAAGTTCGTCCAAAACACACGCATTTATAAATAATGATACAGAGCGTATGAAATTGGGATACCAGAACGATGAAGATAATTTAACGAATAAATTCAATTTCCATCCTGTATATTTCATTGTATATCTTCTTTGCACTTGTTATCTCACATCTTGTGGTATCTTTTCCTCGTACTATGATTACAATAATACGTTTCAACGAAAATATATTATTATTTGATAACTAAACGTTGGTCTGTTTCAACATTGACTATCGGGGATTCCTACAGTCAGGGCCGGCGCGAGGCGGGGTCGCAGGATTTCCTAAACCCGACCCTACGATTCATGAAAAATTCGTTGTAAATTTTACGAGGTTTTATGTATCGTAGACTCGTGTTATATTGCCACAGAGAGTTATAGTAGCGGGAAATATTTAGTGTTGGCAATATACACTATATTGTCAAAAATGTTATACTCTTACAAAACTTTGAACATTTTTTAATTTATGAACTCGAAAATTTCTATGTTTATAAAGTTCAACAAATTTGGGACTTTTACATTTCTAAATTCCTCAATTTCAGTTTGCAAATGAAAATTGGTGCATACTAAAGTTTCTAAATTCGAAATTTTTACCTAACAATGATCTCTGTAGATCCCCGTGTACTACGAAAGTGGAGAAATGTCAATACTGTGCGTGAAAATGTATTTAAAGGTGGTAATATAATGAGAGTTGACTGTGTCAACTGGGTATGGGAACTGAAGAAATTTGTAAGTAAGATTTTTTCTTTATCCCGCGAATATTCGTGTCGGCCCTGTCTACAGTAACGTGTACAGTCATGTGTAACATAGATTTCCCTCGATTAAGGGAAGTATACAGGGAAGATCTTCGCTGAGGATGAGAAATTCCTCGTGCTAGGTTTCTCCCTTTATCCGTACCCTTATCCAAAGGAAATCTAAGTTGCATCCCAGTGTACCACTGTTTTGTACTGTAATTACATGCGTCGGTATATAGTTTATATTTTAGAATTACATACTTGTAACAATTGTTGGCTGACGCGATGCTTCTAGATCTGTCATTCAAGCGTCTTCGTTCACAATCTCTGTTCATTTCCAATGCAATATCTAAGTCTTCAATTTTTGGGATAAATATATGATTACATTATTCGTCTTGCCCATGAATTCGCGAATGTGCGTATTCTGTATATATACTCTACATACGCTACAATTTGGCGAACTTCAATGGGATTTTATACTTTTGTATGTAAATCTTTCAAAATTGCATGAACGTTGTTGTTCCTAGAACGTTGAATGCAATTTTTATCTTGCCGATTCATTTCTTATCTACAGTAGACTCTTCTTATAAATTTGGTAATTTAACAATTTTTAAAACTTGGAAGTTCTGAGATATCAAACATTCAAGTTTCCAATTCAGAAATTTAGATATATCAAATTTACAAATTTACAAATTTGATGATTTGAGAATTGTAAAAATTGGAGACATTAAAATGTCAAATTTTCAACTTTCAAATTCTCAAACTCAGGAATTTGGAAATTTAAAAATATGAAAATATAAAAACCTGAGACTTGCAAATTAAGACAGGACTTTGATAGTTGAGTTCTGTATAGAAGAAACTCTTGCTATATTGCAATTTTTAGAATTCGGTTCCCTCAACCCCGTCCGCGGCAATATAACGAGAGTCTACTGTACTTTGAGAAGTGTTATTTCTTACAGAACGAGAATATTAATTAGATAAAAACAAAGAGAATACACGACAGAATTAAGTTAAGACCTCCGTTGAATGATTAAACGGTTTTTTAACAATCATTAAATTTTAACAGTTTTATTAAACGTTAAGAACTATGTAAAAATGCTAACCTATTTTGTAAAATACTTTATCATTATGATATTTCGATGGAACTTATATTAATCTTATAAATTAGAAGGTGTAAGGAAAATGGCGGGAAAGACGACAACGTGATGAACCAGAAGTAACGCGTACACATTGTATTTTAGATGTGGCACAAAATGACCCAGTTGCATTCTGTCGTCCCTCTAATTTCTTAATTATTGATATTTTTATAATTCTGTTCTGTTGTATCGTTATATAGGGTTTTTCAAAGTAGGTAGCATAACCTAAAAGGTGGAGATCCTACATTAAAAAACAAGTAGAAATCTTATAATTTCTTGTTATTTTATTTTTTTTCTGGCAAATTGTTTCAATTATTTTTAATTTATTTTGTTTGTTGTTTTTTGTTGAAACATATATGCCAATGCGATTTTAATCAACGTAAAGTTATTCTAAATTGCACATTTTGAGATCTGTGCCATAGAAATAAAAATATAATTTATTTTTAAGTTAAACCACAACAAATTACGTTTATGTTTTGTTTTTAACTCTGGAATTCTTTCTGAGTAAAGAGCGCCGGATTTTTGCTAAAGATCCTCTTTTTTGTGAATCATTATTTTGCGATAACGCGTCTTCTTCCTCGATTTCTTTTTTTTCCAAATTCTTCCTCATGGAAAGTAATTGTTTCGTGGCCTCCATGATTATTTCGTAGAACTCGAGAAATGTAAACTGCAATGTTAATAATAATTTTCATACTGTAAATTACACATAATGTCATGCAACGTGTCTGTAAAGTGTTCTGTATCTGTCCGAGTGACAAACAATTGAGTTATAAAATATAGAATTTTCGAAATCTCTTTGAATATTTGTCGCCCAATTTATTTAGTCAATTAAATAAATATTTATTACTTCAGTGTGTGGACTTAAATGTGTCAACTTACTAAATCACCTTAATTACAATTACATAAATAATATAACTAATTACATAAATAAGCTTAATTTCTTTGTTAAATATTTATAGAAGTTATTCAGAAATGTATTGAATTATTTTGACTATAAATACCTCGTATTCCATGTTAACGATTGTATCAGTTTCGACGTCTTTAATTGCAGGACATATTAACACCATAATTTCTAACAATTTCAAAGTTCCCAAATCTTTAAACACTGTCAATCCATACGCTACAAATTGCATCGTTCAAAGAAAGAAATTAAGTAACAAGTTTTTAGTAAGGTTTTTAAAGTTACACGTTCGCACTCTTTCGAGTGAAGCTACACATACCAGAATCATTTTCATTGTCCTCTGAGACTTCGATTACACAGCGTGGTTGCATCAAAATGTCATCAAATTTTAATAAATAACTGACTTTCTCACCTATCATCACACAATTAATGCCATTTGGGAAGTTTTTAATCGTTTCTGTAGTTGTTACAGGTTGCAGATCTGTTGAATTTGTATCATTAAAATATTTATACACTTTAATGTAGAAATGTATAAATTCTAAAATTCTACAATACTATAATTTCAAAATTCTAAAATTCTAAGATTCTATAGTTCTACAATTTTAGAGTTTTAAAATTCAAAGATTCTAAAATTCTAAAATTCTAAAATTCTAAAATTCTAAAATTCTAAAATTCTAAAATTCTAAAATTCTAAAATTCTAAAATTCTAAAATTCTAAAATTCTAAAATTCTAAAATTCTAAAATTCTAAAATTCTAAAATCTCAAAACTGCAAAATTTCAAAGTTGCAATGCCTTAAAGTCCTAAAATTCGTAAACCTTAAAATTTAAAAACCTTTAAATCTTAAAATCCGAAAATTCTTTATATGCCATGTTCTAGACATGGTCGTTTTATGGCAATCAATTATTAATATTTGAACATATCTAAAATAATATTTACATAATTTAAATTTACCATTTAAACCACACATAGTTCGTAGAAGATCTTTCGCAGAGAATGGATATCCAATTTGTTTATACAATTGAAACACAGCATCTATAGGTAACAAATCTTGATACCTTTGATGTATATTTCCTGTAACAAGAAGAATACTCTAATAACGCTAATTTCATTGCAATTTTACAATTATGTAAATAACAGTTAGTAAAATATAATATTGTTAAACAGAATTCATAGTCCTTTGCAAATTTATTTTTTTGTAATTGTAAGAATCGTGAAATAATCAGAATGTATAATAATTTTAATAAAAATAGTATATTAATAAAGTACCAACGTGATTCCCAGCATGCGGATATACATCATTTTTTAAAAACTTAAGTAAACCGCCAGCAAGTTTTCCATTAATTTCCTCTGTTTCTACGTCGTCGAATTTAGTATACAATTGCCACGAGACTTCTAACAATGCGTGTATAAATTGCCAAATTTCAATTTTTTCAAATGGATGATATGGATCGTTCACGAAGGTGCTTTTATTTTTCGCTGAAATTAATATAAATTGTAATTGCTAGTAATGTAAATTGTTAATAAAATGTTAACTCCTTCTCATAAATATAAAAAAATAAAATAGTCTATTATAACACACAGTCATTGTAATTATTAACATATTTAAATAAATTATTTGTGACTGACTACGTCATAATTAATACGATTTATAATATTAATTATTTATAATATTACAAATGATATTACTTATATATATATTTCTTTTACATAAATAATACTCGTAAATACAATATTTATTTATACATAAATATCACATGACGAGTGTATTTTATCAATAATTCGTAAATATGTATGATATTTATTTGTACAAACAGTATGTACTTTTTCACATGAACAAATAATTTCATTCATTTATAAATTATTAATAAAATAATAACAAACTGTAGTACGGTAATAATTTAATAATTTACCCATGTAATTATCAATATCTGTAAGACTCAATCGTTTTTTGTGAATGCCACAATCCCGCCACAATTGCCATAAACAAATTCTACTTAATGCAAAATGGCATTTTGGTGCAAATTTTGTAAACAATCGAGCATATTGATTATAAATTTCACGTAAACGTGCCATATGCATTGTTAAACAATTATACGTCCACTGTTCTTCGTATTTGTAATTTGATTCCATTTCATTATTTATAGAAGGGTCAGCATTGTCTTCTTCTATTTTCGGAGTATCTTTTCCTTCTTCTCCATTTTTATCTTCTTCCTTTGTATCTGTTTTATATTTAATTATATTACAAATAATTATACTGCAATTATATAATTATGTTATACATGATTGTAATTGTAGAATTAAGTAATTAATAATTATGATTGTGGAATTAAATTATTACAGAAGTAAATTATTACAGTAATTAATTCTGTATTTTAAAAATTATTAATAATTCAATTCTGCAATTATAATTATTATTATTATTATAATATTCTGTAATAATTATAATTATAGAATTAAATTATTAATAATTACAATTGTAGAATTATATTACTAATAATTATAATTGCAAAATTGAAATTATTACAGTATTTAATTCTGTATTTAAAATCATTAATAATTTAATTCTGCAATTATAATAATTATTATTATAATAATATTCTGTAATAATTTTAATTACAGAATTATATTATAAATAATTACAGTTACAGAACAATATTACGAATAATTATAATTACAGAATAACATTATAAATAAATATTAATAATTTTTTAAGAAAGATGGTTGGCTAACCTGTCGTATTCGCTGCCAAACAAGTACAAGATTCATTTTCGCAGGTGTTACATTTTTCAGGTAAAGGTGGAAGTACTGGAGGTTCTTCTAGACTTTCTGGATTTAACAAACGAGTTATGTAATAAGATAACGACGGAAATTGTTCTGGTTTTAAAATGGGAAGTACAGGTGCTTGGTTTAACTCGTTTGGTTTTTCAACAAATCTACAACAGAATCATTAATATATTTTGTAAAATGTTTGACCATTATCATTTTTATACATGCAATAATTTAAATATTTTTAGATACACATTCTGTTTTAAAACTATATAATAATCGAGTTAAAGAAAAGTTTATTTTTCTTTCTTCCAAATACGTTATTACACGTGAAAATGATATATTCTTACTGCGGTTTTATTTCATTGATCGCACGCATGCATGTTACTTGATTTTTATCCTCTGAATCGTTGTTTAAATTAATATTCTCGATATTACTTGAGCATAAAACGTCGTTCAGAAATAATGGGTTAGATTCAAATTTTTCCCCATTGCTTCCTAAATAAAAATTAATAAACTTCATTATGATTCTTAACAGCTGTTAATGTATTAGCATTTCAAACATTTTTATTTTGACAATAAATTAATACTGAAATAATCAGTAAAATGATAAAGAACCTTCACTTGTAATAAAATTTTAATTAAAATTACTAAATTAAACAATATTTTAATTTTTAAACAGTAATATTTATAAATTAAATAAAATAATAATTGCTGAATTAAATAAGACTTCATATTTATTTATACAATATATCTCTATCGAAATGCAGTTATATAGAATTCCAATTTTCGATGTTTAATTAATTTTAGTATAAATAATTTTGAAAATATATAAATATATTTCTCTATTACAAAATTGTAATATTTTTAAATAATTTAAATTTTTTTAGATTTTTTTGCTGATAGTTAACTATTATAAATTGTTATAAATAATAATTAATAATAAAATATTATTGTACCAATTATAATTCCATAACCATGTTTTTTATTATCCATCCAAAACCCAGAATATTTGGCTCCTCCAACTGCATTTAACTTCAATTCTCCTTGAAACATGTATTTAATTTATTAACAATTTGCTTACTATTTATTATTAAAAAATAGAATATTAATTCACCTTCGCCATGGCGCATTCCATTACGCCACTGACCAACGTATGAAGCTTCCTGTGGCCAAGTCAAAGTTTTATTGAAAAAGCCGTTCCATACATATTCCCCATAACTATAAATATTTTACTTATCTCATTTGTGAATTAACAATGTAACTTTTGTTAAATGTATTTTATTATGTGATGTGACTTTTATGAAAATCTTATCATATGATGTAATTTTTATTAAAATTTTCTTTGTGTATTTTATTATTCAATAGAAGTGTTTTATTATTTGATGCAACTTTCATTAAATGTATTTTATTGTTCAATGTAAAATCGAATAAATTTAAAATAGCTAACCCGTGCATCGAACCACATTTCCATTCTCCACGATAAACGTTTCCATTTGTCCAAACCATGGTGCCTCTACCATGACGGACTCCGTTTCTCCATTGACCATGGTAGCAACTACCTTTTGCATAAGTTCGTAATCCAACACCCTCCATTTTGTCCATTACCCAATCACCATCATATGAACCATTATCACCGTAACGACAATATCTATAAATAAATATGTGTTAGTATACTTGATTTCTTATTAATTATTTTTCTTCTGTATTTATTATGTAATTTTTTCCAGATTTTAATTTACCATTTAATTATTATTTTACTATTCCGTTATAATGCTATTTCACTAATTGTACTGCAACTTCATTACTATACTACTGTTTGGCTTTTTTGGTATTATTTTATCATAATTAATTTTTTATTATTTTCTTGCTATTTTACTGTTTTACTGTTTTACTATTTTACTATTTTACCATTTTACCATTTTACCATTTTACCATTTTACCATTTTACTATTCCAATATACCATTATTCAACTACTTCACAATATTACTACATCACTATGTATTATACTGTTTCATTGATTCCATTACACAACGATATTACTAAACTACCCTCCTATTATCATATTATCCTATTATCTATTTTCATTGTTACGGTTTACTATTTCACTATTTCAATACACTGGAAGCTAACTTTTAGAATTGTTACGACTTTTATGTCTGAACTTTTAACAACATTGTCAATAGTTAACATAACTATTAATCATACGTTATTTACATATTAAATATTTACCCTTTCCCGTGTCTCAAACCCATGTTCCATTTTCCTGTGTACATATAACGATTTTCTCCATCCACCATAATTCCTCTACCATGTCGGTAACAATTTGCAAATTCACCCTCGTACCAGCAATCACTGTTCCATTCTAACAAACCTTTTCCATGCATACGATTTTGTTCGAAATCTCCCTAGAAGACTGTATAACTTTAAATATTTTTAATAATTAAAATATATTATTGCAAAAAATACATATTTCAATTATTTCATAAATATATAATACAGAAAAGCTAGCATTTCTTTTATTAATATTATTGTGCAGTATTATCATTAATTCATAAAATGTTATACTATATTTTACGTAGATATTACTGTACTGTATTACCAATCACTATATCGTGTTACACTAAAAATTATTAATATTAAAAATTGATTAATTCTAAATTCTATTAACATCATATAACAACATTATTACAATGTTAACTATTTTTTATTATTACTTTGTACTGGGCACCATTAGGCCATCTATAAACACCTTTCCCTTCCATCATTCTCCTGCTAATGCGACCACTATAGGTGCTATTACTAATTAACCTAATATTTGCAAATTCATCCGGGAATGTAACTTTCCAAAACATGTTAGAATTCGATTTAGACGTCTCTTCATCATCTTCTACAAAATCAGTATCATCATTATGTGTTTCAGGTACATATTCATCAAAATTCTCTTCTTCAGATGATGCATTTTGAGAGTGATCATCAACCTTCATCTTAGGTTTCTTTCTCAAAATTTTTCCATCCCATCTGTGTTAAACATATCACCAAATAAATGTTCAATAAATTTCAATGTCGTCACGATTTATCAAAATTTAATTTAATCAAAATAATGCATTTTTAATTCGAACGAATTATTAATTCATCAAGTACTCTAAAGTCGAAGAACATTATACACTACTATTTTTTTATTACGTTTATTGCATGTACACACACTATTTTTTTTATAGATATTGTAATTTATTAACTGTTAAATTTTTATTTTCCTTAAATGATTTATAAAAGTAGAAATTTTTAGCTTGTAGATAATATGATGTAATTACTCTTTTATGAAAAACTGCAGCAAATCATTGTAAAGCAAAGAAATAAATTCATCTCTGACAGTATATTTACGACGTTTCTCCGCTAAAATATCTTCTAGAGGTAATTCCTCTATCGCTTCTTCTCCAAAATCAATTAATCCTTCGTCTTCTTCCCATTCTTCCTCTTCATCGTACGACTGAGCAGGTTTAAATGTCTTCCTACATTTTTTCAAAATTATGTCTCTCAATGCTGCATTCATATTTATTTCGATTAATTACAATCAGTGCTACGATAATTGTATATAATAATTAATTAAGATCGATAATATAATATTTAAATAAAACTAAAAGAACACTTCTTTAGTAGTTCTCGATCAAGTATTATAAATGGAAATCATTTCAAATATTATTTTCAAGGCAACTTGAACATATTCTACGAATAACAAAAGCAGGAACGTGAAAATATTTGTTAAATAACATGTGCTATTTTCAGAGTTATTTGTAGTTTCTTACGATTTCACTTCAACGAGGTTATCGAATATTTTTATATTGTTTAAATTATAAAAAAGCAACATGATGACTAAAGGGAAAATAAGTGTAAGTGTATTTATTTTTGTATTAGGAATATTATATTTCTGTTATTGTAAATATATGTTATTATATTTATATTATATTATAAAGTATATGTTATTATAAAATATTATTTATTTATACAAATGTATTTACTTTTTTTATTAAACCGAATTAAAAATGAATTTTATTATAGTAAATTAAAATTGATACTTTAAAAATTAATATTGAAATTGTGTTATTAGAATATTGAAATATAGTCAATATCTAATTATTAATTGATCATATGATCACATAACTGAAATATGTATAAATAGCACTTTATATCTTTAATTAATGATTAATTTTAATAAATTGAAATTGATAGATTAAAAATTAATATAGAAACTGTGCTATTAGAATGTTAAAATACAAGTGTTATTAGTTAACTAATAACGAAAACGTAATATCTGAAATAATTCATTGTATTGCAGACAATTTTTCCAACTTGTGGAGAAGAAGCAAACGAGTTGGAACCGATTATTTTTCACGTCCCTGCTACTTATAATAATAAAGTTAAAATTGATGGATGGTAAATATGCATAATGTATATAAAACTGCGTATTGTTATAGTTATTTTCGCAATGTACACATAAAGTGTTTCGTTTCACAAGGGGTGAAACACCCCTCTGTTTCACGTAGCAACGCATTTGTATTCTCATTTCTAAAACTCTTTATACAGTGACTACTAACCGACGAATATACTACGTTTTAACGATTTTTATTTTTAATATAATAGTTGCAAATCTCGTTTATTGTTTAGGCACATGAATACATTAGAAGAACCCAGGGATAACACAGAAATTTTCCCGCCTAAGGGAAACCTTCACAAATCAGCGTATAAGAGGATAGGTCCGGAACAAACATGCACAGGAGTTTCAGAAACGACCGCCATGTTGTCTCAAATAGAACTGAAGGATCTTTATAAGCCAATTGTTCCGCAGCGTACATTACGCAGAATAAGGACTCTTGCATCAACAGGGTACGTATTTTATTTATTATTAATATTTTATTTTGCTTATTGTTAAGTTTTTATTTTGCTTATTATTAATATTTTGTTCGGCTTATTATTAACATTTTATTTTGCCTATGTTCAACATAATATTTCTCATTTATTGTATTGATAATAAAAATTTGTAGAGTGGAAGAAGAAAAAGAACCGACACTGACAGATTTACTGTATGATGCCGAAGAAGCTACTCGTATGGATTATCGAACAACCACAGGAATCAATTATAGATTACCCTACCCCATGAAACCTAGACCATTACCGCCAACACCACCACCAGTACCATGGCTTTTAAATCGACGAACTATTGGTTACAGTCTCGAAGAACTGGAAAAACGAGACGGTTTAAATACATTTTTAGACGACAATATGGAGCTTCATCACCAAATAGCTGAACTTAAATCGAGGAGATACAATTTGCATGAAATTCTTCGAAATTGAAATTGTATTTAAAAAATGAAAATTTAATTATAATTTTATGTAGTGAAGTAATATGTCAATAACAAATTACAGGGTGATATTGAAATTAAGGGTTGAAATTTATTTCAAGGTTTAAATTTAGGGGTTGAAATTTATTTCAAGATTTAAACTCGTGGGTTGAAATTAATTTCAAAGTTTAAATTTGAGGGTTGAAATTTGTTTCAAGGTTTAAATTTGAGGGTTGAAATTTAATTCAAGGTTTAACCTTGAGGGTTGAAATTTAATTCAAGGTTTAACCTTGAGGGTTGAAATTTAATTCAAGGTTTAACCTTGAGGGTTGAAAATTGATTTCAAAATTTAAACTTGAGGATTAAGATTTATTTCAAGGTTTAAATTTAAGGGTTGAAATTTAATTCAAGGTTTAAACTTGAGGGGTGAAATTTATTTCCAAGTTTAAATTTGAGGGTTGAAATTTATTTCAAAATTTAAGCTTGAGAGGTGAAATTTATTTCAAGATTTAACCTTGAGGGTTGAAATTTATTTCAAGTTTTAAATTTAAGGGTGGAAATTTATAAATAATTTCGAAGAAATATTGTTTATAACAATGTAATTTTGACATGTTCTTCTTTATTGTAGTATTCATTGTTAGTATTTAATAAATTATGATACATTTTTCGTGGAGAAAAAACAGGGTAGGGATGAAACATCGAAATCGTTGCAATGTAAAATATATTTCATCTACAGTTTGAACAAAGTATTACTTCTGCAGCAAAAGTGAATTATCACTGCACATTATTTATTCGTGACTTCGACCGAATCGCATATGACCATAATCATCGAATTGTTCTCGTTTCCCAAATCGCATATGACCGTAATCGTCGAATTGTTGTCGTTTATTTACGTCTAGAAATTCGTCGCCGTCTCCGAACAGATTTTCCACTGCGAACCTTTGTAAAAAAATTAGAAATATAGAAATTTAGAATTATTTAAATACCCAAATATAAAAATTTCGAAATATGTCCTAAATATCAAATCAATTATTTAGAGAAAATTATATTTTCCATATCATTATTCTGCTTATCCTCGACATACTAATTAACAATTAATATAAATATAAAATGAAGCACAAGAGAGAAGAATGAACTGTTATAATTAATACAGATAATTAGTCGTGAAGTTTTATAATTACCCTCGTAATAAGGGTCGATTACGGAACCTCCGATGCATGTTATTAACTATTTCAGGAGCTGCTTCGCATTTTCCATAGAAAAACCAAACGATGGCCATCGTGAAAGTTAAAGCAGCAGTTAAATTCATATCTGTAAACCAAAATAATACATTTTTAATTAAAAACTCACAAATTCACTTACAAATATTAAAAACGTTTAGTCATTTTTTTTTCTTTAAATAATTTTTTTACTTCTTTCTTATTCTATAAAAAAAAACAAATGTATTATATAAAAAACACGCACAGCTATGTAGCACAGGAAAAAGAAATAAATTATTTAAAAAATTGATAAAAAGAAATGTTCATATAGTAAGTATATAGTTTTTTGAAATGTAATCTCGTATGCAGTTTGACCTTTTATTTTTTATATAACTCTCGATGATAAACAAAATACACAGATCTCATTTAAAATAAATAAAAACGCCACGATTTTGTTTTTAACATACAAAGTAAACTTAATTTGTATTGTAAAAGATTTTATTTGCATCTAAATAATGTTCGCGTTCGCGCTCACCTGAGTAAATTTACACATGCCAGAAGCACGAGATTCAAAGAAGTCGTATAATTGCTTATGTACAAAAATTGTATCAAGTTTGTCGTATCAACTTTCCCGCGAGAAGTTCATTTGCTTTTAGATGCGAACAAATGTGTTGAACTTTGTTTTAAATAAGAAAATAACAATCTGACAATCTGAATAAGACAATCTAAACAGAATAACTGTAATATAAAATACTGTATATAGATTTTACTGTTTATTTACTTACTGCAAATTGCAAATTGCATTTACGGTATTTTATATTACAGTTATTCTGTTCGAATTAGTGACTCTATGAAATATTTTATTATAAACAAAAGACTAGTCCTAAAAGACTAATCTTTAGACTTATATTTAAAAAGCTTCACTTAAAAGTTGAATGTGAAGCATTCTTGTGTTTCACAGTCCATAAAAGTTTCTAAAATGCAAGTTACATTTTTTAGCAAAAGTAAGTTATAAAATATTACTTGTGTACGATTTGTCACTAAGCCTGTTTTCAAGTTTTCAAAAGTAATTTATTATTCAATTTATTTTCTTAGGATAATTATTATTTGCCCGTCGTAATACGTGAGTTCGCAATATGGAACACGTTGAGTACGTAAAATGGGACATGTTCCACATTGGGTACATGTTCCTTGTTAACATTACAGAGTACTACAAATTATACTTTTATCATTCTGAGCACACTATAGTGATAATAATGGAGCAAAATAGGTCCAATGCATTCACATATGAGCAACGTGTCCACGCAGGGGACGAAGAAAAATGAGATCACATAAGACAAATTTTAAAAAACTGCAAGACATTTTTTCACCTATCCTTTATTTAAATAAATATTCTCTCTCTAAAATGAAATTTTCTTCTTTCCTAATGAAGTTACAGTTATTGTAATTATTTCAGTTAACTTTCTTTAAACAATTACTATATAATTTTCAGAAATATTAAGCGCCATATTAAATTTCTGTTATTAGAACGCCATCTACTTCGTTCCTAACTTACGTAAAGATTGAAAGAACAAAAATGATAAATTTCAACGTATGATTAACATATATGATCGCGAACGATAAGAATGAAAGGAGATATTCACCTGTGTGATCTTCTGATCGGAAATCGGCGGAAGAATGCACGGTCCACAGTTTTCACGTGGCTTTTTATACAGGAGTCCCATCATCCCTAGAAAATCCAAGGGGAGAACGTTGAGCTCTTTGAATTTTAATTCACGTAGCTGCGATGTCTGATAAACAATTTTCTCGACAGTACAGTCCGCCTCTGAACATTCAATATTCCACGATGGTGTTCGATGATTGGCAGTTTGAATAACCGTATTACAGTCTTAACCCGGCTTTCCTCTCTGTAAGACAACGATGGCAATTTTATCGATGCAAGAACTGTGTCAGTTCGTGAAACTCCATTGTGAATTACTTTTGTCAGTTTGAATGAACTTTTATGTGGAACAACTTCCGTTCTGTTGCTATTTCGAGCTTTCTGAATTAAATTACTAATTAAACATACACTTTCTTTCTGTGAGTTTTCTTCCCTTTAGGGCGGTTTTAAGTTTGGTAATTGAAAATTTTTATTTGTTAATTTGATGATTACTGTGAGCTTTATGTGTGCGAGGTTTGGTATAGTTAGGACTGCTGTTAATGTCGAGAAAACACCAAAATTTCCGAGACTAGTGTTTATAGTTGACTTAAATTAATAAATTGTTAAATTGAAACATTTTTTAATTTCAAGTTCCGCAATTTGCACATTTCTATGTTTACACATATGAAAATTTTCATATTCCTGAATTCAGCAGTTTTCCAATCTGCACATTATAAAACATCTGATCTTTAAATTATAAAAGTTCGAACTTCTAAGTTTCCAAGTCTCACAATTCTCAAATTTTCAAATTCCAAATTCTTAAATTTTTAACAACTTTAATTATCAAATTCAGATAATTCTTAAATTCGCAAAGTCGCAAATTCATAAATTCTCAAACTTCCAATTTTTTAAGTTCTCAAATTCCAAAATCTCCATATTCCTGAATTCCTAAATTCCTAAATTTCTAGATTCCAAAATTCTTAAAATACTGAACTCCTAAATTTCTGAATCCCTAAATTCCAAAATTCTTAAATTTTTAAATTTTTAGTCACCAAATTTCGAAATCCTCAATCATCCAAATTCCCCAATTTCCCAAATCCCCAAATTCCCAAATTCCCAAATTTCCAAATCTCCAAATCTCCAAATCCTCAAACCCCCAAATCCCCAAATCTCCAAATCCCCAAATCCAAAAATTCCCAAATTCCCAAATCTCCATATCCCCAAATTCCCAGATTTCCAAATCCCCAAATCTCCATATCCCCAAATTCCCAGATTTCCAAATCCCCAAATCCCCGAATCCGTAAATCCCAAATTTCCAAATCCCCAAATCCATAAATCCCCAAATCCACAAAACCCCAAATCCCCAAATCCCCAAATCCCTAAATTTCCAAATCCTCAAATCCTCAAAACCCCAAATCCCCAAATCCTCAAATTCCCAAATCCTCAAATCCCCAAATCCCAAAATCCCCAAATTCCCAATTCCCCAAATTTCCAAATTCTCCAACAGGCTTATTCCCACAAACAATGACTAAATAATCAAATAAACTAAAATTATAATAAAAAACCCAGCAATCTTCTGCTAACCGTAAGCAATGTCAGTTACTAACCCTACGCAATCCTACATATATATAAGCCTACCCTCATGTAACCAAGCTCCCCAAGTCTGTTACCACGATTCCACCGCCCACAGAATTTTCAGCAAATCCCCACACGGACATCAAACCGACAAACCGAATTTGAACGTCCGTACGAAGTCATGGTCACGGATTATGTCGGTCCCGAAATGGCTTCGGTAATTGCAGTGCTTCCAATGTACGTTATATAAATCACATCGCTATCTCCTTGAAAACTCAATCGTTCCCCGTCATTGGTTCCGCATCCATCGCGTCCGGCACGGCATCGTACGTTCCCCTACGCACGAAGGAAGTTCCGCTTCCTTCCTGCAAACCGTAGTCATCAAAATGGCCGAAGACGTTGGCGTGATGCTGCAGAAAGGCTTGGCCGAATGGTGGAGCGAGGAGACGGAGTACATCTTCCAAAGAATAGAAAGATGGGCAGCGTACGCCAGAGGTTACAATCGTCTGAGGTCCCAGAGGTTATCCAGGGGACGTATGACCATGCAAGGTGGACAGGAACCGCGCTGGAGCATCTCTTCGAACAAATTAATCATCGACGATTCCTCGTGGAGTCCTCGTTTCCACACCTTGAAGAAGTCCCGACGAAAGTCGCGGCCCGAAGAGACCAAGATCAACTGCTGCGGCACCTTCAACTATCAATCCAACAGCAATCTGGACAGCAACTGTCTGGAGACCTACAGATACGACCATAGCATCTACTTCAAGACCATCGGCGATATTAAAAATAGCAAGAAGGAGGCTGCCGACACGAAGAACGAGGACAGGATCTCTATTAGCAGCGAGGAGCTGGTGGAGTGGGACGTCAACACTGTGTCCGATTTCATCACTAATCAACTACTGGAGGACAGGTTCAAGGACGTTCTGGATGCCATGGATAATTCTGGACAGAACTCGAACGAGGTTGGTGCCGTCACTTGGTTCAACATTGATTTGTCCAAGCTTGATTTGAACGAGGAGGACACCGCCGTTGTTGATGAGCAGAATAACCAGAATAATTTGACGATGTTCGGGGACGAAGAGGAAAGGAATAATAATTATGTGAGGAACAAGGAGTCCGTTATGGACGAGAACTTGAAGAACCAAACGAGGATGTTTGTTGTGGGAGATGAAAATAATGAGATCGAGAAGTTCTTTGATTTTCGAAGAACAGTCGGACAACTTCCGGACACTGACGAGGGACGAGTGTTTGATTGAATTGTTAGGTTGTCTAAATTCGTGCCATGTTTTGTTTGCGTTCTTCGGGGTGTATTTGTTAAACAAAAGACTTAATGTGCATAAATTTGTTATGTTGGGTTGTTGATATTTAATGACATAAAAGTAGGATAGAATGATACTTGTGAAATGTCAGTTTAAAGGAAAATTATTATCTAAGCTTTTTAATGATACTCTCAATACAAAATGGCGGTATGCTAGTTATAGTAAAGATAATTTTAAATAACACCTTCACTCATGAACGGTATTAATGATAACTTATCAATTATTTGGTTTAATGAAGAACCAGCCATTTTCTATAAAAAATTTTAATGAGGTATTTGCATGGTCAGTTTCTTCGAAACTTAAGATTAAACTTGATGCGACATAAGTGATATTTTGTGATACTTTTAACTCATGAAACCACATCAGATGTTTCATCT
The DNA here is from genome assembly GCA_945859555.1 of Megachile ligniseca. Classification (NCBI taxonomy): domain Eukaryota; kingdom Metazoa; phylum Arthropoda; class Insecta; order Hymenoptera; family Megachilidae; genus Megachile; species Megachile ligniseca. The sequence goes on from OX243778.1 coordinate 4,447,848, forward strand.
TTCGAAATCTGTCACTTGATATGCAACAACCTAATGTACCAATTGCAAAATTTTAAACAAACTATAACAATGTAACATAATTTAATATCTTTCGTTATAGAGTTTAAAAAGTACTAGAATAATGTTTGGAAAGTCACTAATAGGAAATACTATATTTATAAAATTGTATAAAAAGAAACGAATACACAAATTTAAGCAAATAAATAATCAATCAATGTTTAATTATCAGACAAACATATTTACTGTATTAAATACTAATAACGTTTATGTGATAATTATATTATACAAACAATTCTGAAAGGATGGCACGCAAAAAGCAATTGAAATGTATTGTTTTTTAAAGAAAAAATAGAAGACAAATGTTACATATTTCCAGCAATTTTGTTTATTAATTTTATTCCTTAGTAATCATATTCCTAATGAACACAAGACGAGTATGCAATTTCTGGATTTGAAAATTTGGAAATATATTTTTTTATTTTTTTATTCTTGTATTTCAATATTTCTTAATTTGAATGTTGAAAAACTGTTAATTTATATAATTCAGAATTTTTGAATTTTTAAATTTCGAAATTATCAAATTATTGGATTAACTAATTATCTAATATCTAAATGTTCTAATTTTCTAATTATAAAATTTCTACATTTCATATTTCCAAATTACCAGACTAGGAAATTGTCAAATTACCAAATTACCAGAGTACCAAATTATAAAATTCCCAAATTCTCAAATTACCAAAGTACCAAATTACCAAATTACCAAATTCCTCAATTACCAAATTACCAAATTACCAAATTACCAAATTATCTAATTCCCAAATTCCCAAATTCCCAAACTCCCAAACTCCCAAATTTCCAAATTCCCAAATTCCCAAATTCCCAAATTCCCAAATTATAAGTTTTCTAAATTTCCAAATTTGAAAATTGCCAGCTTATTAAATTACTAAGTTACCTAATATAAAAATTTTTAAATTAAAAGACCAAAAAAATAAAAATTTTCAAGTTCCTAAATTTCTTACTCCATCTACCTTCACCTTACTACCTTACTTTAATCAATGGTACGTAACTACACAATAAACCCCATGCGTCGCCGACTCTGCGGAAACGAAACAATTCATTCTTTTCTTTTACAACAATTAACCATTCACTAAAAATATCAACGAAACCTTCACCTAATCATTTCCTTAGAACTTTGAGCTTTGGATTAATATATCATACATAATAATTTGCAACATTTTTATGTCATCAAATCCTGTCAGACTAATTTACATAATTTCAAAATTGCATCTCTGATATTTAATAATCTAATCATTTCTATAATACAGTTATTTTGTAATAAGATCGAAAGTCAATCTTCAAAATGAAACCACAAAATTACATTTTTTTCTAAATTAATAGAAGTCACCGAGGGGGACAAAGTGACCCGGACAGCGCGCATGCACCGATTGGTGGGGCAAGCCACGCACGCAACACGTAAGCTCGTGCAATCCGGCTGCAAATCGATCGTCTTTTCACTTGTTTCCAGAGAGTAGTGCGTAGTACTTTTCGAAAAAGTTCATCGTCGACGAAGAAAAAGTCGAGAGAAAATAACAATGACGAAACGTTTGGAAACGGTAGCCACAATGGCTTGCATGAAAACTCTGCTGATGCTCTTCAACTGCGTTTTCTGGGTAAGCGAGTTGTTTTTAATGATAAAAGCTTGACCTTTCAACTTGAGCAATTTTTAGATCCTAATAATGGGAATATCCTTTGAACCAACTGTTGCATAATATAATGCGATAACAATACCTTACTGATATTGAAACTATTATTTTTGTAATTAATGTTTGTACTGTACGTTCAGTAATTGGAGTTTTGTTGAAATCGAAGTAACTAATTAGTTAAAAAATGTATAATTTAAAATATAGGGTAAATTGAATAATAAAATTTATAATAGAAGTATGTAATCAAATATGAATAATAAAATACAGTATTAAAAATGTTTTATAAAGTAAATCAAAATTGAATAATAAAATATGTCGTTAAAAATGTTTTGTAAAGATATAAAACAAAAATTTAATAACATAATTCAGTGTTTAATAAAAATATACAATGAAGTTGGAATAATGAAATATGTTACTAAAAATGTATAATAAAAGTTCAAAATAAAAATTGAATAATGACACAAATTATTAAAAATGTTTGACAAATACATAAACTGATAGTTGCATATTGAAATATATCGTTAAAAATGTTTAATAAAAATATGTAATGAAAATTGACTAATGAAATATGTTATTAAAATGTATGTAATTAAAATTGAATAATAAAATATATATTAATAATACATAAGAAAAATTGCATGACTACTGAAATTCAGTACTAAGTTTAAATGTAACACTTCGAATAATAGTGAATATTTTAGTTACTGCAGTTTAAAAAATTTTTTAATTTAGGAATTGTTTAAATTTATCATAATTAAAAAAAATTAATATTTAAAGAAGGTATTAATATTTTATATATTACATTTCAAAAAACAGAAATTGAACATTTTTATTTACTTACACTTCTACTAATTTGTTTTTTAAATATTCAAATAATTATTATTGCAACAAATTTCTGTAATTTTATATAAATTCTTCTAAAGATTTTTATTTACTACATCTCTGTTATTATACAATTTATTAATTTATAAATAATAATAAATTGTATAAAATTAACAGACAGTAGAATATTAATAATTGTTAACACTGAGGTATATTTAGAAAATAATTTAATTGTTTTAAAAATGTAGAATCTATCGAAAGAAAACACCTAAAGCTTAAAAAAAAGAGCTACAATTATAATAGAAGAATTGGTTTAAATTATCACCTTACAACTTTGTCTTCATTTAATTTTGTACACAATTTCTTTTAGTAACTAAAGTATGCGACAGTCATAAAATGTAATTGACAGCGTTCAATTACAATATAGATTCGTGTTAACAGGTTTAGATCCTTATAAATGTATCCTGCACAGCGGCATTTAATTGGGCATATAATATTACTCACTACGAATATAGATGAAATCCTAGAAGAGAGTAACGAGATCATGCTTACGTAACAAGACCGATTTTTTTTCGATATCATTGAAACATGTTCCTGTTCCATAAGATCTTAACATTTCATTCATATTTACTTTTTTAAATAATGCAATCTCGATAAATTATTACAATAATGAATACCGAATTCAAAATTTCATTTTCATTATTTATTAATAAAATATTTCTGCACTTTTTTATTGACGTTAGTAACCAAACGAAGTTAACGTTATCAATGAATAGAACGTTTGAAATGATTAGTAAATAAAGCTTAATATTACTAATAAATAAATATTTAACATTATCGATAAGCAAACATTCGACATGATTAATATTGATACAGTTTTCATACTCAAATTTAAAGTAACAGCGTTTTACGTATACATCTATATAAATTTCACTATTGTTACGATAAAATATGTAGGTTCAATATACCACTGTGTATTTAAGTTACCCGTTATCAGTACATTTATTATCAACATCCTGCTCCTACGTGGTTCTTATCAGAACAGGACCTTCTTTACAGCAGATCGCTAAAAACGAAACATCTGTTCCTGCTTTAAATATCCGATAACAGTTATTTCACATTATATCTTAACACATTTTTACGCAGATTGTCCCAAAAATTGCTCTACTAAAAAGTTTACAAATTGTTCTAAAGCGTATTATATTGTACAATTAAATTTTGTCTAGGTATTCGGTATACTGATGTTATGTATCGGTATTTGGATGAGAATACAACTTCGAGACTACGTTGACGTGAGCGCAGAAAGCGGAAGAGCAGCTTTATTGGCATTAGCAAGTTTGGGAGCAATTTTGACTTTGACAGCGACGCTTGCCTGTTGTTGTACAACCCACGGTCATCCGGCTCTTCTGTACTTGGTAAGAACAAAACCCATGTACCTCGAGTGCAATGTAGGTTTCTCTTGGTTGAGGGAAAAGACAAAAGGAGTTATTTGCTTCCAATTTTGGGAGAAACTTGGGAGAGTCAGGGAGAGTCAGGGAGATCCGAAGAGGGACAGAGAGATGTAGGGAGACTCAGATAGAACTCAGGAAGGTTTTAGAGAAAGCTAAGGGTGGCAAAAGTGTAGTAGAAATGACAGAATTCAAGAAAATGCATGGAGATCTAAAGAAGTTCAGGGAGAGCCAGGGAGAGCCAGGGAGTGTCAGAGAGAGTTAGGGGAAACGGAGAAGGTCTCAGAGTGGTTTCGGGAAGAGGTTAGAGTGGCAAAAGACAAATAAAATCCACAGAACCCAAGAAAATACAAGCAAAACCAAGAAAATCTAGGGAGAGCCAGGGAGAGCCAGGGAGTGCCAGCGAGAGTTAGGGGAAACGGAGAAGGTCTCAAAGTGGTTTCGGAAAAAGGTGAGAGTGGCAAAAGACTGATAAAACCCGCAGAACCCGAGAAAACACAAGCAAAACGAAGGAAATCTAGGGAGAGCCAGGGAGAGCCAAGGAGTGCCACACAGAAACTGTGGAGGCTAATGAGAGCCCAGGAGGATTCTAGAGAGAGCCGAAGGTGGCGAAAGATCAATACAATCGACAAACCCCAAGGAAACACACCGGAAGCCAAGGAACCCCAGGGAGAGCTAGGGAGAGCCAAGCAGCGACAGAGTGAGTCAGCGGAGGTCGAAAAGAACTCATGGAGATTCTAAGAAGAGCTGATTATGGCAAAACATCAGTAAAGTTGACAGAACCCAGAAAAACACAAGAAAGTCCAAGGAAACCCAAAGAAAGTCGGAAGAACATCTGTTTGTGCAAAGGGAAGCTTCAATTGTACTTACTGTCTACTTAAGTACAACATAGGCTTCCTTTAGTCATACATATGATTAGAGCGAGAATCTTCCACCATTCACTTACAAGTTTAAAAGAAATGAACATAATCGAAAAAAAATTTAACGCGAATTCTGCTACCCTTGCACGTAAAAAATAAAAATCAATATAGTGGTTACATTCTACCGTTAGTTTCCCTTAATGGAGAGAAGCCAAGTTGCACACACCCGTATGCATATTTAATATTTTCACTTAACACGTCCGTGCCCACTGGGGTAAATTTACACACACTAGGGTAACGACCGTCTTAAAAAGCTACCGAACACTAAGCTATACCTGTTGCTCTTGAACTGAACGTCTTAAGAATCTTTTAGGAGAATGGAAAATTGTGAGATAAGTAATTTTGCTTGCAGTATGGTGCATTCTTGGCTGTCGTCACGTTATTGGAGCTTGGAGCTGGTGCATCAATTTACGCTTATCGTACCAATTTGAACGAAAAGTTTGATCAGGACTTCAATGATACTATGACCGTTTATGGGCAGGATGAGAGAAAAACTGCTGACATCGACACCATACAATCTACTGTAAGTATAATTCATTCGCCACAAAATTCTATACAAATATTTTACGCATATCTACGACACGTGCGAATAATTAATTACAGTGGTCACGCACAATCGTTAGATCAAGAAACAAAAGTAAATTTGTTTCTAAATTCTTAGAGTTTATCATGTGTACAGAACATAATTTACTATAGACATTTAAGGCAAACGTTGCTTTCCACTGTTCATGCATCAAATTTCCATGATTTTATGTAATATCGAATAGGTATTCATACATGTACTCGATGTCACATGTGATGCTAGGCGCTGGATAGAGTGTTATGCAATTATGATACATGATAGTGAAAGTTAATTACCTATAGCTAGCCTCATTTCCTTCATTCTAATCAATAAAAATGAAAAGTATATCAAGTGACTATTCTACGATTAAATCTAATATAGCACAAGGTCGAATAGAATCAATATAATTAATTACGAACCTGATTTTAATCGAATAAAACCTAATTTGATTTGTAGCTGCAATGCTGCGGTAACAGGGGCTACACAGATTGGATAAAAATGGTCCCACAGAAAGACATTCCACGATCTTGTTGCAAAGTGCCAAACGAAAAATGCAACACTTTGGATACAAATGAGATTTACACTCAGGTAATTAGTAACTATTATTTTTCTGTGGCTCTCTATATTCATCATACATCAGTTTATCTACGATAACTAGTTCTTGCATTTGCATATGAATTATCATCAAATGTCTCACCTTAAATTCCTTTTTCCTAAAGTCTCACTGAGATCCTAGACTCTGAATTTTATCAAAATTCTGGATCTTCTTTAGACCCTTTGATACCTATGCTCCCTAGGTTTTAGGTCCTCTAGTTTTTATCTATATTTCTTCCAAATTTCATACATCTGATTTAACAAAAGTTTGGTAATTAATTAGGTACTAAATAAATCCTAGGTCCTATAGACTCTCTTATTTGTCCCCAATATTTTTTTTTTTAAGGATGTCTTTTATTTTATATATTAATACTTGCAGGGATGCTACACTCTTGTCCTGGACTTCATAAACAGCAACATCGGTTTGGTCGCTGGAATTGCAATCGGTGTAGCATTTTATCCCCTGGTTGGTGTTTTCCTGGCGTGTTGTTTGGCCAGTAACATCAACAAAGTCAAGTACGAGCAGGTTGCTTAGAGTTTGCGTCGCTCACGGACCAACTCGCCGTACCAGTAAAGAAACAACAATCCTCTGCAGTCTATTAATAATTTTTACGAATTTCACTGTCTCGGAAGGTCTCGTAGAGACTCGTCTCTTCGACCTTTCTTCTTGCGCTTAGAACAAAAAGCGTTAAGCTACTACGAATTGATTTGATCTCAAATAATTACTTCCCTCGTTCAATCTTCCAGGTAGTTTAATTATATTTTAACTGTATTCGAAGTAATCCTACGGATACTACAGTCGCACATTATCGTTTTATTATTGCACATGTATGTTATATCGTATAAAAATTCGTTGAGAGAATTATTTGAAACGGTAGATGACAAGAGCGTAATTGTATGAAGGGAGGTGTGAAATGACAAATCAGTAATATCGAGTAAGTTATTTGATAGACAATTACTGGTTCTTCGTTTACGTTTATTTAACTGTAGCTTTTTTACTTTTTTTTTAATTAAATCGAGAATTGACGAAGCATGATTCGGTGGTTTGTTGTCGAGTGCATGAACGTAGAGTAATATTTGAAACCAAACGTTTCTTCCCAGTGCAGAAATAAGTTTAGTGCATTCGATGTTTGTGTTTTTGAACATATTTTTATTTAATATTTAAATAAACAACGCAAAATTTTTATGTACTTTCTTTTGATAAATATATTTATTTAAACTTCATTGAATTTCTTTGCGTTCTTTAGATTTCATTTGCCTAAAATTTTGTCAGACTATTTTTCCTCACATATTAAACCTTCTTGAATGTCCTAAAGATTTCCTCAGATTTCCTTAAAGTTCAAACTTTATCAAATTAAACTTCTTTAAAATTACCTGAAATTCAGTCAAAACCTCAACTTCGCTTTTTTCCTGAGATTTTCTGATCCTTGACTCATCGTATTTTTATTTACTAAATATTTCCTACCACTTGATGCTTCCATAACAATAACAAAATTTTACAACTTGTGCAACTGCGAATATTTAAAATATGATGTACGTTCGTATGACATTTTTCTTTACGAATGACATAAATACCTAAAAACCTGTTGCAAGTTTCTTACACTCGTTCTCAATCGCTCTCTATAATCATATATTCCTTTAGCATGCATTTACATCGTGTAACATGACGTTTCCAATGTTACTGTAATTTACGTCTACGTAATTCTAGCACGTGAATTACCGTCAATCTCTTCAGCGTATCTCTTCTTCGATAAACTTCATTACACATACGTGTAGTAACTTTCGATATTGTATTTCGATGTTAAAAAAGATGTAACTAAATACACGATGTAATATTTTGATAATAATTATGATTTTTCTATCGTGTAAAAAAACACGTGTTTATTTTATTGTAGCATCCTTTTGTTTTTGTGCAGAAGGATGTAGTTACGATTAAAAATTACAAAGCGAAAACGGGTATTATTCTAATAAATTGTGAAATAAAACAGGAAATAAGCGTTCTATTGAAATGAATTTTAATTCAAATTTTCTCAGGAAGAGTAAAAAAAATGTAACTTCCATTGCCTTTATTAGAAATTCCGAAACTGTGTTAAATTTGTTCTTCAACGAATTATAATCGAATACCACGAAAGCTATGTTCCTAGATACATGCGTACTTATATTTTTTGAAAATAGAAAACTGAATCTTATTAACTGTTTCATGCGTTCATAGGTTTATTTTTATAGTAATCTTGTCCGTTGTTTGGTATACAACTCGTACAAACATTACATTTTCGTAAGAAGTTAATCGTGAATCAGAAAAAAAAAAACAAATGTCAATTGTACTTCTTTGAATTGCACCTATTTAACAATGCTTCTATTCGTTTTAAGGAATGTTGATAAAATATTACTTGCACTAATGTGTACATGTTGTAAAGTTATAGGAAATTTAAAAAACTTCAATGTAACATTTTTGCACGATCGCCTTATCAATTAATCATGTTAAAGTGTATTATACAAGGACCCTTTATTAGGGCTCCATTCGTAAAACATCAAATATCTTACAAAGTATATATATTTATTATATTCGTAAGAGATGTACGCATATATAAAGTGGTTCACACAAAGTGTTACAAGCTATTTATTCAAAAATTAATAATGAAATTCTTTTATCTTATTTGTCACATTACCTAACGTGTGAAGGTGACAAACCCTCTTAGATTCTTTAAATGAAATGGTACTCACTGGCTCTCCCTGGTTCTTCTTGGGTTTTGCTGGGTTTCCTTGGGTTCTGTCGGTGTTATTGGTCTTTTGCCACTTCTAGCTTTCCAACAAGTACTCCTGGGTTTTCCCTAGGCTTCTCTGCTCCTCCCTAGCACCTCCAGGATCTCCCTGGCTCTCCCTGGCTCTTCTCAGCTCTCCTTGTATTTCCTTGAGTTCTGTCGAGTTTATTGGTCTTTTGCCACTTCTAACTCTCCAACGTATACCCCTGGATTTACCCTAGGTCTCCCTGGTTCTCCCTAGCATCTCTAGGCTCTCCCTGGTTCTCCCTAGCGCCTCCTGGCTCTCCCTGATTCTCCTCAGTTTTACCTGGGTTTCAAAGCAGCAACAAAAACTTAGACTGATTTATATAAATGAATCTGCAAAAAACAATAAAAATATTCTTCTTAAATAGTCGTTATTAATTTCAGAGAAAATATCTTGTAACGCCTTATTATAACACACGTACGTTTCGTATTACATTATAGACGATGTAATCGTGAATTTATTCTGATCTGCCTTCTAATTTGAGGCCGACTTCTCAAACATTTAACGCTGTGACATTCAAATTATGTATATTATTATTAATGGTATTTAAAAGTTTATTATGATTGCGTGAATGTGTATAATTCATATATCAATATTTTACACATGTTTCAAATATTTAAATAAAGATAAATAATACAAATGATTGTTTCATAAGTTTTCTATTCCCCAATGTAATGTTTAATTATATTAAGATTATTTTTATATAAAGAATTAACTCAGTATGTTTATACACTTAAAAATTTATTTTGGTATTTGTAACTTCGTCACCGCGCCAACAAGTTCTTCAAAATTTTGAATTCATAATTGTGTTTCTCAATTTGGTAGACCTGACGAAGATTGCTTTCTAATTTTACCAGTAGGGCGCACCGCTGTATCATCCTCTTTTCTTCATCATGGCGGTGAGTGTACGTTTCGTTGCTTCAGAAAGCATTTTTCTAATCCTTAGATATCAATGGCATCTATCTTGAAATAAATACTTTTCATGCATCACGGCGAAAAATGTATTATTAATTTAATATTCCCGAGATTCTTTCGTTAAAAATGTAAGAGTAGAATTTTTTACGTGACAGATGAAGTTTGTGATCAGCGTGTACTACAAATATAACCTAAATCTGCACCATAATGTTTATAAAATAATAGTTATATGCATTAACATAAAATAAATATAGTACTTTCAATATTTTTTATTTGAATATATTGAAGAATGAAACGTGATAATGGATTAATATTTGCAGGACGCTAAGAAGGCTCCTGAGAAGAAGGTCGAGAAGAAGTTACAGAAAAAGGCGAAGAAGGAGCCAAAAGATGCATCGAAAAATGTGATGCGCGAAGTTCGAATTCGTAAACTTTGTTTGAATATTTGTGTGGGTGAATCTGGTGATAGACTCACTCGTGCTGCTAAGGTAAATGTTTATCAAAGCTGTAATCAAAGTTCCGAGGTTATCAGATATGATTAATTGTAACCATAATACAATTTTTCAACATTACAGGTATTAGAACAGTTAACTGGACAGCAACCAGTCTTTTCTAAAGCAAGGTACACTGTACGTTCTTTTGGTATCCGTCGTAATGAAAAAATTGCTGTACACTGCACAGTACGAGGTGCTAAAGCAGAAGAAATTCTGGAACGTGGACTGAAGGTAATTCTATATTATTATTTTTTAAATTGTGTTTAAATAGTAATACAAATCTCTAAAATTAATTTATATTTAAGGTCAGAGAATATGAATTGAGGAAAGAAAATTTCTCTGGGACCGGAAACTTTGGTTTCGGTATTCAAGAACACATTGACTTAGGAATTAAGTATGACCCCAGCATTGGTATTTACGGTTTGGACTTCTACGTTGTACTTGGACGCCCAGGTTAGTTTCATTTAATTTCATGAAATTATAGAATTAAGTAATTGCACATTTATTTAAGATGCAACTGTAATAGGTTGTGTCTATTATTTTTTTTAAATATGTGCTAGAGAAAAGCGCTTCATATTTGCAACCCATGCCCACTTCATTCTACTGGGTGTGTTACTCAATTGGAGCTACACTACATAATAAAAACTATAATTTCATATTATTAAAAATATTAGATAATAATTTTAACAATATGAGATATTTAATGATAGAATATGAAATTTTATAAATGATACAGTGTGAAATATTTCATATTTTATGTACAGGTTTTAACGTAGCTCATAGGAGAAGGAAAACTGGAAAAGTCGGTTTCCAACACAGACTTACCAAAGAAGATGCAATGAAATGGTTCCAACAGAAGTATGATGGTATTATTATAGCTGGAAAGAAGTAATATACATATTTTGTATCTTACAAATCTTTCATAAAAATTTTGAAAACAATTTAACTATCTAGTAAATATTTCTTTGTACTTTCAATTCCTTTCCCTTAGTTTTTTTCACATAGAATATTCCATTAAAATTTTTGTACTGTAAGATTTTGGTTTCCATGATAATAAAATTAGAAAAAATAATATTATTCTAATAGACTTTATTTATAATCGTCATAGCATCAAACACAATAATATTTCAACACATTCGAGTCCTTGCAAAGCAAATAATATATTTTATTATTATGCCACTAAGAACTACACACCTTTTCTTAGCTTAAAATTAATTATTCAGATAATTATTACTACTACTTATAAAATGAAAAAATCATAGCAATAAATAGTGTAATTACTAAAAATATAAAAGGCCCTCATTCGTGAATACATGTAGATATGGTTTCTACTATTTTACATATTGTTTATGACAACTTCCTGTTACATAATGTGTCTAAATAAATTAATGCAGAAGCTAAATCATCGGAGGATATGATGACTTAAATCTATAGGCCCAGTTCTTTACAATATCTGAAAGGAACTTTGTAGTATAACAATTATATACATGTTTTGTAATAAAGATATTGAATTCAAGATGAGAACATTTGTATTCTTTGGAATAATATATTTTACACTTATTTTCTTATTGTTAGTTCTTTGTGTTACATGAAATATATTGCATTCTAATTTCTGATAACAAAAGTATTTGGAAGAGATGTTTTCAGTATAGATATGTTTTAAATGATGTTTTCAAAAATAAAAATAAAAATTGCATATTCCCCTGAGTGTGATATTTCATTTTTTGCGTAACTATTAATTGCCACATAGAAATTTATTAAAACAAAATGCTAATTATATTAGAAAACTCATAATGTGGAACTATTTTAGTAAATGCTAGAACACATTTTGAATGAACTGCAGCCAAACTGAGACAGTTTACTAACGTAATTATGTCACCTGAAATATTGCACATTGAAAGAGATTCTCTGATTATACAACTGGATTAAATGAAACGATTGAGATAATAGAGCTAATTTTAATGTCTTAAGGTGTAATGTCTAATTTCATATGGAAAATAGCCATTGAAACAAGCAACGCATTTATGTTTAATATATTGTAATTGATTAAATTTTTGCTTTAGTTTAATGTAATTTAATATACGTGAAATAGAGTTATAACAGCTATATAAGAAATGTGCTATAAATCTTCATTTAATGATCATAAATAGTTACATTATAATACTCTCATGATACTTAGCTTGACGTAACAGGCAGATAAAAAGGCAAGATATTTCCCTCAGTCTCCAAATTGTTTCCTTATCTGGACGTTACATGTTGAAACTGGTATTAATTATTTAGTATTTATACATATAACATGTATAACGTATTCTCTCCTGACAAATAGACATATGTATACATAAATTTATACAATCCATGTTCAAGGATCCGAATAGTGCCGCAACTTATTAATAAAATTGAAAATTTATGCTATAATAAATTATGCACACATATACCTACTTACATTTTGCTTCTTATCTTTTACCTTTAAATCAGAAAATTTTCTCTCTCTTAGCACAAAAGGTAAATGTAATTAGTCTTTTGCATTGGAATATGTGAAATACGTTTAGCTCATATACTTTCATATTGTTTTCTTCAACATATTAAACATATGTACATGTTACAATCTTCAGCACTACATGCATGTAACACATGTTTGATATATTAAATATATAATAACGCCAAATATATATTAATATAATCTGTAACACATTTATACATATATATGACAACATATACATTTGAATATGAATATGATATTAGCATGTATAAAAACTATTTAATATATTATATAATGTTGATTAACAATTTAATATCCAATGCAAAAGATTAAATCATTGCCTGTATTTTATCCTTACTCATATATGTACATACCTGCCATATTACAATTTTTATTTATGACAAATCTTTATATTAAAAAGTTTAATGTAATAAAATCGTTCTAACAAAAAAATCACTTTCATAATTGCCTCTATGCAATGCATCGTATATAATTTACACAACATTTTTACATTTTGCAAAACAATTTTTCTCTAAAAACCTAAAATATAGTCTGCAGTATTCTTCATAAATTAAAAATCAAATTATATTTCTAATGCTTTGGAAACTACATTTATATCGTGATTATATAATTTAATAATATATCTAATATACGTTTAAAAATACTGTAGCATTGCAAACTTATGAAAGAAATTTTATTCCTCAAAGAAATTATTTAATTGTCTAATATTTTTCAGATATAATGTACTAGCCTAGTCACAATAAATATCTGAATACATTTGCGATGAATTGTGTGTAATTGAGGTTTATGTTTAAAGTGCTTGCACAAACAGGTATACAAGATATTTAATTATAATGATGATTTATTATTTTAGATATTTTATTTCTATCCTCGCATTTTTTAAAGATTTAAAAAAAATGCATAGTTTTGATATTTTCTTTGTTTTTACATGCACCTATATGAAGTTACCAAAATTATTGGAAATAGAAAGTGTTTGTATTACAATGTTGGAAAATATTAGACTACATATTTTAGAAAGTGAAACTAAACAGTGGTAATTTCTAAAGCAGTGTAACTACATTTTTGTAAACATATGTAAGGTATTGTAAAATATAGGCATCGAGAAAAAAGACAGTAGTCTAGTTAAAAAAAGTCCATTATAAAATTTTTTAAGTAATTAAAAAATAAGTTTCATTACTTAAAATCAGTTTTTTTATAAATTCATTTATAAAATTTGTATATATGTTAAAATTTGATTAATATACTTGTAACATTATATTTCATTTAAAATGTATCTACTGCATGAAGTAAAAAAAGCAAGCAAATTTAGTGCACAAAAACTAAATTATACCAAAATTTCTCTAGTCCAACTAATTACTAATAATTTGTAGTGACCGTCGTTTATTTAAAGAAAATTTATTTTAATTATTTTATGTGAAAATTAGAATAGTGAAATAGGTAAACACAGAATATCAGCCTTTCAATTGTAATTGAACAATTACATTAATTTATTTAATTGCTAATATATATTCCGCACCAATCTAAAAGCTCGTTAAAAATATCCGAAATAAGAATTTTACAATTTTCGCGATAAAAATGGATATAACAATTCTATGAGTTGTTATATTAATCAGATGTACAAATCCCAATTTGTACGGATTGATTTTAGAGAGAATGTGAATGAAACATGATTCGTACCTGATTTCTTGCAATAGTGGTAAATAATAGTTCATCTGAGTACTGAAACTGATTGATGAAAAAGCTTCAGGATGTGTTACTTTCTTGTTGATCTATATATTTTATCAATATTGTGCTTTTCAGCTTCACTAAATCCCAAGATGCTTTCAATAGCATTCAGATGACCGTGATGATTTTCTTTGTCAGTTAGGAAATAATAGATAGCTGATTTTAGGAACTGTAAAGTTATCTCTGGATCAAGGGCACCTTGATTACTTCTTGCTTCTACGATGCGTCGATACATTGCCTGTTAAACAAATTAATGTTAATAATAATTTCGTTAATAATTTCTTTTTTACGTGTTACTTTGTGTCGTGTTTTAAATAACATACATCTTTTGCCAGTGGATTATTGTGTCGATTAGATCCAGATACAATAAATTAAATTTGTGAGAAACAAAGTGCAGCTGTGATAAAGTTAATTTTTAATAAAAGAGCATACTAATGTTAGAATAAGTTTATTCCCTTCTGGATCTAATATTTCTACAGCGACTCACTATTGCGTGTGACAGTGCGAGCATGTGATGCTTAAGCACGTGCAAACTTACATTAACTGAAGAATAATAAATAAGAGGCTGTTTCTTCCAAGCGCACATAGAAGTCTTTTTGAACCTAATAATACTGCATAATAGAACAAACCAACTACATTTGTGTTTAGTAATTTACATGCAGCCACTGTGGCAAAGCGTTTAATATTAATACATTCTCTTAGAAAAACCTTGTCATAATATATGTAACTCATAAATGAGAGCACGTGAAGCCAATTCTTGCCACTATGATTTACCTATGTTCGCTATCTAAGAATTATTATGAATTATCATTTTTAATGAAGAGATCGGATTTATTCTTAAAATGGAAGAGTTGATGATTTTGAAAGCCTACTGTAATTGATGTTATTAAGAAATGTATAATAGAATACTAATATGAATGTATGAATAGTAAAAGTGATGATGAAAATAGATTTTAGACAGATTAAATGTAAACAAAAATTTAAATCATTTAATTTAGACATTAAGTTTTTTGATAATACTTGATATAAGTTAATACAGCTATTACAAAATACATGGGTATTATCTAAATTTAAATTAAATAACTGATACATCCAAGAAATGTCAATAATCTTTTATAAAAAAGATTAACTGTGCACATTTAAGGTTGTTTGTCACAGTGCTTGTACACTTATTTAATTTTAATGTCCATGCTTGGAAAACAAAATATATATACAATACAATTCCTTGAAACATTTAATCAAACAGCTATTCTTAACAAAAATAAATGGAAACATTATATACAAATGGTATATATGTACAATATACAAATCTATCAAATTAGTTTTATACTAAAGCACATTAATAAATAATAAAATTATCTCTAAAACAGGAAAAGTAATGAGTATCAATAAGTATAAAGTTAAATATTTCTTGATTTAGAAGTATATGTATAAGTACAGACACATTACATAACAAACATTTTTGGGATAATAAAGATACATGTATTATCCTATAAAAGAAATTTGTTTAAGATAGAAATAGAAAGGAAAGAAGAAAGAAGAATGAAAGTTGTTTATGCATTTGTATGTGAACAAGTACATTGATGCTTAAGAAACAGTGGATGAGAATTGCATCACGTGGCGGTTCAGCAGAAATACAGACCTTACGTGTGCCAAGGACCCAGAGAGAAACAGCCTCCTGAGCACTTAATAAACTGTGGCTACGATCGGCTGAAATGTGAGGTTCAGGCGAGTAGCTTGTGTCCTGGAGTGTGAGCGGCGACCAAAAAAAGTGGCACATCATTAGTACAAGAGATTTGTAAACTACAGAGATGCACAGAAAGTGATGCACAGACAGTGATCACCAAATTGTATGTATTTTCATCCTCACGTACTCAAGTCAATTTATGTGCTATTATTTTTATTTGAAGTTGTAGACTTAATTTTAAATGTTTTTCAACTTCAGTTAGTAATTGAATAGTACTAATAAGAGAAAAAAGAGACAGTAAATATCAGCAATGCAATGAATTGCCAATGTTTATTAATACGTTGACTTCCGCATTATCCATATGTGTAATGAAACTTTTATCAGCTTCAGCACAATAGTCAACGCGTTAATAATCATTTGTTACATCTTGCTTTTACAAATAATTAGATAAGTATTGCCGTTAGTCATGTATTTTAATATTATTAAGAAAATTTTAATAAGTTTTAGTATCTGTATTAAAGACAGAGTTCATGCTATTTTGTATAGATGTAAGGATAAAGCCTCAGTCATAAATGATATAAGCCAACGACTCTTATTTCATTTTTACACAACGGTATTACTATTACGGTACCAAACAATTGGGAATACAATAACTGAAACAAAAACATTTACCTTGATATTTTCTAATTCTGCTTGTGTAACTGTTAATTGTTGAAGTAGTTCTGCAACGGTAACCTTTGGTGGTGTTTGATGAGCATGCTCAAGTATCTGTAATTATCGTATACAAAGAAACGTGTCTTATTAGAAATGTAAAATAGACAATACCCAACACTGCATTGCTTATTTAGAGTGAAATACATCGTACCTGATCAGCTTGTTCTATACGTGCAGCCTCCTGACCTTTGGCATACATTTTCAGGTACATTTGTTTGTTTCTTTCTTCTTGTTCACTTAACAAAGTCTTTTGTTCAGCGAGTTCCGCTTTCACAGCCTCTAATTCCGCCTCCAGTTCACGCGCTCGAGCTTCTGCGGTATCAACAGAAGGTCTCACTTCGCAATAACGTGTATTTATTTCAGCCAATTGATTCAGTAAACTTTCCACCTGAAATATAATAAAGCAATTGAATTATAATTAAAGTAATCTAAGAATATAACCTCTATTCTATACTGTATATACGAATAGTATCTGCCTGCATATTCTTTTAAAAGGATAGACGTTATTCTTATGAGCATTGTACTACTGTACTGATTTACTGTTTTACTATTTTATTATTCCGCAATTTACAGTATTAATACTTCTAGCGCTAGAAATTCATAATACATTCAGTGTGAAGTTCAAATAGAATACTACTCTCCCCACAACAGAAATGAGAAATGACTTAGTAATAATCATCGTTTGTCATCAAATAAAGGTCATCAGGAAGCTAATTGCATTTCAATACGATCTCACAGGAGTTCAACGATATACAAGTATCTAACAATAAGACATGAAGAAGCACCGTTGGCCTGAAAACTATTACGTGTGTACAGTATGCATACTGCATATCTTCTTGTGTTATGCTGAATGAGTATCCGTTACGCTCGTTAACTATAATGCAGTTAACGTAGCTGTGAATATACCTTATCATTATGCTTTTGCTTCAGTTCCTGCAGTTCATCAACATGTCTGCGATGCATTTCCTCGATTCTGCTTTCATAAAGGTTCACCAGTTTGCGTCTCTCTTCGTCTCTTTCCGGCGTTTCTGTGGCTGATTTGAACGTTTCGGACGTGTCGTCTTCTGGAACTTTGATGGGCGTTGTAGTAATCTGGCTAGTTTCCGGTTGCGCTTCTGGTAGAAACACAGAATCCTTCGAGTGGACGGAACCATCCTCAAAATGACCCGAGTCCGCCAGAGAGGAAGGTAAATCGGAATGGACGCGTTTCTCGGGTGTATCTGGACTCGCAACCTTTTGCAGTGCACCTTCATCCGGTAAATCCTTGCTAGGTGATTCGGGTGAGAAAGGATTATTTTCTCGTACGGTGAGAGCATCGCTGCTGTCCGTCCTCTCGTCTGGACTGTTCAGTGAAGCTTTATACAATCTTAACTCCACCACTTCTTTCGTTAGCCGAAAGATTTCCTGATCCTTCTCTTCAATCTCCTTTCTAGCTTCTTTCAGTAACGCCTATAGGAAATAATGTTTAGTGTTATTTTTATTGTGGCTATCGTATTAGGCGATCATAGTATCGTCTCACCTGAAATTTTCTAACTTGTCTAGCTGCCCTTTGCGTGGGAGTGAGGTATTGTTCATTGTCGCCGGTGTGATTCGAACAATGAACAACATACTTTCGTGATCTACCTGACCATGTGGTACCATTGAGGGCGAAGGTGGCATGATCACAGGCGCTTGCGGTGCTGCAGGCACTTCCATAACTTTTTACACTATCCACATCACTGTCGTCGGCAATTCCAGTGCTTGATCCTCCAGAGGCCGCATATCCAGGTCGCGGCCTCGCCGGGGTCAATGAAAGGCTCTGAAAAATAAACAGTGAATTCGTTAACCCTTTGCTTCATCAGGACTTTACTTAGCAATTATCTCTGTCAAAGCTAACTTATTTACAGTTGCAATGGTAACGGAGCCGAGTTAATATTGACCCAAACCTACGAATGCATACAAGGGTGTCGTGATTAAAATTAGTCTTTTTGTATGTTGAAGTTCGCCGGTTAAGCTTGGAATAAATGGCTTTAATGGAG
Organism: Megachile ligniseca; assembly: GCA_945859555.1. NCBI lineage: Eukaryota > Metazoa > Arthropoda > Insecta > Hymenoptera > Megachilidae > Megachile > Megachile ligniseca. The sequence continues at coordinate 4,466,737 of OX243778.1, forward strand.
ATCTCAGATAATGAATATAGGATTAGGATCGTTACGAATAGTATAAATTATCAATATTTCTGTATTGTTAATTGCCAACTATCAACTTATAATTTATAAATTAATAAAGTCCCAATTACCAAATCTGAAAATTCTTAATTTCTTACATCACAAAATTCTCGACTTCAAAAATTTTAAAATCGGACAAATTTCCAAATTCTCAAATTTCCATATTTCAAAATTCTCAAAATTTCCAAATCGATTACAATCGACCCCTCATTTGATCGCTCATGTAAAATTCGTCCAAAAATCCTAATAAGTAGCAATTTTGTTTTCAGAAAATCTAATCATTTGGACTGACGATATTTAGCTATTCTTACCAGGTATACCTTAATATATAAAATTATTTATTATTAGATAAGTAAACATGTTCCTTACAAAATGACTGATCAATACAAGTATAAATTCGTGTGTCACTCAAATTGAAGGGACATGCCAATAAATCTATTACTGGTTTAATTTAGGATTTCGCTTTATCGTGACCAAACTGCGCTGGAAATTGAACGCGCTGAACATTATAGTGTTAAAAGGAAATTATTTCAAAGTTTCATTCAACGTAATGAATAATACAACATGTGCACTAAGGTTGTATTCAAAGAATGAAACATAGAAAATGGTCATCCCTTTTATGCGTGGCTGATCTAAAAGAGGTTTTACCTTAGGGCCTAAGTCTTAAGAGGAGTTTTCTTACATCCTCAATACGAAGTGCAGTTTGAATGTAATGGAAATTCAGAACCTGCAAATGAAAAGGCACTAGACTCTTTGGCAGTTGGGGTCCATACAGTCTGCCAGAACATAACTAGGTCGAAATAGTCTTCGGAAGCCAAAAGACATAAAATTTGAGCGTGTAAACGGTAGTTTATGGGGAATAAAGATCTGAAACTTTAGTGAGGATCGTTCGAGGAGTTTCGTGGTGTCAATTTTATACAATATCAGTATAATAAATATGGACGTCCAAGTATCACTGATGACTCGTCAATTAATTGACAAATAAATTTGCAATACTTCAAGGCCAATTTTTCGCAAGTACCCCTCATTTGTGCATAAATCGTATCAAAATTAAAATATAAAAATACATCATTTAGTTCACTTAGATTTATTTAATATTGTATTGTTCAAATTATGTTTTATAGATCCCATTAAAAGTAACGTACCAACTCAATGTAACCACTCAACCGTACATACCATGGAATACTTTTGGCCGCCATATTTGTTTCTACAGGAAAATTAAATACAAAATTTGCATATAATTTCACAAATGTTTCTATCTATTAAAAATTTCTGTTGGAAGAGGTACTTGGTTAAAGATAAGTAAATGAAATATTTTTTGAATTGACCAATATCTCTTCGGTATAAATATCGTTCTATCGTTTTATTGCTATGAAACGGTATCACGTTCAACGGGATTATGGTATCGTTACACAGAGAGTACGCTCGCTTTTCTTGTAGCATTATGACCGGAAGTAGTAGAGAGGCTTCTTCTGCGCAGACGCTTTGGTTTGAGGAAGGTCAGGATGCCCCTTCTTTATTTCTTTAGCTATCGTGCCTACTCGAACCCAGTTGCACTTAATAATTCAAAATGTGCCTAGCTAAGCGCCAGTCATCTTTTCATTGTTACACGCGCCTCTTTTACTTTCCGGTGCTATTGTCCTCAACAATTATTCTAACACTACATGCCTTTTAAACAATTTTTAGGTCGATTTTTATATTCTTTCTTACTCCTCTTTCTCAATTCTACTTTTCAGGTTGAGTGGGTGCACTTCATAAACTGTGATATTAAAAGAGAATCGGCTTTGGCAAGGTGCCTGTATTTATCAGGTCACGTGAACAACCAAAACTCGGAAAAGTTCTGTTTACTTTATTCTTTTTCTGTTTTTTCGAATCACCAAAATACTGTCATGATAAATCAAATTTTTTAGTAGATGAATTTGAGAAAATGTACAGTTTTATATTCTCACGAGTGATCAGAAGACGAATAAATATATCTTTTCAATTTTGTAAATTTACTGAAAGAAAATTGATATAATATTGCAAAATTGTAACAGTATACAAATGTGAAAAATTGTAATTGAAGAAAGGAATATTAGTTACTAATGACTCATCTAAATTTTTATTAAAAATATGCTATAATTATTGTAAGATGATGGCAGAACAATTTTGATGTAACCAACAAAATATTTGTAAATCTCATACAAAACGTATATTTATACGTGAAAATGTGTCTGAAATATTCACCAGGATTATGTCTTCAAATGTCCATATGTATAATAACATCTTTGTTTGCGTTTTTGTTATAACTAATACCATTTACAAGAATCAAGGACAACGATGTTTGTACGTAGTACATTAACATACTAACTCACGAAAGCTTAAATTTCAAGTACTAATTTAAATTACAAAACACAGTAATTACATATTGTACTCTTATACGAAACATGCAATCGTGATTAAGATCAATTAACAAATATTCCCTTTACGTAGCCACTGATAATAGAAAACTGTTGGCTTATATCTGAAAAACGAAGCCTTAAGAACAAAGTCAATAAGACGAACTGTCAGTCCGCATCTGCGATCCGCATCGAACCAAGAATACGACGTAATATACTGGGAAGATACAAGAAATAATTTGAAATCATTCTGAAATCAATACTATAAATAATGAAAAATATTAGTGATACAAAACGTATACGAATAATGCTTACAAGAGATCGTTGTCGAGGTGATTCAGTTCCATTCTCCGTGATGACTGGAAAGGTATGATGGTCCAGATGATGGTGTTGCAAATGATTAGAACGACGACAGAAGTAACCGTGCCTGTTCAGGGCCGCGGTCGCCGCGGTACTGGGTGGTAGTGGTGGTGGTTGGTTAGGTGAAATTCGTTCACCGCGCATGCGCATACTGACCGAACGACGCAGACCTGTAGGCGAGGGACGTGGAATACGGGAATCGCAGGAAGAGGATGTCGAGGATATCGAGGGAGACGGTACGGTACCCGAGACACTTCCTGTCGTGCAAACCGCGCTGTTGACATTGACCTTGATCGTACTGTTGTCAGTACATGTTGCTGATTCTAAAGGTGTCAATTCCGTGATAGCAGTTGCATTCGGGCTGCTCACGCGACCCGAGGAGTCGGGATGCATCGATTGAGGCGAATGCAAGGACCTTTCGCTGCCGTGACGAGCCATCCTTTTGGTCCTGATTTTTACTTATCACTTTGTACACTATCTAAATAGAAATAAAATACTGTATTTAATGTACGAGGGTGTTCGTTCTTATCTATCACAATCCTATCATTACTTGATAACGACCAGTGAAGGGAAACTTCAATTAATATTAAATACAACTATGAATACTTTCACTGAGTTTTTTTGAAGTTCGAATAAAACATATGATTATGTTTATTAAATACCTGTTTTTTAATTTGTACACCGTAGAATTATGAAGATTTCACATGGTACACTCAGGTGCAAAATAGTTTCCTTTTAGAAAAGGACAACTATGAAGGAAGGACCCACCCAATAGTTTCCAGGGTCCCCAGAAATGTAAACTTCAAATTTTCACATTCAAATCTTCAAATTTGCAAATTCTCAAATACTCAAATTTTCAAATCGACAAATTTTCACATTTCAGCCTTCCAAATTAAAAAATTAAAAAATTTCTAATGTCAAAAGTTTGTAAATATGAAAATTTACCAACCAAAAGTAAAAAAATGATGGCATCTTTTTCCCCCATATGGCCATTTTTTCTAGATATGTCTTCCATCTTTAGATTGATTGAAACATTATAAAATAAAAATTTTTAAAGTTATAAATAACTGAGCTTATTACTGATTAAACCTTTTGATAACCATTATTACTATTAAAAAGTGACAATTTACATCCATTACTAGAGATGCGTGACGTGCTTATAAATAATGTGTGCACATTGTATTGATGTATAGTACACGATTATAAATACTTAACATTTAATCGATTATGTTTAAAACGTATTTTCAATTTAAAAAACAAAACGTATGCACGAAAAATGTACAAAAAACAAAAATGTATGCATTAAAGAAACAGCTTAAGTGCCATAAGAGCTTGTTACGGATTAAATCTTTTGATAGCAATCAACGGTACTAAAAATTGACAGCCCCTTGTTTACATCAGTAGTCGTGCGTGTCATGCTTACAAATAATCTTGCGCGCGCATTGAGTTGGCGCGAAATTCAAAAAGACAAATGCTTTACATTTAATTGAATACCTTTAAAACCTATTTTTAATTAAAGAAATATAATACGTTCGTAGAAAACACAACATACATAACATACATGTATATACTAAATAAAAGATTAAATGATATAAGTATAAATATTATTCAAGCAAATATTATAAAGTAAATATAGCAGAAACTTTGTACTTTTTATCAACACGCTTTGTAATCGTAAAATTTTATTAACTAATTTTACTTTAATGTTAAAAACTTTGAAGCAGCTATCTTTCCATTTAGTGTTAGTTGAACGACGTGTTTAAACTTGAAACAAGGGCAAAGGCTAAGTTTACGATTATACAGTCAAAGAACGAAAATGAGATTAAAGTGTTTGCTCCATTAGCCGTTTTAGCTATCAGAAAATGTCTTCTTTTTCTTTCTTCATTTCGAAATAAATTTTTACTTAAATTCGAACGATAATAAGTACTTTTAATTACTTTTTTAAACACGTATATTAATGTCACCATTGCAACGTCTTTCGTCCGCTTAATCATCGGATTAACATTCTATTTAAATCCACATAATCGTATTAATCTTTTCAATGTCAGTCAATTCTGCTTATCTTTATGTATGACATGGACGTATTAAACCTTTTATCACGTATCTGAGTTTAGTGAAAGGTAAGGTACTTTAACAAGTGTTTTTATATAATACAGGAATTACGAGTGGAGGAGAAATGCGGAATTTAGACGTTTATCGTGTCGATATTACATTTTTTTGAAACGTTGTTGCTATTAATATTTCTTCGTGGCGTTTCGTGTCATTCGAACTGACGAATTAGAGCAGGGAAAGGCCTATTGGAATAAAGTAATCGATCATTTGGTGTCCTATTTCAAGAACGTGCTGCGGCATTATGCAGCGTCTATGTCATCCTTAAAATCATCCAAATAACCTTTTTCCGCTTCTCTTAAAATTGCATTTCAACTCGTCTGTTTCAACACCGTCAAACTTTAGTATTTTTCGCCGAATTATCCAACAAACGACGGCAACGAAAGAGCGAGGGAAATAAAAAGAGAAATTCAATTTTGACATATGCATGACTGGTTAACGTTGAGCAATTCGCGTAAACGAAGTTTGTGCGTCATAAGTGCAGTACCGATTTTGCAAACTTCTTATTATGTGCCGCATGAACAGGAACTAATTAGCAATTAGAAAGTACTAATTAACTAAGCCAGACAAGCATACCTTACCTTTGGAACATGGATTCGAAGTCGTAACAGGTTCTCCTAGGAGTATTTTCGAAGTTTCTAACATCTAATATGTACACGTGTATTGTCGTTAATTAACTATTACTATCACGAGTTGAAAAGTGTACAAGGAACATTTGGTTTTGGTATCAATTTGTGCCACGCGGGCTTATCGCGTGTAGAAGTTGAACATAGCTGCGAATAGTAATCCAGCGGTCATAGATCTCCTAGGCAAATTATAACACGATCATGGTTAGACGAGACACCGTCTTTGATTTATTTGTAGGGCATACGAGGTACACGATATCACACACTGAACACATTTTGCCCACGAACACTGTATGCCTTTGAAAAACGTGTCTACTGCGCGAACATCAATCTCCCACGATCGTAACGCGACTCGTGGAAACAAACAGCGTTGTGCTACACAACGATAGAAAATCACGAGATGTCGTTTTGCCTGGCACCGATCATTGACAGTATCGTGATTTTGGTGTGACGTCGCCATCTTACGATAATTTGCACGAATTAGAACGTTACCGACTATAGATAACATTTTGCTTTATCGACCCACACTCGTGATGATCACTGATACAAAGTTACCCACATAGGGACACATTTGTATTTTTGGAGACCCTAGTCCCTAAATACATTATCATAAAGAATAAGTTTATTTCAGTTAATTAAATTTATTTCATATTATGTGAGTAACTAAAGTAGAGTGTAGCGTATAATTTTAGTATCTAAATCTACTTATTCGTTAAGTTACAGATGATTTACCAATACTAAAGTATACAATTATATAGTTAAGACCTTCCACATAGCCTGCGATATCGCGTGGTTCTACACTTAATCATAATTAAGACGCGATACGGATAGTTTCCTACGCAAACAATTCATTATTTTTAATCTACGTTATAAATTCATAATCTACGGAAAGTAAAAATTGGTCACAGCTTACGGAGTAGCCGGGCAAAGATAAGACTGGGGCAAGACACATTTCTGTGTCGTTGGATTAAATTTCAAAGTGTTAGGACATTTAAGATTATCATATCTAACTACCTGTGGACCATTCACATAACAGTAATAATACATTTGACACTTAGGGTCTTTGATGGGGAATCTGCCAGTTACCACACACGGGGCTACTGTTGTTGTTGGTGCCGTTGTTGCGGTCGAGGCTGTTGAAGCTGTTGAGATTGTTGATGGTGTCGATGGTGTTGATACTGTTGATGGTGTCGATGGTGTTGATGGTGTCGATGGTGTTGATGCTGTTGAAACTGTTGATGGTGTCGATGGTGTTGATACTGTTGATGGTGTCGATGGTGTTAATACTGTTGATGGTGTCGATGGTGTTGATGCTGTTGAAACTGTTGATGGTGTCGATGGTGTTGATACTGTTGATGGTATCGATGGTGTTAATACTGTTAATACTGTTAATGGTGTCGATGGTGTCGATGGTGTTGATGCTGTTGAAACTGTTGATGGTGTCGATGGTGTTGAAACTGTTGATGGTGTCGATGGTGTCGATGGTGTCGATGGCGTTGATGCTGTTGAAACGGTTGATGGTGTCGATGGTGTTGATGCTGTTGAAACTGTTGATGGTGTCGATGGTGTTGAAACTGTTGATGGTGACGATGGTGTTGATGCTGTTGAAACTGTTGATGGTGTCGATGCCGTTGAAGCTCCCGATGGTGTTGATGCCGTTGAAGCTCCCGATGGTGTAGATGCCGATGAAGCTCCCGATGGTGTCGATGCCGTTGAAGCTCCCGATGGTGTAGATGCCGATGAAGCTCCCGATGCTGTCGATGCCGTTGAAGCTCCCGATGGTGTCGATGCCGTTGAAGCTCCCGATGGTGTCGATGCCGTTGAAGCTCCCGATGGTGTCGATGCCGTTGAAGCTCCCGATGGTGTCGATGCCGTTGAAGCTCCCGATGGTGTCGATGCCATTGAAGCTCCCGATGGTGTAGATGCCGATGAAGCTTCCGTTGGTGTCGATCCCGATGAAGCTCCCGATGGCGTTGATTCTGCTACTGGTGTCGTTCCCGTTTGTGTACAAGGGTAATTCGAAGGCGTCACACAGTACCCCAATGCAGGATTAAACAGGTTAGGAGGAGCACACTTCAAATTATACGAGACGTACTTTGTGCCGTCGTAAATACACAAATAATAATTTTGACAAGTGCCATCATTGATCTCGAATGATCCTGGCATTATACACGTTTGACTCGATGGGGTCAACTGAGACATTCCCATAGGAATGAAACCGAAAACGAGAATCTCAAGAGCAAGTATAACGTTCATTTTTACGTATCGCATTGTACTGTTTCGCGACGAATAAAGATACAATCATTGCCGCGAATATATTATGTTCTTTGAATTTATTGTTTTATTACGGAACATTACTTAAGCTGGATTCGAAGCGAACATGATACTAAGCACCTTTTACAATATCTTGCTTATGACGGTAAGAAATAAGCAAACAGTTCCCGCCTGTTTTAGTACATAATTAAGAAACATGTTTTTCTTTATTTTGACTTGAAGCATTTATAGTCCTTTTACGGAATTATAAGTAAGTTGACATTGAATCATAACGTATGAAGTGGTTATATTAGATCGTTGTATTTGCATGTAGATTTACAATAGTGTTAGGTTTGATTAGTTTTAGAAGATGTTACATTTTAGTTTCATGTTTCTACGGTTCCAAGAATTGCTTTTACTACCTTAATGACTTTGAGCTTGCTGTTTGTGCTGGTCAGGGACGAATTACAAAGCATGCGATGGGGGCGGAACTCTCAGCAGGACTTTTGGACCCAAATCCTGGTGTTTCTACATTTACCTGACTAAAGAACATCGATTTGGAAGAAAATTTTTGAATCTATAGGGTGATTCAAGATAAAAATATCAGTACATCACACTTATGCTATAAAAAATCAAGTATTAAATACCACTTATTAATTTGTCTGCATTATTTAACAAATATGCCACATAAAATAATATCCTCTTGAATTCTTGTATGTGATAAACACAAATGAATAGCAAATCATGATCGATGAAATTGTGGGAAATATTTCTTATCGCTTGTAATGATAATTTTTTATTGTGCCTTCTCAAAGTGTCGTATTTGCAATGTTATGTCGTTGTTTTAAGAGAAGATATTGAAAAATAAAATTCTCAATTGTTAAGATTTATTAATGAGCCATTACCAGTAACTAATTACTATTCATCAATGATATATGTACTTGTCAATTGTTAATTTCAATGATTAATTATTAATTATCAACTACGTTTATCAATTCCCAGTTTTCAGCTACTAAAAATTACACACAAACCAGCCTATTATGAATTGTCAATTAGCTATTAACTACCAATTAGCAATTGTTAACTATTACTTACTGTTATCAATTTTTAATTATGAAGTATTCACTGTCCATAACAAGCTACTAACTACCAACTACCAAATCAACAGCTACAAACTATCAACTACCAATTACTAATCAATAACTAATTTCTAACTTGTCAGCTACAAATCAGTCACCAACTACCAAGTATCGAGTATCCAATTAATTAAATATTCAACACGTTAGAAAAGTAATACCTAAAGAAATATTTAAATGTAAAAATATTATATATTTCCATCCAAAGATTAAAAATCCCAGCTTTGAACGTTACTTCAACGGTTCCTGGCAACATCCCTTCGAGCCAGGTAGATTCTGTTCGAGATCGTTCTCCAGCAGGGGGTTAACAGGTAAAATAAGTTCGGCAAAGGTATGCATCGTGGGAGAGATCGGTGGATAGAAAAGGAGATCGATTCTTCGGGAGTAAGAGAAAGGTTAAAAGGATGGAGAAAGAGGGAAAACAAGATGGAAGGAAAGAAGGAGCAAATGTATATAAGCGACTTGCATGGAAGACGCTCCAATGGACTCTCTCTTTGACCTTAACGAAGCGTGCACCTTTCTTCGCGTTTTTTTGTTCTCTTTCCTCTTTGAACTTCTTTCCATAAACTTCTTATTATTCAATCTTCATTTAACCTTGAAGAAGCGAAGGTTTTTCGAGTATCGCGTGTCACCAAAGATGAAACTGTAACTCTCGTATCTTTTGTTGTCGCTTCTTGTTTGATTGCTACTTCATTATTTTGATATTTGTATAGGGAGTTTTTTTTTTTGTTGAGGAACACTGTGATTTTTATTTTAACGTGCTTTTTGTGTCATGTTCATGTGCGGAAGTACCTGAAAATACCTCTGTGGAAGATGAACGTGCTTCGAGTGAGTAGAAATTAAATTTTCAATTTTATGAAATTATAAAATTTAAATGAGTTAATAGAATTGTGATATTTTGATCTTTTATTTGGTTTCATTGAAAATATTGGATATAAATTCAGTCATTATTTTTAAGTTTCTTCAGTTGAATATATTGTTATTCAAAACTTTGATCTCATTGAAACAAGGTGTCAGAATAAAAACATTTTTCAAAATATGAACATTTATATTTTTGTTAACAGAACATTGTTTCCAAAGATTCAAGATTAAAAATTAAATTTTGTTGTAAAGTATAAATAGTAAGGTGAAGAGAGCATTACAATTCATTTATTTTTAAAGTAACACAACGTTTTATGAAACTATTAAATATTATTAATGGTATTGGTAGAAATCTGTTGGATATGTATACCCATAATTGATCGACGTTTCGAACACAGATTTTACGAAGCGAAAGCTAAATTGACGTATATAAATTTCTATTTTAAACTAAATACGTAATCTCCAATAATTTTGAAAGGTAATTTCGTTTTAATCGCTTCCGTTCAACTTATTCTTCTTTGTCCATAAAGTAACCCAATTACAAACTCTTTATTTTTCATCCGCAGAAATTATTTGATGCCCAAATTTGTTTGAGTAGGTCCATAATTTCTCAGAATGATTTAATTTATCATTTTTATTCGACTTTCTGGACGATGCTTATGAAATATTAATCTTAATGCAAAATTGAAAAATTACAGTTATATTCGTCGACATCGAGTACCACATGTTTAAGATGACACACATGACAATGTGTTCCTCTACTTCTTGGACATAACTTCACGAACTAGTTTTTTTTCCAACGTAATTTGAATGCCATAAATAGGACGCTTACGATAAATGCATGCTCATCGTGCCATGATGCAATTTAATACACACCGTACAATGTAATAGTAGAAAAATACTTACGTATCCTCTTGCATTCATTCTTAAGTAGGTAATTGAGGTTTGTAGTTGTAAATAAATATCGAATATATTGTTCTCACTTACGTAATATAAGTCGAACAAAATAAGTATTTTCAATGCGTTCGTTGCGAGGAATTACACGCAAAACAGGTGCTCAATTTATCATGCGAAGCATACCAGGCGAAAGTTAAGAATCACCAATTCAAAAATCTGGTAGCACGATAGCCCGACGGAATTACCAAATTCGGCTGTTTCGAGGCATTTACTTACATTGTCTATTTAGAATTTAAAGCATATGTTAATTATACCATCTGAGATTTTAATTTAAAATTTTTATGTTTCTTCTATCAAGACCTATGGCGGATTTCCAAAGTAAAAAGTCTAAGGCAATTTTATCACATAAAAATATCGCAGGATATCAATTTCAAGTTCTAAGTTTATGGATAAATTATAAATGCTACATTAATATTTTTGATATGGGCAAAGTTGAAAAGTAGAAGAGAAGTCTTAACTTGTTGCATATCAAATTGTCGAACGAAGAATGTGAAAAGTTCAACGCAATTACATGACATAAAAGTATGGCAAAATGGCGCATGTAGTATATCAATTTGAAGCTTAAAGTTTAAAGAAAATTACTGTATAACTGTTTTATTAATATTCTTAATATGAGAAAAGTTGTACATTAGAAAGAAATTCTGAGCTTGTTGCATATCAAACTATTGAATTCAAAATGTAAATTGTCTAATGTTATTTCATGACATAAAAGTATTTCAGAATGGCACATATTGTACATCAATTTGAAGCTTAAAAATTAGTAAATATAACCAGATAAAGATTTCATCAATACTTTTATTATTCTCAGATATTTACACGACTGAAAATTGGATATTCACTAATGGATAGCATTAACAATTAGCTGAAAATTGAGTAATTCATTATTTATTTCAACAAAGACTTAGCTTTATATTAAGATTTTTTATGAAATGTTTATATAATCATTTTTATAAAGCCTTAAGCTTTAAATTGGTATACTATACATGGTATTCGATGACACTTTTATGTTATGAAATTTTAATACTAACGTTTCAAAATTGGTAATTTGAAATGCAAGTATCTAATACCTCCATTTCTTCCATTTTTAATTTTGCTCTTATAAAGAATATTGCAGGAACGTTTATATCTTCATTTTTTTAAGTCTTAAGCATTAAATTGATGTGCTATGATTAATATTTGACAATGCTTTTATGTTATGAAATTCCATTAGACTTGTTACGTTTGGAAATTGGACAAGAGACAGATAGCACATCAGTATTATTTCCTATAATTAGCAACCAATCATTTTCTATTGATAGTGTTGATGAAACGTTTATATTCTGATTTTTATTAAACCTTATCCTTTAAATACATATACTATAAATGTAATAAAATATTTTGTCTTATTGTTATGTCATAAATTCACAAGAAATTTTATATTAATAATCAATTTTTTACTACATCAAATTTAAAATTCTTCATTGCATTAAAGTTTAGACTTTTCACTGTATTAAATTTTTGATTATTATTTGTATCAAATTCGAAATTTTTTACTATATTAAATTTAAGATTTTTCATTGTATTAAATTTGACATTTTTTTTATATTAAATTTTAGATTGCTAATTGTATTAAATTTGCGATTTTTCATTACATTCAATTAAAAATTACTCATTACAGTATCTAAAAGTATTCATTAATATTCGCACATTTAACTATCATTTCGTATAACAAATGTCACCTGAATAACATTCATGTCTAATCTTCAGTGCATGTCCGTCCGCGAAAGATGTCGAAAGTCAGAATGAACTGATTTGTACACATGGTGAATTGTCGATCGTACATGATCCAACAAGGACGACATGAATGATGCGAAGAAAACATATGCCCGACGCTTTCGAATGATCCTGGTCGTTTGGCATAGTGCCAACAGAGGAGCGAAACTCTTCCGTCTACGACCTAAATCTGTCGCTTTCCGTTTGCACGTTTCTTCACCTTATCGTAATGTCAATACCGATTTTCTTCGAACAAGCTTTTAAACACAAAAAAATGACGCAATTGATAAAGTGTTGATAAAGAGCAATTCGTGAAGATTAACCGGGGAACGAGGGGGGCGCGAGTCCTCCGCGTGTGATGCAGTTTATGTCCTCAGGAACGTTCGGTTTGGGTATTAATTTCATTTTGAACCATCGAAAGAGATCTTGTATCTTAATTTCAAATCGACTATTTGACGTTTAATTATTAAATTAACGTTTTGTACAATAATGGGCAATTAATACATATGCAAGTGGTATGCACTCGTAGATACTGTTGGGTAGTCAGTTTATGAATTTGAAGATTTACAACTTTTATATTTCTAAAATTCTGAATTTTTAAATGTATTAATGTTACCTTCATTTTTTTGAATTTCTAAATTTTTAAATTACCGAACATTCAAGTTTCTTAATTTCTGAAAGTCTAATTTTCTAAATTTGTAAATTTTTAAGTTTTCAAATTATTAAATTTCTAAATTTCAAAATTTTGAAATTTCTAAACTTCCAAGTTTCCAAATCCCCAGTTATGAAATATTTGATTCGTCAAATTGTTAAACTAACTAATTTTAAAAGCTCTAAATTTCTGAATTTCAAACTTCGAATTTCTGAGTCCTGCAATCACTTGATCTGTCCATTACATATTCCGATTGCACTCATGTTTAAAAAAGTTTCGTTTCGCTAAATGTTCATCTTGTATCTGTTAGATTCTGATGTAGATTAAAAGATTACAACATTTATAATCGTATAAGGTTGAATCCCATTACCAAGGTACTTCCTAATTGCCTTTTCTAGCTGTTTCTTTGAAATGATCCAAGCATGATTCTTGTTAGAAGTAGGATTTCAAGATAATCGCTTATCTCTTTTCACCCACTTCCTAACAAACAGAATCTTCGTTGGCTTAATTGCTTAACAAGAAAACTATGTAAAGATGCGACCAGATATACATATATGCAGTTCAAATTTGTGTATGTGTATATGTATATCTTATCACATCATTACATAGTTTTCTTGTTAAGCAAGTAAGCCAACGAAGATATAAATAGTCTAACAATTTCGAAAATAACAAATAAAAACAATTTTAAATAAAATGTAAATTTTATATAATTATAGTAGTTCATAATTAGAAATTGATAACTGATTTATAATTGACAATTGTTACTTGTAGCTGGTAACTGGAAGTTCATAACTGTTGTTGGTAATTGATAGGTAGTAGTTGACAAGTGACAATTCTACTATTATATGTAATCGATATTTAATAATTGGTAATTAAAAATTGACAGTGAGCAGCTAATTATTAATGATTTATAGTAATTGTAGATTAGTACACAATTAGTAAAAAAAAGTTTACTTATTGTTTATTGTTACTAATATTGGTATTGCTATTTTTACAATATTCGGTTAATTTCTTTGTGAAATGTACTCATTTCGTGTACAAAATATCACACTTGTAATTTTAGATAAGAACATATTTAGTTAAATTTTTTGTCTATACTAACAAAAAGGAGTTGTATGTGATTACATTTTAGAGCAAATTATACAGGAAGAGGAAAATTGCAATCTCATGATTGACATTGGTTAGGTTTGATTAACGTCGAAATCCATTTTCGCACACGTGTTCGTCGTACAGGTACCAGTAAAAAAAAGATCTTTGCTGAATGTGCATTATACAGATTACATGCAACCGCATATTACATCTTCTCACTATAGGTCGACTCTCGTAATACCCACAGCCCACTTACCTACATTATCCCTGCTACACGAGGGTTTCTCTTATATACTTCAGCTGTTACACTGTGTGAACCACCTACTCTTCAATGAAAATCAGATCCATCCTAACACTTTGAGTGTCAACCTAAAATTGTAGATCATTCTAATAAATCTATTACACTGTTCAACCCTTTTGACGTGACACAGATATTTCCCTGCGTTCCATAAACCTTAATTTACAATTTTATAGCTTTTATTTTTATAAAATAAATAAATATTCTATAGTTACATAGACAAATAATATTGCATTATATGAAGTTTATAGGAATTATATAAAGTTTAGATGTTATAATAATTTTGAAAGTTACATTAAGTTAAGAAGTTATGATAATTCTAATGGTTACGATGAGAGCTTATGATAATTTTATGGGTTCTATTTGAAGTATAGGATTCCTGGAAAGTCAAGTTTGAAGATTATTATAATTTTATACGACTAGTTTGTAGGTTGTAACAATTTTAAATATCCAGTTTAAAAATCATAATATTGTGAAAGTCAAGGTCGAATGTTACGAAACCTTGAAAATCAAGTTTGGACGCTATGACAGCCCAAAAGTCAAGTTTGAATGCTACGACCCCTTGAAGGTCAAGCATGAAGGTTACAGCTGTTGAAGGTCAATTTTTAAGGTTATTGAATCACCAAGTAATTTGCCGATTATTCTATCTAGGACACATTCCCCGACCTATTTGCTGTAAAATTATATGTTTACTTATAAGCCAACATATTTAAAGAATTGACTTTTAAAAAGAAACAAATAGAAACGATAATTTTATAGATATCTAATACATGAATTATAGGTAATTCTGCCATAGACTCAACGTATATTAAAATTGAAAGTATAATAATGGAAAACAGATAATTGATCGTGTAGCTGATTAATGTGTTCGTAGAATGATATTCAATGAAGCTATCGAAAACAAAAGGTCAGGAGTGAAAGGGGAACAAACACGGCATAAAATCCAGCGCAGAGAAGATTTGAAGGACCCTAGCAATTATCTATGGGGATTCTCTCACGCGTTGTAGATTCAATGGTTCCCGTAGTACTTCACGTGCTATTTCACCTTTGCTGTAAAATATGCGAACGTGTGAGAGAGAACGAGAGTACTCGCGAACGACCGTACTTGTCGCGAGAACCGGAACTGCATAAGAAAGTGAAGAAACGGAAAAAGAACCATGGTTATTCTGGTATCACTTTTAAACCCACTGACATTCAAAGTCAATACGAGTTTTACCTTTATAGCACAAGTTATTCTACATCCAATTTCTAACAATTTATCTTTTCAATTTTTAAACGAATTACGTAAAAATATAATAATTCTTCAATTTCCCTATTAAAAAACTTATATTTGTATTTAATTTATTATGATTTTTGCTTGGAAATTAATAAAAGTATAGAAGTGAGAGCTTAGAGCAAAATTGTAGCACAGTTTTGGCATACTTCAAAGAGTTTCTCAGGAAGTGACACACTTTAGTTTGTCTCCTGTTGATTTTCTAGGGTTATTGACTATTGTGAGAATATGCGATATTTTCTATGCTCATGAATTTTCATTACTTTTTAGAAATGTACTGCTTATTCATTGCATTTCTCGTGACAATGTTACTGATACTTGGTCCACCTTTCCGAAATTTTCACTGAAAAATTGTTCATATATGGTAATCTATCTGAATCCATTTTGAAGATCAAAGCTTTTGCTATCACGTAGTTATGACTATTTTCCTCAAAGGTATCCTTAAAACAATGGGCAGGGAAACATGAATGAATTCTTACATCGAGATTTTAAAATTTTCCAGCACTTGTTTGATTATTTAATATTTCTTCAAAATATAGTATACAATAATTGGAACAATAGTATAACACAATATATCCATAATAAATTTATGATTCCAGATTTTGTTAACAACACTCCTCCTCATCATATTATGCCATAACTCGTCAGCCGTGAAAAATGATCGAGGAGGACCATCATTTAACGGTGGACCAAACTTCCTTCGAAACAGTCGAAGAATTACATTGAACGAATATTTGGTTCCACCTCCACCGCCACGACACTCGTTGAGAGCAGGACGAGTAGCAAATCCTGCAGGAACGGAAGAAACAGGCTACTTTTCGAAATTTATGAACTGGTTAAATCCTTTCAATTACGTATCTTCACCTTCGCCACCTCCAGCTGTCGAAACAGCGTATCAACCCCGTAATCCGCCTTTCAATTCGCAACCAGGTCCACCTTTGCATCCATCAGGAGCTTCCTTGTATCCTCCTCTGGGTCCACCTCCAGGTCAACATCCTGTTCCAGTTCTGCAACATCCTATCGGTGTACCTCCCGGACCACCAAATCAACCCTTACCCTTTTACAACGCCCCTCCCGCCATCTTGCACAATGTTCAAAGTCCCCCGCCCGTGAGGACCAATCCTGCGCCGTATGTTACCCTGCACAAAGGGAAATCCTGCAATCCCTGCAACAGAATCCCTTGGATACCCATGCAAGGTAGTGGGTTGCGTTCTGACGAACACCATCCCCTTCCACAGGTTTCTAATGGCTACCTTCCTCCACCTAATCCGATAAACCACGATAATCAACACTCGGCATCCCACGAAATCAGTGTTCCCAGTTTTTCGCAAGTTCCCATCAATCAGAATCCTCTGATTAGTCCCTTGCCCAATCCTCAGCTGTTGCCTCATCCAGTGCCACCTTACAACGCGGAATCTTTTGATGCCCGATCTCCAAGTCCTCCCACGGGACATCTGGAACCTACATTAACGACGATTGGACAGGAACATAACCCTGAAATCAATGGATACCTCAATATACGAGGTAACGAAGACCTGGCACCCAGTGGGACTCAAACTGATCAGGGTCTTCTCAGTGCTGCACCTCACAATTATGGATTCGAGGGTGACAAAGCACCAAGTGATAAAGAACCCTTCGAGCATAATCACCCCCCAATTTCTGCACCACCTGGATTGGATAGCCAACTTGGGGTTAGCAGTTTTGGATCATCCAATTTTGGGAATCATTTCAGTGAGAATAATAATGGATATCGTGACACCAATGTTCACTACGAACAATCGCAGGATTTGAATCCTCAGAGCAGCTTTGGGTCATCAAGTTTTAATGATCAGAACTATCAGAATAATCAGTATTCTAATGATTTATCTTCTAGTAGTAGTGTTATCAAGAATTCTCAGGTACCCGAAGAAAATAATGCTTCTTCAAATACGAATTTTGTACATTTTGAAGAGTCTCCATTGTTGGATCTCACGAACAAAGAAGAGACTCACTCTGACACACAATGGCCAACGTCTACTGTCACGTACAATGTCGAAGACGTTGATAACAGCTTGAAGACAACCACAGACTATAGTTTAGAAACGGATAATACATATTTTGAAGATTCGTCAAACTTTATTAGACAAAGTGAATCCTATTCTTTGTCGGACATTCGAAATATCAATGGTGCTTTTGAAACAACATCAGCGAGTGTGGGATACAATAAGAATGTGGAAGAAGCATCAACGATTAGTACACCTTATGCGAATCAACAAAATATTCAGCAGGGATTAGTGTGGACGGATTTAGAATTGAAAAATGAGTCTTTGAGAAATCATGCGTTCCCGGATTCTGTTAATCAGTGGAATAGTTCTAATACGGAAATTAATAGGTTTGAAAAGCAGGAGAATCTTGAGTTGAAGAATACAACTCCGAGACAACAGAGTGTGAAGCGAAATAAGCAAGTAAGTTTTTGTTTTTGGTTTGAAGTTAAAGTTGTTTTCAAATTTGAGGTTAAGTTAGGTTGGGTTAAATTAGATTAGGTTAGATGTAGGTTAAATATCGATAAATCAGATTAGGGTAAGTCACTTGTTTGTGACAGTTACATTAGATTAAATTGGATTGAACAAATTTTTTCTCGTGAAGTTAGTTTAGGTCTAGCTTATACCTCTGTCAGGTTAAGTTAAGTTAATTCTAATCACACAAGTTAATCTCTTTTTCAGCTAAATTTTCATTACATCAAATCAATTTGAAACAAGAAAATGAAATTTCTTTGATGAAACAAAGTTTGAATTAGATTAGGTCTGCACTAAATATCAGTTAGTTAGGTGATTCTAATATTATGTCGATTTGAAGTAAATAATTTAAATTCCATTTCAGTTATATCTATTCATTTATATTTGGTTAATTTTTAAAAATTGAAACAAAGTACTGTTCAAGTTTAAACTGAAGTCTGAGTTAAATTAGGTTTGGATGTTTTAGCTGGGTTAGGTTAATTAAAACAATTTAAAACAAAGGTACTTTATGTACTCTATGTCAAAAGCGTCCTGTAATTTATTAATGGGTAAGATTATTTTTAGGTACAAGTTGTTATTCCGTACACGTCAGAATATACACCAATACCATTTCAACAATCTTACGGAGATTGGAGTGTTAAAACCAATTTTGAGAGAACACAGCCAAGAAAAGTTCCCTCCTTAAACGGACAAAACATCGATAATTACGTTCAACAGGAATCAAGAAACGATATTCGAGTTATCAATCATTTGCAGTCTCAGTTCAATGATTCGAACAAGTCAAATGTACAACCAATAAAAGCAGTAACGAATGCAATACAAAATAGTACAAGAAATGTTATATCGAAAATCGGCAATTCTATCGATATACGCAGATTACAAAAAAATATTGACAATTGGACAATACAAGTAAGTTTATAAATATTTTTAATTTTGTTATATTTAAAATTCAAGTCGCCGACGCCGACAATAAGGTTGTTTTAATTTTTTGACTCAGGAATATTCGAAACCAACAACGTCCAATACCGTTTCATCGAGTTCACCGCATCCTTATCTGCTGCCATCAAAGAACATCCCGACAAAGTATCTAACAACAACGGAACCAGGGGAATCGAAGGATCACAACGAAAGTGTGAAAACGTATTCTTTAGCCGGATTCAGCTTCAACGAAGTGGAACACGAAGGTTCCGCGAGCAATCACATTGAAGAAACTAGAACGGTAAATTACTATTTTGCTACCCGCATGAAAATTTTATTTAATAATTAATCCTTATTAACGTAATTATGTAGGGATAAAACATATGCTTGGAAATAATATATGTGCAAAACAAAATAGCGTTTGAATTACAATAGACTTATGTTACTATGAACAGATTGTGAGGGAATTATTTAAAATATGGAAATATAGGGACAATTTTATTTGAAAATAAAATAATGTAAAATAGGATCTTCTGAAACAAAATATTTCAAAATAGAGTATCTCAGAAGTAGAATATTCCAAAACATAATATTTTATAATAAAATATTTCAAAATAGTATATTTCAGAGAAAAATATTTCAAAATATAATAATATTCCAAAGTACTCTTTAACTTAGAATATTTCCAAATACAATATCTCAAAATTAGAGAGTTCAGTTTAGAATATTTCTGAATTTAATAATATAGTAAAATGGCAATATATAAAGAGAGATAAAAGACAACTTGTCCCTTAGACAATACACTTCGGCGATCTTCGTGAATTTGCATGAAATTCCATGCAAATACAAATGATGGCAATGTAACAAGAATCTACTGTATCCTATATCTACTGTATACTAATCTACAGCATATCTATTCAGAATATATTCTAACAAGTGTGTTGAACTTTCTTTCCCAGCCGGCCAAAGTTTTACGAGTAGAAACGACTAAAACCCCGGACAGTTTAGAGAGCTCGAATAAATCTGCGACGGAAGAAAAGTCGACATGGAAAGCGTATTCTGTGTCCATATCACCGGTGGACAAAGAACGGGTCTATGTGGTGACACCTCAGGCAATTTTGGAAACATCCGCTAAGAACAATTCCGAGGAAGAAAAAGAAAATTCGCAGCAAATGAATGAGACGAAAATCACTAGCACGGAGGAAAGTAACGGAAATTTCAGCGAATTCGAAGCAATCGAGAAAGCATATCAGGTACTTCCTCAGGCAGTGAATAATTTAGCTGTCGCATCTACGGGGAAGGAAAATATTCCTTTATGGGGAATTATGGAACACGAGGAGTTCGCTTCGTTGAATTTGGACGAAACCGGCGAAGGAGCGACTGGAGAAGGCGTGGATGGACCTGTTCTCTATTCTGGACACTCGAAGGTGATTAATTACTAAAAATATCGTTGACAAGAATTCTTTCTAACATTTTGCTTGCAGGTTTCACGAGCCAAACGATGACATGTACATTGTTGAAATATGGAAGCTCAAAGAACTGCAGTTTATAATTGTGAATAAATAGTCGATTCTTCGTCGATGATTTCTGAAGACTGTTTTTCATCTTATGGAATAAAAATGGAGTGATTGCAAGTGTAAAACTTTGTTACGGCCAGTGTATAGTTACTTTTTACTTGTAGTAAACATAAGTAAGTATGGTAACTAGATTATAAGTAATATAGTATACTCTCGTTATATTGCCGGTTCACATGGACTGTCATGTATAGCGAAGTTTCTTTTATCTTCGTGTGCGAAGATTTACGGAAATTCCTATAGCATCGTCCATGGCAATATAACGAAAGTCTACTGTATCGTAAAAATGTTAAGGAACATTATAGTCATATCATATTTTTCTACTTACATAAATCGCTTATTTGTTGTAAATACACGTAAAATTAAAAGTATTATAATTATAAGTACAATAGATTTACGTGTAAATTTTATTACTATAATTGTATAATATTAGAAGAATAAATTAATTTTAATAAATACTATGTTCTAATAAACAGAAGTCAGAACTAACAGAATAAACTAAATATTTTATTTTTCAATTTAAAGTATAATTGTTTAAAACAACATAGGTGTCACTGTACACGTACCAGGTAGTTACACCCGGATGGAACGTGTTAAGAGTTAATTGTTTCGTTTAGAATGTAATTATATTACGTTCCAACTGTCTTGTAACATTTTTTTTCGTCGACACATAACAGTCTGCTTTCCTGTCTCGTCACTTTCGATGATTTTGCATAAGTGGAAGCCAGCCAAAAAGAGTTAGTTATTTGTATTCCGACGACACCATAAATGCACATTCATAGGTATTCCGCGTGCGGTTGGATTGACAATGTTTGAGACTTTCCCGATTATACGGTGAAAGGAGATCGTATTCCGGTTCATGTTGTTTCATCAATTGAAAAGTGCGAGCACTTTACCATCATTTCGTGACTGAAATGTCAAATGATGATACTCTCTAATTTTATTATACTCTAGGATGTCATGAAATAATAACAAAAATATAAAAATACATTTTAAGGCTAGAATCATTAACATCACTATATTACAATAAACATCTTTAAAAGTATTTAAAAATATTGATAAAAATTTCACATAACACTATCTTCTAATCTTTTTCGCATTATTGAATATTATGGAATAACAAAACAAATTTAAAAACACATTTTAGTATATTTTTTTTATTAAAATGTTATTGTGTATTTCAAGAAAAATTCAGCAATGCACACAACGAATATGTTTGAACATGTTATCAGTTATTTTCATAAATATTAGTAGAAAATGCCAACTATAATCAAGTTTAGGTTCTTGAATAGTGACTCCATGTCTAAAACCATGCGTCGCCGCTTCTTCGGATGGAAAAATTTCCCTAATACTATATACTGTTAAGCATTATTATGATCTAGTGAATTACATATTCTTGGAATATAATATAAAAAACCAATCATCTTCTTCGAACAAAACTGCTAATAGTGCGTTGTTCCTTTAACGATGTGTGAGAACTTTTACCGGAAGATTGTGAGAAAAAACGATGTATTGTTACCGTGAAAGATCGTGGTTGTTAAGATAGCCGAGCTGCGGTAAGGAAACACTTCGTATCATTAAGTTCGTTTCTGTGGCGTACGACATTGAACAAGCACGCGACCTTAATTAAATTCCATGGCGGTTACATACTTCATATACCGTTGCGGTTACTACTTTCTTATAGAAAGCTCCTATAAAAACAAATTATCTAAAAAAAGGGAAGATAATAAATTAGGCTCGTTATGAAAAAGAAAACAACGTCTTGTACAAAAGTTACAATTTCTAATATTTTAAATAATATAAGTAAAACATACGTACACTATTATTTATTACATTTATATACAAAACTTTCAATGCTACTTAAAATTATAATATTTTTTATTCTATTCTCCTCCTTACATAATTCTTTTCTGATGAATAGACTATTTTAATGACGGTGAAATGGAAAGTTGATGGTACACATAAATAGAAAATGAATTTTAACTAATTTTTCTGTTATACATAATCAGCATTCTTCTTCTTGCGCTATTTTTTTCTGTGAATTTTTTCTTCGGACAATTAACATTTCTATTGACCACATTGTCACCGTAAGTGCTGTAACGCAGTTTATGGTAATTAAACTAGGTGTATAGCTTCCGATATTATCACGCATTACACCTGTAAATAATTATAAACAGAAAGGATTAATAAAATATTCAAAATCTACGCGTGCAACTAAACGCGCCAATATAGAAACTCGCGCATGCGCATAAGAACACGCGTAAATATTCAAATGTCCGCGTATGAAGTTCTTTATGAAACAATAAAAAAGGATACGATAACGCAATGAAGTTTTAAATATTGAATTAAACTTATTGTACTAAAGAATACTGTCTATAAAACAATTTTTGCAGAATAATTTAAGTTTTACATCATTTACCTAGCATTGGACCAGCAGAGAGAAGTATCACTCCATTTACTATCATTTGAATTCCTGAGGCATTCGGTAATCTATGAATTGGCACGTACGATGGTATCACCAGACTCATGTAAACTGAACGAAAACCTTTAGCAATTCCCAAGCCTACAGCCACACTTATTACTGAGATGAATCCCGTGGTGAATATTAAAGCTGCAATGTAAATTATAATAATGTAAAGAATTGTAACAAAACAATTCTTTAAAATTTGTTTATCATTTTTACTAGCATCAAAAACAACTTCAAAAATCAAAACAATGTTCATGATATTCATTCACGTGTTATTGATCAGTCAATCAATTTTTAATTGATCAATTGAAGAAAGTACTTCAACATCACAACCTCAACTGCTTCAAACCTATCTGAAGCACATCTGTTTTTTATTATTTGTCTGAACAATCAAAAACTAATTGACTGATCGATTGTTTGAAACTTGAACTTAGAAACTACATATGTTTATAAATATTATCAGTGTGTTTCCACTTAAATAGAGCAAAACTCTTGTTACGCATAATTTTAATATTAAGCACCCTTCATATTTTAAAGAAAATTTTGTTGATTTGTATAACTAGTGTTTAGTACAGGATGTGCCAATAAATGGTGTACATACTTTATTATTATATTATTCGATAATTAAAATGAATAAAGGTTAAGTTCATATTATGTTGCCATTTTAAAATTACAAATGTGCAAAATGACCATCATGAACATCAAAATTATGTAATATTTTTGCTACTATTTCTGTATTTGGTATTAATATTCGTGTGTAGATATAATTTATTAGCACACACTGTATAATGATATATGCAAACGTACCTGTTCGGCTAATAATTAAAAGGCACAAGCTCAACATGTACATTATCCTTGGAGGTTGTTGGAGCCATTCTCCAACGAAAGAAGAAATACTTCTAAAAACGAGATCGACACTGGCAATGGTACTCATTACGGTCGCAATTTGATTATTTGTGAACTTCATATCCGACAAAATAAATGGCGTTAACTGGGAGAAATTAATTTCAGCAAAAATAGCCACAGACATTCCTATCATCATATTTACATAGATTGGATCTCGTAATAGATTGAGATCGAATAAATCTGTTATTATCTTGAATATTCGGCACTTGTTTGTCTTCTCAGTCCTAGTAATTAAAATTCGAATAAAAAACATTTCATCATCTATGATCAAGTATTAATATAAATAATTATTAATTATTAATCACAATTTCTAGTTATAAATAATCAATATTAATTATCAATAACCAATAATAAACGATCAATGACTAATGATCAATTATCGATGGTCCACAATCAATTATCGATGATCAGTGATCAATAAGTTTAATTACAAATAACTATTGATCAGTTACCAATAGTCAATAATCCAAAAAAACAACCTACCAACTATTAATTATTAATTACTAAATGCTGTCAGGTGTTAAAATAAAAATATTTATGTAATATACATATATGTATACATACTTTTCTTTGCAATCAGTTCCACTATCCATCGTATTTTTAGTATTATTTTCTTCGAGCAAAGTATTACTTTCCGTTGCATTTAGTGTATCATAATCGTCTTCACGACTATTTAAATTATTGTATTTCACTGAAGGGTTAGGCTTCCCTTCAAAAATTTTAATACTGCTACCAAGATTAATCGTCTCGATGCTTTTATCTGAAATTAAATTTTTGTGAATTAAATTTTTGTTTTTTCTTTCATGATTTTTTTATACTTACATCGTTTATTAAGACGAGCTACTCTACGCTCTTTTGCCGATCGACAATCTTCAGTGCTTTTGTATACATCTTGTTCTGTTCCTCACAAAGAAAATAAAATTTCAATGAAATTTAAACAAATAAGTAATAGTTAAGAAGTTAGAATATAGTGTGTATCTTTTTTACCACTTGGAGCTTCTGATAATTGCCGAACGTATGATATATCATATCCGTATATGCTTCCAATTTCAGCATCATGATCGATGCTTGAAATAGTCGTGTTTCTTCTTCGTTGTACATTTTCAGTTAAATCCAATGTCGAAGCTTTTGGACTTACTTCGTCCGGAATATTACTTTTCTCGTCTAAAATTAAATTCAATTCGTTATTAACAATTTTGTGAAATAATTGATTAATTTAATTATTGTGAAATTAAACTCAATGAGTTGCTAAGATTGTTGAGAAACAAAAGTAGTTTTGTTAACATTTAAATTATTATTACGTATTAAATATATATCACATTTATTACTGTAATAATACTAAAACTATTCTAATTTGTTTAAAAGATACTTGCCTATATTTTTATTTTCTTTTTCATTAGTTGATTGTACTTCATTCGTTGTATTCGATTCATCTGCCACATTTTTTGTATACCATTTCAGGGGACGAAGTAGCAAGCTACCTATCAAGGAATGTAAACTGAATGCCCCAAATAATAACACTGTACCCTAATAACACAATACGTAAAAATATAAAACAATTACGTGCAAATAAAAAGTATAAATTTTAATGAAATTTTGTAACATCTATAATATCAATCAAAATTTGATTCCGTTCTGTATAAACATGTTTTGTTTTAATTTTGCATTAGCAAACTTACTTATTATTATATCAATTTCTTTTTACCGACATAAAAGTGCGATATTAAAATACATTAATTTTAAATTTAGTTAAGAAAAGATTGAAACATAAATGTGATAATATAAATATCAAAGCAAATAAAGGAATACAAATTTTTCAAATGATTCAATATCGGTAATCTTCTCCTAATTAATAAAATTATCACGAATATTTTTATATGAAAATGTAGTAAGCAGTATTTAAAAGTACCTGAGATCCATAGTACGAAACCAAGAACGTAGTTATTTGGGGTACAATTATAGGGCCAAATCCAATAATTGTTAATGCTAAAGATACTGCTCGTCCTCTTTTCGTTGTAAAATAAGAATTCAGTGCGTACGAAAAGGCAGACATCGTCATACACGTACCCAGTGCTGTATAAAAATAAATAATATTATTAGTAATGGAAGAATTTAAAAAAATACGAAGTGTATCTCGATATTTTCTTGCGCCAGGGGATCTAAGGAAGGAGTAGGAAATTACGAGACAATTTTGTTTTACCCGATCACAATCAAGAGGGAAGCTTATCTAATACGGAAATGAGACTTTACTTTGTGAGAAGTTAAAGTACACGTTTAACTTACAAGCAAATATGCCATAGAAGATTATGAGGAGAGTGAATGATCTTGCAAACGTTGTCATAATTACTCCAGTACTATAAAGTAAACTGCCGATCACAGCCATTTTCCTGTATCCAAAGGTTCGCAGTAGTGGACCATTGGTCAATCCAAGTATCATACCAAACGCTAAATTTGTATTAATAATCACTGTGCTTTCTGTTGCATTGAAACCAAAAAGCGGAAACGTGTCCTTGAATACTAATACAAATCCTTGCAGAAGGGATATCGTGCACATCTGAAATAATTGTTTGTATAAATAATAATCGAATGACCTTTTAATAATAGCAAAATAATATTTTAATAATTAAACGCACCCCATTTATCGCATATGCCAGGACGATCATCCACCCCCAGTTTCCATCTGGGGGAACTACTTTAATTCCTTCCCCACTCATTTTTCTTTCGTTTTTCAATACAAAAGAGATTCTTTTTGCACTGTAGTTCAGTAAACTATAACTGCAATACTTTTTATATAAATTAAATAGTCAAACTTGCACATTTCACGTTCTTCGTACAATTATACACGTAACATTAATAAATAAGCACATATAGAATTTATATATATTTTTATTCAAATTAATTTTATTGTAACAATAATATCACGTTATAAAATTGCACACTTTCTAAATATTTCGTATTACATACTGTCACTCACACTTTTAAGGTAATTATTAATTAAATTAATAATTTCAGTTGCTTTTAAGGTAACTATTAATTAAACTAATATTTTAAGTTAAATAATGTAATAATTTAAGATAAATTAAATATTTGTAGCACTCTCAGATACTATTGGTCACAATTTATTTTTATTTAATAAATAAGAGGACGTTGTGGTGTAAGAATTAAGTGGTTTAAGTTAATGGAACTGTTGGACACGATAGATTTGATATCATGGCAATAATGTTCGTCACGCGTCAAGTTCTAAAGTGCCCGTATAAAATTAATACTCATTATGTTTTATTGTAGATAAAGCTAGATATTGCAGAATAATCTAATCTGCCATTATTGTTCGTCATCGAATTTTTATCATCATCGATTATCGTAAAATTGCAACAACTGCTACTAAGAATGATAGTCATTTCCGTATCGTTATTAATTACTGATTGTAATACTTACTACTTCGATTGCCTAACGTTAGTTAATATTTTAATTATGATATGACTACAATTATTACATAATTTTATAGCTTTGTTTATGCAAACTAAGAATATAGAAGATAGATAATTATTTCAATATATACAGTAGCAGCCAGCTAACTAACACTTTCGAGCCACCAGTGTTTTAAAACACAGTCTACATATTTTTAAAAATCCCATACCAACAAAATTCATATTCTCAAATATTAATCCATAAAATTAACATCAAATACTAATATCATAAAGTAGAAATCAAATATTGATATACAATTGACTATTAACATCACATTATTGCTAATATTAAAATATTAAATATTAACATTATAAAATACCTATATTAATAAATATATTAATATTATAAAATAAAACGTACGTGTTAAGTATATTAAATATTCATGACCACTCAGCGAATAAATCAACATACTAAAATAAAGCTAATAAATTAATAAATAAGTAATCTCTGAAATTGGTTCACTGGCAACAATTAATCACTAGTTCGAAGAAATGGTATTGCATACACTATCACCCAAAAATTTCAGTACATACTCTAATCGCTTATCTGCAACGTATTACGCATTTTGTTTTTAAAAAATATGAACACAGCGTGCAAAAACTTTTAGCCGATAGTGCATACTCTCACAATAATATTTTTAATTACAAACAAGCATAAAACACCTATTTGTCATCTTTATTGCAAAGTTCATAGGAACAATTTAATTTGTCAGGTGTCTTTTCCACATCCGCCAACTTTTTCGTTTTTCTGTTCATGATATAAATTTCAAGCAACCACGAGATTGTGGTGCAAAACGTGAAAATGTTTATAAAATGAAGCATCAACGTATAATTCGACGTTGCATCTCTGATCCAACCGACGATTGGTCCCAGTGTCAAGAAAAGTATACCGTTGGTTAATAATTGAAGACCAGTCGCACCTGGTAGCCTAGATAATGGAACGTGACTCGAAATCACCAGAGCCACGAAAATGGTTCGCAAAGCTTTTCCAATGCCAATTAAAATGGCTATTGCTAAACTAACTTCGTAGTCCCCTACGTGTGCCAGCACTGAAGAAGAATAATTTAATTTTAATATTTGCTCACTTTCCATAAACAAACTATGCCTTATTAGATCATATGTTTGCTGTGCAAAATATTTAAAATCAATTTCAGATTCAACGACAGTTATATTTTGTTAAATATTAAATATATAGGACAATTGTTTTTATGAAAATTGTATGAAAAGATTAACAAAAAAAGTTAAAAAAATATTGGATGCATATGAGAGATTAGTAAAATTAAAGTATCATTAATGACAATGATTTTTATCAATTGCTAGTTTCATTAACCCTTAACTGGTACGGTGGCCATTTTGTTACATCGAAGACATAGCGAGACCACGTAGAAACAGAAAATTGTAGGTAAATTAAAAATATGAGAAAAAGTAATACTGTATAATATAATAATTACTTAATAAGTTAATTAACTAGATAAGTTATTTACCTAGTTAAGATAGAGCTTGTTAACCCTACTTAAGGTAATTTAAAAAAGTAATAAAATTACTGAAGAATTATTGACTACACCGTACTAGTTAGACTGAACTTGCAAATTGTTTGTTTGTTACTTTATTTATTTTTTGCTCCTTTCTTGTTTATTTTCTGCTGTACTTATGTGTATTATTTGTTTGATATCTCACCGATACGACCAACTCCTATCATACAGATACCCAGCAAGTAAAATGTTCTATTTTGCAATCCAATGAAGTCAGCGACGAAAGGAATAATCAATCTGGCGCCAACGTCTACTCCGCCCAGGATCGACATAAAGGATGCAATTTGAACTTTCGAGTATCCATAGTCGCTCAATATAAACGGTGTCATCAGGGAAAAATTCAATTCCGTGAAGTTGGCGAACGTCATCCCCAAAAGTATGTTCACATAAACAAGATCACGCAAAAGATCCAAATCAAAGAATATTATCAACGCTTCTAAGAAAGTTTTCTTCGTTTCCTCTTCCGTGCATTCCTAAAAATTGTAATTCATATTTTCAGATTTTAATTTTCAATTCGAATTTCAATTCAATGTAAAGTTAATAGAAATAACTAACAAGTTTAATTGTTAGGTTGATATAGTTTAACAACTTGCATATTTTTTAATAATTAACAGCATTGGTCCATATAGATATAAGAGAAGACTAAACTACGGTAATCTAGCCTTAACACTTTCAGATCCAACTGTGTCATATTACGCACATATACTAAATTAATTTGACTTGAATTTCAATTACTGAATTAATATAATTAATCTTCGTGTAAACACTATAAATGCTTCACATTTTCCTTCTACTATTTATTAAAAATGAATGAATCAAACTATCTTACTACAAGGACTATTAATAACTTCAAACAGGTTTTTCATCTTACTATCTATGACAAATATTTGTCTGGTAACATTCCTTAGTCACGACCCTGGTTTTATGAAAAATTGATAAATAGTTTTTAATCGAAACAAACACCATTCGGATCAATAATATTTTGTCATGCTAATGATAAGTCTTTTTACATCTTGTAATGAAATTTCAACTTTCTTTTAATTAAATTTGCAATAAGATCATAAACTTTTTTATTGAACCAATACATTATTAAAACTTACTTTTTGCATCAATTTATCAGTTTCGACTTCAGGAATTATTGCTTTTTGTTCTGATTTATTAATACCATTAGAATCTTTAACATGTCCATTAGATTCTTCCGCAAGTTCATTCGATTCTTTCACAATTATCAATGGACTTGTGGATTGTTGATTACTAGAAATCCTTCTTTGATTTTTCTCTGATCCGTTATCTTGTCTGCAAACAATTATTTTTATCTAGCAATTAACAACATTCGATTCTGGAATTCATGTTTGTAAACAAGAATTACAAGACAGTTTACCGACAGTCCAATGTTTTAACAAAATTGATGAACGATGAATTTTATAATAGATATTAATAGCTTCTAACTTCTAACTGGTTACTAATCTTACTATCTACAACAAATATTTACCTAGAAACATTCCTTACCGACCGTCCTGCGTTCAGACTCGATTGTCTACTTAAATTTATAGATAGCCTTGAATTTTTTAATGAATTCTCTTTCCTTGATACTTTAGATATTATAGATGGAGTTGAAGTATATCTTCTCGAAAACCTATAACATATTTCCACTTTTAAGATCCACATTTCTTTTAAATAAATAAAATCTTTTAGATTATACCACTAAGTGTACATAAAACTCGATATACGTGCAAAAGATTACATCAGAGATATTTAGGTCTTAAATTCTAAATTAAACTTAACATTTCGAGTTCTCAAGTTATTAAGTTTTAAGCATTTAAGTTTTGTAGCTTTGTAATTATTAAGTTTCGAATTCTAAGTTATGAAGTTATCAAGCTATTAATTTATTAAATTTTTAAGTTCTGTAGTTTTAAGTCTTAACTTCTAAATTTTTTAGCTTTATAATTATTAAGTTTTAATTTCTAAGTTTTGTAGCACTATAGTTATTTTAAGTTTCCAAATTCTAAAGTTATTAAATATTTAAGTTCTAAGTTCCACGTTCTCAGTTTTAAATTCTGAAATTTTTACGTTCTAAGTTAGCAGATACCATCCATCGTTAGATCGTGACATCATAGGTGTTCCAGGCTCCACCAGATCTATACCGGAAGGTCCTTCTTCTTCGTCATCATAATACAAATATTGACTTCCAAACTTTCCTCTCCAGACAGTTAAGTTACTGTAAATATTTTTGTCAATATTTTCCAATGATTTACTTGGTGCAGTATTTTCACTACATTCATAAACAGTTTCTGTGATATTCTAAAGAAAATGTTATTGTAAATTACATTATGACGTATAAAAAAATAATATCAATTAGTTAACTTTAACAATAGGAATGATAAATTTAAATATACTTGTTTTTTAATTTTAGATATATTTTATTTTTAATAAATTTATATAGACTTTCTATTCAATCAACAGATCAAAGTCGTCCTATAACGAAAACACATGTAATTTTATCACAAATTGCTTCACGCGTTCAATATAGTGGACTTTAACATTCCTGTTGATAAAATTATTTATTGTTTTTATCATACCTGACCAGTTGTCGGTAATACTTCATATTCTACAACCACGCCGTTATCGATTGTCGTATCTTCCTGTTTTTTCACATGCCACTGAACGGGTTGTAATAAAAGTGCACAAACAACAGCATTAAAAGCTACAGCTCCAAAAATAAGAACGGTACCTTTTACTCCATACTCAGGTATCAATTGTGTAATTATCTAAAAATTTACAATATAAATATCAACTTTGTAGTGCAGTAGATTTATGCTGAAAATCAATACCTGGGTCAAATGTTGCATCTAACTTTTTATTCCTTATTTCTATATGTCATCAGTTAACATACAAGATAAAAATAAATAAAAATAACTATGACAAAATTTAATTGTTTTGAAATTATGGTAAAAAATATAAACAATAGTCAAAAGTTTCGAGGAACTATTTTGTTTAACAAATGAAAATTTTTGTAACTCATTTTGTCATTTTTATGTATGAATATTTATTTTAACGAATAAATTATTATTTATTTGTAAATATTTTTTATTTTATTTTTTTGTTGACACGTACAAATGATTAAAAATTGGATGCAATGTTTGTTTCCAGGAATATATTCTGCCTAAATCTACTGGATTATAGAAGAAAAAGGAATTCCATAAAATATGTGGCTGTAAAAATATTAGTTAAAAATGTAATTAGGTACTTGTGGCATCACTATGGGCCCCATGCCAGTACACGTCCAACTAAGACCAATGGCAATTCTTCTTTTTTTCTTAAAATAAGTATTTAAAGCTAACGAGTTCGCTGACATCGTGATACCAATTCCAGCACCTAAAAATTCATACTTAAATACTAACAAACTAACAAAACTGAAATTTATTCATTTACACAGCAGAGTAGATCATTTATATTACTCATGTATTTCTTGATATAAATTAAATAAACTATCTACAATATACGTAACTAGTACAAGAAATAGTCACTTTTGTTATATTCAATAAGACTCTCGTTATATTGCCATCGATGGGTCTATAGAAAAAATAGCCAATTTATTAATTGGGAACAAAACAAAATTAAAAACTAGATTTATTTTTACGTGTAAAATGATAATTAATATAATTTTTATTTAATTTTATTCGTTTTGATAATTTTGACCAACTCTATAAGTGAGATTGAAAGATAATTTTATTTTTAAAATGAGAACTATTTTTCTTCTCTACAAAAAAGAAATCCGTCGTTGGCAATATAATAAGAGTCAACTGTACTCATAACTTACCGTACAAAATCGAAAAGAATATTAAACATGCGCTAAAACTTGTCGTTGTTGATAATATTGTAATTGAAATAGCGCAAATAAGAGCCCCAACGAATGATACTTGTCTATAGGTGAATTTTCGAAACAAAGGACCATTAGCTAAACCTATAACACGAGAAATTTTAATCGGGTAACCTTTCCATTCAATATTATTCGTTATCAAACTAACAGAGGTATAAAAAAGTGTCATAAAAATATTTACGTATTCGTCTGGCTTCGTAGATATGTACATATAAAAATAAAATTTACGTGCCATGCGGTTAATAATAAAGTGTGATAATATATTTTCGTACATCTTCGACATTTAAATAAATTGTATCAGTGATAAACGTGGATGTAACAAAAGTTTATAATTTAACAACTATTACTATTATCATATTAACAATATTCAAAATTACTCTTCCCTTGTTTTAATTGTTCGAATATCTTTCGAATATGTATATTTCATTCTTTTTTTTTAAATTAAATTATTCAAAACTTGAATGTAGTGAAAAAGAAAGGTTACAGATTTGGAAATGTTGTAGATAAAAATTTACAACAAACGCTTTATTAAACGTTACTAGTCTAGAGAAAGTTACAGAGTGTTAAATATAGCAGAATCTCGTTATATTGCCACTTTTACACTGGCTCTCACGTCCACTAATGACGTACACCCACCCACTGTATTACACGAAGATTTAATATATTTTTGTTCATTTTTTAAATTTTTTCACAGCCTCATCCGTGGCAATATAACGAGAGTCTACTGTATTGTAATTGACCGTAACTTGAGCTACATATTAAACGCAGCCAAATGTTTGTCCCATTAACCTAAGTCAATAAATTTCTTACAAAAGACCGCGTTATCTGCTACTGTGTCATTTATGGTTTGAAATTCGATATGTACGATTACGATTATAAAACAATGATAAGAATTGTTGCAATTAATTGAGTTCGATAAAAATGTACGATATTATTCGTACTGTGATCTCGACCACGTGCTATTATTAATATGATAAAGTAATGACGAGCGAGTTCGTGAAAGATAAGGGTAAAAAGTACAGAATCATATAAAAATGTGATAAGGTCATTTTTGCTATCGATTCGCGATAACGAACTCGTCGTCCGTTAGCATTATTCTGATTCGATAATAACAGACGTAACCATGTGTAATAAAATTAATTCTAAAAAGCATTAAAAATATGAATATTTAATTAATAAACAAAGGAACATACCGATGCAAGACATTACTGTGCTATTTATGTTTATTATCGTAGTTGTTTCAGTCGAACTGATTCCCAATTCCGCGAATCTGTCTCTAAATATCAACCCGAAAGATTGTAATACTGGAAATATACAAAACTGAAAAAATAATGATTATATGATTACATAATTGTGCTACAAAAATGATCGTTTATCTATCTAATGATATAAATACAGTACTTGTATCTAAATAGGAAATAAATTATTAAATTATAAATTATGACTGGGCAGTATAACGCGTGGCGATGCAGCGAGTAGCCAATTTGTTGCGTTGTAAAAAAAATGAGTCATACTTGCGCTAAATTTACTTCTTGTATTTCCTAGTAGTTTTTGTTCATTTTTCAAGCAATTTACGATTCAGATAATATTAATCTTTACTCACGTTAGAAAAACCAGCAGCTATCACAATAATCCATCCCCAGCCACCGTCAGGAGCAACAAAATTTTCACCAAGATCTGTTTTATTCAATTTTCCCGTCACTTTGTTTTTCTTCCCTTCAATCACCGCTTCCTTTTGTGTCGCAGACATGTTTATTTATCAGTAACTTAACTGCAACAAAGTTATCAGCCGACAGTTGGAACATAAATTGCTATGTGCTAATTTCTCGGCAGCATAAGACAGTGACCAAAACACTGTTTCACTTTTATTGCGTATAAATTAAATATTAATTGAACACGTTGAAATGTTTTACAAATATTACCACTTTAATTAATTTATTTTATTTTAATAAAAATACAAGAATAATAAATTATTTATACACATTTAACTTATATAATTCTTGATAAGTTTTAACTTATTTAGTAACTTTGAACTAAACGAACTTGTAATTCACCAAGTTAAAAATGATAACGGCACGTTGTTAAAACAGAACACTATTACGAAACTCAAAAGATATCTGAAACTTAAATATTTTTTTTATCGATGAATAATCCTTGTTATATTGTTTTTTTACGCCATACACAGGTACACTGACGTGTTCACAGTTACAATGCAAGGTAAGAACTGCACCTTGAAAATATATTAACTTGTTGTTCAGTTGTGATTGAGACTAGCGTTACTTAAGAGTTTCATAATTTTCGATTATCCACCATTGTTACACTAAATGCGATAAGTGCATGCCGGCCAAATATTTCCTCGGTTATGTACATTCTATGATCAACTCTAGCAATTTATATGTTTATTTTACACATCAGAATCGCGTGTTGTATTAAGATACTTTATTGTACGAACGATGATAACGATGATTCACATTAACACTTCGATAATTATCAGTTCATGAGTGGACGATACTTATTGGACTATTATTTTAACGCAATTGTTGCGTAATAACAGGTCAAAGACATTAACAAAATTTTAGTTAACAAATTTTTCAATTTTACTTATATTAAATTTTAATTCTAAGCTTTAAATACGTAGTTCTTCAATAGATAAGTTATAAGATACAGAAGTTCTTAAGATACAGACACAAAGGTCTAAGTTTTCAGCAATAAGTCCTTTGGATATAACTCCTTAGTTCTGAACTTAAATTTCTGTTCTTACTTTTATTGCTAAGAACTTTTTATACCTTATAAATATAGTCAAATAATAATTAAAAACATTTATTTGTATCTTTATTTAATACATATGTACATAAATGCAATATAGAAATATTAACATATCACTTAATAATACTAAGCATAAATTATAATATCTGTACACTAATGCTTACTTACAATACATTTGTACAACAAAAAATTTGGAAAATATTAAATAATTTTACAATTCATTCAGTTTACAAATAATTAAGTACGTTATGTATTACTATTTGGTTTGCGTTTTAATTCATTAATCAAATTTAATAACTGCATACGTTTTGATTCAGCTAATTTCTTAACTTCCCTACAATCGCATCCTTCTACTTTTCCAGTTTGTAAAACATACTTGATAATTACATCTGTTACACATAAAACATAAATTCCACAGTCGTATCCATTGTCCTGCTGTGGGCAATCTGCTTCCACGAACTTTTTGTTAAGTACATCTTTATCAAGAACACAGTTCATTACATTCGTTGCAAATTGTGAAGCAATACTGCCGTTGTAACCTCTGGAAGAATCGTAATGATAGCACTTTTTATCGTGCTTAGATAATACTAATAAACTCCAATGTGAACCTCCAGCTGCGTCTTTTCGGTCACAATTATTTAAAGGAAAAATTATGCATTTGCACTCTGATACATTAGTAGGATCCAAGAATATTTCATACTGAGATGGATCAGACATTTTCAACAACTGTGTCAACTCAGGACTAATAAAATAAAATTCTTTCTTTCCATTTTTGTTAAATTTTTGGTCTAGATACTCGAAATAAAATCCTATTATAACATCGTTCAACCAGTGTGTTCCTTGAAGCAACGCAACATCACTGGCTCTAAGCAAACAGTCATAGTAACTCAGTACAACTTTATCTGACATACTTTTTGCCATATTATCCACCACTAAAAGTTAATGTTGATAAATATATCCTGGAACATAACATTCCACATAAATTAATTAATCCTTCTACATTCATATAACTATTAGTAATGCTTCTTTTTTCAATTACTAACTCCTTAGTAGGTATGTTTAATATCTAAGATCTCCCGTATTCAATTTATAGCAATTCCAAATTCAAATTCATGTGTAACCTAAACAGGAAATAAAGAAATATATGATTGAACGTTTTTGAGGTTAATATCGTTACATTAATAACGTAATAATTTTATAAAAATACTTGCCAACATTTTTAATGAATTTTAAATAAATTCTGAAACACTTGAGTAACAGACATTTTTTTTAAGAATCAAATTAATTTGTAGAAATACAAATTTTAAAGTAATATAAGTTTTCGCTGTTTCATTATGGAACTACTCCTTCGAAAATATAACCTATCTCCATAAAGTTTACATTCATAATTAAAACGTTATAAGTAATTAATTTCATAGTATTAACAGAGAGAATGATATTACTGTATAATAATTAATTTAATTAAATAAAAATACTGTGAAGGCCATGCATTTACAGATTTTTTTATTTTGAAAATATTATGATTAACGTCATTTGTCATGCGCAAAAATATATAAAAATTAATTTAAATTGATATCATCGATGAATTAGTATAATGTGTAATAATTTTATAAATAAAATACTATAAGATTAGGAATCATATTGTAACAATGTTTAATAATAAAAATAGGTAATTTAATTAATACACAAGTACAAGATTAATCAATAAGGTAAATAAACAGTTTGTGACATATATGCGCAAAGAAATGAACAGAAATCATCTCGATAAATAATATAATAATGTAGTTAAGAAATAATTGCAAAATTAAAATAATTTAAGAATGAAAAGGCCTGGATTAAAAAAAGAATAATTTTAAAAAATGGCAATATAATAGGTAGATGGAAACGGTGAGATGCTTTACGAGCGCAGTAGTAGAAGTCAGTAATCGGTGAGTCGCATGCTTTATGATTCCTTCGATTTCTATCATGTCATAGTGACGACAAATGTACGATGATGCAATATTCGTACAAATTGTTTCTTTGTGTATTTTATTTATTAGCTCAATTAGTAAAGAACTTATACATGTATACGAGCCTACGGGTTAAGTACAGTTAGAACTCATTTATCTACTGATAAACGAAGTAGTTGTAATTGGAAGTGTAATTGAGACTTGGTGATTTGGTAAGTGACAATCGTAGCCACCTCCACGTGGTTTGATCTGATAATCGATACTGTTCTCTAAACATTATTCGAAAAACGATAAGAGCTAAGTGCTACGATTTGCGTTTAAGTTATAATTTCATTTATTGGACAACATTTTCTTTTGCGATAATCTTTTCTTGGAACGCAGACATCTGTGCTCGCTAAATGCATTGTTTAGGGTTCCAGGAAACGTGCATTATATGCACGTGGATTAAGCAGGCGTATATTATAAGTTAAATTTTTCATCTAAAATTTGGAAAGTGTAAGAGAACTACTTATTTTCATTTGCAGCTTTTTTAGAAAATTGTAATAGCATTATTTCTATTCTACCGAGGTTGTAGAATAAGTAGAAATGTAATTTCGTATTTTACTAATACCACCACTCGCTGCTAGATGTCGATAGTTGTACTGTTTCGTTAAGAGAGGAACATTTAGAAGTTTTCAATATTTTAAAATAAACTATTGTTCAGTTTTTGTTACAAAATAAACCAGGTTGCTTTTAAAAGATAAGATTTATTTGAAAAATTTTTATTACTTATCGATTACCAATGTTGTGTGCAATAGATAGTGGGAATCTCTTCCCTGTGGTCACCATTTTAAATATATGTAGTGTAATAAATTGAACTTCATTTGTAGAAGTAAAACAAGTCTGTTGCTTTTTATAATTTGTGTATAGGAATATTTAACAATAAACGAACATTTATGTAGAATATTACATTATTTCAGCTGAAAGAACAATCCAATGCAACTTTTGGAAATTTTATACACAACTATTATACTCTATCTCTAAATAATATTACATTATTATTTCTTAAATAACAGTCATCAGTGCACGGTAATAAAAATAAAAATAACTAATATATTGATATTTTCAATAACATAAATAATACAAATAAAAAATAAATTATTACAATTATAAAAGATTATAAAATTAGAAAAGCAATTAATAAAAATGGCATTCATTTATGCCAAATTATATGTACAAGTTTTATTGTACTTGGAATGCTAAACTTGAACATTTCTTCAAAATTTTGTTATTCAAAGTACAGTCTATTTTATTAACGTTTATATTATAGAATAGAATAACAATTGTTCATAAATATCTGCAACAATGTTTCAATCATTTCTGTTTGCAACATGGTTGGTCCATTATTTACAATCCTAGTGTCAAAGTTTATATAATTGTAACAGATCTTATATAATATTGATATGAAACAACAACAGTGCTATCAAACCAGTCATCTGTTAACTAATAATCAATCATCCAAACCAGTTGTTAACAAAAGAATTGAATCCGTTACTAAGAGAAGAGAAGATCCCACTATTTGAGTCTGAAGCAGTATTGGTTCCAGAATGTGGTCGAAAATGTATCACATGATCCCGATTAATGTGGTCCCTGTTTCCATTGTAAAAATTTGATGCAGCTTCATCTTCACTTGGATGTCTCTATTAATCAAAATTGTAATTATTGAACAGGCTGGAAATAATGGGACTGATACATCATAGAAATGGCTAAGCTTGCTTTGGATTTTTCCTCCTTCATGTTCATTAGCCTTGTATAGATTACAATCTGCATGCAATGTTAAGCTTGTTGATAAAGAAAATTATAATAAGATCCTTTTAATTGTCAAACAGGTCTGCACATGATGTCCTCCGAGTTTATATGCAGAAAAGAATGTAAATACATATATCATATCAAAGATCTAATCTTCAGATAACATGAGTACAGGGAATCCCAAAGTGAGCTTATATGTGTATAATGATACTTACGTTTGCTCTAAACAATGTCACATTGAAAGACGTTGGGTGTTGCTCTAATACTCTAAACTCAACATCACGAGGCACATATCCATTTGCATACACCTAGTAGAGATAATAAAAATTAGAATAACAAGATGTATTATTGAGCCATTCTGATAGTACAACTATGTTTCATTAGATTGAACACATAACTGATAATTAGAACAAATTTAAATTACCTCTAATTTGTATACTCCTGGCAGTAAGATTCTCCAAAATTCACCATATTTTGTAGTTAGGAAACTAACATCCCTTGATTTCACTTTGATAGATGCTCTCTCAATAGGGTTTCCATTGTCATCCACAACAAAGCCACGAACACCTCTGTGAGCTTCTGCTAAGAACTTGATGAGAGCCTACAAAGAGCCTCAAAATATACATACACAGCTTTGACTTATAATTCAATTATTTTCAGATATGCATTGCTTTTAATGTATGACTCTCCAAATTGCTATTTTTAATAAGTTTTCTAATGTGAAGCCATCAGAATGTTAATGATAAAAATCAAACATATTCTGCAAAATCCTTTTAGTTGAATAACTTACCACACGATTTTCCTCCCAGTAGAATTGTAAATCTGAAGCAGGTGGATATTTACAGCATGAAAGTTCCAAAGTGATTTCCATACATCCATTCCACACATAATTAAAATCTTGCATTCCTCCAGTAAGTGGATACCATTGAGCACCATTGGTGATGCCATTTTTGAACCCTGGTTGTGTTGATGAACAAGGTAATCCGTGGGACATGGATCCGTGATTACGTGAATATACTAGTGATAGGTGTTGAAACACGTCGTCATCTGGTGAAATACTTGGTGATGATGTATAACTCTGAAACACTACATTTTTTGTATAAATCTTGCATCAAATTTAATTTTTCTTGTTTAAATAAATATTGCGCATATGTATTGCAAATTTTTATTAGTTGGTATTAAATTAGTTAATATGTTAATTATTGGAGCAAACATTGCAAATAGTTATTAATTTTCAAATTTAAATGTTTAAGAGTCTTCTCGAAATTTAGTCAATACTAAACTTGTACGTGCTATTATTAGTTATTAATAGTAATCGTTATCAATTTGAAAATGTGCACATTTTTAATTTTAAAATGAAAAATATTACATTGTTTTATTATTATTATCATGTAAGTTATTTTTATTTAGTTTTTTTGAAGTATATTGATGATTCACATTATGTGATGATACATTCACACGATACCATACAAATTTTGTTAAATAATATGGCGAAAAAGAAAAAGCGGAAATATTTTAGGTGAATAAAATTAGTCTCATCCTGTACATTATCTATGTTATACCTGCACATAATGGCGCTGATCGGCATATTCCTGACAGCATGAAAAATTATACAATACGATGAGATTGCTTTCGATGATAAATTATATAACGTTATTCGTTTCATAACAATAAAAGATATTTATATATAATAAAAAACGACTTGTTTATCGTGCACATTTGATACATATGTGAGTACAAGGTTTCTGCTGTAGCTTCTGGAAATCATCATTTTTTCAAGCGTTGTAGGAACAAAACAATTGTATGTAGAAAAGTTATATGATACGAGAGAGCAAATATATTAAACAATATTTTTATATCATTATGTTAGCAGGTATAAAGTAATCAAATTATCTTATAGTTTATTTAAAAAATATTTATAGCTGTAACTGTATTACTTCATTATTGTTTCTTAGGCTTATTCAATGCAATATTTTATGCAGACGAATTTAAAATATATATATACATCTTTTATTAACCAGTTTTTTTATACATATATTGTGTTTAGAAATGGACTACTTTGCAGCGGAAGGAAATTTCTGAAACAGGAAGTACCAGTGGGCCTATTGTTTTGGAGACGTGTCACTTCAGGCGTAAAACATCGGCACTTCCTGTTCTAGGATCTCCTTCCGGTGCAAATCAGTACATTTATAAATACAATATTTCGAAAGATAGTAAAAAGTATATGTGTCATAGGTTGTTTAATTCGTCTTAAAACGCGTTATCAGATGACCTAAAAAAATACATATATAATTTTATTTAAAATAAAATTATTTCATCCTTCATACCTTCTAACATAACATAAAAAAATTGGATCATACAATTTTCATGTGAACAATATTTAAATTATTTAAATTTTCGATTTTTAAAATAATAATAGGACGATCACAAATTAGCGTAGATATTGCACGCGTTGTTTTTTTAAATTGTTTAGTTAAAATAATTTTTTATTTGTGAGCTTTGTTGAAAGGAAAGGAAAACGATGAAACCATATATAAAAAACAAACTTACGCGAGTTTGGCGTATTGTCAAATGGGTAACTAGCAACCAAGGCACCTCCGTGCAAACTTCCCGATAACACAAATTGAATTTTGGAAACCCATTCTTTAACAGCTTCCGTTTCCGGCTGACTTTTCTTATTGTTTTGCTTAAAGTAGTCGGGGAAATTGCGATTCAAATCGAAACCTCGAGCGTTGTATCTGCGAAGAAAAACATAATTTAGTTCTTAAATAGAATTTATTTTACATTTGTATTTATGAAATAAAATTTATTTTACGTTATTTGTATTTATCAAGAATTTATTTTCTTTTATATTAATATTTATTTCGGTAGGTCTCACCTGCCTTGTCCACCTTCACAGTATCCTTCTTTTGATACTTCAAAACCATCAGGATTCATTGATGGAAGAATATGAATTCTAGTATTGTCTAGAAGCCACGTTATGTATGGATCTGATCCATAATTTGTTACAAGGTGCTAAAAATGAAAAAAGAATGAAATTAGACGTAACTTTACGAATTAAGATATCTCCTAGTAAGAGTTATATTAAATGATAATGGGAGGTAATGGTTATGGTAATGATAATAGCAGGGCGAGATTAAGTTTAAAGATCTCACACATTAAACAGATTTTAGTCTCTCTATAATGTACATTTAGTTCAAAATATAACTGTAAAATAAAATTTTATTTTTTGGACTTTGGAATTCATTAGTTTTGTCCTTTTAAAATTTTGGAACTGAGATTTTTAGATTTTTAGATTTTTGGACTTTCAAATTTTAATATTTTGTGATTTTTAAATTATCGAATTTTAGAAGTTTGGAACTTTAACATTTTTGGTATTTAGAATTTTGAAACTTTGATAAATATGATGGCTAATCTAACAGTGACAAATATCTCCTCGAAGCATATGCTTATTTTGCTTAACTTTGGACAATGGTAAATAAAATAATAGTAAATGGTAAGGGTAATAGTAATGGTAGGAGTAGTGGTAAATGGTAATAGTAATAGTAATGGTAATAAGAGTTAATAATAAATGGTAGTAATAATAATTATAATGAAAATGACAATGATAATACTAGTAGCAATAGTAATAGCAATAGTCATAATAAAAGTAGTAAAAATAATAATAGCAACAATCTTTTGAAACTATTACACAAATTACATATTCAGTACACGAAAAATATATGACTAATGCAATATCAATAATAATAATAGTAATAGTGCTCATAACTGCAAACTCATGCAATTTTGAAATTATTACTAGAGATACAAATTCAATTTATAAATGTAAGTAGTATAGTGTCATAGTAATAATAATAAAAATAGTAATAGTAACAGTAGTATACAATAATAATAATATTCAGACATACAATACTGAATTTATCTACTACAATAGGTACATATTTACAGATATGATAAGTACATAAATAGCAGGATGTCTTGAGGATGTCTCTAAATTGAGGGTTAATGAAGTTGTGACGCACAGTATAATATTACTCACGTGAATAAGATGTAACATTAATTCACGACCAACGGCTTCGTTTCCATGTATATTGGCTACATATTTCACATCAGGTTTACCGATCATATGTTCATAAGGCGAAGACGATACAACCATTACCCACAAATCGCGCCCTGTAAAATATGCTCTTCAAGTTACTTCCGCCTTGTTACCATAACAATTACTCTACACTCATATACATAATTTAATTCTTTGGAGATTAAAGAATATGAGGTAATAACGCCGCTGCGATACTCTCGATGTCTCTCGAAGCGAATACACAAACTATTTTATGATAAATTATTATAATATTAAAAAGGTAAGACAGATTACAATATTAAGATAAAAAAAGATTATAGAATGTAAATTGTGCTTAATTAAATGTAGTAACTAGATTAAAAGTTGATGCTAAAAAACGTACGTACCTTTCACAGATTTTCCTATAGAATATAAGGCAGTTAAGTTTTGAAAA
The DNA here is from genome assembly GCA_945859555.1 of Megachile ligniseca. Classification (NCBI taxonomy): domain Eukaryota; kingdom Metazoa; phylum Arthropoda; class Insecta; order Hymenoptera; family Megachilidae; genus Megachile; species Megachile ligniseca. Next base: position 4,510,782 of record OX243778.1, read on the forward strand.
CGAAGAGAGGTGGCTCGTAGAAAACGACTCATTTGCTCGTAATTATGATATGTGAACTCGATGCTGTATGGTTCTTCATAAACGTGAAAACGAGCATTATAGCGGTTGGAAAGGTCTTTGCTAATGTGTTGTGAGGCGGCTGCGGTTTCGTGAAATGCTCCGAAAATGGGAACGAGGAAGAAGAAAATAACTTGATACATTCTGTGAACCCAGAAATTGTATAATTTAATAGTAACTAGTCAATAACGCGAAACTAATTTATTTAATTAAAATTCATTCTGCTAAAAATAGACTTCTAAAGTCACTCATTTTAATGTAATTTAAGAACCGTTATTATTTTTAAGCAACCTTGTTTCCAACAATTTTTCATTACTGAAATAGAAATAACATTTCGTATTTTATTTCTTATTCGAATTTAATTAAATTGTTCCTTAAACTGATGAATAAATAACAATGTTACATGACACAGGAACTATAACAATTGTTAAGATTTTATTACTACTCCTTAAAACTTTAATTGCTATGGAATAATTAATTTTTGTAATGTTTCAGAAAATTACAATAGAGAAAGAATGATTTAAAATAAAAACCTAGAACTTGTTTAAAAATAATTCTTATAAATAATTAATTTTTGTAACAGTTCACGGAATTACGCAAATTTTATTGAATATTATTAATACCGAATGTTATATGCATTTTAAAATAATTTAATTTTTATTTTAATTATAGTTGTGTACATTCGTTTTTAAACTAATACAAATTGAAACATAAATACCTTTTCCAAACAAAAGAATAAATAATATGAAAATGTGAACACTGTAACGAGAAGTCTGTTAAGAGGAACCGTAATGATACTAGTTTTCAAAATGGATTATCTCGGAAGAGAAGCGCCGCACGAAAAAATCGTATTGCAGATTTTTTATTTATTTTATCACAAGGAACCTTTGAACTGGTACCGCCAGTCACATGACTGCATATATAAAACGATAATAAAATGGTATCATTTCACGCGTGCATAAAACTAGATCAAGGCTTGACATATATCTACTTAAATCACACTGAAGTAGTAGCAACTACAGAAAATTGCCTACATCTGCACGTGCTAGATACTTAAGGGTCTTCCATACTTGTGTTTAATTTTGATGTGGTATTTTTATTATTTTCGAGTTGACAATTTGACTCTCGACATAGCGTTTATACGTGATTCTGAAGTTTAACTTTTTATCTGCTATGCTAAATGTTATCTTCTACATCAAATTATCTCCGATATCAGATATTATAATTATTATAAAAACTAACAATTTTAAAATAAGAAATTTGATGTCATTATTTTTATACATTCTATCAAATATATTAATTGTAATAAAAAAAATTATTTAGTTTCGATATCATTATTCTTATATATTCTATTATATACATATATCAATTGTAATTAAAAAACTAATAATTTTGCAGCGTTTGTAAGGTGAAAGTTTCAAATATAATTTCAATTTAATAGTAATTTTTTGTTATGTACAAAATAAGAAGCTGCGTCATATAAGCAAACTTTGATTTCGAAATTGGATTTAGAGTGGAGATAAAATTGCATATAAATAAATTTTTAAATATTAAGTACTAACATTCCTACTTTACCGAAAAAATAATTTTTAGAAATTGAAAATTTGAGAGAAAAGTCATAGTGATTACAAGATAATTTTTGAAAATACAGATTCGATTTTTGGCGGTCTATTCAAATTTGTATTACACTGATTCCACATTTTACTAAATTTTTATTAAAATACTTGCAATTTATTATTAAATATAAAATCTATTTTTAAAAATTTTTAATTTTAGAAAAAACTAAGGTGATAGCCATCTACTTTATTTTGAGAACACATTCGTATTTTTAGCGGTCTATTCAAATCTCAGTTACATTAATTTTTAATTATATTAAATATTTTTATTGAAATACTTGTAGCTTTTAATTACGATACAAAATTGGAATGAAACAATAAAAAGTTATACGGTATATACGATTAAATCGTACTTTCGCGTTTCCTGTAACGAATACCGTTAACCTTTATAGAGGTTTTATATCAAAGTATCCGTTGATTGATCGATGACTAATTTCGTCCTGGTCCAATAATTGTAACCTATTTCTTTTTTTCTGGCAATATCTCATATTTTTAGATGCTCGATCCATTTAATACATAATTATTCTCTTCGCTTCGGTGTCAATCGATTGAACGAAAACAAATCGCTATTTCAACTTTTACAAGTATTTAATTAAAGTGTTGCAATGAAGTATTAACTAAAGTATTAAATCAAATACTAATTAACAACAGATTTTATAAAATATATATTTTTTGCAACTTCAATTGTTTTTTATTATAAGAGTTTAACTCGACATTGCAAAATTAAATAAAATTACAATGCAAATTGAAAATTCTTTTTAAATAAAAAATAGATGTTATAACAAAGAATTAATTAATTATTGATAAAAATATTTTTTATGACCAAATTTTATTTTTCAATTTCTTCTTAATTTAAAAAAATGATTCATTTTCCGAATTGAGGTACTATTTTATCACATTTTATTTCAAATTTGTGTATTATGATAATTGGTCACAACAGAAAGAGGAATGAGGCAAAATGGTACACTGTTTTACTCTTCTTACGATTCAACTTGACCGTGTACTTTCTCTTGCATTTTTCAAACCTTGTTCATTACGTACAGTTCACGGAAGAAATGTTGCATTTCCTAATAAACCAGTTCATTGTGTTACGTCAATAACACGAATAGATTATTTAATATCTACAAAACTACATTCCAAATTAAAAAAGGTACAAAGTATACTGAAAAATTTAAAATCCAAAATTTTTAAGTTAACAGTCTTAAATTTAAATTTCTGAAACTTCAAAGATAAAAATTAATATTTAAAAAAGAACATAAAAATTGATAATAATTAATTAGAAGCGCTAAAGTTAAAAATTAAAAATTATTTTAAAAGAATACTTCAAAATTGAAAACCTTGCGCAAATTTTTAATTTAAGGATCGGCTTCGACGTTTGAAATTAAAAATTTGAAATTCGAAAACTTCAAAGCTAAAATTAAAAAATTTAAGATCTCAAAGCTACAAAATCAACCCCAAATTAAATATAAACTATTTAAATAAAAAATTGAATATTTAAAACACAAAAATTTCTAAAAGAAATATAAAATAGCGTCTACAATCAAATTCAAATCATCTCCATCTCAGTGATCCGTCTAAAATCAAAGTTCAATTTGCTCCGAACAGTCCTCAAGAACGAAATTTCTATTCGGCAAAAAAAAAAATAAGCAGCGCACGACAAAATTGCAAACATGTCTTAGCCAACAATTTCATGCAAATTAAAATTCACTATTAACGTTACCTGACTATTGTTGTCACGTTACAGCACAAAGTTGCAGGGACACCTTTCGAAGAAGAAAAAGGAGCGCACGCGACGGATGCAGCAAACAAAAGAAAAATGCAGGAAGAAATTGTTTAAAGATCCGTAGGAATGCGAAGCACGTGGCAAAAGAAAGAAAGCAACCGGAGAAATCTGATTCTTCGTTCAGACGGATCCTCTCAATGACATAGTACACCGGTAACAGTAGCAAGGCCGAGGCCGTCTCTCCTGTTTGAACACATTGGTTTTCTTCTTCTGTAAACACGTTTCTACGTTCTACTCATATAGAAAATAATTGTCCGGAACACAACGCGGTTTGTTTCACCTGCGAAGGTGCGTGATACTGTTGGAAACTTACAAAGAGAAGCTCGAAGTGTGCCGCGCGCTCCACTACCACCACCTTTTCCACCACTACTAATGAAAGCCACTTCCTTCGTCGCCTAGTATCTGATGTTCTAGAACGGCTAACTACCACATGTTCACCGTTTAGTAAATACGCAGTTAACACCATTGTACCTTCACTACCACCACTTTCGGCAAAACAATGAGTAACACACGAACGGTGTCATTCTGGCCCCTTCTCTTCTTTTCTCTTCTCTCATCCCCTCTCCCCCTCCCCCACTCCTCTCTCTCTCTCCTCTCCGTCATCAATTCACCAGCTTCCATATTTACCTACCTTTTTTTTGTCTTTTTCTGTTAGACGACCATTTCTGGGAGGTACCTCATTGTTACATATTTGGAAGATTTTTGTCATTTTTGGGCGAAATTAAGGTGGTGCCGTTTGATGGAGGTCTCTATCTCGCCATCTTTAATTTTCATCTTGGTCGAAGTTTGTCTTTGTAATTTTATTTTGATAATTTTGCATGTCACTAGAGAATATTTTGGTAATTTTTCTTATTTGTGTGGAATTATACTGGCGCCATTTTTTGGAGGCCTCTACTTGCCATCATCAATTTTCATGTTGGTCTATTGTTTCTGTAATTTTATTTAATGATTTTGTACGGCTCACTGGAGATTTTAGCAATTTGTGTTATTTGTGTGGAATTATGGTGGCGTCTTTCTTTGAAGGTCTCTCTCTCGCCATCAACTTTCATATTTATCGAAAATCTCTGTAATTTTATTTAATGACTTTGTACATCTCACTAGAAAATATTTTGGTAATTTTTGCCATTTTCGTAGAATTATTATGGTGGAATAATGGTGTCATTCTTTAGATGTCTCCTCCTCAGTATTGAGCATTCACCAGCTGCCATATGTGTCGAAATTTGTCTCCATAATACAAGTTAACAAGTTTTTGTATCGTGTTGCAACATATTTTGGTAATTTTTGTTGTTTTTGCAGAATTACAATGATGTCATTCGTTTTTCGTTTCTTCTTGCTATTATGCATTCATCAGCCTCCATATTTGTCTCAATTTTTCTTTTTAACATTATGTAACAATTTTGTATATCTTATTATAAAGTATCTTAATAATTTTTGGTATCTGAGTAGAATTAAAGTGGTGCTATTCATTTGAGAAGACTCTTTCTCGTTTCTTCTCGCCAGTCTTAACACCTTTTATACTTATTAAAGTTTCTCTTTTTAATTTTTGATAGTAGGATATTTAAATAATTTTTGTGATTATTAATGTCTCTCCGCCATTATGGAATCCTATATTTATCGAATCTTGACTTTTTCATCTTAACGAACAATTTTTGATACTCTGTCTTTCTTCATGTTGTTCAAGAATTTTGTATACTTCATTATAAGATATTTTTTGTGTAATTTGTGTGAAATTAAAATGATACCATTCTTTCTAGAAGTTTTTTCATTATCTCTTCCTCGTCATTATACTCATAAACTTCTACAGTTATCTAACTTTGTCGTTGTTACGATAATTAATCATTTTTGGATACTTAATTATTACATTTTTATGTGTAATTAAAATGGAGTTACTCTTTCTTAAAGTCTCTCCCTCATTTTTCCTCTTTATTACAATCGCAATAGATTATATATTTACTTAAATTTGTCCTTTATATTTTAATCAATAATTTCTGATACTTGATTGTTGGATATTTAAGTAACTTTGATTATATTTACGTAAAATGAGACTCTTTTTCTCTCCCTTATGTTTCTCCATTTCTTCTCTCCATTACAAACTCTTCAGCTTCCATATTTAGCTAACTTTGCCTCAGTTATGTCAGTTAATAAATTTTGTTAAGTTAATATTGTAAAATTGCAGGACTTTTGTGTCTATTGTTTTAGATATCTTCTTAGTATCCCTCTTAATGAAATTATCATTTCATTACCATAAAATTATCAGCCTTCATATTTCATAATTTCTTATACAAAATTGTTGAATTCTTAAATAATTTTTTAAACTTTAAAACCTCCTGTACTTATAATTCTATAATTATAAAATGATTATAAATTTATATTTAAATGCTAACCTTTAAAATACCATTCTTCTACATCTCATAAATAGTTACTATGATGTAGCATAGTATTTACTTTTTAAGAATTCATATAATACATAAGTCTCTAAATGTATCTCATTAAAGCTCATTTCAATATTATTTAGGAAGCATAAAGTACAGCAGAATAACAATTTCAAATTCAAAATGGCTTACATTAAAAACATACTAAATGATTTAAAAATAAATACAACATGCTTAAAAACAATGTTATAATATTGTATTATTTGATATTATTATAATTATATATCTTGAACTGAACTGTATCATTTTTGGTATGACCTCTTTTGGTCAAACTGGTTAACCTATAAAGTACCGTTCTTTCTTTCTGTACCTGAAGTTTGAGTCTCTGCGAAAAATATAAGAAAATGTAGTACTTGTATTCTTTTTACTATCAAATATTTACGAAATAAACAGTTGTATTAATTTTAACACTACAATAATTAATAACACACTCAATTTTAGTAAAGATTCATTAAAATTACAGGTTGAATATTATTTTTTCGAATATATATTCATTTTTTAATGTCAAACGTTATTTTTCCGAATCTATATTCATTTTCAAATGCCAAATATTATTTTTCTTTGTATGTATTCATTTTTTAATATCGAATATTACTTTTTCAAATCTATACTCATCTTTTAACATTACATATAGTTTCTTCAAACATGTATTCATTTTTAACGCAGTACGTTTAAAAATTCAAGCATTTAATTTATTTTTTTCAAAAGTAAAATATAAACTTTTTGATATACAATGTAAGTTTAATATAAAATACAAGCTTTTTAGTATATAATGTAACTTTAATACAAAATACAAATCATGTAATATAAAACATCAACTAACATTAAATAATCTTGACCTCATAAAATACTTAAATTATTTCACCTTTTCAAATATTTAAATAAGTTCACCTCCTTCAATACTTAAATAATTTCACCTCCTTAAGTACTTAAATAATTTCATCGTTGTGTACAGTAGATTTAATATCAACGAGATTAAATTTGACTCCGTGTTATGATCCTCGAATATCAAGGACCGTTAGTTCATTTCAGTGAATACGAAGTGGTTTTTCCGTCAAAATCCACGTGTTCAAAATTTTTTCCTTGCACGTGACCGCGTATGCAAAAGTAGCTCTAGCGTTAAACGAGAAACCTACTTTACAAAATCTGAAAACAGAACGCGATATACGAGAAATGGCCGCATATACGTACAAGTTCGTCTGAAATAATGGTACCGTATGAATATGAGAGAGAAAGTAAGTGGAACAAAATTTTCGATTCAGTGAAATGGCTTTTCCTTCATCGGTTGTGTCGTCAATTTCAAATTTAAATTGCATTTTTAAACGAAATACAACTTTTATTGAAATCTCGCACAAGGTGTTACAAATAGGAATTTTATAAAATTACTTCTTCAATAATAGAATACTAATCATTCTACTTTTTGACGAGTTTTAGATCTCAAGATTTTTTCAGATTTTAGTTATTTTTTATATTCTGTTTGACAAATTACGAAGATTGTAAATAGTTCTAAATATAACTACAATATAACTAAATAGCATGGAATAAAAGTAGTACAAAAGAAAATAAGTAGAAATAGCAAACAAAAAGTAAAAATAGCAATCAAGAAGAAAAAGTAAGTAAAAATATTACAAAATTATTTCAGAAATTGTCTAAAGTAAATTATATTCCAGGTGTAGTTTGCATATTTTATTTAAGCAGCGAATTTAATCAAAATGGAAGAAATTGTCAAATGTCGGCCATGTTGAAACGTAAACGCTTAGTGCAGCCTAGTCCTGGATTACGGTCTTTCACAGTACCGGAGTCCTACGATTTTCACTTCGAAAGGAAGAAATGGAAGATTTAACGAATATTAAGTATTCTAATTCGATGTCCAGAGTCTATATCGGTAAATGGGTCAGTAGTGGTAAATGTTACCCCCAAAACAGCCCTAAAACGTTCCAAAAAAAGATATTGAGACCAGTGTCCTACTAGCAGTGCTTATCACATCACACTGTTGGATGGATCGTTGAACCCTGAAGTATGGAACACGTTTGAAAAAAAGAATTCCAGTCAGAAGTGTGTCACCGCAGTGTATGATACTAGCTGTAGGTAACGGAAGTGGGGGCGATGGAAGGAGGAAGAGAGCGGGGAAGGTTGGTGAAGAGAACCTCTCACGGTCGATGATCTACCTTGAGATGACCACGGACCTCATTCTTAAAGGTCAGAGGATATTTTCAGCTGCGAAATTTTAGATACTGCGGCTGATTAAATTATTATAATCGAATGAAAAATAGGCACGTTTTGTCGCGTTACTGATGTCACCCCGCATCGATAAGTCTTAAGAAAATTATTTGTTCGAGATGTGCATTATTGTATAATTATTATCAACTACATTTAAATAACACTTTGCTATTGAATGCTTTGATATTTGTTACAGTATATTATTTCATAATTTTTATATAAGTTAATATAAAATAAAATGTACCTACGTTTTTAATGTACGTGTGAATGGAAATTGATTTTATGATTTCTTTATTTAACTTTCGTGTACGACTTTTTTAATTTTGGAAGAAATTAACTTTTTCCACAGGTGATAGTAAGAAGAAATTAATAAACTTATTTTGTAGTGAAAATATTCGTTTAAATAGAAATATAATATTGTGTATTTGTAACCTGAAGTTACAATCAAGTGATTTTTTAATATACACTACTATATTTTTTAAATATAATTAATTTTTTATTGAAGATATAATCCCCATTATCAATTAATCGTTTTAGATTGTTACCTATGCGCACGCTTATAAAATTTTGCGAAAATATTTTCGATCACTTACTGCGTTACCTATGACACCTTGTTGTTCAGGTCATAGGTTACCAATCAGAAAAATTTAAAAGGCTATGACTCTATCTCGGCGATTTCTACATGTGTGCAAAATATCAAGTTTCTACCTTTTATCTTTACCGAGATTGAAAGTAGCAACGGACAGACATAGCGTATGTATATGTAGATATTTATTATAATTTTGTATAATTGCCAACCGCTGAGTAAAAGTAGAATACGTACTGCTCCAGAACACAATGTTGCACACTACTTGTCCTAGTCCATTTTAAATACGCTACAAAACCGTAGACATTTGAGATACTGACCAATGTAATCGGTGAAAGGTTTGTTTTCTGGATATAATGGGGACCAAACTGTCCAATGTAGTTTTTTGACTTGTACCCCTGAAGAGAGTAGTAATACATCTTCCGCGCGACATTCTAAGCTCAAGTCAATGTAACACACATTTGCTTCTCGAATTCGTATAAAATAATAAAAACAGTGGTGAATTTCTACAGTAGTTGCTATTAATTGTGAACTATAATTTCTGTGAGCAATTTTGCTTTTAATCAGTGATTAAATTTTAATCAGTGAATAACTATATTATTCTGTAACAGTGCAATTTTGTAATAGTTTAAATAAATAATATTAAACTTACATGATACTAAACTAATCGTTATAAATTATTTCTTAAACAGTTTAAACAATGTGGCTTGGTGTTTTGTGTCTTTTAACTGTGTTACTTTTGAAAATATTGTTCGATTACAATCGTCCTGTAAAGTTTCCTCCAGGTATCAATTCTCACAAAATTTTTAAAAATTCAGATACTTGAAATCAATAAATTTTAAGGTGTTTTTTTAATGTCCAAGGTCCACGAGGTTTGCCGATTATTGGGAACATTCTTGATATTGTTAATTTAGTGAAAGAAACAAAATCTTTGTCTGACGTTTGGTGTCGGTTAGCCGAGAAATATGGACCGGTTGTTGGTCTAAAATTAGGCTTCGATGAACCGTTAATTATTGTTTCTGGAAAAGCTGCCATTACGGAAATGTTACATCGATCTGAATTTGACGGAAGACCAAATGGATTTTTGTTTAAGTTTAGGACTGGTGGTACTCGTCAAGGATTATTATTTACTGATACCAATGTCTGGCACAGTCAAAGAAGGTTCCTATTAAACAAATTTTATTTTTGTCGTTGAAAATTAAAATGTTCTATTTTAACTGGCATTTAAATAGAAAATGTTATATTAATAATTTAAGCAAGTAATACTACAAATAATAATTTCTCTGTTTGAATGTTTCACGTATGTGTGTACACACATTATGATATAAATAAATAATATAAATTATATGTATCTCTTACTTAAAAAAGTTATTTCTTATTAAAACAGAAAATAGAACATTTTAACTATACTTCAATATTCATTTTTAATTAATAATTTCAAAGAACGGAAGTGTCAGTACTTCCTGCATATTATCAGCCGAAGAAGAAAATAAATACCTATTATACTTATAATATCTATTTAATATTTAAAATATTTTTCTCGAGTATTTTCTATCTTTGTGAAACATGTGAAATTTTAATTACGTTTTACATTGTGTAATTGAATATGCTTGAACATTTCTGCTTCCTAATATCGTTTCTGTATTCATTACATTTTATAACATATTTCGAATTTGATTTGAACAGATTTACTTTAAAAACCTTGAAGGAATTTGGTTTTGGTAGACAGACAATGGAACACGTTCTTCAAGAGGATGCAATTATGTTAACGAATATCGTTACTGAATTAACAAAGACAGGAACTGCGACAAGTATTCAATCTATCATTAGTGCAGCTGTTTTGAGTAATCTGTGGCTCCTTATTGACGGTACAAAGTATGCAGTTAAAATAATATCAAAATATAATATTCATTAGGTTGTTGCAAATCAAATGGTTAATTTCAGAACTTAAGAAGTTTAACGCTATTTGGTAACTTAAAAGTATCACAAAATGGCGCTTATGCTACGTTAATTTAAAGTATGAAGTTTCATGAAAGTGACTGAAAGGTTTTATCGCTTTAAGCATAAAATCACAATTAAAACAAACAGCGAATTAAAGTAAAAGTACTTATGTTATTCTTTTATTTGGTACCATTTCATGACATAAAAGTATCACAAAATGGCGCACATACCGCAACAATTCAATACTTAACATTTAAGGAAAATAACTGTGTAAATATTTTGTTCGTATTCTTATTACAAAATGGCTGTCACCAACAACAACCAATGAAGCAGTGAAATTCGCAAACATTTACAGATTTCATTCATCACTTTCCGCAGTGAAAGTTGCTAACAATTTAGCACTATATTTGTAGAAAGTGTATATAACGAATGCAAAATGCGGTGTTAATTAAATAAATTTCTACCAGACAATATGAATCTTTAAAGTAAACTGTTTAAAATGTTCATATGTGACTCGTATTTACTCAAATATGATCATTTAAGCTGTTAAATATTATGTTGAAGTAATATGTTGAATTCAGCCATTTCATCTGCAACAACCTAATATTACCTCGAATAATTAGATTGTACAGGGAGTTTCAAAAAAAATATTAAAGCATGCATATGAAATTTTAAAATATTACATTTATTTATAATAATAATAAAAGATAAGTAGAATATAAGAAATTTTATTTAAATTTTACACGTTTGATGTCAATCTTGTTCTTGCTCACAATCTCAGATCCAACTGTGTAATATTACACATCGCAGCTTCTCTATGATGTATAAAACTGCACACTTGGGCTTGAAAGTGTTAAACAGGTCATTTTTATGTGAATATTAACACTTTTTTTAAATACCTTGTTCAGATTTGACGTAGGTATGGAAAGTCCGATGTTGAAGGAAGCTATAAACATATTAAAAGATCTTAACAGCAGTTCAAATGTTTCTGGCGGGATTTTGAATCAGTTCCCTTTCTTAAGATATCTATTTCCAAAATGGACAGGATTCTCAATGCTTGCAGAACGACAAAAACGCATAAATAGTTTCTTTATGGTAAGTGTCATGAATTAGCACATATTGTACGATTTATTAAATATATTTGTATTTTATAAAACTGACAGTATATTGATCTAATATTTACTAGCGAATATCATTTTAATTTTATTATTTTTTCATATTATGTACGTATAAACGTATTTTGAACCTATCCTAGTTATATCTTTATTACATATTCAATAAGAATACTTATGATTAATATTTTACAAAAAATTATACACATATGAATAAGTTTAAATAATTTATTTCAAATTGTTGCGACTTTATTCATGTTTTAACGTGTGCAATTACATTTACAGAACGTAGTAACAAAACACAAAGAAACGATAAACGAATTAAAAGACAAGTATACAAATTTCATAGATGCTTATTTGCACGAAATAGAAACTCGCAAAACAAGTTCATCTTCTTCATTTTTCAACGGTAATTTACACTCTAGTTAATCATTTACCATAAAAATATTCTAAACAGAATTTGATACAAAAAACTTGCTTTGACAAAATGACAACTTTGGAAGGATTTTAATTACTCTATAATTTTTCTTTAATTCTCAATATAACAATTTTAACATCTAATTAAAGGTCACTGTAGATTGCATACAAATTTTTATTTTTCAATAGAAAATCAACTGGTATACGTTGTGAAGGATTTATTCACTGCCGGTGTAGACACGACTGATAATACAATTGGCTTCGTGATAGCATTTCTTGTAACGTATCAAGATGTGCAGCGTAAAGTACACGAAGAGATTGATGAAGTTATTGGCAGAGATACCTATCCTTCTCTGAGCGATAGTAATCGGTAATAAATATTTAAAAATACGTACATACATACCAACATAAAATTATAATAAATACACAAGTTTTATTAATTATCTTCATGCGTTTTTATTATACAGGATTGTGTGTTTCTTCAAAATTGTGTGTGCATTCGAAAACCTGTGAAGTCTGATTGAGCTGAAATTTTGCTTCATTTTGCACAGAAACAAGATTAGAGAGAAAGATTTTTGACAATTCCGATAATTTATTAACATTTTGGTGTCGGTAAGGTAGAGAATGACAAAATGGTAAAAAGATTCTTATCATAAATATTATTTCTATGCAGAATGAAGCTATTTGCAAAATTTCAAACACAGCTTTTTGGAAGTTCATATGACATTTTACACAAATTCTTTTTGTTTATACATTTTTAGATTGCCGTACTTAAAAGCTGTTTTATCAGAAGTTTGGAGATTAGCGAACATTGGTCCAACTTCGATTCCTCATCGAGCAATAATCGATTCTAATTTACTAGGATTTGAAATAAAGAAGGATTATACTTTATTAGCGAACCTCAAAAGTGTACATATGGATAAGGAGCATTGGGGAGATCCAGAAGTCTTTCGTCCTGAGAGGTTCATCGACTCAAAAGGACAATTTATCGAAGATTCGTGGCTCATTCCTTTTGGTTTAGGTAAATTTGTTTCTGTCAGAAGTAAAATAAATTACACTAATTCTCCATTTTCAGGTCGTAGGAAATGTTTAGGTGAAACCGTGGCAAAACACACTACTTTTCTTTTCATAGCGAGTCTGATGCAGAGACTCCATTTTAAATTGCCAGAGAACCATCCGAAACTTCGTCTTCGAGGCATCGAAGGATTCGTAATTATGCCACCTAAGTTTGACGTCATTGCTGTACAGAGATATTAAATTTATTATATTATAAAATTAGATAATTCCAGAAGTTGACAAAATTTATAGCATCGAAGATTTTAGGAAAATAAATGTAGTTTTAATTTAAACGCGAATACTGTCATTTGACTTATTTTCTATCAGTCGTTAATTGTTTGTCAAGCGATTAGTTATTATTATATTTCTTATTTCCTCCATCTCACCAAAAAACAAAGTCATCTGTAGGAAAAGTGAAGGCACATTACACTCCATTTCATCCCAAAAACGTTAAAAGCATTTTGGAGGCATTTGCATGTACTTTAAAATTCAAATTTTCGCGCGCCCTGACTGGAATAATACCGTGTGCGCCATCTAGCGGCAAAACAGACGAACTAATCGAAAAAAATGCATGTCCGAATACGCATATTGGAAAAATATAAAAAGTCATATTTCATGACTTCATCGACATATTATGTTTCCTGATACATTCTAAAGTAAGTTTTCATTAACTCTTGATGCATTTTATTGCCGATTAAGCTCAGAAAATCAATATTTATTCAATTTGGTTCAAAACGGTACAGGTGGCGCCATCTAGCGGTGAAAGATGGAACTACAAAAACACAAAATAGCGATTTTCTGCAAAAATAACGCATTATATGCATTTCTGAGGCTAAAATATTGTTCTGGGATCTCTTTCGGACTGAAATAATGTTATAAGAACATCCTCAGGATGATAGAAACAAAAATAAAAAAATAGCGCAATTCATGGACTAAAAAATTGCCGTCCATCTAGCGGTGAAAAGTGGAACTACAAAAACACAAAATAGCGATTTTCTGCAAAAATAACGCATTGTATGCATTTCTGAGGCTAAAATATTGTTCTGGGATCTCTTTCGGACTGAAATAATGTTACAAGAACATCCTCAGGATGATAGAAACAAAAATAAAAAAATAGTGCAATTCATGGACTAAAAAATTGCCGTCCATCTAGCGGTGGAAAGTGGAACTACAAAAATATAAAATTGCGATTTTTGACAAAATGAGCGAATTTAAAGTATTTCTGAGGCTTGTACATTGTTTTGTTATTGCATCGGAAGCGAAACAATGTCATAAAAGGTTGCTGAAAGCGCTAGAAACGAAAATGAAAAAAAGGTCATTTTATGGACAAAAAGTGCAGCGCCATCTAGCGGCGAAACAGGTGAACTAATCGGAAAAATCGTGTGTCCGAATACGCATATTAGGAAATTATAAAAAGTCATATTTCATGACTTTCTGGACATAATATGTTTCCTGAGATATTCTGAAATAAATTATTATCTAGGCTTGATGCATATTAATGCCGATTAAGTTCAGAAAATCCAAATTTTATGAACGGTATTATTTCAAATTTGGCTCCATTAGTTCCTACCTTTCACCGCTAGATGGACGGCAATTTTTTAGTCCATGAATTGCACTATTTTCTATTTTCTTTATTAATGGCTCTACCACATTATATTGGCATTTTCCTCATTAAATTGAAGACGGAGAACACTTTCCACGTGTCAGAAATACGGAAAAGTCGCTAATTTTCGAGAAAATATCAATTATATTTTTTGTTAGTTCCTCCTTTCGCCGCTAGGTGGCTAGACTTTTTTTGGTCCATGAAATGCAATTTTTTTAATTTTCTTATATAATGTTCCCAGCTCGCTATAGATGTGTTTTACTTACTTTGTTAAGCCTGTTGAACAATTTACGCGCGTCAACAATACGTAAAAATGCTTTATTTAAAAGAAAAACACAATTTTCTGTTTTCGTAATGTCGCGTTTGACCGCTAGATGGCGCTAGAGGTACTGTTCCCAGACAGCGCGCGCGAAAATTTGAATTTTGAAATAGGTGTAATCACAATGCTTTCAAAATGTTTTCAAGTTTTTATTTAAATCAATTATCTTACAATGATCTACTCTCTTTTACATCTTTGTGCATATTAAATCGCTGCGGTACTTCTGTTATGAATGTAAATTTAATTGGAAAATTCAAGTATACAAATACATTAATTTACGTACTAATGTGCTTCCTACAACCTTTTCTATCACCTCTCTAAAACATAGTGCGCAGTAGAACTGCTTTATTTTTAAGTAAACGTGTATACATTTTCTACATCATAGACGTATTATATCCATCTATGCATGGCACAGCTTGACATTAAAAATATCACATCATGAATATAACGTTGATCAGTGATCACTGATGCAAGAAAAAACTATAGTTTTTATAGTACCTTTTTTTAAACTTTTTACGACCATTTATGTTTTTTTTCTAATTCATGAATTCAAATTTATTCTAATTCATCTTCCGATTTTATCGAATGATATTTTAAAGTTCCCAGCCTATTTTACTGTTATATTTCTTTCTGGAATTTATTATTTTTTTCTTTGTTTTTATATTCTCAATTTGTTGATTATTTCTATGAAATAGATTTGTTGAATATTCTCCTTTTAACATAATAATAAAAATGTAATTCAGAGGGAGTTACTTGTTATCTAGTGAATACTTTCAAAGTTTTTAGGTTATAAGAAATTTCTGCAAGGACAACATTGGTAGTGTTATCGTGATATAGCATTATTTAGGCAAAAAATATCGTCCCATTTATCGGACGACAGATAAAATCTTAAAATTAATTATGTGAGCAGTTGAAGCCTGCCAATCAATTCTGTATCGATATGTCGGCCTCAAGTAACGTTGAAACAGTGTTAGCATACAGATTGGCCTGTTTGGCCGTCTGACAAATATGAATTTATGGCATAATCTTATAATTTTAATAATCGAACATGGTGAAGGAAAAACCAAATTCAATCCGTATTTACGATTCAGAGGGTTACAGACGGCGAGCTGCATGTATCTGCGTCAAAAACGATCTTGAGGATGAGGTGAGCCAGCAGATGGCAGCTGATATTTCTTACTTTAATATTATAACATTTATTGTGGTATTAGTTATTATTTTATTTCTGGATTTCAATAGGCAATATTATCAACTGAATTCTATATCATAGGTACTGTTAGTTACATCCAGCCGAAGACCAGATAGTTGGATAGTGCCTGGTGGAGGTGTAGAACCAGAGGAGGAACCTGCAGTAACCGCATTACGAGAAGTTAGGGAGGAAGCTGGCGTTCTAGGGCAGTTGGGCCGATGTCTTGGCATATTTGAGGTGAGAATGTTCCAAACACTACAACAAAAAGGAAAAAGTAGGACAAATTGTTACTGGAACTTTTTTTTCAGAACGTTGAACACAAACATAGGACGCAGGTATGGGTTATGCGTGTAACCGAAGAACTGCCAGAATGGGAAGATTCACGTGCTATCGGTCGAAAACGAAAGTGGTTCTCTATACCAGAGGCCTTGTTTCAGCTTGCTCAGCACAAGCCCGTCCAGCGTTCTTATATACACAGCCTCCACAATACTAATCCTCGACATAATCCCAATATTTCGCCACCTCACCATTCACATACTACTGTAACTTCTATTCAGTTGATGAATAATTCTAGTAATAATCCTCATCTTAACAAACATAGCTAATATTAAATACCATCCATTTGCGTAAACAATTGAGATCAAACATTGAATATTTTGTTGCTGCTCATTTCCTTTCATACAGTTATAGCAGCCACTGAGGTTGCATTTTATATGTAAAATGACACTATTTGTACATTCTCTGGTTTTTTTGTTTTTTTTTTCACTTGTTTCATTTTGTTAGTAGTACAATTATTATGAACCTTGTTATTATAATACTAATACTGCTACTATACAATTACACCACCACTACTATTGCTATTACTATTACCGTTAATATTGCTATTCTATCATTATTGCAAACACTATTATTACTATTATCACTGTTATCAGTGTTATGCTTATTCATACAGATTAGTTAATAAACTGGTCCTTAAAGGAACAGTTTTTCCAGTTCAGTTCTCATTTCTATCATATATTCTTGTCAGGGAAACAATTAGTGCTTACATTTCATATACAAATAAGTACCTAATTTTCATACGTAAAGTGGATGGTGTTTTATGCAAGAAAATGTTTCACGATTAGAATATTTCTCTCATGTTGTTTGCATATACTCAAAGAATATTACAAACTTCATAATGAAACATATCTGTACCTCATCGATTTGTTTCTTTCAAACAAGATTTTTGATGGTATGTGATAACTGCTTTGTATTTGTTTCTGTAACAGTTACTACCTTTTGCATACTATGGGTCAGTATGTAGTTTACAGACTGAATCGTTTAAAGAATTGCTGTAGGGATTGTTTAGGATATGCGTTTCAGAAAAAATAAAATTTCTCTTATAAACCGTAAAAGGAATTAGTATAAAGGCTATTTAATGTAAAATGAAATATAGATACATGGATGTACCATGAATTTTGTAGATTTCATTTTTTGTAATTATGTATTTAAATTTTCTATGACTTCTCAAGTATCATTAATGAAATATTATTGTACTTCACTTTATCAATGTTATTAACTTGTATTATTTCAAATTGAAATGATTTGATTCGCACAAAAAGTTGCCAATAAAATTACGATGGAAAAAATATCTATATTTTTGAACCAGTGATAAGCACGTCAAGAGCCATATTGTCCTATTACGTCCACGTGTGTCGTACTGTATACATAGATAAGTTGAGAGGTAAGTTTTTAATTATTGTTTACGGTAATGGTCAATTTTTCAAATTTTTAATATTATATGTGAAAGTTAAATATTATTTTACAATTATATTATTGAATACCTGTTTACTTATTTTTCATTTAATCATTTAAAAATAAGTGAGGTTAGATTATATCCAAACTTTTGGTTACTGAAACATTTGTTGTTGAAAATTATAGACGTATCTTTTCTAAAGATGACTATCTTTTATAAAGAAATACCTAAAGAAATGGAGTATGAACCAATGGATGAAACTAATGAGGATATGGAGGAAAGCAGCAGTAGCAGCGAAGAAGAAAAAGAAGATTCTATGGAAAATGAAGATGCTGAAGAGAAAGAACATCAAGATACAGAATCGAAGGTATATCTTCCTGGACAACCATTAAAAAGTGGAGAAGAACTTGTAGTTGACAAAACAGCATATAGACTTCTACATCATGCGCAATCTGGTGCACCTTGTCTCAGTTTCGACATAATCTCAGATGACCTGGGTAACGATAGAGAAAATTATCCTTTGAGCATGTACCTTGTTGCTGGAACACAAGCTGCCAAAACGCATGTTAATAATCTTCTTGTCATGAAAATGAAAAATCTTCATGCCACTAAAGATGATTCTGATGATGAGTCTGATGATGATGATGAGTTAGACAGTGATGATGATACAAATACACCTGTAATGTCTGTTGCACCAATCAAACATCAAGGTTGTGTTAATAGAGTAAGGTACATATATATCCTTACTTTTCACAAAAACTGTAGTTATGTTTATATTAATATGTACTATATATTTTGACAGATATACAAAACTTGGTGAGACAACTGTAGCAGCAAGTTGGAGCGAGTTAGGTCGTGTACATATTTGGAATTTAGATGAACAATTGAAAGTACTTGATAATGATGAATTGCTTCGTGCATATCGTAAAAAGTGTGAAAAAAATGATGGAGGCATCAAACCAATATTTACATTTAAAGGGCACCTTTCAGAAGGATATGGATTAGACTGGTGTTCAACTGAATTAGGTACTTTAGCTTCTGGTGATTGTAAAGGTAACATTCATATATGGCGTATCAGTAACAGTAGTAGTACAACATGGCATGTGGATCAAAGACCATACAATTCACATGCGCCACACAGTGTTGAAGATATTCAGTGGTCTCCTAATGAAAGACATGTACTTGCTTCATGTTCTGTTGACAAAAGGTATTTATTTTTATTGTGAACTTTTTATTTTTAACATATAAAAATGGCATTATTTTTTCAGTATTAAAATTTGGGATACAAGAGCAAGCCCACAGTCTGCTTGTATGTTAACAGCATCTGGCACACACACTGCTGACATTAATGTTATTTCGTGGAATCGTAATGAAAGTCAGTTTCTTGTATCTGGTGGTGATGATGGTTTGATTTGTGTATGGGATTTGCGTCAGTTTGGCGCTAGTTCGAGTCCATTAGCTATATTTAAACAACATACCGCACCCGTTACAACAGTGGAATGGCATCCACAAGAAGCTACTGTATTTGCTTCTGGTGGAGCTGATGATCAAATTGCTCAGTGGGATTTGTCAGTAGAAGCTGATGAATCAGAAGATACAGGAAGTAATGAATTGAAGGAATTACCTTCCCAGTTGTTATTTATACATCAAGGACAAACAGACATTAAAGAATTGCACTGGCATCCTCAATGTACTGGTGTGCTGGTATCAACAGCACATTCAGGATTTAATATATTTCGTACAATTAGTGTATAATAAACTAATCTGTTTAAGAATGCAATGTTTTAGAAATTATTTGTAATCAAACTAATACTCGGAATCTCCTCCTCATACAATTAAGATAAATATGCCCTTCATTTTTTTTATTGTAGATGTATAAAACAAATTTTAAGATTTATTTTTATGTACGAGATGTAATGATAACAGATGTCTTATTGTTGGTCTACCGTGGGGACAACTCCAAGGATTTTCCATTTGTGCCATTTGTGTAACTAATTTTTGCATTTCACTATTATTAAGAGCTGTACCAATCATAACTGCACTACGACAAGCTCTCGATGCTAACATTTGTCTCACACGACTTGGACGGTATATATGATTTTTTTTATTTTCTACACCACCTTCTCTAATAAGAAATATCAGTTCTTCTATATCTTCCTGTCCAAACTGCCAGTATCCACTAACTGGCATACCCGTAAGTTCTACACGATGTCCAGATTCAGCTAAAATATATAAATATATTTTTCCCTTTTAACACCTTAATTGTTACACCAAAGCTATTGAAAATTTCGTTAACTAATATTTTTATTTCCAATAAATTTCATCTTTCTTCATAATATTTCATTTTAACTTTAAGTACTTAGTATGCATTCTTCTGATTAGATGAATAAAAGTATGAAAATTCAAATATCACTCACATATGGATGATCGAATGCATTAAATAAATAGCAACATTAAATTATTTTACCTTCAAGATTAATTTTAAAACAGAAGCCATTATCTTCGAATGTGTTTTGGTGTTCAATTAGTATAGTTTCATTTAAGGAAGACAAATTTAATGCTTTAGGGACAATTAATTTCTGAGTTTTTAATTGTGTTTCATTATTAAGTTTTTCAAATCGATATTTTTCATCAGTAGCATGTTGATCAATAATAAACAGATCTTCTTCCAAGCGAGCTATTATAAAACCAAGATTAAATTGACCTATGATTTCCATCTGTAAAATATTTTTCTCTTTAGTAGACATATATTCATTATTTATAACATATCTAGTAAAATATAAACTATAACCTTAAGAAAAGATTCCTTTGTTAATTCTCTTTTCAGTTCGTCTTCAGCAGTAGAATTTTTAATACATTCCATTTGTACCTTATATTTAATTCTTGTGTTCACAGCCTTGTTACTTTTTGATGAGATCACCCGTTTTTCTTGAAGTTTCTGTTTTATCGTTGAAATATTAATTAACATTTCTGTATTATCCAATTTTTTTACTGGACCTACTATATTATTTTGTACATTGTCGTTGTCATATTCAATAACTTTGTTTGTACTGTCATGCTGTACATTATTTTCTTCCGAATGTTTTGTATCTGATGATACATGTAAATTTTGAAATCTTTTGGCTGGGGGATCTATATTTGTAGGTGAAATTACTCTTTTTGTTCCAAAATTTAATTCAGATATAGGTTTTAAGTTCAAATTTCCTTGTAACTTATCCCACATAGATATTAAACTAAATTTCAGAGTTGCTAATATTAAACGTTCTTGTGTACAGAAAATAGTTCTTTTATCTGGTGTCACATTAATATCGGTTGAGTGTTTATCGAGTTTTAAATTTAAAAAAATGAACGGATACTGTTTGTTATTATATCTGTGATAAATATGATTAATTAATTTATTAACTTTTGTGAGATCACACGGTCGACCATTTACATAAAAAAATTGTCTATCAGGACTAGATCGTCCAACAGAATGATCACAAGTACTAACATAGGATTCCCATTCAAAATCTATAACCACATCATTTGCCAAATTGTACTCTTGTAATGTTGCTTCATCAGGAGGTAATAATTCGAGTTTGACTAGTCCATTCGAGGCTTTCTTACCAAATACTATATTAATATTATTTAAAATACTACTAGAACTTGCAGTACTGACTACGATATTAGACTTTCCTGATACTGAATTAGAACATGTTATTTTTGTATCAGTAGAAACTATGCAATAATTGTATAGTACTTGAATAGCACGAGCATATTCCTTTTTCAAATTTCTTGTAAATTCTTTTGCTCTTACAGGAAGACACTTAAATATATTTTTAACATGCACAGTTGTTCCTGTTTCTCTTGCACATGCTTCTTTCTTTTTCAGTATACCATTGTGATCAAATTCAAGCTTGAAACCATGCTCACTCGTAGCATGTCTTGTGATAATACTTAGTTCAGCTAACGAGCAAAGTGAACTAAGAGCCTCTCCACGAAATCCAAAAGTAATTACTTCTGTTAGATCTGAGAATTCTTTAAGTTTGGATGTATGGTGTTTTAACCCTAGTTGATAACAAGAAAAATACATTTTAATACAAATATCTGATATTTCCATAATATTTTGGGAGAAAATTTATGGATTGATATATTTATATACATACCTAATCCTTCAAAATCTTCTTCTAAAACACCACTACCATTATCGCTAATACTAATACATGTTTTCCCATAATCTTTCAATTTAATATCAATTAATGTAGCACCACTATCTAAACTATTTTCCACAAGTTCTTTAATTGCAGTTGCAAGATCAAAAACCACCTAGAAAAAATATTACAAATTAACAATATACTTATGCAAAAATAAGTCACATGAAATGCATGTAACTTTTAAACATAATTAATTCAGTAATATGAGAATTAGAATTATTTACAGGTTAATCGTACCTGTCCAGAACAAATTTGATGAATTGTTTGTTTATTAATAGCATTAATCTTCTTTGACTTTTCAGTTGTTGGAGTTATTTCTGTCATCATTAGTATTTAATGTTATTAAAATACAGAAGAAAACATTTACGTTTCGTTTACGGCATAGGAACATACAACATATATCATGATATATTAGACGATTAGAACTTTAATAAACGAACGAATAACAATTAAAATGTTGTCATACAAAATTTTATTTTAAAAATCTAAATTCATTGCAGACAGGTTCAAGAAACGTGTGCTTACTAAGCTTTCGAATTTCATTGGTTGTAATGATATGAAATTTGGCGCGAATTGTACGGTAGCGCGAAAATTTAAGCGAATTAATTGTTTATAATATTTTTATCTTGTTACATTAAAGCAGTTTTTTAATAAATAGTGTAGTTTATTCTATGTAGTAAAAAATAAAACGATAAAGCAACTATGAAACAAATAAATCGTTGCTTAAACATTTTAAATATTATAAATTATTATCAAAAAGTAATTCTGCTTATCGGACAGAATATACGGAATAAGGAAAATAGGATGCGATTACGTTTCCACTAAATTGTAATCAAATTTAATTTATAGTACTTACAATATTTTCAGTATCTAGATTCCACAAATGTAACAAATTGCTCTGGCTATTATTACAAATGTTCGTTAAAAAAACAGGACTTCAGGAGGTTAACAAAAATGTAACTACAAAAATGAAGATGCGTTTGTTTATTATTAACCTTATGTAATATCGCTTCAAATTTTCAATTACATTATTATAGATAATAAAAATAAAAATAAAAAAAATAATAATAATCGCAATAATTGCAATAACCGTAATAATTATAATTGTAGTAGTAGTAGTAGTAGTAGTAGTGGTAGTAGTAGTAGTAGTAGTAGTAATAGTAGTAGTAGTAGTAGTAATAGTAGTAGTAGTAGTAGTAGTAGCAATAGTAGTAGTAGTAGGAGTAGCAGTAGCAGTGGTAATAATCATAATAAAAAATAATGATAAAAATATTAATCATAATCATAATTAATAACAATAAAAATAATAGCAATATGAATAATAATAAAAACAATAATGCTAATAATAATAATAATAGCAGCAATAATAATATATATAATATAATATAATATAATATGAAAATGTTTACAGGGTAGATACAACTTTTTTTTCATCTTGTATGGAGGTTTGTTAATTTTTTCATCTTAATAAATCGGTTTTTCTTAATTCAGTTTTTTTCTGTATTCATTCCTTATATTTTTATGTCGGTCAGCGTATGCGATCATCGAACGAGAGACACTGAAGTGACACGCTTCTTTATTTACCATTCTTTCTCGAGAGACGCTCGCACCTCGCATAACAGGCATATCATCAGTCGTATTATAGTATATTTTCTGAACACAATGTTTTTACACATGACGTTAGGAAACTTATGTTATTTTAATCCGGTCACGATGTATTCCAAAGAATTCGACTCGAAACAGAAGCTTTCTTCAAAATAAAAAGAAAGTGCGCTATAAACTTTTCGGTGTGCTTAAAAAAAAAAAGACGATGACACTGATCTAAATTCGAAAAGGGATCCTTTTCTTTTTTTATACTGTTACACCAGTGATGGGCACATTAAGTGCCCGCTGAAAAGTTCACGGGCACAGAGGCATGCACAGTGCGTACAACGATGAAGTGTGCGAAAGAGAGAATGATACTGAATTCATTTTCCCATTTTTGACAACCAGATGAACGAGACACCTAAAGGCTACTACAGTAGACTCTCACTACATTGCCACTATTTATATTGTCCATTGATTAAATTTCAAGATCTTAAATTTTCAAACTTACACAATTTTAAATTTATAAAATCACAAATTTGCATACATTCAAACTTTGAAAATTTGTAGATTTCTTATTATTGAATTTTCAAATTCACAAATGTATAAATTTAGAAACTCAAAGATGTTAAAATTTGCAAATTTTTTAATTTATAAACTTTCAAATTACAAATTCTCAAATTTAGAAATTTTTTAATTTGAGAAGTTTCAAGTGTTGCGTAGAAGAACCTCTTTCTATATTGCCGATTCAAGAATTGTTCGTTCTTACAAACCTCTGTGGTAATATAACAAGAGTCTATTGCACCCTCGTGGGCGCGGTTGCCCATCACTGTATTACACAATGATAAGAAACACACATAAGATTTTTTCTTCTTTTTTTTATATGACAAATCGTTGACAAAAATTTACACACTTTATTCAAAAGTTTGAACATGCAAAGAAATTATTTGGAACACAATTCGTGATCGGTTCTTATACTATGTAAATGTATACAACTCTGTTGTTTGCTAATTGGCATAAATACTCTACATTTTGCGACAATTGTTGAGTGGACAAATTTCCTCGGGATACAAAAAACTAGAAGAAACGTGTACACATTATTGTGAATGGAAAAATATGAAAATATCTCGAAACGTATTCTCTGTAAAAAAGTTTCGTATGAAAAATCAATCGGCGCGTTCGAAATTAATCTATTGCTGTATAATTACGAATTCCATTTCTTAACCGAAAATCTTTTTCGTTTATTCGACATATACTTTTCTTGTATTACCAATTTATGTTTCTTTTATTTTTTTTTAAATAATCGACCGCCGCTCTTCCGAGTATTTTTAATCGAGAAATGTTTCCTACGACGAGGTTGCGCTTAAAAGAAAAATTTTTTTTAATGGATGATCGTCTATTCTCTTCTCTTTTGTTTTAAGGGCGGCGACTGTGGTAGGATCAGCTAAAAAAGTGTATAATACAATACATACAAATAATTGTTTTGCATGAAGAAATTAACGAGAGAAATGGTGTCGAAAAAATGGCCGCATTGTGCCCAAAAGCCGACCGTTTAAATTTTCGCGCGCGAAAAGGACTTGAAAGGATTACTGTTTATTCTACTTGGTGTGGTTGTTACATTTTTTATCAAAAGCGAATTTTCTCGTACGAAAATACAAATAAAATTAAAAACGGAAGTCTCAGTTCTTTAACAGACTGATGAGCACAACACGTGACAACGTGAATTCGGAAGAGGGCACGTGTGAATTTTTATCACACATTTTGTCTACTATTATAGAGCGTACTGATTTCTGCCGTTCAACAAAATCATCGAAATGTCAGAATTTATCACGAAATCTTCTGATCGAATCTGACAAACAATGTTTTCTTTATTTCATTATTTGTTTAATCAAATAATACGTCTCTAAATGTCAATTATTTTTAATCCTGCGGAAGTTGCAGCAGAATCTTTCTATAAATACTTTTAAACAAACGCATGGTACAGTTTACCGATTAAGAATAGCTCTTATATAATACAGTAAATTTCTATTTGCTAAGCAAGAGGAGGAGCATACAACTATCTGTGTTGGATCTTGGGAAATCCCGTGAAGGGTTCAGGAAGAACTGGAGACCTCGGGAGAGCCAGGGAGAGCTAGGGTGATCTAGGAAAAGCCTAGGAGAGCACGGGAGATTCTAATTTTAGTTGGAAGTGGCAAAAGATCAATAGAGTCGGCTGATCCTAACAAATTTAGAGGTGGCCAGGGAAAGCTAGGGAGAGCCAAGAAGATCTAGAGAGAACTAGGGGTAGTTAGGAAGAATCCAGGGAGATGCTAGTGAAAGCTGGAAGTGGCAAAAGACTGATAGAAATGATAGAACACAAAAAAACCCAAGGGGAGATAGGGAAAACCAGGGAGAGCCACGGAGAACTAGGGAGAGCCTAGGAGCATACAAGGAGATTCTAGAGAGAGCTGAGAGTGATAAAAGATAGTTAAACTAGTAGAACTTACAGAAACCCAAGGAGAACTCTCCCTAGCTCTCCTTGGATATGAATAAAAAGGGTGATAAGACAGTTCCTCCTCTATTTTGTTCTCTTTTTGCAAAAATTAACGCTGTAGCAGATTCTAAATAAATTATATAGTTCAGATACACGAGGAATTTTTAGAATTGCAACGTCCGCAAGTTCAAAGTTAACCGAGAAACAAAGCGTTGTTCGTTTTAATACAGAAATCGAGTGACTTTATGGTTGTTAGTAATTGCGACACATCGGATCGAATATACACCATTACGTTTATCATTTCTCGTTTATTCCATTTAAAACAAAAAACTTGTTACGCTTTTTTTCTTTCTTTAAAGTTAAAGTAACATAAGCAATGATCGTCATACACATTAGGGCAAAGTAAAAATACTATATATATATGTATGTATATATATATATGTATATATGTTTTCCGTTATTTGAAAGTCTAATATGAGTTCGAACGAATGTCGTATTGGCGAATCGTTTAAGTCTATCGGCAAATCTTTCGCATTGCAGATGATATTTGAAAAATGCAAAATCCTAAGGAATCTGTGGCTTGGAAAAATCATTGATTTCCCGTTACATTCTTATTCGTGATTCCTATAGCGAAATAATGAGGCAGTCAATACAAAATTTGAAAATTTTCCTCGAGGCGTACACAGTGAAGTAAATTCCTCGAGGAAAAAGTCCTCGGATGTTTTCGCATCAGTTTTGTTTGTTTTGGAGTTGAACCATATCGATGAAAACTGGCGAAACGAATTCATAATCGATGCCATTTAAAAAAAAAAAAAACACAATATTAAAAAGTTGAATTATTCTAATCGTTTAAAAATCATACCATGCTTCGAGTGTACAATAAAACATGTCCATCAATTACGATTCGAATCTATATTTCATAGCGTTTCGTTTCTATATAAAACAATACAAAACGGTCAATAAAATGTCGTAAAATAAATTTTTAAAATATCAACCTGTTTCCACGTATACGTCGCAAACAAAGAAATCGGAAACATGCAAAGTATATTTCGTATCAAGAATCATTGATCTGTTGCAGCGGGTATATGTTATTAATTAATAAGTATCGAAATTTTACATTGTTCGTCGTGTATCTCGTTTTATATTAACCTTATCATTATTGACACAATTTATTTGTTTATTTAATTAGTTCGCCTTCTGGCATCAAAAATTCCTGTGTATCGAGTCGTACGTATTCCACAACCAAGTATCAAAAACAAAAAAAAAAGGAAAAAGAATACAGTTTTAATGAATTACCAGACAGTTTGGAAAAATAGAGATGACCAATGAATGCCAGAAAACGATATAATAATGTAACATAAACAACGCTACAATTATTTGAAGTGAAACGGCAAAAATCAATTACGACTGCCATTGGAAACATATGTATATGAGTTTACGCGCGTATTCGTTTATTATAAAGTATCTAGGTTTTTTTGTATGATTATATCATTCTTGATCGATCTTACGTGTATACTGCTTCTTTAACTTTCTTATTACTGTTTTTTTTTCTGTATAAATATGTATTGTTGTTAAATCATGCAAACCTCGTTTGTTCGAAGTCCATTTTGTCGGGTAACAAACTGACGTTTGCAACGTCCCCCCCCCCATTTTTTTCATTTTTCTTCTTTTTTCTATTCATCAAAGTAAATAAACGGAGTCGAGTGTGTTTACAATGTCAAGTGTTTCTCTTTCTTTCTTCCTTTCTTTCTTTCTTTCACACTTATAAGCTAAAATCCTAAAGCTGCACTCTTATCAATTATCTATATATATTGTACAAATAACTAGCATTTGACGCGGCTGTTCGCTAGCAATTACTTGCTAAAAACCGTTTACATTCGTGACATTGTGTATAAAACTCTATTGGAGTATATGCTTACACTGGTAATTCTTACTTCATTTTTTTTTCTTTAATCCCCTCTCCTGTTTTATGCATTTTAATTAATAATAATAATAATCATAATCATAATCATAATCATAATCATAATAATAATAATAATTATCACTTTTTCGCTCTCTAGGCCACACAGTTTTGGGTGCCAAAATTTCTTTAACGACGTTGCACGCGACTAAAAACGTTTCTTTTTTTGGAGTGTTTGCAGAATCGGGCAGGACCCGAGAGGCCAGCTGGGTTCATCCTCACTAGACCATTTTGTTTCGTCTGTCCGTGCTCATAAGCAAAGTATCATAAGCTTCTGTGCCGGACGCGGTGTATCCGTGCCCAATAGTAAGACCAGTCGGCTTCTTTAGACAAATAAAAAAACTAAGAAGGGAAAGAAAATAACTGACGGAAATGAGGAATCTTCCCTCGCGTTTTCCTTTACATTCCGTCGTGATTACTTAATTGAATCGAGTTCAATCATTCCTTCTTCTCACGTTTTATCCTTGAAGCGATAACATCACCAGTTGGCAACGACGAAATGTAAAGCAACCCAACGGGGAAGTACCTCGACTGCCCGTTCTCGTTTCCCTCCTTCTTTTTTTCTTTCTCGTAAACAGTACAACAGGTTTGTTGGCGGTATCGCCGTCAACTTTGTATATATACAGTATGTATAATCACCCTAATATATTTTTTTTTTGACGGTACCGCGCGACAGTTTACGTTATCATCGACCGTCGTCGTAGTTTCCTTTCGTTCTTTCTCTTTTTGTTATTCAGTGAATAGCAACTGGACTTTGCTGGACGCATACTCCGACCATAGGACTGTCTTCCCTTTCCGGATCTCTCTGTTTACCGGTCGAAACCGTAGACGGTTGTCTGACTATCCCGTGCGCGTCACTCGTCGGATAACCGTAATTGTAGAAACTCTGCTGCTGAATCATCGGCGAGGTCATCATAGCAGGCAGGGGTATACCAGGGAGAATTAGGCTATTATACGATCCAAGAGAGCTTTGTTTCAGGGAGCTGTCTACAGATTGCATGGACATCGGCCCTGATGCAGACACCCCAGTGGCCGAGGTTGACGGGTAGCTCGTTGTCACGACGCGTCGGTTGCCCAGATGACGGGGCGATGACTCGCACTCCATCGGCTGATAGCCACCAGGGAGACTTGATACTTGCATCGGATTGCCACTGTTGCTGCTTCCCTGTCCTGACATGGTTACCAGTCCTGGGACATGAAGAGAACACAGGTTTAGATTGTAAAATCATGCAGTGCATCTTTCACACTAATGCAAAAGAACAAAATAGATCATTCAATGAATTAAACTAGCTCTTACGATAGATTGTCACTATGGGAGAATTATAAAACAAAATAAACAATTCCAAAGTACTACGGGAACACATTCCAGGCGCAGAGCTGCTTAATGTTTTGTTTCCTTTGTTTCAATTGTATCGTTGATTAAACAGACCTATTTGTTTAGTCTTATAAATGATGTTTCAAAAAAGATGCACATTATAGAAACTGAAAATTTATCTAGCATAACAGAAATCTTATAGCCTTTCACCATTTTACAATTTGTAGTCTTAGGTTCTATGTATAAAGAATTAAAGATTGGTTATTTAATTGTTCAAAATTTGAAATATTAAAAGTTTAATGTATGCAAGGATTAAATAGTGTACAGCAGTAGTTTCTGACTTAATTTTTAATTGGTTATAGCATAAAAACATGGATGTAAATTGTAAAATGGTAAGAAACTGTTCAATTTCTTTTCGTTAACCTTTCTTGGAAAAGGTTTAAGATATATTTACATGTATCTTTTTTGAAACATCCTGGTATAGAACTTATATATTGGACGATACAGTACTAATATCTAAGCAATAATTATAGTTGTTTCTCTGTCTCTACTAGGATAACTGAAACTTTAAATAAGAATCTTAAGTAAACTAAGATTCTGTTAATGGAATGTATAAGATGATACTTTCCATAGAAAATATAATTCATGCACGTAAAATTATCATTAAATTTAAAAGACGATTTTGAAGAGTGCATCTCTTTTAAAACGTTTATCTCATTACTAAATATTATTCATACATAAAAATGAAATCATGCTTTAGATATACTATACTATAAATCTAATGAAATGTCTTAATGGAGTTATAAAGAATGATATCATTTTTTGGTCAATTAGATAAGAAATGATACGTGATAGAAAGAGTATTGAAAGATGATGTAAATATGACCACATATTCTTATTACAGAGTATTTTAACCTGAAAATAACTAAAAATATTGTGTTTTAAAAGATATAACTTTAATTTTCTCCTGCTAACAAAAGAATGAAATTGTAATTATGATTCACATAATGATAATGTTCCTTAAGTTATAATGAGTTTTAGTAAAATACATACAATGTAATGAAACAATTCTCATTGTTTTATTTAAAATGAGTAACTTATAATATTATCAAGTTTCATAATGCAATAGTAATGTTTGTTATGTATACATATATACATTGCATATTGCTGTAACATATTTTAGTATTATAACACTCATTGTAACAATTATATTTTTATGCTTTACTTGCATTATATACTACATTACACACTTAGGTAATTATAAATAATATAAAATAGTATTTAAGGTTCATAAAGATAAGGTTTATGCAAGGGCATGAAATAAAGGCTTTAATAGTAGAGATATAAAAATCTAATAAATCTCATAAACTTATTTATATTATAATAATCCACAAAAAGAAAACAACAAATTTCTGACGCGATAATAACATTTGTTAGTAACTTAAAAAAAAAACAGTATACTAATAATATAAAAATGTCTATTACAGTAAAAAAGTTACACATATGTACAGGGTGTCCCATGGTATTGTATCCACAAATAAGAAAATTTATCAACCAAAAATAAAACATTCAATATTTAAAAATCTATAAACCTATAATATAATATGTAGAAAATTAAATAGAGATGTACAGAGATTTTTATATTTCTTCAATTGTAGATTACTTATATTAAAAAGTGTTTATTTCTTTCTTTGTTTATCATTTTTGATAATAATATATTTCAATATACTAGGTTATATTACACTTATCATTTATAATTCTTAAATAAAAAATTCTATTTTTTATGAAAATAAGGTAAAAATATGCACAATATATTAATTTATCACTTATATTTTTAATATGATCAATGATAATGTTCAACAAGTGAATTACTTAATAAGTCTACATTTTTTAAACTTAATTTTGTAACTATACAATAACATATTTGTACATTTTAACATTTATGCATGGAATATTTCATATACATGAAACATTAATCTTTTAATTTTTATATTACGAATAAATTCCTATCTCAAATTAAATGAAAGGATTCATATAAATAACATTATAAATCTGTTGGTAAGATATTAAAATTTAAAGTAAAAATAAAATTTTATACTTATAATTTATAATATAATACTCATAATTTATAAAATACTCATATGTTATTATGCTATTTGTATTCCTTTTTTTTTTATAAAACATAATGTTATAAATCAATAATTTTGTGAAACTGAACATATTACAGTACATAATTATCTATAAGTAATAGAATTCCCTCATAACAACATGCTGATAATAAAATATGCTTAAAAATATTAAAATACCTTAATAGAAAGTTTTCAGGATAAGTAGATAAAACCTACACCATAAATATATTAACTATTAAAATATACTGTAAGAATATAATCGCCTTCATCGGATTTTGTTGCATTTTGATGGTGACAATAAGAATAAAAAAAGTCTTAAATAAATCAATGTATGTACAATTTGGGATGTGCATGCTGGTCATAAAAATATGTCATAATTACAGTGTACGATAGGCTACAAATGACTCAATATTGTACATGCACACTTATCTGTTTTCCTCAATTACCCTTCAAAATCGTCTTGCTTTGCATTATAAGATCTCTTATTGTTCATACGTATCATATTCTTCGGGACACCTTGTATATGTATACAAAACTGTGATTAGTAACACATTGATTATGTACCATTTCAATGAACATTATATGCTTCATCGTATATTCGCTTATACAAGGTAAAAAGTCATTCAAAAAGATGAAACATGAAGTGATGATTGTGCACGTTATATAGCTCGATGGAATATTCACTGTAATAACAAAATTTAAATGTCTTGCATATCATATGACGAAGATGCACCCCGAAACGTGCTGTATGCAAGCAATCAACACATGCATGAAATAAATTACAAGACAATGAAGTAGTCGTTCTACAGAATAAAAAAATTAACATATAAATATACGATTCAAATACTTCTGGCAAAAATATGTGTTCTTGTAAAAACGAATGATCAATTAAATACATATGTATATATATAGAAAAAATGCTTATCACATAGCTTATAGTAAATCAAGGACACATATTTCTGCGATAATATTTGACATTTCTGCTTTCATCTAATATAGCTTGTCTTATTGACGGATATTCTTAGATAACTAATCTAGTACAGTGCAATCTTGATATATTGCTCCCATTTGTATGGCCTATTACGCAAGTCCTCTTTACACAAACAGTCACACATATTAGTAATATTTTTCTTTATCGTAGGTTCAGAAATAGATTCAGATATATCAAATTTACAAACTTAGAAATTTTCAAATTTTGGAATTCAGAAATTTCAAATTTAGGAATTTAGAAATTTAAAAATTCAAAAACCAAGAAATTATAAATTTAGAAATTTAATGATAAATCTTCAAATATAGAAACTTCAAATTTTTAATGGTAGCCAAATACTGTATAGAAAGAGTTTTGTTTATACAGCACTTTCAGTTTTTTCCATTTCTTAGAGTTCGGTCCATGATCATATAGCGAGACTGCACTGTAGTAATCTTATGACAGATACAGAGGTTACAGGAGCACACTGTATCGAAGTCCAGAGGCACGGGCAATTAAAATGAATCCGTGTCTCGTTCGAAGAATCGGAAGTGTGAGTTTCTTTCGTTCAAGCAAGCAAAGCTTCGCACGTTACATCCGAGGCCAGGATATGATTATCAGGGACATTGTTAGTTTTTTAGCTTGTAGGATTGTTTGTTAGACAGAACTTACTTATGTTAGTAAGTAAGATTAGGGTTGGGGCCTAGGACAGGTCGTCGCCGCCCCGCGGATACGACAGTCATCGAGCCACGTACTGTCCCCCCATCATATCTACGGGCAACAACAAGTATCATTTAGTTTGCGCAGAAAATAAAAGATATCAATAAAAATAAAATTTATTGTTGTACAAGATATTACACATAATGTGGTGAACTAACCAGGGGATCATCCTGTGTGTAAAACTAAGTCGAAAATGTAGAATGAAATTGACTTGTTCGAAGCTTTGTTTTCGAGAAAATCGGACTGGAAAATTTATGCCCAAACATTAAATGTATCGTAAAACAAACATTTTGTCTTTTTCATATATATTATACTACCTAATGTTATTTTCTTAAAAACAAAACTTCGCGCAAGAACTTTTAATTCCACATTTTTTACTTATTCTTGCACATAAAATCACCCTCTAGTTGGTTGATCACGTTATGAGGGATACCCTGTATCTCTTTTTTCTTTATAACCAAATAGAACTTATCTTTCTTATCATGATAGTAATACCAATTTATTAACTATGTATAGTTTTTTTTTATCGATAAACAATTGTATAAGACAGTTTCTTATTTTCTGCACAAATTAAAGCCTGCCTAAATCTTCAATGCAATGAAGCAATCCTTTAAAAAGTTCAATGCAAATCATTGTATCGCTTTAATTCAATAATTCCTTGTGTATGTCATCATAAAACATTTAATTTTAGTTTGATATTAATTGGATATACCGGTTACTTTTATTTTGCCTCGATTTATAAAAAAAGTTTCAATATGTGAGAAAAGTTGCAATAGCGCATGTGAAAACAACGATTAACATTTCTGAAAATTCATTTAACCTTTTCGATAGTAAAATAAGACAAATTTAACATATGAGAAAATGATGATTATGTATAACATAGGATAAATAAATTTAAGCGGTATATATTGTAATTCTGAAAAGCCTAACTATTTAAAGCACTCATTTATATGGTCAGTACAGTTATTGCATACTTTACACTGTAAAAGACACGTGCGCCGTTTTCTGTGTCCATAAATAGTATTTTCAAAAAGAAATTAATTTTTCACATCATACTTCTGACGCATTATAAAATAATGTATTTATCATAAAATTTTGTATCCAAAAAATTCTTAATCAATATGGCACAATTTAAACTATGATAAAAGTATAGCGTTTGAAATTGTTACTATTTAAATAATATATACATATATTTCAAACTATGAATCCCAAATTTATTTTGTCGTGTGTATAAAAACCAGAAAGCCAAAAATTATGCTTTATATGTGTATCAAAAAATATTCGATAACTT
The DNA here is from genome assembly GCA_945859555.1 of Megachile ligniseca. Lineage (NCBI taxonomy): Eukaryota > Metazoa > Arthropoda > Insecta > Hymenoptera > Megachilidae > Megachile > Megachile ligniseca. The sequence goes on from OX243778.1 coordinate 4,545,480, forward strand.
ACCATGATCTTGGCTCATTGATACCACTGCCGGGCTTGTGTTAGCACTGTTGGCAGCAGCGATATTCGTATTGGTCCCCTCGTCGGCTGTTCGCTTAAAGAAATTGTGCTGAAGTGCGTAATACGGTGTCACTCTTGTTTTCGGATCGAAATCCAGCATCCGCAGGATTAAGTCTTTAAATTTGAGGTAATCAGAAATTGAATGACCAGGTTCACCTATCCTTCTACCACCAGGGCCTCCGCTTTCGACACCCAAGATATCGTGTAAGCGTCTTGTGCCAGGAGGTTTGTACTTTTTACCATCCTTGGATTTTTTCAGCACATACGAGCCATCCGTGGGGACTTTGTCAAAGTATTTCCGCGCTTTGTGCGCTTGGTCCAATATATGCTTCGGTGGCATTCCTAGTACTTCTACAATTTTATTCATTTGATCGACCTGTAAAACACGAAAATACGTTAGAATATCAATAAAAATTCTTTTTAAATAATAAGTACAAAGCCAAAGTATAAATGTATGATATAAATTGTAAAATGTTCAATTAGATGATCAATTTTTCACAAAATCAAAAGCTAATTGTATAAAAGGGAGAATTCAAACAGATTTCATAGTGAACCCACAAAAAATTCACAGAGAACCCACGTAGAACGCAGGAAAAACCGACGAAGAATTGAGGAAGAACTTGTGAAGATCTCAGATAACACTCATAGAGCATTCACAAAGAATCTACGGAGGACCCACGCGAAATCCAAGGTGAACCGAAAAAGGATCTATGAGAATCTTAAGGTGCATCCATAAAATAATCACGAAGAAATTAAAGAGAACCCAGAGGGAACCCAGCAGGAACACAAGGAACATTTAGGAAGAGCTAAATGTGAAGAATACGAAAAACACAGATGTTTGAAAATATAAGTTTGTTACCTCATTGGCCCCACTGAACAGAGGTTCTCCCGTATGCATTTCAACTAAAATACATCCTAGACTCCACATGTCTATCGCAAGGTCGTAAGGTATTCCTAATAAGACTTCAGGAGATCGGTAAAACCTGGATTGAATATACTGGTATATCTGGAAGTATCAATAATAAAGTTTTCAGTTTGTACATTTACATAGAATTAGTTTAAAAAATGTTAACAAATTCCAGAATATTATTTATATACTTACCCTTTGTCCAAGTTGACACGAACTACCAAAGTCTACTATTTTTATCGCACTTCGTTTGGGATTGCACAAAAGTATGTTTTCGGGTTTCAGATCACAGTGAATGATGTTCAATTCCGGTGTAGACAGGAACAAAAGGGCAGTACACAGTTGCTGTGCAAACTTCCTTGTTAAGTTCAACGATACTCCTCGAAAATTTGTATTTCTAAGTAGATCATATAGGTTATATGATAATAGTTCGAATACCAAACATAAGTGATTTCGCCACATAAAATGCCTCTTTAGCTTAACTGTAATTTAAAGGTTAAAGTTACATAATTTATTTTAAGGTTGAAAATATATAAACAGCTTTTATTTTATAATAATTAGAACTTAAAACCCACCTATATAATATTTGTTGTCAGTATCCGCCCTGTTCATCATTTCCAATAGCCTCACTTCAATTTGCGCTTGATTTAGAAAAGGTTTTTTGTTCTTGATAATTTTTATTGCCACTTGCGTTTGTTCTTCATGATCAAACGCTTTTACTACTTGGCCAAAACTGCCTTTACCTGTAAAATATTAATATTGTATAGCATTTATTTCATTTTTTATAAAAACATGGATTTTGTAGTTGCGTTAAGGTTATAATCCTTTACTGATATATTTCATTAGAGTGTCTTTTACATATTGTCTGTTATAATATTTGTTTAATACAAAAACCAAACATCTTTTACACTTACTACTAAAAAGCATCATGACTCAGTTTCTTATTTTACTAACCTATCATTTTTTATTGACATTGTATTGTTACTGTTTTTTATTGTATATCTTGTTGCTGTAGTATGAAAAACATAATTTATTTACCTATTAACGAATCGATCTCATAGCGATCGAGGAACTTTTCCCCATTCTTGATAATATAATCATGATTATCATCATCCCAGCCATCATTGTACAATTTTCTTTCTTTTTTATGGGAACCGTCTTCTCCTTGCATCTGTTGCGCTCTTCTCTTTTTCTTAGCATAATAAACCTATAAAAAAGATAGTCATTATTAAATTAATGAAGCAATAAACCATGTAGAAAAATTGATCAAATAATCTATTAACCTATAGTTAACATGATATTTTATTGCACAGAAAAGTAAAGTAAAGCATACATGACTCTGACGATACAAAAATGTTCAAAAATTCAGAGGTAATTAATAAAAATCAAAAAGATACTACTCTTACAGGCAAAACTAAGTGATATCTTTCAAAACAGTAAAAATTGTTACAGTCCAATTGATTTTATGTTACTAGCTGCACGTTAAATATATTCTGTTTTTTTCATTTGAATAATCATTCAAGTCTGACACTGAGGCTTAAACTGTGGACATTAAAAGAACATAAAAATTGCTTTTACGTTATAAGATATATTTATCTCAAAATATAATGAAATTTTACAACAACTTTAGGTACAAGAAATATAATATTCTTATTAAATTCAGTAATAGCTTCATTTTTAATTTTTTTGTTTTTACTTCTTGTTATACTTTCTCATGTTATATCCTTAACATACTAGTATGTTGTACATGCAAATGATCTTATGTATGACTCTTATGTACCAGTACATCATCCGTTGGCAATGAGTTCAATTAATATAAATATTATTAACTTTTATGTTTATCAGAAGGAAGAGTAATTGATAAAAAATGAAGGAAGAGGATGTTGTTACCTCGTTGATGTGCTTGTAAGTTTTGATAAGATCGACGCTGAGTTTCCTAAGGGGTGCCGTCGCTGGATCACGAAACCTATGGGGTATCCTGGCTTGCATGGCGTGGATATCCGCAGGGGTTTCTTGCGGAACCCCACCGGTACCACCACCGGCACCGGCACCCCCACATACCGTAGGGGGCAAGGGTTCCTCGGCTACCAGGCGACCGTAAAGGGGTGCACCACCTCCACCACCGCCGCCTCCACCTGCCCCCGCTCTCCCACCTACTGAAAATCAAATAACCACGAAATTAGGAGCAGAAGAATCATTAAAGGGCAACAACACGAGGGGGAGAAGAAATTTCACACGAGGGAGTGATCAGGCTATACACCAAATGAGCAATTTCGAAATATTGACAGTCTGTTACGATTTCCTGACAGAAAAGTATCGTTACAAAACACATATTACATATCAATTTGAAGCATAAAGTTTGCTGGAATAAACAGTATAAATGCTGCATTAATAATCTTGATACAAAATGGCGGGTTGATAGTAATAACAAAAAGTGCCTGGTTTCGAAACGCATCAAGTCTAATATAATTTTATTACAGAAAGGTATCGCTAAAATGACTATACAAAATTTGTATTAATATTTTTAATACATGTTGTTAATTATTAGGTACTCATTTTGTTGTCTGTTCGAATAGAACGATGTTCTGACACTTCTTAAATAATTCCAATTAAAAAATTTATCAAAACTTGATTCAGTCTTTTTCAGCAAATATTAAACTTGAAATTTATATAACATAAGTGTTATTTTGCGGGACCATGAAACGGCCTCAGACTTTTGATGCTTTAAATTTCGATATTTAATTTAGTACAACGACATTCCTTGACTTGATTGATAACCAATCATTTTGTCGTAAGAATATTGATGAAGTCTTTACATAGTAATCTTCTTCGCACTTTCAGCTTCAAATTGATATGCCATAAGTGCCATTGTGTGACACTTTTATGTCATGAATTTGTTATGAAACAAATCTTACATTTCGAAATAAACCATCGATATGCAACAACTTAATACCTCTGTTTTCACTTTTTTTTAGCGTATTCACATTAAAGACATTTATGAGACTTTTACATAGGCATTTTTTTTAAACTTCAAGCTTTAAATTAATATATCATAAGTGCTATTTGACCACACTTTTATGTTATGAAATTTCACTAGACTTTACATTCTGAGATAGATTTGATATGCTACAATATTGGTTGTTTCAATCGTCAACTATCTTGTATTAAATATGTCAATGAAGTCGTCACATGATCATTTTCATGAAGTTTCAAATTTCAGATCGACGTATCGTAAGTACCATTCTGAGATACTTTTATGTCATGAAATTAGCTCAGACTGTACACTCCGAAATTATCCATTTCATATACATATAGTGATCTCATAGTTCTTTCAATTTCTATTTGTCAATATTAGAAATACTAAAGGGGCGTTTATATAATGGCTTCGTGCAATCATTAAGCTTCGAAGTGATACTTTTATGTCATGAAATTGTTTCAGACTTCCGATGTTTTGATATCCACAACCTAATATATTTGTATTGTCGATCAAATTTCCTATGGATCCCACAAGATCGGAACAGCGTTGAACAAGTACCCTAGTATTGAAATACGAGAAGATATGAATCTGCTTAAAAGTGGTTTAATCACTGTACACGCAGCACGTATGCACAATGTTACGATTGATTGAGAATCCACGCAACGGGGTCACGAAGACTGACACAGGTCGTGCGATAACCAGCACGCATTCTGCTTCATTCATGTTTCTTGATATAGACTGACTTTCACCCATATACGACCATTCTCTAAAACTGCCCCCAGAGAGCATTTGTGAATGTAAGTACGCCACATGGTAATTCTTCAGGGGGTATTCCCACGTTTCACACCAAACAATCGATTTTGTTTTCTTATAACATAGCATTTAACCACAATTCTTCGAAGAAGTTATGTCACAGAGTACTATCTCATAAATGTTATCGCTAATTAACTTAAATTACAAATTTTTATAAAATCCTCTACAGCTCTAATTACAATTGTAATGGTCCACCATTTCTATCTTTTTTAACTGTATAGTGCAAAATTAAAATAAGCGAGAAATCAACATTTTTAATAATCGAAAAAAGAACCTTACTGCTGCTGAAGATATGCATAATTATTATTTTACTTCTCTTAGTGGATAGTGTCATTAGCGAAGGTGTAATATGCAAATTTTTTGTTGATTTTCGTTGTTTGATCTAGCAGTCTATCAAATATTCATAAAACGTTTATGCAGTTACTTTCTTTAGATTTTAAGCTTTAAACCGACAAACCATAAGTGTCACTCCGTAATACTTCTCTGTCATGAAATTGTGACAAAGTTTTCATATTTTAAAATTGACCACTTGATATGCAACTTACTATCCACGCGTTAGAACTAACAAATTTACTACTGTTTTTTCTCAGTTAGAATAAAATTTAATTTGCATTTCTTACAATGTTAAAAATATTACTCGGTATAAGAAGTATGTCTAAATAAATGTAAATTTGATAACATTAAACGTAACAGCCAAGATTAGCTTCTCATATACATTTGTATTAAGAGAATATTTGCAATAAAATATTTATTAAGTTGGACTATTTGAATTAACCTTAATTAAAATTTATAAGAGTATAAATATTAATTATAAATATCGAATATTTATACGAGTTCCACGTGTTGAGAATCCCTGCATAAAGGTCGAATCGAGCTCTGTTACCGACGACTAACGCAACTGCTTGGTACGAGTGTCAAGGGAACACGTGCTACCTTTGACCTACAGTGGTTCACATTAATCCTTTCGTTGCGAGAGAATTAAACTCAAATTGCAGATACCAAATTTATAGCAATGAATTCTTCGGTAAATAATGTACGTATTATACACTATCAATATTTAGAACAAGATCGACATTTTGCCTCGTGATAATGGTACTTTATATTAAATAATAACTGCTGCACGCGTCTGCTAAATTGGCATTCGAAACTAATGTGGATTCACATGCCAACTTACTAGACACGTGTAGCAATTAAATGTTGTAATGATATACAGTGCAACTACAACTTTTCATTAAGAAAAGGAACATAAAAAGATCATTAAGAAACATGAAAATATAAATATTAAAATATTACTTTTTAAAGGAATATTTTTCTAGGTAATTACGAACAGTCAATAAAATGCTTAATTTTTTTTTTAGAGAAATCGTATGTAACTTCCGTATTTACTTTCTAATTCTTTTTAATTAAAAATGATACACAATAGCAGATTATTATTTCATTATTTTTAAAAATCCACTTTGTATCCGTACCATCTTAATACTTATATTAAAATTATGAATAATTAAAATAAAAACACTAGTGGAATATTCTAACGATAATTATATCAATTATTTAAGTAAAAAATGTAAAGTTATATATAATTATAACTATTATTTTTGTGCGTTATTTAACACGTTGTAATACAACGTATGGAGATATAAACACGTAGTAATACAACATATTACGAAATATCGCGTAGCAATACAACGCGTAATAAAACTACACGTTGCAAAATAATGTGCGGTAATATAACGTGTAATAAAACGACTCGTTGCAAAATAATGAGTGGCAATATAACACGTGGCGAAATAATGTGTATTAATACAAAGCGTTGCGAAATAACCCATGGCAATACCACGCGTGGTGATATAACACGTGGCGATACAACATATGGCAAAGTATCGCGTGGCAATATATCGCGTGGTAATACAATATATGGCGAAAGCAATACAACGCGCAGTAAAGCGACGCGTGGCAATATAACGCGTAGTATAGCAACTCGTTGCAAAATAATGCGTGGCAATATAACGCGTAGCGAAACAATGCATGGCAATACAATGCATGGTAATATATTGTGTAGTAAATATAACGTGTTCCAAAATATCGCGTGGCAATAAAACTCGTGGTGATATAACATCAAAATAAAATGCGTGATATAACATTAACCGTTCAGCATGAGATCTGCAAACTCATTGATAATCTTCATGAATTTCCATATTCTAAAATAGTGGGATTAGTTTGTGCGAAAATCCGTGTGCAGGTGTTAATGTAACGAATTTGACTATAATTGGAATTGTAATTGTAGTGTCATGGCCAGTTATATTACAGTAAGCAATGTGCTAATATTCTCAAATTATCATTATCACGTAAGAAGTAGCTTATCGCAATAGTGATTTATTCGTTCGAACGTACTCAAGTACAAAGATTTTACGTTCGAAGCGTAATTACAATTGAACTGCATCGATAAATATTGTCAATCAATCTGTACTCAATTTCCTCTTAACACCTTATCAATAAATATCACCTCAAATTATGATTCATCAAAGAAATATCTCTATTTTTAAGAAAAGGTATTTTTATACATCATTTTATTATTAAAATTTGTTATTACTCAAACTTTAAGTAACATATATTATTACTTAAATTTAAGTAGCGTTTTCGTTTTTACGATAAGGTGTTAACATTTGTTTAAAACAGAAATAATTAATAAGTAAATCGATGTAAATGTTAGATGTTAGTTTTATATTGGCATATAAATGAACATGTTACGATTACAATGTATTGAAATTGTATAGCATAGTATTACAGTGAACACAGTAGTTATAAAGTCATACCGTAATACTATCATAAGAAACAATAAGTTTCCTGTATTGAAATAAACTACGGAAACGGTACCGCTGCACAGATAATTGCATCGTTAGCGCACCGTTTCACTGTAAGCATTCTTGAATGAAAGCTATGTTTGTGTAAGATCGCATATTTCTCCGCTAAATGGATAAATTTGTAATCGTGTAGAACGCTCGGATTAATGTTTTTATCCAAAACTTCGTGTTGCTTCCAAACTAGAATGAACAATACGCTTTCAAATTTGCGGCCATTTTCGGGTGCACTGCAGAAGTTTACGCTACCTATTTTATTTTTGTTAATTTTGAATACCTTACATGTATTATACTAACTTCTTCACATATCACAGAATCGGTGTGTGTTTCATATATTTTTACGTTATAAAAGCACGGCTTACTTAGGAAAAATCTTGATCGCGTTTATAAATGTAATTCATGACATAAAAGTATTTCTAAATATCACTTATAATGTATCAATTTGATGTTCAAAACATCACAAAAATGAATACGTAAGAACTTCATCGATATACTTAAAATAAAATAAATAATTGTCAATTGAAACAACTAATGCTGTTGTCTCATATTAAATCTGTTCATCTCAGAATGTAAAAAGTCTATCGAAATTTCATGACATAAAAGTATCATCAAATAACACTTATGATGTATCAATTTAAAGCTTAAAGTTTAAAGAAAATGTCTATGTAAAGGTTTCATAAATATCTTTAATATGAATACACTAAAAAAAAAAGTGAAAAGAGAAATATCGAGTTGTTGCGTATCAATGGTCTATTTCGAAATGTACGATTTGTTTCATGACAAATTCATGACATAAAAGTGTCGCAGAATGGCACTTATGGCATATCAATTTGAAGCCGAAGATGCGAAGAAAATTACTATGTAAAGACCTCATCAATATTCTTAACACAAAATGGTTGGTTATCAATCAGAGAAAGCGTCGTTGCACTACATTAAATATCCAATTCTGAAACATCGTATGGCGACATGAAAGTCTGGGACAGTATCATGACATCAGAGTCCCACAAAATGACACTCATGCTACATGAATTTAAAGCCTAATATTTGCTGAAGAAGACTACATGAAATTTTTATAATGTTTTTAATTGGAATTATTTAAGAGGTGTCAGAGCATTTGATTAATTATTGTGTTATTGATAACAGATAACAAAATGAGTACCTAATAATTATCAACTTCTATTGAAGATATTAGTGGAAAATTTATATAGTTATTTTCGACATATTTTAAATTTTATTTTGATATATCATTTAGCGATTTCTATAATGAAATTACATTATATCTGATGTGCTTCGAAATTAGTTATTTTTTGCTATAATTTCTTACTAGTCTTTTTTATTCGAAATATTATCAAAATTTTTTCGCAGTCATTTCAGTTGAACTTCGAACTTAAAATTAATATGCCATATGTGGTATTTCACGATACTTTTCTTTGACGAAATTTTATCGACCATTTCCAAATTAGTCATTTTTACAACTATCAATCCGCCATTTTGAATTAAGATTGTTAACGAAGCATACTGTCGTTTCCAGTAAACTGTAAGCTTCAAATTGATATATATGTGTATTTTGCTAATACTTTTCTGTCATGAAATAATGTCAGATTGTAAATATTTCGCTCCCAATTTAGTGATAGAATCCCAAAATCGCACCTATGGCATATCAATTCGAAGCTTAAAATTTAATCAAACTACGAAGACCTCGTTAATTCATAATGAGAACATAAGAAATAATTAGGTTACTGCATATCACGAATCTTTAAAACGAATTTTCGACCTAACACAATCCTCTTAGAGAAACTAAAAAAATACATAGATCAGTACCGAAATAATCCCTTCAAAATATAATTATCCTTAAAACCGCTGAAACGCCGCCACTTCCGGTGCCGACACATCACGTGGTTCTACAAATTGATGTACGATTCCGAGAGAACACTATGCAAGAGTATTTAATTTCATGGTAAAAATAAGATGGTTCCTAGATCACGTGTTACGTTGAACGCAACAATCCCCAACCATAAGTATGCCATGGACATGTACGACCGCATCCTCCACAACTCGATGATTTGATCTCCCTCGAGATTCGACTGCATAGAACCTAATCCCATGACTTTAAAATTTGGACTTTTTCTGGGGACTCGGCCTCACTGTGCCCGACGGTGTGGCGTTGCTCGTTCTCGCTGTTACCGTTACTGACTACGGGGAGAGCCGTTCTGGCTGTACACAACGTGGTCGCACGAGGAGAGAGGAAACGAGAAAGTTGGTGCGCGAGTGCGCACATCCTCTGTGTGAATGAGATCGGGGGTAAGTGCGATAGCAAAAGAGGAGAGTCGCGTATTGATCGTGTCGCACGGGGGTGGAGGAACCACCGCCGACCGACCGACTGGCTGGCTTGTCTGTCTTCTATGCCGGCGCGAGTTGCGTCGACAGAATGAAGCTGGATTTATATTATCCGTTCAGACACGGAACGGTTCCGTTCAGACAAACATTCTTCTACACGTTAGGTTGTTGCATGTTAAATCATCGGTTCCGAAACGTTAACACCCTGACGACATTTCGTGACAGAAAAGTATAGCAAAATACCACTTATGGCGTATCAATTTGTACCTCAAACTTTCGACAAAATTAACGTGTAAAGACCCAATATTGTAGCCTAAATTGTTGGTTGTCAAGTATAACAAATAACGTTCGTGTACCATGTCGAATATCTGATTTACAAATAATGTTCATGTACCATGACAAATATCTGATTTCAAAATAGAGTCCAAAAGAAGTTCGTAACGGAAGTCCTGAAATAACACTTATAGCGTATCAATCTGAAGATGAAAGTTTCAGCAAAATGAACGTGTAAAGACCTCATCAGTATTGTACGCACAAAATTGTTGGTTGTCAAGAATAATAAATAATGTTCGGGTACTATGACTGATCTCACAAGTCCAAAACAATTTGAGAACATAAAAGTACTCTGAAATAGTACTTTGGCACATCGATTTGAAGCTTGAAGTTTATTAAAAATGATTTCAAGCTGATCAATATTTTTAACACAGAACAACTATTAATTATTGCAATGTTGATGTTCTATGTCAAATATCTGCTTTCAAGATATAAAGTTTAAAATTATTTCATGACTTAAAAGTATCACCAAATGGCATTTATGGTACGTCAATTTAAAGCTTAAAATTCAATTCAAATTATTATATAAAGAGCTCATATTCTTATCATAAAATGACTATTGGAAAATTACAACAAACTATATTTTTCATTCTAATTTCAAAGTGTAAAGATCTAAAACAAATTTAAAATATAAAATTATCACGAAATGACATTAATTTAAACCTTGAAATTTAATTAAAGCAACTATGTAAAAAACTCATCAATATTCTTAGCAGAAAATGACTTGTCGAATATAACAATGCTGATATACGTCCAATAACCGAATTCTGAATACAAAAAAGTTTAATATAATTTTATGATACAAAGGTAACACAAAATGGCACTTATGGTACATCAATTTAAAGCTTGAAATTCAATGAAAATGTCCATGTAAAAACCTCGTCATTAATGTAGAACTATGTATATTCAGTTGTAACAATCTTATGTCACTTATTCAATTTTGAAACATAAAAAGTGTAAGATAATTTCATAACATAAGAATCTTGCAAATTGATATTTATTGCATATCAATTCGTAGTTTAAAGTTGAATAAAAGTGTCTAAAGATTTTGTCAGCATTCTTAATACAAAATAACTGGTTAGCAAATAATGTTATTCCACAGTAAATATACAATTTCGAAAAGTGAAAAGTCTAATACAATTTTGTGACATAAAAGTAGCAGAAAATGGTACTTATATCAATTTGTAGCTGAAAATTCAGTAACAATCACTATGTTAAGACTTCATCAACGTCCTGAATACAAAACGACTGTGCGTCAATTGCAGCAAGTAATGTTATCATATCAAACTTACAATTTTTAAACATCATTAGACATCGAAGATCTGATGAAATTTCATAACATAAGACATCATTAAATAACACTTGTTGCACAACAATTTGTAGCTCGAAGTTCAATCAAACTGACTACATAAGAACCTCCTTAATATTCTTAATATAAAACAACTGATTGGCAACTGCAACAATGATTATATTTCATGTCGAATAGCTGATTCCAAAATAGAAAGTGTCTCGAACGATTCCATGACATAAAAGTATCAGAAAACGGTACATACGACACATCAATTTGCACCTTAAGCTTCACTGAAAATAACTATACAAAGACCTCATCAAGATTCTTAATATAAAACAATTGACTGACAGCTGCAACCAATGTTGATACACCAGATGAAATATTTAATTTTCAATTATATAAATAAATTCTCAAACAATTTCATGACATAAAAGTACCTCCAAATTTATAGTATATCAATTTAAAGCTTGAAGTTTGATAAAAATGATTACCTAAAGTGCTCGTATATCAAGAAGCTCAAAATTCAGAGGTATGTGAAGATCTCATCAGTACTTGACACAGAATGATTATTTTTTATCTAATGACGACACATAGATCTTTAGAGGTAAACCCGAAGACGTTATCGACAGATACCATAAATCATCGAAAATAAGTATGTTTCATTTGACAAAGAGGACGATTGTTTTCTCCTCTCGCAAGTTCAACGCCTGCCACCGGCCGGTTCTTTAACCGAGATATACAAAATGAAATTAGAGGGAAGAGAAAGACAAAAGAGATGATGCTAGGAGGATAGAGTGCCAAGTCTAAAATACATATCAGTCAGTAGCCGACCGAACGGTCCAGTCTAAAGTCTTTGAATTTTTCGAGAGTCGCCGATCAGGCATCAGTCCAAAAATGGACCCCACTATACTACTGCCAACGTGTTCTTTCGATGCCTACAAATTCAACTTTCTCTCCTTCCGTGATATATTTATTTTTTTACAAAAGTATATATACATTAGTCAATGTATGCATTTAAGTTCGATTTTAGCGAAAATATCAATTAAGTGTAATCATTTACACGTAGGTATGATGGGGCTCGTAGAACTCCAATGTTCAGAAATTCACTGAAGTTTGGAACTTTGAGACTTAGGGTCTTCAGAAGTTTAAAACTTTCGAATTTTAGTGCAGGGAATTCGGAACTTTCGAATTAGGAGTTAGAGAATTTTAGAATGAGGAGAATTTGGGACTTCGAGGTTTCGAGACTTTGAAATTAGGAGCTTTAGAATGTAAAGAATTTGGAACTTTGAGGTTACGAAACTTTGGAATTTTAGAGCGTAGAGTGTTTTAGAATGTGGAGAATTTGGGACTTCGAGGTTTCAGAACTTTGGAATTAGAAGCTTTAGAATTTCAGAATGTAGAGCATTTGGAATTTTAGCATGGAGAGAATTTGGAACTTTGTGGTTTGGAATTTTAAAGTTTTGAAAGTTTGGAATTTTTGAACTCGGGGACTTTAGAACTTTGCGATTTTAAAATAACAAAGAATATTAAAAAATTACTCCTCCAAGCGAGTAATTCATAAAATATTATTGTTTTTCAAAAGTGGGTCCATAAATATTTTGGAAGCACTATATTATCATATTTTGAGGATTTTTAGAACAAGACAAACTATATTAAAAATCGATAAAATTTATTTATAGTGTTATTAAATTAAGACACTTTTCATTTCCCAATCGTTTTGTTCACAGAGTTACATTCAATCAAATTTTATTTATCTAATTCTATTATTTAAAATTATGTTATAATATACTCCAAATTTACTAAAACTGTCATTAAACACTTCAACTGCTTAATTATTCTTAAAATTTTGCCAATATTTCTAAAACTTGTCTCTAGAAAGATTTGAATTGATAATAATTATAGAAGAATTAAATCTATAATAGTTTCACATAAAATAGTGTCGTAAAACAGTGAAAATATTCCATCCATAACAATTATAATATTGCTTTAATTAATCGCTGCTTTCTAATGTACTGTTGAAGAGAGTTCAAATTCGCCGCCAAAAGGATACTATCACGTGATCGGTCGGTTGTTTCCGAAGAGCTTAAAAAGGAGCGAGACAGCCTCGTGGCGTCAGTCATTCCCCAACTCGCTTCTGAATATACGATTTTGCGCAAAATTTTTAACGTGGTAAATCTTTCTAAAGATTATTTGATCTCTACTTAATCTACAAAAGCCCTAATAATCCTACATCCTATTATGAAACATCGGTATGATGTAAGAAACAGTTTGTACGTGTAACTTGTTCCATTTAGAAATGTATATCTGCTTAGTTAAGTCTTCTAACAAAAAATAACTGAACTAAGTTTACAGGCGTGGAATAGGATATTCTTTCGAAAATAAAAAAAATCGATACAGTGGCGATTCATACATTGAATATAAATGTATAAAATTCCTTTTCCCTTTGTACAGGTTATAAAAATGTTGTTGTATGAATCTTAGCTAACATTCTCTATACTTTAAACATAATTATAAGTCGTTAGAAATATGCACTGTTTTACTAAACTACTTTATTGTAAAATTCTATCTTTATCTATTTATTATTATGCGAATTATGTTATTACGTAAATTATAATTTTTAATAACTTGACTATGCTCAAATACATAATTCATCATTTTTGCATCAATTATAATAAATCCATAAGTTAATAAATTTATAAATTTCGTTATTTGCAAACTTGAAGATCAAATTAAGATATTTTATAAAGATTAAATTAATTTATGTGATAAACAGACATTTGGTAACACAATTTATATAAATAACGAAATAATTGTATTTGTCTTATACCCGTCGATAATAATTAGATATTCAAATGAACATAAAAAAGAGTATGTTTAAAAAACATTAGAAGAAACGCATATGACTCGTAATATACATGTTGAATATTTCAATGAGAATTTCGTCATATTTTATTTGCTTCTATTTATCAAAATGACGTTTGCATCATCTAGATTAAAGCGATCACAGATACCAAGAAACCATCAATTTCAGCGGAAACTTTTACGCAATTTCTAAATATGTTTATATTGATTGCAGAAAAAATAGATCAACAACAAATACCGAGAATAAACTAGAAAATGTAGAAATTCATAAATCTAGAAATATGTTCAAATTTAAAAATTTTTTAATTTACAAATTTCAAAATACAGAAATTTAAAATTTACAAAATATAAAATTGAGGAATTCAGAAAACTAAAAATTTTTTAAATTTTCATTGAAAAACTCCAATAATATGAATTACAAACTTTCCTTAGTTAAAGGGAAGGTTTCCACCGCTTGCTTTAGTTGTCCTCGTTCTTTAAATGCAAAGATTCTAAGTTATGTTCTCTCAAAACCAAAGACAAATGGTGAGAGATCTTTTAGGAACCTAATCTAACCCAAGTCTCCACATTCAACCAGTTTATATGAGTAGAAAAGGATCTAGAGACCCTAGCATAGATCCTACTAGGGAAAATGACAATGTGGATCCTACATTGTAAGAAGTTCCACTATTTGCAGTAATAAGAATTATCACGTATTATACCAAGTTTGAATGAGTTATAGAAATACTAGGAAGCTTAGACGATTTATTTCCCTAGGAAAAATAACGATATGAAAAATACAAAACTCCATACTCGTGTTACCACGCATTAGTTTACACAAATAGCGGGGATCTTAAAGGTCCCAGAAAATATAGAATCCTAACTGCATAGATATATTGGTAATTAAGAACAAGTCCTAATATTTCTTGTAATGCTTGAGAATTATCACGTATTATGTGCAATGTGCATAATTGCTAGAGACCCTAGAGAACGGGCAGACTGTTCTAGGGAAAATGACGATGTAGAGAAAGACTACACTACTCGTGTTTCTATAAGTTGCCTAGTTGTGTTATCTATTATACCTAGTTTGGACGAGTGGTGAGTACCCTAGAGACTTTACAGACCTTAGACTTCCTAATGGTAGCCTTCCCTAGGGGGAAAGACGATATAGGGAAAGAAAGCTCCTCTGTTTTTATCTTTAATACATGGTCACGTGGAACGTAGGCTTCTCTTAGCTAAAAGGAAGTGTCCCACTTGCTTTTTTATTCACGTTCTTTATATTTTCCCTAGGTTCTACGACTGAAGGCACATGGTGGGTGACTCCTCCATATATCTTTCCCATTAACCAAAAGCCTACGTTGCACCCGACTATACAGTGTGAAGCGAGCAGTGGGGAAGGTCCCACCGTTTTTAACTTTGTTAAAAGCTTCCGAAAGTTAGGGTCCTTTTCTTGTGAAAGAAACGCACAGAAACGGGTCCGAAGAAAGGTCACTATTGTACTACTGGCACTATGGTGACTTCCTGGTAAAATGCATAATTTTGTGGCAATATACTTACATTGTTGCTTATGCCTGGATTCCATAAGGATCATTTGTTCATGTTTGTGCCACGCAGCATCAGTAGTGTCTGTGCTCGCCATACCCCTCGCACCTGCGGAGGGTGGTTGGACACCCCCACGGCCCCCACCGCCTCCGCCCCCGCCGCTTCCATACTCCATACCAGCGGCACCCTTACCCTTCCCTCCCTCCCACCCTTTCACTTCTGCCCCCGGCAGTCTTCAGACGCTCACAACATGGGGCACGCCAGCCCTCTCAATACCGCTTCACAGCGCACACTCTCTCTCTCTCTCTTTCCCTCTATCCCTTCTTCGCCACACACTTCCCTTTTTATCTTCTTTCTTTCTCTGCAGTCCTTCTTTTCCAGGTGTTTTTTTTTTTTCAGGGTCCCTTTCTTTCTCCTTTCTTCTCTCAATCACTACACCCTCGTTTTTTTCAGCTTCTTTCGTCAGCTCTCTCTCTCTCTCTCCCTCTCTCTCTCCTTTCTTCTTATGTTGCTCTCGTTTGTCTTTCTGAAAATTTCTCAGTCTTTTTTTCTTTCTTTTTTTAATTTAAGCCAGTCACTCTCCGCGAATTAAGATTTCTCTAGAAGCTGAAGAAATACGATCAATTTTGAATGAAGAACATGGAAAAATCAAGGCTCGATAATTATTCGTGACACCGTATCTCGTTTCCTTCTTAGCACGAGCTTTTCCTTCACCGTGACTAGTGTTCGATCGTTCCTTGTGTATCCTTCCAAGAGAGAGAGAGAGAGGGAGAGAGAGAAAGTCCTTGGAACTTTGTTTCGTTCAAGGACTTCTAAACGTCTTCTCACTCGTATCTCCTCGTTCCGACGTAGATGAGTCTTCTTTTCCCTCATACGAAAAATAACTCTTATTTACAATGCTTCGCGCGCTGAGTTCTTTTTCTTTTTCACTCTCTCTCTCTCTCCCTTCTTATTACGTGATCCACGAATAAGCGCGACCGATTTTTGGTCACCTCTCTCCCGTTCGATTTCCCTCGTTCCCGAACTTCTTCCCGTCCTTTCAACTTATTTTCACTAGCTTACGACGATACGTTTAGTTACCACCTTCTTACTTCCTTGTTTCTATTGCTATAAGTACAGAGACGAGTCTCTCATTCAATTTCACTATCAACTTCCATGATCCTCGATGCTGATGTCTGAAATCAAACAATACATTTCTGTGATTATTGTCAGAACTATGTATATGGCAGCTAAAAATGATTACAAGTTCTTGCAATGCAATAATAAAATATTAACTTGGGAATTCGTTCAATTTTGCATGTCGATAGAATAATCCAAGATACAGGGATAATGGTGTTCTCCATTTGCGCCCGCATCTCTTTATGGCTAGTTTTCACACTCTTCAAGAGCGTTTGAGTAAATGAGTAAAAATTAACACTGTTAATCAGAATTAATATATAGTTAATACATAGTAATGTATGTGTAGTAATTTATATATTAACTATGTAACTATACAATCTCTATTTCAAGATGTTATCATCTACAATGAATATTATAGATAAAAATATAGAAGTTTGAGAATGAAATAATTTAACAATTTGTGAATATCATAAGTTAGAAATGTGCAGGTTTGTGAACTTAGAAATTTGAAAACATGAAAATTCAGAAATAGTTATACAAATTTTCAAATTAAGAAATTCTCAAATTTCCAAAGTGAGAATCCATCACCCATCAATATCCATCTCTAATATAACTTATAGTAATCTATGTGTTAACCATATAATTCCTACAATTAATATAGAATAATTTACAATTGATATTATAAATACATAGACCGCATCTATCATAGTAATATGAAGACCTTCCTAACGCAGTGCTGTGTTTGTTACAGAACAAGAGGTTAAAGAATTGATGCGCGTACTTATAATCCGAGACAAACTTGTTACTAAATTTGTTACGCGTTCATCCAATTTTAACCCTTATGAGACGGACACGGAATTGCTAGTGACGTATTTCGGAATCATACATGCTGTCCATACGCCATTGAACGGATATGTTACTGCTAATCGTGTACGGTAGTAACTATCTTTCTTGTTTCCTACATAAAACACATGTAAATTCTTTAATGATTCGTGCATCTCGTAAATTATTCAATATGTACACATGACAACATAAGTTTATTATCCGAAATAAATTCGAACGGTATGCAAGTAGAAAAATTGTACCTAACCTAACAATTTTATTGACACGCTGGCTGCCATGTGGATTGCCGGCGACCGGCATCTTAAATTTTCTGCGATCGAATAATGAGCAAAAAGGAAGTAAAATTCTGAAAATTTAAATCATATCTTTAATGTAGCAATTGACATATACAATAATAATTCTATCATAATGATCAACTTATGTTCATTTCAGGATAGTTGTGATATCATTTATATCTAACGATATATCGTCAATATTTGTTAAAGAAGAATGAATAGCATAACTTTATCGCTCAAATCTATTTATTTTTATTTAAACTTCAAATTTAATCTAACCTAATTTCAAACAAAAATAATTAAATCTAAATGATAAATTTATATATAAAGTTATGTTAGATTAGATTAGAAGTCTTAAATGAAAATAGATTTGAACTTCAGTCATTCCCATTCGCTTTAACGGTATCTTAATAACATATCAATATTCATCGATAACGTTATTAATATCAGCACCTCTATTTTAGGGTTTAAAGATATAATTGATAACGATACATATTGATAATACTCAAACAATTCAATACTGAAATATTCAATAAGAAATATCGATATATATATCGACATTTTACGTACTTAATATCAATTATTGACACTGATATTTTCCAATCGATACCAGACATTATACTAAAATCAAAAATCACACTTCACGAAAGTACCAATACTCGTTTCATATCTAATGCAATTATCAGTAATTTTAAGTTATTCGATTGAATATGTATATATATATTCTATATCGTTTAAATATATATTATGTAATTGAATTACATAGTTCGCACTATTGATTTCTACTTTGTTGCTAGATTATTATGATTAGCAATAAATAATATTTGTATGAAGTATTTAAATCCTTAAATTCTCTAATTTTCAAAAAATCATACGTACAAATCTCTGAATTTGATAATTAGAACATTTGCAAATTTCCAATTATTTAATTTCTTAAATTACCAAATTTAAATATTTATAAGTTTAAAAATTTTTTAATTTACCAAGCACAAACTAAACAAGTGGTGGGGCTTCCTTCCCCTACGTCGCCATTTTCCCTAGGGAAGCCTACCATGCTTGCCAATTAATAAGTATCAGACATGTACTGTTTACAAATTTTTACGTAGATGTCAAATAGATATCGATTCTACCTGATATCAAATTAAAATACGTAAATTGGTATCGATAGTATCGATACAATGTCGGTCCCAACTTTAAGGCATAAGTCACATATTCAACAAGATTTCAGAAAGTAATTGTATCAACGATTGTTATCATCTTAAATCGTTGATAAAATGTTTTTAATAATGTCAATCTGATTACTTTCGAAATATATCTTGCGAGTAAGCTACCCAATAAGTGTCGACGGTAAACGTGTCGCCTATTATTAGACGCGTCGTTTCCGCATACGCGCACGTAGGATGCGTTATACACAGGTTTATTTAGTGGAAAGAAAAGTAGTCTAATCGTTTAAACTTTTAATCAAACTTTTAATCAAACTTTTAATTGTATTTATATTTTGCAACAATTTCAGTCAAATAGAAACATAGAAATGTGATAAACATATATAACAAATGGAAATTAGAAAACAAAAAGACTAATTTACAATCCTATAATTAATGCATGTAACAACATCAAATGTGATGAGAGTATTTTCATTTTATCAACATAATTTGAAGAAATTATTATCATGTTGTGAATCGTAACATCAATTTTGATAAATATCTAATATCCACGTTGAACTTTAAATTAAAATAAGAAATAAAATTGGAAATATGAATTGTCAGATTTAAAAAGAATGTTTCTTAACCTCTTGTTTGTATAATATGTATGACTAACATTATTACAACTGTTTAATTTTTGTTATTAACCATTAGAGTATGAAGCAGAGGACTCGATGTTATATCTTATTGTTATAGAAATACGCATTGTGAATTTTAATGTCTGAACCTCAATCCAAAAATGTACCAAATGTACTTTTGTCTAAAAATGACATGAAATTTTGCAATTTTTCCAATGATAAAAATAATTTATTTCAGATCATTTAGTTTTTAATATAATAATGTAAAAATTGTGCTATATATTTATATGTTGACCTAAGGTATTTAAATCTTTGATTTACTTTCCTCGAAAGTTTAAAAAGTATAGCTTATTAAATTCTGATTCTAGAATCTAAATATACAGTTGTAAATCCAATAATATTAAAATACCAGAAAATTCATGTTAAAAACTATTTTAATGAATTTTTAATAGATGAACTTCTGTAGTCCTATTTTGTCATTTATATTTAAAAAATAAGTTCAATACTTGAAAGACTAAATAAATTGAATATCACAAAGAATTATTTGCGAATAGTCAATTATATATTAAAAAGTTGTTTGTGAATATTCTTACTTAAGTTTTAACTTCCACGTATTTATGTGAATCCTAAATATTTACAGTTTATTTGTTTCTCTATGATTTACAAAACAATATATAATTTTTAACAAATGGACACTTAACAATAACTAAGTGATTGGAACCAGCTAGTTACTTGTCATAATCTATATAATAATTTTTAAATATTTCTAATTTCATAACTGTTTTAGTTGTAAATAAATAACAATGTTACTAATTCATAAAAACCGGTTTTACAATTCAAAACATCATAATAATAATCTTTCCAAACTATGGAAATAATACATTAATACAAATTTTAAAAAAATATAGTTATGAAAGTAAACAATTTAAAAAAGGAAAATAGATTCATTATTGAAACAATAATGTAATATTTTAATCGCATTAATTTTCATGAATTTTATTTGCTTATTTATTTGTGCCATTTATTTCATTGACAGTTTTAAAAAGAAAAGAGTAGCATTAAAAGCATAAAAAGAGTAACATTAATTAAAACATATTATCAAAATGATTTTGAAAAACATACTTAAACGAATATAATATTCTTATTGTTATAATAGATGTTATAATTTCTATTAAAAATGAATTGTAAATAACTTTGTATAGAACTTGTATTTTAAATTCATTTTGTTCATTAACTAGAAATAAAGTCATAATCAAGATAAGATTACTTATTATCAATATTAATGACGATGTACATTCTTATCTTATATCATTACCCCCAAGGAACTCAATAAATATATAATATCGATATATTCATATATATATATATATATATATATATTAGTTAATATAATAGAAATATAAAATCAACATAAAATGACACTGAAAATAGGAAAAACACATGTAGATAAAATGGTTATTTCTAAAACTGTATAATTTACTGCTTACATAATTTCATGGATACAACAATATTATAACCTGTTTACATTTTTGAGCATACATTGGAAAATATGTATAGATATAACTGCATACTTTTAATTACGAAGGTATTAAATGTAAATCTAAATATACAACATACAAATAATTTATAATTCATATAATCTTCTCTTAAATAATGCAAAAACATGTATCACAATATTTTCCTTTAATCAGATTAAATATTACAGAGTAAATTTTACAATGTACAATAATGCATAAAATCTCATAAAAATGTACTTCATACCTATAGCAATTAATATACATTTGCCAATATAATCATCGCACTATAATTAATGATTATTTAAAGTAATGAAGTTACTCATTATTTTCAATGAAAAATTTAAAATAATTTTTCTGTATGTTATCTATAAAATAAATAATGCTTGGTAAATATTTATATTATATATTCATAAGTATCGAATGATATATATTTTTCTGCAGTTTAGTTCCAATAGGTAATGGTTTAATGGTTAATTAATTTGAATAAATCCTTTAATTATATTAAATATGGAATGGCAGATATTTATCAATAATAAGCAAAATTACTTTTCTTAACTCGCTTAAAATTTATTCAACCGTATATGCCTTTTATCAATTTAAACATAATTCAAAATTAAACTAAGTTTTTCATAATTTTAAACAACTATCAATATTAAATAGAATTCACTTGCCATAAATTATTTACAATTACACAAATAAAAATAACACTAGATGTTACTCTAGAATAATACATTATAATAGACTATTATTATTTAAATTTATAAATTATTGCTTATCACAGTCTATAAATATTATTTTTAATTACTGAAAATAATTAACTCTAATTACCATGAATAATTAACCTTAATTACTGCTTAAAGAGTTCTAATTTTCTTGGTACAAAATTCTTTTCTGGACAATATGATGAATTGTTAATAAACTAAAATGCTATTTTGCTTCCTTCAATTGTAATATGACCTTGACAATATTCGCTACACTAAAATTTTTAATTTCTATTGTATGCTTTTGTAAGTAATTTTAATAATAAATAATAATATTTTGTACATCTACTAGTTAAAGGTTATATTTAATAACAAATGCATTACTCTTATTATGCTTTTAAAACAACACATGTATAAGTATCAATTTTCAAAAATGTGTATTTAAATTTACTACTTATTAAATTATTAAAATGAACAAATATAAATGGAGTATATAATTCCGTTTATTACTATTTGAAAATAATAAAAGTAAAAATAGAATAAGAAATGAGAAATGAAATAATCTATGACTAGTTTTGAGGTTAAGTTATAACGATTAGTAACCTAACCTAGCAATGTATGCTTACATATTCTACGAATCATAATGATTACAAAATCATGAATTTCTCAGCCAGAAAATCAAATTAAAGAAAAACGAGAAAGAAAGCATAGAAAACTCAATCACGAAAATCGATTACCACATATATATGAATACAAACGTATTATACATTGTTCTTAAGTCATTTACCTTTCTGTTGCGATACGGACGTTTCGGCAGAATTAACGTTAAAAACTTAACCTCAATTTTTTTCAAATAATAAAAGCGAAATTAGTGTTTTTCAATCGTAAATTTTTTTAAATTTCAACTCCCAGAAATCCTTTCTTAATTGACCTACGTTCTTTCCTTTGTTAGAAAAAAGTAATTAAAGTATATGCATTGCAAGAACCAATAATCATTTAAACTGATACAGAAAAATTATGTATAAAGTGTTTAACTCACCAAGTATTTTTCATTATCATCTGCTTCGTCAAATACTGACAAACTTCACTTCACAATACAGTACAAGAAACAAGCACAAGTGTCTTTTAACAATACTAAACTGTTAGTGAATGCTTCGTTTTCTAAAAATCTTCACATTTCCTTTTACTTGATAAAATCACACAAATTCCTTCATTTATTCTTTCTTGAAGTTCTTCGATCACAGTACAAAACTTGCTTAATACCTTTTCCTTTGGTAACCAATAGCGTGACTATAATAACAAAAGAATGAACAAATTGTAACTATGAATTTAAATATTAAATCACACAAATATGAAAACGTCTATAAGATAAGATATTGAAGAATCGTCTTAAGGTGGTTATATCACGACTGTCAAGTTTAAAACAGAAGGACATTAGTAAATACGATAAACAAAATAATCTGAGTCAAAAAATTTTATTGCAGAGTACATAACTTTCTAAATAATACTGACGCAAAATAGAATACCTTTATGATATAAAATAAGGAAAAAAATACTTTTCCAATCAATTAATGGATACAAGTTATTAACAAACTTGCTGCTTTCCTAATATGTTATTTCTGAATTTGTATAGGAAATTTGCTACATTTTTTCTGAGTAACTTACATTATATCTGACCACAGTTATGTAGTTTTTCAAGAAAATTTAAAATAGCATTCTAGCGTTATATTTGAAAATGTACCTCATACAAATGTTTTTTCTATAACGAACATGTTACATGTTATTATAATTTCTAACACAACAAGGATAACAGGTACCCATTCAATAAATTATTTGATGCATAGGTAATAATTGATTATTTAATAGTAATATACTGAAATAGTGAAATAGTAAAAACGATATAATAGTAATACAATAAAATAATTGAATGGTAAAATTACTATTAAAATAGTACAACAATAAACAATAAAATGACAATGGAATAGTAAAATAATGGTAAAACGGTAAAATAATAAAACGATAAAAAGGTAAAACAGTAAAATAATAAAATACCCGTATAAGAATAACGTCTATTCTTTTGAAAGTATATGCAAACAGGTAAGATACTGTTCATTTAAATAGAAGAATAAAATTATGTCCGTTTTGCTACAGTTAACCTTTCTGAAATTTTACTAATATTCGGAAATTATGATTGTTATTTAAATTCTATTAAATTTTTAAGAAATTTGTTAATAAAATCATATTCGTGATACAACCACCTTAAAATGTAAGCTCGACGTACGATTCACACGCCCCTGATGTACCGACCGTATTTCACACGTGGACACTTGTATCTTTTCGTTAATACGAGCGGTTAAAATGTCGGACTCCCACGCTACCACCTTCAGATAACTACACGTAATGGTTGACACTGTATGCACGGTACGGCACAGCACGATTAATTTCAAAGTTGATCCACCGTTTCTAGGAAAGAATCGGGAGGATACAGCACGAGTATATCACCGTCGAAATCCTTCCATTTGTTCTAGTCACCTGTTACGAGCTCGCAGGCTTGACCCTCTTCCTGGCTAAATTTTTATTTTCTTTCGCACACCATCGAGGCACGATGTAATTTCTAAACACACGAACGAACGATTCACAAGTCTTTGTTCAAAGCGCACAAGCACGAGCAAAGGGGGAAAAAAGTTAATGGCTACCGTTTGTTTTCTTTCATTCGTTCGTTCAGTTACGAATACGTTGGATCGGGTTTAATCGGGTCAAATCGGCTCGATTCAGGTTATGGCCATCGGGGAATCGAGCATGCTTTGCATGACGCAGCCCGACGACAGGTATATCACGTGGTTCGTCGCGTCCCTTTCTCAGCCGCAACGTCACCGATACAGTTCTTTTTCGATCGACTCGTTCGTGAGTCGTTGTTCAGAGTTGGTCGGCGACTTGTCGCTCTATGAATAGATACTTGAACGAATCCAGATTATTGGTGCGATCGAGTACATACACTAGTAGACATACTGCGTACACCAGATCGTGTTCTGGCGCCGTCGGCGCTGCTGCTGCGGACGGAGAAGGCCGGAGTAATAAAACTGGCTGACACCCCCGCGAAAGCGCTGCAATGAACTCGCCCGATTCGAAGGGTCAAAAGCACCGCGGCAAAATAATAACAGAACGCAGCCGCCGCCACCAGCGTCGTCGTCGCCGCCACCGTCGTCGTCGTCGTGTGGGCTGGGGGGTCAGCAGCGTCGCCGCCGTCACTCGGGACTTTCCTCGAACGAGCGTTCGTCGTTGTTTCTGCCGTTGCCGCCGCCGCCGCGAGAAAAACGGCGCGACGCCCCGACGCGGCGGAAAGTTGTCAAAACAGCACAACGTCACGCGCAACTACTGCTGCTTCTTCTGCTCCTGCTCCTGCTGCTGCTGCTGCTGCTGCTGCTACCACTACTACTACTACTACTGTTAACGCCGTGCCACCTTCTCCTTCTTCTCCTTCTCCTTTTCCTTCTACTACTGTTGTTATTGCTATTGCTGCTGCTCTTGCTGGTGGTTGTTCGCGGCCGCGGGTTTTGGCGGGTTTCCACGAGCGACGAGCGCGCACACCACTGGCACACACCGCGGCCGCCGTGCATTCACCTCGTCCTCACACCTTGCGCCACCGCTGTCGCCGCCGTCGCTATCGCTATAGCCACCACTTTTAACGTTGTTACTCTCGCCTTTGTCCTTAATAACGTTTTTACTCTTACTGTTATCGATATGTTTGGTAGAGAAAATTTGATCACTTCATGCCGCCGCGATCCGCTATTACCGACACTTGGTCGTACGCTTCGATAGGGTCGAGAATTATTTCGCCACGCTACTTTCTGGCACGAGCGAAGATTACACACCCTTAAACTAACCTTATCATTTTCAACGTAACTGATTACATATTGCGACGCGCGAAATGATACATACAAACTGTTCGACGTCCTTTCACTAGACACGAGATTTGTATCCCCTAATCGCGGAGATACCGCATCACTTTCACGGGCGAACATGGAGCTCGATCCATGCCGAATGTTTTGCGAAATGTCCGCATCTCCATTTTGTGGCGCTTCTGATCTGTCGTTCCCCTCTGCCACGCTATGTTTTCGTCTTTTCCATGTGGTCTTTACCGGTATCCAGGTTTACCAATTCCATAGGTGCTATACAGTCTGTTCCACGAGTGATTGCACTAACTATACTTTGTTCAGCAAGAAAGCATACTCAAATCGCGCAACTCGGCTAACTTCTGTAGATTCCCCACCAGTTAGCGCTGCCCCACTACTATACGCCTCTTGTTTCGTCAGTTATATACATGATGGACAAAAATATGTCGATAAAGAAAAAATCTGACGAATGGATCAAGTACGATTAAGTCATAATTCACAAGACACATTTGCCTATCACTAAATCCCCAAAATCCTAAATTTATAAACTCCGAAATATCTAAATTATCAAATCCTAGACATATATATATGATTGCGATTAGACCTCATGTAAAGTGAATACAGAAAGAAAGATCACAGGGTATATACGTTTAGCGTCATGAAAGTCATGAATGCGCATGCACGTTACTCTTGGTTACGAAGCGTACTCGTACCAATCAGAGAAAACATGCGCATAATGAATCAAAATTCGTTGCATAGTGAGTACAATTTCCCATGGAACACATAATAAGACGACGATTCACGCAGTTTGACAGCCTATGAAAATTCTCTCCATAGGAGAGATCTCTCACTACAGTACGTTTTTGTCTTCATGGTCAGATACATAGTGACAAAGAATAAACGAATAAATGTACAAATTATACAAATATTATACTTAATTTTTTTAGTATATTCAAAAAATATATGAATATACAAAGAGAAAGTATTTCCCTCAACGACTGGAACATGCTACTGAACAAAAATTATATATCATAAAATTTTCTATCCACTGGGTATATACATCACGTCATGATGGTAATAAGAGCGCATGCGCTTTGTCATAGATTATAGAACACATAGAACCTAATAAATTTAATATGCGCAGAAAAAATGAAGTTCGTCGGTTAATTATTGAAATATCTTGAAATCAGGTATATATTATGTTCAGTTTAAATATTATGGTGTATATATATCTGTACTTACAGTTATATATAAATACTTTTAATAACTCTTTTAAATAGAAGCTTTTTTTTAGTAAAATCTATGGATTAAAAACGTAAATTTCACGCGCCAACAATCACTCTGTTGCCAATAACTAACTTGAATATCAAATAAATTTTTCTTAATATGCATAATATTTATATACCTTTTATACCTTCTCTTAGAATAAATTGTCACGTTATGTTGTAATTTAGAAATACATAGTCATTTTTACGTTGTAATGTTCGTAATATTCTAGCTTTTATATATAATGCATCAAGGATTCCCAAGAATGCCTTTCCTTTAATTTTGACGGATTTAAACTTAGTACGCATGTGCGAGTCTTTTATTTTGATCAAATAAATTTGACATTGTTAGTTACATTCTTTTTTGTTTTTGCGTGAAAAGATTATTGTTGCTTAAAGGTGTTAATATTTTAGTCTTAAATATATAAGTACAAACTTATATTTTAATGCATATACTTTCATAATGGATAATATTACTGCGGAAAACGTGAAAGAAGTTTTTGGCACACATTTTCAACAGTTTGTATTTTTCAATTCACTATTATTATAATTATTCGTTCTAGGTTTTAATATAATCAATTTTTACATATAAATTAGATACTGTTTAGATCATCAAATAATACTTACAAAAAATAAGTGTGGTGTGTTTATGGTACCTAATATTGGTACCTTAAAACAATGTTTACAATTTCTTGATGAACTTAAACTGAAATTACATTGTAAACTGAAAAAAATGCAGACTTCATCTCCAATTGATTTAAATTACGAAAATCAGTATCACAATACACAAAGTATGATAATTTGTAAACTGTTGTTTACAATATTTAGTTTATATCATTGATGCTATTATTTTAGGGATATGTAAGCAATACAAGTTTAGCACAAAAAAGAGACAGAAAGTTTGTGAAGAAATTACAAATGCTCATCCTAATGATCTTACAAATTTATCATTGAAAATTTATTTATATGATACATCTCAAATTTTACCCAGTTATACATGCCGCTCAATTCCAATACAATGCATTTTGGATACATCCAAGAGCGGAAATGAAATATATGAATTCATTATAAACACAATTAAAAGTGATATCATTCTTACTGATTATGAAGCTTCAATTCCACCAATTTCAGCACTTTTGGAGGAATTTAAGAAACGACATAAAAAATTTCATTATTCTAGCATATTAAAACACATAATTTCTAAACAAGAACTTAATCAGAAATCAAAATGTGAATATGAAATTAACATCAAGCAAATGAAACTATTTTTTGACCTTGTATTTGCTAAAGTAGTCCCACTGAATATATTTGGAAAATTAAGAAATATTAAGAAAATGAAGAAAGCTTTTTTTCATCTACTAAATACACCACGGTTTAAAACTTTAGATTTGTTGTTATATATTAACAAATTAGATGTATGTAATCATATTTGATTAATGAAACTAATTACAACTATATTAAACATTACTACAATATATTTTTTACATTTAGATTTTTAGCATAAAGTGGGTACAAAATATTAAAAACATAAAAGTAATATGGCTTATTATTGCCATATTTATGAAGTGGTTTTTCACTGAATTTCTTATAAAAATATTGCATATTTATTTTCACGTAACAGTTCCAAACAACAGTAATAAAAGATTATACATAGCACGTTCAAATTGGTGTAAAATTAATACAAAATTTATTAAACATAAAAAATATTCAAATGCTTTACAACCAGAGATTAAATGTAATGACTGGAATCCATCAATTGGAATATACAAATCACACCCTAAGTATTCTACTGTACGACCTATATTTGTAGCACAGTAAGTAATTTTGTGTTATGATGGTCCGATAAAATGCAAAATTTCTTCAGAAGTTTCTTCAAAATTTTTATTTATTAGGTATGAAAATAATAATGAAGAGAAACATTTACATATACTACATAAATTTCTAAAGCAGTTACATATCACAGAATATGGATTAAATACTTTTGAAGAGCAATGGAGATCAATAATTCAAAATAAGTGTATTTTAAAAAACGAAAAGATGTATCTTATATCTTGTGATGTAATGGATGCTTTTGGTTCGATAGTACAAGGTGTAATTATTTGTACGTTTAAGCATCTATAGACATGTTTTAAAATTTCTATTTTGTATTCAGGAAAATTATATGATATCATACGATTGCTCTGTGATAAACTTCCTGAAGATTTAATACTTAGATATTATATAGTAAAAAGCAGAAGAGCTATGGATGATATCGTATGTTATAAACAGTATATTTGTGACTCACATTTGCAATTACCATTGGCACCTGCTACATTGTATGTGCGCACAAATCACACTCAACGGATAAAAAAACGTTGGTTATTAGACAAAATTTATAAATATATATTTTATCAAAGGGTGTGTGACAACGTAAAAAAAAATATTATTAAAGTATTATGTATACTGTTTAAGGTATCATAATTTTCGAATTAACGTATTAATTTGCAGATAAAACTGCATGAGAAGTATTACATTATAGGGAAAGGAATTGCTCAAGGTGCAATGTTGTCTTCTATTTTATCAGATATATATTTTGATTTTATATTACGCAAAGAAATGACAATGTATCTAAAAACTGGCAAAATTATCAAATATGTGGATGATATTTTATTTGTAACTGAAAATGAAGTTTCTGCAAAACAGTGAAGCAACAAATAATATATTTTTTTTTCTCAAAAATTTAGAAAAGTAAATGTTAATAACATATTCTTTTTATATAATAGGTTTTTGCAGTTAACAGTAAAAGGAATACCACAATATAATTGTCGATTTAAAAAATTCAAATTACAAACTAATGTTTCCAATGATCAAAATACAGTTGTGAATCATATTATTTACATTGGTTATAAAATTAATTGTAATACTTTAGAGATAGAACCTAATATTTCAAACACAAATTTACGTTACTCAATATTTTCTTGCAAACGAACTTCAGATCCTTTAAAGTAAATATTTTCTTTTTATACATAGATTATGCACTATCAACTTTCAATATTAATTATTAATTTATTTCAGATTTCTAAAGTTAAGATTATCTCATTTTTCAACTCTAAGATTATCAAAAATTGTCTTAGATAATAAAATTAATTCTAAAACAACCATTAAGTCAATATTGAAGAAAATATGTTTATTGCAAGCAAAACGTGCTTGCCTTTTAATAAAAGAATTATTCAATGATGTGCAAAAATATGCTCAAAGTAT
Source organism: Megachile ligniseca (assembly GCA_945859555.1). NCBI lineage: Eukaryota > Metazoa > Arthropoda > Insecta > Hymenoptera > Megachilidae > Megachile > Megachile ligniseca. Next base: position 4,576,071 of record OX243778.1, read on the forward strand.
ATTTAAAATTATTAGAAGTAATAATAACAAAATTGCAAGATATATTATAGTAGTTTTTCTAAAATGTAAGGTCTATTATACTATAATATAATAATATATAAAATAATTTAATTTTGTTATTTTATTTTAGTTGAAGAAAACATGCAGGAATCATGTATTCGTGCATGGAACCAAGAAATTCTTTGTATGTTGTGGACATCTTACATGAATGTTTTTGTGAAGGATAAAATTTTACGAACAAATTTTTTAAAAGTACAAAGGAAGTAATTAATATATACTAATTTCTTTCTGTAAACATTGAAAATATTTAAATATGTAATGTAATTATTATAAGCATTAAATATAAAATTTCATAATTGAAATATATTTAACGTTTATATAATTATATACGTTTACATATACGTACGTACAGAACCGCCGCTAAAGTTTATGGGTCGAGGACAAAAATCGATACTATAGAAAACATCAACAATAGACTCTTGTTATATTGCCACGCTCTATATTGCTACGCATTATAATATCACATTTTAGAGTTCAGTGCACAAAATACACAAAAGTCGTAATAATTAATAAAAGGTATATTTAACATTATAACAAATGTTTAGTAGCATCAATTGATAAGTGAATATAATCAAAATATATATTTTGTTAAAAATTTTCCTGGCACTTGTTACAATTTATTCAGATATTTGTTTAAAATCTAGTTTCACTTAAAATGCTTGTTGGTTTTATAGAAATTTAAGCACAAACTTATCTTGAAACTATAAACAATATTTTATCAAATAATGAGAAATTATGAATTGAGTGCTACTCCACCTACAAAAGCAACTATATAATCGTTACTATTGTTGGCAATAAGCAACAGTAACGCGAAAATACACTATACATTTTCCACTAGATATAGAATTTGTAAGCAACGAAAACAAACCTTAGGTTAGAGTAAATTTTGGAATAAAGTTGATAATTGTAAAAATATGTTCATGTTAATTGCATTTAAATCTTTATATTTGTCATAAATATATATTACTGATATTTACGGTAAGTGAAGTGAAATTAATATTTAATCAATTGTAATCGTTTATAAAAATTGAATTGTTTATATCGTTTGCAGGTTTAAAAATATGAGTATAAGTACAATTATTATTTTACTTTGAAGAAGGATTTATATAAGTATTAACTCAAGTAGTACATTACATTAATATATTTTTTTTTAAATGTACTGCGTATTATACGCAAAAGGTCGTTAAAAAGTGATAGTGACATACTGGTAAACGAATGCGAATATTTCAGAAATTACAATTAAATAAAAGATTAATAGAGTGAATTAACAATTTTTCAACACTTAAGTTTAATGTACAGCGTAATATTACATTTATTTAAACAAAATAATAAAAATAATTGCATTACTTAAGTGTTATGTGACATGTAAACATTTCTGTTTATATTTCTTTGAGCAAAGTGTTTTGTACAGATTGATGTTTAGCAAGAAGGATGATACTGTTTCTTTAATGATATTTAATGGGAGAATATATGTATATATTCGTTTATAAAACTCTAATAGTATACAATAATAATAAAAGACAAAGAGCAAACCAAATTTTTATAATTCAATAAAAGTATAAGTCTTTTAATATATAAATAACAATGTCAAAACATTGTAATATATGTTCAATGTATTTTCAAGATGAATATGCCTTGCAAGGTCATCTTGCAGGTAAAAAGCATTTGACGAAATTTCAGCAAGTTGACATTAGCGAAAGGTCAATTGTTGTGTCACCGTTATCAAAACGTATTCCTAAACATGGATATATTGATTTTTTTCAACAGTATGGTACAATTAAGCAGCATAGATTTGGTGCAAATTACCTTATTATTGAATTCGGCGACAGGTAATAAAATACAATTAGCACATTTATTATAATTCGTTTTATAATTTTCAAGTTAAATTTAGAACTTATGTTTATTGTAATTATTTTCCTTTGTTCTAAGAGTATTATATATTCTTAATTTTTTTACTGTACAAGACATATATATATACACATATATTAATATTTATGTTTATATTTATATTCATTTATATATATATTTGTTACTATATATTTACAAAATATGTGTATATATATTATTTTATGAAACGAATATAAACATTTTGTTATCTGAGAACTGCTTTAATATTTTTTTATTATTAACAATGCTAATTTCTAATTTTAAAAATATTACACCGTAAAATACTGATGGTTTTCTTGTAGAGCCTTCTGCACTCAGAATTTTCTTCAATAACTAATAATTTTATAATTATAATTTTCTTAATATTATAGAAGATCTGCAGAAGTTCTCTTAAACAAACCAGTTTGGATATATAATGTTAAATTGCAGATAAGGAAAAGAACACTATTCGAGAGTATGTATTATAAATAAAAACTTTTACAAACTATAAATACAAATATATAAATAAAATTATTTTTAATATAGGAAAATCTAAATCTGTTGAACAAAATAATCCCATGAATAACACTGACGTAATAAGTTATGATAATATAAAACATATATTTGAGGGAGAAGCTACATTTGATGAGCAGTTAACACTGTTTTTAAATGCAATACAACTTACTGATTTTGAAATAGAGACACGATATGAATCTGTTTGCACAGATCTAGATAAGATATTTAAAGTTGTGTTTCCAAAATGCAAGACATATAAATTTGGTTCGACTCAAACTAGACTAGGTTTTAAAGAATGTGACTTAGATATATATATGGACATTGGTAAGTTTTTTAAATTATTAATTTATGTTATTTTCAATATTTTAAATGGCACAATATGGTATCTTGATTTAAGGTGAACCAATATGTGAAACTAAAAGTGAATCACCAAATTCATGGACTATGCAAAAGATTTTTAAAGAAGTGAAAAAAGTAATGTATGGAATGAAATGTAATACTTTTTCTGATATAATAGCAATTCCAAAAGCTAAAACGCCTATTATCAAATTCTGTTATATTCCAACAAAAGTTTCTTGTGATATTTCATTTAAGAATGGTCTGGCTATACATAAAAGTTATTTGATAAAATATTATATTTCTCTTGACGATAGATTAAAGCCATTAATGATGCTTATTAAATATTGGGGAAAACATTTTAAAATAGCAGGTTCAGGAAAAATATCTAATTATGCTTTGGTTTTATTAATTATTTTTTATTTACAACAGCCATCAGTTAATATTGTTCCCTCACTAGTGGAACTTCAAAAAACTTGTGAGCCACAATTTATAAATGGATGGCAAGTTAATTTTAATGAAAATACAGTGTTACCTAAAGTAACAAATACGAATAGTATTACACAACTTCTTCACGGCTTCTTTCTTTATTATTCAAGTTTTGATTTTAAGTCAAAAGTAATATGCCCAATAGATGGAATGATACATACAGAATCAGAATTTAAAGATGTAGAAAATTTACCATCATGTATGAATGGGTATAAAGCATGTGTAAACGAGAATGAAAATCTTAAGTTCAATGCTAATAAACCAATGTGCATCCAGGATCCCATAGAACTAAGTCATAATGTTACAATGGTTGTACATTTTACAGCATTAAATCGATTTGTAAACTACTGTGCAATTGGTGCTGAAATGTGTGCGACAGCTAGTAAAAATGATTATAAAGATCTACTAAAAACTTTGCTTACCACAAGTTTGATTAAAAATTCTCCTGAAAATAAATTTAGTATTTCAATTTCTACAAAGCAGTTTATCAATAAATCAAAGAGTATGAAAAACTGTACAGATAAAGAGACGAAAAAATTGACTGAAAGCAATTGGTATTCTACTGTTTATTCGGTAATAAAAGATATTCTTGAAAAAGTTTTTAAAGTACAAGTTGAAATTTTTACGGATGACTTAGAAGCAAAGCACCAAAAAATTGATATTTTATCAGATGTACACACAGAAAAACATCAGACAGTTAAACTTCGCTGTGTTGGATCTCATTGTGTTTGGCACAACAGAAAAATCAACAACAGTATTGTTTTAAATCCTAGTTTAAGTTGTTTGGAAAAAGAAGCTCTTATATCAGAACAAACAATAGAAAATTGTAATAAAAAAGGACCAGTTAACAAAATACATTTAGATTTTATATGTATAATTGAAAAGAAAGATTCTCAGAAAGTTTCTATAACTATAATCAATAACAACTGTAATGAACGTCTTTTTCGTGAATTCAAACGCTTTGCTGTATCTAAATTGTCAGAAGTAACAACACGGACATTGATGTATATACAACAATTCAATAAGTTTTGAATTATGTAACTAGTGTGAATCTATATACAGTACATAATTTCGGACCAATGGGGTATAGTTTGTTTTTACAAGGTATCTTTAGATTTACTATATTATTTATCACTTTCTTTCCAAATATAAATATTGCTTTTTATGTTACTAATAATTTAAAAATGTAAATAAATTTACAATACTTATTTAAAATTTTTGTTTGCATAACGTTTGCTGACTTTAGTTTATTCAAACATTGATAAAAGTGTTTTAATTAAATATTCATGATTTTTCTTAGTTAATTATCGATTAATCATGATATAAATTACAAACAGTTAATATTACAAAAATTTATAAGTGAATAATAATATATTTAATAATAGTAGTGATTAAACTTTCTATGAATCTTTTAATATTGTATGTAGGTTTAAGTAATACTTAAAAATATCAAGTCTATAAATTATGTACATATTAATCATAAGAAGTTGTAAGATAGCATGAAACTATATGATTATTAAGTTTCTATCTCTGAAATTCAAAATTAAGTAACAAAATATAAAGTGGTCTGAAATTTATTAACATACCGTTAAATAACTACATTAAAATTTTCAATCTTACGTACACGTATGTATAAGTAGTATAGCGGTGAAATGAGTGATAAAAGTATTACTAATAAATATGTACTAAAAGTGTGTAAATAAACTATGAATAGTACAAATTTAATAAATATTTGTGTATTAATTTATATACGTCTTGATTATTTTGTATAAATAACTGCCAAAGGGGTCAGATTTCTGTCACTCGCAGTAACATACGCACATTACGTTTAGAACATAAATTAACATTTTTTATGATTGAATTTTGCATTGGAATTTAGCTTCATGAAAGTACTGCGGATATTTAATATGTAAAAAAGGGTACTGAAAACAATAATGTGTTGAAAAGTTTTTAATTTAGAAAGTTAAAAGCATTTTGAAAGCCATGTTTTTACATGCATTTTAAATTTTATATTTTCGTGCGCGCTGCTTGAAAACTATAGCACAATCTAGCGGTAAAACACGGAATTACATAAATAAAAAATTGTATTTTTACTTATTGTTAACGTTCGCAAATTATTGTATGGGTACGACGAATTACGAAAAATGCCTTTATAACGAACTTGTAGTATTATATTAAAATATTAAAAAGACTGTAATTTATAGATCAAAAAATGGTTAACCACCTAGCGATGAAGGAATCGCTTCTTTATTCTTTTCCACTTACTAAGGCATATGAAACATTTTACAGCTAATTAATTCTACTATTTGAAGTAGTCTACTGTTTAATACATCGAAAAAGTCAATTTCATAATGTATTTCAGTCTGCTCCATTAGTTTCCACCTTCCACCGCTAGACTTAGACTGTTTTACATTTGTATCTGATATCGACCAAATTTTATAAATAAGCTCTTTTTTGTAAAAGAAGAATTCTGTGAGAATTGTTTTTGGCGACTCGAAAGAAAATTTTTTACCTTTTTTATGTTATTCCCTATAATATCGACGAGATACAGTATAATGTGCGAATTGTTCTGAACATATAATCCGCATCTTCGGACCCACGGAATATATTGCAAACAGCATAAAATCAATATTAATAAATATATAATAAATATATAGCATATTAATCAATCAAATCAATATTAATTAAATTTTTACTAGAACAGAACTCATCCTTACATGTATTTAAAAATTTAAATTATCCCGCGCTTTATCTGAAAACGCCACTAGCGCCATCTCTCCGGCGAACAGGGTGAACTACACGTATATGAAACACTACTTTCGTTAGTTCGTTTATCTGCCGCTAGATGGCGCAACGTGTGCACATTATTATCGGTAATAATGCAATTCCGCCGGAAATATGAACATGTGGCGCCACGTGGCGGCAGAATACAGGAACTAACGAAAGTAGTGTTTCAGATACGTGTAGTTCACCCTGTTCGCCGGAGAGATGGCGCTAGTGGCGTTTTCAGATAAAGCGCGGGATAATTTAAATTTTTAAATACATGTAAGGATGAGGCCCTCAAAATGTATTCATCTTTCGATACTTTTAATAAGTAAGTTTAATAAAATTAAGAGATCGTCAGATCTCTTGCAAAAGCAACATTAGTAAGATTTAGAATGTTTTAACAGTGTTAGAAAATGAAAAAACTCAATAAATGTATTCTAAAATTGTGCTCTTCTTCGGAAAACAGTCATGCTCTAAATTGTGTAAAATTTTGTAAATAATCTCCTATTTAAGAAAGGAAACATGTGTAAGAACGGTTTTTGACGACACGTGATAAAAAAAAGATAAATATGAATAGTTACAACAATAATTTTATAAATAAATTATTGAAAAATTAATAATTACAATAAAATATATCGTATTATATTAATTAACAATCATTTTGCAACATATCTGCGAGAGGAATTTAAGAAAAATGATGAATTTGAATAGTTATAATAATAATTTTATAAATAAATAATTGGAAAATTAATAATTACAATAAAATATATCGTGATATATTAATTAACAATCATTTTGCAACATATCTGTAAGATGAAGTTAAGAAAAATAATAAATTTTAATAGTTATAACAATAAATTAATTAATAAACAATTATAAAATTAAGAATTATTTAAAAATTATTAAATTATTACACCAATCACGAATTCGAGTCGAGGTAGCACGGTATTGGTGCATTAGATGACAGCTGATTGGATATCAGCTGATTGGATATCAGCTGATTGGATCCTGAATCACCTATTATTGTTGCCGGTTTGCAAATCCAAGAGGTCACATGTAATCAGTTTTATCGTGACTGCCAAGGAGTTCGGATCGACCTCATCATCACTTACCGGTACGAGTCGAGTTTTCAGTTAACGGATTACCTGTTCATTCCTGTGTTACCTAGTGTACTAGTGCAAGTGTCTAGTGTGTTTTATCAAGTGTTTTTGAATATATACGGGGGTGTATTAACACGATTTATGGTGTGGTTCTTCATGTGTCAAAGTGCTTACTGAGGTGTTTTAATTTATAACTGTGCTTGTGTATACGGATACTTTAGTGTGTTTTATAGTGGTGTACAAGTGTTTTACCGTGTTTTTACTAATATTTTACCGGGTTTATTGGTGTTATTATTTACGAATTTTTACAAATTTTTGTGAACATTTACTGAGTTATATGGTGTTACGTACGTGCTTGGACATACTTGTGCTAGTGCTTTAGTGTAATTTACAGTGTGGTACAAGTGTTTTAGTGTAATTTGAGTGTGGTTGTAGAAATGTTTTACCATTATTTAACAAATATTTTACCGGGTTTTGTGGTGTTATTACCTACGTGTTTTAACAAATTTTGGTGAACATTTACTGAGTTATATGGTGGTACCTAAGTGTTTTGATATACTTGTGCAAGTGTTGTAGTGTAATTTACAGTGTAGTTGTAGAACTATTTCACCGTTATTTAACAAATATTTTACCGGGTTTTGTGGTGTTATTACCTACGTGTTTTAACAAATTTTTGTGAACATTTACTGAGTTTTGCGGTGTGGTTACCTACGTTCCTTTATATTTTTGCAAACGTTCTAACAAGTTCTAAATTACCTAAGTGTTTTAACCTACATTTTCAAATATTTCATTGTGTAACGTATTGCTAAACGTTTGCAAATTTATAACCGAATTCAGTAACGTAGTTATTGTACCCAGTTCATGCATGCACACCTCAAAATCCTAAAAACTTATTAAATATCGAAACGTGTATGTCAATCAAAATGCAAATTAATAACACAGTTAATTAACCGTTGTGTTCCTTTTATGATTACAGAAGGACAAGTGACAAACCGCCAAATCTGACGAAAGCAGCCAATCAATCAGTCAATCAGATGTGCTCTTGCTGGTAAAGCGATCGCAGTGATGCAAGTCAGCGATCGGTGAGTCGCATGCTTTACGGTTCCTCCGGTTCCCATCATGTCGTAGGACGAATGGTCCGAAACGACACGGGAACTGGTTGTATTTTATATTTTTGAGCGAGCATAGTGACCACGACTGTACGATCGTGCAATATTCGTACAAACTGTATTTCATTTATTAGATCAGGTCAGGGTTTTCTTGTACATCGCGTTTTAATTCTCTTACGAACCGATATAACGAATTTAAAATTACATAGAAGTCGGATACCCTCCGATTTCATAGTACTTTAATATTTTTGTACGCGTATCGTGAACTCTTTTAAACATACACATATGTACAAGAAAGTTTCGCGAGAAACAGATTTCGATATCAAAGTTAATTATCATGAATACTTTTGGCTATTTAGTGAATTTACTTTGATATTAAAAATCTGTTAAGAATGTAACAATCGATATACTTAGATTTTTGCAAAGTGTTCTTCCATTTTCTTTTTTGAAACTTTAGAGTAAATTTTTTTCGGAAGACACTTTATTAGCATGTTATTAATCATGTTTCTTAGCTCAGGATTTTCAGCACACATGAAGAAAACTGGTAGGTGAAAATATTGTTGGCCGTGTTCATTTTTATGCTCTAAATTCATGCGCGTGCTTAGATGCTACTCGCATGAGTTAGGGCAGGTGGACACGGTTTAGTTTTAAGATGTTTTAGCGATCGATAAATTGACAGTGAATTATCGACACAAGTTACACGTGTGTGTGTGGTTAGGTCGTGGACCTTGTGTCGATTATTTATTATAAAAATATTAAAATCTTGCAAAATTCTAAAGATGCATACAAAATGCAAGTCGAGTAACTTCAAAATTATATAAAGTGTGTTAGAAAATTGTATGATTAGTTGCAAAATTAGTACATGCACATATTACATTGAATATTCGAAAGAATTAGAAAATGAAATATGTAAATGTTCACTGTCGATTGTCGATCGATTTCAGCAAAAAAGGTATGAAATTAGAGTGTGAATGTTGTATTGAACTCGGGTGACGGAGACGTCCCGGGACGTACTCCCTAGGAGTAGGCTTTTTGCACCCGGGTGGAGTGTGTGAGAACCGTGGAGTGTGTTTTTGTGAGAATGGACTTTGCAATTTTTTAAATATAGCGATAGGCAGGCAGGTAGCTTACTTCTGGTGTGATTGAGTTAGTTTTAAGTAGGTAGGGCCAGAGCAAGCTTTCATGTTTCTCTGTCCTCCGTAAAACACACGTGAGATGCTTGCATCTGGGGGGTTAACGAAAAATCGAGAAGAGAAAATCTAAATTTGAATTAATTCTATTTAATATTCTCTTGAACTCGATTGTTCGTAAGGCCAGGCCTTTTAGTTTGTAAGTCGCAGTCGTGGTTCTAGACCCGATTGCAAAAATGAAGTATACAGTGAAGTGAAGTGAAGTGCTTTAAATATTCTGCTCGGATATTCTTTTACGGACAGCGCATTCTAAGAATCGCTGGTCGTATTTTAATTTCGAGAATTTTTTTGTTTAAGTTAAAGAACTTTGATATATAAAATTTTGAGTTCGATTGAAACAAATGGATAGTTCATTTTTATTTTTATAAAAGTGCTATCTGTTTGTGGAGATCGATTTATAGTAAAATTGAGAGTTTAATTGATACGAAAGCAAAGAATATCCGAGTTACCGTAAAAATTCGCGAGTGATTTTTGTGAGGCTGTGCCGAAGAGAGAAGAGGCTATATGCCGAAGAGCCCCGGCTAAATTTGCCAAAGAAGAGGGGAACTATTAATGGCTGTCCATCTTAGGATGGAGAGTCATTTTGTCACTATGCTCGCTATTATTTTTTTGTATTTTATATGTGTTATTTTGAACGGTACGAAAAGTATCGTCGAACGCGTTTTGCTCGAATTTTGAGCACACGATCGGTTCGCGATTTTATTACAAATTTTCAGGTTTTTATTGCATTTTCTATTTATTGAAAGTTTTGTATGAAATAAAGTAATATTTCACTCACATTTGCACAATTTTCCATGTTAATAAAATTTTGTATGTTTCAGTATTTGATTTTTGGTAAGTTATTATGTTGTTCTCTCTTCTCAAATCCACAATTTTTATCGCATTTTGTATTTTTCAAGTTTTGTAAATAAAATAAAATTCCTCTTCCCAAAATTTTCTATGATAATATTGCTTAGTATGTTTCAGTGTTTCAGGTAGATTTAAATAATAAATAATTGATATATAGATGTTAACCATGGATACTTATTAACACGATTTAGTATAAGTCAAATGTATGAGTGAAACTATGTATATGCGACATTAAATAAATAAATTAAAAAAAAAAAAAAAAAAAAAAAATGTTTCGGTGTTTAATTTGTGGTAAGTTATTATGTTGTTTTTTTTCTCAAATTTGCAATTTTCATTGCATTTTCTATGTTTCGAATGTTTCGTTTCAAATAAAATAAAATTTCACTCCTCTCCCACAATACCATATGTTAACAATCTTTTGTATGTTTCAGCTTTTGAATTTTTATAAGTTATTATTATACATTGCTCACTCTTCTTAAATCCGCAATTTTCATTGCGTTTTCTGTAAGTAATAAATTTTTCTTTCAAATAAAGTGCAATTTCATACCTCTCCCTACAATTCCCTATCTTAATTATGTTCCTTATTTTCACGGTTTGATCTTAAATAAGGTATGATATTTAATTGCATTAGATTTATATTAATTCCGAGCTTGTGGGTGGAAGGGTGGGCTCGGGCGCAAGTTTTTCGTCACGTTACGTGGCGAAAAGCTTGCGCAATAAGTACCTCTTATTCTATCTTGCACTTGTCTTTGTCACACTTTTTTAACTTCTTGCATATTAGACTGTAGTTATAGTTTGTCATTTTTTTTTTCAATTTCTCCAAACTTAAAAGAAAGTTCTTCTAACTTTCTTCCCCATTCCCTTGCTTTTTTTTTTTACAAAGTTTTCGATTATACAAGTGCAATTTTAGAATAAGAGGTACATGTAGGGCATTTGCAATACGTATTGCAGTATGTGTGAGTGTGTGAATGAAAGGTATCCTGTATCCTGTACTCACATTCACATCGCGGGATTATAGAATTTTTCAAACTCCACATGATTTTATTTTTAGGTTCGAAGTTTTTAAATCTCCTCGCTGTTTTATTTCTTTTTCTGTACTATTTTATTATTTGATTTTTAATATGTGTTGTACCTTCATTTCATTAGTGCATTTTTGTTGGAGCTTCGGGGATTTTGGATCTCCTCGTCACTTTAATTCGGTATTGAGGTTTTTAACATCTCTAAGATTTTATTTCGGGTCTCAGGTTTTCAAACCTCATCGTCATTCTATTTTGAGTTTCGAGGTTTCTGAACCTTCTTGTAATTTCATTTCGGACTATCAGGATTTCAAACTCGATTTCAATTTTTCAAGTTTTGTTTCGAATTAAGAAAGATTTCATTCGTGGTTCTTCAATTTTCTATCTTCATCACATTTGTATGTTTCAGGTTTTTTATCAAGTTAGTAATTAAGTGTTAAATATTTGTCTTAAATACATTTGTATGTTTCAGCTTTTTATTTCACGTAAGTAATTAGATTGTTCATATGTGTCTTAATTACATTTGTATGTTTCAGATTTTTGTTTTAAGTAAGTAATTCAATGATTCATATATGTCTTAATTATACTTGTATGTTTCAGCTTTTGATTTTAAGTAAGTAATTTAATGTTTCATATGTGTCTTAATTATATTTGTACGTTTCAGCTTTTTATTTCATGTAAGTAATTAAATTTTTCATATGTGTCTTAATCACATTTGTATGTTTCAGATTTTTGTTTTAAGTAAGTAATTCAATGATTCATATGTGTCTTAATTACATTTGTATGTTTCAGCTATTAAATTTAAGTAAGTAATTCAATGATTCATATGTGTCTTAATTATACTTGTATGTTACAGGTTTTGATTTTAAGTAAGTAATTCAATAATTCATATGTGTCTTAATTACATTTGTATGTTTCAGCTATTAAATTTAAGTAAGTAATTCAATGATTCATATGTGTCTTAATTAGTTTTGCATGTTTCAGCTTTTTATTTCATGTAAGTAATTAAATTTTTCATATGTGTCTTAATCACATTTGTATGTTTCAGATTTTTGTTTTAAGTAAGTAATTCAATGATTCATATGTGTCTTAATTACATTTGTATGTTTCAGCTATTAAATTTAAGTAAGTAATTCAATGATTCATATGTGTCTTAATTATACTTGTATGTTACAGGTTTTGATTTTAAGTAAGTAATTCAATAATTCATATGTGTCTTAATTACATTTGTATGTTTCAGCTATTAAATTTAAGTAAGTAATTCAATGATTCATATGTGTCTTAATTAGTTTTGCATGTTTCAGCTTTTTATTTCATGTAAGTAATTAAATTTTTCATATGTGTCTTAATCACATTTGTATGTTTCAGATTTTTGTTTTAAGTAAGTAATTCAATGATTCATATGTGTCTTAATTATACTTGTATGTTTCAGCTTTTGATTTTAAGTAAGTAATTTAATGTTTCATATGTGTCTTAATTATATTTGTATGTTTCAGCTTTTTATTTCATGTAAGTAATCAATTAATTCATATTTGTCTTAATTACATTTGTATGTTTCAGCTTTTTATTTTAAGTAAACTATTGAATTATTCATATGTGTCTTAATTACATTTGTATGTTTCAGATTTAAATTTTAAGTAAGTAATTCAATGATTCATTGTCTTAATTCATTTGTATGTTTCAGGTTTTTATTTTAAGTAAGTAATTGAATATGTGTTTTAATTACATTTGTATGTTTCAGATTTAAATTTTAAGTAAGTAATTCAATGATTCATATTTGTCTTAATTCATTTGTATGTTTCAGCTTTTTATTTTAAGTAAGCTATTGAATTATTCATATGTGTCTTAATTACATTTGTATGTTTCAGCTTTTTATTTCATGTAAGTAATTAAGTGATTCTTATTTCTCTTAATTACATTTATATGTTTCAGATTTTTATTTCAAGTAAGTAATTGAATGATTGATATTTGTCTTAATAACATTTGTCTGTTTCAGATTTTTATTTCATGTTAGTAATCAATTAATTCATATTTGTTTTAATTTCATTTGTATGTTTCAGCTTTTTATTTCATGTAAGTAATCGATTAATTCATATTTGTCTTAATTACTTTTGTATGTTTCAGCTTTTTATTTCAAGTAAGTAATCAAATGATTGATAATTGTCTTAATTACATTTGTATGTTTCAGCTTTTTATTTCATGTAAGTAATCAATTAATTCATATTTGTATGTTTCAGATTTTTATTTCATGTAAGTATACAATTAATTCATATTTGTCTTAATTACGTTTGTATGTTTCAGATTTTTATTTCATGTAACTAATCAAATGATTGATATTTGTCTTAATTTCATTTGTCTGTTTCAGCTTTATATTTCATGTAACTAATTAAATTGTGCATATTTGTCCTAACTACATTTATATATTTCAGATTAAAATTTTAAGTAAGTAATTGAACATTCCACAAATATATTGTTATTTCATTTGCATGTTTTCATCGAGTCGACTCGATTTTTATTTCATTTTTTATTACTAATTATTTCATATTACTAATTTTCTTTTCTTCTTTCGCACATTGTATTTGATTGTTACAGCATAGGTTATCATCCAGGACACAGACAGACTTCACCGATGGATGCGCTAATTTTAAGTTAATTTTAAGTTGCGTACAAAATACTGTAATACACTGTAGTATGGATGAGTGCATGTGTGAAATGCGTATATACGAAACTTGAAGATATCATCGAGGGATCATCGTGGGAGCATCAAGATATCATCGAAGAATCATCAAGAAATCATCGAGGGATGCGTGCGTTAGTTTTAAGTTAATTGTAATCTCGTGGGCGGGCGGGTGGGTCCCTGTAAGTGCCTCTAGTTCTAACTTGCACTCATTTTCACAATTGCTGAACTTTTCACGCGTTAGTTTGTAGTATACCCAGTTATTTTTTGTCAATTGGTCCAGACCCAAGTGGATCATTGGGGGTTGGTAGCGCTGTGAACACGCGGCAGGGTTGAGCTGCAAAGGCTGGTGTAGCGCCAGGGACACATCTTGCGAGGCACTTTGATTGAAGCACCTTCTCGATTTGCCGCCTCACGGCGTGGGTCTCCTCTCTGCAGTCAGCCTCTCTTCAAACGAGAGCGGGGAGAAATGGGAGACCCTTCGCGGATGTGTCACTCGTTCTTATCAGTTTTTTCGGTTCAATTCGGTCTCGTGGTTCACGTAAGTCACTATTGACTACCCTTTGACCCATGAGGGCGAGGACTACTTTGGCGGAAAATACTAACCCACTTTTTAGCAGAAAGTTCTTCTAACTTTCTTTCCTTCTAGTAGAAAGTTCTTCTAACTTTCTTCCCTTCTAGTAGAAAGTTCTTCTAACTTTCTTACCTTCCCCTTGCTTTTTTACATCGTTATAAATCATACGAGTGCAATCTTAGAATTAGAGGTACGCGTGCGGCGTTTAGAATAAGTTAAGCGTGTGTATGCGTGTGCTGTTTAAAATTGCACTTATTTTAATTAGCGAACTTTTTCCGCGTTAGATCATAGTATTAGTTCCTCTCTTCCTTTCTTTCTCTCTCGTTTAGCGTTTCATTTTATGTAATGCGAGTGCAATTTTATAACAGAGTGTGTATGTGGGATCCCACGAAATTAGTATTAAGTTTATAAGTGAGTTGAGCGCTTACAATTCTAACTTGCACCCATTTTCACGATACGTGAATTTTTTGCGCGTTAGAGTGTAGTATTAATCGGTAATTCTCTGTCGATTGGTCCGGACCCAAGTGGATCATTTGGGGTTGGTAGTGCTGTGAACACGCGGCAGTACTGAGCTGCAAATGCTGGTGTAGCGCCAGGGACACATCTCTGCGAGGCATTTTGATTGAAGCACCTTCTCGACTTGCCGCCTCACGGCGTGGGTTTCCTCTCTGCAGTCAGCCTCTCTTCAAACGAGAGCGGGGAGAAATGGGAAACCCTTCGCGGATGTGTCACTCGTTCTTACCAGTCATTTTCGGTTCAATGCGGTCTCGTGGTTCACGTAAGCCACTATTCGACTACCATTTGACCCATGAAGGCGAGGTTCACTCGATAGAGAATGCTGGTCCACCTTTTTGCGAAAGTTCTTCTAACTTTCTTATCTTCTAGTAGAAAATTCTTCTAATTTTCTTATCTTCTAGTAGAAAGTTCTTCTAACTTTCTTCCCTTCTCCCTTTGCTTTTTATACCGACTTAGATAACACGGGTGCAATCTTAGAATGCGAGCGCTAAGTTTGGAATTGTATGTGTGCTATAAGTTAGTTGCGTGCGATACAAGTTCTTTGCTATATTATGGTAAAGAACTTGTATATTTTCGCGAGCCAACGGGCTAAGTAGAGTAAGAACTCATTTATCCTTCCGATAAATGAGCTAATTGTAAATGGTGGGTGGTTGGGATTTGGAGATAGGGCGGGTCACTGTCGTAGCCACCTCCACGTGGTGTGACCTGGTAATCGATATCGTTTTTTAAAGATTTTCGAAAGACAATCTTTAGAAAGCGATAGCGAGCTAAGAGCTACGATACTTGTTTAAGTAAAAATTGTATTTATTTTACACTTCCTTTTACAATAAAGTCTATCTTTTCGAACAAAGACCTTCGTGCTTGCTTAATGCACGACTCTGGATTCCAGGAATTGTGCGTTAAAACATTGACTACTCGTCGATGGTAAAGCAGGGCATTGATTCTTGTATGATCGGTAATACAAGTGCTTTATTTTATAAAAAAATACAATTTTTTGTTTCGGTAGTTCCATGTTTGTTGGCTAGATGACGCGAGAAGTATTGTTCTGAAATAGTGCGCCTAAAAATTTGAATTTTAAAATACTTACAATGAGGCTTCCAAGATGCTTTCAACTTTTTAAGTCCATTACTTTACAACAAACTATCGTCTTTTATGCACATTAAATAGTCACGGTACTTCTGTTATGATTTTATAGTTGAATAAAAATTTCAACTACGAAAAAACGATTCATGTTCTAATGTGGTTTCTATTTTATGTTTTTAAAACATAAAACTTGTAATAGAACCACTTTGAACGCTCTTTTTTCCAGGAAACCAAGTTTGCATTTGAATGTACAATCATTTATAACTTAGACTGTCCGAAAGTGTAAAGGAATTTCTTCACTTTCTTTATTTATGCGTTTTATATACATGTATGAGAATGCAACATTTTATGTTTGACCTTAGTTTCTCTTTACATTTTTCTTAAGACTTTTTTAAATTCTTCGTGGATCTTATCAAGCTCTTAAATTTTTGTATAACCTTGGTAAGCTCGGACAAGCTTTTTTCAAGCTTCTCCTACTTTTGCTTGGTTCTCCACGATTTTGTTAGGTTCTATCAATCCTTGTCAGTTTTGTATGTTCTGACTTTTTGTAAGATATTTCTGGATTCTCCATGATTCTCTCTCTTTTCCTATGTATTATTTTAGTGTAATTAAAAATTAAAGTTCGGGTATCAGTACATGTTGGTTTCTTTTAACTAATAATATGTAAAGTATGTAATAATTATTAGTTAATTTTAACATTCAAAATTTAAAATGTGTATTAATAATTAACAGCTTTTATTCATTTTGTTTTTACTTAGTGAATGTAATGTAGACATTAATTTATATATTGCCATGGTCAATTTTTTTTAAATGTAAACACGTATATATTTATTATACATATATACCATAATGTTATGTGCAAACGTGAGTAATAAAATAAAAGAAAAATATTTAAAAATTTAGAACAACTGTTGTATTTCACTTTTCTTGTTAGCATATTACATGCTTTTATATGTTAATGTAATTTGATCATTTCAAATAGCAAACAATAATTTATTCTTTAGAATATCTTATTATATAGTATTTGTAAGTTCAATGTTTTATGAATGAAATACTCCTAGTAACATAGTATAACAAAACACATCACTATCTTAATCGCAGTAAAAAAAATCAAATATTTTTCTTAAACTGTTCATTATATAGAGTAAGATAACTTGTAAGCTAGAGGTTGCGCGAAGCTCATAGTTATCATACTATAATGCTATAAATTATAGTTCCCTTTGCACTATTTGTATTGTCATATAGAACGTTTATTTAATCAACGTTGCGTACAAATAACTTTGTAATTTACACTTTATATATAATGGTACTATACCTGTGCAAAGAGTATTTGCCATGTACACGTTTTGTATTTTATCACCTATTGCTTAAATTCAATCCATACTTAAAATGCATTACAGTGATATTTTTTAAAAAATAACTTGACACAAAAACTCGTTTAAAATTAAAAAAGAAAAAAAAAAATAATTTAATGTAACTTTTCTTAAAATTTTTGCAAGAATAGATTATATCTTGTCTGATATACTGATATATTTGATTATATGATTCTACAATATTTGAAATTTGTGCTTTACACAAATAATTTTAGAATTTCCCGCGGAAACCGCCGCGGCCACGATAAGATCTTCCTCCCGAATGCTTTCCTCTGTACACATGTGGCTTTATCAAAGGATTTGATCTACCTCTTGATAGTTTTGGTCTTCCATGCCAATCCGTTCCTCTTTGGAATGTATGTTCCAATTCTAATTCCTCAGCAGAATCGTCTAACATCATTGGACTTTCACCACGACTATGGTCGCTCCTGCTTTCATGGAAATCGTCACGTTCGTCTAAAGAGTGCCTATAATTTGGCGAATATCTTTCACGAACGTAATGATCCCGACTAGGGCCTTTATGACTTGAAAAGTTATCTCTACTTCTTATCGGTGAATCTAATTTTATATTTCTTGAATTATGATCTAAAGATGACTCCGTACGATGTTCGCGATCATCGAGTCGTCTGGGAGGAGGCGATCCTGTTCTGTTCCAAGTTCTCTTTTGAGAAGAGTTACTTAAGCTCCACCTTAAGTCATCAGCTTCTCGAAACTTGGGGGTGTAATCAACCGTTTCACGCACGTTCCAGTCCAAACGATCCATGATAGGTCTTTTCTCTTCCTTGATGGCATGTTGCAAATCTTGAGGATAAACTTGTACTTCGAAATCTACCATAGTAACAGTTGCTTGAACGAATTTCGTGTTCACTTCCACCTCGTCAGTTTGGCAAATTTTTTGATGCATTTGTACATTCTGCTTAATAGGAGCAGGATGTGATGTTTCTTCCTCGTCCCAATGTATTTTACTCTTATTTTTTTGTAGAAGTATGGAATTTGATGAATATGTTTCCTGCTCATTATGAACATTTTTCTTCTTTGGATCATAAAAAAATCGTCCCTTCATTTTTAAACGAGGATCTTCGATAGGCAGTTCGCGTAGAGCATGTTCACAATGTCGTAATATTTCAGGTTTGAATCCTATTGTGGAAAAAAGATTCAAACAAAATAATGTTTAGGGTGTTGTTCCATCGCTCTTCAATTAATTGAAAAGTTGTTAAAAACTTGTTTCGTGGTACAGTGCAGTCTCGATATATGGTCCTTATCTATGCGATCCGCTGAACATAAATTGACAAATTTTTAAATTCAGAAACTTGAAAATATGGAAAATCTCAAATTTTTAAATTCAGATATTTGCAAATTGAGCAATTTAGAAATTCTTAAATTGGTTCAGTTTTTATAGACTCGTTCAAGATCATATAGCGAGACTCAATGGTTTGTTCAAATATAAATATACGACAAGAGCAAATCATTAAATAATTAAAATGTTCTTACCTGGATATAAAACGGGTAGACTAGTTGAATCTAAAAAAATGTATTAAACATGAAATGTAAAATATTAATTCTACTGGTTAAAATAAAATACAAATAATTTAAATACGTAAATATGAATTCTTATAGTAACTAGGTAAAAATATGTTCGCACCTTTAGCGGAAACAGATGCTTCCAGTAGACTCGATAAACTCGTCTTTTCAAATTGCTGTAAAATCAATTTACAAAATAAATATTAATTTCTAATAAAAGGGCAAAAAATTTAACTGCATATAAATATTGATCAGTGCATATAAATATCGCTTATTACTTTCAAAAGAAATAATATACAAAAAAGGAAAATAGAATCTCTTGTTACAATATATGTATATAATATATAATACAATTACTTTTGTGTCGGAGATGACTGGTGGTTCAGGAGTCTTCAATCGTTCTTCTTGTGAAACATGGTACCCATTGTAAGAATCCGTAAATCTGCGTTCCCTGTAGTTTGGAGATATTGCATCCTTAGACTTATTTGAAAATTCAAAATTCTGATGTGGAGACTGTCGAGAAGGAGGAATGCCGTGCGTTGAATTGTATGTTTGTACATGTTCCACAGCAGTCGCAGCAGGTTCAGGCTGTGGCGAAGAAACCGGTGCTGGAAGAAGTGCTGGTCGATGTGAAGATTGAATTGAACTAGTATTTGGTTGATTGTACATTACTGGACCAGAAACGTATTCAGTTTGAGGTAACGGATGCAATGGTACAGAGTCAAAATTCATTGATTGAGATGAGTTTTCGAAGTTCATAAATGGTGGTCCACCGGTTGTTACATTTGATGGCATCGGTGGTGGTAATCCAGATTGATGTATGTAAGGTGGCATTGGCATCAATGGTCTAGGCTCTGTTTCTTGCGGATACATAACTGTGTTCATCAATGGTGATATACTATCCATAGACGAAGGGTGCGCATACCCAGTGTTTATATGAGATGTCATTATAGCTTCGTTTCTCAATTGTCTTGTAAGTTCATTAATGAACGGCGACCGCTTTCTTCGACGTTCCAACGACCGACTTCGAGTTCTACTACGACGTCGAGGACTATAACGTCTGTTAATGGGTGATCGGCTGATTTTTCTTCTGATACGTTCCATACTGCGACTTCGTTGGCGATCGCGAGATCGACTTCTTCGGCTTAACAATTAAATATTTTAATTAAAATACTTTATTACATGAGATAAACAATTTTTATAAACTAAAATTTACAATACATTCAAATTTTATAGAAATTTTACAAAAAAGTTTAATATAGCAAATGCAGTGCAGTCAAGGTCCTGTCACCAAATGTGTAACTCAGAATTTCCAAATTCAAATATTTGAAAATTCCAGTATAGCAAGAATTTTAATATAGCGAGACTGCGCTGTAGTTTTTCTAACACATAACGCAAACAAAGTATCATTTTTAAAAATGTTGTCTTCTCACCGTTCATGTATATTTATACGTCTTCTATGTCGTTCAGCACTCCATCTTCTGTCTGTACTCGGTCTTCTTTCCCAACTAAGTCGCCTAATAGGACTTCTTCTTCGTTCTGGACTAAATCCAAATGGACTTCTACGGGTACAATTAAATCTTGGGCTTCTTCTCTTTTCAGGACTAAACCTCAGTGGACTCCGATGTCTTTCGCTGCTTATTTTAAAAGGACTTCTGCACCGTTCTGGACTTAACAATAATGGAGACTTTCGTCGAGGAGAAGTTAATCTTAATCTATCCGGAGTTCTATGTCGCGATGAATTTCCTCTTTGACGTTCTACGCTTCTACGTCGTTCTCGACTTCTACGGATATGCATCTGAGCTTGCTCTAAATTTTGTTTTTCCGTAATGCTTTGAATGGCTTCAGCTTCTGTACCTGGAGGTACGACATTATCAGAATCCAATAAGTGTTTAATAGCTTTCTCTTTTTCTGCCAAAAGTTTGCTTTCATTATCCCTTTTCGTACGTATTTTATCCCTTTCAATATCTTTTGTGCTTTTAGATGGATCACGACGTATTTCTTCATGTTTTTTATCTTCTCTCTTTGGTCTTTCACGATTGTAAGATCCTTTGTAATCACGCCGGTGTCTGTCCCTATAATTAGGCTTGCAATCATTTCTTCTTATACATTACTAATTATTCAAAACAAAAAACGTAATATTTTTAGATGCAAAATATGTTAATTATTAAGTTCATAATACACATAAAAAATATCAATTAATTTTACCTAATTCTGACATCTTTATATTAACTTTTTATGTTATAATATTATTACATAACAATTAACAGTAACAACATAAAAATTATTTTGCTTTATTGATGCTACCTAGAAGGACGTCTTTGTTCTTGGTCCTTGGCACGAGTAGCTTTAAGTTCAATTTCACGGCCTTTTTCTTCATCACCTTCCCATGCGTCGACAACATCCAATCCCTGCATGAAATCTTCATCGTCTAAAAATTCTTGAAGTTCTTCATCGGGTATATCCTTTAAACCTTCAATTGCACGTTGAACATCCTCATTCGTACTTTTCACCATAGATTCCTTTTTATCCGTACTTTGTTTTGGACACAACTTATCCGTTGAATCATTTTGCACATTGTTCTTAACACTCGAATCTTTCATTTTCTTTGCCGAATCACACATGTTTCTGAAAAATTAACTAAACCACTAAATTAATTGAAGAAACAATGTGAACTCTTCAAAAAAATAGTTTAAAAAATATTGCTTTAATTTTAAAATTAAAGTGCACATATAGTAATTGTCAGTTATTTAAAACGACTTCGCAATTTAGAAAATATACATGCACGACTGACATTTTATAAAACTATTTTCTCACGTGTTAAAGTCATATGTAATATATAACAGTTGACATTGTGTAATATAATACTATCATAACTTCATTTTGAATTAATAATTTACACAAATTTTTAACACTTTGTTGTGCCATATTACTAAAATAGCAGACACGTTCTTAATATTAATATTATTTTATAAAATTAATGTTATTAATATACTATTAAATAAATAATATAACATCATATCAAATATTGAATTGATTCAATAAAATGTTGAAAACAATTGATAGTGTCTTATTCTGCTTCAATAATGATTCAAAAGGTTCATTCAAATCTTTTGGTTCTTTAAGTTTAACATTGTTTTCTATGACAACTTATAATATCTCAATTAAATCAATATTTACAGAGCATATTGTTAACTTAATTATTTTAATGCATAGACTATGTTTAAAATCGTTGTCATTTTATAAAATCCAGACAAGATTTGAGTGTTTGTATAAATTGCATTTTAATATGCTCCTGTATAAACATTGGTAACAATATATTTAATGCCTTATATTGTCATTGTATCTCAAATGTTTATCAATCTTTATATCTTCTATGGATGAGTTTACGTTACGTGATTGCTATTTCAATAACATGGTACAACAGAGTATTGAAATTATTAATTTGGCATAAAGTTATGGTAGTAAGTAATATGTTGTACAACATCTATCATGTATAAGTTTTAAAAACATCCTGTTCATTATTTAAATTGTAGAATAGTCTTAGAAGTTCTAAAAAAATGAGCCTAAACTGAATGTACCATACAATGGAAATACATTGAAACGAATGAAATTTCTATCAAACGTTATTTACTTTCTTTTCTTTAGTCATGTACATAATAAAATACACTGAATCGTAAATAAACGCACCTCTTAACCTTTCGATGGAACATATAACATTGATATTAACACTCTCATTACGTAAGTCGTATTATCTTTATTTAAAATCGAAATAATTTCTAAAAATCATGTATTTCTTGATCCCATAACTAACGCTTTATAATACATTCGCGTTAAAAATTGAAATTACAGTTGTTTGCCAAGTGGACTGCTTTAATGGATAATGTATATACGCACTTATTGTTAATAATACTTGGTTCAATTAAGTACACAACACGTGACCTCAGTGATAATTGCAATGCGTGCCGATAATAATATAAATGAATAATATCTGACTTGCTTCTTCTTAAACTCTATTATCTTGAAATATTTTGAATGAAAGAAATCCGGAACTTGAAAAGTCAACATCTATCTATTCCGCCATATTAGTTACTAACAGATCTCAGGCATGCTGTAAAACAAGGGCATGTTCATTTGTATTTTTTTATAAATAGACTAATAAAAAATAACTTAAATTTTTAAGTTTATATTTTGATCATTTTTAAATGATTGCATTGATTTTACTCTTTGAAGTAAGAAAAAATTAAGAATCTGTAATTTAAATAATTGATATATTTTTAGCAAGAAATTCTTGTATTTTATTATTTTTACAAGGATATATATATTTAATGTACGCCAGTAATTTGATATTCTAACTTTGGTAAAATTAGTATTGTTGAAAACAAGTACCTGAATGAAAGATTGTTAGTATCAATTCAGTATAATGAAAAAATAATTCAATTTATACATGTTTCTAAATTTATAACACTTTATGAAACAGAAGCAATTAATTTATTGTTTACATTTCTATAATAACATAATTTTATTATATTGACACTTTACTTATTGCCTTAATTACTGAAAATTATTCTGAAATTAATTTCATGATAGAAGTATCTTACAAAATTAAAAACACAATAACATAAAATAAAACTATGGTATCCAGTTGATCTAAAATAATGAAATATAAAGTTTAAATTTAATAATAATAGTACATATAAATAAACAATTGTATTTATTATCTTATATTGTAGATTAAACAATATTAATAAATGGCTAAGGTTAATTGTAAATTATAATTATAATATACGTCTTCTTTCATCGCACCTCTTAAAACATTTGTAGCATTTTATGGAAGGAATGCAATACAGGAAGTGTCTAATAAAATTTGAAATCCATCCAGTGGAAGATTAACTGTATGCTTTCTTGTCAATAATCGACTAGGCCTCTAAAAGGACAAAAATATTAATAAATTTGTGTAAATTTAAATGTAATACATTTAATACATTACAGTATATAGTTTTACCGGCTATTTCTCGGACTTAAAGAACGAAGCGGTGAATCTCTATATCTTCTACGAGATTCGGTTCTAAATTTTTCTCGATCATCTCGCCTGTCTCGTTCTCTATCTCTTTCTCGTTCGCGGTCATTTTCAAAGTCTCTCGGGTCTCTGTCTTTTCTTTCTCGTCGCACAATTCGCGGACTACGACCAGGACTTGGTGTGCGTGATACAGAGGAATGTGAATCAGAACTATGACCCTCGTAACGATGCCTTCGTTCTCTTTGTCTAGAAGTTGTTAACCAATAATAATAATAATACAGCAATAAAAATCAGTGATGAGCAACTGCGCCCGTGACGATGCGGAACACGGACGTGCAATCGACATGTACTTGTGGGGAACAATAAATACTAGTTTATGCACGTTTTATTCATTTGGTTATTAGTAGTCAGACCAACTTTCAAAGTTTTTCTCTCCTGTATAATTTCGGTGCGCATTTAATCTGCCCATCACTAGTATACCGTACAGTAAACTTAAATTAACAACTAAAAATAACGTAACATACTTTTTACGTAATTTTAGAGACATTTCTCGAATTTCATCCTCTCGATCTTGCCTTTGTTGTTCCATTTTCTCAATCCTAAGCTGCTCTGCTTTTTTATCAGCTTTGTCTAATAAATATTTCAATTATACAATAATATAATATCAGTTAAAAGTTCAGATAAATATGACTCACATTGCCTATTTAATAAAGCTTGCATTTTCTTCTTAAGCCGCTCCTGGGGTGTGATCTTCAGTGACTGAAAAATGTAACTCTTAAATGTCTGTTACCAGTTATCAGAAAATCTTTTATAATATATGTAGCAAAACAAAATACTTCTGAAATTTTAATATAAATTCTTAATAATGAGTTAAATTTAGTATAATTTAATATTAAAAAAAAAATTAAGATTGTACATTTTACATTAAAATTCCAGAAAATCTATATTTAACTTCAAATATATCCTATATAATGGTTCCTTTTACATCACTATTTCTATGAAACAAATAAATTATGCTACAAAAAATTGGATGTTTTCATTCTGATAAAATCAATAACATAAATCAAGAAAATCGAGGAAAGTAAAAAAAAGTTAAATGCTGTATTCAAAAAATTTAAGTTATTATAACTGCTTCCCTAGAATTAAAAATGATGATATAAATTTATAAAGAAAATAATATAAATAATAAAGAAAATAACGAAAATATATAATATATAATATATTCAGAAAATGCTAAACTAAAATAATTAAATATGAAATGTAGAGGATATAAAATAAACGGCTTATACTGTCTAACAGAATGAAAACAAATAGCACTTGTTGAGATACTTCATTGAGAAAGTAGTTACGTAAAGAGTATATACTGTTTTTATTGTCTGTGCTTTAAGTGACTAAGTAAGCGTTATGGTTCTTACTGACTTTGTGTCCGCCACCAGAATTTGTACTTAACCCTGCTTTTGGCTTGTTCCTGAAACATTTAAACCCAAAATATTTCCAAATACAACTCCAACATTACGTGATATATTACAATTAGTGTTAAACTTACATGCTTGTAGTGTTAATAGCCGTCGGTTTTGGTGTTGTTGCAGAGATTTTTTCTTCGTTATCTGACAATTCTAATTCTGAACTTGATGATTTTCCACGACGACCATAATATCTAAATTAATAGTAAAAAAATTAAGAATATGATAGCAACTTTATATTTACAAAAACGTACATATATTAATTACCTTGGCAGTGCTGGTACCTTAGTTTCAATGCTACGAGATCGTTTACATCTAGACTGACTTCTAGATCTTGATCTGGATCTGGTCTGAGATTTTGTTCTGGATCGAGATTTGGATACAGATTTTGAGAGAGAATAATGTCTTCGTCGATAACTATCTCTCGAATGACTTCTATTATGTGACCTAGACCTCGACTTTGATCGTAATCTTGATCTTGATCTTGATTTTGATTTTGATCTGGATGCACTACTCGAAGATGAACTCCTAGATCTTTTTGGACGCGAACGAGATCTAGATCTTGTTTTTGATCTTGAAACAGTACGTGAACGCGATCTGCTAAAACTTCTATAACGAGGTCTGGATTCACTTCTAGTTCGTGATCGTCTTGAACGGCTTCTTGTTCTTGATCTAGTAATTTTCCTATGTCTTGAATGTGTTCTTCTTGATCTGGAAATAATTAATTAATTAATTACGTGTTGTCTACAAATATAAAATATATAACTAAACTTACCTTATTCTTGATGTACTTCGTTTTCTGTCACGGTTTCTGTACGATTTAGATTTATTAACAGACCGGGAACAACTTCTGGACCTTGATTTTGAAAGTTTTCGATTTATTATTCTCTCATTAAGCGCTGGGCTATCTGACCTCCTACGTCTAAGATGAGAGTAATTGATTTTCTTTGAATTGGAAGAGGTAACATGAGATGAGCTTCCATGAGTTTCTTCTTCACCACCAAAACTTGTAATATAAGTAATTTGACCCGTGTTTACGGGTGATGCAGATCTCGATCGAGATTTGGAAGAAGATTTTCTATATGGATTATATTCAGGACTTTCTCTGGCCGCGTAACTAATTAAAAAAACTACATTTATTACATTTTTTTAATTAAATAATAAACATTTTCGATAAATTAAATTACCTGGGTGGACTCATAACTCGACCAATCATTTTTTTTTCCCGAAATGCTCGTCTTTCCCTACGTGACCTTCTACCCTGTATAATACATATCTTTTTATTATACAACAAATTTTGCAATTTTTCTATTAAAGAAATAAGAATATTTTACCGAGTACATAGCTTTTTCCTCTTCTTGCTTACGTGCTTGTCTAAGCGTTTCGGCTTCTTCAAAATCTTGCGTTAAAAAACTAAAATAATCAGCTCCTAGAAGTCCATATTTCTGTGCTACTAGATTCATTTCGTGTGCCTGTGATGGTTCTATTTGAGATACATCTACGCAAATGTCTACAAAGAATTCAATTTATAGTATCTAAGACAAATAATTCCATAGATTATTCATAAAATATAAATTAATACCTAAATCAATATCACTATCTTCATCATCTGCTTTTTCATCGGGTACAACATTATCTAATAATTTCATTGATTCAGGTATTGGTTCTTCTGTTTCATAATTATATCCAATGGCTACATTATTACAAGATTTCTTCTTATCTTTAACAGAATCTAATTTTGTTGAAGAACCAAACTGTTCCTCCAAATGTATTTGATGTAGAAATTTTTCTTCCGTTACTGTGTTAAGAAATATTGTTGAACAAATAAATAAACAAAAACAAAAATAAACTAACAGAATTAAACTAAATGCAATTTCTGACCTCCTAAAAATTCATTTTGAACAATTATACGATATCGTTCGTAATTGATATGTCTATCTTCACTAGTAAGAGCAATATCTACGTCAATAGAGTCTGGTGCTTCTGGTATCCAATCAAGATGAGCCCTTACATCAAAACGGTCAATAAGATTGTCTTCGTTTCCTTGCCATGGCATCCTATTAATGAAATATATACCTTTTGTACCATATTTCATCAAGTTTTATAAACAAAATTTTTAATTTTCTTACATATTTGCTGGACTATCTCCAGCTGTAGCTATCGCTGGATCCAAGTGAATTTTACAAGGCCTTCCATGAAGTTGTAAAAATTGTGTAGGATCTGATTTCTATGAAATATTCATACAAATATAATAATTATGTATACAGTAGTCACCAGCTATTTATGATGGCTTTGTGATTTAAAAGATAAATAAAACTAACATTTTATAAAACTATTTTTTCATATATTATAATCCATAAGTGGTACATGATAAATATTGCATGATATAACAGAAATAACTTTATTTCAGTCCAATAATTAATAAATATTTTTAATATTTTATATATCATGTCATTGAAATAACAGACAGGTGTTTCAGACCATCTGAAGTTATCATTATTAATATAAACTAAATTAATTAAATATATATTTTAAAAACAAGGTAGACATTATATGTACTTTTCTACATTAACTCATAATATTCTTAGTTGGAGCAATGTTCAAAAAGTCATAATAACATTATTATACATAGAAGTTAAAAATTATTTTACTATAGAAACTCCATACTGGAGATCTTTACCAACTTGTAAACTTTGGTTGTTTAACATTCAAATATTTACATCAAATTGTATTTCAATTTGTACATAAATATCAGTCTAATATCCACCTTGTATCTTCACTGTTTCCTAAATGTTTGTTGGCCTTTTTGTGTTCTATACTTGAGTTTATGTTAGCTGTCCATTATTCCAGCAACATGGTACAACAAAGTATTAAAATTATTAGTTCAAAACTAAGTTCTATTAATAACTGTCGTGTTGTGCAATATCAGTCATGTATTAGTTTAAAAAATATTTGTTTATTGCATAAATTATGAAAGCGATGTTAAGTAGCTGACTGTTACTGTACATATAAGGTGTTTGACATAAAAATCTGTGATTCTTGTGGCATTTACAATAAGGTTAGCAGCGAATAAAAAACAGATTTTTTTTTTATATTACACTGTACAAAATTAGAATCAGGTTGGGTGACAATATTGTAACTTTTATAGCTGCACCATGTGATGTCTTACAATTTTTTCATAATAATCCCGTCGACGTTCAGCTCGACGACGATAATCCACTAGCATTCCACGAATTTTCTTTTCCTGTTTTCGTGCTTCATGCCACATCCTACCACCTGTTTTTTTCACGGAAAAGCTCATTTTACATATCAGACAATTCTCGAATGACTAACTTAGAAAGGAACTTTCGTGTAGATAACGGTTTTATGCAAGGAACCCAAAAAATTATTAATTAACAGACTTTTCTTCCGCGAGGTAGACATATTGTATTTTACCATAAGCGCTACTTCGTATCCAGAAAATATGATCCCACGTTACTCCACTGATACTAGAAATTAGTCAAGATTTGTTTGCTGCAGCCATTTTATAGTTCCACCTGCAATCGCTGTTCTTGAATCTGTGTATTTAATGATAATAAATTATAGATTGTAAAACGATATAATTTTTAAACCTTTAGCGCATAATGTCTTTTTAAGGAGTTACAAATAATCTATTTGGAAATTAATAATTAAATATATTTACGTATAAATGTTACTTTTATAGGTATAAAAGTCTCGGGTTTTGCAAACTCTAGGACCGACACTGAAATTGCGTCTGCGCTCTAAGAAGATAACCTATTTGAATTTTAAAGTAGAAATTTATTAAGAAGGAGCGAAAAGTCAGGATGTATCTTTCTGTAGATGAAGAATGTGATGCAGTGTCGAAGAAGCTGGGTGACTTGAACAATAGGCTTTAAACAATGAGTGTTTTACTATTTGTGGGAAGTTGTGGTGTAGGACTTTCAACTTCTATTGAATATGTTAAGATGATGACCACTAGGAAATTCAATTGCATATATCCTGTTGATCCCAGTTGATATGTGTACAAAGAGTTTGAGATATTATCAGTTATCTATGCAGTAATATCATAATATCCATGGAGTAATTAAGTTTTTAAATAATCCTAGAACTAATGTCAATTTCTGATTGGATTTCGAAAAGCCATTATTATTCCTGGTGCTTGGTGGGAAAGAACCCCTACATCCTCTATCCTTAAGAACATTGATGAAATTTGGTCTTTGAACTATGATTTTGATGCACTGCAGCGTGATGTGCATGCTTATAATAATGTAGTTCCTAGATGTGTGAAGCGATGGTTCCATGGTTTGAGTTTTGGCTTTGCACTGAGTCGTCATTAATAAAACAACTTAATACATGTAAAAATGCAGCTAATGTAATTTGCATCACACTAAGTTTACTTATAAAATCATTAATTAAAGGTGCAAACCTCTCAGGATTATTTGAATAGGCATGATGCATTCCTTCTATTTTATAATAAACAAATTTTCTACTACCTAATTTTATTTGATTTAAAATTTTATCATAACATTCAGGTTTATCAAGTGTCAGTCCAAACATAGAACAAGAATTATATAAGTACTAAATCCATAGACAATATTTCCAGCATAGAAACGTAAACATTATTATAGATATATTTAATATACGTTGTTATATGTATCGTAAAATAATAAAATGCTTATTATCTTTAAATGTATTGCATCAATTCTGTATGCGAAAATTAGTTACTAACTTTTAATTATGTCGTAATTGTTGTTAAAGTCGTAAGAATATCACGAGTTATACACATTTTATATTTTACAGAGAATAATTATTAAAAAATAATGTTATATTAAGATACACTTTTTATTTATATTTAAAACTGTATTATTTCATATTTTCTTTGTATTCTATTATTTTTACATATCAAAAGAAAAGAAAGTATAGGAAAACAGCTTAGATTAAAACTCGGAAACTACAGTGAGGTAAAAGTTAAAACAGTTTAAATTTTCGCGCCAAAATTTAAAAGTGGCGCGTCAGTGGAGCTCAGTTTAAAAAGCTGTAAAAAGTTAAAAGTTAAATTATACTTATAAGAAATGCAAAAGAAAGAAGAATAGAAATCGATAATAAAGCTACAAGTAATGATGCAGATGCGTTCAAAATTTGAATTCAAAATTACATTTTATTATTATCTTAATATGGACTAGTATAACATTACCATGTACACATTCAGTAGCTCACTTATAATTTATAACTTATAATACATTCACAAACATTGATAAAGACAGTCACGATGTCTTGTAGCATGTTCCATGACTGAATAAAGCTACAGCGCAAGCTCTATTTATTTATAAGGTATATTTTATCACTTATCGACGTTACAAATGGTTGCGTTTAAATTATCTTATTAACGATTTTTACTTCAATGTTGCGCCTATCCGTTCGCATTGACTTTGCACGATTAGTGATTGTATTATAAAAATTAACATTTCTCATTCGAACGTTGAGAGTTCTTAGTTTTAATATACGATTGTTGCTATACAATAATACTTCCCTTAAAGTAAAATAAATAAAAAACATTCTTTGGATTAACGTAAATCTAATTGATCGAAACTTTGCAATAAAAATAAGAAAATGAATGGTGCTTAATTTTATTTCTGTAAAACTATCCACCACTCATCTATCAATATTTATGTTAATTTAAATAAATATATATTAAAATTCGTGTAGCAAGTTCATTCCTCCTTATCATCAAATTTAAATTATGAAATTTCTACTCAATGTACTCATTATATCGTAGATTTTACAACCTTTTTAATAATCAATTTTTATCTTGTTTTATTAGCTTAAATATATACGTATATTTATTTTTAATGAAATCTCGTTGCTTCTTCAATTTATATTTATCTAATGAACTTTTATCGAAAAATGTAATGTTTTTGACCTTTTATATAAAAAGCTATCAATTATTTTCTCTCATTATTTGTATCGCGTCGCAATTCGATAGAACCTCGATATCTTTCTGCTAGATAACTGCGTATAAGCATCACAACAATCGTTCGCTAAATAAACGCGATCGAAACTTTGTGGAAGCGTTCACTTATCGACCTGCCAATACAATGCGCGTTCATTTATCGAACAGTCAATATTCGCGCTTGTTTATTGAACGACCAATAACATGCGATTTCCTTTATCAAACGACCATTAATACGTACACTAATTCGACGCAATTTAAGTTAACACGATTCGATTCGATGCAACTCGAATTACCGCGATTTAATTCGATGTGATTCAATTTCGTGCGATTCTTTTTAACGCAATTCAATTCAATACGATTTATTTCGATACGATTCAATTCGACACAATTCAAACCAATCGCAATTCAATTAATCGAGGTTCCACTGTAGAATTTCGAACATTGCCACACTTATGTTTTTATTGCAAACCATAAACTTCTCTCAACATTTTCGAATACAAAATTGTTTTTTTTTATTTCTTATTGGTGACAAATGAACAAAGTGGGAAGCATAATAAAAAAGATGATCTCTTTTTTTCTTTTTTTTTTTCTTTTTTTTTTAGTTCAACGCATCGAAGCTTCTCATACGACTTTTTCGAAGCGAATACATTGAAATACGCATTACAATAACAATAGTTTGGATCGCAAATTTTCCACAGCTTTATTCTCTATATATAGTATATAGATATTTATACATACTTATATTATTGTACAATCGATCGTAAGAAACTCTAAGTTACGATGCAATTTTAGGTGCAACACGTTTCTTTATTTATTTATTTATTTATTTTTAAACAATATTTTTTTAGAATTTCTTACGAGAGTTCCTCGAAAATAAATTGCAAAGGGTACAAGTAAATAAACAGAAAAAGAAGAATTTAATCGAATTTGACAAACGTAATTTCTTAGAATAAATCAAACGTTATTCTAAGAAAGGATTTCATCAATAATCACGCAATGTCGTTTGCGAATGTTATTATTTATTAAAATGTGGCTAGACACGTTCAGTCAGGGTGGCTCTCGCGATGGCTGCGTATTTTATTTTAATTTTTTTTTTTTAATCCATGTGTATACGTGTACACATACATCAATATACATATACATATATGATATACACATATACACATAGACAACATACATTTGTATTTATATTTATATTTATATTTATATCCATATTTATATTCATATTTATATTTATATTTATATCTGTATCTATACTTTTGTATACATATATGTATATATACATACGTATGCGTGTATATATAATATATCCGTCTTACTCTTAGCGTAATGACTAGATAAGTTTCAGCCACCCAAATGTTTAAACATGTTGTTTGATCCCATATATTTTATTCATACCATTCCTTTGTTTACCAAATTTTTACGGATTAAAATTTCCATGCCAAAATTCATTTCTTTCTTTTACTTGTATGATATAGAAATGCTATTTTTAATTTCATTAACCCTTTCGGATGCGTACACGAATTACGTTACAATTGTTGAAATATGTTTTTAATATATCTATCGTTAAAATAGAGAAAATTTATACGAATCGTCATTTTTAGTCATCAACAATTGGCAAAAATAAAGACATAAGTTTTGAATACCGTTAGAAGTAGATTTTTAACTTGACAGATTTTGAGATGTAAAAAGTTTAAGCTAATTTTGTGACATAAAAGTACCGTGAAATGATATTTATAACTTATCAGTTCAAATTCTCAAATTTAGAAATTTTCCAGTTTTTAAATTAAGAAATTTTGTAATTCTTAAATTTCCAAATTACAAAATTACAAAATTTTCATATTTATGGATTGAAATTTTTAGATGTTTTTTAATTTTGAAATTTATAAGCTTTCAGAGAAATTTTAAAATTCCTAAATTTTTTAATTTTTAAGTTGAACTACTGACAAGTTTTTAGAAATCTACAAGTTTTGAAATTGTTAAATTTACAAATTTGTAAATTTGCAACGTGTGCGCTTACAATTAGATTATTTCATTCAATAAAGATACAGATTATTTAAATTAACAGTTTACTTTTAGTTTATAAAATTATATCAAACAATTGTTAGCATCCGAAAGGATTCAACTTGGTTTTCTAATGTGAAAGAACATGTGCTTTTTCAATGATATATGAGAGTGTATACATTTAATGTGATATGCGATATGTCTATGCTGTATACGATCAAACATGAATTTGTTTAAGGCTTTTTTTATATTTCTATGAAAACATACGCGAAGATTAATCGCAGATGAAACATACAGTGGTTATAGAAATTATTTATACATCGATCAATTTAAAAACTTTCTTAAAATTGCAATCGATTAATTAATTTTAATAATATTCCATTTTGTATACCATCGAATTTAATTATGTGTTTAGATAAATTTTGTTGTTTATGAAGATTGAAAACAGATGAAATCGTGTGGATTAGTATATCAGTTACGATATAGTGAGATCGCAAACTTGAAGATCGACAAGAACTTGAAACTTTGATCAAATCCGTATGAAGAAAGATTTCATAGAGTATCAATATGCTTCATACGATGAATTTTAATTTACGACCCCGCTATATTGTGGAATTTATACCTCAATACTTATTTTACAGATTTTTCAAATATATATAAATTTGTACATACAAAAACTAGTTAATAAATAGCAATTTTATGAAATGTTGTTTGAATACTTTCTACACCCACTGTACATGAAATTTCGAAAAAAATATGTTCAAAAATTAGGAGGAAAATATACATACGTTTACAATATCAATAGTTATGTCTAAATCAATTCAAGTATATTGATAAAATGATACGAATCAGAGAAAGATATTTTTGTCGATAGAAAAATTATATTATTCTCGATAAGTGTTATAACTGAAGATAAGAACAAGTTTTAATGAAATCAAAATTACGTTCTCACTTTTAACATTGCTGTTCTGAAACAACAACTTTTCCAGATCATGAAATCAAAATTTTTTTGAGAAAATAAGATCGAACATCTGCAATCAATACAAAAGGATGCTTGTGAAACGTACGAGTGGATCCTCCTCTGTGTTTCCGGTAACACCCTTCAATTTCCTGCTTTCTTAACTTTTCTTTACAATATTCAAAAATTTCTGTGTTGCTGTAAAAATATTGCAACTCAGTATTCAAAATAAAATATCAGATCGTCTTTTTATCATAATAGCACAATAAGTTTATAAGTTCTGAGTAAATCATGTACAAATTTGGATACAAATTTTGATCGATTTTTATCGCAAAGTATAAGTAAAATATTAATAATCAATTATATTATCTTAAAGACATTTTGATTGAAAGTACAATAAAGTATTCAAATGAAACATTAAACAATATGAGATTATTGTTATTATTATAATGATGATTACTATTATTATTATTATTATCATTACATTACTATTATCATTAATGTTCACAGCAAGTTTATAATTACATTTTAATAAATATATTTATTTTGTAAATATAAGAAATGGTTAAATTATTTAGGTTTATTGCAATGTATACACTGTTATGTACTGGCTTATAACTATAAAGTTTTAGTATTATCAAGTATTTACCTTAAAAAATATGATCATAATAGCTCTTTAATTTTTCATTCAATTCAATTATAAGATATTGCAAAAAGTGGAAGAAATCAATATTTTATACCAGCATATCTTTTTAATAGATTTATATTTCTTT
This sequence comes from Megachile ligniseca, assembly GCA_945859555.1. Lineage (NCBI taxonomy): Eukaryota > Metazoa > Arthropoda > Insecta > Hymenoptera > Megachilidae > Megachile > Megachile ligniseca. The sequence continues at coordinate 4,611,283 of OX243778.1, forward strand.
TATAGTTATATATATAGTTTTGTTTAAATAACTTTTTAACAGACTGACACAAAACTTTTACGTTGTGTTTATATAAACATTTGCATTCTGTTCATTAAATCTCTATATTATGAAAAACATAATTTCTTTGGTTGCAGCAAGTTTTTATAAATAATCTTATAAATGTCCCTTAAATAATGTATTTAAACATAGTCTCCCATAACACAAAAGAAGTATCAATTGTTTAAAATTGGATCTTCCAAATTTAAATTGAAAGAATTCTCCACTCGAACGCGTTACACAAGCATGCATATAGATAAATATTTAATTATTTGACAAGACGCAACATAAAAGATTCAATTCCAGGGCATCATAAATGGTACTAATAAATTTAGATAAAGTAAAATCAGTATAAAGTACATTTTTGTACGTATCACCTGATATTATAACAAACCAATATATGCAAGGTTTGTAAAATTGATTAATACCATATAATGCTTTAAGCGGTGAAACTACTGTTTTGTTTTATCATTTTCTCTCACACTCATTCTTTTTCTCTCTCTCATTTTTTTCTCTTGCTTTTTTACATTTTCAAACACGTTTATGTCATAAATCACACTCTTACGACAAGCAAGACACAATAAATAACTAAAATTATTCTATAATGTAGGTACTTCAAAGTTATTGTAACATTAAAAAAAATTATTTGATGTGATTACAATAAAATAGTAACTATTAATAATTGTATAATTCATTTATTGAAATATATAAAATACTGCGCATTATATATCTTTTGTAATAAGGACATACTAAATGAAGACACTGGTACTTATAGATAATAAAATTGATATTTCTTAATGAAATTAAAATTGTATAAACCTTGAAGTACCTATAGATAACTTATCTTTTATTTGTTCAACATCTCTGTAATATAAAGTAACATAACAAATAATAATGTGACTTGATAGTATTAAAAATAAAAGAACTAATAGAAACAATATAAACATAAAGGAGAGAAAAGTACAGAACTTAAAGAATAAAAGCATACAGTATAAGTCTTTTTTAGATTTCACTGTTCACTTTAATAAATACTGAATTACCTTATTATCTTAAAACACACAATCAAACTTTGATGTTTTATGAAAGTTTACATTAAAGAAACTGAAATTTTGAAATACATGAAAAATTATTATACGTGTTATGATGTACAGTTATGAAAATCAAATGATTTTGAATATTGTCATACTCAAGTTGTCACTTAATGTACTTTGGCATTGAAATTTTATCAAACTTTCATTACAAATATTAAGATTTGCATATTTTTCAATAGTTGAAGCGAAAAGTGAAAAATTTTCAGCAAAAAATAGATGAAACTTAGAGTTAATATAATGCGCGGTATTTACATAGAAGAGAACTCCTCTCCACGTTTAATATTATTTTGTTACCATTTGTAAATTTTTAATAATTTCTCAGTCACAATGTTACATAAAGTTGAGATTAATATTTCATTATTTTTTTTTATAATTTGATTTATATTTCATAGATAGAGAGTACTTTTCTAAATAGTTAATGAAGAGCATATTTAATGGTGACAATTGTAAATGTTGGTATAATTGTTTAATGAGATTGCTCTCGCTTGGTTACAGTAATAATAAAAAAATGATTTAGCAATATTGCACCACAAAATTCGCTTACAGCTTGACGATTCTAAGACATTATCGTCCACCAGTAATAAAAATAAGTGCGTTCATTTATACGCAGTATGTTACATATAGATGTTGCTTCACAGATTATAGACTTGTTTCAATAGTTATTCACAGTGTGTATTTGTTAATATCAATTGATGAAATGAAATATCTAAGATGAATCTTCAAACAAACGTTCCAAGTAATTGTCAACATATTCTATTTTATGTGAATCAATGAAAGATAATAATTTTGTATTTTCAGATATTCAATTTTGTATCGTAAATTGATTATTACGATGTAAGCAAAATTCTAGATTCTTATTAAGGAAATAGGCACCCTTTTATACATATAGTTGTTCAATACTGATATTTGTTAAAATAGCAATTTTGACAATAATTTTGTTAGAAACTTTAATGGAATATTAAAGTCTTAATTGTGCATTTTGTTGACTATAAATGATGCGAGTTATTAAGTAACTTTGTTTGCTCAGAATGATTGCTAATAATAGCAAAAAGCATGCCTCTGTAGGTAGGGATACAGTACAGTCTCGCTACATGGCTGAAAAGTGAGAAATTTATAGATTTCCAAATTTAGAAATCTTTAAATGTACAAACTAAGAAAGTTTAAAATTTTCAAATTTAGAAATTTTTATATTTTCACGTTTCTAAATTTCTTAAATTATGAAATTTAGAATTTGTGAGCTATTTCACTAATGGCAGGGCACTGACAATCAAGCAGTGTGTGGAAGGAGTTTCGCTTATATGGCCCATTCTATAATTTTTTCTGCTCCTACATTTCTGTCCAGGGCTATATAGCAAGACTCCATTGTAGTTTTAAAAAAAAAAGGAATCACAGTAGAAAACAAAATTATTAATACAATCAATACTACGGAGTACTCTTCCGTATAACTACCGTGATATTTATCACGAGACGGCACATTTAAATTATTATGCAATAGATAGTAGCTCTTAATTTTAGTGCAAATTAAAGAACAAAGAAATTGCGATCTGTGGATAAAAAACGATCAAATGAATAATGTTATTTTCTATGAAGCCAACAAAATGTATGAAGGCCCTTGTAAAAACATACTCTGTGAGCTACGTAATGTATAGAGAGTTCCAGCCCTGCTCTAAACGTTGGTAAAGAGCTTTTGTGCTATGTATTAGGTTGATCGGAAAATACTATCGGGTTTTCCTGATGAAAAATATAAATTGACCTTCATCATTATTTTCCCATGTAAGAAACTTTTTATGGACAATAAATAAAAATGTCCTTCAATCCTCAACCAAAGTAAACAGAGAGCACTTATGTCACTGTGTACTTTATAAATTTCAAACAGTTAACAACAAGACTGTTGAGACTAAAAATTTGTGCGAAATTTTCAGATCTGAAGCTGTGTCTGAAAGTAACAGCTCAGAGGTACTTCAAGAAGTTTTAACCTGGAGCATGAACCAGGTAGAGTTGTTAATGATAATGTCTTGCACATGGAATTATAAATGGACCCTTTTGTAACAATATATGAACTTTCAAAACTAGACGTAGATCAACCATTACACACATACACAGAGTAAGATTTGTAATGAAATTATTGAGAAAAATTTGGATAATAATATTATTTCCAAATTATTAATTTATCGAACGAGGTATATGCGAATGAAAAATGGCATATTTCCAGCATATCAGAATAAGGAAGGTGTTGTTTTCTGGCGTGATAATATATTCGTTCTCATATATCTTAAGGAACATGACAGAAATTGAATGAATTGCATTCAGATTATATTTCTATCATTTCAAGACCTTCACAAGAGAAAAAGAAGCAGTATGTAAGGTATTAAGAAGGTGATTTAGGAAAAACTCTAAGAATTTTTTGTCTAACAAAAGGAAGTTACAAACAATGAACAATATGAAATGAATAGTTTTATGAATAAATTACGTATAATAACAGTAAACCTACATTTTCTTGAAGAATCCAACACTATATTCCGATCAACCTAATATTATCGTGTGCACTGAATACTTTGCTTTTCTTATCACGTATGGAATGTGATTCTCAATGCTGATTTCACGAAGTATAAACTCCAACATCCATGTTTATTTATTAAAAAAAAGAAACAACATTATTAGACTATTTATTACTTATCACTTTATTTCTGCAATAATTATCATATTATCAGAAATAAAAAAGAAATTTTTTTTAACATAAATGCACAATGTCAATGGCACAAAAGGTGCTGTATTATTACTATTACTTCAAAAGTTATAACATACCAAGTTGTACATAATCAATAACAAGTCTCTGTTATGGTTTAATAACTTTTGAGTAAACAATAACCTATTAATACAACACTTCAAATAACGTTATTTTGCTACGTTAAAAAAATTTTTCATCAAATACATTTTTCATCACATTATAAGAAAATATAAATAAATAAATAGAAAGTAAAAAATAGAAAAAAAATTGATCAAAAATTTTTTCGTTATAATTATTACTCAAAATTACAGCAAGGATAATGACAATATCTATCACTTCGTTAATAATGGGAAAACAGTCATAGAGAATCCCACTCATAAATAAAACGTTTATGTATATATTATGTGTATATATATATATGTATATATATATATCTTTTGCTTTATGTAAATATTTAATATATTAATATTTGTCGCAACATGTTTACGTAAGTTTTGTTGCTTTGTTAAGCAGGAGCTGGTGAGAGTATACGAATAGAATTCCACAAGAATTGAAACACAAAGCAATCTGCGTAGAATAAATCTGTACAGAGAGTAAAGTAGTAAATTATATGGTAGTGGATGGCGGATGTATTGTCTGTTCACTACGCATATCAGCCAGGCAACCAAACGCTTATATGTACACTGGAGACTCCTGGCCAGTTAATAGCCTAAACATTGATGTGGGCATTGTCTTCATTAATATCTGAAACAAAACAAGATATAAAAGATTAAAAAGTTATACACTTTAAAACTTTTTTAGAAGCCAAAAGTTAAATAAATCAGATGTATGGCATCGCCAGGTTGATAGCCAAAGGGGGCTAAGATTTATCACAAGGGAAATTTCAACATGTTGCTTTAAATAGATTTTAGACTAATATGTAATTTAACTTCTTTTATCTATGGCAAAGACAAAATTCAGTCTTTCTATTTAAAGGGTAGGATAAAAAACTATTGATGATTATAAAATATTTTGAAATCGTGAACAATTCTTTAGCAAAGAAGAAGAGTTTTCGATATTGAAATTATAAAATTACACTTACTTCGCCGACGGATGTGGCAAGAAGATTGACGATCTTCTCATGCGGCACGGCAACGACACTTTGATTGTTGATCTCGATGATCCTGTGACCCACTCGAACACCTCCTCTTTCGGCGATTCCTCCTCTCAATAGACTACATATTACCCCGTTCTGTACACTAAATCCTAACTGATACTTAGTGTCGGGTCTTTTAATTTTGACCTCGACTACTGGCGCACACGGAACGACAGTTAACTTGACAACTGTTTGATTTTTCGAATTCTTGATGTAAGTTTGACAAGTGGAGAGAGGCAAACCGACTAACGAGACACCATTGATGGCTATTATTTGATCACCAATGTTTAATTGTCCACAACGAGCAGCTGCACCAGCTGGTGCTAGGTTTGCAATTACAACTGTTGGTAACATGGAGCCCCATCCAGATTCAACGATAACTACACCCAGAATTTCACCTTTCGCTTTTGGTACCACTACCTGTAATTTAACAACTAACTGTTAGTTTCCTAATTTACAAAACATTTACTATAAGTCTGTAATCTGATGATACAAAAAACAGAACAAATAATATGTGAGATAGTTTCCTAATTTACAAAACATTTACTATAAAGTCTGTAATCTGATGATACAAGAACAGAACAAATAATATGTGAGATAGTTTCCTAATTTACAAAACATTTACTATAAGTCTGTAATCTGATGATACAAAAAACAGAACATATAATATGTGAGATAGTGTTTATCCAAAGCGATGAAAACTATACTAATGATTAAATTTATTCATTCGTGTACTTGCTCTTACTAAAAAAATCTTTAATAACACCTGATATGATGGAAACAAATATTTAAATTATTCATATAGTTATTCTTTGCAGTTGATTAAACGGAGTTTACTGTGTTATAACAAAAGATGAATCACCTCTTTTTGCATTTCTTTTTTAGCAAACATTTGTAGTTCGTCTCCAAATATCTCTTGAGAATTGAGCACTTCTTGGTAATCCATCTCTTTCACAAAACTATGATCTTCTATGCCATTTGCTTTGAGGAACTCCATGTAAGCTACTTGAAACGCTTGTCCGATACTTTGTGCAATGAATCGAGCTTCTTCACTTTCGAAAACGTGACAAATCATTTTAGGTGTTCTGTTAATTTTCGGTGCCTCTTCCATTTCGTGGGGTACAAATCGTCTTCGTGCCATTAACACCACTACATCACCAATATCTGCTATGTAAGATATTGTTCTTAACGCGTGATCCATCATGATCTCTTTCAGATCAGTATTTAGGACCATGATCTTTTCCGTCGAAATGAACAGATCAACTTCCGTACTCGGTTGCGTTTCGCCATCCGGTGCCTGTACGCACATATTATTGTCTATTAATTTTAAATCATTTATAACAATATTACATTATCCTAGAATATGTAATTGCTTATCACTATTATTTATATTTAATAACTTCTTTAAGTTTTGATATTTTATTTGTTTCCTGTGGATTTTTCTTGATAAATATCAATTTTTGCATGTAATCACGTTTTCTTCTTATGTGCATCATTGTCGCCTTTAGTAGCAAAAGGCTCAAGGATATTATTGAACATTATGCAATTAAAATATTGCTAATTGAAGTATACGTACCAACGCCTATCATGAAGAAGCAGCATGTAGTAAAATAACAAAGCGGTAATTAATTAATTGAACAGGAAGAGCAACAAAGTACATTACAGAACAATGAAAAATATACTGTAAATTTAAATTGAATACATATAGAGTAAGTCTAAGTTTACTGCAAGAAAGAATGTGCAACATTGAAAATGCAATTATCAGTGAATATAGCAAAAAAGATAAATTTTCTTTTGTCTGCGTTAAAAAATAAAAACTTAAAATATTAGTAACGTGAAATGATAAAAACTTTTCGTAAACCTGAGAGTTTATCTAGAGAAACCTAATCAAATTGTGCCATGTTTTATTAGGGAAAGTATTATTTACTAAAAATATGTTTTATTTTAATAATTGTACCTAGTCGCACCAATTTTCACTGATAACGAGTACAGATTTAGTGCCAATTCATAGTTGAAATATTACTTTCAAGAATCTGAAGAATAGTTCTTAGTGTTTGCAATTGTGCCTACGGATTGTTGCGGGCGCTTGCAGTTAGGATAGCTTAGAGTTGACCTAGAAAGATCCTAAAGAGTGACAAAACACCGGAAAAACGAGTACAATGAAAGAAAACTTGAGGAGAGCCGAGGAGAGCCGGGGAGAGCCATGGAGGATTAGAGAGACATAGGAAGTGCCAAGAAGGATCCAATGAGATTCTAATGACAGCTGGGAGTGGCAAACTATTAGTAAAACCACAAAAATCCAAGAAAATCCATGCAAAACTCGAGAGTTAGCAGGGAGAGCCGGGGAGAGCCACGAGGACTAGGGAGATCCAGAAGGTATGTAAGAGGATCCAGGGAGCTCCTAGTGGGTGCTAGGAATGGCAAATTACCAACAAAGTGGGCAAAATCCAAGAAAACTTAAGGGAACCCTAGGAGAACTAGGGAGAGTCAAGGAGAGTCAAACCTAGACGTCAATCATAAGATGCCCTGGACGTTTAAACGCCCTACTCTGAAGATAAACCTAAGAGTAACGATAATGCAATGCAAAACCAATTATCATTTATATACGTCTTCATCAAAGCGTATTAACTAGAAACTGTTTATCCTTAACGTAATATCTTCGTTGAAACAATTAGTGTCGATTCATAAGCGGTATTACTCGTTGTCAGTGAAAAAAAGTGGAAGGTTAATACAGATACAGAAAACAACGACAAAATAAACAAAAAAGATTTCTGTTAGATAAGAAAAATCGAAAACAACAATTAGAAATAGAATATGATACATCTAAGGGTTGGAGGGCGGACCTTGATCTTAGTCACAGCCTCCCGCACTATGTGGTTGTTAAGGCGCTTACGTCTCCCTTCCTCTTCAACTTCAACCGATCCGAGAAAGTGAAGCCTGAAAACGGTGGTGGGCTCCATAGAGCCACTGATCGGGGCCAGTTTTGGTTGGAGACCCACAGTCTGCGACTCGGACTGGCCCCCACCAGGGGTGCTCCCTATAAGTTCTTCGCTCGAGTCGCACTCATCTTCCTCGAGGCTTCCTTGTGAGGCAACGCTGCACCGACCAAAACCATGTTGCCCCCCATAGTTTAACAGCGTGGCCTGCATACCCGTAGCCACTGGCCCCTCCTTCCGTAACGTAAACAAACAAATGCTCTTGCTAGTCACATTACCACGCACCACCAGCAAACGCGGTAAAGAACTTTTTTCGATTTTTCTACGATTCTCTTATTTTTCAAACTTTTAATGTATACTCTCAAGCTAGCCTTCCTTAGAGGAAAGGCTTTGTAGAAGAAGCAGATCCCACCCTCATGAGATGTTAGGATAAGCGATTCCTCTTACGAAACTAAGAGAGAAGCCTAAGTTGCATGAGAACAAATTAAAGCAAGTAGTGAAATCTCCTTCCCCGACATTGCTTTTTCTCCTATGAAAGACTAACTCAACACTGTACAGGGCGTTAAGAAAATAATGCTCATGGCTTATAACGTTAGTTTCCACATCATATGCAGAATAGACATTTGTAAACCTAGCTGATCTCATCCGACATTACTAACGCAGTTTAGTCAATGTTTCAATTTATAGTTGATACATAATTTTGGTACATTGCTATGTGCTGACACTATTTCTAATCGCATTTATTAATTTCTAATGTTATATAATTATAAAAGCATCAAGGTGACCAAACAGCATGGTCAGGAATTATCGTAATGCTAAATTTTAGTTTTGTTTCCTTCATAGATTCTTGTACTTTTTGCAATAGTGTTTCTTGCAGATGGGGCTCCTTTGTGATTCCACAGCAGGTTTTAATGTACAAAATGCACCGTTATCACCGCTAACTCAAACAGAAAATCAATTCATCAGAAAATGTTACAAAACAGGAAGAGAAAATGGGAAGGATACTTTTATCATGTTACCACTTTTATTACCGCTGTTTCAAGACTAATCTTCAGAACAGACGCACCTCAAACGTCCAGGGCATTTCAGATAAAGTTTTGTTTAAAATTTGTCAGTCCCCTAATAAAGATAATATGCAACATTTGGGACCAAATTGATTTGTGGTAGCTTTTCTAAGTGTCCATCTAATATGGTATGGGAAATCCTCTTTATGAGCTACGAGTATCGCTTTCTTAACACCCTGATACATTTGATACCAAATATTGTTGTATTATTGTGAAGTATGAACACGAATCTATCGTGAAGTAGAATTTCATTTCATCTTTTTTCTCTACAAAATGAGTACACTGACACACGATCGTTATCATGTTCGTGCTGCTCTTACATTTTTGAGCGTGCTATGGACAGCATGACGTTTATTAAATGCTAACCCTTAAGAAGTTCGATCTTCGAATACTTGTACTGTATCATGCTCTTCGAGAAGTATCGTTTCATACACAGATTATCCTACGCTTACGTAACTTAGGACAGTATGCAATTTTACGGATCAAGAAACTTTTAGGGTACATTGAACATTGAACGTTGCAGTGTTGATCGTTTAAGATATTTCGAAAAATTATAACCGGCCACAAAACACTCTTGATTCAACAGTTCCCAATTTGATTCTCGTATAATGATATGATATGTTGAAAGATTTAAGTAAATGTTGTGCAAACTACAGATCCATTCATTATACGGCATTTTAGTTTGTTTTCAGTTGTTAAAATACTATTATTTTTGTTCAAATAAATATCAGCACAGTTTAGTCATATAACATAGTTGCCTTAAGCCGCTGCCACACGAATTGATTTTATACTTTTGAATGTTTAAATTTATAAGCAGTATACTTATACACTTTCTTGTTATTTTTTATAACAAATAATTCAATATTAATAAACAATATAAACCAGTCGAAGTCATAATATGTCTTAGACCGCTTTAAGCCGCTATCACACAGATTTGTTTGATACCTCTACGAATGTTTGTATTTATAAATATGATGTTATATAACATTTTGCAATTATTCTTTGTAATAAACAAAAACCGTTGCCTCATGGATTGATTTAATGCTTATAACTTTTTTTTATTATCGTCTACAACAAAAAGATGGCATAAATTGTTTATGTCATGCAACTTATAGAACAAGATTCCACAAATTCCTCATTGTAATTTTATTTTTTTTTGTTTTTATTAAAATATTTATAATTCATTGTATGCCGTGTAATGATGGATATAATGTAGCATGTTAAAACAAGTAAAACTAGAAATTCCGATTGAAATAAAAAAATTTCACCCTAATTCATGTACAATATATGAAACATACAGATCTATTAACATAAGTGAAATACTTTTCGTCCGTTCAATGTGACTTATATTACACGCAATTTTTTATAATACACGATCGTGCAGAAAAAGAGATATAGTGCTGCGTACAATCTACGAAGCAAAGAAGGATAGACAACTATACACAAGAAAATAGTTGCGAAGGAGCCGAATAAAAAATTGTTCCTTCCAGGAAATAATACTATTTACTCTCCGTTAGAAATACCTTTAGTTGTTCTATTAAGAGAAATCTTATTATCCCGTTGAAAACAAAATAAAATTGTTAAACATAACGTTCGATCATTAAAATTATAAATAATTTAATAGGTTAGCCTTTAATAACGTGCATGTAAATAGATGCATTTCATTATGAAAACGGTACACTCTGTATAGTATTGTTCTTCCATTTCTTTGACGTACAGTCCCCGCTACGATATAGCGAGGTCGTAAATTAAACCCTTATTAAACGGTCTTGAGAGAAGTTAAAGATTTATTTCAATGCATTTAACGAAATACACACTGACACTCCATGAAGCCTTTTTCATATGGTCTTGGATGAAGTTTCTGGTCCTTACCACCCCTAAAATGCTGTTTCAGAGATCAAATTTCCTATATTTTGGTTTCAGCGGAATTTTACGAGCTCGCTATATCGTGACAGAGACTATATATGATCTCATTGAACAGTGAACATTAAGGTGTTTTTTGTATAATTAAATATAGGAGTGATTAGAAGGACACCCAGTTTGTTATTTATTATTTTATCCAGCTCCTGTTCTTAGACAAATTAACACAGAGAAACATCAAAATCACATAAGAAAATGTGTCCGCTGGTCAGGTGGTGGTGGTGGTAATAACACGAGGAAGGGGTGGCTATAATAAAACATTCAGATTTTTTTTTACATAGCTGGTCTTATTAATTTTAAAATATTTTTAAAAAAATATACCCTTTGATATTCTTCATTTATAAAAAAAATAATTATAATAAAAAATGTTTAATAAAATATATATTTCAACCATGGGCATAGGAGGCCAATAGGAGAAATTAAGTGAGGATATTGCCATGGTGACTTGTACCCTTAACACTTTCAAAACCAACTGTGTAATATGACAGAATCATATAATAAATTAATTTAACTTCAATTTCTATTATTTATCAAATATTTAAACTTCTAGAGCTATTATAATATTGTTAACTTCATGTTATATCTGTTAAATTTGAATCCCCCTTTTAATATTTAAGTACATGCTATTTTATCTCGTCTAAATTTTCCGCCAAATTGAAACACATAATATGTCACGTCCTACTCCTTTTATTCTTATGTCCATGATTTAAACAAATTTTATAAAATAATATACTACAAATCTTTTAATAAAATAATACTTTTGTTCAAAAAAATTTTAATTATTTACTCCTTTATAAAATTATTGAAAAGTAAGTGGATACGTGGAATCTCATTAGAGGCACAAAAGAGGGGGTGAATCTGGATTAATAAAAAAACGAACTCCAAATGTGATTTTAATTTCAGTTTTACAATATTCCTACTTTGTAGAAAAAACTCTCAGGTTTAATCGAAATGTCTCAACGAGAACTTTCTCTCAATGGAACATATTTTTATTGTATATTAGATAAATGTTCAATTAAAATTCAATAATTATTACAGTATTTTATATTATAACTTAAAAAAATCATAGTTTATACATGCATGAGCGTAATATATTGATATTTAGTGCATTATACTTATTATAGAGCCATCAAAGATATATTACACTTTCATTTAAGGTTCATTTATGCACAACCATATCTGGGGATTCCCTTGTACAAATTATGGCCTTGCTATATGTATTATTAATCATTCATAAAAACCATGTTATTGAAACAGTCAATTTTTGTTTTTATATACTTAAGTATATTAATATAAATAAAATAATTTTTCTTATTTCATAGCTAGGCAATTATTAATAATATACCAAGACCATAACTTATGTGAGGGGAAACCCCTGCACATAATATGTATAAATGGCCCTTCAGTGTACTTACAGTTATTCGTTGATACATTTAAATAAAACATAATGTCTGATAATTCATATACAATGTATATGATAACTCAAAGTATAATAGATATGAAAGAATAAACAACACATCTTGTGAGATAAATAAAATGTTGAATAGCATTCATTATTAAAATTTCATTTATAATAATGAAGATATGATCGTACTGAACTTGGGGTGCAATACATATAGCAAAGTGTCCATTCGATAAATGAGATGATTGTAAGTTAATAAACAAAATGATTTTTTATTGTAGTAAGTAAATGATGATTGTCTACTCATCTCTTCCACAACATAATAATATGCTTAACAGTAGACAGATATTTTTGCTAAAGCCGATGCATATACAACGAGCACTTGCAAGGATAAATAATTAGTGATTATATGAAATTAAAAATCATTTTATTTTAGAATAAGTAATTCCTGATTGATCAAACAGAACTATACAGTAAGTCCCATCAGTGAAAATTTCTACTTTTCTTAAGTAGTGTTTCCACGACACAATAATTACATTGTTAAACATCTATTATATACAAACATGTGTGTTAACAGGTCATTAAATTAAAAAAAAAGTGCTTACAACAATAATCTAAGGTCTTTGCCTACAAAGTTCTAAAAAAACCAAAGATCCATCATGCATTTGCTGAATAAATTGTGCAAAGACACAAATCTCTAAAAATAAATAATCTACAATGATTGAAATAAAGGTATACATAATTTCTACTGTGCATATACAGCACAGAATGTTCAATTTGATGTTACAGATGTTCCAACAATTATAAGCATAAGATAGTATGGAGTGAAATATGCGATGTATTTTATTTAAATGAAGTCTTTATAAATTCCACATAAAATTACTCAACAAAGTTTTAAAACTTTTTAAGTTTTTAATATGCATTGCTTTAAAAGTAGTTGTATAAAACTATTTTAGTAGCTTAAATTTGTATAATTCAGAATAATCAAAGTTATCATTTCATATAAAATTAATTCCTTCTTATGTTATATAATATTTGTCTGATTAATTTAACATGGAATTTTGGTCATTGAATCTCACAGTATTAAAGGAATAAAAGCATAACTATAGAAAATAAAAATAAAGAATAGATTGTAGAGGATAAGAAAAATATGTAAAATACAGACATAAAACAATGATAACGTACCTTTATCCTGGACACAGCTTCCTCTGCCTGGCACATGCGAGTAGATTTTGTGGGCTCTCCTTCACACACAAGTTGAGTAGATCCAAGGTATCTGGCTCGGAACAAGACTCCCTCAATTAAAACTGAAGGATCGTCGAGAAGAGCTGAAATATGTCCAGAAACGTACCACTTAGATTGCTCCTTCTTAAGGTTACCAAATACTGATAAATAGTCAATAGAGAATTGGAAAAGTTTAACTGAAGCAGGTGCAATTTTCGTCAAAACTTTTTTGACATTTAAGGTTTCTTCTAACATGATATCTGAGATTGCAAATACACTATGATCAAAAAGTTCCGAGAATTTATATTTTAAATGGTGCAAGCTTTAGCAATTCGAAAAAATATTTTTTTTTCTAGTTGGTAAACACTTCTGTTAAGCGTAATTATCATTTGTATCATTGATAATTATCTGGCGTCTGTTTATATAAGTCGAGTTTTTGCACTTCGTCGCACTTGACATATGCGATTTTTTTCTATTCTCTAGACTTAAATTACCGCTTCGTGGAAAAAGATTTTCGAACGTAGAGGAAATAAAAGAGAATGCGACAAAGGAATTGAAAGCTATTCTTTTATCAGACTATGAAAAGTGTATGGATGAATAGACTAAGCATTGGCATATGTGCATCGCTTTAGATGGATGCTATTTTGAAGACGATAAAATAAATGTATCCGAAAATTAACAAAAAATCTGTTTTATTTACTAATTCCTGAAACCTTTTGATCATAGTGTATACTATGAACGTTACTCGTAACTACAATACAATACATATCAGTACAAATATTGAATCTATCTTATCAAGATGGTTACAAAACTGAATTTCAGATTAGAATCATGAATCTTTATTTACGAATAAATTCAAATATTTGTTAAAGATATAAATTCATGTTTTACAAAGATACAATGTTACATTTAAAGATAACATTCAAAAAAGATATATTTTTTGTATCGATACCTACCCAATTACATCCATTTAAAATGCAGCAAAAAAGAGAAGAAAATTGATTATTTGTTATTATGCATTTACTAAATATGTAATATTTCTGAGAATACAGTGTGTTTACTTCAGTGTTTAAACTATGTTTGCTTTATGAATTTTGCTTAAAATAAAATCAAAATTATTACCATTTTTAATTATAAATAGTATGTATCAAATAAAAATTGGTAATGATCACTGTTAACTGTTATGAATTATTATAATTATTTATGTGTTATAAAAATATTTTTAGAAGTTGCTAATAAATAAAGAAATAATACATGTTGTATTATTACTTGCAAAGAATAGAAAAATATATTTTATTACCTTCTTTGTTTCTACTCTTCTTCTTTTCTTCTTTTTCCTGGAAAATATAAAACCCTCAATGTATTTCATGTAATAAGGTAAATATCGGTATGTCACGATGTCACGACTACGTGCTTTCTACAAATCATATTCCATATGATCAATATAAGCTCCATTCATGCAATAAATAATTCATATATCTAACAGCCTCAGCAAATAATATATTTGAACGAAAATTGTTGTATA
Organism: Megachile ligniseca; assembly: GCA_945859555.1. Taxonomy (NCBI): domain Eukaryota; kingdom Metazoa; phylum Arthropoda; class Insecta; order Hymenoptera; family Megachilidae; genus Megachile; species Megachile ligniseca. The sequence continues at coordinate 4,626,347 of OX243778.1, forward strand.
GCAATTCTTTTATTGCATTGATGTATTGAAGCTTTTTGAAAATATTTAATTTATTTTAACCAGTCACTGAATAAGGAATAACAAATTACAATTTTTACATTGTTTATAAGTTATATCATGCTGTAATTGATACTAAAAGAAGGAAGAATACACATGCATATGTTTATAACAAAGTATTAAAGTTTGTTATTTTATAATAACCATTTATCAATATTTTGTATTAGTATATCAACAACCTTTATTAAAATAGGCAATTTTATCCCGCCTAATATATGGAAAGGAAGAAGAGGTGGAAAACATGCAAAACTGTGTTTTGTATACTGGAAGCAAACAAGTAAAGCAATTCTACCGATTAGGATTGATCTAAAGTTCTAGTATGATGCCATTGTAATGAATTATTATAAAAGTTTAAGTTTTCTATTTTTAAACATAATATATTAAACAAAGTAATACACTCTTTTTAAAAAAATAGATAATTTGAAAACAGTTATAACTTATTTGCTTAACACTTAAAAAGAAATACTAATATAAAAAAATATGAAAATTATATTTATAAATTGACTTCAATAAAACATAATAGATGATACATTGCATACAATACTTTATGAAAAATTATTCTCTGTCAAATCAAAAAATGATATCTATTGATCAATTCATTAGACATACAGTCCAATTTACTGACTGAACAAATTTATTCATTCAGCAACTGGCTGTTGCAAGAAGAGGCTGTTGCCCAGATTAAACTAATAGCATCTTAAAAGAATTTAATATTAACTAGTTGCACACATCAAACATGACCAAGTTGTAACTCACAAGTCATATATGTTAAATATTTCTCAATCCATGACAATGAAAAATTTCTAAATTCCCAAATTCTCAAATTTTCTAATTTCGCAAATTTCCGAATCTCGAAATCTTCAAATTCTTAAATTCTTAAATTTCCTTAGTCATGCCTGGCATACAGGAAGTGTACTAATGGAGACTGGGTTAAATTAGAAGTGTGCTATTTTAATGAACCATACTTTAAATTGCAGAATTCAACGAGTAAGAAATATTTCTTGAACAGTATGAATCTACATGTATATGATTCACATACTACTACTATGTTGTCTGAATACCTAGTCTGGATTAAATACTCTTTGAATTTCAAATGTGGCCCATTAAAAAAACACGTTTCCACTTCTGGTTTTATTCTTTAGCAATTAAGGGGAGCAGTAGCAGTGCCTTTAGCAGTAACTACAGTAGTAGAAGAAAGGAAGCAAAATTAGACAGGTTGATTTAATGTAATTGAAAGGGCACCTTTTTCACCTTGCTGCCAGATTCCTTGAGACTCTGAGGGGACGAGGGAGAATTTTTAACTGGAGTCTTCTGTGGACTTGACGAGGGTTGCGTGGGAGTGGTAACGTCACGATCGCAAGGTGGTGATTGTATAACGGAGACTACTGGAGGAGGCGAAATAGAGGCAGAAGCGGAAGTGGACACACAGGCAGAGGTCGAAGCTAAAGGTTCCGAGGGTGCTAACGGGCTTTCTACCGGAGCAACACTCAGGCTTTTTGGGGGAGTTTGTTTAGGAGTTGACAGTTTTCCACTCATCGGTGGTAACATTGTCCTAGTCTTAGGCTTCCTCCACCCCTATGTAACACCAATTACATTTATCTCATGTTAGTTTGCTTACCGATAAAATACCCCTGCTCAAATTGTTCATTACCCAAGAAATTTTAGAATATTATAAGATTTTAAAAATAACTACATAATTGGATTGGAAACAAAGTTCACGATTATTTAAAGTAAGTAATAGTGTATGCAAATTCAATTTATTATAAAAAATAAATTATTTAGACTTTAATCAAACAAAATCTTAGTTTATATGTATCAGACTTGGGTATATTTTAAGTTATATGTATTTATTTTAGAAATAACATAGAAAAGATAACTCTATTTTGTATGAAATTCAAGTAAATTATTTTCAAATATTTTATTTATTATTTGAATGCCCAAAATTGATACATATGTAGTAATTAGTTTATATTTAGAGTCACATTTAATATTTGTGTTATTTTATTGGTCAGTAATATCATGCCAAAAATTGAGTTAAATATTTTTAATGAAATGTTATGAAATGATTATATATGTATATATGTATATGACATTAAATATCTCATTGTTTTAAATCTTACCTTATCGTCGTAAAAACCCTGATCATCTGTTCTTTGTTGTCCAAGTAAACGATCAGTTTCGAGATCAGTATCTGCCTCCTCTTCGTCTGGACCTTCCTCGACTTCAACATCTGCTTCTTCGCCCGTGCGTCGAACTTCCGATTCCTCGCTATTATTTTCTACACACATTCTCCGCCTGCCATCCAATATACTACATTTTAGTTAGATGTACTTAAACAAAAATAACTACGTTTCAAATGTCATAATATGTGTTTATTAGAATTTTAATATTTTTTATACTATTTCAATAATTATAAAAATATTAGAGATTAGTTCCTTACATTAATAATTTTAATAATTTATATCGTTTATTTAGAAATAACTATAAATGAAAATTTCATATATAGGAATAACATTTGGTCCAGTAAAAAATCTATTTATCTGTATTATATTACGAATAAATAAGACTCCAAAAAGTGTCATAAAGTGTTATAAATGTAAATAAAAAAAAGAAAGTGAAATACCTTGGTATCCAAATGGGACTAACATTAGGTTCAGGGGGTTCTTCTGTAGAAGACTTCACAGGTAAAGTTTTCGTCCTTTGTAAAGCCATCCTAATGTCTTTAATAGCAGCTTCAACTTCACCACCTATTTCTAGATTAACACTTTGTCTAGCTTGTGGCGCGGGTGGTGGAGGCGTACCAAGAGGATCCAAACCGTCAAGTTGTAGTTCATTTGTATCATATGAATTTTCTTTTTTAGGAACAAACAGATCAGGTGATGATGTTTTCAATGAATGCAAAATATCTTTGCTAACTGTTAAACCAGAAAGATCTTTTCCTATTGAATCTCTTTCTGTAGCAGTAGGATGACCAGCGTCATTAACACGACTTCTTTGGATAATCTCCTTTTCGATCTCATTAATTTGTCGCTTCATCAGCATCACAGTTGGATTATTATTATCAGTATCACTGGCGTGTCCGCTAGATAAACCGTCTTCAAGGACCGGCATGCTAGTGTATATTCTTAAGGAATCCGAATTATTTCCTAAGTCACCGACCGATCCAAGTAGACCGCTAGCCGGTATCAATTCATTATCCATCATCATTAAAGAAACTTCACTATCGAGATCTCCACAGTTACTATCGCAATCAGTCGTTTCAGGACTTAACGTAAAATTACGAGAATGCCCGACTTGTAATCCAACTTCCGTTTCCCCGAGATCCTCACTACTACCAGTGCCTACTGAGAGGTCTAAGAAATTGTTCTCGTGTTCACCAGTCTAAAAATAATGCAAACAATATAATAAGACTGAAGTAAAAATGAGTTTACAATTAATATGTATAAAAATCCAAGAATAGTTTAGAGAAGAAGCTAGAGAAAAACTAGGGATAGCTTAGGAATTTTCCAAATTCTCAAATTAAAAAGTTCTAATTTCCTTAACTTTTACATTTACAAATTTCTAGTGAGAAACTAAGGAGAAGCTGAGAAAATTATAGGAGAGCCTAGAAGTTACGAATTCTTTTAAAGAGATGTAAAATAATTTGAACTCATTCAAACTTACATTTTGTGGAAATTCAGTCCTTTGTTTTTTAGGAGATTCATGTACCAAAACTTCTTCAGTTGTTGGTGGACCACTGGCTAATCGTTGACCAACATAACTGCTTCCCCCTTGTCTTCTTAATTCATAATCAAGATCCTGTAATAAGAAAACAAATTTATATAAATAACTTAGACTGTCATTGAAACACATTAGTACAATTATATTTAGCTAAAATTGATACCTGAAATGGGAAAGATTCAGTGCTATTTTCTGTTTCCTTTGTTGGCGGTGGACACTTAAAAAATTCTTCAAGTACTTTTCGAGTTTCAGAAAATTCATATAAATAGTCAAATGTGCTACCACCAGATGATACTAAGTTACTTATGTTGTCAGTGGGCAAAGTTGATGGTTTTAAAGAATCATCTTCTTCGTCCTCCACTTTTGGAGAAGAGGCATTTGCAGTTTGATCATCAGAATAGTTCATATTTGTTTCTACCACAGCCTTTTCTACAATAATTTCTGCAGAAGTATCCTCCTTCTGAAAAAAAATGTACATTTAAAATAAAGTTAAATATAATAACAGAGAAATGGCTAATTTATTATTTTTAAATCTTTAATATACCTCATTATGACTTGGTGTTGTTGGTAATACTCTCTGGGGAAAGCCAGGTCTTGGTGTCATATATACAGATGGTGATGATAGAAGACAAGGAAGTTGAGTATCACGCACTCCATAACGTCTTGGACTTTCAGAATACTGTGCTATTGGTAATTCACCAATTACTCTTGCTACTTTGTGATTACGTTCTGAAGGTGGTGAATCAACTTCACAATCACTAGCGGGCGTAATCACCTACAAAAATTGTACATTATTTTTAATTAGATTAAAAGTACCTTGCTTCAAAATTTGTGCTATTTATTTATATTTGTCTTGAATATATGCATACAATTTTTTTAAATAAAAGTATACCTTAAAAAATTCTGAAGTATTACGATGATATGCCGTTGTAGGACTGGGAGTGCTTCCAATGCTAGAACTCAAAGGTTCTGGAGGAATACGACCTCTTTGAGATTCTTCAGATTCCAAATTTAAATTAGTTGATGTAACTTGATTGGTATTATTAGAAGTTAAATCTAATCGTAGATTTTGCCAGTTATCATCAATGTCATCAAAGACGACAACTTCACCATCACTAACAATAGCCATGCTTCTTGCTGGTGTTGTATGATTCGATTGATAATCTATACAACTTTTTGATAATCCATAATCAAAATCTGTGGTATTCTTTGATACACCATATTCTACGTTATTGCTATTCAAAATTGAGTCATAACTAATAATGTGGTTGCTATGATTGCTCTTAGGGGAATCATAGTCAAGAATGGACTTTGTTGGATTATGCAGCACTGAATGTATTTCTGAAGAAAATACAGTTTCAGTTACTTCTCTATTTGAACGCTGCTTTCTTGTATCACCACATCTAGAAAGCATTAATGAAAACAGAATACTAGTTTATTAACTGTACTAATACATTTAGTATGCAAATAATAAGTTTCAAATTACCGGCTTCTTAATTCCCATATAGTTTGAGTATTTGGTGATTTATTATTTCTTTTAACAGATAGCTTGTTATCTGTCTGAATATCTTCATTATTCAAGGAATTTGATGCAGCAAGAAAGCGTGATTTTCTTGCTGCTACCTTACCCCGACTTTGAGAAAAAACTTCTCGTCCACCAGCAATTTCTATAATTCTAAAAAAATAATGATTATCTAGTAATTTTAAAGATAGTTAAAAATGATGTTTTCTTATTATATACTAAACATAATTTAATATGTGTTGAAATAAAATTAATTTTATAGATTCACCAAATTTATTTTACATTTATTTTAATTTCCTTCAATAAAACTTATTTCATATGACATTTATTAAAAGTATACTTCTAAAAGGTAGAAATATTGTAATAGAAAACATAAAACAGTAAACAAGGATTTAAACAATTATACATGATTTTAAAAATATGAGTTTTCTTTTAATTTTTTATTATAATTATAATAATATTACGTTTTTCTCTTTATCTGAACAGAATTATAGTAAACTCTTTTGTGCTCAATTATAATACAATTTATTGCGATTAACTGCAACAAATTTATTTTTAAAATCTTAAAGCATATTAATTTATTGTAATCATATAAAAGAGGTATATTTTCCTACTTCAATAAAACACACAGTTACTTCAGAAAACTTCTTATATTCTGTAAAAAGGAAGTAATCAATATATACAATAAAATAAAAAATATAGAATTTAAGTTTCAATTTTATGTACATAAAATAATTCTAATCAATCAAATTAATACTTAAAAGATACTGTAAATCAAACTTAATCATAAATAAAACTTAAAAAATACATATTGCATTTATATTTAACTAATAATAATATGCTTGGTTTAAATAAACAAACAAACTAATTATTCATTATACTTGTATATAAACTTTTGTATTGAATATGTTTGATTTAACAAATGACTTTACTTTTACACAATTTATAAATATGATTAAATCATGTTAATTCTCATTACTAAAATAGAGTAAACTATACAATGATTAGTACTTTACATTATAATTCTATGTCAAAGGATAAGATTTATTTAACAAATTTATATTCTACGTTAGAAAAACATAAATATTGATTTATAGGGAGAAATGAAATAATTCTTAATGATTAACAGTAGTTAATCTGTAACAGTAGTTAAAGATACTAAATTATGAGATATACTGTGAAGACGATTAAAAATGATAACAAAATATAATTATCGGTACATTTGGTATAGTAATTGAAACTGTGTGGAACCAATAATGGGCACAATAATTTTGTATAAATTTGATGAAGAATAAAATCTTTAACAAATGTCAAAAAACATGATCTATTGCATTTTTATATACTTTTCCAAATGACAAAAATTAAACACTTGAATTTATAACCATATCACATTAAAAAAATAAAAATATAACTGAAGAAATAATATTCAATTTGCCTAAAATTAAGTATGACAATGATCAGTGCAGTATTAAACTTAAATTTATAACAAATTAATATAGCTTATGAATAATGTCAAACTGAAAGATTCTGTTGTGTTAGCACATAATATATATACAAATTTTTACAAGTTTGTAAATGACAATTGTGTTATATAACGATACAACTGCTTGAAATATTTAATATTTTTATTATTTTGTGTTTTTTTTTTTTAAATAAAAATATTAAGAAGGGTGATACAATACACAATTATTTCTATACATAACACCTACAATTTACATTAAACTTTTGTTTCAACAAATAGATGAATAAAAAATATGTTAAATTGTTTACTTTTGTTCAAATTATTACTATCTATCAATAATGTATCTATAAAATGATGTAAACAAAGAATATGGACGAATTTCATTTCAATATGATTATATCAAGTTATTTAATAATTACTTACATTTCATGAAAAAATGTATTTGTTTAAAATTTTATTGTTATTATAATAATTAGTTCGTGTGATTTATTGTTTTTATCAATCACGATAAATGAAACTGAAGAACAAATATATGTCTAACCTCAATTACTACACATTGCTTATCGACTATACTTCGATTATGTCATTGACAAGTTTATCGATTGTTTCAAAATATGGATGAGATTTATGAACGTCTGGCTGTAACTAAATTAAATTTCGTTCATCTTCAATTAATATTCATGTGAAAAAATAGTTATAGAGCATAAAGTGTTTGACAAAAAATTCTTAAGAGAAAACATTTTTGTGAAATACATAACATATAATTTAATACATAGAGACAATACAATCATGTATTATGTATATAAATTTGATATTTTGTTACTAAAATTATTGTACATATAAAAATAAAATATTACCGATTGAAAAACAAAAATTGTATTTCTATAATAAATATACTAAAACAACTAAAAAATATTATAATCAAAATTAAAATATATTATTAATATCTGAAATTAAGTATTATTACCTTTAAACATTTAAAAAGTATATGTATCTTTAACTTTTGCACTAAAAATGTTATGTTTATATTGTCATAGATAATATACTATAAATTTATTTTCAATATTACTAGAAATTATCACTATAACTTATACTACTTTTTTTCTTTGTAATTACTGATCTGAAGCTATTCCCTTTCTATTTTTCAAATAATAATAAGGCATCTACCATGGAGTAGAAAAAAAATGTAGAACACCAGAAAATGAACTGTAGAGAAATAGATAAGGCAAGAGGAAGTGTGAAGAAAATAGATTGAATGAAAAAATTATGGAGACTGGTAATATGTAAAATTGGTAATAAACAAGAATAGAAATTATAGTTTACTATAAAAATAAAATATTTAAAGTTTTATAAACCTTGCAATGTTGTAAGACAAATGATAAAGGATATTCTACCAATAATAAAACATTTCTTAATCTAAATAATAAAGTAATTTACCTTGAATCCATTAGTTTATAACTACGGTCACCCTTAGCAGAAGTTAAAATGTATACAGGGCTTTCCTCGGGCCCACTATCATCCTGCTGTGAATGACTCTGGTGATCACTTCCTGGAAAACTACCATATTGTTGTGCATCCTCACTGTGCCCAGAGGCAGACGAGGAACTTGAAGAAAGTGGTTTTGTGTTAAGTGTGCCAAGTGAGCTAAATGTTCCAAGTGGACCACCAACGCTGCCACTGCCACCGCTGACTCCAACGGATAGCTGACTCTCACCTGCGAAACCAGACACCATGCTCGCTGTCCTATAAATTATAAACATTTCAAATTACCTTTTATATTCAACTATTATTTAAATAAATTTGCTAAAGCATTAATTATATCTTTTAAATATATTTAATACACTAGGTTGAATGCTATAATGCACTACAATTAAATAGTTCAAGTTAATTTTTCAATGCTATACAAAAAGTGTAATGTATATAGTTATGTATTAATAATATGAATTTTGTGAAAATAAATCTTTGTCTACATAGAGTAGAATGTCTGGGATATAAAGAAAATTGTAATATAAAAGTTTCATCATTGCATATTTACTATAAGTACTTGTTTTCAAACGTAAAATAAATACATAAAATTAAAAAGCAATACAAATAATTTAAACGAATAAATTCATTACATGCTACACTTTTTGTTTTGAAACTAATTGAAATTTACCTTTATTTTGAAAGTGACTGAAACAACATTAAAATTACTATGACAGTAGTAAACCTTTTTAATTTTATATTTTAGTATCTTAAATAAATTCAGTCTGATATTCGAAACGGATCAATGATCGATAAATCAGTGTAAATTTACCTATCAGAGATATCACGCTCTAAGTCGATCATGTCTCCCGGTATCGCGTGAAAGTGCGTCGAATGTGTGTTCTTGGAAGCAATTGCAAGGGTGGTCGTGAGAGTGTTTGCGAACGTAGTTGCAAGTGTACTCGTGAGGTTGGTGGTAACAGAGACGGCCTCCTTCTGGCAGAGGCTCTCATGCGGCTGACTGATCTGCGTGGAGGCCCCCGGACTCGGGGGTGGGCCACCCCTAGGCCGACATTTCGGGAAAAGTCGGTTCAAGTCTGCGTTTTCCAAGATCAGGCTTGTCATCGCCACTCCACGTTCATTTCTCTCAACAGCTTGTCCATTCTAAAATATAAAAAATGATATAAAATCATACTGAAACACCTTCTTCAGAATTACGAATTAACGCTAACAAATAAGATTAATTACAACATGATTGATTAAATAAAAAAATTATTAAAATATTTCAGAAACATCGTTGATCCAGTGAGTAAAATTGTTTGCAACATCGAGGGGTCATCAGTTCGAATCCGCGCGCAGAGTTAATTATTGATATAATTTAAAGCTAATTAAAATATTTTAATGAGATGAACGAAAATAAAATAAATACTTAAAATATTTAAAAGTTATTAAAACATTAATAAACGCGTATATTATTAAATCTATATTAAAATGTACCTTTCTTTAGAAATATTATAAATAATAAAAACATGTAATAACAGTATTGTTTAAAGTTATGATCGTAAGACAGAAAAAGTTTAATCACATACGTTAACTACAATATCGTTATTACGATACTGTAAATACTTATAAAGTTGGATAGTCCTAAAATAAACATAAACTTGGTACCCGAGTTATTGATTAATTTATCGATACTTGAATACACGCATCGCAGGTGATATTTTAAGTACGTAACATCGCCTACTTGATTTCATTTCTTAATAACATAAAAAATTATTTTACAATTTAACTAGAACAATGTGATTTCTATTGAAACTACGTTTCATATGAACAGTAGTATAGGCTGCGCATACGTGTATCAAGCTTTGTTTACTGCTAGTGTAACAGATACTTCAATCACTTAGGCTTTATACGGTTCGAATAATACTATACTAATCGAATTTTACGGTATTACATACATCGCTGCATTTATCATTTCTGAAACCTAAACATAAAATTCAATTTATTTTACGTGATTGCCATTATAACATTTGACAATTGTAGTACTATTTTCGATATAAAAACTTTATAATAAACTATACACAAAGTAAACTGAAATTTATACTTTTACATATAAATCTACTTTGATAGCAAACGTCATATCGATTAGAAGTGCTATTATCGATAATATTAAAATATCATCAATAATTCGATAAATCGATAATTTCATTAACACATTATTAAGCTACTGAGAACAATCAACGTACTATGTAATGAGTAATTTTATTATTCTAATCGATTTATTAATGATAAATTATGTATCCAATTAGATAAAGTTAGGTTAGGTTTCAAGTTTCGACAGAAACAAATAAATATGCATCATAAAATTGCGCGGCGCAGTTTTGAATATCTAAACGATATATCGATAATACTATTAAGACCAATAGGAGTGATCGAGGTAGTATGAATGTACAATCCTTTTTAAATCAACTTTTATTTGAACCTAATTTATGTTAGTTTTGAAAACCAAACAAGAATAAGTAGATCTGAATAATAAAATTACGCGTTACGTTCTACTTCGATTATTCTTATTTGCCTTAACGATGTTAACGATAATAACATTCTAATAATATTAATATATCCATATAACCTACAAATTTGATACATGTACCTACATTAACAATATAATAAATACAAAATACATGTATCAAGTGAATACTTTTATCACAAAATACACGAAAAAAATATGCAGAACGATAAAAAAGAAAAAAAGTAGAACATTCCAGTAATATTAATGAAAATAATAGGATATGAATATTGATAAAACAAAAGACAACCTGGGAGAAGAAACGAAGGAAAACAAAAAGTGAACAGAACAGAAAATAAGAATGGTTTTACTCGAAACAAAGACAAAAAGATGAAAGTATTGCGGATTTGAGGAAAATATGAAGACAGTAACAGAAGAAACATAAAGAAAAGAAGATGAAAGACGAGAAAGTGTGTATAGGGTGAAAGAGAGGACGAGGGTTTGGCCCGTGCTTCGTTGAGCGTGGAATCAATAGAAGGTCACTGGCATCAGTAGATACAATCGGCACATTTTAAGTCTGCCTTAGTTGCATAGTTTGTTACTATATTGTACCTGCTTTCCTTTATGATTAATTTGAAAAATATGTGGATATTTCATTATTCTAATTCGTGTAACGTGTATTTCTATGCTTCTCCGGCTCGATCTCTCCTTACGACCTCTTTAATTCCACTTTTTCATTGTAACCATAATATGTTATAACATTTTGCTATTCATTTCTGCCCAGCTCATAAATTATTACTTTTTACTATATACCTACACTTTAATAATATTTATAATAAATAAATAAAATGTATAATGCAAAAGGTAAAATATATCATGATATAATAATATAGTTAATTAGGTTGAAAGAAACGTTTAAATAAGAAGATGTTAACTTTCAGCTATATAAAATAAAAAAGAAATTGAAATTATTTAATAAATGTGCAAGTGAGAAATCTACTGTTTCGCTTTATCTTTTTTGCAATAAATTATAGTTGCACACAAAAACTTTTAATGACCAAACTTTCGTGGATATAGTATGTATAATATGGTCCATCCGTAATGTAGTATTTCAAATCCCCCCGCCTCTGGTAAGTTTAGGCTTACGGTATAGGATGTCACAGATATGCGTACCTCGCGCTTGCAAGATGTTAAGTTTTGAAGATGTTACATATTTTAAATCCTTAAATAAACGTCGTGAAACTGATCAATCTATATTATTTTGAAATTAAATAATAATATTATCACGATACTAAAAATACTGCATACTAAAATTAGCACAACACTTCAACTGTATTTTCAACCAGAGCCGTTGCTAAAGTTTGTGGGGCCCGAGGCAAAAATCGATATTACATTGAAAACATCTACAGTAGACTTTCGTTATATCGCATCACGTTTTATCTCCACGTATTATACCGTTTCAGGACATCACTGTACAAAATGAAACCTAGATTATCATAGTTGTTTAATTAATTTTTATAAGAATCAAAAATTCTTAGGTTTACCGAAGTTAATGGCGGTATTGTTTTCAACTGTGAGGTTACGGAAAATTTAATTAATCAAATGTTGATGAAACTAAATATTACTATAAATTTGTATATAGTTTCATTATTTACATTACTTTCTCGTTTTTATTTCCATAATATTTAAATATTTGGCAAAGTAATAAAGTGATTAAGTTATTCTAATTAGTCTTCATAATCAAATGTGAAAAGTATTTGTATGACACTTTTTTAAAACATGTATAATGTTATTTAATGTAAATTAATTTTTAATAAAATCGCGGAATAAGACTACGATTTTTTAATTTCTATTTATTTATGTGCACAAATATGTTTGCATCTGAATGTTCCGTTAGCTGAGCTATAAGTCTCAGCTGATAGGATCTCGACATGATTTATTATTTATAACTCAAGTTTTTTGTTACACTATATGTCAATGTCTTTTGGTGCTAAATTTAGTAACTAACTTTTGTTCGAATAAAACGACACTTTAACCCGAAACCATATTATCTGTCCAAAGATCATGGACCAACAATCGGAAAACATGCTCTACTTTCGTTTCTTGTAATCAATTCTACATTTCAGTAAGATTGATTTTTTAAATAAATATATATCTAAACGACCGTAATTATTATGAAGTGAAAAACGATATGATGAACTTACTTCTGGATGGATCTGTTTCAGAATGAGAGCATCGAACACAGCAAGCCCTGATTCTCATTATCTAAATAAGAATTACACATCGTCTGACTCATATTTTAAGGGACAGGATCGAATTTATCCCTTTCAACTACTGAAAAATCGATCGCATGATTTTACGTCAATTCACATTCAAAGAATAAGCACACGATCCAATTTTTTTCTCTTAAGTCAATCATGAACCGACGAAAATTATACAAAATGCGAATTAGGTAGAAATTTTACGAAAAAAGGACGAAATAAGGGCTTTGGCTGTAAGCGTCTTTCAATCCAGAGATTTCGAGGGTGAGTCGACCCATCTGAACATCGAAGCCGTACATTTTTCAGTCAAATTTAATGCACATAGAAGAAATATAACATGAAATGCAGATTTCGATTACGATAAAAAGGTAAAATAATGTAATCGAGCCTTCCATCGGAGTTTCATATCGTATCACGACTTGCGAGAAAGAGGAATCGATCCAACACGTTAACGCGTGCTGGCATCGAGGATGGCAGCCACCCGAACAAAGTATGCCAGAAAGATGTTTGGTTATTACTTTTAAATTACCTTTTTGTATCCGTCGTGAAGCGTGCACTCGTCACTTTGTTATAGCACGATACACTGAATCAAATTGTCACACGAAATGTCGCCAATAATCTGGTAATCAGAACGCGAGAACACGGTTCTTTCGTGAGGATAGTCAGGCACTGAGGGACTAGATGGCGCCCGTACTTGTACGCCACCCTTAGCGTCGAATTTTCCTTCAACCCCCTTCAGCACCACTAACATTGTCCACTATTTTCGTCTAGAGGGTTGATCGTGTAATCCTAATCAAGCTACCGAAAATCAGCGCCAGATACTGCGCAAAATTTTCTTTCCCAGAAAACTATGAAGTTTTTGGTCGTTTCGATTGTGGAGAAATATATAAAAAACTGTTATAAAAATCACAATTGTGATTAATTAATGACCATTCGTACTAATTTTTAAATACCTGTACTGATTAAAAAATTACATATTATTTGTATTGACTTTTTAAATAATAATATGCTGGAAGTACTGACGAGTTTTAGGAATTTATTTTTAAATTTCATTTTAAGTGAATATAAAGGTATTCGTGAGTTTGTATTGAAATATTCATCGAAATGAAATACACAACTGCTAAATATAAGTAAATATCAGTCTGTGTATAAATTTTTATACTACCATTATTTTATTTCTTTCTTTTTGTTTTTGTTTAAAATTAACTGTTAATAATTACATTTATTTTTCGATAAAATATCGATGTCTGTAGCTTAAATTAATGTTCCTTTTCTACTGCGCTAAAGGGCTACACACAAATATTGGTTAGAAGTTAAAAATAAAATTAAATTCACTGTAAAAGTTGTTTACCCTATACAATTGGAAAAATCAGGCATGTCCCTACAAATTAGTTTTCAAATTGCTACTCCATGCATATAGTCTCCACTAGGAAATAACGAACTCGTAAACCTTTTCAGGAACTAAAATCCATAGAATTTGATCACAGAAACAACAGTTTAGGGATGATAAGAGTTGTATGTATGAAGAAGGGTTTTGTAGAGTGTCAATATACTCTATGTATACAATGTATTAAAACGAAATCAGAACATAGCATACGATCCTGAAAGGGTCGAATTCAGCAGCCATGCTTTACCAGGATTTATTTTACGAGTTCATTATTTCATGATGGTGAATATACCATGTAATGTATGTATAGGTTAAATTTAGGTATGTACAGTAGAATCTTGTTATACTATTGGCCAATACCACTCTTCACTTTTTTTTAAAAGAAATTTAGAAATTTTGGTACCTGACATTTTTGAAATTTGATAATTTAAAAATTCAGAAATTTGAAAATTAAAAATTTCTGAACCTGGAAATTTATTAATTTATAAATTTAAGCATTTGCAAATTTAAAATATATCTTTTTGTGTATTTTGATCATTTCTAGGTAAGTGTGAGTGAAAGAACCAGCCCGCATTCAGGGGCGGTTTAGGCCCAACTTGGCCCCTACCTAGTTACACCAAGGGATAAAGTATTATAGTTATTGGAAATAAAAGTTCATCGCACGTAATATAGTAATTATGATGATTATTACTAATGAAATCTAATATAATTCACATTTTTATGTAATTCTTTGATATTGATAAAATTAGGCAAACATCATTTGCTTGCAATATACATATTTACATATATAGGTAGTGACTATAGCTTATAGTACAATATATGTAGCTTTTGATACTGCGACGTATTATTGAGGTTAACTACCTGGTGTCATTTGTTTTTATCAGGTAATGTATTATTTACATACATGATTATTTCTTATTTACAAATTTAATGAAAATAAGTTTTACTGAAGTTTATTTAAAGTACAAAATTAAGAATGTAAACTAAGAAATTCAGTTTTTGATATCATTTTATACATAGTAATATGATACTTAATTTTAAAATCAACTTTGAACCAGTTATAATAATGTCATCTTATGTTTTAGGATTCAAATTTATTATAAGGGTAATTCAAAATGGTGTGTGAGAAATGTGAGAAAAAATTAGGAAGAGTAATAACCCCAGATCCATGGAAAAGCGGTGCTAGGAATACAGTAGAAAGTGGAGGACGTAAAGTTGGTGAAAATAAAGCACTTTCTGCAGGAAAGGCAAGATTTAATCCATATACTGCTACTTTTGAGACCTGCAGAATATGTAGACAAAAAGTACATCAAGTTGGATCACATTATTGTCAATCATGTGCATATAAAAAAGCTATATGTGCAATGTGCGGTAAAAAACTAATGAGTACAAAGAACTATAAACAGTCTGCTACTTAGAGGGTGAACATTTATTTGTGACCATGTCTTATAATATTTATAAGATTGATATAATGAAATTAGTTTCATTTGAACAAACATTGTGTTAATATTAGGACATAAGTAAATGATTGTCACTACTTTTATGATTAAGAAAAAATTATAGTTATTTTTAATATGTAAATAGGTAAAATGAAATAGGCTTTATGTTAAATAATATTTGAAGTACTTGAATATAATAATGAAAATAAAAGTATAGTTTAATTAAATTATGAAAGAATTAAAATGTCTTATCAAGAGTATTAATAAAATATATTTACAACATTTTATATACATTAAAAAACAGGTTTTTAACATTTCTTCATTTTATAAAGAAAAAAAGTAAATTTAAGCACAAAAATGATCTTGATCCATATGTATTATATCCTTAATTATTATATTCATTTTGTTAGTATATATATAGTGTTAATTAATTAAATTTTATTGTTCTGTCTTCCATTATTTCTATAAAATGAATTGCTCTGTTTGACTTACACAACAGCAATTGTCAATGGTACAAAAAGCAAAAAATGGATGGAGATAATAATGTACAAAGAAATAAATTGAAAAGTTTAATACGTTATTTAGTGTATAGATTGGTATGGATTTTCCTCAGATATTGTCAATGATTTAACACTGGCTGAACAATACTAAGGATTTACATTTGTTATACATGTTATTTTGAATACATTCTCTTATTAAGATATATTTATAACATTCTTAAAGCATTGAATTGAGCTCTTTTTCTCATAAAATGTAAATTAACGTTAATAAAAACGTAATATAATATTTAAATACATAACCCAAACAGTATATTAGATCCTATCTTTGCTTACACATAGTTAATTACTAAATTTCATTAAAATTTTTAAATGTTACATAATCGTTTAGTAATGTTAAACAGTTTAAAAAAGTTTTCACATTTATTTTCCATAATCCTCTTCAAACTAAATCATTTATAAGTAAAAAATATTTGTAACTGGCCTCTATTTACAATGATAAACCATACATTTTTATGTTCTCAAAATATACACATGTATATACGTTTTAATTAATGAAATTGCACTTGAATTCTTTAAAAATTTATGAATTATAAAATGACTTACTCTAATTACATGCATCGTAGTATTTACATATAAGTTTATTTCATCTTGTTGCTAATAACAATCTATAAAATATCAAAATAGAAATTCTTATTATTTATGTTCAGGAGATTTTTTTGTCATAAAACTGAATGATATATATATTTATGTAACTTATACGAATATTCCTTTTTTTTAATAATAATATTGAACTGTGCACACAGCCTTGCGAATAGATAGAATGCACACAGGGTGTTTCTAAAACAGGTTATCGAAGCAAAAAAGGACTAGGAAGAGCACCCATTTTAATATTCTATCTTGTAAACTGACTGGAACTTTCTTAAAATGTAGTTTATCAAAAGTGTTTTGCCCTTTTGAAGTCAGAAATAACAATTTGAAACAACATTTCAGTCTTTTATTCTGAATCAATGTATTTGAGTTAACAATATCTTCAACGCATGAAATTATTTCATTATTTCTTCATTTCAAACATCAATGAAAACATAATAAATTATTTAAATTTTCCTTCTAGTAATTTTGATTTTA
This sequence comes from Megachile ligniseca, assembly GCA_945859555.1. Lineage (NCBI taxonomy): Eukaryota > Metazoa > Arthropoda > Insecta > Hymenoptera > Megachilidae > Megachile > Megachile ligniseca. The sequence goes on from OX243778.1 coordinate 4,643,790, forward strand.
TGCCAAAGATTTATGTACAACTATAAAAGACTAAGCATTAAGTATTTAATTAAATACAACTGTAAAACTGTAATATTAGGTTGTGCAAAAAGTTCTGCACAGAATTCTTTTTTTTTTTAAAACTATTAAATTTTATTAAATCACAGTTTCAATCTACAATAAAGGCAGCATTGATATTTATGCCTATTATAGATAATAGCCACAATATTTATTATAATATTTAATATTTATTATAGATAACAATAACGTCTATATTGTAGATTGAAAATATGTACTGTTTAATAAAATTAAATAAACATTTTAGGAAAAGAAAGAATTCTGTGTAGAATTTTCTACACAATCTAATATGTTAGTTTAATAAGAAGAATCATAATTACATAAAAATTTTTTTTAAAAATTAAATATTGAGATTTATCATTTTTGAAAGAAACCAGCTTTGAATAAACGGAATGTTCTCTCAAAATTCGATAACCTATTTTGAAATTATCCTATATACACACGTATAATTTAACATTTCAGTTTTAGCATTTTTATTATTTTTCCTGGGTAAAAATGTACCCTATTAATAATAAGAATATAACGGACGGATTCAATAATGTGAAATAGAACCTTTAAACTTTGAACGCTTAAAATATATCAATAAATCGCGGCAAAATTTAAAATGTACAGAGTGTTTCATAACATGTAGTACTTATTTCAATAATTAATTGAGAGTTATTAACTTATTTGAAATTTTATATAAAGTTTATACTACATTTTAAGAAATACTCTGTATACATATACATTATTTTTATTGAATTCTGTACAATAAATTGTTAGTACAGCGAGTAACATGAGGTAAAGGTGTTTCTCTTAAATTTTATTATTGTTTTAGTAATGATATTAATGTTTTTTTTTTATATCAATTTTTAAGTTAATGTTTGATACAAAAGAAGATAAAACAAACATTTTTTACTAGATTATAATTATAACATTACTATTCTAAAAGCATTTCATTAAGAAATATAACATACTATTAAAATGTAAAGATATATGTTATTATTTCTTTATTTTCTAATATAGAAAATCTAATAGAATACTCAATAGAGCAAAAAATGGCGTATCCCTTTTCCTATAAAATGTACCTATATTAGTAAAATTTTGTGTTATCATTTTTCAACATTTAAAATAATTTTAAACACTATAGTATTTGATTGAAAAATGTTATTTGGCACTTGTATTTATTTGTTTAAAAATTATTGATGTTAAGATAATTTCATAGAATATCGTCATTTTATTAACGTTTTATATAATGTATTACTGAAGATATGTATCTCTATAAAATATAGAGTTTTTTACATTTTTATATGTAGAAAATATTTTTATAGTAATTATTTATGTAGATGTATACATATAAAAAGTTAATATTAATATGAAAGATTAGAAATATATATTTTAGTATAAATTATGACTTTGACATATTCCAAGTGTTTATTTTTTTTAATGTTCCCTGTTACCTTGTAAGACATTAGTTATGTCCTTATCTATTTTCACCTTATATAAGTGTATTGAGTGTGTTAATATAACGATTTAAATATTATATAAGATTTTTAAGCTATAGTGACAACATTTCATCATATTATTTTGTATTTCGCTTTGCCTCATGTTACTCAGTCACTGTCAACTTTATGTTAATGAGGAATATAACAAAATTTTTGTATATCAACAACCGTTTACAAATAATCTGAATAACTTTTGTACACCTTTTTACCCCGCATTGAGTTGGTGTCGATCAAGTTGCTTAAGTATCACATAATACCAAGAATCATTAATATTAATTTTTTAATATTTATAATATACTAATTTTGATTTTAGGAAGTGTGTGCTTTGATATTAATTTATTTTTATGATTAAACGATTAAATTTACTTAACATCATTGCACTTTCAGTCTATAATATACGTAATTAATATTAATTTCATTGTAGGTGCCATAACAGTATTTAAAATCTGCATTAAACTCCCCCTAAATTTAGTATGGTTTAAATATGACGCCACAGAATTCTTCTTCCATCGAAGCGGGAGAATTATCTTTGCGCGGAAATTCATAATTTCTGGTACACCCTGTATATTAAATTCAGCATTTAATTAATATCCATTTATATTATAAAAATAAAGAAAAATTGCATATAAAAATGCTATTGTAAACGTACGATTCCTGATACACATGATACTTCCTAATACTGCACTATCTTATAAAGATGCGATTCATGTATAATACAAGATTCTAATTGTAACAATTTTTAAAACAAGAAGGACGTTGTAAAATAAATACAATTTACTTACAACAACAAACACCTTTATCAAATCATCGAAAAACACGTGCTTTCAAACAAGAGCCAGTCTTTTCAGAGAATCAATGAAGATACTAAATAAAATTTTTTTTCGACTAGTTTAAGAGCAGATCTATTCAAACTGAGCATATGATAATACATATAGCGATCGACATCTGCTTCATCTATGCGACAAAGGTTAAGTACAATATGTTATAATTGTTTTTCAATTTCATAATATCAAATTTCTATTGCCGATAATAGTAATCTTTTGCTTATAGATTTCTATACAATTAATAATGAACAAATGACATTATTATTAGTTTGTTGTATATCAAATGGACGATTTTAAAGCATGGAAAAGCTGACATGATTTGATAACATAAAAGTACTGCAGAATAGTACTTATGGCATATAAATTTGAAGTTTAAAGTTTGACGAAAATGACTACATAAACGTTTCATTGATATCTTTATCATTTTGAGGTATAAAAGATTGGAGATTGGTAACAGTTTGCGAATGTCATCTCAAGTTTTTTGTCCTGTTTTGAAGTTCAGTTTTTCGGGACTCAAGACAACATGCAAATCTTCACGTAGTTATTTTCTTCAAATTTTGTCGAGACGCAACAACTTAACAGTCTGTTAGAACTGGACTTCTTCCAGAACTGGAATTCATTGCTATCCCAGTGTTAAAAGAATGCATTAAAGAATCATACATTAAATATTTGAAAGTATTACTGATTATAGTTCACTGGTATACAGGCTATTCTCATCGATTCTGTTGTTTATCTTCCAAAAGCGTCCACTGATCATGTTTCTGTGGAGCAGTGTCCGATTGTTTGATCTCTTGACTCACATCTGACCCGTCTGATTCCTTCGATTCGTTTGATTTATATTCAGACACATAAATAACTTGTTTTTCGATATTTCCCTTTTTACTGGACTTCATAATGTCCGTTCGTCTAGGAGGAACGGGGGGCTTTTTGCTAGAAGCCTTTCCGTTCGAAACCGTTTTCATTTCGTTCTGTGCCAATTTGCTCTCCTTAGTTTCTTTTGTTTCATCACTATCATCTTCTTGAAGCTTTCCACCGTTGGCAGAGAGTTTGATCTCCGTAATATACGTCATTTTCTGTGGCATGGGCGTGCTAGGTAATGGAGGTCTGTGGTCAAAGTCCTGCGTATGGTAATCCATAGATTCGCCAACCAATCCGCTGTCTTCACTGTTCTCACCACTGGACACACTGATATTATTAATATTGCGGCGATCCTCACGATCGAATAAACTCTTATTGCTTATAGTCACACCGGAGCCAAACTCGTACTCATCCTCATCTTCATCATTTTCCCTATCGAGTCTCTGAATCTCGATGACTCGTCTGGACCTTAAATTCATCGACGAGTTTTCGCTTCTGTCTTCGTTCTTTAACGTTGCCCCCTGAGTATAAGATTCTTCTTCTTGCAACGGTATCGGTGTAGACGACCGTTTAGAGTAAGACCTTTTCTGGCAATTCTCGTGACGATTACAATTCTCCTCGCAAGCGTGACATGCTCTTTTAACGTGAATCTTTGTCATCGGTTCTTCATCCACCATTTTCCTACCAATATACAACTTACTGTTTAGTAGTAATTCTTGTTTAGAAGATTCTGGAAAATTTGATGAATGTTCTGAGGATGTTTCAAAATGCTTCATAGCTTTACTGAATTTATCATCTTCGTCTGACAGATGTTCATCCAGTATGCTGTCATTATTAAGCTCTTCGGGTAACGATGCTTCCTGCTTGAATTGTAACTCTACTTCTTCAAGGGTAGGACTCTTAATGACAGTACCATCGTTTACGATTCTGGCAAGTGAATTGTCTTCATCTGGATTGAACATTCGTTCCGCATGAATAAATTCCTCTGTGAGTCTTTTACTCAAAGGAAGATTGTAGAGTTCAATGCTGGTTTCGTCCTCAGGATTTTCTTCATCTTTCAATTTAATTTCTACGGAAGACTTGGGTCGTTCGTTGCTTTTCTTCCTAACTCTCAACTTCTTTGATTTCTCTTCCACATCTTGCTTTTTACGCCATACATCTTCTAGGTTGCCCCATTCGTTCGATTTCTTCAGCAACCGTCTATCAAAGGTGTCCATCTGATCAAGTTTAGTCAGATCCTCGGTAGACTCATTGATATCTTCCGGTGGAAGCGGCGCTTTGCGTTTCTTCGTGCCCGTATCCGTCATATCGAGACTCTGTGCCCTTTCAAGAGTCGCTGACGTCTTGCACTCGTACTTGGACAGGTCTCCCAAACTCGCTGCCTTTCTGTAAACGTCGTCTTCTTCGTCTTCGTCATCGTTCGTCTCAGGTACAGGTGTCTGGTGGATTGTGATGTTGGTGGAATTTAATTCAATAGTCGTGAAGCTGTTCTGTATTTCGCTGTCAGTATCAGACTCGGAATGTCTTCCATCAATTATCAAGGTCTCCACCTTTGGTGTTTCGGTGTCTTCACGCACCTTGTTCACGTAGTCTGTCAGAGATTCGGTAAAGTCGCTGATGCTGTTAATTTCACACTCTTTCTTCGCAATAGAGGAATCCTTCTTCGTAGGGCTGTATTCGCTCGTTGGGGGCGGTGGAGCTTTTCTTTTATTCTTCTGTTGATTCTTCGCATCCTCCTCAACAGACTCAATGTCCTTCTGAGCGCTCAACAGTTCAGAGCTATTCTTCCTGTTTCTACGAGCAGCCATAGCTGCGTTGTGTACTTCCGCTGGTACTTCCTGTGGAATGTGAATTGACGAATCTCCTCCTTTATCTAACGTGTCGACGTTAGATAAACGCATCTCAAAAGGATCAGTTTTCTCCTTAGGTCTGGTTATTACTTGCGAATTCTGTTGTCGTTGAGCTTCTTCCTTTTTATCACTCGCTAGAGAACTTTTACTCGTGTTGGAAAGATATTTTTCTCTGTCCAGTTTCTTCGAATGTCTTCTTTCGAGGTTTGTGTTGTGCTCGTTCTGATTTTCAATTCGGTGAACTGTTCCATCGAGAGCGGGTAGAACCTTGATGCCAAACTTATGGTGATTACTTTTTGATTCTTCGTGACGTTTTTCAAAGGGTTGTTTGCTTGGCGTTGATTTGGAGGATTTTAAAGTAGAGTTCATCGTCGAATAATTGGAACTGATGGATTCGTTTGGATCCACTATAAATAGTCTTTTTGCAATGCTCTTGGACTGAGAGAGTTCTGGGATTGATTGACTTCTGTACAAAGGATGGCAAATTCTGGCTGCGCTTGGACCAACGCTCTTCTTCAAAAGAGTGGTCGGTTTTGACCCAATTCCTCCGCTTTCTACTTCCAGCTTTACGTCATATGGAGAAGCGTAGCTTAAGATTGTTAAAGCATCTTCATATACCATATTTCGAAAACTGATTTTTACACTGGCTATGCGGTCACCTGTAAACATATTAATCATATAGGTATTAATTATTATTATTATAGCTGCACAGTGTTGCTTCTCTTTAATGTTACTTTATATAATAGTGAATATCTATGGTGTAACCTAAAGTAGGGGGCAAATTATTCACTACTGTGGTCACAGATGATTAATTCATGATACTTTGCAATCTTACGAAATCCCTGTTCTTTTTATACTAATCTCAAAAAATTACGGCTTTCTGAAGGATTTATTGTTTTCACATTCCTTTAATAATCATTCTATAGGAAATTAACAATGTAAATATAAATAAAGTTATCAACTTATAAATATAGTTATACATTTATAAATAATTATTATACTTATAAATAAAGTTATACATTTGTGATTACAGAACTTACAAATTATAGAAATGTGAAAATAATAAAACTTAAGACAATCTTATTAATGTTGTTTACAGGAGATTAACATAGATAATCCTTAATATATTAAATAATCTACATTGAAGGATTTTTGCAGGGTCAGAAAATAATTGATGATCCAACAAAGATGAATATGCCAAATTAACGAATGAATAACTGAAAAAGAAATATAAATACTTAGCAGTGCTAAAAGTAACCTAAGTAGAACCTAATAAAAAATGTAAAACAAAATGGTTTTGATACTTTTAAGTTAGAATGCAGGAATTACCTTAATACAGTTTCCGGATATAAAAGGTAATTACTAACCAGGATGTATTTTTCCAGATTCTGATGCAGGTCCACGGTGTAAGAGATCCTTAACAAAGATTCCCTCTCTCATATTGCCACAAATATTAAATCCCAGTCCCGTGAAATCTCGACTTTTCAAGTTTACCTCGCTGATTCTCGTAGTTTTCGGCTGCACAAAAAATTGTTAATTATACTAATAGAATTTACACTTGAAGTAGACACACACATACAGATATCCTACAGTATAGCATCAAAACAACAATAATTTTTGAGATAGTTATAACGTTCAGAGTATTTTTGAAACGAGCTTTGTAATTCGACGCATATGCTATGGACTTCCTCTTCGCGAAGAAACATAAGGGCACGTATTAAAGATGGCTAGATTAACTGTTCACGCAACCAAATTTGGCAATGTGAACAATACACCGTGCGTTTTGAATGTTGAAACGTATAATTTAAAATCATCGCTGATTTCTTTTAAGGAAAACCTCTCTGTAATGTTTACACGTACTTAACACTCGCATTGTCGGTGAGTCTTTTCATAACCAGGATTCAATTTTCTTCCTTAATTTTTTATATCGCTGATTTCGAAATATAGAGAGTTAATATGATTTGATGACACAAAATAAGGAGAAAAAAAGAGAAAGCACTTACTCCAAGACAGGAGTCGTCGAGAGTTTTTCGCTTATCATTGCGGTTAGTTGAACCAAGTCCCAAGGATGTCCAAGAAGTAGACCATCGTGCAGAATCTTTACCTGGGGTGTCCCCAGATGCCACAGATATCGTTCCTTCTTGTGTTCGATTTGTTGGTGATGTTGTGACATCCTTGAAACAAGGATTGTCGAACGCGTAGGCTTCTTCAACGATTTCTGGGTCTGTCACTAGCACCAGGTGTTTTCCTGAAAATGTCGATTTGCTGACGTTACGTAAATATCAGTTAGAGCAATTTATGAACTAATGATAGATTTCAAGTTTGTAAGCACATTCCTTATCTTGCATTTGTAACAGCGCAACTTTATATATTTGTTAATTTGTAATTTGAAAATATAAAGATTTGTAAGTTGTAAATTATAAATTGATAAATATGAAAAATTGTAGTTGGTAAGTTTCTCAATTTAAAAGATTATAATTTATAAATTCCTGAATCTGCAATTTGTCAATTGATGAATTTGTAACTTGTAATTTGCAAACTACAAATCCAAAAATTTAAAAGTTTGCAATTTGAATATTTAAAAATTTTTAAGTTCATAATTATTTAATTGTATGAAAATATAAAATATAATCTGCTCCATTAAAATCCTAGTGAACAACGTTGATATTATTGCAAAACATTATTTATCTGTTTTAAACAATATAGCAATCAGTTTTCCAATACGATTGTATCACGTCAGTTACGATAAGTTTCATAATCATCAAGCTCATCGATCTCTTTTAAAATTTATGTTCATTCCAAAGTTCTTAGATCACCCTTGTTCTTATAAGATAATAATGAAAAAATGTTAATCGATCACGATAACAATATATGCATCAAAAGATTATACAAAATATGCAGAACATTTTAACGCAAAATTCGAAAATATTCTTCTTCATTTTTTCGGTCCAAGCACTTGACTGTTATTTGAATTGTTTCCTTATCATTGTGTGTGCCATTTATTATCTATTTTCTATTTTACCAGATAAGAGCTTGTGTCATTTACCATAAACTTTGTAGTATATTAGGAACATTCCAAAGTACTTATGTGTATAAAAATAGTTTTTTAATTATTCGCTCACGCGATATTGCGTGCTACGTAGATAGATAATGTATTATCAATTTTTTCTAACAAGTAAATTCAACAACCCTTCATAGAATTTCTTGGATTAATTTACTGTTTGTGTTAAATGTTTTTCAATTACAATAGAATCCATACTAACTGAGCGTTGATTGTCTCAAGTTACATTTATCCGGTATAAGGTAACTCGATACACCGAGTAACATCATTTTCAACGGATATAATTACGTGATACTATTACTCAATGATACTGAATGAGTTACGGTTTGAAAGGACTATGTTTAGAGGTTAAGGTTATTTTTAGAACGGAGTTTCTTTTTATTATAACTTTTTACAAATGTAAAGTAGTCGACATTATTCATAATCAGCAACCATTACTATCGCAAGAAGTGCACAATTAAAATATTGCTTTTCAATACTGGAAGATATTTGAACCGTAGTTAGTATGATCTTTTAAATTTTTAAGGAATTAAAAGTTGCAGAAACCTGATAGACCTCCTTCCCTAGATTGAATTTAGGAAGACAGTTAGATAATATTGATTATGCAATACACTAACTAATTTTGTAATCAAACATTTTACAATATTTCACCGAGCAAAAGTAAAGATTATTTGTTAAACAAGTTTTCATCTGTAAAAATCGCTCCAACAGCTACAGGTTATTACATAATCCAAGTCAAAGTTTCTACCATGTGTTTGTTGTGTCACGTAAAATAATGTTAAAATTTGCATCGATCACGTAGCGCAGAAAATATTAAAATGAGACATACTTAGATACAATTTTTATTTCTATTCCTATTCATAATCGTGCAAAAATTTACATCGCACATCTACAATTTAGATTTCAGCTAAACGACATGACTGGAATTACATAACCATTTCGTGCGGTGTTTGAGCTCGTACAAACGTCTTTAGAAATAAATGTATTTACTGGGTTACACGTCTCAAAAAAATGTCAGCATCTACAAGACCCATTTCGACTCCCAATGTGTCGTATTTTGAAGGAAAAACGCTCTTGCCCCGGGCCCTATGTACAATCGCATATTGTATTCAATATCACATTTATCGTTCAAAAGTTTTCATGTTTCGAAGCCTTTTTATGCTGCAATGTATTAACAAATTTTATCATTTTTATACAATATCGGTTTTTGCTGTGGGCCCCGCAAATTTTAGGAACGGCACTGATGTCAACATATATCATCCTAAGGCGGTGTTTAGAGTTACACAATTTGTATACGTGGTACACAAGAGATAGCTGATTGGTATATGGATAATTTGTAGAATTTACAGTATAACAATTTTATTGTCCAAAACTTATATTTTATTATTATGGAAAATAAATGTAGAACAAAATTTGAGTTATAACAAAATTTAAGTTTCAGTTTAAAGAAAATGAAACCGAATATACAGAAACCGGTTCGTTAGTCGTCTAACAGGTACAAATATCACTTTAAATTAAATCACTTTGCTTATTATATAATAATCATATTGGGTTAAGTGCATATTTTTTTATTCATATAGATGTATACAATGTAAGATATACTTCTCTTATTTCTAATGGAATTTTTGAATTTGATTTTGACAATATGCATTTATGAAAAAGTTGAGAATCGCTTGTTTAGATTTAACGAGCAAGAACATAGAGCAAGAGCAAGAGCATTTGTTCGTGCTCATTTATTGCAATGAACTATCGAGCAAACTGCTCGGTTACAGAAAATGGTTGAATGCAAGCGAATGTTCCAGGAGACTAAATCAAGCGTTCAATGCTCGGTACTGTGAATTGAATCGTGTCGAATTAAATTAAATGGAATTAAAACATGTCAAATTGAATCGTGTTGAATCGGATCACATAGAACTGAAACAGGTCGATCTGAATCCTATCGCAATGAATCGTGGCGAATTGAATAGTATAAAATTAAATCGCGGTGAATTGAAACACGTCGAATTGAATTTCAGCGAATTCAATCACATCGAATTGAAACAAATCGCCGAATCGAATGCTATGAAATTGAATAGCATCGAATTGAATAGTATTAAATTAAATCACATCGAACCGAATCTTGATAAATTAAATTATGTCAAATTAAATCTTGCTGAGCCGAATCACGTTGAATTGACACACATCGAATAAAATTATATTGAATTCAAATGCTTTAAATCCAATTACGGTGAATTAAAACGCGCCGGATTGAATCGTTTGAAGTAAATCACATCGAATTGAATAGCGTCGAAATCGTGTCAAATTAATTTACTCTGGACTAAATCACATTAAATTATAACGCGTGGAATTGAATTGTTTCAAATTAAATATTGCCAAATTGAATAGAATTGAATTGCATAAAACTGAAGTACATGTCAGTTACATATCGTATTGAAACGTGTAGACTTGAACACGCCAAATCGAATAGATTCGATTAATCGAGCATTCTAATCGTTAGAGCATTCGTTCAGATTTCGTATTCGATTCGGCGAACAATCGAACATCCAAAGAATGCTCGTTTACGCCTGAATTTTGCCAAAGTGGGGGGAGAATGAGCACTCGCTCGCTTAGTCTAAACGCACCTTAAAAGCAACCCAACGGAATGCATTTTTCCGTAAGAAATATTCGATGTTGTAGGCCGTAAACATCATTCCACAAATAGCGATTCCAATGTACCGAGCAATAGACTTTCGTGTCCCATCGTATTTCTCGAGTGGCACTCCAAGGTCTACCTTTTGCGCGTGGATATACGCATCAATTGCGACGCAATAGCGAAAAAGATTAACGTGCAATGCACGCTGACGAGCTTCACCAGACGATAACGGGCGTTACATTTTTCTTAACACGCTTCGAGCGTGTTATTCACTGTGCCTAATGTTTCGCGGTGATTTGACTAACGGTTCCTTAAAAAATCTTGCAGTTCAACATTCGTTACGCTCCTCAACAGAATGTACCATTTTGAGTAACAGGATGTTTCGCTCGATAAACTCCATTCATCGAGAATAATTCGAGATATGCTGATTCGTTGCATAATTACAACGTTATTTATCGACTTTCATGTCGATCGATTATAGTCGTAGAGTGTTGGGGCGGAGTTGCATCGATGTCTTCGCTAAAGTTATAGACAACTAAACGCGTAGGAATAAATTCCGATTTGTTGTGTAAGAGATTCCCCATGTCGGTAAAGCATGACAATTAGTCGGTAAACGTGACAAATGGTTGCCCTCGATGATAAAATACCAGTCATTCTTCGAAAGGAGCAAACTAGTTGCCGCAACGTTTATAAGCTTGAGTCCGACAACTAGAGCGCGCTCGAGCGAACAGGACCGCGAACATAAACCACAACGATCTGTCATTTGCGGGTTTTGACGCACTTGCCGGTAGTTTTAGTTTTAAAAGAGAAAAATAATCATTCCAGGTCTCACCCTTGTGTCTACGCCACTGTTTGTAAAGGAGCGCAGCAACGAGTAGCAGGAGAATCGTCGTAAGGAAAGTACCGATCACAGCCCCTGCCACGCTTCCTGCCCCGAAACAGGTATCCCGTGGCTCGTCCTCCATTGCTCCTTCTCAAGCTCTCCTTCGATGCATTTCCAGCTTGGCCGTTGTAATCCGCGTTTCTTCTTACAGGAATATCCGTGTTAAAGCTTCAAACCGACCCGCAATACGCACTGTTCACCGCGACTCCGTTCGACGTGCATAAGGAGACATTATTTTCACTTGGTGAGTCGTTGCCCTTTACCGAAGAATCACTAACCACGATCGGAGACCGTCCTACTGCTGTGACACCGTGCACGGTACTAAGAGAAAAAAAGAAGAGACCGAGAAAGAAAGAGAGAGAACGGGCCCATGGATCGAGTAAAACAGGTAGCTGCGCAACAGGTGCTTCTGCACGAGGAGGGGGATTTACCCGAGGGCCGGGGGGCAGGAGTGGAACGAGTATGCGAAGAATGGTAGGGGAATCTGGCATTCCTTCACCGTTTCTGAGTTGACCGTATTCCTCATACCTAGCCTAAAAGCACCGCGTGAATGTAAGCCGTAGGCGTGTAAAGGAACGATTCCTATATGGATTAATTTCCATACAGCGGAAACACCGCTATCGAGGCGAATCATGCTCAAAAATAACTAAATGTACGCTTTAATGCGTTCGTTACGGACACCGTGTATTCGCGACACACCCAATCATTCTTAATGTTATTTTTAATATTGACATTGACGATTATTTCAATATGAATATTGGTAATATTAACTGAATATATAAGGGCGAACGTGTTAACCTAATACTATCGATAATGATCCATTTATTATCTGCAATATTAACTCAGTGTGACGTGCGCCTACAGCATGTAAAGTGATCGTTTTAACGTAATACTATTTATAATAATTTTCTTATTATTAGTTTTAATGTTGATTAGCAATATTAATTATGTGTGACGCGCATGCGCAAACGCGTCAAATCGTGATCTAATGGTTTTTAGGTTTAAAAAAGTTTTACACTTATTTATAATTAAGTTGAATTATTTTTTAAAATAACATCGATCATTGTGATGATATATAAAACGAAGGTAAAATACCTAACAATATTGATGATCAAAGTTAAACGAGCATTTAATAAACCTGATTACTTCATGCGTGTCATAATGCACCGTTCTTCACGCGATTCTTTCTAATTTGTATGCATTAGATCTCGGTCTAGTTTCTATACACCGGAAATTCTGAAGCGTAAAATCGTAATTAGGAATCTATGAAACTCATTGTGAAGTTTTCTTCCTGATTGCATGCTAAATTTCCATGTTTATGAGGATGTCAAATAGTAAGTAGTCGAACAAATTGAAAACTAATTATATAGACGCTTGAATATAATTAATTACAAAATTTTATTTCCTTTCCAAAAAATATATTCTATAATACAAATAAAATAATTGAACTACCTTTAAATAGAAATTACAAATGCAAAATTGTGAGAAATGTATTACATTTATCTCTATAAATATTTTCAAATTATCGCGCGTGACGTTGATCAATGTGCGAGTGCGCATGTGTGATTAGATAAAGATACAAGGGAACCTGATGCTGCGCTCTCTTTCTATTCCTATATTTTAATAATAATAGTCGAGTCTATAGTACAGAAAAATAGTATATTATAAATCATAAAGACATGAGAGCAGAGGCACTTGAAAAAGCGATATAGGATTGGAAAGAAGACGTTGTATGAGTACAAAAGCCATTTGTGTCCTTGTCTAATCATGCGTATTCGCTCAGTAATTGCGCGCGGTATTTTGAATATCTCTACACAGAGAAATATAAGAGCCTCACAATCTCGAAGAGTTGTAATTTAAGAATTTAGCATTATACATAATAATAATATAACTGTATACTTTAGCAGTAAAATTGTGTATCATGACCATGATAATGACATATGCTGCACAAATTTATTACGTTAATGCGCATGCGTGGTTAGACAAGAATATAAAGTAACTTGTTGTGCAAAGAAATAGAAGCATCAGAGGTCCGAGAGAAATGGAAGATATGGGGTAAATATATCCCTTTTCTCTTGCTATCCTGTTTACCTAACTGTTCCACAATAAATGTGTTTATATATTTAAAAGAGGGTATAAATGTAATGTTAGGATCTATAACATATTAAAAACTAGGATATATCTATTGCATACACTCTCTCCCTCTTCAGCCAGTTCTCATTCCTCAATTTACATTTTCGTTAGGATAGAAGTCACTTGATCTCATTACAGCGTTCTTTTTTCCGAAATTTCAAGTTCATAAATTTATAAATTTTTTAATTTATAAGTATATCATAGAAATTCAAAATTTATAATTTGGATTTGTATCAAACAGTAGCCAATCAGAACTGGGCAACGGTTTACCTCCTCATCCTGTGCCATAATGGTTCCTTCCGTCAAAGTAGGTTTTGTTCGTATGCCCCTATACATATTTTTACATCTATGGTAGTAGTTGACTCTACTGGTATTCTAGTCATAACCTGCAAAGTAATAATTGCAAAATGTAATCAAAGTATATGCACATATCAAAAACATTAAAAATTATGTTACATGAAATCGTTAATTTCAAAAATGAATTACTGTGCTTGAATTACGACATTCATGAATATAACCGTGAAAAAGAAACGTAAAAAAGGTGCTATAACCTAGTTCAGTTTATTATTTAGACATCATGACGCTTACACCTAAAGATTTAACAAAGTTACTGGATATCCTTGAGGAGGAGAATTTAGATACGAGTCTGGAGAATCTTTGCAATCAGTTACATCAAGTATTTTCTAAAGAAGATCGATTCAAAGTAGGAATGACATTGGTTCTTCTATTACAACACATAGACTTGTTGCCAAAAAATGTTCAGCGTATAATAGCAGTGGCATTATTATTTGATCTGTATAGAGGAGAACCTTTGGCGTCTACACCTTTTGCACCAGTTTTCATTCAGGTTTTGAAACCACAGGAAGATACAAATAATGGAGTACCAAAGACCAACTTTTCAGGGCATATTCCAGTTCTGTCACAATGTGAAAAGAATTTGTTAGTAAATTTACTCGGATATAATCAAAAAGATATTTTGAAGAAAACTCCAAGACAGATTGTGGATGAATTATATTTTGTGTCTGTACCACCTATCGATTTAAGTAATTTACAAGTACAACTGACGGAGCGTCATTCTGAGTTACCATCCATTGCTAAATGTGGAAATCCTGTGATTTTACCTGACATGGATCATTCCAAAGTAACAGAAATTGATAAAAACACTGCAAAGAGTATAACGGAAGTTTTAATTTCTAATGATCCACCATTATGTAGTCAGAGTTATCATCCTGAGTTTTTGAGACTAGCACCTCCTCTTTATCGTTCAGTCGATGAATTATCATGGTTCAATGTTACAGAACCTTCTCAATTTACGATTGAATATGACACTAATATGTGCGTTTCAAATTGTGCTGGTGCAGAAGCACGAAGATTAATGGGCAAAGCATTTAAAAGCGTACTCACATTACAGCAACAGCAACATCTGGTTAATGAACTAGACAGAGATCCCAAATTGGTGTATCACATTGGCCTTACTCCTGGAAAATTACCAGATCTGGTAGAAAATAATCCCTTGATTGCAATTGAGGTTTTATTAAAGCTTATGCAATCAAGTCAAATAACTGAGTATTTCAGTGTTTTGGTAAATATGGAGATGTCACTTCATTCTATGGAAGTGGTCAATAGATTAACTACTACTGTAGATTTGCCAACAGAATTTGTCCATTTGTACATCAGCAATTGTATCTCTACTTGTGAAACTATAAAAGATCGCTATATGCAAAATCGTTTAGTACGCTTAGTTTGTGTTTTTCTACAATCCTTGATCAGGAACAAAATCATAAATGTAAAAGAACTTTTTATCGAAGTACAAGCTTTTTGCATAGAATTTAGTCGCATTAGAGAAGCTGCTGCTCTTTTTCGTCTTCTTAAGCAACTTGAATCTGGTGATATAGGTGGATTGAATACACCATCTAATAATAATAAATTAGATATGTGTTAATATAATTAACATTTAATTTTGCAAGCACTTGGTAAAAGATTAATAGGCTATTGAAATTTGTAATTATTTTTGCCGATTTATTAAATTACAACGAATTAAGACTAGTGTTCCAGAGTTTTTTTTTTGAAAGTGAACATTATGGATTTAATTAGGCTTTATACCCACTTTTGATATTAGCATAACTCATTTATTTTTTATTAGTTATGGAAGTAACCAACATGATAAATAATACTTCTGTGTACAAAATTGAAAGATGAATTTTTTTTTATACAAATTTACATTAAATATATTTATTTACATGTCATGGTATTTTATTGTTGGAACTAAATAAAATACATGTATACTGTTATTGTGGGTGTATTATACTATATTAATAAAATTATTTTCTAGTAATAGTGAGCTGTAAAAATCGTACTTAGGAAAAAATAAAAAAGATCGTTATTATCTAATTCATATAAAACGTTCTTTGTTATTGGTATTCAGACATATTTTATAATACTTTGTACACTTACATTTCTAAAATAAGATACTTTTACAAACTACACAATTTGTACTTTAAAAAATAAAGCAAATAAAGAATATTTTTTCTATCTTAAATATAAAATCTATGATGAAATCTACTTGTCTTTACATTACCTCATAAAAAAAGTAACTAAAAATAAATTAATTTTGTAAACTGAATAATCTATTAGTAAATATTTGTAAGTTAATATTCATTGTCTCTCATATATGTACATTTATTCAGTTAATTTTACTTAATATTCATACCTTTATTTTTATTTAAATCCTTTTCTTTTATTTCAGCATTAATTTTTGGTGCATAATTAAAAGTTTGAACTACTGAGTTAGGTTGATCAGTCCATAATTTATATCCCTTTTTGGTAGGATATTTTTTAACACTTAAACATGTTAAACATGTCCATTTTATAGCTTTCATTGGTTTTGACACCAATCGTACTTTCGCTGTTTTACCAGGGATAAGGGGAGATTGGCAACATTTACAAATTGTCTTTTTAATATCAGATTCTCTTAAAAGGAAAAGAAAATATATAAAGTTAATATTATTTTATAAAAATTTATATACTTATCTACTTAAATACTTTAAGTATTTATATGGAACTCACATTCGTAGAACAGCTTTCTTTGAACACCCAATCATCATATTACCATAAAATGATGCTGCTACCCTGTTTTTTAATGCCATTATGTAACTTGCCTAAAGAAGGAGTTTTGTTCGTTTTATAAATATACATTTTAATCAATATGTACAATTATTAAAAGATGTTAATACCTGATATAAATAATTCATTCGTTCCAAGATGTCTTTTCCTTGACATAGTTTGGGATCTGAATCTACAAATATGATAATTTTAATTAAATATGTTATATACAATACATTTCAAAAACTTATAACAAAAAATACTTACTCATATTTCTAATTAAATTTTATTGAAATTTCCAATTGAATATTACAGTATCAACGTTCAATGTTAACATAAATGTAGGTTATGTAGCAGTGTTTATGTTTCTGTTTGATTTATAGTGACTTTGCTTTTATTTATGAGCACAGTTAAATTCAGTGCGTTACTAGATCAAAGTTATTATGAAAACTACAAAAATACTGGGTAAAATCAAATGAAATAATTGATAAATCATATTCATTAATATTCATATGTATTATTGTCATTATTCTGTACATTGTAAATACATACATTTAGTACAATATTAGGTATTCAATAGTTCTATATAATTATCTCTTTAAAAAATTTTAGTTAGGAATAAACAGTGTACAAACAATATATAAATTATTTATAAAAATTTGATATTACATATAAGATTAAAGGTACATAATTTTATGAACTTTACATTAACATGTTATCAAAACATGTGGAATAAACTGATTGTTGTAATTACTACATGCAACTTTTTTGCAATAAAACTGTTTATAACTAAAACTAATTGATTAAAAAATGATTAAAGCTAAATTACTATGTACAAGTATTATATACGATGTGAAATTGAAACTTTCAATAGTTGCTGGTATTAATCATTCAGTTTCCATATGTTATCCTTTTAAATAAATAAAGTTTATTGTTGGTTAGGATTCCTTGCCATTATTTGTGACAGTTCTATAAAATACAAACAATTCTTTAGAATACTAAATGCTTGGAGAAAATGATATTAACAAAAACCTTACTGGTCCAAGGCATCACTGTCATCATAATGATAACCATATTCTGCTAAAACATTATTTAACTCATCACATTGTGTTCTTAAATGATCATATTCAGCTCTGGATTCTTGTAAAAATTGTTCCATATCGAATGTTCCATTGTCATTATCTTTTTCATTTTTTAATTCCGATAAAACTTTTTCTATACCATTCTGATGTAACAAAAAATATTAAGTTATGTATAAAATTAGAAATTTGATAATAATTGAGATGTTATTAATTTGTAATAAAAACCTGTGTATTTCTTATGGTATTCCATACTGCTCCAACATGAGCATTTGTTTCTTCAGTACATTCAGCAAAACCTCCAATTAAAATTTGTGGCAACTTCCATGTTTTAATTAATTTTTCAACACCATCATCAAGCTGGCGAGCTTGAAGTTTTATTTTCTCAAAATAATTCGATGACATTATAGAAAATTTTATCAAACTTTTCGCGCTTTGTTTCAGTAGTTCAGATATTTTGAATATTTGTTTGTTTAACCGTTTGAAATAACCCTATACAGTTCAGTTAACGCAACATACAAAATTCCCTATGATTGTAGCTAATTTCATTAATGTTTACATTGGTAACTTAACCTTATCTAACCTAATGTCAGCTTTAATCTGTTTTCATTATTTATAGTTAACGTCTGTATGTTTGTAACTATTATATATATATTTAATACCTTTGTATACTAAATAGTACCAAAAGATGTTATTATTATATTTTATGTTATATACCTAATCTAATGTTAACTATTCTATTTATATTCACTGTTTACTATTTTACTCTTTCATTTTACTATTATTCTATTCATTCTGCTACACAATCATATTAAATATTATATTTCAATTTCATTATTTATAATTGCTAGTATACTTTTAGCACAATATGTTGAAATAAATTCAGTTAAATATGTAAGCTTTCGTAATGTAAGCTCTCCATTTTATCTGGCTATCCTATTAACCATGGCTGAATACTAATATTATTTCTATGAAAATAATTTTTTATTACCACTTTTCAGTTTTTATAACTCATTATTTTTTAATAGAAGAAATGATTAATAAATTTTACATACAGTATCAAGGTACAATGAAGTGTATCTTAAGGTTCTTAATTGAATAATTAGCTATCATAGGATCTATTTAAATATTTAATTATTACTAGATCACTCACAGATTGTACAATTTACTATTTACATAAAAAATATTACAGGTCAGATCTAACACCAAACCCAGGTCCTGGTGGAGGACTTGTTAATGATGTTAAACCACCCGAGGGATCTGCTGCAAACCTAGGTGAATTTTGTGGTCCTGGTGGTGGCCTTTCTCCTTTCTTTAATGCATTTATTATAGCTGTAGCACTTTCAGGAGTCAAATCTTCCTGTAAAATGTATTAACATATGTATCTTATGTCATTATTATTGAAATAAATTAATAATTGAATTAACACTTACATAATAGTCATCATTCACTTGAAACATTGGTGCATTAGCACAAGCACCAAGACATTCTACCTCAGAAACTGTAAATAATTTATCCTCAGACATTTCTCCAACTTTACAATTTGTAGCTTTTGTTACAGCATTTAAAATAGAATCAGAATCTCTTAACCAACAAGGAGTACATGTACAAATTTGTACATGATATTTTCCCATTGGCCTTCTGTTAAACATTGTATAAAAAGTAGCTACTTCATAGACCCTCATGTGTGGTACATTTAGTATTTCTGCTACTTTATGCATAGCAGAAATAGGTAACCATCCATGTTGACGTTGAGCTAAATCTAACAGAGGTATCATTGCACCACGTTTATGCCCTTCAGGATAAATTTTCAAAAGGGCTTCAATACGTTTTTTATTAGCTTTATTGAATTCAAAGGGTATTTTTGGATTATCCACTTCACTGTCTCGATGCTAGAAAAATTAAAATCAGTTAAGTAGTAGTAGCTCTATATGGGACACAGAGTCATATGATATACAATATATATATATAATAATACATACAACGAATAACTGATCCGATGTGCGATTAGCTGATGTTTGCAGTCCTCTAACATTTTTACATTTCTGTTTAACAAAAGAAAAACATGTTTTAAAAACAGTTTACTTATTTCATAAAAATATTTATATTTTGGGGTACATAGTATATTAAACTTAATTTTGTCTCACATATAAATTTCACATTATGTATAAATATACTCGAATGTAATTTAAGATATCTAAAGTTAGGTAGCACTATATTATTTCACTCGTGTCTCTGACAGATATAGAAAATCAAATTTTTTTTAGTTTGATAATGTCAATATAAAAACTTTTGGATATCTGGTGCTTATCATAAATACAATGGTTTTGATATAAACGTATTAAATAATCAGGTAGAGTATAGAAATTAAATTTTCTTATCTAATAATTTACTTCACATTTTACAATTATTTTTGACAACTATAAAACATATGTAAATATAGAAATAAACAAAATTAAAGGTTACATAAGTTAATAAAAGAGGTTATAATATTACAAAATATAACATACGGTATTAAAACATCAATAATATATAACTTACATAAATAGTACGAATCGATCTCGAAGTGAGAAACATCTTTACGAAGTTTCTGCGTACTTATTATCAATAATATTATTCACTTTGCTCCACTACTTTTTAATTGATCATTTAAATCGCAGTATGGAACTGCATTGCAAGTACCATCTGACGTCTTAATACTCAACTAAGAACTGCCATTTATAGTGCAGCGCTAACTTTAAATAAATGATACATAGTACGATCATGTGTAACTTATTATTAGGTTTCCTTTAATTAATAGGAAATCTAGAATGAAAAATGTCCCATAAACTGTCTTATATTTTTATATTTTGATACACGAAAAGAGAAGCGATTTTAGGTTAGGTTTTTCTGAATTTTTTTAAGTTTCCTTGGATTTTTTGTGTTTTGCTCCTTTTACTGGTCTTTTGCCATTCTTAACATTATTTTGCACCTCTCCGTGACCTTTTTGGAACTTCTTGGCTCTCCCTAGCTCTTCCTGGATCTCCCTGGCTCTCCCTGGCTCTCCCTGGCTCTCCCTGGATTTTCTTAGTTTTTTCGATTTTTTTATTAGAGTTTAACCGATTTACTAGTATTTTTATATTCCTAACTTTCTCTAGTTCCAGATTTTTAAATGATTAAATTTCAAATTTCCAAATTTCTAAATTTCCAAATTTCCAAATTTCCAAATTTCTAAATTCCCAAATTTCTCAATTTCCAGATTTGCAAACTTCCAAATTTTTACATTTTCAAATCATCGAATTCGTAAAGTCTCATATTTCCAAATTTCCAAATGTTCATATTTTCATATTCTTAAATATCTAAAATTTCCAAATTCAAGTTCTATATTTAAAAATTTAGAAAATTCCTAAATTGAAAAATCCTTGAATCTTCAAATTACTAAATTTTTTAAATCCTACCAAATTATTTGTCTGATAAATGAGAATAAATGATTACAACAGATCTATCTTCCTTATGCATTGTATTTATTATTCATACAACTAATCACATTTATTACACCACAATACACAACAATACGGTACACTTAATAATTTAATCGAATCTAAATCGTAATTGTGGTACAACAGTAATCGGTTAATAATGTGGAGGTATAAATAGCACACTTAATTCGATATCGTGTATAATTTACGATATACAACTGGTCAAGAATTCCGTTTAAATCTCAGACCTCTAAAATTGGTAATTCTTTGATCTACAATATGCCGTAGCGCGATAAATCCTTAATATTAAAACAGTACAGTTTCGGCATTTCACTCGCACGATGGAGATATTGAACAATAATAATCGTTACGTTCTTATAATGTAGTAACTACTTGATATTCTGTATGCGCTACTAAAAAACAAACAAATTGTACGTTTTGATCTATCGCAGTTTTGCAATCTGTTTTCTTAGTACATAATATGGACGTTGATTCATTTTATCTTTTCTGCAGTATTCATTTTGATTATTACTCAATATTGTATGCAAAATGATAAAAGCAAGTATTATATCATTCCAAAAGTTTGTGCCATTTTAAATTCACCATTCTTATAAAATATTTTTTTAAACAAAAATTAATCAAAAATAATTTGATCATTTAAAATTAAATTTTACAATATGAATCACTCAATATTTCTATTTACTGTTTTAAAATATTTTATATCTTCTATTTTCTTAATATAACAAGTATAAATAAAAAGTTTCAAGGTTTAAAAAATTATCAGAATTTGCAGAGAATTACAAATTTTTTATTACTTTTACATTGACGATGATAGCTTACCATTATATCAATTTTATCACTGTAAATTACATTTCCAATTTTGATTTTTGTTCAAAATATTTAATTAAAATTTGATGGTTTAAAGTTTGTAGTAAAAAATTTGCAAAACCTTAATAATTTATTATTTTTACATTTATAAGGATGAATTACGATTTCTTTTATCGTTATAAATTGATATTTTGATCCATGTAAAAAATTTACAATTATTTAAGAAAATAATAAAATAGAAAACGAAACTTTTCATTAAACATTTATTTAAGAAAAATGGCATAAACTTTTAGGACGATCAAACAAGATCATTGTATTAATTTTTACGTCCCTTTGTAATAAAGTTGGAAGATTTGAAAACGTTAAAAATAAAAAAAGATGGTAAATATTACTTTCAATCTTTTTCGTAATTTGTTGTATCTGTACGTCTATTGCTGTTATTTCTCTAACACTTGAATATACGTACTAATTTTTGCGAATAGCCTGATATATTCTTTACTTATGCTAAAATTATTTTACGTTGATACATTTTATACACGTGATTATAGCGTAGGCGACGGAGACAGTGAATGTTTGGAGCTGAAACGATGAGATAATATAAATAATAATAATTAAAGTATATAATATCTTTTACAAAAATTTCTCTCATCATCGATGTCGTGCAATGGTCTCTGAATCGAGTGTTTTTGTCCATTATATTGATCTCTGTTTACGTGGCCATTTTATAACATTTTATGTAACATGAATAATTGCTTTAATAACCAGCTTTTATTAAATATCTTTGTTACAGATTTTAATAAAAATATAATTACTGTAGAAAATGGGAAATGAATTAGCGAATTATATTTCCTTTCAACGTTTATTCCAATTTAAAAAGGAAATTGGAAATTAATTGATGTTATACATTTTTTATGTTATTATAGAAATAGAATGTATGTGCTCATTTAGAAAGAAAAACAGATTGAAAATTATTTAATGCAATACATTATTTAGGATATTTTAAAGACTTAAGATTAATTTAAAAAAGTGATGAAGTGTTATTCATAGTAATCAATTGAAATAAAAAAGAAGAAAATATTTGTAGCGAATGACATCTGTATATTTTTCATTACAAACACAATTTGATTTAAAAAAAAAAGATTAAAACAAAAATGAAAATAACTTGAGTTATTTAAAAAAATTGAAATAAAAACAGAAAATAATAAAAATTAAAGAATATACAAAATTAATCCTTGACATTTAATATTTGAAGTATTCAATTGAAATAAAAAGAATAATTACAGAGAATAGCAATCTTTCGTTACAAAAATATATTTTGATTTATTTAAAAAAAGAAATTAAAATAGAATAAAGAAAATAATTACAGAGAATAATTTTTTCTCTTTCGTACTCTTAAAATGATAAAAACAGAAATGAAAAGTATGAATCGATTTAAATGAATATAAAAGCTGTTGCAGATATGAAAGGTGGAAAGATGGCCACGTATGTCAGAAGTTGAAATACGTCACTTTATGCTAGTTTCCTTTGTAATATGCGATAGTAAGTCGTCTGGTGCGATCGCATGAACGCTCAAAGCGTTCGATATTCATTAATCATTAATATCGTAAGTACATAGATACATTGTTGATTGCGGTACGCATAACTGTATTTAGCCGTGGATACCGCTTCTACAAGTTACGATCTTCAAAGCGAAATTTCTCAATTAAATCTTCATTCGACGTGTACAATTTTCCTTGTTATTCGTAACAATATAAAGAAATTTTTCTTGATTTCATATTTTTAATAATATAAAGGAATTTTCCTTAAGGGTACATTTGTGATAACATAAACGAATTTATCTCAATTATAATAATTCCCAAAAATAAAAACACAAAAATTCAGTATTCAGAGTATCTATCCAAAACATTATTTTTGTTTTACATAAATAAAGTTCTTTAACATTGCAAATTATACAAAATTTGATGCATATATTTAGTACAATTCTTACAACTTTACAGCTCAAATAAAAATGACTATAATCAAAGTTTGTTGAATGTTACAAATTTTATAATCTTTCATGAATTACTGAATTTTTTAGTAAATACTTTTTTATGTAGAATGTTCTAAATAACTAAAAGAAAATATATACATAATTTCATATAAAATTCTAAAGGCGCCTCCATGTAGGCAAAATTTGTATCATTTGAAACATTTTTTTAAGACAAACAATTCAGGTCCTAATTATTTGGATTAAAATAAAACGAGACTGTTGTTTCACAAAATAAAACGACGCTTGTTTCTAAAAATAATGTACATAAAAGTAACGCATAAGTAAAATAAACGAAATGAAGAATAAAAATGTACATATATATATTTTGCATAATCATTCCTTTCGATACACTTAACACGTGTAAAATGATTGTAACATTTTGAAAATTGTTTTCAGTACTTGTATACTGAAGGTTTTAATATGGATTCAAAATTGACTCAGCAGTGATTAGCCGTTCGAGGGTTAAACACAAAAGCTACACGATACAAATGTCCGTCACAGTTAGGAACTTACATTTCAAGCACGACATTTATTCAATCAATGAGTCGTTTCATTTCATTCGGTTGGTAAAATTTTCATAATCGGGACAGTTTTTTTATTGTCAAAGTACATACTTTATTTTGGGGTACGTATTAGGCTGGCAACTAAATTCGCGGTTCTCGTATTTTTTTTTCATATAGAAATTATTAGAATTTATAAAATAGTAATATTCGATTAAAGTAATTATTGCAAATAATAAGTATTTGCCATATTCGTGGTAATTTTTCAAATGCAAAATACAGAGAAAAGTCGGGAACTTAGTTACCAATCTAATTAAAAGGAAAAAACAACCCCTAACACTTTCAAATCCAACTGTGTAATATTACACGTTCCAGAGCGGCGGCAACCCCTGCACCTGTTACCTTGGGATCGAACGTGTCTATCTTCGGAAGAACGATTCGTTTTATCACGCGACGCGACAGTGAAAGGAAAAATTGTCGATTTTCTATTATACATATATATTTATATCTTTCCTAAGAAATTTCGTGGAAGGTCGCAACAAATATTATCGTCAAAGTAAAATAAATAACACGTTGCTTCATACCTTCGTATAAATGTTAATTATCGTAACTTTAATTAATGTGTGATAATTACGATAATTTCTCTGGTATTAAGTAGGTCAACCGGTGATTATGATGACATTATTCAAAATACGCAAAAATTTCCATCGTCTATTAAGTATTTTAACAAATTTTTAACATGTGTTATTTTGTCATGTTAACGTTGGTCAATGTAATGACGAAGTATATAACCATATCTACTGACATATTTACATTTTTAATTTGTGTAAAAAGACATCAAATAAAAGTGGGAGAGACGTCCTCTTTTTGTGACAGATGATCTCTTTTTTTTATAAACATAAATCGTTTATAATGTGCCATATACTTCACATTTACATGGTTTACCATACATTGTTATTTGAGCTTGCATTTCACAATAAATGGCCATCTGAATCCACAACAATTTTTAATACAAAAGGTCAATCATGGTATACTATAGACCATTTTATTTTCAAAAAATTTGTTGCAGTACTAAACAAACTAGCACTTATGTTTTTGTATTAATTTTACATTAAACAAAATGCAATGCACTATACATTAAACATGAAGTGTGGTATCTTTTTTATGTAAATAGTAGTGATACTCTATCTTTGACTTCTAAAAATAATTCTTTTGTTCCTTTGATATTGCTCACATATGCTCATCGAATGAAACAATGTTTGGAAAGGGGAAAATTAATAAGAAAAAATTTTAAGTTGAATCGCTACATTGTGAACAAAGTGATAACTCCTCAGGAAATGATTGTGGGAAAGTTGAAAGCTACTCATAAATATTTAAATAAGATGTAAATACATGTACTGTATTAAATTAATTTATGAAGCATATAACAAATATATCAATTTCTGTGATTTCTGTGGTGTACTAGATTAGTATTAAGTCCAAATGAATATTTATTTTTTAATATCTATAATCATGTGTATCATTACTCCTTCAGATCTTAGTTTGCTGTCATGTTGCTTTGTATTATTCAGTAAATATTCTGCAAATGACAAAATTTTTAAAGAAGTAAGGCCTGTTACACAGTTTCAACTTATGTTATAGAACATTCATTAAATTTTATGTAAACTCAAGAAAAATCATGATATAATTAAGATTTGTAAAATAAGCACTTTCTTACTTAATACTTTTACACAACAATGGAAGTATACAGTTAATAATGACCTAAAAATCATACAAAGATGATATACTTTTCTTTGTTTTTTGTGATGACATTTACATTGGTAAGTATACAAAATAGCAACAAATATTGAATTTACAGACAATTCATTGATAACTGTATTTGTATAAGAGAACAAATACTTATTGTTATATCTTTGTTCATTATTATGTTAAAAAATTGTTTGAAAAACGATGAAATTTTTTGCGTATCATTAATATTTCGACACATTTCGAGCTTAGCCTCTATATTTCTTCGATAATCGCTACTTCTATCATCTATCGCTACTACTACCGATAATAATACTACTAGTAATAATATCAACTAGAAAAAAAAGAATCTTAATAATTTATATAGAAAATGTACAAGAAAATCTACATTCAACGTACGCGTATATCTTTATAAATGTGCTCGATTCGCGATGATCGAATGAGAGGAGAATAAATAAATAAAAAAAAAAATGGCGGGGGATGGGGGGAAAAAAAGAAGAAAGATGGGAAGCCTTGGGGCATTGGGAAAAGACCGTACCATTTACAAACTTTGTAAAACGTCTAACTGTAATAAGAGAGATGGAATATTGCAAATTTTCAGGAACAATTCATCAAATAAATATTCAGAGTTACTGAATAATATTTGTGTAATTGAATTGCAACGTTATTCGTTAACATAGCGCGAATTTTGTTTACAGAAACAAAAGCTTTTCTCTCGAATTTAAATAAAAGATTTCAACAACACGCGGTATCGAATTGTACAATTACTGAAATTTGCAACATACCAGTAGTAACAAAATAAAAATTACAATATTTGTACGAAACGTTAGTTACAACTGATATGCGATACAACTAATTCTAATCCGCTATCCAATACTGCACATTCGATTCGTATTAATACATTTAATGGAATATATTCATATTTGTTTTTTTTTTTTTGAGCAAAAGGGGCTAATAAAAATTGTGACATATTTTGTTATGCAAACATGGAGTACAACGCTGCCGTTTTTGTCGCGACACACTTTGAACACGTATATAAAATCAATTCGAGAATCGTATATTTATAAAACGCAATCTTTTTCGTTTGCTCTTCTCTTATATACGATCAATAAAAAAGAAGTATAGTTTATAAATCCATAGGAAATGTATATGTATATCGATATTAATTCTAAATCTAATTTTAATACAAGATATTGCATTTATTTGCTTTTTTTTTGGTTTGATGAAATGCACGTGGGAAATCTGTATGTTTAATGTACAGTTACTCTTTTAATTTAGACAAATGCGTTTTTTTTTTTTAAGATGTTGAAGGACACGAGGAATTTTTTGCAAGAGTGACGAATATTACTTCTATATAGAAGAAACAGGTAGGACTTCGATATTCTTGTTTTAAAAAATTCTATACTAATTAAAGTTACATTATATTTAAGAAAGTTATACAAAATGATGTATACAATGATTCTGAATTGTTTGTAATAATTACAAAAGTTCATTGTTAACAGACACATATAAAAAGATTAGTTTAAAAAGTTTGGCACATATTTGTTTTTAAAATAAAATTAGCAGATCAAATTTTGGCATAGTTAGTTTAATACAATGATTCTTAGAAATATTTTGTTGTTCTTTTGTTATTAATTAATCAAATATTATTTGCGTATTTAATTATACTTTAGCAAAACTTGTAGTATCAAATTAATTGTTTAAAGATATATGCATTTTTTATTTTTTTGCTTAAAATACGCACGCTGTTAAAAAGTTGGCTTTGTACGTAAATTTTTGTTTCTGTATACCTCATTGTTTTCTTATAAATGCTATTATAAGCGTTTTGATAAATTGCAATATTAGAAAAACTTCTTATAAGCAATGATGTGTTTGAAAATGATACTAAATGTTTTTTACGTTTTGCTTTGAGTGAGTGATAAACATTAATTTAATTAAAATAATTAAAATAAACAGGATATTAGTAAATTTAAAAATGTCGGACAAAAATAAAATCAAGTTGAATTATACCAAGCATATAAAGTTAACTTTATGATATAAAGATATCGTATAATAATACTTACGGTATATCAGTTTTAAGTGCAAAATCTGAAGAAAACTAAATGAAGATCACGTTAATATTCTTAACAAAACATGAGAAGTGGTTAGTAACTGTAAACAATGACCAGTTTGAAACATGTACAGTCTAATATAATTTCATGACATAAAAATGTTGCAAAATGGTACTTAAAATATATCAATTTAAAGCTTAAAACTTGAAGAATGCGTTTGTTTAAACGACTCATCGATATCTTTATTATTTTTAAAGATAGATGATCGAGAATTAGATATTTAATAATGGATAATACTAGCTATAGATGGGTACATTCACTACTTG
The DNA here is from genome assembly GCA_945859555.1 of Megachile ligniseca. Lineage (NCBI taxonomy): Eukaryota > Metazoa > Arthropoda > Insecta > Hymenoptera > Megachilidae > Megachile > Megachile ligniseca. The sequence continues at coordinate 4,672,691 of OX243778.1, forward strand.
CTCCAAAGAAGAATTATTGAAGTTATATTGAGAACATTAACAAAACTCTTATATTGTTATTTTTGTTCAATTTCAAGCTATAATTTGGTACACCATAAGCAGTACTTTGAGATATTTTTATGTCATGAAATTGTCTCTGGCTTTTTATGTCTTCAAACTGAATATTTGATATAGTACAAAAACATTCGTTGCTACAAATGAATATCAGGCATGTTATATTAAGAATGTTAATGAAGCCTTCATGTAGCAACTTTGGTGAATCTTTAAGCTTTAAATTGATGTGTCATAAGTGGTATAATGTAACATTTTTATGTCATTATATTGTCTCTGACTTTTAAGATCTGTATATGTGATATAGTACAGGAACACTGTTTGCTACAAGTGAAAATCAGCCATTTCATATGAAGAATATTAACAAAGCTTATATAACAATTCTGTGCAACAATTTTCGTGGATCTTCAAGCTTTACATAGGTATACCATAAGTGTAAATTCTTGACATCTTTACATCATAACTTTTCAAGATTTGAAATCATCTATTCGATACGACACAATATAATATTTGATTAACAAGATCTTCTTCTATATAGATGCATCCTACAGATCCTTATATACTCGATTATTATTCAAATGATGTCTGTCAGTCGCAATAAATGAGGTGTCACTTGTACACGACATCGAATTCAGTTCGCCTGAATAATTCTCTGTGTATACTAGTTGAGTTCTCACTTGCATTTCACTTCGTATGCCGTTTACTTTATTACTTATCGTTAATCTTAGGACGTCGTCGAGTATTCCGTGCGAAAAAACAAACCTAGATGTAGGTATGCGAGTAGATACAGCAGCTATTGGCAGCTTGAAAATGAACGGTGCAACCTTCCTACGAGAGTACGAGTTTTCTTCAAAGGTTTTAACTTCTATTTCTTTTTCCCTATCTCTCTTTTACTTGTCCTCTCCCATTTCCCTTCTTTCTCCGTCTATATTTCCTTGGGTTCAGGCGGGAATTATTAGTTCAATGGCACGATCTCGCCCTTCGTTGGAAGCGTCGCATTCGGCGATGCCACTCGTCGCGCCACTCGATCACGATCGACCTCTGCGTTACTGTCAGTCCACCTTGACCCCCGCCGTCGCTCTCTTGGCCAAGTATCAAGTATGACCTGAAAATTACACATTCGTTTTAACGAGCTCACAGCTGTGATTGTACAGGTTGTCCCACAAAACTGGAACAAGTTTTCTAAACGTTTATACAAGTTAACACTAATTTACCAAACGGGTCATTTCGTCCATCCACAAGTTTTCTTTTTAACACGTTTGCAGACGTGAAGGTTATAGCATTCAATTTTCATTGTGATGCAAAATGTCCTGAATGCTACAGCATTCAAATTTTAATGATGGTGTGTGATGTTCAAATAATTTTATGCACATTTCTGTATCAGTACATCATGAAAACGTAGAAACACTTGTTTTAAAATAAAAATACATGCTTTTCACTGTATCGATAGGTATGGTTTTCTGTGTTTTATGTAGAAGCATTAATATGCTCTAAATTTGTTCGTTAGAAAGATTTGTCGGTAACAGTGGTACAGCGTGTGATTAACTTTCTAATTCAGATGAATCTGTTGGTAAAAATTAAAATTCGATTAACCCCATCTAGCGGGTGGTGTTTTGGAGCTGCTCCTGGTAGCAGGATCACAGAAAAGCGAGGAGGTATCCGGAGTATTAAGAGCTTTCCCGCGCGATTGCGCGCATGCGCATTGCAGCCAGACTGGAGCCGCCTCCAATATGGCGTCTTGTGAAATATAAAATGTAGATGTTAGATAATCATTAATTATTCTTTTCTTGAGCACAATTTATGGATATTTGTGCTTAAAGAACAATCTCTGATTCAGTATCTTATTTCTCATATAACATTTGTTAAGATTTTATACGACGGTAATTATTTATTAATAATTATCTTAATGTATTATTAATAATCATACATTAAGGAATTGTATTAACAATTTTTATATGAGCAGGGTACCATTGAAATGAAGTTCATTTTCTGATCATAAAAATCTATAAATTGTTATTTGTTTTCACAAAATCAGTAATTAATAAATCATTAATTTGACGTATTTTGAGAGGCGCCATGTTGGGGAGGTGGCGCGAGTTTGATTCAACTGCGCATGCGCACAGTTGCGCGGGAAACCTCCTAATACTCCGGATACCTCCTCGCTTTCCTGTGATCCTATTACCAGGAGCAGCTTTAAAACACCATTCGCTAGATGGGGTTGATCGAATTTTAATGTTATCGACTGATATTTAATGAATTATACAAAGTATATACATTCAAATTTTCAAATTCGTAAGCCACCTAATTCTCACATAGGCAAATTATCAAAACTCAAATGCACCACACGTAGCGTAGCGAAATTATATGAATTTAGAGTAAATGTGTCGATTACAAAGCTCGTTCTAATTACCTTTGTATTAAAATTGTCGATGAAAGATACATATATAAATAAGCACGAACAAAAGTTTTTAATGTTAATATGATTATTACCGAATACGATTTAAAATAAAGAAGGGCAATTTTAATATGTTGAATTTATTTGAAATAAGTTATGGATACATATTAATGTTGTTAAGGTTTATAGTTTGTCTATTAATATTTAATGTTAGTATTTAGTATAATTTAATAATTAATATCCACTAATATTCAATATTAGTTCGTTCACGATCAGAAGCTCAATTAATTTCTTTTGGTGCAAAATTATTTCTGATACTATTTAAAATATTTATTTTTATTGTCAGATATTTCATTTTTACTTAATTAATTTTTAATTGATATATGATTATACAAAATGGCATGAAGAATCCGTATCTGGCACACATACTCTTCCTTACATTTTTACGATCGAATACTGTTTTTGCAAAATGTAAACATTTGTATGTAAATATTTAAATGAAATAAATAATGAAACTCACTTATTTGGCTTGATTTTGGGGCATCTGCAGGCTAAATCAGCCGAGTGTACGTAAAGAAATACGTCACCACGACGAATCCTCGAGTTCGAAGACTTCTTATAAATGAAGTTAACGTCTAAGGTGAAACGTATCCAAACTGAACCGGACACGCTTGTCCCAGCCGGAGAACCGTCGTTCTTTTTGTGCCTGTCTGTTATTCTACCCAGGATAGCTAAGAGAAACCAGAAAAAGAAAGAAAAATATCTTCAATTTCCTTTTCAGAAATGTGTTATTTTAAACGACACTATTCATAGCGGTACAGAACGATGCAAAATTTCATTTCCGTAATGTTTTTCTTATAATTCCATTATTACTGATTGAGCATGCACTTAATTACTGCAAAAACTTATATTTATTCTTGTAGAATTCTTAGAATTACTTTTTCAACATTTTTCGTATTACTTTTTTAAAATACTCTGAGGATAATTATTTCTTTGCTTACAATTAATGGTGTTATGAGAAAAACAAATTTTGCAGCACTCTATGTTATAAAACTTTGAAAATTTTAATATTTTATCAAAACAGAAATTATTTTGATAGCAACTATCAAGTACTTGTAATGAACAAGTTTTATATTTATAGCAATCAAGATTTTATATTGATAATAACTATGAAGTAATCAATACAAATAATAATTTAAAAATTACATAATTAAATACTTTATGTAAACAATAAATTAATGTACTTACAAGATTAAATATAATAATTTATAATATTACAATTTGTTTATAATTTACTGTATAAATACAACCTTAAAATTTTTAATCTGAATGTTCAATTAAATAATTGAAAATAAAAATTATGAATTAAATTGAATTTAATACAAAAGTTTGTAATAAATTTAATAAAACAAATTTAGTGTAATTTATGTATCTAAAAAGGATTTTTTTATAGAAAATTAATTAACGTTAACTTACCATAGTCTCTTTTGCAGTATTTGTTTAAGTTTAATCTTTTAGTGCTGGCTCGACATTTTCCACACTGATCTGTAACAGACAAAACAAAAACGGAAATTATTTATTATTCATGCAAACAATGAATATTTATTTATATTGCATAGTGAAATTTGTAGTATATAAATATACATCATGTTTAAAATGTGTAAAGTGACGTTTTATCATGTTTAAAAAGTAATACAGTGACATTAATCAAACTTAGAAGTAATTTAGGCTCATTTTTAATAATTACTTCCTTACAGTCACCAAGAGTAACACAAATTCTTTTGACCCGGTTAGTTCTCATCTAATAAATTAAAACGCAGGGGAGCTTATGCTATCATTCTGATTTTCTACTTGACTACCATAGAGTGTGGGAAGTTTAAATGCCATGAGTTATTAGTCACATTATTTGTTACGATGCTTGGATTTTATACCTGAAAATATGGTGGATTTTATTCTTGAAATTTCTTTTTTATGAATATTTTATACAATGCTATAAACTAAAGATAAAGTGAGTGTTCATTGTACAGTAGCAATTTTCAGTTTTCAATTTTCAATATGCAGTTTTTCATATTTTTTAAATTTTAACTTTTGAAATTCGCATATTGTCGAAGTTCTAAAAAATTACAAAATTAAACTTTTGAATTCTCAAATCTTTCAGGAAATCCAAATTTTCAAATTTATAGATTAATTAATTTTTAAATCTTTAAATTCTAATATTTACAAATTTCCAAATTCCCAAATTTACAAATATCCAAATTTCCAAATTCCCAAATTCCCAAATTTCCAAATTCCCAAATTCCCAAATTTCCAAATGTAAAAATTCCCAAATTTCCAAATTTCCAAATTTCCAAATTCTCAAATTCTCAAATTCCCAAATTTACCAATTATCAAATTTTCATATTCACAACTATTTAAAATCTACAAAATCCACAAATTCTCATTATTTCAAAATTTCATAATTTTCACATTTCCAAATTCCTAAATTCTCAAATTCCCAACAATCAAAATTATTAAATTCCAAAATCCAGAATTCTCTAAGCTCCCAATTTACAGAAACACCTCCATACCCAAATTTTCACATTCACAAATACTCAAATTTCTTTCTCCTCAAATCCCAAATTTCTCAAAATCAAAAATCCCAAACTATCCTTCACTACAGAATCTTACAAAAAACTACCAAAATGAAATGTAACCAACAAAACAAGTTTCCATAAACAATTTTCATAAACAAAAAAAATTCAGATCAAACACAGTGAAAAAATTTCTGAATCAAATTATACTTGTCCCAATTAGAAAACACTCATTAAATAAATATTAATAGACAATCCTACAGGAAGTAACATATGTAACAGTCCCAAAAATGCGGTTTACAAAACTGATCGAATAGATACTGAACAAAACTATAATAAATATCAAATAAGAATAAAGAACTGGAAGTACAACTCTAAAGGAATTGAGATCGAACAGCTTATCTTTTCGCGTTTGAAGATTATGTTCGATGAATTGGCACGTTATCCTGTGAAATATATTACCGGTACCCTTCATGAAGATTATTAGTTACGCCTAGGTTAAGAACCACTGGACTGTAACGTATTCCAGAGAAAATTAATTGCACGACTTGGAGACGAGGACACGTTATACGCTGACCACGCTGTTTCAGATAATAGATGGACACCGTTGAGCTAGATAATAAATGGATAGATGCACCCACAGCTGTCACTGATAATGGACAGTATTAAGTGCTAGAAAAGAAAGGAGGCTAAAGGCCATTCTTCCACTTGGTCCAGTCAAATCTAACAAAGAATTGTTCTAATTGTATGGAATACGTTAAACGTTAGGCTCAGAGAACGACATATTTTGTTCCTTGTTCTTTCGAAGCAATTTATACGCATAAATGGTAAAATAACAGAGGTCTGTATGCATTTTATGTTATATCAACATGAATTTAATGTACATTTATTTCTTTTTAGTGGGAGACTTAAATTCGAGTAACATCTTCAAACTCGATTGTGTAATATTACATATCCTGTACATGTATCAAGTGTGGTAATAGTTAGTCCGGGATTGAACGTGTAAAAAATGCAAAACTGTACAAATCAAATTGACTAAGAATTGCACAAAATAAATATAAAAGATATCTTTTAATTAACGAAGCGGTAAATGTAAAATTTTGTTCGATTAACACGTTCAGACCTAACTGTGTAATATTACACATCGCATGCACGTAACGAGCGTGGTAACCGTCCGGCCGGGATCGAACGTGTAAAAACGGCAAACAGCAGGAATTACAGGCACAAAATCGCGATGTTACGACATAAAAAAAAAGGATCGAACGTTTGCACGGAACGTTTCTAAATCAAATACCCGTTTTTTTTTTTTTTTTTCATCGGCATTTTTAGGATTTCGACAGACGTCTGGCGATAGACGAACGTGCGCCGTCTCGCACGAGCATGGAATTTTCATTATTTTTATTGGATAACGCAGCAGCTACAGGGAGAATCGATTGAATTTCAAACGAAATTCAAATTACGTACAATTTGGTTAGCCATCGGGACAGGCAGAAGCGAAGTAGAGCGAAACGCGTGTGCACCCGGGTTGCGTGCAGTTTGGATTCGTAGTCCGGGGGATTCGGTGTGTTGTACGGATTCTATTATCGACTTGCAGCTACGGTTCATTAAAACGGCATAACATTTGCAAACAACGCTCTTTGCATTCCTGCCAATCCTTTCGGCAAACATTCCAACCCCCTGTTTTTTATTCGTTAACCTTTTCTGTCGGGATTTTCTTTGGAAAATCGTTCGCGTTGTTTCGAAATTGTTCGAACGGGTGTTTCACTTCGTTACTTTACGCCGGTGTGCTCGATGATACTCGAAATAACTGCGTACTGTTACAGACTGCTTGTAAAACGATGTTCGTCGTAAAATGAATTTACCGATATTGGATTGCGCCAGTTAAACAACGGCGTTGACTACGGAGGCTTTATTTCACGCTATACTTGTAGAAGGTGTAGATTGTTCAGATCGGATTGTAGGCGTTATACATATACGTATGTTATTGCGTGGGGAACAAACAATTATATGCTTCTCTTGTTATATTGCTAACGTTTATATTGAAGGAAAGTATTATTTTGAAATTTCGAAAAATTGAGAAATTAGAAACATGGTAATTTGAAATATTGATATTATTAAACTTCCTAATTTTTTAATTTCTAAATTTCAAAATCTGACAATGTGTAACTATGTTGTAGTCTCACATACTACAACATTATATATAACCTCGCGTTATATTGCAATTTTTTATATCGTTCCAGTATTATATATAACTTCGCGTTATATTGTAATTTGTGATATTGTTCTAGTATTATATATAATTTCACGTTATATTACATTTTTTATATTGTTTAAGTATTATACATAACCTCGTGTTATATTGCAATCTTGTATATCGTTCCAGTATTATATATAATCTCGCATTATATTGCAATTTATAATATTGTTCCAGTATTATTCATAACCTCGCGTTATATTGCAATTTTGTATATCGTTCCAGTATTATATATAACCTCGCGTTATATTGCAATTTAGAATATTGTTCCAGTATTATATATAACCTCGTGTTATATTGCAATATCTCATATATTTCAACATTGTACATAATTGCGTGTTATTTTACAAATTCTCATATTGTTCCAACATTATACATAACCTCGTGTTATATTGCAATTTTTTATATTGTTCCTGTATTATATACAATTTCGTGTTATATTGCATCGTCTAATATATTCGTACGTTATATGTAACCACCTGTTATATACATTTCATATTGTTCAGACAATATACATAACCTCGCGTTATATTGCAACATCTCATATATTCTAATATTTTGCATAACCATGCGTTATATTGTAACATCTTATGTACATCCCAATATCGTATAGAACCACGCTTTATATTACAACTTCCCATCTATTTCAGCGTTCTATACAATCCCATATTTTACGATTCAAACGCTATAGAGGCAACCATAGTATGAGGAACCGTTATATCGGTACGCGTTATATTAACATAAATACTATAACAAGTGGTATTATTACCACATAGAATCGTAATATTAAAACTTGAATGGAGCATGAATATTGGCAAGAGTTCTTAGCAGGAAATGGCTATATAGTCGATGAACAGTTGCGGTAACAATTGACTTTTGACCCATAACATTGGATTTAGGTGGTTTGTCGGGTGATTGCGATACGTGGTTCAGTGGACTCGTTACGAAGAGTCGAACCAACGCCAGAAACCAGTTTCCGAGTCGAATCCATCGGATCGATTGGGATCACTCGATCGGAAAGCTAGCGAACCTTACGGTTTGGATACGTTCGATGGCAAAGCTATATGGCTGGCCGATTGATGCGGATTGGCACGGGTTAATCGACACAAAGGACGTCTCGTTAGTCGGGAATTAAACGGATTATGGTCTGAGGTCTCTGCCATCACGATCGATTCGTGGCAACTAACCGGCATGTATCTGCTTCGCTTTCGACTCGTATTTCCCATATGGTAATTCAATTAATTGCCTCGACTCCCATTCCTTCCATCATTGCCTACGAAATTTTTCTATCGCCGCCCATTCACGATCATCTTCATTCTTACTTACGTTAACATACTCAATTCACCATTTTTTTTACATATTATTCTTATTTTTAACAAATATTTTTAATTTCAATTGCAATGTTTTTACTTATTTTTATTTTCATAACATTTATCATTTTTACGATATTTTATTATATTTTCCTAATTTCCAAATATATACATATCCAACAGTTCAATTTATAAATCTCTAAATTTTCAATTTATGAATTTCACAATTTTTGCAAGTAAAAATTTCGAACAAAAAATTTGTACATAAAAAAATTTCAAATTTACAAATTTACGAATCTGTACACATAAACTTCAAATGTGTAAATACAAAAACTTACAAATTTACAAGTTAAATTATTTTAAAGTTTACGTACACAAAAATATCAGGCATCCAAAACAAGATTACAAAAATTCTACAAGTTTGAAATCGAGAATCTACCAATCAGTGTCCACGAGTAGCGGAATGCAGCCCCCGGGCCCGGTTGGCCCCCACCTACGTGCCTGCTATTTATTTTCCCGGAAATTGAATCTCGCGCAATTTATCTTAATACTTTACGGAGGTACACGACGACAGGTATTAATATGTGCGTAAATTTCATTTAAACGGTAGACAGTACGATCGTAGTCATTTAATTTCTCGGCGAAAGTACCTCGCATTAAGAGCACCGTTTACCCTTGGTTAGGGTTGGGTCGTCTCAAAGGGCATTCGCACGAAAAACCGTAGATTCTGTACGTTGTCATGGCTGGCAAACACCCACGCGTCCATTAAAGTCCCACTCGGCCGCTGTAGGATACTTAGGGTGCCTCGTAAGACATGCACCGTTCCACCGAGACCCTTTTATAATTAAGACGTTACTTTACGACCGCTGGTATACCTTTGCTGTGCATCTCGTATGCTCCTGCTAAAACAGCCGGCAATATCTACGAATAACACGAACGATTCTACGATGAAACACCCCGTTTTCAAGAAGAACGATCCTCTTTGCTAAGGGTGTAGCATAGGGTGGTTCGACAAAAATTTTGCTTTGCGTTCTCGCTGTCGAAAAATTTAGTATACGGTGTAAAAAAATCTTCTCAAAATTCGAGCTGAAAAATTGTAATTTATGTGGATGTTGATATTGAAAAGTTTACAAAATAAATAGCTTAGGGTGGCTTGACAAAAATATGTTCTTTTCTGCTGTTTGTTTTATTGACTCTATTTTAGCTTAAGCTGAATTTTAAATTATTTTAGTAATTATTAGATAGAGTTACAGAGTATCTTCTTTGCTATCAACGAAAGAGGGTATTTTTATTTTTTCCAATGCTTTTGTACATTCTTAGGTGGCGTCACACATAGTCGGCCCCTATACATTAATATAGAAAATATAGACATTAATATAGAAATGCATTATGTCTCTAATTTTTTCACTCTCACCCACTAAAAATTTAGTATGTGGCGCAAAAAAATCCTCTCAAGGTCTGAGCAGAAAAATTGAAATTTAAGAGTGCTTCAAGCAAGTGAAGAGTTTACAAAATAAATAGCCTAGGGTGGCTGAACAACAATTTTTTCTTTGCACTCCAACCCTCTAAAAATTTAATATGCGGTGTAAAAAAATCTTCTCAAGAACTGAGCTGAAAAATTGAAATTTGAGAGGATGCTCGCAGCAAGCGAAGAGTTTACAAAATAAATAGCCCAGGGTGGATCAATAAAAATTTTGTCTTTGCACTCTCACCCTCTAAAAATGTAGTATACAGTATAAAAAAGGTTCTCTCAAAGTTTCAGTACAAAAATTTAAATCTAATTTTATATATTTTATATATGATTACATACCATAACATATTCATATGTGTTCCGTAATATTCAATAAAAGATTTGATTATTCAAATGAATAAATTTATTACAGAGCAATTCTATTTGTTCATCTGCAAACGAGCACATTCTGCCAACGAAAAAAGTAAAAACAAAACTATCAGATCAAATGGAAAAAGTTTTGGATATGTTCAGAGGTAGGCGACTCGGTTTTATATCGGTTGGCTCGGTTTTTATTGCCGAAATCTGTTCCAGCGAGGGTTTCTGTAGCCGGGAGACACTTTCGTATACATAGAGAGAAGAATGTTTCGAAGGAAATGACTTTTCGCTTCGTCGGTACAACGTATTTGCGATGAGCAATCGATCTGTTTTTCGTAGACGATTAAAGCTGAACGTACAGTGGCTGGCATGGTGAGCATCCCTGGGGAAAAACGGTGATGTAGGGGAAAGAGACCGTTCGTTGGTTTTCGGTTGATAAATTTTCTGATTTAGAGATTTCGGAAGGTATAAATTTAGAACATTAGAAATTTGGGAATTTGGGATTTTGGGGTAATGAATGTTTAGAACTTTTTAAATTTGGGAATTAAGATATTTGAGAAATTGGGAATTTTGAGAATCTTGGGAATATTTGGGATTTAGGGACTTTGGTATACATTTGGGGATTTTTCGAGTTTGGAAATTTTGGTATTTGGGGATTTGAGAATTTAGAGAATTCGGTCTTAAGAGATTTAGGAATTTAGGGATTTGGGAATTTGGGGTCTTGGAAATTTTGGGATTTTCAGAATCTTGGGAATATTTGGAATTTAGGGACTTTGGTGTACATTTGGGGGTTTTTCGAGTTTGAAAATTTTGGTATTTAGGGATTATAGAATTTGAAAATTTTGGTATTTGGGGAATTTCGAATTTAGGGAATTCGGGTATTTGGGTATTTAGGGAATTCTGGAATTTAGGGATTGGTGAATTTAGGGAATTGGGATTTTAGGGAATTGGAAAAATTAAAAATTTTAAGAACTTGAGACTAAGAATTTAAGAATTCTTTAATTTAGGATTTGGAAATTTTAAAACATTGAAAATTTAAGAATTTGAGAATTTAGAAAATTTAAAATATCGAGTTCCAAGAATTTAAGAATTTGTAAATCTGCAAATTTAAGATTTAAAAAATGAAAAAACTTGAAAAACTAAGGAACTTAAGTTTGAAAATGTAAAAGTTTAGAAAGTGCTTCCCAGCTAGCAAAATTAGAAAATTAGAAAACTGTTTATTTATACGTAGATTAAAAGTGATATATTTTCATTAAAATCGAATTACAATAACAAAGTTACTGCCCCTAAAAGGCAAGCCATTAAAAGTTCAAATTTCATAAAGCGTTAAACCTCATAAAGCGTTAACACCTATTAATTAAATCGCGCTAAAAGTTCCGAAGAAACCATAATTAATGTCTTAATAGATACGAAGTCTCCACGGTATAATTTAAATAAACTTTCATGATTTACAGCGATACATTCGGAAGGCCTTTAAAACGATCCCGTCACCGCGTGTATGATGGTTTCTATAGTAATAATTATCTTCATTATTACAGCACAGGCTTACCGGTCGAGTCCTAAACCAAAGTTAATTACCAGCCGCCGTAGCTAATTTAAATCAAGACTAATTAACCCCTTCCCTTCTTCCTTAAGATCCTACTCGCATTACTTCGGCTCTCGCCTTAATATTATGCAACTTTCCCTAAACTTGTCTCGTTTCATTCACCTGTCGTCGAAAATCCACCCATGAATTATAGCAAGAAATAGTTGCTATTACTTGCTAACCATTAATCATTTTTATATTGGTTATCGTAATGGGAGAATGCAGAGAAATATTCTTCTTTGTTTTTTATTGGAGGATTTAAATTTTATTTTATTATTTCTCAATTCTTTGGATTGAACATTTGAGAAATTTCTCAATTTTTTTTATTTCAAAACATTTCAATTTTAAAATTTTTAAATGCACTATTTTACAATTTTCAGATTTAACATTTGCTAATGTAACTGTATATTACATAAGAATATGTGATTATATTGAAAATGATAATTACATACCATATAGTCTTATAATTACAAGTTAGATAATTACAGATACATATAAATATCTCATCATTATAATTGCATATAAAATTATATAAATACGATACTACACATATATAATTATAATTATATTACATAAGATATGTGTATGTACTTATATGTAGTTATAAGACTATAACATATGTTATATATGTTGTAGCAATATATTATATGTAACATATGTTACATATGTTATAGCAATATATGTAGCAATATATATATGTAACATATGTTACATATGTTATAGACTATAACATATAGTCTTATAATTACGAATTCTTGAAATTCAAAACGTTCCTGCATTTCGAATCCTCGAAACTGAAAATATTCTTAGCTTCAACTTCCTAGAAACTCGAAACATTCTTACGTTTCGAATTCTCGTAACTCGAAAAATATTCTAGTGTGTCGAGTAGTTTTGTTTCGAGATAGTCAGCGTAATCGAAAGTGTCAAATTTAAATAACGGAAACGAGAGACGTAAACGGGTTGAAGGATGATTAGTAGGAAAGCAGCAGAAATAAACGTGTTGTCTGGTTTACAAGGCGAGTTAATCTGCAGTTCGCTTACTGTACCGACGCGTGAACTTATTGCTTGTGCGTATGCGCTCGAATAAACGCCCACTAAGGGTCCTTCCATTTCAGGAAACATACCCCTGCTACTGTTTGCACACCACATCGATTCGTTCTCTTTCCCGTTTTCTTCCTTTTCCGCAATCACGGATGCATGTTCAAGCGGCTTCCTTTCGTTGACAAAACGAAAATTCACCCAAGTTCAATCGATATGTGATATACCTCGGGGCTAAAACTACCCTTAAGTGCGCTAAATGTTGGATACTTGTATGTGATTGTAATTATATCCCGCTTATTTCAAATATTTTTCAATATAATTACGTATTCTTATATAGCAAATAGTTACATGTATGATGCTTATATAAGATACTCATAATTACATATATGATTATAATGTTGCATGATTATATGTAATTATAAGATCTAACAAGATGTTAAATACTTATATGTAACTGTTACATAAGAGTATGTGATTATATTGAAAATTGTAATATCTTATAAGACTATAACATATCTTATAGTCATATAATTAAATACTCACCTACGTTAAAATTTCCAACCCCATAAATGAAGATCATAAGTAAAAACTGATAATCGTCCTGGAAATATTATCTATTATAATACCATTTGTGATTCGTGCAAAGGAGTTATAAAAGGAAATACGAAATTATCTGTGCTCTCTTACAAGGATGATAATTTGAAGTATACATCGTATGTATGCATGTATGTATGTACTTATATCGTTAGGTTAAAGTATTTTCCTCTCTCAGGTTTCATCTTACGAATGTATATAATTTTATGTTGGTCGACGTCATCACTCATAAGCTTCTTGTAGCTTGTAATTACACTGGTAAAGGAGAAATGAACACGAGCACATATAGCACTTGGCTCTTGTGCGTAAGCTAACAGCACTTTAGTATAGTATGTCAGAGTCTCACAATAGACTACATCTTAAATTCTGGAAATACGCTGAAAGGACTTTAGTTTTGAACCAGTACATTCGTTAGCGATAATATTAGAGAGTATGAATTTGCTGTAAAGTAGATTGTACAAGTACTTAAGAAAAAGGAATACTAACGTACTTAATGATGTAATGAACAGATAGTGTAATTGATACAATTTAAATTGATATGAATGTATTGTCTAAAAATGAAGTTTATTTATATACATAATTAGTCTTTGAAGTCAAGTTAAATGTTTTCCAATTGAAACGAATATATTTTTTAGTTACGATTACAAAATTTACTTGAGATAATACATGAAAAAGGAGCATTTGGAAATGTTCGAATCTGACATTTTTGAATTTTGGAAATTTAGGAAATTGGACATTTTGGAATTTGAAAATTTGGAATTTTGGAAATTTAGGAAATTGGACAATTTGGAATTTGGAAATTTTGAATTTTACAAATTTTGGAAACTGGACATTTTGGAATTTGGAAATTTTGAAATTCGGAAATTTTGGAATTTGAAAATTTTGGAAATTGGAAATTTTGGAATTTAGAAATTTTGGAATTGAGAAATTTTAGAATTTGGAAATTTTGGTATTTGGTAATTTAAAACTTGTCGAGTTTGAAAATTAAAGAATTTTAAAATATAAATCAAAAACAGCAATTTATGAATGCAATACTTCCATAATATCAAAATCTAAATTCTTGAATTTCACTTCACTCAAACTACAAAATTCTCAAATTCTCCTTCAATAAATTACGAATTGCAAAATTAGTAAATTTCAAGATCAGAAAATTGATACCTTCGATAAACACTTTGTCCTACTTACATCTGAAAGATCAGCCAGTATTTCAATGCCGTGACCAGTTCACCCTAGATCTTAGCCAACATTCAACAAACTTCACCTCTTATCAGACACTTCACAAATTCCATGTCTTTAACTGGTTTCGCCAGAGATTTCGCTAGTATGTGTTCCTTTTTTCAAAATTCGCAAGCAGTTATCATAACTCACCGACAAGCAGCCTCGATACGGTGTACCAACGTGTTATTACATTCAGTTATACGAGAGAGTCAGATAGCTATGGGCTTCTCCTTTTTAGCATCGCGCAGACATTGTTCATAAGCGTCGCAAACTAGTAGCTGGAGGATACTCTCGTCCCACCAGATGCTATTCTCGCGAGGAATAAGACGTGTGTTATTATATGGACTTATATTGTGAAGTTAAAGTTTCGAAATTTTGAAATTTGGGAAGTTTAGGGACTTAAGAATTTGGAAATTTTGGAATTTGACAATTTTCGAATTTGGTAATTTGGGAAATTGACGATTGGAAAACTTTGAGTTTGACAATTTAAGAATTTGTGAAATTCGGAATTTTACAAATTTGAAATTTGATAATTTTTGGATTTGTAATTTTGAAATTTTGGAATAAAAATTTTTTAATATGGTAATTTTGGAATTTAACAATTTTTGAATATGGTAATTTAGGAAATTGGCATTTGTTGAATATGGTAATTTTGGAATTCGGTAATTTGGCAATTAGGAAATTTAAAAAATTGGTAATTTGACAGTTTGAGAATTTGGAAATTTAGGATTTTAGAAATTTGGAAGTTTTGGAATTTGACAATTTGGAATTTGCCTATTTTGGAAATTGACAATTTTGAATTGATCAATTTTGGTAGTTAGCAGTTTGAGAATTTAGAAATTTAGAAATTTGGGATTTTTAAGATTTATAAAGTTGGAAATTGAAATTTTTTGAATTTAACAATTTCGCAATTTGCAAACTGGAAATCTTGGAATTTGGCAATTTGGCAAATTAGACATTTGGAAATTTAGGAATTTAGGAATATATGAATCTAGGAATTTAGAAATTTTGTGCTGTCAATTTTGGAATTCAAGAATTTGAAAATTTTCTAAATTTATAATTTTGGAATTTATGAATGTGAAAATTGTCGAGTGACAATTTCGGAATTTGAGAATTTGAAAATTTTCGAAATTGACAATTTTGGAATTTAAGAATTAAAAAATTTTGAATTTTGAAAATTTTCGAAAATGACAATTTTGGAATTTAAGAATTTGAGAATTTTCGAAATTGACAATTTTGGAATTTAAGAATTCAAAAATTTTGGAATTTGGTTATTTTGAAATTTAGCAATTTGTTAATTTTGTATTCTTCAAATTTTTGCTTTTGAAAACTGGTTATTACATTCAATTATGCAAGACAGGCATATCTATGGCATCCCCCTTTTAGCATCGGGCAGACATTGTTCATAAGCGTTGCAAACTAGTAGCTGGAGGATACTCTCGTCCCACCAGATGCTATTCTTGCAAGGAACAAGACCATCTCGTATCGCGGTGTGCAGGCGTGCATACATTGTGCATACGTGTATGCATCTCGCGTCACGAATCGCATCTATATGTTAATGTTGCACGCAACCGTGCGCGTAATTTTCGTAGCACGCACCCACGCGCTGCTTTCTCCGTGTTTCGTTGCGGCCCGCGTTATGGTCGCGATTGCGGAAATCCTGAAACCTCATTGAACCGTTTGGTCCACGACAAATTGACGTTAACACCTGTACTTTCGCGACTAACAACACTTTTATCTACAGTGGGTGGCCGAGTTATTATACTCTTAACGAAGCTCCCATATTTTATCGCTTCAGCAGATATTTTTATGTCGCATTTTCCCTACAGGGTGTTTCGCCTGCATTAAAATATGTTTAGTAAACCTGCTCTGAGGATATTCAGTTATTTTTGGTAGACACACATTAATAATGTTTAATAAGCCTGCTTGGACAATATTCAGTTATTTTTAGTCGACATACATTAAAATATGTTTAATAAGCTTGCTTGAACAATATTCAGTTATTTTTAGTCGACATACATTAAAACATGTTTAATAAGCCTGCTTCGATAGTGTTCAGTTACTTTTACTAGACATATATTTAAATAAGTTTAGATAAACTTGCTCTGATAATATTCAGTTATTTTTACTAGGCATATATTAAAATATGTTTAATAAACCTGCTCTGACAATATTCAGTTATTTCTACTAGACATGCATTAAAATATGTTTAATAAACCTGCTCTGACAATATTCAGTTATTTCTACTAGACATGCATTAAAATGATGTTTAATAAACCTGCCTGTACAATATTTAGTTACTTCTACTACACATACATTAAAGTATATTTAAGATACTGATTACCACACTGAAGTAATTGAAAATAGTGTTAGCTAATATTTTTAATTTTAACCAAATATTTTCATAATATCTTGTTATATTTGTTTTCTATAGTTCCAAGTAATTGATACAAGTGTTTTCAGTTAGGAAAATGAAGAAATTTTGGATAATACAGATATTAAATTTGTATAAAATTTGAAGTGTCATCTATGGGTAGTCAAAGTGTTAATAAACCTGCTTTGGTGATATTTACTTATTTTCAATTTCAATTTTATTTTCGATTTCAATTATATTCTGATTTCAATTATTGTCTCATTTCAATTATTGTCTGATTTCAATTATAGTCTGATTTCTCTCATAGTCTTATTTCAATTATTACCTGATTTCAATTCATGTCTGATTTCAATTACAGTCTGATTTCAATTATAGTCTGATTTCAATTATAGTCCGATTTCAATTATTGTCCGATTTCAATTAATGTCTGATTTCAATTTTTGTCTGATTTCAATTATTGTCTGATTTCAATTATAGTCTGATTTCAATTATTGTCTGATTTCAATTTTTGTCTGATTTCAATTATTGTCTGATTTCAATTCTTGTCTGATTTCAATTATAATCTGATTTCAGTTATAGTTCGATTTCAATTATAATCTGATAACGTTTGTATATAGATTTTTCAACGAGACGTATTCACATGCACAGCTGTTTTTTTTCTTAAAGCGTTCGAACATTATTGATTATCGAGCGAAGAAGTTTGATTGTGGTTCACAATCGTCAATCCCGCATTGTAACGTATGTGCGTGCAATTCTGCTCAAGTACAAAACCAGCATCGTGCTCGATGACGGTTTCATGTACTCGTGTCAGGTATTGTCGAGAGTTTTCCTTTACTCGTTCCTTCTGTGGGGGTCAAAATAAATTTGCGAATGGGTCCTCGCGTGCGAGTGTACAGTCGGGCGCAAATCTGGTTTCTCTGCAGAAAGTATCCCACAACCAACGGGGAAGAGGACTTCTTTTCGGTGAATCTTAGTCTTTTGGAAGTTTGAGAATTTAGGGACGAGTTAGGTTAATTTTTGAACATTGAAGAATTTAGGGATGGGTTAGGCTGACTTTTATAGTGATTTTTCAGCATTTAAAAATTTAGGGGTGGTTCAAAATGATTTATTGTAGTTTTTGAGCATCTGAAAATTTAGGGATGGATTAGGTTGATTTTTATGGTTATTTCTGAACATTTGAAAGTTTAGGGGTAAGTTAGGTTGATTTTGAGTGATTTTTGAGAATCTGAAAATTTAGGGATGGTTAAAAAAAAATTTCAGTAACTTTTGAGAATTTAAAAACTAAGGGATGATTGATTCTTATAGTGATCTTTGAGCATGTGAAAATTTGGGGATGGGTTAGTTTGATTTTTACAGTGATTTTTATGAATTTGAAAATTTAGAAATGACAGGTCGATTAGGTCAATTCAGTGATTTTTGATGATATAGAAGGGTTAAGTTGGATTAAAAATTTGATCCCACAGGATTTGGAAATCTTGAGATTTCAGAATCTATAGATATGGGAATCTAATTATTTAACGCTGTAATTTGGGGACTTAGAAATTTGGGAACATAGAAATTTAAAAAATTTTGAATTCCAAAATTTCCAAAACCTCAGATTCCAAAATTTCAGAACTCTCAAAATTTCAAAAAACCAAAATTCCAAAGTCCCAAAGTATCAAAATCCGAAAATCTCTCGTGAATTTGCCAGTCCACAAATTTCAAAACTCCCAAAATTTCAAAATTCCAAAATCCAAGAATCCCAAAATATAAAAATCCGAAAGTTTCTTATGAATTCGTCAATCTATAAATTTCAAAACTTAAAAGTCCACGAATATAGAAGATCACGAATCTAAAAAGTGGCAAATATGCAGAGGCGTGCTAATCGCAAGGAAGCGTTCGTTGCATCCGAGTGTACACGTGAAGGCGAAAGTGCGTGGAAGTAAACGTCAATCCATTAAACGGGCTCTGTACGCGCGTATATTCGCGGCGAAATAATAATAACTTGGGTACAACCCTTCTTGATGGTGCAACGGGAAGAGAAGAGGGAGGATAAAGAGCCTAAAACGGCAGAAAGAGGGTTAGAAAAGCGAAAGGGAAAGTATCGCATAAACGACAGAGGGAGAAGGACAGAATGGAACATTAAAATTGAAAAGAGGGAGCGCGTTTCTGAGGTTAGGATTTCGGGATGTGAATATAAAATGGCTTTTAGGGTGTTTCGTAATTTCACCATCTAGGAATTCAGGGACAGAGAAATTTGGAGACTTATAGGTATTTAGGAGCATAGAAATTTCAAGATATATTTTATGGGATATTTAGGGATACTTGGATTTGGAAAATTTGAGATTTGGAAATCTAGGAATTTCAAGGTGAAAAAATTTCAAACGATTTTGGAGTCTGGGGTATTGTGAATAAATTTAGGTATTTGGCCATCTAGGAATATGGGAGCCTAGAAATTTGGTAATATAGGTATTTAGGGATCTACGGATCTGGAAGCATAGGAATTTGAGGTGTTGTGAAAATGGGGATTTAGGTATTTCACTATGTAGGAAATTTGGTAACGTAGGAATTTGAGAATTTAGGGATTTTGGAGAATAGGAGTTTCAAGACATAATAGTATTTGGGGATGTTTGGATTTGGAGAATCTGAGATTTGGGAATCTAGGAATTTGAAGGTGAATAAATTTGAGAGGATCTTGGGGTCTAGGGTATTCTAAATATGGAAATCTAGGTGTCTTCTATATAAGAATTGAGGAAATTTGGTAATTTCGGAACTTGGAAATTTAGAAATTTAGAAATCTGCAAAGTTGGAAATTTAAAAAGTAGAAAATTTGAAGATTAGACGTTTGGGTATTGGAATTCGAGTAATCGAGAATTTTGGAATATGATAATTTAGGAATTGAAGAATACAAGAAACCACAAATTAAAATTCCTAGGAATTTGGATAATTACATTTCGATATTTGGAATTTAAAACTTTGTAAAATTAGAAATTTGAGAATTTGAAAATTCAGAAATGAGAAGCTAGAAATATAGTAAGGTAATAAATACTTTAAGTACTCCCACAAAATAATCCTACTTACAAGCTCGCAGCAATCACCGTTTTATCGCTATTAACGTATTCGAACGCGAACATTTTCGAATGATGACTCTATCATTAATAAATACAGCTATCATGTTCCGAAAAATTACAAATTGTTCTCCGTCCACACAGGTCCTTTGTTCCTCCCTTAATAACGATGTTAATCGTAAAGGTGGGTCGTGTTTGAGGGAAGTGGTTCATTCATCAACAACAATGACTGTATCTGTTCCTCTGAAGCTAAGCTCGTCTTATCTGCAAATTATTGCGTCCAGATAGTAATATGTAATAGTAGAAGTAACTGAAACCTTAAGGCAATGATATGATACTCGATCCCACCGTTGAACGTGTCTATGAACAGAGTAATGTCTTAGTTATTTATAGTTGTTACGTACAAACGTGTTCCTTTTGATAACGATGCTCATAGGTTATGCTTGTTAACGTTACGATAACGTAACTGAAGAAGGTCTACGTTTTATAGGTTAGGTTCACATTTTTTTTTTAGGTTAAAATATATTGGTATATTTCATTGGAAATCGGTGATAAAATATTTGTGGGTTATGGGTGAAAAATTGGTCTAAAGATTTAATATAGTGTATTTATAATGTGTAAATTGTAATGTACATATATATGGGGTTTTCTGACATATATTGGTAGTGATATTTTGTCTTAATTTGGTGAGAGATTAGTTTTAGGGATCTAGGAAGGGGATTTTGTAATTTAGGGGGTCTTGAAATATGGGGACGTAGATATTTAGAAACATAGGGATTTTGGATTTAGAAATTTTGCAGAATAGATTTGGG
The DNA here is from genome assembly GCA_945859555.1 of Megachile ligniseca. Taxonomy (NCBI): domain Eukaryota; kingdom Metazoa; phylum Arthropoda; class Insecta; order Hymenoptera; family Megachilidae; genus Megachile; species Megachile ligniseca. The sequence goes on from OX243778.1 coordinate 4,693,770, forward strand.
AATATAGGGATTTGGGGATGTAGAGATTTGGGAATGTAGGGATTTGAGAAAGTAGGGATTTGGGGATGTAGGTATTTGAAAATATAGGGATTTGGGGTTGTAGAGATTTGGGAATATAAGGATTTGGGAATGAGAAAATTTGCAAATTTGTATATCTAAAAATTCCAAAATTTGTGATTTAGAGAAATATGAAAGTAGAAATATTGAAATTTGGATAATTGGAATCTAACAAATTTAGAAATATAGCAGTTTAGTAAGCTAGAAGTGTAGAGACACATGTAAGAGTTTAAATATTTAAAAATTTAGAAATTTGTCAACTTGAGATATGAGAAATGGAAATTTTGAAAACTTCGAAATAGAAACCTAGAAAAATTTCAGTTTTAAATTCATGAATTTGACAAATTTAAAAATATCAAAATTTAAAAAATTAACAAGTTCACATATCCTCATTCAATGGAGCTGTAGTACTCGAACATACTCGTATAATTATTTTATCCAGTCGAACAAACATCAAGTATCGTATCAATTAAAATAAACCAAAAAAAAAAAAAAGAAGTAATCGAGATAAACGGTAACGCGAAGTGATTTGATGGCACCCAGGTGATTTATTAGCGTGTACACATGTGTAAATAAAAACCGTCAAGTTTCTGCTCGTACAGTGGTACAAGTAGGCCGTTGGAAACTCCGAGGCAAATGGGCAAGCTGCAAGTGAGGGTAGTTTTAATTAAGCCATTAGGGTGGCTGAGAGGCTGCGACCAACCGGCTAGACATTCCAACCCTCTATTCCCTCCCTTCCCTCCTTTTCCCTCTTCGTCTGCCGAATTAATATTGTGCTTACATTCCATATTGCCACGTGGCTAGGGAGCTTGTATCCGAATAAACTTCCTGCCTACCCCGGATTTTCCCACACGTGTTGCCAACCACTTCTGCTTGTGCGAATAAATCAACGAAATTCCTTTCCCCATTACCGCAAACGTTTCATCGCTTTTCGCATATTTTGACAAATACATATTGTCCTGAGGCTAACAATTTGGATGATCCTTGTTTACCAGCTGTACCGGTTAATAACTCTTAAGTTTCTTTTTTGAGAGAGGAATATAAATTTAGGAAAATGTAACAATACTTTATTCAAACTAGCCATTTTATCATCTGCTCTTCAAAGTTCCTCCCCAAAAAATTGTTCACATTTTGAGGGAAACCGAGCCATTTTTTGACATCTTAATTGTTGTGTTTGACAAGTGAGTATGTCGGGACAAGTTCCTAACCAAGTGCAGAAATTGTGTCTTTAATCGTTTTCTGTGTGTGGTGCGGCATTGTGATGCAAAATCACTTTTTTATGTCTTCTAGTCCAATGTGATAATAGTAGAATTTGGTCATTTGAAAATTTAACACATTGACTGCTATACTGAAGCAATTGAAAATTGCATCCAGTAGTGTTTTAATTTTTAATAAATTTTGCCAAATATTTTCACAATATCTTGTTACATTTATTTTCCATAAAGTGAACAAATTTGTATGATATACATGTTAGCTCAGTATAGAAACTTGAGTGTAACCCACATATGGGTGACGTCACGTGTTAATTACAAAATTTGGTACTTTCTAAATTTGCAAATTACAAGATTTGATAACTAAATTCCTACATTACAGAATTCGATAATTCGTAACTTTTGTAAATCACGAAATTGGCTAATTTACAAATGTGCAAATTACAGATGTAATTTAGTAAACCACAGAATCTTCTAATTTATAAATAAGAATTTAATTTAAATAAATAACAAATTTCGAAATGTACAAAGTTTCAAAATTGCAACTTGCCCATAAAAACGAACAAAAGTAGCCATTTTGTAAATCTTGCAAATGAGCCTAACCGAACGTAAGTTCTTAAAGAGCAGCATACTCTAATGGTGGTGTGATGTCCTACAGCACTTTAAGTACGGACAGGCCGACAAGCAGCTCCGTAAGAGGTGTCATTTTGTTTTACTTGACATTTACTTACCGGCTCGTCCATCGTAACCACGTTCGTCGTCGTCGTCTTCGTGTTCTCCACTCTCTTCACCGGCCGTACCTTGGGTCTGCACAACCCTCGGTATTTCTGTAAGCAGCGAAAACAAACGGATGAGAAGTTACGATAAATACGGCTCGTATATCTCTTCTAAAAGGCTACAACGGTTACCCCCTTCATATTTGCAAATTTCGCCTAATTGGACGCGCGATCCTCCGATAACGCGATCGGGCGAGAGCCGATCGCGTGTACCTTTCGATTGATCGATCGATCGCTTTCAAAAACAAGACGGTCAAGGCATCGATATATTTCGTGTTCTTCTCCTCTTTTTGCCAGGCACTGTTAATGGAACGTTCGAGCTTTTTAGCTGGATACAGGTCGATTCAAAACTGATGTAACTTTTTTTTAAACTAGGAACTTCTAACGATTCGGCTTGCATTATTAAATTTATAATTCAGTAATTGAATTATCTATTAGAACTACATTGGTATTTATTAAAAAAATAGCATAAAGAAGCTTGTTGAGTTTGAGTACAGTAGACTCTTGCTATATTGCCATTTTTAAATACTAGTGGTGTATCCTTAATTTCGTGAATTTATGAAAATTCAGATGTTTCGTATTAGTAGGAAGATCAGAAACAAAAGGGATTTTAGTGGGAAGGTTAAAGGTGGCAATATAACGGGAGTCTACTGTAGTGATCTAAAGATGTAAATACTGTGTAATTTATCTGAAGAGATAAGGAGATTACGCTGCTTTTTATAGAGTTTAGAGAATTAATGATACTTACTAATGCAAGGTGCAATGTGAGATCTACTTTGTTGGTAACCTCTGGCACATCTGTTACAAGTTGTACCGGTTACGCCATCTTTACAAGGACATTGGCCGGTACTTTGGTTACAAGTTTTTCCGGAAGCTCCAATTGGGTGACAGTCACACGCTGCAACACACAACATGCGACATTAGGAATGGTTAGTTGAAAAGATACGACAATTAATTGGTATTATGAGTTATTTCCGACGGTATAATTCCAAAAATACAGTAGACTCTTGTTATATCGTCATCAACGAGGGTATAACAACAGAATTATTTTTAGAATTATACAGCGCTAGGGAAGTGCTACTGGTATTAGTGATAGCCCGTTTGAAGGTGGCAATATAATGAAAGTCCACTAAACTTCGATAATCCATTTTGAATATTTATTATTACAATTATTAAAAAAATGGTTACAGTTCATTTTTCTAAATCTTCTCTTTATTAACTAATTTATTTACTAAAATTAGAATTTTAAGTTCTGAAAAATATTTCAAGTAAAGATTATTAGTTCTGTAAGGACTATGCTATATACGTAGATAATTATCCTATATGTCACTTAAAAAATTGCAATCCTGTTTCTACGCTTGGAAACTAAATTATTTTGCGAAATTAAACAAAAATTATTTTAATACTTTGATTAGGTTTGTAAGAGTGCTTTTTATAGTAAACTCTCGTTATACTGCCACAAATGAACACCTGATCCTTCGTGAATCTCCGTGAACTTTCGTCCATCTTCGTAAATATTCGTAAACATTCGTGCACTGCGATAGCGAGGAAATGTTGAACATCCTCGTATATATTCAGCGATTCTCATCAGTGGCAATATAACAAGAGTTTATTCTATTAAACACTCTATGAAACCTGTCCCTGCAATACTCTTGCTACATTACCAGGCTTATAGGAGTAAAAAATTCTTGGAATTTGCAAAATGTCGGGTTTGGGTTGATATTACAATGCTTTCTGGGAATCTTCGTGTATTATGTCAGTGGGTGAGCACCAGTATGGTTATGGATGTTCGTATGGAGGCAAAATAACGAGAATTTACTGTAGATATCGGCTTATAACAGGTTTCGTGGATCTTCGAGCGTTATGATGATAGGTCAACGTCATCGAATATATAAAAATCCATGTAAGGACAATATAACGAGTATATATGCTTTTTTATAGACTTATTATATACATCTATTTATATACTTTTTGTAAATGAAAAATAAGAGAACCTTTACTTAAGAGAACCTGGCGCTTGTTCTTAGTAAAATATGAAAAATTTTCATTTATGGCAATATAACGAGAGACTGGAATATATTCAAAATTAAAGCAAACTTTTCATATCCTTCTACGCTAGCAACCTCTCATTTATTAAAAATAATAATTCTTGTAATCTAAACATAGGTTATTCCAGTTTCTTTTCAACGTGTCCGGAATTAAGAGACGATTCGCCGTCGTCAGAGGCGAAAAATTGCGAGAGAAACTCGAAAAGCAAGCTTGACACATTCCTTTTGCCCACTTACTTATGCAAGCTCGTGTCTTCCATGCGAGAGAGACACTGAAAAGCGGTTAATTACGATTGCACTTCGAGCTGAGCGCATCTCTGCGAAAATCTAGGAGGAGACCCTCGAAAAGCTGTGTTGGCTGTTGCTCGTCTGCTTTCAACGTCCCGTTCCTTTTTTCTTTTCTATCTTCTCCCCCTTTACTATTTCCACGTTAAAAACCGTCGTTGTGTTTTCTACGCGAATCTCTCAGCCATTTCAGCACAGCTTGTTGCTCATCCGTTAATACCCGGCGATTACGTCACACGAATTTCGTGGCAGAAAAACGGTAACACAGGAAACGCGCTTTTGAGCCGTTTGCTTTTTCGAAACACCACGCGTTACGAAACGTTTCACGGTTCAAGGAGTTTGATCTCTAGAGGAAACGCCATGTCGAGCGTTTTTCCGTCAATTCTCTCAATTATCGAGCCCGGCTCGCGTTCAGCAGATAGACTGTTGTAACAAGGCGTAACACGAGTAAAATGTAAAGCGGCCGTGATTTACGAGTGGTCCATACGCTTTCTTTATCCCCGTGGGTGTCGCGGAGTCAAGTTTATATTAGTTAGCAATAAGTGACGCGACGGTATGTACGCTCATTTTACAGGCGTAAACGTGAGTTACGGTGTTCCGTTGTGCTTTCTGACCATGCCAGTCGACCGATCGTTCACCGTGACCTCTGTGATATGTATGTGCTCGCGAACGGTTTGTATCGTGCGTGCATCGAACACCGAGTAACAGGGAATCTATGCACAACATTTCTCGAAACACGGGGACTTTATTGAAAATTATACGAGTAAATGTTCTTCATGGGTAGAAGGTTCTACGTTTGGTTATCCACGGGATACTTTGGGTTTTTTTTTAGGTTTTACACGTTCTAATAGTCTTTTGCCACTCTCATTCGCCGTAGAATCCCGTTAGATTCGCTTTGACCTTTTATTGGCTCCTTGGTTCTTCCTGGGTTTCCTCAGATGTTGTGAGTGTTTTACATACTCTTATAACCTACTTCCGCTCTAAAATATCTTAAACTCCCTAAATTTTACTGGGATACCGCTGAATCTTACTGGACCTACAGCTCTTCCTGACTCGATCTGGTTTTGATTGGTTTATTTGGGTTTTCATGGGTTCTGCACGTTGTAATGGCCTTTTGCCGCTGTTAGCGCTCCTTAGAATCCCGCCGGAACCTGTTTGGATCTCTGTGGTTCTCGATAGAGCTCTGTGGCTCTCCCCGGCTCTCCCTGGTTCTGCTTGGGTTTTATTGGGTTTCTTCGGGTTTTGTCGACTGTGTCGGTCTTTTGCCATTACCACCTTCCATTAAAACCCTCCTGGACTCTCTTCAAATGTCGCATGCCATCCCTAGCTTCCCTTGGCTCTCCCTGGCTCTCCCTGGGATTACTTAACTCTTCTTGGAGATTTCGAATTTTGACGGTTCTATTAATCTTTTGCCATTCCCAACTAACTCTAAAATTACTATAGATGACCCTAAATATCCGTAGGATCTCACTAGACATCTCTGAGCCTCCCTAGATTTTCTTAAATCGCTCCAGATTTACCGGTGATATCTCTAGAATTATTTTATGTTTCCCCGTATCACTCTATCTTTAGCATCTCTTACGTTTTTCGGAAGTATTGTTGGGAATCATCCAAAATTCCTAATAAGCATCTCCAAGATGTTTCAAAACCTAAAGTAAATATAGTTTAATTGTATGTCTTATTGTATATTTAACCAAGAGCCTACTGCGGGTACACCTACGTGTAACGCTTTGTAGATAGTAAACTACATTTAGATAGTAATCTAAATACTGTTCGGGAATCAAATATCAACGTTTCAAAGGAAAACATCACAAGGAAAGGAGAAATAATTCAAAGATTGTTGCTCCATTTCATTTTAGATTGATGTTTATTATGAATGACATCCCAAGAAGAAAATTAAGAAATCAACAGCTGTAATAGAATAAAGAAAATCTAATCTAACAGTACATGCTTTCTGACATTTTCGACGACTACGACCCAAATTTCCAACGAGAAAATAAAGACTGCAACATTGTTGAAACGAGGTCAATCTAACCTAACAGCGAATATCTGCATCGTAGCATAAACAGTTAGGAAGATGTAGCTTAGAAACGTATAGCAACGAAGATTTCCAGTTCCATTATCTACATTTTAAGAATTATTTCGTGAAAATATAAACGTGTAAGCTATTCCAAAGTAGGATGTACTATCGTAAATATCCCAGATTTGATCGTAATCCTGGATGGTGCAACAAAAGTTGCGGTCTTTTAACGCGATGGAAAGGCGAAGAAGAAAAAAGGGTTCGTAAATGGCGTCTCTAAAAGACGTTCATAAATTCAACTTACCAGGCCAGTTTTACAAAAGTATTCACGTATTTATATCCGTATATCTACGTGAAATTGTTAAGGCGTTTTAAGCCGATTACCAGCGAGGGTCAAGTTGACCTTGCTAGGTTTCTTCCTCGTCGTCCTCCCGATTATCAATCGCTTTTTTACATGGTCAAAAAGTTACGCCTCATTGACGAATGCTTACGTTAACATACTTACAAAAAGGTCGGACAGATTAATCAATGGAACAAAATTAGCGTCACGCTACATAATTGTTTTTTAATTGATTAAAAATTTGTTATTCAAGAATAAAAATTTGTAGTTAAGGGACTATTATACGAATTCATTTTTGTTTTACGCTCAATTAAATCATATAATCGAATATTTTATAAATTCATCTGTTTGTACAGTTACTTATGAATAAAAGTAGTTAGATAATTTGTTGTTATACGAAATGATCTGTGTTAGACGCTGCAATAAATCATGTTTCAATTACAATTTGACGCGTTATTATTTTTGATTTGATACTATGCTTGATAGTATTCCCGTTGATTTATGAAATCAATTAATAACGCTTGCACGAAATCCATTTGAATGTATGGTAATAAGTAAATCGTCACGTGTCTTCGCGAATCATTTGGAGAAGGCAGACAGGATAAATCTGGCAACGAATTTGCATACTGAAATCGCCCACTTGTTTTTGCTCGCAGCAGGTAGCACGTGGGTCGTTTGATGGTTACTCTCTACCTACGTCCTTCTTCAACCTCGTAAGATCACGGCACCCTCCGTTTCGACAAACTGCTGTGTACCAACAACATCCGGCCCCAAATTTGGTTTCCCTCCAGCGGCAACCTTCGCTACGTATAAAGCTAACCAAAATAGATTTCGACGAACAACTTCGTTTCAAACGAAACTTCTTTGAAATGATCTAATGATAACTAAAATTACATTCCAAATAAAAATTCAACTACTTTTCAAATTACATAATGATCAGAAAAGGAAAAGAATATCGAATATTATTAAAATTATAATGATAGGGTGAAAGAGCGAACTGGAGTTTGTATTATAATACGTGGTGATATAACAGGTGGCAATCTCAACGCGTCATAATACATATAATATGTAGTCGTTAGTACGTGATAATGTAATCTATGGTAATATGATTCGAGGTGATAAAATGCGTGATAACGGAACTTGTGGAAATGTAATAAGTGGTAATTCAACTTATGGAATTAGAATATGGTATAAAACAATTTTCGGCAATATAAGGCGTGAAAAAATAGATTATGACAATATAATGCGTGGTAATACAAGTTATGGCAATATAACGCGTGGTAATTCAACTCATGGCAATATAACGCGTGGAAATCTAACTTACGGCAATATAACGCGTGGTAATCCAATTTATGGAACTATAACGTATGGTAAACCAATTTATGGAAATATAACGCACAGTAATACAGCACATGGCGACATAACGCGTCGCAATACAACTTGCGGCAATATAACACGAGGCAATACAACGCGTGGTAATACAACAACTGAAAATTCAGTGCGTAGTAATTTAACTTATGGCACTACAACGCGTGACAATATAACTGACGGCAATATAACGCGTGGTAATACATCGAGTAATAATACAATGTGTTGTAATATAATGCGTTGCAATGTAACGTGTGATCGCAGAATGCGTTGACCTATAACATGTGATAGTATAACGTAATAGATGGAAATACATGTGGCAATACAACGAGTGGCTATATAACACGCTGACATACAACGCGTCATGATATAAAATGTTACTATATGTGTATGATTCAGTGTTATAATGCTTGTGGCGATATAACATTCGGTTAAACAATGCGTGGTGATATAACGTTAGTTCACAAACGCGTTACCGTACTCGATATAATTATGATCCTTATAATCAATAATTAAACAAAATTTGAATATTTCGTTAATTATTAAATAATAATAAAGAACAATGCATCCAGTATTTCTGCTATAAAAATGTATTGTCAGGTACAAGTACAATATTGATTTTATTTCACGCAATTATCGTTCTCTCAGATATAAGGAGCACCCCAGGACCGATGGGAAATTATTTTTCCATCATCTTGACGAAGCACGGAAGGCTATCAATGACATCGTTCAATCACTCTCCGGTGACAGGTTCGGAAAATAACGAAGCGATTTCGTGCGACGTTATGGTGATTGCTTTATTCAATATTCGATATATCAACGAGCAAATAATATGGACGGTTCATGGGCCGTGTGGAATTTTCGGCAAATTCGGCTGCTAAATGAGCCGCGAGTGCCAACGGGGGTTGCTTTTATCGATCGCAGCTACACGTACGATTTTACTAGCATTCGAAGTCATTTTTATCCGATGTACAAGCACTTGAATTGTTTAAAATTGAAAGAAAATATTTGCTTTTAATTCTATCGATCGCCATGAAATATCAACGTGTTCGAACCCGGGGTGAAATGTGCACGGACTGCTACCTGTTCGAAATGTGTAACATTACACGGTTGGGTCTGAACGATTTTCTTGAAAGATATACGAGATACGGAAGATACTTTTGAATGTATTTATGAAATGATGCTTTGTCGGCAGTTTGAGATGTTGATACGTGAGATAAGATACAAAATGGCGGTGCAGGAGGTAAAACGACAGAAGTCTATATTATAGCAAAATATTGTAAAACATTGTTTGATAATAAATAAATATTGTAAAATATTGTTGATAATAAATATAATAACAATTGGATAATTTTATTAATGTTAAGTAAAATAACAGTAGTGTTAGCAATATTACTAGTAATATTAAAAGCAAGATATAAAATGGCGGGAGTCAAAATGGCTGACCTCTACATTACGTATACAGATGTGACAAAATATTCTAAAATATTGTTTATGTTGACACTACCGATAAAAATAATTTCATAATATTTTTAACAACTACAACAATAATATTACTAACAGTATTATTACTGTTAAATTAATAGTATCCTAAACACAATTAAAAATATTTATAATATTTGCAACATGAGAATATCGTTCTAAGATCACAATTAAAGGTTTCAATGTCTAATTTTGATTAAATCACAAAAAACAGCAAATGAGTTACAACTAAAACGCAGTCACTTAAAATTTAAAGAACGAAAATTTACCATCGATTTACCACAAGGTAATGAACCACATAACCTCTTTAACGATTCAAGTGCGGATCAAAGAGCGCAGAAAACTGTCTGCCTCGATCAAATGCATTCCAAGTATCTCGAAGAACAAGGAAGAAAAAGAATCCTCACAGTAAAAGGCGACAAGAATTTTCTTGAAAGGGTGGTAGTTCGGAGGGCAACAGAGGGGGAACTGTTTGGGCTTCGATGGATCGACATTATCGAGCAACCCGCACCGAAGTTTACTCGAGGGAAATCAACCTGATAATCCGATTAATAAATTGGCTGGCATCCACGCGCCGAATGTACCGAACGTTGTTCTCGATTTAATTGACTATCTTTCTTCACGATCTATTTATTACCCTGGCAATAATCAGTGTACAGTTGTTCCGTTTTCATCCGGCCACTTTAATTTCATGGATTCCTGAAATTTATTGTCTTGTGATATTTTTATCGTTGCTGAAGTGCGCTGGGAAATTTGAAGGTAAATTTGATGGTGTATTTTCAGGTTATGGTGTAGATATGGTATAGCGTATCGTATATCGTGTAACGTATGGTATAGCATACTGCGATGTAAGGGATGATATGTGAGTGTAATTGTGATATAGTACTAAATGATGTGATACTAACGTATAAGTTTAGTATAGATATTACTAGACAATATGTCACTAGTATATAATCGTAATGTAACACTACACGATATGACACTAGTGTAATCGTCATATTTTCAAGATTCTAAATTTTCACATTTCCAAATTTCTGTGTTTTCAGATTTCTTAACGTCTGAATTATAAAATTCCTAGATTAAATGTGTTAATTTCCAAAGATTTAATTTACAAAATTTTCGAATTTATAAATTTTCTGTTTTCCAAGTTTCTACATTTTTAAATTTCTAATTTTTCAACTTCTAAATGTTTAAATCTCTAAATTCTTCAATTTTTCAATTGTTCAATTGTTCAATTATTACATTTTTCATATTTTCATTTATTCAATTACTCAATTATCACATTTTTCAAATTTTCAATTATTTAATCATTCAATTGTTCAATTGTTCAATCACTCTTCTCCAGAAAAACAAATGTAGATCGAATTATTCTAGGAACTTCAATACGTTTATAAAAAAATGTCAACAATAATTCTATAAAAACCATAACACAATCACTTCTCTAAGCGAATATATCAATTCTATCAATATCCTATCGAAAAATAAAATTAGGAATGTTGAAATGTTCTTGCTGTAAAGATTTTGGAATACTTACAGGGTGATCGTAAATGGAGAAACAAATAAAACTGAACTGGAAAACGAACACCGAGTCATGAATTTCAATGAGAATGTGCTTCCACGATATTCAATCAACCCCGTGTACACGAAGGAATGACAATTTCCTGACTTGTACGCATCGATTGGAGGAAAAAAAGAGAGGGGAACAAGAAAAAGAAACTGATCTGAATTATGAATTCGTATTTCTTCGAGACAGGCTTTGATTAGGGGGGTTGAAAGCGCAAGACGAACCGAATTCAAAAGACAGTTTCGTCGTGACACGAATATATCAACAGCTCTACGAGCGTGTCTCGAATTGGATTCCAAGATTTTACTTGCTCGTATTCCACGAAAATACGACTTCGATCGAATGTACGACATACAACAAATCTGAAACATGCTTGGGAAGAAATTATTTATAGTCCGAAATTATTTAACACCGAAATTACCAAGGAGGTCAACTGATTCTGTGAAACTGAGATTTCACAAGTTTTTAATTTTAAATTACAAAAATTGTTAATGTGATTTCTCTGAAATGATCTTTCAAGATAAAAGATTTTAATTTATGTTTTATTATTATGATTTTTGTCAAATTTAACTTGGTTGTTTAAAGTTGTAACGTTAATAATTGTTAAATTATCTAATAAACAACGTCGAACTTTGTTATTTATTTAAGTACACAGGTGAAACATTTTTACCATACATCCTTATAAACAATAATAATTATTTAGCTCAAAAATGCAAAAAGTAAATTGCATCAAGTGTAGATTGAACAGAAAAAGTTTCGATAAGAAACAGAAATAAAAATGATGTAAAAAATTGATTAAATGTTGCATTTTTATATTTTTAATACTTCTTGCAATTGTAATATGGATTGTGAAATATTTTTAATTAAACTTGATTAAATTTCATTGGTATGATATTGTATTATTAAAACGTTTACTAATGAAGTTAAATTTTTTGTTATAAAACTTTTTCAATCACCTCTGCGTAATTTTTTTATTCTCAGTACCAAAAATATTCGCAATCATAAAGAAGATAATTATATCGCTTAAAAATGCAGAAAGTGAATAACTGGCGCAGCTTAAACAGAAAAAGCTTCGATAAGAAACAGAAATAAAATTGTTACAAATGTTGGATTTCTACATTTGTAACGCCTCAGCAATTAAATGCGTACTGTAGATTATTTTTAATTACACTGGAGATCTGATTGTTATGAATTACGACTGTCCTGCTAAAACGTGCATCTGCGAAGCGAAAATTTATATCATAAAACTTTTTTCATCTATTTCTGCGCCATCTTTTAACTCGCAGCGTCATCATTATGCAGATTGTAAGCCTTCTTTGCTCTTTACACTGCATTATGCTTTTACAGACGTAAAAATGCATAATTACACGAAAATACATGTTCTCCTTTATCTTAAACTCAAAATAAATACAAAAAAGGTGTAATCGTGTATGATAAACTTGTTTTAAAATTATGCGTTTAAACTTCAGTGTTTAGACTTCAAAGGTAATAATCTTGTATCTCAAAAACAACAGAAACGATCTCTTCCGGACAAACTTGCTATTATTATAATTATTTTACAGCATGAGAGGTATCTGTTAATATAAATAGCTTTATTTTAAAAATATGTCACGTATGAGACATTAAGCGTTGTGTATGAACCAGTGAACGAGGAGTTTATTGTTGGAATTAGTGGAAAAATAAGAGGGCAATTATTTGAAAACAAAATGGAGTAATTGTCTGCTATATACCCTCGATTTATAATAAAATATTGTGGTTTAGGTCATTTTCAAAAATATTCTAGATTTTAAATTTAACTATCTACGATCACCTTAAAGCACCCAAATATTACGGCAAAAAATAAATTACATAATATTATCAGGAAGATAATAGACTTTCATATTTCATACTCTTGGTAATAATAAAAAATAAAAAGTATCTGAAACTTTAGAACTGAAAAACGATATAAGGTAACGATTTCGTTATTGTACAAGTAATTTGTAATAGCGGTATTGTAATTTATATTCACTTTATATAATAAAAGTACAATCAGATAAAATTATTTTCTTTCGTGATCTAATCAAGAAAAGAAATCGCAGCATAGGAACAATCTTAGGTAAATATCAATTCTAAGTCTAAAAATTGTCTTGCAGTCACAGGTGTAACTTCCGCAGCCATAATCAACACATTCATGGTGTATCCACATTTCACTCACGAAACACTGCATTCACGATTCTCTTCTTTTGACGTAAGCTGTCACCCACGAAACAAAAGCATCGGTGCGCTTCAGAATACTCCAAATTTCATTAATCTTCGGTATTCCGAACCAACAACACGGTATTGAAACATAAAATTTGTGTCACATTCTGTATTCTCGAAACGTTCGTAAAATTAACACGAAACCAGAGAATTCATATGAAGAATGAGTAGATTAAACGATTTACTCCGAAGTTTTCACGTATTTTAACCACGATCGCGATTGAATGTTTGTCGAAAAATTTGTGCAAATTTACGTTTTACTCTTCTGCTGATCGTGTGGAAAATATCAAAGTTAACTTTGTTAAATGTCGTTGATTTACTGTGAAGTTTTGACGTATTTTAACCGCGGTCGTAATGATTGAATATTTGCTGTAGAACTTTAGCAAATTCACATTTTATTTGCCTTTCGATTAAGTCGAAAATGTCAAAGTTACGATTCGCTTATAAATTTCATTGATCACCAGTTATCTATTATTTGTGGCGTTATAAAGTAGATAAAATCTTAAGTAGCTTCTTAAATACGTCGGTATTTCACGTTACCGATAATATTTACGTTGCATTTTATCTGAAGTATGTATGTTTTTTACTGGGACACCCTGTATCTACAGGGACTTTATTTATCATTGACATACCTCAGCGTCAGAAAATTCAATAACGACGGAAACTTGTAGCTATCATTTACCGTTTAAGTGGACATTAATTAAAATAATTAGCAAAATATAGCATGTAAGTACATAAAAACAAGTACTTAATACTTGTATCACATACTGGGTGTTCCAATTATTCACACAAGGAGAAAATTATTATTCTTCATTTCGTATATTCCTTGTGATTTTTTGATAAAACATTTAACAGCTTATATAACATTTTTTTTATCATATCTGTTGATGAAACATGCTGGTGAAGTTTTACGTAGAAAACAAATACACTGTATGTGTTATGGGAAAACAAAGCAGTCCGAAGTGATTCTGTACTTTTATTGCAAGTTTTTGATAAAATGTTTGAACATTCTTTTTCTAACTTTTGCGAATGGAATAGATTAATAAAGTTTGTCAGTGGAAAGCACTCTGTAAAAACACAGCATAGAAAAATATAGGATATTCTGCCGATTTCTTTATTGGAGTAAATGACTGCTCGATAAGTGAAAGCCACTTTCTCTGGTCTCAAATTAGTCAATATTGACGTAACATTCTTTCATTATTTTACGAATGAAACGAGTTAATAAAGTTTACTGATAAAAAGTTAAGAAATCTTGTATAAGTACATCATAGCAAAATATTGGATATTCTATTAATTTCTTTATTAGGGTAAATGGCTGCTCGATAAGTGAAAGCTACAAATTTCTCTGGTCCCATATTAGTCTATATTAATACAACATTCTTTCTTTATTTTACGAATGAAATGAGTTAATAATGTTTACTGATAAAAAGCTGAGAAACCTCGTATAAGTACATCACGACAAAATATAGGATATTCTATTAATTTCTTTATTAGAGTAAATGGCTGCTCGATAAGTGAAAGCTACAAATTCCTTCGATCCTAAATTAACCGAAGATGAATTTTAGTTTTACAATCTTCAATAAACTGTTTGAAATAACATTTTTCTTCTATTTTTACGAATAGATTATAAGAAAGTTTGTATAATAACTACAGCATAGCAAAATATACGTTGTCGATTTCTTTATTAAAGTAAATGGCTGCTCGATAAATGAAAGCCATAAATTTGAGTGGTTTTAAATTAACCGAAGGTGATCGTAGGTTAAAAATACATCAGTGAAGGTGTGTCCACACATCATGGCACGTCCTGTACAGGGAAGCAACGCGCATATGTGGATAACCCACCTGTGGCGGGAGTATGCAATAACGACGAGGCTGGCCCATCTTATGTAAACACGGTCGCGTGAGGAGAACCTCTTAGCTGCTGTGGAGACCCGTGTAGAGCCACGGTACCGACGCATTATGCACTCGATTCTCTTCGCAAACTTACATCTTCGTGTACAGGTCGTTATATCCTTGGAATGCTCGCCGTCTTTCCTTCTCTCCCGGGCACGATTTTTCCCGGAATGCGAAAACAATGCTTCCAACACGGGGAACGACCCTAGCTTATTAGCATATTTTCGCGCAGTGAAATTCCGACGTTGCTTTACGAGTCTATTTTCAGCTTTGCGACCCGTACGAGAGTATTTGTGATGCGTAAAAGCGTTGATGTTGATGAACGCCGAAGAATGGAGAGGAGATTTTACAGATTCCTACGGTCACCGGGAGGACCACGTCTCTCGTACGAATGTTTAAAGTATAGTCACATAAGGCAATAAAGAAAGATATAAATAAAAAAAAATAAGTATATACATACATACATATATACATAATTAAATAAGGCAATAAAGAAAAACATACATACATGCATTTATAAATACACAACTGAATAAAGAAATTAAAATGTACATACATAAATCATAAACTAATAAATACATAAACTAATACATAAACTAATACATAATTAAATAATGAAAGAAAAAGAATGAAAGTAAAATACATGAATGAAAAAATAAATAAAACGAAAAATAGATAAATAAATAATGTAAACATATTAACTATACCTATAATACATAGAAGTATTATGATTAGTGAGAAACATAAAAATTGTAATAAGACTTTCACAAAAATGTGAAATAATTAGATGTGTGGTAAATGAGATAGTACAAGATATATTTGTGACACGTAAAAGCATTAAAATATAGTAAAAAGAAAAACAAATGAAATAAATAGTTCTGAATGTCAAAGTTTAATGAACACATCCGATGTGTTCGCGGAGTATAAATAATTAGTGGATGAAGAAATAAGGCTCGTTTTCACGTCATTTCCATCAGAGATCATTTCTTCATGAGCTAAAGAGTACGTCAAGTTTGTTGGTGTTCATTTTATATTCATATACAGAGAGAGGCAAGGTATTAAACGAGATTGGCGCAGATTCCTTTGGCGCTCTGTCATTTAACATTATCAAGTTGGAATTATCGCATGACACGCATCGACGATTACTGTCAATGTTTGACAAAGCCGATTGCTACTTAAGTCAGTATAATAATGTCCCTCAGAGTCTTGTACGAAGAAAAATTCCGTTATTGCTTCAAGATATCATGCATGATATTCCAAGGCATTCTAACCAGTCAAATCATTGGGATCCTGATTTGATTGGATCAAAGATAGAACGCGTTGATTACCGACGGGTTCGCTGTTGTGCGCATTAAAATAATTAAAAAAATAAGAAAGATTTAATCAAATAATTATATTTCAGATGAATGATACGATACAGGGTAGTATTATTAGGTTATTGCTTATTGACTTATTGATTTTGAAATGTAGAAAGTCTGACGTGATTTTATGACATGTTACAAGGTAGTACTTATGGTACATTGAAGTAAAGCTTAAAACTCTGTGAACAAGAGTATATCGAGATTTTTTAGTACTCTTTATGTAAGCAAACTGAGAAGGGAATTATTAGGTTGAGGAATATTTAGTTTATTATGATGTGAGTAATATGTTAAAATAAAGCTTGAATTTTACTTAAAATTACAATATAATCGCTTCGTTAATATTTTTAATAGTAGCAAAATTATAAATTAGAAAATATATAATCAATCAATTAGATTACATCTGGTGATCAATCTTGCAAGATAGAAAGTCCGACGCTATTTCGTGACAGAGAAGTATCATAAAATGCCACTTGTGATACGTTAAATTAAAGGTTGAAGGTGGCTGAAAATTACAGTATAAATGCACCGTAAATAATCTTAGTATTATTAAAGATAGAAATTAGAAAAGTAAGCTATTAGATTGCCATATATCAAATATTCGATTTTAAAGGATTAAAAGTCTGACGCCATTTCATGACAGAAAAGTATCATAAAATGGTACTTGTGACACATCAAATTAAAGCTTGAATCTTGCTGAAAATTACTGCATAAGTGCACCGTTAACAATCTTAAAAAAAATAAAAAAGAGTACAAGTCAAGTGAGTCTGACTCCACTTTATAATAAAAATGTATCACAACATGGCACCTATACACCAAACGAAAGCTAAATGTTTGTAAAAAATTGGTAACAAACCTCTTTAATACCCATAATGTCGCAAAAACCGTAAAACCATGTCATACCAAATTACATGATATAAGTCCGACGCCATTTCGTGACACAAAAATGTCACAAGATGGTATATCAATTTAAAACTCAACGTTTGTATAAAAAAGAAAGTCATTTTAAACACAGACGTTCATAACGAAACAATGTAGTTCCCTCATCAAAAGGTATTATCAAAAGACCATGATAATTTCAAAGCGGTAAATTACACCGTGATTAATCTCTTGAAGTATAATTACAAGGAATTATCGCGTGACAAGAACGGGAAGAATTCGTATCACGATGTGTTAAGTACACGAACCAGGTGAATGTTATTACCCAAAGCTTCTTTTCATTCCACGGTTGTTAATTAACTCGAATGATCAGGTGTACGTGACCAGCGTTACAGGTTTCGAATCAATTTCCACTGAACACGATCTCGGATCGCAAGAATTTGCTTGAATTTAATTACTCGTCGCATCGTCCCTCCACGAAAAATTCATTTTCATCTTATCATGTTCAGAGCGCTTCAACGTAAACAAGACAATTTGCAACAGCATCTGGATATTTATGTCGTCCGATTCATCGATAGACACCGAACGATCGATCATCTCTTAATGAGAGTCCGAGTAACGCGCTGGCGAATGATAAGAAATGAGTTAATTAGCATTCCACGGGAGAAAGGCGCGTTTCCAATTATTTTTCTTTCTTTTCTAAACGGATTTAACGTCTACCATTGATCGAGGATCCCGTCAAATTAAGCTGTTTAATAAACCAAGATATCGATGCGCGAATAACGTAGCCCATTTAAAGTTCGCCAGCAAACCGTGTTGAGCAAAAACGTTTCTTAAAAACGGAGATTAATCAAACTCGCGTAGAGAGTGTTGCCTCTTAAAAGCGAGTAGCTGTAAATGATCGATGTTGCCGGGATCTGTTCGCGATGAAAATTTTTCGAACGGGTAGATACAATTTATCAGACACCATTTGGATATATACCAGACGCGAACAACCTTTTTACTTGTGTAATTTGTCTTAAATTCTAGTTTCTTCTTACTTGATATGGTGGATCAAAAAATAGTGACACACCTTACATCCTTGATGTGAGAAGCGTGTATACTTCGAGTGCTATGATACGTTCTAATGAGTTATATCTTGATGACAATGTGGTTCGATACGTTGTAATGAGTTGTATCTTGGTGACAATGTGGTCCGATGCGTTATTGTAGGACAAGATATATCTTCATGCAATGACAATGCGGTTCGATGTGTTGTAATGAGATAAGCTGTATGTTGATGCAATAATAATGTCATTCGATGTGTTGTAATGGAATGCATTGTATCTTGATGCAATGACAACGTGGCTCAATGTGTTGTAATAGAATGAATTATATCTTGATGCAATGACAACGTGGTTCGATGTGTTATAGTAGGATGAGTTATATCTTAATGCAACGACAATCTGGTTCTATGTGTTGTAATGGGATGATTTGTATGTTGATACAATGATAATGTGGTTTAATGAGTTATAGTAGGATGAGTTATATCTTGATGCAATAATAACGTGGTTCGATGTGTTATAGTGGGATCAGGTATATCTTGATGCAAAGACAATGTGGTTCGATGTGTTCTAATGAGATAAGCTGTATGTTGATGCAATGACAATGTGGTTCGATGTGTTGGAGTGGGATGAGTTATATCTTGATGCAATAATAACGTGGTCCAATGTGTTATAGTGGGATGAGTTATATCTTGATGCAACGACAACGTGGTTCCATGTGTTATAGTGGGATGAGTTATATCTTGTTGTAATGACAAGGTGGTTCAATGTGTTATAGTGGGATGAGTTATATCTTGATGTAATGACAACGTGGTTCGATGTGTTGTAATGGGGTGAGTTATATCTTGATGCAATGGCAACGTGGTTCAATGTGTTATAGTGGGATGAGTTATATCTTGATACAATGACAATGTTGTTCGATGTGTTGTAATGGGATGAGTTATATCTTGATACAATAACAATGTGGTTTGATGTGTTGTAATGGGGTGAGTTATATCTTGATACAATGATAATGTGATTAGATGTGTTGTAATGGGATGCGTTGTAACTTGATGCAATGACAACGTGGTTCCATGTGTTATAGTGGGATGAGTTATATCTTGATGCAATGACAACGTGGATCAATATGTTATAGTAGGATGAGTTATATCTTGATACAATAACAATGTGGTTGTAATGGAATCAGTTGTATCTTGATAACAATATGGTTCGATGTGTTACATGTTTTATTACTGTGAGTGGGATTTTTATGTATCGCGTTTCAAAACGTTATACACTAATGAGTTTACTCAATACGTGTCCTGTTTCGAAGCGTTGTATTCTAACTGTATCAGTCGCCATATTTTAAATGCTTCACTATAAACCATATTTTCAATTGCACTATGTTTTTCAACCTATTATACCCTAACAAAATTCATTTCAAAATCCTACATCTGTTGCATCTCGCATCCACTGTACCTCCTCTCATTATATCGCCGTTATAATTTAAATCTGTATTACAGCAGATTCCTATCGTCCGGAGACACACAAAACTATTGCAGCGTGAAAAAACGCTGGAATACTTTCGAGCGGTTAATGGGTGTTTGGATTCCACCCCGTACGAATACCACGAAGATGGTACGCGGAATGGTGCAAGGAAAGAAATAAATGAGACGACGGAAGTATTGATACTTAACGCGGAGTATGATACAAAGACATTAATCTTGGAAATGGCGTAAGGCTTTTTAGCCAGCAACAACTTTGAACACTCTGCTTGGTTTCGCACACTCGTGTACTTTGAATCAATGCATATCGAGTCGAATGGAGAATACATGTTATTCCAACGTCCCTGTCTGTCTTTGTATTTTATGTCGTACCATGGTGCACACTTTAAACATAGAATTAATGAGGTATGAACATATTTCGACTCTTATGGCAAATGTTTAAAAAAGTTTCAACGAAAGTTCAGCCATATAAGGTCCAGTGGTTACATATGCAAACTAAGTTATTCAGAATGTCATTGTTGACAATATATTTCAAGATCATTAAAATTAAAGTGGTAAAACAGTCCTTCTGTAAATAATTACTATATTATTAACATTTTTGCAAATATCTCCACAGATAAGGCCGATCGGCGGTTATATATGGAGAGGAAAGTTGTTCAGAATATTATCCTTGACAACATATTTCAAGGTCATCAAAATCGGTACAGCGCGTGTCTTTCTACGAATAATTACCATGTCAATAATGTTTTTGCTAATATCTCCGAAAATAAGGCCCACCGGCGGTTATATATAGAGAGGAAAGTTGTTCAGAATATTATCCTTGACAACATATTTCAAGATCATCGAAATCGATACGATGGATCCATCCTTATAAATTTATCAAAATTACTCGTTCCTCTCATCGTCCGACCTAACTGCGTGAACGAAGTTATGTATTCCTTGCTGCCACTTTGTACAAACGTACTTGGCATTCAAAGGGTACACCTAAAACAATGTTCTATAAAACGAAGAAGGGACAACAGGTCATTGTACACGATTGTAGTGATCTTTTAAGGGCATTGACCAGCCGTGGAGTATCACTCTTGCAATTGTTCGATTGTCCTGACGCGTGCTTATGCGTGCACTGGCCTTAATTCGACGGTCGTTTATGGTGACTCACTTTCTCGTACGTCATTTGTGTCCACGGGACAGACGAATATTATTACCCTAATAGCCAGCCATAACCTTTGCGCGCCATTGCGTGTTAATTCCTTCCGCAGAGATTTGCATTTGGTACATAATCTCTTGGTCTGCTAAAAATCCCTTACTATTTCTTGCACGTTCTACATTACAGTCCTGTTGCCGGCGTTATATTGCCGGGGCTGTGGGTACAAGGGGTTCTAGGGTTGGCAATATACTGAGTCGGTTGGAAAGATTTCTACTTTCATATCGCGACGGTTTTGTATGAATTCTTGCGTTATGAAACGGTGGATAAGTGTCATTCAGTATGTGAAAGTTATAGAATAGAACGAGTAGTCATAACGACGTATGACAATATAACGCATATGCGATATAACGTGTTGTGATGTGACACGTTATGGAGCGATCTATTGTAGTACAACTCGACAAGACATAATGCATATGTGATACAACGTGTTGTGAACCCGTTATGGGGCAATCTATTGTAGCACAACGTGACAAGATGTGAGGCCCTGTGATATAACGTGTTGTGATACAACGCGTTAGGTTAGGTTACAACGCGTTATGATGATATCTCTTGCGATACAATGTAATGGGATACGAGGAACTGTTGTATAATGCATTGTGATACAGTTCGAAGAAATATAACGTTATTAAATATATCGTAATACGTTACAACATGTACCTGTACATGTAACATGTGGTCATACATGATAGTAGAGTTGATACATTGGTTTTGTGTGATAGAGGTATTTAATTGCTCCTGCTGCAAATTTGAAGATTTAGGAATTTACAAGTTTTGAATTTAGTACATTAAAAATTTGGAACTAGTAAATTTAAGAATTTAAGAATTTGCAACTTGGGAAATTGAAAGTTTTTAAATTTGGAAATTTTAAAGTTTGGAAATAAAATTTATAGGGAAAGGGATTATAGAAACTTTACATTTTAGAAATTAGTAAATATAGCATTTTAGAAATTTTAGAATTTCAGAATCTTAGAATGTAGAAATTCAGAAATTAAGAAATTTGCAAATTTAGGATTTTAGAATTTTGAAATTTACAAATTCAGAAATCCGTAAATTAAAGAACATTCAGAAATGTAGAAATTTGGAATTTTGAAAACTTGAGGCCCTCTTAATTGCACCTGCTCATTAATTTCCCACAATTCACAAGAACCTGATTTTTACAAAAATTCCACAAAAATGGCAATATAAGAAAAGTCCACTACAATTACTTAAATTCCTACCTTTATCCAGAAATCCCATACAATCACTCTACCAGGGATACACCAATAAAAATAAAAATTACGATTAACATTCCATCATAAATATTCCGCATATACAAAAATTACAAAAAGAATTCCAAAACTGCTACAAAATTACTAGAATCTGTTCCACTAACGTTCAATCGCTCAACGGATACATAAATTTGTAATCTGTCATCGGTATTTAAAGGAATTCCAGAGATATTCTCACGCGAACCAGCAAGATTCGATGAAAATATGATCGATATAAATTAGAATTTAAAGACGGAACGTGTCCGTTCGTTCATTGCACTTTCACCGTTGTTCCAGACGTCTCTGATCATTTTCCAGACGACATCTTTCGGTTCGATTATCCTCGGCTCTCCAATTTGTACACGGCTTATTCCATGAGTAACGGGCAGCTTAACCTCTTCGGTGTGAAAGAATATGAAACGCAAATGTCGTTTCCGATAAATGTCAAACGTAAACGCAGCCTTGGGCAATCTGTTCTATCGCCGTATCTCGTGTCGTTTCATTCTCTTGGTCGTGCGTCCTCGTTGAAATACCAAAAGGAAAAGAAATAGAAAAGAAGAAAAAGAAATGATCGACTGTCCGCTTGTTCATTACAGCGGCTGATCAAGGAACTAGTTTTCTCAAAGAGATATCTGTAATTACGTGTCAAATTTGTGCCTGTCAAAAATTCGAGTGGCACCTACTTGTCATTTTAACGAGCTTTCGGAACATGTTATGGTTGCTTGCGAATCTATTAAAATATATTACAGGTAAATTGATTATTACCTATTATTAGTATGAAATCCATTAAGTATAGTGAAACATGTTATTACTTGTAGATTTATTAAAATTTATTTAAATCTATTACTACCTGCAAATTTATTAATAGAAATTAATTTTATAAATATATTAAATTATTCAAATACATTAAAATGTGCTATTACTTGTGACTGTATTAAAATTTATTTAAATCTATTACTACATGTATTTACTACATCTATTACTATATGTGTAAGTCTACTGAATCTATTAAAATATAACATTACTTGAAAATCTAATAAAATTAAAATTACTGTTTGCAAATCTATGAAATCTACTAAAATCTGTCAGTATCTGTAGCAGCTATCTTCATTAAAATCTACAGTTATTTGTCAATATAATAAATCTATTAAAGTTTGCTACTAGTAAATCTAATTAATCTATTAATCTTGTAAATCTATTAAAATCTATTAATCTTGTAAATCTATTAAATCTATTAAAATCCATTAATCTTGTAAATCCATAAAATCCATTAAAACCTATTATTGCTTGCAAATCTACAAAGTCTATTAAAACCTATTAATTATATAAATCTATCCAGCCTATTACAGTCTATTAATCATGTAAACATAAGTCTATTAAAATAATCTGCGACTAAGAAATTTATTATAACTTGAAAGCGTATTAAATCTATCAAAACCTGTTATTACCGGCAAGTCCCTTAAGTCAATTAAATGTTATAAGCGAGATACAGAACAAGTTGTAGATTGAGCAGCACATCTCGATTACGTAACGATAAGCACATTTCCTGGAAAGGAAGTTCTAGTACTTTCCCCCAATTGCATCACGAGAATCCAGCAAATCAGATTCCGGAATGATGGATATTACAGTCACGTTCGTAGAAAATGCGACACGGGTCTGGGTTATCGATAAAACAGTTCATTATACCGTTCGAACGCAGATGCAGTCGTAAAATATCACGGTTCTCTTTCCCGTCGAGATCCAGATCAAGTCTGGACATCGTCACCGGGTTCCCTTTCCGAAAAGAGACCAGTAAACATTTACCGAACGAATTCGAAAATACATGTATCAAGTAAAGAATGCCAGACAAAGCGCAGAATACGCTTAAACGGTTCGTGTCACTTATCATTTTACACTCGACTTTTCACCCTTCTTCAACGCCGAC
Source organism: Megachile ligniseca (assembly GCA_945859555.1). Classification (NCBI taxonomy): domain Eukaryota; kingdom Metazoa; phylum Arthropoda; class Insecta; order Hymenoptera; family Megachilidae; genus Megachile; species Megachile ligniseca. The sequence continues at coordinate 4,718,194 of OX243778.1, forward strand.
ACGATAGTGTTGCAGTATCGGGTTTCGTCTTCTATGCAGTCAGGGAACTTTGTACCTTTTTTGTCCCATCGTCTCCGGAGGGCTGTTGGTACCGCCACAGTGACTTCTTTCATCGCAAAATTCTGAAAAACGATCATACTTTTCCCTCATTGAAGAGTTAATTGCATCTTCTTTATGAACGCACAATGATCATTTCAACGAAAGGTGCATTACGTTCTTCTGGGCGGTTCCACATCACGTGATGAGTGCTGTGGAGGCTTCTTTTGTTTGAAAGGTCAAGCAGGAAGAGAAAACACTCATAATTTGCTTTATACTTTGGAAGAATACTGCGAAAATCGAGGGAGAGCCAGGGAGAGATAGGAGGAGCTCAGAGAAAGTTTAATGCATAAACGTTAATTTTTATAGATAGATTATGGAGGACTGTACTATTTCTGGTTTTTAGGTAATTTAGAATATTAGTGATGCGTACATGTGTCTCCCATATGGATAAGGTTAAACTGATAGAACCATCTCCCTAGGGATATCACGGTACAAACAGTTTTTCTTTCTCGACGGTTTTCTAGTTCATAATCCATATATTCCGACGCAACGAAAACTTTTTTTGTTTACGAGGACAAGTAGAAAGAGAAAGCACTTATTGTTTGCTTTCGATTTTGCGAGAATTCTGCGAGAATCGAGGGAGAGCCAGGAAAAGCTAGGGAGAGTCTAACGCAGAACCGCCCCAGTTTTCATAGATAACTGCTATAGACAAGCATTTTTTTCTACTTCTTATGTAAGTTATAATGTTAGTGATGTACATATGTGTCCCACATGGAGAATAAGTGTTACACCGAAGAAACCATCTTTAGGGGTATCAAGATACATACATCACAAATAGTTTTCGTAGTTTCTCGACGATTTTCCAGTGCATGACCTGTTTATTGGGATGCAACGAAGACTTTTTATGTTTACGAGGACATGTAGAAAGAGAAAGCACCACTCATTTGTTTTCCATCGTGCGAGAATTTTGCGAGAATCAAGGGAGAGCCAGGGAGAGCCAGGGAGATCCAGGGAGAGCTCAACACGGATTCACCTCAGTTTCCAGAGATAAATGCTATAGGCAAGCATTCTTTTTCTACTTTTTACATAATGTAGATCAGAAATAATGTATACATATATACTTCATGATGTAAGGGTTGTCTCGAGGGTATAGCAGGCTGTTCATATAGGAAGTTGATCTTGCACTCCACATATTTTACGCGATTGTTTGAAATCGCCTAATTCTGCATTCGTGGCATTGTTCGGCCGGCAAATTCAAATATTCTGGCGAACCGTTATTTGTTTGCACAGTTTTCCACGTAGGTAAACGTGGTCCATGAGAGCACAAGCCTGCGCTCGATCTCTGTCCTATCGCGCCCCATGCTTGTATGGAGATTTGAAACGATCCACGGGAATCGTTGTGGCGCATTGTGTTTAGATTCAACGGTGATTTACGGCCACGGTGTTTCAACCCGTGTTTCGTTGCACGTACTTAGGTACGCGAGAGCGGTACATGTGCGAGCTCGCGTGTTTTATCGGTTTCTCGGACTTTTTCATGGTCTCCTATGCAGGTATCCCGTTTGAACGTTCGATGCTGGTCGTGAACGTCGGTTTCACACCACGCCGCACCGTTATCGACGAAATCGTTGACACCGTAACGTCGTTATTTTTCTGAATTCCTTCACAACAGAGACTAGGCATGCGAAACGTGAATGGTTTTCCCTATTGCACACGAAAAGTGCAGCAACATTTGTTGCGGTAAACAACCGCTACCGGTGGAATATCTATGGTCACCATTTTTGTTGCCTCTTACTACTGTTACGGTACATTTTGATCGTAGTAAACGTTCAATTCCTTTTTCTTATGATAAAATTCTGTTTAATTCATTAATTATTGTCTTCCAAATTATATTCACTAACTGTATCAAATTAGTTCACACGTTCCTTATTTTAAATTATAGAATTTGTCAAGATGTTTATTTCAAATCAGTGTTGATTTTTATGAAGACAAAGAATTAATGTATATATTGAACTATGTTTTACAGTTTGACTAATTGCTAATATCAGATATTAATTATTAATATTAATTAATAAAGTTTAAAATTTGTAAAATTTATTAGGTTCTTAAATAACCATCAAAGTTAAATAAATATTTCATAATTAATTCATGATTCTCAAAAATTCAATATAATCATATAGAATATAGATTTCCAAAGAACAATTCTTAAAATTAAAATAAATATACCATTTTTATGACACCCAAAGTTAAATATTTATTAAGTAAAATTTTAATTTCATCACTATAAAGATTTAGTAAATAACTTAAGAAGAACAAAGATTAATTAAACAACAGAATCGAAATACGATACAATTAATACAGATTCTGAAAGCTTGCCTGCACGGTGACCAAAAAGGGGTAATTTTGGTTCCGTAAAGGGGACAATTTTGTCCCTTTAATGGGGTCAATTTCGTTTTTCGACTCACCGCCATTATGACAGTCAGCCACGCGACACTATAGACACCATGGCAGGTTGTTCGCCTATATCGAGTTTCGTCCCATTACACCTCCCATGCATTTATTACGGGTTTCCTCTGTCTTTCTTCGGGGACAAGCAACGGGAGACCCTCTCGATCCCTTCTCACTCATCAACGTCTTGTATTCCAGTCATTCTACTCGCGTGCAATCAGAACTATGCGTGCGATGACGTCTTCATTCATAAAAGGGACATGGATCCCAACACTTTTTACCTTACTTTTTTTTCCCTCTGCTGTTAATTGATCCAAAGTGGCTCTCTGAGCTTACAACACGCTCCCAAAGGGAATAAAAGATCCACGACATCGATATTTAGGATTAAAGGTCCTTGATAAGATTGAGATATATAAAAGTGCCGATGACATCGCTATTAACACTTTGAGTAGAAAATAAATCATTAAATATTCTACAAATATCTTATACAAATTATTACAACACGAGGTTAAACATAACTTTTAACTAATATCGAATACTTGTTTATATAGATTTTAATATATACAATTTTTATTATCAAAAGGTGGTTCTATGTAAAAATGGAAATTTGAGATGTTTCTAAGAAATATGGAATATTACAGGAAGTAATAAAAATATGAAATAAAAAACATATAATATAAAATATGAAATATTGTTACAGGAAGACATAGAAATAGATATGGTAGACTCTCGTTATACTGCCAAAAATGAAATTGTATAAATCATTGATATATATATATATATGGTATAGAGATGCAACGCATGGCGATTCAATGCGTGGCGATATAACGCGTGGTAATATAATTATTAGAAATAGAACACACGGTGATATAACTTGTGGCGATCTAACATGTGAAAATAGAATTCATGGTGATATAACGTGTGTCGATTTAACATGTGGCGATATAACGCGAGGAAATAGAACCCGTGCTGATGCAATACGTGAAGATAGAAACCGTAACAATATAACTACTGAAAATAGAACACGTGGTAATATAACACATGATGCTACAGCGTATGACTATTTAATACGTGGCGATATAACGCGTGGCTATGCACCGCGTGAAATGTAGGGTGTATAGAAACCCAGAAAATAGGGATTTCTAATATTTAGAAATTTAAGAATATAAAAATTGTCAATTTAAATTTGTGAATTTAAAAATGCATGCGTGTACTTATTACATGTGTCCTTCCTTCCAAAAGAAAAAACCGTACATTGTAAAATTTTGTTGTTAAATTAAACAGTTACACGCGATGAAAGTCTCTAGAATAGATTGTCAAGCCTTGAGGCAATCCATCATAAGCAATTGATGAACAAAATAAATTTCAATTGAATAACCTTGCCACGTAAGTTAGTTACTCGTAACATCTTGAATTCGTTGGTTTAACAGGGCGCAACACACTTTCACGTGGTACATACATCAAGCCTTTAAACGTTCTTAAACTGGGAGCAACATAACCTATTAAGAGGTTAACCTCGACTTGTACATATTTGCATGCAGTATAGTTCCCTTAATTAATCCTAAATTACGGCTTCTTGTCACGTACAATAGTTCTTGCAACGCGGGAAAACATTTAATCGTCGTCACCGCAGTCATTGCAATTTCTTATGTTATGGCAAATTGAAGATAGCACGGTCGCAGTATCTGCTGTTTACGGTAAGCAATTATATTCGTATAGTTAAGGATGTTAATAAAAAAAGGCAAAAAAAATATTTCTCATACGTCCATTAATCTGGAAATTCTTATCCATAGGGAACAGTGTCGTCTTCTTTGGTCTTTCTAGAAAGAAAAGAAAAAAAAAGAAAATAAAAATGTACCTGGCGCTTCGAAATAATATAACAATTTAATTAATAATAATTCTTAGACGGTGAGCTATTCTATTTTTTCTTTCTCAAGTTCTTAACTGTTCCAATTATTTTAATCAATTTAAAAGATTCAAGAAAAATTAGGTTATATTTCCTTCGTTCTTTCCTTGATTTATGTAGAAAGTTCAGTCCTTTCGTAACGAGGTTATGCAGTTTTTAATCGATGTAGCAATTAATTACGCTTGTAGAAAATTTTAATAAAGAGTATGTTCTTAAAAAATTATTCTTTCTCTTGATTTATGTACAGTATGCATCACATAGTTGGGGAAAAATTGAACGTTTGGAAACTTGCAAATTGAAAAATGTACGCTTTTGGAAATTTAGTACGAAATTTGATAAATGCGAGATGAAATGCTATTCTTTAGATAAGTCTCAGGGGAAAAGTGAGGAGAGCATAGGGAAAACCTGCAGGTATTTTAGAAATAATTTAGGAAGATCTGAAGAGAGATTCAAAATTTCAAGGGTTTAGTGAAATTTTAAGGAGAGTATTGTAAGATTGTTAGGAGGCTTAGTGAAATTTCAGGGAGACCCTAGTGAAATTCCAGGGAGATCCTAGACAAATCCTTAGGAGATCCTAGTTAAATTCTGAGGAGAGCTTAGTCAAATTTTATGGAGAGTTCAGTGAAATTCCAAAGAGAAATTTCAAGGAGAGCCTAGTTAAATTCTAAGGGTAGCTTAGTCAAATTTTAAGAGGAGTTTAGTGAAATTCCAGGGAGATCCTAGTCAAATCCTTAAGAGATCCTAGTCAAATTCTAAGGAGAGCTTAGTCAAATTTTAGGAGCAGTTTAATGAAATTGCAACAAGCACCTAGTGAAATTTCAAGGAGAGCTTAGTGAAATTCCAAGGAAAGATATTTCAAGAAAAACCAACTGAAATTTCAAGGAGAACCTAATCAAATTCTAAGAAGGGTCAAATTCTAAGAGCCTAATGAAATTCTAAAGAAAGTCAAAAGAACTTGTAAGCTTGTTTCCAAATTCAAAAGAAATCTAGATAACCTAAACCCAGGGAAAATCTGGAGATCATAATGAGATTCCGGATAGAACGTACACGAAAGTTCTAATCGTTCCTATTCTTTCCCGAGCGAATCTGCAAAAGTATCAGCATGTTGCTGAGCAGCGTCGCAGTGGCGACATCATCAGATAAGCGCGTCCCACAAGAAGGTATAGAAGAAAAGTCGAAAGAAGCAACAGTGGTTGTCATTAACATTTCAAAAGGATTTTTCACCGGCGTATTGGAAGAAGAAACTGTACGAGGTATGTCAGTTGCTCGCGTGGTGGCGAGCTATCAATTTAATCGTTCCCCGATGAATGGACGGATCGGTTTTCTTAAAGTGCCGGTTTTCTCCGCGAGCGCAGGCATTTCTTGACCCCCCTTTAAGCCAAGACGGTTACGGTGTTATCCTCCTCGTGTGTATACGGTTTGTCCAACGTTTCTTGGTGCCTCGTATATTCGTGCCGTGGCGCACCCTTAAATTATGCGCGCAATTACGCTTACCTGCATCTTCCGACGGCGCAACGCACACTAGAATGTGGACGTAACCGAAAGAAATCTGACGCGAGCGGAACAGAGACAGAGGGTATATCTTCGAGATTGCTTCTCTTCGCACTGTGCCCGGTGATTCTCCCGTTTTTTGCGAGGTGTTAATGACGAGCACAAGTGGATGGTATCGGGCGGCCGAGTGCTCTCGAGTTAGCGATATATGTACGGGGGCTGGACAAAATAAATGGAAACGCTGCGTACATTTAAGTACGGTAGATCCCGAGCTGAACTTCTCAAAAAACGGTGATATAAACAACTTCCCTTTAATCGTTTCTGTGCGTCGTAAGAAACGTTTCGAAAGACGATGGCGAACTATTTCAAACAGAATGAAAATTATTGCTTATTATTGTTTATTTTGTCACATTTATTGTTCAGTTTGTCAAATATCCATGAGAATATTTCCGAAATTACTATAAGCTAAATTTATACTGTATAAGTCGATAGTAGCTTAAAATTTAACGAAGAGGTTAATTACAGGATCATCTCTCTACGTTGAACCATTTTGGAAATATTAATTTTTGAATAAAATGTTAATAATTAGGAATTTGATGTTTACAGTTGAACACTTGCATCTCCGAGTGACACTTGCATCCCCTAAATAAATCTAGTAACTTATTAACTTGTCCTACGAATCTATACATCCTTCTGTTTTCATTAAAAAAAGTAGTTAAACTAATTTTTCTATAACCTCTACAATATGCAAACGTTACGACGTAACTTTCCCTAGGGAAGACTCTTATTCTCTGCGTCTTCAGATAAAGAACTATTTCTTTAACCCCATGTGTGCGCAGCACATATAAATTTGAAGCTGTGCACAGTCGCACGCATAAATCGCGCGTAACCCTCGGGATACGCTTGCAAAGGCAGAGAACGTAGAGGTATGCAAGCAGTTGAAGAGAAACGAAGAAAGTCGGAAGAGAAGATGAAGATGGAGCAGAGAGAGGAGAGAGAAAGAGGAGAATCCTGCGTGTTCAAACAAAGGTGAGTCTGCAAGTTGCACCTCGGCTGCAGGTACTCTGTACTCTGCTACCTTTCTCTTCTTTTTCTCGACCCCTTGCACGTCCTCTCTCTATGATTTTATCTTCCTTTTGCCAATGTTACACGCCGCGAAGGTTACATCCGGCCAAATATCTTGTTGCCAGGTGTACAAAGCGTTCCTTCTCGAGAATATTCCTTCTTTTCCCCTGCGGGAACAGATATTTCGTATCGAAACTGTCAGGTGAGCGCCTGGTAATCGGAAAATGCTCCGCCATGTTGATCTCAGGTGGCGCGAAAATTTAAATCTCTGCGCGAAGACAGGTTTTCAGTAGAATGTAAAGAGACAAATTTTGTCTTTGGTTTATGATGTGAAATACTAAAATTCAATTCAGTATTTATTTAATATTTAATATTTCAAGTATTAACATTTAATTTATTGTAGTATCAATTTTGTGATAAAGAATAAATATTTTCAAATGTTCGTTTAAACCCTCTTAAATCAATGTTCCAAATTTTATCAAATTAACTTAAATTAAATATTATAACAAATTAATTACAAGATCCGCCTTGTAACTTTTTAATAATATGTCAGATTTAAAGTTTACCACCATTTTGAGTCACAGTCGATGTAGACCAAAATGGCGGAAAATTTTCCTTTCACTCGAAGGATTACGAAGTTCCTAATTTGTCCCTCTGACGATACAGGAAGTATGACACATCTTCCCAAAGTTGTCTCATTGCGCAAACAGGCGATCGTTGCGTTAGAAAAGAAATCAAGGTGAAAGGTTCGAATTTGAAACGAACCCGCGTCGTGTTTGTGAACGGTGATAGATCGAGTTACATTACAGTGATTAAAGAGAACGTTATCAAGCGTCAGCTACCTTTTGTATTAATCCTTGAAGTGCTCATTCCGGTCAATCCGTTCTATAACTTTTCACTGTCGATTTTATCTATCATCCTCTCGGACGTAACGGCTTTATAACTAATAGTACCTGTCCGAAAGCTGAAAACTTCGAAGCTAGAAATACCGTTGTCGATTGGTATTTACATTACTCGGATGGAAGCTGAAGGCTGCTTCCTTTTTCTTTCGTTTCCCCTTAGAAATTTGCTGCGAGCTAGCAGCGAAGTGAAAGATACGTTCAAACGAGAAGTTAGATCGGACCGGGAGCCAAATTAAATTTTCTTGCCAATCCTGTTACTATAGAGGAGCAGGATGCCAAATTGCATCTTTGTAATGCTCTGCAGAGTGTGTGGAACACTCTTGTCCCTATCTTTTATGTTTAACGACGATATTTCGAGGAAATAACGTGGGTTATCTGACATTTTTGGGCTAACAAGAGTATATTCAGGTTTTAGTTGCAGATATTGGATGCTTTGTGTCGTTATCTTCAGTTTATTGTGTCTTCACTGTGATACTCTGAGAGATTATGAAACTGATGGACTTCTCATGGCCAAGTTTACCAAATACCAAGTTCTAACATGTTAACTGCTTGATTAAACTATAATTCTGTTAATTGCCTGCTAGGCTACCAGGTAATTTGCAAGTCTGTTATATAGGTGCCAACCTCACAAGTATTAAACTTGTACAGTTCTAAGCTTCTAAATGCACAACTCACAAGTACCAAACTTCTGTTACAAGTTTCAACCTTGTAAATACTTCTCAAGTATCAGCATATCAGGTACTTTTCAAGTGACAATAATTCAAATATTGATATTCCAAGTGTCAACCTTCTAAACGTCAAACTCCTAAGTATCAAACTTCCGAGTACCAACCTTACAAGTTTCAAACTCACAAGTTTAAATCTTCAAAGTTCTAACCTTCCAAGTATTAATCTTGCAAATAATAACTTCTCAAGTGTTAGTACACCATGTATTAATATTCCAAGTGCCAAATATCCAAATATTAATCTTCCAAGTACCAATTCTCCAAATGATGAACTCACAATCCTAATCTACCAAGTGCCAACCTTGCAAGTGCCAAATTCACAAGTAGAAACCTTCAAATTCTTAACCCTCCAAGTACCAATCTTGCAAATGCCAACTTCTCAAGTGCCACTATATGAAGAATTAGTTCTCCAACTGTCAACTGTCTAAATATTAACCATCAAAGTACCAAACCCCAATCACTAAACAATTATCAACCTTCAAAAATAAAATTTGTTCATTCGAACTTTCTATCTGAAAATCCTCAAATATTTGAACAAAAAAGATTAAATTGTTAAACTAGATATTCTCCAATATTTTCGTTTTATTTTAAGTTTGTATACAAAGATTATCCCGACATCGTGTACATTTTATTACCACGTCACGGATACCGGAGATGTAATTCAAGTTTGCCTAGAAATTACTCGACACTGACTTTAAGCTACTTATTCAAATTCTAATTGGCTTGGAAGTTTAGTTACCTTAGGCCCACGATTATGCTAAATCTTGTATTCCGAAAGCGTATTTTGTTTCGGAGAGCCTGTCAGGGCTGGATAATTGGTTCAATCTGATTAACCAAATCCTTTATGCTAGGACCCTCTCTCATACTGAACCGTTATTTTTGCATAATTTCTACAAACATTTACCCGAAATGGCTTTACTTAATAGCTTTTCGTTATCCCTTTAATATTAACAGCAGTTTGATATCATTTTGTGATAAAGAAAATACGCTACGGTCGATAAATATGAAACCAAATTTATGGCTCTCATTAGTTATCCATAAAGTGATTATTAATTTAACAAGCGTTAAATGATTAAAATCTTTTGTTACTCAGTATAAAATTAGCTGGTCTACCCTAAAAATTTGATCGCCACTCTTAAAACCATCAGTATCAGATCTATTTAAAATTTCATGAAATAATATTTATTAGTTTTTGCGATACGATTCAAAAATTATTATAAATAGTTTATATAATCATTTTCAGCAAATTTTAAGGTTTAAATTGATGTACAATTTGTGATACTTTTATGTCATCAAAATTATTGATGTTACAGAATTAACTTATGTGCAATAATTTAATATATCAAGGCACTATTTTGTGGTTCTCTTGGATTAGAGTTTAGATGGCTTAAAGTTGATCACTTCATATGAACTAATATATTAAAAGCATATTTAAAATAACATATTTTATGTTATTTTTGGATATGACTTCAGAGGACTTGCAATCAGTCATTTCATATGCAACAACCTGATATGTGAAAAGCACTATTTTGTAGCATTTTTAGAGCGGAGTTCAAATGACTTGCAATCAATAATTTCATATGCAACAACCTGATATGTGAAAAGCACTATTTTGTAGCATTTTTAGATCAGACTTCAGAGTGCTTGCAATCAGTCATTTCATATGCAACAACCTGATATGTGAAAAGCACTATTTTGTAGCATTTTTAGAGCAGAATTTAAATGACTTGCAATCAGCCATTTCATACGCAACAACCTAATATATGAAAAACACTACTTGTAGCATTTTTAGATCAGACTTTAAACGACCTAAAATCAATAATTCCACACGCAACTTAACATACGAAAAGATTTATTTTGTCCTACTTTTGTATCTGACAGATACGAAATTTCACACGCAACACATATATCAAATTATTTGATAATACTCGTGGAAGAGACATTATTCGCAGTAGGTCATTTCATCGTAACATACTATTTCCTTAAGGAAGAAAATTTTCGTGACGAGGGGTTCAGAGTCGTGAAGCGATCAAATGAACACAACCCCGAACGTCGAAAGAATCGTCGGAATAGAAATAGATGAAGAGCGGAGAGCAAAGACAAAGCAAGTGAGTAAAGTATCGGTTTGAAAAGAATGGAAAGGGGGTGGCGAGTGTCAGGTGGAAGCGACGAGGGCACGAATAGAAGGAAATGATAGCAAAAGGCGGTGAAGGACAGAGAGAAAAAGAAAGATGCAAAGGAAGTGAATGGGGAAGAGGAAGAAGAAAAGGGGTTGGGCGTGAGAGACTAATAGTGCTGATCCCACCACAAGCACCGCTGGTTTAAGACCTGGCTAAGTGGTGGATAATGAATATGCTAACGTGTGCCGAGTATGCGAGGAAAGCTTTGCACTTGGTATCGGGTTCAAGCACCTTTCTGTACTACTGTACGTGTGCGTTCTATACCTTTTTTCGTTCGTGTAACCGGCGTTTTCACAACTAAGACTGCACAGGGTACAATGAGACACAGACGGACAGACATCGACTGGGTTACCAAGAAAAAAAAAATATATATATATACGATAGCGATGACGCGAAAGGGAATTCAATTCCGTTCTGACATTCGATTAAAAGAGAATAATAGGATCAGAGGTACGTACGTCGATATAATACGCGCATTCCTTTCTTCGATCGACTTAAAAAACGATGACAGCTTAGATCGTAGATATACCGATATTTGATCGAATTGCGAGATGGTCTATTATTTTTTAGATTCTGCGCATTTGACAATTTACACAACTTGTGGTTCAGTTTTTTTAACTAGGTATAAGAATGTTGTTTAATATTATTATTTTAAACGAATTTTATATTATTTTTAAAATGAAGCATATTTTATTTTAAGATTGCTGACAAATTTGTATGAATTCAATTTTTATTAATAGAAAGGATTTAACAATTTTAAATACTAGTTTAAACTCAGTAATATTTGTACAGTGTACTAATTGCCCGTCAAAATAAGTCATAACAAAGTAAGATTTAATTTTTTATATAAGACAGCATCAATTTCAAATTTTAAAAAGCCCGCGCAAATTAATAATTTCAATAACCCATTACAATTTATATAAAAATTTCATGATATGAACATATGTACTAAAACACTGAATTACTTTATATTTTACACTAAAAATACTGATTTAATTAAAAGAAATTTTTTTTTTTAAATTTAGAATTTCCTGCTACCTAACCTCAAATAAAAGGAGAAAGCATACCAATTATTGAAAATTGCTGTTATTTAATTTCGGTATACATGATAAGTATTTATGAGTGTATTTACAGAATAATGATAAAATTTGATGAAAAATGATTTGTATAGTTTTTTATTGATTAGGGTTCAATCGGATTTCCTTTCGCGGCATTTTCGTAACTGGTTTATAACGCGCAGTTGGTATGATCGATCGTCTAGACTCTAGACGGCAGAAAACGAGACAAAGAAATCAAGTGCTCTCGAATTTGCCAATCCTCGTTACCCTTTGTTCAAATAAATACACGGGTACGCATGTAATTACGCGCGAGCATCCAATTTCGTTTGCGCTCGGTTAAAACGCTTGGTTCGCCTTTGCAGTTGAATATTACCGACGTTTCCTCTGAAGTAGCTGAAATTACGATGAATTATGCAACACATTAAACTAAATAGAAGAATAAACTGAGAAATGTACTCATCGGTACTCGGGGGTACACTTAAATGTTCTCTAAAATGCTAATGAAAAACCATTGTAAAAATCTTGGAGGAAATGTTAATGCAAAGTGCAAAATGTCAAATGACGAATATCAAGTGTAAAATGTCAACGTGACAAATATCGAACGTCAAATGTCAAGTGACAAATATCAATTGTAAAATCTGAATTGTAAAGTGGGAAATGCAAAATGTAAAATCTTAGTTGTAAGATGGAAAATGTATGATGTAAAATACAAGTTGTAAAAAGCAAAATCTAAATTGGATAACATAAAATGTAAAATGTGAAATGCAGAATGTAAAATTCAAAATTTAAATTGTAAAACGAAAAATGTAAAATGTCAAATGTAAATGGTATAATGTAAAATCTAAGTTGTAAAATGTAAAATGTTTGATAAAAAATGTGATATGTAAATAGAATGAAAATATGAACAATCTAAATCTTGGAAAAATCTAACAGATAAAGATAATATTTTAGGAAAATGTGAGGCAATAACGTATTTAAGGAAGACATAGAAAAGTATATGAAAAACTCAAGATGTAAGGTATATAAGTAGGTATAACGCAGCTAGGAAAATCTAGGGAAAATCCAATGTAGTTGTAGAAACTAATGTAGTTACAAAAATTCAGGGAATATAGTTGAGAAACTTTAACGTGATTGCGAAAAACTAGTATAGTTGATAGAATCTAATGTATTTGGGAAAAATTGAGAGAAAATCCAAGGCTGTTAAGAAAATCTAATAAAAATATAATATAATTAGGAAAATCTATAAAAATCTATAAAAAAATTTACCAAAAAAGCGACATGCTTGAAATAAATCTACTAAACAAATCTAAACAAAAGACGTAAATTAGTAGGATAAATCTAGGAAGAGTAAAATGTGGTTAGGAGAATTAGAGGTAGAACTCAATTATAGGTTATGTCAGGTTAGGTTAGAGCAGATATGGTCAGAAACGTATGGATATTCGAAGGGGCAGTAAGGTTAGTCGGCAGAAGAGCAGGAATATCTCGGTGACCGATTCTGTGTTTGAGAAGCAACCCTTGCCGGAGGGTGTCACTGAGGTTAAAGTAAACACGGGGTGAAGCTTTCGGGGTAGGATACAGTTGAAACGTATCGTACCGGTATGGCCACGCGTGCTATACAAACAGGGGAAGCTTCTAATATTACCAGCCCAGTGTGTGCACACGCAAACTGTTCCGCCAAGGATGCAATTCTTCGATAAACGATATTAAACTTAAAAAATGAAAACGAGAATGGGACGAGGTATTATTGCAATTATTAACGATCAAAGTGAATTTATTATTGTGTGAGTTTGTGTGCGCATGCATGTTTTAATATGTTCGGTCACGTGGTACGTAGGAGGTGATATTGAATTGCAGAGTTATAGGGGTATTTTTTTAAATGTGAATTTTGGGAAATTATAAATTTGGGAATTTGGGTGTTTCAGAATTTGGGAATTTTTAAATTTGAGAATTTGGGAATTTTTACATTTTGGAATTTGGGAATTTAGGAATTTTTAAATTTAATAATTTAGTAATTTCAAAATTTGATGACTGGATTTTGAAAATTTTAAAGTAGAAAATTCAAGAATTTAAGGATTTGATTAGTTAGCTATTTTAAAGATTTGAAAATTTAGTGATTTGGAAATTTGGAAATATAGAAATTAACAAATTTGAGAATATAATAATTTAGAGGTTTAAAAATTGGGCATCTCAAATTCCAATATCGCCAAAATTCCAATATCCCTAAAATTCTTAACCCATTCCTAAATGTTCAAATTCTCATCCTCAATAATGAAAAGTCAAAAGTGTCTCCCAGAATGAAATAGGTACAAAACTCAATTTTTAGTCGCGACATTTTCCCTAGGGAAACTAGATTTGCAGTGGACTGTACCCGTAAGCAGTTGGACAGGGCCGTATATTCGGTGTGCTAGAAACTCGAGGCACAAAATTGAGAGGGTTCGCCTAGGGAGCCATTCGAAGTTCACTAACCGTGGAAATGGCACCAGTACTCGATGCAACGTTTGCGTCGCGACGCCACGAAACACGCGGGAAAAAGGGGATGAAATACACCTTTCGGAGATGCATCTACTTTTCACTCCATTTTATCTTTTTCATTCTCTCTTAAAATATATATTTTCTTGCAGACAACTGTTTTGTGTCTAACATAGCGTTTACTTGGAATTTTGGGTGGTTTGTGAAAAGTAAACGAATTTTATTTCACAATTTTAAGTTCTAATCTAAATATGCAAATTCTTAGCTTAATTTATTTTTGTATTCTCACATTTTCTAGTTTACAGGTTCTCAAATTCTTACATTTATGTACTTACAAATTTTCTAGCTTTCAAATTTCCAAATTTCTAAATTCTTAAATTTCTACATTCCTATATTACCAAATTTTCAAATCTCTAAATTCTCAAATTACTACATTTCTCCATTCCCCAATTCTCTAGTTTCCAAAATTCTACATTTCTGTATTTCCAAATTTTCTAATCACCAATTTCCCAAATTCCTCCATTTGCAAATATCCCCATTCCTCAACAACTCCAACTCCAAAACCCAAGAATCCTCAAACCCCAAAAATCCTTAATTCCCAAAATCCTCAAAAATCAACTAAATCCACATATCCTTAACCGTAGACCCTTATAACTACCACATATTCCCTAGGGAATTGATATTTTCTACCGACTGTACCATCAGGCGCGCCAACTTGCTCGTTCCGAGATTTCCAACATCGTCCAACGACACACAAACAACCACGGGGACCAGGTCGCTTTCTCTCTTTCCCTTTCTCACCTTCCGTACACCACGTTTACGTTCGATCCTGTCTATCTAGTATATTACCTCTTTACGTTTCTATCCCTACCACCGACACACTGAATTGGCCGGAAAATTTGTTGCCTCGTCAACGAGCTAACAGCCGTATCTAATGTCGTTGCGAGCTGACCCGTGGATGCTGCGTCCGTCGCGTGGAAACGTTACCAGAAATGAATTTAACGTTTCTAAATGTTTCCAGCCCGATAAATTGCGTGCGATCATATACTTAACACCTTTGGTACTCAGTGTCTCTTGTACACATTAGATTTGTTATGATCTTTAAGAACTTGCAGAATTACTCAAATGTGAACATATGGACCGTTTTAAGTCCAGTTTCTTTTGCTTCGAGAAAGTTAAAGATTAGCATATTAGTTAATATATTTTTTTTTTAACGGAACTTCATGTTCCACTTTCCTTTGATATTATTGGAAATGGTTTATAATTAAATGAAACTTTGATATGATTTTTAAAAAAATTTTATTATTAATAAATTGACTCGGAAGGAAGGTTACTATGCGAAATGCACACACGAAGTAAAGTTGCGATCAAACGCTGGCTGAAAAAATCCGGCGTTCAATATGCAGTGTATTTATTGCTTTCAAATAAATATTCAGTGTTTCTCAACTCAATTCATTTTTGCATCAAGAGTATATTAGTTGGAAACCAACAGACATGTTTCAGCAGTTATGTTATACTGCAGGGGTTGTTAAACTTATGCGGTCCGAGGACTCCTTTAGAACATTACTGCACACTCCATAATTAAATTTTTATTCATTATTATTTAGTTATGTAAAGTAACAACAAATATAAGAAATATCTGTATTAATTCTTGTTTATTAACTCTTTAGGGTTAGGTGTCTTAAAATTGTCTCTTTTGCTTAGCCTTTAAAGTAGGTGATCACCTCAAAAAGTTAACGTTTTTATATTGAATAATTGAAATGTTTTTTACATTTCTTTATATTAAAAAGAAATAATTCTATGCAACCAGGGTTTTTATTTTTTTTATCCCTTCACGGTCACACTGGAGTATCAAACGACCCTAACAAATTTAGCTTCAAATGCTCCACAAGTTTCAAACTATGTTACACAATTTGTTAAGATGCTTTTCTTGAAACCTGCTAATTTTCATCAAGATTAAGAATTAATATGTTTACGATTTTTTGTTTTATCCTTCTGATGGTGACGCTTAATCCCTTACCCTACAACTATGTGTCACGCGTAACGCACTCTGCAATTGTGATAAACCAGACTTGTATTCTCACTGCAATTCAATTTTGGGTCCAATTCTAATGATCTGTATCATCCAGGATCGGTGAAGGCAAAACACACCTAACATTTTAACATTGTAGCAATAATTAGGTAGTTGTACATGACACAACTAGAAAATTATAGATTAAGTGTTAAAATCGTGAGTCTCAAAGAGGTAAATCAATTATTAATAAAAGCGAAAAGTTAGGGGATGTAAAGTACTAACTTGACAGTAGTCAAAATTGTTTGGCAAGCCAAAGTTTAAGAACCTGTGTCATAATTTTCAGAATTATAACGTGATAGCTGCGTGAATCAGCCTGTATAAAACACAAGTGTCGTGCCGAGGGCTTGCGCGTGCTCTCGTCGCGAAGATAACGAACAGTCTGTATTCTCGTTAGCGGCCATAGCGCAGCCGTTAAGATAACAACGAGACACGACACTCACCGCGAGCCCACGGCACGAAAAGAAGATTTAAACGCGTCTTAGGATAGTAGAACTTTCATAAATTAGGTCCCAGAGCGAAGAAGCTACCATCGAGGCTGTATCGCGTGGGACGCAACGAAATGGCCGTCAATCCTCTCGTTTCTGCGCCGTGAAACGTAACCTCGGGCGTTTCGTTTGGCGAATTATATTCACCGGGAGAACAACAACCTAATACCTTTTCAGAAGGTAATTAACGTGCCACTGACTGCTTCGACCTCTGTGTCAATAACCCTTCGCAGGGCTGAGGATGATAACAGAAATTATAAACGAAGTGATCTCACGGCGACATTATTTTTATATTTTTATAGTTTAAAAACCTTGTTTACATAGTATTTATCTAAAACTATTAACATGGTCTGTAAGTAAAAATAAGAAAAATTTATTTACGAAGGGTAGTAAATTAACATTGACTGTCACATCATCCACATATGATATTCAAATTTCTAGATGGATTTGACTTGTATTATTAAGACTTTGCTCACTTACCTAAATACTTGTATTAACTACTTAGAACTATGGATACAACAAAATATATTTGTTCAAAATAAAAATATCTAATAAAATTTGTTACTGCCTGTGACAGTCAACGTGTTAAAAATACAAACTGACAAGGAAATGATTTATTAGATTTGCAGTGTCCAGTTTCATCCGCAAAACTTTATCATTGTATTCTAGAAATAAAAATAAGAAAAATTTTATATTAACGTAGTAATTATAAAAGTACAAGATGAGAAAAGGTTATCAGATGTTACGTGCAGTATTTGTTCATAAAATTGTACCAAAACATTCTAGAAATAAAAATAAAAAAGTCACCCTTCGAGTGCAAAGGGTTAAATCGTTGCAATGCAAGAGAATTTACGATAAAATTTAATTAATAATACGAGTTTGGTTCTACAAAGTCCGGTGCTGAATCTTGGTTCTGGTTGAACTGTCAATCGCTGTTGAAGCTCATCTCCCATTCCCGCCATAAATGGAATCCAGTTATTACCCCGTTATTACTATTAATTTCATCTGTGTTTCCCGGTACTGTTACAAAGTGGCTACCAACCGAGCAAAGACCCCTCCCCACCAATCCCAAGACATTCAATTTATGTCGGTTTGTCTAGGGCCAGAAACCACCGCCAGGGATAACGATCTCCTGGCGCGAGAAAGTACGACTAGAAGGTATTCATGCTCGCACCATTCTATATACACACTGCTATGGTACACCATGAATCCACATGCACATGTTCACTTATTACATTCCATTCGTGTGATTAGAACACCGGGGATTTGTTTGGTCTTCCGTGCTAACGTAACCGCCTTTGCACCTACTACCCTTCGCGCTGTTGAAGGATTCACATTGCATTTCTCAAATTTATGAACACGGAATTGGTGTTTTTAGTCATTTTTTTTAATACGTATTTCAAGTTAATTTTTTAAGTATAGTCTAATTAAGTGACAAGAGATTTATCTGGTTGGTATTAAAAAAAGATTAAGATTGGACTAACCTTGATAAGAAGCTAACCTTTATTAATCACGAAATAAAATTGTAACTTTAAGTAAACAAACTTTGCCTTGTAAATAAATAAATATATTCTTAATGATATAAGTGATTCATACGGAAATTAAATGTCAACCATGTATGGTCAAGGTGTTCAAAAGAGATTAATCAATATTTCATTCAAAAGACTACATGTAAAAATTCTATGTTGAATATAAATAAAATGTACAGTCGATTGCTCTAACCTTGATAAGAAGTCAACCTTGGTCAATCACGAAATAAAATCGTAATATAATTAGATAAATATACACATTGTTAAAAATACAGGGTGCGTTTCAAAAGTAGTAGGACTGACTTGATCAAAACAAATTTATCGCAGATATTCGTATAAGTCGTTAATATTCCTCGAAATAACACCCTCCTGAATTAATACATTTAGTATAGCGAGTCTGCCAGTCCGCATACGCCTGCTGGAAATTTTCAACCGGGATGCTCCTTAATCCACGCGTTACGGCCTCTTGCACTGCCTCAATTGTGTCAAAACGACGTCCTTTCATCTGCCTTTTTAATCGGGGAAAAAGGAAAAAGTCAGGTGGAGCCAGGTCCGGGCTGTAAGGTGGATGAGGTAGCGTTAGCAAGTTGTGTTTGGCCTGCCACTCCTGTACCAACAGTGCGGTGTGACACGGTGCGTTGTCGTGATGCAATTTCCAAGTGCTGGCTATCGCTGGTCTTACGCGGAGCACTCTTTTCCGTAGTCGTTCGAGCACTTCCACGTAAAATTGTGCGTTCACAGTTTTGCCAGGTGGAACAAATTCTTTGTGAACGACGCCTTGGTGGTCAAAAAAAACGATGAGCATCGTTTTCACTTTTGACTTGGTCATTCGTGCTTTTTTGGGTTTTGGAGACCCACTCGTGTGCCACTCTGCGCTCTGACGTTTGGTTTCCGGGTCGTATTCGAAACACCACGTTTCGTCGCCAGTGACCACACTCTCCAAAAAGTTCGGTTCATCCCTCAAACGATCCACAATTTCTTGGGAAATCTGCACCCGGTTTGCCTTCTGTTCGTCTGTCAAAAGTTTCGGAACCAATTTCGCACACACTTTCCGCATGTTCAAATCCTCACTCACAATTCGAAATACGGATGCTAATGACATATCCAACTCTTCGGCAATCAGTCGAATAGTCAGACGACGATCAGTGTCCAAAATCTCTTTCACTTTCCGTACATTTTGATCACTTCGAGATGTTGATGGTCGTCCTGAGCGATGGTCATCTTCAACTTGCTCCCTTCCTTCCTTAAACAATTTGTGCCATTCAAAAATACTTGATCGGCCCATTGAATTATTTCCAAAAGCATCCTTTATCATTGTGTAAGTCTCGGTTGCAGTTTTCCCAAGCTTCACGCAAAATTTTATCGCGTAGCGCTGCTCGAGTGTACGGTTCATCTTGGCTTGTGACGAGATGTGTAAACAGAGTCTCAATGTTTTGGCGATATTTACTATCCAAACGCTCAGAGGCGACTATGTAAGCATGCATTCTCTTCGCGGCACCCCCCGCCACAATTCCCAACAATAGAGACTTTGTTTCTACGCCTCGCTCGGACTATAAACAATCAGTCCTACTACTTTTGAAACGCACCCTGTATGTGACAAATTCGTACACAAATTAAATGTCAGCCGTATATGTTCCAGGTGACGAAAATAGATTAATCTTACCCAATATTCTCATATGTGAAAAACCTATTTCTGAGCAATCATATATGTCCAGTAACATAATCATTTACTCGGATAATACTAGAAATCGGTTTCAATAATTATTACTAAAAATAAATGAAATGATCGACTACCGTAACCTTGATAAGGGGTTAACCTTGGTTAATCACGAAATAAAATCGCAACACAATTAAGTAAGTGAACACATTGTTAAATATATATAACAAATTTGTACGCAAATATCATCCATTATGTTCAAGGTGTTGAAAACAAATTAATCAGTATTTTACCCAATAGCCTCATAAATGAAAAATCTATGTCTGAGCAATCATATATGTCCAGTAACATAATCATTTGCCCGGATAATACTAGAAATCGGTTCTAATCATTATTAAAAATAAATGAAATCGACACTCTAACCTGGATAAGAGGTTAACCTTGACGGATTACGAAATAAAATCAGCATGAACGCGTTGTGGACATGCAAACGAGTGGAACGGATAATCTCTGATTAATAGATCAGAATGGGAATAACTGATTGTAAATTAGCAGTGATTAACGTCTGTCTGAGAGTACTTACGTTTGCAGGCCTTACGATGCGTGATCGGTCTCGCCGGGTCCCTGTAGTAACCTTCTCGACAATAATGACAGTGTCTTCCTGCCGTAAAATGCCGGCATTGCAGACAAACGCCTCCGCTGACACGTCCCGACAGCTTGTACAGTTCCATGTTGAATCTGCACTTTCTCGCGTGAAGGTTGCAGTTGCACACTGAAACAGATAAGGCAAATGCACCCATTACCAACCACATCCCTTTTTCTGATTGTTTCTTTCTGCTTGATACCCATTAGCGATCACATTCTCATTTTTCGTTGCTTTTGAATGTATTGGGGAAATGAATTTACTCGTTTTTGAGAAAATTAGCGTTGAAAAATTATCGTTTTTTAACAAATTGTGTCGATGATCTCCCTGATCGAGGTTCGAAGCGAGCTACGGAACTTAATGCGTTTTTCCGGATAATTTAAATGCTCAGAAGATGATTAAACTGTACCAAAGGGGTCTCTTAGTATCGGTGAAACACTGGTTTAAAAGAACCAGAGACCATTGGATACTTCAAGAGGACAACGACACCAAACACCGAAGCGGCCTTTGTACGGAATGGAAAACAGAATGGTGTCAACGTGTTGGATTGGCCATCTCAGTCCCACGATGCCAATCCAATCGAAAATGTTTGGTCTCTCATGAAGTACAAACTCCGAGGAAAGCGTATTTTAAAATTGAAGACGCTAGTTTTCCGTATTCGAGAAATATGCAGATCTCTTCCTGTCTCATACGCTGTGGTTGAAAGTATGTCCAGGAATAATCGCTAATGGTGGTGATTGGACACGTTATTAAGCAAATTCGTATTAGTTCTTTAAATGTACTTATACAGCCTTTTTACAGAAAAGATTGACTTGCACTCAGATATCGCGTCCACGCTCTTGTGGAACAGATTGTAATAAAGGAAATTAAAAATTATGAAATTTACACGCGTGAAAGGTCACATGTCCTTATTGAACGTGACAGCCACGTATGAAAAGATGGCACAGTGTACACTTAAGTTCATTGAGATCTGAGTCGGCCAGTCGGAAAGCCGTGCTCGTAAGAACCCGTGGTTAAGCATTTTCCCTTAGAAAATAAGTCACGCTCGACACACGGATTATTGGGTCGAGTGATTGTGTACGAGTGCATCGAGAAGGGCCGTTAAAATCGCGACTTCCCTCAGTTGAATTTTCCCCTCACCCATTTCTACCATCTGCCTTTCAATTATTCCGTTATTTTCAAGAAGTCACGAAGAAGAACGGGCTAGCGTCGTGCTCGAGTAGAGGAAATTACAGCGCGATTCTTCTCGAGAATTCAATGGACGGGGGCCAATGCTCGATACGACACCTTTTTCCGGGAAATCGAGAGGAAACGACAGACAGAAACGGAAGGACGGGAAACAAGCCGGAAGCACGAGAAGGAGGAACGCGGTGAAAAGTGTTATCGCGAGCGAACGAAACAAGACCTAACCCGCTTCGTTTCGTTCTCGAATGAATACACCAGCTAACTCATTATCGCGATAAATGACGGATAAAAAAAGAAACGATCTCTCGCGGTTCGTTAATTTCGCGAGAAACGACGGTTTAACGGCGGCGAACAGCTACTTCGAAATGCCGTTTTGTCAGCTCGATAATGAGACGCGAAATTGCGAGCGAATAAAACGCGGCTGAATTAAACTCCGGCGAATTCAAATGGATTTTCTCCTCCGTTCATAATATTTATCTTATTAATATATCTACGGAGATCTCTTTCGAAGATTACGGATTATTCCCCGGTTCGTAGGTTAGGTTGTGACATTGTTATTTGTACTGTAGCTGGGACTTTCTTTGTACGAACTGTTTATTTTGGTATTGCTTACGTTTATTTTTAGGTTAGGTTATAAAATCATTATGGAATTACTTATAAGATTTATTAATGTAAAAATACTGTATTATTTAGTATTTTTTTTTAGGTTAGGTTATAACATTCTTATTTTTACAAGACTTCTATGGAATTCTTTCTTTTTAAGAATCAGTATAACCTGGTATTGTAAACATTGTTTTTAAATATGTAAGAGTAATTAAAAGTTCAAAAACATTCCGTTTTTATATTTAGCAAGTTATGAAAAAACAAAAAATTTCTGAAAAAAATATTTAAAAATTAATTATTTATAAATCAGTACTATATACATAATAAATTGAGAAATACAGTTATTAATTACTAATAATAAATGATTAATTCCTTTCATAAATGTGCATACTATAGGAAGTTTTAACACACAAGTAGAAAAGCATTGTGCTTTCCAACGTAAAATATGTATAACCCTATCGATTTTATTTAACAGGTGAATATACCTTTTACTCTAACCTAGATAATGCGTAAAGTATGGTTGGCATATGACGTTTCCGGGAATAGTGTTTTACAAAGTATTTCAATATTTACTTTAATGTGCTGTGTTTATAATTATTTATTTACTATTATAATAGAAAAAGAAATGTCAAGCTTTCAGATTACAAATTTTTTTAGTTTCCAAATTTTCAGTTTTCAATTTTTTAATTTTTTAATTCTTCAATTTTTAAATTGTTGAACTCCGGAATTCTCAAATTCCTAAATTTTTGAATTTTCAAATCCCTAAGTTTTCAAATTTTCAAAATTCCTATATTCTCAAATTTGCAAAATTCCTATATTCTCAAATTTGCAAAATTCCTATATTCTCAAATTCTACAATTTTCAAATCCTTCAGTTTCCAAATTCTCTAATTTTCAAATCCTTAAATTCTCAAATTCTCAAATTCTCAAATTTTTAAATCCTCAAATATTCTCAAATTTGAAAATCCCTAAATTCGCAAATTACCAAATCCCTAAATTTTCCAATTACCAAATCTCTAAACTTCCCAATTA
The DNA here is from genome assembly GCA_945859555.1 of Megachile ligniseca. Taxonomy (NCBI): domain Eukaryota; kingdom Metazoa; phylum Arthropoda; class Insecta; order Hymenoptera; family Megachilidae; genus Megachile; species Megachile ligniseca. The sequence goes on from OX243778.1 coordinate 4,741,681, forward strand.
CCAAATCTCTAAATTCTTATAATCAGACATAGTTACATTTACATTTTACATTTTCTTACACTTATAACAAAAATTTACAATATTTTCAACACAGTCAATTATATTGTCCAAATAATAAAAATTGCTATTATATTTTCATTATATTCTAAGAAAGTAATTTGCAACATTTCATTTTGGTACCTGTAAATATATTTACCTCGACATTTAACAAAGATTTTTAATTTAACTTGAAAATAACCGAACTACATCTTACTTTGTATGAAATAAACAGTGTAAAGGAACAAAAGGGATAAAAAGTTTCTTATACTCTTATTTTCTGAGAAAAATGCCATAAACCGTAATACTTGGAATGCTTGCCCCACAAAGGCCACCAAAGGAGACGTCCACATTCACGTAGAAAATGTGTTGCCTTCAGGGTCAGAGCGTTGACGACATTTCAGATTAATCTCCCAGATCGCGATGAAAACGAGGAAAATTAAGCATGCCTTCCGGATGGACCAATTTGTCTACGATTTTCCAGCTTCCCCGACGCTATTAACCTAATCGCGTTACGTACAAATTCATTTCGTAGCCGCTATAAATAGTTAAACCACCCAGTAGATTTCTCGTCTTATCGCTGTTTAATCATAATTTATACAGCATTTCTTATCAGTCAAACTGTCTATATACACGTATTTATGTACATATACTTCTATTGTTATATATCATTTTATTTATTTATTTATTATATTATTTTGTTTGCTACTTTATTTATATTTGATATCGTTTTATCTGCTCATTTAAATGCCATGACGTTTTATTTATTTATATGTTACACTATTTTATTTATTTATTTATGTGTTATATTGTCTCATTTATTTATATGTTGTCATTTTATTTATTTATGTGTTCTGTCGTATTATTTATTTATTTTTTTATTTCTTTATTTATCTATATGTTATATCATCTTATTTATTTTCTTATTCAAACGCTAAATCTTAGTAATAATTTATATTTCTGCTTCAAGAATTTTTCAAATTAAAATAATACATTTTTGAACTCTAACAAGTAAGATGACAAAAAACAAATATTTTTGTACTAAAAGAAATTTATCAAATGAAATTTTATAATTTATTAAAAGAAGCGGTATAATTCAAAAAACGAAAGAAGAGTTTTTTAATTGTAAATAATTATAAAATATCTGTTAGTTTAAAGAAAGGAATTTAGTGATGAAGTTGTTAAGCCGCTTTACAATGGTTCACCCTATGTAGGTCCTAATGAAATTATCGAACAGATTTAATAATTATCGCACAGCTGTTAGGATCGATCATCTTGGCTGTCGAGACTCTCGGAAGATTAACCAAAGGGGAGAACATCTGTGAGTCTTGGGTAGTTTATCGAATGTATTGAACCGGATATGAAGTATTTATATTAAGAGCTGAGCTGAACTTTTACCGATATAAATCAATAGTTAGGTAAGGTTATAACACCTCAATTGTGGGGTGCAGTACGAAAGGATAAGTATTGTGATCTGTTTAAACGTGCACTTTTTTAAGCGAAAGGAAATCATGTTCGTAAATACAATATTGCAATAAATTAAATATCATTATTGCGCGTTGTACAGTATTGTGTTGTTGAAATTATTCGATCTTAAAATTAAATAATTTCCGAATTCTTAAATTTCTAATTATCCAAAATTTTAATTTCCAAATTTCTATATTTTCGAAAGCAACAATTTCCAATTTAAAAATAATTCAATTTCGATATAATACGATATATTACCGTATAATGTAATAGTCGGGCGTTGCATTACTACACATTACAACAACCTCGCGTTATATTGCCACATTAGGCACTAACCTCGTATTGTTTCATCACGTCTAGTAATAATCTTGCATTGTATTGTCATATAACAAGTTAACTCTCCGTTATATTACAACGCATTGCACAAACCTCGCGTTATATTGCAATATAATTTTAATAACTTGATAATTACACTATAACATCTTGTACTAATCTCTCAATATATTACCATATAATACAATCGTCCCCCGTTATATTATCACTCATTACAGTAGCCTCGCGTTATATTGCCAATTCCTGCAATAGCCTCGTATTGTATTATTATGTATTATAGTCTCATATTATATTACCACGTAAGGATTTGCTGTATTCATGCGCGTTGTAATATACTCGCGTTATATTGCCAGATATTGTAATACCTTCGTATTATAGTGCCAGGTATCATAATAGTCTTACGTTGTATTACATTTACTGTATCGCATGTTATTTCACGTATTGTAATAGGCTCGCGTTATATTGCAATAACCTCGCACTGTATCACATATTATAACAGACTCATGTTATATCACCACGTAAGGTAATAGACTTCTGTTGTATTAACACGCGTTTTAATAGTCTCGCGTTATATTGTAACGTATTGTAACAGCCTCGCGTTACATTGCCACGTATGCTAATACCCTCACATAGTATTATCACGAACTGCAATAGTCTCAGGTTATATTACCACATATTATAATACTCTCACATTGTATCTTTACAAATTGTAACAGTCTCGCGTTATATTACATCATACAATACGCCCTTGTCGTATTAACATGCATCGTGACAGTCCCACCGTTGTATTGCCACGTAACGTAATACCACACGATGCAATAATCTCACGCTGTATTACCACGCGTTATATGGTCTCCCATTATAAAATTTCGCGTTGTATAAGTTTGCGTTATATGGCCCTACGTAGCTGTACACCCTCACATTAACATTATTCAAGTTCGCTCGTTCCAAGAAGAAGAATAATAACCAAAAGTGAGGTTCAACAATAACGAAGAAACCCGATCGGCGCAATGCGTTAAAACGGCAAACGAAGCTCATTAGCGTCGATGAGTAATATTTCAAAGGCAAAAAGCAGATCCACGCGGTGCAATATAATATCCAGAAGAGGAGAAACGCGAAAAATCGCAATAAAGAACGGCGAAACGGTTCGTTTCGATTCGCGGTACAGGTTCGCGCGATGCAAGCTTGTAAATCTTTTCCTCCGGGGTGTACGATAAATCTTAACGAGGCTAAAAGCATAAACCCGGGGCTTTCGAAGAGCGAAGGAAAATCCAGAAGACGTGGAACATCGATTATACGACGGGTTAATCGCTAATTACAGCGATTGCTTCTACGAAAACAACCCGGGGCCTGAACGTGGCCAACCACCGCTTTAATAACAGGAATCGATCAAGAAATTTCAGACGGTGGCTGAACAAGGTTATTAACTATCGAGAGGATGTTCGATCGATCCGACACGCTACATTCCGTCCGCGTTTAGCGGCTGCACCCTTTATCCTTCATGTCGAACTCTGCAATATATCCGGTTCAAGTGTATATTCGGGTACAAAGCTTCCGTTCGAGGAGAATGAAAATTCTCCATGAAAATTTTCAACTGCCTGTATTTTTAAATTTTTATACTTTTAAATCTTTATCTTCTCAAATTTCCAAATTTTTTATTTTTCAGTCTCAAATTTTCAAATTCTCCAGTTTCCAAATTTTCAAATTCATAAATTTTCTAGATCCTCTAATTTCTACACAAGGAAATTCCCTAGATCCCCTAATTTCTACACAAGAAAATTCCCTAGATCATTACATTCGCAGATCCCCAAATTATTTGTTGAAATATTCAAGAAAAATTTTTTTAATTTTTTAGTAATTTACAGATTTAGAAATTTAGAAATTTGAACATATGTCATAGAAATACAAAATTTTCTAATTTACAAATTTAAATATTTAATAATTTAGAAATTAAAAATTTACAAATTTGAAAACACATGGAAATATTAAATTTTCAGCCTTACAAACTTACAACTTTTAAGATTTGAACATTTAGAAATTTGTGTTTCGCAAATTTGAACATATATTTATAAAGACATTAAAATTTCAAATTTACAAATTAAACTACTTGGAAATTAAGTTAAATATCTCCAAATATAAAAATATTAAATTTTCAAATTTGTTTCAATGAAGCATTCAAAAAAGTTTTACAGACACCACGTATAATATTAAAGCACACTCTAATTGATTTTCTAATTTGCAATGCTCAATATGCCATAAGAAATTGAAAAACCTAGCAAAGATAAGAAATAATCGTATCTCTAAAATAATTACATTTATCATCCACATAAATTCATATCTGAATAATGTATAAAATTTTGTACAGATCTATCACTTACTTTACTGCGAGTTCCACCCAATAAATTATAAACAATCGTACAAAATACATAAAAGCTAGTCGACTAAAAAGCGATAAATATAATAAAAACCGCGTGCTACATTTATCGAAAATAAAATCACTCGGCAGAAACGATTTTCCACGATTTTAATATACCATGCAGTAAATTGAGGTTAATTAAAACGAAACAGCTTCGATTCATGTTCCCAGTAAAACTGGAATTAGTACTAAACCACAGAGAAAATAAAAATAATATTAACGATCTCTAAAAAAAAAAAAAAAAAAACACCAACGGCGTATTTCTCGAAAACAAAACAGAAAAATCTTATCTCGAGTACTCGATCCTGTATCGATCCTTCTCGATACTTCAAGTTATGACCGTCTTCAATCAACGACCACGGTGTTTCCTTCGTTCAGTGCGAACAGAACGTAGGCGTTGTCTTTTCCCGTACAAAAGAAACGAGAGAGCTGTTTGAAAACGTTTGGAACGAACTGTGAGTTGCTTCTTATCGCTACTAATATCCTTCCCATGTTCATTAGTGTATCGTTATTGCTTCAAACACGACAGTATAATTCGATTAATTAGATTCCCCGCAACGCCGATGTGTGCGTGCATGTGAATGGGTCCGCGGCTCACATGTGTGCACGATAGTGGCGTTTGGGTAGAACCGGATAATCTTTCAGACATCTCGAGATATCCGATCGAAAGATAAATCCTGGAAGTGCTTTCTGCTTTCGGAAAAGGTCGAACGCTTGTTTTTGGTTAATTTAAAAATATTTGTATACACTGTAACGTGTAAGATACGTTGGTTAAAAAGTTTTTATTAAATAAAATTGTGGAGGGTATTAATTATAAAACACGATCGTTCGTTGAATAAATCATTCATACTCTTGCTTTATTTCTCCCAAGAAGTCACCGGTGATTTATAGCGACACGTTTTAGGAACTTGCCCACCTGTTCGCGTGCTTGAACTCTTAACTGATCATGAAGTGTCTTGTGGTCCCTAACAAGTGTGTAAGATTCACCACATTTCATTCTTCTCTTATCAATCTCCCTTTTCACAGCGAACACGGTAATTTACAACGATACAGGAAATAACTTCTTGCCAATATAAATTTTATGGTAAAATAGTGAAGGGTTTATTTCCTTGTTTTCATTATTTTATTACACGAGCTTACTTATAAAGTATTTTGTAATATTTGAATTGTGTAAGTACATAATTCTTGTCATATTTAAATCATGTAAGTATACAATTCTTGTAATATCAAATTTATTATAAATAAATATTTATAGACATATTAGTAATATATAAATTATTTGGTGAAATATTGAGAACGTATTGTCACAGTAGTTGACAATGGTATTACATATTGTCTTGATTATTTTTTTATATAAATTCATCCAGTAATTAGATTATGATATTTAAATTATGTGATTACAAATTTTGTGTAATAAATAAATTTATACAAATATCTAATTAACAGTAGTAATAATAATTTTTAAACTATAAAAATATTGAAAAACTTCTTAGGTTCCTTAATTAATTTTCTTAATAAAATTTCTGTAATAAATGAATGTATACAGAAGTAATAAATAAAAATATTACAATAAGAGTTAAGATAAAATGAATGCAAATAGCTGTAAAATGTATTTGAAAATTGAATTGAGTGCATTAAGCAATTTGCGATGCTGATTTGACAAAAGGAAGACGCATAGTGGTTGTAATTCGGTTAAGGTTAGGTTAGGTTACTAAGTGCATGTAAGTAGCTCGTATTGAAATTTCATTGAGGGGTAGTTCTTGACATCATCTACGACAATGGAGTTACTTTAGGGCCAATATGTCGAGAATGGATATAATTAGTGCTCTATCATCTAAAAGCAATCGTCTAGCCTATTCGCACGATCTAAGTGGGAAACAATGCACCGTTTGACCTAATTTGTCTCTGGAGTGCCAAGTCTGGAGGAACAATAGCTTTCACTCGACAGTTCTTCTGCATGAGATATTTCCAATTATTGGAGATGTTTTAGCCTCTCAATATTAATTTCTGAAATATTAAATTTTCAAATATTTTCATTTGAAATATTTTCATTTCGAATATTAAGATTTTAAATATTTTAATTTAAAATGTTACATTTTTTAAATATTCTAATTTAGAGTGTTAAATTTTTTAAATATTTTAATTTCGAGTGTTAAAATTTTTTAAATATTTTAATCTGAAATATTTTAATTTGGAATGTTAAATTTTGAAATATTTTTATTCGGAATATTCTGTTAAATAATATTATATTTTAAAATGTTGTAAATTGAAATATTCCATTGTAAATGATTAAAACTTGTAATATTTTTACTCATAATATTTCGTATGTATTTCATTATAAAATATTAACTAAAACTAGATATAAATTGCTGAGGTATATACAATCAGTTACAGATTTTACCATTTACACATTAAATTGTAATAAAATCAACCAATAATGTTTAATACATTTTTTATCATTCACAATTGAAATATGTTTCTGAATTCATATTTGTTAGTTAAATCACGGATGTGTACTTAATCTCTCCATTAATAATGAGACTACTCTGATATAAAACTAGCATAAAATTTGAAAGCATGAAATCGCGTTACAGATTTTATAGGATTATCGGATTAAAAATCGAACCGTAACCATCGCTTCTTTTAACAAGGATTAACTCTTTATTCTCTCCAACCTGATATTTCATCGGAATTTCATTTAACACACTTTTTTATCAGATTTCTCTGGAAACCGAAGAATAGTTCAAATTTCCATTGATAAAACATTTACGGTCTACTGCAGTTATTATATTGCAGATATGTTTCAAATATTCTGTCACCGAAATAACATTTATTCTTTAAATATTTCCTTTGTTTATATACTTTTAAATAATTCAAACAAACCTTATTTTATTCAACTATTTTATTTTATTTCATTCATAATACTACTTTAATGAATACTTATAAATGAATTAAATAACAAATATTATATAGGTATTAATTAAATATTTAGTATTATAAGGAAATGGACAAAATAAGTCACATTATTTTAGTTTGTGCAAATGAAAAAATTTGTTCAAAACTGAATTTTATTAAAAAACTATTCCTTAATTTTTTGAGTTGCATAAATTTTAATAAATATACAAAAATAATTTATAAATGCTATCTAAATAATATATATTATATAATTTGTAATTAAGAGTGTTGTACAGGGTTGAAGTAATTCAAATTTAATTACTTCAGGTTGAATAAAGGAAAAAACATTTGCAAATGAATCTTATTACATACTTATTTTTAAATTTGATGAATTTGATGAATTTTATAAAACACGTAAAAATGAATTTTATTAAATTTTTATTTCTAAATTTCATGAACTTTATCAATATTACAAAATATATAAAAATAAGTCTTATTACAATTGTGTTTCTAAAATTCATAAACTTCATGAATTTTATAAAGTATTAAAAGTTGAAATTATAAATTTTATCCAAATACTAATTGAACAATAAATATTACCTTATTGCTTCATAATCAGCATCATTACAAATTTATGTTAATAAAGTATGTTAATAAAAACTACCTATAAAGCAATACATTAAATACCTCTAACAGGTTCTTCCAAATACCACTCTACACCCTGCAGTGAATTTAGCATTCCACCTCACACATATTTCAAATTAAACAAACGAACCTCTTCAAAGCTAAAAAAATAGTCAGCTCTCGTTACCAAAATTTCCAAAAAATTTCATGCTAGGTGGCTCGATAGATTCGTAGTCGTATCGTTAAAAAATTGAATGAAAATGAGCTAGAAGAGGGAATTTTTCCGGTTGATGGCGTCCGTCGAGACACGGTTCCCATTAAATTTAAGCTCGTTAGTGGAAGCGGCCAACATGACGTATCATGTATTTCATGGAACGACTACTAGTCAGTGAAACGTTAGGAGAGATCCTATTCTATCCCTCTAGCTTTCAAAGAAGATCCGACGAGCCAGGGCCAGGTATCATCGGCTTCGAAGAAGTTCAACGTTGATTGCCAGCTGTATCGATAAGATCTGATACAGACACTCGAGTTTTCAAAGGTGTGCGAAAGGTCACGAACCCTCTTTCTCGCTTCTCTGCATCGTGATACTTTACTGCGATCTATTCACCGGTAGCCATGCCTTTGTTTTCGTGCTAACTTTCGTTGGTGAAACATTCAAACGAGATTCTGCAGCAGAGGGAGCCAAAAATGGGCATTTATGCGTGAGTGACATGGAGTTGGGTAGCATTTTGTTGGAACTCAGTTGGATAGTATTTTATTTGTATTTAGTGGGGTATATTATTATGGAATATTATTAGAATTTGTAGTTGGGTAGTATTTAGTTAATATTTGGTTGGGCAGAATTTTATTTTTATTTGAATAGATAGTATTTTATTAGAATTTAGTTGGGTAGTGACAATTCGGTACAGTTCAAACAAGTATTTGTAAACTAAATCTATGTATAACATAACACATGTGATGTACAAACACAGTGAAGCAGTCAATAATGTCTGTCTAATCAATCATATGTAAACATAATGACTGACTAGAATAAAAACAGTCATAAAGAAATAATTTCAAAATTCATAAAACTCGTCAAACGTTTCAACTGGAAAATGTTCAGCTGCCACCAAAAACACTTTCGAGCGGAAAGGGATAAATAACAAACAAGTTCCGTCGATCCACCTGCAATTTCTTACATAACAGTGGTTAAAAAAAAATGAATCGTGGCGATTTTTCGCCGGTCATGTTCGAATGCAAAAATGTCGGTCGATCCGTGTTCACGCATGCCGTTCCTCATTAACATCGAGAGGACGGGCGACGCCGTTAACGGCTTGTTAGCGTTTTGCAAGCGATGTCACGATAGGCGTGCCACGATAATTTATTGGCTCGTAAATTTACGCTTTCCCGAATATACAGGATACAGCCACGTGTTTACTCGACGTCCATGTACTATATCTGTCTCGTGGCTGATCTTTCCGATGATAGACAACGGTACAGCTTCCGTGGCTGATTTGTCCGACGAATGTTATATGGACACAATATACATCGTCGACGAAAGAAAATCGACCATAGGGTATACTGGGTGATCAGTAAACTTGAATAACACTGTACATTACTGGTTTACATATTAATTGCCTACTTTGAATTTTCCTTTTTTTAATTTAACTGTTTTGAACATTTTAAAAGTTCCCGCGCTCATAAATCAGTCATTATAAACACTTCAACGCTAACGAATCAATCATTTCAATTTCCACGTTTTTAAATTGATCGTACAGAAAATATTGAAGCTTACAAATCGAGTCGCACTGAAAAATTGCAAGCTTTTAAATCAATCAGTTTGAAAAATTTTACGCTTATAAATCAACTATTTTGAAAACTCCCGCGCATTTAAATCCATCAGTCAGAAAAAACACGCGCTTCTACATAGGATCGTATTGAAAAATTGCAAGCTTTTAAATCAATCAGTCTGACAAATTCTACGTTTATAAATCAACTATTTTGAAAATTCCCGCGCTTTCAAATTGATCATTCGGAAGATAAACGGGTTTATAGATTGAATCGTGTTGAAAAATCGCGCGTTTTTAAATCAATCACTTTGACAAATTTTACACTTATAAATCAACTATTTTGAAAACTTCCGCGCTTTCAAATCAACTACTTAGAGAAACTAACATTATTTCCTTTAAACTTTTTTGCAAAATTATTGATTGTGTGAAACAATGAACTCTTTTGCAAATCTATACAAGTTTTTCTGAAATTAGGTTCTATCAATTATTTCTAAGTAATTTAGTTTTCCAGATTAACTTTAATACCAGTTATAATTAAATATATATCATATGATCAGTTTTTATAACATTTTTATATTTTGTATAATATTTCAGGTATATGACATTAAAAAGTATGTAATAAAAACGAAACTTGCCGTCACCATTTTACTTAACAGAGAAATGGCGGCTGACAATAAGAGGAAAATAATCCTCAATAATTTACGTCTACTGTGCGTATGTTATTTAATTATACTGTAAACAAAATTGTAGTTAAAATTTAGTCATATAGAGGTTAAGAAAATGGAGGTAAATAAAATTAGTAAAAATGAAAGGCTGTTGGCTTTCAAACTGAGAATTGACAATCACCGAAAAAATACCTTCGACCGCAAAGATGAAAAATAAATTGCAGAACAACGAACAGATTATATATAATAAAAATGCAAAGTAACGTTATGGCGTCAAATCGCGTCGGACTTTAAACATTCGACGTCAGAGTCGTTCAGCGTACAACGAAAAAAGGGAAACACATTTCTTGTGTCCTTCCGCGAGATAATCATACGTTCGATAAAAAGAAACAAGTAAAAACTGTGTTTTGTGAGTTTTTAAGCATCGAAGAAGGTTACTCGAACGAGGAGCAAAAAAATTTCAATTAGACCCGGGATCGTTTCCTCTTCATCATTCAGGTGATTAAAGTGTTCAAGCCAATTTCGAGATACCGTACGTAATAAGTGTCTGACGAAACTACCTCGCCAAGTGTAATTATTAATTGGAATTTACGTAACTAAAATTATATCAGCCGAGTTTCGTAATTAAGCACGAATTCTGCCTAAAGTAATTCTCCAGGAGCTTCCCAAATAGAGTAATAATTTTGAATTATGATCGGAAATAAATTGCAGAATTTTAACAAGATACCACCGGTGATATAGCGATCGGTAAATAAATAATCTCTGTGAAAGGAACGAGTGCTGTTGCATTAAGCAAACCATTTGCACTGCTGTCAATTTCAAAGCCAACATTGCGAGTTTACTTATCCAAAGTTCAATCTTCTCACTTACTCAAATATCTCAATTTAAATACTAATAACCTCAGTATACTCGTTTCCTTTCTAACCATTTTCCTCGGTGATCATTCAACTTGCAATCTGTAACGAATCGTAATCGATTCGTCAAGGAGAGCAAGAAGTTTGAACAACAAGAGAACGAAAGGAACGATCAGTAAGCACAAAGAAGACACGAGCTAAAAAAAAATATACGATTGGGTGAGTAATGGGTGAGAGAAGGAAGTACAGTCGGGAGTAAATCTGTCTTCCTCAGGGAGTATATGGTAATTAAGAGGGAGAACACGTGCTACACTACCTTTAGGGATTTTTGGGAATGGGCAAAAGGATTTGAAATTTTGAGAAATTAGGGATTTGAATGTTTGGAAATTTTAGAAGTTTGGGGCTTTTTTGGAACTTTTCAAATTTAGAAAATTTCAAAATTTGCGGGATTGATAATTTTTGAATTTGGCATTTTCCAAATTTGGAGAATTTGGGGATTTGAAAATTTAAGAATAGGGAAATTTGGGGATTTGAAAACTTTTCAACTTCGGGCTTCTCAAATTTGCAAAATGTAAGAATTTGAAATTTTCCAAATTTGCAATATTTGAGAATTGCAAAAGTTCGAAATTTGGGAATTTGAAAATTTGCTTATTTTGGGTTCTATCAGAATTAGAAAAAGAACTTGAAAATTTTTAAACTTGTTAATTTGGGGGTTTCTCAAATTTGGGAAATTTTATATTTTTAAAATTTAGGAATAAAGATTTTCGAACCTGAGATTTCCTAATTGCCTAAATTACAAGAATTACTCAAATGCTTTTATACGTAATCTGTGATAACAAAAATGACTTTTATATTTTAATTATAAATCAATTTATATTTCATCCCTTACATTCAATGAAATACAGAGAGATATGTGTATTTAAAATAGTAAATATTGTTCTAATAAGAACTGTGTTTTCGAAAATCAAATCCGTCTCTAACGTTGACTATTTTGGGACTGTTTCTTCTAGTAACAGCTGTTACAAAGTTCGAATTTCGCGGCAAAAATATGCGTTGCATGCTCAGCTAAAAACCGCCTATGATAAATAGCAATCGCGGTCAATAACCTTTTTAATCCACACCCCTAATTTCCCTGGAATCCCTCAAGAACAACAAAACTTTTTTCCAAACTGATTCGATAATGGACGCTAGGAGTCTAACCTATAAACAGGCACGATGTAGTCCCTGGTGTCGGTTGTTCGCCATTCTCATTACAAATGGTCTCATCCTGGGACACGTGTTTGTTTATGTCGTCATCAGTCGAGCAACGTCGTAGCTACTAGGCTCCGAGCACTTACTGCAAATGTATTCCACGTGAGAGGTATGCGAAGTGGAACGACTTTACTATCCGCCGCCATTACGGCTCTTCTCCGTAGACTTATATTACGTCAAGATGTTGTTTATTCGACAGGGACAAAACGCTTCGTTTTCTTCGCCTTCCAACAAAACATACAGTCTCCTCCAAAAGTGAATATACAGGGTGACTCGATTAAGTGGATACACTTGAACGTCTTTGAAGTTACTGAGGACACGAACAATTGTAGACGACACTTACACGATTGCGGGAAACAAAACATGAAAGTAGCTATTTTATAATGCGTATGGAAGATGGAAACGGCAATTTTGTTTCTTTTAAATGGAATTATACAAGTTTAGTACTGTTAGGTGCAGTCTATTATTTTTTATAAAAAAATATTCAATTATTGTTCTTTAGGAAAAAGTATAAAATTATTATTTTCTATGAAGGAATATTAAATTATTGTTCTTTATGAAAAAGTGTTAAATTCTTTACAAAAGTAAATTTGAGGAAAAATTGATAGTTATCTTTTATTTTAATATTGTGAAATACTGTTTTAACATATGTAATATATGCCATACCTAATTAAAATTAACCGTACCGACGGTATAAAAATGAATACAGATTTGAAAAAAGCTTAACAAATTTTGTAATTTAAGATAAGAGACATGTAAACCGGACATTTGACCGGTTTGGTATGATTAGTGCTAAGTATATTAATACCATATCAACTTATGTATGCTGTATACATATCTTGTGTTTTTTACAAAAATAATATTTTTAAAACTAATGACTTTTTGCCATGAGTGACTTAATATTTTTGTATATTAGTTGCAATGGAATCATGCAATAAAAAATGTATATTCCCAAAAATTCAAATTTCTTGTTTTTAATGAAATTAATATTATTTTATTTTTAATTTTTAATTAATGTTAAATGTGTTTTGAAAAGACAAGTGATTTAGAATCACAAGTCAAAAAATGTAAAAAGTTAAAAGTTCAAAATTTGCTTTCATAAAAATTCCTCTCAATTGACTACATCCACGATATTCAAACCTCAGCTCCTTAAAAATAATCCAAAAAACGAATTTTCGTCCAAGAACAAATTTGCTAGCTAATTCTCCGCCATTGAAAACAGAAATGTAAACAAAGATACGTATCTCCGGCGATCTCCCCGTAACACGATTCTTTATAGACCATTAAAACGTTGACAATTCGTTGCTAATATAATTATATCGTCTTAATGTCAGCATACCCGTACCCGGTTAACAAGGTTCAATTTTTTTCCTTCTCGAGCATCGGAAAAAGTCAGCACGTTCGGAACATCGTTGTCTTATCTATCTGGAGATCGTAAATCCGGAACTTTATATCTTCCCTTATCTCTGAAGATGGTGCAAAACTGGCGGGTCAGTAGTAAACCCCAAGGTACGTAGTAAAAAATAACAAGATCATTCGAGGGAACATTGGCAATATGGCGAGGGTGAAGCAACGTACACTTTATCCTACCATTCTATGGGCCAACCTTTACCGTATGATCCCGAAAAATCAGTCGGTTAAATGGTCTGGAATCTGAAATTGGTCTGCTTGCTCCTCGTCGAATAAACTCGAGCTTCGATTGAATCTCGAGATTCAATGATACGTTTTATTCCGACACATAAACTGTCCCGGGACCGTGTAGCCAAATTGAAAATGGCAAGTGTTATTTCAATTTTAAACTCTCTCTTGCGATTCTATGTGTAATTTAATTAAATTATGTTACATTTACTTCATTTTGCTCTTCTACATCTTATACATAGTTAGGGATTCTTATTAAGTTCTTTCTAGGTTCTTTTTGGATTCCATAGGATCTTCATTTTTGCTAGATTCAAAATCTCCAAATTACAAATTTGTGAATTTTTGTGAATTTGCAAACTCGTTAGAAATTTAAATATTTAGTAATCTATGTAAGTGGAAATTTGAAAATTTGGGAATATAAAACTTTAATTTGTAACTTCGAAAATTTCCCTATTATTTATGCCCTGTGTCTCAGGTGATAATGCATATTCTATGATGCTACATTCGTCAAATCCTAACACCATCTTATAATAATATTCCCTAGAACTCATAAACAATCTTCAATAACATTTACACTTCTCACTTACAAATCTCACTGAATAATCTTCAGAAGCAATAGATCATCTTAACTCGCATTTCATCTTCGACACCGCTCTAAATAAACATCGACTTCTCAAGATGTTTTTATAAACAACGAGTTTATCTTGAAAATCGTCTGAATAGTTGACGATTGCATTATTGATCGATCAAGCTCAAGACTTATTTGAAATCGAAAACTCACTGGTATACGATTTGTTTGAAATTGAAAATTGAAGTGTTCCTAAACTACCCTCGCCTACGTACACCTTTGTTTTCTCTGTCAGCTTTGTAGAAATAGTCAAACACGCTTCTCTACTTCACGAAACCTAAGCACACATCGTCAAGTGACGTTTTACAACGTGTCTCGTTTATGTACGCTCTTCGTAACACAATCCACGTGTTATAATTCCGAATGCTTGCTTACTTAGGAATCCTTGATCGTAGAAACACTTTTCCGAAACATCATCAACACTGCTGAGCAATATCTAACGCATACATTATACGGAAGTGCATTTATAAATACTGATCGAGTGTACTTGAAACGAGAATGCCAATCTTCGTATAATCTTTAACATTTACATTATACATTAAATTCTTGCAACACAATTTTTAAAATTAAAAATTTTTTTGAATAAAATAAACTTCTGTAATTTTTGAAATAAAATTAAATTCATTGAAGTCATTCATAAACTTCAGTGTTTAGATGTCATAAGTGAACTTTCATTGTATACTTTAATTACATTTTATACATAGGAGTATGTATGTAGAAGTTCATAAATATTAATAAAAATTTTGCAAATAAGAATACTAATAATTACATATCAATACATATGGTCAATGTAAATTATTCTCAACCACTATCATCTTGTCAAAAATAAAATAAATTAAATGTTTTAAAATAAAATTAAAATAAATTGAAACAAATTATATGTTTCATTCTTGACAAGTATGATATTTATAATATTTCAAAGCAATTTCACTATTTCTCTGCGATCTAAAAAGAGAGTATCGATATATTTTACATACATCCCCGCGTGCTCCGAAAATTCTATAAAAGCTGATAAGAATGATGGATGTAGTAACCCATAAAAAGAAAGGAATACCTATCGGTATATCGACAGACATAAATATAGACAAAAGCTCAATGGCTCAATAACGATAAGCCACAAAATCGAAACGATCAATCGAGAATTCTTGGCATCGGTCCATTTATTTTTCGGGATTGAATCAAGCAAAGAGGGGGCTAAAAAACAAGGGGTAGAAGAAGGAATCGATAGCGGCGATGGTATGCTTGAAGGGGGATGAACGGGGTTTTGTTCTACGTATGCTTACAAGCTTCTCTCTGTTGGAAAGTAGTCCCTGGGGTGCTTTAATTAAGCAACTAATTTCGGGACACACTTTGCTCATGTAGCTTGCCTGCTGGCAGACATACGAGAAGGTGGTGGAAATTTATTGGAAGGGTGGGAGGGTTAAATCGAGCAGTCAACTCGCGCAAACTACGCCCTTCGCTATTGCAACCAGAGACAACTAATGGTAAACATATTAGCTTGCTCTGTATCTAATCATGGATTTGGGAATACTATATATTTCATGGGTTGTTGCACGTCGAAGGTGCAGTTGGAAATATTAAAGTTTAGATACGTTGATGTGTATCGAATAGATACATTAATTGATGGATATATTAAATATCTGATGGGCTGTTGCACATCGAAGGTGCAGTTGGAAATATTAAATTTTATATAGGTTGATGTGCATTGAACAGATACATTAATTGATAGATATATTAAATATCTGATGGGTTGTTGCACATCGAAGGTGCAGTTGGAAATATTAAAGGTTAGATAGGTTGATGTGCATTGAACAGATACATTAATTGATAGATATATTCAATACCTGATGGGCTGTTGTGTATCAGATGAATTTAGGTATATTAAATATGTGCTAGGTTGTTGCCTATTAAAAGATGGATTTAGGTATATTAAATATGTGCTAGGTTGTTGCCTATCAGAAGATGGATTTAGGTATATTAAACCTGTGCTAGGTTGTTGCTGATAAAAAGATGGATGTTGGTATATTAAATGTTAGATGGGATGATGCATATGGAAGTATGAATTTAGACATCCTAATTGTCTGATATTTTTTTTGAAAATATTAAATATGTTGTTTGGAAATACTAAATGTCTTATAGGTTACTGTGTATCAAAAGGTGGATTTAGAAATATTAAATGTGAGATTGATACATGTGAATTTAGATACATTGAATACCTGATAGGTTGAGTATTAAAATACAGACTCAAAAGTATTGAACATCTGACGTAAATTCATGACATAAAAGTATAATGAAATATCACTTATGATACATAAAATTAAAGCTTGAAACTTTGTTAAAATTACCATACAAAAGTTACGTTAATGTTTTTAATATACGCACAGTTATAAATTGAAATACTAGAATGTTATGTTGTTGCATACGAAATAATTCAGTGACCTAAAAGATCTAACACAATTTCATAACATAAAACTATCATAAAATACCATTTGCAACATACCAAATTAAAGCCTAAATTTCACAGAAAATTACTGTATGAACGAATTGTTAATACTCAAAAATTATAAATGAAAATACAAGAACTACTAAATCGTTGCATATCAAATATTCGATTCAGAAATGTAACCTGTTTAATGTTTCATGACACAAAAATATTATAAAATATCATTTGTGGTACATGAAATGAAAGTTCAAAGCTTGCTACAGGATACTATATAAACGCTTCGTTAATATTCTTAATACGTGTAATGCAATAAATTAAAGTAGGAAGAGTGTGAAGGTAGCTTTGTGTTGTATACATGTCTGTATTTCATTTGTTCAACATTACGCTTCGTTGACAGAGATATCGTGGAGATTTATTTGTCGTCAAACATCATGCAATCAATATCGAAGCAATATATTCTCTACATAGATATCGACGGAATATTTTTCTACCGAAAATACTGGCATCCGAGTAATTGACAGTTTGCTGTACACGTTCGTTTCCATATTTTAAACGGTACTCTACGGCTGGATTTAAACGGCTCTTTTTAATTATTTTGATATGTTACGGGGAATTAAGCTGAAACGCGTATCAAACGGCCGGCAAATTTATTAGGTTATTGCATACTAAATGACCAATTTTCAAACGTTATAAGTATCACACGATTTTTTCACATAAAAACGTCGCTTAACATTTATGCTATACTGATTGGAAATGTGAAGTTTCAGGAAAATTGTGTTCATAGAATTTTGGAATTTGGAAATTTGAACAATCTCCAATAATAGTTGAAAATTCTTGAACTGGGAAATTAAGAAATTTAAAAATTTGGAAATATAGAAAATTCTATACTTAGACATTTTTCAATTTTGCAATTGGACTATTTGGAAATTTGAGAATTTTGGGATTTTGATATTTAGGCATTTGACAGTTTTAGAATTTTGAAATTTTGAAATTTTGAGATTTGAAATCTTATAAATATAGGAATTGGAAAATTTTTAATTTTAGAAAATTGGAAAATTTGGGGATTTGAAAATGAGAGAATCTGTAAATTGGAAAATTTTTATATTAAAAAACTTGGAATTTTGGAATTTGTAAATTTGTAAATTTATAAACTTATAAACTTATAAAATTTCAAATCAGTAAATTTATAAATTTCAGAATTTAAAAATACAGAAACAAAAATTTAGAAGTATAGAAATTTCGAAAGTGATGAATTTTTAATGTGAAAATCTGATAACTAAAATATTCGAAAATTTAGAAATGAGGTCATTTATAAATCTGGTAACTAAGTCCAAAAATATGGTAGCTTAAGACGAGTGTTTACTGAGTGTTAAAATACAGCCAGCACTGTATTAGTAGTACATGTAATATACTGATCGTTTGAAGTGTCCATAAATATTTCTTGATCCGAAATCACAATATTTGTTAAAAAGAAGATATACTATGGCTTAAGATGTTTCCAGAATGACCACTCCATGATACATACTCCAATATGTCGGCTCACTGAATCTTGCCAAGGAAAGCGGAGAAATTGAGATTTCAGATTTACGATCGTCGCTTTGGATCGGATTTATGTGTCTGCTGAACGGAACTTTTTTAAGTCTGTTTAAACCATTAAGAACCTTATTCATTTTATACAATTAATCTGAACCTTGAGTTTAAATTAACATTCAAGTATTAACAATAAAATACAATTTAAAAAATAATCTTCATAAAAGTTAATATTTATTCAAGTTGATATAACACACCTTACAAAACATAAAATCTTTCGTTAATAAATTATATTAAAATTATTATTATTACAGAATTTGCTCTTTAGACATAGTAATATTTTACGTACAATTTTATATGACTTAATTATAATTCATTATCTACTTACTCCATTTCTCAATTATTATTATATATTTTATATGGGTATACGTTTGATTGCATTATATTGCTACTCTTTATATCACCACGTGCTAATATGTTCTATTGGGACGCGTTATATGATTGTTACATCAACACATGTTATATTATCACGAGTTGCATTACCTCACTCTGTATTGCCACGCGTTGTACTACCATGTATTCTACTACCACACGTTGTATTACCTCTAGCTATATCACCACGCGTTCTAATACCTCGCGTTATATTATCATACATTCTATCACCACACGTTGTATCACCTAAAGTTATATTACTACGTGATATATCACCCCGCGTTCTATTACCTCAACTTGTACCTCTATTTATATCAGCGTACATTTTCGACGCGTTCTATTATCTCGTTTTATATCGCTACGTTTTATTCAACCACGCACTACATCACCTCCAGTTAAATCACCACAAATTATAATACCACGCGTTCAATGATCACACGTTATGAAAACTAGTTTAGAAAGATAATATAGTACCACATCCAATAGTACTCCTACACAGCATCATCTAGGGCAATATAACGAGAGCGTGCTGCATATAAGGAGAAGCAAAATGTAAGTGAGTTAGTCGAAAATGAGGGAAACCGAAATTAGCGAAGTTTAGAGAAGCATTTACTCAGAACGATTTCCTCAGAAGTCATTATTTAATATACAGCGATTTCTCGTTAAGATGTGATGGTCGACACTCGGTGAAGGCGAGTGGACTCGCGACGCGTATCGAGGCTGTGCATCAAGGAGCAAAGAAGCGAGAGGATCGCTTTCAGCTAAGCAGCCGACGGAGCCAAGGGTAAAAAGCGAAAATCTCGCTCGGCTCCCGATGGTAGGTAGCAGTTCCCATCCCCCGAGGGAGTCCTTCGTAACGGCGAAGGGAAAAACGAAGGAGCAAGAAGAAGGGAGGCTTAAAAAAGGAAGGAGAAGAAAAGCGAACCGGCTGGCGGTTATTTTAATGAGAGTTAAAGACCTTGAGTAAACGTCGAATAAATCATTTCGCCGGGGCGCTAAGTGCACGACAGAGGGGAAGTGCATCGTTGGACACCTCTCTTTATCGCAGACAGGCGCAGTTGCGATGGCACACGTTGCAACGCCTACGTCGACGCTCTCCCGTCACTGAACCGACTAGACGGGACGCTGAACGACGCGATCCGATACGACGCCCGCTCGTTTTAAACGTAAACCTGCAAAAATTCGCATAACTTCGAATACGCATTCCAAATCCCAATATTTTGGAATATTCCAATAATTTGAACGACTTCGAATAGTTTTCAAATTCCTATTCTTCGAATATTCGAATACTACGGAATATTTAAATACGTTGAAATAGACTTTCGAATATTCAAATTAATTCAAATACTTCAAACATCAAATGAGTTTGATACTCGAATACTTCAAATATTTGAGAAATTTGAATAATTCTGAATACGGTCTTGAAATTCGAATACTTGGGAATTCGAATACTGCATATATTGGAATACTATAAAATATTAATTTGAATAATTTCAAATACGCGTTTGAAATTCGAATACTTCCGAATATTCAAATACTTTAGATATTCGAATGTTTCGAATATTTGAACAATCCGAATATATTCATACATACTCAGGTCTGATCTTTCGCTTATATCGTATAGTTTCTACGTAGATTGATATTTTGTCGAATGTAGAAGAAGACAGTGAATGAAGAAGACGTAAACAAGTAGTAACGTATCGGTGGAATAATTGTAATACAAGAATAAAACGTTTTTATTTTTTATTTTTTTTACAGACACTTTTACCAAGATATTTGTGACATTTTCCTACTTAAGATAAGACCAAACACGACGTAATTCGGAATATTTTATTTGTAATGACAAACGTTTTGTTTAAATCAAGGGTTTACTATAGGGAGATTCACAGTAAATGCACGAGTAATGATACATCGTGTAACTTCGTTTTTCTTCGGTGCTATTCGGATGATCACGTGACAGTCGAAATCCTAAACTTCGAGGACTTCATTCCAATAAGTTATAAGTAAATATAGTCCAAATTATATCGTATTTGGTCTCATTTCAATCAGAAAAATACAAAGAAACTATTGGTACAAGTTTGATAGTGTAAAAATAAAAAATAAAAGAGTTCTATATTTACGTTTATGTTGGATATACTCCAACTAAGCTAGTAAGCTCCGTGGCGTATCTGTGTCTTCCACCAGTAGTGCGATAACTTTTTCGCTTATATGGTACAAGTCATATTCGCTTATATCGAATCTTTACTGTACAAAGTTTCTCGCAAACACAAACATTCGAAAACATCGTAGGACGCAGTGGAAGGGAAAACAGACACGTCCGTCTACAACACGCGTCCAGCCACGTAATAAAATGTCGAACAACGTCCTACGAATCTAAACGAAGCCGTGCCCACCCGCGATACCAACTACGAATATGCCGAAACGATCGTTTCACGCGTCTATCAGCTTGATCAGGCTCCCTAATTAATATGCAACCCCGGTCACGCCATTCATAATGTTCCTGACGAGGCGAAAGACAGAGAAAAAATAATAAGAAAGAAACAACTCTACCTACGCTCTTGTAAACCGTGTTCGAAAACACAGAACAGCGAACGTTGTTTACGAGGAACTGACGTCGTTGACGCGATGGAAGTTTTATCGTATCCGCGTTCTTCCGCGGTTTTTAAAAGCGAACTACGCACGCAAATTGCATACGAACGATACGAAAGACCTTCTGCTTTTCTATTTTCCGTCAGTCGCTGTAACAGTGGCCGTGTACGAATAATATCGTGAATATGCAAGTGTTCTAATGGGTTTTGTATTACTGACGCGGCCCTGGGCTTGATACCGTATAGTAGACGCCCGATAATTTGCCGCCTTCGGGGATGTCGAGCGTGCCGAGTGGTAAATCAGTTGTTTACGGGCTTGGGAAAATATGGTAGACACTGGAGACTACGGAGGATAGCAACTTCTCGAGTTTTCGTGTTCTCAGGTTTATAACATTTTCAGTTTTTGAACTTTGGGATTTAAAAGTTTACAAATTTTTAAATTATCAAATTTCGCAATTATAAAACTTTCATATTATCAAATTTCCAAATTCAAAAACTCCCAAAAATTTTCAAAATTCGTCATATTTCCAAAATTCCTAAAGTTCGTCAAATTCCTAAAATTCCCAAAATTCTCCAATTTCCCAAAAATCTTAAAACTCATCAAATTCCCTAAATTCCAAAAATTCCTAAAAGTCCCTAAATTTCCCAAATTTCTAAAACTTAAAATTTTCAAAATTCCAAAAGTCCCCCAAGTTCCAAAAACCCCAAAATTCCTTAAATTCTCCAAATTCCCATAATTCTTAAAACTCCCAAAATTTCTATAATTCTCGAAACTTAAAATTCCAAAAAATTCTAGAAACTCGAAAATTCCAAAAAGTGTCCATCCTAAAAAATTCCAATGTCCCGAAGCTATAATATCAAAAACCTAAAAACTAGCAAAAAGTGGAAAATAAATGATCAATAATCGAATAATAAAATAGTAAATCGATATCCTGATGGGTCAAATTACAAAAAAAAAAAAATCAATAGGGAACTCGTAGGGAAAAAATAGTGATTACTCGAATAGCAAAATAGTAGGACGATATCCTGATGGTTGTTGAGGTTAGGTCAATAGCGATCTTCTCTTTGATCGTATTTTCCCCTCGAGTCGAATGAAAGGACCATGGACGGGTAAAGGTATGGTGGCCCATAAATCCCAGGTCGGTAGTTTGTCTGCGAACGAGGAAAGTGTTCGTTTCTTTGGGATATTAGGGTAGAACGGAATCACAGCCGGAATCTCTGGCGACTTGTGAAATTGGAAAAACCAGGTAAACGTTTGACGGCACCAGGGAAACCTTCGCCAACGAGGGTCGCTGATTTATTTCCGACTATAATGAGCTACCAGAACTACTTGAAAACAGATGATAATCCGTCTACGGTTTGTGAAAAACCTGAACGCATAGATTTGTCGCAACTAGGGCTACCGACCGCCGAAACCATTACTTTTCCAGATAATCTGTTTCCCTTCTGTCTACACTGGTGTTTTGAATTATTTCACTATTTCTCTTCTGAATTGTTTCGTCATATTTTAAGGTTAGTCTTTCACAACTTGGACGTTTCTTGATTTTTAACTTTTCAGATGTTTCTGAATATAGATTCAATTCCTGAACTGCGAAAGGAGAAAATTTTATAATTTAGAAGTTTGATAATTATGAAATCATAAACCTAATTTCGAAACTGGAAAATTTGCATATCTTAAAAAATTCTTCAAATCTCAACATCTGACCTGACATTGACCTAACCTAACATTAATAATTCTAATCCACTGCTACATCTAACCTAATATTTACATGACCTAACAATAATAATACTAGTCCACTGTTATTAATTTACAAATTTACAAATTTACAAATTTTGTTATTGTACAGATTCCTAAATTTTTTACCTATTAACTTATCAAATTACCAAATTACTAATCAAATTACAAATTATCCTATCACCATGTTTACAATCTTATTTAAATTATTATCAAATTACCAAATCATAAAGTAACTAAATTGTCAAATTACCAAATTTCCTAAATCCCCAAAAGTCTAATTAAAATATTCGTCAATAATAAATATTCTAAATTTCCAAACCTGAAAATTTATAAATGTAAAAATTTATAATCCCCTCATCAAGCGTTCACGTTTCCATAATTAACAGCTAATATTTCTCAATTTCTCCTACGATAATCCATATTTATCCCCCGGCATTCGTTCGATATTTCACATATTTATTACTAAATCCAGTATGACCTCTGTATATCTACACCTCAATTTCAGCTATAAAATTCTTCGAACGTGTACTTTCGAGAGCCAATGAATAGCAATTAAAACTATGTTACAAAAATGCAGAAAAAAAATTAATTGCCGCGTTCTAGTTCTAATCGGGAAACCGTAAAATTCTCTATCGAAACGATCAGTAACATTCGAATAGGTACCGGTCGTTTTCTTCCCCTTTCTTTTTTTTTTTTTTTAATCGCAACACACCGGAACGTAGTAAATTAACACCGCGATTAAAATATCGCTAATGCGCGTAGTCGGCCTCGTCGATACGTTTATTTTATTTTCCGCCATTAAAGGCGTGCAGATTGAAATCGAGGTGTACGACTGGTTTTAACGGCCATAGCTGGCATGTCGAAGTAATCGAACAAAATATCCTAGCTACTTGATATTACTCGGTCCTACGTGATCTCGTTTAAACAGTGTGAACGGTACTTATCGTTAATGAGCGTGTTTCGTTATGTTTCGCGTTCACTTATAGAGATTAGCTTTCCGGTAAACCCACGGGAAACCGGCGGAAAAATGTAACATTCCTGTTCCGTAGAAAATCGAATTATTTATCGTTTAATTATGAAATACTTGAATGAAAACGAATATTAGATGAGTGACGTTTCAATCAACGCGGAAAAAATTATATTAATATTCTGTTGTGTTAGCTATTTATCTTTGTTTTGTCTAGTAGTAATTTTGGACTGAAATTTTTTTTATTATTTATTGTTTTGTAATAGTTGTTATTGTTGGGTAATGGTATAATGATATATAATATTACTATACTATAGTAATTAAGATGTTACTAATTACTTTATTATAGTACTATCGTATTTTAGTTACTATATTATATTAATCACTATGTTATTAAATATTATTATAATATACTACTGCCCTACACTATACTGTTACTATCCTGCTACTATACTGGTGTTACACTGTTACAATACTATTACTATACCGTTACTATAACGCTTCTATACTATTACTATACAGTTACTATAATAAATAACACAATAATAGTATAGTAATACATAATAAAACAGTAATAACATAGTGACATAAAATGTTCTCCAATAATATTTAATTAATTCTTAACCTATGTAACCTACTTAACCTACTTTTTTAATAAATTTTTTCAAATGCATAAATCAGAGCGATGCAATTACTGTTGCAATGTTAAGACAAACAATGAATGTTGAAATGTTAGGGATATTTTGCACACGGCAATCATTGCATGACAATTCGTAATTAAAGTTAAACACGAAATTGGTGAAAATATCAGCTACATTCGTCGTTTTTCAATAGTGATGTGCGTCACACGTGGGAGACGATATAGCAAGAGGTTAAAAGTTAATTAGTGTGTAAAGAAGCTCGACAATTTCATTTTGGCATGTTTGATCCCACGATAGGAAACGCAAATATTGTTGACCGACTACAATGAGTAATATTATGCATATGGGACTGAAGGAGTTAGCTACGCCCACTACTCGAATGCACTACTGTGCATAAGCGTTGCGGCGCACGAAAGTTACACTTAATGCACTTCTTAGTTTACTCTATGTGCACTCTATCCGCAGAATCTCAATTTTTTAAACTTTTGAATTTTGTCATTTTCGAAACTTCAAACGTGTAATAACAAATTTTCGAAATTTGTTCATTTTCAAGCACTTAACTCTCCGAATTTCGTGATTCTAAAATTTTTAAATTCGCAAAAATTGCAAAGAAATAATATTCCAAATGTTGGAACTAATAAATTTATAAATTCTGGAATTCTCAAATTTATAAATTTCTCAATTTCCAAATATTCAAATTCCCTAATTCTCCAAATTCTCAAACTCACGAATTTAAAATTTTCGGATTCTATAATTTCTAAGTTCTCCAAAATCCCAAATTTCTAAATTTTCAAATCCCGAATTTTCAGATCCCAAATTCCCAATCTTCAAATCCTCAATCTCCAAAATTTTCAAATTCCCAAATCTACTACTCGGAACCGTGAATAACAAATATAACGAAATATTCTAGAAATATTTTATAAAATTTGTTAAAAATATAAATAGTCCCTGTGTGGCAATCAACTGAGATCGTTTCAAACATAGCAACAAAATTCACGCTATAAAGAGAGTTTCACTGTAATTGCAAAACGTGAGTGAGGCTCCTGGGACGACGCGATCTGCAGTTGTTCGTTTGTCTGTACACTACAGGCCGCAATTTTGTGTCTTTTGACTTGAAATTTTGAGAGTAGACTCGTGAGACATCCTAAATTTGCTGTATAAATTTTGATGGCGATCTGACGACAGGAACCTGTCGTCGACGTCGATCATCGTCGAAATGGTGAAAAACCATGTTTTGGTATCGTTTTTGATAATTTTACACATAGCATCGGCTGGAAGCACATTAAAAGCTCTATCAGTCATCTTTGACAATACTTGATCGTCATTGACGTCAGTCGTCGTGAAATAAAATATAATCGTGGTGCATATCGTTTTCGATAATTTCATCGTTTAATCATTCGACAAATTTAAAATCTGTATATCTCTTGTTCTACCTATATGTTTACAATAGGCACTCGAAATTTTAAATATACGTAGGAATTTGAGGCATCTGATCTATAGACCCACTAATAGAGTCCCTGGTCATCGAATTAGAACCATATATGAAAATTTCACTTTTATGGCTAGAACATTACGTGGTATATGAAAAATTGTCTTAGGTCATACAAAATTATTACTAAATACGTTGATAGCGACATATACATAGCAATTTGTTACTATCGTGATAATAAATTGTGTGATGAATGATAAATTTGAATGCCATAGAAACTGTCTGCCTACTCAAAAGACTAGTTTACAACTCTCCAACCACATCATCCCAGTTGAAAAGAATTACAGATATTTGGGAAAATAATGAAGATATAAAGCATATGATGTATACAGAGCATGCCAGAAGCTGTGACCAAAGCAAAGGATGGACACGATATTAACATGTATTAATGTTATGTACAGTAGTAGTTAGTGCTAATAAATATAATTACAATTTGAACAGGCCTTTTAATTTTACGGAAAACGTGTAAAATACTGATAATTTGTAGTGGTCCTTACAGAGACTGTAGCAAGGCAATGTTCACGTATTGTGGTACGTCCTGTAGTATTTCTGTTCCAACGGTAGAGGTCAAAATTTCACGAATCTTCCTGACGGGATGAACGCGACGCGGTAAGTAGACCCTGGGGGGAATCCGCACTCTCGATGGGAGATTCTCGTTCCTTCGCAACTGGCAGAAACACGTTTTCGCTAATTTCCCGAGCAACCGAACCCTAGGCAGCCAGTATCATCCACTTAACCCCGCGGCTACATCTCGTTAGAAGGACTCGAAGAAAGAGCCGTCTGATCCTCGAGGTGATACCTTCGGACCAACTTTTCCCTCGTTACCAGAAAAACTTACTCCCGTTGTACCGAGAAATCTTTTCACGCTTCCCAGACTGACAGCCGACAACTTCTACCGAATTCTATAATAACCTTCCTTAGATGTCTGTTGATCTTCGCTACTTAACCGGTTAAGCTGAATTACTGGACAAGCGAAAGTGTAATCGTTCTAATATAGCCATATGAACAGACGCTGATTTTTGCATAAAACCACACTATAACGATCATCGCTATTTTATAAGTGTAGTTTATAAAAATATGCAAAGAGGTATAAAGGCAAAATTAATTATTGGTAAGTTGGTAAAACAGAGACTTCGACATTTGGATATGAGGTTTCAACAGTTTAAATTTCCCGCCATAAATATTTTCCGCGCTAGTGTAACACCACCCACAAAGTCCTCAGTACAATTACAAACAAATGTAAATTAAATAAAATAACTAATTTGCAATTTAAAGAAAGAACCATTTAGTTACAAAGTTATTTAATAATTGTGCAAATTTAGTTACTGCGTTACATTGCAAAAATTAATTTTATTATGCTTTTAAAATTGTCATAACATGTGCAGAGCTTAAAAGTTATCCGTTTTTTAAAGGAACACTGTTGCCTTTGGTACAATTACAGAAACGAAAAGAAAACACTGGCGAATATATTTTTGAGATGAAAATAAGGCAAAGTTTTAGCAACGAGTTTTCGGCCAGATATTTCAGATACCCGACAAATTTTACGGCCAACCCTAACGCGTCTTTTACGAGCGGCTATGAAAGATCAAGAGAGCCGATGCTGACTCGGACGAAGAATATTTATTACCCCGAATATATACTCCACAGTGTATATAACCACTGGGGTATACCTAGAAGTATATCTAGACACATAGAACTAGGGTGCCGTGTTGTGTTCATACGGCGGTCATAAACGGTACGTGTTAGATACTGTGCTTTAGGCTCGTTACTCCTTCAAATTTACATTATTTGTTGCGGAAAGTGCGGAAATAAATCGGCAGTACGATTAATAAATGTAGAGAATTATTTGTAGAGATGAATATGAACTCCGTATGTTAGTGATGGTATTTGGGAATTTATGGATTCAAGGATTTGAGAATTTAGAAATTTGGATGTTGAGAATTTAGAAAATTGGATGTTAAGTATTTAGGAATCTGAGAATTTGGGAAATTTGGGAATTGGAGAATTGGAGAATTTCGGAACTTTTGAAGATTTGATAATTTGGAAATTTTTTGACGTAGAAATTTTGTGAATTTTAAATGAGGTAGTTCAGAAATTTAGGGAACTGGTAATTTGGAGATTTATGGAATTTCCAAATCTTCCAAATTTCTAAATTTCTATATTCCCAACTTCTCAAGTTCTTAATATCTTAAATTTCCAAATTCTCAAATTCCTGAATACCCAAGACCCCAAATTCCCAAATTCCCAAATTCTCAAATCCCCGAATCCCTAAATTTTTAAATTCTCAAATGCCCGAATTTCCAAATCCCTAATTCACAAAATTTCCAAATCTCTAAATTCCCAAATCTCCAATTTCTCAAGTTCCCAAATTGTTAAATCCCCGAATACCCAAGTCCCCAAATTCCCCAATCCCCAATCCCCAAATTTCCAAATCCCCAAATCCCCAAATCCCCAAATCCCCAAATCCCCAAATCCCCAAATTCCAAAATTCCCAAATTACCAAATTCCTAAATTCCTAAATTCCCAAATCCTCAAATCCCCAAATTTC
Organism: Megachile ligniseca; assembly: GCA_945859555.1. Lineage (NCBI taxonomy): Eukaryota > Metazoa > Arthropoda > Insecta > Hymenoptera > Megachilidae > Megachile > Megachile ligniseca. The sequence goes on from OX243778.1 coordinate 4,770,633, forward strand.
CAAATCTCCAAATTCCAAATTTCCCAATTTCCCAAATTCCCAAATTCCCAAATCTCCAATTTCCCAAGTTCCCAAATCTCCAAATTCCCAATTTCCTAAATTTCCAGATTGTTAAATCCCCGAATACCTAAGTCCCCAATTTCCCCAAATCTCCAAATCCCAAATCCCAAATCCCAAATCCCCAAAAACCCAAATTAAAAAATTTTCAAATCCCCAAATCACAAAATTCCTAAAATCTCAAATCCCAAAATTCTTAAATTCCAAAATTACTTTATCCCCAAATCCCCAAATCTTCAAATTCGCAATTTCTTACACCGATGCCTAAGTTCCCAATCCCTATATCGCCATATTCTTTAAAAGAACATCCGCTGCTCCATATTATACAAACGTATCGCATATAGTAACGCAACTAGTAACAACAAGGGTCAAGTACATGCCACAGCGTAAATTGAATTGACATACTGCTATTCTTACGCACTGCGTACTATAAATTTCCAATTAACCACCCTGGCAGTTCCAAAAATATTTTTTACGAAAGTTACACGACACGCATTCCTGCGACGGACACACATGGTCCACATTTGATCGGTCGATAGGGCGGTATCGTCTATTTGTAAACACGAGCAAGAAGAGCGTAGGAGGCTCATAAATTCATCGACACACTTGCTATGTAAATTCACAAACGCGTCTTCCCTTCAGCTACTTATTCATGAATCTTAGCGAACCGTCGCCATTATTGCATCGCAGTTTTCATTCAACTTTCTAGTCCCGTTTTAATTAAAATCTGACATTCTTATAGGAAACGTGGAATCTGTAGAACTGTTATTATAGAATTGATTACGGAAATAATTGTAAAAGCAATTATAAAATTAATGAGAGAAGTAAGAGAATTACAGATCTATAAAATCTAAGAACTACGATCATAAAACCGTATGGAACTACAAAACTATAAAACTGAAAAATAATATAAGTCGAGAACTAGAGAACCAAAACTACAGAATTGTAGAATGTTCATATGAAGTTATAAAATAATAAATTTCCCTAAGCAAATATTAACAGTGTTCAATTACTTATTTTTGAAAACACGTACGCTGAATGTGAACGCATCATAATGCATTGCGGGGTATAACAATATCACCACCCACATTATCAAAAATTTAATACCTCGAAAGAGTAATTCAGTACAGTCGATTGTGACACTTGACAAAGCAAATAATAAATTTTGAATGAAAAGCACTGAATATATCTGAATACATACGGTGTCCCATTAGACTAAAAAGTTGGAGTATATTTTGAAAACTTTCGAAAATGACAAAATTGTTAATAATCAAATCGAATGTTAAAAATTCTCTTTTATGAAATTTTTATTATGTTATTACTGTTACTTATTATTGTTACTACTTCTGTTATTATTTTTACTCTTTTTGTGTTATTCCTATTATTGTTAAATCCACTTTGTATTACATTTATTTCTAAATAAACATTTGTATTATTCTTGAATACACATACTTACATTTTTTACGTAATATATGTATACACTTTTACATAATATTATTGATTGTCAGAAAAGTCTTTGATAGATCAATACTCTTGGTAATTATAATGGTACCATGATCATGCTGTGCAATTTACTTTTCGCGTTGAAAGGAATATTCTTCCCTGTTTCATCGGGCAACGCGTTTCAATCAATAAACTTTTAACTACACTTTGAACACGAGCAAACGTAAAATTCGTTGTTTTCGAGATTGAAAGAATGAAAGACGGATCGAACTGGAAAAATAATTCGTTTCCTGTTGTTCCTGAAAATTGCGCATTGGAGAGATTCACTGAAGCTCCCAGCCTCCGGCAGATTAAATCCAGCTATTTCCAGCGTTGAAAATATTAAACAGAAAAAAAAAACAAATAACATGGGAAACGCGTTGCCGTCGAATATTGACGTTCCGTGAACAATTAAACACAAACAGCCGAACAGTATGTTATTGTTTAATTAAATAAGCATTCTTGAATGGTCCAAATATTGATACACATTAGATATATAGCAGGGTGATCGATGGCAAGACAAATACACAATAACTAATTAATTATTTTGTTAATATTGTTCATATAAAGTAATTTGTTGTTTACCGTTGTATGTAGCGACATGTTGTATATCACCGTGCACTGTATTATAAATATGTATAAATACACGTCGTGTACCAACGTGTTATATAGCCACGTGTTAAATCGTCATTCACTACAATGTTACAGACTATGTGATGACAGATTGTATACGTGATCATGTTATGAAATTTCAAAATTTCAAATTTAGAGATTTAGACATTTGGATTACTGAAAAATAGAAAATTTTTCATTTGACAAAGTGGAAATTGCAAGTTTATAAATTTGCATATTTTAGGATTTCATAGTTTACTATTTTATGAATTCCGTAGTTTAGAAATATTTTAATTTTAAGAATCGAAAATTTAGGAATTTAGAGATCCGAAAATCTGTAGATTGAACAATAAAAAATTGACAGTACAAAAATAAATAACTTGGATTTACCAGTTAACATTCGTATACACTCGTCACTACTTCATAATCACACAATTCTTCAAACCAAATTTCACAGATAACTCGTTAACCAATTAACTGCATTCGACTCGTATACTCATTGCCTAACTTTAATCCCACGAGATATTCTAAAAACCTTATTCAGTTAACTGATTAAAGACCAGAACCGAGACCTAAAACCCTTATCGAACAATTATCCACTATCTATCGACGTTCTATCATCATAGTCTGAATCAGTCTGAAGACATCTCGTTGCAAACGAGCCTTCGTTGGTGTGCTGGTTGCGTTTACACAGTAAATATATCAATGAATTTATGATCCTGGCTGATCCCTAATGGCCTCACAAACAGATCTTCGTCGGGGAATGCGCGGACCGTGCTTTCGCTCCACTCGGAAGGTACATTAAAGCCGGAGTGCGTCGAGGAAATGGAGGGCCGCGAATAAACTCGCACAACGCGGAACATGTTCTTCTTTTTTCTTCTCTTTTATTTTTCTGGGACTTCGTTTTACCGGCTAGAATCTTCAGAACGTTTTTTACTGGTACACGGAACACCAGAAGCATCGGTGTTGCGTAAGTCGGCGAGACGAGAGATGATGCCACGAACCTAATTGCTATTGCCACTGCTATTGCGTGAAAGATACTCGTTGAAACGAAGAAATATTCTTTTCAGAATGTTACACATGTTTTTGACATCTCACTTTTTTATTAGAAATTATTATAATTTTATAATTCATTGATTTTTTAAAGTTATGGGCATCGATTGCTGTGCTCATTATCCTAATTTTGTAATTAGTTACAATTTTATAATTTTCATTATTTTATATGTCTTATAATTTGAGAGTTTATATAATTTTATCATTTTCATAATTTTGTAATTTTATAATTTTCACAATTTTATAATTTTAAAATTTCCATAATTTTATCATTTTTATAATTTTAGAAGTTTATAATTTTATCATTTTTTTAAATTTTAGAATTCTTATAATTTTATAATTTTATAATTTGTATAATTTTATCATTTTCATAATTTTAGAAGTTTATAATTTCATTAGTTTTAAAAATTGTAGAATTCTTCCAATTTTATAATTCTATAATTTGTATAATTTTATTATATTCATAATTTTATAATTTTTACAATTTTATAATGTGATAACGTGAACCATAAAATTAAACAGAGTAACAATTTTGAAGAGACATAATAAAAAAGAAAACGCTTTGAATTACAAAGTATAAAGAGTTGTACATAGTTCCAGTTTCGAAGTGCGTATAAAAAAATTCTCGGAGAAGGGCAATATTTTCGTTGAAACGAATCCGGCCGGCGGCGCACGCGATTATTCGAAATTATTTCCAACGAGGGACCACGAAATGCTATTTTATTTCGCAAAGTTTGTTCAGATGAGAATTCTGTTTGCGAACGAGGAAGCGAAAACGGATGAAAAAAAGAGAAAAGAAAGCGAGCGGCGGTGGTGGATGACGACCATTAGCTTTTAGCACGGTACCACCGAGAGAACGAGCAGGAAAAAAAAAGAAAGGAAGAGAAGAGCTTGCAGAGAAGGCGAAAAATCATTTGAAAATTACCATCTTTGGCCCATTAACCGAGCCAGCGTTCCAAATTCTTTTTGCGGTGACACTCGTTCGACAGCTTGGACCAAGTCGTTAAGCCTTTTTGAAAGAAAGATAAAAAACGTGCCGCGAGCTTCTCTCTTAATTTACTCGTTTGCTTTCTTGCCTTCGTTCAGCTCAATCGATAACCAGTCCCGATTGTATTAAACGATCGATTCTGGAATTTTAAATATCAAAACCAGTCCGCGGGAATAATTTTCGAACGTTATCGACCTCCAACTGCATTTTTAACAGCGTATAAATTGAATCGAACGTTTCAACTACTCCCGCCGAGAATCTCCTTATAAATTCGTCTTATAAGAATACTTTTTTTTATTCTTACGAAACGGTGACGAAATTTCTCGATAGAAAAAAAAGTGGTGGATACTTAAATACAGGGAGCATATTTACGATCGCGATTAGAGTGTTAAAGCAATTTCAAGTTTTCATTATTTCACAAGCTTAACGTAGTCTGTCTCTATCTCGGTTCGATAGCAAGTTACACGCGTTTCATTGTTTTTGTTGGCCTTTCTAATGGGATAATTTCTCATCTCTCGGTCGCTCCGATGATAGGTTAGGTTAGGTTATCGCAATTCACACCTCCATCCTGTATTCGAACCTCGAAAAATTTTCACTGCTTTACAGACCCTTCTAGCGACAGTTCCTATTAATCTTACTTTATCGCTAGATTTTAATTTTCTTCCAGCTTTTTTCTTGTTATCTGGGAATTCAGTTAATATAAATGATGATCGATTTCATCGAAAGCGTGGGCTGTACGTTTTGATTTAGATAAATCGATTTTGAAATTTTTTTTATTAATCGATTAATTTAAATAGACTGGTATTTGTAACTTGTATATTATAACGAACATTCTATTTATATAAAGTGTATGTTAATAAAACACGTTGTACAGCACTGCGTTACATTGAAATAGGTTGTACGGCAACGCATTGTGTATGTATTGTATAATGTCGCGTTATATTGCAATATTTTGAATGGTGATATGATCTGTTAAGTAATTTGGAAATTTGCAGATTTAATCACGATACATTGTATTCCAACACGCTATATCACCGTCGTGTTATATCGCCGACAAGTTATATCACCGACGCGTTGTATCGCCCCTACGTTGTATTGCTATTTGTTATATCGCCACATATTATACAGTTTATACGTTGTATCGTCCACATGTTATATCGCCGCACGTTATATCGCAATGCGTTGTATCGCCATATGTTATATCGCCCTCGCGTTGTATCACTATCAACGATCAACACGTTCTACCACAACACGTTTATTACCACGCTTTATTTCTCTTTATATCTTCCCTAAATATTGAATTATAGAATTCATCGCAATATAAGAAAAAGTACTTTTTAATCGTCCTAATATAACAATTCCAATATGAAGGAATTCTCCACTTCCCTAACTCCACGGCAATATAACAATTGCCTATTATAATCTGACCAGTATCATACGAAACATATATTCATAATACACCAATTTCATATGACGCACAATTTACAATGTTCACAATGTTGCAATTAAAAGCAGTTTACAACTTTTACAATGTCGCAATGAAAAGGTAAGTACGAGTAATATAGTACATAATAGGAGCATACATGTAACACCCTGTCGAAGGGTATCAATGAAAAAGCACAACACATTCGATCAGGCAACTCTGTCCAAAAATAAGCTGCAATTTTCTGGACGAGTGCACTCGTGTCTGGTCCCGTAATTTTTAGCCGTGAAAGAAGACCAAGGGATTGACGAGGAGAAAGAAAGAAAGAATGAGGGGAAAGTAGACAACAGGGATGAAGAGGGCAAAGGGACGATCCAGCAAATTGTGCGGGGAGATTAAGCCTGTTATTCCTGGACAACAATGGACCCAAGGAGGGCAAAACAGAGGCTGCAGATGGACGTCAGGTAATATATCGAGGGTACGGGGCACATTTGTCCTTTAGCGTTATTTCAACTTTCACCGAGGATCGATTCTTTTGCATTTTTGTTCCGCGAGAAAATACGAACGTAACGAGAAAGGCAATAATTTCGGAGAAAGTCTCACGTGGAATTAATTCCTGGAGCTATCTTCCTGCAGATAAAAGATGCTGGGCTAGCTTCGCTTTGATAATCATAGGTTACGTGCGTGAAAACAAATGAGTTTTCTCTGCGTGTACGAGCCACTTACTGTTCAGTTTAAGTGACGCAACTGGGTCGGATTTGATTATCTCGAAATTAAATTTCTGTCTTCTCTGTTCTAAAATGTTACGATCTAGTAATAGTGGTAGTAATATATGTAATCATAGTAGTAGTAGTAGTAATAAACTAGTCATAATTTTATTAAATATTATACATGTACCAATATAATGAAATTATATTAGTATAATAAAAGATCTAGTATATTTGTTTATTGTCATATTTATGTATAATAATATAGTATTGTATATTTAAATTAAAAACAAAGTGAAGAAGATAAATAATTAAATACTAAGGTATCAAGTAATATACACAACTATTAATTACAACAAAATGTGATACTTCAACAAAAGTATGACAACGAAATTTTAGAGTATAAAATATGAAAGCTGAGATCAGCCATTTTAACTGGTTCATACTACTAATGTTAACATAACCTTAATTTGTAAAATAGGTTTGGTGTATAAATATAATTTTCAAAAACATTTAACAATCGTTATGTTTTTGAAAAGTACTGTAACCAATAAAATACGTTTAGTATATTTTTAATCAACGAAGAACTGTTAATAGTTTTATTATGCAAAACTGTTTTTAAAGAGACGCGAAAAGGGTTGGAATTAATTTTGATGTAATACACTGCATGTTGTATTACTAAGTGATGGAAGATAAATGGAGAATTAATTAAATTTAATTATGACTTGGAATTTATAGCTTTTGTGGGATTAATTTTTACGTTTATAGAAGCGAACATCGCAATTTAATAGAAACACAGGAATTGTGTTTGTGTACGTATAGTTGCAAATATCATGGGACGCATATACTACAATTATCCCGGTGCCAGACATTTACTTGACTAATTATGCACTGTGAAATTACTTTCGGTTAATGTACCACAATAACAAGGATCGTTTTCATACACGAAATTGACTATCCAAGTGCAGAAGATAATATTCTATTTTGAAACTAATTGTTAATTAATATTTTTTTGAGTGTAAACCTTGAGTTCTTCACAGACCATCATTTTTATATTTACAAAAGCCAATAAATATATTTATATAATATATCATTTTAACCCATATGCTACCACATTATTTAAATGTGGAATTATATTAAATCAAATGTGTAACATGTGTGTGTTTTTACATTCTAGTTATTTTTTGTTTCAACGTTACCTAACTTATAAAAGTATTTGACAGATAAATTTACAACCCACGCGGTAAGATTAAAATAAAAATTTGCCATTTAATAGGTTAAGAGTTATCACGCACTCTTAAAAAAACAAATATATTTTTTCGCCATCCCAATGAATAATTCAAGAATTAACATTGCCCCACGGAAGACGCTCCTCTATTTATCACTTTACTCATTTGCAATAATACATTTGCAAGATACTTCATTTATTCGCAGATTCTAATTTTCTAAACTGCAAAGCGTGAACGAGGAGCGTTAAATTTTGCTGCAAGTACCGTTAAAACGTGCAGGAGGTAAAAATAGTTGGGACAATTAGTGTCGCCCGCTAATAAGGGCGATAATGCATTTAATATTGCGGAAATGCTATTAAACACGATTACAGTTATGGCAGGTCAAAGGTAGCACGTGTCCTCTTTCACACTCGCGCCAGGCAGTCGCAGTAACAGCTCGTAACAAACCATTTACCTACCCCCATGGCCGGTGATTTTTTCCATAACCCCAATTCACCTATGCTGACATATCTGGCAATACAACGTGGCTGCGATTATCGATCCCACGCTCGTTTTAACAGAGAACTGGACATTTTCGAGTGCGACGAAATATACCGTAAAATATACGACATTTAATGGAGGACGTTAAAGGGTGTACTTTGGTCTGAATGACTAGTTTTGAAATCGTCTCTTACAAATAAACCGTGATCGCGCATATATTATAGAACGATGTCCTTAACTACGAGTTATTCCACCCTTTAAAATATTGCAGGGATTTTTATGGAAATTCGGAAAAATATAGTAAATCAATGAGCGGGGCTGAAAACTATTTCAGAATGTGTTACAAATTAGCATATTTAAAAATGGGGTATTCTGAAATACGGTATTTTGAGGGGAAGATGTGGGGCTTTTCAATGTAGGGAAGTTGGAAATTGAATATTTCAAAATAGGATATTCTGAAATGCTGTATTTTTAGTGGAGGTTTTTAAAGTAGAAAACTTGGAAATATTTCAAATTAAAATATTTTATGATATAATGGTTAATAAAATATTTGAAAATGGAATATTATAAATTTCAATGCAGGGTGATTTTAAGAAATTTCAAAACCTACTCAAAATAGAATATTCCAAAATTATTTAAAATAAATAAACGATATTATTAATTATTCCAACGTGTTACAAACATCAAATTAATTCATTTTATGTTAGGAATATCTTTAACAGTCGACCATCGAAGTTAATGAATCGTATGTTCCGGTATTTAGATAGGGTAGCATGAAGAATGATTGTCACAAAAGAGGTGGAGGAGGTGTGGCACAATCCAAGACGATGCTAATTTACCGTCTCTCTGACCCTGTACTTCTTAACGTTTCCTTTTCACGCATGGCAGACAAAAAAATCCACATGTCGCGTGTTATATTTACTTTTTTCTCTCCACTCAAGTAGCTGTTCGAGATAATTGAAGAAAAACACGGTTTTATCCTCGGAACAGGGGACGGGAAATCACCGGGATTCGGGTATCCCCTTCTTTTCAGGTTATATTTCAATTTGGTACGCAGTCTGTTAAATTTCTACCTTTTTCTCATTCTGACAGACACAATACAAGTGTTCCAGAAATATTGTTGTACAAAGTTTATTTTTATTCATTATATAATTTTTAAATATTTCAAACAGTATATAAAGAGGTCGAAATGAAAACATTGATTAAAACCTGTAATATCAATAATTGATTGATTTCAATTGTAGGTAACAGTTCTAAAATTTAAGTGAAAATATCTTCTCTATTAACCAATTTTCGACCTAAGTAAGTTCTTGTTGTTAAAAGGAAATATAGATAAAGAAAAAAAATTACCTCAAAATATTTGAAATGCCTTCACTTACAGAGCTACCATTCGTGATGTTTCGATCTATTTTTCCTCCATTTCACATCGTTTTAGAACGAAGTATAATTTGACCCAGTTGTATAGAAGCTGCATACAAAACACCTGACTCGAACGAACAACAATAGCGTTCGTTAGAAAATCAAACCATCTTAAGAAACGAAGAGCAGACATAGCAAACGCTTTTATTGGTCGCACAGCAATCGACCACTGTATCTCGCGAGAGAAATTTCAAACTACACGTGTACCCGGGCCGAAAAATATAGCGACAAGATAAACTGGTGAATACATATCTCAAGAATTTTACGAGATACGATATAAATGAAATTTGTGAGTCGCCTGACTGCACCCTTCTTTTTTCTTCATGTATTATTATCTACTTCTGTTTTACGCGAGGAAAACGCGTTCACAGCCGGATGTGCGTAGTCGTGTGCACGAATATCTACAGGTACTCGCAAAATTGGCCGTACGTGCAGTACGAAAATTCAATTTGTTCAATCAGCAAAAGAAGGACAATGTCGTTTTATTTGTCAAGTTGACAGTCGACGTGGATTGTGATGTAAGTCAGAAAAATAAAAAGCAAGGTTTAACTGATTCCAAGTTTTTCTACCATAATTCACGCAAACTGAAAATTTAAGATATATTAAGCAGTTGATTTATGCAAAAAAGGCAACATTTGTTCAATAATGAATCGTTTGGCTATAAAAACAATACATAGATGTAATTTTCTTGATAAACCCAAAAACAAGCACACTATTGACAGAAACTTGAAAAATCAAGTAAAAGCTGGGAGAACTAGGGAGATCCAGTGAGAGCCCTGGAGATTCAGAAAAATACAAGAAGAAGCTATAGAGATCCAAACGATAGCTATAATCGGCAAAAAAATTAAGAAAGTCGACAGAACCCTGTGGAACCTGAGAGAAGCAGGTAAAACTAGGGAGAGCTAGGGAGATCCAGTGATAGCCACAGAGATCCAGAGAGATACAAGGAGAACCCAGAGGGATCCAAACGATAGGTATAAGTGGCAAAAGAATTAATAAAGTCAGCAGAAGCCGATCGAACCCAGACAAATTCGGTAAAACTAGGGAGAGCTAGGGAGATCCAGTGAGAGTCACAGAGATCCAGAGAGATACAAGGAGAACGTAGAGGGATCCAAATGATAGGTACAAGTGGCAAAAGAATTAATAAAGTCAGCAGAAGCCGATCGAACCCAAAAAAATTCAGCAAAACTAGGGAGAGTTAGGGAGATCCAGTGAGAGTCACAGAGATCCAGAGAGATACAAGGAGAACGTAGAGGGATCCAAACGATGCCTGTAACTGGCAAAACGATTAAGAGACTCGACACAACTCAACAAAACCCCGGAATACTAGGCAAAACCAGGGAGAGTTAGGGAGATCCACTGAAATGCAGGGAGATACATGAGGACTCAAGGATAATGCAGGGAGATCTAATGGATAGCTTGGAATGGCAAAAGTGCCAGGAAAGTCGATAGAACACAGTAGAACCCAGGAAAAACCTGGTGGAGTCGGGGCAAGCTTAAGCTGGAAGTTCCGGACCTTCCACGTAAATAGAGATAATGGTGAGACATTTCTATTACACTTTCCTTTAACTGAGGTAAGTTTAAGTATAAGATTATCTACACAGTGTCGTACATGTTAACCTTTTCAAGAGAAGAAAACGATTTAGGGAGAGAAAGTTTTATCACTGGTCTTAACAAAAACTGTGCCCAAACATATAACACAGTATATGTATGTATGTACCCCTGGAAACGTGAAGAAATATTCGAACCAATTAATTGTTTTAAATTATATATTAATTATTTTAAATTATGTAAACAATATTGATTTATAAATTTATAAACTTTCAATTTTTTTAATTGAGCAATTTAGAAATTTATAAACTTACAGATATGGTAATTTGAAAAGTAAAAAATTTGACGATTTGAAAATATGGCAATTTATGAACTTGATAATTCGAGGACTTATAAATTTAAAAATATAAGAAAATAGAAAATAAAAATTTAGAAATTGTAAATTTGTTAATTTGATGATTTGAAAATTTGGTAATCTGAAAATTTACAAATTAGAAAACCTTTAAATTACGAAGTTATCTATCGATGCAAGTGCAAGTCACCCATCTATGCATTACACACCCCAGCCAGTAGTCCGCTTTTGCAATTAACAATAAAGTTATACGTCGTCTGTTTATCGAGCAAATAAGATCTCAGTATTGCATGTTTTTGTAGGTAACTGTACGTGTGGCCCATCCCGAGAAGGACAGAGGAAGAGGGATCGTAATTCCTTCCACGACAATTCGACGCCTCTGTTCCTTTCTGACCCGCCCACGCGGTAATACATATCTTGCATGCACTTTCATACAATTCTCAGATTATACAGGTTGTTTCATCAAACGCAGACGATCGACACGGTCCCGTTTCGAAATAACATCTAACCACTATAAAATAAAAGCTTTTTATGATCTGGACGAAAACTTGCACGTTTTGCGATAAATAAAACCCTTTTGCTTAGATCGTTCCATTTATGGTGGTGGTCGTTAAACGAGAAATGCAACTGTAGCACTTCGTCCATCGTGATTCGACGGCAATTTCTTGGCGAGTAACGTTGATTTGCATGAATAGAACTTTCGAATTTGTACATAATGCACATTTGCATAGGGAAAAATAGTAATTCCGTGTGCGATACGAGCAAGAATATAGCGGTGAACCGTTAGCTCGACGCAATACGATAATACTTCCACTCGAAGCTGCCAGAGGTTTCGACACCATTGTAATATATTGCTAACATCATTTGTAACATCGAACTTTTTATGTTTCATTTGAAATTATGGGAATACTTTATATCGGGTATTAAAATCCTCCAGATTTGTGGTCTGAAAATTTGTTCTTGATCTGGTTAGTACAGGTAGAAACCCACCACTTATGTACTAACTGATTTCTGTACAGTTAATGTTATATTTATAAATTTATAAATTTATAAGTCCTTACAACTTTAATCGTAGCACTACTATGTAAATGTTAATATATTTTTGGCAAATAAAAATTGAGTCATTAATTATATTAAATATTGTCCAGTACCGGTCGAATGTCAACAGTGTACACATTAGCGAGAAGGGAAACAGAGTTTAGCGAAAGATGCGTGTATAGAGAAAAGAGGAGGCTGCTGCAAATGGGGGAGAGCGTGCACGTGTCGAATACAAAGAGCATTTGGAAGACGAGTAAGAATCGCTTCGCCCCTGGTATGCCTGCTACGGTAATCTAGTTTTGGCCCCTGAGGGAAAAATGTGCTACTGACGTACACACTGGGTGATCCCTGGTATTCGTTTGTCGAGGGTGCTACTAAAGTACACTTCAGAGCAATGTACGATTCGATTAAATAAAGATTTATACCTAAAATTGACAATTTTATCATTTTAAACCATTGTACTTTGAAATTTTTGCTGACCCAAGTTTCCTAGTTTGTAAAAATTCAAGTTTTCAAACTTTTATTTGGTCAAGTTTTCAAATTTGAACATGTTCTAGTTTTCAGATTTTGATTTGGTCAACTTTTCAAATTTGAATATGTGTTTTCAGATTTTTATATGGTTGATTTTAAAAGTTTATACATGTTCCAAGTTTCCAATTTATACATGTTCAAGTTTTCAAATTTATAAATGTTTGGTTTTGAAATGTGTACATGTTCAAGTTTTCAAATTTGTGTATGTTCCAGGTTCTAAATTTATACATGTTCAAGTTTTGAAATTTGTACATGTCAAATTTTAAAAGTTATAAATATATCAGTTTACAAATTTTCAAACAAGTACATGTTCAAGTTGTGAAATTTATATATGTTCCAGTTTTCAAATAGTGAAATTCTTCAATTTCTATATTTCTTCTTAAAGGATTAACTTTTATGTTAATTAAGGACTCATCTCATTATGAACACCATTCATTTAACTTTTAATTAAATCATGTGTAGTCAATGGTTAAAATTTTCTTGTTAAGTAAATTTCAAATGAGTTGGACATTATTTTAAATAATTTTCTGACACAGATCTTAAATACAATTAAAATATTTGAACATTAAGAATAATTTATTATTTGAATGAAACTTTATTCATAAAGCAAAAAATACTGATTTTGGATGATGTCAAAATATTTAGTACCTATTTTATATTAGCATCTATTACCTAACATTTAATATCTGATATCAAATGCATAGTATTTAATTTACACAGTAGTATCCAATAATATTTGATCAATAATACCTACTTTATACTTAACATCAAATATATAATACATACTACTTAAAGATAAATGTCTAACACCCGATAAATTGTATTTGATACCTGACACCTAATATCCAATATCTACTATCTAATATCTGGTGCTTAATACCTAATATCAAATACCTTATTTACGTATAATATCTAGCTCCAAGTGATCTTATGTAAAATCTCATTACGTAAACTCAAGATCAGTTCTGGCGTTTGCAAGGTAAACAAAATTTGTCATTTCGAAGAAATCTTGCTGTGAAAAAGCAAATAGCTTTGAAAAGCAAAAACAAGCAAAAGCAAAAGGAAGCTTCTGGAAATTTTCATGTGAAGTATTAACAGCAAGTTCTTGGATCTATGTATAATTTAAGATCCTTCAATTTCTTGTTAAATGGTACTTAATTTAGTCGCATACTCAAATGCTTCAATCCAAAAATAAGTGTTATTAAGTGACCCTTAAAATAAGAATATATCAAACTAGATTGTACACCACGCTTTATAATTATTTGTTACATTTCAACACTTTATATGCATAACATGAAAATAAAACAATTTTAACAAATAAAAATAATAATATATCTTAACATATAATAATAAATCTTGACAAATAATAAATAAACATTATTGAATGAATAACAATCTGTCACATTTCAACAATGTGTATGCATAATGTGGAAACAAAGCAATCTTAATATAAAATTTTGAAAAACAAATTTTTGTTCAATGTATATTTAACAAAAAATTCCATTATGTTGAAGTAATTAAATATTTATCATGTTGTACTCACAATAAAAGCTTGAAAGTTTGCAGTTTTGATCTCCATTTTCTCAGCTTACCTGCAACAAAGAAAAATATGTGTTACAATAAATGTTTACATTCTTTTATTTAAAGAAACAATAGCTTATTATTTCATGTGGAATGAATTTCATACTAAATTTCCAATTGCGTATATTTCTATATTTCCAAATTTTCAATTTTTCTATATTAGGATTGAAATGCTAGCTCTACTTTATAAACGCGTAAACCCACAAACGTATAGTTTTACGTAACAAGCTTACAAGAGTATAATGACATTAAAGAACTTTGTACGGAAACTTTTCCTCTATTTCAGAAAAGTGCACGCTATAATCTTGTAAAATTATTACTTCTAGAAGCCTCTAACATCGTGTAACGTTTGAACCTAATCCCTATTTCAAAGATGGCGTATTCCCCTTGTTAATACTAAACTTATGCAACGTACGTCATACAATTGTGATGAATCATATATCAAATTTGATAAAAAATAGAAAAAAACGATGAAGGAAAAGTATAAATATTATAATAATGTCTAATTTTTCTACGATTTTAAATATTGCACCTTAGTACTTTATACGCAGAATATTCCACAGTTGATACGAGTAAGAAAAAATATCGAGTTACATTTAAGAAAAGTGCTTTTGCATTTTTTGAATATATCGTTACGTTCATGAAGAAAATGAAGTAAAAAAAATAGACATTATTATACTTTAAGTAATTTATATACATTGTACAAACCTATCACTCGATATTTACGGAATAAAATCTTACAACGCAGCAACAAGTGCACAAAAATAAAATGTTCCCGCCACAATACAACGAAACAAAAAACAGTCAAGGGTGGCGCGAATAATATAAAACATAGATTGCACACACAATTCTTTGGCACGAAATAAATATACATAGAGATGATAAATTCATGGTCTTTAAAATGTGTGTCGGGCCAACACACGTTGTTCTCCTTTCTTTATGAAACTTGTGCTTCAACAATATTATTAAAATTTTTTCTATTTTCAAACAAATTTGAGATGTAACCCTACTGTGTGACGCACACTATAGATAAATTAAGGGAAAGACTCATTATTAAAGAATATTCTTAATTAAAATTTCTTACACGAAGTAATTAATTGCCACATTAAAATTAAAAATTGCATGCACTGTTACGAATCAACAACTAAATTTTTTAATAAATCAAGGAAAATAAGAATAAATTAAAGAAAATGATATAACCTAACTTTTCTAGAATATTTTAAAATATTAAATTAGATTCTTATAATAATTTTATAATAATTCGAACAGGAACAGAATAATTTAAAAATGAAAGAGCCCAAAATAAAACTTAAATTATTATTATCTCAATAGCTCACCATCTAAGAATTATTATTAATTAAATTATTATATTACTTCGAAGCACCAGTCATTTTTATTTTCTATTCTTTTCTTTCCAAGAAGACTAAAGAATCTTTAATGCGCACTAATTGATACTAAATTAGCTGACACTTAATATGAAATATTTAACATTTGATAATAAATAATAAATACCTGATATCAAATACTTGATAATATAATGAATCTGCGCTTTCAACGCAATTATTTTCTTCGAACGTCTCACTGTGTGCGTATGTGCATGTGCGAACATTTTCACCTGACATTTTGATCAATCAACTCAGTTAAAACAGCACATTTATTCACGGCACCATTCAATACGATCCAAAGGTACAGGAAATATTGTGTAGTCGCGTTGCGACGTATGCACGCCGGATTAAAGTTCATTTGTCAGAATTGCCAACAGATGTTGCTCGGAATCCAATCACGCCACCTACTATATTTTTTTCACGCTTCTCTCATGTTCACAATTTCACGCTCGAGCATATATATGTACATATATATAGATATACATAACACGTATATAAACAACTGCCTAATGTCAACGACAATACAACGGCGTACCTTTAATTACAGGTAGGTATCGTATCACGTAATAAATTTTTAAGCGTGAACAAACCTACGGACAGAATATTCCTCGATATCCATAAATTTCGCCTTTATTTTCTGTACCAGCATTAATTTTGTACGCTGGACGGAAGAGAAGCAAAAAATAAAATACAGAATGGAAGGACGAGAGAAAAAGTGAGCAAAAAGAGATTGAGAGAAATGGGGAGACAGAAAGCCAGAAACGACTTAGGGAAAATATAGTAACAGTATACGTACAGGGAAAATTCAAACAGAAACAAAGGAAAATTCATACTAAAGAAGACATGCGTTGTATTACGAAGTGTCAAATCATCGCATTGTGCTATCATTTGTTTATTTAATTTTCAACTTCATTTTTAATTTCGAAGTAAGTGTGCATTATACGTCGATAGGTTAAGTGTTAAATATGTTTATATTATAAATGCAAAACATCGTGACAAAATTTACAATGTTATTCGTATTAGTGGTCAATATGGCGTCCCTAGACCCAAGAAGAACCCCAGAAAATTAAACGTAAGAGTCTAGGGAAAACATGGCTTTCCTCGAAAAACGCGAGGGAAATGTAAGAGGAATCTGGAGAGAACTCAATAAGAACCCGAAGGGAATCCAGAGAGATTCCAGAACGATTGTAGAGAGGCATGGAGAACCCAGAGAGAACCAAGGAGAGAATTTGAATAGAAAGAGACTGTGAACATGACAGGTGGATGAAATCGGTTGCGAATGAGCACTGACAGGAGGTGGCCGCGTTATCTGTATCAAAATCTCAACTGTATCATTATATCTATTAACTTTTTCACCGTTGAACAAGGTAATCTTCATGGTGTAGTATAGGTTCTATACGACCCTTGTAATTTAAAATTTGCATGCTTGCATACATTTGCCCCCCTTGCATATGTCGTTGATAATTTCACATTTTTATTCAAAATTTCAGATGTGTATTTTATTGATCCCCCCGAGGTTCGGATGTATTCTAAAGAATGTACCATGTATCTCGTATTTTGTCTTCGCTGTAAGTAGCAGTATCTCCGAAATCAGGTAAGGTTAGGTTTAAGATATTATTTTATTCTCTCAGTGTATTATGGTGTAATGGCATATTATATTATACAATAGATATATAATACGCAAAATATATAACTGGATATATAATATAGTTATGTTTATTCCAATTTGTTCTTTATTGAATATTTTGGGTAAATAGAAAATTTGATGAATTTTATTCCAACAAGTTTAAATATTTATTCAATCAATATTAAATCTGCCAGCAAACACCATGGTAAACCACGATTTATTTTCTCTGTTTTATGTGATGAGAAATTAAAAAATTTGGCTATTTAAAATTTCTAAACTTCTAAATATATGAATTTGCAAATTGCCAAATTTCTGTGCTTCCGTATTGCAAAATGTGCAAATTTAAACTTTCTGAATTTGGAAACATGGTAGTTGGAAAATTACAAGTTATCAAATGTTTGCTTTAAATTTGATAGCTAAAACATTTCCAAATTAACAATTTACCAAGTTTTTAAGTAACTAAATGTGAAAATAAATTTTAAATAGAATTTTAAAGTTTTTAAAGCTGAATATTTGCATATTTTTAAGTTCTACATTTGCAAATTTTATTTCCAAATTCCCAACTCACCAAATTCCTGTTTCTAAAGTTTTTAATTTGCAAGTCTGAAGTATTTAAAGATTGAATACATTTGAATACAGTATTAATGAATACATTTGAAGATTTAACAGCTGGTAAACTTCCAAATTACTAACTGTAAAACTCTGAAAAATAATTTGATAGCTGCAAAATTTTCAACTTACCAAATTTCTAAATTTGAATTTCTCACCAACAGAAGATTCGAAATTCCTAAATTTATGGAACTGTACACTTCCAAATTTCCAAACTTCTGTTTCCAATTTAAAGAATTAGCAAATTTGCTAATGTGATGATAGATGAAGATAAAATTCCCAAATTAAAAAGTTAGAAAAAAAATGTTTGGATTACCAAACTTCTAACTTTGAAAATGTAAGTAATATTGTATATTTGTTTCTAATTCCTAAATCTGCTATTCTATAAATTACCATAACTCTAAAACCTCCATAGATCTCACTACACACACTAATCACATTGTTGCTTTGGAATCTTCGGTAAATACTTAATCTGTTCGTCCCTACTCTATATCAGCAAATATGTGAAATCTGCCAGTGTGAATGCTACCAGGTACGTTCGGTATTATGAATGGACCTTCAGAGGTGGTTATCGTAGCGGTGTTTGGTCGGTCCGGAAGGTAGCTTGTCAGATTCACCATGACTCGAATATTTTCTCGTTCGTTCGTCTACCTGCGTCTTTTCTCGGTTCTCTTTTTGTTCGGGCAAAGAGGTTAGGGGGCTCGATACGTTGGCCGGGGTTGTTGGCTTTCATCTTCCCGATTCTTGTCCGACATTTTTACGCCCGTGGCGTTTTGAGTTACACAGAGGAACCGGATAATAATTTCAGGTTCAATTACCTCCGGCGCATCGATACGCGTTATTTAAAATCCTGCACGCCTTCGCCGTTTCCCCTCCGTTTCGCGAAACCGGCCCTGTGTAAATTCAAGGCTGTTTGCACGTGTCAGAATTAAAAACTACTACCGACTCTCGAATATTTGCCATTCGAGAATTTTCCGACGTTCGAAGCGGGGAAACGGAGGGAATAAAAAAATCGAATGGAAGTTGCTTCGGTGATCAGACAGCACCACGCTATTTAAACAAAAGTTGACAGAGTGCTGCGTAAACACCGATCAAATATTGACGTTTGGTATTCGAACAATAGCAAAGCGAAATGTCGATTCTTCCCGGGACACACTTGACACTGTACCTACAGATACGGTACAATCAAACTTTCACGTGCAGTTTCGGTGTAAAATTGAACACTGAAACAATTTTCATTTTGGGCTAAACACACCTAGTCTGAATTAACAGGTTCATTTACTTGAGAGACGTTGTATACAGAGTACAGACAGTGTTTATACAGAAACCTTCAAGCTTCAAGCTTTAATTCGATATGCCATAAGGGCCATTTTGTGATACTTTTATGTCATGATATTGCAATAGACTTTTTACACTTTGAAATCTATTCAATAAAGAACACCATAATAATCACCTATTCTAGTTAGTAACTTTTTTCTTATAAACAATATGAAAAAGATCTTCATACAGTAATTTTCTTCAGATTTCATACTTCAAAGCAATATTCCATAAGTGCTACTTTGCGGTACTTTTATGTCATGAAACTTCATTAGACTGTCTACATTTTGAAATCCTTCATTCAGTAAATATCCTAATAACCTCCTACATGAATTAATAATTTTGTTCAGGTAAATAGTATTATTGAAACTGTGTTACTGTAGTTTGTATAAAACTCCAAGCTTTAAATCAACGTATGATAAGCCCTATTTCATGATACTTTTATGTCATGAAATAACATTGGACTTTCTATATATCCAAATATTAATGCGAATCGCTGTTCATGTTTGCGAAAGTTCTCTACTCTTTCACGTGCACGCCGTATGCATATTCAGTTTGTACAACCGGCTCGATATGTCGCGTAGCAGTCGATCCTTCGTATCTGATTGCCAGCAGGTACAAAAGTATCTCGTTCGTACCTGGGGAAAAAGAGTGACACACACAGCACGATAAGAGAAACTCGCGCGGCGTAGGTGGCAGGTTACGGTGCTACGATATCATCAAACTCCAGCATTCCACTGGCTATCGATCATTAATAATCGAATAACCTTCTGATCGCTTAACGCGTTAATCCGTGAGCTGAAATTTTAAGTGCCTCCCTCTGTATCTCGATTGGACAGCCAGCTTGCTGTCAATTTTTTCACTTTAATCAACCTCGTGATCTGCAATTATATCGAATTTACCGAGAAACGCTTTGATTAATGTTACCAATTGCAAACTCAACATTCGTACATTCTATCAGATACGTGCATAAGATATTTTTTATTTTTCTGTCGGTGTATTTTAATCAGTTTCTGGAAAATCATCCATTTTGCAGATCCATTTGGAATGTCCTGATAGCAGAGATGTATTAATTTATTAATTCTCGAAACGAGTTATCGAAGTTCCGGACATGAATGTGGAATGATTAATGTTACATATTAATTAGATAACACTTTTGAACACATAAATTCAATAATATTCGATTTTGACATGTTCGATCTGCAAATGTGTAATATTACACAGTTGAGTCTAAAGATGTTATTTCAATTATACGAAACATAAATTCAAAATTTCTGGATGTGATTTATACAGGTAATTTTTATAGAAAATATATTTCTAATGTTTTGACTAAATATATTAATCAAGTAACTGATAAATAAGTTATTAATAATTTTCTGCAACTTCAGTGTGACTTCAGCTACCACTTTTATTTAATATGTTCGGCTAACGAGTCAGAGAACCCTTTCATTTTTTTCTTGTCAATGAATCACAGTACGAGGTCCTGACACTAAAGTAAATAAACTCGAAAATCTGAAATAGTGTGGCAGACAGTGTTGATTTAAGTTTCTGTATATTTGAGATTCTTAAATAAGCTGATGGTTAGAAGTCTGGCAAGGAAAAAGGACAATAATGATAGAGACCACCCTTGTGGAAGTGAACGCAACTTGTATCAGACGCTTCTCTTCATCTATCAAGTTTCCTTCCAAGGGTCCCACTATTTTATCTTTCATATCTTCTTTATAGGACATTTATTTGCTGTGCTCGGTTTACTACACGATTTCAATTGTTTCGAATCGTATTATGACTTTTGGTACATTTGTGTGCAACGTAGGCATCATTTGGGAGTAGGAAAACTGTAGATCTTACTAGTTTGCATGTCAACTTAATAGACATGCAGGGTTAAGAGGATTCCACCTTTTGCTTTAGATTTTAAGACATCTAATATGTGAACTTGAAATTTTGTAAATTTATAAATCTAAAAATTGTTAAAATGCTGTATCTGAAGATTGTTTCTAGATTTGAATGTTTCCAAACTTGGATATCCCAATTTCTAAATTTTCTAAATTGGAAAATTAGCAGAATTCCACATTATCAAATACAGCATTGAAATAATTACTATAATAGATTATTATATACAATAGTAATACACTATTATTAAATATAGTATTGAAATATTTGCTAGAATTATTATAAGGTAATAATAGACAATTATTATAATATTTAGAATTCTGTATATAAAATTGTTTAAGTATTCAAACTTAAACATTCCCAATTTCTAAATTGTTTAAATTGGAAAATTAGCAAACTTCTATATTATCAAACACAGCAACGAAATAGTTATTATAATAAGAAATAATTGTTATAATTATTATAGCAGAAATTTAATAATATTATATTATTATTATATATAATAGTGTATTATAATAATTATTCCAATACAATTTAATAGTATTTGATAATAGTGTGTACGTTTATTCGAAAGGGACTGTACGTCGAATCTTTCGTGTACCTACACACGTGACGACATAAAAACAACAATTCGCAGGATGTGGCGCGAAAACTGATTAGAGTGAGATTACAAGACGCAGTTTTAAATCGTATTATCGCGGTATTGGAGAATCGAATAGGATGATCCTCTGTTCAATTCTTGGATATAGTCGCGGGTGGTCCGTGAGCGAAGAAATCGCGAGGACGCCTACGCGAGGACGAGCCTTAATGGTCGTGCACCTTTGCACACGCCTTTACGCGTTGCGTCTGAATCCTGCCTAATTTCCTCCTGTTTATTTACTTTCTCCTTGATTTTCTATACAAGTACCAAACAATGCAAACCATAACTTGTTAAGGAAGTAACGTTTTAACATATTGACTGTCACACTGAAACAGTTCAAAATTAGATTAGGTAGTTACATTTTTAATAAATCTTATCAAATATTTTCACGATATCTTGTTATATTTATTTTTCATAGATATAGGTAGTTAATACGAGTATTTTCTATTAGGTAAGAGAACAAATTCTTCACATAGGTGGAACATCTGTATGGTAATTTAAGTATCACCTACATATGAGTGACATGGCAGTCAATGTGTTAAACATGGTTCCTAACTTTTTCGTTGTTTTTAACGTTTTAAAAGTTCGTACCGAGTTTTTACATCCTCAAAACCTCAAATCCGAAGCTTTATAAAATTACGAAACTCTCGAAATTCAAAACTCTTGAAACTCGTGGTGATTTTGTTTTGCGAGGGGAACAGATTATTTTGAGAACTGGTGTCAACAAAATATGTCAAGCTCACATAAATCACTCGCTCTGCAGTTATACGAACGCTCTGCAGTTCTATCAAATTAGAAAATTAGAAAATTAGACAATTAAAAAATTTGAAAATTTAAAAACTTGTGAACCTGGAAACTTGCAATAAAAAATTGCAATGATTTTCATATCAAATATCAATATAACCAATGGTTGAAATTCTGCAAAATACATTAATTTTTAACATATAATAGCTTTTAAATAAACTGCTAATTAGGTAATCAAAACCCTTTATTATTATCTATAAATACTAACCTTAATTCTAACAATAATTTTAATCTCACCATGGTTCGTTTACCAATCTTTACCTATCATTCATTTATCTATTTATGCTTATGTTTTAAACACTATAAATATATGTCTATAATCTATTTTTCAAACTCAACACTATTCCTCTAAATATTATTTGAGTAATATATGACATAACCCAGTTTCAAAAAATGTCCATTACAATCTTTCTAACCTGAGTTCAATCACAGTACAGTTGCATACGTGTCATAAGTCTGGATTATGCTTGACCCCGACTCTTCGAAGGCTAATCGCGTTAAAGTCACCGCAAAGCCATTAATCTTAATCGAATATCTTTTGTTTCCATTGGCTAAAAAGTTTAATCAATCAGCACGCGTGAACAAAGCAACGTTGAATAAAAATTTGAGCACCGTTGCTGTATCATATCCTGTTCCGGCTTTCGAACATGATTTATCGATTCAGGGGGTACGAGTGCGAGTGTTATGTACGATTCAAGAATAATCTAGCAATCTCCATCGAAGAGTGACAGTCTCAAGGAACTGGCTTAACGTTTGCTATCAATGGAGAGACGGCTTCTTTCCGGCTCTCGTTTCTTCGTGTATCTTTCACTTTTTTTCCTCGTTTGCCATTTCGACGTTACGAAGTAAGATCTCCATGACAAATGCTTGTCCAGAAAGTGGCGGTCGTCGGCGATCACGGTGGTCTGCGTGATCGGATTTTTTATGAGCGCTTTTACCTTTTGCTCCATTCGTCTTCGGCCGATTACAGTAGAATCTCATTATATTGCCATCGACGCGTGGTCATACAGTATGTGGTGATACGATACATACCTATGCAATGAATGATATAATATATGACGACATGACGTGTAACGATATAACGTTGTAATAAAATACATGGTGATATAATGTGTTCTAATATGTAGTGATATCATTAGTTGTTATGTGCGGTGATATAACGCGTGGTAATATAATGCGTTGTAAATAATGCATGGCGATATAACACGTTGCAATATAAAAATTTCAAATATTTTATATTTCCGATATTTGCAAATTCTTAAATTTCCAAATTTCTAGTTTTTTAAACTAGAAACAAATTCTATTTATAAATTCACAAACTCATAAACTCCTTAACTCACAAAGTCACAAATGCCGAAACTGCCAAATTTTCAAATTAAACAATTTGTAAGTTTCCTTGAAATACTTCATAGAACTTTCCGAGTCTCACGATACTAATAATCACCATATAAATCACAACAAACCCCAAAACCAAAGTGAATAAGAAAATCCTTCCATTATTAAACAATTAAATAATATGACAGTATAACATACTACACATACACGTAACACATACAATGCATGATTAACTAAACAAATCCCCAGAACCCCATACTTCGAAAAGATCCAACGAAAAGAAGCAACACAACGATAAATCTCTCAATACCAATTCATAAGAAGCGTAAATCATTTCTTTTGAACCGAATTGTCCAACGTGATCGATAGTACCATGAGAATTCTCGTCCGCACCTGTTTATTTCCAGAAACCGAGTGGTTTGTTTAAACGACGTCACAGATTCATCTTTTTTTCCCCTGGAAAGCAAAAGAAACACGATGGTTGCATGGGTCGTGTCTCTCCCACGCGTGCACGTGCGTATGGGTGGCGGGCAACGTATTTTCCAAGGGTGGGCAACAGGACAATGGATTGGTAGGGTGCCTTCGCACCTCGATGCCGGCTTTCTTGGTTTCTCTTCTACTCGATTCCACGGTTCCTCTTCTGGAATTCCCTTAAACGTCCCTTTTGCATTCGAGGACACCACCCCTACCATTCTCAACCCAAATCCCTACGAGTGTGAAATACGACCGTACCCCATGCAACTTCCTATAACCGTAACCCTCTGGACCGAGCGATTTTCCGCTTTGAATTTTCGATGCTCACTAACGCTACAATATTCCCGGATCCTGTACACTCGGCTGCAACGTAGATTTCTCTTAAATATGGACACATATGGAAACTTGACGATTTTTGGATATCCAAATTTTCAAGTACGCGAATTTCAAAATTCTCGATTCTTCAGATTTGAAATTCATGATTCCTCAAATTTTTAGATACACGAGTTTCAAAATTTCTCGGTTGTTTTAAAAATTTCAAACTCTTCGATTTCTAGAATTCGGAATTTCCTTATTTTGATATGGGTAGATTTGCTAATAACTATGTATCCAAATTCACTCACAAGTTTTCATGTTCTCCAATTTTTAATGAAAGGATATCTTTAAATCTTTAGATTTCTATATCTCTAGATGCCAAATCTCAAGGTCCTCGAATCAGTAGATCCACAAATTTTTATATTCCCCAATTTCTTGAGTGTTAAATTTTGAAGATTCCTATATCTTTACATTTCAATGTTACATTTCAAGATCCCCCAATTCCTACGTCTCAAAATCATCAGATCCAGAAATTCTCATATTTCCCAGTTTCCAGATCGTTAAACCTTTATATTCATATTTCTCTAGATACCAAATCTCAAGGTCTGCAAATTCTTACATTCCCAATTCACTAAATCAACAAATTCTCATATCTCCCAATTCCTACCTCCACAAATTCTCACATCTTGCAATTTCTAGGTCCTTAAATTCTTAGATTCATATTTTTCTAGATGCCAAATCTCAAGGTCTCCAAATTCTTACATTCCCAATTCACTAAATCAACAAATTCTCATATCTCCCAATTCCTACACAAATTCTCACATCTTGCAATTTCTAGGTTCCTAAATTCTTAGATTCCTATTTTTCTAGATGCTAAATCTCAAGTTCCTTAAACTTCTACATCTTCAAATCACTAGATCCACTTTCCACGTTATCTAATTTCTAGGTCCTTAAATACTGAGGTTTCCATATTTTCAGATACCAAATTTCAAGGTTTCTAAATTCCTATATTCTCAAACCACAAGATCCACACATTCTCATATCCGCCAACATCGATCTCCCTAAATCCTTAAACTCTCACATCTCTAAATGTCAAATCTCGAGATTTCCAGGTCCAGAAATTTCTAGGTTTCCAGATCCCAGAATCATTATTTGCATAATTTGTTTATATAAATGCAGTAAAAAAGTACTGCCAACATTTCGTTAACTTCTTAAGCACAGCTAAACTTTTTAAATTATGCGTAAACAGCACTACAATGTGTGACAATGCTGTTCTCAAAGCGAGTACATTGGAACGAAGTTTTTCATGCTTAAATTATTTTTCCCAAAGATATGATATACTTTAACTTTGATAATTTACTTTTTAGAAAATCCACAAAATATGTAATTTCCATATGTTTCCAATATCGTATTAGTGCAAAGAGGTGCTCCCATGGTGCCTAAACTACTTGGTACCTTTTATTTACATGTAATGTACTTTTGTGGGATTTGTTAATACTCTTATAAAACGTGGTGAAGACAAAAAAGTGCGAATCAAAACATATGAAAACGATCATTCAATTGAAACGGTGAGCGAGTGAGCCACTATGGCGATATGACATTCACAAAAGCCACTATAGTGGACCGTTGTACAGAAATGGCATCTGCGAAAGCCACTATAGTGGCGCAGCGTGCCTAAGAGGTTGAAGTACCATTGTCTTTCATATAAGAATAAAAAAAGTAACACATATTCTCTCCTAATATTAACCCTCTAACCCATGATTTCATCAAATGCGTCGTTATTGTTACAACGTTGACACAGAATGCTGAAATGTCAAAAATATTTTGCATTTAGCGATTACTGATCGCACAGATTACAATCAGAGTTAAGCTTTAAATTCGATCGTGATGAAAATACAAGTTTGTCGTATTCCAACAGTGCGTCACAAGTGCTCGATACAAGGCAAAGAGTTAATATGGCAACCAGCCCCGATCTCCCTCACATTTTTCACACTTGTCCCGGTCTCACGAAGCATAAGAAACACACGTAAGGTGTTTACAGAAGCAGCCTACCATGATCGTTCACCTTGGACAGTGATATTTTAACGCGTCTCTGTGAGAATACATTTTTTAATCGAAATACTCGAATCGACGGGCCGTGTTTACGAAATTGAAACGAGACGGATAAATAGAGTGAGAGATCTCGGTGGGCAGAGGAAAACGTGGAACGACACGATGCAGGGAGGGTGAAATAAATAGAGGGGAAAAGCTGTCGGGATATCGTGGGAAAGAAATCTAGGACGATCGAGGTGGTAATCGGTAGAAAATCCCCGGGGATTCTGCGATGCAGGGACGTAGCCCGGTGCCGCGGTGTATCGGCGTCGATAAATTGGAATTAATTAGTGAAAATAAACGAGCCGACTCGATTCCTCCGTTCGCGTGAAATAAATGCGATCGTGAATACTAATGAAACGATAGTGTGTAAGAAGGCACCCGGATTAAACGTTCGTTTCCGTCGTTTACGACTGGCACAACTTTTCGGGCTTAATTTAAACGTACAGACGACCGATCTTCTCCGCGATTAATGACCCCGCATTCCTGCAAATTAGCATCGAGCACTCCATCGAAAAGCGGAGAGGATGCGCAGCATATTTGGAATACTGTTGGTTATATCGAATACCGAAAAATCTGACGAACGTTATCTAATTTGTAACATCGCTGATAATCGGTACGAATAATCTTATACGATGTTTATGACTGAACCATAATTTTGACAGTTATAATAATCTATAAATAGAGGTATTATAGACTGTATGTTGAAGAAAGTGGAGACCCTCCTTAATTCGACAACCATTTGGACAATTTTACCCGTGATTTATGTGACGGTCTATTTGGTACGCAGAAAATATGGTGGGTTAAGACCTTGAGAAATATTTGCAAATTTAAAGATATATAAAGAAGCTATTTTATATGAAATTCAGTATATTTGGAGTACTATTGGTAATTTTGCTGAAAATCTACTAATACCACCTAAGTAACATTGCTGATAATATGGGGGAATAACCTGTTGACCAATAAAAAAATATTAATCAGTATAAATTATCCCTAACACGTCAACAACGTAATTGGACGATTTAATCCAATTTGGTGGGTCGAATAGTAAATTCCAAGACCAAATACTAAATCCCTATAGTAGGTTTATTTTTTACGTTGGAAACCCCTACTTTAAACATTCCATTAAAGTGATAAGTGTAACCTCTACACTATTATTATTATATTTTAACCCCTATTATACTAAATATACTATTACTATATTTTAACCCTTATTATGCTCCATTAAATATACTAATATTTTAACCCTTCTCGATGTCTTCATACAATGCTGCATATTGCAACAAAATTATAAAAATTGAGATTTGAACTAAGAAATTAAAAATCTCTAAATTATAATAAAGAAGGCAGACTTGATAGGAGTAATTATTTAGAATACGCTTTAAAATTGCATTTCAGTAGAATTACGGCAATTTCTTTGGCAGAAATCAGGTGGTGAAAAATTAAATTCGCGAATAAAACGATACATGTGGTCCAGCTGCCGAATGAGTCAACAATCGTTCTTTCCTTTCGTTACTTCCTGTAAGACATCGAGGGGTCCCAGGAGGGCATACAGAAGAGAAAAAAAAATAAACAGTGTTTCGGAGCCCTCGAAACAGCTTCCTTCACTGTTTATTTTCTCACCTCAGAGCGATGAGTGTGCTTCGGCCTTACCAATGCTATCTTACGTTTCGGAGAACATTTCTTCGTCACGATGGAAAATATTTCCAAAAGGCTTCGTGTTATTTTATATGCAAAGAGGTGTGGCCCCTTACATTGCGTTCAGTTACGATTTTTTAAATACCGCTTGTTTGCTTTTCTTTTTGGAAAACGTTCAAGGATAACTGTTTCTAGATAACATTGTACTTATTTCTTCTTTTGAACTATTTTGTACTGGTACTTCACTGAAAAATCATTCTTTATTTTGAATAAATAAGAGATATTTTTAGGTTATAAATAAGACATTCTTATTTTAGAATTAAATACAATTTTTTAATTTAGTCTCTTTTGTTGAAGACGTTGAGTAACAATTGATGCTCTAGTTGAAAATGTTGTAAAATTAATAAATAATTTTGTTATTTTATAACATCTCTGTTATTTAAAAATAGGTAAAAGGTACGTTTATATTTACTGAAAAGATTATAACTTTAGCTCTGATATTTACTTGTGAAAAACTTTCTTTAACTTGTGTGCGCCTTAAATTAGAACAATTCCGTCATTTTGTAACGTTACAGTATATCAATCGGTACCTGTGTTTAAAACTGAAGACAAAATTTAGAAATTTGTATTTATTGTATTAACAATTAAACAATTGAATTATAGTCAATAACTGAATATTTTTTAATTAAGAATTAAAATGTAGGTAACTTAATGAAATGATGTAAGTTAATTAATTAAATAACATTCTAATTAAAAATTTAAGTTTAATTTTTAATTCAAGCTTAATATACAACTTGAAAGTTTATTTGTTTGAAAATTAAAATTAAGCTAATTTTAACTTGCATATTTTCAAGTTGATAATTGTCTTTCACTTGTTAATTGGAACTATTAGTTATAATATAATTAGAAGAACTTAATATGTTAAAAATAAACATTTGATTTTTCATGGTAAATTTTGATTATTTAATATGAAATATGTGTAATGATAAATCATGCAAAAATAATGTTTTATAATTTACATTCACAAAAAATTGAACAATTTAACTTGCCTTTTAGAAATTTAACACTATGAAATACAATGTTTTTATTTAACAATACAATTTTAAATAAAATGAAGTTCATTTCACACATGAAACTTAAATGTTATAATTTTTTGTTTATATGAAAATATTTCACAAGGTCCTCGATTTTGCTATTTATTTACCAAGATACTATATTTAATAGTAAATGTTTCATATTAAATACAGTCACCATATTGTTCTACCAATTACAAAATACCCTATATGTTCCTTACTTAAACATAAACAAATTAATTACTTGTTACACGAAGAAACGGTTCACGTCAGCGTAATTCATAAGACATAAATAAACCAATCAACAAGAAATTAACAGAGCAATAATTCACTGAAAGTGCAAGCATCGTCGAGTCGGACGTATATCAGAAAGAACGATTTAACTTGTTCTGACCAGTTAAAAGGTTAAAATGTTGCTTTTATACACGAGTTAGTTAACTGACCGCAAGGGAATTATATTTCACCGATCATTTGTACACGTGGGAGATCAACGATCAACAAGAATATACATGATGGAACATTGGTTATCCGAACGACCATTATTTCTCTCGAGTCGCTCAATGGCTCGATATAAGAGAATAAATCCCTCTTCAAGAATGAATCTTCTTTTCATGAAAGACACACGTCTTTGATCCCCGAAGAAAGTTCAAAGACTGTTCAACCAAGTCGAACAATTAATTCTTGATTTTAACATTGAACCCTTTCATCCTGTTCTTTATTTATTGTGAAGGACGGCGGAGAAAAATATCGATGTGATTTATCGTCGGAGTTGAATATGATGTTGGAGAAAAGAACAATTGTATAAGATGTAGCGATTTTATTTATTTTTGTATTCTGGAAAGAGTGGTACATAATCGAGAAAAATCGGTTTGACACTTTGACTGTCACGTCATTGTATTAGCTTTAACTTCCATATGAATCAATCATGTATATTATTAAGAATTTATTCACGTAATTATAAGTACTCATATTACTTGGAACTATGAATAAATAGAACAAAATATTGTGAACATATTTAATAAGATTAACTGTTTGCACTCAAAGGTATTTTCGCTGTTAGGTTGCTTTAAATCCAGTTGAAACGTATAATTTCTTTGTTACTAAATATCACTATTGTCACTGTGTCTATACATCACATGTATAACACTCCAGTCAAAAAACATTTATTTCACATTGTTTTGTTGAATCGAATTTCCATGGTCACCTATCGACAATCGTAACTACCTACTTTTTCAGTACTTCAAATCGTAGAAAAGCACTGAAATTTCTAACTGCCTCAATATGGCAACGTGTTAAGTTTATACGTAGTTTATCTAAATATGTTACTTCTTCACGTTCGAGAAAACTACAAAGTTCAATCGAGATCTATGGTCGGTTCGATAACTTTCCTTGCGAGAGTTGTTCCTGAAACGGCAACTCGAGCCATTCAGACCACTAATAGCTTCAACTGAATTCAACAGGGAACACGACGTGTTCTCCTGGACGAAAGTTGAACCGTGTCACGTATAAGTACGATCGCGAATCGACCTCACGTACCAACCTGCTACGCGGACTTCCTCTCGGAGAAGGTCCGAGGACTGCGATTTTATTGACCTCCGTGGAACACGCTCCCAGATACGCGAGCAACCACAATCGAGGACCAAACATTGCCGGTTACGAATCGGCGGAACGAAAGCTTAGCACCTAATAGCGATTATGGAACAACGAACGCTTTTGATGGACCCGAGAAATCGAAAAACTCGCACCTTGTGGTCTTCCATTTTGTTTTTTTTTCGTGGCTGAACGAAATGGCCGGAATCAGGGAAATTAGGAACAGATTATGGTACGTTTCTTCAGTTGCCTGGGTTCGAAGGAGTATATTGTAGATTCTGACTTTTTTATTGAGAAGATTGTAAATGTTCAATATTTTCTTTAATATATTATTTAATATATTATTCTTTAAAATATTATCTTCGAATAAAAATTTATTCAACAATCTTTCAAAATAAAAATTTTGAACGAAACTAAATTTGTAAAAAATATCAAGTAATATTTAATTCAAAGACAATTTTATTGAAATCTTTATTTCAGCTAAAATTAAACTCCATATTACTTTGGAACAATTACTGAAATCCTAAATTGTTATTTTAATAATTCCAACAAGTTTCGATTGGAGATAAAAATTGATTCTAATAATTTATTTTTCATTCGTGAATATTAAATAATAAATATTTCTGTGCTATTTAAAATTCAGGGCGTAAGGTTGTTTGAAATAATGTTCTTCGCAACAAAACGTAGCACGGCTTTCGAGGTACAAAAAGTTCGAACGAAAATGTCTCAACGACCCCGGAGAACGCGGCGAGAAACGCATAAAATAAGAGAGAAACCAGTAACTAGAAAACTTTTGAAATTGCACGGTTCGAGGGTTTTTTTTTTTATCTAAAGAGGAAGAGATTTTATACATTTCCCGAGCGTCGAAAGATAACTCTTAACACGTAATAGTCGTTACCAGGGAAAATGTGTAACCAGAGGAAATAAAACTGTGCCAAGTGGATTCTTCGTGGTATCCTTTCTTTTTTAGAAAGACCCGGCCACAGGAGTTTTCAGTTTCGAAACTCTGTTCCCAGTTGCGAAAGACCGAGGGAATTTGTTGACTTCCAACGACCAGTTTGGTTAGGTTAGAATTGTAGCGCCAACTGTGAACAACTTCACTGAATACGAATCTAAAATAAAATGCAAACTCTCGTTGAAACTTGACTCTTTTTATGTATACTTCTTCTATGTAGTTTTAGTTAAGTATTCTGTACTATAATAATTCAACTGTACATTTTAGCTTTTAATTTTATACGTAATAATAATACCGTTGTTGGTAATGGTAACGTGATTTAAAATAACAATTTTTTCGCGTCAATTTTGTAATCAATGTAAAGTAACATACAAACTCTCGTTGAAATTTTACTTTTTCTATTTTAGTTTAGTGTGGTATCGTAATTCTACTCTGTGCTTAAACTTTCAACTTTATACATAATAATAGCAGTGTTATGGTAGCGAGATTCAAAATAACACATTTTACGCGCCAATTTTGTACTGTGAATATCAATGCAACATAACATGCAAACTCTCGTTGAAATTTTACTTTTCTACTTTAGTTTATGTAGTTTCAGTTAAATATTATTTGTTGTAGTAATTCTACTTTGTATTTAAGCTCTTAATTTTATACATTATAATAGTACTCTTATTGGTAATGGTAGCATGATTCAAAATAACACATCTGTGCACACGAATGTAAAATGTTCTATTATGTAGTTTCAGTTAAAAAATTATTCTACAGTACAGTAATTTTACTCTGTATTGCATTTTTTTAATTTAATTCGTAAGAATAATAGTACTGTCACTAGCAACAGTAACGTGATTCAAAGTAATACGTTTTACGCGCCAATTTTAAACATCTGTGAGTACAAATGTAGAATAATAAAATGCAAACTCTCGTTGGAACACGAAAGTTCTCCTTTAGCTTATGTAGTTTCAGTTAAAAAATTATTCTACAGTACAGTAATTTTACTTTGTATTATACTCTTAAATTAAATTCGTAAGAATAATAGTATTGTTACTGGTAACACTAAAGTGATTTAAAATAATACTTTTTTTACGTACCAATTATGAACTTTAGTGAATACGAATGTAAAATAAAATGCAAACTCTCGTTGAAACTTGACATTTTCACTGTTCCTTTAGCTTATGTAGTTTCAGTGAAAGAGTTATTCTGTGGTATAATAATTTTACTGTACACTGTAGCTTTTAATTGAATTTGTAAGAATAACAGCACTGTGTTGCTGATAATAGTGATGTTGTTCAAACAAAAACTTTTTAATTATTTCACTATACTGTAAAGATTCGAAAATTTCAAAATTTAGAAATACAGAAATTTCAAAACTTATTCGGAAATTTAATAATTTAAATATTTGCGAAATTTAAAAGTCCAGTAATTTGATAGTTTCGGAATTTCTAAGTTTACCGCTACTTCAATTCACTTCAACGATATCTTCAAAAACTTCGATATTCTTAGTTGTTCCACGGCCTGCAATTTGTAATTTTAATTAGATCCAGATAGAACCCAAAAAAATTCAAGAACCGTGTAAGGAGAAGCTAAAGAGAACCCAAGATGAATCCAAGACGATTCTAATCAGAATGCAAAAGAAACCTCGAGACAAACGAGAACCCTGCTTGAATCAAACACGATCTCGAAGAAAATTCAAGAAGATCCTGATAAGATTCCAGGAACAACCCACGAACCCACAGAAGGACCTAACCTAAGCCCATGTTGCACTCTGTCGTGCGCTAAACATTTACCATTGTATAATAAATGAAACTAATCATTCAGTACATCGAATGCAACAGGCGAATGTTGTTTTTGATAGATTCCAATCTTTTTGCACGATAGCTGAAACGGTACTCGTGCCACTATCACCGATAGATCTGAAAGAAAGCCTTTTGGTATTTTATTATTCAAGAAAAAAGCGGTCTTATCATGTTCTTATCGTCCGTGTAGCAAGGAATCGTTATTGCGAACCAACACGAGATTACGAGTCGAGAAGATAGTGGATCTAACTGGTAGAAAGTATCGAAATCGCAGACTGTGTTGGAGAACACATCGGACCACCCGATATCGTCCTGTCGATTTAGATAAAGTACAGGGACTTAGAAAGTCTTGTACCTGTAGCGGTGTCATCGAATTTCTTTCTTCTTCGCGCATAAATAAATAAATTGCTGTTTATAATACGTGATTTGTGCGGCGTTCTTGATTCGGTATCTGTTGCAGAAAATGTGCATGATTTATTGTACCTGGTTAGCAATTGGAGTATGTATGAATCAATGTAGTATGTATGAAATTGTTATAGGATGGAAGGAAATATTTTAGTATTTCTTCAGATTATTTTTTTTGTATTGAGAAATGTTTTAGTAAATTCTTCAATTCTCAATTTTTCAATTTTCCAGTTTATCAGTTTTTCAGGTCTTCAATTTTTCAATTTTTGGATTTTTCAATTTTTCAATTCTTCAATTTTTCAGTTCTTCAATTTTTCAATTTTTCAGTTCTTCAAGTTTTCAGTTCTTCAATTTTTCAATTGTTCAGTTGTTCAATTTTTCAAATACTAAAATTTCCAAATTCATTATTATTCTAATTTTCAAGTAACTAAGTTTTCAAATTTTTAAACGTTTAAACTACTAAATTTCCCAATTTTCCAATGTTTAATTCTCAATGTTTAAAACTTAAAAAATTCTAAAATGCTCAAATTCCTAATTTCTCAAATTCTCAAATCCGCAAATTCCTAATTTCACAAATTCTCAAATTCTCAAATCCATAAATTTGCAAATTCAAAAACCGTGTCTCTATTCTTAACACGTGAACCGTAATATGTCTGACCACATACGTCAATTTCCACTGTGGCAGTCAGCATATTAACTTCTGAATTCATCTCGATACAATTTTTCAATAATTCATTTTCCATTTATTTAAAATTGTTCCATTAATCTAGTCGGCTATTAATTTGATAAACTTTATGTACCATTTCAAAATTACAAATATCATGTACTTTTTTCTGTCAATATAATACTGCAAATTTACACCACCCTAATATTCACCCAATTATGTACAATGGATCTTCGAGTTATAATACTCAAGAAATTTCTTTTTAAACATATGCTACAGACGCATTGTTAATTAATCTAAAAATATTATTGATATTTATATATAATATATTTTATACGTGTATATTTTATAAAAGGCAGGTGTGGATATAAACGAATATTAAATATGTCTCTGTTAGTAGTTTAACGAAAACCTTGACTTCAGTTTAACTTACATTATTCTTTGTAAGTATATGTAAGTATTGTGAGTATGATACATTGGTTGAATATAGTTTCATTTATTTACTACCTATAATAAATGATAAATATATTTATCACACACTGTTGCAGTATATTTTGTTGAGAACCCCTTTCTTGATTTATTTTATAAATATAGAAGTTGGTATGTAAATTAAGGAGCAAAGGGTTAAGCTCTCCTTAAATCT
This sequence comes from Megachile ligniseca, assembly GCA_945859555.1. NCBI lineage: Eukaryota > Metazoa > Arthropoda > Insecta > Hymenoptera > Megachilidae > Megachile > Megachile ligniseca. The sequence continues at coordinate 4,806,384 of OX243778.1, forward strand.
CCCTAAACTTTCCCTATGCTCTATAGTTTTCCCAAATACAAAAACAAGTAATAAAACTACCCTTTAATCAAAAGAAGCCGATGTACCCAAGTTTTCCCTGTCAGCAAAGTTTCGGAACATCCCATTATCAATTCCAACAAGTAGGAAAAAGAATAAAAACTGAAGGTCTTCATTATGGAGTAGGTATTTAGAGTAGGTAGGGTTAAGGGTATTCTTCGATGACCTGAACGACCTTCGGTTATTTCTTATCTTTACACGGGTCACGTTCATGTGAAAGTATCCTCGTGGGTGTTCGATAAATTGGCTGAGTGGGACATTGTATTGTCTTCCGTAGATTGAGCGTTTAATCACAGAGCCACCATCGGAGAAGAAGAATCGACGATGGTAGCCATTGCGTTAACCAGCACCTTGTTTATTTCGTTCAAGAGTAAATTATGTAATAAACGATTTGAACTCTGCAAACTATTTTCATAATTTTGCTTCTCTTACAATTTTGCTTTACTGTTTTATTTTAGTTTTATACTTACAAGGAGGGTACGTTCAAAATTCTGTACTTAAAAGTCGATTTTTGGAAGGAGAGTGGTACTTCAAATTCGATTTTTATAAAGAGGGTTGTCATTATAATTCGACTTTTAAAAGGGGGATGGTGCTTAAAATTCGACTATTTTCTTATATTTTTCATAAAGTCTTTAAATCAAATCGATTAACACTAAAATTACTAAAGCGGTCAAATGATCATTCGACAAACTTTCTATTTTAAATTATAAAATTTGTTAAGGTAGTTTTCTTATGTATATTTACTGTGTAGAATTAATATGTAAAATTAATGTGTAGAATTAATGTGTATATTCACTTATGTCCTATCGTTTGCTTATTTATTTTTCAACTACATTTTTCATCTTAAAGTGAGCATCATACTCCAATAGGTGTTACACAAAATCTAAAAAAGTTAGGTTCAACTCCACAAAGTCTAAAAGAGCCCAGTTTCAAGTCCGCTAAAAGTAAAGCACTAAACAAGGGCAAAGAACTAAAAATTCCTGAAACATCAAGATTATGTCATAACTAAAATCCCCATCCCCATCGCGACATAAACGTTTGCAGGAATTTTTGAAAAATTGTTAAACTTCTCACGCCCCGGTTAAAAGTTACGCGACGCGTAATGAGATTCTCGAGGAAACAAAGGTCGTTAAATGCAAAAGAGGACGTAGGGACGGGAAAAGGCGAACGAGAAAGAAAAGAAAAAAGAAAAACCACGAGGCAAAGCAAAGCGATAGGAAAGTCGAGACACGGTGACGAGACAAGTTCCATCGAACGGTTCTAAAAGGCGATGCCAACGTGAGGCCATTTAAGGGAATCCTGAGCAAAAGGTGGCTGTGACCTCGTTGATCCTCCAACTGGTTTCGAACGTATCCACGGAGGATCTTTTGTCGTTTTTTCGCTTTGCAAATCGTTCGACAGAAGGGTAAGCGCAGGATGAAACGAGAGCACTATCCATCTTCGTCCAGATATGGTCTCTGAGCTTGTACACTGTTGTCCACAAATATTTGGACAATTCTTTTTAATTCAACGTTTGAACACTTTTTAAATTTAACTCTTCATTTATTTATCACAGCGTTAATTGTGTGAGATTATTTTATTATTTGCATTAGGGTCGAATTTGTTTCTTGAAATATCAGAACAATTTTGATGTTAGCTAACAAGAGGATTTTAACTATGAAATATTTCACCTAAATTCGGAATTTAATTGTTGTCAATTATTTTGATAGATCACTTATTTCCCAAAACAAATTTAACCTGATATCTTCGAACTTATTTTAACACTGAATTTTAGTGAAATGATAAATGATTTTCTATCAGTCACTAAAATTATTATAGATGATTTCAATAATCTATAGTTCATTTCATCGTCTAGGGGAATCTAATTTAATATTTTAAGACCTAACAGTACCTTATAACTTGAATATATGTATAAGTTATAATTAATAATTGTCATAGATGATTCCAGTAATGTTTTATTTATTTTAATTGTATTCTAACATTCTATAACCTCTAGCTCAACACCCAAACTGTATACTATACTAGTTACTGTACTAGTAACTATTAGTACTATTAGTAACTATACTAGTTACTAACAGTAACTAGTTGTTACACAGATCTTTTCAATAACGTTTCATTCGTTTCAATTGTTAAGAAAAACCTAATATAACAATTTATAACCCAACACCCCAAGACCAAAACTAGCACTTCCAAATGAAACCTAACACCAAACCTAATAAATCACAGTTAATAATCATAATAGTTCTCTTCCGTCTAAACCGTAAATTTAAATTTAGTCCAAAAACCCCAGTATATCTACCCTGAATTGTTCTCCAGAAGTGATACTTCTGTTCGCGGGGTCAGTACGACCCGAACAGATACGAAAGCGAATCACAAGCGAGTAGGACAAGAGGGTTAAGGTGTGCAAAAATAAAGAAGAAGATGAGAGGAAGAAAAGCAAACACGACGGGACAAGAAGAAAAGGGTAAAAAAGAGTAAATCGGTGTGCGCATGCGCGCAAGCGGGTATGCGGTCGCCGTTTATTTCGGGATGAGCGCGAACGCTCTTTTCTCCCCAAACGACCCGCAACACCGTCTCGTTATTGTTGTTATTGTCGTTGACTCCACGCTATACTGACTCGTCCAATGTTGTCGGTTAACGACGTTCAAATTGCGTCCCTTCACCCCATTACTTTTTTCTACAAAGGAAAAAATGCCTCGTAAGCGATAACTATGTATCCTACGACCCTCCGAGTCGAGACTCGCTTTCTCTCTACCTCTTATCTACAGCTCTGGTAATTCGATTACATTCTTTCGAGACGAAGTTAGCTTTATCCTGGTAAATGTAGAGAGTATGCGTGTGTAGCCGGATGATCAAAATTCAGCTTTTAAAACGTAGCCTGGGTAACTTAAGAGCTTGTGCTCAGTTTAGACTGAGAAATGAGCCTGGTCAGGATTTTGATGTATTTCGTAATATTTTAGAGGATTTACCAACTTATTTGGAGAATACATGTATAGTAGGTTTGTGGTGATGAGATTTCAAGAATATACAATTTGTAACCTAGGATATTTCTTTTAAATTTCAGTTTTAAATTGTGAAATCATTAATTTGTTAGATCGTAAAGTTTGTAATTTTGTAATTTATAAATTCTAAAGTTGTAGAATTCTTAAACATTCAAATTACTGATTTGTTATGTACCTAAAATTAAAATTGGGTCGATAAATTCCAAAATTTGCCAATTCTCAAATTTCCACATTCACAAATTCCCAAATTTTTAAACTGCCAAATTACCAAATTTAAAGTTCTAAATTCTCAAGTTTCCAAATTCTCAAATTCACAACTGCTCAATTTTGCAAATTCTCTAGTACTTCAATGCTCAAATTGCTAAATTATCAAATGTTCAAGTTCCCAAATTTTTGCATTCAAAAATTCTCAAATTCCCACATTGAAACTGAAATGCCGAAATTCCAAAATCCAGGCTTCCAAACCCCTGAACCTATAAACCTCCAAAAATAATGTAACAAAAGTAACCGAGCGCAAATAAAAAAAAGAAGTGACATCGTTTGGTGGCAGGGATAATGAAGTGGCAGGCAAATCGAGCTTAATTCTCGTCGGAAATTCCAAGATGGGGGGAAGGTAGTCTCGTTTAAAAGCAAACAGGGGAATCCACGAGCGAGAATACCCGCAAATCGCGGAAGCACCTGTGCACCAAAGAAAACGTGTCCACCGAGTCGCAGAACAAGATCGTGGACGCGTAAGCGTCACTCGTATTCCGCGCGTGTTCGCGTGTGAGTGCGTGAGTGCGTGTGGGGACACGCGTGTGCGCAGACGACGCGGAGAGAGTGCGTGGTGCACTCTCGAGACACCGTGTTTCACAGCAGACCGCGTGGCAGCTCCTGGATTTATTTATACGTCTCGCGTACCTAGCTACATACGAACGAGCCTCGCCGAACGGCTGGTTCGCGCTCGGATAAACACCCTCTCAGCTCTGCGCCAACTATTGCTCGTATTTATGGACGTCCGAGCAACCTTTCGATTCGGACAACTAACGCGAATTACGATTTATGCCAACCTGAACAGCCTTTCGAAGTTTCCGATATTATCTTTACAGACTTTATTAGCCGTATCCGCTGATGGCCCCTTCAAACGCGTCGATTCTCTTTGGATATATGGCCGCGAGTATTAACGCGGTGAATACTGCCGGGGTCACTTGTGTCCCACGTATCGAATGCGACACGATCGATTAACACGTTCTCTTTTCCTGTATTTTTCTTTTGGATTTTATTGTGCTTTTCCTCAGATCTTTGTGGATTGTATTACTCTGGAGTGGTGGTAGAATCGTTTCTTGTGTAAACTTGTCAGGTAATATTCTTTGTCTTCGTAGCTTTTCTCTATGCGTTCTTATTGGTTTTTATCTGGGGTTTTATGTTGAGGAATTCTACGTGAGATTTCCCTAGTATCTTTGGATTTTTGTGTGATCTTTCTAAAATTGGCCTACAAATCTAATCTTCTGGATTGGGTTTTTAATATATCTTTAAGTGTTATTAATTCTCCATAAAATTTCCCTGAAATCTTACTTTAAATCTTCCTGAATCTCTAGTTTCTCTCTAGACTCTTCATATGATCTTTCAAAATTTTTAGAAATACCTTAGGTTCGCCTAAGGATCTCCCTAAGTTCTCCTTGAAGTTTCACCAAGTCCTCCATTATCCATAAAATTCCCCTAAGATCTTACTTCAAATCTTTTTGAATCTTCATAACAATTTTTGGAATCATCCTACATTCTCCTTAGGATCTCCCTAGGTTCTCCTTGAAGTTTCACCAAGTCCTCCATTATCCATAAAATTCCCCTAAGATCTTACTTCAAATCTTTTTGAATCTTCATAACAATTTTTGGAATCATCCTACATTTTTCTTAGGATCTCCCTAGGTTCTCTCTGAAGTTTCTCTTAAATCCTCCATTGTCCATAAAATTCCCCTAAAATCTTACTTCAAATCTTCTTGAATCTCCATAACAATTTTTGGAATCATCCTACATTCTCCTTAAAATCTCCCTATGTTCTCCCTGAAGTTTCGCTAAATTCTACACTGTCCATAAAATTCCCCTAAAATCTTACTTCAAATCTTCTTGAATCTCCATAACAATTTTTGGAATCATCCTAGATCATCCTTGTCATAGATCCTTAGCATCTCCCTAGGTTCCAAATATTGTTCATAAAATTCTCTTAAGATCTTACTTTAAATCTTGAATGTCCCCCACATTTGTCTAGGATCTTCATATAATCTTTCAAAATTATTAATCACCCTAGCTTCTCCTTAGTTTCTTTCTACGTTCGTTTTACAATTTCCATAGAATTTCCCTAATATCTTGATATATTCCATTTATCAAGATTTTGTCTAGAATTTCTCTGTCGAGAGAAAGACTTATTCTGAATTCGTCTTAGGATCTTTTTATGTTCTTTTCAATATTTCTTTATAATATCCTGAACATCTCCGTACCTTCTCTGTAGGATCTCTTTTCTCTGCAATTTCTCTGGAATCGACCTAGATTCTTCTTATAATCCCTCCATGTTCTTTTTAATACTTCTTCAGAATGTACACTATACCTCCATATGCCACATCTCCCTACGTTTGCTTTAGAATTTTTCTAGCATCATAAATTTTCCTTAGGTTTCGGCTACTTTAATATTTCCTCAAATTCCCTTGAAACTCCCTAAACTCAGCATTCTAAGATCCTCAAGAGATCTCTCTAAATATTCCCTATGTTCTCCCTCTATTCTTTCCAGAGGTGTCCTCAGACTTTTCCTAAGATCTACCAAACATATGATGTCCCTAAACGACTCTTTCCCCTAAACTCCTCACTAATCATGAGTTACGTTGCATCTGGTTTTATTCGAATCTCGTCGCTGTAAAACGTCGACTATCAACGTCTCGCAGAGTAAACCTTCATGGTGGGCATTCGGTCCCAAATATTTTTGAAATCGGAACCGGATCCGTAAAGGGATCCGAAAGTATCGTGTCGTTTATGACAGGAGGAGATCGGCACACACGCAATACGGTTCTTACGAAAGAGGCGCATACATTGAACGAGCCGTGACACGCACGAAATTCACGTATTCTCAGCAAAGGCTGGCTCTCCCTGGCCGGTGTAGATCTTCAGGGCGATGCACATGCATGCGTAGGTATGCACGACTCCACGAGCCGGTGGAAAGGCCTCTCTTAAGACCGATATATGTATTTCCTTTTCTCTTGGCCGCTGTCGCAACAGCTACAAATACGTGCACGCCATTTATTCCCGCGGCAACCGGACTGGACCGAATTCGAATCGCTGAAGCTGCTTTTGTAATACTACGCCGAACCAGTGACGGTTCTAATTACAGTTCCGAGACTACCATCGTTTCATTAACCCTTTGCGATCCGCTACAATTTCCCGAGCGTAGACTAACAAGCCCCTAATAATTGAAAAATCTGCAAATGTGTGAAACTTGCTTGCGTAGAACGAGTGATATACTGTTGCGACGACTTGGACCGTGAACATTTAATTTTACACTCGGTAAAGGTAGAACAGTGTAATATTCGAAATAATTTTGGCGGTTTGCAGTAACTGGATACGTGAAAACCTGCTGATAATAATGGTGGTGAATAACCTTTTACTTTTTGTCGATTTAATATTAAATATGAAACTTTAATGTGGCACAGGATTAATTTTAATTTTGATTCAATTTTTTTTACTTTAATTTCAGTGTTTGTTTTTTGTCCGAGGACAAATTGTAGTAAAATAATTGAATAAATATTTCCCATTAATAATAGTACAAATATAACATATTCTGTTGCAGTTTTTATGATAAAAGATATTACTTTTGAATATAAAATCACGTTTCCTGAATCAACGTTTAAACTCCATTTTTATCAAATATAAATCAAAACAATAATTTTCTTATGTATCGGAATTAATAAAAAATACCGATATGTTAGAACAGATTCTAATATTTCATATTAAATCAATAAATATATTTGTATCATTATTTTTTTACAAAATCTTATTGTCATTCAAACAGATTTGAATTTACCGCCATCCAGTATCCTGTGTAGATCAAAATGGCGGATTATTTTTCTATTTCTAACTAAAATGCAATCGTTATCCAGTTACATCGAACACAAAATCGCAAAGAATTAATCCATACCCGCTACAAAAAGGAAGCAACAAACAAAGTTACGTTAGGTTCAATATTCGTTTGAAAATTGTGGTATTTTAATAGACAGAGGCGGGATATTTTCCAAACGGACTTGTATCCACTATTGCAGTAGTAGAAACGATGAAAGGAGGAATGAGAAAGATAGAAGGGGTCATAGAGAGAGAAAGAAAGAACCATTCATCGGAGAGGTCACGAGGAGCCCCATTCATGCAAAGCGCGTTGGCCCCGCATCACGAGGAAGAATAATCGTGGTACGAGGTTTGGTAGAAGACCATGAGGAGCGAATAACACTCGTGTGGTTCCGAAACGTGTCAGGAAACAAGAGTCATCCAGGAATGAAAACGATTCGTCATGCGGATCTCGTTTCAATATTGTCGAAAGGAACGTTTTATTCCCGCATGTTTAATCCTCTTCGCTGCGAACGGTATATATAGGGTGTGCAGTAATGCACAGACATCATTTCGGTAATGGATTTATATAAATGTTTGTACACCATGACTTATAGTTCTCGACGTTCTCCAATCATTTTTTATTCGGTCCGATGTGTTACATGGCGATGGTAACGTGTTGTATCGCCATGCATTATAGCAGGACGCGTTGTACTATCATGAATTATATTGCCAGGTGTGGTGTCGTCGCAATGGAGTGCCACGTTGTATTACAAAACGTTAGAGTCTTATGGGTGGTTGCATTACTATGCGTTACATCGTCAAGAGTTGTATTATTACTCATTAGATTTCTGCCGGTTGTATTACTACACGTTAGATTACCACGCGTTGTATTACTACACGTTAGATTACCACGCGTTGTATTACTACACGTTAGATTACCACCCGTTGTATTACTACACGTTATATAGCCACGCGTGGTATTATCACGCATTAAATCGTTACGGGTTAGTATTACGACGTGTTAAATTCCTACGAGTTGTATTACCACGCGTTAGATTTCTATGAGTGGTATCGCCACGTGTTAGATTCCTACAAGTGGTAGTACTACGCATTATATCACCACGCGTTTAATTTCTACAAGTGGTAGTACCACGTGTTATATGACCACGTGTATTATTACCATGCGTTAGATTGCTGTGGATTGTATTACTACACGTTATACTACCATGCATTGTATTATTACTCATTACATTGCCACGCGTTGTATTACCACACGATTTACTATAACGCGTTCGATCACTACGCATTCTACTATAACGTGTTAAATCGCCACACGTTAGATTGCCATCTGCTGCACATATTACCACTCCTTGAATTACTACGAGAAAATTAACTGCTTGCCGAACAGAATGACAAAATTTTCATGTTTTAGTATTTTTCACATTTCCAAATTGTTAAATTTAAAAATTGAAATGCTTAACTTAGAAATTTGAAATTTTTAAACTTACAATTTTCCATGCTTTAAAATTGTGTAATTTATCAAATAGAATTTTTTTAATTTACAAATTTAGGAACATAAAGATATAATTTTAAAATTGCATTATCTTGTAACCCATCAAATCACCACGTATTATATCGCAATACTACAAGAGTTTAAATAAACTTTAAATTACTACGTGTTATATCGCCATACGTACAAGGCTAAAATAAAGATCGTATAATATTTAAATACAATATCTTGCCATATATTGTCGGCAACAAGTATTTCCCATTTGTAAAATCCTACGAATGGCGATATAACACGAGACTACTCAGTTAGAAGCAAAATACGGATAAATGTTCAGTTTACGAAGGTGCTGCAGGGATAACAATATACGAAACAGGAAATTCTCTTTCCTAAAATCCCTTTCCTGACTTATTGTCGCCAACAAGTATTTCCCATTTGTAAAATCCTACGAGTGGCAATATAACGCGAGACTACTCAGTTAGAAGCAAAATATGGATAAATGTTCAGTTTACGAAGGTCCTACAGGGATAACAATATCGGAAACAGGAAGCTATCTTTCTTAAAATCCTCTTATCTCTCGAGGAATCAAGGACCATAGTCTTGTTCAATTCAATAAGATTTCTTGGCGCGATTGAAAGGATAATTCTCTTCACCGGCAAAGAGAAGAGACGAGAAAGTACCGTACCGTGGAGACGAAGAATCGATAAAGAAGGACGTATGGTGGGTAAACGGTTTTCGTTCAGCTTTACAACGATACGAGAGGGCAAACAGAGAAAAACGACGACCACGAAGAAGAAGAAGAAGAAGAAGAAGAGGGTTGGAGGAGACACGAAGGGGAAGGGAGCCTCGAATTAAATTACATTTTAATTTCGCGGCCATTTCGTTACGCGTACCGCGATATGCCAAATATCCGGCGCAATTTACATTTTAAATTGGACACTTCTTGTCGCGATTCGAGGGTGGTTCGTCGGCGTACTTGTTGTTGTTGTTTCGACAAAAAAACCCGCCACGTTCAACCCTTCTCTGGCGGAGATTTTTCAAAAACTTTCAGCGCACCCGGTGGCACGTTTCAATCCTCCTAAAAACCAACCCCCGAGCATTCTCTGTGAAATTGCTTTGCTGGAATGCTTCTCTCTCGCTCATTTTTTTTTTTTTATCTTTCCTTTTAAATCTACATTTCAATTTCCGCGAGAAATTTCTTCCAATTTTCCTTTTGCTACGTTTAATCTCGACCGGGGCGCTTAATTACGAGCATCTCTCCAGTCTCGTTTCATCCCCTGTGAAATTTGATCGCTCCTTTTTGTTGAGTTTTTAAATTTTCGACATTTTTATCGAGCTTTCTTTGCGAAGCTGCGGAATTGGACGGAATAAATGAAACGGATAATTTGTGGCTATCTCATTTTTTATTGCCCTTTGTTGTCGGTTTTGTTTACCGCTTCGCTTTTTAAAATATTTTTGTTACACGCTTTGATGTTTTTGCTGAGCATTATTTCATTCGATTACTTCAGCAATTATTACTGAATATGCCGAATTATACAATATTGAATTTGTTAAACATTTTATCGCACAGTACGACGGCGAAATTATACAAAAATTGAAGGCATGATTTTCGGTAAAGATTAAAGATACAATCAAAGCAATGTTACCAAACAGAAGTTGTATACTGCAGACGCCATAAGTACTCGTAAGCATCACCATAGCAACGATTTAATTGGAAAAGGATCAGCGTAATAAAATCCTCGAGTGTTTCTTTCTTATGACCAAAACCAACCGTAATTGTTCACAGAAGGGTGCGACGAATTTCGAGTTAAGCCTCTTCATCGGTTCCTTCTGTGACTCTAATTTTTGCCAGGGAGAGTCCGATGCATTTCAAGCTGATCCCCTTTTATAATCTCCTTCGTTTCTTTTAATTCAATTTTTACTTCGATCAAAAGGCACTTATTCGACGTATACTTGACACGGTCTGTCAGATATAATTTAATGCTTTCCGAATGGATCATGTCTTCTTTTCTTTCAAAATTCTTCTTTTAAACTAGTTTTATAATCTATATATTATTTCAACTTACAATATAAATATATAATTGAGCATGTATTCATTGCAGTGTTTATGCAAATTTAATTTTGTAATAATAACAATTATTAGTAGAAACACATAGGTTATGTTTCATAAATAATCTAAACTTATATGGATCTTAAGAATAATTTTTGAATATTTTTATTAGATTATGAAATTGATTTTTTCTCTTTAATTCTTTCTTTATGTATATTCTTAATTTTACATTCTTAAAATTATTTTTACATATGTTGTTTATTTATTATTGCAAAATATAAATTAGAATTGACTTGTTCAATAAAACAAGTGAATTTTAATAAATAAGTGTACATTTTGCAATCATTTTGTAGAGGTCTCTAATTATTAATTCATTAAATTAATTATATTGTAATATTTTTATAGATTAATGTTTTAAATATGTAAAGTTAATAAATCATGTTGTTAACTTTGAGTAATTATCAATTGAATATTCAGTGTTGAGTTCGATTATTAAGCGATCAAAGATACATTCTTAATTAATTAAAAAAAGATGTTAATAATTCATGAATTGCACATACATTATTATGTAAATATAATCGTGAATGTATTATTTTGTATTTACATACATTTGTTATTCCTTTATATTACAGCCTTATTAAAAATAACTTGATTGCATTAATCAATAATTTATATCAATAACAAAAGAAATTCTAAAAAGTGTTAAAATCAATTTCAAATAAGAAAATTGTAAATTTATTTTTCCACAACCTCAACCTACTTAAATAAAATACAAGCATGAATTTTGCTTAATATTTAATAACTAATTAAACCAATCAGTTAATTAAACAAAACTTATGTAATTTTAATAAAGACCCATAGAAAAAATGTAAAGATCGTGAATTAGTTGCCAACTGAATGCGATAAATAGAAATATAATCGTTGAGAGTGAATTATTATGAAAAGAAACACACCGGGATTTACGGTAATTGTAAGAAGAATAAAGAAGAAAACTCGACGCTGAGAAGAAGAAGAATGAAGTGGAACGAAGGGGACCGTCAACGAAAAGGTCGAAAGAGTGGAGTGGAAAACAGAAAAGAAGAAAATACGAAAGGAAGAAAAGTATGGAGCAAGAATCACGGGTACGAACGCGTATAACTACGTGTCGTATAAACGGACCCTTGAGAACATAATTCATTGCAGTAAACAGCCGGTACAGCGTGCCGTGTCAAATTAAAGGCGAGCCGCAACAACAAGAACCGCCCCTTTTACATTTACGAAGAATATTCACTGAGACAGACACCTAAATGACTCCGTTTCAGCTTTTCCATTTCATTCCTTTTCTTTAAACATCTTCTACCCCTTCGATATTTCCTTTTATTTGTTACAAACTCCGTTTTTGTGCGTGGATGGTAATCATCGGGAAGGTATCGTGTGGACATTTTTGAAACGTAGAAGGGATGTATTACTCTGATGATACGTTTGTCGTGTATCAGTTGAAGGTTTGAAAATTGAAGAAAATAACGATATAAACACTTCATTATTATTTTAAGTGGGAGCTAAGTTATGGATCAAAATAGGAGGACTGTTAGGTCAATATGTATCTAATTGTCGATTTGCAAGTATAGGAAGTTCTCACACGATTTCATGATAAAAATATGACAAAATGTCATTTACCATGTATCAATCTAAAACTTGAAACTTGATGAAAATAACGGTATAAACACTTCATTACTATTTTAAGTGAGAACGAAATTATGGATGAAAATAGTAGAACTGTTAGGTCAACATATATCTAATTGCTAATTTGCGAATATAAGTTCCCACATAATTTCACAATAAAGATAGCACGAAATATCATCTACCATATATCAAATTAAAGTTTAAAACTTGACAAATATTACTGTATAAACACTTCATTACTATTTTAAGTGAGAACGAAATTATGGATGAAAATAGTAGAACTGTTAGGTCAACATATATCTAATTGCCAATTTGCGAATATAAGTTCTCACATAATTTCACACTAAAGATAGCACGAAATATCATCTACCATATATCAAATTAAAGTTTAAAGCTTGACAAATATTACTGTATAAACACTTCATTACTATTTTAAGTGAGAACGAAATTATGAATTAAAATACGAGAACTATTAGGTTGTGACATACCTAATTATCGATTTTGAAATATAACAAGTTCTCGTATGATTTCACGATAAAGACAACACGAAATGTAGTTTCTCCCATATCAATTTAAATTATAAAACTTGACGAAAATTATTATATAAACAATTTATCAATATTCTCAACGTGAACAGGGTTATAAATTAAAATGCGAAAGCTATCGGTGACATATCAAATTACAACATAGGATAGAGTATATTATTCTCTGATGAATTCATAAAATCAATCACTTCATATTAAAAACAGCAATGACACTTATGTGATCATAATCAAACGCCGGCTTCAAATTAATATGCCATAAGTATCAATTTTCAGTATGTTTACGTGAATTATTAAATATAAATATAACATTTAAGGTGATAAATCATATCACAGGATACTAACCTAATACATAAAATGAGTGATATGACCGGCCGTTTTGTATTAATAATATTAATAAATCATTTATGTAATCATCGTTATTAAGCCCTCAGCTTGAAACTGATATGGTATAAGTAGCACCTTGTAGTATTTTTATGACGTCAAGTCATCGTTTAATATGCAACAATGTATATAATGGCATATCATTGACTAATGAGTAATATTTTGGAGTCAGCCATTTTGTATTATAGATATTAATACGTAGTCTTCAAGACTTTAATATGAGGTTGATATGCTGCAAGTACCACTTACAATTAGTAACACTTCTACGTCATTCGATCACGTTATTCAGTATACAATAATCTAGTAAAATAGCGTATCATTCTTTTATAATATTTGAAATCTGACAATTTTATAATAAAAATATTAGTGAAGATCCTAAGCTTCAAATTGACATGCCACAAGTATTTTTTTATGTTATAAGTTATTTCTGTAATAACTTTATTCAGAAAATAGCATAGCATGTGAATAATATTCGAGATGAATTTTATATAATGAATGGTAATAAAACACCTGTGCAACATTGAAGCTTTGAAATTTATATGAAATTGAGATGCCATAAATATCATTTTACAATACATTTTACTGTGCGTATCTGTCATCAAAAGGTGGAGTTGTCTGATATGCAACAACCTAATAAATGGCGTATCATTCTCTTATAATAACATTTTTGATCATTTTCTACTAAAAATATCAATGAAACACTGAAGCTTTATATTAACATATTGCAAATACACTATTACAAGTAATAGTGAAAATCTGAACATGTTATACCAAAAATATTATAGAAATATTTCAGTTTCAAATTAATATTTTGCAAGTACCATTCTGCAATATAAATAACGTCTGATATATAAACATCTATAATAATACATAAAATAGTATATTATTCTATTACAAATGATATTACAAATTTTTAGCATTTTATATTAAAAATATTAAAGAAAAATTTAACTTTCAAATCGATATTCCGCAAGTACCATACTGCAACACGAGTAACGTCACTACATTCATAAAATGGCAGATATCATGCTCTTTCGTTGTGGTATTTGATTTCTATTAACTGTAACTGCTCTATTATAAATAATTCAAATTTGTGTGTACATATTGAAGTTCGTATTTCCCTGAGTTAACAATGAATTCATATTTCAGTTAAAACACTCGCGTTTCTATTCAAAACGCGTGATGCCTCCCGGAAGAGGTTAGGAAAAGAAATCGTCGCGCGAGCTGAATTATTCACGAGCCATAAGATCGATTTAACCAACCAATGGCGGCAAGGTGTATGAGCATGTCATCTAATCAATGTCTGATAAACGACATACTCTTGCACTCATCGTTCATTCATTAATTTCTCACTTTCGTACCTCATTTTTCACAATTAAAATTATTAGTTTATCATATATGAAATACTGAAGAAATTAATTATATTACAACATCATTTTCTGATTTTATAAATGCTATTATGTGGATATTATGTTGCAAAAATAAATTTTATCACACAATATAATGTATATAAGGTTTGAATGAAACAAGACTAAAATTACCAAAGCAAATTATTATAAATTATTAATAAATACAGCAACGTCATTGTCTGATTCTTTAAATGTTGTGGTGTATATATTATTTTGTAAAAATAAGTTTATTGCATATCTCTGAATTTAAGGTAAAATATGTACATGTGTACAAGAGGTTTGAATGAAACAAGACTAACCAAAGTAACTGTTTTACAAGTTTATTTATATTCCAAAATTTGTTAAACTAGTTTTCTTGAAATTTTTATTGATTTTCAAGGTTGACAATTATGTTTTATCGTTTGCTAATTTATTTTTCAAATTCATTCTAAATTTCAAAGTAAGTGTTCTTCAAGGTAAAGAATTAATTACGTTTTATCATTTGTTAATTTATTTTTCAACTTCACTCTGAATTTCAAAGTAAGTGTGTTTCAAGATAAAGGATTGATTACGTTTATCATTTGTTAATTTATTTGTCAAATTCATTCTGAGTTTCAAAGTAAAGTGTTTCAAGGTAAAGAATTAATTACGTTTTATCATTTGTTAATTTATTTTTCAGTTTCATTCTGAATTTCAAAGTAAGTGTGCTTCAAGATAAAGAATTAATGTATTTAATCGTTTGTTTATTTTTTAATTTCATTCCAAGTTTCAAATTTTTATTGTACGTATTTTTGTGTAAATTTACAGTTTATAAGTTTGGTATTAAACAATCGGAAGCAAATAACAGAACTGTCATCTCCGAAACACAAAACATCCCACTGGTCGTAAAAGGTTATTTTCTAAAACGTAGGGAATTTCCTAGCCATAAAAGTATCTGGAAATCCCACAATTTTCACGTTGACGCCGTCTGTGCCACTCAAAATGCGAAACCGTAGCATATGTTACTTTAGCCCTTAAACGTTGTTGGCTCATGTTGCAAGAACAAAAAAAAAAGGGACATTGAAAAGGACTCGATACACCTTATATTGCCGGGACATTCGCCAGTAAGGGCACATACGGTGCGCACAATTTCAACAGCAAAATTTACGGACCCTGCTGAAGTGGCAAGTGACATTGCTCTTTTATTATTCCATTTTTTGCCATGGATCCCTGTACAATCTATCGGCGAAGCTTTGCTTACCACTGCCATGACGTTTATGAATTTTGCTCTCTGTGTACCTCGTATCTCACGTGAGTGTCTTTCATATTTTATATATGTGTGTACGATGCCGTACATAAATATTAAGTTTGACATTGTCGGTTATGTATAATAATAAATTGCTCGAAATCCTGAATTATTATACTTTTGTTTTGTAGCTGCATATCGATGCTTTTTGGGATTTATGACTTTTAATTTTGGATTCATTTTGATGTGGATATAGTTTGATGAAGAAGAATTGGGAAAAGGATTACTGTGATGTATTGGATTAGTTGGTATACCTGAATACTAGGGTGGCTCAAAAAAATTTGTTTTCACCCTCACCTTCTAAAAATGGTGTAAAGTTTTTGCTACAAAATTTTAATTTAGAAATAGTCAGAGATAAATTAGAATTCTTGCAATTGTTAACATTTCTAATTCAAATGTTTCAAATTAAAATACAAATTATGTATCCAATTATTTAAAAATAATCTTTTACGATTTTACGACCACACTATATCTCCGAATGCAACTGTACGCAAAGTACCTTCAGATCTCCATAATTTTCCACAACATAAACTTGAGGGAAGACAAAAAAGGGAGACACCTGACCTCAACATTTTCTTGTGCAACATTACCCCTTAACGGTAAGACCATCGCTCTGGGGGCAACATCTTGTGCAACAGTGTAAAAAGGTGTACTCTTGCGACCTTTGAAAGTAGCAAACCTCGTTAATCGAAAGATTATACTAGTATTTCTTCGGTGAAGCGTGTAAAGTCACGCTCGAAGCAATAGAAAATAAAACACCAAAAGCGAGCTCGTTTCTCGTTTCGTTTCGGTGGCTGGTGGTTCGTTTATCCTTCGGTTCTGCATCTTTCATTCTCTCCATTCCCGGAGTCTCAATTCTCCGTGCTCCGTTTTTACTCTTCGCGATTCCATCTCTTATTCCCTTTCTCTGTTTTGCCCGGTAGATCGAGCCCCAGGGGTAGAAGTACTCCTTTCGGTTCACCCCTTAATTCGAAGCGGCGAAGCGTTGCCTCGAGACTCGTATCGAGGATGCATGCTCAAATCAAAAACGTCGGGGGCAAACCACCCTCTAAAATCGTTTCGAATCGATAAAGGACGCCCTTTTTGCGCGACGTCCGCGATAAAAACAAGAAAGGATAAGAAAATCCTCACTCTAATTAATTACATTGTCTTCAAATAACATTCTATATACAGTCTTTATAAAATTTATTCAAGTTTACAATGATATATTTATTAATATAAACATAGTTGTTTCTTTAATTCAATTTTATATGTACAGAATGTTTTATACAAATTACGTTTGAATTTGCCGCTACTCGCGCGCCGTCCGTGATAAACAAGAGGGAAAATAAGAAAATTATGATTCTACTTAGTTACAATATTGTATTCGAATGATACTACACATACAAAATATTCAGAAAATAATATTTAATTAAGTAAACAAAGTTATTTGTTAAATTCAACTTTCTATCAAATGTTTGACAGAAGTGATTACTGTTTGAATTTGCCGCCACTCACGCACCCTCCAACGCGAAAACGAAGAAAATTCTGATTCTAATTAATTATAACATTGTATTCGAATTACATTGCATGTGCATGCTGTTTGAAAAATAATATTTATGAAAGTAAACAAAAAATTAAATGGGATAGAAAGATGAAAAAGAGATATAAACTCTACGAGTTTCGAAGTTGCAACGTTCAGCTTAATAAACCAAGCGCTTTTCCATTAGACTACTGTGTATATTTCAGTTTGTATTATTCTCAAACAGCTAGATACACATTGCAAGGACTTTAAACATAAATCTTCCCCTTATTGTAGAGAGTGCTATGCTTTCACGAAACTGTTATTTTCGGTGTCCTCTGTAATTGTACAAAGTTTGAACGAAATCGAAGATCGCGAAGTTTTCTCGTAAAAGTGTGCTATTCTTCATTTCTCGTACACGTTATAATATTAAAATATAAGTCATAGTCACTATGAGCCATCCATATGTAGCGAGTGAATGTCCTGATTGCCATGGACCAAATTTAATCTATACTCCGTAGGGGTCCATTTTACCCTCGCCACATCTACATATTGCATTTCTAAGCTATACTAATTGCGAATTAATTGTAAAATAGTGGAATCGAGTCCATTGCGACCCAGTCTTCCAAGAAGATACCAAACGGCATTTCAATTATAATAAAGTACCCAAATTTTTGATCAGTCTCACACGTCCATAAAATACTATCCAAACGAATAGTTAACTCTATACAAACGGTAAGTCACATAAGATACATGTGAACACACATCCACATCGAATGGACAACTTCTTTTCGATGGAGTGCAGAATGCAACTCGAATTACTGCTACCTGAACCGCTTTCCAAGCATAGGCATTTACAATTAACTACACTGTTTATCCAAAAGCTAGCGCAGCTAAATTTGAATCGAGAACTCCGATACTTAACGCTGACGCACCACCGTGCGTCGTCTCGCTCTAGAAAACAGTCTGTAATCGAAGACCGTTGAAATCCGATTCCGAGCACCACCCAAATCCGCACCGGTATCCTTTCGGCGGTGGTACGCATGAATCTGAGAAAAGAAGCTTTTAAAAAAGACTAACCTTTGCATTCGTTGGCATCTCTGGCAGTGGCTCGTGCCCAGGGTCGATCGAAGTGGAACGGCCGACACCTCTCGCAGTCTCTGCCGGCGGTGTTGTGCCTGCACTCGCAAGCGACCTCGCCGTCCTTGCCTGGGATGCACCTCGCCGCGTGTCCGTTGCATTTGCACCTGCCTCCGACGGCGAAGTCCGAAACGGCGTAATGATGGGCGAACGTGCTGGTCCCGGCACTGGAGATGGTGCTGGTCGACGTGGACACGGTAACGGCGGCGAAATTAAGCTCGCCGTCCACGGCGTCGTTCGACTGCATCTCCTGAGGAGCGATCACCTGATGCACAGAGGGCAAAGCGGTCGCCAAAGGATCAACGCCTCCCCGACCCAAACTCTTTTGATTCTTCAGCCGTTCCTCCCGTTCCCTCTCGCGTTTGGCCAGCTCCTCAAGACCGAGGCCGTGGTCGTCGTCGGTGCCCAAAGGGGGGACCTGTTCCTGGGGGGGCTGCTGCGGCATATGCAGTCGATTGAAAACGACGCGGACGTCGGTGGCGGTAACCCAATCCTGCAGAACGGGCGAGTTGTCGAAGTCGGAGGCCGACGGACGACCCTCCAAGGTGCTGAAGGCGATCCTGCCGACGGGCCCGAGGCCGTCACCGCCCGTGTATCGATGGCTGTCCGTGCATCTCGCCTCCTGCTCGTTGGCCTTCGTGATGGTCGCCCGATTAGGCCGGCCGTACACCCGACGACACTGGGACGAGTAGAACTGGAACGGCTGCCACGTCTTCCCATAGTCCATCGACTTGTAAATCGCGATCGAGTCGGGTTTAGCGGCCTTCGGGCAGAACTGCAGGCTCACGTAGGTCAGCTCGTACTTCTTTCCCAGCGACAGGGTCAAGGTCACGTTGTCTGGCGGCGCGGAGAAGCTCTGCGACGTGACCAGCGGCTCGCTGCGCCAGCAGGTCACGTTGTTCGAGTTGTTCAGGTCCGTCAGGTAACTCGCGGGAAATCGGCGTCGGGGTGTGCTGTCGTCGCAGATGTGGCACTGACCTATTCCCGTGCCGCCACCCGGTTGTTCCGTTACGTCACAGTACCTGGTAGGACCCCCGGTACCACAGGTCGACGAGGCCTCCACGACGGCACCGAAAGCCGCGTTCACGAAGTCCGGGATACAACGGCGTGGCCTGTCCTCGTCGTAACAAGGATCCGACGGGTGCTGCTGGCTGGAGAACATCTTGCTGTAGATCTCGCTGCCCGCCAACGTGTTACCCTGCTGCAACAACAGGATAACGCAGAGGAGCCCGAACATTCGCGCCTGACCGCTCATCTTTGTCTCGCCTCCTATCTGTTCCAGGTCCTATGCGTGCAGACTGTCCTTATTCCCTGGCTCTGTTCGAAGGCGGAAAGGATGATCTTCTCTTGTACCTAGTTGGTAAACAACGGTTGGCCGTGCGTTTTATCGAGAGGCATGCCGATTCAACCCAGGACATCAGCGCCCACCGCTCTCCCCTCGATCTTTTCACCGATCAACATTATCGGCTGCCTCCGTTTCGCGTGCATTCGATCTCGACGCAACGGCAACGTGACAATCGCATTCCTGGACGATCCCGACAGAGCACGCGCGAAAACTGTTCGAACGGAAACACGGAACGCAAAGCACACGCCGGTCAGAACGCAACGGAAACGGACGACAACGACGATCCTTCCTCAACGGCGGCTCGCCGCTAACTGAAACACTATTCCCGCACAGTATGCGTCCGAACTGTTCCGAGTCCCACTCTGGTTCGTCGCTCTCCCCACCCCGACCCTTCCCTTGCTCAGCCGAGTTTCCCTCTCTCTTCGATTTCGACGTCGACTCGTGTTCTCTCGGCCAACACCAATTCCTCCTCGACCAATAGCGACGCGCCACTGCTCGCGATCGCCCCACCATTCGCGTTCCACCACACTGGATCGAGGATCCAGCAGACACGCCGCGCTACCGGAAACTGTACGACCGCTGGACCAGCAGATGATATTCTTCGCTTTCTCGTTCGACTAAATCTTTCGCGGGAATTGCGAAACAAATTTCAACGCGGACTCCTGTTATCCCGATTGGGACGAAGAGAGAACGCGTCTAATTGTGTAATTACGATAGGATCTTAATACTCGTCGCTTGGGAACGGACGAATTTGCAGACTTTCTAGAGGAACCATAGATGGTTCAAAAATAGTATTTCGAACAAAAATTTTGTTATAGACATTTGTTCGATTATTAGTATAGAGCTATATGATTATCAAGGCTTATTGAAAGTCTACGAACATGAATATTCGAAATTTTTGCCTGTGGGAGCGGATGATGAAAGTTTGTAAGGTAGAAATATGAGGTGAATTAGCAATTGGAAATTTTGAAAGTTTGAATGATTTGAAAAATATGGAGCATTTAAATAGTTGGTAATTTGGAGGGGTAAAAGCTGAGGATGTGGAAATTTGAGAAATTGGAGATTTAGGACTTGGAAATTAAAAAATGTATAGATTTGTAAATTTGGAAAATCTAAAAATCTCAAATTTCAGAAACAGAGAATTTTGAATTTGAGGAGCTAGGAATTTGTAAAATTGTAAATTTGATTATTTAAAATATCGTTTAAATTGAAACATATAAAGCAATTCATTTTAAATCAATCTAATCACAATTATCTCATCACAAACACTGCAAAATTTATTCACACTCAAAGTCAGCAAAACCATCCACGAATTCTAAAAATCTGTAAAAGGGTTGAGAAGAAAATACCACGAGATGAATTATCGCTTCGTGAAGATCAAAGCGTAGAACGCAGGGATCGTATATTTTTCAAATTACCAATCTGTCATCGAGAAGTAAACCCCGCAGCAAAAGCCGGAGGTTCACGTTATAATCTGGATAACCTGAAATTAAGGCAAGAATTCATGGAATCCAGCGTGGGGTTCGTTTCGCTAGTGGTTGTGCCAAAAAGGAGACGAAGGTTCGTTTTCCATCGATTCGATGGGAACACGTCTTCTTAGGCCTTGGTGCGTGCATGGATTATGGGAGCTGGTTCTCTGTGGGTCTATTGGTCGAATTGGCCAGCAGAAAAAAGGAGAACGAGAATGCAAGAGATACGACGTCGAAAAACAAAAAACAAGACCGGTCCAGTTGCAGGAGCATTAAATACTACGATATCTTCAACAAAAGTGAGACCTTTTATTTTCCCTTTTGATTATGGTACAAATAATTTTAATGTGATCATTGTTCAATTGTTATTAATTGTAGAATAAAAATTGCTAAATACGTGTTTGATTATGACTTTGATCGTGTCTGTACTGTTTCAAAAATTTGCGTTGCAACTAAATAGAATTTATTATTTATTTAATTTTTAAAATGGTTGTTGCACATAATTGACTCAGTGTCTTCGAATTCTTCCATCATTGGGAATATATAAACTGAGAGAATGCATAAACTATTAACTTACCAATCAATATTATAATATAGTATGTGTTAACATACTTCCTGTGTTAAAGACCTTCCTAATTCACCAACAATATAAATTAGGCAATTATTCCATAACTTATATGGTGGTACATAGAAAATATGACAGATAGGACCTATAGGAATTTACTAACAATTAAGACAAATGGTAGTGTTATAGATTATACTTGGATGAAATTCAGATTATTAATAACTAACTGAAAATTCTATTAACATTATCTGATTTGTAACACCATTAATAAAGGAGACATGTTACTCGACGAAATTTGTGAACGATTCTTTAAGTATCGACGTATTTAAGAACCTACTTAAGAATCCATTTTATCTAATTTATAACGCCGCAAATAATAAATATGAATAACTGTTGATCAATGAAATTTATGAGCGAATCACAACTTTGACATTTTTGACTCGGTCGGGAAACAAATAAAATGTGAATTTGCAAAAGTTTTACAGCAAATATTGTCACTATGATCGCGGTTAAAGTACGTCAAAACTTCAGAGTAAATCAACGACATTTGAGAACAAAGTTAACTTTGATATTTTGGACACGATGAGCAGAAGAGTAAAACGTAAATTTGCACAAATTTTTCGACAAACATTCAATCGCGATCGTGGTTAAAATACGTGAAAACTTCGGAGTAAATCGTTTAATCTACTCATTCTTCATATTAATTCTCTGGTTTCGTGTTAATTTTACGAACTTTTCGAGAATACAGAATGTGACACATATTTTATGTTTCAATGCCGCGTTGTTGGTTCGGAATAACGAAGATTAATGAAATTTGGAATATTCTGAAGCGCACCGATGCTTTTGTTTCGTGGGTGACAGCTTACGTCAAAAGAAGAGAATCGTGAATGCAGTGTTTCGTGAGTGAAATGTGGATACACCATGAATGTGTTGATTATGGCTGCGGAAGTTACACCTGTGACTGCAAGACAATTTTAAGACTTAGAATTGATATTTACCTAAGATTGTTCCTATGCTGCGATTTCTTTCTTGATTAGATCACGAAAGAAAATAATTTTATCTGATTGTACTTTTATTATATAAAGTGAATATAAATTACAATACCGCTATTACAAATTACTTGTACAATAACGAAATCGTTACTTTATATCGTTTTTCAGTTCTAAAGTTTCAGATACTTTTTATTTTTTATTATTACAAAGAGTATGAAATATGAAAGTTTATTATCTTCCTGATAATATTATGTAAGAAAAGAAAGTAAAAAGATGTAAAATAAAGAAAGAAATTATTACTACATCTTAAAAGTGTGTCAAAAGCAATTATTGCTGCATTGAAAAAACACTTGATGTCTGAAAAAACATCAATATGATGTTTTTTTCCAATGGGATTTACTAAATGGAAAGGGAGAACCATCAAAACTCGTACGGACTCTCTCGCCATTCATAATAATTGCTGAAAAAACGTTCCGCTTAATTCGTACAATTGGCGTAAATTGAATGGCCTGTAATTTTTTTACGTACGAGTTCATGACGATATGCAATCACCGTTGAAAGTGATATTTTATTTGAAAATACTGCTTTCGCTTCTTCTACTCAATTGAATTCGATTAACACTAATTCCCGCATTGCCAGCGAACATGTGCACATTCGAGAGAAATATTTATTGCAATAGCTTCAAATTTATGTTCATGATAACTAATGATGCAATGGAATATTTCGAAAGTGGAGTTCAATATCGATGTTCTATGAGTATTTCAAAAAATGTAGGTAGAATTTTGTGTAAAATTGAATTTCTTCTTTCCTATTTGTAGAATAATTTTCTGGGAAAAGCGATATTATTCGTCCAGTTTTGTTCTTCGCTGTACGTTAGAATTAAATTTGTTTCCCTCCGATCACCATGAAGAATAAATTTCATATAAAAATGAAATAAACGTTTTTAAATTGACAGCGACAAAGGAAATATAATTAAGTATTTTCCGTGATATGGCAGTCTGAAAAATTTGAATAAGAATTTCCTAGTTCTCAATGGAGTTGTGTAACTGTTTGAAGCTCACCATCCCAATCAAATTTCAGTCGAATCAATTCCATTTTCGCGACACTCCGCCACCAACGGTCATTATTAAAAAACTGAAACTTACATTAGTTACGTGTATTAAAATAATGCGTATGCATAGGTCTGACCGACCCATTGCAAGATAATAGAAGTGTTCTTTCCTCTGTATCAGAAAACTGAATACTCTCCGCGTTCATCTTTCATCTTGTCCAAGAACACGTCGCATACATTTATTATTTTACTAAATGGTCAAATACCCGCCAGGCGTTTGATTTCTACCTTGAAACTGTTCGAAGGTCCCCTCCAAGAAGGGTGCTTGTAATACATAGCAATATACGTATTTGTATTTCCAATGTGAAAAATATCCATTTAAGTGTTGTAAATACTATCTCACAAAAAATATGATTCTCTCTATAAAATTGTCAAATTCTATTATCTCTCTAAGAATGTATTTCGTTTGCGATAAAACAACCCGTATTGATGAGTGAATGCATCGTTTTTTTTTTTATTTTTCTTTACGACAGATGAATATGTTTTAGGCATTTCTTTCAAACTTCATTGTTTTTGATTGATTTTGTTAGGGCTCCGATCGCTTCGATCATTGGCCACCATTGTTTTATTATCAAGGAATTCATCATCGGGATTGCAAACGCTTGATCATTCATTTGGATACGTCATTCTTAGTGCTATATACTGGATCCTATATACTTTTGTGCTAGTATCATTTCATTGATTTAGAAATATAAGTTTTAAAAACATCTCTCAACAAAATTAATCAAGAATTCATGACGTTTCTTGTATCGTAAGTTAAAAACGTAGAAAATTGACAAGCAGCATTATCTATCTTATAAAATGATTAGTTTAAAAACCAGTTTTTCTCTTTATATTAGCAAATTTAAAAATCTATATGTTCTAAACAACTAAGTGCTTTTCGCTTTCTTTAAACGTAAGGCTATCACGAAATGAAATGCGCCTACTGGAAAACTATTACATAAAATGATATAAAAAATCCTATATTTGTATTATAATCTTGGATCGCGATAAAAAGAAAATCTAAATCTATGTGTATAAAAGTAGACTTCATAAAAATTTGTCCACTGTGAGTAGATTCGAATTTATCCGCTAAGAGTGGATTTCTTAAAAATTTATTCATTAAGGGACGATTTAGTATAAAAATGAAATACAAACTTTGAAATTGACAATGACAAAGGAAATATAATTATTTTCCATGATATGACTGAATTCCATGAATTTTGAAACATTTGAATAAGAATACTTTTTGTAATAAGTACACACACAAAATTGTACAAACAGTACTTTGTCATAGATACAACATAAAGTATTTTGCGTTTAAAATATTGTAATATTCGATACGATCGGCGGTTTGCAGCAAAATTTCAAATTTTATAAGGTATTACAGGATAAACGTCAGAAGTGACGAATGGGACAAAATGGTGGCAGGAACGATAAACGGCATTCGTTAATAGAATTAATGTAATCTGAAGGAACAGCTAGAAGAGCACGAGCGGGCGTGATGACGTCCTCGGCTTTAGGCTTTTCGGCTTAGGCCTCTTCGTTCGGATTAAAAATTCAGTATAACCAATCCGAGCCCTTGGAATACCTCTTGTTTAGTCTTCTTTCCTCTTTCCGGACGTCTTTCAACTAACTTCCGGCGCGTTAAATGTAACGGTGTGTGATGATGTCTTTTTTTCTTGCCTTCAACACCTGCATATATTTCTACAACTATGTATCAATTTTATAACATTGAACAATGTATATCATGGTACACCTTTATTTTATTTAAACAGATCTAAAAATATTACATTAATATATTACTCTTAAAATGAAGACATTTTTATTGTTTTATGATATGTTTGTAGAAGAATTTATATTTTTGAGATGAATGCAATTTGAGAAATAATGTATTTTTTAAAGAAAATTGTTGTTTCATGAAACATTTAGTAAAGAAAAGTAAATTCATTTATTTCGAATAGAGTTGCTTGTTATTTTATGAAACAAGTTGTTTCTTATTTAGGCATTTATGAACAATGATTTTTTTATTAAGACACAACATTGTAATTGTTGTTACGACGTTTTGTGACATTTGAGGTATTGCGAAATTTAAAAATGTGAAAATTTAAAGTATTTCGGAGTTTAAAAACTTTTTAATTAGTAAAATTACGGTATTTAAAAATTTGAGCAATTTCATAATTTAACAATTTAAAAATTTAGAAAATTCTTGAGTTTGAAATTTTAATTAAATGTAAGAACATAAGAGTTAGAAGTTTATGCACGCATGATCGTATACATGTACACGTAAGACATCGAGCAAAAAATTAAAATATTCAAAACAGCGCCCATAATTTAATATGAAACGTATTATAATGTTACAGACGTATAATTAAGATACTGAAACTTATACAAGATTGTAATCTCCTGCATCGCACGGAATGTAACAGGTTGAAAGTGCTACTGATAATCTCGAATAATATCACACAATTAATTACAATAACGAAAGAATGAAAATTATTATTAGTGGGCTAGAAATTATCTCGTTTAGTTAATCCGCGCGTTATGAAAGACAAGAATGTACTTACCTTTCGCTGCAATTTGCATAAATTATCTCTGTAAGTACATGCATTATCGATATTATCAAATACATTGAAACTTCTACAATCACTGGTTTAGTGTTTCTTTTCAATTTTTTTTTTCTCTTTTGGTTTATATTTTAACTCTTTGATTCGTACTTATTAAACCAAGTATAATATTAGAAAAATGTACGGAAAATTAAATTAAGCGTCTACATGTTTTTCACCTTACGCAAAAATAAAAAAAAAAATCAGTTAAAACAGCTCGCCATTATTATTATTTGTCCTCTCAGCATTTACTATTAAATTTGTATCGGCGCTTTTGAAGTCGTTCGTACAACATTCACGGTGACGGTAATAAAAATAGTGTCGCGGCTCATTTTCGTACAATGTTTTCTCTTTCTCTTCAGTTTTCTTTTTATCGTTCTGGCCCCCAGCCGTATAAATTTCACGAATAACAAACAACAGAAATGTTCGATGTATACAGAGTGTTTCGCAAATTTTTCGTTTCATCTCGAAAAACGTTCAAACCCTCGAGCGAGTACATTTCATTTTTTTTTAACTCGCATACTACCATTTTTGTAATTAATCAATTAAATATATTAATATATACTTTTGCTTTTAAACATTACGATGGCTACGAGCGCCATAACTAAATTAATAAATTAAACGATTACTTAAATATACATGTATAAATAAATAGTATGAATAAATTATAAATAAATAATACGTAACAGTACAATTTCCTTGTAATGCATAATTCGATAAAGTTTGGTTCTTGATTTTTCGTTGGTTAACACTTTCAGCCCCAACTGCGTAATATTACGCATTTCAGAGAGGCGGCAGTTTGTCCACTTGTTACTCTGGGATCGAACGTGATAAAGAGTAGTTTATAGTGACTTCCGCCTCTAAAAACAATGTACGAACTCGAGGATTAACAAAACCCTATTTTATTCGTATTTTATCTTAAAATACCGAATTTTTTAATTTATACCTCTCCATAAATTTAAAAAGCATATTTCAGTATAATACCGATCAAACAATATTATATCTATATAATATTATAAATGATTATAGAATCATTTTGTTTTTAGTTACTTTCGTAGATAAGTAAAAATCTTTATTTTTTGAGGTTATGATTAGTATGAAACACCCTGTATACGTATTAAATACCAATTGTACTTTAAACAAATTACTAATAGATTGGTAACGTGAAAGTAAATCGAACAATAATTTGTTTCCTCTTTAACAGGCTTTCATACTTGAAATTGTTGTTCGAATTATTTCGTACGCTGTTCGACATATTTGATTTCAATTTTATCGTTCATTTTGGGTGTATGTGTGTGTGTGTACAAGAATTAATTGAAATTAGGATTCGTATCATAAAACATATATGTACAAGGTGTTCCAAAATTAAACGATCATGTTTTATGAATAATACAAAATGTTATGTAAAAATTCAATAAACTTGCAAATTCTTTTTGTTGTACTGAGAAAAGTTACATTTTTATTTTAAAGTGTCAACGAGTAGAAAAATTAATTCAAAATATCGAACGAATTATTAATATTAAAAGGTAATTTATTTTATATAACAAATGATGTTGGGTTTTTCAATAAAATATTTTGAGTTAAATTTTAGGAAGGAAACTGAAGAAAAATTATATTAAAATTTCCATACGTGACCATTCTTTTTGGAACACACTGTAGATATAGCCTCCCTAGAAATATATTACTTTAAATAATTATTAAATAATAAATGACGTGAAGAAACATGCAACTAATATTCAAAATTCTCTTTTGCAGATTTTCAAATGATTCAAATATACTAGAATTTTAAATAATTTAAATAACTGAAAATCTTGAAAGTCTTAAAAATCTTATAAATCTTGAAAGTCTTTCAATACTCTCTTTCGTGAACAAACAACTTGTACAAAATAATATTCCAACTTCGAATTATTTAAAATTTCATAATCTGAAAATTTCGAAAGGTTAAAGTTTTGAAAATTTCATAAGTCTTGAAAGTCTTGAAATAGTAATTTTTAAAAGTTTACATAACAAGACGTAATTAAAATCGAATTAGACTAATTCCACGTTGAATCAGTGATGGATAGCTGTGAACGTTTATGCATTTATGAACGTGCACAAAATACGTAAATCACATAAGTAAAAAAATGTAATAAATTATTCAGAGCATGTAAAATATGCAAGTTAATCCTTCAAACTATTTGGAACGAAAAAGATTTGCATAAATGCTCGCAGTTTAACTATCGGTAATTACGTATGGAATAATTGTAATGCAGATTTAGAATTTCCATATCGTTGTACCTTCTTCATTTTTTATGAATCTTTAATAGTTTCGCTAATTGCCCTCATTCGAGCACGAACACTTAATAATTCATTGCTAACGTTACCAATACCGACTTAATTCACTGCATTTATAACTGGTTTTGATTTCTGAAATTATCTAAATAACATTTTTTAATTTCTACTATTTGATCGATTTTAAAAGATAAAAATGTTAAAATATTGTAAGTATGTGGTAAACTTACAATATAATTATTTTAAGCGAACAATGCAATAATGTATGTATTGCACTGGTAACAGATCTGAAAAGTAGAAAGTGACAAATGGTTAACCCGATCGATAAGTGTCGGCAGTGAAAAGCCGATTAATAGACTCTCGGTCGATAAGTATTATCATAAAAAATCCTATTAATAGACTCTCGGTAGGTAAGAGCTTCAAAATTTTTAAAACTTTCAAAATTCGTAAGTCTAAAACTTCCACAACTTTTAATGTTTGCAAAACTTTCGAAACTTTGAAGAATTTGGAAAAAATTCTAAACGCTTCATAGAAGCTTTCTTCATGATGTTAAATCTATTTTTGAGCTAATGAAACAGTGAATTTTATAACTTTCTTATGTCCTTTATCAGTTAATAGTTATTTAAAAATTCATGCTTCTAGAGATATCCTGCGCATGTTTAAGCATATTGATAAATAGAAAATAAATAAATAAGAATACTGCGAAGCACCGTAAAATAAAATTGTTCGACATAGCTCGGCATGAAAATTGTCTTAGGCATTTTATGTAAGAGCATGATAACTACTCGTCTTTCAAATCAATGCTACGCGACCATAAATTGCATACGTCTTTTATTAGATCGTTGCGTACGAAATGATCAATTCGTTCAAAAAAATTTAACAATAATTTCGTCGAAAACAATATTCATTGATCGGAGTATCTTAATACAATCAACTCACGATTTCATTTAAATTTTTACTAAATGTAATTACATACATGTTTTAACATTTTTTTTTTTAACAATTACTCTTGCAAAATATTTTAATTAAATTTCATAAAACGACAGTACATAAATTTCACTCTAAACTATCGTTTGTTGCAACTGACAATTATGTTAAGAATATTGATGAAATGTTTATATTGTCGTTAAAAGAATTACTGACAAGACAGTTATTTTCATCAAAAACAATACTGACATAGTAATTACTAAATTTTTAATTGACGTACTACAAGTGCCATTGTATAGAAGTTTAATGTCATAAAAATTTTAGTATTCCATATTTTAAAAACGATCATTTGGTACTCAACAACCTAATACAGTAGAGTATGATTAAGTGTCCACGGTGAAGAACACAAAAATTTGGATACTTATCAAGAGGTATAGATATTTCAAAAATTTTAATAAATGAGTATGAGTGAAATACTGCTATCCGATATGAAACTATATTTATTAATATTACTGTTAGATATAGAATACTGAAAGTTCTAAAAGCTGATGGATACATTTAATCAAACTCTACTGTGTATTGTTCAGAAAGCTCGTATTCGCAAAACCTTGACTAATGTTCGTTAAAAAAGGAATTAATTGATAGCTTTGACAATCTTCTTAAAAATATGAAGTTGATAGTATATGCAACCTATCTGAAAACACTGAATTGATTTATTTTTATTTTAACAATGTCCTTAGGATAAACTTCCTTGTAGCTTCGAGAATATAATCAGACGAATTTATATTTACATGTTTTTCTTCAAAAGATTTTCATAAACTTTCAACGTTCTGTATTAGGTTCAGTATATTACCAACCACATATTTTGAAGATGTGCTAAATATTCTACTGAACAAAAATATGAAGAACATACGTGTTGAGGGGAATACAGTTCGACAAAAATCTCCAGATAACAAAGGTAATATTATGATCCGACTTCTGGTCGCCCAAAAAGTCCACGAACAGTTACAATCGTTCACCGCATCTCAAACTGTTTATAAATGAAATGTATAAACTGGAGTCACATTTCCAAAATAATGTTGCAAGATGCTAGTCTCAAAACTATATGGGTAAAATTAAAAAGAAAAGTTCGACTATTAATACAAAATTGATAGAACATTGAATATGCACATAAATTATACTAACTTAGAACTGTAATCAATAGTAATTAACGCAATCGTCACTACGCTATAGCTATCAGATTGTACTCTTAACTATTTTTTTCGCAATACTTAATTATTTGTTATGCCTATAGTTCCAAGCAATTAATACGAGCATATCTAATTAGGTAAGCAAGAAAATTTCTTATAGTACGGACGATGGACTCATGGAAATGAAAGACGCAATAGCAAACGTGTTTATGGCCTGATTAAATACTGACGTATATAAATACAGAAATAACTTATGCGCTTGAATACTTTTATTACCTGTGTACAGAGTACACTTCAATGCAATGTAAGCTTTTGTTAAAAGAAGAAGCCTCCCAACATGTGCCTTCAATTTCAGGAGAACCTAGGGAAAATCTAGAAATCAGGAAAAGTCTAAAGACATTCCAGTGTGAACCAAAGGAAATCTCAGGATAATCTCAAGGTTTATCCCAGGATAAAGAAAATTCTAGGAAGATCCAAAAGGGGGTAGAGAGATACAAAAGAATTCTAAGGGATATGTCAGGGAGATTCAAGGAAGACTAGTCTCCAAGAGAGATCCTAAAGAAATCCCAGAGAAAGCCAAGGGAGATCCAACAAAAATTCAAGAGAAGTTGGTTTCTAAGAGAGATCCAAGGATAATTTAAGAGAGACTAATTTCCAAGGGAGATCCTAGAGAGATTTCAGGGAGATGTACTTGAGATCCACAAAAGATCCTGGGGTTCCTAGGGAGATCCAAAGAACAACTGAGAGTAGCAAAAGAATTGGAGAACCAGCGAAAGATTAGGAGATCCAAGAAGAGGAAAAGAGAATTAGGGAGAGCCAAGAAGAGCCAGAGATAGCTAGCAAGAGCCAGGGAGAGTCAGAGCACTTCAGAGAGAACTAAATCAAGCTATAAAGAACACAGAAAGATCCTAGGAAAAGCTGAGGACGGCAAAAGAACCGAAAAGCCAGCAAAACCTCAGGAGAGCCAGGAAGAGCCGAGGGTAGCTAGGCAGAGCTAAGGGTAGCTAGGAAGAGCCAGAGTGCACCAAGGAAATCCCAGCAAGATTCTAGAGAAAGTTAAGAGAGACAAAAGAAATAAATAAAAAGAATAGTCCAACCTAGACACTCCTCCCACATTCCCTCTCAAGCGATGAAAGCTTATGTTGCACTCAAATGTACATATGTTCACATTAAACGGTCAATCAATCTTATATACACTATCAAATTTTTCCTTAATTTTACCCATACATTCTTAACACTCACACTGTACTTTAGTTACAATATCATTTTGCGAATGTGACCCCAAAGTATATATAATTCATTCATCAACAATTTTAGAACACAAGCGTTCGCATAAATCATAATAATTCGACTAGCTCCGCGAAAATGAAAGTCCATCAGTTAAATCGTTAGTGAACTGGTTCTATTTTGATTAAAGCGAATGCAAAGTCTTCGAAGAGCTTCACAAACATACGTCTATAGACTTAAAGTGATTAAATTTCTGTGTTACACGCTCGATGAAAGTTACGTCGGCTACGTAGAATAGAGTGAACGGATATGCAACGTTTTTCTTTTCTTATCTTTCTCTGTGTTCCCACATTAACCATCGTTATAGTTCTGTTGAATTTGTATCGTTTTGCGCTACGAGGAGAAGTTATCGTTTCGCTTATACAACTAGACAAAAAATGCGAGTTACATCGGTGTCCGCACGCGTTGCGGCTCGCTCGTTGAACAATTTCGATTATCCTGATAAAATGCTTATGCGGTTAGAACGAATATAAAACTATTTGTAAAAGATCCGCGAGAACGGTGCCAAACGATGCATCTTCGCGCGCCACATTTCAATCTGTCTTGTGATCATTTTGCCTTTTTGTTTAGGGAAATGTTTTCTTAAATATATGGCGCGCGAAGATATTTCGCATGCTTCTCGTCTACGCACACACACTAACACGATTCTGTCGCCGCGTATTCAATAAAACAATAAATATAAAATATATTAAATCACCCTAAAAGGATTTCGAAAAATGAACAATATTTCTTTTGGTATTACAGGTTTTTCGTCGAACGTGTTTCTTTTTCTCGTTTTCAACTTTTCTGTTTTTTGTCCCATTTTCTTTTTCTTTCAACGCCTCGTCATTATTTGTTTTCGCATCGCACATACACACACAAGCAGGCACACACAAACGTACATGTACACAGGCAGACAGGAACAATCACGGGCGCTTTTTCCCTTCCCCCCTTAACTATACTACATTATTATAATATTTTTTCATTCTATCGGAAATAACTTAGCGTCTATATCCAATATATTAGATATTAAATAATAATCGTTATCATCAATATATTAATTTTAAATAATATAATTTCTAACAAAACACCCGCCACTCAACAAACAATCAAAAATAGACGTCGACATTATCATCTTATTTGGAATTTCAATAAAAATAATTACGTCCTAAGTTTTCTACTCATTATTATAAACTCTCGAGTGTGATATAATTATATTATTGGCTAACTTAAGGTTCCTCGTAGTTCACAAATACATTTCTTTTTTTTTTTGGCATACTACGATGCGATACATTGACTATGCACTATAATGAATAATACGTGACTTGAAATGATGAAAATACAAGAGATTATTATACAACCACATTGTTCTTTTTTTTTCTCTCTAATAATCATAGAGACTTTGTGATTTTAAAGAAGTTCCATAAAGCAGTAAACCCTTATTGTAGATGTACAAAGTGTGACGGGTTAAAACATAAATATTTCTAAGAGAAAAAATTACCAAGTTGCAATAAGAAAATTCTAATTTCATTGAAACAATGAAAAAAATATTTTATCTCGTGTAGAAACCAAATATAAATACAGTGAGAGACAAAACTGAACCGATAAAACTATTTTTCCAGAAAATTATTATTTATTTATATAATAATAGAAAGTAAACCTGTTTACAATTATACAACTATTTCAGCTTAAAAGAATTAATACTTTAACTTCGTTGTATTTAATTTATTAGTTCTAATACTTTACTTCTAACTCAGAAATCTTGACATACTCATTATTAAAATTTTACAATATTTTTAACATATTGATGCTGATGGTTCCATAATTTTAGTGTGGATAGTACTGTTGATATTTTTATCCAGAGATCATTAGACAAAGTATCGATCCATTTGCAACAGTAACAATTTCATATACATAGGTCTGAACTGCAGACAGTAAAAGAACATAAATTTTGTTCATATTATAGGATCTATCCCAAAATGTAATACAATATAGCAATAAGCTATGAATACAAGAAATATAATATACTTATTGACCTAAGTAATAATTTTTCATTTCTTGTGATACATTTGTACATGCCTAATAACATTCTTTACGACTTTGACATACTAATTGATCCACACAAATGGCCTTTACAGCTTTGAGATACCAGTACATCATATGGAGCAAGTGGATTAAATACAGAACCAATAAATCAAAGGCAATGAAGTTAAAGCATCAATTGTTTTCTAAACTGATAGGTGTAAAATTTTATACAGGCTGACATCAATAGTTCAGTGCACAAATATTCTATGACCACTTTTAGTTTTTCAAGCAAAACAAAATATATTTAAATATTCAGTGGTACTCTAAATTATTTTCTAAATGTTAATGCAATTTAAAAGTGTTCAATTAACAATGTATGTTGGAATCTGCAAAATTATAAATATGTGCAACCAAAATAATCAATCGAGATGTAGAATAAACAAAAACACTATTTTTGATCAATTTGTAAAGTAGACATAAATATAATTTGTATACATGATAAAGCGATAGTTAGTAACTACTTATTGAATTATAGACGCAAATTTCAGAAAAAAAAAACATACAATACTTGTGAACTAAACTATGAACATGTTGGAGGCGCTAGAGCACTTTAATCTAAGAGGCATAATAGAGCATCAGTAGTATCTTGTTATCTATAAAGAATTAAAAATTTAAAGATAACATTTTATAAGCAACTAACAATGTGTTAAAAGGAGAAACGGTTGCGTTTTCATTGCACTGTACTAAAATAGTACATACAGTATAAAAGTGTGCAATGAAGAATTGGTTGCTTTTGTTCATCACCAATATCAAAGGTGAGTCATTAATTCTAGTACTTATTATTTCTGTTATTTTCTTATGAACCTTTTTAGCTATGTGAAAAGAAAAATATTTTCAAGAATATGTCTTTTGGAACACAGTGATATAAAGTTACACAAGGTGTACCAAGATACCTTGTTATTGAATAACAGTACTTTTACTGATCATAAACATTTAATTTTTCATTTTCACAATAAAACTAGTCAGAAACTAAATACCTAAAAATAATGAAAGCGTAACAAGCACATTGTTTCTAAAGTAACCTGCAATCAACTACAAAATATTAATGCTCTGTTTTACAGCATTGCAAAGATACTATCAATGTGCTCCCGCCCATATTAATATATCACCACCTGTGAATCATTGCACCTGTACTTTTCAGCAGTACAGTGCAAATGCGATTTCCTAAAAAATTGTTAGCAACTTTTCGTTTTTAAATGTTGGATAAAAAGTCCGAACGTTTTTTAAAATTGAAATTGATTGTTGAGGAATTGACCTAAAAATTGGTCCATCAATATATTCACTTATCAAAAAGTGTTTCAACTGACCCTACAATAATTTGAATAATTTTCTGGGAAAAGCGATATTATTGGTCCAGTTTTGTTCTTCGCTGTACGTTAGAATTAAATTTGTTTCCCTCCGATCACCATTAATAAATTTCATATAAAAATGAAATAAACGTTTTTAAATTGACAGCGACAAAGGAAATATAATTAAGTATTTTCCGTGATATGGCAGTCTGAAAAATTTGAATAAGAATTTCCTAGTTCTCAATGGAGTTGTGTAACTGTTTGAAGCTCACCATCCCAATCAAATTTCAGTCGAATCAATTCCATTTTCGCGACACTCCGCCACCAACGGTCATTATTAAAAAACTGAAACTTACATTAGTTACGTGTATTAAAATAATGCGTATGCATAGGTCTGACCGACCCATTGCAAGATAATAGAAGTGTTCTTTCCTCTGTATCAGAAAACTGAATACTCTCCGCGTTCATCTTTCATCTTGTCCAAGAACACGTCGCATACATTTATTATTTTACTAAATGGTCAAATACCCCCAGGCGTTTGATTTCTACCTTGAAACTGTTCGAAGGTCCCCTCCAAGAAGGGTGCTTGTAATACATAGCAATATACGTATTTGTATTTCCAATGTGAAAAATATCCATTTAAGTGTTGTAAATACTATCTCACAAAAAATATGATTCTCTCTATAAAATTGTCAAATTCTATTATCTCTCTAAGAATGTATTTCGTTTGCGATAAAACAACCCGTATTGATGAGTGAATGCATCGTTTTTTTTTTATTTTTCTTTACGACAGATGAATATGTTTTAGGCATTTCTTTCAAACTTCATTGTTTTTGATTGATTTTGTTAGGGCTCCGACCGCTTCGATCATTGGCCACCATTGTTTTATTATCAAGAAATTCATCATCGGGATTGCAAACGCTTGATCATTCATTTGGATACGTCATTCTTAGTGCTATATACTGGATCCTATATACTTTTGTGCTAGTATCATTTCATTGATTTAGAAATATAAGTTTTAAAAACATCTCTCAACAAAATTAATCAAGAATTCATGACGTTTCTTGTATCGTAAGTTAAAAACGTAGAAAATTGACAAGCAGCATTATCTATCTTATAAAATGATTAGTTTAAAAACCAGTTTTTCTCTTTATATTAGCAAATTTAAAAATCTATATGTTCTAAACAACTAAGTGCTTTTCGCTCTCTTTAAATGTAAGACTATCACGAAATGAAATCTGTCTATTGGAAAACTATCGCATAAAATAATATAAAAAATCCTATATTTGTATTATAATCTTTCATCGCGATAAAAAATAAATCTAAATCTATATGTATAGTCCAAAAAAAAATCATAAAAGAAATATATCAATGAAAATTCATTCACTGTTCAAATCAAAAAAATTGATTAATGTATGATTACGCTTGAAGGGAGACCTACGTCCAGTTTCAATTTATGCTGCAAACTTTGTGCATTCCATTGGTTCCTGTTCAAAGCGTTTTATAAAAGGTCGAGTCATCCGGGATTCTTAACAAGCTTTTTACCACGATAATCGTAAACACGTCGACAAAACAAAACCATATCCGAAGACACTGGTATTGGGGGCTGACGATTTTCTCTTGGATATAATTGATCTCCCGGCGGAACTATTAAACCGGGACTCTCTAATCCTTCTTCGATTCTTCGTAAATTTTTACGATACCTATAAGTTTTATTCAAATTTGTATAGCATTTACAATCTTTTCCTATTGATTACTTGGAGTATGTTAATCTGGGGTGTACAGGATTTTGAACTTTCAAAATCGAAACAGAACGAGATTTTGATACTTTGATGTGTCTTGTAATCTGAAAGTTTCACACATTCCTACTATCCGAAATCTACTGATATTTGAATATCCGAATATTCAAATTTTCATTACAATCCTAGTATAAATGCCTATCAGAGTTTCAAGATCTCGTCTGAATTTTTTTCACTCAGTTTCAAAATTTGGGTTCTCAACTCGGTTTAGTCATTAGTAATGATCTAAGAAATTCTGAACTTACCGACAATATTCATTAAATGTCAAAATATAACATTTATCTTCTATACAAGCCACACTATTTGCATCACGATGCCTTGAAGCAAACACTTCGTCCTCGGTATCGTACTGAGTTCTTCCTTGCTCAGTATGTTCGGGTCTGTAGTACCACAGCAACGAAAACATCATTTCACCTGTAATCAAATTCGTTTTTATCGCATTGAAGTTTATTTAAATGTTACAAAAGGATATATTAGATAATATACCATCATCTGGATTTTCCCATAACGCGGCAATTTTTGCTACAAATGGCAAATCAGCTTTTCGTGGACCACTTTTCAATAAAACGCAGTCACGGGGTCTCAAAACATCACCACTCTCATGTTTCATACTCGCGTAACATCGACGTATAGCCGATTCCTCGTTCTGCAAAATGATATCAAAATAAGCCATTAATATCAATTAATTATAATAAACTAAGAAATTTATTTGATAAAACTATACCGTTAAATAAACTTTGGCTTCAAATGGATCACCCTCCCAACTCCAACCATTACTCCATTTAGGTTTTAAAAATGTTTTTCTGGTTAATATCAGATTCTCACTTCCCATCGAGCAGTCTTCAACTTTAGAGTTCGACTTCTTGATTGGTGCTTTTTTCGCACTCTTTCGCTTCTTTTTCAACAAAGCTGGCTTTTTCATAGGCTCAGTCTGTTCGTTTGTTCTAGACTTTGTTGTATTATCATTCTTTTTACCATTATCTTTCTCTTTTGTTTGCTGGGCTTTAGATTTACCTTTACCTTTACATTTTTTCTCATGGGTTTTCGGCTTTGTCCGTGCTTCTGTTTTCTTCGATTGACCACTTTTCGCGATCACCTTCGACAATTTTTCTGATGCTAATTCTTTCACCAAATCAACTTTTTTAACTACTTTCTTTACCGCAGATAACAAATTTGATTCCTTCTTCGTTTTCTCCGATTTTTCGTTTTTACTCTTTCTGTCTTTCTTCTGTGTCATGTGCAATCCATGCTGAATAACATTATTAATCGTTTCCATGATGGAACTATCACTGGCAGCATGCTTCAAACAACTTGGCATATTGTTAGCTGTACTTTGTTTAGAAGTTTTAGATTTTTTCATCACATTCTCAGAACAATTTGAATTTTCTACTTTGCGCTTTTGATTTTGATTATCCTTCTTAGGCTGTTTCTTCTTCAGAACACACTCATCACCACTACCATCAATCTTTTTTATTGAAGGTAAAATTGGTACAGAAATTTTGGATGAAAAGTCACTATTATTTAATTCTTGTGAAGAGCCAACAGAAAGAGTTCTTTTACTTACTTTTCTTTTCTTCCTACTGTCAGACAAACTATCCAAAGATAATTTCCTTTTTGACACTTTTTGACATTTAGAAGGTTCCTCTTCAACTTCTGGCTTATCTGTATCTTCTTTTTCTGGAGTCTCTTCAATAGTTTCTTGCACTGTTGGTTCGTAATCAGGCTTTTTCCAATTCTCACTATCTACTGCAGCAACGTCACTTAATTCTTCCTTAACATCAGGATCTGCATCCAATTTATCATCAAGTAATATACCTGAATCTTTATCAATCTCTAAAATGACCATCTGCCCCTCTTTCATACACTGTTCACATTTCATGATATCACATTTGTATTCTGATTCACACTTAACGTTACAATTTGCAACACAGGACAAATTATTGCCTATGTCCACACTGCAAGATTCACACTTCACATTATTATTTTCCAACTTAAAATTGTGAAATTTACTACTTGGACAGGTTGTCACTGTCAACTTTTCAGCAGGTGAAAGAGTTTCCATTTTAACTTCACAGGTTGATGTACAGGCACGTTTTTGACATCCACACTTTTGTAGTTTATCTTCTGAACAATCTTTCTCATCCTAAGAATATTATCAAAATATGAAATTAAACTGTAATATACTCCTTAAAAAATTATTATAAAATATTTATAACGTATAAAAATAAACAAAATTTAAATTTAAAAAATATGAATTTACTATTTTAAGAATAATATGTAATTCTTGATATTTAATATTTCTACAACGATACGAGAAGCGTGACGATCTCGAGGCCAATAAATGAGCGATTGACTTACTGAGAATAGTACGAAGCAAAGATAAAATTGATAAGATAGCACGATTCAACTTATAAAGTATCCAGAATATAATGCGAACCTTGTTCTTGCAGTCCGAATTTTGCGAGCGATTGTGTCCACTGACTAAATTGTGAGACGGAGGGACCAAGGATTGGTTCTGATTCAGGTTGCGATGAGTGTTAAGTTGGACGCGATCCGTATCCCAGGCGTTGGCACCGTGAGGCGGCGCTAGCCCGGCTAGCCCCCTCGCCGGCGAGGGCGGACCTACCAAAGCACTGGGCGGCAATGACAGACCGGGCCCCGATACCACTGGCGCCCCCTTACCATTACCAATAAGGGGCCCAGTATCCACGTTTTTTGGACAAGACTGCATCGGGCATGGGCAACCCTGGAAGGCTGCATCTAAGATAAAATTATTAAGAAATATTAATTCATAATTCGTTCATTTTTATTCCTGTTTAATACTAATTCAATAATGGGCAACTATATCGATGGGCGCGCAATGATCTTCGTATTAGGTAGACACTACCTATTAGTAGCACTAGAAGATTTCTGTAGGTCTCTAGGCTCTCGCTAATCCCCTCCCTAGGCTATTTCTTCGTTCTCCCTAGCTCCCTCTAGACTCTACTTAGATTTTTCCTAACCCCCCTTCATTCTCTTTATGCTTTACCTAAGTTCTATCTAGATTCTTTCTAGATCTTTCATAACCTCTCCCTTGGCCCTCCTCGGGCATACCGGTGCCCATAAGTACATCGGTGGGCACTTAATTTGCCCATTACTGATCTAACTACTAACGAAATGAAAAAAATGCTTACGATCTACGAAAGGTCTTCCCTGAGAATGTAAATACGCCGGATTCGGTGGAGGAGGAGGTGGTGGTGGGGGTGGAGGATAACCACCATAATAAGCGGGCAAAGGATAATCACCAGGTGGTGGTGGAGGTGACTGGTAATCAACGACGGCTGGACCTCCTGCTGTAGCACCACTACCAGGGCCACCACCTCCACCAGATTCCTGATATCCATAATACTGCCTGAAAAGATACCTTTTTTTTACAGCATATTAAAAGAAAGTTAAAAGTCCCCGTAACTAATACTTCCTGAAATTACATATAGTAATATGATAAATATGTCTTACCTTCTGTAAGTTGGTGCATATTTATAATAAGGCGGCGGATGAGCATGTGGATGAGAATATGTTGGTGGATAACATAAATCTGGATACTGTGGTGGTGTACCATAATATTGGGGACAATATGCCCTATAAAATCCACCTCCTATAAAAACAATATAACATTTGTATTATACACAATTAAAAATTGTTAAAAATGATTATTTGAGATGTACTATGAAATGTAGACAAAATTATGTACCTGTACTACTAGTTCCTCCTGAAGTAGTGGAAGTTGCAACTAAATCATCTGAACCTTCAGAGTTTTGAGGAGGAGTAGGAGTTGGTTCTGGAGGAGGTCCTTTAATGGGTGGTAAAGTTGGTGGGTGTTGTATCAGTGGACCAGCCGGCTGATAATACCCTAATAATATAAAACAAATATTACAGACTATGTGTTTTCCGTTATATTCAAGGTATAATTGCATAGGAATAAAGATATAGTATAATTAATTTACCATGTTGATGTGGAGCAGAAAATGCAGAATGTCTTCTAGGTGACATACTTGGATGATTACCTTGGCTGCCAGGTGGTTGCATAGAGGATAATGCACCTAATGGTGTATATGATTTGCATGGTTGCTCCAACTTTTGCTGTTATAAAGCAATATATTTCTTTAATATCTAGTGCAATAATATCTTCATTTCAGTCATATTAAGAAAAACTGACCTGTTCATGAAGCTCAGTAGCAACTGCAGTAGCTGCAGTTTGAGTATGACTTGTTGAACTTATTCTATATTGCATACCAGCAATGCTACAATAACCTTCATGGTGTGTGGATCGAGTT
Organism: Megachile ligniseca; assembly: GCA_945859555.1. NCBI lineage: Eukaryota > Metazoa > Arthropoda > Insecta > Hymenoptera > Megachilidae > Megachile > Megachile ligniseca. The sequence continues at coordinate 4,848,171 of OX243778.1, forward strand.
TGATTAACATAAACACCTTAAAACAAAGGTTCTATCTTAATGAAGTACAAAGATATGCAAAAATCTATTTTAATATAATTAATAGATTACCAGTGATAGTAACATCTGTATCTTGATTCAAAATAACAAGTTTGTTAGATGGTTTTAGAACATCATCTTGTTCTGAATTTTGCCTTGATTTTCGTTTCTCGACATCAGAGTCAGTTTGTTTACGTCTTTTAATTATCTCCACTTCTGATTCACTGGAAGAATCGGAGCTACTGCCACATCGATTCTTTTCGTCTGAATAAGAAGCAGCTAAAATAGCAGTGGCATTAAGACTCGCCATTCTTTTGCAAACAACCATGTCTTTCAAATCCATTACTTCTTCATTTTTCTTTCTTCGCTTAATTATTTTCTTCTTGTGCTCCGTATTCTTTTCACGTTCATAATCATCGTCGGAAGAAGAAGAAGATGAAGAACTTTCTAACATATCCCAATGTTTCCCACGCAATCCTGGCACGTTTCTGAGCTTCCTTTTTGGAATATTTTCTTCTGTTTTAGTTTCTATCTTCTTTTCTTTCTCCTTACGTACTTTTTCCGGTTCTTCCTTCTCTTCTTTTGTCTTCTTTTGCTTCTCTTTCTCAGGTTTTGGTTTACAAAAACCACCAAGATACACTCCTCCAGTTTCATTTTCGTACAAACAATGAACTTTGGCTAACGCGTTTAAAGAAGCTACCCTATGTCGTTTTGGTCCACTCCAAAAGCCAAACAATCTCATTCTTCGAACACGCTCGTCGGAGGGAGAATTTGCTCTCTCTCCTTTTTTAATTTCCTTCTGTTTATTTCCTTTTGTCTCATCATTACTATCTTCCTCTACATCTGATAATAACGTATTTTCAGCTATATTATCTCCATTGATTGTTTCATTCTTGGGACTTGCAGCAATTACAGTTTCATTATCAGTTTGTTCTTGTTTAGAAAGAACACTATCATTTGTATTTTCTTCACAGACTTTAATTTGTTTATTAGACTCCTCAGAAGATATTTCTTCGGATGAAGACAATGGTTGATTAGAATTTACTATTTTCTTTTTTATTATTTTTTTAGCTATTCTTGAGGTGCTTCGTATAGTTTTTTTAACGTCCTGTGATTTTAACTGTGATAGCTCCTCCTTGTAACTTTTTTCTACATCTTTATCTTCCTTTATTTCACTTTTTATATCAGTTGCTTCTTCTGGTTCTTCATTTGTATCATCTTTACTTACAACTTTCTTTTGCTCATTCAAAGATTTCTCTGATTCCTTCAAATCCATTTTCTTTTTAGGTACAACCTTCTCTACAAGAGTTTTAAATTTATCATCTTTTTTTAACACAGAATTTATTTTATTACTCTTTGAAGACAATTTAGCTTTCATATGTTTTCCTAATTTTGGTTTCTTTTCCTGCATAACTTTGTTTTTAGGCATATTAATATTTTTCCTTTTTGTTCTTTTCATTGCTTCATCTTCCTCACTTACTGATGTTTCTTCGTCTTTTATCAACTTGTCTAATTTAATTTTTTTATCCACCAATTTTTGAACAACCGACAGATGCGTTTTCTTTGCCAAAACTGTCTTTCTGGAAATACCTTTTTTCTGCATTGATTTTGTCTTAGAATCTTTTTTAGTACGTGTTAAAGAGGCTTTATTTACTGTACCTTTTCCAAGAAGCTTTTTACGCTCTGATTTTTTATCTTTTATCACAGATATCTTCAGACTTTCCTTAATGTCTGACTTGATGAACTTTGTATCTTTCTTTTTCTCATCTTTGCATTTTTTTTTAACAATGGAACAACAGATTTCTAACTTTTCTTCGTGTAAATCATTCTCTTCCGTAGAAATCAAAAGTTTTGCTTGATCTTCTACATTTTCATCATCAACTTTACCACTCTTCTTTTTATCTTCTACTTTTTCAGGTTTCTTCTTATTTTCTACAACTTGTTTATCCAATTTAGTTTTCTCCTCTATTTTTTGTACTTTCTTTTTCTCTACACTCTCAGAAGTGCAGTCATCAATGAATTTTTCATCCATTTTATCTAATTTTCTTTCTTCTACTTTTTCGGCCTTCTTTTCATTATCTTTGCACTTTTTCTTATCATCCACTTTTTCACATTTTTCCTTTCGCTTTTCCTCAACTTTTTTCTTATCTTCTATTTTCTTTTTTTCCTCAGTTTTCTCTGATTTTTTCTTATCACTCTCCATTTTCCTCTTCGCATCCTCTAACTTCTCCAACTTCTTAGACTTTTTCTCTTTCCTCACATCAGATATAGATTTCTCTAAAAATGAGCGACGTTTTTTAGCAATTGTTGGCATTTTCGTTGCCTTCCGGGCAACTGTTGCCTTTTTCTGTGGCTTCATTATAACTTTTCCCTTTACATTTTCAACTTGATAAAAATATATTTAATGTTGACGAAAGCTCCGAGAAAATCAAAACTACCTAACTGCCATTGCAAAGTATTATAAATATTGTAACCGTGCTGAAGCTGACTATATCTGCAAACAATAAAAAGAAATATCAATTTATTAAACATTATAAATGTTAAATGAACTTCTAACTTCAGCTTTGTTATATTAATAAAAATAATATATTTCATACATAATTAATTTGCGTTATAAAAAAATAATTTTATTTTTCTTAAAAATATCAAAATGACAATCAACTTACACTGTTATTTTTGAGTATTGTTCAGAACGTGATACACTTAAAACATAAGTGAAATAAAAGAACTGCAATAAACGTTCAATTCTGTGATGCAAGAAAAAAAAATTAAAAAAGAATTACGATCGAGAGTGTCGGATGCGCGTACTTTCATCGACTTGTTGACAAATCGATCCCTTTAAATCTCGTTGCTCCCATCGTTTAATATACAGCTGATAAATTCGTTGCTCAATATTTCCCACTATGATTCTACGGTGTTTTACAGGCTGAGGACAACAATGCTTGCAAGAAGTGCAAAGTTCACGTTACAGATAGAGAAATTAAAAGGACAAGGACAACAGGATACCTTTTAAATGTATCCGTAGATGGCCACAAGTGGCTAACATAAACCTACTCTACTGATCGATGAATTTGTCACGTACGAAATTTCACCGAACTCATACGCTTTTACGAACACTTCTGCCAACATATTTTCAAAAAATTAAGTCATACGCTCAGAATGTAAATGTAATTAAGCAACGAGAAGTAAATGCGAAACAACGCATAATTTATGTTTACCTCTAGCGAGCCCTTTTGTTCCTACACACAGCCCGCGAACGCTTTTTTAAACGATAAATTAATACACCAATGTAATCGACTAATCCGTTGATATTTTGGTGAGCGCACCCCTAAAAGAAATGATAACACGTTCTTTTTGCTTAAATTTCCCGTTTGATTTCGCGATATCTAACACGGATTTCGCATTTCTTTCTCCCGAAACACGTATCTCACTCGACGTCCCTGCCCTTTTACCGTTGCCTTGTCGGCCATTTTCTTCCTCGCGCCGCTCCCCCACTCTTCCTCTTGTACGTTGCCAAATAGCAGATGCTGTCTTCCGTTTTCCCTTAGACATCCGCTAGATGGAATTACTTATCTATTGTTGGAATAGTAAAGATTTTCATCTGTTGTTCAGAAATTAGAAACAAACAGAGAAACAGATCGAGACAAATTAATGCGCTCGCATTTTATTGCTATGTATTGTACAGTCTCGCGTTATATGGCTTCACGTTTTACTACCACGTGTTGTATAGTCTCACGTTGTATAGTCACGCGTTTTATTACCACGTGTTGTATAGTCTTACTTTATATGTATAGATTTGCATTTTATTACCACGTGTTGTACAATCTTGCATTATATCATCACGCATTATATTTTAATATTATTATATGTATAGCTTTACGTTATATTACTATTGGATATAAAACCTCGCGTTATATAGCCTTACATTATATTATTATTGGGTGTATAATCCCTGCGCTATATAATCTCGTATTATATTGCCTCGCATTGTATAGCTTTTTGTTACATTACTGTACAATATATGGCAACGCATTAAATCACTATAGATTGTATCTCGACACGTAATGTGTCGCGTTATATTACCATGTATCATGTAGCTTCACTTTATATCACTAAACATTGACACGTGTTGTATCCTATGCGTAGATCACCACGTATTGTATAATTTCATGTTATATCACCATAATTTGTATAAAATCACATAGTATTACCATGCTTTGTACTTATAACTTCGTGTTATATAGCCTCGCATTACATCGCCACTCATGGTACAGTTTCGCATTGTAACACGTATAATTTCGCGTTATACATATAAGACTCACGTTGTACAGCCTACGTCATACGTTTCTATCTAATAGAAACTTACAGGAACTCTATCAAAATTTGTATAAGAGTATATCACATGTATGTGAAAATTTTTCTAATAAATTCCATAAACGTTACGTTATCAATTACCCTAAATTATTAATAAATAATTATAATTAATGAACCATTTCTGTTGTTAGTTAAAAGATATATAATTATGATGTACATATAAATATAACAACTTTTATTTTCCTTACACCAGAAAATTCCATACAAATGCATAAAAATTATGTACAAATGTGTTTCCCTTCTATAAGTACAGTTAACAAAATATAAAACAAAACATTTATAACATTTTTATTTTTATCTTATGTAATATTCGTCTTTTAATTCAATTACGTATAGTGCATAAATCCTAGCAACATTGCTTGCACAACCTCTCCTTTTTGCAATACCGTCTTTTCTGCAGTGCGTCCTGGTAACATTAATAATGCATTTGCATTTTTACAACTAAGTAGTTTACTGCTAATTTGATTTCCAGTGCTGTAAGCTAACGGTAGATCATCCGTGTCAGTCCACTTTAAAATTGTTCTTGCGTACTCAGGACGCGGATCCAAATTGTAAGATGATGTTAACTATTATCAAAAATAAATCAAATATTGTATAATTTTGCAGTTAATAATAGATTAAAATAGTACATACTTTTGCTTTTACGATAGTAGGTGTAGAGTAGTCCTTAGATAATTGCTTTAATAAAGGTAGCACAAATAAGTGCATGGTAACAGTTGCAGAAACTGGATTACCCGGTAAACATAGAAAATATTTTTTTCTGTTTTGAAACATACACGTTGCAAAAGTGGTTGGCTTTCCAGGTTTCATATTTACACGTCCTAAACAAATATTTGTTATTAATTTCTGCTATGTAGTTATTGTAATTATAATTATAATTATAGTATTACCAAAATGTATTGTAGCTTTAAAATAGTGTTGTAAAATAGGTTTTAACATATCTTTATCGCCCATAGATACAGAACCTGATGTAATTAATACATCAACTTGTTTTATAGCATGTTTAATCTTGTTCACCATAACGACCTCGCTATATAATGTGCAAAGAATAAATTTAAGTAATTCATATTTGTATTTCCCTATATGTATAAACAGACACTTACTCATCTACTGCAATGCCCATATCCATAGAGTCATAGCCATTTTCTTTTAACATCGATAATAATGTAACTTTATTACTATCATATATACGTCCGGGCATTAAAGCAGTACCAGGACACTGCAATTCATCTCCAGTAGACAATATACCAATTTTTGGAATACTGGTGATTGATAACCGTTTGTAGCCACATGCTGCAGCAAGACCAAGTTCTATTGCTCCAAGTTTTGTCCCCGACTTTAAAATTAACTCTCCTCTTTTTATATCACACCCAATAGGTCTTAAAATAAATTGGAAAATTATAATATTTTTTCTGCTCTTTTTGTTTACCTAGGTATGTCGTATTACTAAATATAACATACCTAATGTCTTGTCCATATTTTACTTCTGTTGTAATTTCGATTTCTTCCTCCTCTATATTATCAGAAGTTTTTTTTATAAGTTTGGTATCTTCAACTTGAATAACAGCTGTTGCATCTGTAAAATAAACGGTAAAAGAAAAATTATTATAATTAACATCAAGTAGAGTTTTTAAAGTAAGTGTATTGAATTTACCATCCGGAAGTGGAGCACCTGTATTTACTCTTACACATGTCCCTGGTTGAAGCTTAATTCCATTTGCCTACAAATGTATAAAAGTAAACACTATGATATTTTTACTATCATAATGTAATATAAGTTGTAGCTTACAGTGCTCCCAGCTTTTATTCCACTTAATACTTTTCTTCTCCCTTTTCCATCATTTGCTATGACTGCATAACCATCTTTAATAGATGCTCTAAATGGTGGTAAATCATATTTGGAATACAAATCACTGTCTAATATTTTACCATGAACCTTTTCCAAATCTTCATCTGATTTGCTATTTAATGGTTCGACGTATTTTAATATCATTAGCAAAGCTTCTTCCACAGAAACCATTGGATATGGTGATTCTCTATATCGTCCAGCTATATTTCCTAAGCATAACTATAAAAATTTCCTCATACATATTTTCTCTATACAACATTAATAAAACAGTGAGAAAAATTAGATCTTACAGTATGTATATTTTGACATTCTTGCAAAGAAATTTCTGTAGTAGAATCATTTTGTACATTTTCATGTGTATCTTTTATTTTTTCTGTATTGTCTTTAATTAAATCAACAGCATGTGATATAGCAGGTGCAATTACACTTAAGCATTCTTTTGCAGCTTTTGGTGAGCCAGGTAAGTTAATAATTAATGTTTTATCTCGTATTCCACATGCAGCTCTTAATAAAATGTATTAAAAGATTGTTAATAGTAATTTTTAAATTTTAAATAATTCTATGACATTACATAACAGTTGCGTATAGATAATTTTTGACACATAATACCTGGATAACATAGCCATTGGAGTAATTTTTAAGCTTGATGTTAACATCGCTATGACTAGTCCAGGTGCTTCTTTCTGGATAATTTCTTTCGTTGCTTCTGGAGTTACATCTCTCTTAGAAAATCCTGTACCACCAATGGTAAAAATAACATCCACCTGTCTAGAATCGCTCCAAGAAATTAGCTTTTCCTAAATACAATGAAAAAATTTATAATAATATCTGCATAGCTTTATTTAAATTCTATTATATTTGATGAACATACCTTAATTGCATATTCATCATCTGGCACAATATCTTTATGAAATACTTGGCCCCTTAAAATTTTTCCAATTTCAGTTCCATTGTTGCTAATACAAAGTTCTACTTCTGGTCCACTTTTATCTTCCTTTTTGTACTTATAGCAGCTGTCACTAACTAATAACATAAAGTATAATATTCTTGTTTTAAAATCGAGGCACTCATATCTATTAAAAGTTTTATTATTTTATTATGCAAAAAAATATGTAAATCTAATAACAATAAGTACAGAATAATGAAAGCAAAATGTATGTTATTATAAAATATATAATATTTACCTGTTAATAATCCAAATCTTATTGAATCCATTATTTTATGTAATTGTGTTCATCAAAATACCTGTTTATTAGATAAGAGTGGAATTAAGATAACAATAAGTCTATAATCTCCAATCATATATTATACTATAACAAAATAATTTAGATATATAAAATTATTGAATATATTTAAAATACTCATAAATTTTAATGCATAATTATATAATATATGTATATTTCAAATGTATGATTTTTTACAAGAAGTCACAAAACTACATTTTCAATGTTACCAATTTTATTGTAAACGTATGTGTTGTATAATACGCATTTATAAATAATTACATATTCTATGTAAAGTAAGACATCAATAAAAGAAGCAACAAGTTGCAATGGAAAAAAGCAGGAAAATATAAGCAGAAAAAATGTTCATATATTGCTTCATTTGTTGAATATTCTATGCATTTACACAAATAGCTTATAGATAAAATATTACCTATATACGTATAAAAAATATGTAAAGATGTTACATATATGAATATTATTCATTAAAATGAGAAGTAATATTCTTTTTATAGTATATTTGAATTACAAAATATTTATATTGCGTACATAGTATATATAAACATATAATGCTGCAATACTTTATTCATTAAGATCATAGATCGCGCATGCGCAGAAATAAATTCTTATTATCGAGAGTTTATATTCGACTGCGCAACTCGGCTAACTTCAGTTGGTTCCGCACCAGTGAGTGTTCAACTACTCCTACTTCTTACCTTTTAGCTACACAAATGGTAGACAGAAATATGTCAATATGAAGAAAACAGAAAGTATGCAAAACAACTATATTCGAATCGTTAATTTATGATACTCAGGTACGTTGAACATTATCTATATTAAAAATTGTTTAGACCATGATTGCGGTAAAAATGACTTTAACCATTATTCAAATCAATTCAGAAAACTTTTTGCCCGCTCGGTATATACGTTTAGCATTACAATAATCATAAAGGCGCTTGCGCATTATTCTTGATTGCGCAAAGTGAGTTTGGCCAATTACAACTGATATGCGCAGAACGAATAACAATTCATCGAATAATAAACACAATCTATGATTGAAACACAATTGTCCTTGTGTACTGATATTTTGATTGCTACCTCTAATATAATTACATGTTATAAAGCATATTATTTATCTGTATATATATGTGAATACAATGTACTTGATATAAAATAAAATACTTCACACTTCATAGTTTAGTTAATTTAACAAGTTGGTAACTTGATTGTACACTTGAATGCAAAGTAGGTTTTTTTGGTAAAGAAGAGGCATCTTGGATTTTAAAGGACCAAATGTGTAAACCTTAAAATGTACAAATCCTAAAATTTCCACATTTTCAAATTCCTTAAATTCTCATATTTCCAAATTTTCTAATCCCCAAATTATCAAATTCCTAAACCACCAAATGATTAAATTTGCAAATTTGCAAATCCGCAAAATTCTGTATTTTAAGTGACGGAGGAAAGAATTAGTGCTTCACGCAGTTTAAATGAATTTAGAAAGTTCCCTCCATCACTTGCATTCCCCTTTCGAGCTTTATCATTTATATACATGGTGGACAAAAATATTTGAATAAAGGAAAGAAGTGATGACGTGGGAGGATATATTAAATGAAAGATCACTGGTTATGCACGTTCTGCGTCATGATTATCGTAAAGGCGCATGTACGTTTCCCTTAGTTACAAAGTACGTTGAACCAATCAGAAGCAATATGCGCAAATTGAACAAAGACTCATTGTTCGTTAAATTTCAAAATTTTCGAATTCGCAAATTTTCAAATATCTTCAATTTTTAAACTGCAAAATTCACGAATTTCGAAATTTCTCAAGTTCTAAATTTTGTTAATTTTGCAAATTCCAAAATACGAATGAGTCGTAGGGCCTTGTTTCCCTATATCGTCATTTTCCCTAGAGAAGCCTACGATGCCCGCCAATGTACAATGCAGTTTGTAAGCGCGAGAGAGGGAGTTAAAAGCAGAGTGAATCAAATGTTGCGAAGTCCCAGTGGCAGTAGTGCAACGGAAGGTGTCTTAGGATAGAGGCATTTGAAGATTTATCGTTGTGCGGCAGCTTGTAAAGTTTCTTTTAGACGATAGAATTGGTGTACATTCACGTCGCAGGAATTCTTGTTAACTACGGTAATAATTTTATTAGCCAGATTGAATTTTATCTTTAATATAAACAGTGCATGGAAAAACAGTGTTCTATTAATAACAACATAGTAGATTATTTTGGCCTACTTACGTGTAAAAATCCAAGATGGGAGGCACGACCACACACACCCCCATGACTACAACCAATCAGCGTAAAGTTTCGATTCTTAAGGCTAACAACCTTTGACTTTCATCTTATTTATACAAACGAACCAACGTAACGTGAATATATTTTTATCTGAACACGAAAGCCCTTAATTGTTCTGTATTATACAATCTTAACCAATATTAATTATTACATTTCAGATATTAAGTTCATATGATGAACTAATATCAATGTATACAACATATATTAAGATTGCTGTATAATATGTTAAATAACTGTTCCCTAAAAATGAATTATACCATATTTTAAATCGTTACTTGAAACTGAAAGTTTCTGTTTGGTCCCATAGTCGTTAGAAATGCATTTTGAAAAATGTTTATACTTGTTTTTAATATACCATATGGATGTATTGGCAACGTATTTTTTACAATGCGGTCTTCAATGTTCAAAAGTATTTCAATTTATATTTTTTGTGTATATATTGTTTAACGTGTTTTTCATGCTTTTATCTATTTTATAATAGTTGCGGCATAAGAAATAATATGGCATATGTGCACAATTATTTCTTAATTTTGTATATACATATATTGGGCGTAGTAACAAAACAAGTTGTAAATTTATTACTTTTATTATTTCAATTGCTGTCAGTTATCTTAAAAGAAAATTACGAACAAAGAAATGTATGGATTGCATGCTATAATTGTAAACGATGATTCATCGTATTTACCGGAAGCAATTTTTTTTGTAAATACCTGTTCTTTCACTTAATCTATTTTTTTTGCATAGTGTCATTAATATTTATTATTGCGCCGATAACGTAATTTTAATTAGTTTTTTTTACATTGCTGTCTACGACTTAAACGCTTCTTGGAATCGTTTTAATTGAAAAGATAATAATAGTATGTCAAATGTACAATACACACTTTGCGGCATTTTTCGTGCTAATTCTCAAAGAAATATACACCTGCGCATGCGCATTTCAACTGTAATTATACCCGACGTACAATTATTCGAATACAAATATTTACGAAACAAACACTTGTCTACACATAAAAACAGGACGAATATAATGAAATTTTGTTGTATTTTTTTACAAAAATTATTTGAGTTTAAGAACCAGAAGCATGTTAATATATACGCCAAATGAAGTAGTAGAGGAATTCATATATTTTCTGTTTTCGTTGGAAAAATTGAAAAATTTATGTCAGTATTTAAAAGAGATTCAAAATCACCAAAATAATGACTTAAAATCCCTGTAACTTCACGTATATTACATTGCACATTATTTGAAATGTAAGAAACATTTACTGGACGTCGTAAAAGAGAAAAAACGCGTTAAAGTTTGTTGAACAGTAGTAATTGCCCACTAAGTTACTGGCGATGAAAACTACATGGTTTAAACATCGTTATCTTTGTTACGTATCGATGTGAAAGGCAAATAGAAATAGATTAAGATCGGTTTAACTTTCAGTGGATAAAGATACGTGTAAACATACCAAGTAAAGATACGAATTGCAACATAACCTTTTTGTAGGTCGTTTACAGAGTTGTTTTCGACATATTGAATTATAACACTGTATGTTTACTTCGGTACGATACCTAAAGAAATTTAAATTTCATAATATTTAAGTGATTTGAATGTTCGTCCTTCGACCCTGTTTAATATGTTGTTCAAGTTTTAATTTAAATGACGTATATTGTTTTGCTTCCTGTAGTTCCTTTTATAAATACCTGCGTAATATTTTACCAGGAAAATTATATTATACGATGATATTCATTTTATATTCAAACTGCTTATTTTTAAATGTAGCTGTTTCAACAATTTGTTGCATTCCTTTTGTTTCCTTTCCTTTCCTGTTTCATATTATAACACAATTAATCTTCCAGATACGTGTATATTATGCTACTGCAACCAGTGAGAACGAAATTGTAGAGTATGAGGACATAGGCTAGTTGACCTTACTTAAGAAGCCACAATTGCAGTACACATGCATCAATGCGTGCATACTTTTAATAGATATATGTTATAAACATTTATAGTATAATCCTAACATATTTAAAAATATTAAAAAAAATTTAAGAACTCTGTTAAAGTGAAGTTTAAAATATCTTTTCCATCGTCGGTTTCTCAAATAAAATATTCACTGCTGCATAATGTATTAACATATATAGTAGTAATTCTTGTTTACGGAAATTCATTGTGACGTATACATATATCAATGCGTAACTCGTATCACATTAAATGAATCAGTACGTAAAGTCGATAATGTACGTACGTTTATTCGATTTTGATAGTAAGCGAATTGAAAAAAAGCTGTATCTTATCAGTCAATTCATTCATAACGAGAATCATTTGCATCCATAATCTTAGCGTCACATGTGTATACGCAACTATAACGTATCGTATTGTTTTTAGCTGCGTTTTACATGTTACATGATACAAATAAAATAGTTTGACGCAATCTCCAGAAACATTTGGTTTTACTTAAATATAGGCTATCGAAAGGAAATAATGATGAAAAAAGGCTATAACTTTTAAATCATTTCTTCGCCGGGCAGCATGTTATTGCGAAGAAGTGGTTCAAGGCACTACTTAACGCAAGAAGAAGTACTGTTATTTATACACGTCCGGTTATGTCGTAAGCGCGTAGTAGTTAACGTTATTTTTATTTGCCAAAATTTCAAGCATGATTGAAAACACTGATCGGTTATAGAATTCGTAATAGACACTGCATCGCATAATGGGCATAATATGCGGATGGACTTAGAATGTGCAGCGAAATCGAGTAATTGTTTGCTAAAATTATGGCCGCGCTTCGAACCAGATGAACGTCGGTCCAAAGTCCAAGGTTACACGTAAATGAAGCGTATAAGTCATACTCTATACTGTTTGAAAGTATAGTAGCAAGCATAGTATACTTTTTTAGGGAAAATGACACTATATGGTGAAAGGAAATCCCACCACATGTTTGTTTTTGAAAAATAAATTTTCTAATTTAGAAACATGAAAATTACAAAATTTATGGATTTGAAAATTTTCAAAATAAAGAAATATTTTGAATTTAGTTTTCCCGCTCTTTTTTTTCAAATATGAAATGTAAATTTCATGCATGAAAGGTATAAGAAATCATTGTAAAATATATATTAATGAATTTTTGAGCTTGTCTATACCAAATTTATGATGTTATTATTATTATTTTTATTACCATTCATTTCAGATCTACATGGTCAATAGATAACATGGCGGAAGCACATTCAGCTGTAGCATTTAGTTTTTCTATTACTCATGAAGGATGGGATGTTAATTTTGATAGAGAAGTTTTGCATTTGGTATGGCAGTCAGGTATTCGTTCATGGAAAAAGAGGTTCTTCAAATTTGTTGTAAGTAAATATAATAATACATTGATTTAAAATATAATTCTTAAGCAGATGTGTAACAAGATGTTTAAATTAAACTTCAGAACAATCTGAGAAGCGGTGTATATCCTGCCTCTTTGGAAAGTTTATGGTTTACCATAGCTGTGGTGACTGTGATACATTTTGCAGGTTTCAAATATCCCTATGACCCTGTCGGAAAAGCTGCACCATACCTTTCAGGGTAATTTAATTTATCTTTTATTTAATTGTCCTGATGGCCACTCATATATAAGCTATTATTAATTATTTGTTTCTTATTATACTCATAGGTCTTTGATATTGGCACATTTAGCAGGATCATTTATATTTGGATTTCTGTTGTGGTTGATGGTGATATATATAATTCGATATACTTTAAAATTATTACTTATGTACAAAGGATGGATGTATGAATCTAGAGAAAAAGGGTCTAGTACTTCAAAAATTACTAAAATATGGACTACATTGGTGAAGTTATTCTTTGGGTGGCACAGACCAATGTTGTATAGTTTTCAAGGGTCCTTACCAAGGCTACCACTACCTTCAGTGGAAGATACTATGAAAAGGGTTAGATTATAGAATACTTTATAATCTGATATTAGTTGTTAGTAACAATCTTTTGTTGAATAGAAGCCAATTTCTAATTCATTTCACTTTCTTTTTTTTTAATGATATTCTTATTGTGAAACAAAACTTTCTCAAGCGTGAAATTCCACACAGCTCTTGTTTGGCTCTGATTCTTACATTTTCGCTTTTTCTTTATAATCAAAGGAATTGCAAAATAATTGGATTATTTGTCTAACAGTACCTGCGAAGTGTTCGACCTTTACTCGATGATGAAAATTATGCTCGTATGGAGACTCTAGCCAATGAATTCCAAAAAGGCATTGGTAAAAAACTTCAACGTTATTTGATTTTGAAGTCTTGGTGGGCCACTAATTATGTTTCTGACTGGTGGGAAGAATATGTTTATCTACGTGGTCGATCTCCTATTATGGTGAACTCAAACTTTTACGGCATCGATGCTATTTTAATGCATCCGACGAAAGTGCAAACTGCACGGGCCGCAAGTGTCATTTATTCATGTCTACAATATAGACGCCTCATTGAGCGTCAAGAGTTAGAACCAGTTAGTAATAGTAATCAAAATTCATATTCAGAATACAATGTTGGAATGTATAAATGTTTTTTTTTTTTTCATTTTTAGATTTTAATTCAGGGATTAGTACCTCTATGTTCATGGCAATATGAAAGATTATTTAATACTACAAGAATACCTGGACGCGATACCGACAAACTTGTTCATTATCAGGATTCTAAACATATTGTTGTGTATCATAAGGGCAAATACTTTAAAGTTTTTATTTATCACAAAAACAGAATTCTTCAACCCTCTGAAATTGAACTGTAAGTTACATATAATTCTGTATAACGTTATTATTTATTTGCTTATTTTATTAAATAATAAATTATATATATTTCAGCCAGATGCAACAAATTTTAGATGATAAATCAGAACCCTCAGAAGGGGAAGAAAAGTTGGCTGCTTTAACAGCAGGTGAAAGAACTGCATGGGCACTGGCTAGAGAAGAGTTTTTTTCAAAAGGAGTGAATAAAGCATCTTTAGACCTAATTGAAAAATCAGCATTTGTAGTTACACTAGATGACGTACCATATATATATGATCCAGTAAATAATGTTATTAACATTACAATCAATTTTGTTTATAAGTGAATGACTTTAAAATATTCTATATATTATTAGGCGAATCCAGAAAAATTAGATCAATATGGCCGAATTCTATTACATGGTAAAGGATATGATAGATGGTTTGACAAATCTTTTACTTTATGCATTGGTAACAATGGTAGAGTAAGTAATATTAAATCATGCACTATCATGTAAGTTTTAATGCAATTATTAAATATATGAATTTGTTTTACAGATTGGATTCAATGCTGAACACTCGTGGTAAGTTTTTAATATGAAAATGTAGAAAATTGAAAATTTAAGATATAAATAAAAAAAGATAATATGTAAAACAAGAAGATGGTTGAAAAAGAGACGTTTCGCACTAAATCATCTTCGTTATTAATATTTTATTTCTTTAAATTAAATTTGATGATAGAGTTATATTTAAAATATAATGAACTATGTTGGAATTGATGAATAATGAAAAGTAATGAGCAGGGCAGATGCTGCAGTGATGTCACATTTATGGGAGTACGTGATATCTCAGGAAACTGGCAATAGAGAGTAAGAATCTTAAATTCATTGCTTTCACGGTGTCAGGTTTCATTTTTTACTGTTCTTTTGCTTCTTCTACTTATTCTGCATTCACTTCAAACTTCACTGCAATTACCTTAACTACTATTTAAAATCAACTTCAATAATTGATTAATTCTTAAACTTCAGTAGTTTACGAAAAATATTCAATTTTATAAGAAAAGTGTTAATGCCTAATAAAACATTTGTGAGTATATTTTTGAAAAATTATTTTTTCAGTTTTTTATTTTAAAATTCATAAATATTTCAGATAGTCAAAATAAAACTAATTGATCTGAAAAATTCATGAAAATCGCAGTGTCACTGCTTTATATACGTAAATTTGATTAAACTCTGCCATCTCTTTGTTTTATTTATCGTTCAGTTATTGGTCACTCTATTAATTAAACAAATTTAAATGTAATAGATTAAATAATTTTATCTACAATATGCTTATTAGGGCTGATGCACCTATCATGGGATCTCTATGGGAATATGTTATTGCTAATGATGTGGAAATGGGGTAATTTTTCTTACATTGTTTTTTTTTTATTAACACTATATTTTACTAGATATTATGTGCTAACACTTTGTATATAATGTATATTTAGCTATATAAATGAGTGAATTTTTACATGTATACTTTCAGGGGATTAAAGACATAACACTAATTTTTCAATAAACTTCTGCATAGTGATACTACAACTAATGTAGCTAGTAACAAAATGTTTAATATTAAAATTTAACAAGATTTCTTGTGAAATGCGACTAAACCAAGAATTCAGAATAGAAATTACCGGGTAAAATGTCATTAATTTCAGTATTTCAAGCATTATCATTTATTAAACTTTATTACAAACTTGACCTTAAAAATTTGAATCCGTAATAGATGAAATGGGCACAAACAGTCTAATAATAAAAACGTTCAGGAATCAAAATTTATTTTACAACTTTTAGGAAATATTTGTTTGTTTTAATGTCCATCTTAAAAATGATATCTTAAAATTTGTGCATTATCTACTTAATCTAAGGAATTTATTATACTGTTTGTGTTTTAAACTGTAATTTTAACTTTTGTATAGATTTGCTTATTGCTTATAATAAAATAAATTCTCTTTTACTTTATTTCATATTTTAAAGAGTTTATTAAAATATATTACAGATATAGAGAGGATGGACACGTTAAAGGTGAACCGGAGTTCACACCTCCATCTCCTACTCGACTTCAGTGGGATTTAAACGAAAGTTGTATAACAGCTATTGAGACATCAAACGAAGTAAACGAATTATATACTTAATTTTTTATATATAATTAGAAGAGAAAAAAATATTACATAATACTTTCAATGATTAGGTTGCACAGAATTTATTGAATGACGTTGAGTTACGCATTTATGTACATGATGCATATGGAAAAGGTTTTATGAAAATTAATTCTATGTCACCGGATGCATATTTACAAATGGCACTTCAATTAGCATATTATCGTGATTCTGGTAAATTTAATTTAACATACGAAGCTTCCATGACTAGACTGTTCAGAGAAGGAAGAACAGAAACAGTGAGACCATGTACAATTGAATCTACGGCATGGGTTAAAGGAATGGAAGATAAAGATGCTACTGTAAGTAATAAAAGTTCAGATTTTAGTATTGATTAATGAACATTTTATTATAATTTCTAGTATAAAATAGCTTATGTTGATTATATAAATATTTTATTATTACAGACAGACCATAAATATAAATTATTGATGGCAGCAGCAAAGCAGCATCAGAAAGGTTATCAAGATGCTATGTGTGGCAAAGGAATTGATAGACACTTATTCTGTTTATACGTAGTATCCAAGTATTTAGAAGTTGATTCTCCGTTTTTGAAGGTGACAATTCATTAAAAAATACACTTGCTTTGAAGAAATTTGTTTAAATGGAAATTTCTGTTTTTCAGGAAGTTTTAAGTGAACCGTGGAAATTATCTACTTCGCAGACTCCGCATGGTCAGACATCACTAATAAATTTGAAAAAACATCCAAATTGTATTTCTGCAGGAGGTGGTTTCGGCCCTGTTGCTGATGATGGTTATGGTGTTTCTTATATTATTGCTGGCGAAGATCTTATATTTTTCCATATTTCGTGCAAACGCAGTTCTCCAAAAACAGTAAGCGTATAAATTATAATTAATTATTACAGCCAAGATAGAACGTAATTGTAATTTTATTTATTTTAGAATGCTGCCCGATTTGCAAAACAAATAGAGAAGTCATTGGCTGATATGAAGAATTTGTTTCTTGATTATAAAAAACTACAATCACAAAAGAACGGTTCTATTTAATCATTTTACAACAAAGAAAAATTTAATAGTTCAGGCAGTTATGAAGACATATAGTTTTGAATATTTGCTTTCATAAATTTACAAAAATTTATACCTTCACAGAACTAAATGCACCAATTACCTGAGTAAATATTAAGCAGGAAGCTGTTACGAAGTACAAATAAAAAATTAAGGTAAAGTTAAACAGATTCAACAATAATACAAAGCAAATTATGGTTGCTAACTTCAGACATTTTTGTAGACTAAAAATATATATTTCATACTATTTGACGTTGTACATTAAAGTAACAGAAACATAATTTAACTGTACCTATTTTTATAAGAAATTTTTATAAAAAGAAGCTATTTTTCAATAAGAAGATAACTGTCAATTACAATCGCATTTACAGAAATTGATTATTAAAGATTTAAAAAGAATGTTCAAAATGTATTATAGTTTCAAAACTTAAAATTCTCAGGTAGTTTTTTTTCACATTAGATGCCTATTCTCAAAAATTTATCAGTTCGTTAGAAGGTGTGGTAAAGAATTTATAAAATAAAATTATTGTCCAGATTGATATTTGAATAGCTGTTTATTGTTTGGTAAGTGTAACGTTACACAGATACTTATTATCAGTCTTCTTCAAGTATTAAGAACACTCGAAAAATTTAATATTAATTTCAAGTATTCAAAGATCTAAAATACTGTTCAAAACAAATATAAAAATAACTTATTTGTATGGAATATGAGAGACAAAAAAACCAATTCTGTTTATACTTTATATTAGTTCTTTAATCATGTAATACTCATTCCATACTCATTACATCAGATATTTAGAAATGACAATGATAAATTTAAAATGGACCTTTTAAGAATTTCAGTAATCTCAGATTTTTTACGTAATTCAATTCACAAGAGAAGCTATCATATTCTACTAAAATAATTTTTATATTAATAACTCATCAGTTTTAATACGATGTAAACATATTAGTGAATAGTACGAAAATGTATTAAATAATATGCCATAACTCAATTTCTGCAACCTATCAATGCAAAGTTTTAACATTATAGATAGTTTTATATAATATGTAAAGTATTACTCCTTTTACCGCACTTTTTTCAAAATATATTGCAAAATAATGGTGCTTTTATAATGGAATTTTATCATTTTTTCTGACATAAATCAAAACATTAAATTAGATTTAAAAGTTTCAAATTATAAAAACTATGAGCATTTAAAATTTTCTCCTTCAACAGCAGGATATTGTTAAAAACAAAAGATTTAATGCTACGTAACAATGTTGTACTTTTGATTAAACACATAAATATTATTAGAAACATACAGAGATAAGATTGCTCGTTACTAAAATTGCATTTACACATGACAACAACTGTTTTTGAACAAATTGCAGAGTATGTAATGTAATATAATATAATTTGTTATATATTAAATAACTATTGTTATTTTTAAAACCAGTCCTTCGAAAATTCAGTAAAATTGTTACGCGCAAACACTTGATAAAGAAACATTTCAAACTGTAATAAAGATGTTTACTCCTACATGTCTATTTTCATTCGAACCTGCTTCCACAATTCGCCTACAATGATTTTAAAAATCAAGGTTCCCGAAATCGGAAATATGTATCAGGAGAACATAACACACCAAGAGGTGGCACGCCGTGCCATTTATTGGAATTTATCTGACGTAAATTCCTGGAATTGCCAGTAGCGATTTTGGTCATCCAAGTGCCAAAATCGGAAATATGTATCAGGAGAACATAACACACCAGGAGGTGGCACGCCGTGCCATTTCTTGGAATTTATCTGACGTAAATCCCTGGAATTGCCAGTAGCGATTTTGGTAATCCAAGTGCCAAAATCGGAAATATGTATCAGGAGAACATAACACACCAAGAGGTGGCACGCCGTGCCATTTATTGGAATTTATCTGACGTAAATTCCTGGAATTGCCAGTAGCGATTTTGGTAATCCAAGTGCCAAAATCGGAAATATGTATCAGGAGAACATAACACACCAAGAGGTGGCACGCCGTGCCATTTCTTGGAATTTATCTGACGTAAATTCCTGGAATTGCCAGTAGCGATTTTGGTAATCCAAGTGCCAAAATCGGAAATATGTATCAGGAGAACATAACACACCAGGAGGTGGCACGCCGTGCCATTTCTTGGAATTTATCTGACGTAAATCCCTGGAATTGCCAGTAGCGATTTTGGTAATCCAAGTGCCAAAATCGGAAATATGTATCAGGAGAACATAACACACCAAGAGGTGGCACGCCGTGCCATTTATTGGAATTTATCTGACGTAAATTCCTGGAATTGCCAGTAGCGATTTTGGTAATCCATGTGCCAAAATCGGAAATATGCATCAGGAGAACATGATACGCGAGGAGGTGGCACGGAGATGTTTCGAATTCAGGGTCCGGATTTTGGATCTTGGTATCAGGAGAACATGATATGCGAGGAGGTGGCACGGAGATTTTTTGAATTCAGGGTCTGGATTTTGGAATTTGGTATCAGGAGAACATGACGTGTGAGGAGGTGGCACGGAGGTATTTCGTATTCAGGGTCCGGATTTTGGAATTTTGTATCAGGAGAACATGATATGCGAGGAGGTGGCACGGAGATTTTTTGAATTCAGGGTCTGGATTTTGGAATTTGGTATCAGGAGAACATGACGTGTGAGGAGGTGGCACGGAGGTATTTCGTATTCAGGGTCCGGATTTTGGAATTTTGTATCAGGAGAACATGACGTGTGAGGAGGTGGCACGGAGGTATTTCGTATTCAGGGTCCGGATTTTGGAATTTTGTATCAGGAGAACATGACGTGTGAGGAGGTGGCACGGAGGTATTTCGTATTCAGGGTCCGGATTTTGGAATTTTGTATCAGGAGAACATGATATGCGAGGAGGTGGCACGGAGGTATTTCGTATTCAGGGTCCGGATTTTGGAATTTTGTATCAGGAGAACATGATATGCGAGGAGGTGGCACGGAGATTTTTTGAATTCAGGGTCTGGATTTTGGAATTTGGTATCAGGAGAACATGACGTGTGAGGAGGTGGCACGGAGATTTTTTGAATTCAGGGTCTGGATTTTGGAATTTGGTATCAGGAGAACATGATATGCGAGGAGGTGGCACGGAGATTTTTTGAATTCAGGGTCTGGATTTTGGAATTTTGTATCAGGAGAACATGACGTGTGAGGAGGTGGCACGGAGGTATTTCGTATTCAGGGTCCGGATTTTGGAATTTTGTATCAGGAGAACATGATATGCGAGGAGGTGGCACGGAGATTTTTTGAATTCAGGGTCTGGATTTTGGAATTTGGTATCAGGAGAACATGACGTGTGAGGAGGTGGCACGGAGGTATTTCGTATTCAGGGTCCGGATTTTGGAATTTTGTATCAGGAGAACATGATATGCGAGGAGGTGGCACGGAGATTTTTTGAATTCAGGGTCTGGATTTTGGAATTTTGTATCAGGAGAACATGACGTGTGAGGAGGTGGCACGGAGGTATTTCGTATTCAGGGTCCGGATTTTGGAATTTTGTATCAGGAGAACATGACGTGTGAGGAGGTGGCACGGAGGTATTTCGTATTCAGGGTCCGGATTTTGGAATTTTGTATCAGGAGAACATGATATGCGAGGAGGTGGCACGGAGATTTTTTGAATTCAGGGTCTGGATTTTGGAATTTGGTATCAGGAGAACATGACGTGTGAGGAGGTGGCACGGAGGTATTTCGTATTCAGGGTCCGGATTTTGGAATTTTGTATCAGGAGAACATGATATGCGAGGAGGTGGCACGGAGATTTTTTGAATTCAGGGTCTGGATTTTGGAATTTTGTATCAGGAGAACATGACGTGTGAGGAGGTGGCACGGAGGTATTTCGTATTCAGGGTCCGGATTTTGGAATTTTGTATCAGGAGAACATGACGTGTGAGGAGGTGGCACGGAGGTATTTCGTATTCAGGGTCCGGATTTTGGAATTTTGTATCAGGAGAACATGATATGCGAGGAGGTGGCACGGAGATTTTTTGAATTCAGGGTCTGGATTTTGGAATTTGGTATCAGGAGAACATGATATGCGAGGAGGTGGCACGGAGATTTTTTGAATTCAGGGTCTGGATTTTGGAATTTTGTATCAGGAGAACATGACGTGTGAGGAGGTGGCACGGAGGTATTTCGTATTCAGGGTCCGGATTTTGGAATTTTGTATCAGGAGAACATGATATGCGAGGAGGTGGCACGGAGATTTTTTGAATTCAGGGTCTGGATTTTGGAATTTTGTATCAGGAGAACATGATATGCGAGGAGGTGGCACGGAGGTATTTCGTATTCAGGGTCCGGATTTTGGAATTTTGTATCAGGAGAACATGATATGCGAGGAGGTGGCACGGAGATTTTTTGAATTCAGGGTCTGGATTTTGGAATTTGGTATCAGGAGAACATGACGTGTGAGGAGGTGGCACGGAGGTATTTCGTATTCAGGGTCCGGATTTTGGAATTTTGTATCAGGAGAACATGATATGCGAGGAGGTGGCACGGAGATTTTTTGAATTCAGGGTCTGGATTTTGGAATTTGGTATCAGGAGAACATGATATGCGAGGAGGTGGCACGGAGATTTTTTGAATTCAGGGTCTGGATTTTGGAATTTTGTATCAGGAGAACATGACGTGTGAGGAGGTGGCACGGAGGTATTTCGTATTCAGGGTCCGGATTTTGGAATTTTGTATCAGGAGAACATGACGTGTGAGGAGGTGGCACGGAGATTTTTTGAATTCAGGGTCTGGATTTTGGAATTTGGTATCAGGAGAACATGACGTGTGAGGAGGTGGCACGGAGGTATTTCGTATTCAGGGTCCGGATTTTGGAATTTTGTATCAGGAGAACATGACGTGTGAGGAGGTGGCACGGAGGTATTTCGTATTCAGGGTCCGGATTTTGGAATTTTGTATCAGGAGAACATGATATGCGAGGAGGTGGCACGGAGATTTTTTGAATTCAGGGTCTGGATTTTGGAATTTGGTATCAGGAGAACATGACGTGTGAGGAGGTGGCACGGAGGTATTTCGTATTCAGGGTCCGGATTTTGGAATTTTGTATCAGGAGAACATGATATGCGAGGAGGTGGCACGGAGATTTTTTGAATTCAGGGTCTGGATTTTGGAATTTTGTATCAGGAGAACATGACGTGTGAGGAGGTGGCACGGAGGTATTTCGTATTCAGGGTCCGGATTTTGGAATTTTGTATCAGGAGAACATGACGTGTGAGGAGGTGGCACGGAGGTATTTCGTATTCAGGGTCCGGATTTTGGAATTTTGTATCAGGAGAACATGATATGCGAGGAGGTGGCACGGAGATTTTTTGAATTCAGGGTCTGGATTTTGGAATTTGGTATCAGGAGAACATGATATGCGAGGAGGTGGCACGGAGATTTTTTGAATTCAGGGTCTGGATTTTGGAATTTTGTATCAGGAGAACATGACGTGTGAGGAGGTGGCACGGAGGTATTTCGTATTCAGGGTCCGGATTTTGGAATTTTGTATCAGGAGAACATGATATGCGAGGAGGTGGCACGGAGATTTTTTGAATTCAGGGTCTGGATTTTGGAATTTTGTATCAGGAGAACATGATATGCGAGGAGGTGGCACGGAGGTATTTCGTATTCAGGGTCCGGATTTTGGAATTTTGTATCAGGAGAACATGATATGCGAGGAGGTGGCACGGAGATTTTTTGAATTCAGGGTCTGGATTTTGGAATTTGGTATCAGGAGAACATGATATGCGAGGAGGTGGCACGGAGATTTTTTGAATTCAGGGTCTGGATTTTGGAATTTTGTATCAGGAGAACATGACGTGTGAGGAGGTGGCACGGAGGTATTTCGTATTCAGGGTCCGGATTTTGGAATTTTGTATCAGGAGAACATGACGTGTGAGGAGGTGGCACGGAGATTTTTTGAATTCAGGGTCTGGATTTTGGAATTTGGTATCAGGAGAACATGACGTGTGAGGAGGTGGCACGGAGGTATTTCGTATTCAGGGTCCGGATTTTGGAATTTTGTATCAGGAGAACATGACGTGTGAGGAGGTGGCACGGAGGTATTTCGTATTCAGGGTCCGGATTTTGGAATTTTGTATCAGGAGAACATGATATGCGAGGAGGTGGCACGGAGATTTTTTGAATTCAGGGTCTGGATTTTGGAATTTGGTATCAGGAGAACATGACGTGTGAGGAGGTGGCACGGAGGTATTTCGTATTCAGGGTCCGGATTTTGGAATTTTGTATCAGGAG
Organism: Megachile ligniseca; assembly: GCA_945859555.1. Taxonomy (NCBI): domain Eukaryota; kingdom Metazoa; phylum Arthropoda; class Insecta; order Hymenoptera; family Megachilidae; genus Megachile; species Megachile ligniseca. Next base: position 4,872,183 of record OX243778.1, read on the forward strand.
AACATGATATGCGAGGAGGTGGCACGGAGATTTTTTGAATTCAGGGTCTGGATTTTGGAATTTTGTATCAGGAGAACATGACGTGTGAGGAGGTGGCACGGAGGTATTTCGTATTCAGGGTCCGGATTTTGGAATTTTGTATCAGGAGAACATGACGTGTGAGGAGGTGGCACGGAGATTTTTTGAATTCAGGGTCTGGATTTTGGAATTTGGTATCAGGAGAACATGACGTGTGAGGAGGTGGCACGGAGGTATTTCGTATTCAGGGTCCGGATTTTGGAATTTGGTATCAGGAGAACATGACGTGTGAGGAGGTGGCACGGAGGTATTTCGTATTCAGGGTCCGGATTTTGGAATTTTGTATCAGGAGAACATGATATGCGAGGAGGTGGCACGGAGATTTTTTGAATTCAGGGTCTGGATTTTGGAATTTGGTATCAGGAGAACATGACGTGTGAGGAGGTGGCACGGAGGTATTTCGTATTCAGGGTCCGGATTTTGGAATTTTGTATCAGGAGAACATGATATGCGAGGAGGTGGCACGGAGATTTTTTGAATTCAGGGTCTGGATTTTGGAATTTGGTATCAGGAGAACATGATATGCGAGGAGGTGGCACGGAGATTTTTCGAATTCAGGGTCCGGATTTAGGAATTTTGTATCAGGAGAACATGATATGCGAGGAGGTGGCACGGAGATTTTTTGAATTCAGGGTCTGGATTTTGGAATTTTGTATCAGGAGAACATGACGTGTGAGGAGGTGGCACGGAGGTATTTCGTATTCAGGGTCCGGATTTTGGAATTTTGTATCAGGAGAACATGATATGCGAGGAGGTGGCACGGAGATTTTTTGAATTCAGGGTCTGGATTTTGGAATTTGGTATCAGGAGAACATGACGTGTGAGGAGGTGGCACGGAGGTATTTCGTATTCAGGGTCCGGATTTTGGAATTTTGTATCAGGAGAACATGATATGCGAGGAGGTGGCACGGAGATTTTTTGAATTCAGGGTCTGGATTTTGGAATTTTGTATCAGGAGAACATGATATGCGAGGAGGTGGCACGGAGGTATTTCGTATTCAGGGTCCGGATTTTGGAATTTTGTATCAGGAGAACATGATATGCGAGGAGGTGGCACGGAGATTTTTTGAATTCAGGGTCTGGATTTTGGAATTTGGTATCAGGAGAACATGACGTGTGAGGAGGTGGCACGGAGGTATTTCGTATTCAGGGTCCGGATTTTGGAATTTTGTATCAGGAGAACATGATATGCGAGGAGGTGGCACGGAGATTTTTTGAATTCAGGGTCTGGATTTTGGAATTTGGTATCAGGAGAACATGATATGCGAGGAGGTGGCACGGAGATTTTTCGAATTCAGGGTCCGGATTTAGGAATTTTGTATCAGGAGAACATGATATGCGAGGAGGTGGCACGGAGATTTTTTGAATTCAGGGTCTGGATTTTGGAATTTTGTATCAGGAGAACATGACGTGTGAGGAGGTGGCACGGAGGTATTTCGTATTCAGGGTCCGGATTTTGGAATTTTGTATCAGGAGAACATGATATGCGAGGAGGTGGCACGGAGATTTTTTGAATTCAGGGTCTGGATTTTGGAATTTGGTATCAGGAGAACATGACGTGTGAGGAGGTGGCACGGAGGTATTTCGTATTCAGGGTCCGGATTTTGGAATTTTGTATCAGGAGAACATGATATGCGAGGAGGTGGCACGGAGGTATTTCGTATTCAGGGTCCGGATTTTGGAATTTTGTATCAGGAGAACATGATATGCGAGGAGGTGGCACGGAGATTTTTTGAATTCAGGGTCTGGATTTTGGAATTTGGTATCAGGAGAACATGACGTGTGAGGAGGTGGCACGGAGGTATTTCGTATTCAGGGTCCGGATTTTGGAATTTTGTATCAGGAGAACATGATATGCGAGGAGGTGGCACGGAGATTTTTTGAATTCAGGGTCTGGATTTTGGAATTTGGTATCAGGAGAACATGATATGCGAGGAGGTGGCACGGAGATTTTTCGAATTCAGGGTCCGGATTTAGGAATTTTGTATCAGGAGAACATGATATGCGAGGAGGTGGCACGGAGATTTTTTGAATTCAGGGTCTGGATTTTGGAATTTGGTATCAGGAGAACATGACGTGTGAGGAGGTGGCACGGAGGTATTTCGTATTCAGGGTCCGGATTTTGGAATTTTGTATCAGGAGAACATGATATGCGAGGAGGTGGCACGGAGATTTTTTGAATTCAGGGTCTGGATTTTGGAATTTGGTATCAGGAGAACATGATATGCGAGGAGGTGGCACGGAGATTTTTCGAATTCAGGGTCCGGATTTAGGAATTTTGTATCAGGAGAACATGATATGCGAGGAGGTGGCACGGAGATTTTTTGAATTCAGGGTCTGGATTTTGGAATTTGGTATCAGGAGAACATGACGTGTGAGGAGGTGGCACGGAGGTATTTCGTATTCAGGGTCCGGATTTTGGAATTTTGTATCAGGAGAACATGATATGCGAGGAGGTGGCACGGAGATTTTTTGAATTCAGGGTCTGGATTTTGGAATTTGGTATCAGGAGAACATGACGTGTGAGGAGGTGGCACGGAGGTATTTCGTATTCAGGGTCCGGATTTTGGAATTTTGTATCAGGAGAACATGATATGCGAGGAGGTGGCACGGAGATTTTTTGAATTCAGGGTCTGGATTTTGGAATTTGGTATCAGGAGAACATGACGTGTGAGGAGGTGGCACGGAGGTATTTCGTATTCAGGGTCCGGATTTTGGAATTTTGTATCAGGAGAACATGATATGCGAGGAGGTGGCACGGAGATTTTTTGAATTCAGGGTCTGGATTTTGGAATTTTGTATCAGGAGAACATGATATGCGAGGAGGTGGCACGGAGGTATTTCGTATTCAGGGTCCGGATTTTGGAATTTTGTATCAGGAGAACATGACGTGTGAGGAGGTGGCACGGAGGTATTTCGTATTCAGGGTCCGGATTTTGGAATTTTGTATCAGGAGAACATGATATGCGAGGAGGTGGCACGGAGATTTTTTGAATTCAGGGTCTGGATTTTGGAATTTGGTATCAGGAGAACATGACGTGTGAGGAGGTGGCACGGAGGTATTTCGTATTCAGGGTCCGGATTTTGGAATTTTGTATCAGGAGAACATGACGTGTGAGGAGGTGGCACGGAGGTATTTCGTATTCAGGGTCCGGATTTTGGAATTTTGTATCAGGAGAACATGATATGCGAGGAGGTGGCACGGAGGTATTTCGTATTCAGGGTCCGGATTTTGGAATTTTGTATCAGGAGAACATGATATGCGAGGAGGTGGCACGGAGATTTTTTGAATTCAGGGTCTGGATTTTGGAATTTGGTATCAGGAGAACATGACGTGTGAGGAGGTGGCACGGAGGTATTTCGTATTCAGGGTCCGGATTTTGGAATTTTGTATCAGGAGAACATGATATGCGAGGAGGTGGCACGGAGATTTTTTGAATTCAGGGTCTGGATTTTGGAATTTGGTATCAGGAGAACATGATATGCGAGGAGGTGGCACGGAGATTTTTCGAATTCAGGGTCCGGATTTAGGAATTTTGTATCAGGAGAACATGATATGCGAGGAGGTGGCACGGAGATTTTTTGAATTCAGGGTCTGGATTTTGGAATTTGGTATCAGGAGAACATGACGTGTGAGGAGGTGGCACGGAGGTATTTCGTATTCAGGGTCCGGATTTTGGAATTTTGTATCAGGAGAACATGATATGCGAGGAGGTGGCACGGAGATTTTTTGAATTCAGGGTCTGGATTTTGGAATTTGGTATCAGGAGAACATGACGTGTGAGGAGGTGGCACGGAGGTATTTCGTATTCAGGGTCCGGATTTTGGAATTTTGTATCAGGAGAACATGATATGCGAGGAGGTGGCACGGAGATTTTTTGAATTCAGGGTCTGGATTTTGGAATTTTGTATCAGGAGAACATGATATGCGAGGAGGTGGCACGGAGGTATTTCGTATTCAGGGTCCGGATTTTGGAATTTTGTATCAGGAGAACATGATATGCGAGGAGGTGGCACGGAGATTTTTTGAATTCAGGGTCTGGATTTTGGAATTTGGTATCAGGAGAACATGACGTGTGAGGAGGTGGCACGGAGGTATTTCGTATTCAGGGTCCGGATTTTGGAATTTTGTATCAGGAGAACATGATATGCGAGGAGGTGGCACGGAGATTTTTTGAATTCAGGGTCTGGATTTTGGAATTTGGTATCAGGAGAACATGATATGCGAGGAGGTGGCACGGAGATTTTTCGAATTCAGGGTCCGGATTTAGGAATTTTGTATCAGGAGAACATGATATGCGAGGAGGTGGCACGGAGATTTTTTGAATTCAGGGTCTGGATTTTGGAATTTTGTATCAGGAGAACATGACGTGTGAGGAGGTGGCACGGAGGTATTTCGTATTCAGGGTCCGGATTTTGGAATTTTGTATCAGGAGAACATGATATGCGAGGAGGTGGCACGGAGATTTTTTGAATTCAGGGTCTGGATTTTGGAATTTGGTATCAGGAGAACATGACGTGTGAGGAGGTGGCACGGAGGTATTTCGTATTCAGGGTCCGGATTTTGGAATTTTGTATCAGGAGAACATGACGTGTGAGGAGGTGGCACGGAGGTATTTCGTATTCAGGGTCCGGATTTTGGAATTTTGTATCAGGAGAACATGATATGCGAGGAGGTGGCACGGAGGTATTTCGTATTCAGGGTCCGGATTTTGGAATTTTGTATCAGGAGAACATGATATGCGAGGAGGTGGCACGGAGATTTTTTGAATTCAGGGTCTGGATTTTGGAATTTGGTATCAGGAGAACATGACGTGTGAGGAGGTGGCACGGAGGTATTTCGTATTCAGGGTCCGGATTTTGGAATTTTGTATCAGGAGAACATGATATGCGAGGAGGTGGCACGGAGATTTTTTGAATTCAGGGTCTGGATTTTGGAATTTGGTATCAGGAGAACATGATATGCGAGGAGGTGGCACGGAGATTTTTCGAATTCAGGGTCCGGATTTAGGAATTTTGTATCAGGAGAACATGATATGCGAGGAGGTGGCACGGAGATTTTTTGAATTCAGGGTCTGGATTTTGGAATTTGGTATCAGGAGAACATGACGTGTGAGGAGGTGGCACGGAGGTATTTCGTATTCAGGGTCCGGATTTTGGAATTTTGTATCAGGAGAACATGATATGCGAGGAGGTGGCACGGAGATTTTTTGAATTCAGGGTCTGGATTTTGGAATTTGGTATCAGGAGAACATGATATGCGAGGAGGTGGCACGGAGATTTTTCGAATTCAGGGTCCGGATTTAGGAATTTTGTATCAGGAGAACATGATATGCGAGGAGGTGGCACGGAGATTTTTTGAATTCAGGGTCTGGATTTTGGAATTTGGTATCAGGAGAACATGACGTGTGAGGAGGTGGCACGGAGGTATTTCGTATTCAGGGTCCGGATTTTGGAATTTTGTATCAGGAGAACATGATATGCGAGGAGGTGGCACGGAGATTTTTTGAATTCAGGGTCTGGATTTTGGAATTTGGTATCAGGAGAACATGATATGCGAGGAGGTGGCACGGAGATTTTTCGAATTCAGGGTCCGGATTTAGGAATTTTGTATCAGGAGAACATGATATGCGAGGAGGTGGCACGGAGATTTTTTGAATTCAGGGTCTGGATTTTGGAATTTGGTATCAGGAGAACATGACGTGTGAGGAGGTGGCACGGAGGTATTTCGTATTCAGGGTCCGGATTTTGGAATTTTGTATCAGGAGAACATGATATGCGAGGAGGTGGCACGGAGATTTTTTGAATTCAGGGTCTGGATTTTGGAATTTGGTATCAGGGGAACATGACGTGTGAGGAGGTGGCACGGAGGTATTTCGTATTCAGGGTCCGGATTTTGGAATTTTGTATCAGGAGAACATGATATGCGAGGAGGTGGCACGGAGATTTTTCGAATTCAGGGTCCGGATTTAGGAATTTTGTATCAGGAGAACATGATATGCGAGGAGGTGGCACGGAGATTTTTTGAATTCAGGGTCCGGATTTTGGATCTTGGTATCAGGAGAATATGACGTGTGATGAGGTGGCACAAATGCCACTTCTTGGAATTTTTATGACGTCATTTTCATGAATTCGGAGGAATTTATTTCATGATTTAATCGAATTTCTACGCGGTTTTCTTGTTTTCGATATGTGTTTTACGTACCGTTTTTTTACTTTTGCTATTCGATAGTTTTGTGTAATGTTTCTGAACGCTTGGGAAAGGTTTTTTAAATAAATAAGCTGTTTATTCTTTTTATTTATCGTTTATTTAAATTTTGTATTGCATACAAGTTGTAAATACATTGAAAGTACATAGTGCTAATAATTACATACATAAATACATACATACATACATACATACATACATACATACATACATACATACATACATACATACATACATACATACATACAATTGTTAATATAATAGTCTGTTCTTATATTTATATATGTTATACAAGTGTGTTCGTTCTTCAATGTATAATAGAATAGTAACTCATAATATTAATATAATATTGTATTGTGTATCGTGAGTGGTTTCTGTTGATTTATTCTCCTCGGATTCGCTTTGTTACATTGCGGGGGTAGTTGAAGCGTTGATCGAAGTATATATCGCTTCAGTCCTATAACGTAATAAAATACAAAATTGTTATTGATCGAAAAAATTTATTAATTTGCTCGATAACATAGTAAGTTGATCGCAAATGTGCCTACCTTATGGTCGATGTATCAAAGAAAAGTCGTAGCAACACCCAGAAGGTGGCCAGAATCCTCTCTTCTCGATGGTTCAGGAGAGACTGATGGAATTATAGAATACTGTTTGTTAAACAACCGTTCGATCTCTCTCCCCACTTCTACTTGCCACTTCGTCTTCCCGAATTTCAAATCAGTTTCGATACTGTATTAATGATCCTAATAATTAGTTGTCATCGTGTTCAATTCTGAAATACAAAGATAAAATATCATTTTGGATGATTCAGTAAACAGAGTTGTAAAAATTGTATCATTATTTATATTGTTAAATGATAATGAAGCATTCTACAATGTAAGGTGTTTGTAACTGCAACAGAAACGGTGGAGTGACACCGAGCGAAAATAAGGCAAGTATACATAGGCAGGTAAGTGAAAAGAATGTTAAATGCAAGAAGAAAACAAATTGATTCTAAGAAGCTGAAGATACTTGAAATATGTGAAATACAATTTTCGTACGTATTGCTACTGCGCCACCTAGTGGTCAAACGGGGAACTACTCAGGGAAATAATTGCCTTTTTTCGTAAAATAAAACATCTTTAACTCTTGATGACATTCTATCGTCTTTTAAGTCAAAAAAAATAAATATATAATACATAAGTTTGAAAACGGTACAATTGCTGAATATAATAATTCGGCGCCATCTAGCGGAGGAGGTCCAGAAGTTACTCCTAGTAGCAGGATAGCAGAACGGTAAAGGTGGTAAGCGGAGTAGAAGGTATCATACCTAGCGACGCGCATGCGCAGTACAGTTATTGTCACTCCGTATAGATGATAATATAAGTATACAAGAAAGACTAATTACTCATTTTTTGGGCACAATTTATGAACTTTTATGATTACAGAATGATTAGTAATTCATTAGCTATTTTCTCATATCACATTTGTTAAAATTTTTATTGGAACTTATGAGTTATTAATATTTCAGTACAAGCGATGTAGCTGTGGCGTTCTAGACATTTGTTTTATATAACGAATAATGAGAATGACAGAAGAAAATTTCATTCGACGCCATCTTACGTTTGATGTCTCGGAACTACTCCTGGTATCAGGATCGCAGAAAAATAAAGGAGGTATTCGGAACAGAAGGTATCCCACGTAAATGCGCGCATGCGCAGTTGAACTGAGGTGACTCCGCCCTCCTAGTAAGCGGTCGCGCATGCGCAATTAAACTGGGGTGGTACCGCCCACCCAGCATGGCGTCGAGCATGCGCAGTCGACATGGGGTGGGGTCGCCTCTCCAACATGGCGTCGAGCATGCGCAGTCGACATGGTGTGGGGTCGCCTACCCAACATGGCGTCGCGCATGCGCAGTAGAACTGATGTTGGCTGTCTTTTCTTCCACATGAGAATGTTGATATAAACTAATTAATTTCTCATTTTCTGAATATAAATTATGAACTTTTGTAATTGAAGAATGATAACTAGTTCATTAGCTATTTTCTAATATCACATTTGATCAGATTTTCGTTGGAAATAATTAATTATTAATATACTATTGGAAAATCAGTTATAGTTCACTAGATTCATCAATAATCTAAACAAATGTGACGTGAAAAAATAGCTAATGAATTACTAATCATTCGACAATCATGAAAGTGCATGAATTGTGACGGGAAAATGAGTAATTAGTCTTTCTTGTACACCTATATTGTCATCTATACGGAGTGAGAATAGCTTTACTGCGCATGCGCGCCGCTGTGCGGAATACCTCTTGCTCCACATACCTCCTTTACTTTTATACGATCCTGATACGAGGAGTAGCTTCTGGGCCCCAACCGCTAGATGGCCCCATGTTACTATTTTCAGCAATTGTACCGTCTTGAAATTTATGTATCATACATTTATTTTTTAATTTGAAGGCGATAAAAATAGTTAATAAAGTTTAAGTAGAAAATAATTTATTTATATAAAACATTGCTGGTACGTTTAACACGTGCTCATTTTGGGTCCAAGCCAAAGACTGTATGTTAGTATTTGTAAGGAAATAGTTGTTCTAGTATTAATTTGTAAGGAAATAGTTATAAGTCCCGGAAAGTATAAATTTTTATATGTGTAGTATTGCAATACGATAAGTCTATTTTGCCAATTTGTTCTATCTGTTAAACAAAATGTTAATTTATTTCATGAACATGTACATGTAAAAAAAAGATATTAAAAAATTTCTATTTTCAAAATTTTGTTTAATTCACAGCACCACTTTCGGAATAGTCGATCGTCGATAAGGTAGGAAATGACAAAAATGGTAAACCATTATTTTTTTTCCCGTTTTCAAAAATCGTTTTCACAGATGTTTTCTTTCGAAAAAAGGAGCTTGCTTGCAAAATTTGACCGGAATTGGAACATGACGGTATTCCGAAGTATTCCCAGTATTGTAAGATAAAACGAATGTGAGGTCGAAAACTTACCGACAGGTCCGTGAACCTTCCTCATGTTGATAACTTATTTACTGGCCGATAAGTGATCGACATGGTCGTTATCTGAAGTGACACGTTGATAAACGATCGATTGGGATTGATGAGGAGTCAAGTTAATGTTATTAAATTTCCATTATTTTCTGACAGATGGCGCCTTAACTTATTACCAGCGTCATTAAATCCACGTGAAAATATTAAAACAGCACATCGTGCTTTTTAGAAAACGAAGGCGTTTATTCATTTCGTTAACTCTCGTTAATTCATCTGCTTCAGAACAATGCTTTTACTGTGGACTGATGGCATTATATTCCAAAAATTTGTAAACTAGAATTTCATGTACCTGTTTAAATGATAAAATTTTATAAATAAAATTGTTAATTGAAATACACGCCACAAATTTATAAAATGTATTTTTTTTTTATCTGTGAATATAATACTTCGGGATCTGTGCGGAGACATATTTCTGATTTTCTCGTGTCTGTAAAACCGTTTGCGAGCTTTAGCAATACGCGAACACGCATTATTTTACGAATAAACGCAATGTTTCGTTTCGATAATTTCTCACTGGTCCGTTAGATGGCACAAGCGACTGTTTTCAAGCAACGGGCGCGAAAATATAAATTTTCTAACATTACGAATGAAGCTCAAAAATGTTTTTAACTTTTCAAATTAATTACTTTACGATAAACTGTGGCCTATTGTGTCCTCTTTATGTATTTAATCGTCCTCTGTTGGTAAATATAAACCTGAGAGTAAAAGGCAATTAAAGAAATATATCAGCTTACATAAATTTAACGTATAAATAAAGTAATTAGTATGCTAATGTAGGTCCTAAAATTATTGTTCTGAACGTGCAATATAACCGCTTGTTTTCGAAAGTAAACATTTATTTGCGGATATTTTATTTACTAATTTAAAAGTACATATACCGTTTGGACGCCATTTTCCTTATACAGATTAAATTTACATTGAAATGTTGAGTTTCGCGCAATTCAGTTAATTTCAGGCGACTTCTCTACATCAGTATGATTCTCTTCTATATCCTACTTTGCTCTCCGTGCTTATGTAGATGGTGGATAAGAATATATAACTAGTAGAAAGAAGTGACAATGTAGCAGGTATACTAAATAAAAAGTCACTGGATATACATTCTTAATGTAATAAAAGTAGTTGGAGCGCTTGTGCGCCACCAACGAATTAAAACCGACGTGCGCCGAACGAACGGAAACTTGTCATGCAGGAAGTACATTCTGTCGTGACGAGAGTTGTAATTTGAATGAAAACAGTTTTTCCGTTACAGATATAACAGAAGTTTCAAGTACAGTTGCGTATCTAGATAAACTCGAATTTGTGGTTAGAGTTCAGCCTGCTTGCGCGCCGCGAATTCGTGACACGAGCGTGACGAACGCGGACTGAGTGCGTACTGAAAATAAACAGAGTAGTGGTGTAGTGACAAGAGCGCGGGTTGAACGATGTCTTCGCCGAATAAAAAGGCCAAGGAATTAGAGGATCCAGGCTCGGGCGAGGGTGTTGAGTCTCGTGATTACGATATTGAAATACAGAAGACACTCGAAGAGATTGACGGGTGCCAGAATCAAATCGATGGCCTCAATGAGAAGGCCAGCGACGAAATCCTCGAAGTTGAGAAGAAGTATAATAAGTTGCGTAAGCCCTACTTCCAGAAGCGGAATGACATTATTAAGAGGATACCCAATTTTTGGGTTACAGCTGTATCCTTTCATATGATGACATTATATTCTCGTTAATAATAGTTATTAATGTATCTTTGACGTTTCTGGACAATGCCGGCGTCCACCGGCGCTAGTCGCCATCTTGCCTACTTGTAAACGTATATAACTATGTATAACCACATGCGGTCACGCGGAATGTAGCATAAACGCAATTATTTTTTATGAAAATTATTGGTCAAAAACATTGTCGCGGAAATACAGCTTTTTATTTGGCTATACCTTTATTTTATTACTATTTTACATGATATTCTTATGTACTGCAAGCTGCAATACAAAGCACTTTAATAATATAACAATAGTCTATAGAACATTTTAAAACGCTAAAAGATCTACAGTTAAAGTAATTTAATTTGAGAGACTTTGTTTCGCTGCAAGATGAATGAAATTATATTGAGAATAACATGTTAATAACATAGCATCGTGTATCATTCTAAGTACGATGTATATTCATAGTTTACCATTGAATTCAACATATCATTTTTTTTTTACATATATAAAATATTATGTAAAGTTCCTTAACCCATATATGTATATGTATACAGTTTGTAAACAATAAAGAAATAGCAGAAATATTGGAAGAAGACGAGGAAGATGCACTCCGGTTTTTAAACAAATTAGAAGTTGAAGAATTTGAAGACATCAAATCTGGATATAGAATTAATTTTTATTTTGACGAAAATCCATATTTTGAAAATGATGTTCTTACAAAAGAATTTCATTTAGGTTCTTCTGGTGAGCCCAGTTTTATATTACAATATTATTATTTTAATTTATCCGTTGAAGCTACTTTTATTAAATTTAATATTAACTTATGTTAATAAATATAAAATTTATTGTTTTATTTTTATTTATTTTTTATTGTAACATTTTATTACATTTGGATAAATATTTTTGTTTCAATTTTATTTTAGAGTAAAGTTTTAATTAAAATAGTAGCTGAATTTTTTGTTGAATAGTCATAGTTTTGATGTATCTCCTGCTATTTTGCAGGAGATCCAGCGTCACAAAGTACACCTATACGTTGGAAAGAAGGTGCAGATTTAACAAAAAGAGCAAAAACCAAAGCCCCACTGAAAGGTCGTAAAAGGCCACTGAAACACAGGTCATTCTTCGATTGGTTTACGGATCATGGAGATCCAAGTTCAGATGAAATAGCAGAGTTAATTAAAGATGATATGTGGCCTAATCCATTGCAGGTAGGATTATTATTTATAAAAACCAACAAATTTTAGTCATTGATATATCTTTATCTCCTAATTGCTTATTGTTTTGTTTTTAGTATTATTTGGCACCAGATATGGATGTTGAAAATGGTGTTGAAGGAGATGGCGAAGATTGTGACACGGAAGAAGAGGAGGAAGAAGAAGATGGTGGAGCAGATGATGGAGATGAAGCAGGGGAAGGCGAAGAAGGTGATGATAGTATAGTTGTGGTTGAAGATGATGTGGATGAGGATGAAGAGGAAGAAGAGGCTGTGAATGATGAAGATGATGGGGTTAATGAAGATGATGATTTATTAGTAGACGATGAAGTTGAACGTGAAGGTACACATAACATTTATACTTTTATTGTATCATTTTTAAATGTTACATTCATTTCATTTTAATAATTTATATTACAGATGCAGATGGGGAAGAACCAGAATAGAATTTAAAGTTTGTTTCTCACAGCAATGGTTACAGTCATAGACATTGAAAAAGAATCGCTGAAAATACACATCAGATTGATTGAAAATAGATGAAGTGTGCAGGACAAAAACTATTGAGCCATATGAATAAACCTCGGGACGACATTGGGAAATAATAAAATAGGAAATAGAATTTAACAGACCTAATCTTTATCGGCGCAAATAGAAATCGTGTATAAAATAATGTTTGCTCGATTGTGCCGACGTTAAAGAAAAAACGGTCTTACATAATAAATTAGATAGGTTTCACACAGTACCATTTTTTTTTTCGTTTTTTTAAATAATACCGGAATTCCTAAGTTATATTCATATGGCCTAGTCATTCTCTATATAGTAGGTATACGATGAAGAACACCTGCTCAGCTTCATCGTGTTACAATTACAGTAAGGAGTAAATAAATTATAAGGTGTAACGAGATTGTGGACAGGTGTTCTTTTCATCTTGTTTTGTCACGAAGATCTGTTCCATTATATTACTTCCGGAACGAGGTGTTTTAGATATTTTTGAGAGTGACAGTACCACAGATATAGAGCATTCACTTTTCCTCGCTGAGAGATTTATTTTTTTGAAACAGTTAAATACTAGTTTTATAGAAAATTGTAACTAATTGTTACTATACACTTGCGATTTATAAATAAATTAATACATTTTCAATTTGTTACTTTGAAAGTAGACTGATAACATATCGGAGAATATAGTAACGTGTACAAAAGTGTATAAAAAGTACATATGAGTCCTGTTTTTTTCCAACCTACTTATTTTTTTGATAAAATCATTATTTTTCATATTACTGATTAGATATTTCTATTTTATGATAATGAATATGTTTGCGTTATTATGTAACATTCTCTGTAGTAATCAGTTAATTTGATGTAACATTTTTAACACAGTTAGTTAAATTTTCATTCTTTTTATCTACAGTAACAATGTAAAAGGCATGTATTGTAAAAGTACGTTTTTAATTATTTAAAATTATAATTTTAATTAAACCTGGCGCGATGTTGCTATTCCACGTGTATAGATAAATAAATATTTATTAATTTAATACGTTGTCTGGATAAGAATTGAAACTTGTCACGCTCAAAATGAAGATCAATGTACGAAAAAGCCACCTCGTTCTTATTCTTCCAGATTTTACGTTTACATTCTGCTATTTGGAAAAGAAAACTATGTCGCAAACCTCTAATTCTAACAGCATCTTTTCAAATTATTGTTACAATCCAAAGATGAAGTTAGAACTAGAAGTGATCACAACCCTGTTATATTTCCAGCGATGTGCCAAGGAAGGAACACATTGCGGTCAGTTTTAAATCTTGGTGCGAATAAAAAGGTTCTATTAAAAGTCTAATCTGCGTTTCCTGTGGAGTCTAGGAAAAATCAAATAATTAAGTTGCTTAAAAAAATAGATAACTAATTACGTTTGATTTGATTACTATCCAAGAAACGTTTTTAATGTGAAATCGGTTTAGTGGATCTTGGATAAAAACCAGTTTCAAACTTAAGGGGATAATCTGTCTATTTAACATGAATTTAAAAAATCATCTAGAATAAGAATCCTATTTTTGTACGGTACAAGTTAATGTTGAAAAAAGTTAATAATTATTTGATTCCTCCTAGAATACTTTTTGGTGCGCTCTTATACAGAATGTATTCTGTTGTGAAACTTACCAGCTACTGTCCTGAAAATGTTCAACGTTATTGCAAAATAAACGTTAACGTGACATAAAAGTCCTGCGTCGACTTGATATAATGGTCGCACAAAAGGACACCTAAGTCCAAAAACGAAAATGAGCCAGACTAGACGTAAAAACAATTGGATGTAAGCATTTTTTGAAATCAATCGACGTACTCGTGTCACGCAATCATACAGCAAATGAACGAAATAAAGTTGTCAGTTTAAGATAGGAATGAGTTTTTATATTTGAAACTACTTATAAGATTACAATGAATATAAGACATTTTAATACAAGAATCGGACACACATTTTTATCCCATATTTTTACTTTTTACATCATCTAGAAAGAAAAAAATATATTGTTATATCAATTTTTAAACAAGCAATTATTTTTCTACGTTTTTCTTTTCTTTTTAAAATAATTATTTATTCGTTTATAAAAAAAAATTGCTTTCTAAATGCACCAGACTTTTTTTTCCTGATTTTCTTCGCTGTAAGAATTCTATTTTCTTGAGAGTTGAAATAAAAATTGATATGACAAAGAAGTAAGATGAATGAGAGGAATGATCATAAAAGGATGTAATTCATAGCGGTAAATATAAGATTTAAACATGCATTATTTTATTATTTATATTCGTGAAATGTACAAAATTCGTTACAAAAATGCTTGATTGGTGTAAAGGGAATCAGGGATGTGAAACAAAACGACGATTATCCGAACTGTTGTCGGAGCCAAACTTCTGTTTAATAAATAATAGGGTTTCGCTGGAATGTGGTACATTCGATACAGTTTCGTACAACTTAGGAATCCCTTAATGAAGGGGAGATATAAAAAGAAAAATTTCCTATTTTCTTATTTGTTCAAATTTTTAATCTGCGAAGACAAGAGATTTTATATTAGGCTCTGTTTGAAGCCTTACTTTTTTCCCTCCTCGAATTTTCCCTAGAATTCTTTTGGATTCTTCTAGAATTTCCTTGTCCCTTGTCTGAATTCTGTCAGTTTCTCTGACACTGCTTTTCTTGGAATTTTTTTAAGTTTTTAATTCCCCTGACTCTCCTATGAGTTTTGGTAGCTATCCTAGTCTTTTTGCCTTCCCTAGCTTTCCTTAGAATCCCCCTAGACCCACCTAGCATTCCCCTAATTCTCCCTAGCACCTCTTGGCTCTCCCTGGCTCTCCCCACCTTTTCTTACAGTCATTGCAAAATTAAGAACAAATGACAGGCGGATCTTCATTCTACCCTTTTCCTTAATCAAAGTAAATCCATATTGTACACTCAGGCCCAACACAGACTTGGTTAAGTGAAAAGGTGGTGGTGAATCCTCCCGCCATTTATTCTCAATGTTAAGAAACGGAAATAGCCTAACGTAGCTGTCTTCGCAGATAAAGTACACAAACAAATTTATGAATAAGTTGTACGAGGTTGTATGTTTAAAAATGAAAAATTTTCCGAATTAAAAAAAAAGGTAAACTTCATATTTCATGTTAGTTATATTTTTCTTAGTCTTATTTAGTAATTATTTTGTGTAATGAAGTGTGGTTGAAGAGCTTCAATTGATGCACTTTTATTAATATAGATACATACAGATTGAATAAGTATTTATATGAGAAACAGAAAAGGAAGAGAAATTAATGTAGTGAATAAAATGAAGTTCGGAGAATTTTAGCAGCTATTTGTTTATATAATATATTCATTTTTTGGAATTTCACTGTTTTTTATCCATTGTACAACTACCTTTATACCTTAATTATCTTCTATGATAGAAAATACTCAATTTATTTTGTAATAACTGTTTTCTTTTGTACTTATTCATTTTCGTTCCTATTATGATTCCTTACTAAAATTGTATTGTTTACAATCATTAGCTCTATGTAGGATGTGTAATTGAAAGAAATAAATATCAGGTTTCTGTTTTGAAGATTTGTAAATAGTTACATTTATGTACTGGAACTTCTTGTTTGGATAATCGACGTTTCATAAAAAAACAAAATGATCTCCACTTTCAATTAATTATTTATTTAAATCAAGTATTTTTCCTGCTAGATTTTAAATTTATCTGTAGCGAATTTTAAAAATGGGTTTTAAATTAAATTTAATTGTATTGATGTAATAATTATTTTTTTTTTTAATGTAACTTTCATTGTGGTAAACAAATTTCCGACTCTTATGTTCTGCTATCAATAATAATTTATTACGAAATCAATTTCTGTCGTACATTCTGATATCGTTCGATTGGATTGTATATAATATATAAAATTATACTTTATCTATTAAATTATGGATTGAAAAGTAATATCTAAAACGACGAACGAATCATTATTTTTACGAATCTAATAATGAGAAGTTATTCCGTTTTGAAACAACTGTATTAATATTCTAAAATTATATGACATTTTATAAGTAATAGCACGCATTTTAATTACAATTACGTAAGGGTTATTATTAATAATTTCAGGAACTTTTTCATTTATAATTAATAGATACATAATAATATTTAATAAGAAAATTCATACGTTTAAAAATTTCGGCTATTATAAAGTGTCTTGTTTCTTATTAATTGTATCACAATTTGACAATTTTGTGGCAACATAGTGGTACACTAACATTGTTCATGCAAATATATATTTTTGTACGATATTTCTTCTTTTAAGTTTTAAATATTTAAACTTTTGCATTATAATAAATTTTGTGTTGTACCTATAGAAACTATACAATGCCCACTTAAAGAAAAATATTTTATAGACTATCCCCGAAATAATACCAAATCTTTATTATATTAAAAAATATTTTAATATATTTAAAATATCTTTACAGTTGCAGCACAATTTTTGGTACATTTTTTATTTCACCGCGAAAAGTAAAAATGCAATGTAAAATCTAGTTACACCGCGCAATAGAGTAGACGTTCTTATGAATACAATAAAATGTATTAGTTTCTGAAGCAATTTTAGTAACAAATAAAATTGAATAATATTGACTTGTTAACAGAAATCAGCGTAATGTTTTTTTAAAGATGTTAATATATTTCATTAAGTTCAATAGTTGATGCAACGTTAAGAATTACATTGAAAAAGTATAGGATTAAAAGATGGCTACGACTCTTCAACATACGCCATTGCTTTTCTACGCCTACCATTTTTTCGTTAGGTTATAATTTAATCTGTAAAATTGAGATAGGTAAGTATATATTAAAAAACCTTCGAGTATAACTTTCTTCTTTATTTTAAAAAGATGCGCGCTGGAAAATTATATCATTATTAATTTGGTTTTATAAACTATAAAGTTTCAACAAAAATATTTCAAAAGTCGTATGTTACCCTTAGACTCAACAATGATATCGATCTATCGTTGAGTTTCAGTAAAACATCGATGACAGCACTTCTAATTCGAATATTAACCTATTAATTGGTGGAAAATATATTCGAAACCATATTTTCAGAATACAATCGTACTTCGCATTTCGGTAATCATTAGTTTTAGAATAACTAAAATAACTTTTAAGAATTAACTACTAACTCCCGAATTTCTAAATTTCTAAATTACCAAAATCTCACTTCGTAATTTCCAAAATCTCTAAATTCTCAAATACCAAAATAACCGAATTTTCCAGTTCTCTAATTTCCAAATGTTCGAATTCTCAAAATCAAAACTTCACGAATCTAAAAATTCGTAACTTCAATTTGAAAGTTTTCTAACTATAAATCAACAAGTGGTTTCCCTACATTGCTATTTTCCTTAGAGAACACAACTATGTTCGTCAGAGTATACACTACGTACATAAGTACACATATAAGTACTTACGCATATACGACAGCGATACATTCATAATTAAAATACTTTTACAGTATATTTAAATGTGAAAAACTAACTGTCACGAATAAAATATTTTTGCTTCTAATCTTTGTATATTTAATACCGATCACTGCCAATATAAATGCAAAAAAACGTAAATCGAAAAGACGTAAGCCTGAGTACGATTGTATAGTTTAAACTACTGTTTACGGTTTCTTCGTAAGAAATTCCTTACCTTCCTCGTATTATATCATCGTTATGCGATGTTTGTCTGGATCACTTGGTTCTCTCTTGGAACACAAGCAGACTGTCCATATGCTGCCATTGAAGAGGATGGAAAAAAAGGTGCTTCAGATTCGACGACGATGCGTAAGTGTGCAGACGCCGACGACGTTGATGGCGAAATATTCGATTTTTTCACAATAGAAGACACTGTGACCCGGGTGTTACACGATCGTCACCGAGTTGCGCGTGTCACGGTCATAACCTCGTTAACTTGGTGACGGCTGTTGGTCGACTGGTACGACTTTAACGGTGGTGTATACTTTCCACTTGCCTCGCCACCGAAAACCCTCTATCACCTTGGAACGGTCGATTGTAAATATTGTTATTCCCTTTGCTCGTCTCAATTGAGAATGTTCGCGTCTTTGTCATTTATAATATTGTTGAAGTATAACTTTGGATGTGATTCAACACGGAAACGTTAGATCAAAGTGCTATTAATTATTAAGCTTCTAAGCTATTAAGCTTTTAATTACCGTATGTCGAAAGAATAAATTTCTATACATATTTTCAAATTAACAAATTTGCGAATGATGCACTTTCTCATTTTATAGGTATCAAATTCTGCAATTTCCAAAACCCAAATTATATAAATTCTAAATTTTCAAATTTCTAGATTCTCAAATTTTTTAATTTCTAAAACAAATTTCCAAATTCGAAAATCTTTGGATTTTTACATTTTACTATTTCCAAATCCCTAAATTTCTAGATTTTCACATTCTCAAATATTGCAAGTCTAAATTTCCAAATTTTATAATTAAAAATTCTCAATATAATTTTCCCAAATTCCAAAATTTTGAAAAGCCTAAATTTCCAAATTCCCATATTCCTATCCATAATAAATACAAAAATTCCACTACACAATTTTTCCTTTTAAAATTCTCCCCACAGCTTCAGAACGAATTTTCTGTGTAAAAAATGAAAACGACAAAAAATTAGAAATGAAATTTAAATTGATGTCACATTTTTAGTATTTAATTTTGTGAATAATAATAAAATATTCGTCGATATTTCCCTCGTCGGACTCGTTCCTGTTTCGATTCATCGTGCTAATTCCGGATCTCGATCGATAAAAAGCGGAAACGTTTCGGTTCATTCCGGAGTCGACGAAGGGCGACACGAATCGCCCCCCTGCGGGTGGTACGGAAATTCGCGAGACCAACAAGGCGCCTACTGTCCCTGGAACATCTGCAAAAAAAGGATCTTTGTGCTGACATCAAGCGGGGAACACATGCCACGGAAGAAGTCACGAGTTCTATGATGAACATGCTCTCGATGAAACTCTTGGTGGGGATTTCCTTTTGAAAAAACATACAAACATGGCACGTAATAGCGATGGGACTAACTATCGCATTCATTTCACGCATTTATATATATCGCACATTTGCTGAGACAATTACGTAACTCAAAATTTAGGTCCTCGGTAATTGGTTCAGCAAGATTTGTGCTTTTTGCTGGTGGAGTCCTGAAAGTGGGTTCGCAAAAATGAATGCGTGGAGGCAGTTATTTTTAACGTACAAAGTTATACCGATTTAAAATATTTAATCTCGTAAACTCTATAAAATTGTGACATTTGAGTTATGTCATTATTACATCAAATGATTTATATCGAGTTATGTAGACTATATGATGTTGGAACTTCTTTCGAGTAATACTAAAAATGTTAATATTACAGAGTATCGATAGAGTATCGATACCTATTTGAGAATCGTACAATTACTATTAATAATTAATTGATAAAATAGGATTCGAACATTATACCACTAAATGTGTACTAACATAATAAATAAATGTAAAGTATTCATAAAGTACTTGAAAAATTCGATTCTTTTCCTCATATCGATACTTAATTGCGATAAAATTGATATCGAATATCGATAGTACTAAAAATTTTGATATTTATCGATATTTCTCTTTACGTACTTTAGTATCGAAT
This sequence comes from Megachile ligniseca, assembly GCA_945859555.1. Taxonomy (NCBI): domain Eukaryota; kingdom Metazoa; phylum Arthropoda; class Insecta; order Hymenoptera; family Megachilidae; genus Megachile; species Megachile ligniseca. The sequence continues at coordinate 4,892,595 of OX243778.1, forward strand.
ATTTAAATATTATAAAATATATCGATATCGATTCAATTTTTAATTAAACACGGATGTAGATATAAATGTAAAATTGCTTTTAATTTTTATGTATTGTATATTATTGCTTAATATGTTCGCTGTACTATATATTTATATATACTATATACTGTACTATGTATATATATTTTATATGTATGTACTATCTTATTGTAACTTTAGTATTTTGGAAAATATATTAATACTATGATACAAATTAAAAGCTAAAACTTGTACTATTATAATTGAATAAAAACTTACAGATTTAAATCTCACAATCAACGTTTATTGTTTCTCTATTCAGGGCCGCATAAACTATATAAAATGTATGACGTATTACACACATAGGAGTTTGTTGTGAATCGAATTTCACATTTAAGATTTCGTGATTTGTAGAGTTCTACATTTGAGATTTTATTATGTATGGAATTCTATGCTCTGCATTTTGCCATGTGTGGAATTCCATTTTTGAGATTTTGCTATATGTGGAATTTCATATTCAAGATTTTGTTGTTCGCGGAATTCCACATTTGTGGTTTCGCTGCGTGTGAAATTCTGTACTTGAAATTTTTCTGTGTATGGAATTCTACATGTAGGATTTGTCTATAGGTGGAATTCTATACTTGGAATTCATCTGTACGTGGAGTTCTACACATGGAATTCAGCTGTATATGGAATTCCACATGTGTGATTTTGTTATTTCTGAAATTCTATATTTGGTATTTTATCGAATATGAAATTCCATACTTGGTATTTTATTGAATATGGAATTCAATACTTGGTATTTTACTGTGCGTAAAGAATTTCTTGCTTTGAATTTAATTATGTAGAATTTCACACATGGAATTTCACGCTATATGGAATTCCATGTTCAAGATTTTATTGTATACGGAATTCCACGTTTATAGTTTTTCTGCATGCAAAATTCCACACTTGGTTTTGCCTGTGTGTAGAATTCTATCCATGGGATTTCGCTATTTATGGAATTCCATATTTGGTACTTAGCTATGCGTGGAATTCCGCTTATGGGATTTTGCTGCTTGCTTTAACTCATTGATTTAATTTTGTTTAAACAGCATAAGTAATTGAGTCACAGAGAAAAATGTAAGGATTACGTTATAAAAAGGTACAAATAGGTGATAAAAGGGTCCAAGGATCTTATCAGGGCTAAACGTTAAACCAACTTTCAGATGACTGCCACGAGATGCGCGCGCAGATTGAAGAGAGGCAGAAAATACAGGAGGAATAAGGAGATGACTGTAAGATGAAGGAGGACAATTCGAGAAATGAGATGCACATAGAAAGGTGCAGAAGAGAAAATCGAGGTGCCGGCAAACTGAACAGTTTAATGCACGCTGAGCGCTCGGCCGGAGTGCACCGAACAGCGGAGCGGCTTTTAGTGTACGGTTTCGATCTTTAATATTATATCTTTAAAGTAATCATAAATGAAAAGTTGTGATATTCGTAGATAAGTATTGGACTGATTTTATCGGGAAAGATGATTCGATTCAACGATCCACGCACGATTTTCTTCCTGCTTCTGGCAGTTCAGTTGGAACAGTTCTTCCCTCACAGAGGTATTATTTATTTCTTATTTTAAGTACGTACATAGTTTGTCGAAGGGTATTGAAATAGACTTGTACAAGTTTTAGGTGCTCATCATAGACAGATGACAAACGGAATGCTCGTTAAGTGAACTGCTCGGTTTCTTAGAATTGGTAGTTCGAGATAGCGCGCATAAAGGGTTCTATAAATTTTACAGATAAACAATTTCAACGTATACGTGATAGGTTGACAATTGATGGTCGAGATTGATGTGCAAGTTGCAAACAAGTTTGAGAAGTTAATATTTCCGGGTTGTAGATTACCAAGAAAAAAACGATTGTGTAAAATTTAATTAACGTGATATTATATAAATTCAGCTTTTATTACAAACTTATTATGACGATTAATTTTGAGTCTGTATAGAAAAATAAATATATCGAAGAAAAGATAAATAAGTAATAAATTGCGCTAAACATTTTATTTAAAAATAATCGTCTAAATTTTTTACTTACATTAAGTTCAGATATTTTTAATTAGCTAGCTGATTAATTCGATTATTTCTTAAACAATTTCTGAAACCCTCACTGCAACTTAAACGTAATTTTGTATTATACTTCATTATCTAACTTTTGGGTTATTAGTGCAATGAATATTATTTGACCTAGTTGACCCTATCTCCACCGTTCGTGGATTAATTTATAATTATTCAAAAAATTGTATTTTGTAAAACTGTATGTAATTTACAATTTATTGTAATGATCTATTATGAAATTAGTTCAACGTAATATTATTTTATAATACATTAAAATAATTTATGATATATAAGTTACTAAACGAACGAGCAAGATAAATAAATAAAAGTAGAATTTAAATTAAAAATAACAAACTGCAATTTCAATACATCTTGGAATATAAAATTATGATCGAAGGTTTGAATCGAAATAAAATGATCATTGGAATTGAATTTGTGGATGCAAACGTAATTAATGTCAATTAACGTTAGTAATAGCAGCAAAAAAGGGGATGCGTAGTTTTCTAATGAAGCGGCCATGCATACGTGCTCGTTTCATTCTTATCACTGAACAAATTATGGTTTTCCTTTTAACTGCATGACATGCTCCTTACTGATTTATTATAGAGACTTCTATTTAAACAGACTTGCAGAATCATATTTATAAATACATTGTACACAAGCATTGATTTTAATGCGAATATAAAGTAACCCTTATCGCGTTTAGATAGAACACATTTGTGTTTATTGCACTTGTTTACATTGTTAGAGTTATCGATAAATCAACGTATCTTTTATTTCAATGTTAAAATATGTGTAAAATGTGAAAAATACGAGTAAAATTGCATTTGTATTAATTTCAAAGAGTAATGTGATTATAAATAGGGGTAGTAATTTATTATAAATAGGCGTATATTTATTATACGAGATATAATGCGAAAGAATATACTGCATGGCGATACAATCCATGGCGATATAACGCGTGGAGGTATAACGATTAATCATGTAATATATGGAGGTACAATATTTGGTGATGCAATGCGTGGCGATGCAATGTGTGGTGATTTAACACGTGGCGACTGCAACGCATGGCGATGTAACGCGTGGCAATATAACGCGTGGCAATTTAACGCGTGGAAATCTAACGCGTGGAGATCTAACGCGTGGAAATCTAACGCGTGGAAATCTAACGCGTGGTAAATTCATGTTGCAATATAACGCATGGCGATATAATATTTGATTATATTTCAAATGAATGAATATTGTCTATGCAGAGTACCACATTAATTCTGATATTTTAATAATTTTCACTATTAAATGTAAAAGGAAATAACCGAAAAGAGTTTATATGATTTCACACAGTAAATTTCAGTAAAATAGTATTTCATATATTAAAGATTAGAAGAATTTGTCCTAAGATCATTATGAATATAATTTCAAAGATAGCTTGATTAATTATTAATAATTTAGATGTTCGATGTGAATAGGACACTCTATATATTAACAAAGCGTTATGTAACAAAAATAACATGAAATATTTGATTGAACTAATGCAATAAAAATACAATGAGACACAAATTGAGACTTACAGAATCATAGTCTATTCATTTAAATAATTTAATTGATATGACTCATACAGTTGAAACTTAAAAGTATAATAGAATTAAGTTGTTTGAAAGGAATATATTTCTTTGTACTGTATAAGTAGGTTATTGGACACATTAGATCTAAGAATTACTATTAAGATGTATAGAGTACTATCATGAAAGCTTCTTTGAAATTCATAATTATTGACTTTTTACTGAATTACTTTAATCTTATGTTCATGTGCTTATATTATCACTTATTAATATTCTGAAATTCCTGCAAATATGACCTTCAAGTAACCTGCATCCCTATTTCATTATAATGGCTTAATTTCTTTCCTGAAGTACAATAAGTTCACTCTGTAGCACCTTTTGATATCTTTACAAGTAACAAAAATGCGTTTAGTTAAATTGAATATACTGTAAAAAAATTATAGCAATTTGGTGACTGAAAAATATGAAAACTAATTATTAATAATATTAGGACTGTTAACTGTCTCTGAACGATAAATAGTATGATAGAAAACAGCGGAGCTGAAATAATGTAGATGTTCAACGAATATTGTTCAATGATACTTCTTTTGTAGGGATAGTGTTGACCGAGGCCAGAATGGAAGCACGGTTTGAGAAATGTTGCGGTCTCGGTACTGCGTGGGCTTTGGAAGGGCTTGGCTGTGAAAAATTCTCAGGACCGGTGCCTGGGGTGCCAACAGTGGAACAAGGTCTTTGTTTGGAAGCTGTAGACATTTGTTGCGTGAGGGCGTATCACGATCAACAATGCAAGAAAGGGAAATCCGATGCACGTGCTGGTTTAGCATGTGTTACCAGCACCAAAGCAAAACGTACTGGACCCGGTGATTACCATCGCGATTGTTGTGAAGCCTGTAAATTAGGTACATCTACAAAGTATACAGAACATATAAAATATCAAGTGCATCCACATCCATGTGTATTAGAAAATTCAATGATTCAATAGTACAAGATTTTCTAAACACAAAACGTACAATTTTGTTAGTTTAATAAATATTTTCTCGAGTCGTAAATTGTGAGATAAAAATATGAACTCAATTTGCGGTTTGAATTATAGGTATCTTAACTGGATCTATGGGCCAAGGATGCTCCTTCAAAAGCTTCAGCTTTGGAAATCCATGGGATCCTGCTTTTCTGGAGTGTTGTTACGAAGCATCGCCAAGTACTACATCATTAACTTCAGAATCAACTTCGCCAACTGATACCACTGAAACTGAATCAAGTTCATCCTCAACATCTTCAATGTCATCTTCGGTGTCATCGCCTTTTACAGAGACTAGCTCAGACTCTAGCTCAGACTCAACATCCTTTTCTCCATCTATACCTACCCCTCGTAAGGAGCGTAATTTATAATTATCATTCAAGAATAATAATTGGAAGACCTTGCTGGGTCTGGGATTTCGTAATTTTTTCAAAAATTATCTGAGTTATTTGTATTATATAAAACTAGATTAGTGTGTTAACTGTATTCACTATGTTGTTAAAATGAAAAGTTATTTCAATGAGAATATTAGTGTATAATATGTAATGTCATTTGTATTATTGAATTTTTAGCATTGGACGACATCTGTCAACTTATGAAAGGTCTACTGTGTTCTGATATTTGTGTTCCCACGCCTGGATCTTATTACTGCAAATGTCGCGAGGGCTTTACTTTACTGGAAGATGGTAAAACTTGTAGACAGGACCTTCCAACTGATAGGTATTCATGTATTTCACCCCAACTTCTTTTTCATTTGTACCACCATTTTTAATACTTCCAAATTAATTTGAAGGAAAGAAATAAAATTTCAAATTATTTGAAAATATTTAAGAAGACTTATGGCGTCAATTTTGTCGAAATTGAAAGCTTATTCGAATCATTGATACTCTAATATCAAAAGATAAATTAAAGTCATTGTTTTACAGGTGTAAATCAACAAACCCGTGTGAACAGCGTTGCACGGATAATGGAGTAGCTGTAATATGCAGCTGCAATCCCGGATACATTTTAGCGAATGATAAACGATCTTGCATTCCAAAGTCGTCAGAAAACAAGACCACTGTACCAACCGAAGAAGATGAATTCGCGGCTCTTTGTCCAGCTGGTTACCGTTATAACGCTACGAATCAGGTTTGCGACGGTGAGTATTAAAAAAGATGTTAAAATCATCAGTACTCTTCAGATACTGATCAAAAGTGTTCGTGTACGATGTGCATGTGCCCCCATAAGTTTCAAGCTTACTTAACCCTTCTTCGGATTTTCAACAAATGATTCCTTGAAGCCATCAAGTATCACTTTATACTGAACTTACGATATGTAAAAGCTTAATGTTAGTCATTGTATCGCGTGGCAATTTGTGAGACCCCATGATCTGAAGAAGGTTTAAAACATAGAGCTCAGTTCTTTAAAAGCACATTTTACATTCGCTTAACAACACGTGCTTTGTCTCTACGCGCCACATATTTGTGATTTCGCGCTGCGATTTTGCTTATGTCCATGGTTACTTTTGTCGGCGTTGTGTGTCCCATTGCTTAGACGTGAACGAGTGCATAGAGAAAGGATTTTGTCCTGGTCGGTGCGAGAACACCATAGGATCTTATACGTGTACTGCAAAGAACATTCCCAAAAGTCTACCGTATGAGGATTGTCCTCCTGGATATGAGTGGGAATCTACTACTGGTCTCTGCACAGGTATACTTTAAGTTTCAGACTTGTTAACACGTTTTTAAAGCTATTGATATTTTGGATTGGATGCTTAATGATTTATTAAGGATCCAAAGTTAGTTATGGCTAGGGAACGATATTAATTGTCTTTCTATTATTTGTCTTCAATATTGAGAGAATGTCTTCAATATTGTCTTCAATATTGGGAGAATTTTATTAAAATATTTTTTTACCTTCTTATATTCCTTCACCAATGTTACAAATCTTTCCTATAACAAATCTTCGATCTTTCTTATAAAATTAATATAAATTGAATATAGAAATTTTTGCGTATATTTTCAGACATTGATGAATGTTTAATGTTGCCAAAATCCTGTCCTAAACAGAAAAATTTTTGCGTCAATACACAAGGTAGTTTCAGCTGTTTGGAAATGAAAGGAATAAAATCTTGCCCTGCTGGATTTAAATTCGATAAATTGTCGCAACAATGCAAAGGTTTGTGAAGAAAATATTTAAATACCTCCACATTGTAATATTTTTGTGAGTTGCTAATTTTGTCGACGGTTTTCTAAATTTTCTAAAATTATATTTATATTTTTGTACATAGATGTAGATGAATGCGCGGAAGCAATTCACAGTTGCATTGAAGGTACAGAGGAATGTCGGAACACCGAAGGTGCTTACGAGTGCGATATAAAATGTGAGAAAGGGTTTATCTATAATGTAAATTTAGGTACCTGCGTCGGTGAGTATTCGAATTTACACAGCTCTTTGTTAAAATAATTATTATTTCGTTCAATATACGTTTATGTATTTATATATTAAATTAAGTAGTATATTGCTCATTGCATCCAGTATCTATTTACTACAACTTTTTCTCGTTTCTAATACTTTAACTTTGTCTGTAGGTATATGCATGCATAAATATACTTCATATCTGACAATTATTCTTTTAATTTAACATCAAATACGTGGAAATTAGCTTAAACGATTGCGTCTGACTCTTCATTGATCCAGCATGTATGCTTTTCTGTATGTGAGTAATAGGTTTCTTTAACACATTATGTTTGTTTTATATTTTGTATAATACGAAACAGTTCTTAACAATATAAATTTTAAAGCTTTATGTTAACATGAATTTTGATTCAGAGCAAGCATGATCAAGTGATGGCTTGCACCATACATATTTGATTTTACTGTTATTTTATAACTCACTCACTATGCAAGACAAACAAAATGCCGCCAAATAGCTCAACTGCTGTCCGTTTGCTAATATATTTCAAACTAGAAATTTAAAAACTTTCAGCTGCAAATTTTCCAATTTTTAGTTTTCAAATTCTAAAATTTCCAAATCTCCAAATTTAAAAATCCTCAAATTTTCGAATTTCATATATTATAACAAGTACCGATTTAAAAAATGTTATTACTCTCATATTAAAAGTACATCCTGTGTTTCCAGACATAAATGAATGCATTGAAATGAGTAATCCATGTGTGGGATTAAATACTACATGTGTAAATACAATAGGTAGTTATGAATGCACACCACCAAACAATTTTGCATCTCAGTTTCCCGTCAGCAAAGACGCGAAACCATTGATTTGCTCTGCGGGATACAAACCAGCGAATGATCTTAAAGAGGCATGCATCGACGTGGATGAATGTAAAGAACGATTACATTCGTGTGAAGCAAACGAACAATGTATCAATGAAATTGGTAGCTACAGGTATGTGTTCTTATCGATAAATTATTTTAATAATTCAGTGTTTATTATGTAACTTATCAGATACCACCACTCAGAAGGAAAATTCAATTTTTCCAACATAACTTCAGATACCGAGTTTGATCCATAATTATATAAATGTTTTTATACTAAATGTTTATGTACGTGTTTTATTAGATGCGAATTATCAAATGGCAAAGATTCGAACGCAAAAGATGAAGATAACTATTCGTACAGAGGATACAAAGTACAAAGTGCAATTCCTTCAGCGAGTAATCAAACAGCGATTTGCGACACGGGTTTTATTTTTGACGTGCGAAGCTCAAGTTGCGTTGGTAAGAAAATTTAAAGTTGACATATCTACAATTAACTCAAAATAATTTTGTTTCAATATCAAATAACAAATGCTGCATATTTAACAAAAAATTCTTGCTCAGATGTCGATGAATGCAGCAATTTTTTATCAAACTGTGGAATTGGGGAACAGTGCATAAACTTTGAGGGTGGATACAGATGTTCCCCTGCATGTCCATCCGGTTTTCAACCACGTAACAATGCTGATTATGGGGTCAATGGAGTTGAAGAAATTTGTGAAGACATAGATGAGTGCGCGCTTGGATTGCATTCTTGCAACGGATCCATTCAGTATTGTGTTAACACCAATGGTTCTTATTCTTGTGAATCGTTCGCAAGAACGCCAAGCACAACTCCTAGACAGCTAAAAAGTACAAGAAATAACAAAATACAGGTACCAATAATTGATTCAACCTTTGCCCAATCGCTGCACAAATGTACAGTTATATTGTTTTCGTAGAGCATCGATCGTTATCAATTTTTGGAGCCTTGCAAACGTGGATACAAGAGGGACTTCAAGAGCGGAGAGTGCGTGGACGTCGACGAATGTACGGAAGGTCCAGGTTGCAGAGTTCACGAACAGTGTCACAATATCCCAGGAGGTTATGACTGTTCGCCCCTCTGCACCACCGGCTGGTATTTTAGCCCGGCCATAAAAGGTTGCCAAGACGTTGATGAATGTCTGTTAGGAAGACACGATTGTCCACAAACTACTCACAGATGCGTGAACACAAACGGTTCTTTCTTCTGCGAGTTAATACCGCCTTGTAATGGCGGTTTCAAACGCGCATTCGACGGCAGCTGCGCCGATATCGACGAATGCTCGGAGAATTCACACACCTGCCGATTGGAGTTGCATCAGTATTGTGTCAATAGAAATGGTAGTTTCGAGTGTGTGACCAGATTACCTTCCTGCCAATCTGGGTACGAGTATTCTTTGGCTTTGGCACGGTGCGAAGATATCGACGAATGTGCCACGGGTCAATACAAATGTGACTCGAGGCTCTTCGAAAGATGCGTTAATCTACCTGGATCTTATAGGTACATCTTATAGATTCAATGCATTCTACAAATAGTGACAAATCAAGTACTCGTATAATACTTTAATATAATTTTTGTGGTAAATCTGCAATCTAGATGGAAAGGCAGTCTGTATTCTAGAGAGGATCCACTTATGGTCTCTCTTTAGATATTACAAAATTTTCAAATGCTATTTCAAATATTCTATGTGGTCAATTTCAAGAAGTTTTCCACTTCAATCTACACAGTCTATGGCAATATAACGAAAATCTGTTATACTTATCAGTCTTCTCGAGTGGACGACTTTTATGTGCTCATTATCTGCGTTTTCGTGACTGTATTGCCCATCACTATTTTGACCTATAAAACTGCTTATACTTATACTATCACTACCTGTAAACTATAGTAACAATAGTAAACTATGCTAAACTATAAAAGAAAAACTATAGTACCTACAGTATAGTGACTATAATAACTGTATTTATAATGATTATAGTTATTTCGGTGACTATAATAAACTCATAGTTCATAAACGTAAATAATTACTTAAATGTTATTTGCAAAAAATTTTGTTTAGGTGCGAAAGACCTACACCGTCTGTACGTCAACGTCAGAAACCAGCTTGCCCCTCGGGTTTCAGATACCATCCCCGATTAAGAAAATGCACAGGTATACTTTCACAGACTTTAGAAGAATATTGAAATGGTTGTAGTATTATAGTACAATGGTGGTATCTTAGTCTCTCTCAAATTAACTTTATAAAAGTGGGTACAATAAATAACGTAGTTACTGTTTTCATAAATTAATTTTGAGTAATTTATAACATTTTTTCAGGATGAAAATCGTACAAAGCTTGATGCACAGAGGAATGTATAGTACATACTTTATGACAACATGTGTGACTTATTGTTTGCATGCTCGTGAATTTGCTTTTGTTGGTGTATGCGTTATTAATTTATATGTACTTTGTTTGCTTTATATTGTATTATTGTATGCTTTCACAACCACTTAATATAATTGATATTATATTATTTATAAGGGGAATAGTATCATAATTTTCTAATAATTCATTCACTTCTCTTCTAAAAAATTATTTATCGTTACTGTCAAACCGTATCATTGTAAATATTGTTATGTAGTTATATTTATTAATATTTTGACTGCAAATAGCTTATAAATTTCTACATTTTAATTTCGGTGGGTTACAGCATGCCAAAGGGTCAATTAGTACTTTGCAGCTACTAATTTAACTCTCAAACAAGTTGCTACATTTTGCTAAAATTATTAGGACACGTTACAAATGTGAAAACTCTCCGACTACTTTTTAAAAGTAAACTATTATACTTAACAGACGTAGACGAATGTGCAGAAGGATTGGATAGCTGCGAGGGTGAAATTTGTTACAACCAACCAGGTGGTTATAGTTGTGCCAAAGCTCCAAGACCAATTCCTAGAAGAACAACCACGACACCTGTACCGGCATCTTCAAATCAGAAATGTGTTCCTGGTACCAAGTTTGTCAGGAACCGTGGTTGCGTGGACGTCGACGAATGTCGTGAAATAGAAGACGCATGTAGCAGTAATGAAGAGTGTGTTAATACAGTAGGAAGCTACACATGTAATTGCAAAATTGGTTTCAGACGCGAGAATCTAACTCAAGCTTGCGTGGACATTAACGAGTGCCAAACACAGGTAAGAGTTTCATATGACTATACATCAAACACTATGTTCATTCTCGTAGAACACAATATAGATATCTACAATTATACCGGATACTCTGTATCACTGATATACAGTAGAATTTCATTTGAACTCTACCTGAACTTATTTTGAGCTGTGTATATTATGCTACTAATTGTTGAACAGCAAAAAAGTTGAATAGTATTATAATCGTCTATTAGAATTAGAATGGTAGTATTCTGCAATAAGAACATAGTATTCTACTGCTCCACAGTACTAAGTAATAACTATATACTTAAATAGTATTTTTTTATAGGAAGACAGTTGTTTAGCATCGCAGAGGTGTGATAATACCATAGGTAGTTACACCTGTACGCGTTTTCTGCCATGCGGTACAGGATACACCTTAAACGCCGCCACAGAAATCTGTGAAGATGATGATGAGTGTCTTCTGGGTACACACGATTGCGGCGAAGGTTATCATTGCAGGAACACTTTTGGGTCATATCGATGCGATCGTAATTCGCGTATGCCAGTTCCTCAATCTCGAATCGGCGCTGCGACTGTGGCCCTGACAACCACCACTACAACTACACCCACACCAGTCATTCCTTCGTACGAGCCTCAAGGTCCGCGTAATTGTCCACCTGGATTCCAGCTTGCTTCTGGAGGAAAATGCGTGGATATAGATGAATGCGAAGTAAACTCTAATCCTTGTAGTAGAACACAACGTTGTATCAACACTCTTGGATCTTACAAGTATGAAGAAGAATATTTTGAACGAAGTATACTAGAATGAAGTATTTAGAATGCTAACTATTTAATGATTCAATTTTAGGTGCACATCAAGAGTGCTATGTAGTAATGGATACATGCTGGATCCAGTAACGGGACAATATTGCGTGGACATAGACGAATGTTCAACCGGTTCTCATAAATGCACAGCGGATCAAACTTGCGAAAACAGAATAGGCGGTTACTTTTGTGCGTGTCCTTCTGGATTCGTTGTTGGACCGAACAAGGACTGCATTGATATCGATGAATGTAGCCTCTATGGAAATGTCTGTGGACCAAGAAGCCAATGTGAGAACACTGCTGGTTCTTATCGCTGCAATTGTGACAGTGGTTTTGAAAGTGTTGGTGGTTTCGGTGGCAGTTGCCAGGTAATGAGATGTTAACATTATTCTTAACATCGAAACTTTAGTTCATAAATGGATAACATTTTGCTTCAAATTTCAGGACATCAACGAGTGCGAGCGGTCTCCTGGTCTCTGCCAGCATACGTGTTTCAATGTGTGGGGCAGCTACAGATGCAGCTGCAAACCTGGATTCAGGTTAAATCCTGATAACCGTTCGTGCACAGATATCGATGAATGCGCAGAATTTAAAAGTAACAATTTGTGCGTGGGAATATGCGAAAATACGCCGGGAAGTTATGCCTGCAAATGTCCAGATGGTTACAAGCTTGGGTTGAGCAATCGTACTTGCGAAGGTGAGTTCAAATTTCATTTCTTGCTTTCATTCTTCATGTGTAAGAAGGGGGTGTAGGTTAGGCTCTTCTTGTTTGTCTGCGGCTCATCTTGGCTCTCCTTGATTCACCTTGAAATCTATTACTAGGCACGTGTCTTTCCCAGTTTTACTTAGGATCAAAGTTCCTTTAGAACCTCCTTAGCTTTCTTTATTTCTCTCTGATTCTCTCTAAGATCTCCTGTGGATCTCTCATAGATTTTCTCTTCATCTCCATGTTCCATCTTTCCCTGGTGCTTTTAGTCAATAGAAATTTATATTTCGCCCAAGTGTACAATTACGAAAGGACTATTAAATAAAAATACAGAAGTCGCGAATTTAGTTGCGCATAAAATTTATAATCTCGGTTATAAATATATAAAAACATTTTTTTCTTTATATAGATATGTGTATCAATTAATGTTATTTATGTAAATTCTTTTGTTAGAAACTGCTAGCAGTGTATAGTGAAACATCACACGAACTGTACGCTCTTTTAGTGGTTTATTAACACGTACTTTACCTCTATTATCGTGAAATTACGTAGTACAATCTGTACTTGACCTAGTTGTCAAAAATCTGGGCCATTAGTTGAATTTAAAATTGCTTCTAGTGCCCTTGACTTCCCCCCGACTATAACACGCGAATAATTCTTTCTTCTTTTATAGATATCGATGAATGCAAAAGAGGACAAGTTTGCAGAGGCGCGAACGAGATCTGTCATAATACAAGAGGTAGTTATCGTTGCAACAGAATAAACTGCCCTTCGGGTTATCATCAGGATCATGAAAGAAAGAAGTAAGCATCATATTTTATACGAATAAGTACAATGTATGACGTACAACTGGATCAAGCTATTATTGCAAAACAACTGAAGATAGACAATAATTTTAATATGCAAAATTTAAATAATGTTAAATGGACTATCGCATAATGTATATTTGTCGGTATTTTTATACGGCGGTATGATATATCGATATTTTTGTAAGCGTTATGAATTGTATAGAGTTTAGGCTTATTTTAGTTAAGGATTGGTGTAGGGGGATCTGTTTGAAATCTTTCTGGGATCTCCCTGGGATTTCTTATGGATCTCAAAGGGATTTCCCTTGGATATTCTTAAACTCTCGTATTTCTTTTAGATCTCCTTTTTACCCTGAGATCTTCCACTTTAGGTCTCTCGGGGAACTCCTTTAGTTCTTTTATGACTATATGATGACGCTACCCTTACCTTTAACTAAAAAAAGCCTACGTCATGTTGATATTCAATTCAAAACAGTGTGTCATAGTGTGTGAACAATTGAGTAACAGTGTTTAAAAATTTCAGCCGATGCATACGATCCCGACCCTGTCATTATGCTGACGCAGCCTGCATCAAATCACCGTCTCATTATTCCTACAATTTCATCACTCTTGTCAGCATGTTACCTATTGCGCCAAATAGCCCAGAAGAGTTATTCAAAATGAAGGGATACCATTTACCAACGTCAACGATACAATTCAGCATGACGTTCTTGGAAGCACGTGCACAACCAGGGGTACAGCGTGCTACAGAATCGTGCTTCGCTCTGAAGAGGCCAGCACCGACCCAGGCTGTTTTGGTAATGACACGAAGCATACAAGGTCCTCAGGAAATTGAACTCGATCTCAATATGGAGGTTTATCATAACTCCATCTTTGCTGGAAGTGCTGTAGCAAAAATTTTAATTTTTGTTTCTCAGTATGAATTTTAAAATTTTAAAAGAATATTTGCAGGTGAATTGAAATCTTATCTCTATCCTTATAAACATGAAATGGATTGACATAAAAAGAGGAAAATTATAAAATTATATAATTACTTTTTAGTAGTCCTCTTTAGCTGTCCAAAATTAATTTTATTACATTAACTAAGATTTTAATTGTAAGATAAAATGTTTCAATCTATCTTTAGTATTAACAGTTTCGAAGAAAGAATTTCTGTTATTAATTGAAAACATGTTTTATCATTCTTAATATTTTATGATACGTATCTATTTTCTTTCTAATTAAGTTCTTTTTTTAAAAAAACATATTTCAGACATTGCAAAATTATACAAGTTTCTTCTTACAATTTTACATATACATATTTATCAAGTAAATGCATAGCTATCTTTAATGTACAAAGAAGTATACTCAGGATTGTAATGTTACTCAAATTCAAATTTTAATTCTAAGTTGTTTACAAAGTCTCATAAAAGTTAGGAGTAGTTGTATAAAAAAAATAAGAAAGAAACGAATGGAGCAATAATTCTATTCTGTATTTTCGGTAAATAAGTGGATTTATATGTACATAGGATATATTCGAGTGTATACACATGAAAAAAAAAATGAAATAAAATCACATCAATAGTTTTAAATTAACTTATCAACTTTCACCAGATAATAATATTTTATAAACGCGTATTTTATCAAAACCACAGGTTTATAAAACGCTTCAATAACGAAGCGTTAATTTCCATCATACCTAATTACAGGTCTACTGACTAACCACCGTATTTCATATACATGTACTGTAAATTTTAAAAAGAAGTTACCATACTGCATATCAGTAGTAAGCAAAGGACTTGTTAAAGTGCATTTTATTCTTATAACGCTTACTTTATACTGTTGCATACGGTACATCCTTAATATTTTGTACACGTACATAAAATAAGAGCATACACGTGCACGTACAGTCTCGTGCAACTTAGGTTTCCCTTAATTAAGAGGAAGTATAGTGTTAAAAGGAACCGGAATTACCCTATTTGGATCTCTCTAAGATTTCTACATTGTCTTCTTTGACTCTTTTTCTGTAGTATCTCTGGGATTTCACTTGGATTTCCTTTCAATCTTCTTAGCTCTCCTAACACTGAAGTCTCTTAATCAAGAAAAGCCTACATTGCGGCTAAGTGTACATCTTTTCCTTGAATATCTAAATATTTGATTTCCTTCGCTTGAAATGCGTAACTTAATAAATTTGAGATCCTTATCATCATATTTGACGATATAAAACGTTAATAAAAAAAAATAAAATATTACTAAGTAGAATATAATTCGTGTCGATCAAAATTGACGAACACTTTTCTTTTTTTTTTTATACGTATATAGGAAAACATATTTTGCTATACATAGTGTTATGATCATTGTACAAAATATAGAGTATAATATCCATAATGAGAATATAAAAATAACTCATAATGATGATTATAAATTATATACGTAGTCATATTGGTGAAGAAATATGAAACTGATACATAAAGCTACGATTATTTAAATTTTTATAATAGTTGCACTCCTAGCAACACATGGAAACGGAAGTTATTAACATTGCGTATGAGATCCTCTAGCAATAATAGATGCTTTCCATCTTCTATATTTACTGTAACAATACTTCAACACACAACTTATTAATTTGTACCAAAACAATAAGTGTAACAAAGTTTTCGAACAATTACATATATTCCACAGCCTGATTCTCGCTTCGTTTATATGAGATCAATTGATGTTACTGTGTTCTATAAATGCATAACTGTTTTATAAATGAACAAATTCAATAATGAATATTTGTATAAATATTTTTGAACGCAAGTATCAGTGAAATTATTTGATTCCCAGGAAAGCATCCAACGGCACACTTTAAATTACACTTTGCCAATAACAATATTAACAAATGTATTCGCAATACAAATGATAATAATAACGTCACAACTATCATTATTAATAATAAATAGCATATCTACTATAACAGCCAGAATACAGCAACAAAGCGCTACTGCGGCGTTGGTCGATGACAATATCTTCTTCGTTCTTATCCTATCGAAACGACACGTTATTAAAGGATCTAGAAAGAAGACTAGGATTACTAAGGATCCTTGGATCTCTTAGTTAAGCACGTGCGAATGATTTTAAGAATAACAATTTGATAAATAAAATCGGTTTAAACCAATAACAAAACTAGAACTCTACGCATAATTCTCGTTTAGAACTAAGTTTTTGTTATAAATCAAAATCCTTATTCCAATATTTAATACATGCAAAATCAAAATACAAATAGTTTAACAATGTATTCAAGTATAAACTTGAAGACACACACTGGTCCCTCGGATCTAGGGTTACTGTATTTTAGGTCACGTGCAATTTAGACTTTTCTTAGTTGAAGAGAAGTGTACTTGACTCTTCCTACATTCTCCCAAAACCAAAGGCAAATGGTGAGAGGCTCTTTCCCAAATTTACTCGCACGAACTCTACACAATTTTCAACCGTGTAACAAGAAACCAACAGGATCCAGTAACAGGGACCAGTATATACTGAATATTATAATTAAAGACGACCACAAGTTTCGAATGTGGATACTGTCAGTTCCGTGTATAATTCTTACAATCTAATTCGCATTTGCTTAAATTTTAATGTATCACCACAGAGGCGTTAAACGAGCGTCAAATTTCAAATAATTAAATATCGAACTGTATCAAAACCATGAAAAAACGGCACGGTACAAACATGAATTTTATTCAATGTACGCTGTTCAGTTTCATTTACAGAAAATACAGTCTATCATTTCATTAGTTTGGACCTCATAAAAGATAAAGAAATTATGATAATTGAAAATGTATGAAATACATTAATATTTAGAAGCTGCAAAATATGTAAAATTTGCATAAGTACTACTTTTCAGCACCTTCCTAAAACAAAATATAGAGTTATAATTTAAGCTTCTATACAAACTATATGTATATAAGATTTTTCTATTCAAATATTTCAGGCCAATTTACAAAAGAATGTTAATATTTGTTCAAAACTTGAAACATTGTTATAAATTACATATAACTTTCAAACAAGTAACGGTACAATTACGAAGTCTAAATAATTAAATTATGTTTCATAAAGTTCTAAAGAATGAGTGATCCAAACATTTGGCACAAGATTTACCGAAACAGAAAGTCTGTCTTGTGTAATCTAAGTATTGCAGTACTGTTTCAGTAAATGCTATATAAATACGGTTCAAAGAAGATGATACTCTGAATGGCGATATAAAAGCGTCGTGTACCTACAATAAGTCACAAAGTTATTCATACCCTTAATGACTGAGTCATGCGCGATACTTTTTAGAGTGATAAATAACTTTCCACTATGGAAAATTCCTAGAAAAACAATCAATGTGCGCCGAGTCGTATGCAAGCCAATTCAACTGGTCCACTTAAAGTTACATTGTCATTAATAATAGTATCAAATGACAGATGCAATTTAGAATAATTTACGTCAGGGTCATCCAACTTAGGCTCTATTTCATTTTCAAGTATTCAATGTTCATCCAACTAATCAAGCTTTTCTACACTGAATGCATTCAAAGTCTAAGTTTACATTACATAGAGACAAAGAGTTTGTTTAATTATAGGCACTTGAATTATGAATGCTTGGCATTATGTTTTCTTTTCTAAAACACGTTATACATTTTTCCGTTTCTTTCATTTCTAGTTATCACAAATTGTGTTATGTTATTATAGTTAAATATTAAAATAATTATTTTGTCACATTGTTTGGTACAATTGTTCTTGTTATTACGCTACTCACAATAGAGGGCATAAAATTGGACGACCCGTATTTAAATTCTTGCAAATACCATAATTCTTTACACGCTGTATCACTTATATGAAAACGAACTACTTAAAGATGCTCTTGCTAGCTTACTGATTGCTGCAGACATTTTGGAAGCATATTAGTTCATTTTCCATCATCACAATATCTAAACTAAAATGGATACATAAGACAATGTCTTCGTGTTACCACACAAATTATAATTAGCATCAAGTACATGCATTGCGTTCCTTACAAAAAAAAACAGATGACTAACGATATGTTAAAAATAACATAAGAACAATGTTACTGCACTATATGAAGCTGCTAAAAAGTAATTTAATTTTATCTCAATGTAATATATAACAATAAAAGAAGTATCTTTTAACATAATGAATTTGTGTGTTAACACTTGATTGTTTATATGTGAATGAATTCTATTATGAATCTCTTTAAATTACTGTGGTTATAACAGAAATATGTACATTAATGCATCAATATTGCATTCAGTAACTGTTAAATTATCAAATTACTGTGCGTACATTGTTACACATTAACTGCTATAATTGAAACAACAAAAAGTTTTGAGAAATTTTCAATTATCTATTTGCTCATTTTTTCTAGTCATGTATAGAACATAATATATCACACCTTTGTTATCCTTTATAAAAAGAAATAATTCAAAGATGACGTTTTTTATTTATTATGGTTATTTAACAATGTCTCTCGTTCAACTGCACTCAGAGCATCTTAAACTTTAATTCTAAATCTATAAATTAAATTATAAAAAAAGTAACAGTGATTCTTTGAATTTGATTTATATCTAGAAAAGTTCAATAATTGCTAGCTTTTTTTTGTACATATATGTATATGTATACATATAATTATATAGCACTTGTGCAAAATTATTATATTTTTTTTCATTTAATATTTCTCAATATCATATTATACTAGCTATTATATTTTATCAAGTTCATCGTACAAAAATAGTTGCTACGATGTAAAACTAGTACTCATTACTTTTAGATCTGTTTAGATGTTAAGTGCAACTTATGTACACCTTTCTGTCTAATATTCAATGTAATAAATCCAATTAATATTTTCAAAAATATATAACGCTTTGTATGTCCCACAAAGAAACTCAAATATCTGAAATAAAGTAAACTTTTATGTTCCTAAAAGACATTTTGTTCCAAATAAAAAGCATATGTGATCATTTCTCAAAAATAAAATTAATTTAAATTAAGCTAAAAATATAATGAAAATTTGTGCAAAGGAAATAATTGCAATTCTTTCAATGAGAATGAAAAATAAATATGTATACGTTTAAAAATGCACGAGTGCAGCTAACGCAACAGACAGAGGCATTTTTAGAAACAAAATTTCAATCTTTCAATGTATGACGCATTTTCCGGCGTATCTTTGACGGTCAAGCGATTGTATTGCTATGCATTTCAGCAAATTCTCTAGATACTTTGTATACATAATACAAACGATCATAAAGATCCATGGTGCAACCAAAATCTCGTATATCATTCAACCAGTAGGAAGACGTACGTCTACTAGTGTCGATATAAGTTACTAAATACCCTCTACTGGGGGATTCTTGGGAAACAACCAATTTCGTGTGATCCTCGAAGAAGTTTACTTGCAAAAGGGGTACTGTTAGTTCCATTACGATGGTCTTATCAGTTCTTAACCATCTCCTCATTCGCGGTACGCAAACGTTCTTCGACTGTTTTGTCACAGCTCGGTGTTTCTTAATTTCACCACCTTAAAAATTGAAACATGTGTGCTGACAGAGGGTTAATTTATATACTATGCAGTCACAATTATATCTATATTCATTTTAATGGTTAAGAAGTTACAAAATATATTTAATATTATATACATCTGATTCAAAATTAACTTATTAATCTAATTATACAAAATATAATTTACCTTCAGTCATGAATTTATCCATATACTGGGTAAAATGTTGTAGCAATTCAAGTTTCTCTTGCAGAGCAACTGGGATGTCTTCTTCTCTATGATATCTTGTTACTTCGTCATCGGTTGTCACATACTCCACCCTTCTTTGCAAATGGAAACATTTTTAAACAAACTGTATATGTAAAAATAAAAAATACCTCTAACTCCTTGTAGTGTGATTTTGTATACGTAATATTTTTACATTAAAATATCTTTTAATCTTTTCATGATCAGTAAAACGTACATGTCACATCTCTAAGGTTTCTTTACCCTTAAACATAAGAAGATAATAACAATCCAATTCTTGTGTGTTACTATCAAATTTGTACTTTGTTTTGTTAAATCATAACGATAGAGCCACTTATCTATACCAAAAAATGACAAATTCTTAAGCAAATTAATTCAGTCATGAAAAGATTAAAAGCTAACATATTGATTTAAGTTAATTGAGTATAGATACTATCTACAATATATAATTATTGTGTAATCTTTGATAGTTATTTTAGAATATACAACTCACTCCAAAGAGTTAAATGGAAGAAAAGAGATAGAATGAAGGATACAGACCTTCTATCATGTGTGTAACTAATTTTCGTGTTATCATTGAAGAGAACGCCGACGGATTTATCAGAAAGTTGAAAACCTAGGCCATATTTATTGGAGTAATCAATCCACTTGGTAATGAACAGTGGTACAATGTCTTTTACTGGTGGATGATTATTTAATTTATTCTTGCACTTAATGTCTGTAATGCAAGTTTCTAATGCTTGATGCATTTGCATACTCTGTGCCATATATCCCATTTTCTTGTGATCCGGACATAAGACACTGCTTAATCTCTGTCTAAATTTTGGCACTTTTGGAAGTTTTCTAGCTAACCAGCTAATGACTTTTGATTCTTTCCGTAAACTTTTCTGAGATCTATTAATTTGATGCTGCTGTTGCTGTTGCTGCTGGGGTGGTTGTGGTTGTGACGGTGGTTGTAATGATTGTTGAGCTTGTGTAGTGTGAACCTATAATTAACATGAAACAAGAAAACTCAAATATTGGATGGAAACATTTATTTTGAATAAATGCTATTAAATCTAAAATTTTTCTTTATCACTAAAACATTTACTTGTCTTCTGGTTACTTTAAAAGAAATAAATATTTCCTTCAAATAAGCCTTTATATAAGACTTATTTAATCTCATGTAAATCACGTGTCCAATGTTGAATTCAATTTACTATAATCTGTCTTGCTGCTATTTTATGGCTTCAGATATACTCCAAATGTAATTTCATTTCTTACTGTTACCATTAATTATTACACTTATATCACATCCAAAAAACCAAAAGTAACACTTTCTGTTGCAATCCATCATGTATATATACATAATAAATAATATTAAGTATAAGTGCTGAAATCCTTTTTTATTTTTATGTCACTTCATGTTTCAATGACATGAAACTTCATTTACAAATATTTTTAACTGATCACAGAGAACGAAAATTTCTTCTATAATAATGAAGGGTAGACACAATGTATATCAGTTTACAATAATAAAGATTTAAAAAATGATAAATACATTTTGATGTTCCACTGTGCAAGGGGCACAATGAACCATTAATAGTATTTTGATATCTGTAAGTTAAAAGTTTAAAACATGACTAAACAATGCCATCTTATAAAAAATTAACAATGTTTCAGAAGCAGGAACAATTATGTTCCCTTGTTATGTACCAAAATAATATGCATGGTACAAAAAAAGACACTTTTATAAATGTGCTGACTGGGGTACAATGATACAACACAAAGATACACCAAAGAGATATTCCAAAATGTCCTGTTATTGTACAATGATTTTATTAATCATAATAATTTTTACAACAGAAATAGTTAGAAACTACTACATATCTAAAAATAACAAAAGAAATTTAAATAAGATTAATATTGAAGCTGCAATATTAGAAAATTATAAAAAACCAGAAATAAATACAGTATCACTGCTTTTATTTGATGGCATCACATTGAGATAATATCACTATACTCCATCCTATGTTAATATACCTTCACTTGTGAATCATTATACCCCACCTATAAGGCAGGATTCCATTTTCTAAAAAAATGTTAATAACTTTTTCTTCCTAAATGTTATATAAAAAATTCAAACATTTAGAAGAATTATTTTTTATTACACTTTCTTTAATTGTGAAAGTATTGATCTAAAAGTCAATGCACTAATATTTATTTGTCAAAAATTTTATAAGTTTAAAAAAGGTGCATTAATTTGGTCCACCTGACCCTGTTTATAACTAAATGGAACGTATCTTGTTGGACATTCCTCCTACCAATAATTACACTACATATAGATTAAGTATTTAATTATCACTTCACCTGAATTTTATTAAGCTTCTGGTTCCTAGAGGTCGTGGAGTTAGCCGAAGGCGACGATATGGGGTCGATTATAGACGGGGGTGGCATTTGAAAGCATGCGATACGAGGCAAGGAAGTTGGTACATATTCCTTGGTGAGATAAGCATGTTCCTTAACCCTTTCCAAGGATGGTCTGAGTTCAGGGTTCGGTTGGAGAAGCCATTTAATGAGATCTTGTCCACTTCGAGTTGCTATCGTATCGTCAACCTCTCTATAGTGATTGCTACATATCCTGGCATAAATTTCCTTCAATGTCGCAGTATCGAAAGGTGGTTGCCCTACCAATAGGGCGTAGAGTATGCATCCTAGCGCCCAAACATCCGCTTCGTAACTGTAGGCTTGCTTATACAACACTTCCGGTGCTATGTAATTCGGTGTTCCGCATATCGTCCTATGCATACAAATGGATTCCTTCTATAAACATTCTGATCATTTATTATTCCAATGATGTACACGTATATATGTCCTGTTACATTTAATAACACATTGTTCACAGCTTTTTAGTTATTCAAAGTAAACCATATTAAATAGTGTGCACAATATATTATGAGCAGAACAAAGTTGTTGCCAGGAGAAATATTGAAGGACGAGGAATCAGAGGATCTTCTGGTAGAATAGTTGAAAAGTATAGTACTGTTAAAAAGAAAATTACGAAAACAAATCAAGGAAATTGTATATGTAGTTATAGAATTATATGCATAGTATAATCTTATGTTACAATCAATCTTCGTTTTCGGTTTTCAGTTGAATAATTAATTTGTAGGGTAAATATAACGAGAGTGAGAGGAAGTGGTTGATTAAGTGAATATGAACACACATTGTACTATAATTACTATAAATCAAGTCCCATTTCTTGGCCACAAAATAGAAATGAAATAAACATTATTATATATTTGTATTATAATTCAACTCTATTTAACAAAAGACAATATGCAAATGATTCAATTCAGATGATCACACTGAAAAGTTGAAAATAATCCTTAAAGTTGAGGTCAAACATTTGATGACATATTTCATCAAATTTAATGTATAATAACGTATAATATCAAATAATAATGTATAATATCAAATTTAATGAAGAATGTAGCTGTATAATCAATTTTCTGAAAAAAATTATTTATGTGTATCAATTGAATAATATTAAAATAGCTTCCTCTTGACTTTAATACATTTCTGCAAGTAGATAGATCATATTAAGTCTTCTTACATACATATACATAGTTTTATGTATACAGTACAAAGAGCTAGTATTGAAAATGATATTTGATGTTGAAGTTTTGGTGGGTTTAATATGTACATGTAACTGTAAAAATAGCTATGAAGTAAAAAAAAACTTACACGCGTCTGCACTGTCCATCAAGCCTCGTCGCCAGGCCAAAGTCTCCAATCTTGACGATCATCCGATCCGATAGGAACATGTTGCCTGGCTTCAAATCCCGATGGACAACTTTCTGAGAGTGGATGTATGCAACACCGGTCACCATTTGTTTCATGTAATACCGTGCTTCCGGTTCCGTGACTTTGCCACGGTACTTCAACACGTGCATCAAACTCTGTCAAACAAACACACGATTTTTATTCAAATAAAAAGGGCTACATAAAAACATGGATTATCCACTTTTTACAATAATTTACAACAAAAAAATATTGTTAGATACTTGAATAATTAGATATCTTACTGTATCAGGGTTTAAGATTATACATTAAATTTTATTATAATAAATAGAAAAATGTAGTGAAAATTGGATATTGGAGATTGTAACATGTTGTATGATTGACTGTATATATTATAGTTATTTTTAGAAATCATATTCTTATACTATAATATCTTAAGGTGTATCATGTTTTATATGAATATTACTATTAATGTGTCATTCATTCTTCCATAAATTATAATTGTATCAATATATTTTAGTATATATTTTATAACTGTATTACTACGCTATTTACTCAAAATTATTATTGTTATTAAAATTAATATTATTTTTATTTCATGAACATTTCTAACAAATGTTTGGAAGGGTTGTGGTCTTCAGCTTCCATCAAACGTCCTAAATAAAATATCTAGAACATGACGGTTGCTTCGTTAGGTACATGCCAAACAAGTGACTTGCAAGAATTGCGGAAAATAAGAACAAACCTGTTTATTACTTCTTGAAAGCGTTTAAACAGAAACACGTGCAGAAGGGAAATCGAGCCCGATTAACCGTTCAAGGAAATAATCTTGCAAATAAGGCTGAATGCATGGTTCTCCACAACGTTAATTGCATATAATATATATATCACATTCACCGATAGCGACGGCCAATTTAACCTATTTTTCTCCATAGTCTTCAGATGGAGAATCTCATAAGAGGCTGTGTCTCTCCCTTGACTTTCTCCTAAACTATACTACATATTCTACGAAGTGAGGTTCCAAAAGAAAGCTTACGATCTCTGGTTTTACATCATATACTTTTTACATTCATAAATTAAACCATTCAAAAGATACAATCCAAATAGTGATCAAAAAATTTCTTCCTGGGACCTAATATCAAAATCATGAATCACCTAGCGTCTCTCCCTCAATTTCCTCCTAGTTTATGGCATGGATTCCAACAGATGAGGGACCAAATGAAAGTTTAGGGTCTCTAGTTTTACAGCATATACTTTCCATTTACATAGGTTAAACCATTCAAAAGATATAACCAAAATGGTTATCAAATCTGAAGAATATCATTCATGTAATCTATCAGCCAACTGGCTTTAATGAAAATATGCTTTCAGTTGGTGAATAAAATCCCGAATATGTTCAACAATCCGCATTTTATAGTTCTCAAACAGATTATTCGCGCCATTTTATTTCTTTATCCAATAATATCGCGACTTAAGCTGCACCGCGCTAAGAAGCTTCGAAAACTTGTCGTTTTTCTAAGCAGGTTTGCGTTTCCCTTAGAATTTCACGCCGAAAGAGCAGTCTATTTCAGGGTGAGCGTATTCTTGACCCTGCTAAGGAAAAGGAGCAACAGGCAATTCTGTCTCTTTAAACGGGCCGTAAATTCTTGCACGGCCGGACGTAAGCTCGTACCTTTCAGCTTTTGCTGATCTTTCTGACGAAGTTCCTTGAAAGAGCGAGACTTTAACAGGTAAGCGAACTTCTTTTCATTCTTCGAACACATACACATGCACACGTACACAAGGAGGATTAGATGTTGGCTCGGCTAGAAAGGAAAAGGTTGGGAAATTCTTGCGAATGTATAGAGAGAATGTAACGTTGGAAACAGGTAGGTAACAGACATACGATACCTTTCGAGGACAGGCTTCCAGAAGCATATACACGTTAAGGTTATCCTCAAAGTAGTGATGCAGTTGGACAACGTTCACGTGGTTCAGCTCTTTATGAATCATTATCTCGCGAGCGATCTGCAACGAATAGATCATCATTATTCTCGGGGTCATTTGATGTCATCTGTAAAAGTTAAACGGATTATCCTAATGGCGGTCCATGAGTAACTATATATTGTCATTTCTCCATTTTCGTTATTAATTATTGTGATCATGACGACGCTACTGATGAGATCAACGATTAATAAAGAAATTCGTGTGATAATTGCAGAATCATCATAGCGTAAAGAATTCTGAATGATTCAATGATTTATGTAACTTTGCAAAAAGTGAAAATTGCGAATGATGAATTATTCATAGAGTTACGGTATGTTTATGTAACGGAGACGTAAGATTTTCAGAATGTAACAACTTGTATGCAAGAATTTTATTAATAGATCTATTATGACTACAACGATGTCTAGATGCTTGAAGATTATTCAATTGTTTCCAAAAATTCTTTGGAACGAAGTCAACTGTTTGATTGATTATAATTGAACGGACGTAATCGAATTTGTGACTGTTGGATTTTATACTCTTGGTAGCAAACATTCAGAATTCGAAAAAGTACACTTGAAAACAAATCATGTTATAGTTACGCAATAAAAGTAATAATCAAGTGTACATGATACAAAAATAAATAACTCTAAGAATAAAGTAAACTATTAAACAAAATTATTAAGTCAAAGAAAACTTGAAGAGCATGTAACATGTTTTTCTTCAGAGTTGTGCTAACAGTATTTATGTAACAAAAGTTAAAAAAAGAGATCTACATAAACACGAGAAATTAATAAACCGTACCTTTTGCATATGAATTTTTTGCATCCGATTTTTTCGAATGATCTTGCAGGCATATTCGTTTCCATTGCTGACGTCAGTCATCAAGAAAACCTTGGCGAAACCACCCTGAAAGCAACGGGGAAAATATGAGTACGTAAAAAACGAATTAAACACTTTGCGTAAAACAAAAATGTGAAACGAGTGACTAGGTTCTACAATCTACAATTTCTCCGTGGAACATCCGTTTGAGCTTGCCAGAGTGAAAGGCTTCTTTTCAGGAACGCTTGCTTTCATTCTTCAAGAACATCTTTACATTATCGTTTATTGCCTTGCCACGGTAGATTTGCCGAGGAGGAAAGTAAAAACAGTTTTCACGACGCAGCAAAGCTCTTTCATCCGTTTTGCAAGTCACCGGAGAGGTATTACATACCCCAGTGAATCTAAATTGCACGCCAGAATTCGAATTTTTTGTCTATTTTATTCGAAACATTCAATATCTATTCCGTAATAAATTATCACGGTTAAAGTTGAAAGCATTTAAGTAGATATTAAAATATTCGATGATAGTGCGCAAAATTCTCTCGTTCGGAATTATTGGTTGTTTTAGTGGAACCGAAATGGAACGGTAAACGCAAAAATTGTATTTTTAAGAATCGTGAAAGAAACTAACGATATTATCGAACAGTAGTTCACATATGTTTAAAAATTTCTGACATGAATGTTCGTTGGAATGGAGAATAAAAATGTTCGTGGAACTTTACAAGCTTCTTTTGTTGTATTTTGACTGGGGTTGTGTTTATCATTCAGCACGATAGGCACGTGGTTAGAGTCTGTATGGAGTTGGGTTATATAAACTTTCGGACAAATTTCCGAATTTGAAAGTTTATTATCTTTTAAATTTTGAAATTGTCAAATTTGTCTAAGATAGTTGAGATTTCATAGTTTTCGACTGCCCTAATTTTCAAATTTACAAATTCTTAACTTCTGTAATGAACGTATTTTTAAATTTCCTATTTCGCTAATTTGTGAATGACCAAATTTGCAACTTTTCTAGTTTCCGATTAACGAATTTTAAAAATTCCAAATTTTCAAATTACCAAATTTCCAAACTCACGAATTTCCCCATTTCCCTAATTTCCAATTTCCCTAATTTCCTATTTCCCTAATTTCCCATTTCCCCAATTCCCCATTTCTCTAATTCCCCATTTCTCTAATTCCCCATTTCCCTAATTCCCCATTTCCCTAATTTCTCATTTCCCATTTTCCTAATTTCCAAATTTCCAAATTTCCAATTATCCAACTTCCCTAATTTTCAAATCACTAAAATTCCAAATCTCCAAATTTTGTAATATTCGAATCCCGACATCACCAAAACAAAATTAAAAAAATTCCGAAGTTCAAAGTTTTTAAATTTACAATGATTCATGATTTAAAAATCATACAACGAAGGATTAACAATAATCAAATATTATTTTTTAAACAAATATCACCTTCATTCTTGTTTATATCAGAAAAGCCCTGATATTTACATTTTCTGATATGATTTTAATCTGTATGCTTAGGATGCGATAAATTCTAAACGCAACCCTGATAACCGCATAATTTGTCAACAATTTCAGAGTGGAATGTGTCATAAGGTACATTAGTAAATTTTTATTGATGATTATTTGAAACAATTTTATGTATAATACTGTTTTAATTATGTATAACACAAATACATTTGCTTCAACAACACAAACCAAATATTCCCTAATGAAGAAAATTGTTCGTATTTAAATAAAAAATAAAATAAATTCACTGATCATTTACACAATACATAAAAGATGTGTGAATTATTGTTAAAAAAAGAGAATGGTTAAAAAAATTGCTATCAATATAAATTTCTCAAAACAAATAAGAAAAAGAAAATTCGTGCCAAATACTAAATTAAAGTAATTGATATCACCGGCAGAAAAAAAATAACTGTAGTTGAAACAATGTTTTTAATAAATAAATAAAGTTAGCGCCACTGAATTATTACATTCTTAAGAAGGCGTAAAAAAATATTATCGTTCAATTTCGAGATCAAATCACGAAGATCTTGTAAAGATATCAACGAAGATAGCTCGTATCTTTGTCGAGAGAGAATCAGCGAAAAAAAAAGATATTTTGAAAGAAGAATACGCGCTCGATCCGTACATTATGTGTTTCGGAAACGCTAAAAAACGTTCGAAGGAACCTTTTTTCAAGACAAACATTCCGCACTAAGCAACACAAACAACTTAAAGAAAATTTAGGTCGTACAGACGTCCTTTTTTTAGTTACACTTTGATCTCGAATTACAAGCAAAAGCGTCTGCAAATGAACAACCCCGAAATACACGGCCTGCTACTCTAATTTCATCAAACGATATCACTTTTTATTACGTTCTAGTAATTTTAAAAATAGTACGTAGTTAATGTTTCAAAGATTGTAGATTTCATAAAACTTACAATTGTTTATAAGATTATATTGTTTCTTATGTAAAATGATGGCAGTGATAGTTTATCGTTCATTTTTCCTGCATATCGTAAAATTTCAGTAGACTCTAGATATATTGCCAATATTATGCAATGTTTTACGCATAGTAGATCCCCCACCTTCTCTTAATGTAGCACACGAATAGTCACGGAGTTTGCCAAAGGAGATTTGATAATTGTATGGAAAAGGACACAAAACTGTTGAATTTTCAATAATTTAAATTTTCAAATTTTTGTATCTGAAATCTGAAATTTCTCAATTTTCAAATTTTCAAATATCTAAATCTCAAAACCCCACACTTTAAAAATGTGAAAATTCGAGAAAACTCCATAGTTTTAAACTGCTAAAATGTCAAAATTATACAATTTCAAAATCCCATAGGCTCAAAATATCAAATTCATCAAGTCCCAAAATTAGAAAGTCTCAATGTTCCCAAATCTATATACATATTCTAAAATCCTAAAACCTCAAAATCTTAAAATCTCAAAGACTGAAGGACTCAAAGTCCCAAAATCGCAACATCCCAAAGTCTCAAAACATTAAAACTCCAAAATCTCAAAAGTTTTAAGTAACAAAATCCTAAAATCCATAAACTCCAAAATTTGAAAACCTTAAAATCCCAAAACTTCTAAGTCCCTAAAATCCTAAAATCCATAAACTCAAAAATTTTAAAACCTCAAAATCCCAAAACTTCTAAGTCCCTAAAATTCTAAAATCCATAAACTCCAAAATTTTAAAACCTCAAAATCTCAAAACTTGCAAGCTCCAAAATCCTAAAATCCCAAAACTCCAAAATTTTAAAACCTCAAAATCTCAAAACTTCTAAGTCCCAAATTCCAAAAATCCCAAAATTCCAAAACCTCAAAATTCCAAAACCTTGCAATACCAAAACCCTAAACTCCTGAAGAAGCAATGTACTTCAAAAGTTCCAGAATCCAAAAATTCGAAAATCGAAAAATTTCCAAATTTCAGAATCCTAGTTCTGAAATCCAATAATTGCAAAATCTAAAAGCTCCAAACTCCCACAATTCGAAAATAGTTCTACAGTCTTAATATTGCAAACGTCAACATGTTAGTGACTCACTCCCATCTGAAGCATATTCTAAAACAAATAAAGAGAAGCTGAATAAAAAACATCGTTTTACCGCTTTTAATCCTCATACATCTAAATGTTTAATGCGAGTCTCCAATGGATCAGGATCTATAACTTGGATATACCTGTCCTAAATACTAGGGCAAACGGTTTAAAGCATTTACGACTGGTAAATTCGGTACATGTATTTTTAAGTACCCCTGGAAGTCTCCTAAAAATACAACCCTTAGAACGTGTTTCTGGTTTGCACAACTGCGTCGCACAAAAAGAAGAAGAAAAACGTATCATTGTCTTTCGTTTCCGTTTAGTCTATAGTGGAATGGACCACCACGAATTGTGAAACATATTGCTGCGCGACGTTCGATAACACGTGCTGCAGCTGCATGAAAACGGATGTTAATGTTTGCAGCGGACGAAGTTGACATTCCTATACACTCGAGAATAAAGTTACATTCCTCTGAGGAGATTTTAGAAATTTAAAATTTTATAAATTTAGAAAACTTCGAAACTTGAAGGATCTGAACATTTGAAAATTTGGGATGTAGATATTAAAATATATAATGATTTGGGTATATAGGGATTTTAGGATATAGGAACTTTATGATATACGGATTTAGGAATATAGGGATTTTGAGATATAGGAATTTTGGGATATAAGAATTTGTGTATCTAGGGATTTTTGAACCTAGGGGTTTTTTAGACACAGGGATTTTGGGATATATAGAAATATTGGGATACAAGAATTTTTGTATCTAGGGATTTTTGAACCTAGGGGTTTTTTAGAAACAGGGATTTTGGGATATATAGAAATATTGGGATACAAGAATTTTTGTATCTAGGGATTTTTGGAATATAGGAATTTTGAGATACAGGGTTTTTGGGGTATAGGAATATTGGGATATAAGAATTTTTGCATCTAGAAATTTTTGACCTAGGGATTTTTGGAATATAGGGATTTTGAGGCATTGACACATTGGGACATAGGGAATTTGGGGTGTAGGTATTTTTGGATATAGGGATTTCGGATCTAGAGATTTTTGGGTATAAGAATTTAGGGATGTAGTAATTAAAGGATACAGTAATTCAAAAATATAGGGATTTGAGGACATAGAAATTTAAAGATATAAGAATTTTGAAACATAGAAATTTGGGGATATAGAAATTAACGAATCCAGCAATTTTAGAATACAGGGACTTGAGGACATAAAATTTAGTGTTATTGCGATTTTTAGAGTAGGAGAATTTAAAAATATAAAAACTTGGGAATTCAAAAAACTAGACTTTTGAAAGTTTGAGAATTCATAAAGTTGAAAATTTATAAAGTTTTCAAGTTTACATTTGTGTTTCCAGAATGAAAGAAAAATGGTGGGAGGCTCCCTCCCTTAGATTCGTCTTTAGTTACAGACAGCAAACGCTGCTCACGAGTGAAGATTAATCGCATGACTCGCTATAAGTTATACCATTCTTGCCATTCTTTGCAATTGTTAGGTTATTGCATTTCGGTGTCTTTTATTTCGAGATACATTCGTAGACGATTCTCGTGTTCATCTATCTAAATATACCTATCTATTTGACAAACTGCCAGAATAGTAGCTATTTACCTCTAAAAAAGAAGAGTACGTGATACTTGAATCGCGTATCCTGTCTAGCTTCGATATTAGAAATGGTCTAATTTACTGTCTTCCTCGTTTACGTTTTACCTTGACCCGATTTTCACCTTGGCTTTCATTTCAAAATGATCTTTTTCCTCTTCGCGATAACTATACTAGCTTCTTCTCACTTGTCATGCGTTTTATTAACTTCGTTGTTAACTACGAGGTCATCTTTCCTTACCACTTTCTAAACTTGTATCCAGTCATTAAGACTACATTTTTTTGTAAATCGACAGATAAGGAGCTAATAGCGGGTGGATCTGACGGAGATAATGGGTAAATTTATTGTATTTCGTTTCACTTTTTGTGCGTGTATAAAACGCGAGCTACTTTATTTACGGAAATAAATAAAATATGAAACCCCGGTATCCGTGGAGAGAGGTTCCAAGATCCGCGGTTATCTGAAATCTGAAACCGTGAGTAGCAATGCACACTGTGTATAATACTATATGATAATGGAAAAATTAATGAATTTGTTGGCAGTGATTATACATTAACTCTTTTAGTGGCACGACCTCATTTTTAGGGGACGTATGAATTTTTATATAGATACACTTACTTTATATAAAAGCTTGCTCAATAAAAAAGTTTAAATATCATTACAACTGTTTACTAGATTTATTGTAAATAAAATTATTAGCTAAAAAGGTTTTCCAATATTAAAAATTCCAAATTTAAAAATGACCAATTACCAGATTTCCAAATTTTTAAATACCAAAATTCTTGAATTTACAAATACTTAAAAACCAAGTGTTCAAATAATCAAAAAGCTTAATCTCGTTCTTGATATACTTATATAAACGGTTTGATATATTCGTTTAATTATTGAAATGTATTCAGTGTGAAAGGCGTTAAAACAAAGTTGATACGCTAGAATATGCTCTTGGAAACCATATCGGTTTTCTATGCAACAATTTAGTAAAAAATGCTCTCAATTTCACAGTTATGCGAGGCATGTATGTCAACCGGCTTAAACTGCAAGTACTATACAAGTTTCTTGCAGTTTTGACAAATTATATCTCTAATGGGAAAATCGAGTAACAGGGAGCGCATAATATAAGATGCAAAAAGTGAATGGACCGTAGATAAAATCATTCCGGTACAATCGAATCAATGAAGAACAAACATTCCATAGAAACCGGTCGGGGGAATTTTCTCCTTGAGGTTGGTGCATGTAGGCATTAATCAGCACGTGAAACTTCTGTTTGATCGTAAGTGGACACGTGAAGCCAAATCTCTGCGACGTATGACAGTTACCCAGAAACCGAACAAGATTAACGAATCGTTTTTTCGTCCCCTTACTATGAATTCTACTTATCTAACCCCTATGCTGGAACATAAGGGTTATCTTCTTATCTACACCAATATTCTAGAACAATTTTGATATCGAAGTTCTTTTATGTTTCGTGTTCAGAGACGTAATAATTCGGAATAATAATATGAAATTACACAGATTGTTTAGTTTTAACGTATGCGTTAAAAGCATATATGTTATTCAATTGTATGAAATTTAATATCACGCGATTCAGTTTCACGCAATTCACTTTTGTAGGATTTAATCAAACGCGATATAATTCTGCGGATTTTAATTCTACGAAATTCAGTGAGATTCAATTCCAGGAGATTAAATCCAATTCAATTTCACATAATACGATTCGATGCAATTCAATTCCATCAAATTGAAATATATGTACCTCAATACAATTCCACAATATTCAATTCTACTCGATTCAATTCCACAAAATTCAATTCCACAAAATTCAATTCCACAGGATTCAATTCCTCAAAATTCCATTCGACACAATTCAATTCCATAAAATTCAATTCGACACAAGTCAATTCTACTTGGTTCAATTCCACAAAATTCAATTCGACACGAGTCAATTCTACTTGGTTCAATTTCACAAAATTCAATTCGACACGATTCAATTATATTCAATTCAGTTTCACAAAATTCAATTCGACACGATTCAATTATATTCAATTCAGTTTCACAAAATTCAATTCGACACGATTCAATTATATTCAATTCAGTTTCACAAAATTCAATTCGACACGATTCAATTTAACGATATTCAATTCAACAAGTATCAATTCTATAGCATTCAATGCGACATCACTCAATTACATGATATTCAATTCAATACGACTCCGTTTTACGAAATTCCATTGAATACGATTCAATTCGACGAAATTCAATTTAACGTGGTACAACTCTACGATATTCAATTCAACGCGATTCAAATCCACGGAATTCAGTTTGACCTGATTTCATTCAATAAATTACATTATCAGATTTATCTTATTAGATTTCATGGTTAAATATAGATAACATGATAAATAAGAACCTTGTATTCGCTTACTTTATATGCACTGCACATCTGACTACATAGAAATAAAAAGAAGTGTTAATAACATATTTCATATTGTAATTTATGTTTTTATAGTAAAAATACAAATTGATCTTAAATACATGGTATTAAATCTTTGTCTTGCTGTTCTTAAGTTCAAATGAATATTGATAATACTATTTCTTCATTTTTCCTTGGGCCAAAGCTGACATGGTTTCGTTTCATAGCTTCAAATTTTAATTGCATTTCCTTTATTATACATCTTGTCATTTTTAACTTGCCATTCATCTTTTGGTAATATGACACTATTGTTCCTAAAGACTGATTTCTTGATGAATTAAAATATTTAGATGAAAATTAACCACTCAAAATGTTTATGTATGTCATATTAATAGCAGAACTTGTATATACTTGAACTTTTCGAATTAACCATTTTCACAAAACATTTTTCACACGGAATAAACATTATTCGTCTCATTTCTTACACGTACAATTTTTCTTCTTGAAATATCTTATCTTTCCCAGAAGATAAAACAAAATGCACAGGGAAAATGTTATAGACAGGGTTATCATAAATTTCATAGGAAAGACATTTAATCAGAAACAGTATATTTCATGGTTATGTAAGCAACTTCATGAGCTAACGCTGTGTACAGTGCCCACTTCTTTTTTTTACAAAACATGAAATAAATTAGTAGAACTGTACACATTGTTAGCATATTATATCATATTTTAAATTATATTATTTTGTTTCAATTTCATTTTCATATATTTTAAAGAACATAAAAATAATTGTAAAAGTAATAAAAAGGGGTAAATTTCATTATATTACTTTAAACAAATTTTAGATTCATTTTGTTAAATTTGTTAGGTACGAAATATTAATAATAATTATTTATATATTGTAATTTATACGTCTTTAATTCGGAGAAGGGTAAAATGTAATTCTTTGTCTTCAGCATCAGCTATAAAAATAAATCATACTAAAGTCATTAAGTCAT
The DNA here is from genome assembly GCA_945859555.1 of Megachile ligniseca. NCBI lineage: Eukaryota > Metazoa > Arthropoda > Insecta > Hymenoptera > Megachilidae > Megachile > Megachile ligniseca. The sequence goes on from OX243778.1 coordinate 4,927,909, forward strand.
AACAAACTGTTAAAATAGAATCTACTGTAGCTACTGAATAAGCTACAATAATATCTATTACTCTATACAAGATATATATTTACTTATTTATAAATCATTATTTTTTATTGATATTAAACGTTAATTTTATTCAGAATAAATTTTAATTTTCTAACACATATATTTTATCATAAATTTTATTTGCAAAAATTTATTATTCTATCCCCTTAATTTTTTATTTATTTAAATATTATGGTTTGATAGTCCCAGGCACTCAAAAGTGTTAATCCACACGTGGGTACAGGAAAGGTCTACCCTTTTTTATACGGGTGATACCCCTTCTGGACCCCCCTTCTACACTCATGAAGTTAATACTGCAATGACCTAAATCCCTTTTTATTTATGTAGATACTGTATCGAACATTAATTTTATATAATAGTTCAAAACTTTATATTAATTCTAATAATAATCCCTTGTTATGTATGGAAATAAATTTTTGTCTCTGCATTCTAATTATAAGAATACAAAAAAAGAAAGATTGATCACGGTGCAGAGGACATTCAGAAATCGATAGACAGAAATAGAACGAGTGGATGAATTAACAAAGTGTCACGTTAAGAAAATGTCGGCTGCAAGAATAGAAGTAGGATATTCGAACAGCCGATCGGTCTTTTTAACTATTAATAAAACGGTTCGTGCTGATTGCAGCATTAATATTCTACTTTAACTAGACAGACGTCTCTTGATATTGATTACCGGGGTCGATAGTTGAAAAGCGCTTTCGAAGCATTTACCGTACAGTGGATCACAAAAGTATTCATCCGCTTTTAGAATCCTCGGAAAAATTGAATTAATTTCTCAGCTCCGCAAAGAAATAATTAATGGGATATCAAGAATAAAATTAAACGTTCGCCAAGAGTCCAATATAGAAACTTGATTTTGTTGAAATATGAAACTGACATATTTGCATATATGCGTTAATATAGTCTCTTGTTATAAATAGTATTTTAGGGAATGAAAGAGAATGAAATTTAGAATTAAAATTTCCTTTTTCAATTTTGGCTCAGATAATTAGTTATCGAGTTATTAATAATTGAAGTTGGGCGATCAAAAGGCGGGAAGCAGGGGCGTAGCGTGACATAGGGTCCACCGAGCTTGGTATACATTTTCAAACTGCCAAAATTCTATTTCTTAATTTGAAACTTGAGAAATTTGAAATTTACAAATTCATAAATTTGGAAATATCAAATATTCAAATTTTTTATTTTCCGTTTCAAATTTTCAATTTTTCTATTTCAGAAATTTAGTATTTTTCAAATTTGAAAAGTAGACAATTAGGAAATGTGAAAATTTCTAAACCTAAACAAAAAAATCACAACATTTAGAAATGTAGAAATTTTCAAATTGGGGAATGAACCCATAACATGCTACATCCCTGCACACATTCCAATTGACTAACTTTAATTGCTAATAATTCAATAAATGGTCCAACACAAAATTGAAAAAGAATCTTTCAATTCCAAACTTCACCCTCTTTCACCTCCTGCAATATTAATTATAAATTACGTAAACTTTTTAATTGTCAATCATTATTAATTATTATTTTGTATACAAAAATGAATCTAATTTATATTTTCAAATTGCACCTCGGATAACCTGACTGCATCCATAGTTAATTAGTTAATAATGAGGCACATAACGATACGCCTCGAAACTTAATTACTTCTTGAGATTATTCAGAGATAAACGTTATCATCTAAGCCAACAAAATAGATTCCACGAAGCACGTGAACTCGAGAACAAAAATGTGTCTCCGGTTCACACTAATCTCGTTAAGTTCGAGTCAAACTTTGATATCAGGTTAATTACTTGATATAAGAGTATCGCGTAACCGTTATGCATATCTGAGCTCTCATTTGAATGTTATTCACAACATTCCTTTTCTAGAATATTATGTCATAAGAAATTAAAATTAACTTTTAAGTAATATTAGAGTACACATTAGAACACTATACTACAGCACAGATTCGATATAAGCGAATCTCTTGGATCTGAACTTTCGCTTATATTGTTTAGGTCCTGCACTGATTGGATATAAAAAAGGACAGCGAGTGAAATAACACATACGCTGCTTCCTTATATATGATTCCTTATATCCAAAAAAAGTTCCAATCTAATAAAAAAAACTTTAACTGCAAAAAATTGCAACCAATATTTGTCGCTAACCACAGAGTAAACTTTTATTGCTGCAAGAACACGGCCATGGGCACAAGAACAAAAATAAAGGCTACATTTTCCTTAGTAATAGGTTCCAAAGTAATAATGGAGAGAAAGAATGTTAATTTGTCAGGTATATAACAACTCGAGAGAGCAAATTATAGAGAATATAATTGGATCATATACATTTGTAGTTTTTATACGATTTAAGGTAGAAAACGAATTCCCAGGGAAGCACCATCTATGAAATTAATTTAATAGACAGAAGGAACTTCATCCTGCATAGAAATGATGAGAACGGCGCATGTGAATTGTCTATGGTGAAAAAAGGGAAGTAAACGGATAAGGAGGAAAAGAGAAAAGAGAGGAAGGGGCCCATCCGTTGAATTTATCCTCGTGGTTGTTGCACCGACACACGTGCACGAAACCAATCGGTGAAAGCCATAAGATGTCACTAACTTGCGTGTGTATAAGCATGTGCGAACAAAGGGTACACATGCACGGTTACGGACAATTTTTTTTCTACACGATGTCCTCGGACTAACAGCATGACGAAAAATTACCACAGTCGAATCTCGATAACTCGAAAACCTACATAAGACTAAAATTTTGTTCGTTCCTTCTCGTTTCGCTGCGAGAGCTACTTTTAATTTCAATTATTTCTCATGTCTTCAAATTTTACCTCTTTAGCTGGAATTTAGAACAACTAGATTTGTATAAGTCGAAGTTTATTTGTAAGTCAAAAATATCAAAATTTTCACATTTTTATACTTTCGAATTTCTAAAATCCCTAGACTTCAAAATCTCCGAATTCCCCAATATCTAAATTTCCAAATTTTGAAACTTCAAGAGTATTAGTACAATTCTAGATTGCAAAAAATTCCTAATTTCCTAAATTACTAAATTCCGAATTCCTAAATCTTCCAATTTCCAAGTCCCAAAATTCTCAAATTTCATAAGTTCAAAAGCCGAAACTCTCAAATCTTTAAATTTCTTTTTTTCTAATTTTCCGAATACCGAAATGTTCAACTTCCCGAAAATCTAAATCTCCCAGTCTCTAAATTTCTAAATTCCCAAATTTCCACGTGTCTATATTTAAGTTTATAAATTTAAAATGTAGTAATTCCAGCGAATGTTAAATTTTCTTCCCTACATCGCCATTTTCTCTAGAGACGCCTATGTGCTCGCTGCTGTACATGGTGCGAAGATAGTACATACAGCTTCTCACAGTATAACCAAATTAATCATATATTTAAAACACATCATTTAAATAAATGATTTATTTCCACCTCTGAGCTTCACTACTCATTTAAATGTAATTATCGATTCTAAAAATATTGATATTTCATTCCCGATATATCGTGTATGTCGATGCTTTGACAAATATCGATAAAACTGGAATATATCACCACCAATATGGTGAATATTCAGAGTTAATTATCGAGCACGCAATATTGCGTGAGCGGATATTTAATGTGAAAAATTAAGCACGCGATATCGCGTGATTTGATAAATACCTGTGGTAAGATAATCATATAGCAACGTGTTTTTGACACGTGGTCAAAAAACGTATGTATAAGAAAACGAACAGAAATAAGAATAGACGAAGTACAACATAACGGAAAACTTGATTTCTAACCTCAAATACAAGTTAGACGAAGTAACTTCGGAACGAGCTGGTGTGGATAATCGAGATGACGAAACGGCGACCGGTTTTCTCGAGCAAGAGGATATACTTTGAGAGTACATCCTCTCTGAAATTATCCGTCTCTCTCTTCCTCTTTCTGGGCGACGAGAAGCCAGGCAAAGTTGCATCTCGCTACCGATCGATCGAACGAACTCGAGCCAAAGAATATTTCCTACGAGCGGTGAATCGATACCGATCGATACGCACCGATGCTCCCCAGACATTTTTGGAATCTCCTACGAATGTCGCTTGCCAAATGTCGCAAAATCATTTTGCCAACAACATAAAAAGGATAATGTTACGTAATTAAATCATCCGTGTAACATACATCCTTAATTTTGTGCCTATCTGAACAGATTTAATGTCGTCATTCATGCAGGAACGGTGTCGTGTTGCTACTTTGTACGTTAACCCTACATAACCTACATTTTATACAAGTTGCTACTAAGATTCACTTAACGAGGACATGTGTTGGTGGTTGTATTTTTGCAACAGAAAATCGTATGTGTGGTCGCCATGTCAGAAGTGAAACTTCAACTTCTGTTGTGGATAGAAATTTAGAAATTTGGAAATTCAGTAGTTTGTAATTTTATGCATTTGGAAAGTGGAAAGTTTTTAAATATTATTTGGAAATTTGGGAATCCAAGAACCATTCAGGAATGTAGAAATTTTGAAATTAGAAGAATTCGGAATTCGAGAATTTATGTGATTGGACATTTTTAGAATTTTAAAAATATGTGATTTGCAGATTTATAAATTTCAAAATGAAATATTTGCATTTATCATGAAACTCGATCAGCCATAACGTTCCCACTTCAAATTCTGCTCACAGACGTTTAAAAAGAAATATATAAAAATCCGTAAAGTAGAAAGATTAATACGTGTAATGCGTCACGCCAAATTTCGTTAGTCACTTCGAAGCATAACGTAGGGTTTAAATTTACTTGACATCTGGCCTCGCGACTAAACATTTTAACAAGCTCAAATCTTTCGAAGCACTTCACGCACGTGTTATGCGTGCTAAATGAACGTGACAATTCTGTTTCAACGTATGTACAATTTAACGGCCGTTTGTTAAACTAGCTACTCTATGTCTAAAATGTTTCTGTATTCTTTTCTCGATTTCAGTAGGAAGTTGTAAAAGATGAATTCCAGCGAAAATGCTTAGAAATTACGTAAGTTAAACTTTCTCGATAAGAGTGGTCCAGAAATATATGGTGCGCTATTTGAACGTTGCAGTTTTCTTCATTTCTCACGGTTCTTTGTTAGTTGTTAGCCACATAACGTTTCTTGGAAATAGATTCCACTATGGTGACAGAACGTTCTCTGAATGTTTGACATTAGAATTCTTGGTATGCGAAAATGGGGAACAAATGATTCACTTCCTTCGCTTTGTTTCTTCAAATATGACGCTTGCTATCAAATATGAACAAATAATCAAAATAATAAAAATTGCAAAGTTTAATTAAAATATAGCTGATCATACCAGGGAATTTTTATCTGTTTTCTAAGTTAACTTGAATTGGAAAATGTCAATTTACGACGCTGATTCACGCAATATAGGGTGGATTATAAATCATCCCTTTTGTAATAGATACTGTAAAGTATTAGGAATTCTTATCTCTTTTAGATAAGTAGGGAAAAACAAAAGTATGACGTCCAGATTGAGTCATTACTTATACAAAATTTGACCGATGAAAACAGGACTCAACCTAACCTAACAACTTGTTCAACTCTTTCAAAATAGAGAAAAATTATTTTTATAAGAAATTAAAAATTTCAAATTAGTAAATCCAGTTTGGTTATCGTAACGAGCAAAAAGGGATGCTGTATAATAAATAGAAAATATAAATGGTGGAAATCGTACATATGTATATCCAGTAATCTCTTACGCCGCGAGATAAGATAGTTCTTGGGTGTAGGAATATCACGTTCGACTTAATCACTGTAAATAGTACACGTAAACAAAAATTTAAATAATCAAATGCTATCCGTTGAACTGTACTCTCAGTGTGACTAAATACGAACAACTGTTATAACCTGAAATATATTTTCGTGCATGAAATCATTACTTCAGTTTTCTTGCTATTTTCTCATCCACTAAGTCATCTTGTTTACAATATAATATATAGCATTACCCTAATTTCGAAGCAACCCCAATTAATTTTCTTCTTGAAGAATTAAAACTATTGGTTTCTTAACGAAATTGTAAATGTTCGACTGAAAGCTCGAAAATTATTTGTTTACAGAAATGTTATTTTGGTGAATATGTATTTATGAAAAGGGTGACGTCTGTGAATAGTGCTGTGGATATTTTAGTGAGAAATTAGGTTAAATTGAAAATTTAAAAAAATTTGTTTAAATTAAATCGATAACTTGTGAAGGTTTTAAAACATTATCCACCTAACCTAACCTCAACGAACTTGCTCAAACTTCTCGATGAAGGACAATAACCTTGATAATTTATTAAAAAATTGTGAATTCTAACCTAATCCAAATTCGTTTCAACTTAAAATTGGATTTGCATATACACTAAATGCAAATGATGTCCGCAAAATTATAATAACATTCTTAAAACGACGACTCAACCCTTCACAATATTATTTAGAATGAGGACCTTAATAATATATTAAAAAATTATCAATCTAACTTAACCCTAATCCAATCTAATCTAACCCCGTTAAAATCTTCACATGAGCATGACAAAAAAATATCGAAATTAGATATGCCTACGTTCTTGAACATTTCTACCATTTAATTAGATAAATATTCCATGAAGAGTACGTTGTAAATTTCCATCAATTTATAAAAATATTTTATTCAGTTTTGATATTAAATTTTCGTTACAAAAAAAAAATACGATGTACTCAAGGATTTGTAGATTGCTGATACCATTTAGCTTTATGGTTTGGTAATCCCTGCGCAATGCTACATGCGCAATAGCTCCTAATAAATTGCTAAATCTCGACTCTTGGTTAATTCTTATCACACATCTCATTTACCTGCGTCCAGAATAATTTAAACGCTTTCGGGGAAATTCAAATTTTTTAAATCATAACAAGAGAAACAATGCATATTAATAATCGCAAATGAGAACTAAAATCAACATATCTCCCTGTTGTTTAACCATGTGTAAATATTTAATGCAATAATGAAGACGGTACTGACACGATATTGACTTTCAAAATCGTACACTTGCTAACGATAATATTTGAACGCCGATATATTAGAAATTTAAATTACAAACTGTAGTAATGACTTCGCAAATGAAGCGAACGTTAAATAATGGTGTTTTCGTTAACTAATAGGCATCAAATTATTTCACGGTTTTTAGTATTTGTTTATAATATTGAAATATTGATGAAGTTGTATTGGCAGTGCATATTGATTGTGAATTTTGGAACTTATAAATTGAGGAAGTTAAAGTTTGGAGGTCTGAAATTGTAAGAATTTTAAAATATGGGAATGTGAATTTAAAAATTTAAAAATTTGGGAATTTGAGAACTTAAAATTTTGGCATCTGAAAATTTTAGAATTGGAAATTTTTGGATTTCGAAATGTGAGAATATAGGAACTAGAAATTTGGAAATGTAAGAATATCAAAATTAAAAAATTGTTTAACCTAATAAAGTTTCTAATTTGAGTGTTCTGGAAAGCGAAACCTCGTATGGAAGAATGTTATTCGATATTTTCTACTTAATTTAGCATGCAGATTCATCACATTCCTCGCTCGTGTTACGTATTGCGAGATGTTTATGCTATATTTCTAAAAAAAAGAAAACGACAGATGTTTATTTTTGAGACAAAACGGTATCGATAGCGAGTAGGTTAATTGCTGTGCAGTTCCCACATTTCAAGATGCCATTCCTCTCGCGTAAAACGGGACCTCGAAGCGACTGTACGAACTTCGCGATTAAACGTACGCACGCTGCTAACGTTTAGCACGTTCACGGTAGAGTTCAAATATTCAGTGCCAGACGCGCTTAACGCTAATCATAAATCAACAAGAATCGGAACGTGTACAAACTCGAAAAATAGATTATCTGTTATTCTTTAAAAATAGTATAAGGACGAAATGGTTAGCGAATAATATTTCGTCTTGATTAACGTTTTAATAACTTTTTGTACGCTAATAAATCAAATTATTAGATTCAATTATCAATACTATACCCAATTAACCCGTGAGAATGCCCAGTTTGCCCTATACTGGGGTGATTATGATAATTTCAACTATTATCAATAATTTGTTATATCAATAATATCACAAAAGCGGATATGATATTTGTATTAATTAAATCTAATTACTTCCATCTGAAACTAAATCGGATTAGATTCAAAATTTCAATTAGAATAAAATTTGAATCATAAAATTACACGTCATTTTAGGTTAGATTCGAATGATAAAGTTCTGTACTGTGTTTGGTTAGGTTGAATTTGAAGTTCAAACAAGAGGAAATAAATCTGAGCGATAAAATCGTGTATTATATGAAGTTTAGATTAGATTAGATTTAAAAAATACTAGATTTGATTTTAACCTGACCTGATTCATATTGTTATCGTTCTAATCTATCTATTTTTATTTGAACTTCGAATCTAATATGCGCTACTGTTCGATCAAGAGTAATCACACTTGAACGATAAAATCATACATCAGGATTGATTAGGTTACGTCAGATTTGAAGATTAAACGAGATTAAATCGATCTGAAAGATAAAATTATATGTCACATTTTATATTCTACCTCAGGCACTTCCATTAGCCTTTTACGATATTATCAATAGCATATTGATAATTTACCGATAATCGATAGCAGCACCCCTGTATTCCATGCAAGATTCTAAATATGTCCTTATATAAGGTTAAATATTGATATTATACCCGTCTTTACTATTTAATACTAATACTTTGTGTCAATACTTGATATTAATATTTTATACTAATACTTGATATTAATATGTCACTTTCTTTCGCCAATATAAAATGTGAATTTTCCAGTTACAATTACAATGGATAAAATTTAAAAAAAGAGCGGGAACAAAGCAACAAGCACATTTCGCTTACCTTCCCCAGTAGTTGTCCTTTGTAGTAAGCGTTTCCTTGAACTGGATCAACGACGTAATCTAATTCTTCTTCCGTGGAATTGTTCCAGGAAGTCGTGGACGGTCCAGCCGTGATCACACTGGTCGTTCTTATCAACGAAGATGCCGTATTACCGAATCGACTTCCGCTGGCCGAGGAGGTCACGTTACTCGTGTTGCTGGTCGTGGTGAGCGTCGCGACGTTGTTCGTCGACGAGGAGACATCCTGGACATTGTCTCCTCTGGACAGTTGGGCGGAGGATGAATAAATAAGCGTAGACGTACGCGTGGCCGTGCAAGTTTCTTCGTCTTTTCTGTAAGGTACACCATTCTTGGCCGCTTCGAGATGGCAGCCAGGATGCGACGAGTACGAAGATACCTCAACGTCCAACGGCAATGACGCGCCGTGTTTTCGACTCCTTCTGCGAATTAAACTTTGCAGGGACGCGGAACTCTTGGAAAAACTCTGATGCGGTCGATCGTTGACAGGCCTGCCGTTACCAACAGCTGATTCGACCATCTTTTTCAGACACTCGGTTTCGGGGATGCCTCTGTTCGTTTCGTTGTTTTCCTCGTGACAACGAGCAACCACGCCAGTGTCCATCAGACGGCAAGCCGCTGTTTCGGTATGCAAGTCACTGGGCATCGTCTCCAAGAGGAAGCTGTTATTGGTCGTTTCGTATTCTCTCGGAGGCGACGAACTCCCGACTTCCACCTCGAGCGTGTTCGAAGGTAGCATCTCCAACGACGATCTCGCGATCAAATTCTTTGTACTTTATTTCTAAAAATCGATTATTCGGCGTAATACGATTTCTCCGTTATGGTTTCTCGAGATGTCATGTTACGGATTTGACATTCAACAGACGTCTATTCTCTTGACATCCATGACACATGTGCACAGTGAGGTCGTTCGATAACGGCGTCGCGGCATTAAAGACGAATTGGACAGAGAACCGATGAATTTATGAGTATTGGTCGCAGAGAAAAAAGTGTTGTGATGCAACAATGCTGTTAAGACATAATGCACGCGTTTTCTTATCATCGACGAAACAGCGACACTATCACCCCGACCATTTCACCAGTCGAACCGTCACTGTTCCGCGCGCACCAACTCGTCGACCGACACCCTCGGTCGCTACTTCCCCCACCACTACCGCCACCTGAACCCTCAGTGCCGTCAATAAAATCTAGTCGCCTTGACATTTTTCTTACACCCAATGCTAATGTTTCGGAATTTTCTATACACGCGCATGCGTTCTATTGTATTGCATTATTGAGTTTGATTTTGAAATTATTATCGTGTTTGTAAACAATGCTTGACATTGTTATGAACGAACGATGGCTATAATCCCGTTTCAAGCAGGGGTGAATGTACTTAACGTTAACAGATATTCTCAACATAGATTTATATTTATATGTTGTACGTTTTTATTGTCATTATTTCGGTACTGTTAATTAATATTGATGCTGATTTTCTGAATTCATAAATTTTCTTGTTCTCACATATAGAAATTCTAAATTTCCAAATTCCATATTTCTGAATTTTTTAAGTTTTAAATTTTCAAACCTTTTATCTTTAAAATTTTCATATCTCCAAGTTCTCAATCTCCCAAGTTTCCAAGTTTCTAAATTTCCAAACCACCAAATTTCCAATCTTCTAAATATCCAATCTCTTAAATTCTCAATCTTCTAAATTTCCAATCTCCTAAAATCCCAATCTCTCAAATTCCCAGTCTTAAATAACTCATTCCTTAAGCATTTGGATGCTTAAATAAATTAAGGATGTTCGTACCATTAATAACAACATTGTATATTATTAATACAATATTATCAATAAATATGAGAACCCAGAAATATTGACAGTGTACAGGGTGTTTTATAAAACTGAATTATATCTTGAAAATCGTTAGAAATATGATAAGGTTATGTAAAGAATTTAATGTTATCAGGAAGTCATTTTTAAAACTAAAATTTTTCACAAACTATTAATTTTTTTGATATTACACTTGAATAGTTTTTTACGGAAAATGTTCCAAAGAATTAATCTACGTAAGATACAGTGTATAGTTTCAATTTTTACAAGTGTATCTTTGCATTTACAAAAAAATTGAGGTTATTAGAAAATAGGTATTTTTATCTCATTCAATATTTCTTTTACAAAGTTTTTCTATCTCTAACACCATTGTGTGCGAGACACCTTGTATGTTTATTGTCATACGTCAACATTGAAGGATAGAAATAGTCCTACAGTGATGCTCTCTCACTCAGATATCACTAAGGGTGAGAAGAAAATAACCGAAGGGGGTTGAAGAGAAAGAAAATTCTTCTAGGGTTGCCAACTGTACTATAACAGGTAGATTAGTATTATATTTTTGTCTAATGTACTACAGCTTATCTTGCAATGCATTATAACTATGTTATGTTATAATATTTATATAGTACAAGGTCTATGAATGTACTACATATTATTAGAAAAGTATATAGTACGTTTAAATTCTAAATATATTTCTAATACATCAATAACTTTTCATAATCTTTATTTATGACTTGTTTGATCAACAAAATTTCTACAAAATAATTTCATACTTCCTCTTTATTCCTAACATTTCAACTGTTACACAAAGAATTTTTTCTGTAATGAATATGAAATGTTGAGGAGAAAAAAATTGCATCAAACCTCTGATATCTTTGATAAAGACGATAAATTAATTAATGATGCAAAATACATAAAAAGTACACGTTCAAAAATCTTAATTAATTTGCCTGCAATTAAAATTAGTTTATTTTGCATCACTTTTCTCTGATAAACATTGTATTTATTTATAGTAAACTATATTTTTTATCATATTTGAACGTAAAATACTATTGATATTTTCCTGAAAAGAAGTTGGCAACCCTAATTCCCTCTTCTGCTAACTCATGTGATAGAAAGAGATGAAACAACCACAACTATTATCCTCTCCTTTTTGTGGTAACTTCAACTTCTATCGTGATCTGTGCAGTCTACAGTTTGTTGAAGTTTATGGTATAATATAGTAACATAGTGGAATAACATACTATAGTTTAGAACAGTGGTTCTCAATTAACAATACTAATAGTGTTTAGAGGAGACAATTACATGGTACGTGAATGCTTTGTGCAATATACAGTATAACAAGTTTATTATTTAAAATTATATTTTCAATGGTAAAAAATAAATATTAAAAAAATTGCTTGAATGGAAATTAAATTGATGTATAAAATAAAATATTTTGTAAATATACAGAAAAAATATATTCTTTCTTGAGCTGTAAACATGTGCTATAGGATTAATTTTATATATTCTATATGTCTGTGTATAGTATAGTAGTATTTTATACTAAAATATGTAAAATGATCCTCAGCAAATAAAATAAAAATTTGTTACCTTAATTTTTGATTTGAATAAAACTTTGTAGGCTCACAGTAACCCATGACAAGAATAACAAAAAATATTAATGAGAACAGTATAAGTTTAATTGAACTTTTTAGTAAAAATATATAATTGCATATAACACCTGATCCAAGAAGACAAAATGAATTTTTATATGACTTATTCGTTCGATCGTGTATCTTGATAAATACAAAACGACACAAAGCCTTTTGTACGCTGGTAAATCGTGAGAAAGCACATTGTTCCTAATGTCGTGTAAAAAGGAAATACGAGAGTCAGTCCTCTGTTCTTTTACTCGCGGAAAGGAAGTTGTTTTAATTAGAAATACATAGGGATTCTCATGAATACCTGAATTATAAGATACTTTTCAATTTCTTCAAATATTTCCCGACGCTTTCTCAACATATACATAATAAATATTAAACAATGCCTTATTAACATTTTGACTGTTCTCCATCGAAAGTTTCATCAAATAATTTGTCTATTATTTCTGCAATACTTTGTATCTATAATGTCAGGTATTTAATGTAATTATTCCTAATTAGTTAAGTACGGAAATTAATTATAGAGGTAATGAACAATGAACGGATGTATAAAGTAAGCACAAGTTGTCAATAAATATTGATCGTCCGAGGGCCCCTTCAAAGGGTAGGTTGTTCATAACGGTGGTACGGCCCTGATTCTACTATTTGCTTCGTTGTCTCGTGTTCGATCTGCTTGCTTCTTTCCACTTATTCGTTTCTGTCGTAGCATCTCTTTCTTTCTTCTCTCTCATACCAGAACTTCACCGCCGTCAAACGAAGAACACGCACCGTCCCATCATGCGTATTCGGTCATTCACACACGGTATACCTGTTCCAACATTTGAGATGCGCTAAGTGCATATCTAAATATAGGAACGGTAAAGCAAGGAAAGACTTGCTTATAGAATCTAAAGTAACAATTGTTATGTGTTTCACGCACTGCACAGGCATTTAATGCTTGGACGAAATTTCAGAGATCTCTGGAAAAAGTGGGGTTAAGAAATTAAAAGCCTTTTACGAATTTTGTACTTTCGGATACATGATCTAATACCTGTTATTGAAATAACTATGACTAACATATTATTCATACTTTAATTATAACTAATAACAAATACAAGTAAAACCTTTTTACGAATTTTGAACTTTCGTATATAGTATACTATTTGATATTAAATTCTAATTTAATATCAGTTTATTGAATATTGAAAACAATACCTAATTGTGTAATGTATAAATGTTATGTTTAAAATTTGGATATTTTTCATTCTTACATTCTTAATTGTTTCCTTTTAATTTAATGTCTTTAAGTGTGTTTTACACACTCATATTTAAAATGTAATAGAGGAAGAAAGAACATTGCTATGAGATATCTATAAATTTATTGTTTTTTTTTAGCTATCGTAGTACCAATAATTTAGAAATTTAGGAATTTGGATTTTGGGAGATTTGAGGGTTATGAATTTGAAGATTTGGAAAATCAGAAATTTAGAAATTTGAGAACTTAGGAGTTTGAGAACCTAAGAATTCGGGGTCAATACATATTGACAATACTGTATTGACAATACATATTAATCGCGAGAACTCGAAATATTAGTAGTATACTAATCGCTAAGATTATATTGCAGTATTACAATATCCTTATATTACAATGTTTATTTTGTTATAATTATAATATTTGTATTATACTATGTAGTACGTTTCTTCCACATATTGAAGTAACCATTGGCGTACAACTGTATGAATCTACAAATTCAGCGGGTCAGATTGAAATCTCGCCTTGGGTTCATTCTGTTTTTTATTGTAAACATTTGTTCCTTTTTTCTTTAACAATCAAATTAAAACAGGTTTCTAAACATAATATTATTATTTCTGTTTCTTTTCCCTTAAATTATTTGCTTATGTATAAAAATCCTTGCGAATTGAAAAACCTAACTTTTGTTTAATTAACACATAAACTGGGAAATAAATTGAGAAGTTACAATTAAATTTTGTTGTGGTGTTCGTTTTATAAAGTAGAATTTACCACGCCAAAATTCCAGGAAGGTTGAGAAACACTGCTCTAGGCTTTAGAGTCTAGAAGAAAATCTAAAGAAGGTTGATATTTTCTAGGCACCCTAGGCTCCCTATACATTCTCTCAATGTTCTTCAAATGCTCTGTGAATACTCTATGAACGGTCTACGAATGTTCTACGAATACTTTATGAATGCTTTACGAATGTTTTCTCAATACGTGTATATGAGTAGTTTTTTAGTACAGTCGAAATTGAAACGTTAATTTAAATTTGTGATATCAATATTTTATTGAAAATAAATAATTTTAATTATTAACAGCTAATTTGAAATAAAAATAAAAAATATAATAATTAAGGTTGTATATCACACGTTCTGACGTGTAATAAAATACTGACGTTATTAAAAAAATAGATTTTCTAATGAACTGACAGACAGTGCGAGTGTTACCTCATTATCGAAGTAAATCAAGTTTAGATTAGTTTTACTACGAATTTATATCGAAATAATTAATTGCATTTTATTGCAACGAATATTTCGATTCAAATCTAAAAACAGTTTTCCATTTTCTTCAAATGACATTTGCGTTTTATATTTGAATATTTAATAGGTCCAACCCACACTTCAAAAATCATTGTGTTAATAAATATCGTAGCGCAATCTATCGTTGTGATCTGTACTAATGCTAAGGGAAAAATCCAAGTGACAGAAATGCTGTTGAATCATGTTCGACGTATAATTGAGGAAACACAGTATTACGCACCACACGATCATCCTTGTATCATAAAAAATAAAAAAACAGAGTTCTGAAACTGATTTGTGCCAAGAAGTATCAGAATTTGAATACATATATATTACTTTGATTATAATGTTTTGTTTTTGTATGATGTAACCTACTTCTTATATATTCGACGAGAGAAAGATAACGTTGACATGCATCATTATTGGTTCGAAGTTCGCGTGCCTTTCTTATCTGTGATTCACATTCCTTTCAGCGGTACTTCCTTGTTTCTTTGTCAGTATCAGCGTAATGTTTGAATTGTGTAAACGTAGTAATATCTACTACGTGTCATTACCACGGTTAATGTTCGCATCGAGTTACCTTGTAAAATTTAGGTAACTCCTTCTCATTGCCAGTGCGAAAATGCTTGAAAGAAGAAGCAACAGTAACGCAATTACAGTTCTTGTTGGACATCAAATTGAAAAAGATGAATTCGTTTTTGAAAACAGTCAATTCTATGACGAACAAAAGAAACATATTAGTCAAAGATTCATTGCAAACGCAGTTAAACACCAGTGTGATGGAAATGCAAAGTGCACCAGGAGTGGAAGAGAACGGTGTAGTTACCAATTGCGACGAGAGTATGACCCTATGCTCTGTATTGGAGGCTGTTTTCCTACACGGTTTAAAAGATAGCCTTTTAAATAGAGTAACAGAAGCTTTAAGTGGTCCAGATTTTGATGCTGTACCACAACCAAGTTTTTGGGGTCCACTGTTAGTATTTTCTCATCGACAGATCATAGACCAGATTCAATCATTGAGTCAACTTACCACCGAAGTTGGATATTGCAGAGCGTGGATACGATTGGCATTAAATGAAGGTCTTTTAGCTAGCTACCTTTATTCTATAAGAAAGGATAATGGAGCTTTGAAACCATATTATAATCGCTCTGCATTTATTAGAGATACAGATCTCGTAGAAGTTGCGCAGAGATTAATTGAAAATTTGGATTATATTCACTTTGAACTTGCATGTAACAGTGGCCTTTTAAACTTCTGGTCAAATACTCCTCTTTTATTAGCGGGCATATGGTCACCACCAATGAAATCTTGTCCAGTATTTAGTGCAGTAGATATTGCAAAAACAATAACAACTGAAATAACAGCTGGTGAGAATTTAGATGAGGTTGAAACAGCTAGTTCAATAGGTAGTTTAGGTTCCTTTAATTCGTCGCAAACTGCCCTTAATAATTTGGGTAATATAACAGAAGATGAAGCTTTCAAATTCATATTAGCTAACAAGAAAACAAACAATGTTGGTATAGAACATTTTGCTAATAATTCAAGAAATACTCCACCTTTGAAGGAGGAAGAAGAACAACATATACAAGAAGAAACAGAAAAAGAGGAACAAGAGGAAATAGTAGAAAAAGAAAAAGAAGAGGAAGTAGGCAATAAAATTTCAAGCAATAGTAGTCCAAAGAATAATGTGAAAATTAATACAAATACTAACAACGAAGATTCACCAATTGAAAATATTATGCAAAATCATAATAGCTTACATGATGTTGCAATTACAGTAGGAAATTCATTAATTGGAAGATTAGGATGGTCTACATCATATGAAGATTGTGAATCTTCTTTAACTTCATCTATAATATCTCATGAATCTAAAACAGATGCACCCCGAACACCAGTCGAAGGACCTTCATATGATGCAATTATCCAAAGTTATCACACAGCAGGAAATACATCTGTACCAGATCTTGAAGAATTTTTGAAGAAATATCCCAAAACGCAGCCAACTGAAGATGAAACTAAAGTTCAATCAGAAAATAAGGTAAAATTAAGGGGAATTATTAACTAATGTTAGATATTTGTTTTTAACTCTGAGAAATATAATCAGATTTATTTGTATAATGTATTATATAGATAATGATAAATTTTGTACTTAATTATAGGCTACAATAAATTTTGATGACCAATTGGGAAAACTTCCTAGGGAAAAAGGTTTGGATATACAAAATTATAGCTGCTTTGAATGTGGTCAAGCTATTGGTATGACTTTTTCAAAAGCACATGTTTGTTCGTATTCTGGCAGCTATTATTGTTCAAAATGTATGTCACAAAATGAATTTATTATTCCATCACGAGTAATCCATAATTGGGATTTAAAATCTTATCCTGTGTGCAACAAAGCTGCTACATATTTACACAATTGTCCAATATTACTAGACCTTAAAATCTTAAATCCACGAATTTATATGGCTGTAGATACTATGGCTCAACTGCAATCATTAAGGATTCAATTAAATCTATTAAGAGCATATTTGTTCACTTGTCGTGAACCTATAATTGAATCACTGCAAAAGAAGGTTACACCAAGAGATTACTTGTATGAACATGTTCATCAGTACTCTGTTTCTGACCTTCTTGACATACCTAATGGAACTCTTGCACAGCAATTGCAAAAAGTAGTAGAATTTGCAAGAAATCATGTTATAAATTGCTGGCTTTGTAGTCAAAAAGGTTTTATATGTGAAGTTTGCAATAATCCAAAAGTTATTTACCCTTTTGATATGGCATCTACATACAGAGTAAGTTTATAATACTTTACTATATATAAAATATAAAAATTGCTTCAATAATTTATTGAATGCCAAATAATTTTAGTGTGGAGCATGTAATGCTGTGTTTCATGCAGAATGTTTAAATGCTAATAAACCCTGCCCAAAATGTGAACGTAGACGCAAGAGAATGGACCTTCCACTCTTAGATGTGGGATGTACAGATTTATCAGTGGATACTGCACCAACAGTTTCAAATGATACAAAAGAATAAATGCAATATTTAATAAAATACTTTTGCTTTAAATTATTTAAGTATTTCCTTTTTGTAACACATGTATATTTTTATTAAAATTTATTTTTCTAACATTTATGAATACATTATATCTATGTCATATAAATATTATCTAATGATATGAATATGTAAATACTTGTTATTTCTAGTTTATATCGTTATCTGGTTAATTCGTATGTACTTAATAACTAACAAATTAAATTTTGTATTTGATACTAATTTTTATAGGGATAAGATTTAAAATGTGTATAAGAAATATGTATGTTTATGTAATATACATTTTATTAAAATTTTATGTACAAAAAGTAGTAAAATATATTTATCAAATTATTTTATATGTATTCTATTTAATACTGCTGTTATGTTCATGTAATGTAACTCACTATACTTTATAGTCCATTGACACGCAGTTTACATGTATATGTATATCCTAACATTTAAAATGTAAATAATAATTCAGATTTGTATATACTGGTCCACAGTTTCAAAATGTTAATGCTATTGTGATTGATGTTTGAGCAGCATAATGAATAAAATACACCTGTATTATAATTGTTACTAATATACCCAATATACATAAAATTCTATATCCAATGAAAGTTTATCATTGTATTATTGAAAAAAATATGAAACATCAAGTACCTCATAGACTAGAAATAATCCATATTTCTAAACGAAAAGTATAATAAAAATGTATATAATTAATTCATGTAACTAAAATATAAAACAAGAAATGTAGAGATCTTTGAACAATTAAATTGTTTCATTTTACTAATTTGATATTCTTTCGAGATATCTACATCTTATCCTGTATTATTTAAAATTCAAAATTTTTTACATTACTTTGATTTCATCATTAAATAATACTAAACAAAAATGCTAGAAGTACAGTAGAACTTCGATATTGAAACTCTCCTTATTCGCGTATACGTGTACACCGATCATAGATATCGAAGTTCTATAGTAAAATTTCTATTGTATGTTGTATTAGTCAAGTAAAATGCACTTGATACAACATTCATATACACAAATTACTATCTACTTGCCATATTTATTATAATTTGCTAATGTTCATGTAGTTCTTTATTACATTTCAGATTTAAAAAATATATTAATTCTATAGAAACAACACAATTTAACGAATTTTGCTAAATATAAATTTAAAATAAATGAGATGAACTTTTCTAGTCTAATTTGTATTAATAAGGCACTTTAATTTCCTCAACCCTAACTATTTATTTGTTATACCCAAAGATTAAAAGTTTCACAAGATTTATAACAAGTATAATATTTATATAGTCTTTAATCTCTATAATTGAAATTTCACCAGGTACTTATTTAAAAAATAAAATGTATTTTTATAACTTCACGTTTACGAATTAAAAGTCATTCGTTCAGCTTGTGAGAAAATATTAAGTATGCTTACATAGCATTTTGTTCTTTTGAGCTATAAAATAGTTAAATTATAATACATATTGAGGACTTTAAAATAGTAAAAGCATTATAATTGAAACAATACTGACAAACTGTCATGTGCATGTAATTACTAATGCGTAATCCTTTTTCTTGATTTTCTGCAATATCCAGTTCTTTTATGAATACTAATATAATCGACACAGGTACAAATTACGTGCGAAAGTACAAATCGATATAATTTTTATGTAACTCTTATGTATTTATAATACTTAAGACTGAAATGTAAAAACTTATGTATATGCATTATTTTTATATAATACATGCACATAAACTTATAAAGATATCTTTAAGTTATAATACCTAGTATTCTCCCTAATATTATTATTCTCTGTATATAGTTTGTACTGTATTTCAACATGAAACTTGAAACATTATTTGCATCTAATATCTTTCTATAACAATGTTACCACTTTGATATTTGTATATTATATACTGGCAATTTTACTCACTTTGATCAGTGTAAAGTTTTGGGAAAATATGCAGATGGCAAAATTGGTTTGTCAGACAAACCTCCCCTTCTTAATCCACCCTGCAATGTAGCACTTGTACTTTTTGTTTTTGTACCATTGGATGGTACAGGTAGGTTATTATTCTCTGCAATAGCAGGCATTGAGGAAGAACCTGCAGCATTTCCAGGTAATTTATTTAAAGAATTAATACGTTCCAAAGGTGTACTAGTACTTGAGATTTGACCACTTTTGTTAAAAGTTGATATGCCTATAGTACTATCTGTAATACCAACACCCATAGATCTTGCTGTCATACGTGTAGTTTGATTAATGTTTGGATTTTGTATAACTGGATTCCTTAATGGCAGTCCAGAAAATGTATTTGGTTGCACTGTACTAGGCACTGGTGTACGTGTTTCATACTTAGTGGTAATTATCTTATTTGTTCTAGGTAACGTTAATTGAATTGAAGAAGGTACAGTTACTGCTGCTGTAGTAACACTTTGTAATGGAGACTGATTGTCTGCTAATCGCCGATTTAACCAACTAATTACTGAAAAATGTAATATAACATTGTACATAGAAACAAAACTTGCAATTGCTAATGAACTAAATAATCATAACATAAAGTAAACTTAATTTTTTACCATTATCATTATTTTTTATTATCTTTTCTTTCTCTTCCAATTGATTCTGTTGAATTTTAATCTGTTCCTTCAAGTTTTCTACTTCAGCTTTTGCATCTTTTGTTTCCTTCATTAAACTTTCCATTTTACTTTCTAGTTGACCAACTTCCTTTTGTTTAGTATCCAGCAATCTTTCTTGTTCAAGGGCTATACTAGTTCTTAATTTCAATTTAGATTTAGTTGAAGCAAGCTCATTTTGCAATTTTGTTAATATTTCATTAGCTTTAACTAGTTCATCACTTAAGTTTCGCAAGGAATTTTGTTTACGTTGCAATTGGCCATCTTTTTCAGCTAACAGATCTTCAAGATGTTGTTTTTGTTCCTTCGCCGTTTTTAACATTTCTGTATGTTTACTAATAAGTATAACTTTATCTTTCAGTTCTTGCTCTAATACAGCAACTTTTGTCTTTAAACTGTTTACTGCTTTATCTTTTTCATGATAATCTGTGTCCAGCTTAGAATTTTGTTTCTTCAGTGAATTTAGATCTCTCTGAGCAACATTAAGTTCTTTTTCAAGATTTTGTAATTGTTTAATCTGTTCTATATTTGTCGCTTCAAGAAGAGATAATTTATCTTTATATGTTAAATTTTGTGTGCGTAATTCTGCAAGTTCAGTGTGAAGTTGTTTTACAGTATCTGTGTGTCTACGTTCTGTTTCGATTTTCTCTTTTTCAGTTTGACATTGCCATTCTAATCGAGCTTTTGCAAACCTGTAACATATTAATAATATTTTAAGTATAGAATTTTTAACCCAAATATAGTTTTAAATACCTGTCTTTCTCTAAACTAATTTGTTCAGATGAGGATATTTGTATTTGATTCTTTTCTGTGATATATTTTTGTTCTAATTGTTCTAAT
Organism: Megachile ligniseca; assembly: GCA_945859555.1. Lineage (NCBI taxonomy): Eukaryota > Metazoa > Arthropoda > Insecta > Hymenoptera > Megachilidae > Megachile > Megachile ligniseca. The sequence continues at coordinate 4,949,368 of OX243778.1, forward strand.
TCCCTTGTTTTAGTTTCTACTTTATTTGATAATTCATTCAATCTTGTTTCCAATGTGAGTGCATCTCTATTCTGTTGTTGAATGTTTTCTTTTAATTGTTTGATTTTCATGGCCATATGAGTTCTTAAATCAGAATCACTTGCAGGTGATATACTTAAACTCAAATGACATAAATGCTTAAAATTATTTGTTTCAACTAGTTTAAATATCCATTCTCCATTTTCTTCAGCTAATAATAATAAAAACTTTGGTGGTGTTTTTGATAAGTTTGATGGCAGTATCTGGGATTGTTCTAATAAACATATTAATTGTGTTGCAAAGTTATCAAAATCAACCAATAATCCCTGCTGAGATTTCAGAACTTTAAAATCATCTTCTGTGATGAATAATGAATAAAGGAAACAGGGGTCATCATCATCTGCCAATAGAACACATAAGCTCTGTAACATAAACATATATAATATTATTATATTGCCAGAATATTTTTGAAAAATGTTTAGAAATTGATTTTAAGTTTTGTATTAGTAGAAATACGGAAAAATAAATTGAAAGATCATGTTAGTAGAGACCAGAGGTTAATTCTAAGCAGTATAAAAACTTTACCTTACGACATACAGGGCTAAGACCTGCATGTACTTCTACATTAACCCTGAGTTCACGTTGACGTTCTTCTTTATGCTGTGGTTTAATGTAAACTTTTTGCACCTTTGAATATAGCACTTCAACATTGCTCAATTGTAGACCAGAATCACCAGTCACTCCGCTTGTTGAATTATTTAAATAATTCATCGTTTGGCTGCACGTTTAGCAGTCATCTGTTAATCTTGACTCATTGGCTAATCTAAAATAATAGATATAGCGTTTCAATTTTCGTTTCATTTGTCAATTTTTTATAAATTATAAAAAAGTATACATCAAAACTTTCAAATTCTATAGTTTACATGCCCAGTCAAGGCACGCATGTTTCAAGTGCTGCCATCTTAGCGTTAAACATTTTTCGTAAGTAATTTATTTTTTAAAAGAATCATTAATTTATTTGTTTATTTGATTCATTTATAATAATCTAGGGTATATAATGTATTTAATTTAATTATGTTTCTTACTAAAGATGTTATTTAATGTACATTTGTTATAAAAGTATGAAGTAAACTTATAACACGCCATCTACTACTAAAAATATCAGTGTAGAGTGTAAATGTAACAATAATCAAACAATTCTAGAAAAATATTTTTTAATTTTTTTTTACATCAATTTAGTGTATAATATAGGTATTAATAACTACTGCGATGTATTAGCAGGTAAAGTACATATATGTTTTCGTGATTTAACGCTATATTATAAAATTTGTATATCTTGATATTAAATATTAATTATCAAGATACTTACAAAGTGTTGTGGTTGTAAAAACGGTCATGGATAATAATCATCATTACTTTATTATATCTAATTTTCTATTCTACAAAAATAATATTTAACTAAGTCAATTAAATTTATTTATTTATATAATATAATATAAATAATATTACAAAATTATGTTTGTTTAAGATTTTTATTAACTTTCATGTTCCATTTATATTTGAATTAATTTTTATAATTTAAACAAAAAGGTTTTAATCGAATAATAATTTATCCGATAAATTATTCCTGTGATAAAAGCAATCACAAAATTTTATTTAAAATCTCGATATACATATACGTAATAAAATAATGGCGTCGTTATATATTTGTACTCTTATTAATACAGTCAGTTGACATTTTTTTTCAGCTTTTCTATTTTTATAATTCAAATCATTTAATTATAATGATACAATATTAATGTCATCTTTTTCTACATTTATCTAGAAAAGTATCATATGTGATCTCTTCAATATGTTCCAGGAGAAGTTTACTTTCCCGCGCAGTGCGAGAAGCTCAAATCTGATTGGTCGTTTCTTCTGAAACCGACCAATAGCGTTCAAGATCGAGGATGTGACGTATCATTTAAAATACCGTACGTGTTGAGTTGTAACCGCGGTCGCCATGCCATGCGGTCGTTTCGTGATTGACAATTTCGTTCTTGAATATGTCGTCGATAAAGTGTTTCAGAGATTATTGTTTTCATTTTCAAAGGACAAATGTGTGTGGTGACAGTGTTGAGAAAGTAAGTGTACAATTATTATGAAGCGACAAGTTATGTTCTCTTGAAAATTGGAACCGCGATCCCGCTCGCTGTCGGTTAGAGGTTGGGGGTATGGCAGTTGCAGTTTGAATCTGATAATGCAGTCTACATATAACAACAAACAGGTAAGCCTGTGTTTTTTATCCGTCACACATTGTATATCTTTTAAATAATTATTCTTTTAACAAACTTTAAAAAAATAAAAATTTCATTTTTTTGTTAAAATTCCTACGTAAAGACGACGTGCACCGGTTTTGCCTGCAGCGCTCCTTTCGTTCATTTTTGTTCTTTAATTATCTCTGTTACGTGCTGCACCCTAGTAGCTTCATTTGAACTTCATAAGCAAATTTCAAAATGATCTTTCATATCAACAATTGTTATGGTGTTCTTTTATTTAAAAATTTATTTGTTTAATTGTATTAACAATACAAATACATTCGGTTGCATATTGCCAATTGGCGCCATTTTCAAATCTTCAGATATAGAAATTTGAGGGTTTAGGAATTTGGAAATTTAAGAATTTAGAATTTAGGCATTTGAAAATTTGAGAAATTAAGAACTTGAAAATTTTTAGATTCAAAAATTTTTAATATACAATGTGCGACTCCGTTGAATAATCTTTATAATTAGTCTAAGGAAGTCTATAATTCTATTAAACATTTTAAATGTATGTAGCACAATCATATGTAACATGTATAAAATGCTTGCAATTATCTTTAGAAAATTGAGAATCATATTTATATAAACGCCTATGTAATTCAAACTAGTTTGATAAAAGGGATACCTATTTCATTGTCATATAATATTAACTACTACTTTCTTACGTATGTAGTTGTTCCTTGCACTGTGGGTAAAGAGTTCAGTGTACCTGTAATCTTATACTGCAAGTATGCATATATGTATGCATTTATACAGACTATGCAACATTTTAAATGAAACCTTACTGGAGAATTTGCAATGCTAATTTTTATTGTCCTTTAATCTTTGTTTAACTGAATATTAAAAAATGTATCACTAAACTTTAATAACGTATTAAGTTTGTTACTGTTGAAAAGAAAATATATTACAGAGGACAGCAAAAGTATTGATTATGCAAAATTACATCATACATCTCTCTAAAATAAAGGATAAATTAATATTTAAAATTTTGTAAAAGATATTTGGTACTAATCCGATATAGTATTGTCAAAAAGTCTTCTTATTAAATTTCTCTTTCACATTTGCTGCTATTCTTTTTATTGTTTATTAAACTTGATTGCACTTTAGCATACTGCGCACAGGCCTTTGTGTTGTTTAAAACTTGTTTTCACAGAAGTAAACATTTTGAATTTTGATATAGAATTACAGTACCAAAAAATACACATCAGAACTATTTTAGTACATTTTTAATGAAGGATATTGATTAAGTTCATTCTGTTGTTCATGTTACAAAAATAAGTTCTATATTTTGGAAGTTGAAAAATAAGTATTTTTATGTTCTAGCAAAAATAGTTAAGTTAAAAAGATTAAATAACGTTATTTTTTATGTTTGATGAAATTTTTAAGGATTTATTTTGAGAAAGGCAAAAAGTACATGGTTACAGTCTTGAATTCATAAAGTCCAGAGTATATTCTACCTTACTTTAGACAAAATAATGACATAGGAAAAGAAAGTACTATTGAACTAGATAGTCTTGATAGTCACATCATTTCTACAAACCACTGGTTTTCGAAATTTAGAAATTTTAAGTTAAAAATATTTTAATTCCCAGATTTTCAAATTTCCTGATCTCTATACTTCCAAATTGCCAAATTTAAAAATTCCCACATCACGAAATTTCTGAATTTCCGAATTATAGGGAAAAAAAAGTGATGGGTGAGACCTTTTCCTATATTGCCATATTTTAATAAAATTAATGTTTTTCCCATTGGAATAGAATGCATTTGAAAGTTTCTATATCAATTTTGAATAGTCCGGTAGAATTATAAAAAGGAACTTTCCAAATTTTAATGGAAATGACAATTGAGAAATAGATTGATGCTTGCTATTTCTTCACGAAGTGTTTTTCATCGAGTTTTGTTGCGTATTTTTTCTGGTCCTTCCGTGTTTGAAAGTCGGCTCCTGTAACCACCTGCCCTGTTCAGAAAAGGGAAAAAGGCAACCAAGCGGACAGGTTTTACCTGGCACGGACTCGCTTTGAAGCTATGAGAAATACACTGCTAGCGTAACTTCAGAAAATTTTCTTTTCGTTCAGCATCGGCTGAAGGTCTTTCAGGGATTTTAAACTATTCATCGAAATCTCTCTTCTCCGTGAAAAATGTCGACACGGTTAAATCGATTCTCACTCGGCGATTTCTGTAACTGCGTTGTTAAACGCAGTAAGAGTGATGGTAAATAAAATACCATAATGAACTATGACTATGCACTTGTTACCATGTTCTTCTTTTCTTCTCGATACATTGTAATTTCTGTTCTTTAAGAATTGCATTTGTGTAGCAACTGGTTTCTCGTAATTTCAAAATTAAGGCAGGAAAATTTAAACGCTTTAAATAGGACATTAAAATTGTGACAAGTATTTAGAAAGTAACTATAATATTATTATTTTATTATTAATTTCTTTTAATTGCAATTTGAAATTGTATAAGAAATATTTTATAGGTAGGATATTCTTTTTATTCTTTGAATGTCAAACTTTCGTTGCTTAAGTTCACTATTTGAAAATTAAGGCGGGAAGATTTAACACTCGAATTGGAGAAAGTATTTGCAAAGTAATTATAACTATTAGTACTTGTCCATTAATTTCTTGTAATTGCAATTTAAAATTATTCAGACAAAAGAAAATTTCAAAGAAAAGATGAAACATTTCTTCCAAATGTCAACCTTGTACAATTATAAGAAATTAACAGAATTCTTGAACCGGTATTGGCGAGAAGCCAAATTTCCAAAATTTAGTTTCAGAAGAGCCAAATTGGTAACCCTGACTCGAACGGGTGATTCTCTTAAAGAGATATACTCATATCGGCGTCGTAGCCTTAAGATCCACCACTGTATAGTACAAAGCAGAGGATTGGTTGTGAAAATGTGTTTGGTTGGTCTACTCAGAATCAAGACGTGGCAACACTGCGTTCGTATACATATATAGCACACGTTTATATACACGTATATATATCCTTATATATTTATATGTTTTATGCGAGAGGCCACGGCATTGTAAAATTGTCGATTGGCTTCGAGGTCATCACGCTATCGACCTCCATTTCGTATTGGATGTTTTTTCAACACGGATTTGTCGAAACTGGCCACCATGGTATTGCTCCATCGATATTCTTGCCTCGATACGTTAACGACATTAACGGGATATCAGCTTTTGTCTCCGATTCTTTCTCTCTGCTATCGTTAGTTAATCGACTTGTTTTTCATTCCATATCAGATACAAATTGCGAAACAAATTTGATCAAAATTTAATAAAAATCAAAGGTGACCTCGATTTTTTGCTGAAGGCAAAATATCGCAATTTTTATTTTTGCGATTTATCGGAGAACGAGGATTGATTCATTTTTTGTTATAACCTTTTGGTAGGTTACCGGAAAGATCGGGGCGATATATTAACTCTTTCGCAATCTTACAGGTGTTACTGACAGCCGATAGATAATTAATATTTCATTGATACTTAATGACATTTCAATAATACTGTAAGATACCGTTGACATTAATGAGACTGATCGAGATAAAATGTAATATCAAATTTTATTTTCAAGATTATTTCTAAGTTTCAGACCTAATTTGACTTAACTTAACTTAGTCTAATTTGATACATAATAGTGATATTCAAAATTTTTAGTGTTGTATTTCATGATAAATTTCATGATGAATTGCCAAGTCCTTATTTCACCAAGATAATATTCTAAATTTGAAGATCTCTCAATTTCTGAATTTCTCAATTTCTAAATTTGATAATTTCTAAATTTTTAACATAGAAGATTTTCGCATTAAGAACTGCTGTATTAAAAAAATTATCAATCAAAAACTAGCACATAATGGACCCTCTTCTCCCTGCACCATCATTTCCCCAGGGAAGCCTGTATGCCCTTCATACTTTATTACGACGCAAAAAAATCGACTCGCAAACTATTTCATCCCGATTAATCGACAACAAAGGTACCCGCAGAATATGTTGTTCAAAGCATGGGAGTGAACGTGTAATCGCAAACGTTCAAAAATAGACGTAAAAACTTTTGTCCCTAACCTCACATAAACTGTGGATATATTGTGAGACGTGATATCTCGCCCCAAACGCGTCGCACAAGGAAAGCAAGATTTCGTTCGGAGCGTTGCATAAACGAATCGTGGCGATATTTCGTCCAAAATCGCGAAAGATTGAAAGAAGAAATAAGTTTTGCGAAAGATATTGGTAAATGAGATTTTAGTTATTGTTTTGGTCGAGGGAGAAGGCAACACACGGTAGGCGAGCAGAGCCGTGTATCTTCGTGGAAGAAGAAAATGCCGCAGGTCTGTGATTTCCGCTTGGCAACAGCGCAGCCGGTTGTCCGTGCTGCCTCGCTGGGTCGAGCCAGTGGCGTAACCAAGAGGGGGGAGCATACGGTCGCTCGGTTCCCTTCTCGAGCATTCACAAAAAAACTCTCCCAGCAGGATGAACGAGGATTTCGTTTCAGTCGTACGCTTTTATTCTGTTGACAGTGACTGTTGCTACGGAAAATCTATCCATAGCACGTTTTTCATTTTCTTATGGAAAGTTTATAGCTTCAGAATTGTATTCACAATTTCTAGTTTATTCATCAATCCTTCGTTGCATTCTGATATAAATATTTTACATGAAATATATGTACTATGAAAATTTAAGTTTTAATTTTCAGATTCTTTTAACGAAAGTTTCTAAGGACCAGATATTCTGTTTTCTCAAATTTTCGAACTCCCAAGTCCCAAATTTTTACAAATTACAAACTTTATTACCTGTTTGTTATGTTTAGTCGGTTTCCAAAATTCCTCGGTTCTTTCCTCAATTAATCAATTCCCAAATTATATTCTTATATTCTCAAATCGTTTAATTTGCAATATTCTTCAATTCCCAAAATTCCCTAATTCCCACATTTCCTTGATTCTAAATTTTTAGGAAATAGGTAATTAGGGAATTTATGAAATTGTAAATTGAAGATTTTCGGAATTTGAAAATTTGGAAAATAAAAAATGAGGTATTTTGTCGATTTGAGAATTTGAGAATCCATAAATATATTCAACTCCTAAAATTAGAGTTAATACTCTTCCCAAATATTTTTTGTAATTATTAGCCACAGGTAGCCTGCGCTGTACCCATATTTACTCATGTACTTTGTCAGTACGTGTACCGTTGTCCATTTTTATCTTATATAGTCCTACTAAATCAAAGTTTAAAGCATGTCTCAAAGATGTCTCTACATTCAATTTATAAGAAAATCGGTTAATAAAGATCGAAGATATACGAGGTAGAACAGCTTCGCAACCTCATTGCGGTTTTATTCTTCGAATTTCCGCACGGTATTTATGTTTTACATTTACAACAAGCACGTTACATTCATTAACATTGTATCATCGTTTAATCATGAACTGAAAATTAATCAAGTTCCATTATGTCTCCTCGTGTACGCTCGGTTGGTGGTTACGTTACTGGGTCGAGTATTCTCCCGTTTCATCTTGTCCCCCCTTTTGCACACAGTATCAGTGGCTTTCACGCGTCTCTCTTGCAGCTGCTTTCGTTTCTTTCGCCTCTTTCAACTCTCCCCCCTTTTTATCCCTGGGTCCCCCTGACCGTGCACGACGGCCATCTTTCTTTGCTCGATAGAAATTCGGCGAAGCTGTATACTCGCGCACGTGCAACACACACTAACGCAAATGTTAGGAAACATTGATATTCAAATGCGGCTTGATACAGTAACAATTGAACGGAATATCTCGTTGGCTCGATAACTCGCCGCGAATCGTCGACGAAAGTTGGTCAACGTCAGAATTTCTCTGGTTTATGGAGCGAACACGGCGTTCTAGTAACGTGGCTAAAAACACAGTTGCCCGAACTATTTTATGTAGTAGTCTTTTTATTTTAAACATAACTAGTTTGCTGCAAGCAAATTTTTTAAACAGTATTTTATTTTGAAGGATATTGAAAATAGTGAGGATGCATTTTGTAATATTTTATTTATTTGTTGTCAGTCTTTTGTTTATAACATTGAAATATTCTTACTGAAAAAATATAATTTAATATAGCGCTTATATGTTAATCGACAGGGGCGAATTTGAAAGCTTATTTGAGGGGTTGTGACATAGGACAGAACTGTGTATAATATTATTTCAGATAATAATCAATGTGGTTTATTAAAATTTTCAATATAGTCTACTTACAATTTATTTTTCATTTTACGTTTAACTATTTATTACAATAAAATTTTGAAGATAGTATTCTATTTTGAAAGATGTTGAAATAATGGATTTTTGGATTATATACTGGATGGATGGATTATATACTGCTAATAGAAGCAAGCCTCCTTTGTGAGATGAAATATGTAAAAATATATTTTTACATTTTCTTTTGAGGAACTTAAAATTTATTCATAGCATAATTATTAACATTTTTATGTTGATAAAAATGACAAACTTGAATGAATTATTTATGCATTGTAAAAAATAAACCAATGTCAAAACATGTTATCATATAATTTATTTTATTAGTATTAGTTTAAAATAGTAACAAAATTCTATTTTGTGATATAAATTAATTCTGAATTTCCCCTTTCTAATCCGCCCCTGTTAGTGTAGTATATGTTACCAAGGTGAATTAAAACAGTATTGTAGTTTTATGAGTCGTTACTGTTTGTATTAATCAAAAGCATAAATATTCGGAGAGAATTCAGTATCGACGTAAAGCAGACTTTCTACCCATTAAACAATTTTCAGCCGAGTTTCTAACTGGTTTACGCACGAACGATGTTTTTCGAAAAAAACATTTCACGGGGTTATTACGTTGCGTAACGGGCCTTAACCCTCAAGCGCTCGAAGGTAGCGCAGACCTGGCCCGCTTTATCCCCCCTCTCTGCACATATATACAGGGTGTCCCATACAACTAATAATTTCATCTCGTACAGTTCGGTCAAACACTTAATCCCGTCGTAAATTAATATTAAACTTACCGACGTAGAATGCACACTTACTTCGAAATTAGAAATAAACGAACGATAAAACGTAGATTAATGTACACGTAGACTGGGAAATTGTATCCGTTAAAATGTAGAACCACTTAAACTGTAAGGTTGCGACCAAAAAACTAATTCCAAGTTTGCATCATACAGCCCTGAACGAGACGCGATTTGAATTTGATTAGAATTTCATGTTCTTTCACGCTTGAACGATTTTATGACCGCACTATACAGGGTGTGCCACATAACTGTCGCTACGATTTTTCAGATGCTTCCAATAATAAAAATGTTGTTCTAGGGATTTGAGTAAATAAGAAGTTCCGAAATTTAAAAGATGTAGGAATGTTCAGATATAAAAATGTGCGACTTTTAAATAGTGCAGATATCAAAATTACAAGTACAAAACCTGAAATATTTAAAAATTGTCAAGTTTACATAAGTACCATCCGAAGGAAGCTGAACATAAAACAGAATAGTGGTAATTAATCAAATAAAAGATAACTTGAAAAGAATTTGTGAAACTTTTCAACTGGAAAGTTTTATACTTGCCAACTGCCAGCAGCAAAAACACTTTCGTGTATAAAAGTTTGGGTTTCGTATTAGGCTTTGTCCTTCAGTTTTTTGTGGTCGTTTGGGACACCCTGTATATACATTCTCTCCTCCCCTATTCCCCCTCTCCCCCGAAACCCATAGGGACGCTATAATGCCCCACTCATCGTGAAAGACCCTCCGATTCCCGACTCGGTTTGGCTCTTGGCTCTTTGCGCTTCAACGGAGCGTCCAACGACTCGCCGCTCCCTTCTGTCCCTAGTTTCCCCTCCAGCTGTGAACCCTGCTTCTTCTACGTAATTTTCCCATGCCTTCCCACGCCGCACCCTTTCATTTGTGTGTGTGTGTATGTGTGCCTACGTGTGTCGGTACACACACAAGCGAGACGCGAGCGTCGTGCACCGCATGCGAGATGCGGTCGTGTGTGTTCGCTTTAGGACTGCACAACTTCCAATGGTTCGACTATTTTCATTGCTCGACCATTTTATTATGCATCAGACAAATTATACATTATATCGTAGAATCTAAAGTAACACGTTTGAAATCGTTGCTATCGCAACTTGTATTTTTTATGTTTCGGTAAATAGGACAGCATTTTAAAAATAAATGGCATACATACGCGGTTGATTAAAAGAAAACATTGGTAACGCTATACCGGCGTGTAATACACACGTAACTTGAGAATAAAAATAAACACGCGATGGAACAAATTAATATACATTGATATGTATTAAGTGATATACATTATTTATATGTATACATAAATTAATATACTATTAATGTACATTAATATACACTATTAATGCACATTAATAAATACTATTAACATACATTAATATACATAAATTAATATATATTAATTCTTTTTGTGGATAAAAATCAACATAAATTTTGAGAAGTATTTTAATAAATTTTGCAATTTTAAAAAGAAAAATTGTGAAAGGGTCAAATGACCAGTTTTAATAAAAATATAATTATGCAAGTTTATAATGTAATATAAACATAACAGAAGAAACAATATACTCAATAAAGCAGATTTAATTCTTAAATGCAGGTCATTCCTGTTTTATTTGGCGCGTTGTATCGCGTTATACAAAAACAGTAGCCTCAATATCGCGTTATAAGAACTCGCGTGATACGTATTCTATTATATTATTTGTGGCTTATTTTTAGGAATGCTGATTGAGATTGTCGAGTTTAATTAAGCTTCGTTTACATTAGGCAACTTTTGGTTTGACGACTGATAGTGAGTCGATCGAACTAAAGTTGTTCCAAAGTTTCTTAGATAAACACGTTGTCGATCAAGTTGAAATCACTTGTGATTATTCAATCAAAAACAGCTCAGTCGTTTATTTTTAGTTGATTGACGTAGTTGAACGATCACAAGTTGCCTAATGTAAACGCGACTTTAGTGTCTTTTGTTCGTGATCGCTCCAAGACGCGGTATTTACAATTTGCATGATTATGGGATTTAGACTATCATTACGCTGAAGAAAGCATAGTGCTGTGCCTGGGAACCGTGTGTCGCTGACTCTCCGGACGGATACGTTTTTTTCGATATTTCGGTAACTGTTTATTCTAGAGAAAGATTGCATGAATAAAAATTGCGTATTTTTTGGTAACTAATTTATTTACTTACACAATTTTCCAGAATATTAATTTGTTAAAAAAGATATACTAATCGTTTTTTTTTTAATTTTATATTTTATAGTTAAATTTTTACATATTATTTACTAAGCCATATTTTATGTTTGTGAAAATTTATTAATATAGAGTAATTTTAAAAGGTGTGTACATTTAAACAATTTTTAATTTAGATTTTCTGTAAAATATACAAATTCTGACAATAAATTAAATAAGAAATTTAAGAGGGATTGTAAAATTGTATGATATTTGAATTAATCACATTATATTAATTAGGTAATAAATTAAATAATTCAAACAGGGAATTAAACAAGAATTTCAAAATTGTATGATGTTTGAGTTAATTACATTACATTCATTTAGTAATACATTAAATCAAATAGGGAATTAAAGAATTGCAAGATAATTGTATTTGGAATAATTATATTTTGTCCTGTATTACAATATTTGATTGCTTCGTGTAAATTTTATTCAAACTTAATTAAATGCTCCAGAGTCGATGTACCGTCGCCGACTCTTCGGACCGATACGTTTTCCTCAATATCTCAAAAACGACTTATACTATAAGAAAATTGTTTGAACAAGAATAATATATTTTTTAAAAATAAATTCAAGTTTTCAAAACATCAATTTGTTAAAATTTTATACAGCCTTTTCATACAAATAAATTCATTCCTGATGTCCACAGTAAGGCACATTTATTTATATACGTAACTCTATATCTCGATAAATAATACCCTGATATTTTTGTTTGTCAACAGATACAAATTGCAAAGATAAATAAATACAAACGCCTTCGCAATAAATTAGCGTCAAATACTGAATTATGTATACACGTTTTAAAAATGCTACAAAACATCGATACTCTCTGTTGCGAAGGAAAATTATATCGCGAGCAACATGAATTCTATCGAACAATACGGTGTTTTTGCATTTAGATGAAATAGGGGGGATTCAAAGCCGATTCGATCGAAATGAACTATCGAATGGATAGGAAGTCGGTGTATAGGAAGAACCGGTTTGATCGCGGCGTAGGCGTGTGATAAATCTGCAAACCTCCTCGTTCTGCTCGGCTTTTCCTCGTTATTATCGCGAGACCACAAAGTGGATTCGCGGAAATAACGCTACCGTGTCGGTCACGCCGCGAGGATACCAACACGTAACGCTGCAATATCATTAAATTTTAAAAGTACCCGTGTATCGCGATACGTGTTTAACACTGTAACGAGCTAACGCTTCAGAATGATGCATCTCCGATTTATTAATAAGGCATTCACCGTGTGTCTTATACTTGTCGACTTCTTTCACAGAAACACTATTTCTTTTTCCACTGTTCTTTCACAGAGTAGATACAAGAGGCGACACTCTCTGTCGGCACCTTTGATCTCTCGAAAACGTTGTCCCTTTTAATTGGTCGTACAAACGAGCGGGAAATTTAAATCAAGCAAATCTACTTTCATGTCCACCTCTAATAATTTGTAATAAATTTTCTGTGTATTACTAATATTGTCTTTCGAAGTAGTCTTACGACGTTGAAAAGTTGAAAAAGAATATACGAAAATGATTAAAAAATATATTTGAAGAATGTGTACGGAAATGATTATTACAAATTATAAGAAAATGAAAAACTATATATCACAAGAAATTACAGATGAATGTGTTACAGAGATGTGACAAAATATTTATTACAAATAAATTACTGGTGAATGTGCAGGTTTAAACTATTCTTTTTCGACCGCCATACTTGTACACTGGGCGCATGCGCACTCGCGACTCATTTGACTGGGATTTAAATTGGTTGTCTTCTGTCTCTCTCTGGGAGGTGGTTTCCTTGTGTCGCCTTTTGTTTATCCCTACTCTTTGGTTCTTTCTTTTCTGACATCTACGTCTTTTCTGTAAAGTAATCAAAATTAACCTTTACACTTTAAGGTGATGCTTCGCATTTGTTTCTTTGTGGCTATCGTGTTTGTTTACATTAGCATCTGTCTGGAACGCCTTCTAAAATTTGACTTGATTAACATGTTGACACCCACGTCATCCATATATGGCTAACACTTAAGCTTCTATACTAATCTAACATGTGTATTATTAAAAATTTGTTCACTTTCCTAATCGAAAATTCTATGGAAAATAAATGTAACAAGATATTGTGAAAATATTTGGTAAAATTTATTAAAAATTAAAACACTACTGAATGCAATTTTCAATTGCTTTCGTGTGGCAGTCAATGTGTTAAACATACGTTATTTTTTACTGTCCAAAAATATCTGTGGCGAAGTCTACTGACGAGAGCTGTACTCGTAAAAACTTCATTTTTGCAATCTTCGAGCTTCATAGTCGAATTTATGAAATCGACTCGAACGATGTGTGAGAGAGACATACTCGATCCCCGTATATCAGGCGCGTAGCTTTCCGCCTATCTGAAATGTGTAATATTACTCACCTGGGTCTGAAAGTGTATCGCGATTACGATTGTCCAAAATGAAAATATCAGAAATACTGGATCGAGATAGAGAAAGATTGTTGATATACGAAATGGCAGTACGAAGTCATATACGAAGTCTAAAATTTTACTTTCGGTTTGTATTTATGTTTTAAGCGATTTTCGCTGTTTGAATTGTTTCGGAAATAATAGCAGTAAACATTTTTCAGATAAAAATTTGTTGTATACAGAAGGGATTATCATTCGACGATAACATGTTTTCCGTCGATGTCGTTTAAGAGATCCGAAGGTTACCGTGATTGTTTTTAACAGATTATTTTTTTGTAAAGTTGAATGTTTGCTCGGGTATTACATCAGCCACGTTTTGCATAGACAATAATGATGTAATTCCCCTTGTTCAACGGTAGGTTTTTACCTATTTGAAGAAAATCCGCTGAAAATAGGTGTCTAATAATATACACCTGAGACTCTCAAGCTGAGAGTAGATCGTAAAATGTCGAAACAACGTGCTCGGCGGGAGCATACGTGTACTAAGAATATCAAGTCTCTGTTGGGGCAATATTAATACCAAGTCTGACATTTCTCTAGGTATGATACTAAATTATAATCATAATATTTACCAATACGTTGATCGGTACAGTAAACACCGTGCGTAGCTTAATACACCACAATTTATTAACTTGCCACGTATCACGCATGAAAACGTGACATAAACGTATCGCGAAATATCACCTGGGGTACATCAATTTCAAGCTTAAGCTTTTATGGAAATGGCTATGTAAATGCCTCGTTCAAATTCCTCATAGTAAACTGAAGAGTATTAAGGACGAGTATTATTGCGTATCAAACAGCTGATTTCGAAATGTAAATGGTTCGTGACGATTTCGTGATTGAAAAAGGTGTGTGAAATATCACTTATGGGGTGTTAAATTTAAATTTCAAAGCAGATGAAAATATATAAACGTTTTTTAATATTAGGAAGGAAAATGAAAGATAGCTGTTAGATGGCTGAATATGAAACAGCTGAGTTTGAAATGTAAAAAGTCTGATGTAATTTCATGACAGAAAAGTATCGTGAAATATCACTTATCGTATGATAATTTCAAGTTCAAAGTCTACTGAAAATGAATATATAAGCGCTTCTTTGATATTCGTAACAGAAACGAAATAATAATTAATAGAAACCACTAGTTAGATGGCTGCATATCAAACACCTGATTTCAATATATAAAGTCTATCTTAATTTCATGACATAAAAGTATCATGAAATATCACTTATGACATATCAGTTTAAAGCTTAGAGGCTATCGAAATTAACTACATAAATGCTTAATTAAAATTCTTAATATGAAGAAAGTGAGAAATGAGAAAAGATAAATATTAGATTATTGTATATCAAACAGCTGATTTCGAGACGTAAAAATATTAAAACAATTTCATGACAGTGTTATGAAATTTCACTTACTATCAATTTCAAATTTAAGGCTTCAAGAAAATGATTATATAACAGTTTTATCAATATTCTCAAAATGACACTTTATTGAAAGAAGCAATATCGTAGTTCACTGACAAATGTTCCATTATCATATTTGAAAATGATAAAAGGAATGTTTTGCTTTGAAGAGTTTTATGATTGTAGGTTTTTCTATAATTGTAGAAACTTCTTTTGGAGCATACGTAAAGAAATTATACACTAATTCATTGTTGTAACGTGATTAGCGGACTTACATATTGCCTTGACAGATTTATTACTTAACGTTATAAATAAGTACTGATTGTCTTGCGGTGAAACACCGTGAGAAAGCATTGTGTGATGTTCAATATAACGATGATAAAAAATTGAAAGGTCGAATCAATAAGAGGTAAGACACGTTTATAAAGAGCATACTTCTGATTATGAAACTCCGTGCTCGAGTAAGTAAACAAACGTGATTTCAGAAGAATGCACGGTTAATCAAAACTAAAAAATGCATTGCATTTTTCAATAAATTATTACACAACGTTGGCATACCGTAATATTTATGTAAAATTTTTTTCTGAATAAAATATAATTTATATCCATCCTTTCGTTAATAGCAGAATTAAATTTTAATTAATTTTAATATTACAGTTTGAGATTTTTTAATTGGTTATAGGTAAAAATTTTATTTGAAATATATGTAGTTATGTGCTATCGTGTTTTGTATCTTTTTAGTTTCTTGATACTTATTGCCCTGTTATTTTTTTCGAATCATAATTTGTATTTGAAAATTGTCTGAAAAATAGCTATAATTTATTACCCTTTTGTATACGTATACAGTGATTAATAGCACATACGAGAGATTGGTGGTTAATTAACCCATTTCATAAGGAAAAAAGAACGCTTAATTCCCACTTCGTTCGCTGACTTCGAATATTTCTCGGTTAGTTTATTTTAATAACTGAAGATTAGAGTGATAATTACAGTGGCAGAGTTATTATGTGTAAATAAAAGGAGAAAACAATTGGTTGTTTAAGTGTAATAAATTCAAGCAAATGCAAAGGTGCAAGATTTCATGGAAGTGAAAGCGATAGAATTAGCTCGTTGAATTGTAAAAGAACCGGGGTAATTTTGATAATTGACGTAATTTTAGTTTTCTCTTTGGGAGCTAATTGTAGAAAAAAAGACGCGTAATGCGATATACATATTTGTAACGTAAGAAAATAACTCAACTTGAAAGACAGGTGCAGAGAAAAGAACGGGTTGTAATTAAGATCGACTATCAAAAGATATGGAGCAAAAATACAGAAATAAACTTCTTATGGTAACTTTGTAATAGATTGATATTTTATGATTATAACTCTATTAAAACTTTTAATGGTATTTTAAACTTTCGTTATATTTTATTGGGTCGGTGGACTTTACTGTGCATTTATAAAATAAATATGTAAATAAGATGTTAGATACGGTTGTCGTAATTGAATTTGAAATATTTTTATATGAATTGTAAACTCTTGTATTCTTGCATTTAATCATAGAATAATGTAACTTTTATAATATGTTATACTATGTATATTATAAATATCTAGTGTAGTACTTTGTTCGTTATTATGTTATACATAGTAGTATACAATTAAACTATTTAGTTTAGTAGTATACTATTGTATGGAATATACCTTTTCAATATTCGAATATGGTATATTGCATTATTCTATAGTGAATAGTATAGCAATTTCTCGCTGTTATTTATTACTATATATTATACTATTTTCTGATAGTATAGTAATATGTATAGTAGACACTATATTATAGTATTTTTAATGGTACACATATATTTTCATATAATGGTTTAGTAGTATAGTATAGTAGTATGGCAATATAGTAATATGGGACTATAGTCGATTATTATTATACGTAATACTTTTATAGATTATAAACAGTATATTGAATATAGAATAATATGAACTTAATGCTACTCATTAGTTAATTATATCGTATAAATAGCTCCGTGTATCGATATTTTAAAATGTATAGATAATTCATGTTTACCAATTGTCGATAATTGTTCGGGTTCTCTCAGTATTTTCAGACCTGATAATTTCTCAGCGATACCGTGGCCGTTTGTTTGCAGATTTAAAGAATGTACTGTTCTATGTATTTCGCGTTATATGTACCCATTTAGATAAACTGCAAACCTTGAACGAAAATGTACTTATCTTCTCTTTACTTCGATAGCGAACGCTTGCTTGTTTTCACTCTTATCGCCTTTTAATTTCATTTCTATCGTACTGCCAGTAATTATAACGGTATCGTTGAGGTTGTTCCTGATTGTTTTAATTATATGCGCGATAAATTTTGCTTTTGTTAGTTGCACGTGGTTGGTACAGGATCAATAAATTTTAGAAAGTTCTTTGGAGAATAGAATTGTTCTTTCCGTGATACAGTACTGATAGCATACTGTGGAAAACGCTTTATTATCGTCGTCCTATTAAAAGAATCGATTGTAGTTCAGAACAAATACGGTTTTATTTTTTTCGTTGGATATCGATCGGTGTTGTTGTCATAGGTCAGTGATCTTGTTACGCGAACCCATTGTGTATTATATTTATTGGTTACTATGTAATTTACTGCGTTATGAATTCTCTGGTTATTGCTCGTATCCAATATATTGTGGAATAATATTATATTATATTAATGAACGTTGGTAATTATATCATATTATTACCTCACTTTATTTATGATAGAAATTTTCATCTTTAAATTTATCTGGTGGTATTTTCTAATATAGTCAGTTACTCTTTTGTTTAGTTATTTTTATTTTATAAAAACAGTATAATACAAAATGAACAAAAAATATTAAAATTCGAATTTTCATTTTGAATATAATTTTAGTTATAATCTTCAGTAATAGCTCTTATTTATTTTCCATAATTACAATATAAAATCGATTAAAAATCAAAATTGTGCAGTATACATAAAATAGCAACTGAAATTTAGTAGTTTTCTTTTAAAACCGGAACGGGTTATTTTTACTTATTTCCGTTGATCGCAAAAAATGCACGAAAACTTTCAGAGGTCCGTTAGTGTACGCAGAGTATCAGAATATTTGCAAAGCAAGGGCGATAAAAGAAATTCTCTCGACCTCGCGGTTTGGCCTCGTTTCGCTACATCGTTCCTCATCCTGCATGGTGCGGCCTCGTTCTCTGTGTTTTTCTCGTTTCCTGTTTGAAGGAAAATGATGAAATACTGCCAGACGATTTTCCGACGACGTTCGAAGGCGTCGTGAGCTTTAAGCTCTTAAAGCGATGCAAACGGAAGCCATTCAGCGACGATCGAAGCCCGAGTCGAGCTTTAAAACAACTATCGTATTAGTGGTTTTTCTATAATCTATCTTCTGACTACTGCTTCGCGCCTTCCGATATCAATGTATCGAACGATATTCGAATACTTAATTTTTTCTGTGAATTCTACAATTTTATTCTTTACTGAACCATTTCTTGTGATTGTTCAGCATTATTATAATTTTATAATAACTCTTTCATGTATTAAATAATATCGTTGAATCAGAAATGAAAACACGTTTCGTCAAAAAATGATGTGTGTCATAAATGTCTTCAGAGACATAAAATTTGAAAGTTTAGAATAATGTTATTGCAAGTTTAACAAATTTAATAAGATCACTGAGTTAATAAGAATTTGATGTTTTTGTTATCTTCCATATAAAATCTTCACTGTTACAATATTTAAAAGAACAGAAATTTTGTTAGGAATCGAAGTTATATTTAATAATAATAACGTTGCAAGTTTAACAAGGTATACGGACCTCCAATGTGCAGTTACCTTTAGATTAACATTTCGACTGCCACACTGAAACAATTGAAAATCTGTCTAGATAGCATACATATTTTTAACAAGTGTTACTAAATATTTTCACAATATTTATTACTCAAAGTTCCAAGTAGTTAATAGAAGTATCTCCAATTAGATGAACGTAAACAATATAACAGATTCATAAAGAAATGTAACCATATATGATACAGCAAAGTGTTAAAAATAAAATACAACAATAAGTACATAAGGGACGAAACATAAAGTATACAATTATTCTTCATATAAAGTAGCATACAAAGTAACATACGTTCCGAAGCATAATTTCTGCGATTTAAAATGGAGAATTTAAGTGCGTCATTTTTATTCGTACCGTAAACCTAATGTTAACTACCCGGTGAACGTAAAGTCCAATTATTCTGGTTGTTTCGATACCCGTAGCATTAATGTTTATCAGCACGAAGATCAAAAGGCTGGCGAAAGAATAGCACGGTCGCAAGAGGACGCGGGTGATGCGCATGACCCGTGTGCATGTTTACTACGTGCACGTACGGCTTTCGTGCTGTGGTGTGCATTGGTGCGTGCGTCATATGGGCTTGTTGTTCGCTGCTGGTTCTCTCAGGGGGTACAGCCCCAGCGACCAGCTGTCTCCGCAGTCTAGTTTTATTTGTTCCCTTCAGTTTCTCTCCCTCTGTTCCCCTTTCGCCCATACCTATACCACCGCCGTCCTTACAGTACCAGCCGACTGGCGATCGTTCATTTGTACAGTCGAGAGCAAATCTCTTTTCCCTGGGGAAAACATGGAAACCACGGGGGAACCGAGGATATTCACTCGTCTCGATTTCTAGTGATTTTTCAGGATTTCGGGGTAGGATTAGAATTTGGTCGTATACGAATTTTGGCTTTTTGAGATTTCGGAATTTAGGGAAATTGGGATCTAGATTTTCGGTGATATAAGGAGTTAGGGATACGGGGATTTGTGCATCTAGGGATATGGGAATGTAGGGATTTGTAAGTTTAGGAATTCGGAGGTCTAGGAATATGGGATCCAGGAATTTGTGAATCTAGGAATATGGGACTCTAGAAAGATCAGAATCTAGGGATTTGGGATTCTGTAATTTATAGATCTAGGGATATGGGAATTTGGGCACTTGGAGATGTGAGAATTTTTGAAACTTAAAAATTTGGAGATGTAGGGATTTATCAGTCTAAAAATTTCAGAATCTAGGGATATAGGAATCTGAAGACCTAGGGACATCAGAATCTAGGGATTTGATTATATATAAGAATTTAGGAATCTAGAGATTTGTAGATATACAGATTTCGTGATCTGGGGATATGGGAATTTAGGGATTTGTGGATATAAGAGTTTTCAGATTTAGGAATTTGGTGATCCAGGGATTTAGAAATCTAGGGATTTTAGAGTTGAGAAATTTGAGGATCTAGGGATTTGGGAATAGAAAAATTTGAAAATTTAGATATTCGAAAATTTACAAATTTAAAGATTTTAAGATCTTTGAATGTTGGAATATTAAATATTTTTAGATGTGCGAATTTAGAAATTTGCAAACTTGGGAATTTAGTATAGAAATTTAGTAATTTAGAAATATAGGGATTTTTGAAAAGAGAAGTTTGACAATTTATAAAATTTAAGAAATTTAAAAGTGTAACAACTAGAAAACTTGAAAATTTATTAACCAAATATCAACAGGTAATGCTATTGTCGCTTGTGTACATATGACTATTAAATTGGCTTTAGAAGACATCCATATAAAAGTTTAGGTGTACAAAGGTTACATATAAAGGTTTGGGTTCATTAAAATAATATTCACATATTTTATTATATCCACATCGTAAGAAATCCCGATTTTAATTATTTATTTAATCTCCATAGAGAAACAATTCATTCAACTAAATATTTGCATTATCTAACCTAAACCTAGGTATCATTATTGTGTAAATAATTCTTTCAGTAATATATACTGTTATCTATCTTTAAACGAAGACACTATAGATTTCTAGAGGGTCAAATTCAGATCTACGATGATATTTAAGGCTTAAACAGTAGTCTATTTAGTACTAATAAAAATAGAAATATGTTTAAGTTGCATGGTTGTTTACGAGTCCAGTATCGAATACCAACTGCAGTCAACCACCAGTCGCGCATGCGCGTTTGATGTTTAATTATACCATGTTTATTTGCACGGGATTAGATGAACAGAGGGCCCGATTTATGATCAGGAAGTTGTAAAGTCTTTTTTGATGTTTCGAAATGTCGTTAAAGTTGTTTCTTTTTCACTTCCGGAATATCAAACGAATTTCGTAGAATCGTTAAACTATCACATTTTTTATTCCATTGTATCTTTCGCGAAATACAATTTTTATTCGAAAACGTTTCTCGTATTTCAGCATACATTACAAGACTTTACAATTTTAATCATAGTTGTAATTTTGATTGCGAACAAAAATGTGGAAGTTTGAATATTTATTTTAAGTATGTAATAATTAAAATTAATTTGTTACCATATATATTTGTAATTTATAATATAATTTTAATTACAGTGACCAGTTATAATTTTTAGTAAGAATTTTTTTATTTTACACAGTTGCACATATAATAATTTATGTGAAATTATAATTCATCTACGTTGATTTATAAAGAAAACTATAAATATTTTGTATGAGTATGTCATTGTAACTATTAGTTATAATATTTGTAAACTTTGGTATACAATATCTGAAGAAAAACCTAATTTCCGATTACTTTACGAAAAGCTATAATTATCTGATGGTACTAAAAAAGTAAGAAGAAAGTAGTACTCAAGTTGTTACCACGCTAATGTACTAAATAGCAGGTATAATAGAATTAAAAAAATTGAAAATCGCTCTACTGGAATTCTAATGTAAATCAGTTACAACGTCGTTATCAGGTGTCGATAGCTGTTGAGATAGGGTGATTTTACAGAGCGTATATAGAACAGAACAGAGGAATTTAATTACACGTTTTACGTTGAAGCATTCGAGAGGCTTAACGAGCGTCTTGCAACCAACAGTTCAATTAAGCATCGATGAACACACGATATCGCGTGATTTTACGAAAGGGTAAATTGTGCT
Organism: Megachile ligniseca; assembly: GCA_945859555.1. NCBI lineage: Eukaryota > Metazoa > Arthropoda > Insecta > Hymenoptera > Megachilidae > Megachile > Megachile ligniseca. The sequence goes on from OX243778.1 coordinate 4,971,725, forward strand.
TGTTTTGTTGACAAATAAAACGAAAGCTTTGTGGACAGTTTTAGATATCCTTTTAAGACTGTTAAGGTTAAAGTATGCGTCAGTTTTAGCAGAAGTAATCGAAGAAAAAAAGTCGATGTTACATCGGTGCAGAATCGGTCGTGGTAAATATAGATTGTGGTAAATAGCCTTTGCAAAACACCTGGAGCGTGTAATGCAATATGCGATCCCTCATCGTGATATCGGCTGCCGTTAGTCTTCTGGCTTGAATGCAAGTGAATGCATATTGTGCTCGTGGAAGTTTCGTTTTTAAAAAAACACATCGCTGATAGCATCGGTCTCGCCTGACTAATATTGCAATGACAAAGCGACACAAATACGTGCCAACTTAACGACTTCTGCGCGAATACATATTTCACGCGAATAACATTTTCAACGATGTTATTCAAATTTTCAATCCCGTTGCATTTAGTCGTTGCATATTAAACAGCTGATGTCGATGAGTGTTTATCATTTAGATACAAGTTTTAACTTTTATTTGTCTCGCTATTCTTTAATGTAAGGTGCAATTTGAAGCGTGGTTTAATCCTTTATTTTTATGTACCTACTCCTTGATTAAATTATAAAATAGATACAAACGGGGTCTTGATAAAATGCAATAGTGCAGAGTGTGTATGTATTAAAGTAGTGAATAAATAAAAATATATATTCAAGAATTTTATTTATCTGAATTATTTATAATTTTGGTCGTGTAATATGTTCAACAAGGATTACAATAATTTTTTCCCTCCTTTGTTCCAAATGAAACGTCATGTAGTCTTTGTGCTTTTTATGAGAGAAAGTAACATGAGTTCATTTCTTATTTTGCACATCGAATGACTGTGTGGGATTTATAATAATAATACTAGCAATGTGAAATGAAATATATTAAATTTAGTCTTTGTTTAAATATTAGAACACGTAGGAAAAAAATTAAATTTTACAGTTTTAAATTATTTTATAAATTGCGTTGTATAATGTCGAGTCAAACTGGACTTGGATTCGATGGAAGAAAATGCCTCGTTTGATATCGGAGTGCGGTTAAATCAACTTTTGTTCACTGATTGCGTAGCTATGTTCTTAAAAAGCAATAAATTGTCATATATACTAGAGCAGTTGAATTAAAAAAAATAGTTATGAGTATAGTAATATAACTAGTTATGTCACATAAAATCAAATTATTATATTATTTTATATTACGAAATTCGGGGATATGGAAATTTAGAACTGGGGATTTATAAATTTGGAAAGTTGGAATTCGGATGTGGGGAAATTTGAAATTTGGAAATTTACAGATTTAGAAATTTGGAATTCCAAAAACTTGGGATTCGGAAATTTGGAATTTGGATATTTTAAATTTGCAAATTTGGAATTCAAAAATTTGGTATTTGGAAATTTAGAGTTTGGAAATTTTTGGAATTCGGAAATTTGGGATTCGGAAATTTGGAATTCGGAAATTTGGGATTTGGAAATTTGGAATTCGGAAGTTTGGAATTTGGAAATTTTGAATTCGACAATCTGGTATTTGGAAATTTTTGGAATTCGAAAATTTGGAATTTGGAAATTTGGAATTCGAAAATTTGGAATTTTGGTAATTTGGAAATATAGAATTTAGAAATTTAATAATGTAGAAATAATTTGAAAATTGTTGAGTTTGCTCGTTACTGTATTACCTTATACTATAAAATAATATAATAATAATAATGAAATAAAAGTGATATATAAGATATCAATAAACTTCGGTACAGTGTAGATGAGACTCGGTGATTCCAGGACTATGAGAAATAATACCATGTAAAAAGGCATTGCAAAATAAAATTTTGAGGAATTTGTTCGATGTAAGGTAAAATGTACGTAGGACAGGAAGTGATAGCTCCGGTCGATTTGTTGTGGGTCAGGAGCGTGGGTAGAACTGGAGCGCCCTTTCCTGTCCCTCTCTCGTCTCTACTTTCACCCTACAACAGCGAACCGCCTGCGTTTATCCAACTCCGTGGAAGTGCACGTTACAGGACAACATCTGTTGGAAGCGTAGGTGGCACAATATTGCCGATCCTCGCTGCGACTTATTTATCGTCGGCAATAAATTCAGTAACCGGAGAACCGTTCACGGTGAACGTTTGATAACGTACGGGACTTTGATTAGATACGATCACGCACCAAAGAGACAATAAAAAATCTGAAACTTCGAATACTGAAATTCTTGTACATTTTCTATTTTCAATATTTCATGTATTGAAACGCTTGAATACTATTTTCTAGTTTCATTATTTCATATATTGAAACACTTGAATATTATTTTCTATTTTCACTATTTCAAATATTGAGTATTATACCTTTGTAGGGATTTTAAGACTTTAGTTGGAAAGTTTGATGAATTCTTTTGGAGTTATTATCAGTTGCCATTGTTGTCTGTTTCGCTAGGTTTATACATCATTTGTATAATACTGTTTTAGTTAGAGAGTATTTATTTGATATTGTATTAAACCGAATGGTGAACGAAATCCAAGCACTTTTCTTGTCAGCACTAATAGAATTAAAGAAAGCACTCCAATAACAGTCAGAGACTCTAAACTTTAACTTTGCTATTAATCTTATTTATAAAACGAAACAATATTTTGTACTAGTTTTTATATAAGATAAAACCTTATTATAGTGTTAACCAACACTGTATTATAGCACTTCAACTAAAATTAAATAAGCATCATTATAGAATTTTAACTAACACTGTATTATAGCATTTCAACTAAAATTAATTAATAAAACATAGAATTTTAACTAACACTGTATTATAGTATGTTAACAAAAATTAAATAAAAATCACTGTAGGATTTCAACTAGCACCTATAAACAGGAAAAAATAAAAATAAAAAGGGAAACTTATAAAAAGGAAAAGAAATATTATAATTAGTGGGATATTTATATAATTTTGCCATAGCGTCCATCGCTTGCGTAGTTTTGTTATTTCTTTGAAAGTTTTATAAAATACAAATCGCAGAAGGAGAAATAGCGAGATTGGATGTGTGCAACTGTGCACAGCATGCTGCAACATCTGTCGAGGTTGTTGAGAGCGCAGACGAGTGGTGTTAGTCTCGAATAACAGGACGGATAGGCAGCCATGTTTCGGACAACACTCCGGTTGCGCACCAAATGGCTTTCAATTTTCATCAATCTCACTTCCACGCCATAACCATTTGGAAAAAAGTTTACCAAAAGAAGTATTCAACCGTAGCAACTCGCGAGCACGACATTTATTATTGCTTTCTACAATTGTTGCCAGAAAGTTTTCGATCAAATGCATTATTATGATAAAGGAGGTGAAATACGAAAACTTTCTATTGTGGTATAGTACATTGGAATTTTGTTGTTGAACATAAATTGAAAAATGAAAATAAATCGAAATAGGTAGAAGTAAATGGAAAATGAATTCGAGACAAAATTAATGTAACATGGCTGAAATAAATGGTAGTTGTAGAATTTTGTTAAATATAAAAAATCATTTGAATGGATGAAGTGATTCAAAATAAAATCTGCATAAATTGACTAAAACGTTTGAAAATGAAATTGGAATAAAATGACTTGATCAACTCAAAATAGAATTAACATGAAACTATTAAAACGACTCAAAATGAAATAAATATAAAATGATCAAAACATTTCAAAATTAAATATAACGTGACTCAGATAATTCAAAACCATATTACAGAATTTTGTTTAAGCATAAAAAGCAATTAAAATGTCTGAAATGACTGAAAATAAAAGTAGCGTATAACTGAATCGACTTAGATAATAAGAAAATTAATATAACTATAAATTAAATTGGTAATAATAAATTACTACCTTAAATATCGATATTAATATAAACTTGCTAAAAACAAAATTTAGTTCTATTAAACACAGAAAACGGGTCAACATGGCTTTTGAACTGAGGTGTACTTTCGTTACGGTCGAAAAAAACCCACGAGCGTAAAATACATGCGGACGATAATAAACAATAGTACGCAGTTAAATTCGCAGGTTTCGTTCGATTGGCCAAAAAAGGAGAAAACAATGGTATTAGATTCAAATGAATTCTAACGTTGGCGCACAACAAAAGCCGGAAATGAACGGTAGTGGTTTTAATGAGTGGTAGGTTCGGTTAAGGACACCTAACGAATCTATTTGAACCAAACAACTGTAGTCTTGAATACAAATTGTTATTTGTTTCCTGGCCAAATCCCACCTCGTCAAATTTCTATCAACGGACTAAGGTGTGCCGCCGTTGCGGCGCTTCTATTCTTTCGCGAGAATCGAATACGAAATTCGATTTCAAAATGTATACAATCGACTGTGCGATGTAAGATTCCGTTGGCTGAGGAATACGTGTAGGAGCTCCAGACGATCATTTGTTTTTTATTTTTCGAGAGGTGTCCGTCTGAATATTAAACAGATTTTCAATATTTAATTTATTGTATTTTTGAACTTGGTGTTTTTTAAATTTCCAAAATGTTGGAATTGGAAGGGTTTGATTATTGCATTAGTGATAGATTTTTCAAATTTTTTAATGTGTGAATTAGGAAATTTTTTAATTTCTAAATTACTATATTACTGGAGCCACACATTTCTAAATTGATATATTCCGAAATCATTATGTTTCTAAATTTACACATTACACTTCAAAATTTACACATTCCCGAATGCACACATTTCCGAATCCCAACATTCCCGAATTCCCACATTCCCAAATTTCTACATTCCCGAATTCCCACATTTCCAAATTTCTACATTCCCCAATTCCCACATTTCCAAATTTCTACATTCCCAAATTCTCACATTCCCGAATTCTCACATTTTCAAATTTCTACAATCCCAAATTCCCACATTTCCAAATTTCTACATTCCCGAATTCCCACATTTCCAAATTTCTACATTCCCCAATTCCCACATTTCCAAATTCTCACATTCCCGAATTCTCACATTTTCAAATTTCTACATTCCCCAATTCCCACATTTCCAAATTTCTACATTCCCAAATTCTCACATTTTCAAATTTCTACAATCCCAAATTCCCACATTTCCAAATTTCTACATTCCCTAATTCCCACATTTCCCAATTTCTACATTCCCAAATCTCTACATTCTCGAATCCACGCATTTCCGAATTCTCACATTCTCATATTTCCACATTTGCCAATTTCTATAATACATTCTCAAATTCCCATATTTCCACATTTCTAAATATCTACCTTCCCAAATTCTCACATTTTCACATTCACACATTCCCAAATTTCCACATCCCCAAATTCTGACATCCCAAAACCCCAACATTCCCAGATGCCCACATTATCGAATTCCCAAATTGTCAAGCACAAAACGATAATTTAATAATATAAAAGTATCACAGACTGACACCTACGAACTGCCTGACACCAATATGAGGCTTAAAATCGAAAAGAAAAAGAAACGTCTATATAAAAGTTTCACTAATGTCGTTAATATTAAACGGAGGACCAGCTCGAAATTTTTTGAGGATCCTTTTTTTAGGTAGGTTACATTATCAAGCAGAACTCATAGTTTCCCAGGACAGGATGCCTGTTGGGTGAAATTTTGTGGTGCCTTACGGCATGCTGTTAACGATCGACAGCTGGCCATAGCCAGCTGCACACCGAAAAGCAGCTACGAACTTATTATATGTATTCATTACGTATTTCGACTTCCTTTTCCTTCTGTTACACGACTCTTTCGCTGCCTACTAATTGTTACAAAATTTCGTTCAGCTGAAACGTGAAGCTTCTAGTTGATATGGTACAAATGTCGTTTCACGACGCTATTAAATTTTACACAGACGATTTCGAAAGTAGAAAGTCAAACACAATTTGACGGCGTTAAATTACTACGAAATAGCGTCTGCAATGTGTCAATGTGAAGGTAAAAGTTTTGAAAATGTTGCTGCATGCTGATGTAATTTCGATTCGTACTTTCGAAAAATATATGGAAAAATAAAGTGTCGAAGAAAGTTGAAAAAAACTTGTATACGTAAGGTCTTTTTTATGGAGTAGGTCAGGTTCCGAGCATAAAACAAAAGCTAATTGATTTAAAACCGTAAGGATATTTATTTCCATGACGCATAAATCACCATTGTTGGCTGCCTAACGACACAAAGGACGAACGACTCCTCGGCCGTTGCTCGATTTTCATTTGTTTCTCGGTAACACAATATATTCTGGAATATTCCAGCGACGTAAATTATGCTATATTTAATTCAGGAATTTAGCAGTTTGGTGCGTTGAGAATTTACAAATTTTAGAATTCATGGACACAGAAATTTGGGAATTGGAAAATTCATAGAAATAAAAATTTGGATATTTGAGAATTGTAGTTGTTTTTATGACATTTTAAACTCTGAATTAATATATCGTAAATACCATTGTGTGATATTTTTATGTCATCAAATGTTCACAAATCGATTAACTCCACTTTTTGAAGAATCTTAAATTTAAGCGTAAAAGCACTTGGTATAATCACTTTTTATATTTACACAAATTTTCCCAAACATAAATTAACACCATTAAACGACTAAACTTTTGGCCACTCAATAATAAAGTACATTTATTTTTACATCTTTGACGATAAATATTTGGTTCTTTCTTCTTTTAGATGAAAGCTACATCTGTATTCATGCATTTTACAAAAATTTGAATTTATGTTATAAAAGAAATTTCAAAAACCAATGCACATTATTTCATCGCTTTTCTCCGTTTTTAGTTTTATGGAGTTCGATTTGTGCAATGAGGGGCTAAAATTATTAATTGTACAGTTTGACTCAATTTTAATACGATGTGAACTAATTTTAACGCGATGTAAATCTTGGTACGAGTTCAAGCTTACGAACGATAGCAGACCAACGGGTATTCGAAGAAAAAATTCGCAAAGAGATGAAAGACGAGGTAATCCCAAAAAGCGTGGGCGTAATAAAAGAAGTACGCGTTCTCGTTAAAGGAAGGTAGCTCACAGGTAGTAAATCTGTTTTCCGAGAAGGCACGTAGAAAAATGTCGAGGATCCGAGTGTGCCAGCGTGAAGGATTCGAAGTTTTCTGACGCTAACAAGGCCAGGTGTGTCAATAGTGGCGTACAATGGTGGTAGTAGAAAGGAGTCCGGTGCATAAACCTGTAAGCCGTGACCTGAAGCACCGTGCACGGCCACCGTATCATTCGAACCTAGTCCCATCGACTTAAATACAAATTTATACGCTCCTTTTTAACGGAGTGTCTACATTATGCTAGCAACTGGTGCCAGTAGACTTGCCACTAGGTGGTCAAAATTTCTCGTTCCTTTGCAGACGTTCCTTACTTGTACCAGGTCTATTATTGGAAAAAGGCAAGAAGGACAAGAAATTATTTTCTTTTCGGGATTTTTGATAATTTCAGAATTTGGAGGGGTAGGAATTTGGGAAAGCAGCGATTTTGGGGTTTAGAGATTTGAGGATTTTGAGATTTGGGAATTTTGGAGAGTGGGAATTTGGGAATGTAGGGATTTGGGGTTGTAGGTATTTGGAGGTGCAGGGATTTGGGGATATAGGGATTTGGGGGTGTAGGAATTTGGGAATATAGTGATGTGGGGATATAGAGATTTTGGAGTGTAGAGTTTTGAGGATGTAGGGATTTGGGGATGTAGTGATTTGGGGGATATAGGGATTTGGGAGTGTAGGAATTTGGGGATGTAGGGTTTTGGGGATGTAGGGATTTGGGGGTTATAGGGATTTGGGAGTGTAGGAATTTGGGGATGTAAAGTTTTGGGGATATAGGAATTTTGAAATGTAGGTATTTGAGGATGTATGGATTTGGGGATGTAGAGTTTTGGGAATGTAAGGATTTGGGGATATAGGATTTTGGTGATATAGGGTTTTGGAAATTTAGCCATTTTGCGGTCAAGAGATATGTGGATGTAGGAATTTGTAGATGTATGAATTTGTGGATATAGAGATTTGTGGATGTAATACTTGGCAATGTAGGAATATGTGATTTTTCACATGTGAGAAACCTTACTCAAATTTATTTACTTTTCAACTTCCTTAAGTCCAATTATAATCTGTGCAGTCAAGGATCGCTAAATACCGACATTTTAATTTCTTTTGTTTCTTTTAATATTATAGCTATAAACAGTTTTAACTGACGCATCTGACAAATAAAGGCAGGAGGTTAACCTCTCGCAAAACCTTGCAAGAATAAAAACTTTCACACATTAGCATAATACGAATACGATGTTATAAACTTACATTAGAAGTGGTTTATTATAAAATAAGAGAATATGATAATATGGTAGCTACGTGTTCGAACAGGAAGGTTTTACCGGAATGGTATTCAAGAAACGGTGGTTATTTTTCATGGTGCACCTTCGGAGATGCGCATTTGGTGTTTGGAGGCCGCTGTAGAAAAAGAACGGACGTGGTCTTATGCAGGTCCGTGTTCCGACAGATGTTTTTTGAGGAGGGTGGAGGCATCTTACTCGGCCACCACCATAGCCACCATGGTGTATTCTTTTCGAAAGGTTTCCCTTGTTGCCAGATCTCCGAGCCTTTCCTTTGTTCAGCGCTCGACCGAAAAGACGCCACGAATCCCTCGGTAACCGGGTCTGCTCGAAACCTATCCACCTCTTCCTTTTTCCTCTCGAACCTAATCATTATTTCAATTTTCGTGCTTTCTCATGCCTACCGTAACAGCGTTACGTTTTCCTGTTTTGCTGGAACTATGCACTTTGTCATCGTTTTATGCAGAGTGCTTGCTGAATTTTTTTTTTTTTATGAGGAAAATGCTTTTGTACTAAAGGAAATACAGGGTGTTTCCGGTTTGGTGGAAGAGATGAATCTTTAGGAAAAAATTAGAAAAGGATGTGGAATGAAATTTGTTTATTTGCTGCTTTATTTATGAAAAGAATGTGTGTTTGCAAAATTTGTTTGGGATATAAAAAATGATAAATGCAACTTTTTCTGTTAATTTAAGAGTTGATGAATATTATTTAATAAAGCTAGTTATTAATGTCGAATTTTAAGTTGTAAGTTTAAAATTTATTTTAAGGTCTGTTATCGAAGATCAAATTATACCGCGTGATGAAGCAGATCTTTTTGTGAGATCACCATTAAAGAAAGCGTCGTTTTCTATTGATAAAATAAAATAGGTCCACGAAACCTACCGAGATATTGCCAGTGATTCTCAACATCAACGATCACTTGAAGTTAAAAGTTGTTGATGTTGATTGTGAGAAAATTATAAATTTGAGAATTTGAGTTTGGGGTTTAGATTTTTGACGATTTGGAAATTTAGGAATTGGGATTTTGATGTTTTGGAGATTGGTTATGTAGGAATTTGGTAATTAAGAAATTTGGCAAATTTTAATACTTGGAATTTCAGACTTTGGTCATTTTGAAATATGGGAAATTTAGGTATTTGGTATTTTAGAATTTGGGTAATTAGAATTTGAGAATTTGATTATTCAGAAATTTAAAAAATTCAAATATTTGAAATTTAACAATGTTAATTTATTGGAATTTGAGATTTGAAAATTTAGGTATTTAGTAATTTACTAATTTAAAAATTTAGTAATTTAGAAACTTAGAAATTTAAAAATTTAGAAATTTAGAAATTTAGAAATTTAGGTATTTAGTAATTTAATAATTTCAAAATTTGTGGTACGTAAATTATATACTTTGAGAAAACTAGGAATTTGAAAGTTTTCAATATAAATTCTTGCATATAAAATAATCCTTATTTTTGTATAAACTAGTATGTTAATCAAGTATCCATTTTTTTTGTGCATATTTAGAGGTTTTTCCACCTCCTCCATTTTTTCCCAATTTGTTATTACTCTGAATATGTGGCGATCAGGATATTAATTTTGAAAATAATTTGGCTTCTAATAAAAAGATAGCTTTTATTACCCGCAAGCTAGTATATGGTTACAACTTTCAAGACCACTCGTGAGTCATGCATACTTAATTATGCCAACGAAATTCAGTGACTTGTATCTAATGTACATGAATCAAGATACTTTCTACAAAACAACGAACGCAACAAGTGCCAGGTACGATCTTATATTAAGATCTATTTTCATTCAAGCGAACACTCGAACATTCTAATCTAAATTCCTCTATTTTATAATTAATTCCTGAAAATTTCAGTTGTTTCTAATTAACATTTTTTCAATACAGAAATCTTAAAATCTGATCATTTTTTGTTTCATTTCATAATTAATTATACATTGTCAAGTATTTAATTAATTATGAAATTAAAATTAATATAGGTTTAAGCAAATATATGAAGTTGAAAATATTTTTAATTTCTAAAATTCTGTTCCCAAATTTATTTCTCAAGTTTCCAAAATCTCATGTTGCTTATTTGTTCTAATTTACCTATTGATCATCTAAAATTAATTACGAGTAGTTGAAAACTGCCTCTGTTTATTTTTTTACATATTTTTTCATATGCCAAATGTATAAATAATTTTCAGAAGAAGTTTATGGCATCATTATTTATTTAAAACTGTTCGTCCCTTATATTAATTTTAATTATTATTATTAATTTTAACCATTATAAAAGTAGACAGGTTTTTAATTATTTTAATTATTATCAAACTGGAAAAGTTTTCAATCAATTTTATTATTATCAAAGTAGAAAAGCTTTTAATTAATTGAATTACTATCAAACCAGAAAAATTTATAATTAATTTAATTATTATTAAAACAGAAAAGCTTTTAACTAATTGAATTACTATCAAAGTAGACAAGTTTATAACTAATTTAATTATCACTGAAATAGAACAGTTGTTAATTAATTAAATTATTATGAAAATATTAAAGCTTGTAATTAATTTAGTTTTTAAAAAATTTTTAATTGACTTAATTATAATGAAAATATAAAAGTTTTTAATTAATTTGAATGTCGTATACAAATAATCGTGCATATTTCAAGAGATATAATTCATAGAATTTATAAGAATGTAAGAAGAAGCAGGTTGATATGGGGACTTATCAAATGAAATTTGCAAGATCTCGTAAAAGAATTAACGAGATAAGATGAAATTTAAATAGTCGACGTCCTCGGTGAGCTGTCTTCGTGCCTCGTAACCATAACCGGCATAAATTTCTGCTGACCAATTCGTTTTCTATGTTAACTGCGTAACACACGATTTTAATTATCTCTCTTTAGAACGTAGTACCCACGTAACGATCACGTTATGTTATTAAAAGTATCGGGGATTTTTAAACTTTCAAATATTTGTCTGACAATTTGTTACTTTTCTTTAAGTCCCGTGACAATCGTTCAAATTATATTAACAAATTAAATGTTAGAAGTGCATATTTATCATTTTTATTCGAACCGTTTTACGTAATTCGAGAGTTTCAATCATTTTTGTTCTTCTGTTTCAGAAACAGCGCTACTTCAATTTCTGCGTTCCTGACGGTGAGTTTTTATTTTTTATTTTTAACAGGGTCATATCATTTTTATTTTTAAAGGGGTCATACTCCATTTTTTTTGCTAGATACATTTTTTCTCCATAACGATAATTATTTGTACTTTGATAGTGACAAAAATTTTACTATTTTTGTACTTTGACAGTGATAACAAATGAGATTATTAAATATTTGTTATAGTTAAAAATTAATAATTTAAATGATCATTTATTGTTAAAACGGGTGAACTAATTTTTTTCTGATCACTAACATAATTTAGATATAATAAAATTTAACATCATATTTGTATCTTTTAGAATAATGTTTAATTGGTAGTTCATAATTTGTTCTATTCAAATAGAATGTTAGTAGTATATCTGTTTAAATATAAATTGAGGCAAGATTAATTTTATAGAATGATTAATACAATAAGTGGTGCAAAAACAAGACAGTCCATGAGATATTAATTACATTTTATAAAATAAAATATTAAATTCTACTTTTGCAGCAGTAACTAAAATGTTCAGTCATAATTTTATTACTAATCTTTTGCCAAATATAAAAATAAATATAAAATTGCAAGTTCAGTACCGGACGTGATTCGCAGCCTATTCATCGTGCGTCAATATACATCATCGGTCGCGAACGTTAAAACACGTCAACAGAATACTTTTCTCGCACCATCCTTAATCCCAAGACGCAGATGTAGAAATATCGCTTTCGAAATTTTCTTGAAAAGTTGTCGCTATTTCTGGAACTGTCCCACTTTTCAATTCATCAGTTCAGTTACATACGCGAACGTTGCATAGAAAAACAATTGCATTTATTCATCTCGGGAGGTATAAGATCAGCGGGCACGATATTTTCTGCATACACGAAGAAGTCGGTGAGAATTGCAGAGTTTCCTCGTTCGTGACGGCGAAGAGCACGAAATTGTGGGAGCCTCGATGAACCACGATCGCTATCCATGATTTACGCAGCGTGGCGGAACGAGAATGCTCAGTTTTCAAGGAAGGTGAGCGTCGCTCGCTCTGCTTCTTTCTTAGCTAGAATCGAGCGGAGAAAAACGTTTCTACGAACGAGAACCTTTCCACAGCCCGAGGCACTCGAGCCTCTGAAGCTTCGAGGCTCACGCATTTATCGAGGCGTGTATTTTCTTCGTCCTCGTCTCGTCGCGACGGAGAACCGAGGATATATTATGGATTCGTCGGCCGAGAAACGAGCCGCGTCTCGCAAATCGAATTTCCATGACGTTTCGATGAAATCCGATTCGAAATTCAACCACTTTTAGATGCGACGAAACCGATACCGGCTACTGCCAATGGTATACCTTGACGCTGCTATCAGCCAACCAAAATCACTGATTTCACGTTTTGTGGTATAAAAATTTCGTACAATATTTTTGGCGAAATGTCTAGTCTGGGATTTTAGAATTAATTTAGGAATTTGGGGATTCATTGAAGATTTTGGGAATTTGGGAATTTGAGAATTATTTGAGGAAGTTAAGAATTTAGGAAAATTAAATTTTTAAATTTAGGAATTTAGAAATTAATTTAGGAATTTAGGGATTTAGGGATTTAGTAATTTAGTAATTTAGTAATTCAGTAATTTAGCTATGAATTAATAAAGGAATTTGGGGATTTTCGGAACTAATTTAAGAACTTGGGTTTTTGGCCTTCATGTAGGAATTTAGGAAGACTAACAAGAAAAACCCCAATTTGCATAGAAATAAAAAATGAACGCGCCTTAATAAAAAATTCCAGCAGAACCGTAAATATACATGGCCCATCTTAGGAAGTCAGACTGTAAAAACGTAAATTATTATTTAATTACCTTATTGTATACTGTACGAGCGCAACCTAAGCTTAATACCGTAGCGTTTCCAAGATGGCGGTCGTTGGCGCTGCTCTGCCGTTCTCGTCCTCCTTTTTTTCCTCCGAAACGCGTAGAAACGTGGCATGGCAGTGTTAGCTTTTTGATAAACGATGGCGGCGAAACGTGCTAGTGGAAGATACAAACCGTGCGCCAAGTCGAAAAAAAACACACGCTATTGCGTCACACGCGGGACAAACGTTCCCGGAATGAACGCGTGCTCCCGCAGCGTTCGGAGCTCCGTGTGCACGGTCACGTAAACCGAATTTTCTCATATTCAACTTACATACACGTATCAATCCTCAAGGTTTCCTCACCAATCACGTATAGTCAACAGCGAATCTGGCTTCTCTAGGGAGAATATACTAACTGAGGAGGGAGAGATTCCTTGTGTGTTCACTTTTGGGGATTTTATGAGGTGTTGACAATTTGAGGAATGGGTTAATTTGGGGATGTAGAAATTTAGAGACGGGGAAGTTTAGTTAGTTAGGGGTTTGAGAACTTAGGAATTTGGAAATGTAGAAATGGGGATCTGGCAATTTGGGGATTTGGGAGTTTGAGGATTTAGGTATTATTCGTGAATTAGAAATTCTCAATTAAGAAATCTTAAAATTAAAGGATTTGAAAATTTAGAAATTTAAGAAATTTGTGAATTTCAGAATACGGCTAATTGCAAACATAGATATTTGAAATCTATTACTATTTAAGTAGTAGTAAAAAATAAAAGTTTAAGAATTTTTAGATTGAAAATTTCAATATGTAAACATCTGTAAGTTTAGAAATGTACACATACGTTAATGTGTGATTTTGAAAATTTGATGATTTTTACATTCAGATATTCTATATTATTAGATTTCTACATTTAACTACAAAATTTAAAAAATATTGAACTACCAAAATTAGTAAAAAATTGTTTGTTAATATTCAGAGGTTTGGAGATGTACCAAACATTTCTTTGCACCGGTTAGCTTAATTATTTCACATCAAATTATACACTTTATCCTTCGCTGATAACTGAATGACCCAGAAAACAGTGAAAGACCTTAGTACCATTAATGTTTATTCTCGATATAAATAATATCGCCATAATCAGCTGAGACAGTGAAATTATTGTTTGAAAATAATCCAAGCGGTACGTGTAAGGTTAAATGATAAGTTGAAAATCGAAAACAACATTGGACTGAACGACACGTAGGAATATATCCTTCGGTAGTAGAAATCGATAAACGTAAAGGTCTTCGACTAAATCGAGCTGTATCCTTGACGACCGAGATACAGCTTCTCCATGTTTCTCCGCAAATGCACAGACTATTATCGCGAGACGAGTAAGGCTGTTTTGAATTTACCGTACGAAAACACCGTTCACCTCGGCGATGTCTCGAAGAAGCCTCGATACAGTCATTTCTAATAATTTTATCGAAAGAAATAATACGCGTATGCTACGTGACTCCATTACTGAAGGACTACTGGTCGATACAGGAATATTTAATATATAGCTATATCACGGTATAGAGACGTAATAGTATAGCAAATTAATGGCGTAGAAATATTACAGTATAGGAAGATGATAATGTAGCAATATTATAGTGTAGCAAAATATCAGTATGGCAATGTTACCATATTAGCAAGATAATATAGTAATATTGTAATACAACAAAATGATAATATAGGAGTATCATAACATAGCAAAATAACAGTATAGGACTATCACAATATAGCAACATAATATAGCAAGGTAACAATGTAGCAATATCACAATATAACACAATGACAATATAGGAATATCACAACATAGCAAGATGACAATATATCAATATTATAATGTAGCAATATAACAATGGTGGATCATCACAGTATAATAACAGAACATAGAAAGGTAACAATATAGCAATGTCACAATATAGTAAAATAACAATACAGGTATATCACACATGGCACGATAACAATATAGAAAAACAACAATATAGTAACATCACAATATAGCAATACAGAATTTTCCCAAATACCGCTATAACAACATAGCAGTATACGAAAATATACTGATACAAATATTCCAAAGTTGCAAAATTCTAAGTTTCCAACATCCAGACAACCACCATTTCGAAATGTTGAATTCTGTTCGAAAGCAGAAGCATTTTCTTTCAAGCGACATAATTTATTGTTAACGCTCGCGTAGTTGGTTGCAAGTCATAGATCAGACGATAATCTCGTGGGCAGAGTCGGGGGCAATCTTAAATTGCATGCGCTACTTTCTCTCGAACGAGCTCGAGTTGTGGCTCCGTGTGAAAACGGCGTTGATAATAGTTCGATAAAAGAAAATTTACACGCCAGTTAAAAGTAAGGATTACGGTTCCCGGAGTAAATACACAAACGACCGTTCTAACTGGCAGACGCAATAAAAATGTCTAGCCCGACTGTAAACACGGTAAGTTTAAACATTTCGATTCTCGTGACGGAAGGTTCTACGAACTTTCCTCGCTAAATTATCCTGCAAGTATGACGTACGATTTAACGAGCGTGTGTTACAGCCATTTCCTCGAGGAACTGATAGAAACTCACCGTAAAAATTCACGCATTTTTCAAACAGAAGTTCTTCTTCTTAAAAACTTCGGTATAATGGTTAATAAAATTGAAAGATACAGCGGTTAATGAAATTCCAAGTACTGTTTGTTTAGTTCGAATGTTTATGTTCATTTTGCGTTTTATGTCTTTTCATATAGATTTTGGAATTTTAGAATTTCTAATTTTTGGTATTTGGAATTTTGGAATTTTAGGAATTTGGAAGTGTAATAATTCTGATTTTTGATAGTTCAATAATTTAAGAATTTGGAAACTTAGTCGTTGTAAAATTTGAGGAGTTAAGAATTTATACAAACTGTGAATTTGAGAAATCGAAAATTTGAACATTTATGAATTTGTAAATGAAAGAACTTGATATAGAATTGACAGAAGAGGGACCTCTATTCTCCGTTTATACAATGCAAACAACCCACCATACAAAACCTTATTCTCTTATCAACTATAAAATAATTAATGAAGTAACTCACGTTTCCCAATCTTATTTTATCGACATTTTATCACACAAAGGACATACAAAGGTGGTTAAAATGTGGGACGTACGAGGGTTAAGAGAAACGTTAAGCAATAATTTTCGTCTGTGGATTGTTTAGTCGGATCGAACTATAAAGCAAACACAGATTTCATTGAGAGTTGGGTGTACGGTCTCGAGCTTCCCACGCTCTTGTTCTTTATTGGCCGTTGTTGCAACGATCCACCATGGCGGAAGGAGGCCGAAGTCGAAGAAAAACCGGCGTTGGCGATCCGGTCGATTGTTGGAAACACAACGGGCAACAATAAAACGGGTCGCTCGGAATTATTTAACGGTATCGATCGCTTCGATCCACGCTACGGTATAATTGTCGCGAAAATTGTCGCAAGAAACATCGCGATGAAACGCCTCACCGTAATTCCCTGCAATTATCAATTTCAGATCTTTCATTTCCGACATAGATCTTCTGTTCGAAGTAATCGAATTCGAGCGACATGTATTGCAGCAGTAGAACGTGTTCGAAATGTAGAACAGTTCAAACATGTTCCTATTGCAATGAAACTGCATCCTTATAATTCATCACAATTAGCAATTTCAGATCTTGTTTTTCCGACATAGATCTTCTGTTCGAAGTAATCGAGCAGCATGTGTTGTAATAGTAGAACATGGTCGAAACGTAGAACAGTTTAAACATGTTTGCAAGAAATATTGCAAGGAAACGTCATTATTCATCCCAGTTATGAATTTCAAGTCTTGTATTTTAGACATAGGTCTTCTATTATAAATAGATCAGATTTAATATTGCAGAAATGGAACGGTTAATTTTTTATTTCTGAAGATAATTTTCTTTTGAAGTTTGTAATTTTAGAAATTTTTATATTGTTTTGAAACGTAAGGATTTGAAGGTTTTGAAACTTTTTTATGTTCGAATTGAAGAGACTCGAGAAGGTCTGGGAATAACAGTGTCTAATAACCGAGAGTTCATTTACAAGTTGTTCTATTGAGAAAGGATGT
The DNA here is from genome assembly GCA_945859555.1 of Megachile ligniseca. Classification (NCBI taxonomy): domain Eukaryota; kingdom Metazoa; phylum Arthropoda; class Insecta; order Hymenoptera; family Megachilidae; genus Megachile; species Megachile ligniseca. The sequence goes on from OX243778.1 coordinate 4,989,101, forward strand.
CAGTAACATATTTGTTTAAATATAAACTGGCGCAAGATTGATTTTGTAGAAACGTAGGTCGTATAAAATAGATACGTGACGCAAACGAGAGACAAGAAGGGTTCGTAATGGGTCACGGGCTCACGTGGGGTGTGAATGGCGAATTATTAATAATAAAAATTGATTGCTTCGAACGATGCCTCGTTCCAGCCAATCTTCAAGGCTTATACGATCGAATCATCGAAGCTTAACTCGCTCATTTGTTTATACAAACGCCGTTTTGCTTGCCAATATTCTAAACGGAGAACACCATTTTTCAGACTTTAATATCATAATATTTTGCGGGTATTAAATATTTTATGTTTTCAAGTTTGGTATTGATCTGTTAAATATTTACGTAACTATACGGGTAAAGCTTTTATTTGAAATATATTTTTGTCGAAGTTTTATGGAACTAGGTAAATAAAAGATTGATTTTTATGTAAAATTACTAGGAACTGCAAATTTGATGGGAGAAATGACATTTTTAAATTGGTGCTTTGGAATTTTGAAATTTGGAAGTTTTGGAATTTATGCATTTTGGATTTTGGTATTTTTAAATTTTTAATTTTGGAATATCGGATTTGGATTTTGGTATTGGGAAATTTAGAAATTTAGAAATTTAGAAATTTAGAAATTTGGAATTCTGGAATTTTGGAAATTTGGAATTGGGAATTTTGGAATTTTGGAATTTTGGAATTTGGAATTTGGAATTTTGAAATTTGGAATTTTTGGAATTATGGAATTTAGAATTTGGAAATTTTGGAATTGGGCATTTTGGAATTTGGAATTTTTGGAATTTTTGAATTTTTTGAATTTTGAAATTTTGGAATTGGAAATTTTTGAATTTGGAATTTTTGAATTTGGAAATTTTGGAATTTGGAAATTTGGAATATTGGAAATTGGAATTTGGGAATTTTTGAATTTTGGAATTTGGAAATTTTGGTACTTGGACTTTAAATTTTTGAATTTCAAAATGCAAGTATTTGAGAACTGAAATTTGCAAATTTATAATTTTTGAAATTTGAAAATTTGTATCTGGAAATTTAAAGAATTAAAATCAATAACATAATTATTAAAAATATAACTATAATATTATTCATGTTTCTACAAAATATATCCACCAAAGTATCCCATAAAGCAGAACCCAAAAAGGAACCTAACAAATATCAAAACATTACCGAGAAATAGAAAAAAAGTCTATAAAACTTGTATTTACCCAAAACGCAATAAAAACGTCGTAAACATGCAATCAAATTGTAAATGAGTGTCTAAACTCGTGTTTACTTAGATCACCTTTATTTGCAATTATTCATCGCTTTTATCCTCAATCTCCTTATAAAGCGAAGAATTATTTTCATTGATTTTGTTTTATCAAGACGACAGTTTTCATAAACGACAGAAGGAAGTTGGTAACGAGCAAAAGCAACTTATTATCACCGTTAATCCATCCATCCTGATAACAGGACCTCGTCCTCTCGGATGTAATTCAGCTCGTTGCTTCGACTTTTTGCTCGTAGCGTTGCTTTCAAGAAAAACCTGTCGACTCTTTGTGACATCTTCCTCTTAATTGGATGTTCCAGGAATTTTTACCAGAACTGAAATTGATTTCCCGTGCTCGGAACGGTGTTTGTTAGAAAGCATCAGAGTGGACGAGTCGGGTGTCTTTATCGGAATAAAGAACTTTTTTAATAAGTTATATTTCAACTGGAACCGTTCTTTATTTCGTGAATTAAAATTGAATGCTTCAAAATTATTAATGATTCTTTACGTTTTAAAAGAAATTTTCATTTTTTGAAATGGTTTTGTAGAGTATTTTTAATTGGGAATAAAATATACACATAATATAATAGTAATTGTATAAAAGTATGAAGATATGTGTAGTTAATAAGTAATGACGTAACTGTATAACAACATGAACAATATAGAATGTAATGATATGAAAATATGAGCAATATGTATTATAATTACATTAACACTAAAACTACCAAAAAGGTCAAATGACCATTTTACAAGTTTTTCATTTTAATTTACAAAATCGGATATCAATCGAGAATTATCATTTAGCAACTTGGAGAAACTATTAAAATTAATAAAACTAATAAACGACTAAAATTTGTATACTCCAACGAAATTTAATTTAAAAACGAATCTTTAACTTAACACGTTTGAATTAAAAAATACTATTTTCAATTTATAAAATTTATAAAATTACTTAGTTGACTAGAATTTTATTTTTGATAAAGAAATATTCAGCTGTGAATTATGACTATTACGAATGAACCATAATTGTTAAAAGGCTGATAAAAAATTTCCCCATGAAAAAGTTTGTTATAACCATATGATCAGTTTAGTTGTTCGTTTATTTGATGTAGCCAGAGCTTAGTTTTTTGTGAAGCAAGTGAGGAAGTAAATGAGTCGTATATTTTCAAAGCGGCCTAGTCCATTTGTCAGTTGTTTGTTATTAACATGTAGTAACATGTACCACATGTTAACTGTCATAAAAAAACATGTTGCGATCAAGTATATTCAGAATATACAATAATTTTGAACATACGAATTCTCGCAGTTATTTTGATTGTTGAAAAATTGACTTTGAAAGTGGCCTGCAATCTATTATCGATAATGTCAGAAACTGCGATTTTCAAATGTCCAAAGGCAGTGATGGTAATTACAATGAATTATAAATTAGTTAATATAATAATTAGTATTAACTCGATATATATTGAAGCGTCTTCAAATCCCTCATACGCAAAATGCAGACGAGCAGTAAATTGTTTTGTAATTTATATAGTTAGATTTCCTGAACTGCATAAATGGTTTTCAAGCGTTGTCATGAAATATAAAATAAATTGAATATTTTTCAATTGGAAGAAATTATATCGAATGGACTTGGACTGTTTGAAATTCGATGAGAAATCTAGTTGTTAATTTTGAAAGTGTCAAGTCCATTCTTGGTAAGAATTCGCTTAATAATTGCTATTATTTTAATAGGAATTTTAAAAATAACTCTGTTAGATACACTTCAGTAGTGTGATACATTATACGTATATTTTTAACTTCATCGAAACGCAAACTGTGAAATATCTCAATTTAAACATAAATGGACTTTGGCCACTTGCAAAATAAACGGCTCAATTATTATTTAAGATAGGAGGAATAAAAATGTTTTAACGTACACAGAAATGTGTGTCCATGACAGTAAAATAAATAATTTTTTTTCTGGTTGCACGCTCCTACTCGGATGACGGAGACAAAAACAAGCGAAATTCCATGCTGACGTCAATGAATCGTTATAATTTTACGACTCTACGAGAAAGTTTACTGAAAATTCTTCGAAACTCGCTATTAATTCAGGTCAGAAAGTTGTTTCGTTTTATTTGCCAGCCGTTTTTTACGTTATTTTGAATGCCAAAATTCGTGTTGCACGCTTCATTTCAATTTATAATAAAATCCGGATTAGTTTCGGTTTTATAAATTATCAAGATTTTTTATTTACTACACATTTTATTGTTACATTTAAACACGTGTAACGTGTAAATAAATGTTCTGATAAATATAACAGTTAAATTAAGCATATAAATAATGTTTAGTATTTATTCTACAATACTATATGCTAAATAACATGTTACAATAATAATATATATGCTAAATAATATATTATAACAATAATGCAAAATATGCTTAAACATATTTTAAATAAATTTTAGTATACTTACATGTAACATAAATAACTTAAATGTAAATAAATAATAACATTGTAGTAAAAGTTCTCATATTCAAATAAATTTAATATTAAAATAATTATTTTCACGTTTAAGAAAATGTAACACTAAAATAATTATTCTTGCAGTTAAAGAAATGTAAAATTTAAATAAGTATTCTCACATTAGAATAACTATTTAAATAAATATTTGGGGAATTTATAAGCAAATATATGAATAACAATATCTCCAATATTCTTAGGAACAGTGTTTTTAATTTTACAAATGTAGAATAAAAATTATAGTATCACACACCAATCCAATATTTGCAAAAGTATTTTTAATTTTAGAAACGTATAATAAAAATTAGAAAATATAAGATTTGAAGAGAAAAACAAATGACGAGGAACTATGTATTTGGCGAAGTCCTTGCGATCGGTATGCAGGGATTGTTATAATTTTAATTTACATTACAGTCACATCTACAAAACGTTTTCGTTCATTCTTCCTGTTCCGACACGTGATCTGTACAAAACATTTCTACCTTCGTTGCGTTGGATCATCATCTGCCACGAATTTCAATAGAATCTTTGCACAATCGTTCATTTTTACTCTTGCTGAACTCGCTATTTCTACTTTTACAAAACCGTTTCATTTTTCGTAATACATTTTCTTTTTTTTTTTACGTAACATCATTCACATCGAAATGTATTCGAAATTCTTCTGGGAAAACAAATTGCATAAAATTATGGAGATTTGTTTCTTTCGTTTCTACGAACTTTTAAATCTTGCTAAATATATGTTACGATTTAAATATTTATAGGGTGTTCCACTTACTCAAGCATCTAAATTATTTTTGTATGGATTAACAATCTTAAAATTATTTAAAAGTATGCTAGTAAAATTGTTTAACTTTTAGTGAAAAGAATAATTTAAATTCTACTTAAATTTTGTTTAATTTTGAAGTTTTACTCAAGTGAGATACTTCATATAAATTAATTCAAATTAATTGATGACTAATAATAATTATTGAAATTTTCATGCGAAGAATGAATAAAATCGTTCATTACTTAAAATTGTCAATATCCTAATTTGTCAGTAATTAAAAACTTGTTTGTAACTTTAATTAATTGATGACTAATAGTAATTATTAAGATTTTTATGTAGAGAATGAATAAAATGCTTAATTATTTAAAATGACCAGTATTCTAATTTATCAGTAATTAAAAATTTGCTTGAAATTTTTGACGCGAAGAGTAAGGAATTTTGACGTGGAAGATTGATATCGCCAACATATTTTAACTCGAAATAAAATTTGCTTAGGTCTACCGTGTACCATGTAGTATAAGCAAACTCGAAATTCGCCGAGAGGGGTATATAGGGGTGGCGTATATTCAAATTATGGGGTGACCCTTCTCAAAAACTTGACGAAGGGGAAAGGGGGAATTTACCCCCCTTGCAAGCCAGCAAGCTTGCTCCTCTAAAATCAATAGGGTTGCTTCTACCTCGCATACTCTGTGTTTAGCTCGCGAAACTCGCCTCGAAAACTCGTGCTGTTCGTCGTATTTATCACGGAACGAGCATTTTGCCAAATGATACATCGAAAACAGCGTTCGTAAATACGGACGAGCAAAAAGAATGATAAGATACACCTTTGTTTTCGTATCGTGCGGAAGCGAGCGAGGAATCATTCGACGAAAAAAGATACGTGGAATAAACACGTTTTCGAGAAATCGAAATTACCGTTTTTTTGTTTTTCATTTTTATACCGTGAACTCTGCATTTCTTAACTTAAATTTCAAATGTTCTCTAGTAAGTTAAGTTGACAATATTGAACACTCTGATGTTGGTTCCAAGTTAAAAAAAAAAAATAACATTTTGTAATACAATTTTATTATTTATTTCATGACAATATTGAGTATGAGCATGTTGGTTCCAATTAAAAAAAAATAAATAATATTTTGTAATACAATTTTATTATTTATTTCATAACAATATTGAAGACTGAGCATGTTGGTTTCAATTAAAAAAAATAAATAACATGTTGTAAAACAATTTTATTATTTATTTCATGACAATATTGAAAAATAAGCATGTTGGTTCCAAGGAAAAAAAAATATTTTCTAACACAATTTGTTTTATTTATTTCATGTCTAAATTTTTAAGTAGACCAACAGTCATATATATTAAAAAAAAAAATTCTTGCAATAGAGGGTTAATTTATGCGTTCATTATACTCCTGTCCAATGCTAATATAAACTATTCCTAACTTAGGATTATTCGTATTGTAAATAGAAAGTTAATTATAACCCGTTACTAGCTATTGTATTTATAACATGATCTAATAATAAATAACCAAAGTGACGTATGCAACGGATTATACAACGAGAAATACGTCGATTAACGTTGGTAATTTGCGAAGAATTAGAATTATCATTACGTAAAATGCTCCGTGCTTAGACGTTGTGTTTCATAAGTGGCGATTAAGTTATTATGCACTGACATTGTTAGAGACAATCGCTGGTTTAAAAATGAAAAAGAAGGAACTTCGTGTGCTGCATTCTGATGTGAATACACCTGTGTTTTTTTATCATTCTTTCATCGTCTCTTTAACGAATGTTTCAAACTATTAGTGACTTAAATGTGCTTGTTTCAACTTTTACCTAATATAATTTGCACTGTAAAATTTATAGAACTAGTTAGATAATCTGCAAAAATTATTCATTCTAAGTTAGTTGGAAGGGAACAGTGATAGATTTTGTTAGGTTATATTTGAACTATATAAGGTAATCAATTTGAAAACTATGATTTTGTGAATTATTTAATTTTTAAAGTTTTTGTGATGGATTGTCAATTTTCAGTTCCTAGTTTCCTATTCTCAAAATTTTCTAAATTGCCTAATTCCCTTAATTACTACATTCTCAAATTTTCAAGTTCTCAAGTTCCCAAATTCCCAAATGATTAATTTTCCAAATTCCTAAATTCGCAAATCCCCAATTTCCCGAATTCCCAAATTGCTAAATCCTCAAATCGTAAAATTTCCAAATTACCAAATTTCCAACCTCCCAAATTCCCAATCTGCCAAATTCCCAATCTCCCAAATTTCCAATCTCCCAAATTTCCAAACTCCCGAATTCCCAATCTCCCAAATTCTCAATCTCCCAAATTTCCAACCTCCCAAATTTCCAACCTTCCAAAATTCCAATCTCATGAAAGTGATAAAAGTTACCTTAAAATGCCACGCCATCAGTTAAATCTTAAAACAGTTACATGTGAAGCGGAGTATGCTTACTAATAGCGAACATCTAAATTCATTAATGTGAGTTATATGCCGTTATATTTCTATTCTCATACCGTTTCTGTTAAGAATAGCTGTACGGTTCAGGTAGAAATGTTCATACGTTGTGCACATTTCGCAAAGCAGGTATATTTCTTCTAGTATAAATGGCCAGCAAACTGAGGGTGAATTACTATTTCTTTCATTTTTAAGAGCGAACAACTGAAGCATTTATCGAATTTTTAAACATACTTTTCAAGTATAATTGTGTAACTTAACTTTTTGTAAAAAATGGATTTGTTATATAATTTAGAAAGCTTAAAAAATGTATGTAGACATAAAAAATTCTTCAAACTGAATCTCGCTATTTAGTGACAGAGTAAGCGGTAACTATTGTTCACGTGGAAGATTTCTCTTAACTCATCAATTACTGGTATCATTACTTTACTTAACTTTCAGTATTTTGGTGTTTTACAGAATCTTTTCTTCGTTCCATCATTTACGTACGTTATTTTAACAGTAATGATAATAGAAATTTTACTTTATTATTTTCTATAGTTAATTTACTTAATTTTTAATATTTCGATTTTCTGTAAAGTCACTTTGTCTTCATTTCATCATATACGTTACTTTAATAGCAACTTTACTTTATTTCCTATAGCGTATTTACTCAGTTTTCAATATTTTAGTTTTTTGCAATATCATTCTTCTTCATTCCATCATTTACATACATTATTTTAACAATAATAATAAAAGTAACTTTACTTTATTACTTTGTATAGTTAATTTACTTACTTTTTAATATTTAAGTTTTCTGTAAAGTCACTTTGTCTTCATTTCATCATATACGATACTTTAATAGCAATAGTAATGGTAACTTCACGATATTACTTCCTGTAATCGACGTAGTTAACTTTCAATCTTTCGTTTTTCTGTATTATTCTTTTTCTTCGTTTAATCATTAATGTCATTTTAATAATAACCGTAATTTCACCTGATTACTTCATTTATTATGAACGTCCGGTACTGGAGCTAATAAAATAATAAAAATAGAAAGCATCAATCATAAAAATCTTCTTTCTGCACTTGGTAATTTACGATGAATCATTATTTGTCGAGCAGTTTCTCCTTAATTACAAATCCCGGTTCAGAAGGCAGGCGATTCCTAGAAGAAACTCGAAAATTAGATATCTGAAATGTCTTGAAATTACAACGAAATTCGTCGATTTGTGGAATTGGAAAGATTAAGTGTATATTTTTTGAAATTTGCAAATTTAGGCAGTTGAGAATTTTTGTACTAGAGAACATTTTTAATGAATCTTGTAAACTTTTCAATTTTTGAATTTTAAGATTTTGAAATTTTTCAATTTTAGAATTCCAGAATTTCAAATTTACACAATTTGAGAATATTTTAATTTTTAATATTATAAGTTTGAGATGTTAGAATTTGAGTACTTTCAAATTTGGAAATCTTTAGAAAACTTGAAAATTAAGGAATTTCTAAATGTTCTACTTTGGAAATTTGAGTACCTTAGAACATTTATTAAATAAAAGAGTTTTTATTTTAAAAAATCAGTGAAATGAAGAAAAATATAAGTATAAGCAATAAATGTAAAAATGCACGTATTGAACACTTCAGACCATTTATTAAATAAAAGAGCCTTTATTAAACAAATCAGAGTAAAATGAAATAAAATATAACTATTAACAGTAAATGTAAAAAAGTACACATTGTCCATAATAAAATTGTAAACAGTCTAATGCACAATTTGACGTTTAAGCATACTACAATAAACGAGAGAGGAGCACATAAAAGTAAACTTTTATAACGTAATTCAACGTAGAAACATGTTTAAACTTTGAAATTTGGCAATTCAGAAATTCGGGAATGTGGAAACTTGCAGATACGGGGGTTTATGGATTTCGGCGTTACTTTGTGTCTGGTTTACGAGGGTATCTGCTATAAAGCGAACAATACGGAGGGATAGAAGGTAAAAGAGGAGAAAGACCGCGAGGAAACTGCCCTTCTTGGCGAGATCCTTTTTCGACAAACCTGTCTGTCGACAAACCTGGCAGTTAGCCTCTGTATACCTGGCTCTTCTATAAAAGAGGTTTGTCTCCTCGCCAGGTAATAACCTTGCATTCTTATGCTGCTATTTCAACCTATACGAATCTTTGAACACACGGTATACTGTAATAAATGAACACCAATCGATTTGCGATTATTACTCTATTTAATGAACTTTCGCTGATATACGAGTTCTTGGATAAGGGAATTATATTGTATCGTGATTTGTTACCTGCTTTCCTTGGAAATAAATGTGGAATATTACTGTTGCCTTTGGTTTTATATTTTAGAAGGTTCAATATGGAAAGTTGTGATTTTCTGTTTTTAAATCCAGCAATTTATAGGGGATTGAAGTTCGAGTTTTACAGTTTATGGTGTACACAAGTTTATAAATTTGTGGTACTTAATTTGAACATTTTCGAATGTTAAAATTGATAGGTTTACAAAATTTACGAATTTATAAATTTACAAAGTTTACAAAAATTACAAAATTTACGAATTTATAAATGTACAAAGTTTACAAAAATTACAAAATTTACACAACTTAGATTGACAAAATTCACGAAATTTATAAAATTTATAAAATTACGAAATTTGGAAAAATTGCAAAATTAACAGATATGGATATATGCAATTTTATGAAATTTAGAAAATTACAAAATTTATGAAATTGACAAAATTGACAAAATTGACAAAATTGACAAAATTTACAAAATTAACTGAATTTACAACTTCACAAAATTGACAAAATTGACAAAATTTGTAAAATTACGAATATGTCCAAATTTCCAAAGTTACAAAAATGAGAAAAATTGCAAAATTTATAAAATAAAAAAATTCAAAAATTATTAAATTCGCAAATTTGTTAATTTTCAAATTTCCAAATTTTTTAATTATCAAATCTCGAAATTTCTGAACTCTCAAATCTTCACATTATCAAATTTCCGAATCTTCAAATTTCTAAAACTCTTCAAATTTAAAAATCTCCAAATCCACATATTTCTAAAATTCTTCAAACTGAAATCTCCAAATCCTCAAATTTAAACTGTATATTCCCTACTCCCTAAATCTTCGAATCTCTAAAAATCGATTTCTAAATATCTCCACACAAATCTCTAATATCAAAATTCGAAAATTTATCAACGAATTACCTTCAAAATCACCATGTACCTATCTATACATCGTAACAAACCCAATCGTGTTCTCCAGCACACGCCTGTTTTTATCGTGGCATTAAACGCGTAAAACGTTTCTCGTAAACCTTAAAGTTCACATTGAAATAGCGAAAGAAGTAGTTTCCGATATTCTTTTTATTTCCTACAGGGAGCATGTACTATTTTATTCCGGCACGGTTGAAACATTGTATCGGTAGAGGTAGTTAGAACCGAGCAACTCGTGTGCCCACGAGTTTCTCGCTACGTCCTAGAAGGACTATCTAAGCGTGCATCTAAACATGCCAAGAAGCACGAAGGCGGAGCAGAAACGAAAGGCCAAAGATCGACAGTCCAGAGAAAACGAGCCTCTCGATCTCTTGGACCGGTCGTCAGCTCCGACTTTAACGTTCAAACAAACTATTCCTACTGCACACCACTATTTCGATACTTCGCTTAAATAAAACGTATTTACTTACGCGTTCCACTCCGTGAAACTACCAGGCATCGTCGAATTTCTTCCTTTCCAGATACGCGTATTTCGAAATTTACTTATTCTCTAATTTCCTACAGTTTGTATTTACCGATTCAATAATTTCAGTGACTTAGAAATATACTTCAAGTTTTAGGTCCTCGAATCTTCAAGGTTTTTATTTTTCATAGTCGGTGTCAGTAAATTGCATCATTTTTACATTACCAAATTAACAAGTTTTTAAATCTCCAAAATTCTAAATTTTCAAATTCCAAATTTGTTAATCTGCGATAATTACATGAATTTCTAAATTACTAAACTTTCAGAAGACTAAATGTCTCGATATTCTCAGATCCCGATATCACTAGATTCCGGTATTCTTAAATTCACTAGATCACAATATTCCTGGATCTCAATATTCCTAGAACCAAAGATCACTAGACCCCGATATTCCTAGATCCCAATATCATTTGACGCCGATATCACTAGACCCTGATATCTCTAAATCCAAATATCACTAGGTCCTCATATCGCTGAATTCCAATATCCCCAGATCCAAATATCACTAGATTGCCGTATCCCTATACCCCGATATCGCTAGATTCCGATATCACTAGATCCAAATATCCCTATACCCCGATATCACTAGATCCAAATATCACTAGAGTGCCATATCCCTATGCCCCGATATCACTAGACTCCGATTTCATTAAATCTCGATGTCACTAGACTGAAATACCCCTAGATTACAATATCACTAAATTCGTTAATTCCCTAAACCGTAATGTCCCTTGGTCTTGGTATCCCTGTATCTCGATGTCCCTAAATAGAAGTGTATAAATAGTATGAATACCAGTGCAAATAGCAACAATAACCGTTAATATTATAAAGAGATGTCTTCAATTATTATCAAGGATTGGAATTAAATTAATACGTAGTAACGTGATATCATTAAACTGTAATTAATGTGTCGTACGATCGTTCTGCATGTGACGACAGGCATTACTAATCAAGGAAATATCAATTCACGGTAAACTGCATCGTCGAGGAATATTTCTTGCGGTAAATAAAACGTGTTACGATCATTGTAACCACATTATAAATTTATACCGTTTCTACGCGATGCTTCAATTTATAATCGGATACTTGGTTCGAATTAACACACGCATTCGTGCAAGATGTAGATTGAATTAGTACGATTTAATTATTACTCTAATCGTTAATGAAACACCACGGCGTATAAAATGAATTTTTAATACGGAATCTCGTTACACGCGATACAACGTTTAGATAATATTTTAAATTCGAGAATGATTCATTATTGGCGAAGAAAAAGAACGTCTGGAATAATCGCTTCGATTAACAAAGAACGGTTAAATCTCTTTTTTGACATTCGCACAAAGAGGTGTCAGGAGGACAATGGAAATTGCGAAAAGGCAACACAAAAGACCATTTGACGAATACATACGTCCGCGGAGAATACACGTACGGGTCTATACATATACGTATATCAAGGCGAAAGGAGGCGTGAAGGCTTGGCGATTTACTAACATCAGGGCCATCTAACTGTTTTGTAGATCCATCCTACTTTTCTTTTAACGTTCACGAGGTGCTCAACTCGGATTACCAATTTGTTAACTGTTTCACCGAAAACCGTAAACATGGAGAAAAATAGTTAACATTCGAAATTTCCAGCGTAACTTCGCCGCCTGAAATATTAATGTGTGTCGATTCAAGTTGGTACACCTCTACGGAATTGTAAAACTCTACTCAATTATTTAGGCAGAGTATGATGGGAAAGTTATGATAAGCAGATGAAGTGGAAAGTGTACTGCCTGAAATATTGAGATTCGGCGACCTTAAACCGACGATGAAAGATAAAATGCTCGAAGAACTCACGGGCAGTGGTGCGCACGGTGTGGGCAGTGATGTGACGTTAGACCCACGCAAGTTTAGAAACTTAGAAATATTACATTGTCGAATTTAGCAATTCATACATTTGGCCGTTTGAACTTTCGAAACTAAAAATTTAGGTACAGTTGAGGTACACGTTAGTATATTGCAAATGTTTCAATTTGGAGTTTGGGGTTTTGGAATTTTGAAATCTTGGAATTTGGGAATTTTGGAATTTGGGATTTGGGACTTACGATTTAGGATTTTAGAATTGTGGAAATTGAAATTTTGAAATTTGGGGTTTCTGAATTTGGGATTTTGAAAATTGGAATTTTAGAATTTGGGGTTTTGGAATTTGGGATTTTGAAAATTGGAATTTTAGAATTTGGGGTTTTGGAATTTCAGATTTTGGAATTTGGGGTTTCCGAATTTGGGATATTGAAAATTGGAATTTTAGAATTTCGGATTTTGGAATTTGGGATTTTCAAATTTGGAATGTTGGAACTTGGGATTTTGGGAATTTGGAATTTTAGGAATTGAAATTTTGAAATTTGGGGTTTTTGAATTTGGGATTTTGAAAATTATAATGTTAGAATTTGGGGTTTTGGAATTTTGGAAGCTGAAATTTTGAAATTTGGGATTTGGTATTTGATATTTAGGATTTTTTGAGATTTGTAATTTTGTAAATTTGTAAGTTTGTAGTTTGTAGTAATTTCGAGTTTGTAATTTGCGATTTGTAATTTAGTAATTTTGTAATTTGGAGTCTGGAATTTGTAGTCTGAAATTAGGAATTAGGAAATTTAGAAATTTAGACTATATTTATAAATATTTGTCATTATTAAACCTACCTATGCACATATTTAAAATTAAACTTCAAAATTAAATAAACGAAACATAAATTAATATACATATCAATTATTCATCCCATACGAAAACTATCAGATATAAAGAAAAGCGTCTTAATAAATTTGGTGATCTAATAAAAGAAACCATCTAATGTTTGAAATGACCCGTTTGTTAGTCCCAAGGTTGAAAATAAAAATACTGCCTAATGAAATTGTGAACTGCTTCTGTGTGGCAGTGAACGTGGTAATCTAGAACATTTGAAGTTGTCGCACGATTGAAAATGAGGCTGGTATAGTATGCGTAGCAGACACATGGTCGAAAGAAGTCAGCATCAGGGCCGGTTAACTGTTAGGTGGAACCTCCCTCTACTCCAAGGAAACTCTTCGTTCTACTTTTTTTCTTCCCCTCCTTTTCTGACCCTTCCTCTGGATCACAAGCGGTGCTCAGTTTCCCCAACACAAAGGCTTCACAAAAATACACCCGGTTTTCTCGCTTGTGGTATAGTTACATTGTTGTAACGGAGCGTGTACGAAGCAGGAGATAAATGTTTCAGGATAAGCGGGGAAGATAATTTATTTTTATTATTTATCTGTGGGGTTAGGGTCTTTTACGAAAAAAAGATGTATGGTGTAGGGGGAGACGATTATACGTGACACAGTTTTATGGTCGTTAGAGGAAAGAAAAATTTGTTGTTGTGGGTATTTGGAAATTTGGGAGTTTGGGGGTTTGGAAATTGGAGTTTGAGCATTTGAGTATTTAGAATTTTGGGAATTTAGGTACATGGAAATTTTTATATTTGGATCATGGGAATTTGGGAATTTGAGAATTTAAAAATTTGGGGATTTGAAAATTACAGAATTTGAATACATAGGATTTTGGGAATTTAGGTATATAGAAATTTGGGAATTTGGAAATTTGAGAATTTGTGTACTTAGAATTTTGGGAATTTAGGTATATGGAAATTTAGGAATTTGGGAATTTGAGAATTTAAAAATTTGGGGATTTGGAAATTTGAGAATTTAAAAATTTGGGGATTTGAGAATTTGTATATTTAGAATTTTGGGAATTTAGGTGTATGGAAATTTGGATATTTGGGAACTTGGAAATATGAAAATTTGGAGATTTGGAAATTTGAGAATTTGAGTACTTGGGAGTTGGAAAATTTAGTATATAGAAATTTAGAAATTTGGGTATTTGACCATTTGGAAATTTGAGAATTTGGGTATTTCGAATTTTCGAAATTTAGGAGTTCTATAATTTGGAGATTTCTATATTTGGAAATTTGGAAATTTAGAAATTTGAGATTAAACAATTTATAAATTTGAAAATTTTGAATTTTGAGATTAAACAATTTATAAATTTGAAAATTTTTAATTTTGAGATTAAACAATTTATAAATTAAAAAATGTTGAATTTTGAGATTAAACAATTTATAAATTAAAAAATTTCAAAGTGTATAAGTTTGGAAATGTAAACTCACAAAAATTTAGAAATCTGCTAAATTTTGAAATATTAGTACTTTCAATTAATTATTGAATATGTAGTTTCTCACCGTATAAATTTGTCATAACTTTCAAGTTCTTACATCTAAATAAGATTATTCATATATACTGAATACACAAGATGACTGTCATATTTTAGAAGAAGGTACTTATGTTCATAATTTAAAAATTTCAGTATAAATTAAAATCGACCTTGTATGGGCTATTCACCAGGCCGTTTGGTGATCGACCGTCCGAAGGTCAACTATTTCAAACACATGCAGGCGTTTTCAAACACCTCTTCCAGTATATCATCAGAATAAACATACGAATTTTTCCAGACATTTGGAAAATGGAAAAATACGAAAACAACTGTATCATTCTTTCCTTTCGTTAAGAATATAGCAGATTACCGTACTTGTACTCGATATATCTATTGATAAACTAAAGATAGTTTACTCTCTCGTTATATTTTGTAACCGTGAACACCGATGTGTGTTACAGTTATCGTGTAGTTGCATTTATATCAATTTACTATAAAATTACTTTAATAAATTTAGGAGATATGTTCGGAGTAACATCCATTTTTTCTCGGTCGTGATTCCTGCGTAATTCTAACACCTTTCTTTCATTTTTGTGAAATCAAGTTTTTCATCTTGATGTAAATTTTTATCACGGTAGAAAGTTATTCCCAAAAAAATTGCTACGTGTTTCCTATTGCATTCATCTTTGTTACCTCACGAATTGTTTTTTTCTTCTTATTTTTTTTCTTTCTTTTTAAAGTTTTCGTTCCTTTTATTTTGAAAGTTATCCACCGACATGTTGCATTAAGAGTATCGATGCTTTCCAAGAATCCGTGGAAAACATGTCAAACTTTTCTTGGATAAATATAGACAAAAAAAAAACATCGTAAATCAGTGCAGTCAAGTTTTCTTTATTTTACAATAAAGTCTTCCGAGTGCAACGCTACTATTGCTAAACTTACGTAAACTTTATTTTTGAGCCTGGAATGTTTTCTGCGTATGCCTCCCTTTTCTCTGACCTTTGAGTCGTGATGGATCATTTTTAGTTTATAATTAAGTTTCTTTTGTATAAGTATTTACCTTCACACATTCATTGATTCACATGTTTATTTACTGAAGTAAGAGATCCACACATTCAACAAATTTACAGGTTTATAGATTCATAAATTTATAGATTTATACATTCACAAATCCACAGTTTTATAAATTCGACAAGTTTACAAGTTCACAAGTTTACAAGTTTACAAGTTTACAAGTTTATTAGTTTACAAATTTACAAGTTCACAAGTTGACAAGTTTACAAATTCACAAATGCACAGATGTATAAATTCACAAATCCAGCAAATTCACAAATTCACAAATTTATGAGCTTGCATGTGTTATAAATTCACAATTTCATAGATTCACATATATGTAAATTTACAAATTCATAAATCAAGAAAATTCAACAAATTTAACCAACTGGACAAATTCATAAATTCACAAATTTACAAGTTCACAAGTTTGCAAATTTACATGTTCAGAAGTTCAGAAGTTCACAAGTTCACAAGTTCACAAGTTTACAAATTTATAATTTTGCAAGTTTACAAATTTACAAATTCAACAAGCCCAACAAGTCCAATAAGTCTAATAAGTTCAATAAGTGTAACAAATCCAACAAGTTCAACAAAGTTGACAAATCCAAAAAGTTCAAAAAATTCAATGAATCCAATAAATCCAAAAAATTCCGGGAATTCACAAATCCAAAAAGTTCAACAAATTCACAAATTTGAATATTCCAATTTACCAATTCACATATTTAGAAATCCATCAATATGTATAAAAACCAACTGCAAAATTACTACAAATAAAATAACAAACGCTATAATAAAGTAAAGTGAGAAAAAATATAATGTAGCAATATTCGGTGAAATGTGAAACTTGTAAAACGGTGATTTGACCGGTTTTAGTGTTAATCGGTCATGAATATGGAAGTCCACGTAGCATAGTCTATCGATAAAACTAAAAGTGGCATTGGTAAGATCCTGTCCAATTTCCTGTTGCAGGTAATATCAAAATTCACGCGTCACTTCCGTCGCGGGCAGCAGTGGCGGTTGCCGAGGGAAAACGGCAGTTTATAAAAACCGGTAAGTGCATCGCTTAAGTTCATGAAGAATGCAAAACTGCTGGCGTTGCATGAATTCTGAGTATGTGTGCGAAACTTTAGCGGCAGGCCTGTGCACCGTGCATATACGCAGGGAACGAAGCCAGCCAGAATAATCTGAGTTTATCGATCGACTCTTAGTTGCCAACTTGGCAACGGCAAACTCCCGGAATTACGAATGAAATATTCTACATAGCGAAACGGCTACCAAATCAACTCTGCTTTCCTACCTTTAATAACGAATTCCGTTTCCAAATCTTTTCCGTTTCGATTATTACTCAAGCAATGATTCATCCTTGTATTAATAAGCAAAATTTAAAGCCGTTCTTTCGTTACTGGCTTAATCATCTTTTATGTACGCTACGGTGATTCCTCTTTGGTCAAGAACATTTTTTGTTGTTCTTTTTTTTATGTGTCTATGTGTTCGCTGTTGTGAGTAATGTGGTATTTTTTTGTTGCTCAGGTGGAGGTCGGTTTTTCATTTTGTTTGCAATCTTAGTTTTTTGGTATGATATTATGTCATGTTAATTTAACAAATTTAGTAATTATTTTGCAAATCTAGAAATTTGTGAATAATTTCTCAAATCTAGAAATTTTACGAATTTACGAATTTATAAATTTATAAATTTATATAGTAATATAGAAATATAGTAATGTAGTAAAACAGCATAGCAATACAAAAATGTTCTAATACAGAAATGTAGTTGTACAGAAATATAAAAATACAATAATATAACAGTAGTAATATAATAACACACTATAGCCACGTAACTATATAACAGCGTTATAACATTACAGTATAGCATTATATCAATCGAAATATATACCAATATATAATAATATAAAATATAAAGCTATCAAAGCACAAAAATATAAAAGTATCAACAAAGAACAAAAATACAAAACTATTAAGAAAGTACAAAAATATAAAAATATAAAAAAAGTGTAAAAGCACAAAAGTATCAATAAAATCCAAAAATATAAAAGTATAAAAATCCAAAATTACAAAACACAAAAATCTAAAGATACGTTAATACTTCAGTTAATACAAAGGCAGAAAAATATCTAAAGTTGCTCAGTAGAATATTAAAAATAAGAAAAAATATAAAATACGTAAAATTACACAGCGATGACTCACAATTTTCGCGTACTCGAAACAGAAATTTGAGAATCACTGATCGGAATAGCAGAAGTGCATCAATAGAGCCCATGAAAAGCAAAGGGGGTTCTGGGAAGGGTCGAAAGGGTTTGCACACCAGGCAAGTTTTTTTTATTATAATAGGATCGTACGACGGTCGAAAATCGACCATCGTCATGGCCATTATTATATCAGGATGTAGACGTCCGTCGTCGTTCGTACATTTTATAAGCTATGGATTTTCCAAACTCGCCTACGTTGCTTTCGTATTCTGTCGGCTCGCGATACGTAAACTCTACAGGGAAATTTTGTGAAGGGCGACCAGGTCAGTGATGTTGATTTCAGGATTATACAGGGTGTGACGCACGATTTTTCGCCCACTTGTAGTTTAACTTTAACACGAGTTTATGTTTAAGTTTCACCCTTTTCACTTCAAGGTATTTTTGCTGATGGCAGATAGCAATTTTTGGGTGAAAAGTTTGATAAATTCTTTTGAAGATATCTTTCTGTTATTAATTTTTATAGTTTGACACAAGTTTATGTTTAAGTTTCACCCTTTTCACTTCAAGGTATTTTTGTTGATGGCAGATAGCAATTTTTGGGTGAAAAGTTTGATAAATTCCTTTAAAGGTATTTTTCTGTTATTCATTTTTATAGTTTGACACAAGTTCATGTTTAAGTTTCACCCTTTTCACTTCAGGGTATAAATTAGTTATCTTTCTGTTATTAATTTTTACTACTGTCTGTTTCATTGTGTTTGCACACCATATGTATAACACTGTATATTAACCTCTTAATGTACTTAAAAATGAGACTGTATAACTCTAAACAATTAGGGTACGAAATGACTCCAGCTAATTTAGCTTCTTTAGCCACTTTATATCTTGAAAATCTGAATAAATACCTTTTTAGAATCCCCGGTATTTTTACTGTTTTTTCCTCAAACTGTTATATCTCAAGAACGTTCGGTTACAATTTTAGCCTTTCTATTAAAATCGAAAAGAGTTTGGAATTTTTCTGTGGAAATCGTCATTTTTCAATTCTTTTCATTTCTGAATTTTTGTTCATATTTCAGAATGAAAGTTTAAATTTTAGTGAAAATTTTGATTTACTTAATTCAATTTAAATTTACTGAAATCAGTGAAATATGTTGAAACAACTTTTAAGGATTATTTATCATTTTTTCAAATTAAAATAATGCGTAGTTTCTTTGTCTGAAACATACCTGGGGTCTTAAACGTCTTAGTGTGTTAAGTATGTTATTCTGACGAAGGGTGATCGTTAAGGGTTAATTACATGGTCGAAATGCATTATGCCTTCCGTGACTAAAATAACACATTAAAGTATTAGTAAAAATAATAAAGAATTTGTCTCGATATCCTCTATAATGTAATAAAAAGAAAAATGTGTTTCTACTTGTAAAACCTTGGGTGACCTCAAGAAAACAGTTTAAAAAATTTCTTTAATCGATGTCTATTGCACACCTTGAAATTTTCGTTGTAAATTATTTTTGTCAGATGGTCGAAAGATGGTGGGAAAACGTGCGTCTCGATAGAAAATAACACCCTGTAGATCGCAAATCGGTTTCCGGCTATCAGGTACGTAGACGCCGTGTGTTCTTTCATCAAGCTCGATTAGGGAGAGCCAATCCAGGGGCGGCAGAATGAAATAAACGGGGGAAATTGTGAGGAAATCGATACGTGAAACTGCATTTTCCATTTCACAATGAGGGGCAAATGAACCGAGGAGGTTTTGTGTTCAAGGAAAGAAATGAAATAATTTGCATAGCATTGTGTCTTTCTTTTGTTAGTTTATTTTAACTAGAACTATATTTCGTCGTCTAAAATTTCATTCTTGATACACATATTTTTTTAATAACGAAATTTTTGTATTTTCGTGGTAAAATTATTTAATTTTTATGTGAAATTTGGTTTTGATAAATTAGGAATCAATTTTGCACTATTTGAAATAAAAGGAGATATTATTTTTGTAATCATTAATAAATTTGTAATAGCTGATTCATGGTACTAAATTATTTTTTTAATTGATAATTTATAGATATTAATTCTCCTTCATTTATTTTATTTTATTTAATTTTATCTTTTTCTGTATTTACAAATATTGTGTTGAATTCAAAAATTATTCAATCATTTGTCTTATTTAGTATTTCAGTAAATCATAATTTAAATTAAAAAATATAATATGTGAATTGAAAAAAATATCTGCTAGAATATAATTTAATAAAACCCTGAGATGAATGGATATAGTAAAAAAAAATATTTAAGAAATTGTATTTCTTTTTTTTAGGAACTACACCTTTAACGTAGAAAGATGAATAATTGAATTTATATCTCAAGTTATTCATATAACTGTTAAAATAAATTTATAACGAAGTATAAGTTATAATCTTAGAATCTTCGCTTCCATATTAAAATAATCATTGTACATCACGAGAAACGAGCATTACTGTAATTACAAAAAGAAAAATAGATTGCGGAACAGAATAAAAGTAGTAGAATTAATTAAAACTATAACTAATGTTTGTTAATTCGATGTAAATAATAAGCAACGGAAGTGAGTTTCGTAATTTGCATAGTGCTTTATCGGTGGTCAGCGCATGAAATTTGTATGAAAAAACGGGAGAAAATAAAATCAGCGAAAAAAATGGGAGAATAGATGAATTGCAATTGAATGCACACTCTGAAATACAATAGGACATAGATTAGTGCACAGTGATACTCATCTATGCACCGGAAATAGAATAATGGAAACGATAAAAATCTGGTGTTTTATTTCTTTTTCTGGTGAAAGTTTTTCTTTGTATTAGTATCGCGTTATTTATTATTAAATGATATTATTAAGTACTATAGTAAAAATTCTTGAATGGATAATAGTACTCATCTATTGTTGTTCATATATTTTTATATTTTAAATTTTACTACTTTCTATATTTTAACAAGGTAATATTCTTACCATGACATTCTGTTAATAAAATTGTCCACCTATTATTAATACCTATAGTTTTATATTTATAATTATATTACTTTCTACCTTTTAAAAAAGTAATACATCTTGCATTAATATTCTGTTTGTAATAAAACCTTTTTTCCACTATTATTAATACTTACATTTTATATTTAAAATATTCCATATTCTGCATCTATACAACCTGACAATATTTTTATTATTAAAATACTAATTTTTACCATTATTAGAATTCGTCTATTACTATTTTATTTCTATATCTATTACCACCAAATTTCGCTTCAGATATCTTAACCCACTTTAGATGCGACTCTTATCATAAGACAGTCCCCGGAAGCCGTATCTTTATCCATGCTTATACTGACAAATAAGATAAGTGACTACGATCGAAAACCGAGAAATTTTGAAATTCAACTGCGTTTCATTTTTTAACCAAGTAACACGCCACGTGCGTCGCCATTCGATTTAACTTTTGAACGGTACTGTAGCCATTCGTTTAATATAATTTCCTTCTTCGTATCGAAGAAAGGAAACCCGTTGATAACTGTACATTGAAGTCCCATAATTATCCGTCGATCACAGGTAAAGTATCAGTCTTCGACCTGAAACATTTAAATATGAAAAGCAATGGATTTTACGATTGCTTCTAGTCTATTTACGATATATACTCGCGATTGCATCTTTTCTTCGAAAATCCGGCTTTCTACCTTCGACAGTATAATGAACAGGTATAGCACGGTATTACCGTTGATAAATTGGACGTTTTATGAGACACGAACGGTTGGTGAACGTGTGTACATATTTCGATAAACATAGGATTCGAAGGTACATGACTCACGTCCTTATTGATAACGATAAAATATTAAGCTGTTGCATCGTCGAAGTTCGAAGGTGAAAAAAGCCTTAAGAGGCGTTCGGATGATAACGTGAAATTGGAGTAAAAGTTACCGTTCGAAACAGTATTAATTTTGATCCTACGATAAAAAAACTCTGTTACAATATTTTATATTAGCGCGTGTATAGGCGAGCTTGTTAGACTACCCTAGGAAAAATGGCGGTGTAGGAAAAAGAGTCTCAATAGTCGGTGATTTTTGTGAACGACTCGATTCGTTGATTCGAACTTCTTTACTTGATAATTTATCAGTCTAAAACTTCATTTACGATTTTAAAATATAAAATTATCATTTTTTACGAGTTTGGAAATAGAAATTTGAATATTTAAAAATTGAAATTTGAAAATGTTTAACTTTACTCTGAAATCGATGGAAAGTAATGAAGAAAAACTGTTCGTCCTACATTAGTCCTTATTCAATGGAAACCTGAATCGTATTCGAGTGTGTGTACACGTGCATGTAATCGCATGTTATTTATAATTCGGATTTCAGAGAAATATTTGAAATTTATTCATTCTTTTCACGACGTGACGCCAGGTTGAGAACCTTTATTTGCGCAGACGATTCGTATTCGGGACGCAGCTGCGAACGCGTGCGCATCGGCAGCGCGCAGATTGTGGTCACATGACCATTCGCCACAGTGGGAAACGTAGTCAGCCAATCAGCGCGCGCGTACTATCCCCGCTCAGGGCTGCGTGAACAAAGAGACAAAGCTACTTCGTTCGCGTCGACGGTCGGTGCTACTAGAAAGTCGTTGGATATCGGTGGGTGCGGTCGTTCCGCGAGTCGGAGAGTTGCTCGTCGGTTTAGGCATCGCGAGAAAGTTGCATTGTGGTTAGAAAAGTGTTCGTAGTGAAACGGCGTGGGACGGTTATTTTTACGGTTCGCTTGAGTACGATAGTTCGCGGTCTTCTCGATCATTAACATCTCGGCAAGCGAAGAAACGGGTCGGCACGCAAAAAAGAGTTCATTACCAACAACGATATCCGTGAATCATCGGATTAATCCAGCCATTCTCCATCGAGATTTTGAGCAAAAATTCTCGTCTAAAATAAAAGTGATCGCCATAACAACGAATCATATTCGATATCGGTGGAAGAATAATCGGAGCACGCTTCAAAATTCTCGTCGCGCTGGAGCATCGACGGACGAATATTCATCGCGATCGTACGACGTGGCGGCGACGCCATTTTGTGAAGACTCCAGTACGCGTCCCGCGAACAACAACGGCTCCTTTCGTGCCGTGACCTTTTCAAAACGGTATTTATTTTTGAGAAGAGGAAGTGGAAGAGGAAGAGATCGATCAAAATAATCATATCGTAGATCGTTCGACCTGGGTCTCACCATACTGCAAACATGAGACTGGAAATTGTGTCAGCAGCAGATTTTCTGGTGCATCTGCTGCGTCTGCAGACGGGCCAACTATCCGAACGACAATTGGAGATGTTCAAATCCTCTCTGACGGAGGTTCTACGCCATCGTTATAGGGACCACTGGTTCCCGGACCGTCCAAATCGCGGTTCCGGTTACCGTTGCTTACGCATCAACGGTAAAATGGATCCTGTGATCGCACAAGCAGGCGCGAATGTCGGTTTGCTGCCTACGGTGTTGCATAGTTTGTTCCCGAGCGAGCTGACCATGTGGATCGATCCATCGGAAGTTTCGTACAGAATCGGAGAGAACGGGTCCATTTGTGTGCTCTATGAACGCACAGAGCCTGATCCGGAGGAGTCCCTGCAACATCAACATCAACATCTGCACCAACACCAACACCAACACCAACACCAACATGTACACCATCAACAACAGCAGCAACAGCAATTCGAAAGTTGTAAAGACTCGTTATTGCTGGAACACTCGCAGTTCAGCGAGCAAATTGCTGCGTTCGTTTCCAGTTGAAGCTTTCTCGTCGATACTGCATCGATGCGACGACGCTAGGCGTCTCGCCTCATTTCCATTGGACGTGCATCACGCTCTCGGACTGATCAAAGTACACACGTTATATTTTTTTCGTGATACATGTGATTGCGCTTTTTTTCTTCTGGTCAGGTGAAAGTTTGACTCGTGCATGAACGCGCAGTGTGCTGCTCCGTCGAGCAATTTGACCAAAACACGAAACAACAAAAAGTGTACAGAAAACGAAGAACCATTTTTATTTTTGGCCGTCGAAGAAATCGATGCGCGCGCATCGTTCGACGGTTCCTCGAGGGATCGGCAAATGCAAACCACGACTGACTCTAGTCACCCGAATTTTCGTTGATCGTACGAGAGAGGAAAATGGCGGGAAATCATTGGATACATGTTTCGAGGAGAATACTGCGCGTTCCCTTAAATGTACCTAGACCAGTGGTCCTCTTCGGTGTGTCTCGCCTGAAGATCGTTTCCACGGAAACAGCCGACGAGGCAAAGTGAGAAAAAAAATGGGCGAACTCCGGTGGAGCTCCCAACAAATTGATCTCAGCCCCCCTCTCCACCTACGTACTTCCGTTAATCCTGGAAGGAAGCTATGGGGTGGGGAACAACGAACCAGTCTGACCCTCTCCTCTGTTCTCGAGAGAGGAAAAGCGAAGAGCCTCTCTCTCCCTCGAGAAGGATTCAACACCAACGTGTTTCTTTACCTTTTTTTCTTCCACGAAGTCTCTGATGTATTTCGAACATAACCTGCAAGAGATGCGAGTTCTTGGCACGTTCCCTCCTACGGCGAAGAGGAATAACATGGAGAAACGAGTCTACTTCCGGACGAAGGATCAACGAGCAACATCCGCTGACATCCTCTCTTCTCGTCAAGGATTTCTTTTCTCCCTAACCTCGCATTATCAATGCAAATTACCACCGAGCCACGTACACAAAACATCCGACAACGTTTCTTCACGGTTCGAGAACGTATGGAATAAATGAAACTGAAGTAACACATCCACGTATTTTTCTCGACGCATTTGTAATTTTCTTGGGAAATTAATACAACGGAGTATTTTCGTACAACGCGTCATCGTTATCGGTAATGGACAGCAATTCTTGTATCGTCCATCAGCAGCGTTTTCATTGGTCGTTGGCCAATCGAGCGGAGAGGTGTTGCTGTCGATTATCGATAAGTTATCGATATCCTGTTGATACTTAACGATATAACGTTAACGATAGCGGAAGCGAGTGAGGTAGAATGCAACGCGAAATTTTATCATTAACATCTATTTATCTTTGTTTGAATTTCGAAATTTCAATACTCAAGAAATTTAATAGAATCGAAAATTCAAATTATCCGTATAAACGATATTCGAATATTCAAACTTTAAACCCTTCGAACATTCGAATTATCCAATCGAATATTTCAAATTTCCAACTTTCAAATATTCGAATCACAAACTTTATCATTGAATCTATTTACCTTTGTTTAAACTTCGAACCTAACCTAAAATCATCTAGGTAACCCTACTCTTGTTTAAATTTCGAATAGAATAACAAAATTACACGTTAAGTTAAGGTGGGTTTGTTGTTGAAGTTCAAACAAGAATAAATAGATTTGAAAGGTTCTACTTCAGTCACATTTATTTACTTTAGCGATATTGACAGTGGCACCTCTAGTCGAGCGATCTCGATCTCGGCCCACCCGTCGCATCGTTAATACACGTTACACTTCATACGTACAAACCTTTAAACAAAACGCGTGAGTTTATATGTACATATATGTAGGTATTATATACGTGAAAAAGACGACGTTTACGTGTAAGCATTTACGAGAGCGAAGCTTAGGCGTATACGTCGTGTCGAATTGTATATTATCTGTTTTTTGTGATCAGAGAGATATTGCGGCGAGCGAACGAGACAGAGCGCATGCGTACGAGAGAGAGAGAGAGAGAGAAAGAGACAAAGCGAGAAGACATAACCAACAAAAATGAAGTAAACAACTGTGATTTTTCTTCGCATGAAGGGAGAGGGAGTGGTTTCGTGCATGTACCATAGTAATTATCTTTTCTGGTGTTTCGAACGTGGCTAAGAGTGAAGAGTGAGTGTTAGTACGAATGACGTGAATTTCATCGCGTGGCTATCTTTTTTACCCACGAATTTGCACTTTGACAATAATCGGCTGTTGTTTTACTATCATTTACTTTTATTTTTATGTCAAATGAAAACTTTTGCAAGTTTAATATTTCGTTTCGTTTCACATACAATAGTACATAGATATATCCCTCTTTACTCGTTGCAATAAGTGTACGATGCAATAGAAATCTATATGTGTGAATTGAAAGATACAGATAATTACGTTGTAGTTTGAAGACTTGATATTGCTTTCAAGGAAAACAACAAGGAGATTTCGTCCATACTTTGCATAATTATATAGAACACCGAAGGTAATCATTTTGTAAAATTGTAGCGCGCAGTTTTCTTTATAATAAGGGAGATATTCATATTTAAAGTTTGTATAACGTATACCTACATTAGCTACCATGCTTCAGCCGTAGAAGGTTTTTGTTAGGTAGCATTTTTATCTTTAACAAATCTCTTCTGTTATTTTAACAGTATTTTATTGTCTCTATTATCCAGATCTTCAGATATCGAATAAGAATACTTTTAATTCGATAAGTAAAAGAACTACTTTAATACAGGTGATGAATTCCTATAAAAACATAAGCGTTAATCATATATTGGTTACAAAGCGGTCAATGGGTTACACATTTATTGTAGTCTTGTAAAGCTCTTTGGTAAGTTTGAGTTTTGTAGCATATATATATTTTTTTAAATAAATTGTACAAATAGATCTAGTACGTAGAATAATTAATTTGATCCTTCCAATGACAGCAAAGAATTATTTTTAATTTAGTTTTTCTTTCAGAACTTAAGTAATTTACTCAATCAATTTCATTAAAAAAATATATGTATACTATGGGATTTGAATTTACAGAATCTAGTATTTTTCCATTGGGTTATAAAGGATACAGGAATTTCGAATATGAATGTTTCTTTTATTTTACAGATACGCGCTACAATTTTGCAAATGATCTCTATAATTATGCAAAATTGAAAGTTCGTACGTTCTCCTTGTATGCACGTAAATGTATATACAGATTTTCTCCGGTGGCGTGTCCGATTTACACGATAATACGGCCGTATAGCGATGTCATCACCGGTAAGTCATTTTTTTCCTGATTTATCTGCTTCTCGGTAGACATTGAATCATGGTGTGCAAGAATTTGAAAGAATGTTGTGCCGTTCGTCTGAGGTGACAATACTGAATCAATACGTGTATAAGTGTCGTTTGAATATCAAACAAAAGAAAAAAGAAAGATAAAATGGAAACAGAGGAGGTACTTGTCGAATCAGGAAACTCTGTACGTAGCGATTATATAGAAAACCGTGTCTGTGATTATACTAAAAGTAGAGAGACAATATGAACAATCTCTAATTACGCGAACGACCTAATTAGAGGCGCGTGTATCCGTGAAACATTATGACACGTGTACACGCGTCTGTATATTACTGATATGTAAAGGTTAGATACGTATAAATATGTTTATATCAATGAGTATGCGTGGCAATTTTAAACAAACGAATTTTTAAGTTATCTTTTCATTTTTAACGATTAGTTTTTACGTGTGAGCATTTTTTTTTTTTTTAATCACTTACATACCTGAAAAAGAGATACTTGATTGTTTCGGTTTAATTTTCGATTATTCAAATGGCAGTCGCAATGTAACGATATAAATCGTTCGATTAAAATTGCTAAATATACTCGACCCGAGATTGAAAAAAAAGAGAAACCTGTATTCGCTGTTTTCATTTGAAAGACTACTGAAAAATCTCTGTCGAAAGTAAGACGAGAATCCGGAGAAAGTGTGAGAGTCGAACGGCGATGTAGAAAATATCTCGCACACCATACACACGGTCCTTCAAACTATATATAGGTTATGGTAAAAGTGTCAAGTTTAATAAATGTATGCGTTTATTTCAGATTTTACTGAAAATAGTAACAACATTCAAAAATTGCTTACATTTGTCATAAAAGCACAATATCGCGGTTTTTGTTTCTTTTGTTTTTCTGACAATAATTAAATATGAACCTTTTACGCTTCAAGCTTTATTTTCAAAATCAAACAGTTCTAACTTGCAAATATTTATAAATTTCTATTTTTTTTTTTTTTTTGTTACTCTGGTATATAAGTCCTAAAATCTAAATTTATTAATTACTAGAAGTGGCATTCAATTTTCAGGTTATGTGATAAATGTCTACAATTACTAAGAAAAATGATCATTAAAAACGATACATTTTTGTTAGTATATATTTTTAATGAGTTAAACGCAAAATGTATGCTTTTACTATTGAATTTTACTATGTATGTTTGTGAATAAATTTATCTATCAAAATAGATACTTGAGCGTCGGTTCGCTTCGGGTTCGTTCGGAAAATTTGTAAATACCAGAAATGCGCGGGTATTTAAAATTATTTAAATTAGGTTTTTCAATCTTTCGGATATTCTTTTATCGTGCAATCACCTGCAGATTAAAAAGCTTATGAAAATATTTCATACAATAATTCAAATAATATTAATCCACTTCAAAGATTTCATTTTGAGTCAATAAATGCACACATTTATTAAATTAACGCTTTCTCTATGACACACAAACACAATACTATAGTAGTTATAAAGATGTTCCTTTTGTTTTGAATTCTGCTCTGTTCGAAAGCCATCGGGAAAGAAAATGAAAATATATTCGTTGAAAGAGAAAAAGAAAACCTCAGCGAGACAAATTTGCGAGAATGAAGAGCGAAAGAAGTGCAAAAAAAAAAATGAAACATTATTTCACGAGTGAATTGTAATTACTATATATACATATATATGTATATATATACATACATACACATATATTATATATACATAATTATATATATACATATATATACATCTTGTAACTATACATAGAGTTCTTCAGGAAGAATTTGTACAAACCCGCTGGAACAAGGCACCAGCAAGTCTGTGATTTTAGCTTGGTTAATTCAGTATTTTTTTAAATAAAACGAGACAAAATCAAGATAAACGATAAAAAAAAGATGATAAAGAAGAAGGCAAGATTCGAAAGTTCTGTATGAGGAACAAGGATATATTTGGGTATGGTTGTTTACTGTGTTCATATGGGAGGGGATGCTTGTGGGAGAAAGGGGAGGGAATATTGCAAATTGCAGACGGAAAGATATTATTATCGTGTGTATATTTACATAGAATTATTTGTATAAATCACTTGCACGCTGCGTTGCAAACGAGGAATTTTAAAAGCGTTATATATCGCAAAATTTTGATAAAAAGAAATTGTAAATATGATCAATGTGATGTGTTTCAATCGTAAGTTAAGTCGTGCAAATACGGAAAGCGAAGATACGTTCACTTTTTATTTTCTTTCATTGTAAACGAAGAGTTTATTGATGTACCACAATTTTTTTTTTATTATTCTTTTGCATAATTAAAAACTAAAATGAAAGCTTTGGATAGTTGAAATATTTGAATGCTTGGATAATTTTAAATACGAATTTTTTGTATGGCTGTACCGAATTTTTCGTTCAAATGTAAATTACAAGATATCATTTGAATATCACGTTGCTTATCAGTAGCAGTTTTATTCAATACATAAGTTTATTTTTATTAACAATAATTGTATCAATTTTAAATAAAACACTACATTCGTATATCGCTGAAATATTTTGATAGTTCATTTTAAAAATGTGTATTTTGTCTATTAAATTTGTAGTAAAGTATGATGTCAATATTATGCAAAATATATTATTTAATCAATAGTTTTATTGGAATGTCCAAAATAATTTTAGTCAAATATTGTGAAATAGATTTACTCCGTTTTTCGTCTGACGTATTGATTAAAATTATTTACAGTCTAAAATTTAAATGCTTTTTTATTATACGAAGTAATTATTCGATGTGATCTAAATTTCAGGTATATTGAAAATTATTTGTGTGGAATATTTGAACATTCGAATAATCCGAATCGAATGTTCAAAATTGTAACGCTTTAATATTCGAATTATTCGAGTTAAATATTCGAATTACTCGAATCGAATGTTGAAGATAACTTTTGGAATATTCAAGTTATCCAAATAATTCAACTATTCAAATTTTCATTCGGACTTACTACTTGCGTTGAAAAAGAAACTTTATCGAGCAGGATTTAATTATTTAAAAAATTTCGCTTTACGTAGGCGCACATAAGAGAAGAAAATTTTTATTCAAAATTCGAAATTCAATTTGTACAAATTTTTGTATAATTCGTCTCTTCCGTTCGCATTTTCCGTAACACGTGTGTTCCCTCCGCTTTCGATCGTGAGAAAGTGCTTTGAAAGAGAGTTGAAATTAGTAAATGAAGCGTAAAATATATTAAGAGTACATGCCGTGTGTCTTTCTTTTCTTGTGAAAATTATTATTCTTGTTGGGACACCAGGAAGGAGAATGCACGAGAGAAGAGGGTGTGATTTTTTTTCGGGGAAGGAAGAAAAACAGAAATAATAGAAAAAAGCGGAAACAATTTAGTCAGAAAAAAGCATACAATTTTTCCGTAAGCGTGCAAGCGAGATAATAAAATAGAGAGTGTGGGAGAGAGAGGATGAGGGTGAAAAGACAAATTAAAAAAGAAAAGAAAGAAATAAAACAGAAACAGAGAGGGATGGACAGGAAGAGAGCGTGAGAGACCCGGCAGGGGTGCTCAACTCGGGTATATTAAGGCCGTGGGTCCCATCGTGGTAATATTATTGTGATGCCGAATTATTGTACTGATTAGAGAACAAAATCGTAGTGATTTTAATACGCAGTCGAGCTAGAGAGATAAAAACGAAGACACTGACCCAAGGTCATCGAGATCCGAATTCGGCGACCCTGTTGGATAGTGCACAAGAAAACATTCGTTCATACACACACACACACACATCGTACACGAACACTACACACACGGTATACATTGTCAATTAACTCTTTACGGTCTACTGTTTGTGCGATTAATTCAATTTCATCGTAGATATTATGTTTATATCGAATTTGCTATAAATGTTTCTTGATATTGATAATGGAAAATTATCAGGAATTATCTTTTAGAAGAAACTGTTTGTTATTTGTATTTCGTTGATAATCGAATACCGAATATAATTTTAGAATGGTGGATGGGTTAATAATGACCTTAATGTGACCTTGTAATTTACAAGCGAGACTTTCGTACATTGGAAAGAAATTTCTGGAAAAATATAGTTCAAAATTATCTCTTGAAAAAATGATACCTTTAGTTTCCAAGTTTTTTCATTAAAATTAAATTCTGAGTTTAAATTTTAAACATAAAAATGAAATTTAAAATTATTCCTCGATTAAGTTGTTTCTTGAACATTTAATATCATAGGCTCTTGAATGGTCCATCATTCGCCATCCATAAATTACAGCTCATAAAAATATAGCAAAATTTGTTTATCTAAAACAAATCGAAATTAAGATCCAACATAAATTGAATCTTGTTAATTTCGCAAGTTGACAATTAGGAAAATGTTCATTCATTTTTTACCGAACAACTTTAGACTACGAAGGGTTAATTCGGATTGGAATGATCTATTCGAGGAACTTTGTATAATGAAGGAAATTGATTTTATCAATGTATACACAGGTACAATCGCGGGCAAGATAGGTTTCCCTCGACTAAGAAAAACCCTACCTAACCAAGTTAGAATTTAGGTTTGTTTTTGTTCCTTGTACGCGAAATAAAGAGTGTAGTTGTACTTCCAACCCGACGCGAGCCGAATTGTACCGACGTGAGCCGACCGTTGCCGAACGAGTAGCGAATCGAGGAAATGCATCTTTGCACGCGAGTGTACACACAATACACACAAACACATTGACGAGGATAATACAGACATGAGGAAACGCATAACGTACACTCTCGAATCTGTAGACTGTAGGTTTACTATTAATTATTATGGATTCTAATTATTATATCTATTATATCAATGTATAATTATATTTAGTTTATAGGTTACTATGTCTATCATTTCCCGCTTGTATATATGCCGTGAGCTCGAAAAAATTAAATCTTTATCGAAAGAAAAAATCTATAATTTTTTCGACTTTTTTTGTACAGAAATAATAAAAACAAAAAGGCCTCGTGCTTATGAAATTTCATGAATACAAAATAACCGTGTCCAGTGTTTTTTGATTTTATGACCGATGTCCTGAACACCACATCTCCTTTTTTTCTCTCTTCGCTAAATGAATTCTGATTGCGTCACTGCAATAACAATGTCAAACAAAATATTTAAAGAAACTTAAATTAGGAGAAAGTTTATACTTCGAGGAATCTTCGTTGCCAGTATGATTGTTTTTCACGAATGAAATATTTTGTACTTCGAGATATGTAAACGTTACAAAGTGCAATTATTCTGTTTTTAATTACTTATTATTTTTTGTACATTTAGTTTAAGTAAACTTTAAATGTTACACTTGCATATTACGTTTGAATCCAAGAAAATAATAATAAATTATAACGAAATACCTTTGCTTGTTTTAATAATCTTTATTTTTATATTATTTTGACAATTTCTAATTAGTACGTAGTTTATTACGGTTAATTGATAAAATATTTTAGTTTATTTATTTTAAGTAACAATGTTTTCATTTTTGACTAAATAAAATAACATTGATGGAATTTGAAATAATCTTTCTTGAAATTTATTATTCATAAAATATATATAAATGTAATATCCTATATAAATGTTAGACTATGAGAAAACTATTGCATACTATCAATACAAAAAATATTTTTAATTTCTTGCAACTCTTACTAATTTGAATTTGAACAATTTTTTTTTTTTATTTACTTTATTAATTTAATTGCACTAGCATTTGAAACTATACGATAGAAACAGTTGATAATATAATTCAAATTACTTAATAATTATTTCTAATATTTATATTTTACATCATTTAATAATACATTAGAATACAATATGCAAAATTATAAAGTAAGCGAAGATTCCTTTTAATGGTAGAAAATATATCGATACGAATTTATTCTATTCCAATTTATAAACGATACTAATTGATACAATTCATTAGTGTAAAACATAAACAGTATAAAAAAAGCGAAATGTATCTGTCAAGTTAAACTAGTGCGAGTTTTTTTTTATTTTGTATGACGTTGCGAATTTGTAGAGAATAAAAAAGTAGCTGAATAAATCATAAAATAACTATATGCTTTGTTTTTATTAGATTCTTTTGTGCGATCACTTATTAACCTGCTTATGCGTATATCTGTATCCAGTAGATACAAGAACTTGTTTCGAATAAAAGATTCCGATATTCATGTTATGAATATTCGAATATTTAAATACTTGTATTATGTGAATGGAACATGTAAATATCCGAAGCTATATCGCTCCAGTGTTTGAATATTCGAAAATGCAACGTTCAAATATTTAAATGATCCGAAAAGAATATTTAAATACTCAAATTATCTAAATACCCAAATTATCCAAATAAAATATTTGAATACTCAAATTATCCAAATGGAATGTTTAATTACGTAAATTATGCAAATAAAATATTTAGATACCCACATTATCCGAATAGAATATTTGAATATTCAAATATTTGAAATATAATCAGACGAATGTTCACAAATTCCCGATTGAATATTCAAATATTCGAGCACTCGAAATTTTAATGCCCCAGTACTTGAATTGCCTCGATTAAATATTCAGGTACTCGAATTATCCGAATGGAATATTTAGAAGCTTCGGTCTGTAAAAGTTTAGGGATACTGGAATTATTTAAATAAATATTCAAATATTGTGATAGTCAAAAGTGTAACAATTCGAATTATTTGTATTTAATATTCGAACTCCCGAATTATCCTGATGAAACATTCTAATATTTGAATTATTTAAATGAAATATTTACATAGTTGAAATATTACATAGTTTACAAGTCAAATATTTAAATGTTCAAATTAATTGAACGAAATACTTGGACAATCGAATTATTCGAATGCATATTTCAACTATTCGAATTGTCCGAATGCAATATTCATATGTTCGAGTCATTCAAGTGAAATATCTAAATTTTGAAATTAATTAAGTGAAGTAAATAGTCGAATTATCTGAATATGATATTCAAGTATTCGAATAAAATATTGAAATATTTGAATTATCCGAATGCATCCTTCAAATATTTAAATACTCGAATTGAATGAAATATTCAAATAATCCGTATGGAATATTCGAATTTTTAATTTCTCCAAATGTACCATCCATGTACTCGAAATTCGAACACGAATTATTCAAAATTCAAGTATTCGAATTATCCAAATGGTTAAATCCTATCCTGCGTTCCAATAAATATTCGATAAATTCCAAGATTATTTCGTATTCTTCAAAAATTGTCGAAAATGTAAAATAAAAGTTCTACGAGCTCACATTAGATAAGTTGGAACAGTGTTGTACGGGTATAATTATTTAACCGGCACGAGTTGGCGTAGTCTAGTGGCAAAACAGGAATGTACATTTTTTCGCCGAGATATCGTTTAATGTCCGACACATTCGACGCAGTCTCCTTTCGAGGTGAATCGAGACTGGTCTTCAACTTGAAAGCTCGGTTACTTGGTTCGAAAAAAATCTCGTATCGAATGGTGGCACTCGATACCCTTTCTCCTGGCAGTAGCTGGCATCGGTCATGGCAATAGCTATGGTTCTCGTGTAACCAGTTCAGCCGCTCCATTATCGATCATCGACGATTAGCCAGTCGACCAAGTAGCTAATGCCTGTTAACTTCGCGGCCAATTCTCGATACATCTATCCATTAGCATGTACTGTTCCGTGATCCCCTTGCGAACGTGCCTTTGATAACGGATAACCACGTTCGCGATCGAGCTCGGACAAAGCAAAAAGTGCTCCTCGATCGAGCCAAGATCGAGCACGAACAGCATGCTTCGAGTATCGATAGAAAGCAATCGCAAGAACACGAGAGACGGCATTAATTATGGTTGATTAACTATCGTTTTGTGGAAAGTACCAGGGTAACGTGACACTGGAACCCGTTACCTACAAATTCTGAGAAAAAACAATAGATAGTCTACTTCTTGGGGAAAAGTTACTTGGAACGAGTAAATGGATCGAGATTTCGTTTATTTATGATTATTCGTTTCATTCATGAATGAAATTAGTTATTTGGTACTTTTTCAAACCTTTGCATTTCTTAATTTTGTTACCTACTAAGTTCTTAACCTCTTGA
The DNA here is from genome assembly GCA_945859555.1 of Megachile ligniseca. Taxonomy (NCBI): domain Eukaryota; kingdom Metazoa; phylum Arthropoda; class Insecta; order Hymenoptera; family Megachilidae; genus Megachile; species Megachile ligniseca. Next base: position 5,024,446 of record OX243778.1, read on the forward strand.
CCTACAATTTTCTGGGCTGTTGCGTCATTCACAGCTTATTAATGCTACAATGTTAGGGCAACTAAAGGAAAATGTTAAGCACATTTTACCTTTAGCTATCCTTGATTATACAGATTGTAATTAGAATTGCACCCAAAATGCAATTGCAGTGAAAATACGAGTCTTATGTGTATGAGTCTTAGCAACTGTAGTGTGCGTCATGTGTGTCACACATAGTTGTAGGGTAAGGGGTTAATTTACAAAATAGATAAAAAAGAGGTTCTTAGTAAAATGTACTGCAACAGTTCGGAGTATGTGACAAATATATTTTTCATTTATTACAAGTAGTAAATGAATGAAAATATATCCAACCATTCTATTTATCTGAATTATTTGTAGTTGAATATAAATGTTGAGCCACACTTAACATAGAAGTGCAAAGGTCTGTTAGAAATTCTTGATCGATGAATTTCTTCTTTAAACTTTTATATATGGATTGTTAATTAATTTACTGAATGTTGAAACGAGTATGAAAGAAATATTAGTAATATTTCGAATACTTGCATATTCCATTCATGTAAGTTGAAATTTTCAAGATACTTGAATTTCAATATATCCGAATAGTTGAAATTCACACATTTGGATTTTCAGTTTGGTCAACCTACTTTTCTGACCTACCACGCTATTTGAGCAATAAAAGTTATATACTCGATTCGGTAGTAAATCATTGTACTATTTGCAAACAAAGTGGACGAGCAAGAATTTAACGTAACGTCATACAACCGTCTTATCTATCATAATTTTCAGTATAGAAACTGTATATGTAGCTTTGACTAGTTCCGATCCTATCATGCTACTTAAGTTCAAATTTATACACCCAATGTATACGATAGTAGATCAGACTTTACACTATTTGCAAGCAAAATGGAGAGCAAGAACATAGTGTAACGTCATTGTACGCTATCTTATCTATTACAGTTCTGAATTGAGAAAGTGTAGATTTAACTTTGTATAGTTCAGTTCTGATCGTATCATACTGCTTAAGCGTTGAAGTTTATACAACCGACGTATACGTTAGTAAAACAGACATTATACTATTTGCAAATAAGGTGGATGAAATTAGTGCAACCTCATACATCCATTTTATCATAATTTTGAGTGAAGAGACTGTAGATGTGACTAGTGACTAAGATGTGACTTTGACTAGTTCAGTTATGACCATGCTACTTAAGTATTCCAGTGTATACATCCGACGCATATGATAATAACTCTGACATTACATTATTTGCAAGCAAGTAGGACAAGCAAGAATTAGGTGTAACATCATGTAACCATCTTATCCATCATAGTTTTGAGTGAATGTGAATGTGACTAGTACTGATCCTACCGTGCTACTTCAACGTTCCAATTTATACACCCGACATATATGACAGTAAATCAGACGGCGTACTATTTGCAAACAAGATGGACGACCAAGAAATTAGTGCAACCTCATACAACCATTTTATCTATCATAATTTTGAGTGAAGAGACTGTAGATGTGACTAATGACTAAGATGTGACTTTGACTAGTTCAGTTATGACTTTACCATGCTACTTAAGTGTTCCAATGTATACATCCGACGCATATGATAATAACTCTGACATTACATTATTTGCAAGCAAGTAGGACAAGCAAGAATTAGGTGTAACATCATGTAACCATCTTATCCATCATAATTTTGAGTGAATGTGAATGTGACTAGTACTGATCCGTGCTACTTCAACGTTCCAATTTATACACCCGACATATATGACAGTAAATCAGACAGCGTACTATTTGCAAACAAGATGGACGAGCCAAGAGAGTTGTCTCGCTCGGCAAGATGGCGGGCGGTAGATCGATTCGATAGTGCCGTCAAGAAAGTGTATCAGCGTAACCGTCTCTCCATTCTTTCTTCTTTCTCCAAGAATTAATTCACGACGGAAGGGGTTTAACTCCATCGACACGAGACGAAGTTACGGTTCAGCGATTCGTTCACGAGCGTTGTTAAGATTTCATGGTTCAGGCCACGACGATGTGGGACAAATGCGAGATGGTCTGGCGAACAGGAAAGGTTCGTGGCGTGCGAAATGACGAATTATTGTGCCGCGGAGGAAAAGGAGCTGTAAAGCGTGTGATGGAGAGAGGTTAGAAGAGAAAGAAGAGGAAGGAGGTGGAGGAGGAGGAGAACGATGCTTGTCGTAGAGGTCAGCTTCGGTTGTTGCCCTGGCCCCCTGATACCGCTTGGCCCGCACGGTTACTGCCCCCCTTACTTATTCCTTACAAGGACCGATCCCGAACTTCACTCTTCAACTTTTAATCGATCCTTACCTGCTGATAAGACTTGCTGACGAAATCAATTTTAATTTCACGTAAGTTTTTTTATTTATGCGCTGTTATTATTGAATGATACACTCTGCTGCATTGTGGGATATGGACAAGTATACAAACTTGAGAATTTTTATATTTTTAAGTTTTCAGATTTGTAAATCTTCGAATTTCCAAAACTTCAGGTTTTAATTGTTTAAATCTCCAAATTCTCGAATTTACTAAATTCTCAAATTTCCAAATATTTGAATCCTTAAATTTTCTACACTCTTCAGTTTTCAAATCTTTAAATCTCCAAACTTTCAATTTTCCTAAATTCTTAAATTTTCAAGTTTCCTTAGTTTTTATACTTCCAAATTTTCATATTTCTGAATATCGAATTTCCTAAATTTTGAAGCGTTTAAATTTTCATATTTCCATATCCTGCAATTCCTCACTGTTTCACATTTGTCAAATGTCTATACTTAGAAATCCCCAAGTTTCTACATTTTTTAATTTTTATATACTCTCATTTTTAAGTACTTAAATTGTCAAAGTTTGAAATGTTGAAATTTTCAAATCGCAAGTCCCAAATTTTAGAACTTAATTTTTTCAAATTTTTACATTTTTTAATTTTTATATTTCCAAACTTTCATGTTTATAAACTTCGAAAGAAAAAGTCGCTTAAAGTGGTGTCCTCGACAACATATTAAAGGATTATTAAAAATAATCGAACGTTAATATGTTATAGAGATACTCTTCATTTAATAGCACACATGTTTTTGTCCAGATTTAAACAAGTTCTTACTCCCCTAAAAATGATATAATAATATAAAACATAATTATTAAATAACATAATATAACTAAACTCTGTGCGACTACTCTCTTTGACCATTAATATTTCAAAAGCTCCATCATACTTGATACCGTCTTCCTCAGTAAGACATCCTAAAATGAAACTTGAAATAAATGTATAAATGTGTCAAAGAGAAAGATAAATGAGGCACGAATTGAATAAGTGTCATATAACCTCTTGCACTCGAAAGGTGACTCACCATTTGGTTTAACTCATCCATATGAAATAGGTTTTTTTAATTACATCTAGAATGCTATACACGTGATGTGTAAACACAGCGAACAAACATCTGTGGAAAATAATAGCAGAGAAATAATAACTTCAAAAAAATTCATTAGCACTAAACCTTCCTATAGTGTGCACATAATTTAGAATTAATAGAGAAATAAACAAAGGATTAATTATAAAATCGTACACACATTAACTCTTTATCTTGATGAAAATCAATACAGATTTCAAGCAAAACATCTTAACAAATTGTGCAACTTGTTTGAACTTTGTGAAGCGGTCATTTGACCGTTTTTGTAGTTTTATTGTTGTTTATCAGCCTTTAGTCAAATATTAGTTTATCAGTCTTAGGTTTATAAAAAAATATTAGGGTTGCTAACAGCAAAAATATCTTGGAGTGCACAAGGTTAACCCTTAACAATCACACATGAGAATAACTTGGACTAAGACCAGCTATTAAAACTATTTCTTACAAAGAAGCTACTCATTACTATAACTTGACAAAAATTATAAATAATCTTTGAAAGTTGTTATAACGTTTCATAGCTGATTCCAGTAATTCAAAACTGAATTAAGTAAATTAAAATTCTGAAATATGAGAAAAAATTGAGAAACGTGAAAGAACTGGAAAATGAAGGTTTGCACAGAAAAATTCAAAACTTCTCCCGATTTTAATATAAAGAGCTAAAATTTTGAGCATCCTTGAGATATAACAGTTTGGATAAAAAATAGTAAAAACAGCGGGGTTTTGAAAAAGGTATTTATTCAGATTTTCAGGAACTGAAGTAAAATTGAAGCTAAATTGGCTGGGCTCGTTTCATATTCCAGTTAAGGGTTAAAAAGACGTAACTTTCCGACTAACTCGACGTTAACGTCCGTTGAGCGATTCAATTAAAATGCACTGGTGTACGTCCATCATTCGTAAGAATAAGTTAGCGCAGTTGAAACATTTTATGCGGTGTTTACAGTTGAAAGGAGTTTGTTCGTTTGTGTATCGCTAAGGAAACAATTGCGGCGGCATTCAATTGACCTTCGTTGTAGGTTGAACCGTTTCAGGAACGACAACGGTATAGAAATGCCGCGAAACATCCGCGATACGCCAATTAATCGTAGCCCGAACTACTTATTTTTAATGAGCAGGAATTAACGTCGCGTCGCCGTGGTTCTCGTGGCGAGCGCACAATGCACGATAGTTTCGCAAATGGAAATGTTTGCCGTTCATAATAGTGGGACACGGTCGGTGCACGGTGTTCTCGGTGGAAACCAAGGCACATCTCGGTGAACGAGCACCTTTTGTGCCAGCAAAGTTGAGAAGCAGATTCACTCTGACAATGTACCGTAACGTGTGTCGCGGAACAATGTTTTGCTCTTCAAACGCACCTATGGGAACAATAACATTGACACACAAGTTAAGCGATTCGGTTTTTATAACGAGCCCCGGTAATTACTGCCACACGGATGGTGCACTGTTTAACGATCTTATTATTGATCTATTTATAATTCGGCTAATTCAGCTATTTTTATTTTTAATTCTATTAAATATACTAGTTATTTATTTATAATTATATTAAATATATTAGTGATTTATTTATAGTTCGATTAATGATCGATTTATTTTTAATTAAACTAATAGTTCATTTATTTATAATTCAGTTTAATATATAATTGATTTATTTGGGATTAGACTGAATATATATTTGAATTATAATTCGTTCAAATATATATATGATTAATTTTAAATACATAATTGATTAATTTATAATTCGACTAAATACGTAATTGATTAATTCACAGTTCGACTAAATATATAATTGATTTATTTGTAATTAAACTAATAAATGATTGATTAGGAATTGAACTAAATGTATAATTGATTCATTTAGATTTCAACTAAATACTGTCTATAGTTAAACTAAAGAACGAAATAATCTCTCCTCACACTATAAGTTGGAAACCGGAAATGAAGATTAGAAAGAAAAAGTAATAAGATAAGAGAACACAAGAGGCGTCATATGTGTATTGATAATACAAAAGGCGCGATTGTTATATTCTCAATAACGAGTACCAGTAGAAATTCGAATTAACGATTGCTATTAATCGATATCTGTTAGTATTCTTTTAACTATTGTCTTTCGTTTATAGAAAGAGATGTGTAGTTTCTTAATTCGAAAATTTGAATTTTGGAATATTGGAATTATCAAGTTTATATATTTCCAATTTTTCTAGTTTAAAAATTTGTAAAATTGTAAATTTGTAAATTTGAAAATATACATATTTGACATTTTATATTGAAACTTTTTTAAATTCTGTTTTCTAAATTGACAAATGTTCATATTTCTCCATTTCTATATTTCCAAACTTCCATATTTTTACATTAACAATTCTTCAAATTTGTAACCACGACAACTGGAAATTTTTGTATTTCTAAATTTTCAAATTCTCAAATTTTCCAAATCTGTAAATTCTGTAAAAGCTTATATCGTACCGATCATTTTCGCTTATATCTCCACCGTACTAGCATCATTACATAAAATTGTCCAGTTTCGAAACGCGAATTCACTCGTGTCCGCTAAAGCCCAAGGATTACTTAGCGTATTAGTTTAGAAAATAGTCGAAACAAAAGTTGCTGTCCAAGCACCATAAAACGTTTAAACAAAGAAAAGAAAAAATGAAGTAAGAATGCCGGTGGGTTACTTACAATTTACAATTCGGCGTTACGTCATTTTGACCGGAGCCAGTTCATCGAGAAACTTATTTGAAAAGTAAAAGTTACGTAAATTATATTGCGAACCAAATGTAATGATAGGTTTTCTTTGGTTACGCAATCGATTACGTAAATTCTGTTATCACGGTATTATATGGGTTTGATATTTGTCCCACGAGTCACCCCGTCACGTTTCTGTCCGATCCACACGCCAAATCATTCGTTTCCAATAATGTTATTCGAAGCAATCGAAGCGTTTTCGAATTGAATACGCGTTACCATTTTAATCGTGCACGAGCAGTCTTTTGTTCAACAATTGTTTGTTATTCTATTCAACGCTGTCTTTTCAATATGACGTTTATTGTATATTTCGAGACGCTTTGTAGCGAAATGTTCTCTATTCTTGCTTTCTATAAATTCTTTCCTTTGATTTGGTCTACTGTTTGCTTATTCTTTTCACAAGAAGGCTTAGGTTTTGAATATTTGGCAATTTAGGATGCGCGGGTTTTCAGCTATTTGAGGATGTGGAATCTTTAGAATTTGAATTTGTGAATTTGGACATTTAAACGTTTAGAAATTTTCGAATTCAGAATTTATACAAGATATAAAGTTAAAAGTTGTAAAGTTACATATCTTGATCTCCCTACTAAAATCACACGTTTCAAACCTTCATAAAAGCAATTCAACGAAGCAAACACGTCAGTATAAAATACAAACTACCATATTGACATTATTAAATCGAAAGTTAATTAACTCAGAATAAAATAATCGTTAATCGAGAAATGTGCAAGATTTCTTAAAGGAAACATAAAATGTATAATCCGAACTTACATGAGCCGTTTAATTTGCAAGTGGCTTAAGTCCATTAATGTTTAAATTGAAATATTTAAAAGTTTGCGTTTCAATGAAATCAAAAATATACGTATACCAACGTATTACACTTCTCAAGTGTATCTAAGAGAATTAAATTTACCATTCCTACTAAAATATATTCCTATATTTTTGAAAACTACGTTATGCAATACACTCCGACACCATGTTCAGATATCAAATTTATCTCAAATTTTTAAACGAAAAATACATAACTGTCAAACTCATTTCCCGACACAGTCACCGACTGTTACGTGACGTGTTTCTACGATTCAGGACTTCCATTTCTTCTTTTGCTCGTTCCAGCCTGTAACTTTGTACTTAACCGTAACATGTAACTTTGTATTTAACTAAATACACATTCGTGCATTTAATGATTCGTATCGTGTCTGGGAAAAAATATGTTTCCCGACCAAACAACGTATTTTTACACGTGTCGGCTGTTTCCCCTTGACTCCTATGCCATCTCGTTTCCTTTCACCTGAAATTTACGTAACGAGCATGCACGCTTTTTAATACTATGGAATCACATTTGTTACAGTCCGTCTGATTACCATTATTATGGTTTTACTGCTGTTTCTTTGCTCCTCGTATCTTTTTCTAGTCTTTTTTTCTTGTATCACCGTGTGCTTTTCTTAAGCTAACTACCGCTACTACTAATAAAGTTTCGACTTTTTTTTACGACGATGTTATGCCATTTCCCTTTGAGCACCGTCTAAAAAAGAAGGAATCGGATGCTGTCGTAATTATCGTTCTGTAATAAAAGAAACGAAAAATTACTATTCTGTTAATGTACGTATTCGGTTTTTGTGTTAAATGGCAGATTTCGAAATGTATGAAGTTTAAGACAGTTTCATAATATTATACTCTCACCGGATAACATGAAATTCAAGATTAAATTTCTGGTGCATCAAATTTAGGCTTGAATTGAAAACGAAATTTCACTTTTCTTAAAAAAAATATAGGTTTGCTTTGAGGTTAGGTGAGTCAAAGACTCCACCTTTTACTTAGCCTTATATATATATATATTTTAAACCACCTTGAAAAGCACAATTTGTTTATTAAATTTGTGTAAATTATATTAATACATAATATGAAGTTACAAATTGGTAAACATTACTATTCGAAATGTCATAATAATAATAATAATTTTTCATTGGAAATTAATTCTAATTATTGCTTCCGAGAAGTTTTAATTAAAGATCAATACAAAGTTGAGAGATTAATATAATGAATTTCTGCTTGCACAAAATCCGACTGAAAATTAGTTTGTCTCTTCGGTCTGACGTGATCAAATTAAAAATAACATTTTTGTTCTTAATTAAGATACTAATTAGGAACTGAACAAATGTCAGTGAACACCTGAAAGCTAATTTGATAAAGTCTACCAGTAAAATTAGTTTTCAATCTTAAATTTGATAAGCTTGAAAGAGTAATTAAACTTCAATATTTAATTAGAAAAGCATTCAACTGAAAAGTACAATTTAATTCTTAATTAAACGTTACTTGTTAATTATTGCGCGATTAAATTAAAAATTTATAAATTATCAGCTCAGGTGTATTAAAAATAATAATGAAGGATTTACGTAGTCGTTTTTATCAAATCTTAAGCTTCTCTTCGATATATCATAAGTGGGATTTTACAATACTGTTGTGTCATGAAAACGTTTTAAATTAAATTTTTTACGTTTTAGAATATAAAATACAGTAAAACAACGATGTTTGTTTCAACTGATAACCAATCATTCAGTTAAGAGTATTAATAATCGTTTTATTTGGACATTCTTATAAAATCTTGAGCTTCAATTTGATATACCGTGAGTAGTATTTTGAGATACTGTTATGTCATAAAATTGTTTCATTTATATTTCGAAATTGGCAATTTCATATGCACTGGTTTTATAATTCTTGTTCCTTTTTTTTCTTAAAAATGAAAAATATTAACAAGTTATTTATTCCATTATTTTACACAAAATTTAAGCTTTAAATTGATGTAACACAAGGGACATTTCACAATATTTTTATGTCACGAAATTGTTTCAGACTATGTTTCAAAATTCTTGATTCGGTACGTAATAAGCCAATACTTTCATTTCCTTTTTATTGTGTTCTTTCATGTATTAAAAATACTATCGAGGCGTTTATACAATCACCTTAATGAACTTCAAGCTTTAATTTGACATACCGTAAACGTTGTTTCATAATAATTTTATGTTATGAAATTACCTCACTTTTTGCATTTCAATATTCTATATACTACGTGCAGCAATCGAACACTATTAATTTCTCTGTATGTAAATAGCTGTCATACGTAGAATGCTAACAAAGTGTTTACATATTAATTTCTGCAGACTTCAAGGTTTAATTTGATATACCATAAGCGCTATTTCGTAATACTTTTATGTCATGAAATTGCCTCAGACGTTTAACATTTCGAAATTGTTCGGCGTGCTAATTAAGTATTCCGTTTTCCCAAGGAAAATCAGTGTAACACAATTACGATCTGAGAGATTAACATTTTCCTTTATTTGAACATGTAATCATATGATCATAATTACAAAACTCAATTACTTCAATCATGTCTACGAACCATGAAAAGAGATTTGCATTTTTATTCGTTGAATTTTCTTAGTTTCCAGTTATTTAGTTTTAACCAAGAACGAGATAACGCACCGATAATCTTGCTGGCATACGCTTACCCTTTGTTTTCCAAGGAACGCGTTATCTTTCGTTTGCTAACGCAACACTGATAGACGATTAACAAGCGTAATACCAGCAGACCTCTTTGTTAAGAGTTATCGGTGTGCGGTCACCAGGTTCTAAGCTCGTCGATCGCTCAGGACCGGAGAATACTATACTAACAAGTTAGCCTTGACGTTTCGAAAGAATGCCTTTTGATTAACCTTATCGATTGCGACGCAATAGAAAACAGACTTTCCCTTCTCCTTGCTCGTTCCTTCTTCTTTTTTCTCCCCTTTTCTGCTCTGATTATCAAATTATCAGCCTCTTCTCGCGCTTTTTGTTTGATAGACTCTCTCTTCGGTGCAGCATCTCGTGTTTAACAATTGTTCCTCTCTTCGACGTAGTATTCTAATGCAGATACGTGATTTGTGAAACATTAATGAATTAATGAAATTATCGAATACATTTCTTGTTCTTCGTATTTACAATTTTCTCGTGTATCTTTTTACGTATTTGGGATATATAATTTTTGTTGTATTGTTATTTGTAAAAGTTAGAAATATTTCTTTTGAAATTTGGAAAGTTAATTAAACGATAAAACAATGTTACTTTTATATGCTGTTCAAAGAAAGAATATTTGCTTTGCTGAATTCGATTTATGTTAATTAACAGTATTAATGAACAGTAATAAAGTAAAGTAGTTGCATTTTTTATTGCTAGAGTGAAGACGATAATTAACATGCAATCTTCATGACTTCTCGAAAACATTAATGTCTAAAATGGCTTACAAACAAATTATGCCTTTCGCGAATCATTAAAATTTTAATGAACTTTGAATTTGAATGTTAATGAATGATGTTAATGAATGATGTTAATAGTCGATGTCAATTAACAGTAATTAAGTAAAGTGAGTGTACTTTGACATTACTAAAGCGAATACAATAACTAGCGTAATTTCAAATGACATAACAAATTATATTTCTTTTACATTACTATATGTCAAGAGATTAATGAAAATTATTAGATTCAATAAAACGACATTTCTTATGCATAAAAAACCCGTATCCGCGGACTGAAACGTGTACGGTCTTTGTACATGTAGTCTCAGTATCCACGGTATCAGAATCTATGATGTAAATTACATACGGTTTCCCATCCGCGGAATGGATATTCACAACCCCGTATCTACGATATAAAAAATCCATGATCTCAGTATCCGCGGTCTACGTATTTATAGTTTCAGTATCCACGATTTCCACAATCATGGTGTAATATACCTACGATCTCAGTAACCACGGTCCCGGTATTCACGATTTCCATATTAGCGGTGTAAGTTATCTTTGGTTTCGGTATCCGCGGTTTTGACATTCTTCACTTTGACATTTGTAAACTTTGGTATTCGTGGTTCTAGACATCTATATATCCAATTTTCGTGATTTCGATATCGGCGGCCCCATTATCCGCGGTTTCTGTATCCGCGATTTTATATTCCACGAACTCGGTATATGTAGTTCCAACACTGGCCTACTCAATAACGTTAGCTTCGATGTATATGGGTCCCGGTATCCGCGGTTTAGGACCCGTGAGCTCCATGCTTTCGATATGCAAATTTTTGATATTCACATACTCAATATCCGCGGTTTCGACGTCCATGCACTTGGATCTACGATCTCGTTATCCGCGATTTGGGTACCGAAGATCTCAGTATCCGCGATTTCGTTACAATCTTGATATCCATGATTCATGCCTCCTTATCCGCGATCTCGTTATCCATGGACTCAACATCCAATTGCAAATTTTCAATTGAAAATCAAGAAACCTATTTCCGCGGATACGGGGGTTTCGTCATACAAGAATGCTATTATAATTTATACAAAATGATGCTATTTGCTTTATACCATATGTGATTTATTAAACTAGTGTTGCAAAAATACTAAAAATGATTGTAGCTATCATGTGTAGATTAGGTTCACTTTAGTCACTTTATCAAATAAAGAGGTGAACATTTTTAAAGAAAAATTTAATCATGAAAGATATTTTTCTGGGCTACGTTTCACGCCACGTTTCGCCTTTTATAGACGCGAATACAGGTTTAATAAATTGCATATTGCGTCATATTTCGTGGCGTTGTAAAAGCAGGTTCTTGGTGTTTCTTATATTCGGTGGACAGTTTTCAAAGTTATCGAGTTAAATTACACACTGCACTATTTTATAGGTAGTCGAAAATAATGAGTTTCCATTATTAATAATAATCGGATAAAATTTTGTTGCATTATAACACATGGAGGGAAGGCGTTTATAGTATAACCCAATTATGACACGCTTCTGTAGAAAAAGAACTTGGGGATTTAAAAACTAAAAAATTCTGAAACAAATATTTGGAAGGTTGGAAATTTGGTAATTTGAAAATTTTGTATTTACTAGTTTAGAGCTTCACAATTTAGAAATTTAGGAGCTTAGATATTTACCACCACAGTATTAAACAAGAAAACTTTAAAGTCAGCGGTGATGAGAGCGTCATTAATATACACATCAGCATCTAGATAACGATGGCAATATAATTAGAGCCTAGTGTATCCATCGGTGATGTTTCTACGCATGAATTGATGGCTTGAGAAAACGACATTACTTTGTTGCAACTTAATGGTATAGTCGAACCGCGTACGTGCGAAATAAACATGTTTAACATCTCAGTTAAATTAAACCTGTTAGACCGCTAATCTATCCATTTATGTAACCAATTATCATAGTAGAAGGTATAATTAATCCAATATAAAAATTTGGTAAATCAGATAAATTATTACGCAAATGAACAAAGGTTGCAAGTGTCCCACGACTTACGGACAAGAACGCATTTAGATCCCATGTCTTAGTAGATATAAAAGCAAAATGAATACAAACCAGAGATCCGTTTTCGTATCCAAGTCACGGAAATTTCCAAAGTTCTTTAAGCGTTACGTGCATCCACGTTAAGCTTCCCTACGCGCTTTTCAGGGCCGGTAAATTGTGTGGAACGTGGGGAGTATTCTGTATATCAGATTTTATTCTGTGTGAAATTACGTTCTTAGAAATTTTGAAGATATTTTCTTACTTTTTTTTTTTAATTATCAAGTTTTCAAATTCTCAAATTTCCAAATTCAAATTTTTCAAGTTTTCACATTCTTAAATTTCCAAATTCAAATTTTGCAAGTTTCCAAATTCTCAAATTTGAATTTTTCACATTTTCAAATCTCTAATTTCCCAATTCGAAGTTTTCGAGTTTTCAACTTCTCACGTTTCCAAATTGGAAATCTTGAAGTTTTCAAATTCTCATACTTTAGTTTTTAAATTTTCAAATTCTGATATTTTCTGTTTTCAAATTCTCGTATTTTCACTTTTCAAATTTTCAACTTCTCATATTTTCAGATTTTCAAATTTTGAGATTCTAAAATTTTCTAATTTAAAATCTTCAAATTCCTAAATTCGTAAAGTCCTTAGTTGCGAGGTTCTAAAACTGCTGAAGTCCGCACTCGAGAGAAATTTGCTCCGGCGACCCTACACGCTTTCGGCTCGCTGATGCGAACACGCCATTTCCAATTGCGCGAATACGTCATGTGTCCCTACGAGCATACATGCACAAGATGTATGCGCTCTTCCAGCAGACGATGGTGGGTCGCAACTTGCCGAGTTTCGCAAACTCGCCGGTCGTTAACCTTACGCGAAAATGGATAAGACGGTTCCACCGTGGCAACGTCGCTGTTCCCTCGAACGACTGCTTACCGAGTAAGTGCTTTTAACACTAGATTCTATTGCTGACGGTGTCGCTAGTCACTTCTTTCACATTTCTTCGTCATTAGACGCCGGATATTCATGTAAATTTCTGTATCCGTGCTAAACCGCTGTACCGTTAAGGAAACTAGTTTTTTTATCGTTTTAGATAACTTATCGCTTCAATATTCAGTTTTAACGTAATACCCTAGATCTTTTTATTAAAAGATAAGTTTATGGTTAAACTTTAACCGTTAACTGTCGCGATTCACGGACGTCATATACGTCGTGTTGTTTGGTGTCATTTTTTTAATGTACAAGTGTTATAATTACTTTATCATTTCTACTTTTATATACTTATCAAGATGGTTCTTTTTTGAAGAAGTTGCGAATAGTTTTCTGTACATTGTCAATATACTTATTACTTATCGTTCGTACGTATTGTTATATTTCTATATTCAAATTTGCAAGATTATGAATTTGAAAATATAGGTTGTCTAAAATCTGACACGACTTAGTGACATAAAAGTGTCGTGAAATATCGTTTACAGTGTATCAATTTCAAGCTTTAACCTCTATGAAAATGGCCATTTAAGCGTTTCGTCGATTAGTAATACAAAATGCGCTTAGTTGCAGCAAACGATGTAGAGCTCGGTTACGTTATTGCACATTAAGTAGATGATTTCGAAACACAAAAAGCCCGACGAGAGTTCTTGACGTAAAAGTATCATAAAGTAACACTTATGGTAGGTCGATATAATGCTCACAATTTCGTAAAAATGAAGATATAAAGCTTTCGTTCATGACCTTAATACTAACTGATTAATTATTAATTAGAGGAAACATTGTTGTGTAATGTCCCCGTTATTTATTTTTGAACGTAGAGAGATTAAAACGATTTTGCAATATTAAAGTACTGTTGTATATCGCTGAGTCCGTAGATCGCAAATGCGTAAGTCCTCGAATCTCTAACTTGAAGTCCCTATATTGTAAATCCCTAGATTCCAATGCATAGCTTTAGAATTTCGAAATCTGAAAAATCCCTAGATCCCTGAATACGTAAATCTAAAAAATTCCTAGCTTCCAAATTTTTAAATGTCGCACATTTCTAAACCACCAAATCCCTAAATCTAAAAGATCCCTAGATATCTGTATCCCTAAATCTAAAAAATCCTTACGTCCCCGAATCCCTAAATACCCCAATTTTCAAAATGCTACTTTTTAACTCGTCCAACGTTGCAAATTCTAAAAAATCCCTAGAGATAACGGCACGGTGTCTTCTTGTTCGGTTGACACATTTTTCCTAAGGAAATTTTCTTTTGACTATACTCACATTGTATATGCATAAACTGAATTATCTTATCGTGTTGTCCAAACCATATAGTTTATTAAGCCTCTTCTAAGTTTATCGTCGTTATCGTGGTATAGAGACGTTAACCGACGTCACATGACGGAGAATAAAACCATATACGTGGCTCCAATCATGAACAACACTGATCTACAATTTCGTCTCCAGTTAACTGCTTGTCATTCAGATAGAGTTCACCTGATAGACCGATATCTCGTTTCAACCAGTCTTATATTCCGTCTCAGGTATCATTACAGGTTTATATAGACTGATATATTTTCGTTGTAAATGCACGTTGTAAAGCACAATAATAACCGACGACCGAAATAAATGGGCAGAAAATATATTTTGTCAAGAACACATATGGATGTGAAGTGACGAAAAGAAATTCCACTGTAGAAGTGAACATATCTTGCACATTCAGCTGATTTTTTAACATTTAATACAGAGTTAAATATCATCCAATTAAAGTACGTTCTCGTAATTGTCCAAGAAAAATACCAAATTTCTTTCTAGATTCCGTTATATTATACGAAATAACATTTGTACATATTTGGAAATTGTATAAAGATTCGTTATCTAACGATAACCGTATTGCGTGCGAGAGCACATTGTTTTCCGTGGACTTTCAGAAAATCGAAAAAAAAAAGCAGACAGCGATAGAAGGTTGGGTATCAATCGTTACGTGATGTATCGTAAAATGGCTGGCTAGTTCGTGCTCGCGTATTCGCGTAAGAGATCACACACGAACGTGACGCAAGTAAAGTAGCATATAACGGCAGAAAATGTTCACGTGTTCGTTGAAGCGATTGCGTACACGTGCACACGTTGCTCGTGTCACCTTTGCCATACTACGAGACACACTCCCACACGAACCGTATAACGAGATAACTGGCCTTGTAACGAGATTATCGCTCGAACATTGACGCTTCCGAGTTTTCTAGCTCGATACGAACACCTAGCAGCCATTTCGATAGAATCTCGGAAAAATTGCTTTTTAATTACCTCAGGGAATCATATATCAAAATGGTGAAGTGTAGGAAGCGTAAGATTGAAACTCTGTATATTTCGCTGACTGACCGAATGTCTCAGCAAAATTGGAGTCGTAAGGATAACCTTTTGGTATATGGCTTGTCCTTGTCGATGAACCTTCGGGAAATACCCTTAGTAGGGAAAAAGCGTTGTTCCGAAGTGCACGTCGATTCGACATTTATTCATTTCGGTTTTATGACTATTGCGACGTAGACGGGAATCCCAAAGGAAGATGTGAAACGTTATCAGCAGTCATTTTTTAGGAACGAAAGACGGGAGATTACAGGAGAATCTTGTTATATAATGGGATTAAAGGGTATATAGAGGCAGAGGGATAGAGGACATAACTCGTTATATGGCAAGTAGGGCGGTATCGGTGATATAGACAATATATTGCAAATTATAAGATTAAATTTTCTAATTTTAGATTAATAAATTCTTATAGTTATCACATTTTCTAGATTTCCAAAAACTAAAAACTTTCAAATAGCTACATTCTCAAATTTATAATATTTTTCGAATTTCAAAAATTAAACATTTCTAATTCCTAAATTCTCAAGTTTACTAAATTTCTAAATTTTCAAAGTTAAAAATTTTCAAATTTATTAAATTTCTAAATTTCTGAATTCTCAAATTTATTAAATGTATACCAAATTTTTAAATTTCCAAATTTATCAGATTTTCAATTTCCCAATATTTCCAAATTCTCAAATTCACTAAATGTACCAAATTTTTAAATTCCCAGATATATCAGATCTCCAAATTCCCAATATTTCCAAATTCTCAAATTACCTAATGTCCACATTCCCAAAGTCTAAAATTCCCCACGTTCAAAATCCCTATACTTTCTAAAACATTCGAGAAATTTCCAACGTCAGTGATGTCACCACAGAGTAATGTATTAATCAGCAACAACCGTAATGTACGTCAGCTCGAGTCCACCATAAGTTCATTTTTCCCCACGAATTACATTTTCCATTTAATCTCAACTAACAATCAATATTTGTTCGCAAACGTTTGAATGTTTCTCAAGCAAACAGATAGTCTTATAAAAATCGAACGCAAACGAAAGAAAAACTCGACCATCGTATCGTAGAAAAATTATTTCTTTTTCGAAACCGCGATCGAGCAACATGTTTTCGCGTTTTATCGCCGTTTACGTCGCGTCGTGGGTTTGCGTATATTCCAGCTCGGTCATTAGAGATTTCGAAAGTTGACGGCTATGGTTCACGGACCTTTTTATTACCAACTTAACTGACTTCACTTCTGTGACTCATCGTTTCCTGTCCAATGCTATACGTACCATAGTAACGCGTTGTAAAACGACGTAAAATTCAGCCATCATAGGAGAACGTGTTGCCGTCTGTCGTCAGATATTGATAAAATATGAATCTCGTGACGCGAAACGAGTCTTGCAATTATTAATATCTTCTCTCTATCTATATTGACCGTTTAGCTTCGTTAACCCTTTGTAACCCGCCTTTTCTGTGCTTGCCAACGCAAATTGATTAAGTATTTTTAGTGGCACTTGTACTTTTCTTTATTAACAACGCACTGTGACAGTATCGGGAATAGTCTTTTATGAAACTTTGTTTTAAACGATGTCCGTGTTTTTATTAACTTTTTGAAAAAGTTGCATTTTTATATTCGTATGTGTAATATTATATATATTTCATATATGTGAGAAGTAGATATTTTGTATTTCACAAATTTATTTAAAGAAGAGTTAGGGATGCAAATTTGAAATATTTTTGAGGTGATCAATAAGGTGAGAAATGTTTCGAATAATTTTTTTAATTGTGAAATTTTTTTATTTTATGTTTGTTAAAATATAAAAATTTCAAGGTATATTATCGTATCTAATAGTGTGTACCGAAGGGTTAATCATTTGGTAATAATAGATTGATCTTAAATTAATTGTTCAAATCCCTAAATCCCCAAACTAAGTTCGAAAATTTTTACATCTCAAATTTCCAAGTTACCAAATCTTTAATTTCTCAAATTTCCAAATTTTAAAACTACTAAATTACCTACTTAAATCCTTAAAATTAAAGTTTCAAATTTAAAAATTCCAGTCCCAAGTTTTTAATTTTCCAAAATTTCCCATTTTGAAAAGTATAGTTACATGTTACAATTTATTTCAATTATACATTATATAAAAACTTTTTAAGTGTTTGAGCCTTTAACTTAATCCGTCCCTGCATATTTCTTCAGCTCTCTCTTGGCTCTTGTTAGTTTCTCCCTAGGACCTCCCTGCGGTCTCCCCAAACTCGTTCTAGATATAATACAACTTTCAACGTATCTATACAATAAAACTTTCATTCGGTATTTAAGTACAATCATAAAATTATCTCCAAACCTCAATTTCATTCGAATCTTAATCCAATTCTGCTTTCTCTAATTAATTCTCAATAATGACTAATCTCTGATATCTATTAATAAAGTACCGGTTATTAAAGTATGTTATCTACACTTAACTAAAACTACTTATTAATCGTTTGATAACTAAACCTATTTATTAATCAAAACTTCTTCGTCTAAAATTAACTTATTAAATAAAGCCTTTTAATTAAAATTATCAACTCTTTTAACCGAAACCATTTATCAAGTCTTTTAACTAAAACTATTTATCAAGTCTTTTAACTGAAATTACTCGATTAAAATTTATCACCCGAAACTGCGTTTGAAGTAAAACTTAAAACCAGCTACCCACATTTTTCCTCTTCTATAAAATGTCTGGTGTCGTATTAGTTTTCGCAATCGTTTCAAATTTTTCACCGTCAACGTAGAAGTTTCAACATGGAAACAGTTTCTGTAAAAGGAAGTTACGTAAGGTAGAAACAGTAAGGCATTACATTACTAACGAAGAGACACGAATCTTGTGCTCAAATACATTTCGTAAATATAACAGGAGAGAAAGCAGGTTGGACTGCCTGAATCATTAATCGACACCGTGAGCCGTTGGACGTTGTTGGAAACTTGAGTATCATCGAGTTGCGTCGTCTGCATAAGATAACGTTATTTTACCACTACACCGATCAGACAAATGTTACATTCGTATTTTACGTTGCAAAAATTGTCGAAGCGAGCAGTTATCTTGGTTAATGTGAAAAAAATGGAAGTGTCGATGAAATTTAAAATTAGAGGATTAATATAAAGGATTATTAGGATATTATAAACTGTTAGGATTATTATAAAGAATTATTATAAATAAGCAATTAATGCTTAGTTATTCAGAGAAATTATCTAAAATTTTTAGATTCAGTTTTCTTTCTTTTTAATACAATAATTATTAGTTCTGTGGTTTTCAATCATAACTTTACTTATACTGAAAATGTTAACAGGGTGCTTATATAGTAATTTTTAGCAACTCTTAAGCTTTAATTTGATGTATCATAAGAGTTATTTCACTTTACTTTTATGTCATGAAATTGCGTTAGTCTTCATACCTTTAGAGATCAGTCATTACATATGCAAAAATCTAATAACTTTACTTCTCTACTTTGTAATTTTAGTTTTAGTAGCAATATTAACGAGTCACATATATAGTAATTTTTAGTAACTCTTAAGCTTTAATTTGATGTATCACAAGAGTTATTTCACTTTACTTTTATGTCATGAAATTGCGTTAGACTTTATACCTTCAAAGATCAGATATGCAAAAATCTAATAGCTCTACTTTTCTAGTTTCTTACGTGTTTATAGTAATAATGTTAACGAGTCACTTATATAGTAATTTTCAGTGAATCTCAAGCTTTAATTCACTATATAAGTGCAAATAAATGAAATCTTACAATAACATTTTCTACATTTTGAAATTGGTCAATTATAATATAACGACACTATTTATTGCAACTAGCAATTAATCATTTTATATTAAGAGTATTGACAAAAGCTCTATATATAAATTTTTAGTAAATCTCAAGCTTTAAAAAATTTTACCATAACTCCTATTTCTCAACAATTTTATGTAATGAAATAACTTGATATGATAACGTAATCTTCAGTAAGAGTTGTTAGGATTGCTACTTTTTTTTACACAACACTTTTTCATCGTTCTCCGATTATTATTAACATTTGTCGATGACTGCATCGATCTTGATTGTAAGAAAAACTTGTTTGTTACATAATTAGAGATCCGTTGACGTAATAATCATTTAGCCGACATTTTTGGTTTTAAGTATCTTATAATGTCATCATTCGTAATTATTTAAATAGAACGCGGATATAAAGAAGTGAATATAATTAAAAATATAATTTAAAAGTACTCGAGAAAATTAAATTTTAATTTTTAATTTGTAAGAGAATTCATTTCAAACCAATTTAATTTCAATTTAACATAATTCAAATTTACTTTTGCTTTAATTAAATTTTAACTTAATGTGATTTTCATTTAAATGTTCATTTAACGTAATTTTAATTTAAATTAAATATTCACAAAATGTTCACTGATTCAATAATCAATAAATATTGTAAATCAGTAAATGTAGTAATTAATATCACTGAAATTTATCTCTATAATTCATAATACATATTCGGATAAATATGTCTTCGTCGACTAAATTCATCACGTTACATTTTAATATATTTCAGTAATATTGTGACAAATAATCGATCATAAGCTTCAATAGTATTAATGACTACATTTGATCATTTATGACATTAATTAATGAAAACGTTGTTGCATCTCTCATTTCTTATGCAATGAACAAATTGTGCTACAGACGCAAATTCTCAGCTTCATTTATCTCGACAATAAATCTGCAAACTAGCTTAGTCAAGTTTATTTTTTCTCGCAAATAATTAAACTACCTGAATGGTAAATTTTGCGTCATCGAGGAAATTCAGAAAAAGTACATCAAGAATAAGGAATTTACGATAGGACGATTAAAGACTTGTGAATAATGGAACATTTACGATGTAACACATCGATTCCGCTTATTTTAATTGTTAATTCGTAATCATGATTTCTAACCGCCGTTTAACGATGAAATGTACACTCGATATTTCCAAGAAAAGTAACGCGAAGGTTTTTCATCGTTTGTGACGGTAAATTATCATGTCAGCTTTTTGTTTCCTTGCGATAAGTTAATTAACGCGATCATAAGCTAAAACTGTTTTCTTTATCTGTTTTTGCGCAGAACCGAGGGTAGGACAATGAGAATCAACGAAGGAAATCCTGCGGGGAACGCAGGGTTTTCGCCAGAACCGATGACCACTTCCACCGGAAGTTTGGACGACGGTTCGCCGACAATTCAAGAGGCTTCCCTTCCTTTGACCACATTTTCCGTCGAGGATTGTGTTTACAGAGGCGAAGGGAATGCTAATGTCGTTATTGCACTGCCTCAAGTAAGTTCAGCTTTTTCGTAATTAAATTCTGTTAAGTTAAACACTTTAATCATTCCTGTGTTGAGCTACACCCGACATCACATTTTTCATGCCGTCAAAGCTAGATTCCATTTTATATGCAATTTGTAAAATAATTACTATAGTTCTCGTATTTATCATATATGAGAACTATATTGATAATATTGATAATATTGATAACATTCATAATATTTATTATATTAATAATATTCATAATATTCATAGTTTTGATAATTTTTATAATTTTTATAATTTTTATAATTTTTATAATATTTATAATATTGATAACATTCATAATATTCATAATATTCATAATTTTTATAATTTTTATAATTTTTATAATTTTTATAATTTTTATCATTTTTATAATATTTATAATATTTATAATATTTATAATATTGATAATATTGGTAATATTGATAATATTGTGTATATAACTACTGTATAATACTGGGTGGCCAAAATAAAAGAGGCCCGGAGTCATACTGTACGTGATATTTGAATTTAGCGCTCGATGCGCATACGTTACTGCGCACAAAAGTTAATGCACTTGTTAGTTTACTCTATGTGCACTAAATCTTCAGAACCTTTTCCAAACTTTTAGATTTTGAAATTTTTGAAATTCCAAACGCGTAATATTAAACATCCCAAATTTTTTAATTTTTAAACACTCAACTCCTCAAATTGCGTAATTCTAAAATCATTAAATTCTCAAAAATTCCATATATATAATATTCCAATTGTTGGAACTCCTAAATTTCTAAATTTCTTAATCTCCAAATATTCAAATCTCCAAATCTTCAAACTCAAAAATTTTCAAATTCTCAGATTAACTACTTGGAATCGTGAATAACAAATATAACAAAATATTTTATTAAAACAACCAAAGCAACAAAATTCACACTATGAAGAGAGTTTCACTGTAATTGTAAAACGTGAGGCTCTTAGGACGATCTGCATTTGTTCGTTTGTCTGTACACTACAGGCCGCAATTTTGCGTCTTTTGACTTGAAATTTTGAGAGTAGATTTATGAGACACCCTAAATTTGCTGTATAGATTTTAACCGCGATCTGATGAGAGGAACCTGTCGACGTCGATCGTCGTCGAATCGATAAAAACCGTGTTTAGGTATTGTTTTCGATAATTTTTGACGCATAGAATCGACTAGAAGTATGTTAAAAGCTCTATAACTGATCGTTGACGACAATATTTGGTCGTCATTGACGTCAGTCGTGAAATAAAAAATAATCGTGTTTTGTATCGTTTTCGATGGTTTCAGACACATTTAATCGTTTGGCGACTTTGAAATCTCTACATCTCTTGTTCTAACTTTATGTTTGGAGTGGGTACTCTAAAATTTAAGTACACATTCGAATTCGTGTGAGGTAAAACCACTAGATGTGTTAAAGATTTAATTGTTAGCACTCGTATGTCGAATGTGACTCGACATAATATTCCTAATTCTAATGTCGAGGTAGACTCAACGTTATACGCAATTTATAAAATAATTTAACGCGTCTAAATTTAACTTTTTGCTTTTTACTTGCTTTTCTCTTAACTTTTTTCTTACTTTGTAATACGTAAACAAAGACTCAATTTGTCATATTTCTACGCAGTTTTACGTCGTTATTATTATTACGGGATAAACACAGTAATTTGTAGTACATAGTAAATAAATATAGAAATAGACTCATATTATTTTTCTTAGTAAAAAAAAGCAAGGACTCTGTGTTCCAATTGGAAGGTTAAAGGAAAGAGAAAAGAAACATTACTGAAATTGTTGTTGAACATCTTGAACAAACAAAATTATGAATAAGTCTTGTAAATAAATTGGTTGAAGATATTTTTATTTTATATAAATTATAATTATTAGGATAAATGATCTTTTCATTTTTATTTGTACATATACAAAATATAATTTATTAAAACATTAATTTTTGGGATTAAAGATGTTTAAATTTAAATTATTTTGAGATCTATTAATCGTAGATGTTTATACTAAAATTTACACTAAATTTATACTAAAAATTAAAATGATTCTATAACACTAGGTCTAACCAGTCATAATGACTAGTTTTAAGTTTTACATTTTATATTACAAAAAGTTGCCTTGTGTCGAACGATGTTTTGTTCAGACAAAGAATATGTTAATTGATGCTTTGGATTTTTCCACCTTATTTTCAATTTGATAGCAAGTGTGCATTACACACAATACAACGTATATTACACGACATAACGTCGGTAATTAAACAATATGCAATAATAAAATATCTTAAAACGAAATAGTTTTATTTTCAGTTAAATAAAATTTTGTTACATGGTCGAAAATAACAGGGATAAACTAAACACCATGTATGTCGACCTGTTAAGAAACGTAGCTAATACATATTTGAGAGTAGATTACGCGGTTTATCGTACTCACGAGCTGTATGTTTGTGACATGTTCACGAGTTTCAAACGAACAGATGCTCACGAGAGATTCGCGTTCTCTGCGAATATATTTCAACGGAGTTAGCTAACGAGGTGGCAGACTAAATGTGTTGCTGGCATACACACTTCACTGACAACAAAAGGATATTCAGTTTAAGGGACGAAGTGTTCTAACGCTTTTGGATTTGATATGCTGCAAAACATGACAATATCATTAACAGAATTATATAAATTTCTTCATTTTCTGAGAATTATTTTATGTTAAAGAAGCATTAAAAAAAATAAATGTAAAGCTTAAATTTATAGATTGGAAAATTTCGGAATTTACAAATTTGCAAATTTCTTAATTTAAAAATTACTAGTTTCTAGTTCTTACATTATAGAGTTCTTAATAATAAAAGAGTTCTTAAATTTCTAAATTTATAAACGTATGGAAAATTAATGAATGTATAGATTTCTACATTTCAGGGTATTTAAATGTCCACATATTGCAAGTAACAATTTTCAAATTCGCAAATTTTTAAATCCTCTATGTACAAATTTCAAATTTCTCAATTTTTCAAATTTTAAATTTTCAAATCTCTACATCAGTAAATTCGTAGATCTTAAAATTCCTAAATTCCTAAATTTGCAAATTTTCATATTGTTATATTTCCAAGGTCCCAGATTTCCAAATTCTAACGTTTCTAAATTTCAGAACTTCTAATTTTCAAATTATCTTATTTCTAAATTACCAGATTTCTAAATTCCTAAATTCCCCAACTTCTAAATTTCCAACAACACAAGCTCCAAAAATCGTATGTCACTAAAACGCATGTCAGATGAAAAATTAATATCAATAACTAACAATAACCATTCTTTAATAATTAAAGATAACAAATTAGAAAAATTTGTTACAATCTACTCTAAATCCATACTTATATTCAAATCCGGAACAATTCAATAGTATATTAAAAATTAATTCTATAGATCGAACATTGCAAATATTACACCTAGGATTATTAGCTCATTTTCTTCCATTAATTTAATATTTATAAATTTTGAAGTCCTCAATATTAATAAATTTTGTAGCTATAACAGATCTTAAAGAAAACTCAAGAAATAAAAGAAAACATATTTCGGAAAATTTCAGGAGTCTAACATAGACACACCTTTTTTTACAATCCTAAATTAAGAAAAGCTAACATAAATACATTGCGCCTAAATGTACAAACATGATGATACATTAACGACAGGAGGCGATAACGTTATAATGTCACGCCATTGCTGTTTGTTTTTCCGTTTTAAAACAACGAGCAAATATTTTGTCATAATACACGAGAACATAACGCACGTATCTTATTGCGCATTATCGTTGGCCCGTAACTGTTAACGCTTATCTTCGAATCTATATACGCAACGAAAAACAACGATTCGAATATTATTGTTTGCTGAAGCTTTCGGAATTTTCAATATTTTTTTTTTCTATTAATCGCTAAAGCAATTTTCGAATAATGAGCGACTGACTCACGGTGGTTATATTATATTGTAATATCGTGATGGTGAGTCACCTGTGTGCCTAACGTCAGTACACAAAAAAGAACGTGTGATTTCATCGTTCTCCTAATCTTTACGAATCTATTAACACTTGAAACACTTGAACGTATTTCACTTCGAAGAAATTGTTATTTTACGTAGAAGTTAACGTTTTGTTAATAGTTTTGCTCGTCGCTGTACATGTTTACATATTCGGTTATAAACAATTTAAATCGGCTTAGAGTATCGATTGATTTATTTGCGAGTCGCAAGACAATACAGAACAAAGGTCATTAATTAGTAATCCATATTTTCTTCTTTTATTAAACGATCATGACACAGAAACGTATCAACAATGAAATATTGATAATGCTTGTTCGTTGATAATGAATTTTGCATATAATATATCTTCTCGATGCTCATTGAAACGTCATTGCGTCGAAGAAACCTGTGGAAATACTTTCAATCGAATTGTCAGAATTTATTGAATCACCTGTATTGTGATAACTCTTTTAATCAGTTGCGATGCGTAATTAGCATTTGAATTATTCAGATATTCAGCTGTACGGTTGTTAAACATCTCAAGGTCTAATAAACACAGCATTTATTTTTTATCTTTTTTTGACAAATTTGTAAGTATAATTTACAATACGTTTGATAATAAAAATAATACGTTATAGTTAAGCAGTACGTGCAAGATAATTTCAACGACTGCATTAAATATTTTATTAATTTATTTCGAGAAATGTATTCGAAAAAATGATCGGAAAGCAATTATTGATAATTGTTGTTTAGTTATAAATAAATTGATTTTTATGAAATTATAAGTGAAATTAAGTTCAACTGCAATTCAAGTAATTACTCAGGCGTGAATTTTTATATTTGGAATTTGCGAACCATCGGTTCGTTGCCGGAGCTCGAAGCTGGTCTGACGCTGTGTGCTGCAATATGTGAACTGTGACTACTACACACGCGGTATCGCGTGCGCGGAGATTTGTGACTGTCTCTCGAATATGCGATATCGCGTGAGCGGACTTTATTATCGACACTTGATCGCGTGATGTTTGAGGCATTAAATTGCGACTAAACTTAAGTACTTAAATTTTGTAACGTACAAATTTTTAATATACGAATTGTTTATTTACAATGATTTTTCAAATTTCCAACTTCGGATTTTTAAATTCTCAAATTTTGTATTTTTAGACTCAAATTTCCAAATTCTTAAATCTACAAATTTTAAAATCCTTATAGTTATGAATTCCAAATTTGAAAAGTAATGTAAGAATATCAGGTTTTCAAATGACCATATATTATGCTTTCAAGATTTAAAATTTACAAATTTATAAGCTTACGAATTTACAGATTTCTAAACTTAGTAATTTAAATATTGTATGATTTACAAAATTATTAAATTTGAATGTATAACAATTTCTAGCAATTTAGAAAAGTTAAGAAATATATAAGCATAAAAGTACTATAATAAAAAATGTTCAAATTTAGAAACGTATACAAAAAGAAACTTCAAATTTGGGAATTTGAAAGTTCCATTTCGATTATTTTGAAGTTTTAAAAAGAACAAATATAAAATTTTCAGTATTTAAATTGAGAAATTGATTAACTAGCCTGTGAGTTCACGCTACTTGCACATTCGTGCACCGCTCAGTTCCTCTTCACTAATCTAAAAGATGCTATAAAACAAAAACGAAAAAGAGTTTAAAATTCAATAAATAATTGGCATGTTAATGACCGACCATTCAATGATTAGAAGATGACCGAATGGCAGTCAAAGAACTACTGAAGCAATTCGTATCGCATTCGCGTCGGTGCGCACACGTTCTGCGCACACGTGACCGAGATAAGAAAAGTCTATGAAGAGGGAGGAGGATAACAGAACGATGGCCGTTGACCTCGCGATCGCGTGGTGGCAGGATGGTCGTTGGTGGGGGGTCTAATGAATGATCGATGAGCTTTACTTTTAAGAATTACAGAAACTATCGACAAGAGCAATTCGAACAAATAATACAGATAATTAATGTAGAGACAGATCAGTTTCAGAATCCCCTGAACTGTCGCTGATCAATGTAGAATTAATAAGAGAAACCTTCTTTTTATGGTATTTTTCGAACTGTGTTAGCTTACGTAGGTGCTTAGAACAAAAGTGTGTGACGCACAAGGAACTTGCAAGCCACGTCAGCCGACAAATGAGAATAGTCGATATATCGATTAAACTTTATAAAAGCTGGCAAACACCTGAAAAAGTTCACATGGACACTGCAAAATCAGATGTTTAATGTTCATTCTTGTTCGAGTCCTTTGACATCGCTTACCTACATTCGCTTTTCAGTCGATATTACCAAATTAAACTTACCTTCGTGTTTGGACGTTTAGATAGCTAGAAAGTTAGAAACGTAGAATATTTGAATTTTCAAATACGCAACTGTATAAATTTAGAAATTAACAAATTTGTATATCTGGTGAACTGGAAATGTAATTTAGACGAAGAAAAATTTCTAATTCAGAAATTTTTATATTTGGGATTTCAGGAATTACGAACATCAAATTTACAAATTTAAAAATTTCGGCATTTGGAAATTTAGTGATTTCAGTTTACAGAAATATAGAAATTTACTTTATAGTGATATTGTTGCGAGTGAAAGTGACATTTGATTACCACATCAGTCACAAAGCATTCGTCACGCGAAGGCTAATAATGAAACAGCAATTTAGTTTTATGGTAACGATAATATTTTTGATATTGACGGAAAAGCGTCGTGAATGATCAGTTTCTTTCTGTAGGTGATAAAACTCATTAATGATGAGGCTGATTAGTCTATGAAACGCGACGTGTATACCGGTAATTAATGCCACGTCATTAGGGCAATTCACTGATAGTAATTGAAGCTTGCTGCGCAATGGAAATTGTGGTTTACCGCGATATGAAATGCCTCGTGTCGACCTAATTTCTATTTGTTGACGAAGTCTGCAACGTTAGCCGAAATTTTTTACTTTTTATTTCGGTTTACACCTTTTTTCGTAACCACCTTTCATTTATTAGCAATAGCTGTTATTAAAATTGATTATTTTATTTCTGTTGTAGTGTAATTAATTTGTTTTTGAACTGTTATTTAATAAAAAGCAATCTTCAAAATTTTTAAAATTTTTAAATTTTTAATTTAAAATTTTTTAAAAATAAAATAATGTATGCAAGTAAATTTACTACAAATTTATTATGCATAAGGTCAGTTTAAAATACTTTCTTGACGAGTAAAAATAAATTATTTACAGAAATAACTAATTTACAATGTTAACTAAAATGTTAATAATAGATGAATAATTTAAAAAAAGCACATGTAAAATATTTAAAATTCAAGGGTATAGCAATCTAATAATAGCACTAGTATAATGTGTTAAACATTCATCACAGGCATTAAAGACTAGAAAATAGCAAGGTGAACAAAGAACGTATTATCTTCGATTTCAGTATTTTTTTCATCATTGACCTGCATATTTTCTCGAATGTCATTTATTTTCAGATTTACGATTGATAACAGATAGTCAACTATGTTGTTCGAGTATGCATAACACGCAGTCATTAATTGCGCTGCAACATTATGCCCAGTCAACCTTCAAGCTGTTAATTTTATTCTGTTAAAAAACTTGAGACATATGGTGCAAAACATTTTCTACTCGCAACAGGAAGTTGTGAAAGAATATTAAAGTATTTAAATATGAATATTTCATAAATTCTACACTGTATTTTAAGATATTCCATTTTCAAATATTATACTTTGAAGTCTTTTAATTATGATTATTCTATTTTGAAATATTATCAGTTGGAATATTTTAATTTGCATTATTCTACATTGAAATGTTTCCGTTTGGAATATTTTATTTTTAGAATATTGTTTTTGGAATGTACTACTTTGTAGATATTGTACTTGATATTTTAATTTGAAATTTTTTAATTTGGATTATTCTATTTTGGAGTATCATAATTTTATTTTATTCTGAAATATGTATACTGTTTTAAAAAAATTTGATTTAAAGTGTTTGATCTTGCATATTACTTAAAAATACTATAATTAGCAATATTTTATTTTGAAAAATTCTAATTTTAAACATTCTGTTTTGCAACATTTTAATGTAAAAAATTCTAATTTGAAAGATTCCATTTTTTAAATATTCTATTTTAGAATACCCTGCTTTGAAATATTATATTTTGCAAAATTTCAACTTAAAAAATTATAATTTGTAAAATTCCATTTGTTTAATATTCTATTTTAGAATATGAAACATCAAAAAATATCTCATTTCAAAAAATTCTACTTTGAAATGTCCTATATTAGAACGCTTTAATTTGAAATATTTTATTTTTGAATATACTTATATTCCACGGTAACACTCATCTCGTCACACAATCTTCTTTCATTCACCACTATTTTTCTTATTCAACCCGACATAAAGGTCATGATATCATAGGTCATTAGATTGCTCTTGACCTGAATCATTACGTCACAAAGATAGAGATACATTCAATCGAAAAAACTATTGGCACACCCAGTTCCATTGAAATGTATAATTGTAATCATGGTTTGAAACATTTTAATATGTATGAATGCTGTGAAATACAGGATGTTCCATTCGAATGGGTCAAAATGTTGTATTATAATGATAGAGTATTCAAAAAAAATTTCGTTACGAAAAATTCAATTCTTTTAAGCAACGTATTGCATGTTTCATGTATCATTCTATATACAACACATTCTTTTACTTTTTTATTTTATTCTGTCATATACTTATAAATTTTGTCTATACATTTTTTTTATGTATCAGTTAATTTTTTATATTCTCATATTACAGATACACATACTTTAAAATTTGGTACTTTTTATTTTTTATTTTTAAACTTAAAAGTGTTTGAATTTACAAACGTCAAAATTTTCTCATTTTAAAATTCAGATTCAAAAATTTGGAAATTTTCAAACTGAAGTTTCCATGTTCTCAAATCCTCAAATTCCCAAATTATCAAGTTCACCGAATCATAAATTCTTAAATTCTCAAATTCTCAAACCTCCAAATTTCTAAATTTTGAAAATCTCCAAATATCAAAATTCTCAAGACTTCAAATTCTGAAATTCCTAAATCCCCAAATTTTCAAATATCCAAATTTCCACCCTCAATCGTCCAAATCCGAATTTAGCAGATGCCTAAATTCCCATCAGAATATAATTATCTTAATTAATATCTCGAAACATTATACGTAAAGCAGAACCTATTACAGTACACCGTTAGAATAAAAGTCTGTAGTCGTCGAAATATTTCGTGAACAAATTTTTCAAGTGTAATTTGATTTTCGTGGTCGTTTCGTCACGCTTTTGTCCCCCTACGTTTCAGGAACGTAAAGTAATTCGATTCCGGAAGTCGCCGCCGGACGATGTTTCACCGGATGGCGGTGAACAACGGACCGAACGAGAAGTGAAATTCGTGAGATTCGTGGCTTCCTGCTTTTTGGGCCCATACACGGAAATCCCTGAGATACTTCGTTACGATATGAAAGATATCGTCAAATTATCTGAAGCCATCCGAGCACTTCGACCAGGTAAAATAATTACAGTATATTGCAGTACAATTACCGTGTAACACGCTATAATCAAACTTCTTCGCATGAAGTGCAATCGTAGATATTTCTTTCTATATAATTTCTCTACATACTTTACGATATATTTTATCATATTGTATATGTTTTATGGTATATTTTATCATTTTGTATATACTTGATGAGTTTGTATATACATTATAATATACTTCATGAGTTTGTATAAACTTCATGATATACTTCATGATTTTGTATACACTTTATGATATACTTCATGATTTTGTATAATACTTTAGGATATATTATACTTTATGACATACTTTATGATTTTGTGTATACTTTATGATATACTTCATGATTTTGTATATACTTTATAATATACTTCATGATTTTTAATGTACTTAATGATATACTTTATGATAAGTTTTTATTTTGTTTACTTGTGACATACTTCATGAGTTCGTACATACTTTATGGTAACGAAGTTTGTTTTTATTTAATTAACACATTCGATGTTGAGGTAACAGGTGCATCATGATCGCGATAAAACAAGTGTAAAAAATATGTTGGATAGGAATGTAGGGTAATCAAATGCATCTCAGTTATCAAAACGAATCTCAAAATTTAAAATTTAAAAAATTTTTTTAAATTCTCAAAATTTTAAAAATTTCCAATTCCCCAATTCCAAAATTTCCACATTTGCTTAAATTTGGGGTTTAAACCAGTAAGCTTGCAAATCCCTAAATTTCTATAAATATTTTATCAAACTCCTACTTACTAATTAAAATGTTAATCCCAGTTAACAATACATTACCGTCCATAGTACCGAAACAAAACTGTGGTTTGACGTACACACTCGTCGAACACAGTTAACCGGTTAAAACATCGTTTTCCATAAATATTTTGTCAAACTCATATTTTGTAATTAAAATGTTAATACCAGGGTTAAAAGTAGCCAATGCATACAAGGTGTAGAAAGCGCAGCTGTCCATCGATGGGCTTATTGTTCGTTAAAACGGCAGGTGTACGGCGTTACTTGAAAGTCCGTAGATGTTGCATCAAATTTTATTGAGCCAGTTAAATAATACACCCTTTTTTCCTGCGTGTACACCTGTTGGCTGCACCTTTTCTTTTCGAAGAAAAATGCGAGGTTTATATGCGAAGACCTTCCAGTACCCCGAGGTTCTTGCACCGATGAAATCTCACCCGGCGATGCTTTCTCGACTACAATTCCGCCAGCAAAATTCAAATATTTCGTGAAACTTGATTACGGGGATGAATTTCAGCCCTGAAAAAAACCCTGTACGAGCGATATTTCCTGCACGGAAGATTTTAACCCTTTGTTTTTTTATTTTCTAAAGAAATACATTTTTCGACTGACAGAATAAAAAATACAAATTAATTGTACATTAATGTTTTCAAGTTATATGTTCATTCGGAATAATCTGATACGAAAAACGTTATAATTGCTTAATGTTGGTTTGCAGAAAAGCAATTTGCACTTTCTTGCCTACCTTTTTTACAACTGCTGTTTATCTCCGTTTATGTAACAAAACTTGTGCATCTTTTTTGTTATTTGTTTGTACTGTTAACGGCAGTGGTCTGATCGCAAAATAATTAAAAACTAATTTTTGCTTAAGATACAAGGTGCTGAAATTTAAAAATCTTTCATTTTGGAATTTGAAAATTTAGTGATTTGTAAATTTGTTAATTTCGGTGTTTGAAAATTTCATCTGTACTTGAAATGAGGGATTTGTAAATTTAAAAATCTGTACTTTCATTTTGTACATTTGTGAGCCAGAAATTTTAGAAGTACATTTATTTGTAAATTCAAGAACTTCCTCCAAATATTTCCGACTATTGGAAAATCAAAAGAAGTCTACTTCTGCAGTGAATATTTTGTACACTCGAAGATGTAACATCATTATTTTACACATATAAAACAACGCAGTTATTCAAATTCATTTATTTTGTACGAAGTCACTTGAAAAGGATGGTCGCGCCCACCCTAGAGGACGACGACGACGTCGTCAGACACTCTCGAAAGACATTAAAGACCAGCTCCGGGCACGTTCATGCCTCCACGGAGACGTTCACACGTTCTATGTAGAAACACACATACGATCAGTCACTCGTACGAAAAGGGCACGACCCGAGGGCAACATCCGTCGAGATCTCCTTCGGGAAAGCTGATGCACGGCCTATTGAGTCACCTCGTTCGCCAGACGAGGTCACTTAAAGATCGTTTTCTCGCGGTCTATCCCCTTTCTCGAAGAATTAATTGCCTGCCCGGAAGTTTCAAGATATTTGTACAGCGTCGATCAAGCGGAAGATAGCAACAAACAAAAAAGAAAAGGGCAGGTGATCAGAATGGGGTATGCCAGACATTTTATTATTAATGAAACCACCCTGACTTGGGCAAATTCGTTCGAATTACAAATTTATTCTTCACCCAACGTTGTATTGCGTCACAAACTGTAATAGTAATAACTAGGGTCAAACCCCGGCATGGAATTAATTCATGAAAGAATATAATTCTGTGATTAGAGTATGAGTTCAATTTTATTTTGTTCAGTCACATGTTAGCCCTCTAACGTCTGAGACTATATTTAAGAATATTTGTAAATAAGACACACAGAAACTTTTCAGTTTATAGATGATGTATGGTTAATCCACATATTTTATATTCGAAGTTCGTGAATTTAACAAAGTATTTTGTTATGGAGGTTACAGGTTTTGGAGGTTATACTCATTTAGCTAGAGAATGCAGTTGTAACTTATAACGAAATCTATATTGATGTATATATTTGGTATTATACAGCTTTTGAAGAGTACTCTTAAAAATTAGTATCATATCAGTTCTATAATTTATTGTACACATATAAGTTCACCTCCCTCAAAGGAGCTCTAACTGTAATAAGAAGGAAACGATTAATTTCGTAAGCGGAAGATTTCCTAATGTTTACGATACATCACTGTCACCGATATTGTTTGTCCAATTATTGTATTATACCCGACACATAATTACCACATTAAGGATACTTGGCTCAATTATGGTGTTAACCCGTGTGAGAACAAACAAACGTTTCACTCTCGCAAGAAGTCGTGTCCGAAGGAAAACGTGGCTGTGCTCGACCGGAAAACTATCGTTCACGACATTAATTATCGCAAAAGCATTTGCAACGATCATTGTTTATTGCCGTTTCACGTTATGTCCTGATAATTGGTGTTTTAAGACAACCGACAAACATGACGGAATACTATCGAAAAACGAAGTCCAGATAAAGTCTGCGTTGCTCATTAAGGGGAACCTATTCGGGCTTCCTGTATAACTTGTTCTCTTCGTAACTCGAGCAAATGGTTTCTATTCTCCATGAACGGTTTCTGGTATCGTTCTAATTTCTTCCTGTCTGCTTTTCCGCGCATCGTGTCAGTAAAAGATAGAAATTCTTTTGTCCAAATCTTGTTTGCACGCTGTCTTCATATTAATACTTTCAGGGATAAGGGACGTTTACCACCTTTCTTTCTCGTCAGTTTCTGATCTAGTTGATTATTGTTATTTATTTATTTTAAATTCTAAATTTGTGAATGTTTAAATTTTCAAGTTTTCAAGTTCTCAGGTTTTTAAATTTTCAATTTTACAAGTTCTCACGTTTCAAATTTTTGTGTTTTTAAATTTGCAAGTTTTCACATTTTTAAGTTTTCAAGTTTTCCAATTTTTGAAATTTCAAATTTTAAAATCCTCTAATTGTCAAATCCAAAATATTATAAATTTACAAAGTCTCAAGTTCTCTAAATTTTCAAATTCCCAAGTTTCCCAATCTCTACATTCCCAAATTTTCAGATTTCTCAAATTTCTAAAATTCACAAATTTCCAGATTCCTAAATTTTCTGCATTCTTAAACTTTTTTCTGAAAATCTCAAAATTTCTGGATTATTAAACTTATATAGTTCAAAATTTACTAGCTTCTAAATACCCAAATACCTAAATCTCCAAATTCTTGGATCCCCAAATCTCTACATCCCCAAATCTCTACATCACCAAATCTCTAGATACCTAAATTCCTAGATTCCCAAAATCCCCAAATTACCATATCTATAAATCCCTAAATCCCAATATTCAATAATTAGAGAAAGTAGTACACACATTAATCATTTGTGATTTTTCATCGATTGAATAATAAAACATTACTATGCATTACAGATATAAAGAATTAAAACTGTTTACGGTTTATGACGTACATAGAAGACGTCCAACTCCTTACACTATAATTTATATGTTAGGTACGTCAGTCGGAATTAAGTAATCACAGCTGCAATATTAAAACAGTTAAACAAAGTTGAAATGTTATGTCAATGTGGTATTATAGAATCGTTGACTATGCAAATTATAATCGAACTTGATCTCTATCAAAAGATCAAAATTTATTAAAAATTTGAGTAAAATTGATCACAGCTGACGTACGAGTGCGTCACGAGTCAGACTGGCTAAATAATAAAGAATGAGTTTATTTAAGATAAAGTACAGTTTTCACATAATCCAAAGAAGCAGTTGTGTTTTATCTATTATTATAATTTTATTGTTATTATTATTTATTATATTTTGTTGTTATTAATTATTATAATTTATTATTGCTATGTACTATAATTTATTGTTAATATAATTTATATTTATGAACAAAGTATAATTTTGAAAAGAAAATATAGAATTTAAAAATGAATAGAGTTATTCATAAATAGACTCATTGCAAACCGAAATGTCTTTATTTCTTTATTTATTGTGGAATGAAAAATGTTCCGAAAACTTCACACCACTGTAGTTTCGGATAAAAATGTATTATATCGAATAATGGAGTCTCCTTTTCTTTCACTGCCATTTTTCTTATGGAAGTCTAACATACTATAGTGTACAATGATTCGTATTGTTATTATTATTATTCCATATTGTTAGGAATTCAGTGCACCATTATGCTTTTTGTGCCGATAATACAATGTATAGTACATTGATACTGACATTTATTTGATATTCGAGCATATAATAGCTCCATTGAGGCTCTCGAACTTTTGTTCTATGCATCCATTATCATTTTCTGGGGAAGCTATGTTAGACAGAAAGAGGAAATCTGAAACTTACTAGATCTTTAAATGACCATTTTACCGAATTCTATGTAATGAAACGTGGGCTATCAGATTATTCACTCGTATCAGATATTTTTCCTGTTATTCATCTTTTGTTCTGATTGCTATAAGGGTGATGAAATATTCGATGAAGTTATTTTTAGATTATTAAATCCAAAATTTAGATTATTTCCTAAAGTAGTCGCTATAACAATTATTTTAAAACAAAAATCTTAATCTATTTACTTTAGTGTAATGTTGTTTACACCTTTCTTTATCCTGTAAAAGAAAGTGTTGTTGTTAATTTTTGAACATTTCTATTGAATTTTGGAAAACAAATTCAGTAACATTTCAGTTTCATTTATTCTATGCGAAACTCAAATATGTCGTTTTCAAATAATGTTTTATTTAAATTAATTAAGTTGCTTAAATAAAATTATCTGTTAGCAAAGAAATTATTTAAAATCATATGCAATAATTGTTACGCTCAGTTAAATAAATACACAATTAGTATTTCAAATAACATCTGTCCAAATAAGATAATACATTATTCACATAATCATTTTTGAATGGTATTATTTGAATAATACCCAAGAGGGAGTAAGAATATCAACGCTAATAAATTCGTTGGAACAATTTGTTTTTTTTCGTATCGCAAAGTACATAACTTATGCGAAAGGAAGTAAGTACAATTACCATTTTTCCAGTAACCCTTTGAATCAACCGAGCATACATCCTGTAACCCTTGCTCCGTCTTCTTTGCTCGAGTAATTAATTCTTTATCCTTTCAACTGCATACAACGAATTCCACACAAAAACAACCTTTTGTGATCACCGGTTTGATAAAACATAAAAGCGCCATTCTGACGCATTAAATGAACACCCAGGCATTTTTCCTTACATTCCTTCTTCAAGTACGTATTCTTTTAAAAATGCGAAAAATCCGATGCTTTTAGACGGGTAATAGTTTAATATAAAGATCACTATGTTTTCCGTTTTTTATTTTTAATCGAACTGTTTTGAAAAATAGTTATAAATGTTTCCATTTTTATACAAATTTTAAGTTATAGATACTCAGAAATTTAGAACTTAGTAAACTTGCATATTTTTAAATTTCAAAATTTAGAAATTTAGAAATTTATTATAAATCCTCTCCCTATATTGCCAATTGCTGCAGCCCCATCCATAACAATATAACAAGAGTAAACTGTATTCATCGATATCCATTATTGATCTAACGCATCATGCAATAACGCCAAAGATAATATCGATATTTATTTCCAATTCTACAAACTTCAACTCACCTCATTATAATTGTATACATTACTAATTATTTTATTTATCTCTTCACTAGAAAGTGGTTTATAATCCATTAGAAAGTATTTATTTTAAGAAATGAGAATTTCCAATTTATTTGGAATTGCAATTTATTTTGAAGGTAGCTACATATTATTGCTTGTATAATCAATAAATATTTGAATAATTAAACGAAAGACAATCGCGTTGAATTGTTGAAACATTTGAGAAGAAACTTTCAAGCAACACATTTACCTCGTTCCACGATCCCTATATCAATTTCTCCATGACGATCGGTTTTAATTTACGATTATTCACGCGCATGTGTCTCTCGCTTGCTACTTTCTCAAAAGGTTCTCGATTTGAAAAACAAGCCAAAGGCACGATGTCGTTATCAGTAAAGTGATATTGCGCATTGACGATACGTGGCTATCGATTTCCTGTCGTGAAACGTTCATGGCAAGTACCTCGGGTTATTACCTGTAGGTGGAAATAACGAAAAGTGTTTGGTCATTAAGATATCGGCAATCTGGACGTCGACATAATCGATTGAAATCGTTCATGAACCATTTTCGTGATCAGATCAGTCCAATTAACAAAGAAAATTAAGATAGGGAAATTAATAAAATGATGAAAAGACCATGATAATTTCATGATATAAAAGTATGCAAAAATGACTGCAATAAGCTTTCATTAATATTCTTAATACAAAATGACCTGTTATCGTCTGTAACGAACAGCTGTTGTATTATATATCAATCATTTAACTTTAGAATATAAAATATCTAAGACGATTTCATGACATTAAAATATCATAAGATAATGCTTATGATAAATAAGACTCACATATTATTTTTAATAAATAAATTAATATTGATGAATATTTTACTTGACATTTTCCTATCAATGACTAATCTAATTGGAAACTTTATATCACTGAAATTTTGAAAAAATTTATTTTGTTTTTAGATAAACGTTGCCATAAAGAAATCACTGAGACGTATGCCACAAAGTATCCAGATTACACATTTCTTAGAACAAAAGTTGATCCTGAAGTGTTTCGAAGCAAGCAAACATTCTGTGTTGAAATTAAGCCAAAACAGGGATATCTGAGGGACGTTGACTGGAAATTTCAAAAATGTCCTTATTGTCTAACACAGTATCACAAGGTAATGTTATTGTTTCTTACATTAATTTGATTGGGTACTATATTTAGTATGATTTAGACTTATAATATATTACTTTATGATTTTCTATAATTTCAGCTCAAAAAGAAGGTCATCACAGCTCGCAGTACTTATTGTCCATTTGATCTTTTTTCTGGAGTGGAAGAACGCATGAAGTCTGCACTAGAAGGATTACTAAAATCACCACAAAACAATTTAAAAATTTTTAAGGATGGCATTATTGTTTATGATCAAGAATCATCTTTGAATAACCTTGAATGTGTTTTGACTGAATGGTTTCATGATTCTGCAACAAATGCAAACAAAGACTACATCAACTTGTTTTGTGATTTACTATGCACTGCTCTCTTACACTCATTTCCTGCGGCAGATTTGAGACTAAACCCTTCTACATATGAATTGTATTCATCTATTGAACAAGACTTAAAACCAACCTCGCATATTAATTCAGACATATTTGCGAAAGCTAAGAAACTTTTATATTTTACTGGAGAGGTAAGTTTTGATTGTGATTAAAAATAATATACTGGTTATTTTAAGATGTTTCATAGATATAGTTTTTTTAACTGTTTATGGTATTAAATATTACAGGCTTGCAATACAAAGGGCATAACACTGCCAATTAATTCGGTGCTAGAAAGAATTCTTCGTATGCAAAGAGTTCCGTTTATTAGCTCAGAATACGTTTATAATACGTATCTTAAATTGCGTTCATTGGTAACCAATGATATAATATATTCTAATGTATTAGAGACACATAAGTTTAATGAAAATTGGATATATTTTTGCAATCAAAAAGTAAGTAGGTCTTCATATACATTAGACTATTCAAGACTGGTTTTTCTTAATATTGTAATCATCTTTCTACATTTTTTAGAATACTGCGGTAGAAAATTTTGAAATGTTAAAAACATGTGCCAAAGATGCTTCAATTTCAAACGAATCGAAATTTGCTGATGATAATAACAGCAACAAGCATATTAATTCAGAACCGATATGGTTTAAGAATAAAAAGCCAGATGAAAATGATCATCTTATATCAAAATCAAATTTACTTCCAATTCAATGTGAAAAGAATAACTTGTTTTATCGTAAATCTAACATAATACACAATGGAGATAATAAGCATTATAATAATGAAAAAGAAACACATTTAATAAACAGTGAAAGCATATTATGCTTACAGAATTATCTTCTATTTTCATGTGCCAGAGATTGCTCAATATTAATAGCATTTCAAGAATTGCATCCGTAAGTTACTAAAAGTTTGTTTGACAATTTGATTTTAATTAGTTTATTTAATTAATAATTGGTTATTTCTTTTAGGGATGCAGTATCATTTGCTCCTGACGAATATGTATTACAACTTTCCAATGGACTCAGCTTTATTTGTAATATTGGGATTTCAGATTTAGATCCAAAAAGTCTTCAATGCATCGAAAAACACCGTCAGCGAGACATCGATGTCTTAAATTCGGTAGTTTCTGTTCTCGAGGAAGAACTTATGATTCAAAATCAGTTGTCAACCGAAACTCAATCCTTGCTATAGGTATTATATATACTTTAAGACGTTAAAAAGTTTTTACTGTGTACTGATATTTTATATTTTTTGACGAACATGAGGTATGTTTGAATTTCTGACAGAATGAAGTGTATCATACTTTTGAATGATTTGCAGTTATATTTATTAATCCATTATGACAAGTTATTAATTAAAATTGGTTCATTAAAGTATTATGCACAAACACTTAAAAATTATACAGGGTATTATGTATCTGATGATACAATAGGATAAGTTAAAATTCAGTTGAGAAAAGGAAATACTGTGATCCTATCTTGCTCTCTATGGCA
The DNA here is from genome assembly GCA_945859555.1 of Megachile ligniseca. NCBI lineage: Eukaryota > Metazoa > Arthropoda > Insecta > Hymenoptera > Megachilidae > Megachile > Megachile ligniseca. The sequence goes on from OX243778.1 coordinate 5,064,582, forward strand.
ATCCCTACTTCTCTATGATTTCTGTTTCCTTGTGTTTTGAGGTATTTTCAGTCTTTCTGCCACTCTTAATTTTCGTTAAGATCTATCTAAGTTCTCCTTTGCTCTCCCTGATTCTTTTTACTTCTCCCTGTCTTTTCATAGTTCTCCTGGAGCTCTGTGGCATTTCCAGTCGTATTGACACATCCGATTCTCTGAAAAACCTAATTGGATTCTTCCTGGTTCTCCTTGGTTTTCCGTAGTTTCGATATTATGAAAAGTGAAGTACTGTGATCCTGTATAATTTCATAAGTAAACAATGAACGAACAAATTGTACAACATCATCACGTTTTATGACGCATTATAAAATTGGCAATTGTATATATATATACATATATAAATTCATATATAAACATTAAAATTGTATAATATTTATATTTAAAAAAGGAAAAAGGAAATTAGTTATTTCAAAAATGTATATTATATATGTGCGAAATAATTATTTTAATGTATTCTCATTTTAAATTATGTTATACTGTGTGTGCATACAGGTTCGAGTATGCGCATAAAGTATGTAAGAGTTTTACTATTATTTAAGTAATGTCTTTCAAGATGTTTATGCTAATGAAAATCTATATGTTTAGTGAAGGATGAACTAGTGTGTTCATATCAAATGAGTAATATTTATGCAAGTATCAAATTACTTTATCATATGAATATAAATGAGTTTAGATACCATGAGTTCTGTTTAGATACCATGATGGATATTACAGTATTGTGATTTTAATAAAGATGATTTACATGTTATCAAGTTTATTTCATTCAAAAAATTATTAAGGTATATGAATATGGAACTCCATAAAATTAAAAATGTGTTATATTTTTAGATTGCCAAAGTAACTAAAATTAAAACAGATAACCTATATATGTGGTGTCCAAATTCAGGTTCATGAAACTTCAGGTTCATGAGACTTACAGATTGTAGATTACAAGAAATGACATTTTAAACAAAACAAATTGAGTAGATATAAGTCCAGAAATACTTAATTAAAAAGTTGTACTTAAAAAACTTTAAAATAAGTGCTTAAACTAATACCCCTAAGTATTAATACATTTTGGACATTAAGGTAATATTGACCCACTGCATTGTACATTTTAACTGTAAATTTTATGTGAAAATTTGCAGATATATTGTTAAACTCTTTTTGTCTAAAACGTTATTTCTTATATGATTCTCCAGTTTTATGAACCTGAACTAAGATACCCCATATACATATACAATCAATTTAAGGTTATGTTTCACAGTGCTAGTTTAATCAAACGTTTCTAAAAATTATATTAAAAAAACTTTTAAAAATTTTGTTTATCATTTTAATTGTTAAAACATTAAAAGAATCATTTTCGTTTTTATAAAAGCAAATTTCGGTTGACTATAAATAATACATATATTATCATGATCGATTTGAAATTATATTTCATAAAGCATGTATCATATTACATTTTTAACATTAATACGAAAGACATTATTTTTACTTATTTATCAAAAATTTGTCCCATTGTAAATGTTAAAGCGTTTAACACGATTTACTTTAATTTTTATAAAGTCATTTTGCATTTATGATAAATTACACGTATAAAATGATTACAGAAATTACGTACAGTATATCTACAGCATATCATGAATGCATTTATGACATAATGTAAAATGAACATAATGCTAGTCAATAAGAGTGTTTGAATTTCTTTTGCATTCTTATATTCTGTTCAACAAGAGATCATACCCGATTCGCGCAACTCGACTAACTTCAGTAAATACCCCACCATTTGATATTTCCCCATTATCATTCGTTTCCTACTTCGCTGGTCATATACATGGTGGACAAAACATATAAGTAGCGAGAATAGATATAGATTAGGTATAAACAAATTTGCAAATTTTTTGATTTAGGGATCTGGAAACTTGGGAATTCGCGGACTTACAGATTTGAAAATCTAGAAATTTTGCTATATAAGATTATAAAATTTTGGAAATTCAAAAATTTCAGAATTTAGAAATTTAAGCATTTGAGGATTTCTGGGCTTGGCAATTTAGAACTTTCGGTGTTTTAGAGTTTGTGGTTTTGAAAATTAAAATATTAGGAATATGAGAATTTAGAAATTGAAGATTTATGAATTTAAGAATTCTGGATTTCGGAAATTTAAGAACTTAAAAATTTGGAAATTTGGATCACCAAGTATATAAGCTTCATGTCAAAAACATCATAAGAGCGCATGCGCGTTGCGAAACGTACTTGACCAATCAGAGCTGCCTTGCGCAGAACGAACGGAATCTCGTTGTATGATGAATATGATCTCTTTTCAAACAGAGTATAAATGTAATATGATAAAATTGGTTAGCATGAAGCGAATATCGAACAGGTTCACTCGGTATCGTTTCCATCCACGAAGATCTTCGCCCCAAACCCCGCTGTAATTCTTGGGGGCTCTGTCACCGCGCCCCTCCCCAACGGAAGAGAAAGACCGAACCGTCACGGCACTCTCTCGGGCAGTCGACGTTCGTAAATGGCGACGCACCGATGTCGAGTGTTCGTAGAGAATTGGTGAATCGTCGTACGTGATGACGGCTCGTTACTGAACCTCGGACGGCGATGGGCACGCAAAAGCCGGAAGAATGGGCGAATTTACTGATCACGCGTTTAAAGGAACAGGTACATCCCATCTGTGACTCGGACTATAAAATCTGTTTTACCTTTCCTTTCTCGTCCCATCCGCCTTCCTTCTCCGTGGCCGCCCCCTCTCTTTCTTACCTACCTCTTCCGGTGCTTTCTCTCATTCTTTCTTGTTCCCTTCCTGTATTTACTTTTCATTCTATTCCTTCTTCGTTTCGTTCTCTTTTTTCGGCCCTTTGGTTTGCCTCCTCTTTCGTTGTTATTCATCTCACTGCTTCTCCTTACGTTTCTCGTAAGGACGAGACTACCACTTAACATTAGATACATTTTATATGCACACCCAGAAAAGCCGGCAACTAAACTGGAATTAAGATCATTGTGCGACACAGTTTCTGTGTGGTGAAACAAGCGTGAAAATTTTGATCAGTGAGAACGTAAAGTGAGGAGGTGACATGAATATGTTTGAACACGTAACTTTGACAGCAGTTAGTTCTTTTCTAAGCTGAATCCTGTAGCAGTTTTCTATTTGAGACAATTGACGCTTTTCGTGTCAGCAAAGTGTGTACAATTTACCCGTTTAAATTTTCTGTCAAAATCTTATTTATGCCTGTATATTCTCGGTTTCCTTTTAGGAAAATGTACGTACCGTTTCACACAGCGCGTATACTTCAACCCTGTAAGATTTGTATGAAGTGAATTTTGAATGACGCAATGTCTCTGAATCAATTATCGTTAAATTCTATTTATCGTATAAAATTCGTGCATTATTTCTAAGATTGTGGGTGTAGTCATTAACGGTTGATATCGTTGCTCCCGTGAATGCACCGTCATTCGTTTATTCGTTGATTCGTTCATTCATGGGAAGATGCTTTCTCGCGGTCTCCTCCCTCTACACGCCGTGGACTCCACGGTTTGACCTTCGCCCCTTCTTCCTTTCCTCTCTGTCCCGATAGCTATTCAGTTAAGGTGTATACAGGGTGTTCCAAATTCTATGTGTTCTAATCATTTTTTTAAATTTTATTTTGCCTTTAAATTATAACTCTAACTTGTAATTAAATTATTAATTTCGTCATGAATTACACAGACATTTAAACAATTTTTTAAATTATCATAAAAATTCAAAGGTTTAATTTTTAACTTCGACTTTAATTATTCATGATCATAACTGTTCTTACAGCATTGAAGAGAAAGACAAACAATAGTATATAAAAATAGTAAAAATTATTCTTAACATCAAAATCGAGTTGAAATCGAGCAAGAATTGGGTCAAAATAACGTAGAAATTAAAATCATTCGGAACTGGAGTCGAAATCGAGTAAAAATTGAATTCAAATAAAATGAAGATAGAGTAAAAATCAAGAATGAATTAAAATCAAGTGGAAATCGAATAAAAGTCAGTCGACTTGGAATTGGACAGTAACCGAATTGAAATCGAATAATAAACAAGTCGAAATTGGAACCAAATAGAAATCAAAATTATTGAAATCAATTTGCTATTGTCATTAGCTATATAAAAAGTATAATAATAATAACTTTCTTTGTATATATTGTATAAATTAATTAATTAATCAAAATCGAAATTAAATCGACATCATCGAAATTACTGTTCAAAAGTTTTTATCATTTCAAAAATATTGCCAAAATGCATAATTTATTGTGTAATGAAATGTATTTTATAGAAAAAGAAGGAAGTTTAGAAATGAGTTATTGAGATACCCTGTAGAGTTTCATTCCTCGTCCCGTAACCCCTCTGTACCCACACAACGTCGCTTCCGTCGTGTCACGGATACATGAATGGAAATTGCATTCACTTCACGCACGGCTTATCGAAGAATTCAAATCTATGGTATATACACTTCAATGCGTTCAAATGCGTCCAAACGCGATTACACGTACATACATGTAACTTTCGAGTTTTGTCAAAGGCATATGTCATTGCAACCGTGTCTTCGATCGGTCAATATATTAGTCTGTAGAAAAGTTTTGTCTACACACAAATGATATCTGCTGGTATAACACTCATTGTGGACATTTATACACAAATAACTATTTGCTTGTTACTGTTTAAGTCAAAATAGGGGTTTTCATTTAAATATTCTACAGAGCATAATCATCTTTGAACTATCATCTTGAATGAGACTCATTTCCCTAACTTAAATCTTTACCCTCAAATTTTCAAATCATTATCAATTTGTAACTTCTGATACTCATATCTTCTAAATGAAACAATACAGATTTTGTTTGGAAATTATTTTACTATAATTGTGTCTATTTATTGCATCTGTATAAATCATAATGTCTATTTTGTAATAGATATATTTTCTCAATCATCTCATGTCATTAGAAAAATTATTGTATCATACTCTATTGTAATTTTATTTCAGTGTTTATTTCTATTACTGATTAATCTATAAATTCAATGGGTTTTTCTTCAAAATAATAAATAAATGAACAATTTTTTAAATAGACTTTGTCAATTAACATAATTGTTCTACTATCATTTATAACAAATTAACTAATTGAACACAAAACTTTTTATCATTGTTTATCATTGGTTCATATCATATTTTAAAGTGAAACATCTTAATGGCCACATAATGAATGGAACTTACTAACAGACATAATACATGCACAAATACAAAGTGTAACATACCTTAATAAATATTTAGATATTATTCTAATTTGTTATAGTTATATTTTAGAAACTGTTTAATTTATACTTTTTCGATAAGCCGTAGCAGTGATAATTGCTGCTTCATAATTAAAATAGAAAAATTAATATTTTTTCTTTTTTGTTTAAAATGCAAAATTTCAAGGAGAAAATTTACTCATCAATATGTATGATAATATATGTATGTTACATATATCTTATGTTATAATTTACAGATATAAATGTACAGATATAGAATACCAAACTAATTAATTTATTATATTTCCTATATGTTAATCTTCCAATTATTAAAATTATTTGGTATCATTAAAAAAGATGATTTCTTTCTATACAGTTGCCGTGTCACAGTGGTCCTGTTGAACAGGATGATTCTTCTCGTATGAACCAAGAGAGGAACAAAAAATGCCTAATACAAATCTCTCAATATCGTTTCTCTCTTGTAATATCCAGTCTAACAAAAATACTTCAAGGTGTTAATGAAATGGTGCCATGTATTGGGGGTCAACGTATATTTCATAGCACAGATCATGATCGGCATTGCTATGAATCTGTTATTATCATCTTAGACACCTTGGAAAAGTGTCTTGCAAATCAACCAAAAGACACAGTTAAATTTGATGAGACTATGAATGTAAAGCTTCTGCTTAAAGAAATTTGCCAGTTTATAGGTAATAAGATTGTAATGAATTTAATGCTAATTGTATTAAACAAAAATTTAACATATAAATAACTTTCAGATATACCAAATGATATTCCCCAAAATGCTCACTTACGTAATTTGGCAAGTAAAGTTTTGTTTGCACTGAGCTTAAACTTTTTCAATGCTGTGTTTAATAGAATATCATCCAGACTTCAAGAGCTAGCAAAATGTGGTGATGAAAATGCTGATTATAGTGATATTGAATTAATTCAACATATTAATGTGGATGTTTATAGATTGACAAGACTTTTAAATGGTAATTTCAATAATTATTTAATAATTTCATAGTTATGTATATTCTAATTATTATTATTATTATTACAGAAACAATACAAAAATTCAAACAACTCAAAAAATCTGCACATATAGTTCTTATGAACTCTTTAGAAAAAGCAATTTGGAATTGGATGGATACTTACCCTCATGAATTTGCTGATCTACAAAAAAAGCCTAATGAAGATCTTGCTAAAGTATGTGAAGAATTATTTGACATCCTTGATACATTTGCAGACAATAAAAAAGGAAGAACTGCAGCTGTTTGGCCTTTGCAAATTATGCTACTGATACTTTCACCAAAAGTACTGGAGGAAATAGTTAATGCTGATTTTGGTCCTCCTTGTTCACCAAAGCCTTCAAAGAAAAAGCAATTTATTGATAGCGTCAAACGAGGCCTAGGAATGCATGGCAGTTCTAGTAGACAACTAGTGGAAGCTGCCGCAGTCACTTGTATTAAGCTTTGTAAAGCATCAACCTATGTAAACAACCTGGATTCGAATAATGTTATCTTCATGCTTGTTCAACATGTAATGAATGATTTAATGGCACTACTTTTTAATCCAGGAAAATTATTTTCTCGTGGTCAAAGCTACGTTGCACAAGACATCGACCTAATGATAGACTGTTTTGTTAGCTGTTTTCGCATTAAACCTCACAACGACGAAGTACTTAACGTCTGCTTGAACCTGAATTTTCCATCGACGTACCAGTTTGTCTTGGTTAGCTCATTATACAAGTAAGAAAAACTTCCTACTGTAATTGTAAATATTACAATTTACTTCGATAATATCAGAGCATACTAATTTCAAAAAAATTGCTTATTTTAGAATTGTAACTCAACCAAGACTGCCATGGTGGCCTCAAATAGATCTTCTGTATTCTCGTAGTGCAGAACTTAGGAATATGTTTACTGATATTTTAAATAAAGTCACACAGAGTTACATATCACACACACCATTGCGAATGATTCAAAGTTTAACGCTCAAAGGTAAAGAACAAAACAAATACAGAGATCGTGGAGAAGATGTATCAAGTTACAGAAATCTGTTGTTATGGATGGTGAAACTTATTCATGCTGACCCTATGCTGCTGTTGAATGTAAGTGCTTCACATCAAAATATTTATTATATTCTAAGTAATAACATTATATGCATCATATAAATTTTTTTTATGTAATAGAACCAAGGAAAAGCTGGCCATGAAATACAAAGTTCAACATTGGAATTAATTAATGGTTTAGTTTCTTTAGTTCATCAACCAACAATGCCAGACATTGCTCATGAAGCAATGGAAGCATTACTTGTGTTACATCATCCAGATAAAATAAAAGCATGGAATCCAGAAGCACCAATTAATACTTTTTGGGATGTTAGTTCACAAGTTCTCTTCTCGATTTCTCAAAAATTGATTCAACATCAGATCGTGAATTATACTTGTATATTGAAGTGGTTGAAAGAAATACTAATTCGTAGAAACGCTTTTCTGGCACAAAATAAGGATTATGCTAATGTGGGTAGTCAGATTGCAATTTGTAAGCAAGCACATATTAAACTCGAGGTTGGTTTGACTATGAACTGAATATTCACTTCACTTTAGATGGATCATAATAAATTTACTATATTTTTATTTTTCAGGTTGTATTTTTCATGTACTTGTGGAGCATAAACATGGAGGCTGTTAAAGTGTCAATGTCTTGTTTTGCATTGCTCTGTGAGGAAGCAGAAATTCGTTGTGGTAGTGATGAAGTAGCAGTAACTTGTTTACTTCCTAACTATCACTTATATCTTGAATTGGCGCAAGCTTCTACTCTGTTAATCACTGGTGAGTTTAGATATTTAAATAGTTAGAATATTATTGTATCAATTTATTTTTTATATAAAGTCTCCTACTTTCCAAATTAGAAGCAGAAATTCGAATCGACAAATCAAAAATAAAATTATGGTATCGTTTATATGTGAAATATAATTTTTGTATTTAAATTTATTTGTAATATATATTTTCAAAAATGGTAATTAGGTTTAAAAAGATTAAAATTTCATAAGTATGTAATTTTAATTGCTATGGATATCACGAGTTATATTGAATATATTTAAGTGTATTTAATTTTATATTATATAAGATTATATTTATTTATATTAAATTAGGTAAGATCTACTCAGATTAGGTCTACTCCTATTAATTCTGATTAAGTTTATATCACTTACTATACTAGGTTTTACAGTAACTACTGATACATTAGAATATTTGTCATAATAGAAAAATATATATAAAATAACGGGTCTACTCAAAAACTAGTTGCTTGTTGTCATATTTTGGTCTAGTTGGTCTAGTTTCCATATTTTGTTGGAGAGTATTCAGCATAACTCGAATTATCCATAGCAATCAAAATATATATTTGTAGAAACGAATCCCTTTTGTGCATAATTACCTCAAGATTATGTATATGAACAAGATTTTTGTAAAATAAATAAATTATTAGTATTGTTGTTTACTAAATATAATGTTAAATTAATTTCGATTCGGGTATCTACTGAAAATGTTTTTATTTGAATTCAAACATTCGTTCCTGAATTTTTGAATTCACTTTGTATTTTGATTAGTATAACCCTTATATGGCTGCAGTAGAGTATTAAAGACCTTGTTACCATAACAGCCAGCGGAGAAAGTAAGATATATAATCGTGGTAAGTGTTATTCAAAATTTATATACATATATTATTAAAATTAACGTCGTTTTATTCCTGTTTCTTTATTCGAAATAGAATATTTAATGCATCACCATTTATTAAACATTAATACATTAAATAAGTATATTGTATACTTTTTAGAACGAGCCGCTTTGCAAAAAAGAATTATGGCCTTATTAAGGAAGATAGAACATTGCGTAAATGGTGTACAGCCTGTATGTTATCATGCATATAATAAATATGTATAGTAGATATTATTCTATATATCACATATAACGTTTTTTGTTATCAGGCTTGGGAGGAAACATGTAAAAATTGGGAAGCAACTTCTGAACAGTTAGTGAATTATCCTAAATCTAAAATTGAAGATGGTCAGATGGAATCATTTCATCGAAGTACAGCAAAGCGAAGAGCATCACATCAAAATTCAGAACATGAATTGGAAGAGCAAATTAACGAGTGGGCCAACATGACTGGATTTCTTTGTGCTTTAGGCGGAGTATGTTTACAGAAACGTTCCCTGAATAGACCATTATCAGGAATACCTCAAAATCCAGATTCCAAAAAAGGTTTAAAACAAGAACCTGCGTCTTGTTTGTCAAATCCAAACCAGGAAGTACAACATTGCACACAATTTGTTTATAGTTTGCTACGTTTGTTAATTTGTAACAATGAGAAGTTTGGAAGTCAAATTCAGGAACATGTTAAAGAATTGGTTGGCCATGAAATGAGTCCAGCATTGTATCCTATACTTTTCGATCAGATTAAAAGCATAGTTGAGAAATTCTTTGATCAACAAGGACAAGTTATAGTAACTGGTGTTAACACAAAGTTTATCGAACACATAATATTCATAATGAAAAATATTTTGGATTCTAAAACGGATCAACCTTCTGAGTATCTTGGAATGACAAGCATAGAAGGGATGATGTTGGCGATTGTCAGATATGTTAGACATTTGGATATGACAGTCCGCTCTATACAAATCAAGACAAAATTGTGTCAGCTTGTTGAAGCAATGATGAAACGGCGAGATGATTTAGCCTTTCGACAAGAAATGAAATTCAGGAATAAACTTGTTGAATATTTAACAGACTGGGTAATGGGTGCTACTCATAACCGGTGAATAATATTTTTATAAAATACATTTATATAATTATCATTGCTCTTTGTATCTCTTATGTATCCTTACTTTGTCTAATGTTACAGTGACTTGGATCAGGCTTGTATGGAAGCAGTTGGTGCATTACTACGAGGTTTACCTCTTCAACCTGAAGAATCTGACCGTGGTGATTTAATGGAAGCCAAATCTCAACTATTTCTAAAATATTTTACGCTCTTTATGAATCTGTTAAACCACTGCAATGAAGCAGCTGGCGAGGAAAAAGAAATTATGTCCCAGCAGTCTTGTTTAAACAGTGGCAAATTGTCTACCTTACATAATGCTACTATACAAGCAATGAGTAACCTTCTCAGCGCAAACATTGATAGTGGTTTAAGACATTCGTTACGTAAGTGAAACACTATATTAGTTTTCAAACTTTAGAAATTTTAAATTCATTATATTTTGTTTTAATTAATATAGGATTGGGTTATGACCCAGATCTACAAACACGCGCAGCATTCATGGAAGTCCTCACTAAAATTCTTCAGCAGGGAACGGAATTTGATACTCTAGCAGAAACTGTGTTGGCTGATAGGTTTGAGCAATTGGTTCAACTTGTTACAATGATCAGCGACAAAGGAGAGTTACCTATTGCAATGGCTCTGGCTAATGTAGTTACAACAAATCAAATGGATGAATTGGCAAGAGTTTTCGTGACATTATTTGATGCGAAACACTTGTTATCTCCCCTTTTATGGAATATGTTTTATCGTGAAGTGGAAGTTTCTGACTGTATGCAAACATTATTTAGAGGAAACAGTCTTGGAAGCAAAATTATGGCATTCTGTTTCAAAATTTATGGCGCAAGTTACTTACAAAATTTATTGGAGCCTTTAATTACGCCTTTATTGGACGATCCTACCACAGGTTTTGAAGTTGATAGTGCAAGGATAGATGCTAATGAAAATATAGAACAAAATGGTCGCAATTTAATAGCATTGACCCAAAAGGTATTCGATGTAATAGTATCATCTGCTGATCGTTTTCCATCACAATTACGATCCATGTGTCATTGTTTGTACCAAGTACTCAGTAAAAGATTTCCACAATGTCCACAGAATAACATTGGAGCTGTAGGGACTGTAATATTCTTGCGGTTCATCAATCCAGCAATTGTGTCACCTCAAGAAATGGGCATTGTAAATAGATCTGTACCCCATCATATTAAAAGAGGTTTGATGCTGATGTCTAAAATACTACAGAACATTGCAAATCACGTGGAATTCAGTAAAGAGCAGCACATGTTACCTTTCAATGATTTTCTACGAGCACATTTTGAAATTGGAAGGAGATTTTTCATACAAATAGCATCGGATTGCGAAACGGTCGATCAAGCCAACCATCCAATGTCGTTTGTATCAGATGGTAACGTTTTAGCGTTGCACAGACTGCTTTGGAACCACCAAGAAAAAATTGGTGATTATCTCAGCAGCAGTAGGGACCATAAAGCAGTAGGGAGAAGGCCTTTCGACAAAATGGCTACGTTGTTAGCGTATCTTGGCCCCCCAGAACATAAACCAGTGGATTCACATTTGCTGTTCTCCTCCTCTTATGCTAGGTGGTCAAACATCGACATGTGTTCGACCTATTTCGAGGAAATTATGGTGAAACACAATATGCATGAAAATGAAGAATTCAAGAGTATCAAAAATCTCAATATTTTTTACCAAGCAGGTACCAGCAAACAAGGATATCCGGTGTTCTATTATATCGCCAGACGTTATAAGATTGGTGACACGAACGGTGATCTGTTGATATACCACGTTATTCTAACTCTAAAGCCATTTTGTCATTCTCCGTTTGAATTGGTTGTCGATTTCACCCATACCTGTTCAGACAATCGATTCAGGACAGAATTTCTACAGAAATGGTTTTACGTGTTGCCTAAAGTTGCCTATGAAAACATTCATGCGGCCTATATTTATAATTGCAACAGTTGGGTGAGAGAGTATACCAAGTTTCATGATAGGATTTTAGCACCCTTGAAAAGTAACAGAAAGGTTGTCTTCATTGATGGACCTGGACGTTTAAATGACATGATTGATGTGGATCAACAAAAATTACCCGGAGCCACACTCTCCCTTGACGAAGACTTAAAGGTTTTTAACAGTGCTTTGAAACTTTCTCATAAGGACACCAAGGTATCCATTAAAGTTGGACCAACAGCTATACAAATTACCTCGGCGGAGAAATGCAAAGTATTATCGCATTCCGTTCTTTTAAATGATGTTTATTACGCGTCTGAGATAGAAGAAGTTTGTTTAGTAGATGACAATCAATTTACATTGACCATTTCGAACGAAACTGGCCCATTATCTTTTATTCACAATGACTGTGATAGTTTGGTGCAGGCTATAATTCATATAAGAAATCGATGGGAATTATCACAGCCAGAGTCTGTGTCTGTTCATCCAAAGCTTAGATCTAAAGATGTACCTGGGACACTATTGAACATGGCACTATTGAATCTTGGTAGTTCAGATCCAAATTTAAGAACCGCAGCATACAATCAACTGTGTGCTTTGACTGCAACTTTTGATTTGAAAATAGAAGGACAACTGTTGGAAACATCTGGACTTTGCATTCCATCGAACAATACTATATTCATTAAACATTTAAGCGAAACTTTGGCTGCAAATGACCCACATCTTACATTGGAATTTTTGAAAGAATGTATCGAAGGATTCAAATTGTCAAGCATCGAATTAAAACATCTCTGTTTAGAATACATGACACCATGGTTAAATAATCTCGTACGATTTTATAAGCCAAATGACGAAGGCAAACGTCAAAAACAGGTTACAAATATTTTAGAAGAATTAATTACATTAACTATTGAAGAAGTGGAAATGTATCCAAGCATACAAGCAAAGATATGGAGCACAATTGGAAGATTGCCTGATTTAATTGATACGGTTTTGGATAATTTCATTCAACGCAGCGTCAGTTTTGGACTTGGTTCCAGAAAAGTTGAAATAATGGCTGATACAGCTGTGGCTTTAGCTTCTGGAAATGTTCAACTGGTTGCAAAGAAAGTGATAGGAAGACTTTGTCGAGTTGTAGATAAAACTTGTACATCTCCGACACCGTTGTTAGAGCAACATACAAGATGGGATGATATCGCTATTTTGGCAAGATATCTATTGATGTTGTCTTTTAATAACTGTTTAGACGTGGGAAAACATCTGCCATATTTATTTCATACAGTAACATTTTTAGTTTGTTCTGGAAGTCTGAGTATGCGTGCTTCCACTCATGGTTTAGTTATTAACAGCATTCACTCGCTTTGCACTTGTAGTTCACCTTCTTTCTCAGAAGATACTTATAGAATACTGCGAATGAGTTTGGATGAATTTTCTCTTCCAAAATTTTATTTACTGTTTGGTATTAGTAAAGTGAAATCTGCTGCGGGTACAGCATTTAGGTCTAGCTATAAACACTCGAATGAGAAAGGGTTCAGTAACGAGCGCAGTATTACAGGAACACATGATAAAGAGAGACTTTCGTTAACCAGTTTAGAAATTATTACGGATGCTCTTCTTGAAATCATGGAAGCTTGTATGCGAGACATTCCAAATTGTGATTGGTTGAAAACCTGGACGTCTTTGGCGAAGAATTTTGCTTTCTGTTTTAATCCAGCCCTTCAACCAAGAGCTTTAATTGTTTTTGGATGCATAAGTAAAAGTATAACCGATCAAGATATGAAACAATTATTGAGGATATTGATAAAAGCGCTTGAGAGTTTCAATGATATCACTTTGCTTGAAGCAATCATTATGTGCCTCACCAGATTACAACCATTGCTTCGACCCGTAAGTTTTAATTCTTTATTTTTATACATTAAAAAGAATTAGTTACAAAACTATAAAGTTTGTATATCACTTATTTTAATATTTTTAAGGAATCTCCTATACATCGATATTTATTTTGGATTGCAACGTCAGTTCTTCAGTTGGATGAAGCATCTTTGTATGCGTGTGGTTTAGCCCTACTTGAGCAAAATTTACATACTTTAGATTCACAAGGAACTTTTGATGATAAGGTAGAAATTTATTTTTCTATAATTATAATCTCATAAATATTTTCTATTTTTATTATCTATTGCAATTTTCAGACTTTGGAACACGTTATGATATCTACGCGTGAACCTTTAGAATGGCATTTCAAACAATTAGATCAAGCTGTAGGACTTTCGTTTAAATCAAATTTTCATTTTGCACTGGTCGGTCATCTTTTAAAAGGATACAGACATCCTACACCAACTACTGTTACAAGAACAGCTAGAGTATTGACCATGTTGTTAGGTATTGTGGCTAAACCATTTAGAAGAGATAAATTTGAAGTAACACCAGAAAGCGTGGCCTATTTATCTGGTAAGTTTATATACAAATCTTGTTAAATAGATTGAAACTAATAATTTTTCTATCCATATTAGCATTGGTATCTGTATCTGAAGAAGTGAGAAGTCGATGCCATATTAGACATGCAGCTACCAAGAATGCAGAATCTGGAAGTACAGACTGCCTTGACATTTTGCTTCCACACAATGCAGTAAGTACTTTTAACAAGAAATATATTCAATAAAAAATATATAACGAACTAATTTTTATATTATTATTCAGGATACAACTAGTTCAGCATCCAGTAATCCTACTAATCGCAGACAAAAGTCTTGGGATCTATTAGATCAGTCTGCACTCACTCAAGCTAGACAACAGAAACAATATTCAACTCATCAGGTATGTTTTATCTGTTATATGTATGTACGAACAATTCATGAAGACATCACATTATTTTTTTAACTACATATATTTATACAATACTTGTACAGTAGTTTTGAGCAAAAGCAGACTATCAACCATTGTTATAACGCAGTATGCAATATTTTTAATTTCGGATCATGTAACAAGCTATTGATAAATGTGTACTTCATTTTTATTGTTTGAACAAGGAGTTTTATTGCTAATTAATTATTTATTGTATTTATTTGCTTAGTACTTTTTTATTTATTTTTTATATTCAGTTATTATGATGGTATTTTTATTCAAAATTGAATCATTTTTATTCAGAATTGAATATTTAACAACTTAACATAGTAATGAATACTATATTATTAAGATACTGTTAATATTTCCAGTTATTTTGTAGTATATTCCAAAAAAGAGAATTCAATTTTATACTGAGTAACATTGTTTGTTATCTTGTGTTTTTTTATGTACCTCTGTTTGCTCTTTCGATGTCTATGCTCGCAACTTTCTGCCTTGCCTGTGCCTGGATTGTGTCAAATACAATGCAACTTATCACTTATTGTACCATACTTCATCAATTTGCCCAAAAATGGCGATGTACGCGTCATTAACAAGACTGGACGGATTTTATTTAAAACGCAGCGATCATTTTCTGTACCAACTACGAAGGAAACGAAACCAACCGAAGAAACAGAATCAAAGGTATTTTAACTTCATTTTTTTCTTTGAGAAGATAAAAATCACTATTATTTTTAAATTGAACTTAAAATCTATATCCACATTAAAATTCTTATAATTTATATAGAATCGAAGCGCCAGAGTAAGCGTGAGCAATGAAAATAATATACTGCTCGATCCAGAAGTATTGACCGATTTTTCAACTCAGAGTTTGGTTTTGACTGTTCTGGTAACTTTAGTCAAGAATTCAACCGATGAAAATGAACAACGCATTCTTTATGAATACCTTGCAGAAGCTTCCGTAGTATTTCCAAAAGTTTTTCCAGTAATGTAAGCTTTTATTTTTTGTTAAGATCTTTTTACGTATAGTATATACTAAAGCATGTTTTAAAAATAGCTATCACTAATTATCAATGTAATTGACAAAATATATATAATGTCAGTTTAAAGGATATAAATTTTGTTCACAGCCACAATTTGCTCGATGCAAAAATTAAC
This sequence comes from Megachile ligniseca, assembly GCA_945859555.1. Taxonomy (NCBI): domain Eukaryota; kingdom Metazoa; phylum Arthropoda; class Insecta; order Hymenoptera; family Megachilidae; genus Megachile; species Megachile ligniseca. The sequence goes on from OX243778.1 coordinate 5,080,650, forward strand.
AGTGTATTATCCTCCTGTCATGATCAAGGTATACTTAATTCAGTACAAGCAATTATACAGAACATAATTGCCTGCGAGGACACGAGTCAACAACAATTACATTATTTGCAAAGCTGTGGATTCGGTGGATTGTGGAGATTTGCAGGCCCGTACACAAACGTAAGTAATCGTACGTAAATAATGAGTCGGATTGAAAGAATTTAAAGGAACCAATGTATATCAACATCAATTTTTTTACAGTCTAATTGTACAGCTGAAAGTGCTCAGTTATTTGTAAATTGCCTAAAAGCGATGGTAGAAACGTGTTTACCAATTGATGAATTCGAAGGATCGAGTAGCAATGAAATTTCAAATGAGAGATGTAAACGAAACGATGTTCATCAACCAGAAGTCACAACAAGGAATAAAACTTCTGTGTACGGAACTGATCGAACAAATGCATGTGCTTTTGCAGAAAAGAAAGATGATGCCCAACGAAGTACTGCTTCTTTCGCTTACAGAGAGTAAGTGAATTAATTGATCTAGGTATTTCAAGTATTAGAAAAGTGCAATAAATATTTGATCCAGAAGTGTAGCCTTAAAAATTCTGTGATATAATAACTCAAATAAACGAAATACAAGATACTGATAACGGTAGTAATTTTAGTCGCAGTATTGATAGCAGAGGAGGTGTTTCGCTGAATTCTATGAGCCAAGGAGAAAACACTAGCAGTAGTAATAGTTTGCAACCTTAGCGATTAGCATGTGAACATAAGAAACAGTGTGGTAAAGGGCGAAAAGGACAAGTTGGTCGGAAATTGCATCGGCAACTAAGGTATGTTAACTATTTAACGGCATACAATTTAATTGTTTAAACAATCATTACTATTTGGTACTTTCATTTTTTTTAATCTAATCTTGAAGTTGTCTGTTATTGCAATAAAAAGAACTGTGACATTTTCTTTCCAAATTATTCACAACAAAGTAAAAAGTTTCAAACTGCAATTTTAGTTCAATTGATCATCATCCAATTAGTTAATGTATTTAAATAATACTGAAGGAACGGTAAATTGTTCTTTTTTAGAAATTAGATTTACTTTTAGTAAAAAAATTAATTTCAGTTCAACATCCTTAATGTTGACCATGTTTTGAGGAAATTCAATACTAACAAATGATATTTATTTTGAATAACTTTACTGATTAATTATTTCATAGTGAAGTAAATAAACAAATTCTTTTAATTTCATGCATTAATTTGATGAAAAGAAGATGTTTACACTGTGATTTAAATTTTAATTATGTATATTTATATATCAAGGAACGCAAACATTTTGGCTCCGTGTTATTGCTGCAACATGTCGAATCAGTTTAATCCAATGCCGTCCACCTCACGTTAATGAACCCACTGGAATGGAAGCCAACAGAGAACCCTTCGTTGGTTGATACTTACTTTGTTTTTTTAACAGTATACATCAACGCTTACGTATCATTTTTGTATTTGCGTTCAATACAATGACTAATTATGAATTTGTGAATTTATGCAGCGAGGCGTTGTAGAATGAGGCACAAAGGCTTTTATTGAACCAGTGTTATTTCGTACAGATAATGTTTATAGAGCATGAGATTGTTTGAATCGTTTAAATAATTTTTATAGTTGATCAACGCAACTATATATAGTTCCAACGACTGGAACTAAATATTTATCTAAATGTTTTTATCTCTTTACAACTAAATATTTTTGTATCATAGAAAAACTCTGTTTCTATCTCTGAAGAAATTTAATATAGTCTCATGTTGTTAGAGTAAAATGATTGTATGCATAGTTTATCAAGGAAATTTAATTTCGTGTACAACTGTAAAGGGTTAAACGAATTTTATTTTTTGTTAATACATAGTAGAAGAAATGGTATTTTATGACAAATGCTAAGTTCCACTTAGAATTGATTATGATAAGAAGACGGTCTGAAAGGAACGACATAGTTGTTACGTTATAAAGAAAGTTGAACAGAAAAAAAGATGCGTTTAATGGAAATCTGCTGCAGGCATCAGTAAGATGGATCGCCGTTAAAGAAGTTCCATCGAAATGGTATTGAGTGTTCACCACGCCTATGTAAATAAATATAAGAGTTTTCTACGTGCATAGAGACCTAATATCTCAAAAGAAGAATCTATTCATGAGATTAACAGCGAATATTTTATGTTATTAGATACTACAAGGGAATCTCGAATTGACTAGAATAGAATTCTAGATCAACGCAGAATCTTTTCAAGAACAGTATATCATTGTACGAAAAGAAAAAAACTTTTATTCCATTTCATATTTATTTTTTGAGTGCAATTGTATTTTATTTAAAAAAAAAAAAAAACGAAGCGAAGCATATACACGATATGCGATTTTCCCAAAAGAAAAAAAATCGCGTTTACTTTTGATAGAATTTCGAGGGAGTCAGGAACTCATCTCTCGAACATCATAGTATAGATCAATGATGGGCATTTGCAACCGTAAGAGCGCGTTGCACGGACATGCAAACGACGAACACTCTCGGACACGATGAGTACAGTAGACTCTCGTTATATTGCCATGAAACGGAGAATGTTTGGAATCGTTAATTACAGAAAGAGGTCCTTCTCTGCAGTGCTTGAAAATTGTTAAATTCCTAAATTTGAATGTTTGTAATTTTGATTAAATTTGAATCTGTGTACTGTGGAAGTGAAATGTCACTAATATGTGTGAAAGTCCATGTAAAGAATAATTTACTCAACCGATGATATAACCAGAGTCTATTATAATAGCTCGCAGGCGTTGTATTTGTCTGGTTGATCAGAAGTGGGAAGATTCAATGTTCTCTTTCTCGTACATGTCCCTGCACGCCCGTGCCCGTGAGCTTTTCGGCGGGCACTTGACTTGCCCATCACTGGTATAGATTCAACCCCTTGCGCTTACCTATTATTTACTCATGCATTAACACTAGATGTCAATATATTTTTATATTGTTAAACGTTTACTAAATTTTTAGTGATGGACTTTTAATCGAATGTTTCTCGTTTGATGAACATATAATAATTTATGATATTTAGTCGAACTATTGATGGTAATATATATATATGAAAATAATAAGTGTGTATATTATAGGTCTCAGAGTAAAAAACAATAAGTGTCAAGGGGTTGATAATGGCGCTCTGGACCAGCATGCGTTCGATGCATCGAAGCTACCTTTAGTCTTGGGATGCTCGAGCAGCCGAACGGTCATTTCTAGAGTTCTCTAAAAATAAAACACCAATGATTATATTGTCTACCACTTATTAAAGTACAAAGCGAGACCACATGTTATTTTTCCCCCCTTAAGTGTATAACGACACCGAGGGACACTTTATTAGTAATTAGGAAGAAAACCAACTATTAGTGGCATGATACACGAATGTTGGTTTTCTTTTCTTTTCTTTGTCGAACGATGGCTAAGAATATATTAAATATACGTATAGTAGATTTATCGCAGCAATAGAATACTTGTAACGAACTCGATGAAGCGTTTGTACATAGTATTATAAATATATTATATGCAGGTCGTTTCGCAAATTGTCAGATAATGGCTAATGGAAAATTCACTAAAGGTGCTGATTAAAAGACACAGACACACAATTGAACGTTATATGTATCTTTTTAAAGTTGACATTGTTTTAATAGTTTTTTACACAAGCACAAATTTAAAGGTGCCGAATTTTCTCTTAGTGATTATTGTAAAGCTTACAGAATACTGTGTGTAGGATATTTCATACAGTATATTATACATTCAGGAAATAATAACTTAAATTAAAAATTATACTTGCCATGTTTTCATAGACTATTGATTATTAATGGGCCTATTAATAATTGTAATACCAATATTTTTTTATATCTTACTTGACAAAGAGTAAAATTTCAGTTAATACTATCTAATATCTGTTTATGACTTTATGTCAAAGGATTAACCCTTTGCCATTCAAATTTCCTGATATTTTTTTGCACATTATTTGGCAGAGAATAATATTTTAGTTAAAGATATAATATTCTTGTTCGTAACTTTACATCAAAAGATTTAATTAACTCTTTATAACTCAAAACTTGTATGTTTGAGAAAATAAATCATAAATTTGTTTCGTCACTCTTTAGTTTACTTAACACAATACATGTAAGGCAAAGAAGCAAGTTTTGAATTTAAGACAGAAATTTTATTGCCTGATAGTTGTATAAATACGTAGAGGGTTAAATATTTAACGTGAAGAAAAGGACTATATTTTCAATTAGTAACTACAAAGATATATGAAGGGTTAACAAGCATAGAGTTAAATATTCTAACAAAACATACGTATTTTAATGTATTGTTAATTAACAAATTGATACTCAATAGTCCATTGAAAACATTTCACATTCGGTTTATTTGTTAAGATATAAAGGGCGCATGTTGTGTAAGTATACCATATCTTATGAAACACTCTGTATATACATATAAATACACTATATAAATATTTGTATAGCACTTGCACATTTTGAAGATTTATAATTTTATGAAGACGAGATTGTTTTAAACTGATCGAATAAGAATGATATATGTTATTATTAGGCAAAACGTTTTATATAGATTCGAGTGTCCATGTCGGATGTTGATTTAAAAATATAATATACAATCTTTTAAATGCTTGTACTTAGATATTTTTGAAGCATCTGAAATCGAACTACGCTACGAGGAAAAGAGAAAAAAAGTTGTTAAATCTAGTTAAATGTTTAAGTGTTATATCTGTTTCGTGCAGCAATCGCGAATATAAAAACCACCAATCTCTTCAACAGAAATAAAAAATGTTTCTTGATGTTTTCGTATTTACCAAGATTCAAATCATCGAGTTCCTTGTGAAAGCTCAGAAAAATAACGAATTAAAATGATGCTATAATAAACTATAATTTACAACGGATCATGAACAAAACAATATATCATTTTAAAGTTTTCAAACGTTTATTTTCCTTCAATTTTGTTAAATCTCCTTAAAAATATGAAAAATTAATTAAATTTGTTTTATTTTTAAGCTTAAGGCCTAATGATTATTTTATTTTTATATTTTCAATTATTTAAACACTTTACTGGCGATTGACATCACAATGTCGTTATTTGATATACCATCTATTAGCAGAGATCAAATTTAGAACATATATTGTTTTATTTAGTAATTGATAACTGCTAAGGTACCTTTTACTTTTCAAATATTTAGGAACTCAAAACAACAATCATCTTTTATCAGTATTTCAAAAAAGAAACTATTAATCAAAATCATTTGCATAACTGGCCAGTAAAGAATTAATATTATTTATTTAGTTTTTTGTTTTACTACAAAAAACTTCCTATTAAAGATATGTTATTAAAAAAATTGTTTTTTAGTCTACATTAGATAAGGTGGGCTAATGATATTAGGAACAATTAATTAACAATTAATAATAAATAAACAATTGATGATGCCTCCTACTAAACAAATTCAATTATAATATCTGATGAATCTTTGTAATTGTATCACAAATATTTTTCTTTTAAGTAAAAAAGAACAACGATTAAAATGAACAAATGAAAGCTTCACTTTGAGTATAAAAAATAACTAAAATACTTATTTATGCTAGATATGCAAATATTTTCTTTTTTTATTATGCCATATGAAATTATAGATAAAAATAAAATGGTCTTTTAATTAATGAATACATGTTTAACTGTTCAAGCATATTAATTATAAAAGGAACAGTTTTATATATTAACATTTTTCATATAATATTTTATGAGTATTAGATGTAAATATATAACATGTTTACTTTTTTTTTTAAATATAATATGTGTTTATGAAACTAAAAGCACAAGTGTTTATATGTATATTCAATGAATTGCATAAAGATGTTTATTAATATGTATTTGATTTTATGGAAGCTCATTGCAGATGATATTTTTTTGTTGATAAAAAGTTTGTGTACCTTTAAAATTCTTGATTCGTATTATCAAAGTACCTTATACATCATACAGAAAATCTATTTATTATTTATAGCATTAAAAATGATACTAATAAACATCTTCATATACAATTAAAAATATTCTATTAACAATTGATGATCTATTTTCTTTTCAACAGTTGCATATAAATTTCAAAATAATTTTCTTTAGTTTATATAAATATTTCTTGATACTTATTGTAAATATTTTTTGCAAAATAAATAACTTGACAAAGCTAATGGAAATAATGACAGATCATCGTTAAAGCGTAGAATGTATTATTTTGTAAGTTTTCATTGTCATTGATATATTTTATAAGATAAACTATGGAATAAGTTAACCGAAAAATCAAAAGGGAGATTCAGTTCTTATACCGAGAACAAGGCACCTGAATAATATTTATAGTTTCGGGGTTAGGAAGTAATGTTTTATTTCTTCTCAGGTAAAGGTCATCTTCCATTTGAAAAACTTTTTTTTAAATAAAACCATATATTTTCTTTTTATATAGATTGATTTTTCAGAACATCTTACATAAAAAGTCAATAATGATAAAAAGTTAATAATTTTCAAATTTTATCACGAGACGATTTTTTAATTTAAAATATGTTACAAACCATTGTTTTTTTTTTTAGATATACATTAATACAGAAAATTTAAAAAAGAAATTAATGTAGGTAAAAATAGTATATGGTTGGAAGAAAATGAAGGTGACCTTCAAATCTTTTATGTAACTTGAGAAGAAATTTTATTCGCCATCATATGATGCGCAGAGAACCAAACTACTTTTATTTCAAACATTTCTTCACATCTCTAAAACTCTAGGAGTTATTCAAGGGGGTTTTCTTTATGACGAATCATCCTGTAGGAGGAATTTTTTTTAATTCCAAAATTTGTCATTTTTTATAATCGTACGAACAACAAATAGTGATACGTGGTTGATATCCTAATGTATCATGGTTGGATGTTTAACCAATTTCTATTATTTATACAGTGAAAAAGTAAATCTACGAATTCATGAAATCCTGCGAGGCCTACGACTTTATGGCACAGGGTATGCATCTCTTAAAATGTTGCGTATTTACTATTGTATATCTTGTAAGATTATCGAAGTTATTATTTTTATCATTATTATTATCAGCATTATCATTGCTATTAGGATATATGATAGAGGTTTATTATATCTATCATTGACATAAAATTCTTAAAACATCTAAATATTAAATATTGTTGTGTAAGTAATTTAAGGATATGCGTTATTGTACAATTCTAAATAAAAATATCTATACTTAATAAATAAAATTTTCATCGATCTGTAATGTATTTTAATGACCGAGTAATGATAAATATTATCATTATTTAATTTAAAAGAAAGAATATGAAAGAAAACTGACAGAAGTTAAAAAATCGTTTATTTTTATGTATATGAGCATTTTACTATTATACAGTTTAATTATTTTAATGTTTTAATATTCTGTTATTCTAATGTTCTATTATGCTCTTATACTACTATTTTACTGTTCAATATACAATATATTTTTAAATATATAATTTATTCTAAAATTTAGAAACATAGAAATGTTCTGAACCACAAATTCTTAAATTAAAAAATTTTTGAATTATAAAATATTTTAATTTGCATGCTTTCAAGTGCAACATGGGAGAATCTCTCTATTATATTGTATATTACTTCTTTCTACTGGTGCTCGCAAGTGCACGCCGCATGCATGTACTGCGACCTCGTGGGTTACTTGTCGTAGTTACTTGTCCCTACTTTACATCATGAACGCAAGCCCAATGATCTATTATTGTCTATCGAAACGAAAAAATCGTCCAAAATGGACGTTTATGTCGTCCAGCGAAACTTCATGAAATCCTGCAAATGCTGACATTGGAAAAAAATGAAAACATCCTCGAGCATAAACGTCGAAGTCCACATCTGTGACACAACCTAACTTTGGCACAAAGCTTCAGTATCGATCCCGCGGCAGCTGATACTCTCGACGACGACGCAAGCTCGACTCGTGACGAGGATCCATCGAGGCAGAGGGGTGGGCAGTTAGTCCTCTTTCTCGTTGCCGCTGTTTTGTTCCTCCTCTTCTTCCTTCTGTCGCGGTCTCTCCTTCTTTCTCTCGCATCCTCGCGAGGAAGAGGACGAGAAGCAGGAAAGATGAGCGATCAAGAGGATCTCGACTACTACATCATGTTCCCATCGTCACCGTCGTTCCCGAAAAACCCTACGGTGACTACCGGGAGCCAAGATCAAGGAGAGGAGTACGTGTTCGTTTACCAAGAGGAACGGCCAGTTGTCGTGCTGCTAGGATGGGCCGGCTGCAGAGACAGATACTTGGCCAAGTACAGCGCGATGTACGAAGAAAAAGGGTACTGACATTTGTTTAAATGATGATAAAATTGCTTACGATTTCACAAGATTGTAGCTAATCATTGCTGTTAAACGTTTGTGCAAAAAGGCTTTGAGGAATGAACGCTCGTCGAGTGTTGTTATTGCCGCATGGTAATATCAAGAAAAATACATCCGATTGGCATGGAAAAGGCGTGGAAGACAACGCAACACCGGCAAATCATACTAACGATGCTGTTTATTTAATCGATAACAACTCGAACACCGTGTTAAATTTCAGTCCGTTCGCATATTTCTAGCGCGCTGTGTACTCAAATGTCTATATCTGGACCACAAAGCCAGAGTGTAAGTCACACTTTTCAAATATTAGAAGTCAGTAGATCCAAGTGCAGAAAGCCTGTAACTTTAGAACTGTTGGATATGTACGTCATTTTTTAACCATGGATAAAAATGCATCATTTTATTGTTTGAAAGTGAAATTGTGTACTGGACACTGTTGCTCTTTAAAGTAAAAAAGATTTGACTTGATACTGACTAGTTCTAACTATGGTCCTAATGTGTCAGTGATTTAATGTCACTATGTCTTGAGTTAACATTGACTAGTTCCAATTTTGTATCCTGTGTGATTCAATATTATAAACTTGAATATAATGTATGGTTCTAACATATCTTTTTAAGTCGGCATTCAATTCAAAATTATTTCAACTTTTATGATGGATGTGATACCATATAAAGTGGACAATCACAGAGCCACAAAGTACTATGAATCATTTACCTTGTTTGGCTCAGAACATATTATCAACTTAATATCATATTTTTCTATTATGCTACAAACTAAACCACTTACCATTAGAAAGAGTAAGAAATTTGATACAGTTGCCATGTAAAATACTATCTTTTTTTGTAAAATAGATTTACACTCTGGTTCTGGGTTCTAGATATTTGTTTACTAATAATAACGTAATCTTCAAGTCTTTATTTATGTTTAAAAGACGGTAAATATTCTTTTCTTTCTCTTGATAGAAACTTTTTATAGTTTTCCCATTTCTATTCCTCTAACTAGACTATAGGAGAAGCATAATCATGTTGTTTTATGTAATACCTATCTTCACTTGTTAGACCAGCTATATTTCAAAAAAGGAATTTTGTAGTTCATTTGATTTACTTACACTTAGATTCATATATACTGTCCCTGTACTTTAAAATTGTTGTTTATCTGTCACATAACTTTCTCGATTGTACCAGTCTCCTTCATAATCTATTTTTATTTACTTACATGTCCTTTCATTTTTCACTTCATCTCTAATTTCTTTTTGTATTTTCCTTACTTTTTTTGTACATTTTTTTTATTTTTAAATTTTTCTTTTTCAAGGAAAAGAGAAAAATTTCCTGATACTACTTTAATCTATATTTCTAGTTCCTTCTAAAAGAAATCGTTCTTTTCCTTTGTTTCTTTCTTTGATGCTTATTCTTTGTGCTTATAATACCTTATTCTATATAAGCCTATATAAGTCCACCGTAATTTTACAAAGACAGTAAATAATTAGGCATTAACAGGGATTGAGTAGGATTTATATATTGTAATTTCAAAGAGATTAGATGAACAAAATCAAGTAGAGTATTCAATACTATTTCTTATTGATCATAAGTGTATTTTGCTCACCTTTTAAGGTGTATCACACTGCGATACACGGCACCGGTAGAATGCCTATTCTGGCGAAGGGACAAGATGCCTTACATCGGTAAACGATTGATCCAGGTGATCACAGACAAAAGCCTAGATCAGTACCCGATATTCTTTCATGTCTTCAGCAATGGTGGCGCATTTCTGTATCAACATGTAAGCCTTGCGATGCAACAAGCTAACACACCGCTGAAGGTAAAATAAAATATTACCTTACATTCTTAGATTGTTCTGTAAACTGATATTTCACATACCTATTAAAATTGAAGGTAAAAGGGGTAATATTCGACAGTGCACCAGGCGAAAGAAGATTGACTGCTCTCTTCAAAGCAATCAGCGCGATTATAGGAGGACATCCGCTTTTAAATATACCTACGTCATTCTTCATTACGATCTTCCTTTCTTTACTTTGGTTCTTCGAGGTATGAGCAATCATACTACACTCACAAGAAAAGTGCATAATTTTCATAATACCGATTTGGTTCAAATTTCGCAGTTATAAGACGTCTGGAAGGTAACAATTTTACAAAGTCATAAAACATACTTCTATGAAATAAGGAAGAAATTTGCATCCAATTTTTAAATCCGTCTTTAAAACATTTCAATATTAAAAAAATTGCGATTCATAAAATTTAGAAATTTATACACTTATTATTTTAAATGTATAAATTCAAAAACTTGATTTATATATTTATTATGATACATCTATTATGATATTTACAAATTTACATATTTCCTAATTTTCAAATATAAAAATTTTCAAATTTAGAAGTATACAAATTTAGGATTGTTAGAACGTACAAATTTTTTCATCTTATACTTTCATACTATGTATGTTTTCTGTTTTAACTTGTTTGTTAATTTTTAACTAAATTGCTATCTTATTTCAGAGAGATATACGCTATGACTTTACAAAATTTTTATCTTTAGAATTTCTTACATAATACTAAAATCGGACCAAATTCGTGTTCTATACGTTGTGCACTCCCCTTATCAATAGTTTTTATTCGAATTTAAATTTGAATTAGACGCAGTAACTAAATGTTGCAAAACATTGCATGGCAAAGATCATAGATTCCTTACCTAATCAATTGCTTTAGATAAACTTTCAAGCATTCATTTTTTTTGCAATGATTAATGACGTTTTTCAGTAATCATCTGCACAGTTAAGTAATAAGCTACTTGTTTAGGTAATCGCACACGCTTTTGGACGCGGTTATCCGGTGCAAACGAATCCGATCGCTCTTGCAGAGGAATCCTATTCTTGGCCTCAATTGTTTCTTTATTCGAACACCGACACTTTAATACCAGCATCGGTACGTGTCCATCATATGTAACAATCCTAGAAAAGAAACGGATGCATTTATTATACTCCTGTTTCAAGGACGTTGAAAAGTTCGCCAGCCGCCGTGCAGAACGTGGCGTTCGAGTGCAATTGGTATTATTCACAAATTCTCCGCACGTAAAGCATTATGCTACTTATCCTGATGTCTACGTAAACACGGTCTGTAGTTTTATACATGAATGTTTGGGCTCACCGAACATAGGAAATCTGGATTCGCCTCAAGACCATAGCGAAGAGACTAGCTCACAAAGTTACGATGCTCTGCCTGGTCTCACTAAAAGAGTTGTGTTACCTTGCAAGGCCACGCCACAGCTAAATTAAAGGGAAATTAACAATAATGAATTAACTATGCAAAAAGGTGGACAAACTGGAAGGCTAAGAAAATCAAAGTATCATTTGCTTTTATATTTCAACTTTAGAATATTTGAACTTGTGAAACAAGTACAAACTTTATGGACAGCATTGAATCTTGATTGTTCATGTAATTGTATAGTATATCGGTAACAAAGGCTATAAGTACACTTTAATGTAAAATAATTGTATTACTATAACATTGTTATTAATCTGTGGATTAAAAAAATTCTAAAATTGTATTTGATTTATTATCAAGTCATTATTATGAATTTGGATTAACTCGAAATACTTTAAATACTTTAAACACTGTTTTAAAAAAATTCAATGCTGTTCCATGAATACAACTAAAATATTTCACTTTCTGTAGAAATGTTAAGGATTACAGCGAATTTCTCTATCCTCCTTTTGTCCTTATATTTCTTTCTGATATTCCATTCATATCTTCCAGTTTCTTCCCTTACTGTGTGTCCTCGAATGTCAATGGTGTATGGATTTTGCAAGTTAACAAGATTGCGTTCCTTTTGGAAGCGTTTAAGAAAAAACTGTACATGCGGTCCATCGTTCAGTCATGTACAATTTTATGGAAGTACAATTTTGAATGGAATAATGTTGCGTAATATTTACGATTTCTTCGTTTGAAATCCCGTTAATCTTGTGTAGTGAGTTATTGAAGACTCTAGATGCACTTGATGGCAAACTAAAAAAGAGAAACTTAAAATTAGAAACCTAGATGCTTACTGATGCGATCAAAGTGCGCATGGGAAATATACGTCGTTAATTAAGATCTCAAGAAAACATAATATTTACAATGTTTTAAATTTCGTCGTAATGAGTTCGCACAAAAGGATCAAGCTGGTCTTGATTTAGCTTTTGATTTTAATTGCAGTGTAATTAAATATCGACGAAACGGAGGAATTTTCTTGTATCCTACACTATCAAATAATAAATAATGTTACGTCTGTGCATATACCATATGTACTTACAAACACACAAATATATACTTATATACATATATATATATATATATATATATATTTTGATCTGTCGATTAGTTATGAATAAAGACTGATAAATATACAGAATTTGTTATGCTCTTATTTGCAAACAGTTGATTGGAATTGAGGAGGAATAAAATATCAAAAATACATTTGCATTTAAATAATACTTATTTTTACGTATAAGATTTTTAATAAAAACAATGTACAAAATTAACATGTAAATATGTCAATTGTAAATGTGTAAAAATCTATTTATTTAAATTCATAAAACTTTTCTATATCCAATATTTAAAAAAAATTCTTATCTTCTAATAGAATTATCAAAACATCTCAGTCTACAATTGAAAAAGTGTATATCACTAATCTTACTATGTTCATACACAATCATTACTATTTATAGAAATTTCTTTTAAATCTTCGTAACAACCAATTTTTTTCCTAATTAAATCTCCCCATAAAACATTTGTGTTACAAGCAGGGCAAATACCTTCAATTGGTAAAATCATATTATCTTTACAAAATACTTTTGCTAAACAAATTAAGTGAGCTACCAAAAGACAACTAGGCTTTATACAAGTAATTAATTCTCTTTTTTCTATGAATGAACTGCATATAGAACAAATCACATATGATTCCTCTAATGTTTGCCTTTCATTCAGTTCCTCCTCACACACCTTCTTGATTTTTTGAGAAATAACTGTACCACAACATACAGGCATATGCATTGGAGCTGAAATATGATAAGAGTATTTCTCAAAAAAGTCATAATTTAACCAACGTATTGTTAGGGGTAAACGACACCAAGGTCCAACATTTAACATTTCCGATACAACTAGTAAACAAAATTCAAACACTTTCTGACGTGCTTTTTTTTTAGGTATATGTTTGAGACGTCGACTAACATGAGGATGTTGCCAAGCCCATTCAAACTAAAATAAAAAATAAATTAATTTTTAAATATGACTACATGTCATGTTACTTACCCTAAGTGCAGCTGTTCTATTTGGAAATCCATGAATAATTAATACCATATTCCTAAAAGAAAAGCATATTCACTTAATTATGTAGAACAAAGTTTTATTATAAGAAACTTTGGAATTAAGTATTTTTTGTACGTACCATGGTCCCTTGTTACTTGTTTTCCAAGCTCCCTTATGTTCTTTTCCTGCATTATGTTGTTTAAGTCTACGTCGAGGATCAACTGTGTATCCTATATAAGTTCTTCCTTTATATTTTGGATTCATACAATACAACAAGTATACACCATGAAAATGCTTTATAACTTCATCATCATCCATTTTAAAATTTACAAAATTTAATACTGCATTAGAAAAGAAATGTGTTAAGTAAAATGTAATAAAATTATAACTTTTATGTCATACAGTTTATTATATTATGCAAATGTACTTAATTGCAATTTCATCTAACCTATAACATACAATTAAAAAAATGCAATATAAGTTTACATTATGTACATACAAAATGTAAAATAAAAAGTTTTGCTATCAAAAAACATAAGAATGAAGATGTTAAATTTAAGAACTACATTTAAATGTTAATAAATGTATGGTTCAAATTAAACAATGAAAAGTTAATATAGTAGAATTATATTTATTGAAGATTATTATAAAATATATTTTTATAGCATACATACATGTATATATGTGATACATAATCTCATATTTGTTACTTGAATAACAAGATTAAAAAACACATCATATTTCAACAAATTTTCTCATTTCCTTTATGAAAATATAACATATCTATTGTATATTTTGAAGTTACAATGATTCACAAGTCACGTTATATTAAATATTATCATAAATTACATTCCTCAATCTTAATTTCAGAAATGAAACTAATTTGTACAACATAAACGACGAAGCCATACATAGCCGTGTTTGTGTTAACTTTAAAATACCGCCATATACCTTTAAACAGCAATTTAATTAAATATTAAATGAACAAAGTGCAGATACACTCAACACATGTACATCGTACGAGTATTGTGGATGTAATCTTATAAATTATACCACAATAATTAATTTTAGTATAATCAGTCAAAATGCCGTCTTTGTTCGGTAAACAACTTGTATATCTACTGGCGACTCTGTTGTGTTGAGCAGTCATGATTCGACATTATTTAACGCATCACACAATAAAAGTCTTATCGAAAGACGCAAGCGCTGTGACATTGAAATTATAGTTTATCAACGAAGTGTTTTCCACGGTGGTAGTGTCATTTCGTATAAAAACAAACATTGCGAATGGAGATTATTAATAAGAATAAATCAACATTAGTCCTCAATTTCACCAGGAGTATAATCGAAAGCGCCGCGTTTAGCTACAGCGCTGTCGAAATTGGACTCTGATCTTGATTGGACGCAAATCATCAGAGATCTTTGCACAAGAATCCAGTAAGAATGGCTGCTGTTTTGAGAAGATTGAGAGTCGCACAAATCACAGTGATCGGCAATACTAAACTACCGTCATTTATTATCAGCCGGTAGGCGACTATGATTCCGAAACATTGAGGAGCGCTTCTTTTTTCATTTGTTTCGCGTATAGACTACGCGAGCTAGTCTAAACGGCGGCTTTTTAGGGCAATAGCCACATCGTGTGTGTTGTAGATCTTTTGCAAGGTCATCGATCCAACAGGATATCAACGAAGGATGGATAAACAAGCTATTTGTAAGAAAAATCGAGCCAACCAAAGAGTCACATTCACGGATGCTGTCAGACAAAGGAGTTATTTACGCTTTACATACGCACAATATCCGACCTGATTGTATTGACAAATATTTTGTCAATTAGTGAGTATATTCATGTTTTTACAATTTACATTTGTCACCGTAGAAGTGAATAATTGCTTTAAAACGTAGATTACATGCACAAAAATTCTTTTGAAGTTCCTTTGAAGTTTCAAAAAAATGTTAGATTTTATTTATGTCGCAGAATTGGCATGCGCAGAGAATTCTTTTATATTAGGAAATTATATTGGGACATGTTTGTATTTTGGGATATTACAGTGAAGAGATTGTTAACATTATATACTCCAAGAAGTCTGAATTGAAATTGGAACTAGTTGGTTCATGGAATGTTGTAGCCGGTGACATCGATCAAGCATTACACCTGTGGCGATACTCTGGTGGTTATGATAGTGTGGATCGCACACAGATTGCATTATCTAATAACGAGGTACAGTATATATATATGTCTGTTATAATATAGTAATATATTATTTACGTTATATCAAACCATGAATTTGTAATTCCATAAATTTCAAACTCTATTTATTTACATGCGGTATACATTAAATTCTCTGATTCTTAAATGATGTACATTTAATTTCATAATTAGAAGTACAAAAGATAATTACATTAGTTCTTAATTGCAAACTAAAAAGTTGCATATTCATAGGTTTACCATAAGGACAATATAAAGTATGAAATGACAATTTTATATCATAAAAATGTTTATTTTAGGCATACCAGCAGTTATTTAAAGAGAATGGAAAATATTTGCGATCACGTTACTTGCAATATTTATTGGCATTTAGTTATTGGCCTCCTGTAACAACAAGAAATGGTTCAAATATATATGAAATACGTAGTTATAGGTTAAAACCTGGTACTATGATAGAATGGGGTAATAACTGGGCCAAGGCCATTAATTACAGACGTAACAATAATGAACCTTTTGCTGGTTTTTTTTCACAAATTGGCAGATTATATAATGTTCATCACATTTGGTGTGGGTATCAGTATTGAATTTCTTACTCCATTTTTAAATTATCTTAGCATGATATTAGATAAAATAGTATTTAGTGTAAAAAGTAATATATGTATGAATATGAAATCTCTAATACATATTTTAATTCATGACTATAATAAATATCTTATATTTTAGGCTATAAAAATCTCCAAGCACGAATGGAAACACGTGAAAGTGCATGGAGATCTCCAGGATGGGACGAATGCGTTGCATATACTGTGCCATTAATAAGGGAAATGCATTCTCGTATATTAAGTCCGACTAGCTACTCACCAACAAAATAAAATCTTACTGTCATGAATCTAAATTTGTATATTACAACATATTCTTTATGTTTATATTATAACATTGTAAAAACATTTGTTATAATTTATATTGCATTTATAACTGTGTAAACTAAGCGCTCAATATAAAAACAAATTGTAGCATTTTGTTGTATTACAACTTCTGAAATGTATTTTAATAAAATTTAAACTTCTTTGTTATACATCAATCTAAATTCAATACTTATTTGTAAATGAATTCACGAATTCATGAATTTTAAAATTAAAAGTTTGAAATCATGGACCATCTTTAAAATTAAAAAAAATTGAAACTTCTTTCTTTCTATTAAATAATACCTTACAATACTAAAAATAAGGTAAAACTGATTTTAGTACGAAATTTAATTTCTAAGTGAGTTTACGGTCAATTTGATGAACTTCTGGCAAGCGACTTATAGAGATTTACATTATGAAGTGGAAAAAACAATTTATCGATGACTAATAAGTTATAAGTATTGTGGAATGTTTTTAAATTTTTAAACTAAGTATTTTGTAGTAAACCGTATTTTATATTTTCTTTTTGTAGGGACTTGTTTCATTTGGATGACGAACCTAATGGGTCAGACTTCGAGGAAAATAGAAATGCATTTAATTGACTAAACAAATTGTGCTGAACAAAGTCGCTGGCAGTTTTGGGCAATCGCGAGATTTCATCTTGCTTTGTGCACATGCGTCAGGGACATCATAACTGAACATAGTGTTGAGCAGTCGCAGCGCATGCGCATTAAGCAATTGGTAAGAGTCCTCAGTAGCGTATATACTTTAATGAAATATAAGGCATCATTAGACCCCAATAAGCAAAAAACATCTAAAGGAAGTTGCAGGAAGAAATAAAAAACAGAAATATGTAATAAAAATGACATTATATTTATTATTTACGTCTGCAGCCGATTTATTTATTTATTTATATTTATTGGTAATGGTAATGTAGCAGACGATGTTTAGCCTCATATGCCTTCAAAGTATATACGCTACTGAGGACTCATTCCTTAATGCGCATGCGCTGCCCAACATTGGTCGCTACGCCATCTATGAAAAGCTAGTGGAAACAAAACATTATATGAATTACTTACCGACCGATCGGTAACTCATCGAACAGCCGACATGTTACCGACATCGCATTCAACTTACCTTTCAGTCATAAAGGTTTCCTACTTCTGTGTGTAGATAGCGCAAGTAATCAACTTACCGACCGCAAACAAAAGAAAATGTATAACTGATTAAAGTCTTCTAACGCTTAGAAACAAGGACTGCAACACCTGTAGGAACATCTGCATATTGCTATTATCCGTTTCTCGACATATTACGCTTGAAGAAAGAATTTAAAAACTTCTTAGTCCCCTATAATGAATCTTATTACATTCAATAACAATTATGGGACAATTTATATCACAGAACACAACAAATGACACTTTCATCACTTCAACTATCTCCAAATGACAAAATGTACACTCACAATATCGAAGAAGAAGGAAAAAGAACATTATAAATATAGCCATATCTGTTACTTATACTACGGAGCATACATCGATCATATACCTAAACGCGAACTACACATAGTACTTAGAATTATTACTGTATCACGCTTAAGATTGTAAAAAGTAACAAAATCACATACCACTTACATATATGTATTCAAAAGCTTCAATAAATACATAATGAAAGGAATATACTGTCAATTTATTTAATAAACCATACGAAGATCCACATTATCACAAAAATTACACAAACAAAGCAAAAATAAAACAGCATAACGAACCCTTCCATCATACGTCCTTCAGATATCATGTTACGGAAACGTGAAATTTAAAATTCCCTGCGACAACTCCACACATTTCATGTTCCCCTGATACCAAGATCCAAAATCCGGACCCTGAATCCGAAATACCTCCGTGCCACCTCCTCACACGTCATGTTCTCCTGATACCAAAATCCAAAATCCGGACCCTGAATTCAGAAAATCTCCGTGCCACCTCCTCGCGTATCATGTTCTCCTGATACCAAAATCCAAAATCCGGACCCTGAATTCGAAATACCTACGTGCCACCTCCTCACACGTCATGTCCTCCTGATACCAAAATCCAAAATCCGGACCCTGAATTCAGAAAATCTCCGTGCCACCTCCTCGCGTATCATGTTCTCCTGATACCAAAATCCAAAATCCGGACCCTGAATTCGAAATACCTCCGTGCCACCTCCTCACACGTCATGTTCTCCTGATACCAAAATCCAAAATCCGGACCCTGAATTCAGAAAATCTCCGTGCCACCTCCTCGCGTATCATGTTCTCCTGATACCAAAATCCAAAATCCGGACCCTGAATTCGAAATACCTCCGTGCCACCTCCTCACACGTCATGTTCTCCTGATACCAAAATCCAAAATCCGGACCCTGAATTCAGAAAATTTCCGTGCCACCTCCTCACACGTCATGTTCTCCTGATACCAAAATCCAAAATCCGGACCCTGAATTCAGAAAATCTCCGTGCCACCTCCTCACACGTCATGTTCTCCTGATACCAAAATCCAAAATTCGGACCCTGAATTCAGAAAATCTCCGTGCCACCTCCTCGCGTATCATGTTCTCCTGATACCAAAATCCAAAATCCGGACCCTGAATTCGAAATACCTCCGTGCCACCTCCTCACACGTCATGTTCTCCTGATACCAAAATCCAAAATCCGGACCCTGAATTCGAAATACCTACGTGCCACCTCCTTACACGTCATGTTCTCCTGATACCAAAATCCAAAATCCGGACCCTGAATTCAGAAAATCTCCGTGCCACCTCCTCGCGTATCATGTTCTCCTGATACCAAAATCCAAAATCCGGACCCTGAATTCGAAATACCTCCGTGCCACCTCCTCACACGTCATGTTCTCCTGATACCAAAATCCAAAATCCGGACCCTGAATTCAGAAAATCTCCGTGCCACCTCCTCGCGTATCATGTTCTCCTGATACCAAAATCCAAAATCCGGACCCTGAATTCGAAATACCTCCGTGCCACCTCCTCACACGTCATGTTCTCCTGATACCAAAATCCAAAATCCGGACCCTGAATTCAGAAAATTTCCGTGCCACCTCCTCACACGTCATGTCCTCCTGATACCAAAATCCAAAATCCGGACCCTGAATTCGAAATACCTCCGTGCCACCTCCTCACACGTCATGTTCTCCTGATACCAAAATCCAAAATCCGGACCCTGAATTCAGAAAATCTCCGTGCCACCTCCTCACACGTCATGTTCTCCTGATACCAAAATCCAAAATCCGGACCCTGAATTCAGAAAATCTCCGTGCCACCTCCTCGCGTATCATGTTCTCCTGATACCAAAATCCAAAATCCGGACCCTGAATCCGAAATACCTCCGTGCCACCTCCTCACACGTCATGTTCTCCTGATACCAAAATCCAAAATCCGGACCCTGAATTCAGAAAATCTCCGTGCCACCTCCTCGCGTATCATGTTCTCCTGATACCAAAATCCAAAATCCGGACCCTGAATTCGAAATACCTACGTGCCACCTCCTCACACGTCATGTCCTCCTGATACCAAAATCCAAAATCCGGACCCTGAATTCAGAAAATCTCCGTGCCACCTCCTCGCGTATCATGTTCTCCTGATACCAAAATCCAAAATCCGGACCCTGAATTCGAAATACCTCCGTGCCACCTCCTCACACGTCATGTTCTCCTGATACCAAAATCCAAAATCCGGACCCTGAATTCAGAAAATCTCCGTGCCACCTCCTCGCGTATCATGTTCTCCTGATACCAAAATCCAAAATCCGGACCCTGAATTCGAAATACCTACGTGCCACCTCCTCACACGTCATGTCCTCCTGATACCAAAATCCAAAATCCGGACCCTGAATTCAGAAAATCTCCGTGCCACCTCCTCGCGTATCATGTTCTCCTGATACCAAAATCCAAAATCCGGACCCTGAATTCGAAATACCTCCGTGCCACCTCCTCACACGTCATGTTCTCCTGATACCAAAATCCAAAATCCGGACCCTGAATTCAGAAAATCTCCGTGCCACCTCCTCGCGTATCATGTTCTCCTGATACCAAAATCCAAAATCCGGACCCTGAATTCGAAATACCTCCGTGCCACCTCCTCACACGTCATGTTCTCCTGATACCAAAATCCAAAATCCGGACCCTGAATTCAGAAAATTTCCGTGCCACCTCCTCACACGTCATGTTCTCCTGATACCAAAATCCAAAATCCGGACCCTGAATTCAGAAAATCTCCGTGCCACCTCCTCACACGTCATGTTCTCCTGATACCAAAATCCAAAATTCGGACCCTGAATTCAGAAAATCTCCGTGCCACCTCCTCGCGTATCATGTTCTCCTGATACCAAAATCCAAAATCCGGACCCTGAATTCGAAATACCTCCGTGCCACCTCCTCACACGTCATGTTCTCCTGATACCAAAATCCAAAATCCGGACCCTGAATTCGAAATACCTACGTGCCACCTCCTTACACGTCATGTTCTCCTGATACCAAAATCCAAAATCCGGACCCTGAATTCAGAAAATCTCCGTGCCACCTCCTCGCGTATCATGTTCTCCTGATACCAAAATCCAAAATCCGGACCCTGAATTCGAAATACCTCCGTGCCACCTCCTCACACGTCATGTTCTCCTGATACCAAAATCCAAAATCCGGACCCTGAATTCAGAAAATCTCCGTGCCACCTCCTCGCGTATCATGTTCTCCTGATACCAAAATCCAAAATCCGGACCCTGAATTCGAAATACCTCCGTGCCACCTCCTCACACGTCATGTTCTCCTGATACCAAAATCCAAAATCCGGACCCTGAATTCAGAAAATTTCCGTGCCACCTCCTCACACGTCATGTCCTCCTGATACCAAAATCCAAAATCCGGACCCTGAATTCGAAATACCTCCGTGCCACCTCCTCACACGTCATGTTCTCCTGATACCAAAATCCAAAATCCGGACCCTGAATTCAGAAAATCTCCGTGCCACCTCCTCACACGTCATGTTCTCCTGATACCAAAATCCAAAATCCGGACCCTGAATTCAGAAAATCTCCGTGCCACCTCCTCGCGTATCATGTTCTCCTGATACCAAAATCCAAAATCCGGACCCTGAATTCGAAATACCTACGTGCCACCTCCTCACACGTCATGTCCTCCTGATACCAAAATCCAAAATCCGGACCCTGAATTCAGAAAATCTCCGTGCCACCTCCTCGCGTATCATGTTCTCCTGATACCAAAATCCAAAATCCGGACCCTGAATTCGAAATACCTCCGTGCCACCTCCTCACACGTCATGTTCTCCTGATACCAAAATCCAAAATCCGGACCCTGAATTCAGAAAATCTCCGTGCCACCTCCTCGCGTATCATGTTCTCCTGATACCAAAATCCAAAATCCGGACCCTGAATTCGAAATACCTCCGTGCCACCTCCTCACACGTCATGTTCTCCTGATACCAAAATCCAAAATCCGGACCCTGAATTCGAAATACCTCCGTGCCACCTCCTCACACGTCATGTTCTCCTGATACCAAAATCCAAAATCCGGACCCTGAATTCGAAATACCTACGTGCCACCTCCTTACACGTCATGTTCTCCTGATACCAAAATCCAAAATCCGGACCCTGAATTCAGAAAATCTCCGTGCCACCTCCTCGCGTATCATGTTCTCCTGATACCAAAATCCAAAATCCGGACCCTGAATTCGAAATACCTCCGTGCCACCTCCTCACACGTCATGTTCTCCTGATACCAAAATCCAAAATCCGGACCCTGAATTCAGAAAATCTCCGTGCCACCTCCTCGCGTATCATGTTCTCCTGATACCAAAATCCAAAATCCGGACCCTGAATTCGAAATACCTCCGTGCCACCTCCTCACACGTCATGTTCTCCTGATACCAAAATCCAAAATCCGGACCCTGAATTCAGAAAATCTCCGTGCCACCTCCTCACACGTCATGTTCTCCTGATACCAAAATCCAAAATCCGGACCCTGAATTCAGAAAATCTCCGTGCCACCTCCTCGCGTATCATGTTCTCCTGATACCAAAATCCAAAATCCGGACCCTGAATTCGAAATACCTCCGTGCCACCTCCTCACACGTCATGTTCTCCTGATACCAAAATCCAAAATCCGGACCCTGAATTCAGAAAATTTCCGTGCCACCTCCTCACACGTCATGTTCTCCTGATACCAAAATCCAAAATCCGGACCCTGAATTCAGAAAATCTCCGTGCCACCTCCTCACACGTCATGTTCTCCTGATACCAAAATCCAAAATTCGGACCCTGAATTCAGAAAATCTCCGTGCCACCTCCTCGCGTATCATGTTCTCCTGATACCAAAATCCAAAATCCGGACCCTGAATTCGAAATACCTCCGTGCCACCTCCTCACACGTCATGTTCTCCTGATACCAAAATCCAAAATCCGGACCCTGAATTCGAAATACCTACGTGCCACCTCCTTACACGTCATGTTCTCCTGATACCAAAATCCAAAATCCGGACCCTGAATTCAGAAAATCTCCGTGCCACCTCCTCGCGTATCATGTTCTCCTGATACCAAAATCCAAAATCCGGACCCTGAATTCGAAATACCTCCGTGCCACCTCCTCACACGTCATGTTCTCCTGATACCAAAATCCAAAATCCGGACCCTGAATTCAGAAAATCTCCGTGCCACCTCCTCGCGTATCATGTTCTCCTGATACCAAAATCCAAAATCCGGACCCTGAATTCGAAATACCTCCGTGCCACCTCCTCACACGTCATGTTCTCCTGATACCAAAATCCAAAATCCGGACCCTGAATTCAGAAAATCTCCGTGCCACCTCCTCACACGTCATGTTCTCCTGATACCAAAATCCAAAATCCGGACCCTGAATTCAGAAAATCTCCGTGCCACCTCCTCGCGTATCATGTTCTCCTGATACCAAAATCCAAAATCCGGACCCTGAATTCGAAATACCTCCGTGCCACCTCCTCACACGTCATGTTCTCCTGATACCAAAATCCAAAATCCGGACCCTGAATTCAGAAAATTTCCGTGCCACCTCCTCACACGTCATGTTCTCCTGATACCAAAATCCAAAATCCGGACCCTGAATTCAGAAAATCTCCGTGCCACCTCCTCACACGTCATGTTCTCCTGATACCAAAATCCAAAATTCGGACCCTGAATTCAGAAAATCTCCGTGCCACCTCCTCGCGTATCATGTTCTCCTGATACCAAAATCCAAAATCCGGACCCTGAATTCGAAATACCTCCGTGCCACCTCCTCACACGTCATGTTCTCCTGATACCAAAATCCAAAATCCGGACCCTGAATTCGAAATACCTACGTGCCACCTCCTTACAC
Source organism: Megachile ligniseca (assembly GCA_945859555.1). Classification (NCBI taxonomy): domain Eukaryota; kingdom Metazoa; phylum Arthropoda; class Insecta; order Hymenoptera; family Megachilidae; genus Megachile; species Megachile ligniseca. Next base: position 5,104,850 of record OX243778.1, read on the forward strand.
GTCATGTTCTCCTGATACCAAAATCCAAAATCCGGACCCTGAATTCAGAAAATCTCCGTGCCACCTCCTCGCGTATCATGTTCTCCTGATACCAAAATCCAAAATCCGGACCCTGAATTCGAAATACCTCCGTGCCACCTCCTCACACGTCATGTTCTCCTGATACCAAAATCCAAAATCCGGACCCTGAATTCAGAAAATCTCCGTGCCACCTCCTCGCGTATCATGTTCTCCTGATACCAAAATCCAAAATCCGGACCCTGAATTCGAAATACCTCCGTGCCACCTCCTCACACGTCATGTTCTCCTGATACCAAAATCCAAAATCCGGACCCTGAATTCAGAAAATTTCCGTGCCACCTCCTCACACGTCATGTCCTCCTGATACCAAAATCCAAAATCCGGACCCTGAATTCGAAATACCTCCGTGCCACCTCCTCACACGTCATGTTCTCCTGATACCAAAATCCAAAATCCGGACCCTGAATTCAGAAAATCTCCGTGCCACCTCCTCACACGTCATGTTCTCCTGATACCAAAATCCAAAATCCGGACCCTGAATTCAGAAAATCTCCGTGCCACCTCCTCGCGTATCATGTTCTCCTGATACCAAAATCCAAAATCCGGACCCTGAATTCGAAATACCTCCGTGCCACCTCCTCACACGTCATGTTCTCCTGATACCAAAATCCAAAATCCGGACCCTGAATTCGAAATACCTACGTGCCACCTCCTTACACGTCATGTTCTCCTGATACCAAAATCCAAAATCCGGACCCTGAATTCAGAAAATCTCCGTGCCACCTCCTCGCGTATCATGTTCTCCTGATACCAAAATCCAAAATCCGGACCCTGAATTCGAAATACCTCCGTGCCACCTCCTCACACGTCATGTTCTCCTGATACCAAAATCCAAAATCCGGACCCTGAATTCAGAAAATCTCCGTGCCACCTCCTCACACGTCATGTTCTCCTGATACCAAAATCCAAAATCCGGACCCTGAATTCAGAAAATCTCCGTGCCACCTCCTCGCGTATCATGTTCTCCTGATACCAAAATCCAAAATCCGGACCCTGAATTCGAAATACCTACGTGCCACCTCCTTACACGTCATGTTCTCCTGATACCAAAATCCAAAATCCGGACCCTGAATTCAGAAAATCTCCGTGCCACCTCCTCACACGTCATGTTCTCCTGATACCAAAATCCAAAATTCGGACCCTGAATTCAGAAAATTTCCGTGCCACCTCCTCACACGTCATGTTCTCCTGATACCAAAATCCAAAATCCGGACCCTGAATTCAGAAAATCTCCGTGCCACCTCCTCGCGTATCATGTTCTCCTGATACCAAAATCCAAAATCCGGACCCTGAATTCGAAATACCTCCGTGCCACCTCCTCACACGTCATGTTCTCCTGATACCAAAATCCAAAATCCGGACCCTGAATTCAGAAAATCTCCGTGCCACCTCCTCACACGTCATGTTCTCCTGATACCAAAATCCAAAATCCGGACCCTGAATTCAGAAAATCTCCGTGCCACCTCCTCACACGTCATGTTCTCCTGATACCAAAATCCAAAATTCGGACCCTGAATTCAGAAAATTTCCGTGCCACCTCCTCACACGTCATGTTCTCCTGATACCAAAATCCAAAATTCGGACCCTGAATTCAGAAAATTTCCGTGCCACCTCCTCACACGTCATGTTCTCCTGATACCAAAATCCAAAATCCGGACCCTGAATTCAGAAAATCTCCGTGCCACCTCCTCGCGTATCATGTTCTCCTGATACCAAAATCCAAAATCCGGACCCTGAATTCAGAAAATCTCCGTGCCACCTCCTCGCGTATCATGTTCTCCTGATACCAAAATCCAAAATCCGGACCCTGAATTCAGAAAATCTCCGTGCCACCTCCTCGCGTATCATGTTCTCCTGATACCAAAATCCAAAATCCGGACCCTGAATTCGAAATACCTCCGTGCCACCTCCTCACACGTCATGTTCTCCTGATACCAAAATCCAAAATCCGGACCCTGAATTCGAAATACCTACGTGCCACCTCCTTACACGTCATGTTCTCCTGATACCAAAATCCAAAATCCGGACCCTGAATTCAGAAAATCTCCGTGCCACCTCCTCGCGTATCATGTTCTCCTGATACCAAAATCCAAAATCCGGACCCTGAATTCGAAATACCTCCGTGCCACCTCCTCACACGTCATGTTCTCCTGATACCAAAATCCAAAATCCGGACCCTGAATTCAGAAAATCTCCGTGCCACCTCCTCGCGTATCATGTTCTCCTGATACCAAAATCCAAAATCCGGACCCTGAATTCGAAATACCTACGTGCCACCTCCTCACACGTCATGTCCTCCTGATACCAAAATCCAAAATCCGGACCCTGAATTCAGAAAATCTCCGTGCCACCTCCTCGCGTATCATGTTCTCCTGATACCAAAATCCAAAATCCGGACCCTGAATTCGAAATACCTCCGTGCCACCTCCTCACACGTCATGTTCTCCTGATACCAAAATCCAAAATCCGGACCCTGAATTCAGAAAATCTCCGTGCCACCTCCTCGCGTATCATGTTCTCCTGATACCAAAATCCAAAATCCGGACCCTGAATTCGAAATACCTCCGTGCCACCTCCTCACACGTCATGTTCTCCTGATACCAAAATCCAAAATCCGGACCCTGAATTCGAAATACCTCCGTGCCTCCTCCTCACACGTCATGTTCTCCTGATACCAAAATCCAAAATCCGGACCCTGAATTCAGAAAATCTCCGTGCCACCTCCTCACACGTCATGTTCTCCTGATACCAAAATCCAAAATCCGGACCCTGAATTCAGAAAATCTCCGTGCCACCTCCTCACACGTCATGTTCTCCTGATACCAAAATCCAAAATTCGGACCCTGAATTCAGAAAATCTCCGTGCCACCTCCTCGCGTATCATGTTCTCCTGATACCAAAATCCAAAATCCGGACCCTGAATTCGAAATACCTCCGTGCCACCTCCTTACACGTCATGTTCTCCTGATACCAAAATCCAAAATCCGGACCCTGAATTCAGAAAATCTCCGTGCCACCTCCTCGCGTATCATGTTCTCCTGATACCAAAATCCAAAATCCGGACCCTGAATTCGAAATACCTCCGTGCCACCTCCTCGCACGTCATGTTCTCCTGATACCAAAATCCAAAATCCGGACCCTGAATTCGAAATACCTCCGTGCCTCCTCCTCACACGTCATGTTCTCCTGATACCAAAATCCAAAATCCGGACCCTGAATTCAGAAAATCTCCGTGCCACCTCCTCACACGTCATGTTCTCCTGATACCAAAATCCAAAATCCGGACCCTGAATTCGAAATACCTACGTGCCACCTCCTTACACGTCATGTTCTCCTGATACCAAAATCCAAAATCCGGACCCTGAATTCAGAAAATCTCCGTGCCACCTCCTCGCGTATCATGTTCTCCTGATACCAAAATCCAAAATCCGGACCCTGAATTCGAAATACCTCCGTGCCACCTCCTCACACGTCATGTTCTCCTGATACCAAAATCCAAAATCCGGACCCTGAATTCAGAAAATCTCCGTGCCACCTCCTCGCGTATCATGTTCTCCTGATACCAAAATCCAAAATCCGGACCCTGAATTCGAAATACCTCCGTGCCACCTCCTCACACGTCATGTTCTCCTGATACCAAAATGCAAAATCCGGACCCTGAATTCGAAATACCTCCGTGTCACCTCCTCACACGTCATGTTCTCCTGATACCAAGATCCAAAATCCGGACCCTGAATTCAGAAAATCTCCGTGCCACCTCCTCGCGTATCATGTTCTCCTGATACCAAAATCCAAAATCCGGACCCTGAATTCGAAATACCTACGTGCCACCTCCTTACACGTCATGTTCTCCTGATACCAAAATCCAAAATCCGGACCCTGAATTCGAAATACCTCCGTGCCACCTCCTCACACGTCATGTTCTCCTGATACCAAAATCCAAAATCTGGACCCTGAATTCAGAAAATCTCCGTGCCACCTCCTCGCGTATCATGTTCTCCTGATACCAAAATCCAAAATCCGGACCCTGAATTCGAAATACCTCCGTGCCACCTCCTCACACGTCATGTTCTCCTGATACCAAAATGCAAAATCCGGACCCTGAATTCGAAATACCTCCGTGTCACCTCCTCACACGTCATGTTCTCCTGATACCAAGATCCAAAATCCGGACCCTGAATTCAGAAAATCTCCGTGCCACCTCCTCGCGTATCATGTTCTCCTGATACCAAAATCCAAAATCCGGACCCTGAATTCGAAATACCTACGTGCCACCTCCTCACACGTCATGTTCTCCTGATACCAAAATCCAAAATCAGGACCCTGAATTCAGAAAATCTCCGTGCCACCTCCTCACACGTCATGTTCTCCTGATACCAAAATCCAAAATCCGGACCCTGAATTCGAAATACCTACGTGCCACCTCCTTACACGTCATGTTCTCCTGATACCAAAATCCAAAATCCGGACCCTGAATTCGAAATACCTCCGTGCCACCTCCTCACACGTCATGTTCTCCTGATACCAAAATCCAAAATCTGGACCCTGAATTCAGAAAATCTCCGTGCCACCTCCTCGCGTATCATGTTCTCCTGATACCAAAATCCAAAATCCGGACCCTGAATTCGAAATACCTCCGTGCCACCTCCTCACACGTCATGTTCTCCTGATACCAAGATCCAAAATCCGGACCCTGAATTCAGAAAATCTCCGTGCCACCTCCTCGCGTATCATGTTCTCCTGATACCAAAATCCAAAATCCGGACCCTGAATTCGAAATACCTCCGTGCCACCTCCTGACACGTCATGTTCTCCTGATACCCAAATTCAAAAACCGGACCCTGAATTCGATTTATGTGTTTTACTCTATTTGGCTGTATATGGTTCTGTATTTGTTTGACTTTTCCGTAGTGAAACGTTCACGTAATGTTCCTCTACGTTGGGATAGGATGTTAAATAAATACACAGTTTATTCTTTGTTTCAAACATTTATTGAAAGCTTCTTAACATACACAAATTACATTTATATTAGACATACATAATTTGTGCGGTGCACACTTAACTGCAAATCAGTTTTTATTTTTCTACATATTTTGTAATGTATATTTTTTCGTATGTTGTCTGGAAATGTGGCTTTGAATTTTAATCAATAATTTTACTTACAATGTTGCTTGTAAAAATATTTGGACGCATATTATTGTTTGTTATGTTGAAAAATTAATATTATTTGAATCCGTTCAAAAATGGCACAGCTAGTGCTATCTAGCGGCGAATGTGGGAACGAGCAAAATATAAAAATGCGTTTTCTCCCAATATAGTGAATTTTATGCTTTTTTGGAATGAGTAGAATATTTTACAACCTCAATAAAATTTAAATAATGTCAACATAATGTTCTAGATGCGTTCGAAAAGAAAATGGAAAATATTACATTTTATGGACATCAGTAACCTTAGCCCACGATAACAATTGCAGGTGATAAGGATCAATTCTGCTTGGCTAACATTTTCCACATACAAGTCAGATTACCATTGATTTACACTTCAATGTACAACTGTTCTAAATGTCATGTAAATAATGAAAAATTTCGATTTTTTGTTTAATGCTTAAATATAGGGTAATTCCAAGTGGTTCTACTGTAAGCCGTAGAAAATATCATTTCAACTACAATCTCCAAATGTTTCATTATCGCCATTTTTCTTTTTGTATAATTGAACAATCACTTATGTACATACCTGAACATATATATAATAAAGTTCTTAAAAGACATTATTTACATATCTTATTATATCACGAAAAGAAACTATAAGTTACTTATGTATTACAGGCCTAAAAGGTGATCTAACCCTTCATGATGGAAATTTTTAATGTCCAGTAGTCCTATTATAGTAAAAATGTTTAATGAAACTAATCATCTTTTTTACAACAGTTAGCTGTAACAATGGGGTGGAAGAATTAAAAAATGCATACAATTATTAAATATCTTTATTATCTACTACTTAATATATTATGTTTGTTCAATCTGAACTGTTTATCTCAAGTAATGAGCATGTTATATTTCTTTTGCTCTTATCATTTGAAAAGTATACGTTAATCTAGCTAAAAACTAAAAATTATAATAGCAAAAAATTATTACAACTAAAACTATATTTGTATTTAATATTTTTTTTAAATGGTAGTACTTAAAATTTATTAGTTTAAGTTTAAAAATACATGCATATAATAAAGAATATTATTACAAATTAAGTTATGATATAAAAAACGATTTATGTGAGTTTTTTGTATATTTTAGTTTCCTGATCATTCAATCTACATAATGTTCAATATAATTCAAAACACTTCAGCATTGCTTAAACTTTTACAGCGTTATTTGTATGAACAATTTATTCCCATTTAACGCTATCAAAAAAGTTAAAGACTTCTTACTTGTAATCACATATCTCATTTTTTATACATGTATAGAGACATACAGCCAGTGAAGTAAAGGGTGACTATTGTATGATCTACAATGCTTATTTTATTAAAAGTTATTGCATTAATGTACATATATGTAATGTACATTGTATGAAGATTTATATTATACAATCAAAACCTCATTCACGTATTTAACAATAATTGTAATTCATATAGCACTGCTTTTACAATGCTGGTTCATTTTGAACATAGAAAAAGTAAAAAATGAAATTGAATTTGAATTATTTCAAATTTTTCTTATAATTATATGAAGGATGGCGCATGGTTGGAGGACTTACATCTTTGATAATATTGAAAATAGAAAGCATCTTCAGAACACAGAAATAAATATCGATGAATTATTACGAATATTTACAGCATACAAGTATATGTACAAGACATTGATTAACATCTATTTTATAAAAGAGAATAAAAGAAGTCAGAATGAAATACTTTATTAACGTTAGAATTTGTGACATTTAGTTATTCTATGTCAAATAATTATGATGAATATATTATTGATAAATGTAATATATATATTTCATAATGTTACTGTAAAAGGTAAATATATATATTTGTAGTGATTTGTCAAAATTTAAAAATAATTCATGCATTTTACATATTAAAATAGAGTGAAAAGATATATTAATTAGTTATAAAAATATTTTAGTACTATATGTATATTCAACTATTTTATATTTATTAATATTTCACAAGAAATTTATTATAATATAAAGGAACAAGCAGCATAGCACACATATTATGATATAATAATATATTTGTTTAAATGTTATTTCAGATTGTTTTCAAATTTTTATATAATTCAAAAAAAAAAAGAAAAATATTCATATTGTTTGTATAATAACTATACTACGAATTAAAAATAAATGAGAAATTTATTTGAACAAATTGTTTAATAGCAATATAAATTTCTATTTATTAGTTCAAAAAATAAAAAATTAATTAGACTTTTAATATTTAGAATTTAAACGCCAAAATTGTGATATCAAACTTAAATTATATTTGATTCGTGTCACATTTAAAATTATGTTCATATTGTCCAATTGAATTACTAATAGGAAAAAAGTTGTATGTAACAAATCCAAAATTTCACAGGAGTACATTTAAGATATCTTCATAACAATATCATTACGGCTTATGTTGAAATGTAACATATAACGTTTTTCCACTTTCTGGAAGTACAATGGTTGCTGAAAATGGAAAAACGTTATATGTTACATTCCAACATTAATAAATGAGAAAGTTTAAAACGCTTTGCTTTGAAATTCTGAATTTGTAACATACAACATTTTTCTTTTCAAGTATTCAATTAACAATTTCACAAATGATTTAAGATATGTTCTTTTTATTCTTTGAAATAATTTAAAAGCTTTATTTAAAATTTTATATCATACATAATCATTTGACATAGAATGGATCTGTTAAAACATTTAAATTTTTAACATCGTGCAAAAACTATTAAAATTAATAATTAGTTATTTTTTAATTTATTAGTCTTATCTTATGTCTATGCATAATGCTTTGTACCAAATAAAGTACAAACTATATAATATCAATTTAAAAAGTTTAACCATGTCACTGATAATATTCAGTTATTAGAAGTTATATATAATAATATAATTTGATTTGTTAAATTTGTGTAGATTAAATTTTCAATAAAAATTAGTATTCATGTATTTATACTAAATGATATTGCAAATACATTATACACATACATACATTATCGTTTAATGTAAGATAAAACAACTTGGTTTTATATAATACTAAAAATTTAATTTATTATTAAGTGGAAGGCAGATCAATTATCTATCATTCTTCCAATACGATATTTATAAATGTGAAGTTACATTATTAATTTTGCAGATAGTTTTATTTTCCTAATCACATAAAACAAGTGATTCATAAGATCTCTCATAAATCTCCGTCTATGTGTGCTCTGAAGTGTTTCTCTATCTTCTACGGTTTAGTCAATGTTTATTCTTATATAATAATCATATTACTCGCATTACATTATAAATGTTTCTTATTAGAAAATAGCATTACTATAAATGAAAATTATTATCTAATTAAAGCCAAAAATTATATTCATAATATATATTAGTATATTTATCAGTTTAATTGTTATTTAAAAAAAAAAGAAGAATTTTTTCATTAGTTCATAGTATATGGATAATAGTGCTGCTTTTACTTTTCCTTTCCCTTTTAACTTGGTCTTTAGCTCAGTAATAATGAATATATTGTAAAAAAATCACACATGGATGGAAATAAGTGAGAAATTAGGGAACCAAAAATTTGTAAACATTAATTAGTAATTAATAACTGATATGTTATATCCATGTTTAATTGATTAATTTATATATCACTTTTAAAATTCAAATTATCAAGTTAGTTGACATAGCTTTGGAAAATTCAATAAACTCTATCATACTAAATTCTAATCATTGTAATTAAGATTCAATTTCAAGATCTTACATATAGTGAATAAATATTTACAAAATGCTAGTAACAGTGAAAAGTAATATGCTAAATTATTATTTAGTAATTCACGATAATAGTTATTTGATCATAATTAAAAATTACATTTCTCTATTTTTTTAATACATACATACAATCAGACTTATAGAGAACCCGTGCTACATTAAAAGTAAAAGCATTTAAAAGTGTAACTAAATTAATAATTTAAATTTTGATAATAATCAAAGCAATTTATTGCTATAACAATGTAACACTATTTATTTTATACACTTGTTTATTTCATACAAATTATTAAATATAATTATCCTTTATAAAACAAGGATATTGTTCTAATAATTTTCTTTTCTTATACTACAATATACATGTATCTTAGAATTTAATATCATTGATTCTTTATATTTAAAGTAAATTGGAAAATATAGCATTTATTTACAATTAATATAAAAAGCTGTGATTTATGTTAATTTTGTATTCCAATTATGGTACATGGGTCCTTGCAATCCATAAGTTATTAAGTTTTAAACATGAATATGTAGCAAAAATATTTTATAATTTTCATTAGCTTAAGTAAAGAATATTGCAAAACTGTTTATGTTATAAACAAACTTAATATATTTTTAAGATTGAAAGACAAGTATCATACATAATATATATAATAATCGTTATGAATTACATAACTTGTTATTATAAATAAGTGTATTATTCCTATAAATTTAATTTCTGATTTCATTATTATAATTCTATTTTCTCCTGTATCGTGTCATTGTGAGTCATGGATATTAATTAGATAAAAAAATTAAAAGTGTTATGATTGAATATCATAAACTAATATGCAAATTTTCAATCTTCTAAATGTATTTTTATGAGAAACAAAACACTATTCTGCATACTAAATAATTCTCTTAATCTTTTACGAAGTCCTATTCCATTTTATTTAAATTAAACTGGATATAAATGTACTTTATAAACAAATACAATTTCATTGGACTTTTTAGTAAAATAAAGATAACATATATTTTAAATAAAATTCTGTAATATGTAAATTAAAATGTTAGAATATCTGTTTATAAGTTTATGGTAGTTCTTTTGTAAAGTGTGTATATGGATTGCAAATGGACTAGGATTAAGATATAATTCATATTAATCATATTATAAATATAGCACGAACACCTCTATTAGTCTGTACTGTTTATTATCAATCATAATAGTTTGCTAAAGGTCTATTATATTCGTGTATCTCCCTAAGAGTAACCTAAGGAAGAATTTATACGTGATAGATATACGTAATGCTACAGGCTTCATTACAATTAATGCTACAGTTTTTCTAGTCTATAACATGTGTATATATTTACATATTGTATTATTACAAAAAAATCTTTCAGTTGATTGTGACTATTTTCATTTGAATAGTTTTGAATATCTAATTACAAAAATGTTTCTTTTTTTGCTTTATTTTGATTAATTTTTATTATCGTGATTAGACACATTTTTAATTCTTTCGCTTTATCGTGGAATTTTTAATACATTGTACAAAAAAAGATTGGAATGTACATTAAGTTACTCATGTAAATAATTGTACGATATATTACATACATGTTACCTGATATTTTTAATTTTGCAAAACAAATTTAATAAAGAAAATTAATTCAATGCAATGTTACTGTGTTCAAATTAAAGTTTCTACTATCTTTGCTACTTAATACATTATTTCATAATTACTTTGCTATTTCCGTTTAGAAAAAAATAATATATCATAAGATATATTTAACTTAACTTACTAGATATTATACAAATTGATATATTTGCATAAAGGCGTTAGTTCGTATTGCATTGAAACATAGATAATTATATATTATATATTACACAATAGAAACTTTCATAAAAAATAATTATTGATGAAAATTTTTTAAGTGAAATATAAACAATTATACTTTGACATATTATTTTCATTCATCACATTAGGAAAAATATATTAACATTGTTACAATTAAATATTAATAAGAAGAACAGTCACAATCATCTGAATTTAAATTCAATACTTTGTAATGAAGATGAAAATATGTAAAACAAAAAAAAGTACATGGAAATGTAGTAAATGAAAAAAGAAACAAATTAGATACTACAATATAAAAGTACAACATTGGGATGTGTACTGGAGGGAAACTTCGAATAATTTGAACAGAATAAAATACAACCAAAAATATTGATAATACAAGCAGAATAATAATGCTATTTATGACTCTTCTAATCAACAATAAAAGAAGAAGTACTTTATGGATACCTATAAAATTAACACAAAAGATTTATGATATACCGGAAGCAACATACAGACTAGAATATTGTAAATTCATTTTAGCAATTAAAAATAGTTGCATACACATAAATTGCTGATTAGGCAAAATCAAATGAGTCGTCGTGTACAACAATGAAATTACTATCTTTTTAAACTATTTTTAGTCTATAATTTAAGATTATAATACATAAATAACAACGATATTTATTTCATCAGTTACTTTTACTTTGAACAAATGCATAAATTGAATTGAGTTATTCACAGAATGATATTTTTCATATTGCTTATCAAATAGTTAAAATTGTATTTTGTTGGTTTTCAAAATTGGAATACTAAAACATGCGAAACAAGAATAAAAAAAAATATATTTTTTTATATATATGTTTTTCATATTTTACGAAAACAGTAAAAGAAACTTTTACATATTTTATGATAAAAATAATACTTGTATCTTATCTTTGATTTGTATCAAATGTGTTAAATGTAAATGTAGGCAACTATATACAGCAACACCTAACAGATTCTGTTTGAAAGTAATTTTTAAAATAACAAAAAACCCATTGATATTGTATCTTATGCTAATATTTTTGTATAAGGTGCATAATATCAAACAGTTCCTATTTTAGACACTATTTTTGATTCCTAAATATATAAACAATAAGTGAACTGTTTAGGTATCTTGATACTGTATACAGTTCTTCGTTTTGTCCCACTTGCATCATACTATGGCAACTGATAAAATGTGTGACAATTTTTCAATTCAATGAAAATTTGAAATTTGGAGAATATAAAAATAACTATATTGAAACTTCATATCTGATATGATCAAATTAAAATTAAATAGATAAATTTTGACATTGAAAGGAATTTAGAATGGATATTATCATACTCTGTTAATTCAACAATAATTTTATTATCAATTTAATTTTTGATATTGACATTCCTTTTCTAGTAATGTAAAACAAATTGTATAAAGCAGTAAAAAAGTGTCTTTCAATTTTAGAAATTAATCTCTCATTGAAATAACAATATCCTCTATCATGAATGTATTATCATAACTACAACGTAGGATAATGTAATTAAATCTTTTTGTCATTTGTCATGTTGTAAATTCATTAACTGCATTAAACATGCAATTAAATAAATAAATCGACTCACTTAGTTTTTGTTAAATCAGACTAAATGTTATTGAAAGTTTGAAATAAGGTTTGCATAGATCAACGTACATAATCATCGGTAAGATCATTTAATACTAGACCCTTGAATTGGTTCAAATCTTACCGAACATATTATTCCGTATATTTTCTTATTTCAAAACTTCAATTAGTCAAAATCAAACGTAGAAGTCGAGCATGTAATTATACTGTTTGCTTTGTTTTATTATAATTGCAAGATATTGATAAATAAATGTCTCTAAACATTTTCTGTAGTCGCATATAAAATTTTCTGTATGCTATTAATAGCGTGGGCTTACTTTAAGCCCAAGAACATTAAGATTCATTTTTCAGTATAGTAGATAAGATTGATACTTAAAAGATTTTTCGTTTTTTACTCCTATTTAATTCACAAAGTATTTAGATATGATTAATAAATATTACAACGTTGCAAAAAGCATCTAAGTTCTTCTTCAATATGAAGCTCTCTTTCCAGATAGATCACATTGACATATTTTGATAATTAAAAAATATGCTGGTACATTAATTTCAGTCCAATACACATTCCCAACCCTAACAAACCTCTTAGGTTTGGGTCGATGCACTTAACGAGCCAACTTTTACTATGTATTGTAAGTCATTGAATTAAACGTCGGTAGGCTCGTTATGCATTCACTACAGGCAAACGTACATACATACATATTCTATTAATATGATTAAAATTAAAGACTATTAGGGGGGAAGGATGTAGAACTATTACTGTGAGCCAGACTTAACATTGAGCCGCTAAGGCTTTCATCGTCTGAATAAGTTTCTTTTGATGCCTCAGCTATCGCCAGAGCACTGCAATAATTTAAAAAAAAAAGAAAATGTATATAGCAATATACTACAATATTTTCTTAACTCTATCTGTATACGTTATTAAAATGATTATAAATGATTAAATAGTTACGACTTTAATTATTAAAAAGTATAGAATATTAAAATTTATAGAAATAAATAAATAAAATATTTTTCCTTCGTCTCACTGTTTGTCTTTAAAAAACGTATACGTGACATCTTTATTTAATTATTTTATTATTCTATATATTTTTTGTAAAGACAGCCGTTATTATTCTTGTACACGCATTTTATTATTTGGCTATTTTTCTGCTCTACTATTTTAGTATTATTCTACTATTTTCATTGATATTATTTTACTATTCCACTATTCTACTATTTTACCGTATTATTTCACTCTTCCAAGTATCTAACAATAAGATGTAAAAAAGTACCGCTGATTCAGAAAATATTATATGTATATAGTCTGCTGCACATTATCTCTATTCTTCGTGGCATAAGATACCCATTATGCTTGTGTCTTTAGTATAGCCAGATCTAGTGATTTTATCCAAACATACAAAAACTTTACAAAGTTATAATCGCTAATAAAAATATATTATAGAAAATTAAATAAATTTTAGGAAAAATATAACAGCATTTAGAATACGGCTTCAAATAACGTAAATATGTTGTATATTTTATTGAGTTTATTCCTTTTTATAGATATCACGTATACGCTATTGTATTGCGCACTATGTGTATAAAATTTATGGATACAAAAATTACACGTACCCAAGTTACAGATTACTTACCTGAACCCTATTCTTGCACTTTCTTCGTCAAATTGTTGTAACTCGCGTTCCTGTCTTTCATGCAATAAACGTATCCGTTCACTGCGTTCGCGAAGAAATTCCTGAGTTTCAAGGTCCATTTTCTGTTCAAGTAAAGCTCGCCTAACTGAGACTCGATCTTCTAATTCACGACGCTCCCTATTTCTTTGCGCTTCAGCTTGCATTTTATTTTTAGATTGGTATGCCATTAGAATTTCTAGTTCATAATTTAACATTTCCTATAAAACATACAAAATAACAATAAAATTTATTATATAAAAGGTTTAAGAGCATACAATTCAAAGAACTAGTAAAAAATTATATCACGTTAATTTAACTAAACAAGACCATGACCATTAAACTGGGTACTGCTATATTTGGACAAAAATGTTATTTTAAAACATGTTAATGAAATAGTATTAAACATATAATTAATTTAATCTTACCTTAAGGTTATGACATTCAACTTCCTGCGACTCATCTAAACGTATACTTTGTTTTTGGAGCATTTCAGTAATACTTTGTTCATACTGATCACCTAACAGAGCTAATTTTCTTCTCTGCTCCTCTTTTAACTTTTTAATAACGACTTTTTGCTCCTCTTTAGCTGTTGTTTGTAATATTTGAGCCTTCAATGCTTTATATTGCCGAGTTTGTATTTTACATGTCTCCCTAAACTGTTTGCGAATCTGCATTTCTTTTTGCTAAAGTAATAAATATACATATATATATGTATTAATATAAATAATATATTTTCAGTAATACTGAATTATTTTATGAAGTTACAACATATTATTTACTTTGAGACTCTTCGGTTGTTGTTTGAGTTCCAGAGCATGTTTTTTGCGTAAATCACGTTCTGCTCTTTGCATGTAATCCTGTTGGTTGGAAAGCTCAGTAGTATGTTGCCGAAGAACTTGATCTTCTCGAAGAGCATGAACTGCTCTTTGTTGTCTGTATTCCAGTTCTTGCGTTTTTTCATGATGTCGTAACAGCATATTATGTGCTTGTTCCAACTGTTGTTGTCTCTTATTTAATTCCTGCACACAGTTGCATATTAAAATAGCTTTAAACAATCTTGAAAGCCAATAATATTGGAACTAGTTATTAAATTATAACAATTGGTAAAAAATACTAATAAAATATTTATCTCTATGAAATACTATACTAACTTCTCGCAGTAGTTCTTGCTCTAAACTATGAAAAATGAGTAACTTTTTTCTACGGAATTTACGAATTTCAAGATCAAGGTATTCTCTTTGTCCTCTTGCAAGTCGTTGTTCTTCTTGCGCTTCCATTTGTCGGAAATTATCTTTTTGGCTTTGAAGTGTAGCATCTCGTTGTCGTTTCGGTGTAACTTCATCTTGGGATAATTCCTTTTTCCATCTCTCTTTGTAAGCCTTAAAAGTAAAACAATAATTATCGAAACTATAAATAAAATTCAAACTGATTTTTACAAATAATCGTAATTACAAAAATAGTAATCTCCTTACTTTGTACTCTTTCTTTTGCTGTGCTTCTAACGCTTTTCGATCAGCTTCTTGTCTACTTGTGATCTCTTTATGAAGTTTCTTCTCTGCATTTTGGTTTTGTTTCAATTTACGTTCTAATTCTTGTAAATGCCTTAATTGAAGTTTTTCTAATTCTTTACTAAATTGTTGTAAAAGAGTTTCATATTCTTTGTCTAACAACTGTTTATGGGATTCCATTTCCATTTTACAACGTTCTTCCAATTTTACCTGTTTGAATAATTGATTATATAAGTAACGCACTTAATTTAATACGAATCGTATAATTTTTTAAGGATGAAGTAAGGATTTACCAAAGCTCCTTGATGTTCCCGTCTCATTCTCTTATATCCACTCATTTGTTCATGCATTTCTTCTTGCATATGTTCTTTTTGCTGTTTAGTCACAATAGATGTTGTTCTAATTGTTGCAAAATTATTGGCACCATGTTCAAGTAGATTGGCAGTGACACCACCTGCTGATATTTTGTGTCGATTTCGTACAGATCCCGTGGAGTAATCATTTGCATCAGCATTTGGCAGTGGCAGGCTATTGGTAGAGGAACTTTGAGAGCTTGCAGAAACACCCATTGAATGAATCGAATGCTCTGAAGTAATTGAATTACTTTTGCTACTATCACCACCTGTTTGTTCGTCAGGAGTGTCTGTGAGATATAAATAAAAATGTAAATATAAAATAAATTATTTTATTAAAAAAAAAAAAAGAAAAAAAGAAAAGAAAAGAAAATAATACAACCTCAAACGTAAAATAAATATTTTTAAATTTAATCTGTAACATACCATCAGCATCACCAACTGTACTTTCAGTCTCGCAAGCGTCGATCATTAAAATTTTCTTCATTTTTCGATAATTTAAATTATCTAACTCTCTGACAGCAGCTTTTGTTCGTTGAATTAGATCTATCAGAACTTGTGGAGAACATGTTCTCGTGACAAATTGATGCTGTAAAATTGAAAGCCTATAAAGAAACAACTAACTAAACTACAGTATATTCTTTTACATAAACTTTGAACATTAAAATGCTATAGAATTT
This sequence comes from Megachile ligniseca, assembly GCA_945859555.1. Classification (NCBI taxonomy): domain Eukaryota; kingdom Metazoa; phylum Arthropoda; class Insecta; order Hymenoptera; family Megachilidae; genus Megachile; species Megachile ligniseca. The sequence continues at coordinate 5,121,539 of OX243778.1, forward strand.
ATATGTTGCAATTGAAATAAAAATCTGCATAAAAGACTCACTGATAACAGTTTACCAGAGGATGGCCTTTCAGTTGGACTTTTAGTAAGACACACTTCAACGAAATGTCGAAAAACATCCGACCAATCAGGAGAATTAAAAGTTGGTGTGTCATTCTGAGCAATATGATATAAAGCACTCATAGCATTCATGTTAAAATATGGTGGTTTCCGTTCCGCTAAAATTAAAGCAATTATGTCTAGAGATATTAAACCATTTTAAGATTATGTTTAAAAATAAATTTGATTAATAAATTTCCTCCAACGTTTTTAACACAAAAATAAGAGGTTAAAAAGAATAAATCATGATACCTAATTCAATACACGTTATTCCTAAAGACCATACATCCACTTTTCCATCATATTGCCCTTCATCCATAGCTAATATTACTTCTGGTGCCATCCAATAAGGAGTTCCTACAAAACTATTTGCTGGGCACTTTATGCTTGCCGATCCAAAGTCTGCCAATTTGACTGTTCCATTTTCAGTAAGTAAAATATTTCCTGCTTTTACGTCTCTGTGGATTCTTCCAAAAGAATGAAGATAATATAAACCACGTAGTACACCATCACAAATTGCAGCTATTTCATCTTCTTTTAATGGTCTTTTATGAACTTCAATAATGTCTGATGCAGAACCAAGGCAATATTCCATTACCAACTATAATTAATATAAAAAAGTGATGACAATTAAAAAATCATAAATAAGCAAAAATAATTTAGTATTCAGCAAAATATTGTAATAATTTTGAGAAATATATACCCAAGCAGTATGGTCCTTGAGATAACATCCCTTATATTTTATTGTGTTAGGATGGTTCAGTTGCCTAAGAAATCTAATTTCTTTCAAGATATCTTGCCATTTCTCAACAGTTTGTTTTCCCAGATAAGACATTTTCTTGATGGCAACAATTTCCTTGGTAACCAAACATCGTGCATAATAAACAGCCCCAAAACTGCCATGTCCGATTTCACGCAAGTCCTCGAATATTTTCTCCGGATCATTTTTCTCAAATAATTCAGCAATCTCTGGGTCCTTAAGGCTACCAGGCCTTGGAACAGCTGGCATAGTAGAGGTGTTAATAATTAAATGGCCGAGGCCTATTTCAGACACCGTTAGACGTCTTCTTGTCTTTTAATCTTCTACCCTAAATTTTTTTAATCTTACTTAATCCTCTGTCAGTCCATTCCAAAATTTAACATTCTATCTGTGAAAAAATGTAAATTTCAAAGTTTTATTTCAATGTGTAAGAAGTAATTACCACTTTTTGTGCAATGCTATATTAATTGTTATTTTTTATTACAATTTCAATTATATTATTCTTTATATTATGTGGCATATAAAGTACAAATTTACATAAAAATATGATCACTATCACTGGAACTGAATTATATATAACTAATATATTTTAAATTAACAATATAAAATGAAGTATTTTATGCAATAAGATTTTATGCAATAAAAAACATTACACTTGTATAAATTAATGTATGTGTAATAAAATAATAAGTTTGTGCTCTATGATATAAATGCTATGAATTATGCCTACATAAAATCCAGTCTTCTTTTAATAATTTTAATAATAAACACTTTAATAAATGTAAATGCATAGATGTATAAAATAAGAAACAAAACGAAAGAGCTCTTTTTACTAAGAAATCTTTTCTTGTATAATTGAAGTTAGCATAATACTTAACATAATGTAAACTTGAGGAAAACTTTAAAACAAACATTTTAAATAATATAAATTATTATTTGATAACTAATACATTTTAATTAATGTCATTTCCTTTACTTGATCAATTAAATGGATTTACAATTAAAAAAGTATTTATAAAAATAACAAATTGAAAAGGTGCTTATTTAAAGAAATAATGTGTATTCATTAGAAAATTTGTGTTTAAAATAACATTCAAATGATTGGTATTCGATAAATAAGGAAAATCAAAAAGATCCAAGTATCGAGTTATCATACAAATTATTTAACCATTTCAATTTATTCATCAAAATAATAACTATTAGAATCTATGTACTTTGACAAGAAACAAATCTAGTTATTTACTAAATCAAACAGTTTATTGATATTATGAGAAGTTTCTATTGCTTTAACTCTAATTTTAAATTCATATAATAAAGTACTTTGGATTCTCTTTATCTAATCGCATAAAATAAATAAAGGTAAATAGCAAAGTATCGGCACAAATTAGTGAAGCGAACATTTACATTTTAAAGTGAACATAACTCAACAAAAATTTGTTTTAAATCAGCTATTTGTATCAAAATCAAATAACAAATAAAAGCACCATTGAATAGCAAATCATTTATTTCGTAAAATAACAAATAAATGTATTTAAATTTTATGCAAAATACTTCACAAAATGTTTGTTATTCCAAAAACAGATTACTTCTCAAATAACCTTAAAGATTGATTTTAGAATATTATTTAGAAAATCCTCAAAATATTCAGATCTGTCACGAGGTCCTCAATACGAAATACACCATTCTATCCGTGAAAACTCATCTGACTCAAATAAATGTCGTATGTTGTTAAAAGGAAGATTCGCAGAAAATTTGAAAACAAACCTTATCGTTACTGTGCAGGGCTATTAAACGACAAGTATTTTCACGAGAAGAAGAGAAATAATTGTAGAATTGGGGTTGGTAAGCAAAGAAGGCGATCGAGTGAAATTCGCAGGAGGTAGAAATGCGGGCGTAAGGAGGGTTGGGTCTCTGACTCGAGCAATCGCGTCAGATTGGTCCCGCAAATACAATCGAGAGACATTGTCGCTGTACCCAAAAACGCTTAGCGCGTTAAGACTGAACGTATAACATCGCAGTTAGATCGTGATGTATTAACCAAAATTTATCCAAAGGTCCGGCAACAAGGAAAAAAATGATATTCACCTCCAAAATGGCGAGGGAGCAGGCACGGAAGCATGCGCGCAGCTCCGAGCACTCTCTTCAGGCGGAGCACCTCTTTTTCCAAAACTTGGCCGATCCTTCGGGCATATTAAGATCTAGGGATCACAATTGTTGTACGTACAATTACAACGCACACGGGAAAAAGTACACGCCTCGTACGTGTCACGCACGTACGCACAGACGCGCGAGACGCGACAATCCGCGGCAACGCAACAATACGGCACCCACCGTCAGCCGGACACACGAGAATTCGCAAACTTTTTGACGCCTTTTCGCCTGGTCTGGGTGTACTCTACAACAGGCGAGTCTCTGTCGATGACGAGTGGCGCTCTATACCGATCAAGTTCTGAACTAGTGAATATTACCGGTAACCGCGATGTACTTCTTTATCAAGCGCAAAATATACTTGGATCAAAGAGTAGATCTACGCTGTGCTCGGGTGTAGTGTAAGTTTTCTTGAGATAAAAATTAGTTTAGAGAAAGAAGTCTCCCATCATTCGCAATCAATTTTAGTAAATTTTCAAATTTTTTAATTTCCATATTCTTAAATTTCCTAATTTCCAACCTGTTATCTTTCCAAATTTCCAAATTCCAAAATTTTTAAAATTTGAAAATTTATCAACTAAAAATCAACTAATGGACGTTGCTTTTCTCCTTACATCGACTTTTTCTTTAAAGAAATCTGTCATACTTCACACTGTATGTTATATGTACATTGTGCGGTAACGTGAGATTATTACAACATTCTTGAAATCCTGTTTTCTAAAAATGGTAAGAATTTGTTGCGTGAAAATAATATTTCTATCATATAGTTTTCTATTAAATCATCGCACATTGTATCGTCTCGTATTACATAGCCGCGTGTAGTTATATGGTAACAGGACTTTAACTCAATTACTTTATTATATTGTAATACTTATACATAAATATATACATATTATATACAATTGTATTTAGTTATAATACAAAAAATACAAAAGACATTTTTGTATTTTTTTTAATAAAGTATAAAGCTTTTTGATTAAATATTAAACATTTAATTAATAATATATTAATCAGTCTAATTTCTGTATATTTATATGTATGTACATTTTATAATTTCATCATATAATTATGTATTGCACCATTGTAACAAAAGTAACACTTAAAGTATGAAGTATAAAAATATAATTTCTAAATTATCATTATAAAAATGTTACAAAAATATCCTTGACAAATTTGGAAAATCTTATTTATTTAATTTCATAATTTGGCTAGTCATATTGTAAAAATAATAATAACCAAATAAAAGTACACTTACACACATATTATATAATGTTAATTTTATGTACTTGACATTACTTTTATAATATGTAATTATGTTTAGAAAGTTTTTCAAATTGTGTCACTTTTGTTATAAAGGTACAGTATGTGTTTATAAATAAACTCTTATTTTTACTAAATGCACTTATAACACTGAACGATGTAAATACATTTTTAGAGCAAATGTTTAAACAGCATCAATAAAGTATAAATATTTAGATTATGAACTTTCTAAATTCTCCATTAATGACATTAAGAATGTGTTCCCATTGATTAGTTTTGTAGTGCAGATAACAAACTCTACGTTTACTGAAAGCATACATTATTTATGAAGTATACTAAGTACTATATATAAATATGAAATATAATATATTATAAAATTCTAATATTACTTACAATCATCTTGCTGAGACAAAAATCTTAAAGCAGAAATTTCTGCAAACGTACATCCTCCAATAAAAAAAACCATTACCAACTTTGGTGGTTCAGAATTAGGATCTTCACTGGTAATAGAATTTTCTGAAAAGAAGGTATTTTTTAACTATAGTAATCATAATGTGAAACATATATTTTACATGTATCTTACTTCTACCAGGTAAAACATTACATGGAGTACTACTAATAGTAGGACCTGGTAATAATCCCATAACATCATTTAAACCCTGCCAACCATTTGGTTGCACGAGTTGCTCTGCCAATCGTACACTCAATGGTGCATATATAGAATGAACATAACTAATATCTTTTGGTGTAATTTCACTTTCATCTTCAACTGTAAGCCTTAATGCTTTTCGTAAAACTGCATACTGACGTGCGGATTGTTGTTGTTTTAATAACCCAGCTTTTTCTAAATTTAATATAGTTGGCAAATGTTGATATCCATATGTTTGTATTATCTCTCTTTTGTAATAATCTAATAATTTTGGTTTAAGTCCAGAGTTTGTTAACGACTGTATACAAAGCAATCTCAAGACTTTAAGAAGTGGTTGTTGTTGTGCAATCATGTCTTCTATATAAGCATTTGGTTTATCTGTATCAATACAGTTCAATAGTTCTTGTTCAACTTGTAATGATTCTAGAAAACTACTCGAATCTGTCACTTCTTTAATCATTTCTGCTATTGTTGTATCTAAAAATAAACGAAAACATATATAATAATAATAAATTAATAATTAATAATATTGCAAATATTGTTAACTTTATTTTTAAACATTTACGTTTGGCTAATGATTGCTTAGTAGCTAACATATGTGGTAACCGTGCTACAAATTGTTTAATTTCTTGTACACTTTTATCTCCATGTCTTTCATCAAACTGTGATGAAATAACTCTTGCTTTTTTACTAAGAACAGGTCCTACTCCATTGAAATTTTTATCTCTGTAATTGAAGAAAAGAAAATGAAGCAAGATGTTATACTAAAATACAGAAATGATTAAAGTATTAACCTAATTTTTGCGAACAACTCTTCACCAGAGTTTAAGATAATTAGTTCTTTTTCATTAAGAGACATTGCTGTTGTAGGATCTTGTGAATCATGAAACCTTCTTGCAGGTAAATGTACAGTATCTAAAATTATAGTAAATAAAATCATTTGTATTTATAAAATAATAAGCTGTTATGCAAGAAAAATAAGATATGAAACCTACTGCATTCTATTCCAAAAATTTCATCTATTAATCCTTCATATGTTAACTGAGTAACTAAAGGTGAAAGTAAATCTATGGATCGATCCAATAATAATAAATGTTCTATAGTAGATGACTGAACAGATGTTTTACTATCTTCTTCTTCTCGATTTAATCTTTCTAATAACTCCCAAACTTTACTGGCAGCAGGACCTCTTCCTGTCACTTTTGGAATTTTTCCATATAATCTTTGCAAACCATGAATGGCTTGTGCTACTTCATATAAACAGGTTGGATCATTTTCCAAATGAAATTCCTTAAATGACCCACTAAGTTCCATAGAAAGAAGATCATTGTCGAAAGGAAATAAATCACATGTAAATTCTTCTATAAGTGTGAAACTACCAAAAACACCTCGATTTTGAAGTTTTTTTTGACACAGAAAACTTTTCCTTGGTACAAAAAATAAATGAAATTCTTTGCGTGGTCTTTTTCCTTCTTCTCTGCAAATTAATCACTATATAAATTCTAATATACTATTAATTTAAACCCAAAATTAAAATTAATGTTTTATCTTATTCATACCCGTGAACATTTTCAGCAATTAAATCCATAAGACTTAATTGAGGTCTAGTAATAAATATTATATTAACAATGTTTGATGGTATCGTCAGACTTCCACCAATTAGTGGATAGATCTCAACAACATCTTGTTCCTGAAGTAAATTATATTTTGCAGCAAGACCAATTGGTCCTGCAAGCGACTGATCCCATATAATTGCCTATTAAGATATTGTTAAAAATATTTTAGAATTATATATTTATTTAGAAATTAAATATAATATATACATGATACATGATTGTTTCTTATTTTATATGAAATACAAAGAAACAATAATACAATACTAGAATACAAGTAATACAAATAAAAGTAATACAATATAAATTAAATGAAAAAGTTAGAGAGGTTATTTTAATACCTTTGTACCATCACATTTTTCAAGTAAACAAAGTAATTGTTTGCTTGCTTGTTCTTGTATAATTCCTACATTTAAACGACCAGTCGATAAATGTGATGACATATTTTTAATTTTGTAATTTTATACATAAACTAAAAAAACTGTTCTACGCCTCCCCGAATCAAATTCTTCTGCGATTGTGTTCATTCCTAACTCGTTATGACAGATGGATTCTCTTACCAACGTGAGACAAAAACCGATGTTACCAACATAATAATTAAGATTTGTATCAGATTCACAATATTATACGGGCCGAATAGGAGGAAACCTCCTAAACGCCCTCTCATAAGAGAGAAATAAATACAATACAATTCACAATATTATTTGTTCAACGAAGATTATACTTGATTTGCATGATTTGGCTATCTTCAATAGGCTCTTTATCAGTTAATATTGTTACAGTTCCTTATTTTTGCAGTTTATCACTCACACACATAATATACAAAAATACGTAGACAGGAAAAAGAAACGAACACGATTGTATACAACTACAGTAGGGGATATTAGGAAAATTCTTGTCCACTGGTTATAGCCGTTCGATTTCACGAATATCATAAAAGCGCTTGCGCGTTGCTCTTGGTAACGAAGCATGTACGAACCAATCAGAACTAACATGCGCAAAATGAAAAAAATTCGTCGAATAATGAATATGATCTTCCATTGAACGAATAATAGAATACGAAACTTATTCGTGTAAAATCGGATATGCGGGAACATTTGAAATTTTCTAATAATAAAAAGTAATAATGGTGTAAAACATTGAACTATTTGAAGAATAATTATTAAATTAGACACTTTTTAACATACTAACTTCATATTATAACAGAGGATATATAAAAATTTATAAATAAAAAGTGATATCAAAAAGTAATTTAATGATCATTCTATACCAATGATTTAAGATGGTGAGATATTAAAATATTTTAAATGCAGATTATACAATCAACATACAATTTACATAAATTATACTGACATCAAATTTTTATTCAGATATTTGTTGCACAATTCGTTTGCCCTTCAATGCAATCATGTCAAAAATTGCTCACTTCATGCAAGTAACAACGTGATGTCTCAATTAAAATAGTAATTGAAAAAATGTAAGGGCCATTAATAGCAATGAATGAGAATGTGTTAACAAAAGTTCTAATATAATTTTAGTCTTCCAAATAATTATAAATGTACCATACCAATTATTTAATATATAATTTTACTTGTATATCTGTACATTGTGGTTAATCATTCATTGAATTAATTACAGGTAGGTTATTAATCTATTAAATAATAGAGATAAGTGATAACGCAATTGCGTTTCAAAAAGTAATTTTGTATATAGACAAATAAATTACTGAAGAATCATTTTTCGTTTCAGTTATTATTCAATGTTTAAAAATTATTTAATGTTTATAAATCTTGAATGAATATTATATTATTTTTTTGCTAATGATGCTATACTTTTTTTATATTTAATAATACTTTTTTCATGTTATTATTTATATTTATGTTTCAATTTATTTTTAATTTATAAATTTATTTTTTCTTTCAGAAATGTCAGAACATGTTGAACTGCAGCATTTAGTCGATACTGACATTGAAAGTAATATAACAACACGACAGAAACAATTTTCAATTTTAATGTGCAAATCCTGTCCTTACCTTGGCCTAATATTAGCAACACTGTCATCATTATTTTTTTCATTATGCAGTGTTATTGTAAAGGGTTTAGTGGAAGTAAATCCAATGGAATTAGCTGCATTTCGGTTTGTGGGTGTATTGTTACCAGCGATACCAATTGTGATATATAAAGGAGAACATCCTTTTCCAAAGGGACGTAGACTAATGCTAATATTAAGAAGTTTTGTAGGGACCACTGGCCTTATGCTGAGTTTCTATGCATTTCGACATATGCCATTAGCTGATGCATCTGTCGTAGTTTTCTCTGTTCCTGTTTTTGTAGCTATATTTGCAAAAATATTTTTAAAAGAGCCTTGTGGGTTATTTAATGTTATTACTGTCTGTCTAACATTGGTTGGCGTAATTTTAATAACACGTCCTCCGCTTATTTTTGGAGATACTGTAGAATCACTTTCAGATGGACACGTGAAAACAGAACACGCAGATTTATGGGGTGCTGTTGCAGCTTTTTCGGCAACTCTTTTTGGTGCAAATGCATACATTTTATTGCGAGCTTTAAAAGGTCTTCATTTTTCAGTAATCATGACAAATTTTGGGTCTTTTGCTTTAATTCAAACAATAATAATATCTTGGGCTATAGGTGCTCTTTGCTTACCACGTTGTGGGACTGATAGACTTTTAGTTGTTGCACTTGCACTTTTTAGTTTTGGGGGACAGATACTATTAACTTTAGCTTTACAGATGGAACAAGCAGGACCAGTTGCAATAGCAAGGTCAGCAGATATTGTGTTTGCCTTTTTTTGGCAAGTTCTATTTTTTAATGAAATACCAAATCCTTATTCAGTAGGAGGAGCAATTGTAGTCACAAGTTCAGTTTTGTTAACAGGATTAAGAAAATGGGCTCTTTCATTACCAGAAACATCTAATGTGAAAAAATCTTTAGGTATTTTGGTGATGTAAAATTATAGAGTACAACTTGCGAAGCAAAGAACAAATTTTCAAATATATTATATCTTTTTACAATATATTATATTTTATTTAATTTATATGAATTGTTCAAAAATGTGAATTATAATCTTTATTATAAAAATTTCTTGGTAAATTTTCATATAATCAGAAATACACTACAATTGTTCAAATTAATTATTTGAATATATTTATAAAAATAATATATTTGGTCTAGAAAATTAGAAAATTTTATAACACTAAATTATTTCAACTTATGGCAGCAGAAATATTACTATAAGCATGTTATAAATTCATCTAATAATAATAAAAGTATGATTAAATATAAAATTAAATGCTTCAAAATATTATTAATGATTTATAATTAATGTGTCATAGGTCAAGAACAAATTGAAAGTTTTAATCATATAAAATATTTCAACTAATTAAATCTTATAAATATGAAACTATTAATTTGTATTTTTTAATAAAACTGGGAGGCTAAGTCTAGTAATAGATATTCATTGATCAGATTTTTATTTTGTTCCTAAAGAATGTATCTTTTCTTTAATACTATCATATCCAGGTTATTCCAAATAAGTACTTGTAAATTCTAGTCTAAAATGCAGTATTACATATATATTCTGTATATATATTTTTTATCACAGATACATAAGTTTTAATTTAATTTCATATGCACAAAATTAACTCGAACAAAGTTCATTATATTTATAATATAGTTGTTATATAAAATTCGTACTTTAATTAATATAAAATATTTAATAGTGCACAAAAATTATAGAATGTTACAAATTGAAAAACATACTGTCACATTTTCCACGATCATAGATTTATTACTTTCAATTGCACAATTTAGTAAACAAATTTTAATAAAAAGAAAAAATCTAATAAATGAATATGAAAACGAAACATTTATAAGCTTGTAACGTAATTTACATTATCGCAACGCATTATTTTGTATGCACGTATATGATATCAATAAATCTAAAAAATATATATACTTTAAATAAACCATAACGGTACCTTTTTTATGTTTGTGAATTGATTCTGAATTTAAAATGTAGTGTATCAAATTCGTATTATTTGAAGTTGTGCAATAAAAATTTGTTCAACAACGAATAAATAATGTAATATTCGAATAAAATCTAATTTACAATATATAAATTTATGTACATTTGTATTTATTATTATACAAATAATATATAATAAAGTTTATATTAGTATTATTATGTTAATTTATTTCACTACCAAAAAATCCTACTTCGATATTTATATTTTGAAAAAATTATTAAAATAAAAAATAAATTCTTAAATTTGCGTATTATGTAAATTCCAATGTTTTTCAAAGTGAAATTTTTACGTCTATTCCAGTTTAAATTGATATGTTTATTGCATATACTTCCAACAGATGTCGATGTATAAAATGATTTTAAGGGAATCATAAATATTGTTCCTTCATTTTTTTTGCGACGTAAAATATAAAAGTTTTATATATATTTAAAACCAAAATTCATAAGTATTTCGATAAAAAAATTAATCAAAGTATTAATAATGTAATAGATAAATTTGTATTTTCATACAAAATAGTATGTGTAAACAATGATGTAACAAAATTGAAAAATGTATATATTGCAATATATTGCGTTTTAATTGAGTTGATTAAATATTAACATTTTAAAAAACTGAAATGTAAAATAAAATTTAGTCTAGTAAATTTTAAATAATATAATGACATTATTACATAATAATTATAAATGTTTTATGTTTATTTGCAAAGCATACTTTTAATAATGTTAATATTTTATGTACTGTTAAATATTTAGTTAGCATAAAATAGACACATAATATTTTCTTGTCTTCAGTAATCAACGTACAGAACATTATCTTAATTTATGATTGTAAAGTACATAGCAATCTTATCAAAGATATATAACAAAGCTGGTTTAAATCAAAGTTCTTCAGTGATATAAAATAGTATTGTTTGTAACATTTAAGTGATTTAATTCAATTATGTGTATCTTATTTATTTATCGCAATCCTAATGCTGATTCTAAATTCTATCGATTAATTTTGGCTTCAAACCGTGATGAATATCTTAAACGTCCAGCAATGCCTGCCCATTATTGGAAAAATCATCCAGACTGTTTAGGAGGTATGTTAAAAGTATATTTTGAAGTACTTAATTGTTTGAGTAAATATAATATCAACTATTGCTCAATTAAATGAATTTGTTCAATTCTTTTATATTCTAATTTAAAAAAATTATTATATTTTAATACGTTGATTTATTATAATTATATGTGCATTCTGCTTTAAATTGAAATTACTGATGCATCTAAAATTTACACTAAAATTATAATTTATCAGGTACTGATATGGAACCTGGAAAAGAAGGCGGAACTTGGTTAGCATTATCTATAACAGGAAAAGCTGGTGTTGTTTTAAATATATCTAATAAAGAAAGTTTAACAGATAATCCTAAACAGGGACGAGGATTTTTAGTACCTAATTTTGTTACTTCAAATGATTCTGCTACCTCATATTTAGATAAATTGCACAAAGAAAATAAGAATGGTTCACTGTATAATCCATTTCTTTTGATTTTATTTAATTTACAGTACGTAAATAAATTTTAAAGTCTTTATTATCAAAATTGTTCATAATCATGTTGCATATAATTAACAAACATGCTATTATTAGAATATATACTCTTAAATATTATAATCTTTTAAATTAATAAGACACCATTTATCTGTTTAGCAATGCAAATTGTCACTACCTCAGTAGTTCTATTAATTCAATAGGACCTTATCTAGCAGAAGATAGTATTCTAGGGTTTAGTAACAGTGGCCTTGATGTTCCTTATAGAAAAGTTGAAGTAGGAAAAGAAAGATTTAAAAGTATTATTAACAATGCTAAAGTGTCAAAACAAACAGATTTGATTGAGGATCTTTTAACATTTTTGAAATCAAAAGAAAAGTATACATCATTTAATCAATTATGAGTTTTATACTATTAAGGCATGTTACGCAATATCTTGAATATTTACAGGCATTTACCTGATCCAGAGTTGCAAAAGCGACACTCATCACGATATGAAGAACTCAGTTCAATTTTTGTGTCTGTTGGTGAATATTCAACACGAACTCATTCTATAATACTAGTTAATGGAAACAATGAAGTAACATTTGTTGAAGAAACACTTATGCCAGACTTGACATGGAAGCGCCAAATATTTAATAACAACTTAACGTGTCACTGTTAAGACACTGAAACATATATACATTTAATTTTAAACTGATTATATTAATGGTTTAAAGAGTCAAATAGTATTATGTGTAGTATTTTAAACATTGTATATAGAAATAATAAAAAAATACAATATTACAAAATGTAAATTTTTTGTAATTAGATTGTGGACATTTGTACAAATATAACGTACGTTGAACATATATATTTTACACACTTTGATGTGTCATGTATATAAAAATATCCACGACTAATCTGTAATTTATTGAGATTCCTTTTAATTCGTTATGAACAAATAATAAAGTTCATTATAAATCATTTTCGTCTGCAAGATCATCACTTGAATTATCACTCTCTAAGATATCTGATGATACATCAGCTGCAATTGCATCATCAATAATATCAGAACTTGGTAAAGTAGTTTCTTCTGATGACACAGTCTAAAAATGTAGATAATAATATAAAAAGTAATAAAATACAATATGTATAAACATCCCAAGTCAATTTTTGTGAAGTTAGTTTACAAACCTGTGAGAGAATTTCACGACCTTCTAAATTTTTATTAACAAGGTTCCCCATCCAAAAAGCAGCAGGACTGTTATTAAGAACTAACATTCCTTTAACACTGTAAATTAACTTCTCCAATATAGATTTAGCTGCAGGGATATACTTGGTTAATGTAAGATCCTTCTTTTCTGCGCTATCACAACATATTGTGTGCAAATAACGTGTACCTCCTAAAATATAAATAATCTTATAGTTAATATATACTGTTTATACTATATTAGTACTGCTGGTGCATTTTATGTATTAATTATATTACGTAAACTAAAATTTCTACCTTGCATCATTTTTAATATTTTGGTAACATCTTCAGTTTGATATTTTAGATTATATTCAAGAACTGGCATTCCAAGACTTAGAAAAGATTTCAATAAAATGGGCATATGTTTTAAAAAAATTAATACATTATTTTTTGTAGTTAAAGTTTTACATATTTGAACCAATTTTTGAACACTTGTTGCAACTTCATACCATAATTTTATTCTTTCAGGATCACTAATAAAATATTAATTATTTCAAATATTTAATCAATATAAATAGTTTATATTAAAAAATATAATCAGTTTAATTATTGTAAAATATATATACCTAGTAACTAATGGAAGTGCTATTTTTATACCATTAATAAGACCATCGAATATCTTTTTAAGCAAAAAATGATAGTTATTCCTTGTTATTGAAGGTATTTTACTTAAAGAATTTTTAGGATTTTCCAAGTTTGTAGTTTCATTCGGTAACCATTCCAAAATTACAGAAACTGTCTGTAATGGTAATGGCTCATTATCAATCCAATTGTTTAATAATTCAATTACTGATGTTTTATATTGTTGACTAGCATGTTTTTCTTCTGGCCATTGAAGAGATAAAAATCCAAATGCTAATTTTGCTAGATATTTTATAAATACATAATTATGACTTGTTTAAAAACTATATTGATATATACGTTTAATATTTAGTATATCATGAATAATATATAGTATTAGTTACCATATTTTTCTTTATTTTGTTTAGTATAAGATTCAGAATGTTTCATTAAAGATTTACACATATTAATTAATGTGGTAGATAGAGATATTTGTGTTGCAATATCAGATAAAGATTCAAAATACTTGCAAGCTTCTGAAACAAGTTCTTTGCAGGATCTTAATGTAGCATTACTTTCATTTACTTGGCTTGCTAAAGTCCGTAAACCCTCTAAAGAAAAAAAATGATTAATGCACACAAACTTAAGAAATTATTATAAAAATATGTAATATACCTCTTAACAATACATTGTAAGTGACACTCTCAAATCCTTTCCAATTAAAAATCTTTGTTAACAAACATAACAATAATCTAGCAGCTTCTCTATATTGACTGTTATTATCTTCTCTTAAAGTATCCACAATATCTCGCAAATTTTTACAAATTTTAGGCAATAATTCGATTAAATCTGTTATGAACTTTTCATTAGCATCATATCCAAAAACTCCTAACAACTCTTTAACAATAAAACATATTTGTTTTACAGATATATAACAATTTGTAGATTGTGATTTATGCATTTCCATTTTTACATCTAATAAATGTACTATCTATAAAAAATTAGTTTTAATTATATACATAAATATAAGTATTATTATAAAATAAATTAAGTGCAAAATAAAATAATAATGTGAATACACGTGCATACCGAGGCATCTAATTTTCTGAAATATGCTGGATTTTTAGCACATATTGTAGACCCATATTCCCAGTTATCAGTTTCATTAAAACTGACAGATTTTTCCTTGGATTCCTTTTTTCCTTTTCTACCCTTTCTGCCTACCTTTTTCTCAATTCTTACAAACTGTGGTGTTGGAAAGTAGTGAAAATAACTTGGAGGTGGCTGATACTTTGTGTCACACAGAGAAAACATCATTCTTAATTCATTTTGTAAATCTATAAGATTATCTAATCTTTGTAACACTTGTTTTCGTAGTAAGGGATCTTTTTGTGTAACAAAACCATTAATTATTTCTCGAAACCTAGAAGTTAGTTTTTAAAACTTTCTCTATTTTAATCATCATTGCATTTTAATTTATTTGTTCGACTTTTAACTCACCAGTTAATGCAGCATATTACTAAATCCATTATATAGTTTTCTGCGATATCAAAATTTTCTGGCATTAATATTGCACATCCTAAAAGAGAATCTATGGCCTCTAAATCTCCATTTTCACTTAATCTTATACAGCAAGTTCTGAGTAGTTTAAACGAAATTGGTACAATTGAGCCATACTTTTTGTTTTCAAAAGTTAAAACACAATTTTGTGGTTCATCTTCTATATTGTTCAAGCCAAATTTAGGTACCAATTCTCCTCTAAAGATAGCATAAAAAATGTGCAATAAAAATCTTAAATTAAAAAGAATATACATAAAAATACATACCTGTAATTTGTTTTATCAATCATATTTACATTAATAAATTCTTCTTCGAAATAATTTGTAAGGCTTTTTATAAATTGTATATTAACATTTTCAGTTTCGGAAATAATACATGTTAATTGATCATAAAATAAAGCATTCGATCTTGGACAAGTCTTTACATTATTTAATACTGTTTCTATAAAACAAAAAAAGATCTTGTTTTGTAATATATTTAAAATAGTAAAACTTTGTTAATAACTTTAGTATATATTTCATAAATGCTCCACAATGCATACTAAATAAATTATAAGCTGCATCAGATGTTTCTGCTTTCAGCATCAAGTGTTTTATTGCCATAACCGATGCTAAAACACCTTTACATTTTATTCTGAAATATCAAAAAAGAAAAGAAAACGTAAATATGTTTTACTTGAAAAAAGGTACATGCAATACTCATAATTATTTCTAAAAAATGCTTAATTAATACATACAGTGGTTTAAAGTTAGACAACTGCTTTTGAAGTAATATGAATAAGTCATCACGTAAAGAATCAGCAATAGAACTGGAATTTGAACACAAATATTGCAATAAATCATTTAATGTGCCAACTTCTTCTAAGCCCAAATTATCCATTTTTTCAAGTAGAATGCGAAGATGATTACAATGTAGTGTTAAACATTGTCTTTCTTCCTCTTTTGTTACCATTTTACAAAGGACTGCAAGAGCATTTTTAATTGTTTGATCATTATCACCCATAAGAAATATAATTTTTTCTAGAATCTCACGTTGCTTAAATACATTTTCTTTATGACACATAAATTGTAAGCGTAACCAGTCAATAGCAAAGTCAATATATACACGTTCATCTGTTTTTAATAAATTACTTGATATCTGCAATGCAGGTGACTGTAATTCTTGCACGACCTAAATCAAAATACTTTCATTAAATTAAATAAATGATGATTTAATATTTTACTGTACGTTTAGAGTTTACATTATTTTATACCTGTTTATAATCATTATATAATGAAGTTAATAAACTCGTTCTATAAAATCCCGAACGTATATACTGTTTAAACATAGTTTCAATAATTCTTTTTTTTATCTCTGTTGTTGAAAATATAAGTAGTAAAAGAATGATATCTAATGGTTTTGGATCTTTAGTAATATCTTTTATAACAGTTATAGTTGTATTTACTATATTTTTTGATGTTAACATACTCATCTTTAGAGTATTAACTATATTTAGTTGATTTTGATAACACTCCTCAACTTTTTCTCCAACAAGAGGTTGCATATCAATATTCCGTAATATTTTTAACGTTTTTCCAAAAACTTCTGTATCAGCACAATCTTCTAACACAAAGCTACAAAAAAATTAATATAAATCAATAAATTAAAAATACATATATTTATACAATACTTTTAATAACAAAACATACCTTACAATAGCTGATATTCCATTTAAATTTACATTTGTTTTTAATAAATTGAGTATTTTTTCCTTGTATTCATTTAAATATTCTTTTCCAAGATTTAAATTACTCATACAATTTAATATTAAATTTATTAATTCAGAATTCTCTTCTAAAACTTTATTTAAAATGTCAGCAATAGTTTGATGTTGTTTATCAGTTATGATATCAGGCAAAAACAGAAGTAATTCACTTTGGAACCATATAGGACATGATTCTAAAAGTTGTTCTAAGCTACTGGTTAAGACATCAGAATTAGTTACAACATCCAAAAATCGAAATTGTTGCAACAGTGAAAGAGTCCAAGGTACTGATTCAATGGAATCACTGAAAATTTATATTAAATATATGCAAGGCAAATAGTACAAGATTATTTTATATTATAAAGTAATTTAACTGTGAAACTTACGCTATGAGCACAGATTCGTTAAGTTTAGATAATAGACTACTGTATATTTCTGGATGCATTTCTGGAATTTGTAATAAGATTTTTATAAGAGATGAACTATGCAAAACATTTGATACTTCATCATTAACAAATAGTTCCATGTCAGCTAGTGCATTTTCAAGATTTTGTTCATTTTCAAAATATTTTTCCATCAAAGTAATTAACTTCTTTTTTTCATATTTTTTTGAATTCAATAATTTTTTCATATTTTTTTGAACTGTTATAATATCTTTGTCTATGAAAATTTAATAAGATTTGTTATTAATTTAATATATTTTCAGATACAAGTTTTGTGTAAATGTTAGACATTAACAAAATTAACATAATTTACAAATACTTACAAAGCAAATGTGGAGCAACTGAATTTAATTTAATACCTGATTCGGATAAAAATGCAATAAATTCACATTTTGCAACAGAATCTTTATTGATATTCTCTACTGTAGCTAATAAATTCTTTGAATTATCCTTACAGCTAATATTTTCATGTTCATTTTGTGTAATATTAGTATCATTACGTCTTTTCTTTAATACTGTAGATTCCGCCAAAGGATGACCTAAATCATCATCACTTTCACAATTTAATGCATTGAAACTAAACGACTTGCGTTTTCGGGATACTGTATTTTCTTTTGATAGTTCAGTCTTTTTTGTATCTGTAGATGCTGCATCTTTGTTTGAGAATAAATCATCATCTGATGACTTGCTTTCACCTGCAAATACATATTTTACTTAATAATTTATTTTGACTTCAGAATGTAAATACACTTGTTAACTTACTTTGAGTTGACAATGTTTTTTCAGCTAATAATAAACTTTTATTTTTTGCAGGTTTTTGAGTTAAGGATTTAGTATTAGAAGAGTTACTTTGTGACGATACTTGGCTACCTATTAAGTTTTTGTGCAAGCTGCCTTTGAATTTTAACTTTCTCTTATCCATAATTTATATTTATAATATTAACTGATTCAACTGATTTTAATTCGTATATAATAGTATATATACTTTTCGCGCGGAAATACGCGGAAATAAGATGAGCTATACATATACATATACATGTACCTTTGTTCAACAAGAGATCATACTTGCGCAACTCGGCTAACTTCAGTACGGACATTCCCATTCAATGTTCTTTCACTGTCATATGCTTTTTACTTAGTTGTCATATACATGGTGAACAAAAATAGGGAAAAGATTCTTGCTTACTGTGTACATATTAGTTACTCTTGATTGTAAAATGATTTTTACCAAATATATATTCAGTGATTTTTTTATTTTGTATAATTCTACGGTTTAAATATAGACCTCGAATAAGAAAGATGAAAAAGCTATCTTTTGACAGCTTGAGCTGTCAGTTCAATTCCTCGACCAATGTAAACGTGGTCTTATGGACTAATCTAAACTAACTTGTTCTGTTCTCCACACTCTATAATCTATGATAATGCACGCGCTTATAACGATTGTGACGCAAGCGTATACTCAGCGAGTATAAAGTTTCATAATTTCTAATTCTTGTTGACCGTAGTGTGTTCTATACATTAGACAAAATATTTCCTTTTCTATCGTCATATATTTTATGAATACATTAAAAAGTAGAATATAATATTCCTTTTATTTTGCACATTTATCGCAACATTGCTGGTTCCGATCGTCCGTTTATTTGTTCCCATCGTGTATATAACCACACAGCAGAAGCAAACTATAGAGGAGCATCACAGTCGTGATCAGGAATCTCCCTAGGATACCAAGTTGCGGAATGAAGTATAATTCTTTCCAAAAATGGATATAAGATGCATTATATTTTCTATAAACAAGTTAATATTATATATTAGTATCTTAAAAACTGAACGACTGTGTGATCTAAATTATTTATATTATTGAATAAATTTAAAAACTGAATTAACATGCTCAGAAGAAACGAAAATCCGCCATCTAGTAAGATTACTTTCTCATGGAAGGAAGTTAAATGAAAATGCCATCTGCAGGAAGAAATTTTTCGGGTAGACGTATTATTCTATGTTCAAGTAAGGCTTTAACAATGTATGAGGTTTTCTAAAATGCTGTTATTCATTGGTTGTATGTATGAATTTCATAGTGTTCGCAGGTTACAATAAATCAGACAATTTTTCAATTAAAGTTGAATTAAGATTGGAATTGTAGTGTAGTGTGCAAGGACCATTAATCGTAAGATACAGAATCGAGAACTATTTAATGGATCCGACTATCGGTTGGTATCAACCGGAGCAGTTCGGCCCCGCTAAGGATTTGTGGTTACACATTTGGGAAGCTGAGAAAGGCCTGGATATCTTAACGCTGAAAAACGACTCGTCTTCAAATGTTATGGGTGTGAAACTTCAACAGGACTTCTTATCTTTGGATTCTCTTAATTCTCGTACAGCAGACCGTATGCAACATAATACTTGTAATAGCTATTATAATCCGTCACGTAGGAAAGGTGATAATCGTGCTAGTACTTACGGCATGAACTATAATTACTATGCCTTAGTCGGCGAATACGGCGGTTGTCCGTGGAGGGTACCCAATAAACATTATTCAAAAGGGGTTATTGGGTAAGTATTTTTATCAATTGTTGTTTCATTATTTGTATTAGAAAAATTACGTTATTAAGCTTTACATAGTTTATCCATATGGGCATGATTAAGGTTATGTAGCTTGCACGCTCGTTTACAAATAGGGTATAACAAGGTCCCTTTATAATTAGAAATGTCGTAAAGAATGTATTTTTTTTCTCTTTTTTTTATAAATGATTTCAATTTGTTGAGTACAATATTTTTAAATAATTAGACTTTTCTAACCATTTTTGCGAATTATATCGTTATAATTTTAATATAAAGGTTTTGTAAACACACGTGGATGTTTATATAACATGATTATTTATGTTTGGCTTATAATATTTCCTGTTCAGTAATGAAATGTAACGTTGCGGTAATAGTGCAACCGTACATCGTTTTATCCTATACAATTATTAATAATCATGAAATGATTAATCCAGGTAATGATTTTACAATTAAGAAATATTATTAATTATAAACTACACAAATTTTCTATTTATTACAAATTTAAATATTTATATATTATGTTTTATTTTGTTTGTAATCATATGTATAATATCTATTGAACAAATTTACTATCTATAAATTAATTCTTTCTTTCCAAATCAAAGGATAAAACATTTTGCTTCAAAATATTTAGAAAATTTTATTTAGTGTAATATTTTGCATATTTAAATAATTTATTTTTATTTACTAAGTTGCATTATTTTTAAATTTAATTAGTACAAATGATATATAAATCCGATATATATTTTAAGATTTTAAAAAATATGAGTTTCTTATCAATTAATTATTTTTACAATATAATACATATAACTTGTTGAAAAGTAAATATTTTTCTGATTCTTTTTTTTTATGAAATTGTATGATTATAAATAAACAGTACTTATTGTTTATACTAAGATTGTTGAATTTCAGTACACTTATTATTCAATTCTTTAAACGTATAAAATAGTTTATGAACTAAATTATAAATGTGTTTAATTTTGGTAATGTTTTAAAATCCTCTTTAGGCTTTTGTTATAAATAATGCCAATATTAATTTTTATACTATGTTATAATGCAGTATCTGTGTAGTAATTTATAATAAACGACTGAAGAGGACCAGAAAGTTGATCAGAATATTACTAAAACTAAATACATTTGAACTTTAGTTCATAAAAAACTTTCTGTGCTTAAAAAATTAGATAATAAGTATATTAAGATTCATTAAATAGGTATAATATTCAATGTACTATAAAATTTATTATAAAACTGAAAATATAATGTAACAAAGAAAAAATATATTTTTTAGTTATTACTTTTATAAATTTTTTAATTATGTAGTACAATGAAAATTTTAATACACTGTTTTTTAAGAACTTATTTTTTATAATGAAACATAATTTCTATAAAAAGTAATAGTAATAATAAATGGTTTATGTATCTGAAACAATTAAAGTAGATGTATTTTTTGATAACACATAATATATACATTTACATATTTTTAGTAATGTATTGTTTATTAAATTTAGATTACACGAAGAAATTGAAGATTTTTTTGCTTATATGTGTCCCTCTAATGAGGAGCATAGCTTACGAATACGTGTTGTCAAAAGGATAGAACAAGTAATATATGATCTCTGGCCAGATTCTAAGGTTGAAGTATTTGGCAGCTTTCGCACTGGTTTATATTTACCTACAAGGTACGTATCAATGTACATATTTAAAACAGATTGTATTTAGTTATGTGTTTATGCTGAAATATATATATATATATATATATTAAATCAGTTTTACTGTTTTCTGAATTCATTAATGATTTTTTTAATACATAATAATAAATTTATGAAAATATATTTAATTGAAAATATTTCATCACATTGGAATAATCCTAACTATTTTTGTAAAACAATAATATTAACACAATTAATACTTTATGCTAATTACAAAGCTTTTTAGATGCACAGAATTTATTTCTTTTTGCAGTGATATAGATTTAGTAGTAATAGGAATGTGGACAAATCTTCCATTACGCACTTTGGAACGTGCTTTATTGGATCAGAATATTGCTGAACCTTCCTCTATTAAAGTTCTAGATAAAGCTAGTGTTCCAATTGTCAAGTTAACTGATAAAGAAACCGAGATTAAAGTAGATATCAGTTTTAATATGAGTAATGGTGTTAAATCTGCAGAATTGATCAATTCTTTTAAAAAACGATATCCAGTATTGGAGAAATTAGTTATGGTATTAAAGCAATTCTTGTTACAAAGAGACCTGAATGAAGTGTTTACTGGTGGAATTTCTTCATACAGTTTAATACTTATGACTATCAGTTTTTTACAGGTGAGGCATTAATAACTTATCTTAAACATTTCATGCTTAAATAAATGAAACAATGTAATATTAAGAGATTGTGCTCTATGAAATTATCAGTATTATTTATAAGAGATAACTCATATTGTTACAAATACACAACTAATCTTTTTATCATTTAGTCTAATTATTATTTCAGTTACATCCCAGGCAAAATGCTTATTGCTCAAATGCTAATCTTGGGGTGCTATTAATAGAATTTTTGGAACTATACGGTAGGAAATTTAATTATGTTAAAACAGGAATTCGAGTAAAAGATGGTGGTACTTACATATCAAAAGAAGAGGTAAAAAAATTGTATATTTGATAAAATACCATATGCTAATTCATTTAATCATTTGAATGTCATCAAAGGAATTTTATTATTTATAAATTTAAAAAAAAAAGAACAATGATCTGAACTTTTATAAAACAAGTCTATAAATTTCTAATGTAATATATATTATTACATATAATGTAAGATTTATATTATCTTTTGCATATTATTGCATTATTTAAATAAAAAATTTAATTAAATACCTGGATTAATTACAATCTAATTAATCAAAATATATAATCATCTTTATAATAAGAAAAAAGTAGTAAGTAAAAATAAATATTTGAATTTAAAAAATAAGGATAAATTAGTGAGCACACGAATATGTTTCATGTGCAAATAGTTGAACGAAAATTTATCATTGTAATATGTTCACATAAAAATATACCGATTTATGTATTAATTTAAGTTGTATGTTTTACATGATTCATAGGTTCAACGAGATATGATAGATGGTCATCGACCCTCTTTATTGTGCATAGAAGATCCACTTACACCTGGAAATGATATTGGTCGTAGTAGTTATGGTGCTCTGTATGTAAAAGATGCGTTTGATTGGGCTTATTATGTTTTATCACAGGCTGTTAGTCCTTTAAATATTTTAGTTAACGATGCAAATAAAGTAAGGTAAGATTACATACATCTTAACTCTGTTGATATGTGTCATGACTTGATCAAACGTTTTCTAAGATTGTATGATGTACAGTATATTAGGAAGAATAATTCGCGTGACAGATGAAGTAATAGAATACCGTAAATGGATCAAAGAAACATTCCCGCTATCCTTGAGTGAGGTAGATTCATTATCAAGTTCAACTGGATCAGATGCATCAACGCTGTCTGCTCCAGCTAGTGATACGGTATCGAAATATAATTTATTTAAATGTTGAAAGAATGATTATATATTAATAATATTTTTATCTATATTTATCATACAACTTTACTATTATTAGGATTCCGAATGTAGTCGTGGAAATTCTCCTAATACCGGTGGAAAAGGAGAAGATAGGAATAAAGAAAGACATGTATATAATAATCAACATACTCATCATCATTCACAATGGAAGAAACCATTCAAAGGAACTGCTCATGGTATGAATATTCTATGTTTTTATGAATGCCCTATAACTACCTTTTAATTTCAATAAAACTATATACAGTAATATGAACCTTGCTTTTTTCAACGTATTTAAAAAGTATATTCTTTATTTATTATAGGCAACCACCACCACAATTCCAGAGGAAATTATCATCATCGCGGAATAAACAATAACATAAGTGGACAAAGTAAGGCAAAACATTCTCTTCATAGTAATGGAAGTAATAATAATAGCCACAGTCCAAGTTCAAGGTCACAAACCGTCAAACGAAAAAAACAGTGTATTACACCACGTGGTACAGGAGATTGTGTACGGTGATGAAACGTGCAAAATAACACTGGACTTTGTTTGTCACTTAAGTAGAGAGCTCAATATCATAATCGTGTGGTGAAAAGACATTGATTAACTTTCATCATACAACTAAATTATCCTTTCCATTTTAGTGTACAGAGGGGCTCAGTGTCTATAATGATGTGGAGTTGATAAACTCTGTGTCTCTTATTTCTTATATGAACAAGAAAGTGGCCCCCAGTGTAATTAAGTACTTCATTTCATCAGAAACATTTTATTCTGTACGATAATTTAAATACCAAAGACGTACAGAACTGTAATATAGATTGATTTATAGTTTTACTTTTTTTCGTATTCCTGCACATATTACAAGTAACACTGAGAAAATATGTAATATTTTACTAATTATTATTTACGAGGTTACAAGCTTATTGCAATTTTTAAATAGCAATTGTGTTCATAATCACGATAAACTCATTGTAATACATTTATATAATATGGATGATATATACAAAAGATTATTTACAGTACAGTTTTCTTAAAGATTTCATGAAGCTATAAAACAAGCTCTAACAATGATGATAAAGACTTAGTTTTCTATATGGAATTATATTCTTATAACAAAAGGGGTGGCAGACAAATTGGTGATATTGGAACTTACCTATTGTAAATATTGTAATATACATTATCGAACATAGAAAAAATAAGTTTAAGAGTTACCTACTAAATTTTTTTTTATTTTGTACGTACCTAAAATAATATAATTTTATCATTTGAAATCATGGATGTGTCCATGATTATGTGAGAATTATCTATTTTTTCTGTAATATGTAAGTCCAGTACTGTTGTGAAAATGTTTTGGTATATTTTTCGGATTTTAATAAAGCTATAAGTTCGTGTGCTGATGATCAAGAAATTTTGAATAAAAATATTTTTGAAAATACTAACTCATCGATGAAAAAATAATACATTTTAGATTTTTACACCGTGTTCTTTCAAGTTGTAATTGTGCGTAATACTTTACTTTTTATACAGAATTGCTGATTTCATAACACTAGTTTGTAATTTTTAGTCTCCCCCGAACAATAATACAATTATTTTTATATTACAAAAAATAATAGTAAGCATATGCATCATGATAGAACGTCACATGGATTCAATGCACGAATCAGATATTGCATTTAAACATATTCTGTATTAAATATTTAGTAAACTGAGCAACATTTCAAAAATTTTGTATATGACAATACGCGAAAGGCCTTTATATTATTGAAGACTCTAAATATTATATTTGTGAAATTATCTTATATTTAATTTATTATTAAAAATTACATTCCGTTTTTCAGTGTAAAATTTTATTTCTGAAATTGAAAAAAAAGAGACGACTGCGTTTATTATAGCAAGCGTTTACCGATTAAGAATCTTTTTCTGGATTGCATTTTGTGTTAATACAAGTTGTAATATAGTTCAAACGGTGTCTCCTATTAAATTCGAATGAAAAAAAGCAAAAAACAGATAGTATTCACTTTCCTTCAAACTTTATAACAGTGTTCTATATACTATTCAATGAAACGTTGTTCATCGATAATATTTATAAGCTCTGGCAGTTAATAATGTTTAAAGGTTATAACCGAAAGCCTCAAACAATATTAACTGTAACAAAACCGAGCCGTGAAAGCCACAAAATTCTCATTATAAGCTGTGATTCGATTTGTAATTAGAATGTCAATTGCTTGTTAAACATACATATACGTATGTATATATGTATGTATGATGTGTGTACGTATGTGAACAGTAAAAACATGAATCTTAAATTCTTGAAGCTATGTAATTATTATTACTATTGTTGTTATTACAGCTAACTAGTCTATGGAAACTATTGCAGATTTTTTAATCGGGGATCAAATTTTCATAAAATTGTATTATTAATAACTTATGATTTATGTTTGTCTATCTTCAGAAATTATTAAAAAATGTGTAAGTATTAAAACTTTAATAAACAGTAATAAATTTCTTTCTGCCATTTTCATTGTTTTCTTTCCAATATTATGTACTTATACCTTATTCTTTCTGATCTTATTTTATGAAATAATAAACATTATTGAAATATGTTAAAATTTGGAACATTTTCAAAGCAGAAAAAATTACTAGTTTTTAGCAAACTAATTATTGAAACGAAAAAATATAATAAATTTGAGATATTTTCCAATAAAATTACAAATATTTACATTCATAAATGCATATTAGTATGTGTAATAATATAATAAATTAGTAAATGAATTTTAGATACAGAAAAATTTAAAGTAAATAATAATAGGTAAAAATTGACGAATGCTTTATATTTAGTGTAAACTACCTCTAAACCAACAACTTTTTCGAACGTTCATGACAAGTAAAATGCATATATATTTTTGAATCATTTATAGGAAGTTATGCTCTAAAGTATGTTTATTTCAGTAGGAATAATTTATTAAAATTTTGTTCTCCTAAGCGTATACAGAACATTTTTATTAATTGTTACTGTACAACAAATTGTATTTTATACTATATTTTTACAATATAAATTATTTTATTTTTTAGAACTAATTCCAGTAATAGGATTCACCTCAAGTATTTTCATACGTGCCAGTTGACCAAGTCTATGTTTTTCACTAAATGTAGGTGGCAATGGTGGGTATGCTGCAGAATTTAATTAAATGATTTAATTAATTTTGTGTACATGAAATATTTAACAACTTATGCTAAAAATGATCACATTCATTTTATATACAATCATGGTGCATATTACATGCACACAATAACATATTTATTAACAAAAATATGTAAATATTATGACTCACATTTTGTTTTTAACTTGATTATATGGTATAGTTAACCAATTATCAGCACAAGTGGTTAATTATAGTAGAATATTATTTTATTTAATTATTGACTTAATTAAGTTATTTTTAATTTATTAAAATTATGAATTACAAACTATAAACCATAATTTCATATATTTTTTAAATATATGTAATAACTATATTATGATATATATGATTTATCTTACCAAAAGTTTTAAGGAAATAGAATAACCAAAGGCTCAATGATATTCCCATTAATGCCACTCCTATGTTTCCTTTCCATTCGCCTGTTGGAGCTTGGAATTCGCTGAATGTTTGGCGGTAGCTAGCACGATATAACGCCTTTTTCTCTTCTATTGATAACTTCTTCCAATCTCCCTTTTCTTTTTCTCGCAATGCCTATGTAAAGAATAATTTATTAAAAAATAATATTTGAAAATTACATTTTATTAATTAGGCTTGAAGATTTATAATCATACAAATTATTTTACCATGATATCTGGAGTATTTGGTTTGAATCGAATAGCAGGCATAGGAAAATCAGTTCGATCTAAGTAGCTTTCGTCTCCATTATATCCATAACCTACTACATCCCGATTACCAATTTTGTCTGGGAATACTACACCTTGTAAAGCCATTCCACGAATACACATATATGGCATATTTTGTTGTAAACGTGAGAGAATTAATTTGTTAGCCATTGTGTACTGAAATAAAAAATTATTTAACTATATATGAAATTATATGTTATTTAACTTTTATAAATATGCACGTTATATAAAAAAATGAAAAAATAAAATCTCATAAAATTGCTTAAAATATGTATACAATTAGTCCAAGTTTTTACTGTCATAAACTGATGTGACGAGATGACAATATTTTGTTATTTGACATTTATCATAAGAAAGTAAACTGCAGTTTAAAATTTTTCAATATAAAATATATAATCTTTTTACACACGAAGTATTATTGGATAAAGTATTAAAATATTTTTACATATCTGTCCAGTTTACAGTAATATAGAATTATAAATAAAAATATATGAAACACACACAATTGTAATTTTAAACGTATTAAATTCATGAAAGGATATAATTCTTTTACAATACATACTGATTCTCTTACTTGACGATTACCTAATATCCAGTTTCACGGAAATGACTTAAAAATTAACACGAAATATATTTTAGTTTATTAAAGATAATACGTTGTTACATGACAACGTAATATTACTAATAATTAACACATACAATTACTGACAAACCATCTAACAACCTAAAGACTTACTTCTTTCGTATACCCCGATGTAAGGAAAGGTAAAATGGCTACTACGTAAGATTAGATCATGGGTCGGTATGATTATGGCGTACATTGTACATATTTGTTATAGTGTGTGTATATAGATCCTGTCACGAGAGAATGTACTTCCTAAATAACGACTTTTCATTCGTTCTGCACATATCGGCTCTGATTGGTTGGTAACGCGCACGCGTTCTAAGGACATTTCCGACTACAAGATTAGTATATCCAGTGATCTTTTATTTAGTATACTCTTTTAAGTCATAATTTCTTTCTGTTATTTGTATATTTTTGTTTACCATGTATATGAATTGAAAATGAGAAGCAGACAATAAATTGTTACCTTACTGATGATGAAAAGCCTTCTGAATTTAGCCAAGATGCGCGAAAAAAGTACATTCTACTATGCTAAGAACTATGTACATACAGATATCGAATTATAAACTATCGATATATAATTTGTATCTAACGATCGGTGTTTAAATGATTGTGATGTTCATTTAATATTTGCAGATGAAAAATTTCAAAAAATTTTATTTCATCAAGTGTTCCATCGTTTTCTCTAAGAAATATATTTATTTTGCTAAAAATATAATAGAAAGCTAGATACTTTTTATAACTACTATTTACGATACAGTTTTCTGTAATGTAAATTTTGTTATGACAGTTATTAATAATGCATGGAATCTAGTTAAAAATGTGTATAAAACGTTAAAATACATCTACTTTATCGACCAGGTGAATTTATATACGAAAAGTCACATGAAATGGTCTCTAATTCTGGCTATAGGATCGTATACGTAGTTCGTACGGGTATAAACCCGCGGTTGCTTACGGCATGGCGTTAGCCAAGTCGTGTGTCATCGTGTGTTGCATATGAAAAGTGTAATACATTTGTAACGTTTTTATTTTACATGTTGTATATTAATAAAGAACCTTTTATACATATTTTAACGGTAGGTGACGATTTCAAATGAACGATAGCACCAATGCCTTAAAAAGTAAATGATAATATTTATAGAGGAGTTATGTTCAAAGATTCAGTGAGGCTTTGATATGGCGGCAAATTTTAGTTAAGCAAGCATTTATTATAAACTGGTGATATTCTTTAATTATTCCATCAGTTATTCAGATATGACTGTACCACAATTTTTGTGTCCTATTATAAATAAAATAAGTTCATTTGCAGTATTAAGTATATACAAAAATTGAAATACTGTATGCTTCTGCATTTTAAAGCACAGTGGCGACATATCATGGCGGCGAAATTTTCTTAGCTGCAGTTGTGTATCTCAGTTATTTTCATACCGAATGCGTACGCCAAGGAATCTCTTTGTGAAATAACATATTTAGTAAATTGACATATTGTATATAAAATTCCTTTCCATAGGATTTACAATTGCAACTTAGTCATCTGCATTACAGTGATGTAATTATATTGTATTAGCTAGGCATAACATGCAGTTAGTCTTTCCTGTATATATCCTTTATGATATTATGACTGAAATAAGGAATTGTAATACAGTAGCTGCATATTAATTTGAAACACTACTGTTTTTATATTTACACATATATTTATTTTTCATGCTTTTTTAAGATTACTTAAAATGAACAAGCGCCGTAGAACATCTTCAGTTGCAAGTCGAGGAACAGAAGATGATGGCGATGAAGTACCACGTGAACCCACTAAAAGACGAAAAAAATTAGACCCTGTAAGTTGTTTTGTCGTAGATGCTTAAATGTTAAAGGTCTTTATAATTAATTGAATATTAAACCTTGATATTTGTTTAATTTAAAATATTCAGAGTGATTTGTGTCAACAATTATATGACGTATTAAGAAATCAAAAGAAGGAGGATGGGACATTGTTATGTGATGCATTTATACGTGTGCCTAAACGTAGACAAGAACCAGGATATTATGAAGTTGTAACAAATCCTATAGACCTATTAAAGGTTCAACAAAAATTAAAAACAGATGAGTATAGGGATATGGATGATTTAGCTGCTGATATTCAACTTATGGTTAATAATGCAAAAGCTTTTTATATGGTAATAGATGTTGAATTGAATTAATATGTATGTATAATGGAATAGATTAATATTTTAGTCACAATAACTTTTTATGCACAGCGTACATCCCCGGAATATAAAGATGCTACTGAACTTTGGGAATTATGTATAAATACAAAAAACCGTATTATGGAAGAATATGAAGATCCAGAACCTAAGGGGAAACTTATTCTAAAGGTAGCACGATTGGTAAGTAACAGCATAAAATACATTAGCTATTATACATGTGCTTTAACTAGCAAGTAACTTGAATAATATTAATTGTGTAGGCTCGAAAAGCTACATTAAAACAAGAAGATACAGAAGACACATCTGAAAGTTCAACGAATCCTGATGAAGAGACAATACAACAGTTTGAAGATTTATTTGCAGCAGTTATGACAGCAACAGATCCAGCTGATAATAATAGGCCATTGCATACAATGTTTCAACTGAAACCATCAAAAAAAGTGATTAGTTATTGCTGAAGTATTAATATTATTTTTGCAAATTGATGTTATATATAAATAATGTTGCATTTTTAGTTGTATCCAGAATATTATGACGTAATCGAGACACCAGTAGATCTGAAAACAGTTGCTAGAAAAATTCAAGAAGCAGCTTATAGTACCATTACAGATATGGAAAAAGATTTGATGCTAATGTGTCGTAATGCATGTCAGTTTAATGAACCTGGCTCTCAAATTTATAAAGATGCTAAACTTTTAAAAAAGATTATTACTGCTGCAACAAAAAAACAGGATACTGGATTAAGTAGTTGTATTCCAAAAATTGCAACAACTGCCCCATCAACAAGAAGTAAAAGAGGAAGTCGCACAATGGCACAATCTTTAATAGCTCAAACTGCGTCATTACCAGATGAAGATGATGAAAGTGATGATGAAGAAGAAGAACCTGCAGAAACTGAAGAAGCTGACAATCCACAATGGCAACTGTTTCAAACTATAAGAACAGCACCTAACAATCAAGGTACTTAAATGATTTATATAATACTTTTATTATTATAATGTTTTATAGTAACAATATTAATTACATTTTTGTGATTTACATAGGAGTTAGAATGAGTGAATACTTCTGGAAACTGCCATCAAAGAGGTTATATCCTGACTATTACAAAATGATTAAGAATCCTATTTCTTTATTACAAATTCGTACGAAGATAAAGGTAGTGAAAATAAAATAATTCTGTCTTCTCTAAATTATTTTTATTTCATTTTTAATTATTTTAGAAAGGTGAATATGGTACTGTTAGTGAAGTGGCTGGAGATATGAATATTATGTTTGAAAATGCAAAGAAGTATAATATTCATACATCTAGATTATACAAGGTAATAAACGTTAATTGATTTAAACAAATCTATGTTCTTAGTTCATATTACTTAGTTTTATTGTTTTATGTTAAAGTGTGCTGTGAAGCTGCAGAAAATTATGCAAGAAAAAGTGCAAGAATTATTAGAATTTGATCAGGTAAACACAACTTTGTCGAGGTATCTTTCTTTAATTGCATAATTTCTTTTACATTTAAAGTTTAGGAGCATTCAGTATATTATATTATTTAATGTACTAAAATATTATATAAACAAATTATATATAATATTAAAAAATACATTAATGTGTATTAATTTTATATTTTAGGATTCAGATTCAGATAGTGAATTTGAAAATAATTCTCAACAACCTAAACTTATTAAACGTGCTTCAAATTTATTAACACGTGGAAAATATAAAGACAATATTCCGCTGAAAAGGAGATTATATGCACTAGTTAAATGTGTCATGGAATACGTTGTAAGTAATTCCAACTTGAAATATTAAAACTAAAACTTATCAATATAGAGGTTTTCATTATATTACAGTGTGAAGATGGTCGACAACCAATGTTAATGTTTATGGAGAAGCCTTCTAAAAAGTTATATCCAGATTATTACCAAGTAATAGCAGAACCTATTGATATGTTAGCAATTGAAGCTAACATTAAAGCAGAGAAATATCAAAGTGAAAACGAATTGATACAAGATTTTAAGGTATATTTCATATAGTGTTGTATTAAAATATATGTTTCAACTACTTAACTAAATATTTGTTATTGTATTTTGTATCATATTTTTCTTATCAGTTAATGTTTAATAACTGTCGTCAATATAATGAAGAAGGTTCTTTGATATATGAAGATGCAAATACTTTAGAAAAGGTCTTAATGGATAAAGTAAAAGAGTTAGGTCCTTTGCCAGAGACACCAAAACCTACGAAATCCAGTGCGTCTACGCCTACTAGAAATGTTGGGTACGTAATATATTTAAATATACAGGATGTCCCAAACATTGTAAAGCCAGACCATACACATATAGAAATAAAACTATAGATTGTACAATGGTAAAGGACATCCCAATTTATTTTGACATGGAGAATTAGTAGTTTCCAAATATGTGGGACATTCTGTATACAAGTATAAAAATATATACATGGGTTTAATTACAAAAGTTTATAATTACATAGTTTACAATTACATAGGAGACCTAAAAAAGTTGTGCCACTACATTTACAAAAATTAAAAACTATGTATGATACTATAAAGGATTATCATGATGCAAAAGGGAGACAATTATCTTTAATTTTTATGAAATTACCAAATAAAAATGAGTATCCCGACTATTATGAGGTTATAAAACAACCAATAAATATGGAAAAAATTGCTTCAACCTTAAAAAATAATGGATATGAAAGTTTGGACGAGCTCGTATCAGATTTTATATTAATGTTTGACAATGCTTGCAAATATAATGAACCTGATTCACAAATATATAAGGTTTGTACATCATTATATTTTTAAATATTTATTTAAAGGTAAAATGAAGTTTTAAATAAATCATTGCATTTTGGAACATTACAAAAAGTTATAGCTTTTAATCTATTTTAATAATCCTAAATGTAAAAGAAGATAAAGATAAATTATTTAATATACATTGTTTAATGATATTAAATAATACTAAACATTGTAATTATAATCATATTCATATTTGAAATTAAATTAAATTTGTAGAATCGTAGTTTTACTGTATAAATGTTCAATTGAAATTT
Organism: Megachile ligniseca; assembly: GCA_945859555.1. Classification (NCBI taxonomy): domain Eukaryota; kingdom Metazoa; phylum Arthropoda; class Insecta; order Hymenoptera; family Megachilidae; genus Megachile; species Megachile ligniseca. Next base: position 5,155,096 of record OX243778.1, read on the forward strand.
CGCGCTAAAACATGGAAAGCTCGATGTGTTTACGATCATAGTTTTTGAGGTTACGTGAAGTAAGCTTCCTTCGTTGCTTCGTCGTTTGATATAGTTCTACATAAGAATTTGACAAAGTAACTAATTTTTGTCAGTGGATATGTAGTTTTACCAAAATAATTATATATTTAGTACATGGAGAGGTGTTCAATAAATAATTGTAGAAGTGATTTTCTTTATAAGTTTTTTGTGTGTGTGCTCTGTTCAGAATGTTTGAACAGGGAAACAGTAATAATGAAAATAATGTTTTATTACAAAAGCCAACGAAAGTTCGATCCTGTTTTATTCGTTTAATGAGAGATAAAGAAGTAGATCAACGTTTATCAAAAAAATGCAAGAAGAATGGAACAGAAGTAAACAACTAACTTAGTTCTTTCAGAATATCATCTTTTTTTCACGGATGTTTTTGTTTATTTACAAGATGTTTATAAATTTAATATATAATTCTATGGTATTCTAGGATGCATTAATTTTACAACGATTAGTTCTTCAAACAAAATTACAATTAAGTGAAGATGATGAAAGCGTACCAGACGTGTCAGCTGCCATTCAAGAAATATTAGCAACAATTTTTACTGCACTTTATAACCATCAAGATGAAGAAGGAAGATGTTATTCAGATTCTATGGCGGAACTTCCAGAACATGATATTATTGATGAAAAGAAGTCTGTTATTTGTTATTGAAATCAAGAATTATTTAATAATTGCTTATTACCGGTTGAGTTGAAATAAATTTTTCTTTTTTCCATATTAGGGTACGAGGTTTATCACTGGATTTAATTAAAAGAAGATTAGATCGTGGAGTATATAAACGATTAGATCGGTTCCAAGAAGATGTATTTACTTGCTTAGAAAGAGCTAGAAGGTTATCACGTACAGACTCACAACCTTTTGAGGATAGTGTAGAGCTTCAAGCATTTTTTTTACGTACTCGAGATGAAGTAACTCGTGGTGGAGATCTATTACATTCACCTGCATTGAACTATACACTTCTAGACCTCTCTACTCAAGTTGCAGAACTGAAACGTGTGAAGCAACAACAAGAATTATCATCACCCAATGAAGATGAAAGTTGTGATGGAAATGAGGCAAAAGTATGTTTACACAATACTTTGTATTATAAAATATGATTTATAGTTAGATTGTTATTTGTTAAATATTTTGATTTTATTTATTTAGGATTCTGAAACAAATACCAATACAGAAACAAATAATAGTGATAATGGTGGTTCAATGAGTTTTAATCAAGAAGTCTATAGAGCTGGTGATTTTGCATATGTAGAACCTACCGAACGCGGCATGGAGTATAGTGTAGTTCTTATAGAACGATTATGGACTAATACAGAAGGTCATCAAATGTTGTATGGCAATTTATTTTATAGGCCAAGTGAAACTTATCATGTAGCATCTAGAAAATTTCTTGACAAAGAATTATTTAAAAGCGATGCTCATGTTGCTGTACCTTTGGCTAAAGTTGCTGGAAGGTGTTGTGTTTTAAGTGTTAAAGATTATTTTAGAATGCAACCAGAAGGTTTCTTAGAAAAAGATGTATATGTATGTGAATCACGATATTCTACAAAAGCAAGGGCATTTAAAAAAATCAAAGTCTGGAATTTTGATCCAGATCATTTAAAACTAATTTCACGAGAAAAACCATTAGAACCAAAGCGAGTGATATCAGTATATAAAGAAAGATTAGAAAAACATAAAGAAGAAATTGCTGAATTAGAAGAAGGAGAGAAATTAATGGAAAAAGAGAGACCTGTAAGCAATTAGAATTAATTTCACAATTTTATAACTAAATTTTTAATTCATAACAACTATTTTGTAGAATGTAATATTATATAATCCAGACGACACAGAAAATACCTACTATGAGCAGTATAATACATGTGCGGGTTCTGTAAAAACTGGAGATTTTGTTTATGTAGCAACAGATGGAGGCAGACAGCAAATTGCACAAATTGATGCTATATGGTCGACAAAGGAGTAAGTGATATATTTTAGAGGTAAATGGTGTATGCATAAATCCAAATAATTATTTATTTCTTTTAGTGGGAAGTGTTACTTCAAGGGGCCATGGTTATTAATGCCTGCAGAAGTACCACATACTCCTACCAAGTTATTTTATAAACAAGAACTATTCCTATCTACAGTAGATGGTACTCATCCTATTGTAGCCATTGTTGGGAAATGTGCTGTACTTGAATACGGAGAATACACTTGTAGTAAGTACATAATTAAATAATAAAAATTTATTAATTCATAATTAATAAAAATACATTTTATGAAAATATTGAATTCAAATTCACATACTTGCATAGGTCGACCTACTGAGATTCCAGAAGATGATGTATATATTTGTGAATCTTTATATGATGAAAGTAAAAGTCTCATGAAAAAACTTGGACCAGAAGGTTTAAAAAAATTCAATCATGGTACAGCAGTGACCGAGGATGAAATTTACTTTTTCCGAAGGCCTATTAATCCTGCTAAAGTAAGAAATTTATTTAACGTTCAACACAAAAATGTAATAACAATAAATAGCCTGTCATTTGATATGCAACTAACTGAATATAATTGCTTCGCATGTGATGTGTGTGTTGTAGGTTCCAGGCGATGTGGCTCAGACGCAAAATCAAGTCAAGTCTGTCACTCCTAGCTCAGCTCAATTTGAAATGGTAATTTCTATCATTAACTATTGTTAAGTTTCATCTGTTAACAATGTTACAGAAATGCATGTTCTCTTAAAATCATATGCAAGCTCATGTGCAAATTGATAACAATTCTAAATATCATGAGATAAAATCATAACCATATGCTGTTTGTAATACTCAAATATGACTTGCACGTGATAAAAATCTTGTATTAATTCATATATGAGCATGCTTTTCATCTTATGCCGGCATATTCACTTTTCTGTTTCTCTTTCTACTTGTTTGTTTTTCTTTTTTATTTAAATATGTATTTTTTCATGGAAGTATATTGTTCTATGCAGCATTTAATAGAACTATACATTGTTTTTCGTGGATTTCAATTCAGAGCACCTGTTGGGTTTATCCATATATATGTACATACATATACGATGTACATAGAATACCACCAAAGAGTCTCGCTTCCATGTCACTCTAACCCAAATAATGCAAAAATGAGGCATTTTACTTTAAATGGAATGTATGCATAAAATACTAATATCAAGCTTTTAGAACGCTTACAAAAAATTCAGTTGAAATATTGTCAACGGCCTTAGCCACGTAGGCACTACCGGTACCCGTAAGATCACCGAAGTTAAGCAAACTAACTTGGGCACGATCCACCTAAAGATAGGTGGTCATGTGCTGTTGACTCGAAAGTACGAAATAATGATCCAGAGAGACATTAAAGGCCAATAAATAAGTTCATTTGAACAATGTAGAAGTGTAAAGACACTCGGTTGTTACTTCTGAAACGCATTCCTATGGAAAAAAGCTATACTGAAATATTTTATATTGCTAATACCATTAACTTATATTGCAAACAATATTTATAAATCTCTCGTAATTTCTGTGACAAAGAAAAGTTTATGTAATTGATAAGATTATACAAAATTATTATATTGATGTAAAATTGATCAAAAAATATTCATGACATTACATTCGGTAACGGATAATAACGTAAATGGTATAGGAAGCATCACCATTGTTACCGAAGCTGGAACCCGATGTACTAGGCATGGGAGTAGGATTAGGAGTGGGAGTAGGAGTAGGAGTTGGGGAGGACAGCATGGACGCTGGTGGTCCACCGTCCGTTGGATCTGCAGAAGCTCAACCGGTGCTCTCCAATACTCAAACACCTGTGTCGACTAAAAAGGTAGGCCTTATCGTGACATTATTATTTTTTACAATTTGATTATATATTTCATTTTATTTGTTTCATTTTATTTTTTATTTAGAAAAATATGCCAGCATATTTTTTGTTTTTGCACCGTTTCAGCATTGTTATTTAACATTAGAATGACGATTAGATGTTTTATCCGTGAAGGTATAATATCAGTATTCGTTACTGTAAAACGGTGACATTATAATTTGTGTTTTCCTCTGTTTAGAAAACGGCGGGTAAGAAATTAGTTACGGGCTATATTTTATATTCGAGTAAAATGCGAACGCAGATTACACAAAACAATCCTGAATCATCCTTTGGGGAGATTAGCAGAATTGTTGGTAACGAGGTATTTATTTTTTACTGTTGATTTTGTAGTTTACTATAAGAATTTATAGAAGAAGGAAAGTATGCAGATTAAATGTTTCAAGTATAATATTATGAAGGAAAGTTACCGAATTCTTTTTGAAATGCTATTGAGGGATTATATCATTCTGCATGCTTCATCTTTCTTTCAAATACCTTACGTTTATTTCGAGGCTACTACTCATGATTTTCTCATCAAGACAACAGATGTTATTACTATGATAAAAGTTATTATTTAAATGTAAATACTATACGCAATCTATGAAACTTTCACAAATTATAAACGCTATCGCTATCTAGTCCTACATGGAACTGTGGAAGCGGGAAAATTTGTAGGAATAACTATATGAACGGAACTCTTTCTACGCGGCGCTTGATTTTCAAAGCAGTTCCGTTATCAGTCTGTAGCCAGAAGCTTGAAAATTTCTAAATTTTTAGATCCTTAAGTCATTTCTAAATTTTTGAATTTGAAAATGTCATTTTTAAATTTTGAAACTTTATAAATTCGAGATTTCTATATATTTCGATATAGCGAGACTGTATTGTAAATGAAAAGTAGCTATGTTTGAAAATAACTTTTATCATTTTCTAAATTCGATAATGCCAAAGGTTTGAAAAACTGTTTTCTAAAAAAGTTATCAGAATAGAAGAAAAAGATGTACAAAATGTATTTTTTCAATTTCAGTGGAGAAAACTGCCAGCAGGAGAAAAACAAGCATGGGAAGAAAGAGCAATTAAAATGAACGAGGATGGAGGACAACTTAAAGGAAACGCTGTTTCAGTAGGCACTAACGCTTTACAAGATGTAGTGTATGAATGTTGTTGGGATAATTGTGATTGGCAATTTGAAGATATGACTGATTGTATTGACCATTGTATTGCCGAGCAAAATGGACATGTTCAATCATCTTTTATTAACGCTCCTAGTGGTAAGTGTATCGTATTGTTTTTAATACTATTAAAATTAAAGGTTTAAAACTTATATTTTAACAGATGTAGAATTTCAATGCCAGTGGCGAGGTTGTGGCCGTACTAAAAAATCCGTACCTCCATTTCCAAGTGTACAAAGACTTGCAAGGCACGTTAAAGAGGTTCATATTCTTAAATCAAATGGACGTATTATACCCCCTACAGAAAGAAGCAAGTAAGTTAAATATTACTATCTTCGTATATTTATAAATTCATAATACGATATGTTTCATTCTTATTTGTATTTTTTTAATTTGTATTAAAGAAACTACATGGCATCAAAAGGTCCAACAGTATTGCCACCAATGGAAACAGGTAATTTTCTTGAACAAATATAAAGTAATTACTATTTATATCTTTCATATTTTTATACGTAAATTTATTTTACTACAGAAACGTCAGCAGCCGCGACACAAACAAGCAATATACCTGTCATTAAACAACCTGAACCGATGTTCGTTGCTGTTCCTCCAAGACCAAGTCGTGTATTACATTCAGATGCCTACTTACGGTAAATTGATTATTATTTTTAATATTTCTCTGTTATAATTTTACCTCAATTTGTGCATTTCCTGAAATATATTTTTATTTATTTTGTAGGTACATTGAAGCATTAAATGTAGAAAATCGATACATATCAAATTGGGATAAACAAATGAACGCCAATCCTGATAATACACAAATTCCTGATGTAACAAAATTACCAGTTGAATGGCTAGGTAATGGCGTGGGTAACCATGGAAATGTGGTGAATGCATTATGGACGCTCAAGAACATGATGATGAGAGATGTGTTAGCCATTAATAAAACTTTATAGCTTATAATTCGTTAAGATCTATAATCTTTAATATTCGATGCAACCTTAAAACAATTTTCAGGTCCGTCGATGCTAGATGAAAGACTGAAAACTATTATTTGAATATGAGTTTATTTATACTTCTAGATCATTTTTCTCATTTTACAATTCTTACAGCACTGTTTACTGATTTCCGATTTATAAGCGAAGATACTAGGAAATTGACTTAAGAAATTTTTAAAGATCTGCCTTGTATTAATTACAAATAATTCAGTTTGAAAAAGGTTAATTTTAATTTTTTCACTGAAACATGTTATGAACGTTATTTTTAAATATATCATCTATGGATCTGTTAGGAGTAGGACAAAACTATAATGTAAGGATCACCACTATGTACATATTTCGCTATTTTTAATTTTAACTTTTCATAAACAAATTTTGTATTTTGTGTATCGCGCATCATGAAAGTGTGACTTGGAAATTTCTGTATTCATATTGTAATATGAAATTGTACTGTAAATATAAAATAATGCACTATAGAAACCAATCTAATATGAACAACAATATCACTTTTTATTCACTTTTCTAAATGGAATTTGTATGTAAAGAACCAAGCAAATAATCGCTATTATTAAAATTTATTATTACTATTTTAATGATTTTATTAAACGAAAATATTATGATTTGAAAATAGATATTAAGCTGTATGTAATTAAATATGAAAATCTTTCATAGTATAGTTGTATAGAAAATCTTCATGACCAACAACTGAATTATTCTAAATAATTTTGTTTTATTTCGTATCGAATCCATTATGTTTTTATTAACTGCAATTTATTGTCAACCATCTTTTTCATACATAGCAAATATTTCGTAATTATTATCTTATAGTGCAGTGACGGAAATATTTCATTTAAAATTAACAGTTCAATAGACAAATTTGAAGATTTTGAAGTAGTTTGATAAATTTAGATGCAAACTATAATTTTTTCTCAAACTTTGAATATATGTTTATATTATTAAATCAAAGTGATGCATAAACTATATTTTTTTTCATTAGAAGTCAGTCACTCGTCCACCGTGTTGCCAATCTCCCCATTTTGTTGGATCTTTCTCGCTATCTGTTATTACTTCTCCATTGACTGGATCAGTTTCCACTAGTACCAAATCTACAAATCGTTCCCTTGGTGGTACTCCTATTATTATACATATTTATAATAATTATGTTTACTTCTTACAATCTACATACTATTTACAACTCCTATTTATTTTACTTGGTATAGGTTGTAATTTTAATTTTTGATGAAACTGTTTCATTCTTAATGATTCTTCTTTTTTATTAGCTGGAGTTGATTCATTAGCTTCTAATGAAGCAGCTAAATACAAGAAATGTACATGGTTAAGATATCAAAATTAATACATATGTTACAAATTAAAACTTTTACATTTCATACTTGTTGCAAATTGTCTGCATGTGTACATAGGCTGTTCCTGTAAAATTTTATTCAGATAGTTAATCCGAGTAGCACCAACGCGATTTAAAAATAATTCTAACTTTAAGATATTCATATTTACATTTATCATTGAAATGATTTGCAAAAACAATAAAATTTCACAATATTCTTTTGTCACAGTTTTAACAAAACACAATACAAATACAGTATTGGTACATGATTTTCAAGAAACTTGTCAAATATTAAATGTTCAATTTTAATATTATTTAATAAACCTTTATTTTTATACTAAATCTTTAATTCTTTCCTAAATTGTAATCTTTTATTCTAATTTTTTTATTTATATCTACAATATTATTAAATACTATATACATATGTTTCTACAAGAACTAGAATTTCTGTATCTAGAAATCTGTTACTCTGCCTTTTCTTTCCCAATCTCCATATCGAGTTGGTTCTGGTCCACGGGGTCCTCCTACCTCACCTGTTTCTGGATTAGTATCATTTGGAAATGGTTTCAATGGTTCTTTTTCTTGATAAGGATGTTTTCCTTCTTCCAATTCTTCCAATTTCTCTGTTATACATTGAATTATGTTGACTGTATTTATTTCATTAAAATACAGACAAATTCTTGAACAAAAGTTATAGAATAAATTATGTATATTTATTTTATTAACACATTGATTACCAAAGTAGAACACGAAGATTGTCCTTTATTCTCATTTCTTTTGAAAATGTACTAGCTTTATTAATTCTTGATAACTATTTAAATACAATTAATTTTTTCTTTGATTTGTATTCATGAGTTACATGCAACTTATACATGGCCTGCAGTTATATTACATAGTAAAAGTAAAGCATATCCAACTTATGGAACATGGAATCCAATTTATCATTAGTGTCATATTTAACTTTATGAGCAAACAGAATGTGCATTGAATGTAACTCACTTAGCATTTACTATTTTAAAATAATATTATCATACTTTTTCACTAAATGTTTATAATAACATAAATATATACCAATAGGCGTCCGTTCTCTTAGCTTCTTTCTAAATTCGCGCATCCTTGGACTTTCAGTTGTTTCATTTTCCTTTGCAAACAATACCTGAAACTCTAAAAAAAAAATGAGCATTCCATTCATTAATTTATATGGTACTGTGCTTGTTGTATAAATACTTACTTGTATACAAAAGATTATTCGAAGATTTTGTAATATTATTATTTAATTTTAATAAATTACTAAATTCCGGGACGTTTCGAGTAATCATAACCTTAATCATCATTAAGCTTTTATTTACGAACGTGTTAACCTACGTTCTGATGTAGTTCCCAGAATTACCTTTCTGAAACGAAAAGTGCATAATAAAACAGTAGTAAATATTAAAATTAAGCGTGTAATATCGAAAATTTTATTATTTATCGATTTTGAAAATTCCTATTATAAATTAAGCTAATACGTGCCAATGTGTGGATGTTATTGCCGAAAGTATGAACCTGTTACCCTTGGTTGCTATTTTCCTCAAGGAAGCCAGATTTGCACTTGAATATACACATTATCTCACTTTGATATAACTAATAAAGTGAAAGTACTGAATAAATTCTGAACATCAATATATATAAATATATTTTTGTGTAAAGAGGGTTGTTTAGGTACCATCTTTTATAATAAAATTATTAATTATACATAATTTTTATTTTCTGAATTTATTGTATAAGAGGTAATATTAAAAAATAGTATAAAGAATGTGTATAAGTTTAATCTAATCTGTATTATTTTTTAATGTAATGATTTCAATTTATTTTTTATTGATAGGTTGAAGAATATTTATATATTAGTGAAATTTTTTATAAAAAAAAATATACATATAATAAATATAGAAACTGCAACCATTTAAATAAATATAAAGAAATGTTAATATTTATTCAAAGTTATAGTTTTGTATAGAATATTACAAAAGGTAAGTTTTCATATTTGACAATTGTTACTTTCTTGAAAGAGTTTTATTATAATCTTAATAAAAAGAAAATATTTATCAATATGTCCAGATATATGATTTTAATATTTTAATTTAATTCCATTTGTAAATGGAATTTGAAGCATTTTAATTGTAAAAAACTTAAATTACAAATAAAAAGTTTCTTGTATATGCTTTTCTGTTTTTGTATGAGAAAAAAAAGCTGGCCATGGAAAAATTTTTCATTTGTATACAACATTTATAATATATATAAAAAGAGAAGTTTTTCTATAATTTTTAATAGGACTAACTTCAAAAGTTTCTGTATGAAAAAAATTAATGTATTTGTGAATTGATATCTTACATAATTTATTATATAGTTCTAATGCATAAACTAAATTATATCAAAAGAAAAAAGGGATATGTTGTTGCATTCTTCTAAATCTTTAATTTTGGAACATACCATGATTTTTAGCATTTGCAATGTTATTTTTAAATAGACCAAAAAATAATATATTATCAAATATATCATGTACATTTCGACAACAAAATTATAGATTTATTAAAAAAATGACTGTAAGAGATGCATTAAACTCGGCTCTTGATGAAGAATTAGCTCGTGATGAGAGAGTATTTATTCTTGGCGAAGAAGTTGCAGAATATGATGGTGCATATAAAGCAACAAAAGGTCTTTGGAAAAAGTATGGAGACAAAAGATTAATTGACACACCTATCACAGAAGCTGGTTTTTGCGGTATAGCTATTGGTGCTGCACTTGCTGGTTTAAGACCAATATGTGAATTTATGACCTTTAATTTCTCTATGCAAGCCATTGATCGTGTAGTAAATGGGGCTGCTAAAAATAGTTACATGAGTGGAGGAAAATATGCTGTTCCTATTGTATTTCGTGGTCCAAATGGTAATGCTAAAGGTTTGGCTGCACAACATTCTCAGTGTTTTGCATCATGGTATATGAGTGTACCTGGCTTAAAAGTTATGTCACCTACAACTTGTGAAGATTATAGAGGATGTTTAAAGACTGCAGTCCGAGACCCTGATCCAGTTGTAATTTTAGAAAGTGAATTGCTTTATAATGTTGAATTTCCTGTATCAGATCAAGCTATGGACAAAGATTTTACAATACCTATTGGTAAAGCTAAAATTGAAAAATCTGGCAAACATATTACTTTAGCATCACATGGCCAAGCTACTCTCTATACAATGCAAGCAGCTGAAATTTTAGCAGGTCAAGGAATAGAAGCAGAAGTAATTAATTTACGTTCTCTCAGGCCAATAGATTGGGAAACAATTTTTAAATCAGTTACAAAAACTCATAGATTAATGACTGTAGAATTAGGGTGGCCTAGGTGTGGAGTAGGTTCTGAAATTGTGGCTACAGTAATGGAAAATCCAGTATTTTTTGAGCTTGATGCACCAGCTATTCGTTGTACTGGTTTTGATGTACCTATGCCATATGCAGAAACTATTGAATATGAATGTACACCAAAAGATCACCATATTGCAGATTTTGCTAAAAAAATTTGCAGTGTAAAAACATAAATTAATTGTGTTTTGTAAATAAAATTTTACTTATTAAAAAATTGTTTAGCAAATGTTTATACATAATGATATATAATTTGCAGAAACTATATTAATTAAAAAATTATAATCTTTCATTTTCTTTCTTAAAATATTAATCTTAAGGAAATAATTACGTTTTGAATAAGATGTGAAAGTTTTTTTATTTATGGATGTTTATTTCTTCATGTTATTCAGTAAAGAAATACTAAAGTATTAATGCAATATGATTTAAAATATTTGTTTTAGTTATGCATTTCTATAAAATAAAAAGCAAAGGCAGAAGATGAAATGGTGTGTGGACAACTATAACTGCAATTTAATGAAATGGAGAACTAAATAGAATAAAATACATTAATAACTTTAACAAAAAGTACTGTAATGGAACAGAAATTATAATTAATGTAAGTAGTACGGAAGGAACGTATTTATATACAACTTAGTAATGATGTACAGCCCACGAAGAAAGATATTTTGGTTTGCAATAATTAGTAGAATAGTAGTTTTAATTTTACAATTTATTTTTAATATTTTATGTCCTGACCATGATGCAGATGCATTCAAAGGTTCCATAAGTAATTCTGAACAAGTTTCGTTATGCGATAATATAATTACATTATTGTTTAGTGGTCTCTCACGATGGGATGGTCAGTATTTTATACATATTGCAAAATATGGTTATGTGTATGAAAACATCTTAGCTTTTTATCCATTATACCCTATATTGATTCGTATTATTGCTATTCCTATACAAAAAATATTTTTTGTATTGAATTTTAATAGTTCAGTCATTCTTGCAGCCATATTAATTAATTTTGTGTGTTTCATTAAATCTGCTATTATATTTTACGATCTTAGTAAAATAGTATTAAGAGACAAAAATATTTCATATAAAGCAACAATACTTTATTGCATAAATCCAGCTAGTATATTTTTTTCTGCTATTTATACAGAATCTTTATTTGCTTATTTATCATATTATAGCATGTTAAGATCTATAAAATTAGATCCATATGTATCTTTTCCAATAGGCTTGTCCATTCTTACAAGATCAAATGGGCTGGTTAATATGGGATTTCCTATATATTTTAGATTAAAAAGTTTATCCCACAGTTTCTTAACAAAATATCCAAATTTGTCATTAAAAACATTAAGTAAATTTATATATGAAATAACAACTTTAAAAAGCATTTGTGTAATATGTAATATAATAATTATATCAATGGTTCCATTTATTTTATTACAAATACATAATTATATTATGTTTTGTATTCCTAATTCAAACTACATGTTTACTTCTGAACATATCACAAATTATGGCATTAAAAATAATTTGGTACTATCAGGAAGCAATAACAGTGAGTGGTGCAATTTAAAAATTCCAGTAGCATATGCCTACATACAGAAAAAATATTGGAACGTAGGATTTTTAAATTACTATGAAGTAAAGCAGATACCAAATTTTTTTCTAGCAATTCCAATACTTTATATTATGATTACTTGTATAAAAGAATACTTTCTAGAACATAAAAGATATTTTTGTACACTTGGATTTATTCAAAATTTTGAAAGCAAAAAAGAAATTAAAACAAAAAAATATCCAAGGGAAATGTTAGTATTCATTGTTCATGGTTTATTCTTGACTGTATTTTGTATTCTTTTTATACACATTCAAGTAAGTACACGTTTAATAAGTTCAGCGAGTCCATTAATATATTGGTATTGTGCTTTAACATATACATCTGATTCTAATGATGAGACAGCATATGAAAGTGAAGAAAATGCATGTTCTAAATGGAAAGTATTTTTTTTTAAACAAAGGAAGTATGCTTTACAAGATAAATTAATATTATTATACTTTTTAGGATATGCGGGTATAGGTTGTTTCATGTTTTCTAACTTCTTACCATGGACATAAATTATGTCATGTTGAAAAATTTAAATATTTATTATTTTTATATGTACATATAAATATGATAATACTTTTATTGCTTTCTAACTGATGTAAATACATGATTACGTATATGTATATCAAATACAAAATGTATTTTTATAGTATAAAAAGATTTATTTAATATGTGACTTCCTGTGTTTAAGTATTTCAATTGGTGTCAGATATAGTATTTGTGCACAATCAGGACAATCGTAAGCTTGTGCATTAGATTTACGTTTAACATTGTTAGAACGTTTCTCAATTTCATTTGTTTGCTGTTTATTGCAAGACTGTTGATGCTGTAATTTCTGTATACTTGTAAGAATTGCTTGCATATTACAATTCTGACATTGCCATTCTATTTCTGACATTTCTAAAGAAAGCTTATCACTCCATTCTGTTTCCCTCACACTAAAAAAGAATTATAGTTTATGGATTTTGCAAATTGTATCTTGTTGATTTATAACAGTTAATTATTAATAATTTACCAATTATATGTAATGATATTTGTTACATAAACTCCTCCTTTTATTAAATTGGGAATTACCGCAAAATCAGATTGAAATGGATTGGAATCTATTGATATGTTATTTTCATTATTCCCTGTATACATTGTTTTAAGATCAGCTGGTAAAAGTCGTTTTAATGTATATGGAATTGTGGTATGCATATAATCAATCAATTCTTGAGTAAGAGTGTATTCAATTTCGCTAAAATCTTGTTTTTCATTATCATTCGTGTTTGGATCTATAAAATATTTATGATAGTTAATAATATTAATAAATTAATTTTTCTTAATTTATTCTTTAATATACATTAAATAGTAACCTTTTATCTTTTCATCATACTTTAATATTTTACTAAAATCAAAATAATACCTTGTAATCGTTGATTTAATAAAAAATCCCATTTATGTCGTAATTTTGTAGCTTTCATTAATAACGTTTGACCACTATCAGGTACTGGAAATTCTAACGCTAACCATGAATCACATACAATTCTATGAAATATAAAGAAACATAATATATTAGTATTTTTTGTTAAATAAATATATACACACACACACACACACACAGAATATATATAATATATACTCACATTGAAAATGTACTATTTGTATCAATTTCACGTGCGAATAAAAGTAACGTTTGCGCAGCAGGCATTCGAAGCGTATTTACTAAATAAGGCTTTGTCGTCTCTAAAAGAGATCTATTAGTAATAAGATAAGTTAACATGCGTTCAATCAAAACAATAATTTATGGTACTGTAAAATAGGTTAAAAACTTACAAATATGCTAATATTGTATGTTTCGGACTAACAGGACTTTTGCTTTTATATCCTGGTATTGATACAATATCAGTTTCTTCTAGTTGTAGTACTTGTGGATGATTTCCAAAAAAACTCATTGGATGTAAGGCAATATATGGTTTCGCTTTTGTATGAAATAATTGTTCACTCATTGACTAAAAACGTATATTATTTATCATTGATTAATTAAACTATTTCAAGAATACAAACCAACATTACCTTACAATAATTAAATTCATCGGCACATGCAAATTGGGGATATAACCCACTGCATAATATTAATTTTAACATTGTTAAGTCCTTGTAACTACATGCACTAGCTGCTATCAATAAATTTTGAACTTGATTGGGATCATTTCTCATACGGAATTCAACATCCTTTATATCAATTTCTTTGTCATCATTATCATTCTCTTCTAATTGTATATCAAATGATTCTAACTTTAATTGTTTCCGCTTTCTAGGTTCACTTTGTTTATAAGTTCTTTTTAAGGACTTTAGGAGCTTTAATTCTCCATGTCTTATTGCACGTTCTGCACTGCTCATAGAAGAGTTTGGTTCTGGAAGATTTTTCAATAAATTACAATCCTGTAAATCATAAGTGTTAAATAATAAAGAGAATAGATTTTATAAATTGATAATAACAAATGAATATCAATTTACCTGAAGTAATTCTTTAAACTGTGCTCTTAATTTTATCATTTCATAAAATCTTTGTTCCTCCAAGCCTCTTCTTTTACACCACTTTTTGCTGCTAGTACCAGTACTTCTAGATTCTTGGGAATTTTGCTGTTTCACCTCTAACCATTCTCTAAATGCATTTAGTAATGTTATTGGGTCACCATGATCAGATTCCAATTTTTTTCTAGATGTCTAAAGTATTGAGTTAGTATGTAATTATAATAATTTGAAAAAATGTATAAATTAGATTTCTATTACCTCACATTCTGAATCCCTATATGCTCTATTTGTAAATGGTGTTTGTATACTTAAAGCAGCAGCGAGTGATAATACTGGTTCTACTTGATGAAAAACCGAACCCATTATTAACATTTTCCCTATTGTTATATCGACAGGTAAACGTGCAAGTGTTTTCCCGATACATGTTATTTTTTCATTATCCGTGAGGGCACCCTACAGATAAAAAATATTTAATTTATTTTTTGGTTTGTACTGAATATGCATTAATAATGTTCATTTAGTGAGTTTTTAACATACTAACATGTTCTTTTAAAGACAAAATTGAATTTTCTATACTTTCTGAGGGTGGTGGTTCTATAAAGGGAAATTTTCGCGCATCTGGAAGTCCCATAGCTATCATTTGTAAAAGTAAAGAGTCTAAAGGCACACGTTGTAATTCTGGAGTTGAGTATTTTTCTAATGCCATATATTCTTCTTCTGAGTATAATCTATGTAGAAATATTACATTCACAAATTAATATGTTACAATTAAATGAAAAATTATACAATTTATTAAAATACCTATAACAGACTCCAGGTCCAGTTCTACCAGCTCTTCCTTTTCGTTGTTCTGCACTAGCTTTACTAATCCAAAATTCTTTCAGTCGTTGCATTTTGCATGATGGATCATAACTCATTTCTTTTACTTTCCCGCTATCACAAACAAATCTAATTCCATCTATAGTAATAGAAGTTTCAGCTATATTAGTAGATACGATACATTTTCTCGCTCCTTCAGGTGCATAATCAAATACCTTCAATAAAATAATTTAGATAGTATCATATTTATAAATATAAATATTTGTTAAAATAAATCTATATTTGAAAAATCGTACTTTATCTTGTTCACTGATAGCTAAAGTACTATGAAGTGGTAAGACAACCCAATTATTCTTCTTCTGACTATATTCTTTTGCTGAATCAACAACTGCAGTAATTTCACTCATTCCGCTTAAAAATATCAATAAATCACCTTTTTCGTCAGCTGAAAATATGAATTATTAATGATATGATTAAAAATATAATTTTAATTTACAAAATATATTTTCTACCTGGATATTTTTGATCAATCATTTGCATTATTTGTATGTAAGGGCTTGGATTGAATCTATCATTCTTGTATCGAAAATCTTCTATAGTAATGGGTCTATATGTTAGTTGAATAGGATACAATCGCCCAGGAACCTATATATAAGAAATATCATAAGAATGTTTGAAAATTAATTAACAGTTCACATAATTACAAATTTACCTGAATTACTTTAACATCCTCTTTTGCAAAATAATTACTAAAAAGTTCAATATTAATGGTAGCAGACATAAGAACTAATTTTAGATCATGTTTTTGATTAATAATGCATTTCATAATGCCAAGAAGAAAGTCTCCATGTAAATGACGTTCATGCACTTCATCCAAAACAATTACATCGTAAGGTAACAGATTAGATTCTCCAGACAGCTGTATGAAACACATAATACTTAAATATTTGCAACACCATAACTTTAATACATAGTTTATAATCTTATCGATTTATTATAATTTCATTTTTACCTGTCTTAACAAAAGACCTTCTGTTATAAAAGTAATTTTAGTATCTTGATTTCTTTGTCTTTCAAAACGAATTTGATATCCAACTTCATTACAATTCTCTGTGAGTGTTTCAAAAGCAACACGCTTAGCTAACGATATACAAGCTATTCTCCTAGGTTGTGTACAAGCTATAAAAAATAGTTTCAGTAGTATAATTAAATTTCATTAAAAAATATTGCTTTACTTTATATAATTTTAACACTTACCAATTTTTTGAAACCCTGCTGAATATAAATACTGCGGTACTTGCGTAGACTTTCCACAACCAGTATCACCAGCTATAATAACTACTCTTTCTTTTTTTATTGTCTCTGTAATTTCTTGTTTGTATTGATGAACTGGTAAATTTCTTTGAGATTCTCTAAGTTTTTTTAATTTGGCAAATTTTTCTTTCTGTTTAAAATCTAAGTATAAAATAATTATATTCTGAAACCTTAGTAATTGATTCTTTGTTAATGTTTCAGTTGGTGGAACACGTGCAAATAATTCATTAAAATTTAAACTTAGTTTAAAATTAATACAGTGTAATTTATGATATATTTTTGGTACACTGATATCATTCAATGAGAAATCAATTGAAGTATCGGGAGTATTAAGTTTTTTTTGCACAGTTTCATATTTATTAACAAATTTCCAGAAGTCTTCAGTATCCTGTACTACACTTAAATTTCCTGAGAACATTTTGTTCAATTCATATTTGTATTTACTAAAATAAAAATTGTTGAAACTTTGATCAGATTTATAAGTTACTTGAGAAAAATTGCTTTCTTTGTCAGTTGATATAGTTTCTTGATTATATCTTGTTTTAAGCGGTGATTTTGAACTATTACTTTTCTTTCTTTTTCGTCTATCATCATATTGATATTCACGTTTACTTTTGCTAGCAAAATCGTGTTGTGAACTCATACTGTGTAAAAAGCGTTTTCATACCATAACCTTAAAGACATACAAACATTTTTGTGTATTCTTTAAAAATATGATATTAACAACAATTTCATTTATTAAATCTTTATTATCAACTATAATTATTGCACAAATGAGTAATGTCATAAAATAACATCTATTATTTTTTGGACGTAACATACAAAATATATATGTATACTTGAATGTATTTACTATCATACCATGATCTTCAAAAGTTACAGTATGATGTAAATAATATGATATATATTGTTATATAATTGACATACAATTTTATACAAAGCTTTCCTGTAATGTTATTCACATTCCAAAATAATTTGTCGAATTTTTATTCAGCTTCCAATAAAAATATTTAAATAGAATGATTGGTTAGATTTAATAATAATAATACATTTATATTTAATTAGTATTTATTAATTTTAAATATATACTTAATCATATAAAATTCTTTTAATATAAGAAACACAAAGTATTAATTATAATTTCAATATGTCCATTCAATATTTACGTACTTTCAATATCAATAACTACAGAGATATTGTCATCAATAACATTATTGCTATGTATCGATTATTTTATATATCGATAATTGAGAACGACTGAAGTGGAATTGAATATGTATATAATTTTATTACTCAAGTCTGATATTCTTGTTTCAAGTTCAGACAAGAACTTTTTCGAAATAAAACAATAGCTTATTTAATATTTAAACAAATTAAATAAGTTTAAACATAGATTTAAATAATAAAATTGTATGTTCTATTCTATTTCAATGAATCCTATTAACCCTAATATTGTCGATATATCGTTCAGTATTACATATTAATAGAATATCGATAATTTAACGATAATCGCAGCAGCGTTTTTTTAAATAATATTCAGAAACTTACTCAAAGTTATTTTGATAAAAACTGAAGTTATTAATGATTATAATTATAACAAAAATTTTAAATGTTTTTATTTTTGAATAAAACAATGACTAATTATCGAGTTGAAATCATTGATACATGCGTACACGGAAATCATTACAATTCTTATTATTATTTTAAGCAAAGGTTTAATTGCCTGATATTCTGAGTATTTTTGAATTATTCTTAAATGCTTAGCACATAAAAAGCTGCAACAATTTATATTTTCTCCGGAATATAATTACGTTTTTCTTATTTTTCTAAAAGGGGAACTATAAGACGATAAAGTATGAATTAGTCATACAAAATAATGTCACTTTCATTAGGGAAGATACACAAAAATAGCCATTAGATAGAGTTGTATGTAGTAATTGACGTAAACAGTGCCGCCGTTAGAGTTTGTGGGGCCTACAATAAAAATAGATGTAAAAATCTCCAGTAATCTCATTAAATTATTATTAAATCGTTGCATATCGGCACGTTGTACAGTGCCACATTGAATATTGTCACTTTGTATATTACCAAAAAGTACAATATATACATTGTACTTCCTTTAATTAATTTTTTTTAAATTCGCAAGTCTAAGTGCAAGATCATCCAATGAAACGTTGCATTTGTCCATCGCTAATGGCGGTACTGGACGTAAGAATACATTATCAAAGCTGTTTATCGATGACAAATAAAACTTCGGTCAGTATCTTCCTTGTCTTCGGACGCTTTTGGTCAGTGCTGTTATCCGACACGTTTGCTATACATATAATTTATCGTCGACGAAGATTTCCGATTACGTGCAAAACGTTACGTAGTTAGTAACAAATAGCAATGTAATCTTGCTGACAATTTTCGGCACTTCGAATTTGCTCGATAATTGTTTCTCAAGAGCCACGATTGTGCTCTTATCTCTCAAGTCGATCGACGTTATCGCGATTGCCAGATTAGCGTTAATCGGATGAGTGTTCCCGGCAGTGTCAGACAGTGAACGTATCCCGTCTGTCATCTGGAAAATGATCACCGCGGTCCAGGCGAAACTAGCCTCGATGATCGCTATCGGTGCCGGTAGCTTCATCGTTGGCGTTGCACCGTCATGTTTCGTATCGCGCGTACGTTATCTACAACAGAAGCTGTTGCTTTCGTGCACTCTTTGTTTCGGTGGCGGTGTCCTGCTTGCGACCGCGATTCTTCACATGTTACCGGAAATTCGCGAGTCTATGCCGGATTACGCGGAGCTGTTATTCTCTTGCGGTTTTCTTCTCTTGTATCTCATTGACGAGACTGTTCACTACTTTTGGAACACCGACGACCGGCGTGCACAGCAATCGAACTCTAGTAGGCCCTGCGACTGGAGCACGGCGAGTCAGGTGTATGTATGATCTTTTCAACGTAGTTCAGAAAATCGAAATATTTGCGAGAAATTCTTTTGTGTAAGTTTACGACAGTCTCGAGGAGATCCGAGATATGTGTTTGTCGATGCGTTGTATACAGATAAGGATGGTTCGACTTTGTCTGGAGATAGAGACAATTCTCTATCTTTAATTGTGGAACAAGACGGACCGTGCTTAACGCTTTAAGGTGTATTTCTGATTTTCTCGATAATTTTTTGATAATTAGAGTTTAACGTAGGCTTCTGTTGGTTAGGGGAAAGGTAGGGGGGAGAAGTTTCTCGCCACTTGCTTTCGATCTTCAGAGAGTCAGGAAGAGCCAGGGAGAGCCAAGGAGATTCAGGTGAAATCCAGAGAGATTCTGAGAAAAGTTGGGACAGGCAACAGGACTGAGAAAGCTGGCAAAGTAAAAAAAAAGTCAGAAAAAGTCGGAAGAGCCAGGGAGATCCAGGGAGATCCAGGAAAAGCTGGGGAGATCCAGGAGTATTTTAGGCTAATTCTAGGGAAAGCTGAGATAGGCAAAATGACAAAAAAAGTCAGAAGACACCTAGCAGAGGCAGGAAGAGTCAGGAGAGTCAGGGGAAGCCAGGATATCCGGGAGAGCCAGGGAGAGCCAGAGAGAGCTAAGGAGATCTAGGAGAAACTCAAAAGGATTCTAAAGAAAGCTAGAAAGGAGAATTAGAGATAGTCAGGAGAGCCATAGAAAGTCAAGAAGAGCCAGGGACATCCAAGGGGAACCTAGGGAAATTTTTAAAGAATGCTGGGACAAAAGAGCTAGAAGAATTTGCAGAAAGGGAACCAGGATTTGATGAGAGCCTATTCTACCTGCTCATTTCTCAGTAAAAAATACGGACAAATAAGGCGAGTGACAGGGTATTCCTTTCCCTTAATTACAGGAAGCCTAATTGTAAGTCACACGAGAATTCTCGCAAGAGTTTTACTCTCAAGTGAACACGTATGCATGGAAATTAGATATACAGAATATGGCAAGGTCGAAATCGACCCTGAGTTGGCATCGTAATCGATCAACAAGATAATGATAAAGTTGAATTTTTCGATTGCAGAGAGCGTTGCCGAAGTCACTCACATCTGGCTGGTCCTCCTGCAAACAATCGGACCGTCAGAAGTGTCTCTATATTTGACGTCAATCCGAAGGCACCATATCAGCAAAGTGTTCTTGGAAACGGAACGAACTCTGCGTACTCGAAAAGCTCTACATATGGGGCAGTGCAGTATGGACCTTCTGCGCCTACTTTCAACAATGAGGAGACCTTCTTATGCCATGGAACTCATTCGGAACCGTGCGCGAATAATACCAACACTAACCTTATGGGCCTTTTGTTGGCACTTACCGTTCACGCTGTTCTCGAGGGATTGGCGGTCGGCTTACAGAAAGTAGTGTCTGAGGTGTGCAGTAGCAATAAATTGTAGATAATTTAATGTACGTAATTTGACTATATTAACATTAGGTGAATATTGTTCCTAAATTGGTTAATTCTAGATTTATGTTAACTCTAAATTAATCGTGGACGAATATTAATCTTAAATGGATATCACTTCTAGATAAATGTTAATCTTATATAGGCATTAATCGTAGATCAGTAATGTAATTTTTTGTGCATAAACATGGGGTCGTAACATGGGGTCGTAACACTTTACGAGATATAGAAGGAGATTCTAAATTGCTAGACCAGGGTCGCATGTAGAGTATCAATTTGTATAACATATTAAAATTGAACCTCGAAATAGATTGCAGTACGCGATTCCGAATATTTTGATAAAGTTTCTTATGCTTCATTTAACTTTTATTTTCAGGTATTTCTACTGGTTGGCGCAGTGGCCTCTCATAAGTTCGTGGTCGGTTTTTGTTTAGGATTAGAATTAGCTGGAGCCAATAATTCTCTTCTTAGGATAATATCAGCAATTTTTGTGTTCTCTGCTGGGTCTGCAGTCGGTATAGGAATTGGAATGCTGACGTTCAAAGTAAGTATCTTCTTCAGTAATTCAACCAAGGATACGCAGTTTCTAGGTACTAATACGAATGTGGAGTAATAAAGCATCGGTGATTCACTTAAATATATCACTTAAATTATTTGCTGTTTGTGGAAGTATCATATATAATCAAATTTTAATTTTCATGTCACAATTTTATTGTTAAATTCTGAAACTTCGTCACGTATCTTTTTTCACTCTTTTCATCTCAATGTTAAATTTAATTTTATCCGTTAATTTGCTTTTTCAGTCAAAACAAATTGTAACGTTAGTTCATTTGTAAATCTTTCTAACCTAATAATCTAACAAATTTTTATGCAAAATAGTTCAAAGGATTTACAAACTTTTTACTTTATAAGAAAAGATATACATAATTTTATTTAAAGAAGACATAGATGATCTCGATATTTCGTAAGAAATGATTATAAGAGAAAATAGTCTCCACTATCACGTGTGTCCATTGAAATAATGTTTTGTTCTGAAAAGATTTTTGATACAATAACAAATATGGTAGATATTTACATTCCCATTTAACCACCCTGTATAATAAATATTTGAACGAATATTTGAATTCTACGTAAGATTTTGAATGATAAAATTTATATAGATGAACAACAAATGGACGAACATCATTGCACCCATTTTGCAAGGTTTAGCTGGAGGAACCTTGCTGTACGGGACGGTTAGCGAAATTTTGCCAAGAGAAAGAGCAAGATGGCACAACAGCGAGCGTCGTTGCGCGGGTATTTTGCAATTTTTCTCTGTGATCCTCGGTTTTGTTCTTATTTACGTTCTGAACAATTACGTGGGCTCGTAAATTTGAATGTTTGTCAATTTCTGTAGAATAAAGGTAAATGTGTCCATTACCGATCAACTTATTTAACGTTATTAAAAATGATAAACGAAACCACCTATTAATTAAAACATTGAAGTTATAACTATTATATTAACTATTTTAAAAATTGTTCTTTTTAATGGAATCACATACTCGTATCAACTCCTCTTTTTGTAGAAAAAGTATTAAAGTACTGTGTTTAAAAAATCAATATGCAATTTCATTTTACAAAAAGTGCATTTGCATTTTTTGCGTGCATCTTCATGAAGAAAATGAAGTCGTAAAAAATAGACATATGAAAATGTACGAAATTGTATGATAATCTTTTCACGTTATCAAAAAACATGTAATTGACAGAATAATAATACGAAAATATTAATCTTCACTTATATAAGTATATAATATCGTGGTGGTTAATAAAGAGGTCATCAAATCTATTTTTTTATAAGTTACACTTGAAACTCGATTGATATACAAACTTAGAGTGATCAGTATCGAATGATCAGTATCTCATAAAAAAGTTTGTATATGTCGGTCGAAAATGCTCTTTTACAAACAATCACGTTCTTATATGACCGATAATAGGATCATTTACCTAAGTTGTATGGAAATTGAAGCAATTTAATATCCGTTGGTATTCAAAAAAACGACACAAGCTTCTAGAATCAATTTGCTCAAGAGGCCATTTTATTAAAGTACAAGAAGCGGGGAGGGAGAAAAAGAGAATGTATAGAATTAGAATGCAGCAAAGAAATCGATATAATGTTTTAATTCACCGTTCGTTCTTTCTTTTTTGCACGTCTGCAATTTATTCTCCGAGGAGAATAAAATTGCATGAGCTGCTGTATCGACAGCTTGAATATTTGTATATAATAGATTTAATAAACGATATTTTTTAATGTTATATGAAGATTGTATGAGGTGTTTCTCTGCAGAAAATATAAAATATGTATTTTGCGCATGATGCTTCATTTCTCAATAAATCAATGTTATCTTTCGAATTGGTATATTAAGAAAAATAAATTTTGGGTTGAAAAAAATCGAGGAATTTTTAAAATGCAAATTTTTAATTTTGTAAATGTACAAGCTTCTAAATTTTCAAATTTAAAAGTGCGAAAATTTGGGGACTCGGAAACTTGTAAATTTGAGGATTTAGGGATTTCCAAATTTAGGAATTTGAAAATTTGGGAGATTTGAGAATTTAGAAGTTTAGAATCAAGGTTTTAGACCTTTTAACGATTTTATATTATTTGTTAATCATTCAATTCAATTTTGTAAAAATTTGTATGATGGATTAAGGAAATAAATAAATGTCGGTAAAATATTATACGAATTCCATTTTTTACCCTATTGTATATTCTCTCCGTACACTGAAAATTAAAAGATATTTACAAAGTAACTGTTTTTTATTTAACTTGCACAAGCAACGTACGATTTTGTGTAAACTATAAGTATATAATTTTTTACATAACTATATGTACGTAATTAACGTGTAATTTACATTAATATTAATTGGAAAAATTTGAGTACTTATAAGACTAGAAAGACTAGAATTTATTATTTCAATAATTGAATATCAGTAAATTGATTTATTTAAATGAACATTGAAATAAAAATACACGATGACAGTCTTAAATCATTATTTATATATTTATTTTTGAAAAGTTTTAAAATTTCTTTTGATTCATATTACAACACATGGTTTATACAATGAAGACAGGTCTTACAAACTATAATACGTTCATGGGAATACTGACATTATAATGCATTTGTAAAATTGGTACGTATTAAATTTCATGATCAAATGTAAATAATTTTAACGAATGCAGAGTCACTTTGATCTGAACACAGAAATGAAATATGCATTTAAAATATGAAGCATTTACATCAGATTAACGTACTTAAATGTAATATAAATATACAGTATATTCGTATATATACATTTTATTCTTTTTTATGTATATACACTTCGTAATACTTACATACTATTTACATTCGAACAAATTTTTTAATTTATATATGATGGAGTTTTAAATATGCGTCAAAATGACTCTGCAAATGTTTTGAGTTGCAATGGTTAATCCTCCTATCATGTTTACTAAAAATGTTCGCTAATTGTATAATCTTTTAACACATGTAGTAGTGAAATAATTTTTTCGAAAAAAAAAAAAATACAGAGAGAGGGAAAATAACAAAATCTAATTTCAACGAAGTGCAAAATAGAAACATTATTATAAATCGAAAAGGGGGTCGCATAGACCCGAACACAGTAGGAGGGTTAAATATTTGTTTTAAGCCGTAGATTTTAAACAACGACGATCCTATTTCTATCTCGATATGCGTCTTTCTCTTCCTTCGATGCGTACGGATTCTTCAGGGGATTTAAATTTAATCTAAAATGAATAAAACATGAATGTAATGGTATCAGTATTAAAACACCAGTTATGTATAGAATGATGTATATGAAATGTATCAGAAATTTTTTAGTATAATATAATACTATATAATATTTAATAATAATATATAATATAATATAATAATACTATAATAAGATTCTATGAAATAATAATACATACTCAGAATTTGTACATGATACGTAAATAATATTTATGTATCATACATGTTCAATATAATTTTTTTTATATTTTCTACGTTATAATTTTTCTATGTTTTCAATATTTCCTATTCTGTTGAAATTATAACCATTAAATGTGATTAATTATTAAATGCAAATTTGGAAAAATGTTAATTTGGTAAATTAGAGAGTTTACATTCTGCGTTTGGAAATTTTATGATTTGACAACTTGAGAATTTGAGTTTCGTAATTCAGAAATTTAGGGATTTGAAAATTTGGGAATTTGAGAAGTTGGGAATTTGAGATGTTGGGAATTTGAGAAGTTGGAAATTTGAGAAGTTGGGAATTTGAGATGTTGGGAATTTGAGAGGTTGGGAATTTGAGAATTTGGGGATTTGAGAAGTTGGGAATTTGAGAAGTTGGGAATTTGAGAAGTTGGGAATTTGAGATGTTGGGAATTTGAGAACTTGAGGAATTTGAGAAGTTGGGAATTTGAGAAGTTGGGAATTTGAGAAGTTGGGAATTTGAGAAGTTGGGAATTTGAGAAGTTGGGAATTTGAGAAGTTGGGAATTTGAGAATTTGAAAATTTGAAAAATTGAGAATTTGAGAATTTGAAAAATTGAGAATTTGAGAATTTGAGAATTTGAGAATTTAAGAATCCGAGAATTTGAGAATTTGGGAATTTGTAAGAATATTTGAAAATTGAAATATTTTCAATATTTTCAATTCTGTCCAAATTACAATCATCAGTTCTATTAGACAAATATTCAAGAAATGTGCTGAAAAAACTGATCGCAAGAAAACTATGAAACAAGAAACGTGCGGTTACTGGTATTGTTATATAACACTTCGAGGCTATTTCTTCCAACAGCAGGGTAACTGTACTTAATATGGAACACCACCAAATATGGAGCACCATAATATGTATTTCACATCAGTAAATAAGTCGCAAAATCAACCAGTAACGATGTTAAATATCTCGTTGCAAACAAAAAACAATTACATAAACATGTAAGTTTCGGTTGAAAGTGTGTCGTGGAATGAAAGACCTTGTGTTTTATGTTCTGAAAAGTTTCTAAAAGACAAGTTACACAGAACTTTTTTACTTTTTATTATCACTTAACAGATAATTTTAAACTTTTTAACAATTTTTAGTTATAAAGTATTATTTTTGCATTATTTATTGTTGAACATGTTCGTTTTTGAGTGTACAAAAGCAGTTCACTATAAAATTTATTTTCTTCTTAAAATTATTTTTTGTCGAAATACGTATGTGTGCAATATGGAACAAGTTCTTTATTAATATTACATAGTATTACAAGGTATACTACTTTTAGTATATTACAAGTTATACTACTTTAAGTATATTGCAAGTTTTACTACTTTAAGTATATTATAGTGATAATGTAGAAAAATGGGTTCCATGCATCCACATGTGAGCAACATACTCATACGCAAAGAACGAAGAAAAATCTTTAAAAAGTAGAAGACACTTCCTTATTAGTTTTCTAATATTTAAATAAATATTCATTTTTCACGATAAGTATGAATTTCTAATTTTTTTAACAAATTTTGTTAAACTCATTTCATATTGAATACCACTTTTGACTCACTGCTTTTGATTTCCCTATACGTTTTTTTATCATAATTACATGACACTTGAATTTTTGCATAGTTAACATAGAATAAGTATTAATTTTATCGTACTTCATAATTTCGGTCAGAATAAAATATCTACTTTTGGCAAGCTTTTAAACTCAGGTGTTTCCTGTTAGGTGCAGTTAACCTACTCGGATGAAATCGTTTATAAGACCTAATATAACTTGATCTAACCACTCCATGAATTTCAAATTTAGTGACTGAATTATTTGTTATTTTTTTTATTATTTATATACTACTTTCACATACTTCTACGTGTAATATGAAAGCGAAAACAGATCATACTATATCTGTATCATATGGGTGAAAGTTGTTCAGAGTGATCATTTTAACAATATATTTCAAGTAGAGTTGGTAAAGTAAATCCAATTTAAGAATTTTTAAATTTGGGGACTTGCAAATTTGGGAATTTAATAATTCAGTAATTTGGGGGTTTGAAAATTTGGAAATTTGTTAATTCGGTAATTTGAGGATTTGAAAATTTGGGAATTTAATAATTCAGTAATTTTAGAATTTGAGAATTTGTAAACTAGAATATTTAAAACATGAAAATTAAAAAATTTTAGAACAAGAAGTAGTAAAATGTCTTTTAGATTTCGAAATGTGAAATTCCACACACGTAAAATTTTGAAGCATGGAATTCCATAAACAGTAAAAGTTCAAAGCACAGAATTCCATGGACAGTAGTTTCACGTGTGAAATATTGCGCACGTTTCACACAACTCGCGCCGGCCCAGATTTCAAGTGTATCAAAATCGGTGAAAGGAGAATTATTTGGCAACTTGATAAACGAAAGTATAGATACCTGTACAAAGACGGTGCTTCCGCACAATTCACATTGTACCACCAATCGCAAGCGAAATCCCGTTGGTTGAAAAGAGTTCCATTAGTGCACAGGAAGGATGCACCTTGATGACCTTCGCGGCCATCATGACAAACATGATACGCCTAAAATTATAATAAAAACACATAAATCTAATCTCTATTTATCTGTCATTTTTTAAACTTTTTCCAATTATTAACCTACACGACTTCAAGTATTATTATGTTAATTTATAAATTTGTTTTGATACAACTTTGTTATTAAACAAAACATGACAAATGCAAATTGACATGTAATAAATATTTTAATTATGGTAAAAATGATCACAATATTGCAAGTATATATTTTGAAAGTTGGGATAATTTACACCTTACAAAATTTCTATCAATCGTGAGTAGCATCAGATTTCAAGAGTTAAAATTAATTTTATTAATTATGGAACAAAATAGTATAATAGTATAATACTCCAAGTTTTCGATATTTAATACTATTTTTCTGTGAAAATTAATTTTCTTATCGATTATATGTATGATATATGTAGATATGCATATCATATATACTATCTTATCGGTTACAATATGTGTGATGCATACATATCATATGTATTTTTTTTATTAGTTACAGTGTGTGTGATACATACATATGATATATATTTTTTTATCAGTCATAGTATGTGTGACACACACATATCATCTGTGTTTCCTTATCGGTCATAGTGTGTATGATACATGCATATCATATGTATTTTTTTATCAGTTATAGTATGTGTGATACATACATATCACCTCTATTGCCTTATCGGTTATACTGTGTATAATACATGCATATCTCGTGTGCTTACGCAATTAATTGTAGTTCAGATCGACATGAAATGAATTACCTGACAACCAGTTTCCACGTTTGCATACATTCCAGGAACGAATGGAACGTGCGCGCAGGAAAAACTTGTTGGCGGCACAGTATGATACAAAGGGAAATCTACCCCAGGAATTCCAGGGATTTTACTGAAATCTTGCTGATTCTTCGGCTTCTCGATAGCTTTCACGACGATCGGCCTATCAAACTTCGCGGTTGGTCGAAAATCTTGATACTCTTGAAAATCTTGGTAATCGTTGTAATTGTAATTGAAGTCTTGAACCACTATTGGATGCTAAAACAACATAATGTACTCGTTACAAAACATTCTTCATTTTAACAATACTATAATTGTAATTATAGTCTTGAACCACTATCGAATGCTAGAACATAACGTAAATTTTATAAAGCGATACCGTATTTATTTTAATAATGTGATTGTAATTGTAGCCTTGAACAACCGAACGGTGAAAAAATATAACGCACAGGTTGCAAAGTGAAACATTATTTTAATAATATTGTGATCATAATTGTAGTCCTGAACCACCAAATACTAAGAAAACATACACATACTAAAACAGGGTGTCCAGTCATTTGAAAGTTTCAAGGTCTATAATACATAAAAAAAATGGGGAGGGAAAATATTAAAATTGAAATGTTTTATTAAAGCTACTATAATATATTAGAAAAGGATATAATTTAATTGGTTAAGTAAAATGTAATTGTATATCAAATACATTTAACATTAGTTCCAACGTAAAAGGATTTGTAATGATTACCTGAAGGGATGTGGTGTATGCTGTTACCAATAAAACACCTAACAGCGGTATAACAAAATTGCAACAGTTCCTTGGCATGTCCGTACTGTACGTAATAATAAACGAAACTAATCCAGTTTTCAATCTACTGTTGGGTTCCAACTCTCCTGTTCAAAAGATTATGTCACAGCGACAGAGAGAAAGTCCTACCTGTAATAGCGCACAACTCGAACAAGGACTATTCTGATTTTATACGGACAACGTTTAATTGCGAAGTGAAATACTGTTTTATACAGGGTGGTCCGCGGAATTATTACGAGTCATAACTCTTGCCTTGGTGCAAACGGAAGTAAATGTGACAGGAGAGACATAAATGAATGAAATAGTATTACATTTGTGGGCGTAGAACTAAGTATTGCTATATTTATTTTAACAATATTTAGTGGATGTTATAGTATTGTTATTAATATTAATTAGTTTATATGTTAATATTAATACTAATTTAATGAATTATGAAAGGAAGGTTAAATGAAAATTATGATTTTGCTGTATAGTTGTGTAAAATGTGATATGATTAATAATTGAAGGTAATTGATAAAAAAATAAGAAGAGTAGTTGTAGTTGTGGTTGAAGCATATGATTAACTTACAATTAGTGTAGTACGATTCCCGTAATAGTGGCTTTAATATCCGCGGTTTCCTTATTCGAGATTGACTGGATAAATTGCTGATGTACATATACATATGTATCATATGTAATAATGAGGTTCTATTACTCGTTGGGTTTTAGTTGAGTATTCAAATTTAAAAATTTTGCCAAATTTTTAATATACAAACTTTCAAATTTAAATATTAAATTTCTAGATGTAGAATTTAACAAATTTGAGAGTTTCAGAATTTGGGAATTTGGGAATTTGGGAATTTGGGAATTTGGGAATTTGAGAAATTGGGAATTTGGGAATTTGGAAATTTAGAAATTCAAGAATGTGAGAATTTGAATATTTGACTTGTTGGAAAAAGGATTTGTAAATTTGACAATTTGAAAATTTAGAAATTTTAATGCACATATAATTTGTAGTAGACTCTCGTTATATTACCATCTTCGCATTTCCACCCGGGAAATTCTAAAACCCCAAATATAGAAATGATAAAGATGTGAAAGTAAAACACAGTAAAACATAAAAATATGAATTTAATGATAAAAATTATCGTAAAATCCTTAAGTACTTTCTAGAAAAATAAATGTTTATTAAAAATTGCAACATCTTTTGCTAAAGATAACAATTGTATCTTTGGAGATTTGCATCGAAAAAAACTGCATCATGTGCAACATTCTTGCATTCTAACACCTCTGCCGCCATTTTGTTCCCTTTCTAAATCTCAACATTCGAATCTATAGACGGAACTTCATTCTATAAACTCGTACAAGAACAATTTTCTTATCTTCTAAACCTCTAAAAAAAAAAAAACTGTTATAGTTATTTACCTGTTAAAGTTATTTTGAAGACTACGGGGTGACTAACCTTTTGTAAATGAAACTTGGTATAACTAGTGGAAATGGTCTAAAATGGGTTAATCGAGTTTCCACTGTATAAATTTACATAAACATGTGCAAACCGATCGGAACTTAACACATTCCCTACCAGCATCACATATGTACTTATATGTGGCGCCTTCGATTTCTCATACGACATCGTAAATTTTTATTTGATATGCTATGAAACAAACTTCAAACTATGCTATCAAACTTTGTTACATGATCTAGAAAAATGTTAACGTGATATTTTAAAATGACATCATCTTATTTTATGGTAAAGAATAAAAAACGGAGTAACAAGTGAATTTCTAATTGAGTGCTGTCAGAGAACGTGTTAACATAGTAACAAAAGTTTGAATTATATGTGGTCAGAGCTACATTTAAAGTTTTTCGAGCTTTACACATACAAATGCAAATCAAGATCCTTTTTATGAAAACAAAAACAATTTCTGACTTTACAAATTTGAAAATTTTAACAACTTCGAACTTTACGGATTTTTAACAATTTTTAGTTTGAAAAGCTGATAGTTTAAATAAGTATATTGTATACTTGAACGCTTCTACGTTAATTTGGAATTTAAATTTAACCTAAACTTGAGAATTTATGATTTTGGGAATTTCGAAATTTGAGGTTGATTTTGAAAATTTCTACGACTAACTTTGTTCTAAATTCCATTATGTTTTATAACTCTGGTTCATGATCAACCCAGGGTCATTCTAGGGTTAATTAAGTTTTTTACAACTTTCTCGAAAGCTGATTTGCAATATTTAATTAATTCATTTTCATACTTAGAATTTTATTTAAACTATTACGTATTCAAACTTTAATTGAAACATAAAATTTAATTAAAATAATTGAAATAGTTAAACTTATTTTGAATAATTGTATTATAATAATTAAATTCAATCGAAATGATTAAAGTAATTGAATATAATTACAAATTGATTAAAATAATGAGTAAAAGTATTTCAACAAATAGGGTGATTTAAAATTGTTATGATGTGTTTATTACACTCGGAATGTTATAAATTTCAAGATTTTTAAACATTTTTATTATGAAAATAGTATTACAAACAATTAATTAAATTTAACATTTGTTACCTTATTATATAAGAATTTTTCTTTTGGCAAAGAAGAATTCGTTGTTTTGAAGTAATAAAACACTTGTAGACAGAGCCGTCGCTAGAGCTTACGGCACCCGAAGCAAAAATCGACAAATTTTTCAACAAATGTTAGATGAACCAAATCATAAAGCTTGGCCAAAAATTAACTTAACATTATTTCAAATTCGGCAAATCATAGTCATTTTCAAAAACAACACAATTTATTTTATTTAATTTTTACAAATTATCTGGGAATTTTTACGAAGTCCCTAAGAACTCCGTTGCTAACAGTTGTACTGCTTGTAGGAACGATAATATGTTAAACACGTCAAGGTGAAACTTTTGAACTGTTTTATTAAGTAAAAAAATCTAGTATATACAATTAGTAAGTATAAATTAAGAAATATTCGACTCAGCACCGTAGCACATAACGTCTACAAATGATATTTACGTAGAATATTATCGAATTCTACTCGTTTACGATACAAAATTGATATTTTAAGAATCCATGTACAGTAAACTCTCGTTATATTGCCACCTTCTTGCAGAATTTTATGCAACTAATTGGTGTTTCACCACCATTGCAAGAAAATAAGAAAACGATTAACCAACTCGATATATTGCCAATTTAGAGAATTTTCCATCCTTACGTGGCAATGTAACGAAAGTCCACTGTACACTTGTGCTTATGAAGGAGCTTTGATTGAATTCGATCACTCATTTTGATTGACATTTATAAGAAGCTTTATATTTTAAGATTGTTTCATCAATCTGCAAATCTACTCATTCGCGTTTGTCAATCAACATGCTTGATTCATGTTAACTGTATTTCGAAACAAGTGTATGGTATAAAAATGTAAAAAAGGGAAGGAAAATGTAAGTTGAAGTGTACGTAGTGTTATGGGTATTGCATCTAGATATTAAACCATTCGTACATTTTAATATAGTTTTTATACTTTGAAACGTGTAAATAATGTATTCCACGTGCTTCATCTTTCAATCAAGCTATAAATCACGTTCGTGAAATATGTAATTCCGATATTGCGTGAAAAAATTCTATAACACGATCATATCATACCAAGAATAAATATTATGAAACGAATACTGTAGAGTGAAATCAGAATAAATTTCAGCATAGTACCATAAAATATGGAAACAGATATGAAAAATAAACTGCGAAGTATCGTATTTCAATTATGTTATTACATACTGCATTATTCTATACAGGTAATCCTCCTACAACGCGTGCCTTATAAACATGGTCCTGTTACGATATTAAAAATGGCGGAAGCATTCACATCTCCTGAAAATTTTCTTTTAAAGATAAATTTAATTGGTGAACTTTACTTTATAATTTTTGTGAATTATTTTTTGATGATATATTATTCTGAATTTAAATATTGCAAGGGATGTAACATTTTGTTTAATTAATTTACTTCAGATGTTACTTTCCTTAAATTATTTTAGGTTAATTTACTTTCGATGTCAGCCATTTTTCAAATGATCTTTTCTCTTTTTTTTTTTTAATCAAAAATTTTGTGTTGAAAGTAAAGTGAGACAATTGAAATCTGACGAAACACAAAAATTACGAAAACTCGATTGTCTTTTGGAGTTCGATAAAATATTTGTTTAAAAATGTTTTAGTAACCTTTTTGCTTTATTCGGTTAATGTAATTCTCCCCGTGGAAATAGACTAAAGTAAGGAATGTATATAAAGTAGGGTGAGATGTCTAGATTAGGTGTCCTTTTGTATCCTCCTAGATTTTCGTACGTGGCGTTAGACTCGTCCCACTACACTTACTTTTATTAAATAGAAGTTAACATTGCAGTTGTCTTATCACGTGCAATTTAGGTCTCCCCTAATTGAGGAGAAGTGTAGAATACTTGGGGAGATCTCAGGTAGAATCTGGGGAAATTTGAGGTAGTATCTAGGAAGATTGCATATGAGGTCCAGGAAGAACCTAGAAAAAACTCAGCGAGGAGTTAGGAAGATCTACGAAAATCTTAGGGATAATTACATAATTAAATCTCGGGAAGAATTTAGGGAGATATAGAGAAGATTATTTGCAGAAAATCTAAAGAGATCTCGTAGGGAACCTAGGGAGAATCTAGAATCTATAAGATCCTAGAAAGGATATAAGATTTTAGGCAGAACCTAGGAAGATCCTGGTGATAGAGACATATAGAGAGCCCAGATATAGGACATCCTAGAGAATTCTCATCTAACCGTACTCTCGCGCTATAGGAGGGTTACCTGTACCCGATGCAATGGCGACAAGCAAAATCTCTAGATGGAATTACTCTTGATGCTTAATGGAAGGTTGTCGTGTACCAAAGGCAGGTTCAAGAGGTACCAAATACGTAACTTTTTCACTGGCATCACTATCTTTCTCATCCTGCTTCACGATCGATTTGTTTTTCCTGACAAGCTTACGCGGACGCTGCAGCACTTCTTCGTAAGTTATGTACTCTGGTCTAGGAACAGGAGCTTTCTGCTTCTTCGTGTAATAACCTGCGGACGAGTTTTCAACGGCATATACTTGTTGAAGAGGCTTCGCAGCCGGGGGTACAGGGGTAACGGAGTATCCTTGATTGATCAAGGCCGAAATATCAGCCTCGCTTAAAGTGCGGCCCTTGGCTGCAGCCGATTGGAGAATAGCATGACCGCTGGGTTGATCTTGCTCGATGACTTCCTCTATAGTTATCGACTTGATGGGCGACTTCTTCAACAAACCGGACTCGGAGACATAAACGGACTGCGAACTGGCGGGGATCTTCAACTTGTGCGTCTGTCGCGGTTGGGTGATAGCGGATTCAGCAGGGTTCGTGTTTTCGGGCTTTGGAACGGACCTGGGGACATGGGAGGAACCAGATGCTTGGTACTTTTGCAACTGATCGTTGGTGAAGTAACTGTTGAGCAGAGGAAGAGGAGTGGTCGTTGACAGCGTGTAATGATACAACGGTGACTCGGCGTCTACTTTCTTTCCTTGAACCTGACCTTTCGATATCGCCAAGATCTCGTTATTAACTTGATTTCTAGCTTGCTGTTGGGACTTGTAGAGAGCCTCGGCTTGTGCCTGTGCTATTTCCTGCGCGCGCATCAGATTCTTCTCGAAGTTCAGCGCGTAATTGTGAACTTGCTCCTGTATCTTCAGATGGACCTGCTGTTGAGCCTCCAGTTTGCGAATGGCATCCGCGTGGGCCTTAAATTCCGCAGCTTGTTGTTGTTTCCTGGCTTCGGCGGTTTCTGCAGCTGCTTGTGCCTTCAGTTTCGCTCTGTACGCGGTCTCTGCGCCCTTCGGGGTCAATTGTTCCTGCAAATGGTACCGCCCAGCGTTGCTCACTTGCCCACCGTGCTGAATCTGTTCCAGCGCGGACGGTTGCCTTATAGCTTCGGGCAGCTGACCACCACTGTGGATTCTTATTTGTTCCAAAGCGTCGTATCGGTGCTTCTTGAGAGCGGCTTGCGAGATCTTCTGGAACGCCAGTGCATCGGAATGAGCCTGAGCCTGGGCTTGAGCTTGGGCCTGAGCTTGAGCTTGAGCTTGTGCCTGTTCGACGGCTTTCAATTGCGCATCGTCATCGATATAGTCGTATTGTGGTGCAGGGTTGTAAGCTTTCGCTTGTTGGACAGGTTGATACTGAACGGGTTCCTCGACGGATTGATAAGAAGCTACTGGTTGTTGAGGTTGGTGATAACGAGGAGGGGATGTCTCGATGTGGTACTGCTCGGACAGCTGAGGTGCTGGTGCAGCTGGTTTCGCGTACTGAACGGGATAACTGACTAATTGCTGAGAATAAACGGAGGTGCTGCCTTTAGGTTGCGTTGGGAGTAACTTAAACTCTTCGGCCTGATTGGCAGAGACCAGCTGCAATAATTCTTGCTCGAAGGTTCCTAATTTCGGTTGGGAGGATTGTGATTGATAAGAAGGAGGGGGATTACTGCCCAAACGGGCAGTGCGAATGGCTTCTGCGCGATTCTGTGCTTCATACTGAGCTTGTATTTCTGCGTTCACTTCAGCTTGCGCTAGAGCCTGAGGACTGAGTTGAGGACGAGGTCTGGGTGGAACCACCGCTGGTTTCCGGTAGTTGTAGTAAGCTTGTTGCAAGGCTTGCTGTTGTTTCGCGTAGGCTGGCTGCGGGTTGCGTTGTGGGGGCTGTGGCTGGGGTTGTTCTTGAGCGTACTGTTGTATCACAGATAGGTACTCCTGTGGTATCTGGAACAAATTGTTAGATTAGGTTTTTTGGAATAGGTTGACGACTGGTGATAGCGGCAGGAATGTAGAACAGTGATAGTAGTGCTTTTCGAAGCTAGGTTCAACGGTAATAAATATCTCTTCCCTTATGACGACCGAATACATTACCTACAGAATAGTATTTACAGGTGTTCACGAGTGCACGGTTGCTAGAACAGATATATAGTCTGAGCATTTTATAATTAAACACAGTATTATATTAAAGTTGTTTATAACTGTTTTTAGTAAGTTCCGCAGAAAATCTGTGATACAACATGAAAATACGACTCACTTCAATATCTAAATGTACAAATTTCAAATTTCTGAATTTCTAAATTTCCGAACGTGATAAATCTTACTTGACCTTTTAATACGCTTCGATTGAAGTTTAAGCCAAATTGTAATTTGCATAATCAAGGATCACTGGATACAAAATGGACATAACATTTTAACTTTCTTTACTTATAGCAGTGAACAGTCAGTAACATTTTAACTTTTACTTGTAGCAGTGAACAGTCAGTTTCTGACCGATGCATCAGGCGAATAAATTATACAGCAAGGAAAAGAACAGTTCCGAGCTACAACAACCTTTTGTATATAGAACAATACAAGTCGTCGACCCATAAGAGAAGATAAAGATTCATTCAAAATGACTTATCACGGTAACGGTACACAAGGACGTGTGCCATATAGAGAATGTTCTGTACCACCCGCGAGGTTCGTAGACGGATATATTCTCGATCGTTGGGTGTGGTATTACCGGTTTTGTCTGGTCGGTCGAACCGATTAGAAGGTAAAAGTTATGCAACAGAGCATGATCGCGTTTAGCACGACGGAACGATCGTGAACGAGTGTAGGTGTTGAGGAGATTTAAAACCCCTTCAGGATATTATGG
The DNA here is from genome assembly GCA_945859555.1 of Megachile ligniseca. Lineage (NCBI taxonomy): Eukaryota > Metazoa > Arthropoda > Insecta > Hymenoptera > Megachilidae > Megachile > Megachile ligniseca. Next base: position 5,192,383 of record OX243778.1, read on the forward strand.
ATCAGTGATTCATTCTCCTATTTTTATGTGAACTCTTACTTATTCTTAGAAACGTGTCAGGAACGTTATTCTCAAATGTATTGGTTATACGACACTTTTAAGTCGTAACGTTCCAGCTACACCTTTTTCAAACGTTAAATGCGTTATATAATACCTGATACGTTGAAACTTGCAAGAATTTTACGATTAAGTTACGAAGAATAGTTTTACGGTTTTGAAGGATAATTTTCATCGTTTCCGAAGAACAATTTTAACAGTGACCCTAATTGTGAGCGTTAACTAGGGTAGTTTATTAAAGAAATTATAATAAAATTGTTACGTAATTTTTCGTATTTCGTTTTGCTTTTCAAAAGAGGATTTAGATTTTACGCATTCTTGTGCTCTGGAATTTAGTTCCTCTCACTTTCAAGTGGTTCAAATACTACAACATAAATTTATGTGGAAGTTACGGCTCCATTTTACTGCTTTCAAAAAATATTATCCCTGTTAGTAGTAAATGAAAACGCATTATCATATTAATTGTAGAATTCTCTACGTAAAATATATAAATATTCCAAGTAAGGTTACTGTGCCATTATTTGGTATTTCCCACAGTGAAAGTGTTTGGAAAGACCACTACAGATTACTAAACAAATGACATAGAGGTCTTTCAACATGACTTTAATTATCGGAAAACTTTGACCTCTATAATTTACATATTGTACCTTTAGAAGCAACGTAGACTTTGTTAACAGGTTAATGACTTCAGAAAAACTTCCTTGTACTCGTTTCTTCTAACACGTCAACTTGTAATTAATAGGTCTTTGAATTTATAAATTGAAATTGAGTAATATTTCGTAATGATTCTCTTTGAGACGAAGTTTTTTGACAACAAAATGATCGTTTTTGTATGTAAAACAGAATACTGGAATGACAGTGGCGAATAATGACGTTAATTGAAATGAACCGATCGCAATTGTTGCAACACAATATCTAGATCAACAAGGCGAGCCCTCCGTTCTAGCAGAAAAGAAAAATGTACAGTTCTCGTAGCTATTACACACTAGACTGCTACGTTAATCGGTGATAGGTGGCCAATAGTCACGGTTGACCAAAGACAATGATATTGCCTGTTCCTAGGGCGTTTACCTTCTTTTTCAAATATCAGATAGATCAGTTTATTAAATTTGGTATCAACTGCTTTTAGAGGATCTTCTTAAACTTGTCAGTATACCTAACTTATCATATATCATTGTTACACGCAGAAGAAATTATTACACACAGAAAGTATGTAAATACAAACTTCGATTATGTTCTTAAAGGTACAAATCACTTTACACAAAGAACGTTGTTTAAAAAAATCAATTCAATATTCTGTATTATGTTAAATATGTATATCATATATTTTTAAGGAGGTCAAAATATACTGGAATAATTATTTTGTTGCAATTTATTTAATAATTTGATGTTAAGCTATAAGACATTTTATACTACGAACGTTGCTTTAATAAAAAAAAAAAGTACTTTATCACGTTGTGTTAAATTAAGTATATTAGCAACTAAATATTTCTAATTTTGGTAAATGGATTATGCTAGGTTGAGTTAGATAGTTCCATAAAGATAAACATTGTAATAATTAGTTTAATGTACATCTGTGTAAATGCATCTGTACAAAATCTGTGTACCAGAAACAATTGTTAAGGAATCTGTCTTTCCAAAATATCAATGTTTTAAAAGAAAGCATTTATTATTTCGAGGTATTTATTGTTGCACTATTTCTCTGCGGTCAATAAGTTCTCTTTCCACCGTGAAATATTATGCACCAGTTTCAGTAAAACTTTGTAGGTTTATAAAGTAATGCTTGGTAAAAACTGCGGTATGCTTCATTTGTGCCCAATCGCCATGAAAACTAACCTCAAAGTCAAACGGGCATTCCAGCTTTTTCAGACATGCATAATTTCTGAAGTATAAGGGGTAAAAAGAGTGTGATAAACAGTATAATTATTAATTAATAAAATTTATAATATTTGTTGTATTATAGAGTTCAATAAATTGCATCAAGTATCGGCACGAACAAGCGTGTGAGAACTAAATCTGGGACGCAGAAATGAAACAAATGTAAGGATATGAAAGTAAGTTCCGTGTTTTAATAAAAATTTAGAGTCCAAGGTCGTATTCCATATCATGTACATTCGAATGCCTATTTATGTCAGCTACACACGTACAACAACGAAAATATAACTATGCACTGAAAAAGAAGGCTGTTGGATCCGTTTTAGTGGCTAAGAGATATTTTCACTCATATGAATAAGTAAATAAATTGTATTATACTGTTTATATTTATTATAATTCTTAATATATTGTAGTGTGTATGATGTCGAAGTATTAGAACTTCTAGTAAATGTATAAATTAATTACCTCTTGAGTACCATCAGCATTTTGAAGAATGTATTGATTAGGTGAGGCTCCATATTCGGTGTTAGCCGTAAGCGGTGATCTCTTCACAGGCTCCTTAACATCGATTTCCAACATGACAATATCGTCCGCATTTTGAGATGATTTCTCAGCTACAGTAGAAACCGTTTCTTGTGCAACAGAAATCGCTAAAAGACCTACAACATAACATAAAAACTAAATAAATTATAATGAAACAACATGGAACACAGGGTCTAACTCAATATGACTTAAAACTTTCGGTTTAATATTAGACAGTTCTTCATTCTTATTTTCTAAGGTTTGAACTATCCTCGCAAATATGCGTTACTTTGTCAATATGTGAAGGTTTATTTGTTTAAAAAGTTGGATATCTGAGAGTGGCAGTGTATTACTGTTGTGTAATACATTTCAGAGGTCTAGGTTATAATCGATCCGGCTTTTAGCGCTCAGGAATTAACTCTCCATCGCAAGGCATATATGGCAGATCCTGGTTATATTGCCACACTTGGGGGGATCTTAGAGCATTCTATTGGCGGTTATTTGGCTTCGTAGGACAGTGGGGTCTTTGGACATTTCTGCATTTTGTCGCAAATCTTCGGAAGTTCAGGAATTTTAGTATTTGGGGATTTGAGGATTTGGGGATTTGGGGATTTGGGGATTTGGGGATTTGGGGATTTGGGAATTTGAGAATTTGGGGATTTGGTGATTTGGGAATTTGGGAATTTGGGAATTTGGGAATTTGGGAATTTAGGAAATTATAAATTTGAGAATCTAGTAATTTGAAAATCTAGGGATTCAGAATTTGGGAATTTTGGAATTTGGAAATTTAGGGATTTGGGAATTTGAGAATTTGGGAAATTATAAATTTGAGAATTTAGGAATCTGGGAATCTAGGAATTTGGGAACTTAGGAATCTGGGAATCTAGGAATTTGTAAATTCCTACATATCATCCACATCGACTACTAAAACACCAAAAAAGAGAACTTCCCGTTCAACCCAATATATTATCAGTTCTAAGAATTTTCGGCACCTACAGTCGAAGGCAATATAACAAGGGGCCACGAAAGAACCATTATCGGTGTAACTAATAAGCAAGGGCTTGGATGGACCTATTCGTAATTGGATTGGACAGAATGGCGGAACACACGAATTTGCAAGTGACTTTTATGTCGTTCTGGCTGACTGAGAGTGTGCAATATAAAGGCGGAAAGGAGTTGAGAAAGCAGACCGACGCAGAGAAAGTTACGCGCTCTTGAGAAACTTTTCCCACGAGATTCGCTTTCGATGTTTTTAATAAAACCTTTCATTATACATACTCGAGTTACACACATGACAAAAGCAGGCTATGTAACAGCAAAACATTTCCTTATAGCGCGATTTCAAGTATCGAAGGTCAGTTTTATAAAACAAATGTTTTTCTATTATTTCTGTTATAAACAGAAACACTTTTCGTTTTCATGACATGCATGTAGTACAAAATTGCACATATGGTACATGAAGTTAACAAAAGCAACTGCATAAAGGTTTCATGAATAGTCTTAATTCAATTTTATAAAATAAGTCACAAAAATTAAATAATTGTTCATGGAAAATACTATTAAGCTATAAATGAGATCAATTTATTTCACCAAAGAATCAGCCATCTTGTTTTAAGAATTTTAACGGAACACTTAGGCAGTAATTTTTGGTAGGTCGTAAGCTTTAAAATGGTGTACCATAAGTACTGCTTCGGATTATTTTTATGCCATCAATTTGTTACAAAACTTTCATGTTTCTAAATAAAATGAGATGCAGCAGTTATTAATCTTGAACTTTATGGAGTGTGAAGACAAAGCAGCCATAAATTATTTTCGAGTTTATCTTTTGATCTTCGAAGTATATAATCATCGAAAGTTGGCGGAAAGAGTGTACCTGCGTGATATATCTGTTCTGTGAAGTCAAGCATCTGCTAAATAAGATCGTATGAATATATATTATACCCATTCACGAGTTGAACCGGAAGACTTTCTCGTAGATTCAGTTATCTTCGGTATTACTGTGTGTTTTTTTCTTAACGAAGAGAAAATTGATTGTAAAAATATAAATTAAGCTGATACATTTCATTTTTAATTAATAGATTAGTTAAGCAGTAGTTAATTACTGAAGTGTTTTACCATTCTATTTGAAGGGGTATGTTCATTCGAACGAGACAGAAATTAATTCTTTGTATTTAATGAAAATATCTTGAAAAAGTGTAGATTCAGAATTTTATGCTTCAATTCATTAAAATTTCACATTCATTATTATTTTACTATTTTACTATTTTACTACTTTACTATTTTACTACTTTACTATTTTACTATTTTACTATTTTACTATTTTAATTTTCGAATATGTTGCAATTTTACCCTTAGAATTTTTTAGTGCACTTAAGACGCTATACTTAATTAAATTTATTTTGTATATTTTGAAGAATACTAATAATTGAACTACTCTATTTTTATTTACTTGTGACGGTCAATGCTAAATAATAGTGAAAGTGGAGCTATTAGAAATCTTGCATATCCTCTCTTTGATCCCTTTTACGAAAAAATGTAATCATTATAATGGTATAATAGCTGCAAACCGGTCTTTCGATACCAATATTTTTCACTGACTAGTAGTAATTGCACACTTGAAATAATTATATCAATTCACTAATTACAGTACGTGTGTATGTGTACTTGCATTTGATTAATAAGTAGTAAAAGAAAGCCGAAACAATAATGAAATTTTATCAAAAATATTCCACTTATTATAAAGAATACAGACATACAAAAAAAATACAAAAAACTTTAAAAAATAAAAAAACATTACCAATATTATTTATTTGACATAAAACTCAAAATACTGATTTCATTTTAACTGTAAATTTTGTGACTTACGTTACAATTATTATTTTGCAAATTACCAATTTACTATATTAATATTTATAAAAACCAATTCATTATTCAATTTAACTTAATATTACAAAGGAACAAATTAAATTATATTCTATAACAAAACATCATACCTAAAATAACATGTGGGACGCAGAAATTGATATTTTTTTTAAATCGGTATTAAAAAGGAGTTGAATTATCTTCTGGAATGTCATCTCATTATTTTCTTGTTCGTCAATCGTTTCACACAAAGCAGCGAACAAAGCTTAAGATGAACAATCATAACGGTTTCTACACTGTGAGAAAAAGATTGCTAAACCGTCTCTATACCGAGTGTTTACTTAACGCGTTTTCCTCTTTGGAAAATCTCGGTTTTAGCCAGCAAAGAAAAAGGAAACTTGAGCACTGGATCTCCTTTTCCTTTGTTGTTACCTCGCAAGAAATTACGCGGATACAAGCAATTTGCTCGCGTTGAGTAATAAACTGTGGGTCTTCAGCTGAAAGACAGTTAAGTAACAACCTCCGGTTAACAAATCTTATTTAATTAAAGCTTTATACTTCCATGTTACCACCTACGTACGATTTTTTCATGATATTACTGATCAATCTGCATCTTCCATGAATAAATAAATCCAGCAATGTCGGAATCTTGCTTTTTACGCGTTTCTTAATATGTACACTCGGCTGCAACGTAGGCTCCGTAATGGCGGAGAGGGAAGCCTCCCACCATTTGCTTTCGATTTTGTCCTTTACGAGCGGAGACAGTGTAGCCTACTTCTTCTCTAGGTTGAGATTTTCCCTAGGTCTATGTTTTCCCAAAGTCTACGGTTCCTCTGGATCCAACTTTTTCTCATATTTAAGTTCACATAGGCCTGGATTTTTTCTTAATAATTAAGTTTGTTCTACGTCTATATTTTCCCAAAGTCTACGGTCCTTCTAGGGTTTTCTCATATTTAGGTTCACATAGGCATGAATTTTCTCAATAATTAGGTTTGTTCTACGTATATATTTTCCCAAAGTCTACAGTCTCTGTAGTCCAAGTTTTTCTCAGAGTTAGACTTCAGGTTTGACAGATTTGATTTCACATAGGTCTGCATTTTCGCAATAATTAGGTTTGTCCTAGGTCTACAGATTCCCAGTTACATTTTCTTAGGTCTAAGTTTCTGTTAGATTTAGATTTACCTGCGTCTTGATTTTCCAGATAATTAGGTTTGTCCTAGATTTATGTTTGCTCAGGGTGCAAATATTTATTTTGAACCTAAGATTTTCCCAGATCCACATTTTAACTTTAAACCAAGTTTAAACCATTTATTACTGAAAATCAATCCTAATTCATATAAAGTATCCTTGTTTTATTGCTCATGATCAAACTACGATTATTAACCAAAAATATAAACTTTTCACTTGAAACCTCACACAGTTAATACAATATAATGTTAATACTATCTAAAATTGTTTAAATTTCTTTCATTTATTGAACTATATTTTTATAACGGCAGTGATATTTAATGTAATGTTTAATGTGTTAATATGCAGTAATCTGACATATCTTCACGTATCATAAATCTATAAAAATTTGCGGATGTATTGGTAAAGATAAATATTTCCATTCGCTAATTTGATTTCAATCTGTTTAATATTCAAATGCATCAAACGCAATAGCGACGTGATTTTGAAAGATCCGCTTCTCGAATTTCACCGATTGACCTTTGAACCGTTCTCTCCGTTTGTTCCGTAATGATCAGTTCCTTCGATACCGATTTCTGCGTACAAATTATCTTGCAACTTTTGAAACGCTGTTATTTCCTTTAATCATACGAGTTAGCTGCTACGCAGGCATTCATTAAATATTTCCTCGCTGATCGAATTTATCCTACAAAGTTGTACTTATCTTTCTATTCTCTTTATCGCGTAATTATCATAATTACATTTTCAAAATTGAAAGGGTGAATAACTCATATTATTTTTATAGGTGTTGGTGACATCAGTTAATATTAATATAATTCTTTAAAATATAAAAGGTTAAATAGCATATTTTCTTTGCGTGTTAACACCATTAATTAATATAATTCCATAATAAAGGGGATGTTTTTTAAAATAATAGTATAAACATTTAAGTCAATTGCTGAAAACAAAATTAAAAATTTATGCATTGTACAATTAATCTGTCATGTTCCTTTATATATAGCTTGAATAATTTTTTTTTTTTAAAGAAACGTTTTTAAGAAGGAGAATGTATCCTTTTTCGAATGAGCAGCTTAATTTATGAAGTAGGTTTTCCTCGATAAATTCTCAGAGAAGTTCTTTACGATATCAGAAGTGAAATATGTACCCCTTTCAATAATAAATTGCAGCAATTATCATTGTAAACTCAGCTAATTTGCCAGTTGCAAAAATGTAGCTAGAGAGTTTGCAGGATTATTCTGTTCTAATTAATCTTGTTCTCATATTTTGCCGCTGGATTTCTCACGGTTCTGATTAAACATGTTAAGTAAGTTCTTTCTTACGTTTATAAAGAGAGGAACAAAATTAATCCAATTACAATGATCGAATAACGTTTCATAACTGTTATATAAATGAAAAAATCATGAATAAGCAATGCCCCGTTACAAAGACTGAATTTTAAAAGGCACTATTCTGTGGAATATTTCTAGGACACGGCCTTGCTCGAACAAAGAATTGTTTCCAAGTTTTTTCCACTCTCTGGGTAAATGAAAGGGACTGCTAGTTCTCTTGTATAAGTATCTGACCCGTTATGGTTGTTATTATTATTTATAGAGAACGAGTGATTGCTTTTCAAATTAGCCTTTTGAATCGAATACTACGTTCTACTTTCGATATGTACTATCTAGAACACAGGTTTTCAATATTTTGAATACTTTAGGTGTATTTATTATCTAAGTACTAAATTTTAGAATCTTGAATCCTGCAAAGTGCTAATTTCCAAAATACTATATTACACATATGCTAAATTTCAAAATATTAAAATCTAGTATTTATTAAATATATAAGTATTTTATTATTCTGTTTAGTACATATATTTATCTATTTGCTCGATATTCCAAAGTATTAATTTGAATTGTAAATATTTAATTCTAAACTGCAAAATAGTAACACATAAAGTATTAAATTCGAAGGGTTCGTATACTTAAAAGCTTGAAAGCAAAAGAGAACAAAAAAATGTTACGCAAATCTGGAAAACTTTTCACCGGAAACCGATGCAATCGTATAATGACTCGAAAGATGAATGATAACTGCCGATCCACTATGACTTCCACATCCTTGCTTCTCATTATCATGACTAATTGAACCTCAGAATCTAGTAATCGATGAAAAATATCGTGGCTATTTCAAAATCCGATTCAATAAGAAACCATCAAGGACGAGGTTGTGATTTCTCTCGAAATGAAAGTGAAGTTTATTACACGAATTTTATAGTGGAAACGATTTCTAAACGGCCGAGATAACTACATTTACTTTAATTACAGTGCAGGCAAAGGAGAATCGGATTCATGTGGAAGGGTTCAGATAATGTAAAAGTATGCTTTTTAATCTCGTACTCGAAAACTCGGAAGTTTCTTATAATTTATGTATTAACATCTTTATTCGATATAAATCTACTAGTACTATCTACTACTACTAGTTCACATAAATTAAAACGGACAGTACGTGTGATTAAGTGGTTTTATTGAAAGAAATGTTAATAAGAGAATTATTAGGTAGATGTAATTATTCATTCTTTAGAGATTTCATAATACATTGTATCTTTTATGGTACAGTAATGTTATAAATATTGCAGAATTATTTTATATTACTGAGTTTGTTATATTGTGTACAAATAATATAGTATAGTAATATGATGTAGTATAGTAGTATGATATCAGAAACAGATCAGCAATATTTACTTTGTGCAAGAAGCAATTAATACTCGATCTCAAAATGTCCGCCTTTTTTGACACTACAAGATATCTGTAGAAAATAAAATTACTTTACAAATTCATAAATAATTGCATCGTTTCTGTATTAAGTCTATGCATTTATTAATGAGAGTGGTACTAGTTAAACTCAGGTAGTAAAAACAGCTCATATAAAAAAAGCAAACGTAAATATTGCTGTTGTGTTGCTGTGTCTATTGCATCGAATTAACCGAGAGTTTGCTACTGTTTTTATTTGACAGTACTATTATAAATTAATCAAGCTTTAAAAGACATATTTATGCAACTGCTTTTTTATTTTGACCCATAGAATATGTAACGTTTGATAAAACCTGGGTCACCCTATGTAAACTATGTAATACTATATTTATTTCATGAATAATACAAATTTATAATTGATAATAAATTTGTATAATGTGTAATGTAATAAACTTGTACAATTTGTACCGTACAAGAAATATAGCAATGTAAGAATGGTTTTGTAATCTTATGGAATTATTATTTTTATGCGTCATTATGCTAGCAATATTATACAATATTTTATTCACGAATTCCAGGAAACTAGAAAGTGATACGTCAATGTCTACTTTTTTCGTCCTAGTCAATGTACCATTAAGCGTAATTCTATTCACAATTGACCACTATCAGCTATTCAAAGCAAGAAATAAAATAAAAGGTGAAAGTAAAAACATCGTAACGGTTTCGTCTTTATTTGCATGAAATTCAATAGCTTTTTTCATTTAAAAGCTTACGTATTTTAACCTTTAAACCTTATTACCATGTAATAACGAGTGCAGTTATGTTTAATAGGTTAATCCGATTGAATATTTATATATTTATATATTTTTATGTAAGATAAATATGTTAATTGTATGGTATTTAGTTATATGTTAATTGTATGGTGTAGTAATTTACTTTATTATATTTTTACATGTATCCTCAAATTTATATAAAATTCATTAGTACTATTAATATGTTGATAAAAGATAGAAGTTAATAAAATTTAACAAATGTCAAGAAATATTGTGTAAAATGATGAAATAAAAACATGAAATAACATTTTAAAAAGTGACGGTTCTTTCCCTCTGTTTTATTCTTTCTGTGACTTTCTTTTCCTTTTTGTGATTTCTCTTCCGTTTCACTAACAAGAACATATACACATATGATGATAATATGCATTGTCTATTATTAATAACCAGATAACGGTGTTATAAAAATCGTAATTATTCTTTAGAATAATCGGTCCCAACAAAATTAGATAAGAGAAAAAGATTTTAATAGAATTTACATGACACGCCTGAGAAGATTCGAAGCTGGTATTTTTCACACACGCTGAAGATCATTATTCACTAATTAGGTTCACACGCGTAACAATATCATCTTCTCTTTCAGATTATTCCCATAACAGATTTCACTAATGTCAAGTGTGATTATTACGTTACGATAAGCAGAGAAAGCGTGTACGTTCGTGATAAAACTGCAGCAAAATAATACAATTATTCAGTAATCCCTGTTATTACCATGATACAATATCACAATCAGAATTCCGATAATCTAAGATATTTACAATTGTAACATTCTTTGGTAAAATTGAAGTCAAGGTTGGAAATTAAAATACAATAATCAATTGTATTTATATGGTTCAGTGATTCACTTTGCAAACTAAATTATAATACTTTAATTTCATTACATTATATTTGTTTTAAATTACATTCTATTATAAGATGCATTTATATTTGTTACATAATTGAACAATTATTATTTCTATTGCTTTCTTTGTCTTAATTGTTATAGTGTTTCAGTTGCACGCAAAAAAGATTTGAGGTTTGGCGTTTTATTTAAAAAAACAGAGAGCAGTAGTTATATGTTTTATTTTTCAATTTTAAGAAAAAAATTGAAAACAGTATATGTGTAAACAGAAGATTTAAGAAGAATGTGTTTACGAATTTTATAAAGATTCGTTTGACACGACTCTCTGCAAAATTGAATAGGAAGTTTTGCAGTTTCGTGGTGACAGTTGCACGGGACACCCTATATATTTGTATAAACTGACACGCGAAAGTGAAGCAAGTTGTCCAGAAAGTAAGTTTCTAATGCGAATGCAATGCCCGTACGCACCAGTTTATCTGACGAATCAAGGAAAGTCCTGTTGGCTGTTCTTAATGTTTGAGAACACAACGTCTTGACATTATTCCATGAACTCTTCTTACCACAACAATAATTCTACATTTATGTAAATAAAGAAAAGCTTAAGTTTAAAAATTGACGATTTTTATCCTTAATTTTTTTGTTTATGTATTATTAATGTTTCAAATACGAATATAAATTAATATAATAATTATTATAATTATTTCTAGATAATAATTTAATACTAAAGATATGAAAAGTCAATAATAGTTGAAATACAAAAAGTTATAAAAATAAAAGAATGCAAAGTGATATATGTTTTAACAAGAGCAACTCAATAATTTTTCAAAAGTAAAACATTCGAAGGTCGTCATCTTAAAAGGTTCAACTGTGACCATTACTTGATAATAGATTGCAAACTGTATCAAACTAAACATTTCCCACGCTCGTAAATAAGAACAAAGGTGTTGCAATAATGTATATACTTCATCTTCTATGTCATCTAACATATCTGTGTCAGTAAAACATACATGTCGATCCCATAGCATGTACCTTTTTCTTTCTTTGAAACAAACTTACAAACTATTTCCACCAAGATATGACATTATTTTCTTATTTTAACAAAAATTTATTATTTACAATTTTAACAAGAATCTTTTTTTCAAATTTTAAATAATTAAATAGTAGAATAAATAAGTTAATAAAAAAAAATTTTGAATTGCATCAATGATATTAAACAAAATATTGAAATGAAGAAGTTAAGTAATCATATCCTGCATAATTATTATAATTATATGAAATTTCAAATTTGTTATTTAAGCTATATTAACAAATCTATCAATTTTATTTTCAAAATACGACCTGCTACCAAATTTATAATTATACAGTTTTATCTGTAATTTATAACTTGCTCAATTACTCCCCAACCCTCTGCATCATATCCTTTTCTTTTTATGAAATGTTAATTTTTAAAAATCAATAATTTTGCAGTAAACAATAAATGGAACACTCAAACGTAAATTTCCTATCAAGATAAAATTGCAAGAATCAGATTGCAAAATGTGGCCTTCAAAGTGTAAATAATTAGACTTTCAATGTGTCTTACCACACACGACTATTTTCACTATGGCAATCAAGGTGTCAACACCAGAAAGAAGAAAAAACTATGAACAACATTTCTGTTTGTCGACTTAAAAATATTCGTACCTTCAACACTTTAATTTTAATTCTATTAACACGTTGACCGTGATAGTGAAAATATCCATATTTCATCAGACACGTAACAAAAGAAATTTTAATTATTCTTAAAAATTATTTTTTAAATATAATTTTAATAATATTCGGAAATATCTTACTGCTCTTGTTTCTGAATTATTTGACTACATTAAAATGGTAATAGGGAGTCACTGATGACCAAAATGGCGACTAACGCGTTAATAATTTCTTGTATGGAATTTTGCGAAAATGAAGTATAAATGTTAATAAATAATCGCAGTTTGACAAAAGAGGGAAAGTTGTAAATATTACTACTATTGTAGTGATTATGTAAAGTAAATAAAAAACTGAAATTTGAATATTAATTAATTCTATCTGTACTTGTTTATACCTTTATTGGCCCCTTTCTTTTTATCTACTATATCACATTATGGTTTTAAAATTCTACAGGGTACGTTCAATAAAACCCTCAAATAGAATTTTATTAATAATCTACTAAATTTATAAGAAGTAACAAATCTTAATTTTATTAAAATTGCAAGTGCCATAAATTGCAAAATGGGGTCCAATAAAATATTTGATTAATGATTTACTGAAACAAATTTTCGTGAGGCAAAATATTAATAGTTCCTAATTTTGTTGTATGTACATTTTGAACATTTATAATATTATCCAATTATTTTCAAAAATCAAAGTTCTAAGAATTCTTAACTTTATTGAATGCAAATTTTAATCAGATAAAATATCTAATAATTTTATTAAACGCTAAAATATACCAACATAACATTAAACTAATATTAAACTAAATTTTCAAGAATGAGAATAATTCTTAATTTCCTTCTACATCAATTTTAAACCGTCGAAATATGAATAATTTTCCATTTCATTAAAGGTAAAATTGCAAAATGCCCTAACGTAATATTATTACATAATCTCCTATTGAAATCAAATTTTCAGGAGTTAGGATATCGATAATTCTGAATTTTATTAAGGAGTAAACTCTGAAGGGTCATACACTTATTATTAGTGTTTCAACATGTCTGACAGCACACGTCCATCTTCACTGTTCCAATCAACGCATTAACACAGATAAACACCAAAATGCACTTCCTCGTTAAAAAAAAAAAGTAACGGAGCACACTCACCTGCGAGGATAAGCAGCCACATGGTGAACAAATGAGTGACGAAGCGCTGAGTGAATGTTCGGTGGAAATGGTTTCCAAGTGGCTTTATAGATGAAGGGGAAAGGCCGCGCCCGGCAGTTCAGGTGGGGTTGTTAACCACTTTTCCACGGCGAACTGTTTCTAAGTGTAGACCATCGTGGATACACGAAGTGCAGGAAACAAAGACATTAATATACATTTCGATTTTACGATCCCCATTATCCCCGATGATGACGATTACGACTTCACACTCCTAATTGTATTGTGCCAATCAAATTTATGCGTATCGATCTTACGACGACTTTACATCCGTATCGTTTTGCAAAAAATAATTTATAGCCAGGGTATCGACGGTAATTAATGATGGAATTAAGCACACTTTATGGATCTCGATGATCTTGACATGTGTTATAAAATAAAGGTCAATGTCCTGGGTAATTTCATGTGGACGTACAAGTACCGTTCACTTTCAGTTTTAAAGACACGAAAGTATTTTTAGTTATCTGTTATATTTAAAGGTCGTACACGGTATTGTATTGCGATGTTGTGATTTAATGGAATTGTTATTAATTGTTTCGTTTATCTCAATGGAGGTTAGAGAGGGTAAAATGTCTTGGTACGAATTTCTCATGAATTTTTATAAGAGGAATGAAATTTATAATTTATTGGCACTGCTATTTATTGAACTATTATTTATTTATTGTGTAACTTTATAACACGGGGTACCATTACTATCTTCATACAAAAAGAAATCTACTTATTCGTATTTAACTCAATAAATACATGGGTAAATTATTATTACCATAAGAGAGAAATATTTTAATCATTTTTATTTATGTACCCACACGAAACATTTAATTTCTTAAAATAATGCCTCTCAAGTTTTTTATTTTTTTGACACTTGTATGTTAATACCCTTTTATATAAAATGCCTGTTGCACAAGAAATTCACGTATACAGAAAAGGTGTGGTTGCGTTTAAAAAAGTAAAGGTCGCTATGAAATTTTGAAAGATATGACCTTGAGATGACCTTCACCCTCCATAGTCTAATTCTCCTTTTGAAATGTCATCTTCTTCTAAAACTATTTTTTTATCTTCACAAATAATAAAATAAATAATTTGAAGTTACAACCCTGCACTGTTGTACTTAATATGTGCTCAATAACAATACTGAATAAAAATAAAATATAAAAATGTAGATCCACTTGTAAAAATGTAAATTCAGTAGTAAAACATAAGTGTAACATACACGGTGACTTAAAAATATTTTAATTTTTTTCGTTGTTACAAAACGATAATAAATTACGACATTAAAATCTTTTATGGTTTATATGTCTAAAAATCATATAAGTTCTCGGAAATATTTTTATGTATTTTTAATAATAACAATGAAAATAATTTAAATGAATATCAATTTTCCACCACTGTGCTTTTGGTTTTGGAAGTTAAATAAATATAAAATCTAAGAAAAACATATATCTGAGGAAAGTCTACAAATAGAGAAACGTAGACCTACATACGACTTGGACCTAGAAAAACACAAGATTTAGAGAAAATCCACAGCAAAGGGAAACGTCAACGTACAAAAAAACTAAACCTAGGAAAATGCAGACCTATATAAAACCCAGATTTAGAATTCTAGGAAAAACTGAGATCTAGGAAAAATCGAAACCTAGGGAAAACGTGAACCTAGGAGAGACACAAGAAAAACCCAGGTCGTAAATCTAAACCTAGAGAAAGTCTTCAAACAGTCACGTAGTATATTAAATATGAATAAAATTGGTTATACATAGTGTATCATATTATCAAATTATTGTCTAAAACATGTTATTTAATCTTTCAATCTGATACCTGATATTATTAAAATATAATATTACTATTCAAAATGGTTCTATCTTTTTGCTTTCTCATAAGGGTATATGTACCAATTCATTTGTTTTTATGGATCTCGTCAATTCAAATACGTAGAATCATTCGTGAAAGTCATAACAAATAACTTTTCTTTCCTGTATATACTTTCTCTGAAACGATTACTCAATAATACAAAATGCACAGATGTATCAAGGAAATTCAGCATCCTTTTTGAACCACTGTATCACAGTTTATTTCTTGTAAAAGTGTTCTGAATAAAATATCATTTGTAACTTATCTGTTATCTAACGACTTACACTTTTTACAAACAGTGTGTAATTATTAAAATTCTTAAAATTGCATAGAGAAAATGTATAAAATAGATACAGATTTTTGTAAGATCGTTTGTTTCATTTTTGGCATGGTTAAATTTTGTGGACAGCTTTCTTGTTTATATCCTCTGCCAATACTTTCTCTTCATCTATTTTCCATTTATCTTTTCTTTCTCTTTCTTTTTCTTTATTTATTTACAGGTAAATATGACTGAATCGAAACAGTATAATAAAAACGACAATACAAATGATATTTTTTTAACGTAATTAAAATATGACATATTTTTTTAACGTGTAATTAGTGAAAATAAATAATTCTTTTTCTTAAGTAAACGTAGAACGCTCTTGTACCAAAGTTTGTTTAAAATAATAAAGTCCATGTAATCGAGAAAATTACTTGATATTGAATACAAAGTCACTTAAATAAGGAATTACTATAATTGAATGTCAAGAATAGTTGATGAATGAATGTACGACATATCATTTCATGCAGCTTTCCACATAATTGTTGACTTTCAAAATGAAATGAAATAATTCTACCTAATTGCCAAGTATACATAATTACACAAATATTCGTATATTTTATATACATGAACAATATAAAAAATATAAATAAATGAATTAATTATGTCTTAACAATTTCTTAAGTATTCGTATTTTGTAACAAGTTTGAAATATAGTTCAAAATAAAAATATATCTGACATTTTTCACAACAAATAACGTTTATTATGTTCACGATTACCATATTTAACAATTATTAAATAATTTAATTTAACAATTTATTAAATTTAACAATTGTTAAATAGATTTATCGAATTTGATGCAAAATAAAATGGTTTTATTCGCATTCCAAACATTTTCGGCAACCGGAACGAATTGAAAAACACGAAGCTCAAAGTTCACAATATTTCAAAATGCAGTTAAAAACCGATAGAAAAATAGTGATACTTAATGTAAAACAGTTTATCAACTGGTATACACAGATTAGTTCCGGCTTCCGAACTGCTACATTCACTTTATTAAAATAGGTCGACGTACATACATTTCACCGAGTATGCGACAAGAAATTTGACGATTACGAAGTGAAAATTAAAAACATCCTGGGATAGATTTCCAGCAATGCTTGTCGCAAAGTTTTGAAATATATATCTGCACACCGAAACATTTCTAATGAAATACGATCGCCCAGACCGCGAAAAACAACGAGCCGAGTGGATTGCATAATCCACCGATTATCCGACGTTGATCGTTCTCATACAATTGTTTATGTACACGGAAATTAATACTGGTGTTAAATAATATTTTTTAAACTGTAATTTTATGTTAAACTCATCCTGTTTATTGTTTTTGTGATACTACATTGTTTTTGTTGTTTATAACTAACGACTTTAACAAGTTGATATTAATGAGAAATTGTTTACGTAGGTATATTAACTGTTGGAGATACATGATGTTTGTTTAAATAAACTGTATCGGTTTAATACTAGGATTGGAGGACAAAATTTTTCTTTAGTGTGGAGTTGGATTTAGTAATTTGGAAAATTGGGAAATTGGGAAATTGGGAAATTGGGAAATTGAGAAATTAGGAAATTGGGAAATTGGGAAATTGGGAAATTGGGAAATTGGGAAATTGGGAAATTGAGAAATTAGGAAATTAGGAAATCGGGAAATTGGGAAATTGGGAAATTAGAAAATTGGGAAATTGAGAAGTGAGATATGCACACAACAAAATTCAATTCAACATCTCAAGTGTATGGGGTGCTCTACACATTTGGCACAATTCGTGTCGAACTAGTTTACCACTTCATTTCTAAATAACAAAATAAAGTCACCTAAACTGGCGAAACAGGAGTTCAGAAATTTTTTATTCGCTTCGTCAACTCGCTCCTGGTATTATACATTCTTGTAAACGCCAAGGATCTGTTCGTAGTGTCGGCGACGCATGGACTTATTGTTATTCCTGTAGTAAGTATACAAGTGGAGATTGGAATGAATAAAACAATACATGTTATACGATATTCAATATGTGTACTTTTACATAGTATCCTTATAAAGAAAGTCAAATTACATGTGTACCATTATGTTTAAACAAACTGCAAATTTTACATAACATATATGTTAATATTATGTAATATGATTTTATGAGGTATTGACTCTTTGACAGATAAAAAAAAAATGAAATTTTTCAGAATTATTTTTTAGAAAATTATTAGAGTCATTGCATTGGATTATTACGTTTTCATAGTTAAAGATATAATTTAAACAAGATTAACAATATCTTTTATTAATAAATTTTGCAAATAGGAAGTATATCGCTATGAAAGGGTAGTCTAAGGAAATCATCTAAAATGGTACCAGGTGTATATTTTACAATCACCATTCCCAATATATCTAAAATTTGTACCAAAAGTTTCTGAGGTGGTACAAAATTTTATTAATTCGTAAAAATGAAAAAATTGCCAGAATAGAAAGAATTACTCCTAGTAAAACGCACCTAATATGGATTTTTTTAATACTTCAGTTTTTTATTTAGTAGTTGTTTTTAGTATCTTTTATTATTGTAATCTTCAGTAGTATTCGGGATTTCGTTTCTCCTTTTATTTCTTGACTAAATTTGCGACGCCTGTTACGTGGCAACCACCATGACAGGGAATGCACTGAAAATACAGCATTGTTCGACTTGCGAATGATCGATTATGCACAGTTCCCTTTGAGTGATGCTATTTATAAACAATATCTACAAAGATGTGATTAATACCGAAAAGGCAGCTGATCGAGAGGACAACACAACATTCTATCATTTACTTAGGTGAACGCCATACGGTGAATGTAAGAAATTCGAGAGCAAACCACCGCACCGGGTCAGTACGAACTAGACCAATGCTTGAAAATATGGTTGAACTACAGAATACAATCGTGCAAAACGAATTGATTATTGTACTAAAAGAAAAATGTATCAGGTATTAGTTGCATTAAATCTTAGCCGCATTTGTGACGATATCTGAGCCATATATTTGGCAACTGAAAAATTACACCCCTTATTTATCCTTTTATTTAATATAATCACAATTTAATTTAATTATTATAATCAAGTCTCTTTTATTTACTATAGTAACTGTGAATAGTACTCCTACTGTTTACACGAGCTGTGTTTGCCTATTTTTTATTAAATTAAATTTTATTATTATATTGTAATAACTTATTGTAACTTATATTATAACTTGATGTATAATTTATTATATTGATATGATAACTTGATTAAGTTTTACTATTCTACTGTTCTATTTTATGAATTCAGTATTTGACTATTTTACTGCTTTATTATTCTAAAATTCTAATACATTATTATCTTACTATTTCAGTATTCCATCATCTTACTCTTGTACTAATGTGTCAATTTAGAATTTTACTATTTTAATATTTGATGCTTATAGTTCAAAACAAGTTCATTTAGGGTTTAAATGAAACTCTACTACATGTACAGTAGTGCACTAAACGGATACCTGTTATGCTTATTAAGCATAACCAGCCCAAACTACTGTACCACTTACTCTATTAATGTAAACCTTGCCATGGTAATAAAAATATAATGTAAATTATAGCAGAATAGTAGAATGATGGTATAGTATTATAGTATAATAAAAAAATGAAATAGTATAATAATAAAATAGTAAAATAGAAAAATACGAAAATAGCAAAATAGGAAAATGGAAAATATAAAGTACAGCAAAATAGCAATATGGTAACACACCAATATAGCAATACATCACTATAACCCTATAACAATATAGCAATTCAAAAAAATAGCAAATTAGCAGAGCTGTAGAGTAATAAAATAGTAAAATAGCAAAACAGTAAAATAGCAAACTATGAAACTAACAAAATAGTAATATAGCAAAATATCAAGATTACAAAGTAATAAAATAGTAAACAAATAAAACAATAAAATATTAAAATGTTCGTATAAAAATAATATCTCCTTTTAAAAACGTAAAATGAACAGACATATATCAAGAGTATGTGTAGCATTCTGTAGCTCATATTCTAATAAAAAATTATGTAGTTTATTGAAAATAACGTTTTAATGAGGTGTACGAAAAATTAACGATTTATTATAAATAATTATTTCGATCATCGAACGGTCGAGATTCTGGTTTGAGAATCTTACACGTTCGATTTTCAAACTAGATCAGTGCCGTTGTTTTAGGATTGCAACAGACAATCGCCCTCGCAATAAGAATTTCTCATAGCGATCTGTATGTTAAGCTTATTCGTGCATGTGCATGCTCGTGTGACTAAATGCACACGGCAGACTGTAATATAAACGTAGTTATGTTCCTATAAGCCGCCGTGGGAAAGGTAATCGGTCAGAAGGAAAGCAGACTAGAGATATACATGTGTACGGGTAGCACTCGCTTTCAATCTCCTGTAACATGATCTAAATAGCTTCAGGCCGGAAGTAGATACTCTTTCTCCAAAATTCTCGAAAAAAAATAAAAGTTCACTTGCGCAGTTTCAACGGAAGAGAACGATGAATTAAAAATGAGATGATTTCACTTTATTTTAATTATTACGAGTAACATTACTATACAGATACGTACGTCAATTCATAAAATCGTTACTCTTATGAAATAATATGCTAAAATTTGTAAATAAATTCAGTTGCTAATTTTCATATAATGTTTCAATTATGAACACAAAAAGACAGAAAGCAGTAAGATACTAGAAAAAGATTAAGAGAAAATTCTCAAATAAGAACTGAATGTACTATACAAGATATGTACAAATAAAGGCAGAGGAAGTTATTTAAATAAGACCAGATGCAATTAATGAGAACAACGTTAAGAAGAAAGGAGGGAAGAAAACAGTGTAACAAATATGTTAAACAATGGAAGTAAAAGTGTGCAAAAATAGATGCAATATAATAGAATAGTAGACTTTAACTCTTAAACTCATACAGGGATAATTGAACACTTCACTGAACTTTAAGAGTTGTAATTATTCTGATAATAACGAGGGTGAAGTATAAGAATTTAATGAGACAAATCGTAAGATAAAAGAAGAGCAACAAACTATGACCTACACGACATAAAAAGGAGAATGCTTCAAACATCTTATGGGAAAATACGAGACATAGATGTTAAACAGGAAAATAATATGAAAAACAGAAATAATTTAGATAAAAGAGGCAAAAAACAGAAAAGAATAGAATGATGAGAAAATAAATAAGATTTCACGTGAACTAGTCAATTTTCTAACTGGTGAGGACAAAAATTATATATAGTATTCCTCGAACCAATCATTTTAAATAAAAACCAGTTTCTGTTAGAAAAGGATAAAATATTAAATTATCAAATGTAATTATCATCAGTTTAATTCTTAACTTATAAATACAGCACCATTACAGTCACTCTAGTTTCAATTTACACCTTAAAATGATATTTTATATATGTGCAAATGTCATTCCTAAAAATGTAAAAATAATCATATAAAATTAACATAAAAATCAATATTCAAATTGTAACGCAGATTGCTATAATCGATTCATATAAATATATCGATCCCGCCAAAAAATAGTACAATTTGAACGAGTTTTCGTTCATTCTGCGCATATTGGTTTTGATTGGTTCTGATCAGCACAGGCGCAATATGGCGTAAGAGACGCGAACGTACATAAGGTACTCGTGTGATATTTAATTCTTTTATATTGACAAACTTTCAAATCTATAAATTAAAAAATGTAGAAACTTGAGGATTTAAAAATGCGGAAATTTAAAAAATTTGAAAATTACAAAATTTGGGAATTCGTAGATTTAAAAACTTGAAAATTAAGAATTTGGTGATTGAGATTTATGGATTTGTAAATTTGAGAGTTTGGTAATTTGGAAATTTGAAAATTTAGAAAGCTGAGAATTTGGAAATTTTAAAGTTTGGAGATTTGAGGATTTTCAAGTTTCTATACTTGATCTTTCAAACTCAAAGGCAAATGATGGAAGGAGCCACCCCCTATACTAGTCCTTGACTAAAGGAAACCAACGATACATTCGAATGTACGCTTCCTACATTATCATCCATTTTCACTTTATATATGTTGTCCATAGTGTATATAACCAGTGCTGTAGAAAGTTGGTCATTGAGGGGCAGCACAAGGTGGCTATAATTCTGATTCAATTGAATTACTTCTTACCATACTGTTCTCTAAAATCGAAAGTCAATTCGATGAGAGAATAGTTTCTATTATAGTTTCTTTGCACAGTTTGGCGAAGTTTAAGAAACCGTCCCATCTCCTTTTATCATAGCATCATTCGCTTTTCGCTTTATCGGTCATATACATAGTGGACGAAATTATAAATATAGGAGAGAAGTAGGGCTACAGAAAATACACAAAGTAAAAGGTCACCAGGTATATACGTCTAGAGATTGCTTGTAGCTGACGCCATGCTGCGCATGCGCCTTTTAGAACCAATCAATGATAATATGCGCAGAACGAACGCAAACTCGTACATACAATGATACTATTCTCTGGTGGAATTGACTATATTACAACATTTCATTTCATTTTTAATACATTTGTTAAACAATGTATTTACTAAAATTGCTGTAAATTTATTTGTAGTTATTATTAAACTAAATATGTCAGATAAATTTGTATTGAAAAATCGATTTCGCTCCAAAAATATTGTAGTATTTTTATATTATATTTTGCATTGGGAATTATTATCATTATAACGTATGTAAATTGTTTATCAGTTAATGAGATTTTATAGTAATTAAATTGTAACTAAATGACAATTATTTCCACATTTTATTGACGTAATTCTAAAAGTAAATCTTAAAAGTTCCCACCATTAAGAGAACAATGACACTACTACAGTATAGCTTCCACTCTAAGGTATTAGTAGTTTATATATATTAAACTGCTCACTCTATTTATTAGTAGTTTATGGATTTAATAAACATTAAAATATTAAAATTAATATTATTCATTATTATCGTATTATAATCTTTATAAAAATAAATGAACATGGAGTGTAATTCAGAATTTGTTTGTGGACAGAAAAATAATGTGTTTGTGAAAATAAAATTTTCGTAATAAAATGTCTTATGGGATGAATTTGTGTTTATATAAAATTGTATTCGTGCATTTAAATATTGTACAAATTTATATAGTAGAATGCTAATAATTAAACAACGATAGAATTGATATTTGACAACTTCTTAAATATTAATATAAATGGGCTTAGGCAGCATTAAAATTATGCTATTTTTTTTACTTTCATGACTGAAGAAACCTTCCGCCATCATGGTGTACGGTATATTATAATATGCATCGGTGGTCATGGAGGAGTAAAAATACGTTCGAGGGAAGATGTGAAGGCGGTGAAGACGTATTGCGTTTTGTGCCTATTGTGTTATTTACATTTCATTACGTTTCACAAGTAAAATATGTATTATTATCAAAGTGAATTGCACAAGTTAACACCGAAGTGCTAAATGAAGTTAAATAGTGTGATAGAAATGTATGTATTTTAGATTGATAAGCTAAAGAAATTGATGAAATCTTGTACAGTTTCTTTTGCATTGGTAAGTAAAATAAAAAATCGTATAAACAAATTTATACTCAATTTTCGTATTAATATCTGGATCTTAGAATCAGTATTAAGTACATTTTCTTTTAAGTGACATTTTACATGTCTTCTATATTAAATTTTTCGTTCTTACAGACAATACAAATTATTTCGTTTCAAATCGTTTAGTTTTTATCGTAATAAATTCATATGTTGTTCCAAATCTAATAGTATAACAGTTTTTTATAATGTAGTACATTTTAAATCTATGTATATTTTACAGCCTTAAATTTCAATATTCTTTGACTCTGCATTTGTAAAATGTACAAGATAGTAAAATCATCACATATGTTAAAATAATTTTTACACCTGCTTTCAAATATACATTTTACTGTACCATAATAAAATTACGTGAACGCATGTTGATATTAAGTCCATTGAGCCAAGCAATATCAAGTTCAATTTCTTTTCCATCTCAAGAAGTAAGAATACCGAATACATACATACATTTCACTTTGAGACAATAAATTAATGCATTTTTTATTCATTTTCAAAAATTACATATGGATCTTTAATAGTTCCAAAGTTACACAGACTTATACATTTTATTTATTGTCATTCAAAATTAAAAAATTGTGACTTAATATATTATTATTCTAGTTTCCAGATATTATCGATGTATAAAGTATCCAGGAATAAGTAGAAAATATTTTAAAAGTGATTTTACCACACCTAAAATATTTGTCAATTATCCTGGGATCTCCTTCATAAGTACTGTTTAAAAATGAATATGCATTTGGGCCTTTAATGAATTTTTTTAATTTCTTCTAAACATTATTAATAGATTTCCTTATTAATGTTTTTGTTGTAGTTAAAAATGTCAACAGAATATAGCAGAGGTGTTTTAAGAATGGTTGTTGCCCAAATTTGCCAAACAATTGGATGGCATTCTATTAATTCTACACCATTAGAATTTATGGTTGATCTCATGCAGGAATATCTCTTACGAATTTCTAAACTTACACATCAATATGCAGAAATTTGTAAGTATCTGAAAAAAGTATTGAAATAATTATGACAGTTTTGAAACACAATCTAAGCTACTAAACAGTATTCTTTTAATGTTAATACATTTTATGTAAATAATTTTTTAGTGGGAAGAACGGAAGCTAATATTAACGATTTAGGTTTAGCATTTCGGCATATGAACATTGATGTACAAGAATTAGCAGAATATATTAAAAATGTAGATTCAGTTCCGTGTTCTATAATGGTACCTAAATTTCCAATTCGACGTGAAAATCATTTAAACTTTTTAAAACCTGGGAGTCGAGAAGTTGTAACAAGGCCAGTACATGTACATGAACATTTACCAGCTATGTATCCTGATACTGAAGGTAAAATATGTACTAACCATATTAATACATATCCTTTATTATATAAATTATAAATTAAATCATTAATATGTTTATTTGTTGATATTTTTATTCTAATATTTTTAAATCGAAGTATGTTAAAATGAAGTGTACAAAATACAGTATTATTGAAACTGAAGAATGGAAGATAACATTAATTAATTAATTATCAATAAATATAAAACCATAATATTATAAATCTTAATCTTTAGTAACCTAATTTTATGTATTATTGAAAAAGATTTAAATAATGATGTATTTATAATTAAATACACTTTTGTATTACAAGGATACTTACCATGTATGTTTGCATGTATATAAATACAAGACTATTCTTATAAATTGTGCAATTATAATACATGCATATAATATGAACAATATTATTACAAACTTCCTTATATAAAATTGTTATAGATAGTTATAACATTTCTTTTTTTTTATATTATAAAGCCATTTTTACATTTTTAAAAAGTTAATTTTGATAAGCATTTATTTAAAATATTTTTTAGGCTTTATATAATTGAGGAAATAATATTTCAAAATGTTAATTACAAATACTTTTAAGTGAAGATACAATATATTAAAATGACTATATTGTAAGTTCAAAATTTAATAAAATAATTATTTGGTCAAATTACTTTAATAACATTATATTAAGTTATATTTTTTTTTCTTTTTTCTAATTATTTTATTAAATGTATACAATGGTATCTATGATAATATTTGAAATGAATGTTATTTGATCATAAAAGACTATTATGAATGTAAAAACTGATATGTTATTGTATTTAAAAAAAATTAAAGAAATTAAGTAGAATGTTGCGATTTTTATACTGAATTTTTAAAACCATAATGAAGCTTTTATATGTGCCCTAATTTAGTTTTTTATTCAGTAATTAATAAATAATAACTAAAATAACAGAAATTTATACATAGTTACACAAGTAATATAGTATGTATGCATAGACTTTATTTCAAATTACTTATCAGTAATAAATTTTCTTACAAAATCATAATGTTAGCATTATTTTTTACTATTCTTTCTTAAGTGTAAAACGGGAATGTATCTTAAATTTTTGCATTACGAAAATTATTTTGTCAATTAGCAAACAAATTTTTAAACAAGATGCTTCATATATTCTTCAGTATAACTTTGAATAAGGTGCTTATATTATTAACAGACTCAGGCATAAAAATTCATAACTTGCACCTATTAAAGTGTACAAAAACTTGCAGCTTTGATTAATATACTTAACTATTGTATGTTTTGTTTGTAGTTATTCTTAAAGTCAGCTGATTTGATATAAATATTAAATGCTTTTAAAATTTCTAATTTAGTAAAATAGTTTGTAATGTATAATAACAAATATATTGTTATATGAATAAACCTAAACTTTCAATAATGAATGTATTTAATAATGTACCCCTAACACTTAACTTTTGCTCATAAAAAAATGTAGTATAATTTAAATAACTAGTAAAACATTAATTTGATTAAACCAAAGTAAATTATTATTTTACAGAAGAGTACTTGGCTGAGAAACCAGAAAATTTAATGAATGGTACCTCTGATTTGTCATCGAACAATGCAACACCAAACAACAGTTCTACGAACGTTTCTCCACACAGAATGTCACCACAAGTAGTTTTTAAACGACCAGGGGACCCTGTTTCATATGAAAGTCCTATAGTGAAGCGTGTGAAAGTATTAGAAGAAGGTAGACCATTGCGTGAAATTCATAGTGTTATGATGACTACTTCTGGTTTTTTATCACCTGCCAGAGAAGGAAAACTACCTGAAGCAAGAACACCGCATCAAACTCGCTCAGATTCACCACAACCTAGCTCTTACCCCATGGTACCTCCTGAATTAAAATATGATAAGAAACCGAAGAAGATTATAAAGAAAGGATTAGAAGATTGTAAGATCGACAAGGAAAATAAAAAGAAAAATCGTGCTAAAGAATTATTTAAACCAGATAAGATAGATAATAATAAAATTAAAAAATTAGCTGGCATGAAAGAATTAGCTAAATTAAAACCTTTGAAGCCTGGAGGTGGGAAGACACAGTGTGTTATGCCAAGTTCATCGAGTAGGCCATCAACTCCTAAGTTGATAACACCCAAGGCTAGCAATAGTCCAAAATTACAAAAAAATCCACAACCAAAGACAAAAACAGAAAAAGTAAATGATCTTGTTGATGGCTCTTCAACAGTTGAAAGGAAAGAAGATAATATCGATAAACTGCCATCAGAGCCAGATAAACAAAAGTTAAATATTTTCAAAAAGATTTCAAAGCCACGAGAGGATAAAGATAAAGACATATCAGAGCAACATAAATATAAAGAACTTGATTCAAGAGAAAGTTCACCAGGTTTAATTATCGATGAAAATATTGATAAGCAAATGCTCTGTAATGATAATGATGCAAAACGAGAAGAGAAGAAGGCTCCGCATACACCAGATGTCCACCTTCAACCTGATGGAGGAGAATTAATTGATCTACAAAGTCCAGCATCTGATGTTTACATGTTTGATGATATGTCCCCACCAGGAACTCCCAGTACACCAAGAACTCCAGAACTAAATATGCCCACGACTCCTACGGATCATAAAAAAAAGAAAAAAGAAAAGATCAGTAAAAAGAAGGAGTTAAAATCAAGGAGTCCAAAACGTTGCGTTAGTCCGAAAAAGGTAAGCTGGTTTTTGTTTATATGTAGTGTAATATGGTAACACGAATACACATGTGCGTGCATGCACGTACGTGCGAGCACCATTAATTGCTTGAAGATGGCGAAAGACATCGCCGATACGCGATTACCATTTTTCAGACAAAGCTTACCAACGATGCGCCAGAAGTGGATGTGTTAGATCGGCCAAAAACTCCACAGGCACCAGAACCTCAACTTTCTAAAGAACCAAGTTTTCCACCAGCCCTTCCATTTCCTTTCTTTCCAGCCTTTCCAACAGCACCTGGTTTAATACCGCATCCGATATTCCCCAGGTTCCCGTTACCTTTAGGAAGAGGTACTACGGGTCCTCATCCAGCAATGCCAAATTTACCTTTACCTCCTCGGTTTTTAAATTTACCACAAAAATCTGAAGACTTGTCTACTTTACCAAAACATAAATCTGTTGAACGTGAAAAACCTTCTTCAGCACCTTCGTCTACTGAAGCTATATCCTCAGTAGCAAAACATGAAAAAGTAGAGAAAGAAAAAGCGGATAAACCAAAGGTGATTAAACAGGAGAAAGAAATAGTTCCACCAGTTCCTACGAATACTGTTGCACCACCATTGTCATCCGCACTTGCAGCACCAATTACGTATCCTACACCAGTACCTATTGTGCCGTTGTTACTTTCAAAAAGCCCCAAAATTGAAAAACAGGATAAAAATGATAAGGTAATTGTTTGTTTTAATTAAACTTTTATTTTTTATGTTTCAACAATTGTTAAATAATTGTTACGCTGACTGTCACACTGAAGCTATTGAAATCTTTTTTGGATAGTATTTCTATTTTGAAATCCAGGCATCGCCCGTATATAGATGATGTGGCAGTCAACGTGTTATAGAATAAATATACGATTGAAACACGTACATGCAGTGTTCTTTTGTATTTATGTAATATCATAATACAAAGTTGTACTAACAGAGTTTAATTATGAACTTGTAGAAAATTAGAACGAGTAATTTTAGAGATTATAAGAAAGCTAAATTGTCTTTTAGTTAAAAATATGCGAATAAAAGCACTAAATACATGTATTATTCTTTGTAGCCTTTGTATAATTTTTGCTATTATTACAAATTGAAAAAACATTTTTTAAAAAAGAACTTGTTACTTTGATAAAATTGAAAATTATGCTAAGTTGTTAATATGATGTCGTACCTTTTAATAACATTTTCAATTTGTATTTATCATTAATTTAAAATCCTATAGCATAAACAAAAAAGCTGTTATATCTTAATAATTGTATTATGCATAATCTTTATTTTCAGAAATTAAAAGAGCACAAAAAGGAAAAGAAAGACAAATTGAAAAAGAAAAAAGACAAAAAAGAAAAACACAAAGAAAAAAGTGAGAAAATAAAAGACAAGAAAGAGAAGATGGATAAAAAGGAAAAATTAGATAAAATTAAAGAAAAGAAAGAAAAGAAAGATAAACGAAAAGAAAAAGAGGTACAGAAAATAGTATTAATTATATTTTATTCTGAATATTTATACGTAATGTAAAATGAGAAATTAATGTTTTATAGCAAAAGGAGGATAAAAATTCAGAGGCTGTACCAAAAATAACGCTAAAATTAGGAACAGCTTCTCCACGACCACCAACACCAGATACTACTCCGATGAAAAAAATGTAAGCATATAACCCATCCTCTTTCCATCTAGTTTATTATAAAATTATGTTTTGTAGCATTTTAAAACTGTGTTTATTATTTTATTAGTATAGTGCAGATTATTATGTTTATTTGCAAGTGTAAAGTACATGCGTTAATACTGAATACATTTCAGTGTATTTAATAACGCATATATTATTATTAGGGAACTATGTTATAGAACTATAAAAACATTGCTGAAGAAACCTGAGGAGGAGACAAAACGAGAACCAAGCCCAGAGTTAGCAAAAATATCAGCATTAGTAACGCGACCACCAAAACAAAAGTTGGCAAGTAAGAAAACAGAGGAGGGAGCATTAGATGGAAGTCCTGTTCTTCCTACAGATACTTTCTCTGCCAGTCTTACTAGTGTGCCACTTGCAACAGTTCCTCGAGCAAAGAAATCTCTCTTCAAAGCCTTACCTCCAAGAGAATCTTCTCCTCACTTTGATCCTGCTCCCAAACATCCAATTCCTCTGCCACAACAACAACCAGCATTTTATTTTGTAAGTACGTTTTATATGATAAAAATATATTTTCAAATATAAAGAAACGTTATATTTTAAAATATTTATGTGTTGAAACTTAAAAGATATAAAATTAAAATTAAAACTTATGCTTAGGGATGTCACTGCTTATGGACCAAAGAAATAATTTCATATTTAATTTTTGTTAATCATTTTTCTGTATTTTTATATTAGTATAATTTTTTGCATTTCTATAGTGAAGTCTCGTTATACAGCTCGTTTTTATATGGCTTATTGTACGAGTTCCTTTTCAAACAGATTTTCATGTACGCTGATAGCCCATAGAAAGATTTCGGAATTAAAAAATTTCAAGTATTCAAATTTAGGAATTTAAAAATTTATAAAGAAGCGAGATCCGATTTCTATGGATTCTCGGCTATTCGCGTATAACTTTGGGATGCATATCTACTAATTTTAGTATTCAATGAGTCATCTAACAGTATCATACTATCTAGCATATACGCTGTAAGAATGGAGGAACTTACATTTATATGGCCTTTTCCATGATTTTTTCAAGACTATATAACAAGATTTCACCGTAGTTTATGATCTACTTAAAACAGTTTCTTTATATATTTAATGTATAAAAAAATAGTTCTCTATTTAAGTATGATACTATATACGATAGTTTTATTTGAAAGCAGCAAGAAATAAAAAAGGGAATTGACTATCAAATTTATTTAAAGCATAGTATTCATTAAACTTATAAGCATCATTGCCTTTATTTAAATTTTAAAAAAGTACCTGTTGAAAATAAAAACAAACGTATTAAAATAAGCACAAGTGACAACCCTACTCTGATTTCTATTCATATATTTAAATGAATAATCTATATCAGATTAGTTATTTATTAATCATAATTATTTAGAATTTTTTTTAAATTACTTCAGTATATCAAATTAATTGTACAATATATTTCATTACAAAAAAACGCATAAATAGGAATTGATTTTAAATAGTTGATTAAAGTTAAAAAAAATGTCATTCAAATATCATATATCTTATATCATTTTACACAATATTGATATTACTTTTACTGCAACAATTAACTCAACCCATCGATACCATTCAAATTTCACCTCATCCAAAATTTTCCAATTTCCCAATATTTCATTTTTACTTTCTATGCATTTATGACTTGCGGTGATGGTATAATTTTCATTTGGCCTGCTTTATATATAGTTATGTTTCTCTAAATTGTATGTAGACAAATTTTATAGCTTACATTAGACTTGTTATGTATTTCACGTTGTGGTTATAGATTTACTTAATTGTAAATTTTAGCACTTCTATTATCTTTATGTAGGTGGAACTTTTTATATTGAAAATTTTCAAAACTTAATTATTCTGTATTTTAGAAATTTTTATCATTATCACTAACCATAATCTATTTTTAAACCAACAGCCATATCAATTTTAAAAATATTTAATATCAATGAACAAAGTTTTAAGATCTTTCTCATATCATTGCACTGCCATTGGATTGAGTCTTAAACTTTTTCTTTCAATATCTTCTTCCACAATGCAAATAAACTATATTTTAAGCATTACAAAAAATATATAATTGGAACCAATTGACTCATAAATAAAAATTTATTTATGGTATACTAATTAGGATGATTCATAGCAACATTTAACTGTTTTATGATCAAAATTGTTATATAATTTGAGAAAAAAACAGGAAACATTATATGAAAAAAAAATATTAAACTATTCTCAAATTTTCGGTACAAAATATAGAATAAATATAAATATTTTTGTCAAGATTAGCTCTTTATACAAAAATTGAATAGTACGTTTATTTATTACTCTTAAGATATTTAATTTAACATAAATTATTGAATACTTTTAAGTTGTGTTTATGTTCAAAATTTAGTATCCAAAATCTTATTAAACGAAATAATGCAAAACGAAAAAGTTATAAAAGTTTGTTAGGTGTTTTGTATATAATTTGCACTTCCAATATATTTAAAATAATAATTGATACCTAGGATAGCATAAATTTAAGCTAAAAGGCGATATTTATTTAAACTTTACACAGTATTACATATTTATATATGTATATATATATTTGATTCCTATGCATTAAAAAAATGTTAATTTTAAGTGCCTATAAGCCATAAAAAGTTTGCACCGAAACATAAATTTTGTAGCTTTACATGTCAAGTGACAAAATGCATGATTCAAGTGATAAAACTATATTTTGTTTATATTATTATAGGTTTATGTAATACAGCTGTGATTTGTAACAGTTAACAAATATTTGAAGCAGTCAAGAAATATTACGTTATTTTTTAAATGTTTTAAACAATTTTCTTTTGCTTTTTTTACCAACAGTTTAAGTTAAATAATATATCATTGTAATGTTAATGAAATTTGTGGCTTATATGCATGTAGATAAGTGTTCATGTAATTTTGGTGTATAGTATTGTAATACATGCTTTCTTAAGTAATTATAAAGCACCTAAAGCTTCTATATATTTTTATTATCTTTCATAAGAGAAAGTCATTTCCACTATATGTATAATGAGGAAGTGTTAAACATTAAATTTTGAAATGACATGCAATGTGAAAACATCTAAAGGCTCTAAGACGCTATTAGACTTCTTCCTATATAGAAATTAAATATTCAAAGTAAACACTTAAACAATATACTTTTACAAACTCAAGGTATTTAAACTTGCTATACTTTTTCAATTTCTTTAACCATAAAAAGAATTTAAAATATGTTATTAAAATACAATAGGTAATAACCAGTGTATTATAAATTACAATAAGCTCAATAATATTGATTAACATATATATATACTATTAATTTGTGACATTTTTGTACTAGTATACAGGAAAAAATTTTCTATGATTGTATTAGCTTTTAAGTATAATATTCTCCGCATGTATATTTCTTCATTGTATTTTCAATAATGGAACAAACAAAAATTCAGATTACTTTCAAAGTTAACGTTAAAAATGCAACAATTTGATATTGATGTTTTTGAAAAAAGTTATAATTTGGATCTATCAGGTAAAGATTAAGGCTACGTTTATTTTGATTTAACACTCTTCAAATATTTATTTAAAGAAATATGAACTATGATGTATTTGACACTATGTATACTTTGTTGTATCTTTTATTACTATTACAACATTAGCACATTTCAATTAAAATAAAAGGAGAACATCAACTTAACAAGAAATATTGCGATACAAAAGGGGAGATATTAAAGAATCTACAACATAGGAAGAATTGGTTGATTGCATGCAATTTGCATGTTGTCATTAAACAAAGCATGTAAAACAGTTAGGAATATAACCAACGGTTTTAACGGTACAGAGACGAAAGCAGATGCAGCTCTTAAAAAGGATGATGCTAAGGAAGACAAAGAAAATGGCAGGATCGTGCTGCCCCCACCATCAACCACTACTGTGGTGAGTACATTCCCATTTTAAACAAAAGTCATTAGGTACTCCTTGTAAAATGATCTAATAATCTATTTTCTAATTGCGCTAACTAAAAAAACTACACGTGTATGGATTTTCCTATGTTCTCTTTAGTTCTTGCCTGAATTTATGATCTTAGACAACCTTTTAGTATTTAGTTTTCAAAGTTTTCATAAAACGCTTACTACAACTCATATTACTATAAAACATGAAACAAACATATGGTTTTACTAATAATTATGGTATATACAATCATAAATATTTTATTCAATTACTGGATGATACAAATTTCTAACACAGACCAGTTGATAAATTTTATAGTGTAAAATTTAGTAATTTATACATCAGAGACATTATTTTTATTTTTTAATACTTAGTTAAGATTAGAATTATTTGAAATTTAATATACTTAAATATAAATTATATATTTAAAAATCTACATTATAGCACTTGACTTTATCTAGATCATGCACAATGGTTTCATATAGTTAAATACCAATAATAGCATTATTTTCTATAATTAGAATATATTTAATAAGGTAACTATTTATTATTTAAAAAAGAAAAAAACAAATTTTAACTAGTAAAATGTAGAGTTATTAGATTCTATGAGTTTTTATGGGAGGGGGGAAGAAACCTGTTACATTAAAATTTTTAGCATAATAATTTTAATATAACACAATTTTGTTTTTTTAAAATGAACTAATCATATCAATATAAAATTTTTAAATACTTCTATATTTACTTAAACAATAATTAAAAAATATTCTAAATATTAAATTTAATTATTACATGCCAAAGTTAAAATGATTTTCAAAGTCTTTACCCTTTTATTATCAATTTAATATATAATACATGTCTTGATGTTTATACATTGCATTGTCTTATACATATAATTGTTCTAAATATTTACTTTTCACTTACTAATAATGTTTTTCTAATTACAATTTTGAAAATAATATATGTACTTATACAGCATATAAAAAAATGAAATCAAATTAAAACTTAAAATTACAGTTGTAACAAAGTGTGCAATTGTAATACTATAAATCTAATAGGGAAAATGAAATAACTCTTTGATCCTGGTTTAATAAACTTGGTCCTTATTTGAGCAATTCATCAAACACCAAACTATTATGTTCCTTTTTATTTGCGGGCCAAGTGAAAATTTAATTACCACAAACCAAAATTTTAATTTTTATATGAAACGTATTATTCCTTTCCTATTATTCATGTATATAATATGAAAAGTAAATCATGTATTTACGTACATTATTCTTAATTACCACAACTTGAATGTAATAGTACATGATAGATACATAACATGCTATTACAGAATAGTTACAATTATTTAATTTTGGAATCATTTCATCTTCATTAAACCTTCTGTAACTTCATAATTATTAAGCATCTTACATATTTATGTATCATCAGTCACGCATTACAATATTTAGTTTTAATATATTGTCACATGTTTTACATAAGAATATTTCTGCATATAATAAATATAACGTTTGTAAATTATTTTATGAACTATAAGATGTATGAAATTTTATCAAATGTAAGCATAACAAATTATTTATTTTTACACTATTCAATATATTTCTATATTTTAAGATATATTGATGGTACAAGAGATGGGTTGGGTTAGCCATAAATATAATAGAAGCAAAATATGTTGTGTTTTTATTGTAATATGAGTCTTTTAGGACCAAGGTGGGACTCAAGTTTGGATATGTCCTGCTTGTGGCAACCAGGATGATGGATCACCAATGGTTGGTTGTGATGATTGTGATGCATGGTATCATTGGTAAGTAAAAAACTACAATTATTTTTTAATAATTAAAAATTTGTAGGAATAACTAATTTGTTACATAAATATCTTCATAATGCATATGTTTATGTTTAATAGCAAATTAATAAACTTTGTTGGTTAATTTTATCATATCATTTTTTTTCTTACATGCTTTGTAAGATATAGAAAGAGAAGACATATTAGCATCTTATAATTGCTTTAAAAAACTGTAATGAATTATAACAAAAAGTATTTTAAAAATAAAAATACTTTAGTTGTAAGATTAATTAATTTATAATTGTATTTTATATTTATTAGGTTGTAAAGAAAATTCTGCACAAAATTCTTTCCTTTTTCAAAAATATTTAATTTTAGTAAATAATAAATAAAGTCCGTGATATAGTTACCAACATAAAAAAAGTAAAATATTTTTCAAAAAGAAAAGAGTTATGTACAGAATTTTTTCATTATAATAATTAATATTATATTTTAAATCATTCAGGGTGTGCGTTGGTATGCAAGTGCCACCAGCTGACAATGAAGATTGGTATTGTCGCTATTGTATAGCCAAAAAACAAGAACTTCATCATGACAAGAAGAAGAAAAAGAGGAAGAAAAAAGTGAAAGTTACTGCCTAGTACAAGCTACCCGGGTCTTGTGTAAGATCCGGTATAGCAATTCAAACTGCTACCAAAGTTAAAAAGGACAACAAGCTCAGTGTAAAGAGTATAAAGAACAAAAAATTACCGAAAACTGAAATGAAGTTACAAATGAAATCATTAAAGGAAAAATCTGTATCTGCTAAAGGAAAAGCTGGAAAGACTATCATGAAAGTTAAGGCTGTAAAGAAGAAAAGTAAGAAGATAAAAGATAGTGCAATCCAGTTAATTTAAAAAAAATGTTACCTTTTGTGATCGTTACACAGATTCAAATAATTTAATTTTAACACGTTGATAGCTAATAAAAATAAATTTATATAAATACTAAACATGAATTTTGTAACATTATTTCTAAAAAAAAATAGATTTTTTTCCCTTTTTTTTGTAGTAAAAGATATATGGAAATGATGTTGCATCGATACAATTAAGATATGAAAGATTTCATTCTAGTTATTTTAAATACAAGAATGATACTAGCTACAAAATAATTATTGAATTTTTGTTAAACAAATATTTATAGTAAAATGACTTAAAAACTTAATTAATTATGAAAAAATTATTTTACACATCGCATCTATTTCATTCTTTTCTGCTCATTTTACATGTTTGTAAATCCATCTATTGAATTTTAATTAGAATAAATAATTTGGGATAAAAGATATAAATTAATATACATGTAATGTATATTGTGTATGTAATTTCGTACAAAAGAAATTATTTGAATTTCTTCTAAAAATACAGAAAAGAATATAAAGTTGAACATGCATACAGTAACCAGAAATGTTTTCTGCAACTTATTTCTGTATTCGTACTGGATTTTCTCAGTAAATTATTTAAAAATAATTTCATTGAAATTGGCAAATGATTATATGATAAATAGACTTAATTGTAATATACTTATATTAATTCAGAAAACTATTGTGCCATAAATGATCTAATTTTATAGATATTTTATGTATATTTAATATTAATTATACATAATTTAAGAATGGAAACAATTTTTGTATAAATAAATATTATCATTATTCGCGATATTTTATTTTGTATCAACTTTTGTGTAGAATATATTATCTGTGGTAACCAAAGTATATTATATTATGGAAAGGTTTTATTGTTTAATACATATCGTTAAACAAAAATCACTTCTGTGTACAGCAAGTAATGTTGGATATTGTGTCTTGAATTGAATCTAAAATCTATTATTATACACTTTTTTCTATGCATCATCAACGCAATCAACGTGTTAAAAGTAATACTGTAATATTAAAAGTGTCAAAAGAAAAAGTGTACGTTGAAAATAAAAATTGAAGATTTTTTATGTCAACAGAAATCAAAAAGTTCTTTATCATTTTACAATCTGTATCGATTTTTGAATCACTCTATTTAAGCTTTAAGTAATTAAGCATTTAGCAGAGCAACGTGCATAATTTACTTTAATCCTATCTTGCAACGAATTTACAATTTTTGCTATGTATGTATTTATGTATATACATGTGTTGCTCTACGTAATGCAGTTGTCAATTTTTAATTACTTGTATCTTAAAAACAACGTCTTAACTTATAAACTGATAAAGGACTTCTGTTTAATTTCTTACGACATTTAAAATTTTCAGTTTACACAGCGTACATTCTTTTTTAGATATTTTATATAGTAAAAAGATTCTATTTTGTGTTTTATTAAAGCAAAAGTTTTTAGATAGTTAATTATTATGTACATTGTGTCGCATGTATTTAATGCATTCTAACAATTCCATGATGATGGACCATTGCAATTGTAATTGTAAAAAAATGTGACTGATTGCTTTCAGCTTGTAATAACTTTCTCAATTCTGATTATTTTCTATCAAGTTCCTTTACTATATTAGTAAAAATTATATTTCAGCTATTTGTTTCTATACATTTATGAGCATATCAGTGCATAATATGTAAAATAAAAACTTGTTTCCGCAAAACAAGTACACCACTTACCACATTGAAACCCTTATGGATAAATTTACACATTTCATAGATTATTGATAAATGCTTAAATGTATAAATTTATCCATTTAATCGACAATAAATATCGATAAATAAACATAATATAATTTAAACATTATTTGTAATATAATTTAATTATTTATAACATAATCATTTATATACAATTTAATTATTATAAAAGAAATATTACAAAAATGTAAGTATAATATATTCAAATATAGCTGTGCTCAAATTAATACAGAATTTAACAGAACAATTGGGTCTCAATGTGATAAGAATCAAAATTCAATTAAGTGATATAGGATTTAAATATTATATTCTTTTGTTTTTTTTTTTCTTTTATGAAAAAAATTAAGTTAAATTTTGTTATGTTTCTGTATTATTGAACTTGGTTTAGGTAATGAATAGTGTATTTGTAAATGTAAACTTATAAATAATAGTAAAATTCGAAAGTTGTTAGAATTAATTTCAATTTTAATATAGTAATATATTAAACAACGT
This sequence comes from Megachile ligniseca, assembly GCA_945859555.1. Lineage (NCBI taxonomy): Eukaryota > Metazoa > Arthropoda > Insecta > Hymenoptera > Megachilidae > Megachile > Megachile ligniseca. Next base: position 5,230,582 of record OX243778.1, read on the forward strand.
TATACATAATTTAAAGAGCATATTTCATTTGTTGTTAGATGATATGTTACAGTACAGATGGACTTATAAAGTCAAAATTGAAATGAGTAAGAAGAATTTATATATAATTAATATTATGCTTTATAGTTTTGTATTGAAACTTAATTTACAAAGTAAGTAATAATATTGTATTAAAAATAATAATGGTAATAATGTATTTATAATAAAATCAACAAAATTAAAATAAACTACTTTCGCAGCTAAGCATAATGTATAGAAATAAATCCTGAGAAAAAATTTTCAAAATATATGAATGTAAATAAATTTTTTACTTGATGAATAATAAATGATATTTAATACGAAAAACTTTATTATAAAGTAATTTTTGTGGATGTTGAAACAGTATTTGTTAAACATGAAACAAAAAACATTACATATTCAAACAAGTTGCTATAACAGATAATTCACGATAAACTTAAGAACTCATTAAACCATTAGTGTTAAAATTACTTTGCAATATTTTTATATAATTTAAAATAAAATGACAGAATGCTATATAGTTAAACATTACATCGTTATATATTATATTACCACGCGTTTTATGACTAAGCATTATATTGCCATGCGTTATAAAGCCAAATGTTATATTGCCATGCGTTACATGACTAAACATATCGCTACACATTGTATAGTCAATGTTATGACGCCACGTATTGTATGGTCACGCGTTATATTATCACGTAAGCCTCTGGTGATACCATAGTAATTACCATAACTCCCTTTTTGGCGATATAACAAAATGATATTATACAATAGGTGTACTATTAGATGCTGTATCATTTTAATCAAATTTTACTAAACTGAAATCTACATAACACGACATTAACTCAAATCCAACCGTTATAATTCATTTTTATTCATTATCTATAAATTATCTAATATAAATTAATTTTTTTAATTTTTACAAAATACGCAAGTCTCTATTTATTTGGCCGACGCTAAAGATGGTATTGATTTGTAATATCATACTTAATATATTAATTACAAAAGTTGTATTTCATTAACAAAGAAGCTTGCAGTCAGTAATTGTTTATTAAGTTTTCAATAGTTATATTGCATTTTGGATTAAAGTAGATGATAGTTTATGTATCCAATTATGAAATCTTTACATTCAGTAATAAAATTAATAGCAGCTAAAAAATGTTTTCAAAATATATATAGCCATTGAATATAGTGATACAAATTTTCGACCGCTAACACTATGGTGGTGTTAGTGGTGGGAATACGCACACAAGCAAGAAACTGTATCCGTATGTCACAAGTATGTAACAGTATGAAAAGAGATAGACAGAATTACCATATTTCGTCTCCATTCTGTGATACGACTACGCCTGCGCTCCCGATCATCCCGCGCGCTTACAAACAATGTCTTTTTTTTACAAACTACATTGAAAAGCAAGTATAAAATAATTATCGTTAATCCGAAATCTCATTAAATATATTTTGATGATAAGTGGATGCTTTTATATTAATGAAATTATAATAAAAATTAGAGAGATGGAATTGTGTTGAATGACCAGTTTCGTTCATTCTGCGCATATTGACTTTGCTTGGTTTTAGCATGCTAACGCTGTATAACACGTTAAGCTTGCATACTTAGTGATCAAAATGGTTTATGTACTGTAATTCACAAAATGTGATAAGAGTTGGTAAGCTTTTCGTCCACTATATACATGACTGATGAAGAGGAATAAGTCATGGGAAGCTTTCTCAGCTCAGGTGAGCTGCGCAAAATGCTCCCGTTTCTCGGCGAATTGACTTTATGATAGAAATATTAATTATCATTAACCATTTCATCAACAACCATGTTGTAAGAAACTGTAACATTACAGAATGTAAACAACATGTTATAGAATTAATTAATTAATTTTATTTCTTTAACCTAGGTACCATTTGTGTCAATGTTAGTGTGAAGTGTGAACCATTTAGGACAATTTAAAAAATATACTAAAAAGAGAAGACATAAAAATTCGAAATAGAAGTTATTTTTTCCTACAAAATAATTGATGTTTGAATTTTTTGGTTATGGCACACTTTACTGAAAAATTTAAAAAAAATTCAAAAACAATAAAAAACGCAAGAATTGAATTCAAAATGTTGACTTAAGTTGAGTGTACTCTGAATGTAGTACATATATTTACTTTGTATTTTGTTTTTCTTTTTATACTGAGTAGTTGCCGGTGTCGATTTATTATTGTATCGTATGCGAAGGAGCCTTTAATAACGAAACAAAAAACTAATCTTGCAATTTATCCTGTAAACCAATGAAATAATGCTTTCAAATAAAAAATTAACTTTTAATTAAAATTGTATAATATGTTAAGAATATATCTCAATTCAACTTTTAGAAAGAAATAAACATACATATTTTTTTTAAACGAAATTAAATATTCTTATCAATATCCCGCAATATATTAATTTTTTCACATATTTATTTACAAAATTTATTTTGTAAATTGAAAAATTTTTTATTTGAAATGTTCGTAATTACGCATTGTATAACCTAAGAATTGTAAAAAATTAAGATCTTTTATAATCAAAAAATTACGAAGGAAACAAGATTGGGGGTCGAAGATTGCGACGAATAAAAATGTCCATGGTACCTCTATATTTACTGGTTTTACCCCCACTCTTCATCCAATTTCAGACGAATAGAATAAGGTCTATTCGAAAGGCGGCTAAGAAATATCCAATCAAATGTCGCGTAGTATCGTTATGTTCAGGACATTGCTCACAGAATCAAGATGGCATCCGAAACTGGTACGAGTATTGTGTCAAATGAACGATGTGATGTAAATAACACGATTCAGCAAGTATTTGAACCGATACAAACGGAAACAACCAGTTTAAAAGTGGCCAGAACAACGTGGAACAGTGTTATTAAAGAGACAAGCGATTTTTCGAACGATCTCGCTTTACATTCGATTAAGACGCCCACGATTTTCTCTACAGCGTCATCGTTTAACGCAAACACGGAAGAAAAGGAATTACAAAAAAATATAAATTTCATGAGCTCCTCTGGTGATGTGGAAGAACATACAACTTACAAACCTGCTGTCAACGCTAAATTACATATATTACCCTTGGAGGCACACAATATGTCCAGTCAGAAGAATGATCTGGATAGTGTTGCCTGTGTTTCTGACCAGCCAGACGGTAATATCTTTTAGTGTTATTCAGTGTTAAACAAATATTTGTATTTTTATGCGAAATGTGTTTAAAAATTGACAGAAAGTATACAGGTATTAAATTTATGTTGATATTTGTATAGGTGATGATATTGTTTACAATTAATTCAACAGACATAATATTTTAATGTTTATGTAACATTATTTGTATTGCAGACAAAACAATGAATATAATTGAAATTGATTTAACAACATTCAGTGGTAAATAACATATTAAAATAGTAAATTCTTAATGTATATATATGTCTATATGTGTATATATACGTATATAGGGAAAGCATTTATATTCATGATAAATTCAATATAAAAATATATGTAATTGTCAATTTATTATCGAATTCATTCTTTCTACTGAGTTTGCTCATATAAAGGTCTTAATCTTTGAAACTAATTCTTCAATAAATTGTAATAATTAAAATTGTATTCCACAACGAGACGATTATTCTTTTCATTGTAATATACTGCGTTGTTGTTAAAAAAATTCTTTTCTTTTCCTCGGATATCAAACAATTATGGTGTCAGCGTATCACCAAAGTAAATTGTATTTAAACTAGATTTGCAGTGAATTTATATAGAAATTTGAAACACATAAAGATAATTAAAAGGTTATGTATTTATTTATAATGATATTTATTAACATATTTTTTATTTAAAGAACATAGTAAACAAATATTAAATTATTAATTAAATCATATTATTCTAACTGTACAAATCAATGTTATGAAGGTAACATTATATATTACAGGGAATCCAGATTATTGCAACAATGAATTAAGGAAAACTTTGATAGAACCAGTGCAACATGCTGTTCATGTATGTATTTACAAAAAATTATGTAAAGTTATAATATCAACTTCATAAAACTTTGATAACAACATATAGATCATATTTATTTATGTATTAGATTGATCCAGCGTGCAACAAGGATACAACGGTATCTAGTGGGATACCCACATTACCAACAAAATTGGAAGGATGTATAAATTTTGAACACGGTAATACACCTCAATTAGGAGAGAGTCCTCAAAGTAGTGGTGAAATGATTAGCAGCCCGAGAAGTCCAGATTATCCTCCAAGAGTTTCTGATAGCCCAAGTAGTCCAAATACTACGCTACCAAGTAGTATGACATCACCAATTATGATTTCAACGATTGTGATGGATACAGCAAAATATGATGCAGAAAATACAAATAATTTAAGTACTAAAGTTAATAACAATCTGTCTTACTCATTTTGTGGACAGTTAGAAAAGGTTGAAGAACAAGTTCCTGTTAAACAAATAAAATCAAACGAAGAAGAGAAAACAGATAAACAAATAGATATTATCCACAGAGAAGTGAAATCAGAAGTTGTTGAAATTAAAACAGAATTGACAGATTCTCCAGAACAATTAAATATAATTAAATCTGAGTGGACTAGTGATAATGTACCTATGACAATAGGTGGACATACAGATACTGTATTGTCCCATGATAAACCAATAAACTGTGTTGACCCTACTTCTTCAAATTCACATTCTAAATCGTACTCGTCGTCGAGAGAAAAACGTAGCAAGGAGCACAGTGAAAGACGCTACTGTTCACGATGCTATAAAAGAAGTAAAATAAAGCGAGCAAATATCGGTGTACAGTGTAAACGAGATCGTAGTATTGTTTCTCTAACTAGTAAAACAATGTCTCAAGCATTTCCAAAATCTACAAATGAAAATCTCAGGTTAAATTTACAAACGAAAAACTATAAACTGCTACACAATACACCGGTTAAAAATGAATTATTAGAAGGCCTAAAGTACAAGAAGTACATACACATAGAAACTTATCCTAATGGTGGTGCAACTGTTGTGCATATGTATCAAGACGAAATTGATACGTTATCACGCGAACAAATAGAAGAATTAGCTCAAGAATATTTCAGAGTACGTAAATATAAAATTGCTAATTTCACTATAATTATTTGAAGTTATAGTTGAATTTTAATTCATAAGTGAATTGAGTTTGATAAACATAGTACATTATACCTATTTTAAAATGGCGTCAATGTTATCAATTTATAATAAGCAAATAAAGAAAATAGTTTCGATATTACAGGTAGTTTTTGGTGAAGATGAAAACGGTTATGCACATCATGTTATGGGAATAGTACATAACGCTGCTGCATATCTTCCTGATCTTTTGGATTACATGGCAGATAATTACCCTACATTAACTGTTAAAAATGGTGTGTTAGGAAGAAGCAGTGATATAGAAACTACAACTATGGTGCAATACAAAGAACAAGTTTGTAAAGCATACAATAATGGTACTGTGAGGTATGGACCTCTCCACCAAATAAGCCTTGTAGGAACAGTTCATGAGGAAGTTGGTGGATATTTCCCAGATCTTCTGCAAAAGTTAGAAGAAAATCAATTTTTAAAACTGGTAAATACAAATGAAAAATGTTTATTTTATTGTTTATGTTTATATAGCTGCAACGTATAGAGTATAAATATATAGAAGTAACTCTACAAATATCCTTCGTTGTTTTTTGTTATAGACTATGCCTTGGGGACCATTATCTGTTGTAAAGATGGACACTCCTCAAGAATCAAACGACGGTCCAATTTTATGGATTAGACCAGGCGAGCAGTTAGTCCCCACTGCGGACATAAACAAAAGTCCATGCAAGAGACGTAGAACGGGCATTAATGAATTACGAAATTTGCAATATTTACCACGTCTCAGCGAAGCTCGCGAATATATGTTTGAAGATCGTACAAAGGCTCATGCCGATCACGTAGGTCACGGATTAGACAGAATGACAACAGCCGCAGTTGGTGTACTCAAGGCTGTCCATGGTGGACAACCGTCAGAGTATAACAGAATTACAAAAGATGTCGTAGCTTTCTATGCTGGTGATTTTCCTGAACTGGTCGAAAAATTACAGCTAGACCTCCACGAACCACCGATATCCCAATGTGTGCAGTGGGTTGAAGACGCCAAGTTAAATCAATTACGTAGACAGGGTATTCGCTACGCTAGAATAAATTTATACGACAACGACATTTACTTTTTACCGCGTAATATAATTCATCAATTCAGAACAGTCTCCGCAGTTTCGAGCATAGCGTGGCACGTCAGATTAAAACAGTATTACCCAGAATCACAGCACAATTCGAGTGTCAGACACAGCCGTGTTGGAAACGAACCATTGCGTATGAAAGATAAGAAAGCTTTGGAGACTGTAAATATAGGAGACGAGCAGAAAGAAAATACGAATCGTCAACGTGTGGATCAAAAACATTCTATTGACTCGCTCGAGGAGAAAAAAGCAAAGGAAAGAGCTGCTGAATATCAGGGAAATTTGAAAAAGTCAGATCAACACGGAAAACGCAAAGAAGAACGCAAAAGTAGGGATCACACAAGACATTCTTCCATTTCGAGCAAGAGAAAGAATTCTGGAGAGAATAATGATAACTGTTCGAGCATTTTTAATAATAAGTGTACCAAAAATAATTCAAGAGAACGGAAACGAAGTAGTGAGAAGCGGGATGACAAAAGATCTGATAGAAAACACGACGATCGTCAACGATCTAATGAAAAGTCCAGTCATCATTCTCATAGCAGTCATTCTGGGGACAAGAAGAAGTATGATTGCAATAATCATAAAGTAGATCATCATCGAAGTCATCACGGTCGGTCTAGCAGTAATAATGCATCGGTTAAAGAAAGCATTTCAAACATTCTTGAATCTAAATCCATTAATAAATTCGACATCTCAGGGTCTTCTTCGAAAGAGAGTAAAAAGCAGTTAAGTCCATCGGAGCTTTGTCCGCCGGACCATGATATTTCTGATTGCAATACCATTATTCTTGACCAAGATGTATTAACACAGCAACAAATAATTGCAAAAACGTATGCAACAGAAGTTGTCGATAAAGCTTTGGAAATTGCAATATACAAGTCAAAAACTGACGTGGAGGAAGTCTGTCAGTCTCTGCGAATTGGAGTTGCAGAAGCTTCAAAAGAAGTTCTGGAAAAAATTCATAAAGAAAGTTTTGAAATTGCTGAACGAAAGTACAAAGATGATACAACAAAAGTGGAACGATATTGTCAATTATTGGAGGTAGAAACTACATTGGCCTTCACGTCAAAAATGGAGTGTGCTACTGAGAATGCAGTGAAAGCACTGATTGAAATGGCTGAGGATGAAGCAAAGGAGAGAGCAAAGAATGAAAAAATTTGTACATCAACTGTTGATAATTCGTGTGAAGAAGGTTCAATACCAGTATCAAAAATAGCTAGTTCTTCTTCTTGTTCTTCGATCACATCTACGTCGGCATCAACAGAAACTGAGAGGCATAGTAGCAATGGCAGGAATGGTAGCAGCGATGAGAATTCATCCAAGTTTTCGTCGGATACACATACGATACATTCAGAATCTAAGAGAAAACACAGAGATGATAAAAGTTCAAGGAATCAACGCCATAAAGACAAAAGAGATAGAGATAGACGTGACAAGGATCATAAGAGACATCATTATCGTAGTCCTCAATCGAATAAATCTGACAACAAAACAGGAGAAAATAGTAATAAAGGAAATTCATTGAAAATTATTTCAGTATCTAGAGATTATAATGTTTCTAATAAAAGTGTTAATCGTTCAGATAATAAAGACAGTGAGAGGAAATCTGAAAAAAGAAGAGACAGTCACCATAGCCATAGTAGGGATGGACAGAAGAAGTCTTCTAGTAGTCGCTCGTCTGATTCAACATTGAATCGTTCTCATTCGTCGAGTTCGAATCATAAAAGGAAGTCAAGTTCATCTGATGAACACAAAGAACCGAAGAAAATGTGCGTTGAAAAGGACATTGTCCCAGGAACTTCAGAGCAAAGTGCTGTTGGTACTACATTGACTTTAATGACAATGACAACAGTGGCTCAATCGACGACGACAAGTACTGTTGTGTCAACGTGAAAAGGTGAACATTATTTTAAGTCGTAGTACAATCTACTTGTTAGGTTAAAAATAAAAAGTCCGCACAGTCGAGCTTATACGCTGACCGTCTTGAGTGCATGGACTATAACTGATTTGAATATACAGCGGAGTCTTGCTATATGGTTTTGGATGGGGCTGTAGAAGTAGACAAAATTATGGAATGAACTATGTAATCTTAACTCCTACATAGCATTTTATTGTCACAGCCCAGTTGTCAAAAATTTAGAACTTCTAAATTTGAAAATTTGAAGTCTAAACTTTTAAATATGAAATTCTGTAAATCTGAAGTCTTAATTTCTTTATGTCCATGTGAAGGGGAACTCTTTTCATGGGCCATGTAACAAGACTGCACTGTAATGAATTTACACTGTACATCCGAATTTACAGAAATATGAGACGCGTATCAATACATAAATTATGATATGAAACAAAAACGGTATATCAGATATTACCAGAATAGAATTAATTGTCGTGTTTTATCCAAAGACCAGTTAGAATTGTTACTGATTGAAAATTTGCTATCGTTTTCATGCAATTGTACACGTAATTAGTCTTAGCAAGAAAATTAAACTACAAAGGTAGTATTTATTATCTAAAAGCACTTTCTAATATTGAATCGCAAAGATTATTTTGCTATAAGAAAAAAGAAACCCAGGGCGTCTCATGTATTGCTAAGAATAAAAAGATAAATAAATATTTATAGAATAGGTGACCAATATAATATGTACAAACAAAATTTGTACAAATTTGTGATCAGAAATTAAACGGATCAGCATATTATTGCTGCGCATTGTATATAAATTAATACATTAATCTATTCAAAGAGTCGTATGAATCTTGTTTAAATTATATACATATGTACATATACAATAAGTGTGGATGTGTGAACCTGAATATGTGTATTGTGCGCGCGCGCATATGTGTGTGTGTATACATACATACAAAGATGTGTATAGTTTATGCAGGATTTTCCTGATGTGTGGTACGATTGAAAATGTAGAATAATATTTGTTTCATACTAGGCTTCATTTTTAATAAAAATGACTGAATGTTTGTAGGGTATATTTGACCCAATAGACTTTGCCTGAAAAATATTGATTTTTATTTATGGTGGACATGTTAAGTTTCCACGCTAAATATTTCCAATGATACTGAATAAAAAAATATTTTTTAATAGCAATTATGTACCTAATTTTATTCTATCCCTTTATCATATCCAAAAAGTAAAATAGAAATATAGAAAAATGAAGCCTTGTACTAGAAACTACCATTTTATATTTTCAATATAGAATCATCTTAATTGTACCATGATTTTGGGGACATGCTGTATATACACGTGTGTGTATATATACGCATCTGTATATGCGTGTTTGAAAGAAAAAGTGAAAATGTAAATATAAATTATTTATAACTTGACATTCTATGTGAATTCAAAGTTTTACTTTGCAATCATTCTTTTATTAAGTTAGAAGAAAAATGAAATTATCAACGCTGAAGGAAGAAGACTTTTCTGTACATGTAGATTAAACTATTTAACATTTATTTTAATGATAAAAGAGAAGAATGATGATCTATATGTATTACTTGTAGAGCAAGAGAGCATTGTATTGTTATTTGAAAAAAAGTGTGCAGTGCGACGTATGTATCATAAAAGAAAACTAATCATAGCAATGTATTGTTAGCAAAATTAATATGTAATAGTACTTTCTGTATCTCGATACATTTTATTTATACAAAATTGAAGGATAAACGCGGACAGAAATCACTGCGTACATGTATGTCTTGTTATGATATGTAATCTTTGATTTAGTTTGATTAGTACTAACAAGTAACAATGCAAAGAATTGCGATTTGAAGTAAATGATAACAGATCATTTATTAATGAAATATTTGCCAGTGCAGATAAAATGCCAGATCAATGGCCGTGTAGATTTGTGCATACAAAACATTATTTAAATAGCGAGAAATATTGTAAGAAAGGAATATTCGCATGAGAAAAATATATTCTGTTCTATGAAATATAATATTAAGCTTATTTAAACATTATTTTTATTCAGAATTACAAATTGTATTATGTATTAAATACTGATAAGAAGAAAAGGAAAGAAAAAAGTATTTGTATCATCTGAACAGTTCCAAATCTAGCTAAAATTTGTTAGATTAAAATAGTATACTACTTGAAATAAAAATTTTATAATAATAATAATTTTACCAAAAGATTATGTGTATGATTGAACATTCTTTTCATTTTATTTCATTTTGGAAATTAGATATTGTTTAAAAGACAATCTTATTAAATATTAAATAACCAGTGGTCGAGCTTTAAGTTCCATTAAAAAATTACGAAAAATGCTATACATGTTTTATAAATGGAACTTATGTATAAAAAAGAAAAAATCTAATAAATTTTTCATTAAGATTTATATTCTGTTTAAAATGCTCAGAATTTCAAATGCACCGTATCTTATAATATAAATATACATAGTATAATTATACTACATTATTTTTAACATATTTTCTTATTTTAGATTTTTTCGATGTTCACAATGTTATATTAGTTTTATAAGGTGACAGTTTTTCATGTTTTACGTATTTCTTTTCTTTTTCTTATATGTATAGTGTATTATTGCGAATATTTTTTTCATTTTAAATTATTTCGTAACATCATTTACACTTGCACTTATTGTAATAACGGGTGTTTCAAAAAATATCGGAGGTTTAAATGAAAAATCAAATAAATACTATGACCTGTTTAAAATATTATGTTAATATGAAAGTAGAAGTTATGAAAATGTATAAACCAAAAATAGTATTATTTAAATGTTGATCATTCTGGCGCTGGATGCAAAATTAATATAGATAAATCAAAAAGAGGTGTTTGTATTTGTACATTAAGATTCAATTACTATGAAGACAATAACTCAAAATAAAACAGTTTTAAGATAAAACAATAGTTCGTTTGTTACGTCAAAAAATTAATTCAGCACTCATAGCCGCAATGATCGACGTTACTTTTGGTTCAAAAATTTCCATAAACTCTAGTTTATGCCAACATGTTAAATATCTTAAACATATCATGATATTTATTTAAATTTACATTTAAAACACTAATATATCCTTTTTAAACACCCAATGTAAACGGTAATATCATTCACATCTCCACATCGATTATTATTAAAAATACATACAACATTTTTAAAACAAAACAACAAAAAGTTGTGTAGGGTGGATCAATAGTCACGAAACTGTTTAAAAAATTAAAAAATTTGTATATGTGATCGCCATGAGCATTATGTATGAATGTTCTACGATTATTATGAATAGACATTTAGGAGCATTAAAGTAGGCTGTTGGAAGTTTGAAAATTTGGTAATTTGGAGATTCGGATATTTAGGAACGTAGGGATTTGGGGATTTGATAATTGAGAAATTTGAGGATTTGAAAATTTGGAAATTTGAGAAGTTGCTTGCACTTTTTGTGACATCGGGATCTGAACTTTGTTTTTATTTCCTTCTTGTTGCAATACAAACTTCATAGCATAAACATTTAAAAATATCCTTCGTCAGTTTCTGTGGGTATTAGTTTAATATAATGATGGAAAAACATTATAATTAGTTCGTGCAAAAAAGAATTCGAGACCCTACTATAATTTCTTTTATTATCCTTTAGAATATAGAATTTATTTTTAAAATCTTTGTATTTCTGCCAAAGTATTTTTTTTATAAGTAGTATTTCAAATAGAAAAAATAACCGATGGTTATCGAAAATTTTCTAATTACTCGCATTAAATAATAATTTTCAGTACAAACTTATACAATTGGCATTTGTTACTTAATACTAAGATTTTTTATTATTATTTTCTAAAGAGATCCCAATAAACTTAAAAGATAAAAAATTTATTACTCTTTTGGCACGTTCGCTATTGCATGCCCGATCGTTAGTGACTTTTGAACCACCCTGTAGCTGTATGATATGTTAAAATCATGCGATACATACTATTAAAGTTACTGATATAAGTTACATGCCGATATTACCCAGTAATTTTAGTTCTTCTTTTTATGTTTTCCACGTATTAATTTATTGAAGTTACAATAATAAAAGAAACAATGAGGAAAGTGATATCAGCTTTAAGATTAGACGTCTCGTAAATAATTCATAAACTCGTTGCAATTGAAAAAGACCTTGTTTGTAAGTAAGGAGCAAAATTATTATTTTTATTTATTTATTCGTATTACAATACATATATTCCTTGTATTATATTTGCTTAGTATTTTTCTGCACGTCTTACCACTTATTATAAATTAAAAATATGAATCTATCGATTTATTAATGCATACACAGTTTATGCAATCAACAAGCACACTTACGAAAATTGGTACAAAATGGTGATCTTATTTTTAATATAAAATTTTATTTAATACTCTTGAAATTTTGTTGTGAGTACAGGAGGCAAACCTAGTCTTGAAGATCGAAAATAAATTTGAATTTATTTTGAAATATTTTGTATTATAAAACATATGAAGTAAAAAACTAATCAAGATATATGTTAAAAATTAATTTTAGCACATACTGAGGCCTTTTTGAGTATCAAACTCTATCCTGAAAAATATCTATAAGTTGAAACTAATGTGATCGTCTTCCGAAATGGACCAAATTAAAATATGTATCGAGATGTTTACTTGCATATGTTAAATAATCGTAAAAGCCTTTTTATTAAAATGAAACTTTTATGAACGTGATTTAACACGGAAATGTTACAGTCAAATGTTAAATTTGAACATTACTCTTTTTATATTATTACTTTACCATCTCGTATTATTTTTTTATTTATGATGATACAGAACAAATGTTCGAAGAAGTAGTTATTGTATCTTAGGAGAAAAATTAGGCTATAGTGAAAAAGATCATCTCAACCTTTTTTACTAAGTAACAAATACAATAAAATGCAATAAATATTGTATTAGAATGTTCACATGTCAACAATTGTAAATATTTCTTTATCACTTCAAAGTATAAATAATAACATATCTTTACAAATTTAGTTTCTAGAAAGCACACGGTATTTTCTACATGTCACGTGACACAGAGCCATGCGTTCCTTATGCAACATGGCGACCGGCAAGGGACTGGCAATAGTTTTTCGACCAAAAACTATTAATTTAATCAACAATAGTAATTTAAATAAATTTTCATGTGGTATTGTACAGAGATGTAGAACGTGTCACCGATCTATCGCAACCGTAGTATCGGGTGTCGGCAAGTGGGACTCAAGAAAAACAGGAAAATGTAATGTACATCTTTATGAAAAGTACAGATTACATCATGCTTTTTTTAATAATTTGAATTTTCTTCTGTTTTCACGTGTATAATAAGCGTATTTTAATATCTCGCAAAAATGTCTTATTTCGAATTATTAATTCCCTTTCGAATGTCGTGTTATTTATTGCGTAGAACTTTACGAATGAGCTACGAAAGGGAGCATAACCTGACATTTTAAGACACATGTTCATGCTTTGCCTCACCAGTAATCATTGTTTATAAGTCTTTTAATGTAGATTTTAAACACTCAAACTTTGTTCTTAATTTAATACCTTCTGTATATTTTAAACATTTTTTTCTTATTTACAAACAAATATATTCAATTGTACATTTTCTGACAATTTGCTTGTTGATTTTAAATAGTTTTATTAACCATTTTATCAGTTGATCAATTTTTATGAAGGCGACCTTAGATAATCAATATACAGTGAGAAGCGAAAGTATAAACATGTGATGCAAAGATGTTATTAAAAGACTAATGCTGCTATATTTTAACTAAATAATAAGATATAATGCATTAAGATTGTTAATGATATAATATGCATAAAATGTAAGACTATGTTTTCCTTTGTAGTAACCGAATATTAATATTTTACCATATTTCCTATTAAATTATGCCTTATTTCTAATTCAATACTGTATTATAATTGTTATGTCCAAATTCAGAGTTCATAAGTACTTAATAGTAGATTTTTATATCTTACTAATTTCTTTTTACTATGAATCATAAATTCTCAATTAAATTTAGATTGCGAGTTTGAGTTTTGATGTAGTTTGAATATTTCTGTTTATTGAAATATAATTTGTTCTTTATAATCATTGAATTATATAACTAATAATAGATTTCTCTTTAGAATATTCAAGTATTGTTTTTTGCACATAATATTTGTAATTTAAATAAAGAATCTACTCTAATACTTCTGAAACAATCTCAATATATGATTGATTGGTCCATTCCATGAAAAGAATAGGATGTGTTTTATAAAATGTTGTTAAATAATATATGCCATAAATTATTAACAAAAATATATGTTTTTCAACTTCAAATATTACTGAATACATTTAATTGCAGGTATATTAGGAAATTTAACTCAACCTCAAAGAGGAATACATATAACTAGCAAACTTTTAAAACGTAATTATTATGACATATTGGGTGTATCAAAAAATTCATCAGCAAAGGATATTAAGAAAGCTTATTATCAATTGGCTAAGAAGTATCATCCTGATACAAATAAAGGAGATCCAGATGCCAGTAAAAAGTTCCAAGAGGTTTCAGAAGCTTATGAAGTGTTAAGCGATGATACTAAAAGAAAACAATATGATACATGGGGAGCAACGTCAGAACAGATGGGAATGGGACAAGGTGGTGGCCATGCTAAAGATTTTGGACAAAGTTGGCAATTCAGATCCTCAGTCAATCCAGAAGATTTATTTAGGAAAATATTTGGAGATCATGGATTTCAAAGTAGTGCATTTGGTGATTTCGAAGATTTTACTGAATCAAAGTTTGGTTTTGGTGCAGCTCAAGAGGTGTGTATACATATGTGTATCATTCATCAATAAGTTCTATAAAAAATTGTAATCTTCTCTTTTTAAGGTTGTTATGAATTTAACATTTTCTCAAGCAGCAAGAGGAGTGAATAAAGAAGTTCAGTTAAATGTATTAGATATCTGTCCAAAATGTACAGGGTCCAGATGTGAACCAGGAACAAAAGCAGTTAGATGTCAATATTGTAATGGAACTGGAATGGAAACAATTAGTACTGGTCCTTTTGTAATGCGTTCGACGTGCCGTTACTGTCATGGTACCCGAATGTTTATCAAATTTCCATGTCTTGAATGCGACGGAAAAGGACAATCGGTATAAATAAATTTAATATTAATTATAATATTAATATATTGAATAATACATTTACTACATAAAAAATGTTATCAATAATAGATCCAACGTAAGAAAGTGATAGTCCCAGTACCAGCTGGTGTTGAAGATGGTCAAACAATTCGAATGGCTGTGGGTAACAAAGAAGTATTTATAACATTCCGCGTGGAAAAATCAAAATACTTTCGCAGAGATGGTTCAGATATACACACAGATGCTCAAATTTCATTATCACAAGCAGTACTTGGTGGTACAATAAGAATAGAAGGCGTTTACGAAGATCATACTATACAAATTCGACCTGGTACCTCATCCCATGCCAAAATTCGACTCAATGGTAAAGGAATAAAGAAAGTGAATGGTACAGGATGTGGAGATCATTATGTACACGTTAAAATTGTTATACCTGAGAAATTAAATGATAAGCAATTGGCGTTACTCCAAGCTTATGCTGAACTTGAAGAGGATACACCCGGGAGTATACATGGCATAACATACAAGACAGATGGTAAGAATAAATATGGTAAATCATAATAACGAAGATTCTGTTAATCAAACATTATATAAAAAAAAAAACAAATGTATGAATTCTCACGTTGTTTTTTTTTATATAAGTTAAATTTCAATATTTCTGAAAAATAACATATTTTAAATAACCCTTGTTTCTTATAAAATCACATATACCTTGTGTGTCGCTTGAGTTTTCTCACGTGTACCTGACCTTGCTAATTAAATAAACGATGTCAAAATTTATATGTGCGTTTCATTAGTATTCATATAAATAAAGTTTTTGAACCATAAAATGAATTAACACATTGTTCAGTAGCTTAATTAGACACAAAGTGTTTGTTTTAACGCACTGTTGTATTTAATTTTTTATTATTAGACTATTTCCCACCTTTCTAGGCACGGCAGGTCCGAAGGTAAAAACTCAAGCGAGACATTACGCAGATAATGAAGGAAATGTTGAAAATGATGGTCTGCTTAAAAAAATCAAGAAAGCTATATTTGGATAAATTAAGAGTAGGTGAGTGAATCTTTAGGACAGGTTGTAAAAGTCGTCGTATGTATATCATATAGCAATGATCATAACTTATTTTCACCCATAGAATAAAGTAGCAAAATTTTATATAATAAAGTAATGATATAAATTTTATTATTTGCTATTGTATATTAAAATACTTACGTTATCTATTTATAGGTTCAAAGCAAAGTTATACTGGTCCTTTGAATTTGGTGGAATCTATACGAATAGCATTGGGGGATAAAAATGATTCCGACAACCAATGTTTAACTTCTGAACCTGCAGGTCCAGGAGATGTACCCCTTAATAAAGGTAGAATAAAGGAAACTCGTGCGAGTGATGAAGACGACGACACGCTACGAAGGCGGGAAATGTCCTAAACTTTTAGTTCAAACGTTAGAGGTTTCTCATTAGAATTAGTCCTTTGTAATATCTATAAAAGAAGTAAAGTCAAAGTAAAAAATATAATTGTTGTTAAACAGGATTTAATACATTGACATTATAGTCATTATTTACATTCAAATGAGATTGACTGCAATCCCATCTTTTTGTTAAAAATGTAGATTGGAATTATTGCTTAACGGATATATACAAAAATTTCTCTTTTGATTAAAAACACATATTATGCAAAAACTGATAGTTATAGCATCACATCAGTGATATCTATAATATTTATGTAATAAATTTCGCAAACCGTTACATCTTTACTACTGTTTTATCATTACATCCTTTAATCCATACTATCCAAAATAAATTCATAATATTTTTGTTAGTATTTTGATTTAATGTTACGATCTAAATATGTTTAATAGAACACATGCGAAAACATAAAAATACGCTATATATTATTTATTAATTTAATTAAATGCACAAATGAGATACACATAATTTTCTGTATAGATATATTTTTATCTATTCTTAAACTTTCAATAATCTGTTTTCATATTCTTTTCTTATACACTTAACAGCATATTTCCAAAATAGATGAAGTACAAACTGATTTTTGTTCCTTAGTAAAAGAGATATAACTTATATAGTGTGATAAAAATATTATTCTTTTTTGCAATGTTTTTTTGCGTAACAGTAGTATTTATGCTTTACACTGAATTTAATGTTTTCCGTTTTATAATGTTTTACACTTTAAATTTTTCATATCATAATATAATGACTCCAAGTTTAATTTAGTTACCGAACAATCATCAGTTATTGTAGTATTGCAGAATAACTGTAGTGAAATTATATTTAGTGTTTATGTCAGTTTGTTTAAATACAATTATGGTAAAATAAAAAATGTATATGTATAAATGTTATTTAATATTTTACAGTACAATTTTGTGAAAAAAAAATATATTTATCTGTTTACATGCTAAACGTAATAGACTTTATTTCTTTCACATAGTGTTCAGTAATAATTTATATGTTCTTTTATCTTATAAATTTTGTACTATTATATATATGTATATGTAAACATATATTTAATTGAAAGATATAATATGATGATAATGATTTAACATTACAAACTGTTCTACTAAATGTACATATTATTGCTTATAAAAATACTAATAGATATTAATTGTCGAAAATTGTAATATTACATATTGCGTATTGAATGGAATAGTTACATAACTCAACATTTACAATTTGTGAGATACTAGCATAGAAAGAACAGTTCTTGTTTGTACTTTTTTATTGGTAATGTTCTAAAAGTAAGTTTCTAAAAACGAGCTCACGGAATAATAACATTTAAACTCTTTTTCCCAAAATTATGATTTTTGAGTTATATCATTATTCCAACAAATAAGCGATACAATCCATATAATTAAACATTAATTGAAATGTATTATACTCAATTAATCAATACATATTTATATATAATCCCAATTTAATATGCGAACTTCTTTTTAATCGTTCTAATGAACTTATGTTTTATATATGTGCATGTAAAGCATGCTTATTAATATCATTAATATGTTAGTCAAAAAAAGTTAATACAAAGATCTTAGTACAATAGATATACTTTTTAAAATTTAATTACATATAGTATATATATTTATATATTGGCATATGATACGAACAAAATTGTAACTTTAACATGAACACAAAGTAGTTACAATGTTGTTTATGTCAGGTGCCGTATATTTCATTAAGGCTTTAATAAATATCAATTCCAAATTATATTCATATAGTATAAGAATTAAATCGCAATAAAGGATAAGCATATTTTATTACAGAAATATTCTTAAATTATTTGTAACAATACTACATTTGCACAACAATTTATAATTTAAAGTCTTTTGTGAACTTTTGCGTTTTGTGGTATAGAGTAACGTACAGTTTAGTGCAATGTAAGTTTCTTTTGATACAAGGAGAATCAAAAGGAAAGTTTACGGAGGATTTTCTGCGGAAAACTGTAAGAAAATCTAAGAATAATTGAAAAAGAGTTGGGAAAAATAAAACGTCGAGAAATCGAGGTAAAATCTAGAGAGTCAAAAGAGCTAACTTAGAACTTCTTATCTTGATAGATAAAAGATGTAGGCAAATATGGCGAGGGGTCAGATATTCTTTCCCTACATATCCCCTTAAATAAGGAAATCCTATGTTGCAGTAGACTGTACCTTACGCTATACAGAAATATATATTTAAAAATATTTAATAAGTATATATATAGCCATATTTTTACTATAACAATGTTTCATTAATTAACTTTTTATTAAAATTTATTATGACCAAATTATGTTGATAAAATATAAATTAAATTATATTGGTGATAAGTGAGATAAAATGTGATTAAACAAACTATGTAACTTTTTATTAACACGTAACAAAGTTTCAATCGAATATAGGCTTACAAGAATAATGATGAGTATACAGGCTGTTCCATTTAAACTAAGTCATTCGAATATCTTCGAAAATATGTTTTAGACAAAAATTACAAAATATCAGAAGGCAAATGATAAGGCAGGTCAACTTCATTCTTTAAAATGGAATATTATAAATTTTCATACTGCAACACATATTATGTTGAGATAACATTTTGCAACACTAAAATCAAACTATCTTTTAAACTAATGATTTCTCGCTGTAAGTGATTTTTTATAAAACAAGTACTTTTCTGTAGAGAATAACGAGCTGCGTCGAACGGTGCATTAGGAAATATAATTTCATTTTAAAAAACAAAGTTGACCTTTGTGTGTCCTCTACGTGTCCATGTAGAAAAAAGCTACTTTGCCATGTAATTTATCCCCGAAAATCATGTATCTTTTATCTAGCAAATTTTTTTGTGTTACCAATATTTTTGAAGATCACGAGTGGGTCAATTTAAATAGAACACTCTGTACATGTATAACAATTAACATATAAATCCTTTGTGAACACTGGATGGTTTTATGGTCCTCAAAGGATTAAATCAATAATGTCCAATGAAGTTCCGAACTTTCCTCATTCCGTGATCCTCTCTCTCAAATACGTTAATACTTTCGAACTCAAGTATGTAATATTATATATTTTAGATAAGTAGCAATATGTGCACCTGATGTTTAAAAATCGAAAATGTTAAGCTTATGATTGATAGATGGAATATAGGACAAAGTCTACCTTCTGTTATAATCTATTTCGGAAAGAAGGACACGTAATTTTGGAACTCCAGAGCTTCGTTGAAAATTATTAGATCAAATGAAAAATGAAACGAGGTCTACACTTCATACTGTCAATATTAAATAATTCTATCCAACACGATTATAATTTTTGTATAAATAGGAAAGTCGTATAACCCGAGAATAACAGATTATCAAAAAGAATCTACAGTTCTCGGATTATTGACTTTTAACGTTATATATCACAACAAAAGAAAGACTAAGGTACAAAAGGTAAAAGTTATTAAGCTTCGACTAGAAGGCCATATTTGAGGCCGATATTGGTCAAATTTTGTGTAGCCGATACACGCAATACAGCAACCGCAAAGGCTGCAACTGTAACTGCACCTTCGAGATAAAGTCCGTATAATATTCGTATATGGCCAACTATAGTTGAAAGACCACCGGCAGCCGTGAAATCTAGAGGAAATAGAACACTTGCTGCAATTGGCCTGGACCTGGCTACTCCAAAACATAGAATCCCCATCAGATAATAGCTGGCTACAGTTAAAAGTAATACAAATATTTTTAATTTGTACGGCGTCTATAATTAAATTTTAAGTATAAAAATTACAGGAACGCAGTCAGGGAGAGATAAGGAGATTATAGGAAAAGCCTGCACAGAACATAGGAGGTCATGAGTGCCTGTATGTGTACAAATCTAAAGAATGTGTAAAGAGGACCTAGGTTCTCTAAACTTAGGAAAAGCTGAATCCCAGGAAGAGTCTATGTAGAACCTAGGAACAGCTATGAAAGCCTACATGGAAGTTACTGTGAGCTCAAGGAAAGTCTACATAGAAAAGAGTCGGAAGAGCCTACATAAGCCTAGGATAACACTGGTAAGAGCTTCTATGAAATAGGTCCCAAGGAATCGCAGATTCAAGGTCGAATAACATATTCCTTAAAGGGGTAGTATCACCGTAAGAAAAACTACCTGTTTGTTTAAAATATTTAAGATATATTTCTATGTATAAAAAACAATATTCCGTCGTATAAAAAATGTGATTAATGTAGGGATCCGTAAAAAATGTGGATCCCGCCGGGATTCGAACCAGGACGTTCAGAGTAGTAACTGACTATGTCACTCGCTACTCCAACACGTCTACCCGTAATCACTTTCGTCTTCACGGTTCCTCTCATTTTCTTGGAGGTTCCGATATTCCACATTAGTTCAACAAGATATGTAATGTACAGGATGCTCCATGCAACCAGATCAAGTGTTATCGATAAAAAATATCCACGTTTGTCGATAGAAAGGTCATCAGGAGCTTGTGTGTTAAATAGGAAGAGTCGCTTCCTATAATTGTTATTCTATTAGAAGGGCATCGCAGATTGATTATGCGAAGTGGAAGGACTGCTCAGAATATCTATCTCCATTTTGGATATAAGTTCAAACACCTTAGCTTTGGCTATGGCTCTTTCTCGCGGCGGAAACGATCTTACTGTTGTAGCCATACTGACGAAGAATTGTTCAATGTCGTCACAGTTCCTTTTATTGTCCGCTATGAATTTCATTAGTAACGCAGACGTTTCCTCGTTCGGAGAATTTTTCAGAGAATTGTTTCGTTGACGTTTAGCCGGACGAATCGTAGATCTTGTTGTATTATTTAGATTAAATGGATCATTGTCCGTGGATACTCTGTCAGGTTTATAGTCGATTAAAGGGATCGAAGTGTCATTATCTAATGTGACATCGAAATCATTATCATCGTCAACTGGAGATGACAATACACATAAACTAGATCTTTCTTTCATAAATGGTATTAGAAACGACATCTCATCTTGATACTTCCATTTCTTGCACATCATGTTTGCTTGACTGTTCTTTTTTTGTTTTTTGATGGCACGTCTGAAAGAGTCTCGTAGCAAAGCCCAAGTTTTTCTGCAGTCCTGTTCTGGAACAAAATAATCATAATAATAACATATGTTTATTGTTTGTAGGTTTTAAACTACTGGAGTCTCCATCTTCTATACGTATGGAGAATGTTTGTTCACCGATACCATGATATAAGGACGCGGATGAACAAGGACAACGTTAGTCTGTCATGGCTGCCTAAGATCATATGATATTGTTAACGACGGAAGGACGCTGCGCGGAAGAATAACTGTAGGAAGAAACCGGCGCATCAGAGTTCCTTAAGCTTCTTTTAAATAAGGATAAGTGTAAGGAGATAAGTCTCATTAGTTGCTCTTCAGTCTTGATAAAAAACAGGGAGGATCAGAGAGATCTTAGGAAGACTTCAGGTGAAATCTAAGGAGAGCCCAAAGAGAATTTATCTTTGTATATAATCTCTCTGTGTATAAATACTTTAATGTTAGACATACAATTACAGTCTATGTATTTTCAGTACAAAATGTTGGCTACATAGATATTTGTGACATTTTGTTAATTTTGGAGTAGATAGGTGTAGAAAAATTAATTAAAAGTATTAGTCTGGGGTTTGTTTACATCCCTTTATATAGAGCGAATGATAAAGGGACGGATAAATTAGACCAGTGGTGAGACACTTATTCTCCTAGACTTTCCCTTCATTAAAGGAAACCTTTTGCGCGCGACGATATATTTTAAAGGTACGTACTAAAATTTTGATACTATATACTTTAGATCAAGCGCCTTTTTTTAAAACATGTTTTTAATTATAGGTACACGCAGACTTGTTTGAAAATGGGCGCGCACGGTGGAAATCTTCTATAATCACAAAAAAAGGAAGCGGTAAGATAATCCATTGTTTTTATGTAGCGCGATAGCTTACGAACCGAGCGAGCTGTTCGCTTTAATCGGGACAAAATATTATTCACAACTTTAAAAATAGGAATTTTCTGACCTATATTTATTTAGCAAACGTTATCTATTCTAAAAGTTCCGAATTTGGCAATGACAACTTTCGTTACATGTGATTTTATCAAATTTGGCGGGATTTGTTTTTGAAATGGAACACTACTATTTCGCCACGAAATATAAGAAACAAATCGAAAGGAGGATAAAGGAAAAAGTTCTCAATATTTTTTAACTTATTAATGCGAATAATAAAAATAATTAAATTAATAAAAAAAAAATACTTACCTTGCACTCTAAGCTTCTTTGAAATTTCCTTCCATGCTATATCCTTCTTTTGATTGTCACTGTACCACTTATTAGTTGGATCATACAGAAACGTATATTCTTTAACTAAGTCTATTAATGTTAAATTATCCATAGTTACTATGTAACGTTTTACACAAAAATATATCGACGACCGTGCCTTTACGGTTCAGGATCAGTATTCGCACTGACCACAACAAACGGGGACAAACAAGCACAGACACGTACCAGCACAGACACAATACTCTCCGCAAGAATGTCGTGTTGGCACGGGGCGGGTCTGCTACGTTACGTTAAATATGGAGGCTCTTATTAGATGAAGTAGCAAGGAATATTTGTTATGTCTGCTACGCTACGCGTCTGACACGTTCGATGTCTGTAGTGAACCAAAAATGGCCAAGCTCGTTCTGGGGTTCCCCCTCTCTATCTGCGTACAACATCAAGCACGTTTGCGTTCGTCGATAAGTAAGATTTCTCAAAAACAGTCACGTAATAAGAATAATTATTCTTTACATAGCCGGGCAAATAAGTGTGCGTCGTGCTCAGTTATCGTGTATAGGAAACGAGGCACATAACCTCTAATTGCCATGTATACAAACAATAATTGTTTACAAACAGAATACTATTCGCAAGAATTTTATTGTTGTCTGTACCTCTGTGTTACGTTAATTATGAAAATTTTCGTAAAAAAAGGTATTAACATTTAAAATTACGTGCCATAATTTTCAAGTACGCGATATCGGGAGAGCGATAGCAAACGTATTAAGAAATATTCGTCGTGTTTAGTTTTCTATGCAGTATAGATTATTGTAAAATTCTGTCAAGGTTTCCTACAATCAACAATTAAGTTTACTGTATATACGTATCCTAACCTCGAAATTCGAATTTGGCGGGAAAGTTGAATTTCAATATCTGTCAAACGTAGAATTGAAGTTTCTGTTGTACTTGAAATAATTATGCTTCATAAATATAATTAATAATTACATATTTAATAATTATATTTATGAAGCATAATTATAAGCTCCTAAAATGTTTTACAAATTAGAAAAATATAATAGAATTTTTTGTAGATATATATATTAACTTCGCAATTTGAATTTGGTGGGTAATTTAAATTTCAACAATTACTAAGCGGTAAATTGGAGTTTTTTTATCACTTGCAATAATTCTGTTTCACAAATACAATTTATAATTGTGTTTAGCAGTATCTTATAAATCTTTCATATGCTAGAAAATCGTTAATTATAACTTGTTCTTAAATATATGAGCGATTTGTGGCGGGAAATATTGGTCGTGCCTGCAACGTTACGCGTCTGACACGTTCGATATAAAGGGACCTTTAAACAGCTGTCGTGACCGACCGCCTGTTGGAATTCTGAGGTAGCGTTACTATTTCAGTAGTGCTTTCGCGATCCAATGTAGTTAGTGATGAGATATATAGGGTGACCAATTGTTTTCATTGTAAAATACAAAAATTGATTACGGTGAAATCAGTATAGCGATTAGTTATAATAAAATTTTAAATCAATATTTATCTGTAGCCTTCTAGTGCAGCCAAGCAAAAAATGTGAATTAAAATGTTTTCACATCAGTATTTTATAAAAATAGAAAGTTGTAGGTTCATTTTAAACAAAAATAAAAATTCAAAAAAGGAAATAATTTTGCACTCACTAAAATAAAATTCTAAAAATGAGTATTTTCATTATTCGGCAGATTCGTACAATCTCAAAATTATTTAATTAGTATGAATGCATAAATATCAGTATAGGTGATTCAAGTATTGAACTGATAAAATCGGTACTAATGGTCGCTCTGTGAGCTACGAAGCGTTTAGAATTTAACAGTTAAAGGAACGGAGTTTTACTGTTTGCTGAAAGTACGTCTGCGTTATAAAATTGGATCTCCGAACTTTATTGCAATTCTAACGCCGTTCGTCCACGGAGCGTCGTGTTACTGTCGTTTCCGTTCTAGAAGGCGATATAAAGCAATGGTTGACCGTCTTCGGAGCGTTAACGTCACGCTTGCGTTGCGTCACGGTCGTCATGACGCCCAGTACATACGGAGTGTCTCACAGTATAACATGTACTAATTCTATGATCAAAATAACTTAAACATGTAGTACAACATTTTTATCTACGCAGTTTAATTTTGGAAAAAATTCAATTTCAAAAACCTTCATATTTGTAAAAAAATATATCTATTTGGAAATGTAAACACGAATGAATATAATTATCTAATACTTCTATACGAAACATTTTGTTATATCATCTTTTATAGCTACAATCATTCTGCAAATAATGTCTCTTGCAACATACGGGCATACACTGATATACATCAAATATAGCGAGTAATATGTCCTCATCATCATTCGTCATATGTGTAATTGATGCGACGTGACGCAACGTTTACTGCGCGCTCCGTGCACGAACACCGAGGCACAGAGCAAGCTCCGCTTCGATACGCATCGCTGATGCGTCCATAATGCAACGTTTCAAGAATGGACATACATCTCGGTGCAATGTATGCTAACTTTGGCTATAGGTAATAGTAAAAGGAGAAATTTCCCAACAATTGCTTTCGGTTTTTGAGAAAAATTAGGCTCTAGGAACTTAGAGCTTAGGAAGAGTCAGGAAAGTAGATTCTAGAAAAGGTTTAAATTCTAGGAAAGGCTTAGATTCTAAGGAGAGTTTATATTCTAGGGAGAGCTGGGAGGACTGAGGTTCTAGGGAGAGCCTACGTCCTAGAGAGGGCCTATGTCCTAGGAGGGGCTTATGTAATGAGAGTTTAAGTTATAGGCAGAGATGAGAGAATTTAGGTCCTAGGTAGAGCTTAGATTCTAGAGGAGTTTGGGTTTTAGGGAGAGCTGGAGGTACGTAGGTCCTATAGAGAGCCTACATCCTACACAGAGTTTAAATTCTAAGACAGCTTGGGTTTTAGGGAAAACTGGGGGTATCTAGGTCCTATTGAGATCGTAGGTTTGGGTGAGAGTTTCAATTTTAGGGGAGTTTGGGTTTTAGAGAAAGCTGAGACTATATAGCTCCTATTGAGAGCATAGGTCCCAGAGAAACTTTAAATCCTAGGAGAGTTTGTGTTTTATGCAGAGCTAGGGGTACCTAGGTTCTACTTAGAGGCCTAGGTCCTAGAAATAGCTTAAATTCTAAGAAAAGCTAGGGAAACAGGTGCCAAGAAAAATCGAGAAAAGCCAGGAAATAAGCTAAAAATATTAAAATACTTAATATAGTTTCATAGTTACCTCCAAAAACGAATGGTACTATCTTAACCCACTTCGGTATCGGTACCAAGTACTTAGGATCCGCCTGATCATAATCAACAAACTTTCTCGATATGGCGTACCTCTGTAATCGTACGGCTAGCAAAAGACCAACATTCATAATCAGTAGAAAATGTGCAGGTATCCCAATTGCTGCAAAAATAACGGTCACCGTTCGACCGATTGTCGTCCGTGGAACCGGAGCACCGAAACCTGTAAATTACCATTCTATTATAATATGACGATCATCGATATCTTAATAAACGCAAATTAGTATTACCAAGAGTAGTGAGAAGCGCGAGAGAAAAGAGGACACAGCCAGGAAGCGTCCAAAGCTCTCCACTGTCGCCACTTTCGCCGTATCCAGAATTGACTGCCTTTAACAGAAACTCTTCGTGTTTCGCTACATATTTTTGTACTTTGTTACTCCAAAGTGGTTCTAGATCTTCCTCCTTTTCTGTACGTAGTTGTCTCAACTCCGTTGCTAGACTAACCGCTAATTCGTTTTGCATATCTTTCAATTTCGTGACTTGTTCGCGTTCCCGTGGTCCTTCGATGGCGCAGAACACAATGGCGCCGACGATTGCCCATGAGATGAGGAACCAGAACAATCCTACAATTTTTAGTCATTCTGTTTGGCTAAACTTCGTTTTGGGATACTATTCTTTTTAACTTTTGCGTAATTAGATAGTATTCGATAATTATAGACATTTGTTAGGAGGAGTCTCAGAGGTTCTCCAATCGTTCAGGTACATAAGTGTAAAAAAATAGGTGTAGTATTGGTTGGGGTACATATTCAACAAATAATGTATTCAAGAAGTAAAATGTAAAGGAACAGTCTAAAATTTATAAAAGGGGTAAGTCTGAGGGTTAATCTTATATATTTTAATTATTATTAAATCCGTACTCATCTTCGATATGATACAATTTCTAGATTAACTGAAAATCTACGTTCATGGTTGCATTTAATAAAAATATGGTATCAGGTTTTCTTACCAAACAGAGATAGGGATAATCTCCCCAGAAACCTAAGATACTTCCATATCTTAGAAAATCCCTTCGCATCCCCTGAATTAGTTTCATTTTCGTCAACAATGTCTTTAATGGACGGCAGGACTCTTAACCGTAATGGTTGCCCAGTTATCGTTTGGATAGCAACCGATTTTGTGCATCTTCGAAAATGCACTGGCGTTTTAAGCCGTGGAAAAGTATCTTCTGAAACTGTTGTTGACGTGTCTGCCAACAATAAATTGAACAATGAACATCTGCGCTGATTTGATATACAGTTGTGTACTGGCATTTTTAATTAAGAAAAAGTGTAGGGAGGAGGAGTATCAATTTGTAACGATAAATACAACATTGCGGAACGTTTAATTTACTTTTTTTATTTACTTCACGTGGCTTTAAAGATCATAGTCATGCACATGAATGAATTCATCTTGATTATCATATGACAACAAAAAATAGATATTACATTTAAAAGACTATGCTCATTTCTAAAAATAATGTAGATATAAAAAAATATAGGTCATCGTGTTGGTACTAAGTACTTCTTTTCATCCACTTGTTTTAAATCCTTACTATATACAAATACTGGTTTGTGTTAACACAAACACCTTATATAATGTTGCAAAGTATTAAATTTTCCAGTAAGTAAATTTGTAACGAAAGAAAAATTATTATCACTTTGGAGAATTCAAAAATCTTTTCACAAAATTAAGAAAAATCGTGCAATGAAGTTTCAAGGTGAAATGAATAGTTTATCACATGTGTAGTTATAACAAGAAAGTAAACAGACAAGCATTAGATAGAACGTGTGCATTATTGACTGCTAGATAAATACCCGTTTCTTGGAAGAGTATACTTCTCTTAATCGGATATTTATCGAGCGAACACTGTAAGTAAGGTCAAGGCGGTGATATACAAATATCAGTAAAAAAACAACCGCAACGTTTCCAGCAAGAATGAATGCAATATTGAGCGAACGAGATAAAATATAAGGAAAGAAGCTAGCGATATCTTAGTCATTAAACCGAGTGACAGCAGTAAAGATAAAAAAATATGCGCCAGTATGTTATGCTATATCCTGACGTGTGGTCTCGACTGAGGAATACGTTGCTTTTTTACGATTTATCGCAATTTTTCTATTGTTCAAACTTCACCCGACATCTTTCATAGTAAAAGAAGTGATCTAAATATGGGCTACCATTTTTATTTCGAGGCATATTGCCAAGCGTGTTGAAGGTTCTTATGATGTATATCCTTCAATGTAGATATATCTAAAACATGTTTGCTTTGTGACATACAATTAAAGTAATATTTGCTACAAATTGTGCATTTAGTATGACAATTCGTTCATTTTTGATATGTGGTATAAATACGGTAAGCTAAGAGAGAAGTATAAATATTTTCAGATCGAAAGACGTAAAAATGTGTTCAAAATCTTGATAGAAATTAATTTAATGGTTAATTTGTGAAGTTGATGGAAATTAATTTAATGGTTCATTTGTGAAGTTGATAGAAATTAATTTAATGTTAATTTGTGAAGTTGCAAATGTTTTTCTCAACTTGTGTGCTTGGTTACAACATAAGAACACTTCATCCAAAGCCTTTTTCATTCCACTTTTTTTTGTTTTGTTGGAAGTACTTTAGAGTATCTATATCCGGAGATATATCAAAAAGTCGTCTAAATTCCAGATAATTAAAACTAGATCTGCAATCTGTATTTAGACCATTTGTTCAGGAACACTTGAAGCAATACTCATTATGATACGATGATATTTATTATATAACTTATGATAAAATAGTTTTCTGTATAACTGACACATGACATAACAGCTACATAACATACATAGCCTATGCTTAATAAATTATCTTTCAGTTCAACGGATTATCATTATAAAAATAAAAGAAAAACATGGAGTTTGTTGTGATGAAATAAGTAAAATCACATGTTCTACAAAATAACATGTTAACAATAATAAATGTAAACAATTATCTGCTTCTCTCAACATCTTTTCTTTCTAAATCAGTTTCACACTATTTTTACTAGAATAAAAGCCCTAACAATCTCAACCAGCCTACATATTTAGATTCTTCCACATAACGTTAAAAGTAACATACTGATTCCGTATTGGAATTTAAAGATTTTTTTTTATACGAAAGGAATGATAAAATTTGTTTGCACAAGTAGATTCTCTATTTGATACCAATCAGTCAGGTCAAATATTGTAGCGATCTATGATTTCTGAGTTCGAGGTCATTTCAATAAATCAATTGACAATATACAGCATCATATAGAAAAATAACCATTATTTATCAAAGTCAAACTCCTTTTTAAATTTTTAATATTACAATTTGTAGTCAATTGAAAGTTTAAATTATTTTTGTGTGGTGTTTGATAAATTATGGAAATGATTTTTCGATTACCTCATATATGAAAATGGAAAAATCAACGGGAATCTCATAGTAATGTAACTATTATTTACTTATGGTCTTCGTTTCTTTTTTTCATTTCATGTTTGATGCAAAACTTGAAATCAATTGTGATAGTAGTTTTGCTTTTGCGATATTTTACGTAAATCACTGCGAGTCTTAATGAATTCCTGGATTAATTACTACCATTGTTTTTAACTTTGTCGGCGTATAATTATCGGATTAAAGAATCAACATGCTACAAGCTAATTTGAGACTTCGGAGCTATAATTACTGCGTACATACATTTGAATAAATGTTTGTATGGAACTTGTAAATACGTTTAATGCAAACCTTGGAAAAAATACAGAACCGTTCAAGAGTTGAAGTATACTTATTTTTAGTGTTGATAACAAGTTTGGTTAGTGCGCAAATTTTTCTTAGGTTTGAAAGTTGGAAATTGTTGAATTTGCCGAATAGGGGATTTGGAAACTTTGGAGTTTGAAATTTTAGTAATTTAAAAATTAGAGGACTTAGGGATTTGTAGATTTGGAAATTTGGGGATTTGGGAATTTGGGGGTTTTGGAATTTGCAGATTTGGGAATTTGGGGTTTTGGGAATTTGGAGATTTAGGAATTTGGGGATTTAGGAATTTGAGGTTTTAGGAAATTGGGGATTTAGGAATTTGGAAATTTTTTAAATTTGGGGATTTAGGAATTTGGGGTTTTGGGAATTTGGGGATTTAGGAATTTGGAGATTTAGGAATTTGAAAAGTTGGGAATTTGGGGATTAAGGAATTTGGAGATTTAGGAATTTGGAAATTTTTAGATTTAGGAATTCGAAAATTTGGAAATTTGAGAATTTGGGAATTTGAGAATTTCAAAATTTAGGAAATTGAGAACCTTGAATTTGGAAATCTAGGAATCTAGGAATATAGAAATTTAGAAATTTAGAAATTTAGAAATTTAGAAATTTAGAAATTTAGAAATTTAGAAATTAGAAATTTAAGAATCTAAAAATTTAGGAAAATTTGAATTTAGGAAAATTACGGAATTGATAAATGAGAAAATTGAAATTATGGAAATTATAAAAGTTTGAAAATTCAAGAATTTGTATTAATTCTTTTAATTTTGTCGCGGACTGTACACGCTGTATTCACCACGATATCTCTCGAATTATAAATTTTACAAACGCTTCATAGATATTTTACATTTGATAAGGTTAATTGTGATTGGCATCTGAGATACATAGGTAGAATTATAAGATCGATAAAAGTTAAATTATTTTGAAGTTACGAAACTGACGAATATAATCATAAATAAGAATAGTAATTCCTCATAGGATAAATGTAGATTGAATCAAAATAGTACACGTGTATTCAGTGAATATCAAATATCGATTATCGTAAAAATCAACACGTGTGACAATAAATTTATCGTACATTATCAGTTTATTTTTGCACGAGGAATTTTCTCATAAATTTACTATGATTACAAATGTATCTTGTATATTGCATGTATTAGATTGATACATATCAAATGTTCGAAACATAGAATGTTTATTGTGATGACATAAAAGTATATGGCACTTATGGCACATAGATTTGAAACTTAAAACTTAAAGAAAATTACCGTATAAATGTTTTGTTAATATTTTTTAATATAAACAAAAATTGTTTTTATCTAAGAAAACTAACATTGTTATGTTCTTACATATCAAACTTCTGATTTTCAAGTATAAAAATTCTAACACGGTTTCAATATAAAAAAAATTTTTTTAAATTATCGTACAAAATTTTTATTAGTTAATACAAAGTACATTACTATTTACAAATATTTTTAATACTATTTTTAATATTATTCATCAGTTAATTTTCAATCTCTTGTTTCTAAAAATGGCAAAACCTTTTTATTTTGGTAAATCTACACCTTTAAAGTTGTAAAACCTTTTTCGAGACATCCTGCCTATGAAAGACGTACTTTTCCGTCATATACAGAATATTTCAAAAATAGAATCGTTACATAACCTATAAATTGCAATCTCATGTCAGAAAGTTGTAAACAAATCAGAAACTACTAAATCATTTCAAGGCATGCATAAATTTAGTATGAATTATTGCCCTAAATTAACATATTCACTGTTTATTCATGAGCAATTTTAACTATTTTAATTGTAGATTTCAATAAACATGTTTTAATCTGTATTTCATGTACACCTTCATCGTTGTTGTTTATACAAAATATTTTTAATATTTTAAGCTAGCTTAAAGCTAACAATCGATAAAACTCCATTTTAAGTGTATCTAATGCGTCTAACTGGAATGTTGTGAAACTATGATAACGTTAATTCTTAATTCAAACAATCACAAAAGATAAGAAGAACCGATAAATTGAGTTTTACTAATATCAAGTGACAGAAGTGCTTTAAGCGTTTCCTAATTAAGAAAGATAACATACATTGAATTAAGGTAAATCCCGTTACATCACCGATTTCATAAAAATTTCGAGTGTATTTGACAACTTTATGTTCACGTTTATCATTATTTTTAATACCCTAATCTAAATATAAGCTGTGATATCCTTGCAACAAATTTTTCCTTTATTCTCATAAATTGGCGCAATGTCATAGTCAGAAACATAAAACCTCATTTGCACAATATGTTCAGAAAAAAAATATAATATTGGAAAGTTCGTAATATTAATGTTATTCCAAAGTAATCAAATTTTAATACCAAAGGTTCATGACTTTAAAAAAAAAAAAAACTTCCACATATGTACTTCATAAGTATTAAGGTAATTTTCTAATAAAATTTGTATAAAATTCCAAAACAGTGAAGCCGAAAAACGCATTCTTACTGCCTCGAATAACACGAATTTTCACATCTAGAATATATTTTTTGAGTATAGGACGCGACCTCGGCGTTTCAATACGGTCGCCTTAATCGTTGACCCATGATACTTATTTGATCTTCGTACTTAAATCCGTCGATACAGAGCGTACGTTATTTAAACCGTCATTTCCAACAAACGATTATACATCTCGTTAGCTTGATTTCAGTTACTGTTTTCAGTTCAGATTCAAATTCATATTCTCCTTTTAAGTACTTTTCCTGAGAAGCCTAAATCCTTGCAATTTATTTATATTCTCATATTTCTATTGTATAGTGCAGAAAAATAAATGCGTAGGGAGAAAAAAAAATTTCTAAGGACTTATTTTTGAGGTCTATGTTTCTTATGGAACAATAAGATAAATGAATATCTTTCAAGGTTTTTAGTTTACATAGAAGATATACAAAAATTGTTATCATGAACCACTTATCATTTTAGTTTAGTACATTATTGTTTAGTACATCCTGATGTAATATGACAATTGTCAAGGGTGGTCCCGTAAAATTAGGTTTAATAAAGTTAATATAAATAGTGGGAAACGAATTTTCTAAACAATGCAATTGATAAAAAATTCGTAGTCATACCGATCGCGCAAACCACATCGTCATCGTCTTCCTTGTCATCGTTTCGTTGGTGTTCAGTCATCTTTATACGGAACTCTGTGACCCGATGCTGATCGTCATCCTTCGATTTCGGATATACCAAGTTCCTACGAGCAGAGCATTGTAGTCGAGTAATTCCAACCGTCTTACGCGTTTTCGGACCAACATTTTTTTCATTAACGCATGCAATCGCGGACAATGGAAATGGACGACCACTTCTCAACGTTTACCACATTACTAACAGGCGTCGATGCACCCTCAAGAGTTGGTGGCGCTGAAACAGGGGTATATCCATCGACGAAGGTCAAGGACGTCGAGCCTATATACTGCTACGCGACGATGTTCGGTGCTTTTCCATTTAAACCTATTCACTTTCATTCGAAGTTCAAGGATTATACTACCTGTAATTTTCCTTCTCTTTATGTATGAGGATCCTTGGAGGAATCTTCCTGAGAATGGTCTTTCATCTCACAACTAGGGCTGTTTTAAGGAAAATTTTTTAAATTATGGTGTAACACTTAGGGGTTGTTAAAGTGTACTTAAACGTTATAGTGACGAGAAATCACGTTTGTAACTTTTCAAATCTTAAAATATTAAAAAGTTCAATGTGAAAAAGATTGCAAAACTGATCTAGTGGAAAATTCAGAATAAATCGAATGATTGAAACAGTTTTTATAACTGGTTTATGTACTAATTTGAGGTTTAATTTCAAATATCACAATTTTGGTTAATCGACTATCGGTGTTGAGAATTCTCTGACCTTGGCAATATAACGAGAGGTTACGGTAGAAAGAATTCCTATATTGATAGCGTATAACAGTTATATTGAATCGCTATTAAATAGCAGAGAAACTGATTTACCTTCAACTTCGTACTTAATGGTGATTCATTAGAACAAGTTCAAGAACATCGAATATGGGTCAAAGAAATACTACGTTATTGTTAGAATCATTACTTGAGAAGGTAAAACTAACAAAGAAATATTTGTACTATCTGCATGTCGTGTGATTGTCAAATATGTTATTTTATGATCTTCACTTGAGTATCTCTTATTTTTATTTACAGTTACGAATATTGATTATTGTTAATAAATGTTTTAATCAGTTAATAAGAGTTTTCAAGTTTAAGTTTTCAAAGTAAAGCTTCCAAATTTTTAATTTTCGATAACAAATTTAAATTTTCAAATCGAAATGTCAAAAGTAAGAATGTTTAACTATTTCATCAACAATTACAAATGCAGTTAAAAAAGATTTATTAACAAGATAAATTCTAATTGCAGATTATAAGGCTTGTAACAAATATTTAAACATAAATCGAAAAATTAAATTTTAATATTCTAACAATTTGTAATTATACAAAACTATCATTTTGCTTTTCTTCTTATTATGTAAACATTTTTGATGAATACTTTTATTTAACTAAAAAAAGTACATTTGTTGATAATTCTAATTATACACATACTTACGTATGGGTGTAGTATAAACACTCACATAAACAGGAGAATAATTAAAAAATGTATACATTAATCATAAATCATTGATAAATCATCACTCGATAATTTAAATCACAAATTATTTACAGATACGTTGTTCAAAATTGTTATATAATTTCCACATTCTTTCGATAAACAATTTGTCATTCTTAATATTCATTTTTATCCACGTGACGAGAGGTATTTTCAATCCAGACTAAGAACCACTTTAAACTTATCGGCTTATCTTTGATACCAAAATATGACGTAAATAATTCAACAAATAATCGTTATTTACGTACAGGTGTTTCCTCTTGAAAAATTAAATAGAAACTCTATATTGAAATTTGGTCAAAGAAAATTAAGGTTGAAAATAGTTTCAACTTCTGATAAAAAATTTATTTATGACAAATACGATAAAATCAATCAATTTTGTTACGAATTTAATAAGTAATAGATATTAAACAGTAATTTTATATAAACGTAAAATAATGTTATAAATTAATATATTGTTACTCGTATTAACATTAATTTGCTTTAGTTAATTCGTATCTTTCAAGATGTTCATACTTACGCGTATAAGTACATGCTCATTACATGTTCGATTAAATCAATCACTGATCGATAACAACATCTATTTATTTACAATTTCCACTACTGAAGTATTCAACAGTTAAATCGACGAATATATTGTTAAAAGAATGATTCTCTTTCATTGTCGTTTTACAAATACAGGGTGTCCAGAAAAATGTGTACATACCATAAATTCAACAGTCAACTTTTTAATTTAAATCAAGATAGACAAATTTGGTTAAAAGTGACCATTTCGATCCAGACTGACTGATAATATAGAACAATTGAATTTTTATCGAAACAAATTATCTTATTCAATGTTTGAGCATATCTTATAACTACTCGTAATAAACTGATTATTGCTGTTTCGAAACAAAAATTTTATCTCTAATATCTTTTCACCCAGAAAAAGAATATCACATTTGGAAAACATGGCGAGAAACCTCTATTAGTGAAACTCTTCCAAACTACCCCTACACTTTACTTATACCCCTAAACTTTCAACAGCACTTCAGAACAAATATCCTTTCCTGAATGTGTAATCTTATTTCGGTCATTATTAAAAAAAAATGTAAAAAAGAACTAAAGTTTAACGAGTTAGACCGCAAAAATGTACTTAAACATTTTAACGAGACACCCTGTATAACAAAGAATTTTCAAACTAAACTCCGAAAATAAAACCGCACGTAAGCAGATGTATACGAGTAATCTTTCGAACAGAAATCGGTCCCTTACCGTTCGTGCTATTTCAGAAACACCCCGTGTAATTATCGAACCGATAACAATTGCTTCGGTAGATTTTGCGGATAACGATTGTCAGATTCACAGAAATAAAAAAGATAAAAGATCAACTTTGACACGCGTAGGAGAATAATGAGTCCAAGCAGACTCTTACCGATCGAACAATTTAGAAACTACTGACCCCGAGTAGAAATGAAGATAGCCGCGTTGCATGCTACAGCGAAAGGTGTAGCAATGTAAGCTATTTCCCATCGGCACAACTAAAATTAGAACGTAGCCTTCAAGCGATCAATCACGTAGATTTTAAATGCATTTCATTGTAAATCGGGACTCTTACTTTCTTCGATCAAACATACCCTACGTTTCCGTGATATTGATCCTACACGACGAAACGCACCTGTCCCGGTCCCCCTGTTTCCGGAGTTTCGCATTTTGTCACTAGAGCAGCCCTACACGCTACACATTCCAAATAAAATATACGGAATTTATATCAAAATTTTACTGAGAAAAATAGTACGTGTCAAACGTGGGAAAATTTAGAAATTGGGAAATATAGAATTTGGTGAAGATAGTAATATAGAAATATGTATACAAATTTGTGGAATTTAATAATCTCATATCTTTTCAAAGAATCAGTATGTTTGAAAAAATATGTAATTTTATTTAAAAAAATGGACACGTGAAATCTTCGATGTGACCTTAAAATGACTGTCCATATTCCAATTTCACTCTTCGAATATAAAAATTTCTGTCCAAAACATATCGTGCATTTTTACAAATAAAATAAAAGTGCTCAAATTCGATAACCACCCTGTATAA